>JAZHRO010000078.1:2500000-5000000 GCA_037157565.1 Thalassia testudinum | reverse complement strand
ATTTTTTTTATTAAGGTGACAAGTTGACCTAATTTGCTAAGAAAGAAATACCAACTTGTTCAGCAACGTAGGCGAAGCTCCAGTGTGGTGCCGGCGACTTCATGCTTTCGTTCCTGCCTTAGATCTGCCCACGTCTCCGACTTCGTGTGCTTGTCTTCTCCTTGCAACAGGTTCACCTGCACAACAACAAACAAAAACACCTGTGAAGAGAAGGGTGTGATAAGAGAAAAATTAAAGGAATGGAGTAAAAACTTACTTGAATGCGCACTTCTCCGACAACGGCGCCAGAAAAGAGTGTGGTCGGGACCCGGATAGGTGTGTTAATATGGTGATTTAGTCGTTGTAATGAGTATAGTGGTTAACCTAAATCGAGCCTAACCATCTCTTTACAAAAATTTTTTTTACCTGGCCTACTTGATTTTATCTTGGTCACTTTTAGGCCCAGGGTCGAACTCAGGGAAGTGGGATTAGAGGTGAATAAGTTTCTACGCCTTTCCTACAACGAATCTCTTCCGTTTGTTTATTATGTTTTTGGTGTTTTTCTATTTAAGATTTTTTTCTGATAATTTTTGTCCTTGAGGTACACCATCAAAATCAGGCTCTTGGCTTTGAGCCAAATTAGGGTTCCAAAACTGGTCTTACTATTCGCAAGACTGAGTACCTGCAAGTCAAGGATTATCTTTTCTCTTTTGTATATTTTTTTTATCTTTTTAATGGCAAGAAAGAGATAGAAATAAGATAAATATAGTGTATATATATATATATGTATTATATATGTATATAGGGGTGGGGGTGGAGGTGGAGATGGCGTGTAGTACGGTGTCGAGTTGATTGTCGTCTAGGAAGACGCAACCAACAGGACGAAGTGCCGCGTGGAGTGTAGGATGGATGGGTGGAAGATGTGTGCGAAAACGCTTTCTGTACGTATGTATCGGGAAATATCAGCAACTGGTGCAGATATTCCCACGATACAACGTATGGTAGGTGATATGAAAATATGTATATATGTAAATATATATCTATATGTATATATATAGATATGGTTATAGTTATATATAGGTGTATATGTAGTTATATATGTATATATATGTATATATATGTAGATATGTAAATATATGTATATATATCTATATATATATATATATATATATGTATATATATGTATATATATATGTATATATATCTATATATATAGTAGTGTATAAGTGAGTGGGTGTGTGTACGAGAGTGTGTGTGTGTGTGTATGTGTCTGCTGAGGGAGTGAGAGAGTGCTATGAGAGAGAGAGAGAGAGAGAGAGAGAGAGAGAGAGCGTCTGCTAAGGAAGAAGGCGCTGTGAGTTAAGTCGTTCGGAGCAGTGGCCGATGTCTGATGCCAACGCGCAGGCGCACGAAGACTCACGTGCACGCAGGAGGGAGTGAGCGTGAGGGGAGGGATCGCAGTGCACTGCGCTGCTCGAAGATGCCGGTGAAGATGTAGGCACAGAAGCGGGTGAAGACGCGGGCGCAAACGGGTGCGGGCGTTGGCGTATGCTGGAGCAGGCTCACGCGGACGGGTTGGCACCGATAGTGGCGCGGAGAGAGAGCGTGCAGTGACCGGATAAGTGAGAAACCTTCCGGTCACCGCACTGTAGCCACAGTGTTCCGCTGAAACGTGTGAACAGTGGCTACAGTACGCGCTCGGCTCGCGCGACCGGGTGTTGGCGGTTTCTGCATGTGCGGGCGCCGCTAAGCGAGCTGGCGCGCTCGCGGAAGGACTGCGCCGGCTGCTGGCGTGCACGGTGGGGGGCGAGGGCGACCTGCTGGCATGCGCGGAAAGAGCTGCGCCGGCTGCTGGCGTGAGCGGTGACCTGCGTGCGGGTGAGAGGTGGCTAGCACCTTGCTGCAGCAGCGGTTGAGCTTCAAAGCTTGACTTTGTGGCAATGGCGGAGATGCTTGGAACAATGAAATCGGAGCGGTGAACCACCATGCCCACCGGCTGTTTGATGAGCTGGGCGGTGGTGGGACTCACAGTGGTGGTTGTGCACCACTGTGAGATGCTCCTGCCTGCAGCGTGGCTCTTCAAGAAGAAGAGAGGCTGTGTATGGAGGGGAGAGGGGAGGAGACGGCCTGGAAGGGAAGCTGCTATGTTGGGTTTTTTTTTGTGTTGGACCAGGCTCTTTGCAAAGAAGATAGCCGTGCCTTTTTAAAGAGGAAGAAGGCAAGCACAGCCATGCCCTGGCAGGGAGTGGCTGTGTATGGCAAGCTTTGTAGAGCATGGCGTGAAGGAGAGGTGCCATGCTTTACAGTCGTGGAGAAGAAAGTCAAATAAAAATAAAAATAAAAATAGTGAATTTGCGAGGCAACACTTGAGGAAAACGTTAATTTCACGGCCATTTTATTCACTCTCCTCCCCTCTCAAATAAATGCATGCATGCGTGAATTTTCACAAATGCGACTATGGCTACCTAATATGCACAGGCAATGCTAGGAAATAGCATAAGATGGCACAATTGTTGGTGTATTTTTGCTGTGCAATCAGACATATTCTAAGGAATGACATTTAGCATAAAGTAAAGCATTAAGAGAAACCACCATCCTTTTTTAGAAGATCATACACAAGGGTAGTTCTCCCTTTTTTATAATGTTGAAACTAGAAACAAGCATATGTATCCAGCCGATTCCTTACCTGAAAATTTGATATGGTCACTCCTTGCCTTGGTATCTGATCAACTTTTACCACACATAATAATGATCACATACTAAACCATAACCTAAGTCAATAAGCACCGATACAATGATTTAATTCATTATGAAAATAATATTGATATGCATGTTTCTTCACATAGGTATTATTACTTTTCTTAAAATATGGAATTTAAAGCACTTATGAAGGTGGAAACTAAAGCACACATGGCTACTGGAGCTTGATTTATATTGATTTCAAAAACTTTAGGATCCTAGAATTTTAGTTGAATTTGATGCTCATGAAATGGTTCAAGGTGCTCTAAATATCAAGGCTACTAATAGAAAATGGAAATGCATGGCTTTTTTTCTTTTGAAAGAAAACATGCAAAATGCATAAACATGATCAAATATGCAAAATGTTGTTAGCATCCACTCATATGAAGGCAAAAAGCTTAGTACAGGACTTGTATACATAGAACTTATGTCTAATAAATAAATTTGCATATACATAAATAGGTCAAGGTAATAAGTTTGACCTAAGTTTGTCATCTCATTCAATTTAAGCAAAGGACTCAGATCCTTTTATACTAGGATACCATCATTTAGGATCAACTCATTCTTCCATTGAATCTTGTGCCCATTAAGTATTAAACAGAAAAAATTACTAACCTAAACACAAAAGATTACTAACCTTGAGAGCTTACTAGTATCTTATCATGTATCAAAACCATGTACAAATGCATGTGATGCTCAAACTAAAATAGCATGCATAACTTTGTAGGACTGGTGAGAAAGGGCCATTTTCTAGCCAAATTGCCAAAGAATTGCATGAACTCCCATATGCCGCTTGGGTCAGTCAATTAATAGCTACCTCCCTTAGGCATGATACTGATTTCATTGTAAAGGTGGCAATGTAAAAGTATTATTCTTTACTTTTTTTATTGCATAGGATGCTTGATGCAATTTCATTAATATTTCACTTTCAAAATGACCTCATACATCATTAATGAAACCACCTAACTATGTGTACTACAGAGAATAAAGTAGATTATAGGATAGAACCTAGTTAAACATATCTAGACTAGCACAAACTCTAAAATTAAGTACTAAAGAGAACCTTACATATGCCAAGTAAGCCTCAACAAATTTGCTTCTAATCTCACCAGATGCTCCTACCCCATTTCCTTGATATGAAACAACAATATAATTAGAAGGTTGCTATTCTCTTTTCATTTCTTCATTTGTAATTAAAAATGTTTGAACTGATGGATCTAATCTAGTGCTTACCGTGTGAAATTCTATTCACAACAGAGATCATTGCCAAGTAAATTCCTTCAATCGCAAGCTGCTGCACAGAATATTAAGAATCGCATAAAAATAATGAAAATAATAAGTTAATCAATTGGAAAATCAATGCACATATCGATAAAGATCGAGTGGCTAATTTTTAGCATAATCTGACCACCCAAACCCTAATCTAAAGAGACCCCATCTTTAGGATCTAAGAGTTTGATCTAAGAGGAGGTCAAATCTACGAGATCTTAAAGAGATTTAGATCAAAATGATTTAGATCTATGAGAGAGATTTGAGATCTTAGCGAGAGAGAGAGAGAGATACATCTAAGTGATCTGAACGATTTCGAGCAACAAGATCCGAAAGAGAGGTGGGAGAGGGAGTAGATCTGAAGCATATGAGAGAGATTTGAAGGAGAACAAATCTGATAATGTGATCTGTTCAAGGGAGATTTGAGAAAAAGACTTGTTCTTATGAAGGCGATCTAAGGTGAGATGTTGATAATGCGATGTAACCTCGAGCTTGGGTTGTTGATTTGGAGGCATGAGAGGTGTGGTGAGGAGGGATGTGGATAGGGACTTGTAAAGACCCGATTCCTGAGTCCATACGAGACACGAGAACTGGACCGACTCGACTAATCCCAAGACCTAGTCGTCCAACGAGGAAGTAACCAAAAGAGCAGCAAAATAAACCACATTCAGCATGAATATAACTAACAGTAAGGAAATACGGCAGTAAAGAAAGAAGCCACTACAGTATATACCACCACAACAGTAGAACAACATTCATAGCATAATATGAACTGCGGGTAAAGAAAAGTACAGCGGAAACAAGAACTACTCACTACAGTGGAACCAAAAAAAAGTGGTACAAGAGAACAGTGGTAACTCTACTGGACCCTACTCGGCCCAGCGTCCTCTGCAGCCGCTGACCCTAGCTGCTCAACACCTGGTCCTGAAAAGTAACGAGTGTAACACGTCAGCAAAACACTGAGTAGAGTGGCAGCTACACTAAAGAAACAGTAAAGTGTACAGTAGCTGTTTTAATTTTCTTTCTTCCTTTATTTACATCTTTCTATTGTTTCAAAATTTATCTATTTCTCAGATCCTTCACTTGATCTCGAATGTTCCTCGTGGGAACGATCTTGATTGCAGTCTTTTCCGAACAGTAGAAGTAGCACGTGGTGCTCTCCTGGCCGGGAGAGTCCCCTGTGGTGATCCTACTCTCAGTCAACCACCCCAAGGTCACGGACAGGCGTAACGGTGACTACGGCACGCGCGATAAACGCACAGGTAGCTAACCCGCACTGGCACGCGGTCAATCATTTCCGTTAACGGGTGCGCCCAAAGTACAGCACGGAACCAGTACAGGGCAGAGCCCTCTCAGTAACAGGGGTCCAACCCCTCCACAGTAACCAAACAGGGGCCTTACCCCTCCACAGTCCGCGCACCCTCGCCAGACTACCCTGGTTTGCCCAGTGGGCCTAACAAGTCGGTGTAGGAGGCTAGCAGAACCCCGGGGCCCGTGGGGTAGGTAATACCTCCCTACACTAGTAGCTCTCCTCGGTACTACGTACACGAGGGCCAGCAAGTCGGTACAAACTGGCCAGTCCTAACCCCGGGTCCCTGGGGCGGCTGGCTCCGCTCTGCACTAAATAGGGGGACAGTCGCTCTCCTTGGTACTCCGTACTCAAGGGCCAGCTCACTTCCCCAATTCTATTCCATTCACCTTCCAAGAGTTCTACTCCTAATTCCCCGTAGGGTTCCAGCTCTTTTAACTCAGCACATTTAGGTTTCACCTTTCCATTTTCACGTTCATACAATCCATGTTTTCAATCACGTTTATTTATTCATAGCAGGCAGCTGTTAATTCAATTCACAGGCAGCTATTATTTCCTTTCCACATTTTCCAAGACTGCAGTATTCATACATTCCACTAGTTTTTCCACCCTAGGATTCATGCCATATCCTAGGATCTATCATACAATCTAGTTTTCCAGCCCTAGGATTCATGCAACACCCTAGGATCTACCATTCAATCTATTTCTCATTCCTAGGATTCATGCAATGTCCTAGGTTCTATTTATGGTTCCATAATTTAACAGATTATACTAGTAAACTTAAAAGCCACCCTACCGGTTACAATAGGAGTACTGGGGGCGTGGTCGGGAATCCCGCGTGCCTCCGCAAACCCCGAGACTGCAACGGAACGGGGTCCTATCACAAGGATCAAACACAAGGAGTTTCTCAAAATAGTATATAACTACTGTAGACGGGTAGAGGATTAAATTTTGAGAAGCACGCAACTCGAAACGTGGAAAACGGACTCCGAACGGGCCCTAAATGGGTCGAAAACGACAAAACAGTGCAAAATCAGACGTCTGGAACCTCTTCCAGACATCTTAAAAAGTGGATCAGAGGTTACCTTTGCTCTGCGTGGTCTCTCAGACGTCTAGAAGCCTGCGGGGGTGTCTGGCCTTGTTCCCAGACGTCCGATGGTCACCTCGGACGTCTGGAAGTCGCTCCCGTCGTCTGGCACTTCAGCCAGACGTCTGATTCGTGTTGGATGCGAATCTCAGAACCTGCGCATACCCATCCTCGTGCTCAGTACGGACAGGCGAAGGAAAGGAAGAAGGTACGAAAAAATAACTTACTTACCAGACGTTTGGACAGTCCTCCAGACGTCTTCCAAGTCGTCTGGTTGGAAGACTAGACGTCTGATTCTGGAAAAATTTCCAGAACCAGGGCGCAACTCGCCCTCCGCTCGCGACGCTCGGCTGCGCCGCGGCTCGTCCGCCTGCTGCTCGAGCTGCAGCAGGCCTCCCGCGTCACCCCGCATCTGCTGCTCCCCCCCGCCGGCTGGCCCTAGCAGCCCTGGCAAGGTCGCCCTCACGGCCGAGCGCCTCCTCTTCTCGCGCAGCTCCTCCTCTCACACTCGCCATGGCTGCCATCGCCGCCGCTCGCTCGCGCTCGCACTCGCTGGAAGAAGAAGAAGGAGAAGCGGAGGTGGTGAGAGTGAGGGAGAGGGCGAGGCTTTTTAAAGCCTCGCGGGGAGGAGAGAGAGAGCGGGACAGGGGGCAGCACCTGCGACCGTAGGAGAGAGGGAAAAAGAGAGAGAGAGAGATATGCGCTCACAGGTCTGCGCGCTCAGGCGCGCAGACGAAACCACGCGTGTCGAAAAAATCGAATCCCAGACGTCTGGGAGGGGTTCCAGACGTCTGGTCAGACGTCTGGGCCACCTCCCAGACGTCTTAAAAGATGTCTGAAGCCACGCGTTCGTAACAGACTGGTAGTGGAGCGTTGGGTGATAGTGTCGAAGAGGGACTGTTGGCCGCCAAGGACTAGTGGTGGAGAGGTGTTGGGTGTTCGTCGGAGAGGAGAGGGAAGTGGTGGGGAGAGTGGGGGTGCGGGGTGGAGGGGCAGCGGCGACGGGCGTATGGCTTGATGTTGGTGAGCATTTGGGTTATGGGTGGTATAGTCAGGAGTTGTTAGGGTTAAGGTTATCAATGATAATAAAAACAAATTTAAGGAAAACAAATTAACATGACTGTTGATGTAAATATTATGATTAGTGACATTTTTAAAGGACGTATAGCAACGTATTAAAAATGTTACTGTAATCCTTCCTTTGGTATAGGTTACTTATTTTATAGTGAGGCAGGTAAATTCTCTATCTCGGCATAAATATCTGTTCATGCATTGCACTTGAGCTTAAACTCAAAGACCACTTAAGTTAAGTGAATCTATTAATTAAGTGGCCACCCTTTTAAGAATTGGGACCGCTAAGTGAACTCAACCTTAAAATCAGGATCATCTTTGATTGAAAAAGACTTGAGTGAAGATTTCTCAAAAATATAAAAACTTGATTTCCATGGTGTGTTGCACACTATCCACACTAAAGGACTCACATAAGGCCACTAGAGACCCCTTCTATCTCTCCTTATTGCACCACAAAGGAGCTTAGACCTTGGTCAATATCCAGTTGCATCTAAGTTTTCTTTGCAAGTAGGTTTCTTAGGCACAAATGAAGGTTGGTTTAGGACACGTAATTGATTTGTGCAATTTCCTTGGCCACCAAGTGATAACATAATTGACCTCTATTCTTCTCTAAAGGTGGTTGTTAGGGATCTCAAGTCATATTGACCCTCTTATACCACTATAGTGGGAACAGACAGGTTTGAACTTGACCCCATGTGACAACTCTGAGGGATAGGTCGGAGGTTGGCCTAAAGACCTAAATTACTTTAAGAAAAGGAGAGATCCCTTTGCCTTCTGTTTATGTTGATTGTTGGTGTATGCTTAGTAAGCACTCCCTTAGGATAAGGCTAGTCTTCAAACCAGAACCTGAGAGACTCCTTAGGAGAGCCAACCAAGAGAGAAGAGAGATGGAGGAGAGAGAAGAGTGTCAGGAAGGAGAAAATAGGCCTGTGGAAAATCAAAGAACCTTCAGGGACTATTTCCTACCCACAACTCACTAAGTCCTACCCATCAGAAGGCTTAAAGTGGAGAAACCATCTTAAAAGCAGTATGATATCATTGTTTCCCTCATTTTATGGTACTGCTAGGGAGGACCCCTAAAGGCATCTTGAGGAGTTCACCAAGGTTTGTTCCATGGTGAAGCTTTAGGGCTTTACTGATGAAGTCTTGATGAGGACTTTATTTCTCTTCTCCCTAAAGGATAAAGCCAAGTACTGCTATCATACCCTTGATGGAAGAGTAAATGATTGGGCTACACTTAAGGGAGAATTCTTAAAGAAATACTTTCCTATGAGTAAAACCAATCATTATAGGAGAGAAATCATGGGTTTTACTCAGTTGGATAGGGAGCAATTTCACGGGACATGGGAGCATTTTAATGACCTACTTATGTTGTGCCTATTTGATGGCGTGAATGAGGAGATTTATGAAATGGTTGTTGCAGTACACTCCCCAAATCGCACAACAAACACTTAAATTTATAAAACTCAGAATCTATTTGGAGTCCAAAGTCGTTCGTAGGGAGCAAATATGGAATTCACTCACTAATCTTTAATTAGAATAAATGAGCACAGAGCACAATAAAAAGAGATGCAATGAATAAATTGCTCAGATGGATATTTAAATATAAAGCAATGTATCTCAAGGAATATAGAGACAAAAAGAATAAATAAACCTAAAAAGTGGTGATTTAAATCACCATTTAGATCCCTCTAATTAAGCACATATCTTATATTCAAATTACTCACATTTCTCGATAGTAACTTCAATTAATAATCCACATCATCTTTTCAAAAAAAATAATCCACATCATCTTAAGTTCAGAATAATGTCATAGTGCCTTTAGAATCAAATCGGATGTTGCCCTTTATTCTCAAATGACTTCAAGTATTAGGCACAGCATTAGTAAGCACACAAGGGTTCTTTCTCTTCTTCAAGCCTTCACAAGCACAGTACCAGAGTGAACTTCCTCAGAGGCTAAGTCTTGAAGCCTCTTCCTTCAACACACACCTTGAGGCGCTCAACCGTGTAGCAAAACCCTCCCCCTTCCTCTCACAATTCCTCTACTTTCTCTCAGAACTGGGGTTAATTAGGTATACAGGCGGGTTATCGGATCTAGATAGAGGATCAGGTTCACCGGGTGTAAGAGGTGAGCGAGGAGTGTGCAGCCATGTGACAGAGGGACTCGACCCCTCGTGACTTGGGCAAACAGCTTAAGGCATGATTTCACTTTATATCGCTGCAGCTGCTCTTACATTTATGATGTTGGACTATGTCCCTTGCGCTTTCTTCGCGGAGCAGTGGTTGGTGATCCTTCCAAATCGATGCAGCTGCTGAGGCTCTACTGTCCAATTGAAGCCCTGGGAAGCATCTTCAGGTGCTTTTGCGTTGATTGAGAGTGGGGATGAGACCAACGGTGGTCGGATGGCACGTGATGACACCAGGGAAGATGACGGTGATGGCGAGCGATGGCAAGAACCTGCGAGGAGAAATATAGGCTAAACGCCTTAGTTAAAATGTACACAAGCGTCACCGGGGCATGGCAGATGTAATAATGGGGCGTATGAGATAAATGGAAGCATGTAGTTGGCAGCCAAGGTCGAAGAAGGTGACAGTGAGGTGCGGTGTTCGATGGAGGTTTTGAGTGGGTGAAACGTGGAATAAATAGAGGGGTTTTGGTGGCGGAGGTGAGGTGAGGCGAAGGTTGTGGAGGTAACTGCGTGAAGCTTGGTGGTCTGTGGAGTGCAAAAGGCCTCACTGGAGCGTTTCCAGAGTGAAGGAAGATGATGGGGAAGGCAGTGGATTGTTGGTCGAAACAAGGGGGGAAAGGGTTAGGGAAGATTTGGAGAGGGAGAGGAAGAGGTTGGTCCTAATTTAGGGATGAAAGAGGGAGGATTTGGCATCGGCTTTGATTGGCCGACGTCGGAGACAAAAGTGGCTCCATTGAGGGAGACAACGACGGGGAGAGGGGGAGGTAGCTCCCACTGTGACAGGCGAGATGTGGAGGAAGGTGAGGAAAAAGGACCAGCCAATTTGGCCATTGTCTGTCCTGATGAAGAAGCTTGGGAGGATTGCCGGACTTGAGCCAGAGGTCGGCCAGAGAAGGGAAGAACTAGGTATTTTGGGCCTAAACTCGACTAAGGAGCTCGATTTCTCAAGAGGGACCTATTTAAAAGCCTCATAAGGTGTTCCAAGCAAAGTAGGAGGCTTGGTGAATTTGCAAACTTAGGGAAAGGATCCCTGAGATTGCGGATCCTTGCGATTGCGAGTGTTCGCATGAGGATTCTAGAGCGAATCAAGGTCCAAGACTTGGTCAAATCGATAGAGGATCTCTTAAGGATTCTCCTTTTCAATTTTGGGAGGATTTGGCTGAGAATCAAGCAAAAAAGCCTCGTTTGAATCTCGGCGGAGGAGCTCTGTTCACACTAATGGTGCTAGGGATCTCTTTGCAAAACTGACGATAAAGTTAGCGACCTGGTTGCAAATATTGCTAAAGTTGAGGGGCTAAATGTAAGAAATAGAGTTTGAAGAGCTAAATTGCAAACTAGGTCAAGATGGACTCTGATTGGGCCCAAATTTTGATACTAATCTAATTTGGATTCAAGGAATCTGATGGTGAAGTTAGATTTGAGTTTTGACCAAGTTTGATTAGACAATTTGCGTAGAAACTCAAATTAGGGCGAAATTCTATTTAAGACTCTATCTAATGTCAAAATAGGTTTAGATGGTCCAACCAAAGGTACTAAACCTCTAGGAATATTTTTCTATGAATTCTAGGAGGTTTAGATTAATTTTATCTTGACTGGAACCTCTGTAATTCAAGCGGATCTGAAATTAAGGTATTAGGTGTTGATGCCATTCTTGAAATGCGTGAAACCCCATTTCTATCTGCATGGACCCTCTTATTAGACTTCAATGCTTATTAGACCTTCAATTAACCCCTGAAAAATCACATGGTTACTCTGCATTTGTGGTATGATGTTAAAATGACAAAATTAACCTTGTTTTAATGTTCTCTCAAAACGGATATGTGTGAAATTATTGCTGTCAGGTGACTATGTAGAAGCTTTTGTCACTTGATTATGACAAAGTAAAGTTAGTTATGGCTCATGATGGTGTTACCATCAGTGCTCCCATCATCAAGTGTCAAAATGGCAGTTGGTTGAAAGGTTCTACAATGAATTATCTAAATGGTACAAGCAGACCGTAGATGCAGCCTCTACCAGAACCTTCATGACCCAAACTGAGGATGAAGCCTGAACATTATTTGAGACATTGAGTGATAATTCAATTCACAAGATCTCGGCATATCAAGAAAGGAAACCATCTATCCTACAGAGGAAAATGGAGGCCCATGAAGCGGGGGCCGCTCAGGATTTGGCCTATCAAATTCAGCTATTGAACAAAAATTTTGATAGGCTTTTACCAAACCTCGGCATGCACCCACAAGCCATCTTTATTGTCCATGCTCCAAGTGAATGCTTCATTTGCCAAAGCACCTCACGTGCCACTGTGGAGTGCCATTTGTCTAATCAATTCCCTGAGTTGATCCGAGTCAATTTGAATGTAGCCCAAGGATTCCATCCACCATCTCAGGACAACCCATATTTTAATACCCACAATCAGGGGTGGCGGAATCATCCCAACTTCTTCTAGAAGCAAGGTGATGGTTCCAACCCAGGGAATGCTAAACCCCAACTAGCCCAACCCTTATACCAACCCAATTTCCAGTACCCTCCTCAAAACAAACCCTATGAGATGGATGAGTTAAAATTAAATCCATGCAAGATAATTAGGCCTTGATCATCCATTCTCATGATAAAAAGATTAATGATCTCTAGTCCCAGTTAGGCCACTTGATTGAGACAAAGAGAAATAGGGAGCTTGGGAAGCTTTCCAATTCTTCTAAGGAGAACCTAAAGGGCAAAGGGCCCATATTTAGGGAGCACGCTCAAGCTGTAATCGTGTTGAGGAGTGACAAAGAGATTGCCAAACCTGACAATACTCTTATGGTTACCCCTCAGAATTTCCCTCCTACATCTGTTGGTGCTAGAACATCACGATCGTTTATTTTGATGATAACAAAACACATGCCTTTTAACATTTACTTTTGAGTCCAAGTTTTCAGGTCAAATTGCAAATGGAGATAGATGTTTAGATAGAGTTCGAGCTTGCATCCATGGCGGATTGGAGGAGCTTGATAGAGGCAGAGGAGCTTCGCGAGGAGCGAAAGCTTGAAGATGGAAAGACAAGAAGAATAGGATAGAATTCTTTTTATTTTGTTCTATGTACTTTTGTCCTTTTATTCTTACTCTTTTATTTCTTAGAATATCTGTTAAAGAGCCTCAAAGAACCCTTACAGTAGTTCTAGGAACACTTGCATAAACTCTAGGATACTTAGGTTTTCTGTAAAGAACTTAGAAAACCAAAATCGGGTTCAAACAACCTTATCAAATGTCCAATTTGGAAATCAGATGTCTGATAACGACTTTTAAGATGTCTGACTGTTTGATCAGACATCCAAAACATCTAGGTTGTACTTAATAGGATCTGTCTATCAGAATCAGTCGTCTAGACATTAGTCCAGACATCTTAGGAGATGTCTGATGCCTTTGCCAGACATCCATTTAGTGGAACGTTGGCTGCCTATGTAGACATTGAGGGAAATGACCATTAGTCTTCCTTATATCAGACGTTCGTAGAGGACCCCATATGTCTGATATGTGACCGTTTTGCCTTGACTGACCCAAAATCTCCTTTGAGAGATTTTCTAGCCGTTACCTTCCTTGGGAATTCATTTCTACAGAACAAATAGGTTTCCAGATGTCCAGACCAAGTGCCAAACGTCCTGTATGTCATCTGATGGCCATACATTAGAATCTTGTTTAGGTCTAATTCAAGTCAGGAAAGAAATCCGCCTAGAATCAGACGTCTGACTTAGTTCCTAGACGTTTTAAACAGGTTTTTTAGATGTCTAATGCCAGGATTAGACATCTGTTGACCCTGTCAGAATCATGATTGATTCTGATTACGGCCTGTTTTGCCTTGGGTTCAGCCCCAACGGCTATGAAATCCTTCTAAGGCCTTCCAAAGCCTTCCTAGGCTCTCTTTAAATAGAGGAGGACCCCTTGGCTTGCAAGATACACCCAAGACACACTTAGCAACACACTTTCCACATCTTTTGTGTCCAAGAGAAGTAGTAGAAGCTCTAACTCTCCAAGCATCTGTTCCACATCCAGAGAGCTTCATCTGAGTTGTGCACCCACTCTCCCTCCGCGTTTACGAGAGTGTCGTTGTGCCAATGTGTGGTTCACGCACCCGTGTCATCACATCAACACACTTCCATCAAAGGGAAGTTTCCTAATTCCTATAGAAGGTAGGTTTAAATATTTGTGATTCTATAGGATTGTTGTATATTTTATTGTCTTTGGTTGGGTATCCACTTTGAAAATTTCCGTATCCTTCGCGAGACAAAATCCTTCTTGTGAAGAGAAAGGGTTTTGAGGTATACTACCCTCGGTCTAAGTAGTGTTGTAATTGAGGTTCAGTCACACTCGTTTAAGTGAATGGGTTTAGTGGATTTGATCGACTAGGTCGATCGGAAAATCCTAATTCGAGAGGGTTAGGTGGTGGTTTTCACCTGGTTTGGGTTTTCACCTAAAAATAATTGTGTACATTGTGTGATTGCTAATTTTGTGAGATTGTCTATTTTTATTCCGCATTTTATATTACGTCACGCATATCTCACCCCCTCCAAAGAGGGAATTACATTTGGTATCAGAGCAGGTTCTTGCAAGATTGGAGTAACACCTAGCAAGAAGATCATGGAGGGAAGCAGCTCTGCGACAAGGATTCTTGAGGGACAGTCTTCGACCCGTCCGCCATTCTTTGACGGGAGCAATTACTCGTACTTGAAGCTGCAGATGAAGACATGGCTTCAAGCCAATGACTTCACAATATGGGACCGATGCGAGACCCCCTTCGACATCCTGGAGAGACCCACCACAGGATACTCGTAGTAGCAGATCTGGGAACTCTCGCTCAACGCAAAAATGATGAACGCGTTGTATTACGCGCTCAGCCCGAAGGAGTTCAACAGAATCTCGCAATGAGCCACCGCACACGAGATCTGGCACACACTCGAGGTAACTCACGAGGGTACCTCTAAGGTAAAGACTTCTAAATCAATTTACTTTCTCAAGAATTTGAGTCTTTTTCAATGAAGTCTAATGAATCTCTAAGTGAGATGAACACTAAGCTCACTCTCATTGTAAATAGTTTAAAAGCTTTAGGTAAAACCTTCATCAAGGGGGAGCTTCAAGGAAAGCTACTCCGTTCCCTTGGACCAGAATGGGAGCAGAAAGTCACCGCCATCGAAGAGGCGAACGAAGTGGAGGAGCTTAACATGGAGGATCTCCTAGGCAATCTAATGGCCTACGAGACAAAATTGAAGCAGAAGAAGATGGATACACCAGAACCAAAATCGAAGAAGACCCTCGCATTCAAAGCCGCATCAGATAGCGAGACAAGTTCCAATGATGAAGACTTTAAAATTTTACTTAAGAAATTTTCAAGGTTTTGTAGGGACTCAAAGAAAGAAAGAAGGAGAAGAAGGATAGCCCGAGACGTTGCTACCACTACAACGAAAAAGGTCATTTACGACTAGAGTGCCCTCTTCTCTAGAAGGAGAAGAAAAAGGAAAAGGAGAAGTCTAAGAAGAAGATGTTACAAGCAACTTGGGATGACACGAGCTCAGAGGAAGAAGTGGGGAATCTCGAGGAAGAAATCGCTTGCATGGGCTTCAAGGCGATAGCGAAAGCGACTTTGATGATGAGGTAAACTAGAATTTACAAGAAGCTTTTAATGAACTATTTGATGTTAGTCAATCATTAAAAGTAGAAAATAAAAGCATGAAAAAGAAACTTAGCATGTTAAAATTTGAAAATAATAGGTTAGAGAAGCTACTTAAGGACCTAGAAACTAGTCCTAAAAATGATGACTTATTATTAGAAAATCATAACCTAATCTTTGAAAATAATAAGTTGATTGAAGAAAATACTAGTTTAAAAATAGAAATTTCTGAGTTAAAAACTAAGATACACATTATAGAAGAGGAAATCGCATGTCTTAGGGAAAATTCTAACAACTTAATCAACAAGGTAGATAAATTGTATTGCTCTAAGATTGAGAAAGGATCTCCATCAAGGAGACCCGCTAACAGATCTGGATCCAAGCTCACTTGGATACCGAAGAAAGAATTGGAATCTTATTTTATAGGTTTCAAAGAAGATATCAATGTAAAGGACTGGACCTACAAGCTCAAAAATGGCCAACTCGAGTTGGGAGGACCAAGGAGTATACCAAGGAGGAAAACGAGAAGACCGATGAGACGACGAATAATCAACCAACCTGTCACACGTCGACCACCTGATTGGAGACCGGCGCCAATGCCAGAACCTCCAAGCTACGGATGGAAGCCCCATCCGATGTGGCATCCACCACCACCACTTGAGCCATTCTATTGGCCATGGTAGGTGGGGTAATCTTTGACCCTATCTTTTCTATTATTAGCATATAGATAGGGGGAGTTAAATTTAATAAGCTTATTGTCAATCATTTAGGGGGAGGTGTTAAGTTAGCTATATTTCCTTTAGAAAGGGGAAAAAATATATAGCTATCTGGTTATTACAAAAAGGGGGAGAACATTACTCTTGATTAAAAGAAATTTAACCCAAAAACTAGAAGAGCATGTTTTAAGGGGGAATTTAGAAGAATTGAAATCATAACACCTTTTTGATAATGTCAAAAAGGGGGAGAATGTTTATGCATTATTATTTATGGCTTTGTCATCATCAAAAAGGGGAAGATTGTTGGTGCTAGTGCACCACGATCGTTTATTTTGATGATAACAAAACACGTGCCTTTTAACATTTGCTTTTGAGTCCTAGTTTTCAGGTCAAATTGCAAATGGAGACAGGTGTTTAGATGGAGTTCGAGCTCGCATCCATGGCGGATTGGAGGAGCTTGACAGAGGCAGAGGAGCTTCGCAAGAAGCGAAAGCTTGAAGATGGAAAGACAAGAAGAGTAGAATAGAATTCTTTTTATTTTATTCTATGTACTTTTATCCTTTTAGTCTTGCTCTTTTATTTCTTAGAATATCTGTTAAAGAGCCTCAAAGAATCCTTACGGTAGTCCTAGGAACACTTGCACAAACCCTAGGATACTTAGGCTTTCTGTAAAGAACTTAGAAAACCAAAATCAGGTTCAAACAGCCTTATTAGACGTCCAATCTGGAAATCAGATGTCTGATAATGACCTTTAAGACGTCTGACTGTTTGATCAAACGTCCAAAACATCTAGGTTGGACTTAATAGGATCTGTCTATTAGAATCAGTAGTCCAGACCTTAGTCCAAACATCTTAGGAGACGTCTGATGCCTTTGCCAGACGTCCATTTAGTGGAATGTTGGCTACCTATATAGACGTTGAGGGAAATGACCGTTAGTCTTCCTTATATCAGACATCCGTAGAGGACCCCAGACGTCTGATATGTGATCGTTTTGCCTCGACTGACCCAAAATCTCCTTTGAAAGATTTTATAGCCGTTACCTTCCTTGGGAATCAATTTCCGTAGAACAAATATGTTTCCATATGTCCAGACCTAGTGCTAGACGTCCTGTATGTCGTCTGATGGCCATACACTAGAATCCTGTTTAGGTCTGATTCAAGTCAGGAATGAAACCTGCCTAGAATCAGACGTCTGACTTAGTTTCCAAATGTCTTAAATTGATTTTTCAGACATCTGATGCTAGGACCAGACGTCTGATGACCCTGTCAGAATCATGATTGATTTTGATTACAGCCTATTTTACCTTGGGTTTAGCCCCAACGGCTATGGAATCCTTCTAAGGCCTTCCAAAGCCTTCCTAGGCTCTCTATAAATAGAGGAGGACCCCTTGGATTGCAAGATACACCCAAGACACACTTAGCAACATACTTTCCACATCTTTTGTGTCCAAGAAAAGTAGTAGAAGCTCTAACTCTCCAAGCATCTGTTCCACATCCAGAGAGCTTCATCTGAGTTGTGCACCCGCTCTCCCTCCGCATTTACAAGAGCATCGTTGTGCCAAAGCGTGGTTCACACACCCACGTCATCACATCGACACACTTCCACTAAAGGGAAGTTTCCTAATTCCTATAGAAGCTAGGTTTAAATATTTGTGGCTTTATAGGATTGTTGTACATTTTATTGTCTTTGGTTGGGTATCCGCTTTGCCAATTCCCGTCTCCTTTGCGAGACAAAATCCTTCTTATGAAGAGAAGGGGTTTTGAGGTACACTACCCTCGGTCTAAGTAGTGTTGTTGCAATTGAGGTTCAGTCAGCCTTGTTCAAGTGACTGGGTTTAGTGGATTTGATCGACTAGGTCAATCGGAAAATCTTAACTCGAGAGGGTTAGGTGGAGGTTTTCACCCGGTTTGGGTTTCCACCTAAAAATAATTGCGTACATTGTGCGATTGCTAATTTTGTGAGATTGTTTATTTTAATTCCGCATTTTGTATTACGCCACGCATATCTCACCCCCTCCAAAGAGGGAATTGCAACATCGGCCTCGACTTCCATCCTCATTGAAGAAATGCCATACGCCTCTCCCTCATTTGAAATCATCTACTCGGAGGATGTTATTTCACCACCCCTTTCCTGACACGACGACCCCTCCACCTAGAAGCTGAGGTTGCTCTATCTAGAGCACCTATTTGCCCTTGGGGGGTCTTCTGTTGGCTCATTTGGAGCCAAGGAAAGGATGGATGAGATTATGAACCCCTTTAGGCAAGTCCATATCAACTTGCCTTTGTTGGATGCTATAAAACAAATCCCATCCTATGCCAAGTTTCTGAAGGACCTATGCATCCAGAAACGTCAATCTAGGAGATAGGTCCAAGCTAAGGTCATCCTGCTTGACCATGTCAACTCGGTGCTCCAACATGGATCTCCCCCTAAGTCGAAAGATCCAGGAGCCCCATACATTTCAGTGGTCATAGGTGACCAATGCATAGATGAGGTTGTACTCAATCTGGGCGTGGGGATAAACATATTGCTGAGCACTGTCTACGAGCTCCTTAGAGGAGGCAATTTAAAGCCTAGCCCTATCATCCTTTAGGTCATAGATAGACCCCTTAAGACACCATGGGGATTGTTAGAAGATGTTCTTGTGAGAGTGGAGACTTCTTCCCAATTGATTTTCTAGTTCACGACACTGACTCATCAAATAAGCCCACAAAGCCATCCATTATTTTGGGATGACACTTCTTGACCACAACCAACGCATCTATCAATTGTAGATTAGGGGCACTTAAAATGGGCTTCAGGAACAAGAAAATCCAGTTAAATATTTTTGATGCCTACAAGCAACATGGATTAGAAGATTGTTTCCAGATTGAGGTGGTTGATGAGATTATTGAAGAGACTACTCTAGCACTTTTACGTAGTGATCCCCTTTAGATGGTCATATCTAAGGACCACCCTTAGATTATCGAAGGAAATGAAGGGGATATGCCCAAATTGGAAGAGTTGTTGGGAGCGCACATAAAATCTTTGTCCCCTCCTTGGACCTTGAAGGTAGACCCGCTACTTGAGGTGGGGACATCTCAGCTTATACCCACAATCTGAAAGGCTTCTGAGTTGGAGCTTAAACCCCTCCCAAGCACATTGAAGTATGCTTTCCTTGGCCCCAATGATACGCTCCCTATTATCATCTCGTCTATACTATCTGAGGTGTAAAAGGAGCCTTGATAGATTGTCTCAACAGACACGAGGAAGCTATTGCCTGAACTATAGCGAATATTAAGGGTGTTGACCCTTCCATATGCATGCATCATATATACATGGGCGAGTCCATGAAACCTTTCTACGGCATGCAATGGAGGCTCAACCATAAATGAGAGAGGTTGTTAAGAAGGAAATTCTGAAATGGTTGGATGCAGGTATTATCTATCCTATTTCATATAGTAAATGAGTCATCCCATACATGTGGTGCTCAAAAAGACAAGAATTACTGTTGAGAAGAATGACCAAGGAGAATTGGTTACCACCAAACCCTCAACTGGCTGGAGGGTCTGTATTGATTACCGTTATCTGAATATAGCTACCTAAAAAGATCACTTCCCCTTATATTTTATTAATTATATTTTGGAAAAGCTAGTAGGAAATAAGTACTTCTGCTTTCTTGATGGGTACTCAAAGTTTAATCAAATAGTTGTCTTTATGGATGATCAGGAGAACGCTACCTTCACGAGCCTGTATGGCATGTTTGCTTTTCGCTAGATGCCATTCAGATTATATAACGCTCTTGTCAAGTTTCAGCACTGTATGATGGCTATCTTTTCTGATATGATCAATGAATTTGTTGAGATATTCATGAATGACCTTTCCATCTACGGCTCGTCGTTTGACTTGTGCCTCTCGCACCTTGATAAAGTCTTAACCTATTGCGAAGTGGCTAGGCTGGTACTTAGCTAGGAGAAAAGCCATTGTATGGTCCAGTAAGGCTATTGGGGCATGTAGTATCAAAGAGAGAATTGGACGTAGATAAGGAAAAAATTGAGTCCATCTCCAAGCTTTCCCCACCCATGAACATTTGCTAGATTAGATCCTTTCTAGGATATGTGATGGTAACATTATCATTAGCCATAACTAGCTTGAATTAGTTAGAATTAAGAAATAAATGCTCCTGAATAATCACTTGAGGACAGTAATTCCACTGAAATTCATTTGGGAAGAAAACATTAAAATAAGGTTAATTCTGCAGTTTTAACATCACATCACAAATGTAGAGTAACCACGGGGTTACCCAGGGGTTAATTAAAGGTCAAATGGGCATTAAAGTCCAAAGAGTGGGTTCACACAGACAAAATTAGGGTTTCACACATTTTGAGAACCAAATTAGAACACAAAATCCTAATTTCAGACCCACTTAAATTGAAGAGGTTCTAGTCAGGATGAAATTCATATAAACCTCCTAAAATTCATAGAAAAATATTCTAAGAGGTTTGGTATCATTGGTTTGACCATCTGAACCCATTGACTTAGAATGGAGTTTCAGATGAGATTCTACCCTAATTTAGGTTTCTGTGTAAATTACCTAGACAAACATGGTGAAAACTTAAATCCAACTTCACTATTAGATTCCTTAGGTCCAAATTAGGTTAAGGCCAAAATTTGGACCCAATTAGAGTCCATCTTAACCTAGTTTGTAATTTAGCTCCTAAAATCTATATTCTTCACACTTAAGTCCCTAACTTTCAGATTCCTTGCAATCAGACCCCTAACTTCTCATCATTTTATTCAAATAGGTCCCTACTGCAATTGTTGGTGTGAACACTCCACAGACCGAGTTTCAAGAAAGAATCTCTCTCAAATCAGCACCGGATCCCTCCAAATTTGTAGGGATTGATGTTTAGACTTAGGGGAATCCAATGAAATTAATTCTAAGACCTAACTCAGAGTCAAGATCCCTAGTGAGCTTGAGATTTCAGGGATCCTAAATCCCCTAAAATCACGATTCAATAAGGTTCCTTTCCTAATTTTGAGCTTAAATTTGAGCTCTACAAAGGTCCCTCTTGATTCCACCATCCTCCTTAGTCCGGTCTTGGCCTAAAATCTTCATCTTTCTCTTCCTCTGGCCACCTTCGCCGCGACTCTGGCGTCCTCCTCGAAGTCCCTTCATCGCCCTCTATCACATAGGATAGGCAGAGGGAACTTCCCTACATCTTTTGCTCCTTACCATACCAAGCAAGAGCCATCTACCCTGTCGTCGTTGCCGCTTCTCACCACCGAAGAGCTCATCTCCTCCAACGTTGGCCAATCAAAGTCGGTGCGGATCTTCCCTCCTTTTCGTCTGTAATTAGGTCCTTTCAACTCCCCTCTCTCCCTAGATTAGGAACCAACCTTCAGCTTATCTTTTCGACCGACGTTCACCTCTCTTCCCTTCCATCTTCTTCACCTCCGGCAACACCTCTGGTGAAGTTGTGCCGCCGCCACACTGAAGGTTCTACCCTTGTACTAGGAGGGGTGAGATCAGCGTGACGAAAAAAAAAAATGCGGAATTGAAAATATATAAACAATCTCACAAAAATAAGCAATCACAAAATGTACATAGGTATTTTTAGGTGGAAACCCAAACCGGGTGAAAACCACCACCTAACCCTCTCGAGTTAGGATTTTCCGATCAACCTAGTTGATCAAATCCACTAACCGAATCACTTTGAACGAGGGTGATTCAACCTCAATACAACCACGCTACAAGTACGAGGGTAGCGTTCCTCAACCCCTTCTCTCCACGAGAAGGATTTTGTCCCACGAAGGAGACGGGAATTCGCAAAGCGAATACCCAACCAAAATACAAAGATAAAATAAAACAACAGTCCTATAGAGCCAACAAACTAATTAAACCTAGCTTCTATAGGAAATAGGAAACTCCCCTTTGCAAGGAGTGCGTCGACGATGACGCGGTGCGTGTGCCACGCGATGGCGCTACGTCGCTCTCGTTATCAACGCCGGGAGAGCGGGTGCGCAACGGTTGAATGCTCTCAAGAAAATGGAGCTTGAGCTTGGAGAGCAAGAGAGTCTTTTCTTTAGACACAAAAGGTTTGAAAGTGTATTGCAAGGTGTGTGTCTTAGTGTGTATATGTCTTTCTAGGTGTATGCCTTGTGTTTCTTTTGGTTACAAAGGTTCCCCTCTATTTATAGAGGCCTTAGGAAGGCTTTGGAAGGCTTGGAAAAGCTTCCATAGCCGTTGGGTGCAAAGCCCAAGAGAATCAGGCCGAAATCAGGACAATGATTGCATTTGACAGGGTCATCAGATGTCTAATTATGGCATCAGACGTCTGAAAGGCCACTTTAAGACGTCTGATTTCAAGGTCAGACGTCTGATTCTGTGCGGGTTTCCTCCTGACTTGAATCAGATCTAAACAGGGTTCTTGTGCAAGTCGATCAGACGACATACAGGACGTCTGGCACTATGCCTGGACGTCTGGAAACCAACTTTTACTACGCAATGGATTTGCAACGGCTAGAAAATCTCTGAGAAGAGATTTTGGGTCAGCCGAGGCAAAACGGTCATTTATCAGACGTCTGTAAGGTCCTATGGACGTCTGATAAGGCTCTAACGGTCATACTCTTCAGTGTTTTCTAAGCCAGCCAACGGTCCACTGATTGGACGTCTGGCAAAGTCATCAGACGTCTCCTAAGACGTCTGGTCTAAGGTCTGGACGTCTGAATTCATCAGACAAAACTAACTATGTCCAGCCTAACAGTTATCAGACGTCTGAAACAACAGTCAGACGTCTTAAAATTCTTTATCAGACGTCTGATTTGTGAATTAGACGTCTGGGAAGTCTATTTTAACCCTATATTGGTTTTCTAAGTGTTCTACAGAAAACCTAAGTATCCTAGGGTTGTGCCGGTGTTCCTAGGACTACTGTTAGGGTACTTTGAGGCTCTTTAACATAATTTTCTAAGGAAAATAAAGAGCAAGAAAAATAAAGATAAAAGTACATGAAAGGATTAAAAAGAATCTATCCTATTCTTCTTGTCTTCTATCTTCAATCTGTCGCTCCACGCGAACCTCCTCTGTTTTCCGTCAAGCTCCTCCAATCCGTCCTGGATGCGAGCTCGAGTTCCGTCTAAACACGTCTTCATTTGCAATTGACCTGAAATCTAGGACTCAAATTGCAAATGTTAAATAACACGTGTTTTGTTATCATCAAAACAAATGATCGTGGTGCTCTAGCACCAACACACACTCCACCAAATCACCTTCTTTCACTGCCAAAAGCTCTGCCTCGACTCACAAACCAAAACCCCTCTCCCTATTGGCATTTCTGACCACTCCATATCACCACCGAACAATCCATGTTTTCGTCGACTGCCTAGCCACTGTCCAGCCACCACATGCATGCACACACCAAATCATCACCATCCCCGATGAGCCTGGACCCGATCTAGATCCGATTACTAGATTATTCACCCGTTTGCCCGGTTATGAGAAAGAGGGAAGAAGAGAATATTGGAGGAGAAATTCTGCAAGGGGTAGGGGGTAGGTTTTACCTCGGTATTTGTGCCTAATTGATCTACACTTAGAGAGATTTGAAGAAAGAAGGCTTGCTTTGTGTTGGCACTCTGTGCCTTGGCTGTGCTCTGAGTAGATAAGGTGTTTGTGCCTTGCTTACGACATTTGATCTGATACTGTGGAATTATTTGAGTTTCTCATTTGGCGTGGAATTGAGGCATAAGTGGTTTAAGACCACTGTAGTGATATTTGAGTTAAATTGAGTTGTGGGATATATGCTTAAACGTGGGATTAATTAGTGATTTAAATCACCACTTTTAGTTCTCTCTTATTCTTTTTATCCCAGCATCATTCAATATATTTTTGAGAATATTATTCATTGCATATCTTTTCTGTGCTTAATTAATTATGCTCATTGATTTATATTGTGATTAGTACATGAATTCCACATTTGCTCCTTGTGAATGACTTCGGACTCAATTCTTTGTTTTCAAGCACTTTAGAAAATTTAAATGTTATAAAGCGATTTTCGTTGACTATACTACGACGCTATTCTTAAAATGACAACTCTCACCTTCAAACACTACACTGGCTTCTATCAACGCTTCATTAAAGATTTTAGCAAAATCTCTAAACTGCTTTGTGACTTGTTAGCAAAGGACACATTCTTTGAATTTGATGACAAATGCGACGAGGCCTTTCAGGTTTTGAAGAAGGCCCTCATTGCAATGCCTATTCTCTGAGCACTAGATTGGACCCTTCTGGTTGAGCTTATGTGTGATGCATCTGATTACGCCATGGGAGCAGTCTTGGGTTAGAGGGTTGACAACAAGCCTCAGGTATTATATTATGCCAAGAAGACCCTTATAGCTCCATAGTAAAACTACACAGTTATGGAAAAAGGAACTCTTAGCGGTAGTTTTTGCTTGGAAAAGGTTTAGGTCTTATTTGTTTAGGGTGAAGGTTGTGGTGTACACTGATCATACTGCTTTAAATCACCTACTTTCAAAGAAAGATACCAAACCTAGACTTACCCAGTGGATTTTGCTGTTACAGGAATTCAACCTTGAGATTAGGGAGAACAAAGGGGTTAAAAATGTGGCAGCATACCATCTATCTTGGATGCCCCTAAAGGCATCAACCCTTGCTAGCAGTATTTACATGACCTTCCTCGATGAGGCTTTAACGGTCATGAATGCCAAATCTCGTTAGTTCACTGATATAGTGAACTGCTTAGTCATTGGAGAGACTCTTAGCACTTGCGACAAGCAAAAGAGAGATTGTTTTGTTTCCCAAGCCAAGGAGTGTTTCTGGGAGGAGCCTTAATTGCTTAAAAATTCAAGTGACCAGGTGATCCGTAGGTGTGTCCCAGAGGAAGAATAGTTGAGTGTTCTCAACTTTTGTCACAATCTGCACTGTAGTGGAAACTTCAATGAGCAGAAGATTGCATTTAAAGTCCTCTAGTATGGGTTCTATCGGCCTTCATTATTCCGAGATGCACATAATTATGTGAAGGTATGCTTGAGATGCCAACAAACTAGAATGATAGGAAGGCATGACAAGATGCCCCAGCAACCTATCCTTCTTGTCAAGATATTTGACGTATGGGGCATAGATTTTTTGGGCCCCTTCACATCGTCCCAAGGCTATGAATACATCCTAGTGACAGTTGACTATATGTCAAAATAGATAGAGGCCATTCTGATTAGGGTCAACGATCACTCTATTGTCCTAAAATTTGTTAAGGCCAATATCATCTCGCGATTCAGTTGCCCTAGGACCATCGTTAGTGATGGGGGACTGCATTTCTAGAATGCACAATTCACTCGCCTCCTCAAGAGTCTTGGGGTCACTCATAAGGTTGCCACACCTTTCCATCCCCAGACGAGTGGTGTTAGTGCTTAGGTACTAATTTTGATGTTTTATGCAGAGTTATATGTTATAAAGTTGTTTTGCAGATTTAGATTTGAAGATCACTGCAATGATGAAAGGAAGCTCATATGTTGTTAAAAGATGTTGATTGCAGCAAAAGAAGATTTAAAGAAGATTCAATTTAATGTTTTCAAGCTTGTTCTACATTTAATTTGATGTATTATTACTTCTTAGAATTTTTCTTAAGAGCCAATCACACTTATTCACATGCATAAATTAGTTTAAGTGCCTAACTATAATATTTCCAATGTTCTACATGCACATAAAATAAATAAATAAACTCTAAAATATTTATAATAAATCCCATGCATGTAAATACTCTAAAATATATAATAAAACAAAACTAAGCTTCTGGAATGGTAATTATAAGCCTTAAGATTTTCTAATTACTAAAAACTATGTAAAATATTTTTTAAATATATCTTAAAATAAAATTATTCTTCTAGAATGGGTAGTTATACTTTCTAGAAGGGTGGATACCAATTTCAAACAAAGCACCTCTTCATAGAAGTTACAAGTGTATTTGCACCTTTTTCACAAACGGAAACTACCCAAAAACCACCTCTTCATATTCTACCAGTTACAGAATTAATCAATTAATTTTGCTAGTCAATTTTCTATGATTTTCTCAAAGACCAATTATGAGTTTATTAATCAATCAACTAATCAATTAATCAAACTTTCAACACTTATACTCAAATTTTAGCATGTGCAAACGGCTAGTTGGTTGACATCTTTTGGATTCAGACTATTTCATAAGATTATAACTTTCTATTTTTATTCTACAAATACCCTACATGGGTTCCTTCATTTTTACAACAACAAAATTGCATTTTGATACAACATTCTCCTACATTCTACTTGCTAAATAGATTCTTGAGAATTTGCTTTAAATCAAACCTCCACACACCAACTTTGTGTCTTCATTGAAGCATAGTTCCACACCAACTAAGTGCTTCAAGAAAAGGCTTCAAGTCTCTTCTTCCCTTGTGTGCACCAACTTGGTGATCTTAAAAGAGGATCTTCTTCTCTACTTCCTTCACGCCAACTTATTATATTTGAAAGGGAAGTACAAGGGAGTATTTTGATTACTTGATATTGCTTCCTATATTCATCTTGTTATTCTTGGAAGCAATTTCGAACATTCAAGTTTCTCTCTATTAGAATCAAGTACTTACATCTTTAAGTAAATTTTTTATTCTAAACATTTTTTAATACACTTCCTAAGAATAAAATTTATCTTTCTATCAAAAGGAAGTTGCAAGAAAATATTTTTCAAAGTTTATTTTACACGCATATCAATTGTATAAAATTTTGTTTCCCTTGAACAAAAAGTTACAATCATATCTAAAGAGAATTGAAAAAGAATATTTCTAAGTCATATTACTTTTAGTGCAAGACTCAATACAACTTGTATCATTTTTGCTTTCTACTTGTTGTAGTTTGGGTGCCAACGTTGTTGACTTCCCATTCTTTTGGTGAGTAAAGAACAAAGTACCTTCTTGTGGGTTGTACAAAAAGGGGTTTATGATTAAGGTTCATTACCCTCGATTGAAGTAGTAAAGTTTAATGGATTTCTTGCTTGGAGAGCAAGGGGAAAATTCTGGTTGGGGATCAACTAGGTAGAGGTTTCTCTCAGCTTGTGTTTCCTCTATAAATCTTGGTATTATTTATAGATTGAATTTTTGTGGTTGCCATTATTTTTATTGAATATTTGCATTATACAATTCCCCCCTCTCTTGTATAATTATCAAGTGGAAGTGTCAAATAGGAAGATTAAGAAAATCTTGGAGAAGACCATTAGGCTCAATAGAAAAGATTGGTCACATAAGTTAGATATGCTCTGTGGGCTTATAGAATAGCATACAATACTTCCTTAGGTATGTCTCCCTTCCAGATCGTTTATGGCAAAGCATGCGCATTTGCCTGTAGAGATAGAGCATGAGGCCTATTGGGCCATTAAGAATGTCAATATGGATTTAGAGAAAACAAGCAAAGCATGCTTGTTAGAACTCATTGAGCTTGAAAAGTTGAGGAATGAGGCCTATGAAACTTCTCAAGCCTATAAAGAGTGCACCAAGGTCTTTCACGACAAGCTCATCCTTAGGAAGACCTTTTAGCCAAACCAATGGGTATGGCTTTTCGATTCCATACTCAAATTATTCCCTAGAAATCTCAAGTCCCATTGGGATGGGCCTTACACTATCACATAGGTGTTCCCTCTTGGTACTATTGAGATCCAAAACCCCTCCTCTAGTGAGAGATTTAGGGTTAATAGCCAGTGTTTAAAATCATATGTTATTTTGTCTAAGGGTCAGGTGGTGGACATACTTTAGATTGAGGAGCGTTAGTTCCTCCCACTATCTCCCTTAGGTGATATTCTTCTTTTTCTTTTATTTTACAATGAGGACATTATCAAGCTTTGGCATGGGGGGTATAACTTGAGGTTGTTTCATAGCATTTATAAATATTTGCATGCATATACGTGCATTAGTATCTCTTAAAAAAAATCATTTTGTTAAGCTGAATTGGTTACTCCCAGCATTTTCTATGGATGAATTCATCCAAGTTTTGGGTTGAATTGAATGATGAGATAAGACCTTAAGTGTCTTATGTTAGGGGATAAGCAAGAGATACTACCTTAGACCCCAGGGCTATTATAGCTTAAAAATTTGAGTATCCGTTAAGATGTAGATTGTTCCTCGAGTGGTTGAGGATGTTATGAAGTTAAGGTATTAAGTCAAGGGCTTTGGAAGTATTTAATGCCCTTGTCTGTCCTTTTGTTTGTGGGTCTTAGTGACCTAAGCATCCGACCTTTACTCTTTTCTTACAAAAAATTAGTTCTATAGGCTCTGACTTAGGTGAAGCTTGAAAACACAAGTTGATTGAGCGAATTCTTGCTGCATGAGAGGTGGAGTATATAATCCCCTTGATGATGTGATGATTACATGTCACTTCCTCAGTGTTTGTCTCTTAGGATATCTATTCTACTAGGGGCATGTAAGCGCAATGTGTGGTTCAAGTGCTATGGGTAGCATTATCCTGAAATGTTGATTAGCAAAGGCTTGGATTCGCTTAAGAATGCCATCGGCAACACTATTCCGAAGTGTCATTTGTTAGGGGTTCTCAGGGTTTCCTTAGGCATTTCTATTATAAAACAACAATTGCTAAGGACCCTTTGAGGATCGGTGATGGGGACAATGAGTCCGACGCAGATCATGTAGATAGTTGATCTAAGGTCAGACTTAGATGGATCAAATAAAAAAATTATAAAAGATAAAACACAAAAGCTTTCCCCTATCTCTCTTGTGTTGGTCATCATACCAATGCAAAATTAACCCACTTGCAGACCGAATAATGACTACCTGCACTTATGGATGGATGCTTTAACCTTTGAGATCAACAAACTTTTGGGTAGGTTTGGGGACCAAAAAAACCACTATCGAAGACCTAAAAACCTATGTTGACCAGGTTTGTATCTTGGTCGATACTTGGGTACCTAAAGGTTTAGGGGTGGTATTTTGAATTAGTTTCTAAAGGTAGGATACATTGAGGCACTTGACGGCTAATTCCATCGAGGAGTCTTTGGTGTTTTACGTGGATTTTGCTAGGGACTAGTAAAACTTAGACATGAAAGTCTTGATAAATTTACTTGAGTGAACTATATTAGTGCCTAAGTATATTTATTCACATGATTAAAATGAAGAAGAGCGTGCATTATGTGAGAGGACCAAATTAAGCTTAGGATTTTTTATTTCCATGCATTTAATCATCTTATGCACCCTCTTACATGTATGATTAATTCTTGTGCATTTTCTTTACGTAGAGGAACTATTTGGGGAGGCCATATTAGGAATTGCATCTTTAAAGAAATTTCATCCCTTGATTGGCCTCCCTCATAAATTTACCCCTTCCCATTTTGAGTTGGCACACAACTTCCATGACGAGGAAGACCTGATGACTCTCCCACATCCTCCTCCCTAGCGTCAACTCCCTTTCCACTTTGAAAACCCAATCACTGATGACCCATTCTCGAATCCTCTCCTCAACTCACCCATCCTTATTGTAGCAATCCTCATCGCACAAACATTAAAAGGGGATGCACCTCATTGCTCTCGTACACTCACTCTCACATCATCGCTCCCTTACATGCAAAGCTCTTGATATGTCCACTTTAGTGGACTATATTCGAGTGTAAATTTGTTAGCATATACATTAGTTGCATAAATGATGATTCAAAGTTGCATGCATTTTCATTCATTTCATAACTTGTTATGTATATAAATAATTTTTGTATATTGTCTTTGATGATAGGATGCTAGATGGAGGAGTATCATGTGAATATGAAATTGATGAGGTCATATCATGTATGCCTCTTCCAAATAAATCCCAACATATCTTTCGTTCTCCGTAAAATTCAACATACAATTTCTCCTCTCTTGTTCCAAGGCTCTCTCTCTTCAGGCAATTCTTTCCATTGCAGCTGACCCATTACCACCCTCAATTCTCACCACAGCACACGCTCATCACAACCCAGGCGACCCTCACGACTCTCAATCGCCACTCACCTCACGCCCGTCCCACTCACCTCACGAGACTCACCCTCATGCCCCGACGCACCACAACGGTCCCCGCGCCCCCATCGCGCACAGGACACTCCTCACGATTCCACGCACCAGCGGGCCCTACACACTTGTGCGACTCAACACTCAAGGTCTCTCTCCCCATCGCTAACGCTCCACTCGTGCCATCCCATCTCACATCAGCGCAGGCCATGCCTCGATCCAACGCACACGCCTACCCGCGATCCTCACTCTTCTCCCTCCCCAGCGGCAGGCCCTAACTTTCTAATCGCTACCTCTACCTTTCCATCGCACAAGACCCCTCTCAAAATTACACACCTCACGGCCTATCTCCCCACTCGACGCATCCCTCACTCGCTCGCTCATTCTCCAGCGCAGACAGACCCTCCTCCCCATCACACGACTCCACTCGTATCATAGCCACTCGACTCCTCTCATCTTCACCAGCCACTCCATCCACCGATCTCTATCGCCTCCCACACTTGTCTCCAACGCACCACAGACCACCCGACCACCACAACTGTCCACCATCTCCTCCCTCACAGCCGGCACAACCAGCCATAGCTCCACAGCCATCCACGTCCCTGTTCCATCCATATCCACCCTCAAGCCGCCATTGGAGGAGGATTCTCCAGGAGGTAGAGCTCGAGGTGTCATCCCCGACCAGCTACCACCGCCGGGATGGGATCTTCACCGCACTCGTCATCGCATTACCACGGGAGGAGAGTTTTCTATCTGATGTTTTGAATCCTTATATTTCTTATGGAAACTCTTAGACCGGTTTTTACAAGAATCATGTTTATATTCTTGTTGAATGATCTTGGTGGTGATAAGATGACATTGGGTGGTTGATTTCTTTGTGGTGTGGGAGGAATGTGGGTTAACTTAGGCAACTAGAGTTCCTAGAGGTTAGAATAGCTTAGGAAGATCTAAACTTGAGTTGGCTTATACATCCCAAAAGTTGGAGAAAATCCGAGCCTAGGACATGGCTCTAAGTTGGGTTATGCCTCGGATCGAAGAGATGATAGGTCAAGTCTAGAAGGGCAATCTTCCCAAGGTTATTCCATTCTTCAAGAGACTTTAGATTGCTTAGGAAAGCTTCTCAAACTCCTCACACGTTGCATATATTTGGTTTTGATTCATTAGGGTCACGTTTCGCTTTCATTGTATTATTTTTTCTATTTTTAGATTGTTTACTTGTCCTTGAATTTGTTTTGCATCGTAAAAATCACCAAAAAATCTAGGATTCTGCATGTGCGTAGCTCTTCAATGAGCCTTCCATCGATATAACGTAGATTTGCTAGTTCCTTATACATAAAAGGATAAAAATTTTGGACCATGGGTGCATGAGTCTGAATTTCCAGATTTTGATTTATGCCCTTGTACGAATTTTATTAAATTGCATAGAACTTGGATTTGGATGAAATTTGTGGTCAAAGATTCTTTGATAGACCTAGATTCCTGAATAAAATTCCTAAAAATTCTCAACTAGGTTAGACATATGAGCCAATTTGAAATCCATCGGAGGGTCATTTCTAAACATTGATGTTAATCTGAATATTAATTCCCAAACATTTATCTAAAGGCTCCTTAAAATTCCAAAAGAATTCACGAGCACTCTTAGTTAGACACATCACACTCCCTCTCTATGGTTTGACCCAACTCACATTATACTACGTATTTTCTTAAGTCAGATTTTAGATTGATGCACTTATCACACTTAAGCCTAATGATAGCATCAGCTGTCACCCTTTTCGCCCTACGGACCACCTTCGATGAGAAAAGCATCACTGCTACTATCCCTTTAATAGATACATAATTTATATTGGTAACTTGTCTATTTTATGCTAAGTACCTAGTTAGTCTAGTGCATATGGGTTGTAAATATTACATTATAGTTATGCATGCATATTTAGGTCATATAGATATTTTATGTCCAATTAGCATCTAATTAAAGTATTTTGAATAATGTAGGAGTGAGTGGTGGAGATTAAATATCTTGGAATAAAGCTAGGAAGGTAGTAAATCTTGGAGTAATGAAGAATTAAAGACAAGGAAGAAAGAAAGAGACAAGAGGACATGTGTCATTTCCTAAAACCATCCTACTCTTAGCCTCCTAAGACAACTTAAACCAACAAATAAACCTTATCCTAGGCCTATCTATTTTTAGAAAATCAAATCCTAACCCTGCATCCTAAATCCTATGGCCATAAACATTCTTCCAAAAGATCTTATCCACTACTTTGCAACACACAAAAAGAACTTATCCCTTCATATGGCTGGCCACCAAAGATCTTATCCTCTCTATGGCCGGCCATGTTGCTTAGCAGCTAAGAATGGTGGCCGGCCACCTTATCCCCTCCATCCACCACTAAATCCCAATTGAAGGGTCTCCATTAATCCCTATAGCTAATCGTTATCCTCTCCTTAGGATCCTGAAAGAAAACCTAGAACTTATCCTCTCCTAAAGACCTAAATTAGATCATATCCCTTGAGCCTTAATCCCAACCCTCCAAAATAGATCCTAGGGACCTAAAACCATACACATGGTCGACCATATATAGCTTCCTTAGGAAGTTATTTGGCCGGCCAACCATCCTACACCCACACACCCTTAGATCACCATCCAAGGGTCCACACTATCCTTAGGTTGTTGGCCTTCCTTAAGCCTTTAGATCTACATCCTAGGGCCTACATTAAGTTCCAATTCCTATAAAAACACACCTACACCTACACGATAGAATTAATTCCGCTACTACCAACTCTACGTTACATTCTACCACTACATTTAAGCCTTCCCAATTAGAGTTAGAAGAAACCCTAGTCGTTCCCCCTTTAGGTTCTTTTAGATCTCCACCTTCACTAAGCCTTCCTCTACCTCTAGTCTTGTTTTGAATCTCTGCATCTGCTCCAGCTTCGTTGACGGATCTCTCAACCACCATGACTCTACTTCGGATTCCTTTCTTGCTACTTTTTTCTTCTTGCTAATTTTAGACTTGTTCTAGTTAGTTCCAGTTATTTCATTTCAAAAACTCAAGTTGTAATAATTCTTCTAGTATAAACAAAATGTATTTTCTTGATCTCTATCCCTAGCTCTTTCTCTCTCTATTTCTCCTTATTTCTGTTGTTTTGTTTATAGCTAGTCTAGTCCATATTTGCTTTTGCTCATACAAAAAAAATAAAAAAAAACGTATGAAAACTCCTTTTTACTTGTCTCCTCGTATTTGACCCAGACTCCTAAATTTGGTTATTTATAATTCAATTACGATTTTTGCACGTTGCAACGAACAAATTTTAACATAAGAACAAGAATCGCTTATTAATTTTGGTGCCATTACCGGGGAAGCAACAGAGTTCGCTTTCATATTTACTTTCGTTGTTTGCATTCAATTCTTTAACCTACTTGTTTCTATCTCTATGATTGTGTGAAATATCTCCTAGCAACTTGGGATTCCTAAGACAAGCAATAGATTTGGAGAAAAGTGCGGTTCGAGAAACTAGGTAGGTTGTTGCATCTTAGTATTAGGATCATTTTGAATCTTAGGATAGTTTTGCATTAGGTGTCTCTGAAAAAAGAAAATTGTCCATCTAGGCTAAGTGTTTATTTGAATCTTAGGTTAGTTATTTACTTGGGTTGCTTTCATAAAAAAAAATTTCTCTTTTGGTGGGTGTTATCTATTTAAAATCATAAAAAAAAAAAGCTCATTTTTCAAAAGTTATTTTCCAAATTTTTATTGGCCCAAAAATTATAAAATTACTCCTGAATGTGTCTTAAAATTAGAAACCAACCTTGAAAATTTCATGACCTAACTTGTAGTAGAAAAAAATTTAAAAAATCACAAACAGACTCCTATCAAAAATCCAATATGTTCCTAATTTTGTGCAGTATTTGAATTTGAATATTTTTCCCACAAATCAGAATTGCGTGAAATACCTTACATTGGTTTTCTGATTAAAATACCTATCTCTAAAAAAAATGAAAAATTTTTGAGGCATGGCACTCTCTAATTCACGCAAAAAACCAACTGGGGTCTTTTCTAACTTTTAGACCCATTACAAAAAAAATATGAAAAAAGTAATTTTTGGGACTCAAAATTCTTGAAGAAAATATTTTTTGGATTTCCTATTCAGTGGTGTTTGAGAAGCTATATTTTCTTTATATTGAGCCACACCACTTGATCTAATTAAAATTGATTCATTCTCTAGAAGCTACCTACTTAGGTCCAAATCTTACGGTTTTCAATTAGGCACTTAAACTTTTCTGAAAATAAGAGGAAATATACTATCACCCGTGCTTGCAAAATCATTTGTGTGCCTTTACAAGAACCTTATTTAAATCTATTATATCCTTGAAACCCTAAAATTCCACTTTAAACAAGATTAACACTAAAAGACACTTCATTGCAAAATCTTGTTTGAGGACCTTTTTGTGTGTGCACTACACTTCTAAATCAACTTCTAAGGGCAAATACCCCCCTCATGCTCATCATCTCCAAGAGCACCACTGTCCTAAACCTAAAAAAAGATTAGAGGTGCCCTAGAGAGGATTATTATGCATCTAAGTTCACTAAGGTTAATTGAGGTTAAGATAAGGTCGTGTTTATTTGGATCAACTGGTGATAAAAAAGGTCAGTGCGGTAACTGTGTACCCTTAGTGGTGTCCCTTCATGCGAGGTGTCCTAGGGGGTCCTACCCTTTTGGCCAACCAAGTAATTCATGAGTTGGTTTGATTCAAATTGACATTAGGGTACCTAGATTATGTCAAATAGGGCTAGCCAAATAAGGACATAATTGGTTGCTTGATTTGTGCACACACCTTTCTATCTCATGTTCTCTTTTGCATCCCTCCACTTCTTCTAAACCATAGATTTTAATGCCTATCTCTCTTATCCTACCTACCCCCAACAAGATTTATATTCTGACCCAAGTAGACCTTATCTACAGTCTACTTGGGATGACTCTCATCCAAGTTGGGGATACACCACAGATCCTAGGTACTTAGAGTATCCATCATATTGCCAACACCTACCCAATTCCTATCCTAATTTCACCCAACGCACACTACCCATCTATTGGGATAGCCCCACCCCCTCCTCCTAGGGATATGATTCTAACCCTAGGTTCAATAGTGATAGCATTAATTCTCCTTGTAATGATTTGAATCCAAGGTCCTCATCCTTTGATAACAAATCCCATAGGACCTACACTTTAGGTGGATACCATGACCCTTACCCTTCCGAGGACCATAACCAAGATAGGTCATCTGAACCTGATGATCTCTCCTACTTGACCTATCGATTGGAAGGGATGCTAGCTAAATGGAAATCAAATGAATCTGATTCACATGATGAAGACCTTCATTTGGTGGAAGAAAATATAGAGCCAAAATTCTCAAGGAATGGAACTAAGTTAAATCACATTAACCATAGTTCTACCCTACCCCCAAGTACTGGTCCTGCAATGAGTTTACCCACCAAAACCCAACCTCTTAATCTAACACAAAGAAAACTTAACGATACCCAATATCGCCTTCAATTGGAGATTGATAAACAAAATCAACAATTAATTGAAGCGAAGGCTAGAATGATAGAGATGTTTGTAAGAGGCGCTAGAGGGTGAAGTTAAAATTTATTTTATTTTTTATTTTTTTGATGCGTTTACGAAAAGATGTCGTTGTAGCTTGTTCTTAGCACTAATACACTTAAACTTTTTTAATGGAACTCGAAATGGTTTAACTTGATGGAGTTCCAGTCGATCCCATGAGGAGGCTTAGAAAGAACTTGGACCTTGTTTTGCCTTAAGAGAGTTCCTTTATTCAATTTTTGTGCTTTTTCTCTTTTCCATTTTTTTTGGTTTTCTTGTGAATAGCAAAATGAAATCTAAGGCTAGTTAGTAAACCTAATTTTTTTTGTTTTTCTTGATAACAAAACGGAAAGATAACTACTATGCTTGAGAGATGTTGACGGGAATGGTGATTATGGTGACTAGATAATATGTGCAGGTGGGGTTTCACGTTAGATGCGGGAAATGACTACACAGGTGATTAGTAGAGGTGAGGAGAATGACCATAACTATACAATAAGGCATTTTTTTTTCTTGATATATATATATATATATATATATATTGGTCTTTTTATTTTACGAAAGTAAAAACGAGAATGACGTATTTACAATCACCAACCAAACATAGACAAAAAAAACTTTAACAACTATACTCATTTTTTTTTTTTTAATTTTCTTTTCTTAGCAAAGTAATACAAAACACACAAGTGAATAACAACTTTAAACTTATATTTCACAACATGTACTACAACATATTACAAAATAAAACACACATATGGAAAAGATCAACTCCAAGTACTACAACAAAAGGCACACATATGAAGAAGATCAACTCCATTACACTAAGGTGAAAAGATCCACTTATCCAAAGTACACAAAAGACAGATAATTAGAAGCACTTTTACTCCAACACTTGGAAAATGGAGATGGCTAATGGAGGATGAAGTGTTCAAGCTCCCTAAGGTGGTTGATGCGGAGAGGCTCAGTAATGTGGGTGATTAGGTGCTCATTGGTTCTAATGTTGGTGGTGATAACCATGGTGGAGGTTAGGGAGATGGAGATGAAGATCCTATACTTGGAGGTGATGAAGGTTTTCTCTATGGTGGTGTTTTTTATGGAGTCTATGTTGTGGGCTCTATGGAAGGGGGATGGGATGGTCATGGATAATGTGGTGGTAGTAGGAGTAGGAGTTGGTCTTAGGGGTGGTGATGGTGGGCGTGTGAGTGTGACTGATGGAGTGAACTAAGTGCTAATGAGGTGATGAAGTGGTGGTGATGGTGGTGGTGTGGATGGTGCAAGTGAGTGAGAGTGTGTGCAACTTGAAAAGTAAATAAAGCACAACAAAAAGCAAGTAGTAAGAAGCTTGAAAATGAAATCTATTCTACTAGCAAGAAAATGAAAATAAGCAAAGTGCAAGTAAAAAAAATAACTATACAAACAAAGAAAGTAAAAATAGAGTAAGATGAGAAGATAGGTGCTCTTCCAATGGGGGCACAAGGCCTATTGGAAGAGGAAGAGGATCCTTGACACTTGGCCTACCTCTTCTTCACCTAGAAAACCAAGTCCAAGTGGGCACAAGCTAGCCTTTGGCCAAGGTTTGAGAGCTTAGCTATGGAGCTCTTGAGGAGAGGAGTTTTTTGCATGGAAGTGGAATGTAGTGGAGAGTGGAGGGGGTGGGTGCGTGCACTCTCATGGGAGGGTGTTTTATAGAGTGTTGGGTTGTGTGTGGTGTCCCTATGGTGTAGGTTTAGGAGGGCTACTTTAGGGCACAACCTAAGAATAGAAGGTTCTACGCTAAGGTGCAAGAGCAAATGAGGGTGCAAGTCAAGGCTTGGTCAAGTCAATGGATAGGGAAAAGTGGGCATCCCAGGTGGTGGGATTAGGGGTTAAGTGTGTTTTGAGTGGTGGTAAAGGCGAAGTAAGTAGGGTTAGGTGGGTTTGGATTAGTGGGTGTTTGGGCTTCCTAATTGTGTGGGCTATAGTGTGCAAATGTAGTGGGTCTAAAGTAAATAAATTAAATACCAATACATATAGTTACTACTAGGTCCACATATATGTAAATAAAAATAAGCACACATATAAATAATTGTAATAGAAAATGTGCACAGGTATTACGCATGTGTAAAAATGTATGTTAGATTATAAGTACATGCAATTTCACAATTAATGTGTGTGCACAAGTGTGTGAGTAGTGTGTGTGTGTTCATGGATTTGTGAAGGTGGGTTAATTGTGCATGGATAGGTTGGCATAGGCTTGCATGGGTTCACTGCTCTGCATCTCTTGCCAGCTTCTTTGCTCCCGTCCTATTGATATGGTCCTCCTGTCTCTTTGAGCTCCAATTTTGCTCACTGATTATGATCCTACATGTTTAAATTGATGGTATTACTCAAAGAACTATAATGTGACAAAATTTGTATAAGAATGTACAGATGCAAGTATGAGTGCGATGCATGCAATGTATGCTTTATTTACAGGATGTGACCTAGGTTATTAGCTTAATTTAGTCAAATTAGGACCTATGATTGCTATGCAATCATATCCCATGCCTAAATTTTGCTAGTCCCTAGCATTTATATGCATGATTGACTAAGACCTAAGTTTTTTTTTCTTAGAAATATATTGATTCAAGAATTGGACTTCAAGATATTTAGTTGTCAAACGAATACTTAGGATTTCATCTTCATAGACTAAATAGTACCTAGGTGCCTGTGAAAATGCAGATCGCCAATTCCTTGCCTTACTTATATACGTATATATATATTTAAAAAATATAATTTTTCTTTCTTTTTTTTTCCTTTAAGGTTTTGGGGCAACTTTCCTCAACTAGTCAATCCACCCAATATTCCAAAGACTTGAAAGTACTAAGCGTCAATTTGTGAAAGTGTGACTCATTGGAAGGTTGATGTAATGGATTTCCGAAAAGCCCTAAACTCCAGTTGGCCTTATTATTAAAAGAAAATGCTGCCCTTGGGTTTATCTTTTCGACTATGTAGCATCTCCCTACCGTTTTTGCATAGGTGTGTTTATTTTTCTACTTCCTTGCTTCGCTTTATTTATGGTAAGAGAGTGAGGGTTGGGCTCTAGACAAACAGCCGATAAGGCATCAAACCCACGACAACTTGTCAGTCGTTCTTGTGTGCGGGTGTGGCTATGTTGACTTTTTTTCTGCTATATATATTCTTCTTTTCTTTTTTTATTTTTTTGTTTTTTTTTCAACTATCATTTTTTGCTTTTCATTTTTTTTTTACATATATCATTTTTCTAATTTTTCTCTTAGTAGGTGGCTTCCTTAGTTTAAGATGTACTTAAGGGCAATGGTCAAAGAGATGGTATAGTAGTTGGGCTCTGGATAACAGGCCAATGGGCCGTCAAACCCATGACAACTTGCTAGCCATACTACTGTATGTTTAATGGTGCTTTAGCTCTAATTATAACTACCTAACAATGAGTCAGTGCAATTTGTGTGTAGACTCTTAGACTTTCAAGACTTCGAAAGCAGAGGGTGGGTCGATAAGTCGTGTACTTATTATCTCAATTTATTAGTATCTTCAAGTTTATTTAAGGTGGCAAGATCTTAAAAATAAATCCACATCGTAGTAGACACGTAGGTTAATTAAGCCACTAGACCTGAAGAGCCTAAGCAACCAAACCCTAATTGTAGTATTTCCCAGGGTCAGTGACTTCTTAATACCCATTGGTCATATCCTGACTCAATTTATTTCTTTTTGTTGTTTTTGTCTATATGTAATTTTATTTTGCATTTTTTAACTTTTTTTTTCATTTTTTTTCTTTGTAGGTACTTTTATACAAAACTTAAAAGTAGAGAAAATTTTTTTTTCATTTTTTCATTTTTTCCATTTTAAAAAAAAAATTTCAGTTATTTTGAAAGAAATATCAAAACTCTAGAGATTCTAGATATTGGCAGAATATTAAATTTTGCTCTACCCACCCCCCCATGCCTAAATATGAGCATGTCCTCATGCAAACTTTAAAACAAAGATATAGGGGATAAATAACACCTAAATTTGATGTATTGTTGGTCGCTTCCAAAACCTAGAGAAGAAATGCAAGATAGAGTATTTACAAGTATGCTGGTTGCCTCCCAACAAGGGCTGAATTTAACGCCCCTAGCTAGGCGAAAATTTAGGAAATCAACCCTCAATCAAATTGCTTGTTTCATCAGGTAGTGAGGGTTCTTGAGTGATAATGAGCTTTAGTCTTTGCCCATTAACGATGAATATATGCCCAGTTTTGGGATCTTGGATCTGGACAGACCCATTGCCATAAGGGGTCACAACATGATAGGGTCCATACCACTTTGACTTCAATTTTCCAAGGAATAGCTTGAGCCTAGTGTCGAATAGCCAAACTGCCTGGTTTGGCTCAAACTATTTTCTTCGAAAGTTCTTATCATGAAAGGATTTTAATTTATCTTTGCAAATCTTGACATTTTCGTAAGCCTCCTACCTAATCTCTTCCAACTCTGCTAATTGTAATTTTCTGTGTTGACCTCCTTACTCCATGTCTAGATTACATTTCTTTTCTGGCCAAAAAGATGATGTTCTATTTCCATTGGCAGATGACAAGGCTTCCCATAAATCAATCAATATGGTAACATCCCCAAGGGAGCCTTGTAAGTAGTCCGGTATGCCCACAGGGCGTCAACTAACCTTTCGGATCAATCTTTTCTATTGGGTCTCACTGTCTTCTATAAAATTTCCTTGATTTGTTTGTTTGAGACCTCTGCCTGCCCACTTGTTTGTAGGTGATATGGGTAGAAATGCGGTGGTTTACCCCATACTTTTTCAAAAGAGATTTGAAATGCGCATGCATGAAATGAGTTTGCCCATCGCTAATCATGGCACGGGGAATACCAAATCTGGCAAAGATGTTTTCCCGGACAAATCGAATAACAGTTTTATGATCAGCATGTCTTGCCGGGACGGCTTCGACCCATTTATAGACAATCTATGGTCAAAAGAATGTATTCGAAGCTGTGAGAGTTCGGGAAAGGGCCCATAAAATCAATTCCCCAAACATTAAAGATTTCCATGACTAGAATTGGTTGAAGGGGCATCATGTCCCTTTTAGTCATGGTTCCCAATGTTTGGCATCGCATGCAAGCACGGGGAAAACTATGTGCGTCCTTAAACAAAAATGGCCAAAAGAACCCAGATTGCAAAACTTTTGCAGCAGTTTTTAGTCCCGAAAAATGGCCTCCACAAGCTTCACTATGGCAGAAAGATAGAATGCTTCTTGTTTTCGAATTTGGAATGCACCTTCTGATGATTTGGTCTAACCCTAGTTGGAAGAGCAATGGATCATCCCAAAAGTAGTACTTGGCTTCAGCGAGGAATTTGAGCTTCTGGCCTTTTGTCATGTCGTGAGGTATTTTTCCAGAGGCTAGGTAATTCTCAATATTTGCGAACCAAGGAAGCTCAGGAGAATTGATAGCCAATATACTTTCATCAGGAAACTTTTCATTGATAGGTAAAGAAAAAGGAATGAAATTCGAATCCAATTTGGAGAGGTGGTCAGTAACCCTATTTTGATCTCCAACTTTATCCTTGATTTCAATGTTGAATTCCTGGAGCAGAAGGATCCATCTGGTGAGACATGGTTTGGCATCCTTCTTGGCCAATAAATGCTGAAGAGCAGAATGGCTAGTGTAGATAATCACTTTAGACCTTAGGAGATATGATCTAAATTTTTCCAAACCAAAGACAACAACCAGCAACTCCTTTTCAGTGATGGTATAATTCCGTTGAGCTTCATTCAGTGTCTTGCTGGCATAATAAATGACATGGGGCCTCTTGTCTCTTTGTCCCAAAACTACCCCTATTGTGTAGTCAGAGGCGTCACACATGATTTCAAAATCAAGGGACCAATCTGGGGGTTGGAGAATGGGAGAATCAGTGATAGTCTTTTTAGGGATATTGTAGGATTCAAGGCAATCCTCATTGAATTCAAAGGGGATATCATTTGAGAGGAGTTTGATCAAAGGTCGGGCTATCTTGGAGAAATCCTATATGAAACGTCTATAGAACTCGACATTTCCCAAAATGATATGATTTGTTGGACCGAGGTTGGCGGTGGTAGCTTGGAAATTACATTCGACTTTGCTCGGTCGACCTCCAATCCTTTCTTGGAAATATTGTGACCTAGCACGATCCCATCCTGAACCATGAAATGGCTCTTCTCCCATGAGAGTACTAGATTCATGTCTATACACCTCCTCAAGCTCTTGGTTAGATGCTCTAAACAAGTTGAAAAATCATCTCTAAACACAGAGAAATCATCCATAAAAACCTCAATGTAATCCCCTATCATATATGAAAGGATAGCCATCATGCAACGCTGGAATGTTCCTAGAGCGTTACACAATTCAAATATCATTCTCTTAAATGCAAAGGTACCAAAGGGGTATGTGAAAGTGATTTTGTCTTGGTCTTCAAGACTGATGGCTACTTGATTGTATCCCGAGTATCCATCTAGAAAACAGAAAAACTTCTGCCTAGCAAGTCTCTCCAGTATTGGGTCTATGAATGGTAGTAGGAAGTGATCTTTCTTGGTTGTCGAGTTAAGTTTCCTGTAGTCTATACATACCCACCAAGAAGAAGTGGTGCAGGTGGGGATGGATTCACTGCTTTCAATTTTAACTATAGTCAGTCCTGCCTTCTTGGGTACTATCAGGATCGGGCTTACCCATTGGCTGTCAGAGATTGGGTAAATGATATCAGCATCCAACCACTTAATGATTTCCTTCTTGACAACCTCCATCATGTTTGGATTGAGTCTTCTTTGTGGCTGTTACGATCCGGTTCCCGGATCCCTACAGGACCCGAGACTGGCTCGCCTCGACTAATCCCATGACCTAGTCGTCCAATGAGAATTAACCAAAAGCAGAAAAATAAATCACATTCACACATGCAATATAACTAAGCAGAAGAAAAGTACGAAGCAGTAAAAAAAGTAGAACAACTGTCTTAGTATATGCCACCACAACAACAACAGGAAACGGAAGGGAAACTGAAAGTAACAGGAACAGTAACTATGTGTCCATTACTCACTACAACAGTAGGGAAAATGAAAGTGTTGAAAGAGCGACTATGGCTGGGCTCGGCTGGGCCCAGCACCCTCTGCAGTCGGAAACTCGGGTTGCTCAACTCCTGGTCCTGAACAAGGTTATGAAAAGACAGAGTCAGCGAACGCTGAGTAGAGTGATGTTTACATTACTTAAGTACAAGTACAGCAAAAACAACAACATATTTATTTCTCATTTCTATTTATCTCATTTATGTATTTCTGTTTCAGCTATTTCTCAAAGTATCTAGGTGTTTTTTGATCTTACATGTTCCTCGTGGGAACGATCTTGATTGCAGTCTTTTCCGTAGAGTAAAAGGTATATGTGGTGCTCTCCTGGCTGGGAGAGTCCCCCGTGGTAGTCCTACACTTAGTCAACCACCCCGAGGTCACTATCGAGACATAACGGTAACTACGGCATGCGTGATAAGCACACAGGTTGCTACCCCGCACTGACACGCGGTCAGCCATTTCCACTAGCAGGTATGCCCAAAGTATAGCACGGAACAGTATAGGGCCTTGCCCTCTCAGAACAGGGGTCTCGCGCGTACCCTCATCCGACTACTCCGGTTTGCCTAGAGGGCCTAACAAAGTCAATGCAAGGTGGCTAGCTAAACCCCGGGTCCCATGGGGTGGCTAGCTCCCTCCCTACACTAGTAGCACACCTCGGTACCGTGTACGTGAGGGCCAACAGGAGTTGATGTAGAGTGGTCAATCTTAACCCTGGGTCTCAACCCAAGGGAGGCTAGCTTCGCTGTACACTAAAAAGGGATAGTTGCTCTCCTTGGTACCGCGTACACAAGGTCCAGCTCACTTCCTATCTACATTCCAGATTTCCTTTCATTCACAAGAGCTCTACTCCTAATTCCTCGTAGGATTCATGCTCATATTCATCTCATTTATCCAGGTCCAGATCTCATGTCTCATAATTCATTCCTCATCCATATACAAGCAGCTCATGTTTTCATAATTCAATTCTCAATAACATGCAACTTGTGGTTTCACAGGCAATTTCTTAATTACATACATGCAGCTCGTATTTTAACATGCATCTCGTAATTATCTTAAAGGCATTTGCTAGCAATTTATCTTAACCATGCATTTAAGTAAACAGTACAGCTCAAACAGGCTCATTCATTTCTAGCCTAGGGTTCATTCCATATCCTAGAGTTCAATCCGACTATTCCAACCAAGTACATTCTTATTTAAATATTAACAACTGAATTAAACCACTCTACCAGGTATCACGGGAGGAATGGGGGCCTGTGCTGCAAATCTCGTCGTCTCCGCGGGCCCCGAACATGCCACTAACTGGTAACCTGTACCAGCGACCAATGTATATTAGGTAAGCTCAAAACAGTAAATACTCAACACAAATACGTAGAGGAACTCGAGTGGGAAACAACGGTACTTCGTTTGCGGAAATCCGATTACATTTGGGCCTTAAATAGGCCAAAAATGTGGTTTCTGATCAAAATCAGATGTCTGGGACTAATCCCAGATGTCTTAAGAGACGTCAGAACTCACCTTGTGTTCCCTGCGACTGATTAGACGTCCAGACTCCCTCTGCGACCGTCTGGGGGCAGTTTTAGACGTCGGACAAGGTCTCCGGTCATTTGGAAGCACCTCCGAACGTTTGGAGACGTAATCAGATGTTCAAAAGTACTTAGGAAAGCGCACCATGTGCCTTCCTAGAGCTTATCCTACGTACGAAAATGCAGGCAGGATTTTAGCCCAACAACTCCTGCGCTGAGATCTTCTACTTGGCGAAAATTAGTGCAGGAACGTACATACCTCACGTGATATGTGCTTTCAGACGTCCGGCCTTACCTCCTGACATTCAGGTGCCTCGCCAGTCGTCTGGTCTTCACTCTAGACGTCTGATACTGGAAACTTCCAGTATCAGAACTTCTTCACGCCGCTCGCTCTCCGCCTGCAGTGGCAGCTCCAGCAGCTGTAAGAGCTTGAGCAACTCCTCGCCAAGGTCCTCATCTCTCCTACGAGCTCCACTGAGCTCCCGCGGTCGTCTTCCTCCTCCCCCACTCTCACTCCCTCACACTCTCTCGCTCTCGCTCCTCCCTGCTCTCCCTTTGCCGGTTCCTCTCTTCCTTGCCGTGACTGCAGTAGCAGGGATGGGAGGGGAATGTGGCTATCGCAGAGAAGGTGGAGGTGGCTGTGGTGAGGAGAGGAGAGGAGAAGGGAGGGGGTATATATAGGAGAGGGGTTGGGGTTCGGGTGAGGGGTGAAGGAGAGAGAAAGGGTCTCTACGCGTCCCCCGCATGCAAAGTGCACCGCGTAGTACGGAAAACTCACTTTTCGATGTCTAGGCACGTGTCTAGATGTCTAGACAGACGTCTGACTGAAGCTCCAGACGTCTTAAATGGCTAAAAAGGTAACGAGTCATTACAGTGGTTGTCTAGAAGGCTTTGCCCCTTCATCAGTGTAAATGTGATGTGTACGATACGAGGGGTGAATTCCTTTAAGGTCTGGAATGCTCCACCCGATAGCAGCTTTGTGTTCCTTTAAGACTGCTATGAGTTGTCTCTCTTATTCTTGGGTGAGTTGTGAGTTTATGATCACATGAAGGGTTTCGTGTTCATCCAAGAACACATATTTCAATGAATTGGGTAGAGGCTTGAGTTCCAGCATTGGCGGAGAAGGTTTAATGATATTCGGAGAGGTTGTTGAGGTATGGTCTTGATGCTCATGAACATCAAGTGGTGTCACCGAAGTGATGGGCATCATAGGTCTCATAGAGGTTGCACTTGCAAGACGACCTTGCTCTGAACTTGATTCCATGTTGTCTGCTTTTGTGACAAAGTATGGTGTAGTCCTATTTTCTGTCCAAGTTAATGCTGGTGGTTCTGTGTGAGAGGTTGAGTCTAGGTCAGCTAAACCATTTAGGGCAATCTATGAAGAGTATTCACTAGAGTTTTCCTGGGTTATGCTGAGAAGATCAGTTGAAATTTCCTTTATTGTCACAAAATCAGGCATCCTTGGTGAATGGCCAATTGGATCAGTGCACAGCATCCCAATGTTGGCGAAAAGTTCCTACTTGTCATCCTCAAATTCATCATCTATTTTGTCATAATCAAAGTTCTTGGTTGCCCGGAAAATATCCATCTTCAATTTCTGCTCTCCTAGGGCTATTTCCATACATCCAGTTGCACAATCGATGTTTGCCCTGGCGGTTGCTAAGAATGGGTGGCCTAAAATTATAGGAGCTTCTTCTAAATCAGACGGGACTTCCATGTCTAGCACAAAAAAGTCTTCAAGGAAATAGAATTCGTTAACTTTAACAATCACATTTTCCACTATTCCGCTTGGTACTTTCACAGTTAGGTCAGCCAGTTGGATTGTAATAGAAGTTGATTTTAATTCCCCAAATTGAAATTGATTATACACTGTGGTGGGGGTCTAGTTGATTGAGGAACCTAGGTTTAAAAGAGGCCTGTTGAAAGGAGCATCATGCAACTTGCAGGCAATCAGCGAGGCTCCTGGGTCGTTTTGTTTAGGCGGTAAATCACTCAGTATAATAGCACTTGCCTACTGGGACAAGACTACCTTGCTAGCCTTCTTAGGTTGGTGCCTAGGAGTTCAGTATTCTTTGAAAAATCGGGCTATGGTAGGGATGTAGTCAATAGCTTCCAATAGAGGAACTTGTATTTGTACATCCTTAAACATGGCCTTTAATTCATCAATGTTGTTGCTGCCCTTACATCTTTTCTTAATCTCTTTCGTCAATGCCGTAGGAAAGGGCACGGAAATTTGAGCTTTAGGGTCGACCATTACTTTCTTTCCTTTTTCTTCCTTGCTCCTCTCATCTTCCAGGGGTTCAGATTCTCGTAATGGTTGGTTTGATGGGCTTGGATCTTTTCTTGGAATGGGCTCTTTTGTGACTTTCCCACTCAGAGTCACTACGCTAGCGTTAGATTGTGGCTCATATGGTGGATGAGGAGCATAAGGGCTAGGTACAGACGAACCTTGAGGAGTGGGGAATCCTAGGGGATATGACGGTGCCTGCAATACAGTGTGGTTTTGCCTCTACGGACCATTGGATCTTGGTGGGCCACTGGGAATGTTCCTAGGGTTGGCACAAGTTAAGATGGCAATGTACCTTGGGTCCAATTGCCTTGACATAACTGATTGAGCTGTGCCGCTAGGGTTTCTGTGATAGCCCTATACTTGTTGTCCATTTGCTGCAAGGTCTTTTGTAGGGTTTCTAAAAGATCAAATTTTTGTGGTTGATGTTGAGGGTTTTCTCTATAGTTCTGTGCCATGGTGGTCTAATCTGTTGCTGATAGGGTTGTTGGTATGTCTGTCTGGGATAGGCAGGAGAATGAGGTAAAGGTTCCTATGGGAGGGAGTGAGATTTACGGGATATAAAATAAAGTGCGGATGCAAAAAGAACAATCTCACACAAAAAGAAATCACACAATGCACAAGAGATTTTTAGGTGGAAACCCAAACTAGGTGAAAACCACCATCTAACCCTCTCAAGTTAGGATTTCCCGTTCGACCAAGTTGATCAAAATCCACTAACCGAACTACTTTAATGAGGGTAGTTCAACCTCTATACAACCACGCTACAAGTACGAGGGTAGCGTTCCTCAAACCCCTTCTCTTCATGAGAAGGTTTTCGTCTCGCGAAGGAGTTGAGAATTCGCAAAGCGAATACCCGAACAAAAACAAATACAAATATCATATAGAGCCACAAAGTAAAAAGAATAATACTAGCTTCTATAGGAAAAGAAGAACTTCCCTTAGATGGAAGTGCATAGGTGTGATCTCGGCAGAGTATTGATGTTCCTAGATGTGACGAGTGGGGCTTTGGAGAGCAAGTTTACTTCTCTTCTTGAGAATAGCTTCTCTATGACACAAATGGATGTAGAAATGGTTTCTAATGGTGTGTCATAACAAGGGAGGGCTACCCCTCTATTTATAGGTGGCCTAAGAAGGCTTAGGAAAGCCTTGGAAGGCTTCCATAGCCATTGGGAATTATCCCAAGGCAGAACAGGCCGTAATCAGAATCATTAATGATTCTGATAGGGTCATCAGATGTCTGGTCAAAGTATCAGACGTTTGGAAAATAAGTTTAAGACGTTTGGAAATTAGATCGGACATCTAATTTTAGATGGGTTCCATTACTGACTTTCATCAGACCTAAACAGGATTCTATTGTAAATCAATCAGATGACGTATAGGACGTCTGGCACTAGGTCTGGACGTCTGGAAACCTATTTTACTGCGGGAATCGATTTCCCAAGGTCCAAATAGCTATATTAGTCTAGGAAAGCAATATTGGGTTAGTCGAGGCAAAATGGCTACATATCAGACGTATGGAGTCCTCTAAGGACATCTGATAGAAGATCAAATGTCAAAACCTCAATGATTATATTCTAAGCTAACATTCCACTAAATGGATGTCTGGCCAAGTCATCAGATGTCTTCTAAGACGTTTGAACTAATGGACGATCGTCTGATTACAACAGACAGAAGGTTCTAAGACCAGCCCTAAAAGTTTGGACGTCTGATTCAACATCTAGACGTCTTAAAGTCCAAGATCAGATGTCTGAATTTCAGATTGGACATCTGATCAGGCTGTCTGAAGCCTATCTTGGTTTTCTAAGTTCTCTAAGAATTTTCTAAGTGTCCTAGGTGATGATAACGTCATCATTAGCCATATCTAGCTTTATTTTGTCAATTTCCATCAATAAATGCTCCTACATAACTGCCAGAGAGCTCTAATTCACTGCAATTCCATTATGAGAGAATAACAAGAAAACATGGGTAAAACTACAGTTTTAATAGTATATCTCAATTGCAGTACAATCATGGGATTTCTCAGGAGTTATTAAAGGTCAAATAGTCATAATTGTCTAACAAGTAGGTCCGTACAGATAGAAAAGGATTTTTGCACATTTCATGAATTGACATCTGAAATCCTAAAAACAAACCCACTTAATCTACTGAGGTTTTGGTCAGGATAAAATTCACCTAAACCCTCTAAAAATCATATAAACTTGACCATCAGAACCTGTCTTAACCTAAAACAAAGCCAAAGACAAACTTTTGCCCTAATTTGGGTAATTGTGCAATTTCTCCAATTAAACTTGATCAAAACCTAAATCTAGCTTCACCATTGCATTCCTTGGATCCAAATTAGGTTTATACCAAAATTTGGGCCCAAGATCATCTTGACATAATTTGCAATTTGGTCCTATCTGGCTCTTTTCTCTCACATGTATGCCCCTAACTTTCGAATAAATTACATTTGGGTCCCAATCTTTATCGTCTTCTTCACAAATAGGTCCCTGCCGCCCTCAACTCCTAATCCTAAAGCTCCGGCGACCTTCAAATGGGAAGATCTCTGTGATTTCTCACTCAATCCCTTCCAAAATTGGAAGAAAGATTCCTTGAGGAGTCCTCTTTCCAATGCACCCATCCTTGAACCCTACAACCTTCCCAATCTCTCATGCGAACGCATGAGAGATTCAGGTATCTTTCAATTTTCCTACTTTGACAGCTTTCCTAGCTTGGGAAGCTTGTTTCCCAAGCTCAAATCGACCCCTAGTAACCTATAAAAGAATCCCCAAATCAAATCGTTCTCCTCACGCTCGAATTCGACTGGGCTCACCTCTAATTTCGTCTCTCCTCATCCGTTCGAAGCTCCTCAACATTTGACGAGCTCCTCTGACTCCTTCCTTCATCCGCACACGATACCGGTGGCGGATTTATCTCCCTCAGCTTCTTCCGTGTCGTGTTGTACTCGTCGACGCCCCGTCCTCTGTCGTCCTCGCCGATTCCTTCTCATCAGAGCATTTTCTTCCCCGACATCGGCGTACCACTGGCTCATTGTTCTTCCGCCTTTCGTCCATTAGTTTAGGAGTAGATTAGTTTATCTTAGATCATAGGTTAGTTTCCTCTCCATATCCTAATTTTGACCCTCGACGACACCGTTCACCCTTGTCTTCCCCGTCTCTGGCAATCCCTTCAGCGAGGTGCCTCCATCGCTACACCCCTCCATCCGCCTCGCCAACTACCTCACAACCTTCACCACAACTCCACCAATCAAACCCCTCTCCTATTTCGCTCCACCGCTCACCCAAACACGCCCCCGAACAACCCACCTTTGCATCGGCGTTTCCATCATCATCCGGCCACCATACCCACTCGCACGCAACGCCACCACCACCGTTACATTCCACAATGTCTAGCGATCCACCTAAACTTGTTTGACAGGGCCAATAGGCCATTTTTGTGTTTTCAGGTCTCTAGGTCCAGTTTGCCATTGAAGAACGAGTTTGAGCTCGCTTGAAGCATTCTCTAGCGGCTACAAGTTCCAGGTTTCCGCATCAGGCAACGCGGAACAGATCCAACTTCGAGTTTGACCCAATAATTAGGTCGTTGACTGACCTTCATTGCACGAATTGAACAACTGCTGCTGCTGTTGCCTCACGCGGAGAAGAAGGGACAACATAGTCCCACCTCGTTAGTTACTGAACAGCTGCAGAGACATATTATTTTTGTGTTGTAGGCTATTCGCCTCAACACACGAGGGTGAGGTCCCCGCTCACCCACTCACTCGACCCGATTTGATCTGAACTTGTACACTCCTAGGTCACTACACCACGTCGGTGACCCTGGACTTGGGTACGCGATAACCCATTACCCGATTGAGCCAGTTATTTGAGAAAGAGAAGGAATGAATGAGAAAAGAAAGAGAGAGCAGGGGTAGGGGGTTTTGCTTTGTTGTGGATTGGCTGACACTTAGCCGTTTGAAGAAGAAATCCCTTGTGCGTGAAGAAGGAAAGCCCAGGCAAGAAGAGAAGACCTGAGCCAAGAAGAAGGAAGGAAGAAGGCCTGGACAGTAGAAAGAAAGAAGAAAAGAGAAGACCTAAGCCAAGGAAGAAGAAGAAGAGAAGAGAGAACTAAGGCAGAAGAGAAGAAGAATAGCAGATGTCTTTTAAGTTGTCTGATTGCAAAATCAAATGTCTGATCTTATGCTCCGTATTGATTATATTGAATAATGGTTCTATGTATTAGACTTATAATTGGTGATCCAAATCACCATTACTTTGTCGAAGATTACTTTTTACTCTTCATATACTCATGTGCTGCATTGCATATTAGATTTAAGTAATATATTGTGCTCATTTACATTAATTGTTGAGATTAGCATGTGAATTTCTACTTGCTTCCAACGAACAACCTCGGACTTTCATTCGAGTATAAATTTTATTTGCTTTTCGCACTGATTTGAACTATACTGTAACATGATGATTTTAAAACCCGTTTCAGAGCGATTAACATTTTGGCACCGTTGCCGGGGAGCAACGCACAAGTCATCGCTATTCTCTACTTTATCTAATCATATTTGAGCTCTGACTTGCCTTGTTTGCTTTACTGTGATTTTGTGAGGTACTTCACGAGATATTCCGCGGAAATCAACCACTCCAGGGCAGGTAACTTCTTTGTTCTTCCCTAATCAACCTCCTAATCTTGGGAAGAAAAAAAAGGAAACAATTAATTTGGAATCACCTACCTTATTTTTCATAGTAATCATCATTTTAAAGGCAAGTTTCCTAATTTGCGAATTTTTTTTTCAAATCTGATTAGAGTTGAAGTGATTCTGTTTAGAAATTCCCAACCTTATTTGACTGTACCTATTAGGGATAACGCTTAAATTCTAAATCACTTTGGGCTAGCATATTTCTTGCTTGAAGCCCAAGGTGAACAAGTTAAGATCAAATTGGATGCAAAAAAGAGCCAATTAGAGTTTCTGCATTAGGGTTTTGAAGTGCTAGTACACATTTTTGCCTGAATTAAAGGAAAGTTACCCTCCCGCATTTGTGTGCTACCCAAACCCTTGATTGAAAAGATCTAATCAGATAAACCCTAAAATCAGGCTCTAAATTCACTTGAACCCTAAAATTCTTGGACCTAATAACCTGAGAGTCAATTAGGGTGATTTCTGGGTCTTGACTTAGATTTCATTTTGCCATCTTTAGGGCAGATCGGGTGAAGTTGGTTTACATTGTAAGCCAATCAACCTCCAAATTAGGTCACAAGTTGAATTTACTTCTAATCAAGTGAAATCAAAGGCACAAATTAGAACAAAAAATTGGTAGACTTAAGGTCTTAAGTTCGTACATTCCGGTCTACCTAGACCCTCAGTGACATAGAAGGTCGTGTGGGGAAAATCCTGTAACCCGTGGGGATGCTCTACCGTGTAGGGGTCTTTAAGGGGCTCTCCCTTCCTAGTTGCCCAGGTAATTCTCGGGCGTGCGAATTTCTGATTCAGAGGCATCATCCACCTCGAAGCTGTCTTAGTCATCCAAAAATCTTTAGATGCCTTGATTGGGTCAAATCTCACATCTAGTCCCTCATCCCTTCTATTTAGAACACATACATAGGAAGGCTAGTAGGTTTTTAACATAAGAGGCCTCATTTGATCTTCTTCGGGATTTCTAATCTGATCAAATCAACTACAATCTAATCTTGAGTTTGATTCATCCTGAGTCCACCACTTGATTAAAAAATGCAGCCTGACATGTTAGGAAGACTATTTAGAAAACCTGAGTCCCAAATGAGCATAAAAGAAAAGATACTTGAGAATGCCTATAGAAACCATGAAGAAAATTGTAAAAGGGACATTCAGGAGAGATTCAAGAAAATAATGACCCACATTTTGAACTGTATGAATATGATATGAATACAACTAAACCACGGTTCAACCTAGGATGATGTCTTAGCAGAACACATGGAATTGGTAAAATTACACAACAATGATTGTCTGCAATATTGGTCAAATCCTTCAATTCCGGAAGAACTCCAGAATTTTTTGAAAGAACGGGGAGAATTGCTGAGTGGGTTATATAGAACCATTGATCAAAAATACCCGTCAGAAGTTAAGATGACATCTTGGAGTAATTCCAGTAATCCATGTAATTTCCCACATCCCATGTATGATGATCAAGGTTATTATGGACCCCCAACCCAAATGGAATCTAATTCAAATTATGAACAAATTGATACACCTGATCTTGAGATGGGTTGGGAGGATCCGATTACACGTGATCACGATTTTGAGCCAGCCCTAGAGATACAAAAACCTGGTTCGCCTAGCTTTGAATTTCCAGACACCTGTGATACTAAGATTGAATCAGAACCTCTCGAGGGTGTAAATTCCATCCCTTATTTTGATAAGGTGACTCTCGAGAGCAATTTTGATATCCCTATAGAGCCCAACCTAGATTCCAGTGATCCAACCTAGAATCTAGATTTGAGCCTTATTAGGATGATTACAAGGCCCCATGTGATGGAAATCAAATTTAGAATTTGGATTATGATTCTGGGCCTGTATTTGATGAGTGCACCTCTCCAACCTCCTCAGAGACACAGATAGATTTTTCAAAAGTCATGCCGATATACGATACAGAAATCGAGGAGTTGGAAGAGTTAGGAATCGATTAGGTCTACCCTATGAGCAAAGAAACCGTGCCCATGCCTAATAGGGACACCTTTTTGAGTCCATATTTTGAGAATAGGCTAGATCCAAGTTAGGTTGCTGATTCTCCACATCTTAATTTATTCTGTGGTGGAACCTCTAATCCCGAATCAGATTTAGAAACTTGTCGCAAATTCTTCAACGATTTCGAATCTTACTCAAATTTCGGAGAATCTTTGTTTCCTGATGACTATGAGCCAATCTACGACCTCAGCATACATGATCCATTCTTCGACTCTGACTCTGAGGTCCCTAATCCCGAGTTCATTGATTCAAAATCAGGTTCCATTGAGATGGAATCATTTCTTTTTGACCCTCAAGAATCAGAAACAGAAATTGCCAAGAGTGTCCACAACCTAGAGTTCGAATCTTTTCTTGGCTTAGATTTCCTTGATCCTATAAACACTCTTTAGGTATTTACCTTTGATTTTGATGGCTATTATGAGGACTCTCTAGATGAACCCACCTTTGAATCCTTTCTAGAGGAGCCCTCACATATAGTTATTCTTGAAACCACCTCTTCTAAACATACAAAACCTTCTCAAACCCGTTTTCAACCTTAATCCGTAATCAAACTCAATTTCTACTCTGATTCTCTTCTCAATGAGCTGGTTGTACATGATTCTCCTCCATGTTTCAATTGGGTTTTAGACATCGATCAGACTACAAATCACTCCCCATCTTTCTCTGATCATTCCTGTAGGGTTCCTACATCCTTCATCGACCCTTTTTCATTTGAGGATCCCTACTCTGACTAGGCTGATCCAATTTAGCCAAACCCTAGCTTTTCACTTCCACATCATTCTGAGCTTCACAATATATGGTGGGTTTCGCATCTGCTAATTCACATCTATCAACCCACCAGATTGATTGGGTTTGGACTGCATCATTAGCCTGTTGACTTGAACAAGCACCTGGTTGGACTAGCCAGGCTTTTGATCAAGGTGCTTGTTCTACAAAATTCATTTGATTTGACCACTTTTTCTCCACACCATTTTCTATTTTGTTGAATGCATTAAATTTAGCGCTTAATGGGAGGCAACCCGTCATTCCAAAAACCTGAGATCCTTCTGATTATCCTTTTGTACTTCACGTCTATTGCACTCCGAGTTCAGTTTTAGAACAATCGACTCCACCTCTGGTACTCATATTAGAGCTTGAAATCATCTACAACAATCATTCTGACCCGTCCGCTCACCCACTGATCCTGTTCTAATCCCTGAACCCAAAACTGTTTCATACCCTCCGTTTACAATGAGGACATTACAAAACTTAGGCATGAAGGGTGTTCAAGTGCAAACATAAAAAAATTCAAAGTTTTGAAGGGTTCTCACAAAAAAAATTACATATTCCAGAAAAAAGAACAAAAAAATGGAGAAAGGGGAGGAAATTTTGAAAAATGGAATGCATATCATTCTTGAGGAGGAAAAGGGGGAGTGATTTTGAAATGTCAAAAAGGAGCAACAATTTGAAAAGAAAAGAGTTAGTCACTAGTAAAAGATTAAGGAATCTACTTAGTTCTAGATCAAATCAAAAGAAAGAAATAAAAGACAAAAGTGCTAAGAGATACAAAGATTAGTATGAACGCTGATCTTAGGCCTCTTGGGCTTGTTTTAGGCTTAAAAATTCACGTATCCATTAGCATCTGGAAAGTCCTCAAGAGGTTGAGGAAAATGCGAAGCTTAAGTATTAGGTCTAAGGCTTAGGGATTATTCGACCTCGTTAACTGACCTTTGATTTGCGGGACTCGGTAACCTAAGCACCATAATCCACACACAGTCTAGTTCAGTGTGCTTAATTATCAAAATTACGCAAAAGCGTTAATTCCGTTATGAAAAAGCTACCTAGATTAGGAGCGGCTAATCAACACAAGTTGATTTGGATGAGTTCCTGGCGTAGAGAGGAGGGAAATTCCCCTTGAAGATGCGCAATAACATACCATCTCCTCGGTGCTTGTCTCCTAGGATATCTAAATATCCTACCGGAGGCACGTAAGCACCTTGTGCTGATTTAGGTGCCATGAGCGAGATTATCTTGAAATGTCGATTGCCAGGGTCTGAATTTTGCTACAAAATGCCATGGGTGGCACTATCTCGAAGTGTCGAAAGCTAGGGTTCTGGGGGTTGTCATGGGCGGTGCTATCCTGAAGCATCGAAAGCTAAGGACCCTGTGAGGATTGATGGTGGGAGCTAGGAATCCGATACAGACCGTGTTGTAATGCCAATCCGAGGCTAGAAATAAAGAAGAAAAAGAGAGAGAAAGCTCTCCAAAAAATGCAAAAGATTCTTCTATTTCTCTCTTACAAAATCGCACTGCAAATTGAACCTGGACTAACCATGTTTTAAGCATGGGTGCTTTAACCGTGGAGTTCAACGAATCTTAGGTTAGTTCCTATGGGCCTTAGAAACCTTCGAGACGGACTGAGGCTAAAGTTGGTTAGGTCTGGATCTTGGTTGGTACTTGAGTACCTCTTGGCCTTTCATTGCATTCTAACATAATCTAACAAAAGAAAGCACACATTAGAAATCTGAGTATAAAAAGGTATGGTCTATAATTTAAGGTAATTCCATGAGATTTTGCTAAGGGACTAGCAAAAGTTAGGCATGGGGGTATGATGATAATGTCATCATCAGTGATATCTAGCTTTATTTAGTCAATTTCCATCAATAAATGCTTTTACATAACCGCCAGAGAGTCCTAATTCACTACAATTCCATTCTAAGAGAATAATAAGAAAATAGGGGTAAAACTATAGTTTTAACAGTATATCTCAATTGCAGTACAATCACAGGATTTCTCAGGTGTTAATTAAGGGCCAAATGGTCTTAATTGTCTAGCAAGTAGGTCCGTACAGACAGAAAAGGATTTTCACGTATTTCAGGAATTAAATGACATCTGAAACCCTAAAAATAAACTCAATCTACTGAGGTTCTAGTCAGGATAAAATTTATCTAAACCCTCTAAAAATCATAGAAAAATATTATATAGGGGTTGGTATCTTCAATTTGACCATTAGAACCCATCTTAACCTAAAATAGAGCCACAGACAGACTTTTGCCCTAATTTATGTAATTATGCAATTTCTCTAGTTAAACTTGGTCAAAACCTAAATCTAACTTCACCATTGCATTCGTTGGGTCCAAATTAGGTTTGTACCAAAATTTGGGCCCAATATGAGATCATCTTGACCTAGTTTATAATTTGGTCCTGTTTGACTCTTTTCTCTCACATGTATGCTCCTAACTTTCGAATAAATTACATTTGGGTCCCCAACTTTATCGTCTTCTTCACAAATAGGTCTCTTCCGCTCTCAACTACTAATCCTAAAGCTCCGGCGACCTTCAAATGGGAAGATCTCCGTGATTTCTCGCTTAATCCCTTCCAAAATTGGAAGGGAGATTCCTTGAGGAGTTATCTTTCCAATGCACTCGTCCTTGAACCCTACAACCTTCTCTTTCGATTTTCCTACTCCAATGACTTTCCTAGCTTGGGAAGCTTGTTTCCCAAGCTCAAATCGACCTCTAGAAACCTATAAAAGAATCCCTAGATCAAATCGTTCTCTTCACACTCGAATTCGACTGGATGCACCTCTAATTTCGTCTCTCCTCATCCGACTGAAGCTCCTCGACGTTCGGCGAGCTCCTTCGACTCCTTCCTTCATCCTCGTATAATACTGGCGACAGATTTATCTCCCTCAGCTTCTTCCGCATCGTGTTGTACCCGTCGACGCCCGTCCTCCGTCTTCCTCGCTGATTCCTTTTCACCGGAGCATTTTCTTCCCCGACGCTGGCGTACCACCGACTCATCGTTCTTCCTGCTTTTGTCCATTAGTTTAGGAGTAGATTAGTTTATCTTAGCTCGTAGGTTAGTTTCCTCCCCATATCCCAATTTCGACCCTCGACGACACCGTTCACCCTCGTCTTCCCCATCTCCAGCAATCCCTCCGGCGAGGCGCCTCCATCGCTACACCCCTCCATCCGCCTTGCCAACCACCTCACAACCTTCACCACGACTCCACCAATCAAACCCCTCTCCTATTTCTCTCCATCGCTCACCCAAACATGCCCCCGAACAACCCACCTTTGCACCGGCTTTTCCGTCATCATCCGGCCACCTTACCCACTCGCACGCAACGCCACCACCACCGTTACATTCCACAATGTCCGACGATCCACCTGAACTTCTTTAACAGGGCCAAATAGGCCATTTTTGTGTTTTCAGGTCTCCAGGTTTAGTTCGCCATTGAAGAGCGAGTTTGAGCTCGCTTGAAGCATTCTCCAGCGGCTGCAAGTCCTAGGTTTCCGCGTTAGGCAATGTGGAACAGATCCAGCTTTGAGTTTGACCTAACAATTGGGTCGTTGACCGACCTCATTGCATGAATTCAACAAGAGCTACTACTATTGCTTCGCGTGGAGAAGAAGGGACAACATAGTCCCACCTCGTTATTGTTTTTGTGTTGTTTGCTAGTTGCCTCAACACACGGGGGTGAGGTCCTCTCTCACCTACTCACTCGACTCGACCCGACCTGAACCTGTACACTCCTCGGTCACTACACCACGCCGGTGACCCTGGACCCAGGTACGCGATAACCCGATTACTTGATTGAGCCGATTATTTGAGAAAGAGAAGGAATGAATGAGAAAAGAAAGAGAGAGTGGGGTTAGGGGGTTTTTCCCTGTTGTGGATTGGCTGACACTTAGTCGTTTGAAGAAGAAATCCCTTGTGCATGAAGTAGGAAGGCCAAGGCAAGAAGAAGAGGAGAAGACTTGAGCCAAGAAGAAGAAGGAAGGAAGAAGGCCTGGATAGTAGAAAGAAAGAAGAAAAGAGAAGACCTAAGCCAAGGAAGAAGAAGAGAAGAGAGAACTAAGGCAAAAGAGAAGAAGAAGAAGAATAGTAGATGTCTTTTAAGATGTCTGATTGCTGAATCAGATGTCTAATCATATGCTCCTTCATATTGATTATATTGAATAATGGTTCTATGTATTAGACTTATAATTGGTGATCCAAATCACCATTATTTTGTCTAAGATTACTTTTTACTCTTCATATACTCATGTGCTACATTGCATATTAGATTTTAAGTAATATATTATGCTCATTTACATTAATTGTTGATATTAGCATGTGAATTCCTACTTGCTCCTAGCGAACGACCTCGGACTTTCATTCGAGTATAAATTTTATTTGTTTTTCGCACTGATTCAAACTATACTAAACGTGACGATTTTAAAACCCGTTTCAGAGCGATTTACACTAGGGTTGTGCAAGTATTCCTTGGACTACAGTGTAGATACTTTGAGGCTCTTTAACAAGTACTCTACGAAAATAAAGAACAAAGAACAAATGAAAACAAATTACAGACTATAAGACAAAAGAACATCTATCCTATTCTTCTGTCTTCTTCCTTCTTCAAGCTTTTGCTCGCAATGCTCCTCCAACGAGCTCCTCCAATCTACTATGGGTGCGAGCTCTGAGGTCCTTTACACTTGTATCCATTTGCAATTATCCTGAAATCTTGGACTCAAAAGTAAATGTTAAATAACAAGTGTTTTGTTATCATCAAAATAAACGATCATGGTGTCCTTGCACCAACATGAGGTACATGAATTTTGGGCTGCTGGTGTGGTTGGGGAACACAAGCAGGTCATGTGTTGTTCCTACCCCATGAGAAGTTGGGGTGCTGAGCCCATCTAGGGTTATATGTTTCTGAATACGAGTTGTTATGCCTGTATCCTTGCACAGCATTTACATCTTCATAGACTGAAGATGCAATTGATGAGGTGTCATCAATGGAATACACATCATAGTTAGAGTTGTGTGCATAACCCTGTTCAACTGGAACCAATTCCAAGTTGCTAATTGGCTCCTGGAAAGATGTAGGCCCTGATGAAGAAGGCCTAGAATGATCTCGAGTCAAAATCATCTGTCTTTGTGGCTGGGATCAAGGGTTAGGAGGAGGTGTGACTCCTTTAGATGGGGTAGATCGATTCTGAATCAATGAATCCAACTTCTTATCAAGTAGGTCCACCTTATCCAATTTTGTGGTGATGAGGTTCACATTAGCTTTGACAGATTCAAGGTGAACCTCATGGGTGGTGGCTTTTGGGTGACTGAATTTGTTGAATTGACTCATGGATGCTACATTCATTGAATTCTTAGCCAAGGATTCAAAGCGTTTGAATGCACTATCTTCATCCTTGGCTAGGAAATTACCACCACTTAAGGCATCAGCAAGGTACCTATGGGTGTCATCTAACCCATGGTAGAAATTTTGGGCTAGGTGCCATCTGGGCACTTCATGATGCGGACATTTCCTCAACAAGTCTTGAAATCTTTCCCATGCATCATGTAGCTTTTCTCCCAGTGTCTGAGCAAATGTTGTGATGGCACGCCTCATGGTGTTAGTCCTTCCAATGGGAAAGGATTTTTACAAAACTTCTGCTATAAGTTCTCCCCATGTGTTAATCGGTCGTCCTATGGTCTTGAACCACTAAGAAGCTTTATCCCTTAAAGAGAAAGGGAAAAGCTTCATTACGACCACATTGAGGTCCACATTCTGAGGATGGACTGTTTCAGCTATACATCCTATATCTTCCAAGTGTTGGAATGGGTCTTTGTGGGAATGACCATGAAAATAAGTTTCTATCAGACTTATAACATTGGGTTTAAGTTCAAAGCCATCCCCTTCATCAGGCATCCTTACCAATGGTCTCAGCGGGAGTGCAGCTGGGTTGTAGAAGTCTCTTAGCCTTCTTGGTTGCTCACCCTGAGGCGGGTTCTGCATGTCTTCTAGGTTTTTCAAGATTCTTTCCATCTATTCCCTCTGGTGCTCCTCAGATGCAGCAAGTTGTGCTCTACGGATAGTAAGAGGATCACCTTCGATCTTGGGGTTTTCTCCCTCCATGGTAGGGGATGTGGATGATGATGACGAAGAGATGGTGATGACTGGAGGAGAGGTGGGTCTTCTAGACCGTGGTGGTAGGGGACCAAATAATTGAGGTCCTAATGACCTCCTTCCTTGCATACAAGGGGTAGGGAACCAGGAAGTGTTTCGTGCAACACTTGCTAACCTTGGAGTTAATGATTTAAGATTAAGGCTCTAACTAATCACCACTAGTCTTGAAATCTTAACTTGTTTTCCATAACTAATCAGGTCAGATTGAATAAGGAGAGATAAGAGAGAAGGTTCTTCCCCGCAAGGTTCTTTTGTACTCTCTTACCACGGCCGTTTGGCGCTACTCCCCAGTCTTAGACACCCGATTTGGTTAGGAAAACTAAGACAAGAGCTCAAAACTCTATGACGATAGTTAATGAAACCAATCTTAGAATTTTAAAGATTTTACCAAGATTATGTTGCTTTTGTTGAGTTGCACTTGTTATGTCTTGAGAGGATCTTAAGGGGTTGCAAACACGAGAGTGTGTGTTTTTCCTTTACTTAGCACACCCCTATTCTTCTAAGGTGGCCCTATGGTGGTGGTTGCTAGTAGGTGAAAAAATGAGTGAATTTTAAGTAATAGACGGGGTGGCCCAAACAATGCAAGGGTTGCTTCTCAAACCCATGTCTATTGCAAGTAGTTCAATCACCAAAGGGCTCACACAAGATGGTATAGGGTGTCTAGAAGAAATAAACCTATGTTGCAACACCCTATTGTTGTGCAGCTTCTAACAGATTAGATGAATGTTCTTGTGTAGAATATGCTGGAATCAGTATTATATGAACCCCAAATGATGGGTACTAACTCCTCTGTCAATCAGGATCTCAAAAGTGATTTTTCTCTTAATTTTTGAGATATTTAAAGATTTTATCAAGATTTGTCAGTCCAAAGGGGTCTAGATAAGTTAACAGACCACTATAGAGAAAATCAAACAGCCAGTAAAGTTATCTGTATCCAAAAATTTTGAAAAAATTCAAGAGACAGAATTTCCAAAGCTTTCCAATGCCACTGATTTTGACTGATTCTGATAAGTGTGCAGATTGTAGCAAATTTGCAAAGGCAGACTAAGTCTGTCTTTGTTCCAGTGCTGATAGACCCTCACTGTAATAATTTTACAAAATTTTACAGAGGAAGTTTTTGAACAAAATTGGTGGAAGGTGAAAGCTAGTTACAATGGTTATCTCTTGATGCGATTTCAGATTTTTTTGGTGTTCGATCAGACTTGGACGGATTTTTAAAGTTAGGGTTTGGAGTTTGTCTAAACTCAGAATAAGCAAGAATGGGCTAGAAGTGTTGGTATAAAACCAAATGAGGTAGAGTAGCACATTTTTGTTCAAAGTTTTTCTTTTTTATTTTTATTTTGCAATTTTTTAATGTTTTTGGATATTTGAATTTTTTTTTTACTAATTTTGGGTAGAGTGGTACTTACCTCAAGTCTTCACCACGTGTTGGTGAGTGTGTGAGTTTCCCTTCATATTTACCTACACACAATCAAACAACCAAAGCAAGTAAAGATTAGAGATGAATATTTACAAGGGACTTAAATTTAACTCAAAGCCCGTTGCCTCCCCGGTAATGGCACCAAAAATGTAATAGGTGCTAGAGGGCGAAGTTAAAATTGGGTTTTTTTTTTTTACGCGTTTATGAAAACATGTCTTGTAGCTTGTTTTGCCCTTAGCACTAATGCACTTAAACTTTTTTAACGGAACTCGAAATGGTTTAACTTGATGGAGTCCTGGTCGATCCCACGAGGAGGCTTAGAAAGAACTTGGACCTTGTTTTGCCTTAAGAGAGTTCCTTTATTCTATTTTTGTACTTTTTCTCTTTTCCATTTTTTTTTGGTTTTCTTGTGAATATCAAAACGAAATCTAAGGCTAGTTAGTAAACCTAATATTTTTGTTTTTTTTACTTGATAACAAAATGGAAAGATAACTACTATGCTTGAGAGATGTTGATTGGAATGGTGATTATGGTGACTAGATAATACGTGCAGGTGAGGTTTTGCATTAGATGCGGGAAATGGCTATGTGGGTGATTAGTAGAGGTGAGGAGAGTGACCATAACTATACAATAAGGCATTTTTTTTCCTTTTTTCTTGATATATATATTTTGGTCTTTTTACAATTGCCAACCAAACAAAGGCAAGAGAACTTTAACAACTATACTCATTTTTTTTTTTCTTTTCTTAGCAAAGTAATGCCAAACACACAAGTGAATAACAACTTTAAACTTGTATTTCACAACATGTACTACAACATATTACAAAATAAAACATACATATGGAAAAGATCAACTCCAAGTACTAGAACGTAAGGCACACATATAAAGAAGATCAACTCCATTACACTAGGGTGGAAAGATCCACTTATCCAAAGCACACAAAAGATAGATAGTTACAATCACTTTTACTCCAACACTTGGAAAATGGAGATGGCTAATGGAGGATGAAGTGTTCAAGCTCCCTAAGGTGGTTGATGCGGAGAGGCTCGGTAATGTGGGCGATTAGGTGCTCATTGGTTCTAATGTTGGTGGTGATAACCATGGTGGAGGTTAGGGAGATGGAGATGTAGATCCTATACTTGGAGGTGATGAAGGTTTGCTCTATGGTGGTGTTTTCTATGGAGTCTATGTTGTGGGCTCTATGGAAGGGGGATGGGACGGCCATGGCTAATGTGGTGGTAGTAGGAGTAGGAGTTGGTCTTAGGGGTGGTGATGGTAGGCGTGTGTGTGACTAATGGAGTGAACTAAGTGATAATGAGGTGATGAAGTGGTGGTGATGGTGGTGGCATGGATGGTGCAAGTGAGAGTGTGTGCAACTTTAAAAGTAAATAAAGCACAACAAAAAGCAAGTTGTAAGAAGCTTGAAAATGAAAATAAGCAAAGTGCAAATAAAGAAAATAACTATACTTACAAGGAAAGTAAAAATAGAGTAAGATGAGAAGATAGGTGCTCTTCCAATGGGGGTACAAGGCCTATTGGAAGAGGAAGAGGGTCCTTGGCACTTGGCTTACCTCTTCTTCACCTAGAAAACCAAGACCAAGTGGGCACAAGCTAGCCTTTGGCCAAGGTTTGAGTGCTTAGCTATGGAGCTCTTGAGGAGAGGAGTTCTTTGCATGGGAGTGGAGTGTAGTGGAGAGTGGAGGGGGGTGGGTGCATGCACTCTTATGGGAGGGTGTTTTATAGAGTATTGGGTTGTGTGTGGTGTCCCTATGGTGTAGGTTTAGGAGGGCTACTTTAGGGCACAACATAAGAATAGAAGGTTCTATCCTAAGGTGCAAAGGCAAGTGAGGGTGCAAGTCAAGGCTTGGTTAAGTTAATGGATAGGGAAAAGTGGGCGTCCCATGTGGTGGGATTAGGTGGGGGTTAAGTGTGTTTTGAGTGGTGGTAAAGGCTAAGTAAGTAGGGTTAGGTGGGTTTGGATTAGTGGGTGTTTGGGCTTCCTAATTGTGTGGGCTATAGTGTGCAAATGTAGTGGGTCTAAAGTAAATAAATTAAATACCAATACATATAGTTACTACTAGGTCCACATATATGTAAATAAAAATAAGCACACATATAAATAATTGTAATAGAAAATGTGCACAGGTATTACGCATGTGTAAAAATGTATGTTAGATTATAAGTACATGCAATTTCACAATTAATGTGTGTGCACAAGTGTGTGAGTAGTGTGTGTGTGTTCATGGATTTGTGAAGGTGGGTTAATTGTGCATGGATAGGTTGGCATAGGCTTGCATGGGTTCACTGCTCTGCATCTCTTGCCAGCTTCTTTGCTCCCGTCCTATTGATATGGTCCTCCTGTCTCTTTGAGCTCCAATTTTGCTCACTGATTATGATCCTACATGTTTAAATTGATGGTATTACTCAAAGAACTATAATGTGACAGAATTTGTATAAGAATGTACAGATGCAAGTATGAGTGCGATGCATGCAATGTATGCTTTATTTACAGGATGTGACCTAGGTTATTAGCTTAATTTAGTCAAATTAGGACCTATGATTGCTATGCAGTCAATGTTACAATAAATGGACAAGGAAGGCTAGCAGGAAATGATTTCAAATACCAATTTTGTGGAATTTATGAGACAAGGTCTTATGAGTTTCAATTGGACTACACCTTATGCTCCTAAACTAGTTTAGTCTACCATTGATATTCCCTTTGCCCAAGTGTTGGAAAATAATTATGAAAATATCATTGAGGATTCCATGGATCTTGGTTTCAAGGTGGATAAAGAAAACCAGAATTCGCAAGTGAGTGAGTATAAATTTGAAACAATTAATGATGAAATTGGGGTCGATATCTCTGGACCCAACTTTGATCCTATAGAGAAATCCATAGTTGAGGATGGAGATTTGGATTTTGATTCTAAAATTCTTGATTTTGAATCATTTGAAAACCCCATCATAACTTTAGAGGAGGGCCATGGGAAAGAATCCAAGTCTGATTTGGATGATGAGATCAAAGTTAGCCCTCATTGACTTCAACCTTAGAAATTGAGTCTGAGTTTCAAGAGGTTGAAGATAATATTTTGAGGTCTAATGAATTTGAAGAGATAAACAAAGAAATCATGGTAGAAAAGGAAGGAATTGATTTTTATTTGGAGAGGGATTTCAAGATTGATTTTTGGGCCCATTAGGGAATTTTGAATCTTGCTACAGGCCTTATTAAAATTGAATTTGTACAACCCAAATATGAGTTGATTTGTAAACATTTTGTGGATTCGATCTTTGAAAGGACACATGCTATGTACTTGGTCTTTATCTCTAGTGTTTGACACTTTAGATTTGGGTTGCACTCATCCAAATGAAGATCAACTCTGCACGTTCAAAGAATAAGAGATGAAAGGATGCAGGCGTGCATAACCCACCACTTGCACAGTTCCGTCCCCTAAGGAAGGGACTGCACCACAATCTGGTACGGATCTTTGGACCTTCGATTTCGAATCCTTATGACCAGGTATCTCTTTTTATGTTGACCTTTTTTATTGAATTGTTGATATCTTCTTCATAGGGATTACATCTAGTTGTAGACGTAAAATTCAGCGCTTGTTGGGAGGCAACCCAACGAATTAGGTTAGCTTGTATTTTGGTTTTATTTGATTCAACTTAGGAGATAGTCAAGCTATTTTTGTTCAGAAGTCATGATTGTTAGGTGATATTTATTTTCGTTCTTATGTTTGTTGCATGCATTGAGGAGGGCATTGCATGAAATAGGCATGGGGGGTAGATAATATTTTAAATCACTTATTTATCTCTAGAATTTTATACGTAGCATGTCAAAATTTGTTTTCTTAAAAAAATGGTGTTTTTAGAATTTGAGCTATAAACGGATTGAAAATTTTGATTTTGAGGATTCACCAATTTCTAGAAATATACAAACAAAATCTTTTCGCTTAGACTCTTCAAGTTGAATTTTGACTTAATTTTCTTGCATATTTACTAAAATACGAATTTTTTAACCCAAGTCTTTGGAGGGATTTGAAAAAGCCGTAAGTATTAAGTTGAAAAGAGTGATAAGTATATGACTTATCTTCACATCCTATGGTTTGTAGGGTCTTTGAGATTCAAGCAATCTTCACCTACACCTTACACTGACTCCCCTTGTGGGCAACTTTTTGTTGAGTCCTTAGTGGTCAATAAGGTTTGGTCAGAGGGTGATTGCACAGCAAGCTACACCAATAAATATGCCATCTTATGTTATTTCCTAGCATTACCCATACATTTTATATAGCCTTATTGCATTTGTAAATATTCACTTGCATGCATTTATAAAGAGGGGAAGAGAGTGAGAATAAATGATCATGCAATCCACTTCAATTCCATCTCATCTCAATAATTAACATCTTCATTGAGTGCTTGCATTGCAAATTCACCTATCCTATTCTATTCCACGACTGCTGTGCATGTCCTCTCACCGCCGTCGTGCAAGTTGCATGGGGAGAGGTGTGCACTTTCTATAAAAGAGCATGCACCCTCCCCTACTGCAGGGGGCCGGCTTTCCACCCTCAGACACCTCCACTTCCACCCTCAGACCTACGCACACACAACACCACACACACCACTCATTGCCAGCCAATCTCGTCCCCTCTCCCTCTCCATACATGGCTCCTCTTCGCACAAGTTGAGAAGAGGCACACTGTGTGCAGGAGAAGTTCACAGTGGTCTCAAGACTCCACTCTGAGCTCCACCACCACCCAGCTCCTTCGTGAGTAGGTGGGTGTGGTGGATTCTTCATTTTCTTTTATTTGCATGTTTTACTTTTGTTTTCTGGTTCTTCAACATTCACCATTAGTGCAGAGCTTCAAGCTTTGAAGCTCGCGCACCACACTATGCGCGCACGCCGGCCACCACCGCGTGCCACCACGAGCCTCAGGCCTCCTTCCGCATGCGTGTGCATGCTTTCCAGCTTCTCCGTGCACCTCCATTTCCAGTCTGCGCAGCCCTTGCCGCACGCCTGTGCACACTGCCCAGTAGGTGACCGCGAGCTCAGCCAGTTGCTTTTTGCCCTCGGCACATAGCCGCAACGTCACGCGCGACTTGCTCTCTGTCAGTGCGCAACTGGAAGGCTTCTCACTTATCCGATGACTCAGGTGCTCTCTCTCCTCACTCGACCTGCTCCAGCCAGTCGCCTGCACCTCTCTTCTCCCAGGGCTCGCGTGTTGCGCGCCCACCTCCCCTACATGCCAGTGCGTGGTGCAGCCATCCGCTGCATGTACCTCAGTGCCGCCCCTTTGCCTGTGCGCTATGCATTCCTTTCTCTCCGTGCGCACACACGCTTCACACACCTCACTCTCCAGACGACGCTCGCTGACTCCAGACGACTTAAACCTCTCACTCACTCACACACACAGCCAGGCTCACACACGCACTCACTCCTCCTCACACATAGACACTCACACACCTACACGCATACATACATACATACATACATACATATATATATAGACACACACACACACACACTCTCACCCCCTTATATATATATATAGTTATAGATACATATATATACATATATACGTATATACACACATATCCACATTCTCCCATATGCACATTCACCTCACATCTCCTACCCACATACCCGTGCACTCACCCCTTCGCCGTGCATCATATCGCGGGAATATTTGCACCAGTTGCTAATATTTCCCTATACCCGTGCAAAGCAAGCGCTTTCACCCACACTCACACACATCCGCTCCACACTCCACGCGGCACTTAGTCTTGTTGGTTGCGTCTTGCTAGATGTGGACTAACTCGATACCGTGCTACATCCCATCCCCATTTCCATCTCCACCCCTATTTATATAGTATCTATATAACTTTATATATATATTCTATTTCTACTTATATATCTATTATGTAGAGATATATACATATACTAAGCTGAGTATTTCTTTCCATTTCTTTCCGTGCATTTTATTTTGCTTTCACTTGTCTTTTATTCTTGCTATTAAAAAGACAAAAAAAAAGTATAAAAGAGAAAAGATAATTCTTGTCTTGCAGGTACTCGATCTTGTGAGTGACGATCAATTTTGGAACTCTAAGTTGGCTTCAAGCCAAGGGCAATTTGGCTCAATGCCAAGGACTTCATTTTTTGAGGGTGTGCCTCAAGAACAACATTATCATAAAAATCTTAAAAGTAAAAAAAAAATCAAGAAACATAATAAACACAAGGAAGAGATACGTTCTAGGAAAGGCATAGAAACTTCTTAATCTCCTAATTCTCGCCTCCCTGAGATCTACCCTGGGCCTAAAAGTGACCAAGATAAAATCAAGTAGGCTAGGTAAAAAAATTTTGTGAAATTGGTGTAGACTCGATTTAGGTTAACTCACTATACTAATTTCGATGATAACATCACCATATTAAATAAGCCTACTCGAGTCTGCAACAGAGGGTCAATTAATCCTTGTGGGTATGGCTGGCATGTTGCACTAGGTATGCTCCTTGGATGTAGGATGTCCAGATCCCAACTTGCATCTTTAGCTTTTGGATCTTTATTTATGAAAGGTTCTTTAATGGATGAAGGAAAGCTACTCACCTAGAAAAATGATTTGGAGAATTTAAAAAAAGAAAGAAAGATAAAAAAAAGAGAATTTAGGAATAAATAATCACCTCATTACAAATGAGTGTCCTTCCACCAAATAAAAGCATCTCGCTACAAATGAGTGCTACCCTTCCAATAAACAACACCTCGCTACATATGGGTGTTTATCCTAAAGAAAAAAAATACGGAGAAAAAAATTAGGAAAAGAGACCTACAATCCAGTCGGGGAGATATATGCCTAGAGTGTTGACCTTAAGATAGAAACATGTGAGGACAAAGATGCCAATTCTTAGTGAGGCCAATATGAAAACTAGGTCTGTTAGAGCGAAGAGATATTTTAACCCTTATTGAATACTTAGAATTAACTTAGTTACTTGTCTGATGAGTTACTTTGTTGAACACACAAGATGCTTATTTCTTACATCCGATGCAAGCCTTGGGTGGGTTGACAAAGCCATCTAACATTGCTCTCTAGACCCAAGTTTTGAAGCTACTAAGATCTCTAATTTGACTTAGGTGGTCTGTATTTGAGTCGATATTTTAAAACTGTTGAGCCTTTGCCGTTAAGGTTTTGTGTATAATTTCCTTTGTATTGGTGAAAAATCATATGGAATTTCTAAATCAAGCTTAGCTCAAGTTCATGTATTGATTTCCTGTATTCTTTGTTTTTTGTCAGAGTTGCTTTCTTGTATTCCTGCCTGTTTCTCTATTCTCTATTTTGCTAGGAACTAGCAAAAGATAGGCATGGGGTCATAATAGATACATAATTTATATTGGTAACTTGTCTATTTTATTGCTAAGTACCTAGTTAGCCTAGTGCATAATGGGTTGTAAATATTACATTATAGTCATGCATGCATATTTAGGTCATATAAATATTTTATGTCCAATTAGCATCTAATTAAAGTCTTTTGAATAATGCAGGAGTGAGTGGTGGAGATTAAATATCTTGGAATGAATCTAGGAAGCTAGTAAATCTTGGAGTGATGAAAAATTAAAGACAAGGAAGAAAGAAGCGAGACAAGAGGACATGCGTCATTTCCTAAAACCATCCTACTCTTAGCCTCCTAAGACAACCTAAACAAACAAATAAACCTTGTCCTAGGCCTACCTATTTTTAGGAAACCAAATCCTAACCCTACATTATAAATCCTATGGCCATAAAAATTCTTCCAAAAGATCTTATCCACTACTTGGCAACACACGAAAAGAACTTGTCCCTTCATATGGCTTGCCACCAAGGATCTTATCCTCTCTATGGTCGACCATGTTGCTTAACAACTAAGAATGGTGGTTGGCCACCTTATCCCCTCCATCCACCACAAAATCCCAATCCAAGGGCCTCCATTAATCCTTATGGCCAACCCTTATCCTCTCCTTAGGATCCTAAAAAAAAAACTAGAACTTATCCTCTCCTAAAGACCTAAATTAGATCATATCCCTTGAGCCTTAATCCCAACCCTCCAAAATAGATCCTAGGGACCTAAAGCCATACACATGGACGACCATATATAGCTTCCTTAGGAAGCTATATGGCCAGTCAACCATCCTACGCACACACCCCCTTAGATCACCATCCAAGATTCCACACTACCCTTAGGTTGTTGGCCTTCCTTAAGCCTTTAGATCTAGATCCTAGGGCCTACATTTAGTTTCAATTCCTATAAAAACACACCTACACCTACATAATTGAATTAATTCCCCCACTACCAAATCTACCTTACATTCTACCACCACTTCTAAGCCTTCTTAATTAGAGTTAGAAGAAACCCTATCCGTCCCCCCCTTTAGGTTCCTTTAGATCTCCACCTTCACCAAGCCTTCCTTTACCTCTAGTCCACTTCTGAATCTCTGCATCTGCTCCAGCTTTGTTGACAAATCTCTCCACCACTGTGACTCTACTCCGAATTCCTCTCCTGCTACTTTCTTCTTGTTAATTTTTGATTTGTTCTAGTTAGTTCTAGTTATTTCATTTCAAAAACTCAAGGTGTAGCTATTCTTTTAGTATAAATAAAACATATTTCCTTGATCTCTATCCCTTGCTCTTTCTCTCTCTATTTCTCTCTATTTCTATTATCTTGTTTATAGCTAGTCTAGTCCATATTTGCTTTTGCTCATAGAAAAAAATGAATAAAACAAACGTACACAAACTCCTTTTTACTTATCTTCTCGTGTTCAACCCAGAGTCCCAAATCCAGTTATTTATAATTGATTTACGATTTTTGCATGTTGCAATGAATGGATTTTATCATAAGCACAAGAATCTCCTATCACCTTCCACATGCTAGAACATTATCGTGCACACGAGGCACCACCTCCTGCCCCCTTATATGTGTAGCAGCACACAACTCCTCGTCTTGCCTCTGTTGGCTTGGTGGTGACAACACTGAGCCCTATACCGCCTCAACTATGACTTCCTGCACCACCTCTCTACCCTCGCTAATCCACGTGGATCACAGCACTGCGTCCTCAACACACTGACTCCCATCGATCACCATCGTTCCTTTGCCTTCTCATTGACATATGCAAGCACCCCCCATTGAAGGCACCTCATTTCATTACTATATTATTATTTTGTATCGCCTATCTTATTTCATTCCTAGATTCTTCGATTTGCTTTGTAACACACTTGCCTCCCTATGCAGATGACTCTATTTTGTTTTCAATTGATTATGCATGGTACATGTATGTGGTGAATGATTATGCTTTTGATTAAATAAAAGCCATTTTGTTTCCATTCACCATTTACGTTTTGATTGAGATTTTGCTGCCACACCTCGTACTACATGGTATATTTATTTGTTATTTTCAAAGAGCAAAAACCCTCATGATCAACTATATAAATGGGGATGGGTAGGGTTTTTGCATTTGAATTTTCTAGAGTGGAGAAATTTGGCTATTTTAGGCAAATGGCATGGAAGGTACTAGGAAGGTGCAGAAGAAAATGGTTGGACGTGGTTTTTTTTGGATGGGATTAGTCAAAATTTTTCTATCAAGAGAATCTAGTCATCACCAACCATAGAAAACTTGCATGAAAATTCATCGCATAGACTCAACAACACTAGAGTAATGTCCTAAATACAAGTTGCTAAGTCCCTAAATTTTCTTACAAAATTGATTTATTAGCTTCTAGAGTTGTTTCTACAACTCATAAATCCACCCAAGGTTTGCAAGAAATTGAAATTCAGAGTATCTTGTGCTTGTGCCACTGACTCTACTAATGGGAAATAGTTCAAAAGCTCAACTTTCATTAAGGCACTAGGATACCCGTAAATTAAGAAAAATTTCTGCCTTTAGACTCGCCTTACTACCTTTTTATCCTGAGATTAACAAAAGGACAAATCCAGTGTATATCTCCTCGGTCATGTCGTTTGACCTGTTTTACCATTCCCTAGCTTTTGATTTTTCTATTTTTCTATTTTGCTGTTTTTAACATTTTTCTTTCTTTTTCTTTCATTTTCCATCATAGTACTTTATTAGGTCTCTCATTTTTGTCTTCTTTTTCTCTCATTTTTCAGGGTAGGTGGCTCTTTCAAATCTGGTTGATGAGCTTGTTGGATCGAAAAATCATCGCAAAAGGATTTGAGTTTTGAAAACCTGTCATAGTGCGATTTGTGAGAAAAACTGTTGATAGATAAATTTAACCGAAACTCGAAAAGAATTCCTGGTCGAACAAAGAGAAGCAGACGTTTGATTAAAAATCGCATTTGTTTTATTTGTCATGAAGTAGATTAGTCCGTCGAATTGAATCTAAACTAGCTATCTACTTAAAGAATAAATAATAGAAGAAAGAGAGAATATTACAAATAAAGAGAAAACAGAGATAGAATAAACATGGATTTCATTACTATAGAACAATGTTCATTAGAACTACTTGCTACACTAGAAAGCAGGAAATCTACACTAGAAAGTGATAAAAGAAGGTGGAGAGAAGTTATCCTCCTCAACGGTTGCTTGAAGGACAAGCTGCAATGATGGAGTGCCCGGACGAAGGTGGTGAGATGCGTGAAGGAGAACGATGACGGACGACGGAGAATGGGGCAGGACGACGTTGTAGCTGGATCTGCTTCCCGAATGGCGGTGAGAGGACCACCGCGGGATACTCCACGAAGGAGGTGAGAAGGTGGAAAAATTGTATTTTTTGCTTTAATGGAGCATCCCGGGTTTGGGATAAGCTCTTAGAGCTTTGGAGGGGGTGAGAGAAGAGAGGAAGGGATGATGGATATGTGGGGGTCGTAGGGAATTTATGGGTGAGCTTTAAAGGGGCAAAAAGGTCATTTTATCCTTTAAAATTTAATGTACAGGTCTTTAGTGATGGATTTATTCGTTACTAAAGAGCTGAACGTGGGCCTAGGTCGTGCACGGCCACGCCTCCTCTCCTGCTCACAAAATGCTCTTCCCACGTATGCACAGTATCAATCGTCCGATTGTGAGATCGAATGACTTAAAAGCCATATCTCCTGTGCCTTCATCGTGCCTTCAGTATGCGATCACGCATTTGCATGCGCGTCTGATCATGCATGCAGCGCTCCTCGCATCTGGGCACGCCACGTGGTCGCTTCATTGCCGTCCATCGCTCATCACACGGCTCAATTTAACTGTGCCCAACTCTCACTCTGATTTTGAGTGTGCGAGGTCTCGAATGCATGTCGCGGGGTTGTGCATGGAGGTGGTGTTATCTTCATGGATTAGCGCGGAGATGATTCAACCGTTGCACCCTCTCAGCTGTTGGATTAAGATCCAACGGCTGAGATCTTGCCTTGCTCGTGCCTTCAAAAGTTGAGACGAGATGCTGCGGCCAGTTTGGGCAGCTGTGATGGTGCCACGTGGCGCCATCATGGCCGTCCATCTTCTATGTCTTATAGATGGTGCCATGAATGTCAGATTTGACCAATTTTCATGCCATTAGGCTGCGATCGTCGAATCAAACCCATCCGTACGGTCGGATTTGTCATCTGAAGTGCGGATTTACACCATCTTAGCTCTTGATCTCTAATCTTCCTCGGATTATATCTGATGCTACGGAAGTCCGATCAGGGCGATCTTGGAGTTGTTGAACTTCAATCATTTTCCTGATCAGATCTGTACGGTTGGATCTTCAATCTGAGGCCCTGATTAGATATTGCCCTATTTCTTGACCACAAAAAGAGAAAATTAACCTAAAATTTATACAACCTAATCTAAATGCATGATGATGCATGTTATGCAATATTTATAATGTATGATGCAAATTAATGTCTAAGAATATGCAAACATAGATGGTTTATATAATATAAACATATTTATATCAGAGCTCCTCCTAAATAGAAATTAAATGAGGAACATGGGTGCAACGCTGGTTTTGAATACCTTGCATTTGGGAAGCAAACCTAGTGCCAATGTAACAACCATACCCACGGGGGTCTTGGGATTAAATTATGACAAGAATAAGTCTAATTATTTGATACCCTCACTAATTGGCTAGATCCCTAGCCTAAACCCAACACCCCCAAGTTCTAACCCCTGCACTTGGTTAAATTTGACCAACCACCATGGTCTAATCCCTTTAATCAAGTCATCCATTTTTCTCATTGATTTAGTATTAGGTAATTTATTCTCTCACTCACCTCAGTGATCAGATTCTAACAATTATCCCTCTCTACAAGAGGAGATTAAGATGCATCCTTTCCTTGGATTTCTAGCTTGTTAGTCTCATCCTTGCCAGGGGAGAGGTTAACATGTTTGTTAATTCTCAAAAAAGGTGTGCCCATTCTCGACGTATCAAGAATGTTGCTGACCTAAGCTAGAAGAGTCGAGCCTCTTGGGAGCCACCCAAGCCAAATCCTTAGGATTATAATGAGCAGCTTGGCTCATATCCATGGAGGTACGGTCATGATCATTCATATTTCATTGTAGTGGGGTAGGTTGGATGTTTAACAGGCGACACTAGTGCCTCCCACTAGGAGCACGTACTCTGGGTGTGCCCTCTCAGCCAGCATCTGACTAAGGCTACAACTCTCACCCATCACAAGCAAGGTTGTCCAAATGTTTAACGGACCACACCATTGTTCCTTTGTGGAACACGATCTTCTAGGTGGCCCTCTCAGTCCAACATCGGTATTGAGGCTATGACTAGAACCCCTCACATGTCATTAGACATCAATTAGATTCGAGTACCCCCTTGTGCCTAAATTCAACAACAATTGCCTGGTGTATCATCGCGACTGGGAACCCTCCAGGTTCCTAGGTAATGCATAAGTAGCCACTAGCTACTTCACCTCTTTGGGTCTCCAACGCACAACAGTGAACCCTTGGTTCATGTAGTTGATGCACCATTCCTTATGAGTCCACCTATCTGGCCCTAGTCACCATCTTTACTCGATTCCATGCTTAGTATTGGAATCCCACAATCCTATAGACTTATTAGATCTCTTAGGGTTTCCCTTGAAACCCCTCCCCTCGGATCCAAGAATTTTCCTTTTTAGTTGACTCAGCTAGACTCAATGATGCTAGGTGCTTAGCTTAGCTTTGTTACTGGTCCAAATTAACTAGCTTCACCCTTATTTTAGGGAGCTCACAAACTCTTTCTATTATTTTGATTTTAAGATCATGGCCTACCATGGCCTTCTTTCATTGTCCAAGATGGGGATAAAACCCTACAGCCTTCTCTCCTTAGATAGGGATTAATAAGGTTCATTTAGGTTGACTTAGTAGACCGACACTACTAGGCTTTAATGACGGTATTGGGCACAGTGTCCCCATGAAATCTCCTTTTGTTTCATTTTTACCATGGCTCGGTTTCACATGTTTCCAACACTTATGTGAAACATGTGGAGCGCATTTAAATTCTTTTAGGTCCATTATCACCACATCCAACACTAAAATCACTTTAAATGCTTTTACAAGCCTAAATATGCTATATACCATGTAGAACCCAACTCTACGATTCCCATATTTTTATTCTAACGAATACTTTCAGCTACACCATTCATCATTTCCATGAGCGTAGACACGGAGAAAATCAAACCTTGTGTTAATCTATGGTAACCATCTTCCCTCTTGTTTGCATTTAAAGATGGTTCACAACGAAAAGGGGAAATCACTTCACATAGCCATCCAACCCCTTCCTTAAACCCAACGACTTGGGTACCATTTTCACATAGCATTTGGCATTCATGGACTAGTTCGAGTTGATTAAATACTAAGGGCATGTCTCTAACCATCTCCTTAGCATACCTAAAACCTTTACCCTCAACCTCGTCATCTCGGCTCCATTCCCACTCCTTATTTAACATTCAAGGGGGTGCTTCAGGCCCAACATCACCTACTAGCAATCATCTTACAATCAAAATTATAGGGCATAAGGACAACCTATCCACATTCTCGAATAAATGGCATGCACTAACCACACATGAGAGCTCCCATTTCTCATGGGGAGCAATGGTTTGGCATTCCAAATCCCCCCCCCCCCCCCCCCCCGTCCCTCAATTCTCCTATTACTTAATAATTTCAAAAGAATAACATGGAAGAGGAGGGAAGTCTCTACCTCAAAGTGTGCTCTTCCTTCTTCGCACAGTAGTCCCAATGGCAGCAGCAACAGTAGCAATGGGTGGTAGCTGATTGGTGGTCGGTGGAGTAGAAGGAGAGGAGATGAAGTTCTCCCTTGTCCCTTTCTTCTTTCTTTCCTTCTCTTCTCTCTTTTTCTCATGTTGGGAACAAAAGGGGGAGGGTGGCATGTCTTCCTCAACAAGCCAAACAAATAACCAAAATAAAAAGGGAAGAATTGTGAAGGAACCCCCTCCACTCCTTTCTTAGGCTCCAAGAAAGGCCATTAACCTAGTTATCCTTTTAAAAGGCCCCTCAACTTTTTATTGTTTAACCTTTTAGCAATTATTTCAATGAATTACTTAACTCCCAAGGTTACCCTTACCAAATTAAGGTCTCCAATGCCCTTAAGTCCATTATTAAGCAACCAATTAAGACTTTAATTAGATAATTAAACACAAAATAAAATCCAAGCCCTTACACTTGACAACCCAACAAGCTTAGTGTTCCAACTCAATAGAGACATGCCACCATTTTCCATAAATCAATCTATATGGGGAAATGCCAATTGGGGTCTTATAACCGATTTTGTAAGCCCATAGTGCATCATCCAGTCTAGAGGATCAATCTTTTCTATCAGGTCTTATAGTCATTTGCAAAATGTTCTTGATTTCCTTATTTGAAACTTCCATTTGCCCATTGGTTTAGGGGTGGTAGGTGTGGCAATCCTATGAGTCACCCCATATTTCTTGAGTAAAGCTCGAAATTGGGCATTGGTGAAATGGCTCCCTCCGTCACTAATCATAGCCTGACGCATTTTGAATCTAGCAAAGATGTTCTTCTTCACAAAATTACTGCTTTATGATCATTGGTTCAGGATGGGAAAACCTTAATATAGTTTGAGACATAATCAACTACAAGTAGGATGTGCTCAAAGTTGAAAGATGGAGTAAAGGGTCCCATGAAGTTTACGCCCTGAACATCAAAAATCTTGACAATCAAAATTAGCTAAAGGGGCATCGTGCCCTTCCTTATATTCCCAAGTGCCTGGAATCTAACGTAAGATTTGCAGGAATTATGTGCGTCCCTGAATATTGTGGGTTAATAAAATTCACACTGCAAAACTTTTCCAATGGTTTTCTTCCCTAAAAAATGGCCTCCACGAGCTTGATTGTGACAAAATGATAGAATGCTTGAGAGCTCCGACTCGGGAACACATTTCCTAATGATCTAGTTAGCACAAAGTCTAAAGAGAAAAGGGACTTCCTAGAAGTAATACTTAGTCTTAGAGAAAAAAATTATCTTTTTGATGCCTAGTCTAGTCAAGTACTATCTTTCTTGTGACTAAGTAATTGACTAGGTCTACATACCAAAGAATCCCTTTATCAGCTATAGCTAGGAGTTGTTCATCAGAAAAATGGTGCTTAAGGGTGGTGTTGGGCCAATATGCTTTGAATTGAGTCTAGAAAATGGTCGATCACAACATTTTGTGAGGTGCCTTTGTCTTGAATTTCTAGGTTGAACTCTTGTAGCAACAAAATTCATCTGATCAACCTAAGTTGAGCATCTGATCAATGTTTTGCTAGAGTAACAAATTACCACAAGTTTCTTCTCAAATTTTTGTCCTAGGACGACCCTTATTGCAAAGTCTGATGCATCATGCATGATTTCAAAAGGTTGAGACTAATTAGGGGATTATAAATCGGGGTTTTGGTTGTCGCATTCCTCAAGGTCTGATAAGCTTGGATGCATTCATCTTTCATCTCCAATGATATTTGTTTGACCAATAAATTTGTAAGGGGCCTGGAAATCTTTGAAAAGTCTTTGATAAATACTTATAAAATCCAACATGTCCCTGGAATGATCATATTTGTATCACCAAGATAGGAGAGGGTAAACTAGAAATCAAATCAACCTTAGCTTGATCGACCTCAATTCCTCTCTTTGAAACAATATGCCCCAACATAATTCCCTCCTAAACCATAAAATGGCTATTCTTCAAGCTTAACACTAAATTTACCTCAATGCACCTCTTCAAAATCTTACTCAAGTTATTCAAGCATTGATCGAATGAATCATCAAATACAAAAAAATCATCCATGAAGACCTCAAGGTAGTCCCTAGTAGTGTCAGAGAATATGGTAAGCATGCACCTTTGAAAGGTCGTAGGTGCATTGCAAAGTTTGAAAGGTATTTTGCGAAATGCAAATGTTTCATAGGGATAGGTAAACGTGGTCTTTTCTTGGTTGTCTGGGTTGATGGCAAGCTGATTATAACCTGAATATCCATCTAGGAAGCAAAAGTATTTCCTCCTCGCAAGTTTTTCCAAGATCTAGTCAATAAAGGGCAGGGTAAAATAGTCCTTCTTGGTAGCAATGTTTAGCTTCCTATAGCCTATATAAACCCACCATGTTGTCGTAGTGCTGTTTGGGTTGGATTCACCTTTATCATTAGTCACTACAGTAAGCCTGGATTTCTTTGGTACCACTTGTATTAGGCTCACCCAAGGGCTGTCTGAGATGGAGTAAATAATTCTTGCATGTAGCCACTTGATGATTTCTTTCTTAACAAGCCCTCGCATGTTTGGCTTCAACCTTGTCTATAATTCGCGAGATGGTTTGGCTCCATCTTTCGTGTAGATCCTATGGGTGCAGTAAGAGGGGTTGATTCCTTTGAGGTCAGCTATAGTCCACCCAATTGCTTGTTTGTGTTCACTTAAGACATTAGTCAGTTTAATCTCTTGCTCTACGTGGGCATGATAATCGCAAGAAGGGTGTTGTTTGGGACAAGGTACACATATTTCAAGTTGTTAGGTAAAGGTTTGAGTTCTAATTGGGGTGGGACTTGGGTAGAGGGAAGAAGTGGTGTAGAGGGTGGGTCTAGTAGCTTCTCTAGTTTGTAGGACCAAGGAGGTCATGAGTTGGGTTGAGTGTGGAGTAAATCATTGACCCTTTGTGTTGTGGGTTATTTTCTATTGCAAATTTGGGTTGGGTTAGGCAGGCTAGAAAGGATCCTCAATCAAGTCTACAGTCATACTTTCCTCGACCACATTCTTAATTTGATCTATCTCCTCAATCATCCCACAATCAAAACTCTTTGTTTCCTTGAATATAACCAATTGTATTTTACTTTCCCCAAAGCCAATCTCTATACATCTATTGCACAATTGATGTTGGCCTTTGTAGTGGCTATAAAGGGTCTACCTAAGATAATAGGTGTGTCACCTAGCCTCTTAGGTAATTCTATGTCAAGGATTAAAAGTTATTAACTCTCACTATGACATCCTCCAACACTCCTTTACAAGTAGTCACAGATCGGTTAGCTAACTGTAAGGTGACAGATGTGGCTTTTAGTTCACTAAACTTGAACTTCTCATAAAGGATTGTTAGAATCAAATTAATAGAAGCACCAAGGTCTAGTAGAGCCCTATCAAAGGTCATATCACCAATCACACATGAAATTAAAGGAGCTTCAGGATCTTTCTTCTTAGGGGGTAGTTTTTGTAAAGTCACTGAGCTTGCCTGTTCAGATAGTACTACCCTCCTAAGGGACTCAGTTTTGGCTTTAGACTTTAGAGTACACACTTCTTTTAGAAATTTAGGGTAGGCCAATGTGTGTTTGATGACATCGAGGAGCGGGATATTGATCTACACTTGTTTAAATATTTTAGTCAGCTCCTTGTTGCTGACTTAGTTTTTTTTCCTAACTTTTTCCAAGGCTTCAGGGAAAGGTATGAGTGTGGTTCCCTGAGCCTTAGGTTCCTGAGATTTAATTTCTTTCTCTTCATTCTCAATCTCCTCAATTGAATCAAGCTCGCTAGGACCCTTGGTTGTTGTATCAGTAGGCCAGGTGGGGTCCTGGGTTCGGGTGCCACTCCTTAGACTAACGACACTCGTAGTAGCATACGGGTTGGTTGGGCCTTGAGGTGGATTACGCAAAATAGGTTGAGCCGATTGATTGAATTCAGGTGGGGTTGAGGGAACAGGGATAATCACATGTGCTTGTGGTTGGTTGAACCCTTGAGGAAAATTTCCTTAATTAGTAATGAGTAAGCTAATTTACATAATAACATGCTTAGTTTTGTTAGTTTTGTTGCCTCCCCATGAAAGGACCCAGACTCTAGTGTTTAAATTTGATTTTACGAGTTTGTTAACGAGTATTTTGCAAAGTATCTTCACGATTTTGAACTATAATGCATGTCTTTTTACAAACTTGAGTTCGCATTGATCACTTTTTGGCACAATTGCTGGGGTGGCAACTGGATATTCGTGCTTCCTAAAATAGATATTTTCTTGTATTTTTGTATTTCTGATTCTTTTATATTTTTTAAAAGAGATAAAATGTGAGCAAACTAACCATGCTAGTAACTACCGAATCAAATGCGATGAAATAAAGCTATCAACCACCAAACTAAATGTGGGAGACAAGTAAATAAAAGAAAACTTTATTAATAATAAAAGGAGTTTTAATACAACAAAATAAGATTAGAGGAATGCTTGCTATAACTAGAACATATAAAGTAAACAAAAGCTAGAATGGTAGTCGCTGATGGCCACGAAGGCATAGCCCTGATTTGAATGCACACCCGGTGGAGAGAGTATCCACACCAAGAGGTTGGCATGGAGATCCTTGGAGATGTGGGAAGGCCCACGTCCAAGGAAGAGGGTGGAGAATGATGATGCATGGAGGATGGAAATGAAGGTGGAGCACTAACGAATCTAATGGAGTAGTTAAGAACTAATGGAACTAAATAGCAAGAAATGGAGAAGGAGAGGCCTAGGAGACTAGATGGCCAACAAGGGGACATCCATGGTGTTTAAATAGAGGAGGGGGTGTCAAGATGGTGACTTGGAAGGCAAGGAAGTATGTTTTAGAATTATGTTTAGGATTTATCTAAATAGGAAAGTAGGACCTAATTGCCTTCAAATTTTGAGCTCTTTATGATTTGAATTTCAAATTGTACATAAAATGAAAGTTATATCCCTTGAAATCATCTTTAAAATGCAACTTGAATCACTCAATTTGGAGTTAAATTGAGAAAGTTATGACTAAAATACTGAAGGTATGTCAGGTTGTCCGAAATTTCAAGATTGGGATCTTGATTGGAGATATTTAAGTGATTTATTTGGAGACCTAATTAGATACAATCAAGGCCACTTATTAGTAATTGATTTCAAGAATATTTAGAGCATTTTTGTGTAGAAGAATTAAGTGGCACGTGTGTATAATGTGTACAACTCCATAGGATAGGGTTAGGATTAGAACTAACGTAGTGACACTGGGTGAGTGAGCTAATTTTTAGGCCTAGATTAGAAGTGTGGTGTAGAATTAGGATTAGGGTTTTGTGAACTAAAGGGGGTTGGTTTAGGGTTAAGTTTGGGTATCAAGTTTACTATTTGGGTTAGGGCTAAATAGGCAGGTAAGGCCAGGGTTAGGGTTTAGGTATTAGGTGGCAAGAATGGATTCTCTTCCTCTTGCTTGCACCTTTGGAGCTCAATTTTCTGCTTCCTTTCCTCTTTAGCCTAAGCATCAGATTTCTACAAAATTAGGCTCAAAATTACCATTTTACCCTTAGCATACAAATATACAATTATGTATAATATGACTTAAATCTAATGCAACTAATACCTAAAACTAACAAAACTAAGCATGTTATTATGTAAATTAGCTTACTCATCAACTAGCCACATCAACAAGTAGTCCACTCACCGTCCCCATGCCCAGTTGCCTGCATGTTTCACATACCACTGCGTGACTCTCGAGTTTTTATTTTGTCTTGCTTAATTTTGTTAGTTGTTTTAGTTAGAATCAGTTACTTGTGCATATTTCCCAAAATTTTCTCCGAATTGAATAGAATGTGAATGCTTTTGCCTCCTCATAGATTGAATTGTCTCCCACTACACGTGGTGAGTTGGAATCTCTTAATTTACTGAATTAATTCACTAAGAGCCACAACGACTTATTATATTTTATGTTGTAGCGAATAGATCAGTATTGGTTGTACAGGTGTAAATGAACTTACCCTAGGTGTATGGATTTCAAGAAAAAATATTTTTATGAAATAAATATGAGAATAGGTGTATCAAAAGGTAGCATTCTACCTCACAGGACTTCGTGATGACACGTGTCCTCTAATTAGTGTCTTGAAAATTGAAGTGAAATTCATCTGATCCGACCGTATTAACATGTTCTCCACACTCGAATACCTCGAGATTGGGTCATGAATCTTGGGATTCCAACCTCAAATGGCATTGATCTATGCAAAATAAGTACAACTGTCGGGTCTTATCAAAAATTTTGAATAATGACCAAATCATGAAAATGAAAACTCATGAAGTTCCCCATGGAAATTTTCTATAAACAATTCCTCCGTGACTAACGTAACTCAATTCTCCTCCTTTGTCTCCTGCGGTCTCCTTCACACGCATGGCTTCACTGGCGCCGACTCCAGCTACCGGTTCCCGTCACCGTTATGCCTCTGGCAGCCCACTGCCACTGACGGACACTGCCGCTACCTCACCCTCTCCTTTCTTCCTTCGTCTCTCTCTCTCGTTTCTCTTCCCTGCATGCACCCATGGACGTACGAAGGGGCCTCTCGCCGGTGGCAATCCTCCGACCCTCGCAGCTACCTCCGACGAGCCACCAACAACGCCTCCTCTCGGCGACCTCTTCTTGGTTCCCAGTTCCCTTCTTCAGCTACACGCATAGGTAGCGGACCCGCCATGGTCATTGGCCACGCACCTTTTTTCCTCCTTCCCCTCTCCTTCGATTGTCGTCCCCTCCCAAGTAGCATATATACAGGTGAAAGAAACGACCATACCTTCATTGCTGGTCTCCACCCTCCGAGTCTTAGAGACTCACTATTCGTCGTAACTCCGATTAACTCAGTCGCTGCTTCACCCTATCTTTCTTTCTCCCTCGTGTGTATCTCTCTCTCTCTCTCTCTCTCCTTTTGGTACGCACGGGAAAAAGGAATACGTGGGGGAAATTGGTGACAGCGGCGGGTTGTTGGTGATGTAGGGAGGGAAGGAATACGTTTATAATCAGGGTGAGGAGAGAGAGAGACGTGGGGAAGGGGTTAGTAGGGTATTAGGATTTGGATTTTTTTTCTTTCTTTTCTGTTCTCCTTCTTTCCATTAGAATGAGCATACTCGTAATTATGTCAAATGGTCCCCGACTTTTACGAGACATGTACTTTTTGGAATTGTTAACAGATGAGAAATCCAATGTAATTCTCGAATTTTGAATCCGACGTCATTATCACATTGTCATTCTCCAAACGAATTGCATGTGGGTTTGTGTGCATTTCGCATATTCGAGGTTTGATCCCTTGTGAAGTGTATCTTCAAGTTCGTCGTGATGTTAGGAAACTAACAAAATTTTCATATTGCCACGTGGATTTGTACTTTAATTACACATCATTATTTACACACAATCCAATTCACACACAACTAGTGTCAATGAATACGTTTCGAGGTGCACGATCCGATTAAGCATTTGGATATTCGATCCAAGTCATTAAAAAACCCATCAAATAATTTTTGATTTCATTACGTCAATAATGAAGCGTTTAGGATATGTGGAATTATGTCACTACAACTCCTTAGGTATTCCAAATATATATGAATCCATCACACATGGAAGATAATATTATCTTGAGGTCTAATCCTATTAGACTGCCATCATTTTTCTTTTGATAATATTATTTTTAACATCTCTATGTATCATTGGTACAAGAATGAAGATCAAATTATTTCCCAAAGGACTATCTTCTCTTTCTTGTGTTGAGTCTAATCAAAACTCTACGGCCACATATGGAACTGTTGTTTCCAATATGCTAGAAGTAAGCTCATTTCTCCAATCTGTCACATACAACTATGTAATAGATTTGTGTGATCTCTTCGAGAGATCATGCATTTACTATTAGTCCACCAAATGCATATGTTTGTTTGTTAACAGAGACACATATGTGTCTTAGGTCAAAGGATACACCTTCCCCTTGACAACATTGGAGAAGATTTTTGGCTATCTCCAGTTTCAACATGCTAACTCAACTCGACTCGTGTGATAGTTTTAAATCTTCATTCAAGAACATCAATCAGACGAATACTTCTAGAGAAGGTTGTCATCCAAACTCAGATTAAAAATAATTGTTCGAATCAGATAATTTCATAATGTGCTATCGGATCCTCTAAATCATTTAGATCTTCGAATCAAAACACATTGAGTTTATTTAATCTGGCTAAGTATGTTACCTTATTTGTACAAAGGGATCCAATTCATATACTAGAAAATAATCAAATTATTTTTATTTAGATGTAGTGTAATTATATTACTCAATTTGAATGGCTCTCTCAGGACATATAAAATACAACATGTCAATCCTAGGCATTTTGATTGGTCTTCCCAATTTCTTCTCAATTTTTGTCCTTTATCACTTGAACATTTCAAAGGTTTATTACTTTCTTTCTAAGAGATAGATATAGGAGAATTGTGAGTAATCACCAATGAAATAAAGTATTCTTTGTTCCTATGTATTCTAACACTTAAGGGACCACAAATATCCAAATGGACTAATCATATGTTCTTGCTCCCTTCAAGAAAGGTTTTCATATGTCCTTGCTCCTATTATGTTAGGCAATAGGTTCATTTTAATTATTTGATCCATTTTAGAGTTCCTAGAGTGTCCAAGTCTCATGTGACCTAATCAAGATCAGATAGATAACGCAAAGAATAATTAGAAACCACATTTATTGTTTTACTAATTGTGGTTATTAGAGGAGGATAGAATAGGTCATGCAGAGCACAAGCTTTCCCATGGCATAGACCTTATTATTCTTTCCAATTGAGACACGATCGGTGTAGAAATGTACCTAACTAAAGGCCTTTCGTCGAAAGGATAGGAAGAAATATGAGATTTCGATAAATGCTTAGTGTGTATAACATACCTGCAACACCATAATGCTATCTTCCAATTCAAACTTATAAGTACCAACACCTTCGACACCTAAATAGGTGTTGTTTCTTGATGCTATCGTTACACCTGAGAAAATTAAGTACATCAATCTAAGAAATTCTGACTAATAAAATAATATGTAATATAGTGCAAGTCTAGTTGAGTTCACAGTGAGGGAGTGTGATGTGACTAATTACGAGTGCTCTTTAATTTACTTTTTTTTTATTTTGATTTTATAATTTTTTGAATTATTAATATCGTAATATACAAATGACGATATTTTAGAAAACTAAATCTACTAAGATAAATTTCTATCACTCATTTTTACACAAAACAGAAAAATGAGAAAAATCGTGGATATTTACAACATGAATGGAATCCAACCTCTCCAACCAACTAAGCATGTTATATTTTACTGATTTTTAGATGAAATTAATGGCCTCGGGTGTTTACTCCTAGACTTGGTTCATTCAAGAGGTCAATTCTAAGGGTACCACCTGATTCGGAGATAATTCCTAGGCTTGGACTATTTTATGAATTACTCTATAACTATGAACCAACTCAGATCCTCACAACCTCAAGTTACATTGATTTCATCTAAACACTATGCCCTACTTAGCCTATATCTCATCCCCCTGTGAGAAATACACCAAGCTACATATAGTTTAATCAAGCTCCGCAAATATGACAGCAAGTACGCATTAATTCACTCAACTGAGAGTTGACACATTATGAATAAACACGAGTTTCATCATGAACATTAAGAAAATAAATGTGGCTAAAAAGAAAGGATGAGAGACACTCCCACTACGGCCACGACGATGGCGGAACGGGAGCGGTGGGGAGACTCTCCGGGTTGACGGCGGATTGACGTCGGCTCGGTAGCCAATTAGTCTCTCGTCCAAACTCCTCGCAAATGGTGGCTGGCCCTGTGACTGGTAGTATGGCTGTGGGTGGTTGCGGAATGGTAGTCGAAGTTGAGGTGCTGCGAGGAAGGTGGTTGTGGTGGTGCACCACTGGCAGTGGTTGGAAGGAGTGGAGGTGGTGCAGGCGGTCTTGGATGGGAGGAGCGAGGAGAGGTGAGGGTGCGACTGTGAAAGATGGAGGTCAAGGAGATGAGCTCGCCGTGAGGAAGAGAGGATGGAGGAGGGCTATGATCGCCAGTGCGAGCTGCTGGCCGGTTGCAATAGGAAGAGGAGGAGGGGATAGGTGAGTCAGAGTGAAGGTGGAGGGAGTTCGCCCTAATGGTGTTGGTGGAGGTCCGGCGATGTGGTGGTCGTAGGAGCTTGCCGATGGGAGAGGAGGTCGTGATGAGGTGGTGATGAGGAAAGGGAGATGACAGGGAGGGAGGAAACGACGAGGGAGGGGATGGTGAAGACGAGAGGGGAGGAGAGCCGATGGAGCCGATGAAGTGGGAAGGGGTTTAGTGCTCCCTGTGGGTCGCGATGGGGAGTGTAAGATGTCTAGGGCCTGCGCGACGATCGTTCATGAGTGAGGGAGAGAGGGTCGGTTCTCGGATGTGCGATGAGCGATCGGGTGGTTTATCGGGTGTGGGTGCGGGTTGGAGCGTTGTTGGGTGGATGTTGTGGTGTGCGAGAATAGACATGGGGGGCGTGAGTTCAATGGGATTAATGGGCCGATGTTGGACGGGGAGACTTCGTGAGTGCATGGGACTATGCATCGGGAGGGTGTTGAGTTGGGTTCGGTTGTGCATAAGCTATGCATGGGACGTTGGGTGATATTGGGTATTATGTTATGGAGAAATGTTAAGTCCGCCGACAACCTCATCCAGAAACAAATCCATCTCCTACCAAAAACAAGGGTCTGCATCCTCAATTTTGTCTCATTCCCCCCATTCTATTTTCTTCCCTCCCATCCAAGGGCTTATACCTCATTGGTGATGAGATGTTCGGTGTAAATAATAGGGTCCTATGTTATGTGAGTGTAATGTGGGTAATGGGGTGTTACGTGGATGTGCTTGTGAGGATGGGGGGTGCGTGAGGGAGAGAAGAACGTCGTGATAGAGAGAGACAGGGTGTTGTGTTAATTTAAAAGAGAGGGTGAGATGGTGATGAGAGAGAGAGAGAAATAGAGAGAAAGGAATTATGTAGAGGGAAGAGTATACATGGATTAGGATCGTGAAATGTATGGGAGTTTATTCTTGAAATGAAAAGTACACGATTATTTATATACATAACTACTTATGAAATGAAATAGAATGTATGAAAATCTAAATCATGATGCATATAATTATTTTATACTTAAAACACAAATATTAATACACCTAAAAATGTAGGGGCTAACACAGGCTCTAAAATAGTTTACTAATGTGGACTCATCATTTTCCATATAAGTCTTTCATTCTACCTTCTTCAGTTCTTTGAAGCCAATCATCCCCTCTTTTGTCATTGATATGTGGCGGGTTGCACTAGAGTTGAACCACCACTTGTCACATTCCCTAATAATAGTGTTAAATTCAACCACAGGTATTTTAGCTTATTTTAAACTTTGTATCCTGGCCCTTTAGGCTTTCTTGCCTTCTTTCCCTGTGGACAATTAGCCTTGAAATGGCCAAACTTCCTATAGTCGTAATAAGCACCATGTGGAGTCTTTCTGTGCTTGAACTTCACCTTGGAGGGTACTCAATGTTTCTTGTTCTGTGTCACATCTACCTCTTCGTCTTCTTCAATTTTAAAGACCTCTATCTTCTTCCTTTAATTAGCTATATCTTGTTCTATTGCCAATTGAGCTGATAGATCGAGCACATTCTCAATGGTATTGGAGAGCCTTAATGATGGGGCAACTATGTCAAAGGATATGTAAAGCCCTAAAATCTAGGTTCTTGAGTCATTTTAGAGTAGCATGTCAACTTAGACCCATCGGTACTCGTCGAGTATGGGTTGGGTCAAAATACCACATAAAATGTAAAAGCTTGTGCTTTGTGTCAAATGTCAGTCAATCCTATCTGAAATAAGTCACATGTGTACCATTGGATTTGTCTCATCGCAAGCTTCCAATGAATTTTGTTTCATCAAAATCTGACATCTGTAGCTCGAGTTGTGCGCAAAATAAGTTAGATGTGTAAAAGGCATGAATAAGCCAATGCTAAGGGGTATTTTGTCAAATCAAGTCCTCTTTAACCCTAAATCAAGCTTGAGAACCTAAAAAAGGGCTTATTTAGGGCTTTGTGTCATCATTCAATGCTTTTGGCGATGCACAAACCGAGGAGGAAGTAAGGAGAAACAAAAGGAGACTAAATAAGCGAGGAGAAAGAATCAACTAGGCACATAGGAGCAAACTTGCAACCAACAGAGGGTTAACTTGTTGAGGTGGAGAGGCCTAATTGGCTAGAAGTAGGGTTGACTGCTCAAATTGACTAGGTTTTACCATGAAAAATGAAGAGGAAGGTGCATAGGGGTGGAGATTTTTGCACATGTTGGAGCTGAGCACGCATGAGAGGGTTGGGTTCACATCGTGTGTAGATGACGTTGATAGCATGTGCATGGCAATCCTAAGCACGTGGTCAGGTCCAACTTCTACATGCTGCATGGCAAAGTGACTGTTTGAACCAAACCGGTGGATTAAGCGTAGTTCAAAGGAGGGCAGAGGCTAGTTCAAGCCAGTTTAGGCCGATTTAGGTCAGTTTAAGGCTATAATAGCCTATTTTGGGTGGTTGGAGGCTCAATTAGGATTCATTGTTCGCAATCAAGGAGGCTATGGAATTGTATTTTCATAGACTACATGATGGTAAGTCTTAAAATCCCATTTAAGTAATATTTTAGACTTTAACCCTAGAAATCCCCTCTTTTACATATGTAAACACTTCTTGTGGCATTTTTGACTTGGAGATTTATCCTCAAAGTGCACACAAAATACAAAGACATTGAATCTGCACCTCTAGATCTTCATTCGATATTTTGGAGTCATCATGATCCCTTAGCAACACTAAGTAAAGTGGTCTCCTCTTTCATTGCTCAATTGTGTTTATGATTCCTATTCACATATCATGTCGTTCTATGTGAGTTCTATTCTTCTTGTTGAGGATGGGAATCCATTGTGGATGAATGCTCTATCTCTTGATATTGGGCACTTAAACATAGATTAAAGTGATCATGAATGCTTGTATGTAATCAAACTATGTTTATTGGATTACACGTTTAATTTTTTGATTAATTAATCAGTGATATCAAATTTGCTAGCCTAATTATATATTGATGTAATTAATGTGGAATTAAAGGATTCTTGATTATTTTTGCTTATAAACATTATACCATTGTGATAATTTAATAACTAACAGTGCGATAATTATAGAATCCAAATGATGACTACATCTTGTTTATTGAGGAATGGAATTTCATTTCTAGATCTGAGTATGCCCTAATAAATAAATGTGAACCTCATTAAACAACTAGTTCATGTGGAATGATGAAAACCCTAATATTGGAATTGGTTGATGTGGTGCCCCGGATCCGTTAAACTGTGAAACCCAGTTAAACCTATGATTTACCTGTTCTTGTACTTGTACACATACATGTGATCTCATGAAACATCCACAAACGAAAAGTCTGAGGAAGTGAGAGCAAAGGAGAAAACTATAAGAAAATCCAACATTCCCAGGAGAAAAATATAACATTGTGCAACAATAACATCATACACAGTATCGCATGGCTATATATATACAAGTCTCAAGTTCCACATACATGGGTCCATGCTAACAGTGACATCATGATAGAAGATTAAAATATATAGGCCTAGGACCATAATATTAACATATGCAATAACAAAAGGTGTGATCTAAGGAGTAAGCGAGCAATAGAAAGATGTTAGTCTACTCGTTGTCTAAAACTACCCAAAAAGAAAGGAGTTAGCTATTGTCATCCTGCATTATGCTATGCTGCACTACTCTAGGAGATCTACCACATCCATGATCGCTCTGATCAATTTGTGGGTACACATTCACAGTAGCTCCTCCTCGCCCCTACCAACGAAGATGGCTTCCTCCTATCGAGGCACTGGGAGGAGGATCTGAGCTAACTGCAGTCTATCTTGCAAAAGTTGGGCTCGCCTCTGGTCGACCCGAATTCATAAGGGCAAGGGACCCTCATGATCGGCATGGTAACCTAAAAGTGGAGTGCATTATAGGTGTAAGTCAAGTGGCTTAGTAGGGCTCTATCTAACTGTTTATGTGTATGTATAAGTATACAATAAATATGTATATAGACTAGTCCCCGTGTGGTGCCCACCATTCACACATACATCGTTCTTGTGCATTAACCCTGCTTACCCCTATAGGTATCCCTGTATCTTTAGACTTACCATGATTTAATTCTTGGCACAACCCACTAATTGCCACTACATTGACCCTTTGGTCAACCTGAGAATCAACGCCTTCCTCACGAGGATTTAAGGGAGATTTTGCTTGTGCACTTCCGTTTCCAAGGTTCAAGATTTGGGCTACCTTGGCCTTCGGTAGGTTACACTCTTAGCCTCAGTCCAAAAGCTGCTTGAGATATCCATGGTTAGTTACTATTTGTATCCAACGTTGGTGGATGCCTAACTCTTCAAACCTTGGTGACCTTACCCCCCTGACAAAGCATCATTAGACAACACTACTGGCTACCCAACCGGTGCTCTATTAAGTTGCCTTTCATCTCAAAAAGTTATCCTACGATTTATTGCACTCATTAGCCACCCTACCTTGGTACCCAGGGTCCAACCCCTTGTTTCTGGCCCATGTTGATGTCATGTGTAGTTTCGATGTTTCCTTTCCTTGAGGAAAACTAATTTGGTCAGTGATCTCATCTGTATAACCAATGATTCCTCATAGAGATATCATTAGGCGTTCCCACTAGACTACCTTCCCAGGCACTTGTTCTTGAGTCCCTTGTGGTAATACAAAACTTCCCATATGACGAGACTCGAGGTCAGAATTAGCACCATCCTGATATGCAATATCAGACGTCTATGTTCTTAGTGAAACATCTGATCATGGCTCATCAGATGTTTGGCATTAAAATCAAATGACAACCTAGAGTAGTATTAAGGTTACCCTCCTTGACCATTGCCTTCAGATGTTTGCCCACTTGTCAGACGTTTACGCTTGTTCATCAGGCATCTGGTCTTATAATTAGTTGTCGCATCCTACAAAATAAGATACCCTCCTTATTTGTCAGGCGTTGCTTGATCCTTCTTGTGAAGTGACCCAAATACCATGACCATCAGATGTCCAGGTTCTTATCTCAATGTTTGGAGTCCGCTCTAGATGTCTGACCACCACACTAGACTTTTAATGGCACACACCTCGAGACTAAAGGTGCACTCGCTACAAGGTTCATGTGATTAGGTAATTAGACATCCCCTCTTATAGTATCAAATGTTTGACAACCATGTCAAACAACCCAAACTGCATTCTCGCAACCCTAGAGTAAAATTCCCCTTCAGCAACTGTTTGATTTTGTGTGATCTTGTGAGTAGACATTTGATCACAAAATTAGACGTCACTTGATGTTGTCTGTGCATTTTACCTCACTGCTTCACACACAACTCAACTCCAATCGCTAGGGGAAGTGGGGAAACAACTTTAAAACATGATCTAGACCCATATCCACCTCTTTGAACACATAGGGTTTACTTTAATCATCCCCAATCACACATTGAAACCCCATACCTATGACATGCAATTGAATTTTTGGGTTGGGTATAAGTGAGCATAATTATATGTTAACATGCCTAATTTTGATGGTTTTGGGTAGCAGTTGCATTAGATTTAGGTCATTATGTATATAATTGCATATTTGCATGTAAGGGGTAAAATTGAAATTTTGAGCCTATGTCATGCTAATTTGAGGTTTTCCATGTGCAGAAATTCTTTACCTAGGTTCATGAGGAGAAGAAGTAGGAATCTAGGCCACCAGAGCTTCAATTAAGAGGAGAAGAATCATTTTAGGCCATAAAACCCTAACCCTAACGTTGATTAGAATCTACTTATTTTAACCCACACCCGAAACCCTAATCTTGATACCTAATCCTAACCCAAAACCAACTCCATTTAGATCCCTAAACCCTTCCTTAACCCTTGCCTTCATCCTAAACCTAGTCCTAAAAACTTAGCTCACACTCCTAATGACACTCTCCTAATCCTATCCTATAGGTTCCTACACCTTATCCACTTGCCACATAATTTTTCTACACCTTAATTTGTCATAAATATTCCTTCATTTAATTGCTAAAATTTGGCATTTAATTGCATCTCATTAGACCTCCAATCATCTCCAAAAATCTCTCCAATTAAGATCTAGTGCGAACATAAATTAGGGATGATTAGACCAACATTATTGGAGCCCTTAATAGCCTGCAAGACAGCCACCACCACCCTTAGATGTCCATTATTATCAGTTCTCAAATACTATTCACATTCAATGAGTTTTCATACACTTCCTCTCGTGATTTTAGCCAATCCAGATCCTAATCTCAATCCTAATCCTGAAATTCATGATAGCCTGACACACCTTCAATATTTTGGCTATAAATTTCTCATTTTAAATCCAAATTGAATGATTCAAGTTTCATTTGAAAGCTAATTTCAAGGGCTACAACTTTTCTTTTATGTGTAACTTGAAATTTAGAACATACAGAGGTCGAAAATTGAAGACATTAGGATTCCTACTTTCCTATTTAGATAAATCCTAAACCTTAACCTAATTTCCAAAACTTAAACCTATTTCATGGCTGCCAAGACACTTATGGACGTCCACCCCCTTCCCTTGTACCTATAAAAATACCATATGGCCTCCATTTGTTGCATATAACTCTCCTTGCTCCTTATTTCTCCTTAGATCTTCTTCTACCTCTTTAGCCTCTTCTTCCTCCTCCTTTCTTCTTTGTCTTCCTACCTCCACCTTCTTCTTCTTCCTTCTCCTCCCTCTCCCACCTTCTTCCTACAGCTTCTAATTAGCTTCTATATTACCTTAGTTTTTTAGAAATTTCCTTCTCTAGTTAGGTTCTCCTTTGGCTCCACTTTCTACTTCAACTTCTATTTCGACTACTTCTTTGAATTTTCTCTGGTCTTCATGAAGCATTCCTCTACTTGTTGGTGTTTGAGGTGGTGCTCTTCTTCAACCATCTCAGGCTTCTTCATCTTCAACATCTCTATGAGTACTACTTCTTCTCTATTCTCTTTTTCTTTGTACTTCTCCCTCTTCTTCTTCTTCTTAGTTGTAGCTATGAACTCTTTGATTGATAGAAATATATTTATGTTTATGTTCTAATCTCTATCTACTCTATTTGCTTGCTAGTTAGTGGTTTATTTGCTTTCTTATCTCGAAAAATACAAAAAAAGTGTGGGGTGTGTTGTGTTCCTGCATTTCACATTTCTCATATTTTCACATATTTGCAAACGTACTTTTCAAAATTTGTTCTGAATATTACGTGATTTAAAAAATCACCCAATTTTGTCAATACCTTAAGGTACAACTAAGGAGTATTTCTACAAAGTTTTGGCATAAAAAGCATTTCCAATTAGTTTATAAAATTTATGGATCAACGAGGGGTTAGAGCCAAAATAGTGATGGGAACACCATCATAAGTCATAACTAGCTCAATTTGATCAGATTAAGTGAATAAAAGCTCCTACATATCCATCAAAAGGTCTTAAGGGCACAAAACACTGATTTGAGAAGAAGACAAGATTACAGGGTTATTTCTGCAAATTTGCCATTCTATCACAAAAGGAGAATAACCACGAGTTTTCTCAGGGGTTAAATAAATGTCAAAATGTTCTTTAGAGTCTAACAAGAGGGTTTATACAGAACGAAATAGGTTTTCATGCGTTACGGGAATTAATGGACATCTGAAACCTTAAAAAAAGACTCGCTTAATCTACTGAGGTTCTGGTCAGGATAAAATTCACCTAAACCCTCTAAATTTCATAGAAAAATATTATCTAGGCTTTAGTACCTTCAATTTGACCATCAGAACCCGTCTTGACTTAAAATAGAGCCATAGACAGACTTTTGCCTTAATTTGGGTAATTATGCAATTTATCAAGTCAAACGTGGTCAAAACCTAAATATAACTTTGCCATTGGATTCCTTGGGTTACAATTAGGTTTTTACCAAAATTTGGGCCTAATCTGAGGTCATATTGACCAAGTTTGCATTTTGGTCCTGTTTGCCTATTTTTTCTCACACCCGTGCCCTTAACTTTTGAAATATATGCATTTGGGTGACTAACTTTTGTCATATTCTTTACAAGCTGGTCCATGCCGCCATTGGTGTGAACGCACCTTGCTTCGGCAAGATTCGAGTGGAGATTTCTCGCTCGAATCTTCATCAAACCTTTCCGAAATTGAACCAGAGATTCTTTGTGAAATTCCCTTCCACATGAGACCGATCTTGGGCTCCAATTCTTTCCCAAATAGTCATACGAACCTTTCAAAGGTTCAGGTATCTTATTTCGCAAAGCCTTTCCGAGCTTGGAAGCTTCTTTCCAAGCTTGGAAAGGCCTCCTATGGCCTATAAAAGAAGCCCTATTGCATACCACACATCTTTAGCAAGTCTTGGCAAGCCAAAAGCCCCTGAATCCCTTTCTCCGGCCACCAACGACCGCTGCTCCGGTGACTTCTTCGATCCCCTTCCTCCGACCGTCCAAAGACCAAATTGGTCGGTACTCTCGACTCTCCTCTTCATCGCGATCCTCCCCGACCAAAGGGAGGACGTGCCTCTGCCTACCTCGCCGTTGTAGCTTCGCCGATCTCTCCTTCTTTGGCGCCGGTCTACCACAACTGGTCGTCTCCACCTCTCTACCTCATTGCTAAGTATCTCTATCTCTCTCTCTCTATCTCCCTACATCTTTTTCTCGCACTCACATCTCACCTCCGACCACCGACTCTCCCTCGACGCCTTCATCTTCATCCTCTCCGGCGACACCTACACACCACTACACTGCTCGACTCTTTCCGCTCTCACAGCCACGAGCTTCATCATCACATGGAGGGAAAAAACTCTCTGTCTATTTCATTGATTCGCCACTCCATGAGTCCCCTGAACACCACCCTCACCGCACCTCCGCTCTGACTTCACCAGACTTCCTCACACACATGCACTCCAAACCGACACCACCGTTGCACTCGCTGGTCCTCGACGATCCTCCTGAGCGCTTTAATTAGGGCTTATAACCCATATTTCTATCTCAAGTACCTTCATCGGTGCTCTGTCGCCACACCATCTTCTCTGCCTCTGGTTGCATGCCCAAGCGACGCAGAAGACTCCCAGGTCCATCTCCAAGCATCCAATTGGAGCCATCTGCCATCCCTTCGATGCCAATTGGAAGCCCAGTTGCTAAAGAGTGTACGTGGAAGAAGCTGGTGTCTTTAATCCCACATTGTCAGTTGCTGAAGCCTGCGCGTGACTTAAATTATTTTTGTGCCTCACTCCCATTGCTTCAGTAAGCACAGGGTGAGGTCCCTCTCCACGGGCACTGACACGCCCTCGACCGCGGTCATGCCACGCGGGTTTGGGTTCTGATCCGATTACTCGAATACCCGGGTCTGCCTAGCCATACAGAGAAAGGAAAAGAAAGAGAGGAGGTGGAGGGGGGTTTTGCCCTTTGCACCTCACAACACTTGGTCTCGGAGAGGTTTTCGTGCCTCTCACTGAGGTTTGGAAAAGAGGCCTTTGCCTCTGTTGGTACTCAGAGCTGCGAGTTAAGGTGTCCAATGCCTTGTGCCTTTGTCTGATAGGCTGCTATTGCATTATTACTTATGTGGAAACTGATTGATATTCACCGTTCAAACATATCCATTAATTGTGATTAAATTGTAGGGTTAATTTGGTGATTCAAATCACCATTTTAACCCCATCTTTTTGCACTTTATTACTGAGTTTCATCTCTATATCATTTTTAATTAAGTTTTGATCGCAATTGCTCATATATTTGATTCAAACTGTGATCTTGAGATTCTTATTTGCCACTTGCTCCCAACGAACGACCTCAGACCTTATTCGAGTATAAATATTATTTGTTTTTCACGCTGATTTGATTTATACTACAACGCAACGATTTTAAGACCCGTTTCAGAGCGACTACCATTTTGATGCCGTTGCTGGAGAGCAACACGTAACTTTGATCTCTTGATTGCAATATCTGATTTGATACTAGATCTGTCTCTTTTGACTGTGATCTGTGACAGGGATTCATTGGAGGAAGATCAGCCGCACATCTGAACACTCTCCATCCAATTTCCCCTAAGCCCCTGATTCTGAAAAGCTAAAAAAGGGAAGAAATCAATTAGGGCTACTTGCATTCTATTCTTAGAATAACCATCACAAGTTGCCTGATTTGATACATTCTAGAGAACATCCCAACCCTGATTTGTGCACCTACTTAGGGTTCTAAGGTATCTAGGGCAATCACCTTCTTGCTTAAGCCCTAAGTACCATATTTGGACGAATTGAATTGGACCAATTAGAGCCAATTAGGGTTTCCAATTTAGGGTTTTAGAGACACACTTACTTAATCAAGAAATAACCTTCCCAAACAGTGTGTGCCTAAGCCTTGGTTGAACCGATCTATTCAACCAAACCCTAAAATCAGGCTCTTAATTTCATTTAAACACTAAAAGAGGGACCTAAATTTCTCAAAGGACAAACAGGTGAAGTTGACCCACCTTGTTGGGTTAACCAATCTTCAAATTAGGTCACCTTGCACTAAAACATCTTAAAGTTCAAGTGAAATCATAAACACCCTTGCTCTTATCTTAAAATTGGTAGACTTAAGAGGTTAAGTCACCATTCTGGTCTACCTGGACCCTCAGTGACAAGAAAGGTCGGGTGGGGGAAACCCTGTAACCTATGGGGATGCTCTACCGTGTAGGGGTCTTTGCGGGACTCTCCCTTTTTGGCTGCCCAGGTAATTCTTAGGTGAACGACTTTCTGACTTAGGGGTATCATTCGCCCCAAACCTCTAGAGTCATCCAAAAATATTTAGGTGTCTTGATTGGGTCCATCACCTTCTGTCCCTCATCTACTCCATCCGTGCATGTTCGGGAGGAGGTCCTTAAGACTACCCTTGAGGCCTCCATTAGTCATTCACTCTCGTTGAGGTCAAGCCTCGACTTCCATGTTTGTGCAACAACCTGATCACATTGACATATCTTCTGATTCAAAACCTACTTCCCCCTTATCAGCCATGGATCCCCGAGAAGATCAACCTAACCTTGAGCAACAATTCCATGATTTCCAAAATCAAATCAATGCCATCATCAACCCACCGTCGCATCATCAAATGCGAGATCACTATAATCCCGCAGCGGTGGAGATCGAACCTCGAATAAACATTCCCGTAGGAGGACCCGAGGTGGATCTCAAGCCTAGCATGCTTCATATGACCGCAAAATTTCATGGCTTGAACTCCGAGGATCCTTTCCAGCACATCAAAAACCTAAAACATTTGGCCCACACTTTCGGGGCAGATGTGCAGAATCGAGATAGATTACTCTTAAAACTCTTCTCATTCTCTCTGGCTGACAAAGCTACTCACTAGTTTTAGACTCAACCACACATGATCAACACATGGGGAGAACTTCAAACCGACTTCTTGCAAAAATTCTACCCCATTGGTCGTACAAACACAATGCGGCACCAAATCACGTAGTTCTCCCAAGGAGCGGGAGAATCTCTACACGAGGCATGGGATCGCTTTCTAGATCTCATGCGTAAGTGCCCCCATCACGGAGTTTCGAAGTGGGAACACGTCCAATCCTTTTACCACAGGCTCCGTGACGACATTAAGCTATTTGTCAATGCAACCTGTGGTGGTTGCATTATGGGTCAACATGAGGACACGATATGGGAGATTCTTGAGAACATGTGCGAGAACTCCCTGAACAGTGGGTCATTGGGTGCGTACGATCGGATGTCCACCCACGCATTGACAAACAATCGGGGGGTACACGAATCCTGAGTCCTTTTCGCACTTGTTGATCTGGAGTTGGTAGCCAGTCAATTGGATAAGGTCTCCATTATCGAAAAGAAGGTGGACAACATCACTCGTCATCTGCACAAATCCACCTCTGCACCTCAAAGCACATACACGCACCCGTCCATGGGAAGGGAGGCTACATAGAACATCTACCACTCCTCAGGGATGGATGCATATCCACCCCTGTTTGATTATGGCTTCGGAGGCAACTCCGGGTCAACCCACCACAATTGCGGGAACTCTGAACCCCCGTACCCTAATTATCTCGGAGCTCCTCAGACCTGCGAGGATCTCCACATCATCTAGAATAATCCTTTCTCCAACACCTACAACCCTGGATGGCGGAACCATCCTAACTTTGCGTGATCGGGAAATAACCCAAATCTGAGATCCCAATTCCAACCCCGATCACAGAATTAGCAACCGTATCAACCCACTCAACTGAGGCCTAATCAAAATTACCAATTTGGACAGCCTAAAGAAGATCATACATCTTTGATTATCTAGACCTTGGTCGACATGCAAAAATAGCACAAAGAAGAGTTCTCTAAGCTGTGTAATCAATTGGCCCAGCTGGCAAGTACTCGCCAGCCTGGTACACTTTCTTCTCAGCCTCTTCCTAATTCGAATAACGTGCCAAACCCAAATCAGGGCCAAGCTCACTTTGTTTATCAGGTCCCTTCTGCTCCATCACCTGACAGGATGGATGTTTCAACTTCATACTCTGGATTTCAGCAGCAGACACCTATTTTGCCTAATCCAAACCAAAATCAGGCAGGATTAAATTCTGTCACCACCCGTAGTGGCAAAGCAACACAAGACCCACCTTTTCCTAGCCATGACATGCCTGAGCCTGTAGACCCTAACCTTAGATTGGTCATCTGGAACACGCCCATTCCTGATAAAGAGCCTGAGCCAATTCTAGAGGAACCATCTAAGGTTCCATTTCTTGAGGCCTTGACTAAAGGAAAGAAGATAACCAAGCCCGTGGCACCTGAGGAGGACCTGGTCAAGCTCTTTGAGCAGGTTCAAATAAACATCCCCTTGATGGATGCAATTCGTCACGTACCAGCTTACGTATGATTCTTGAAAGACGTGTGTACACCCAAGCATAAGCCGCGAACCAAAGGCGAGAACCCAATCGTATTGTCGGAGCAAGCCAGCTCCATCATTTTGAGCAAACTCTTTCCTAAGGCAAAAGACCTAGGCACCTGTCTGATCTCCTGTGCTATCGGTGATATACAGTTTGACCGAGCCTTATTTGACCTAGGAGCTTCCATCAATTTGATACCCACATCCCTACTAGATCACTTTGAGGAATTTGAACTTAAATCGACAAAGATGACTTTGCAGTTAGCTGATCGATCTATTAAGTCACCAAAAGGAATACTCGAGGATGTCATAGTTAGGATACATGATTTTTACTTTCCCATGGATTTCATCATCTTAGACATGGATACTCTTGAGAACTTGAAAAATACACCGATCATATTAGGGAGACCCTTTCTGGCCACAGCTAGGGCCAATATTAATTGTGAGGAGGGCCAAATCGAGTTAAAATTTAGGAGCAAGGCACTAAAGATCAACATCTTTAAGGCCCAACAATGAATTAATTGCAGAGTTATCGAACAAATTTGCAATATCGAGGCCGTGGTTGACGACCCATGTATTGAGGAAAACCTGATTATTTTTTATCAATCACAAGAAGATCAAAACCTACAATTAGAGGAGCCTAAACCTAACCTAGACACACCCATAGCTCCTGTTGGTGCTAGAGCACCACGATCATCTGTTTTGATGATAACAAACACGTGTTATTTAACATTTGCACTTGGAGTCTTAGATTACAAGTCAATTGCAAATGGAGACGTGATTAGACGGAGTTCGAGCTCGCATCCAGGACGGATTGGAAGAGCTTGATGGAGAACAGAAGAGATTCGCGAGGAGTGATATATTGAAGAAGGAAGGAGATGAAGAATAGGATAGATTTCCTTCTCTTGTACTCTTTGTATTTTCCGTTTCTTTTGTTGCTCTTTATTTTTGTTACTTAGATTCATGTTAAAGAGCCTCAAAGTACCCTAACAGTAGTCCTAGGAACACCAGCACAACCCTAGGATACTTAGGTTTTCTGTGGAGAACTTAGAAAACCAATATAGGGTTCAAATAGCATTTCCAGACGTCTAATTCCAAAATCAGATGTTTGATAATGTGTTTTAAGACGTTTGACTGTTGATTCAGATGTCTGATAACATTTAGGCTGGACTTCTTAGCTCTGTCTGATGAAATCAGACGTCCAGACCTTAGACCAGATGTCTCATAAGACGTCTGATGACTTTGCCAGACGTCCAATTAGTGGACCGTTGGCTAGCTTAGCAAACACTCAAGGATATGACCGTTAGAGCCTTATCAGATGTCCTTAGGCCTTTCAAGATGTCTGATAAATGACTGTTTTGCCTCGGCTGACCCAAAATCTCTTCTCAGAGATTTTCTAGCCGTTGCACTCTCTTGGAAATCCGTTCCCACGAAAAAGTAGGTTTCCAGACGTCCAGACATAGTGCCAGATGTCCTGTATGTCGTCTGATGGACTTGCACTAGAACCTTGTTTAGATCTAATCTAAGTCAGGAAGAAACCTGCCTAAAATCAAACGTCTGATGTTGTTCCCAGACGTCTTAAAGTGATCTTCCAGACGTCTGATGCTAGGATCAGACGTCTGATAAGCCTGTCAGTGCAATCATAGTTCCTGATTTCGGCCTGATTCTCTTGGGCTTTGCACCCAATGGCTATGGAAGTTTTCCAAAGCCTTCCAAAGCCTTCCTAAGGCCTCTATAAATAGAGGGGAACCTCTTGCACACAAACACCACTTTGTAATACACTTTCAAACCATTTTGTGTCTCTTGATCCTAAGAAGAAAAGCTTTTGCTCTCCAAGCTCTAATTCTTCATCTAGAGAGCATCAAGCATTTGTGCATTTGCTCTCCTGCCGTAGTTCATGAGAGCGTCGTTGCACCATCGTTCACACATCCACGTTGTCGACGCACTCCTTGCAAAGGGAAGCATCTTAATTCCTATAGAAGCTAGGTTTAAATTACTTTGTTGGCTCTATAGGATTGTTGTTTATTTTATCTTTGTTATTTGGTTGGGTATTCGCTTTGCGAATTCCCTTTAACATCCTTCTTGTGAAGAGAAGGGGTTGAGGAACACTACCCTCGCACTTGTAGCGTGGTTGTAATTGAGGTTGAATCACCCTCGTTTAAAGTGATTCGTTTAGTGGATTTGATCAACTTGGTTGATCGGAAAATCCTAACTCGAGAGGGTTAGGTGGTGATTTTCACCTGGTTTGGGTTGCCACCTAAAAATTATTGTGTACATTGTGCGATTGATTTTTTGTGAGATTGTTTATATTATATTTTCCGCATTTTATTATGTCACCCCTCCTGGTAGGGCCTCCATTTTTCTCTACAGCTCCTTCCTTTGCTCTCGACACCCACCCTAAACCACCTGCTGCTATTGAAAATCCAGTTATGGAATTAAGGCCTCTTCACAATCATCTGAAATACATCTTTTTGGGTTCCAATCAGATGTTTCCTGTGATTATCAACTCCCGACTCTCATCTGATCAGGAAACACGCTTGGTTACTATCCTCCAGCAGCATCGGAGAGCCATTGGATGGACTCTTGATGATCTGATTGGCATCAACCCCTCATATTGCACACATCACATCTATACCGGAGAGGGCTCACGACCATCCCGTGAAATCCAAAGATACCTGAATCCGAACCTACAGGATGTTATGAAAAAGGAGATCATCAAGTGGTTAGATGAAGGGATCATCTACCCGATCTCCGACAGTTGGTGGGTGAGTCCAATCCAAGTTGTGCCTAAGAAGGCAGGACTCACCCTAATCACAACTGAAATCGGAGAAACCATATCGACCTGTATAGTGAACTCGTGAAGAGTTTGCATTGATTACAGAAGACTCAATACCTCCACGAAGAAGGATCATTTCCCACTACCGTTCATTGATCAGATCCTCGAGAAACTAGTGGGAAATCGATTCTTCTGCTTCTTGGACAGGTACTCCGGTTATAACTAGGTTACAATCCATCCTGAGGACCAAGAGAAGACTACCTTCACCTGCCCCTTCGGGACGTACGCATTCCGAAGCATGACGTTCGGCCTCTGCAATGCACCCGCTACTTTTCAGCGGTGCATGCTTGTCATATTCTCAGATATGATAGGTGAATACCTTAAAGTCTTCATGGATGACTTCTCAATATTTGGGGAATTTTTTGATGATTGCCTCCTACACTTAGTCCAAATCCTCAGGTAGTGCATTGACGTGAATTTGGTTCTTTCCTGGGAAAAGAACCACTTCAGGGTACCTGAGGGAATTGTCCTGGGACATCTTATCTCTGAAAAAGGCACCCAGGTTGATCGAGCTAAGGTGAATTTGATTTATAAACTTCCTATGCCTAGCTCGGTCAAGGACATCCGTTCATTTATGGGGCACATCGATTTTTACCATCGATTCATTCCCGATTTTTTGAAATTCGCGCGCCCCCTGACTAATCTTCTCTCTAAGGATGCCCACTTTGAAATCATTGAGGAGTACACTCAGGCATTTGAGATCCTACGTGATCGAGTTACCTAAGCACCTATCCTGTAGTCCCCTTATTGGTCTCAACCCTTTGAGATCATATGCAATGCATTTGATTATGTTGTGGGTGCAGTACTTGGGCAGAAAATAGATGGGAAACCCGTGGTCATCTACTACACTAGCAAGACACTTGATGAGGCTCAGCGTAACTACACGTTACTGAAAAAGAGTTGTTAGCCGTAGTATTTGGCCTGGAAAAATTCAGATCTTATATTTTGGGTTACCGTGTTATCATATACTTGGATCGGATAGCAGTAAGGCACCTCCTTGCGAAGAAGGATGCAAAACCTCGACTAATCCGTTGGATCATGCTGTTGCAAGAATTCGATCTTTAGATTCTCAATAAGGCAGGAAAGCAGAATGTGGTAGCTGACCATTTATCTCATCTTCCTTCTTCAGTCATTGATCCATCAGGTCCGATCATCGAGCATTTTTCGGACAAGCACCTGCTAGCCATTCACAGTCTCCTTTGGTTTGCTGATATTGTAAACTACTTGGTTACGAGGAAAGTCCCACCAGATTGGGCAACTTCCAGGCAAGACAAATTGATTTCCGAGGCCAAGTACTATATTTGGGTGGAACCATACCTCTTCCACATTGGCAATGATCAGGTGATTCGAAGATGCATCCCTGACGACGAGGTTAATGACATGATCTCATTCTGTCATGACTAGGTCTGCAGTGGCCATTTCTCCGGGCGTAAAACCACAATGAGAATTCTCTAGTGTGGGTTCTTCTGGCCCATGTTGTTCAAAGATGCACAAACGTATTGTAGGGCATGCGCTCGTTGTTAGACCCTCGACAACATGAGCCCGCGGGATATGATGCCCTTAAACCCGATAATTGTGTGTGAAATCTTTGACATATGGGGAATTGATTTCATGAGACCCTTTCCTGGATCCAACGGCTTTGAATACATTCCACTCGCTGTTGATTATGTCTCCAAGTGGATCGAAGCCATCCCCACAAGAACTAGTAATCATAAAATTATCCTTCAAATTATCTAGGAGAACATCTTTACCAGATTTGGGGTTCCTAAGGCCATCATCAGCGATGGCGGGTCTCATTTCAACAATGTGCACTTCCAATCCCTGATGAAAAAGTACAGGGTGTCGCATTGTATCTCGACACCTTACCACCCCCAGACTAATAGGCTGGCAGAACTGTCAAATTGAGAGATTAAGAAGATCCTTCAGGTTACTGTTCAGCCTGATAGGAAGGACTGGTCTACTCGCCTTTTGGAAGCTTTGTGGGCCTATAGGACCGCCCACAAGACCCAATTAGGCATGTCTCTCTTCAAATTAGTATACAGAAAGGTGTGTCACCTTCCCGTAGAGATGGAGCATAAGGCCTATTGGGCAGTACGGAAGTGCAATCTAGATATGATGAAGGTTGGAATACACCGCCGGTTGCAATTGAGCGAGATCGAGGAACTATGTAATGATACGTATGAGAACTTACGTATCTACAAAGAGTGTGTTAAAGCCTTCCATGAGAGGCACATTGTACAAAAATCATTCCATCCTAGTCAAAAAGTTCTACTCTTTGATGCCAAGCTTAAACTATTCCTAGGAAAACTCAGATCAAAATGGATTGGACCATTCTTAGTGAAACGAATCTTTGGAAATGGATTTGTCGAAATTAGTCAAACCAACCTTGATTCTGAACCTTTTGTCGTGAACGGTCAGAGACTCAAACTGTTCATCGAACTCACTGACTCGAACTTGGCTGCTATCTCTTTTGATCTCCAATCCCCCTGAGCATATTGCGCCTGGCTGATGGCGTTAAACTCAGTGCTTAATGGGAGGCAACCCGTCATCTTTATGAAAAACATAAAACCCTTCTTGACACATCTCGTTGCTGAACTCATATTGCACTTTAGGGTTCATCCATTAGAACAGCCGACTCCACCTCTAGTACTCGTACTTGAGCTTGAAATCGTCCGCAACAGACATCCCGACCCGTCCACCCACCCTTTGACCTTGTTCTAATGTACAATCTAAGCTGAACTCGAACCCACCTAATTTACAATGAGGACATTACAAATCATAGTCATGAGGGGTATTAAAGTGCAAAATGCTGTGAGAATCACTTCACAAGAAAGGGTTTCATCAAAAAAATTACATATTCCAAAAAAAAAAAGAGGTTGAGGAAAAAGAATAGCCATTTTTTAAAAGGAGGGAAGAAAGTTGAAAAGAGAAGAAAGGAGCACAAAGAAAAGAAAAGAAAATTGAGTCCCTTAGAAACAATTTGGAACCTACCCACCTTCTAGGTTGGATCGAATGACGAATTAAGACTTGAAAGGCTAAAACTTAAGGGATTAGTGGTGAATACCGACCTTAGGCCTCTTGGATCTATATTGGATTTAAACATTCACGTACTTGTCACAATCTGGATTAATCCTCAAGAGGTTGGGGAAAATGCAAAGCTTATGTATTAGGTCTAAGGCTTAGGGAGTATTCGACCCAGTTAACTGATCTCTGGTTTGCAGGACTCGGTAACTTAAGCACCCTAAATCACACATAGTCAGGTTCAGTGCGCTTTAAAAGATAAAATCATGCCAAAAGGCATTTAATCTATTTTGAAAAAGGTCCTAAGATCTAGAGTAGGAGTAGCTCGAAAACACAAGTTGATTTGGACGAGTTCCCGACGTGAAGAGGTGGGAAATTCCCCTCAAAGATGCGCAATAACATATCGTCTACTCGATGCTTGTCTCCTAGGATATCTAAATATCCTACTGGGGGCATGTAAGCAGCTTGTGCTGGTCCAAATGCCATGGGTGGCATTATCACGAAATGTCGATTGCCAGGATCTGGATTTAGCTATAGAACGCCATGGGCGGGATTATACCAAAATCTTGAAAGCCAGGGTTCTAGGGGTTGCCATGGGCAGTGTTATCTCGAAGCATCGATTGCTAAGGACCCTACGAGGATTGATGGTAGGGACAAGGAATCTGATACAGACCGTATTTAGGGCCAATCCGAGGATGGATCTAAGGAAAAATATAATGAAAAGAAAAGAGAGAGAAAGCTCTCCAAAAATCAAATTCTCTTTCTATGTCTCCCTCAAAATGCACTGGCAAACTAAACTGGACAAACCATGTTTCAAGCATGGGTGCTTTAACCACTGGGTTCAACAAACCTTAGGTTAGTTCCTGCGGGCCTTAGAAACCTTCGTGGCAGACTGAGGCAAAAGGTAGTTAGGTCTGGATCTGGGCTGGTACTTTAGCACCTCTAGGCCTATTGTTGGTATTAAGATCTGATTCCTAGAGATGCAGCCTAGTAAGTCATCTTAATGGTTAAATCTGACATAGATAACTGGTTCGATTTAGATGATTTTGCAAGGGGATTAGCAAAAGCTAGGAATGGGGATATGATGGGAACACCATCATGAGCCATAACTAACTCAATTTTATCTGATTAAGTGAATAAAAGCTCCTACATATCCATCAGAAGTCTTAAGGGCACAAAACACTGATTTGAGAAGAAGACAAGATTACAGGGTTATTTATATAAATTGACTATTCTATCAAAAAAATAGAATAACCATGGGTTTTCTTAGGGGTAAAATAAAAATCAAAATGTGCTTTAGAGTCTAACAAGAGGGTTCATACAGAACGGAATGGGTTTTCATGCGTTACGGGAATTAATGGACATTTGAAACCCTAAAAATAGACCTGCTTAATCTACTGAGGTTATGGTTAGGATAAAATTCACCTAAACCCTTCAAAATTTATATAAAAATATTCTCAAGGGTTTAGTACCTTCAATTTGACCATCAGAACCCGTCTTGACCTAAAACAGAGCCACAGACAGACTTTTGCCCTAATTTGGGTAATTATGCAATTTCTCAAGTCAAACATAGTTAAAACCTAAATCCAACTTCACCATTGAATTCCTTGGGTCCAAATTAGGTTTGTATCAAAATTTGGGCCCAATCTGAGGTCATATTGATCAAGTTTGCATTTTGGTCCTATCTGGCTATTTTTTCTCACAACCATGCCCCTAACTTTCGAAAAATATGCATTTTGATCCCTAACTTTTGTCATATTCTTTACAAGCTGGTCCTTGCCGCCATTGGTGTGAATTCACCTTGCTCTGGCAAGATTCGAGCATAGATTTCTTGCTCGATTCTCAATCAAACCTTCCCAAAATTGAATCGGAGATTCTTTGTGAAATTCCCTTCCACATAAGACCAATCTTGGGCTTCAATTCTTTCCCAAAAGGTCATGCGAACCTTTCAATGGTTCGGGTATCTTATTTCGTGAACCTTTTCTGAGCTTGGAAGCTTCTTTCCAAGCTTGGAAAGGCCTCCTATGGCCTATAAGAGAAGCCCTATTGAATACTGCACATCTTCAGCAAGTCTTGGCAAGCCAAAAGCCCCTGAATCCGTTTCTCCAGCCACCAACGACCGCTGCTCTGATGACTTCTTCGATCCCCTTCCTCTGACTGTCCAATGACCAAATTGGTCGATATTCTTGACTCTCCTCTTTGTTGCGATCCTCCCCAACCAAAGGGAGGAACGTGCCTCTGCCTACCTCGTCGTCGTCGCTTCGCTGATCGCTCCTCCTTCTCTGGCATCGGTCTACCACAACCTGAATTGACCCGTCACCTTTTGGTAGCTTAAGACGTCTGGAGTGTTCACCAGGTGTTTGTCCAGATGTTTGGAGGGAGAGCCAGATGATGAGTCCATTAAAATGGACTAATATTAAGCCTAAGAATATTTAATCGTATAGTTTAGGTGTGTTAATAATGGCAATTAAGTTATAGAATAATTGTACACCTCATGATTTAAGTTATAACATTCTATAACTTAATGATTTTATTGTTTTTATGTGCAGATAATAAAATACACAAAGAGCAAGGGTGGGGGGATAAATTTCCCCAAACAACCGCAACTCTTTCCCCCCTCCCCCGCCGGACATTGGGGTAATCTTCTCTTCTGCCGCCTTTCTCAACAACTGTGACCGGGGATTTGGGAAAATCCCTGAACTCACGCGTAAAGGGAGGAGTTAAAGAGAGGAGGCGAGGAGAAAGGAAGATCATCTTCCCCCCCTGTGGGGAACGGCTCTCTCTTCTCCACTATGGAGAGGGCGAGCACTGTGCCGCTCCTTCTCTACCTCAAGCAGTAGCACCCGAGCGCCCATCACCTGCCTGCACCCAACGCCGCACCGGCCAAGCGCCCACTGTAGCGTGCCTACAACTTCAGGCACAGCACCATCACCGCGCCCGGATGCCTCCGCCGGCGCATCCTCCTTGCGCGCTGCAGGAAACCGCGCACCATCTCCAGCCACAGTAGGTGCAGCAACCCAGCTAGCGTGCCTCTCCCTTGCTGTGCTTCCTTGCTGCATCCCCCAAGCCACCAAGCCACAGCAGGCGCCATCACTAGCACCTCTTGCTGCAGGCAGATCTCCAACCGCGCGCACATGCGTCCCTGCAGCTCCACGCCACAGCAGGCGCTCACGCACACGCTCGCACCTCTCCTCCAGCGCGCCTCAACCCTACCCGCTCGCCATCTTCCAGCATGTGCACCAGCACGCCCCGCCGCTCCACCTTCCTGCAGACCGCCGCCCATCTGCAAGTGTGCACCTCCTTGCTGCATCCACGCCGCGCCACTCCTCCCTACATCCGTAGCCTGCAGGTGCTCTCTGCCCGCGCACCAGCGCGCGTGTGCACCCGCTCGAACAGCCGCAGCAGCAGCTACGCCCTCTTGCTCCACAGGCCGGAACTCCGGCCACCGCCGCCGGCCGCCTCTGGCCACCTCCGTCGCCGCCGCTGCCATCGTTGGAAAGCTCTCGACCTCGCCGTCCTCTTGAGCCTTGCATCGACCCCCGCGGTTCTCTCTCTCTCGCGAGAAGGAGAGAGGAAGAAAGCTCTATTTTTATCTTAATTAAAAATTACATTCAATTCCATTGCCACCAATTTGATTTTTTTATTATTATTATATTATGGCAGAATTGCATTCAAACACTCATAGTTCTTTCTAATTGCTTGGTATTGATATTAACTAGTTTAAAGGTTGATTTTGGGCTTAACTTAAGTACTAATTGTTTTTAGTACACATCATGTGAAAACTGCATGAATTCATCCTAAATTTATTGAGGATTTCTGTGAGGGAAAACTGCACTTACACCCTTAACTTTTTAGGTTATTGCAAATCTACTTTCCTTCACATTTTAAGTCTGATTTGAAAAGGGATTTCGCACTATCCGAAATAATATTAAATAATTAAGTATTGATTGCATCATTTCCTCCCTGTGGACACGACCCGCTCTTCTACGAGTGGTTATTTTCATTATTTTTTATTAGTCGATTTTTCCACTACTTAAATACTATAACGCTAAGCGAAAAGTCGACTGTCACCAGACGTTTGGAGGGAGAGCCAGAAGTCTGAAAGTACCTTTCTTTTCTGCACGTATCGTACGCACGCCATGCCTTTCCCCTCACCGCCTCTCCCCTCCCCGTGATGCCCACTCTGCACCACTCCCTCACCCATGCCCTTCCCCTCACCTCCACTCCCTTTATAAACCCCCTCCTCCTCTTCTTCGTCTCACACCATCGCTGCTGAGTCAGAGAGGGAGAGAGCGAGTGGAGAGCCGATCGTGGGTTTGAGTGCGAGAGCAGAGGGTGCTGTGCTACTCTACTGTAGCTTTTACGATGAGGGAAGCCCAGAGCGGTTCCGCGGAAGTCATTTTTTCGCAGAATTAGATGTTCGGAGTGACCTCCAAACATCGGGGAGGACGTCTGAAGGTGGGATGAGACATCTGGTAGAGATTTATTTTTCCAGTAATTTCTTTGCCAAGTCCTGACAATGCACATGATGTGTCAGAGGTTGGGAGGTGTGCTCGCGAGAGGACCAAGGCAGTTTCGGACATTTGAGAACATCTCCAGACGTCTGAAGGAACCCTCAGATGTTGGCACTACATTCCAGACGTTCGATAGAGGCGCTACAAGAAAGGTATGCCTGCAAGTTAGTTTAAGACATCTGGGACCTCTTCCAGATGTCTGATTTCTATCAGACCTCATGTTTTTAGGCTTGTACAAGGCCCAAACGATGTCATTTTTTTGTAAATGAAATGTCTTTGTTTCCCATACATTTTTCTCCATGTAATGGTACCTTATCTGTATCATTTGGAACCCTTTTGACCTGTCAATCCATGTTTTAGGTCTCCAGTCCATCGAATGTATGGGACCTGCAGAGACGTCGAGAGCTGCTATACGAGCCCCTATGCTACCCGGTCATCCTAATAGAGTGGTTCTGACTATAAATCTCCAAGATTAATAAAATGCATGCAATTAGTTAAACCTAGGATGTGAGATGAATCGTAGGAAGAAATAAATGTATGCTCTAGAATACATCTATTCAATTGAACCCTATGTTGTGACATGAACACTAGGGCTATAGAAAAACACATGTGAATGATTGAGTAAATCATGAGCAGTCTGTATTATCTAGAGTGGACCATGTTATGAACAAACATGTACTGTGATTAGGCTGCTTGTTTTGTATATATCAAACCGGTTATAGGGAAATTCATGTACAAACCCTACGGGGAATATAGAATGAGACAAGAATACCGTAGCACGGAGAACCATATGGTTCTGGAATTGCCGTCCACGGGTGGCCGTTAAGGGAAGTGAGCTGACATTCATGTACGCAATACCGAAGAGAGCAACTATCCCTTGTAGTGTAGAGGGGAGCTTGCCGCCCTTGGGTTGAAACCAAGGGTGAGTTTGGTCCCTCTACGTCGACTCCTGTTAGCCCTCATGTACGTGGTACCGAGGTGAGCTACTTAGTGCAGGGGGGAACTAGCCACCCCAGGGGGCCCAGGGTTAGGCATGGCCACCCTACACCGACTCTTGTTAGCTCATTAGGCAAACCAGGATAGTCGGACAAGGGTACGCGGACTGTGGAGGGGCGAGACCTCTGTTCTGTTTTGAGAGGGCAAGGCCTTGGGTTGTTTCGTACTGTACGTTTGGGCGTACTCGCTAGCAGAAATGACTGACTGCGTGCCAGTGCGGGGTAGCTACCCGCGCGCTTATTACGTGTGCCGTAGTCACCGCTACGTTGCGACCATGACCTCGGGGTGGTAGACTGGGTGTAGGACTACCACAGAGGGACTCTCTCAGCCAGGAGACTGCCACGTGTGCATCATACATCACGGGAAAACTGCAAGCAAGATCGTTCCTTTAGGGAACAAGAAGATTAAGTAATGTAATGGATCCTGATTAGAGATCTCTACACAGCAAACTGTTATAATATATTGGAATCGGAAAGTAATATGTTAAGCTACTTGTTAAATGCTTTAGCTACCACTCTACTCAGCGTTAGCTGACTTTAGATGTATAACCTTGTACAGGTCAGGGATTTGAGGAGCCCAAGTCAGTGGCTGCTGAGGACGCTGGGCCTAGTCGAGCTCAACTGTAGTTTCTGCTGCTAGTGAGTTTCTATAGTTACACTTTCTTGTACTTTTCTGTTGTATTCTCTATCGTCTATGTACTAGTTTTGGTTGTGATGGCTATATTTCTGTTCTTGAAGGCATGTAATATTTTCGTATTACTATTCTGTTTCTTCTTTCGTTGCCAATTTCTCTCTACTTAGTTACATTACTTATGTGGTTGTGGATTGATGCATGTTATTTGGTTATTTCTCGTTGGACGACTGGGTCTTGGGATTAGTCAAGGAGAGCCAGTCTCGGGTCTTGTAGGGATCTGGGATCGGGTCGTGACACAACTAGCCCTCTCCACCTCTCTACCTCATCGCTAAGTATCTCTATCACTCTCTCTATCTCCCTACATCTTTTCCTTGCACTCACATCTCACCTCCGACCACCGACTCTCCCTCAATGCCTTCATCTTCATCCGCTCTGCCGACGCTCCGGTGAATGCCTATATATTGCTACACCGCTCGACTCTTATCGCACTCACTGCCACGAGCTCCGCCATCACATGGAGGGCAAAAGCCTTTTTGCCCTCCGCCTATTTCATTAATTCGCCACTCCACGAGTCCCTCAAACACCACCCTCACCGCACCTCCGTTCTGACTTCACCAGACTTCCTTACACACATGCATGCCAAACCAACGCCACTATTGCACTCGTCGATCCTCGGCAATCCTCCTGAGCACTTTAGCTAGGGCTTGTAGCCCGTATTTCTGTCTCAGGTACCTTCATTGAAGCTCTGCCATCGCACCATCTTCTCTGCCTCCGGTTGCTGCCCTCAAGCTGAGTTCCTCCTCTCTTCCATGCCTAGGCGATGCAGAAGACTCCCAGGTCCATCTCCAGGCATCCAATTGGAGCTATCAGCCATCCCTTTGACACCAATTGGAAACCCAGCTACTGAAGAGTGTACGCAGAAGAAGTGGGCGTCTTTAGTCCCACATCGTCGGTTGCTAAAGCTCGTGCACTACTTAAATTGTTTTTGTGCCTCACTCCCGTTGCCTCAGTAAGCACGGGGTGATGTCCCTCTCCATGTGCGCTCACATGCCCTCGCCTGCAGTTACGCCACACGAATCTGGGTTCTGATCTGATTACTCGAATACCCAGGTCCGCCTAGCTATACAAAGAAAGCAAAAGAAAGAGAGGTGGAGTGGGTTTTGCCCTTTGCACCTCTCAACACTTGGTCTCGGAAAGGTTTTCGTGCCTCTGCATTGTGCTTGTGCCTCTCACTGAGGTTTGGAGAAGAGGCCTTTGCCTCTGTTGGTACTCAGAGTTGCAAGTTAAGGCATCCAACACCTTGTGCCTTCGTCTGATAAGCTGCTGTTGCATTATTACTTACATGGAAACTGATTGATATTCACTGTTCAAACATATTCATTAATTGTGATTAAATTGTAGGGTTAATTTGGCAATTCAAATAACCATTTTAACCCCATCTTTTTTCACTTTATTACTGAGCTTCATCTGTATATCATTTTTAATTAAGTTTTGATTGCAATTGCTCATATATTTGATTCAAACTGCGATCTTGAGATTCATATTTGCCACTTGCTCCCAACGAACGATCTCGAACTTTATTCGAGTATAAATATTATTTATTTTTCGTGCTGATTTGATCTATACTACAACGCAATGATTTTAAAATCCATTTTAGAGTGACTAACAAATAGAACCTAATTTTTCAGCCTTGTTCAAATTTTAGAAATTATTATACACCTCGAATTAGTTCAAAGTAAATCGTAGTTGTCTTCTTATCTAGTCAGGAATCTTAGGAAAAATCAGTAAAAATTTAGGGCATCATTGTGTCAAGTTTAGGCACACATGTTGCATAATGGGTCAAAATAGCGAGATTTGCCATGATCCTAGAGAAAAATCTCCAAAAAATAGCAAAATACCTCCCAAAATTCCAACAAACTTTCTCTATACTTAGGATTAGTTAGGAAGAAACCCAACCAAAAGCCTATCTTAGATATGACTTGGACTCCCATATATTACGTTTTCAATCCATTTCGAGTTTAGAAAAATAATTTTGAGCAATCGCGTAACTTACACTACAATGACAAGATTTATCTTAAGTGGGTTTCATTCATCACTTTTTGGCATCGTTGCTGGTGAGGAAATGCATTGGGTTGCTTCTATTGCATGCATTTGCATTTGCTTTGCATTCTTAGTTACTAATTCATTTTTCTCATCATGGTTTGTGCATTTTGCAGGAAGATTCAAGCCATGGGCCAAGTCAAACCGACTCAGTTAAGTACGTGTCTCTATGCTTAGATTAGGATTGCATTAGTTAGGTTTGCATTGAAAAACAAAGCAAAAAAAAAAAACTAAAACTCGCACAACACTAGAAGATATTTGTTTATAGGGCATTCATTCTAGGGTTGAAGTTGCCTTTAGTGGACTCATACATTCTTGTAACTTTCCTAAAATTATCACACATTACGAAATTGGACTTAACTATTAAAGGAAGTTACATCACCTACAATAAATTTGTTTGCAAAGCCCTAAAAGAGGCAAGTGAAACCCTAAAACATGTAACAACATGGTGAGTGATAAGTAAATAATTATTGATGATAACTTGCCTACTTTATGCTAGTTTAATGCATATAGGTTGTACATATGTTGCATTATAATCATAGATGCATAATTAGGTCATGCATATGGTTTATAATTAATCTGCATCTAATTATAATTTCTTGTGAATAATGTAGGTATTGAGCAAGCTAAGAAGATGGAAAACCCTTATTGGAGAAGAATTCTTTTATAAGCTAAATAATGAAGAGCTTAGAAGGAATAAAGACAAGGCTCAAGAAATAAAGACAAGAGAAGAAATAAAGGCAAGGAAAGACACATGTCACCCTCCTAAACCCTCCACCATTTAGACCTTAGGACAACCTTTTTATCCAAAACATATGTCCTAAACCTATTTTAGGAAAGCCACCTACAAACCTCCACCATTGATCAACAACCCTAAGGCCTAAAACCCTTTTTCCAAAAATAGAAACCAAAGAACCTATCCAAAAATCCTATCCAAAAACTAGTGCAATCTCATCCATGGATCTATCATCAAATGGCCCATTTCAAACCTTAGTTAGTAATTAATTACTCCTCATCACTACACTTCATTCAAGTCTTTCATCCATCACCCAAGGGCCTACATTTAATCTCCTCTTAGTTGCCCCCTCTTGTAACCCTTAGATGACTATCCTAAGGTTCCCTTCAATCTTGATTTGATGGCAATCTTTTAGCCATTGATCAAGATCCTGTGGTCCATATTTTTTCACAATTCCTATAAAAAGACTAGACCTCCACCATTCCAAAGATTAACTACTCTCTCTACCTTAGTCTATCTTAGTGCTCCACCTAATTAACTTAGTCCTATAGTCGTCTGCCCTCTTCTTTCTAAACCTTAGGCGTGGGTCTCCCTTGCCTAAAGATTACAGCCGCCAGTCTTTAGTTGTATGTCAGATTCACGCTTGCTTCTAGACTTTTCCTTCTCTAACAGGGCTTCATCTCAAGGCTACATTTTATTTGCATCATTTATTTTTCTCAACTTAGTTGTAACACATTTCTTGCGATTTCAATAAAAAAGCTTTCGTCTATTTTGTGCGTCTACTTTATGTGCTTTCGTAGTTCCTAGTTTAGATTAGTTTCTTATTCTTGTCATTATTGAAAAGACCAAAAAAAATCATAAAAGCAAAAGCAAAAAATATATATATTAGACTTGGGAAAGCAAGACGATCTATGTTGCCTCCCTTAGACGACTTAGACTCCAATTTCAAAATGCATATTCTTTGAGTTCAAATAAAAATATTTGTGAAAGTGTCGCTTGATTTCACATACTATAATGTGTATTTCCGTAAAAGATCTTGTAGGCGAACAACGAGCCTCGAGAGACATGCATCCTACAAGTGCTTCAGTTAATGAAGGCAAAGTTAAGTATAAGATGATAAGATTATGAAGTTACGCATTTTGAAAAGACATCGTTGTAGCTCAAATTTGCCTTTAGCACTAATACATTTAAATTTAATTATGGAATTGAAAATGGATTAGATTGAGGGAGTCCTGGTCGATCCAACGAGGAGGCTTAGATGAGATTTGAATATTGAATGCCTTAAGTGAGTTCCTTTATTCTATTTTTATGATTTTTACCTTTTCTATTTATTTTTCTTCATTTCTTGAAAAAACAAAATGAAACTTAAGGCTAACTAAAATGCCTTTTTTTTGTGATTTTTGTTTAATGATAAAGCGGAAAGGAAACCAACTACACATTATGAGACAACATTGGGAAAGGTGATTACGACAACTAAGTAATATGTGTGGTGGACATTTTGAGTTAAGTGGTGGTTATATATATATATATATATTTGGTTTTTGTTTACAAAGGCAAAGACATACGGGGATGTATTTACAAGCGTCAACTAAACAAAGATAAGAGTACTTTTACAGCTATCATCATTTTTTTTTGTGATTTTTTTTTGCTTTTGATTAAGGAAGAAAGTAAACAACTAACTCAAACTTTATTTCACACAAAAACATACTACAACATGGAACACAACTTGAAAGGAAAAACTTCATTATACTAAAGTGTGGTAAAAACTACTTATACAAAGATGAAAATACACTTTTAAAACTCTACTCAATTACGATACGGTGAATATGTTGGCGATAGTTTACAAAAAGGTCTACGGGGAAAGCCTTAAATGGTAGTGGCCTCGTAATGGTGATGATGATGGGGGTGAAGACAATGATGTAGTAAGCCATCTAGTGTAGGTGAAGTGCTCAAAGTCCCTAATGTGGTTTAGGTTAAGGGGTTCGGTGATGTTGGTTATGAGGTGTGTGTTGGTCCTAAGGTTTGTGGTTATAACTGCTTCAGAGGTTAGTGTAATGGATATAAATACTCTATAGTGGGAGGTGACCCAAGTGTGCTCTAGAGAGGTGCTCTCTATCGAATCTACTTGGTGTGCGCGATGGTATGGAGATGGGATGGCCATATAATGGTCGTGTATATGGTAATGGGTATAGCAAGATGGCTTGCTAATGTGCAGTGTGCATGTGAGTCGAAGGGTGGAGGAATGTGTAGGCAAGTGAAGTGGTGTGAGGTGGTGATGGCAATGGTAATGGTGGTAGCATGGACAGTGGTGGTGTGAGTGAGTGATGAAAGTGAATGGTAGCATGTGAGAGCAAGTGTGTGAGAGTGCATGTAGCAAATTAGAAAGCAAGCAAAGTAAAAGTAAAAACAAAGTATTAAAATGCTTGAATATGAAATCTACGCTACTAGTAAGGGAATTAAAAAGCAAGGAATGTAAAGAGCAACTAACTAAAATGCAAGTAAAGGAAAGCAAGTAAATAGAAATCAAGTAAGAAAATACTAAGCTAACAAAGAAACTAAAAAGAGAATGGGGAAGGAAGATACGTGACTCTTCCAATGGGGGCACAAGGCCTATTGGAAGAGGAAGAGGATCCTTAGCTTGAAGCCTACCTCTTCTTCACCTAGAAAATCAAAAACCATGTGGGCACAAGCTAGTCATTGGCCAAGGATTAGGAGCTTAACATGGAGCTCATAGGGAGGAAGATGGTGTACATGGAGAGGAAGATGGAGAGGAGAGTGGGGGGGGGGGGGGTGGTGCACTATGGTTGGGGTGGTCTTTTATAGAGTGTGTTGGTAGGTGTGGTGTTCCTATGCTATAGGTTTAGGAGGTCTACTTAGGGCATAACATAAGAATAGAAGGTTCTATTCTAATGTGCTAAGTAGGATGACGCTGTAGTCAAGGCTTGGTCAGGGGTGTGGATAGGCTTGAGTGGGCATTGGATAAAGTGGGGATTAGGTGTTGGTTTAGGTGGGTCTAATTGGTGGCTTAGGGTTAAGTAAGTTAGGGTTAGGTTAAAGGCACTTAGTTAGGTGTAGCTCTCTAAGTGATGTAGATAGGCCATCATACCCAAAGTCTCATCACCCTCGTCCTCCAGCATCGATGGCTCTTCAAACTTTCCTGGTGGGATGAGCTTCTATTAGAATTAGTTTTTAATTTCCATGTGAAAGCTTTCCTCTAGATTTGGTTGTAAACAGATTGATTCAATGAAATAAATTCTTTTTATCATTATTTGGATCATATTCTCTTTTAGCAAATAAATCATGACAATTCCGAAAAATATAAACAAGTTTTTGCTAGATAGGAATTCAGTTGGTAACACACGAATAGTGGAAGTCGTGTGAACGGAAACCCACACCTTCACGTTCGTTATCTTTTAACCCATGCTCATGTTCTTCACATAAACAATGCAACCGATGAATCCTATTTACGCGTTATAGAAATCGGACTGCGATTTTAAGCGAGTAGAAAACTCTTGTACAAAACACCTACCTGAGGCAGCAGCCGTTCTTGTCTCAATAGTAATCGTGCTCAATTTATCAACCGCTACATCATGCTGCCAATCATCCTCCAAAGCAGGCTAACCCTTTGGAGGAACTTAAAGAGGATTTGAAAGAATCTGTACAACAATCAAATCTTGATAACTTGAAGATCATGAAAGCCATGGCCGACCAGATACAGAATATTCAGAACATGTAGAATCAGTTGTTGCAGGAGCATGGATTACAGGGAGCCTTGCCCTCCCAACCCATCCCGAACTTGAGGTATGTGTAGAATCAGGGTGCCCTGCCTAGGTTCCAAGCACCACATGGATAGGTGCATGAAGTATTACAAGCACCTCCTAGACCACCTGGTTATGTGCAGGGTCAGCCAGCTTTATTGCCAAACCCTGCCTATTCTGCCCTTTTTGCTCCTCTGCCACCTTAAGGACAGTACGCCAATGCCAAGGCTAGCACTTTGAGGAGCAGGAAGACCACATAGGACCCGCCATTTAGGTAGGCGGGTCATGATTCCTCTAGCCTCCTACCGCAGGATGGCTCATCTTCTTCTTCTCTGGAGCCACCTAACATAGATAAGGGCAAACAACCTATAAACCCTGAGATTCCCGTCCCTTTTCCAGAAGCTCTTACGTGGGATTTAGCAATGAAAAAGGGCACACGGAATTATGGGGAGCTAATGGCTATGTTCAAGGAGGTTCACATTCAGGTCCCACTCGATGCTATTAATCACATTTCCACTGTCGCTATGTTCTTTAAGGACTACTGTACCCCGATGCGATAGTAGAAGATAGGATGATAGGCAGTACTGTCAAAAGAGGCTAGCGCTGTTATTCTAGCTGATTTATTGCCAAAGAAGAAAGACCTTGGTACCCCACTCATTTCATGCTTTTTGCAGGATTCTCCATTTGACTAGGCCCTTCTAGATTTTGGTTTGTCCTTCAACCTACTCTCACCACCGTATTTGATCGATTTTGATTTGGGGAGTTAAAACTCACCTCAGTTGCCATTCAGTTGGCCGACAGATTGGTAAAAGCACCGAGGGGGTGGTTGAAAATGTTATTATTAAAGTCCATGGATTCTGCTTTCTGATGGATTTTTTCATTTTAGATATGGAGGTTCCTCTTAATCTCCAAGATGCACCAATCATTTTGGGTTACCCATTTCTGGCAATAGCTCGAGCGAATATAGATTATGCATCTGAGTGTATGAAGATTACCTTAGGGAATGAGAGACTTAGACTGGATATCTTCAGGGCACCAAGAAATTTTGATTGTGATCTAATTGAGGATGGTGAAGATGAGAACTCGGCATATTGTGGGAACATTGGGCTTCTTCGCAGTGACCCAATGTCTCATTCATCTTCACTATCGGGGTTTTTAGACGTTGATCCACATGGGACTTTTACCACAACAGTGCACATTTCATCCTAAGGATCTGATTGTCTGGGGTGTCCTTCTGATCTTAACACCCTAGATTCTGATTATCCTGATTTACCATTTCCTAATTCGCCCCTGCTAGTGCAAGATGGCACAATTGCTACAAACGGTTTTCCCATTAATGTAATCACGACCGACCTCTTCTCAAGTACAGAGTCAGTTGATGATAACATGTATCAGGATTATCAGATTTTTGCTGCTGATTCTTCTCCTCCCACCCACGACTCTATTCCTGACCTGCCCGTGATTGAATTAAAGTCCTTACATGATTCTTTGAAATATGTGTTTTTGGGCGATAGTGAGACATATTTGGTCATTATTCATGCTCAACTAACCCAAGAATAGGAGCATCAATTGATTTCTGTACTCTAAGCACATAGGGCTACTATTGGGTGGAGTATTGCTGATCTCCACGGTATTCTCCCCTCATATTGTACTCATCATATATGAATGGATAAGGGGGTCAAACCATCTCGACAGCCTCAAAGATGGCTAAACCCGAAAAAGCTAGAGGTTGTCAAGAAGGAGATCATCAAATGGCTGGATGCTGATATTGTATATCCCATACTTGACAGCCAGTGGGTGAGTCCAATCTAGATCGTGCCAAAAAGGGTGGGACTTACCGTAATTAGAAGAGAAAAGGGAAATCCATCCTGACATGCACCGTGACTTTGTGGCGGGTCTGCATTAATTACAGGAAGCTAAACATGACTACCAAGAAGGATCATTTTCCTTTACCTTTCATTGACCAAATCTTAGAAAGGTTAGCCAAGCGTAGCCTCTTCTACTTTTTGGATGGATACTTTGGGTATAATTAGGTCGTGATTAACCTGGAAGATCAAGATAAGACAACTTTCACATATCCCTTTGGTACATTCTCTTTCAAGCTACTACCTTTCGGCATCTACAATGCACCAACGACTTTTCAGTGTTGTATGATGGCCATTTTTTTTGATATGATTGCGGATTTTGTGGAAGTATTCATGGAAGACTTCTGTATTTTCAGAGATGATCTCCAATCTTTTCTTGATAACCTCACTAAGATCCTAAGGTGGTGCATTGAAGTTAACCTGGTACTTTCATGGGAGAAAAGACATTTCATGGTGAGGGATAGCATAATTCTAGGTCACAGGATTTCAAAAAATAGACTCGAGGTCGACCAAGCTAAATCAGAAGTTATTTCTCGATTACCTCTACCTAGCTTAGTTAAATAGATTCAATAGTTCTTGGGTCAGATTGGATTTTATTGAGGATTCATTTGAGATTTCTCAAGAATCGCTCATCCTTTGACGAATCTTCTGGTAGCCTACACCCCATTTAATTTTGATTCCTCATGTCTCAACGCTTTCGAGACCTTACGAAGCGTTGTTTCTGATTCTCTGATTCTCCAACCACCCGACTGGTCTCTCGATTTTGAGATGATGTGTGACTCCACCAATTTTTCCATCAGAGCTATTCTAGGCCAACGTTGGGAGCACCATCCTTTCATCATATACTATGCTAGCAAGACGTCGAACGAGGCTTAGAATAATTACACGATTACTGAAAAAGAACCACTGACTGTAGTATTTGGGTTGGAGAAATTTCATTCTTATCTTCTTGGGTCGAAAGTGATTATATTTTACTGATCATTCCACCCTCTAGCATTTGTTGGCAAAGAAGGATGCTAAACCCCATTTGATCATATGGATCCTTCTATTGCAGGAGTTTGATGTCGAAATCCATGACAAAGCTAAAGCTCATAATGTAGTGGCATATCACTTATCTCGGCTTGACCCAGCCCACATCCCCTATTCCCCAACTATTTAGGATCATTTTTCGGATGAATCTCTTTTGGCTGTAGATTCATTGGAGTTTCCTTCGTACGCGGATATCATGAATTATCTTGTCTTAGGCAAGATACTCGTGGGATTATCCAAGGACTAGAAACTCAAATAAATGTTAGAAGCTAAATTCTATTTTTGGGACGACCCCTTGCTCTTTCGCATTGAACCTGATTAGATAATCAGGAGGTGCGCCCCCAACTCTGATTTTTTCACAGCAATGCTTGTCGTGGTCATTTTTCTGGCAGAAAAATTGCTACAAAGATTCTGCAGTTGGGTTTCTTCTGGCAGACCATTTCTAAAGATACACATGAATTTGCTAAGTGTTGCAGACCATGCTAGTCGACGGCTCTATGACCAGGAGAGATATGATGCCTCTTTAACCTATCTTAGTCATAGAAGTGTTCGACATCTAGGGCATCGATTTTATGGGCCCTTTCCCAAACTCGCATGGCTTTGAATACATTCTTCTCACAGTTGACTATCTCGAAGTGGGTTGAGGCCATCCCAGCGAAGCGAACTAATCATAAGATCGTTATTTCTTTTGTTCAGGAATTCATATTTGAAAGATTTAGTGTCCCCCATGCTCTAATTAGCGACAAGGAAAGTCACTTCATCCATGCTCATTTCTGGTCCTTATTAAAGAAATACGGGGTACATCACCACATTGCCAACTCGTATCATCCGCAGACCGATGGGTAGGCTAAAGTTTCTAACTATCAGATCAAACTCATCCTCCAAAAGACGATTATACCTGATAGGAAGGATTGGTCCCATCATTTAATCGATGCATTATGGGTATATCAGACCACATACAATGCCCCACTCGGAATGTCACCATATCACATGGTGTATGGAAAGGCTTGTCACCTTCCTGTTGAGCTGGACCGCCGTGCCTTTTGGGAGGTATAGAATCATAATTTTAATCTTGATGTAGGAGGTTATGAAAGGAAGCTCTAGCTGAGCGAATTAGAAGAGATCCGGTGGGAGGCCTATGAGAATGCGAAGATATATAAGGATAAGTCCAAGGCCTTTCATGACTGCCACATTCAGAGAAAAACCTTCATGCCTAACCAACAAGTCTTGTTATTTAGCTCTAAGCTCAAATTCTTCGCAGGTAAACTCAAGTCCATGTGGACTGGCCCGTTCATTGTGATTCACCCCTATCCTAATTGGGAGGTGCAAATTATGGTCCCAAAAACTGGACATGTTTCCACGGTAAATGGCCAGCATATCAAGCCATTTATGGCCTAGGAACCTCCTCTTGCTGATGAAGTCATCAATTGTCTCGAGGACATGTGATTAAGTTTTCACCCAGCTGGAGGAGTTAAACTCAGCACTTATAAATATATAAATACCCTTTTATACATAGCATATTTTATTTTAGCATATTTTGTTCCCTTCATAGGTGTTGAATTATGCTGATTACGACAAATTCAGGAGCTATTCCAGGTGATTTCTAGCCTTTACACTCCTTGTCTCGTAGTTATTTTCATGCATAAGGATATGCAAGAAAGTAGGCATGGGGTGGGGGGGGTGTTGACACGTTAAAATGGTGTTTTAAAAGTCGTTGCATTGTAGTATGGGTCGTAATAGTGCGAAAACAGATAAAATTTATACTTGAATAGAATCCAAGGTCGTCACTGGGAGCAAGTAGCAAAATAAATCTCAAAATTGTAATTCTATCACAAGATATCAATATATGATGAAATTTCCAAGCTCAAATGATATGTATGTTAGAGCAAATGTTGATAGTGCAAAAAATTAGGGTAAAATGGTGATTTGAATCACCAATTACCCTAATTACAATAATATGAAATATCTCAACAGTATCAATCAACCAATTGCCACGTAGGATAAGTGCACAATGCACTCCTTGTCAGGGATCAGACGATGGAGCCTTTAATCAGACAGCTTTACCATCCAACTGCTACAATGCCAAGAGGGCACTCTTCTTCTTCCTTTCCTTTCTTTCCTTAGGCTCGAGGGAAGGTACAACACAGAGCTCAGCACCAACACCAACAGAGGTGAAAGGCTCCCTCAGAATTCGCTAAGTGTCGAGAGGTGGGCAACGAAGAAAAACCCCCCTCCCCCCTCTCTAATTTTCTTCCTTTCCCTTTCTTTCTCTTCTCATAATATGCTAATCGGATCTAGGTATGCGGGTAATCGGTTTAGAGCCCAGACCCGTGTGGCATGACCGTCAGCGAGGGCGTGCATGTGCACGTGGAGAGAGGGACCTCACCCCGTGATTATTAAGGCAACGAGGCAGAGGAGTAAAAACAATATATGGGCGTGCGAGTGGTTGTCTATTCATGAGGTGGGACTATGTTTGTCCCCCTCCTTCACGCAGTGGCAGCAGGTGGTTATCCGTCTGGTGTGCTACTACTGCTGTCTTGGCTGATTGAAGGCTCGAAGATGCACCTGGAGGAGAATCGCGTCACCTGGGGAAGTTGCCTAGAGTAATTGCAGCTAGAACACCATGAACAAAGCTGAAGAAGTTGACGCGGCGGCGGAGCTCCGGTGAAACACCTGAAAAGACTACCATGATCTTTCGACCTCGTCAAACTAGTTCAAAAGGTCCACCAAAGCATGGCAAACATGGCAGTGGTGGTTTCGTGATATGGGGAGGTGTGTGTGCATAGGGCGAGGTCGGGGCGGAGCTACGAAGGTGGTGGTGTTTGGTAGGCAGTTAGGGCAAGCAAACCCCTTAATTTATTGAGGGGTTTTGCTCACGTGGATGAGGCAAAGCTTTTAGGATAGGTGGCGAGGCTTATGGTGTGGTGTAGCGGGCAGAGAGCCTAGCCGGAGTGGTTGCCGGAGGCAGAGAAGATGGAGATGGATATGAGTGATTGGCAACCGTGTATGTGTTGTGAGTGTGGGAGAGAGAAGTAGAGGGAAAGAGGAAGACGTAGAGGGTCTTAGGAGCAGAGGAGATAGGCAGAGGGCTCTAGTTATGGCTGACCAGAGTTGGAGAAGATGGAGGCGATGGTGAAGCGACGATGGCGACTGAGGTAGAAGAATGTCCTCCCTTTCACTAGAGAGGTGTGCGAGGAAGAAAGGAAGATGTTGGCACCTGCAATTTGATGGTTGGAGGTGTGGAGGAGTAGGTCGAAGAAAGGTCGTCGAAGCAAATTGCGGAGGTGGCCGGAGAGGGAGAAGAGAGGGGTTTCTCTGGCCAAAATTTGCTAAGGAGATAGGGTTCTTGCCCCTGCTCCTTTTATAGGCCATGGGCAAGGGTTTAAAGCTTGGAGACCAAGCTTGCAAGCTTGGTAAGATTGCCGGAGAAGGATACCCACATCTCTCATTTGTTCGCATGAAAGATTGGGAAAGAATTGGAGCCCATGAATAGGTTTGATTCGTAGAGAAATCTCTTAGGAATCTTCCTTCCAAATTTGGAAGAGATTGAGCGTGAAATCAGGGAGAAAACTCTAATTGAAGGTTGCCAGAGTTGAAGAAGCAGGACATGGAGGTAGAGGGGAGCTTTTTGCGAAGAAGATGACAAAGATAGGGGGTATTTGTAAAGAATTTCAAAAGCTGAGGGGTTGTGTGAGAGAAAAAGAGTCAAACTAGACCAAATTGCAAATTAAGTCAAGATAATCTCTTATTGGGTCCAAATTTTTATAGAAACCTAATTTTGACCTAAGGAATCCAATGGTGAACTTGCATTTTGATTTTGACCTTATTTGACTGGGTAATTTATGTAAAAACCTAAATTAGGGCAATAGTCTGTCTGTGACTGTTTTGGGTCAAAACTGGTTCAGATGATCAAATCAAAGATGCTAAACAGTAGAGAATATTTTTATATAATTTTTAGAGGGTTTAGATGAATTTTATCCTGACCAGAACCTTAGTTAATTAAGCGGGTCTGTTTTTAGGGTTTCAGATGTCATTTAATTCTTGAATTGTGTGAAAACTCGTTTATGTCTGCATGAACCCACTTATTAGACATTAATGACTAAATGACCTTTAATAAACCCCTGGCATACCCTGTGGTTATTCTGTATTTGTGATAAGATGGTAAAATTGCAGAAATAACCTTATTTTCATCTTTTCTTCTCAAAAGAACTCACCCTACTCTAGAGACCTTCTGACTGATATGTAGGAGCTTTTATTGACTTTATAAGATAAAATTGAGCTAGTTATGGCTCATGATGGTGTTCCCATCAGGGGGGTTAGTACACTTATGCTGAAAAAAAGATTTCTGCCAACACCTAGAAAAACATTTCATATTTTTTAGCATCACGCTAATTGCATTTTACGATTGTTAATTTAAGAACAACTGACTCCACCTCTAATGTTCGCATTGGAGCTAGAAATCGTCCGCAACAGCCACTTCCAACTCATCCATTCACCTTTTTTTTCTAAAATTAGGACTAAGCTAAATGTGAACCCAAATAAGGGAAGATATTGAAGTGCAACTATGAAGGGTTACTCATACATAGCATCTATACATATTGCATTCATTCATTTATCAAGGAGATTGTATTGAGGATTTTCTTCTTGAATTATTCCTTAGTTTAGAATCCAGTACAATTTTTATACTTGCATGTAGACTTCGTAATGGATCTATTATGAAAATCAATAGACATTTTTAATTTGTCAAGGAGAAGCATTGCTTCTTTTCCTAAACCTTAGACATTTAGTTAGGGAGTCAGGCAAGCTATCTTCTATTAGATCCACTAAACATTTGTGAGGTGAGTGTAGAGTGTCTACTTGTGCTCTAAGTCTAGTGCAAGGACTCTTAAGTTATGGATAATCGGATAATGATGTCTCAGAGTTAGGCATAGTTTTTGCTCTCAGTTCCTGCATGCGAACATTTTGTGTGAATTCCCGAGAGCCACCAAATAAGGCAGATACGCAAAGATTGAGTTTTAATAAAACTTTGACTAAGGTGGATGGTTACAACCATCCTTCATGGAATCCTCAGCTGAAGGTGGGTATTAGTGCCAAAGTTCAGTAGTACACCTATCCTACCATCCCTTTCTGGTATCGAGGGTAGGCACTTCCACCAAATAAGCCACACAATATCCTCTTGAACATCATCATTCCCCAATAATGCCTCATAAATAAAGTTTATGTTGTGTGTGTTGGGTTGGTAGAAAAAAAGAAAAGAAATATATATATAGAAAAAAATTGAGAAAAAAAGAGAGAAAAATATATAGAAAAAGAAAAGTAAAAAAAAAGAAAAAGAGAAAGGAAAAAAAGGTGCTTAAGTTCATAGTTATGTCTATGAGTCTATTTTGTTATGTGTCAATTTCATTAAGGCAAAAATAACCATTTCAATCCACCAAAAATGACTCGTACCTTCTTTTTTAGTATTTTTGACTGGTCGAATATTGGTTAAAAGATTCTGACTTAGTTGTAGTGTTATTAGAATTAGAATTGAAGTGTTAATGCCATGTGAGCCCACTAAATATTGAGTTCTTCTATACACTAGGTGAGATTATGAGCTCTTTAAAGAAAATATCAAAAAGAAAAGAAAGGAAAAAAAAAAGAAAGAGAGTGAGCACAAAGGAACGCTAGGAGGGTACAATTTTGAGCCTCTCTCTGGGTTGAATTATTTGATAGTTTAGAGATCTAGAGTCTATAGTACTAGGCTAAATGTAACACTAGACGAGTGTAAGCCACCAAATATGAAATCATGTGACTCAGATGTCTTCTACCTAAGCCAAAAAAAGTCGAGGTAGAAATCATAGATTATTTATCCCTGAGGGAAGAAATTTGCCTATCCTGATATAATTTTTATCGAGGGTCAATATGAACTTTAAGTGTGGATTGGATTTTCACTTGGATCTATTGCTTAGGCTACTAGCACTATACTTTCACGTTGTCTGGATCTATAAATTTTTGGAAGGAAATAAGAAGAAATCTTCTGCGAAACCCTTGATAAAAAGAATAAGCAGTCCTTTGGGGACCGAATTGTAAATAACATGATTCATACACCTTGCATTCATTCTTACATTTGCTAGGGACTAGTAAAGTTTAGGAATGGGGGTATGATTGCACAGCAATCATAGGACTTAATTGACCTAAATTAAGTTAGATCTTAGCATAACTTAAGAGTAACTCATGCATCGGCTATATATCTTGCATTATTATTGCTTTACTTAGTTATTCCTAAAATAATGCTATAATTATGTACTGATTAGTGAATAATTTGGTTTCCAGGTAGTAAGAAGCTCAAAAGATGGACTAAAGCTGGATAAAGGCTGGAGCTACAGCAGAGCTAGAGCGGAAGCCGGAATAAAGCTGCAAATAAAACTGAAGATAGAAAATAGGAAAGAGGTATACTAGACTACTTGTAGAAATTAAATGTAAGAATTAAAGTCATAGAGAACTTAGGGCATCCCTACACCTATCCCTAGTCCTTAGGATAACCCTATCCACCTTCCTATCCCTAAGTCATCCTCCTATTAGGTTAATCTAGCCTAAAACACCTTAAATACACTTTGCAGCCCACCTCTAGATGTCTAGATAGTGTGTTGGACGTCCGATCTTTGTAGAAACCCCAACCAGAACCCTAACTCCAATACTGTTTCAGTATTGAATGTCCAACCTATCCCTCAAATGTCCAACTTTGAAGTATAAGTTGTCTGACCAAGCTTCTGGACGTTTGGAGGTCTTCTCTGGTTCCTGTTTTGGAATCAAAAGCATATCTTGCTTCTTTAGGCCTAAGAATCCTACCATACATCTTAGGAAACCTATCTAAAGACCTCCTAAGCCTAGTACGGTACCACTAACCCTTCCTAAGAGCCTAATTAGGTCCTCACTAAACCTGATTGACTCATTAGAAGTCAATTGAACCCTTCTTACCTAATTGAATCCATGGAACCCAATTTGACCCCTAATTCAACCCATACAAGTCTAATTGGACCCAGTCATAGTCCAATTGACTCGCATACAACCTAATTGGGAATTCTTTCTCCCAATTGCATACATTATGACCCAATTAAACTTGTGATAAGTTTAATTGCACTTACCACATTAGTAATAGGTTGATGAGCCTATTCTAAGGAGCCCCACCTAAACCCATTACCTAGACCCATTAGGCTCAACCTAGAACCACCTAGCTACCACCCTAAGTAGGTCTACCCAACCCATTTAGGTCAATCCCAACCCTCCAAAAGTTGACATCCACACATCCAGAAGGTGGTGCCAACACACACACCTAAAACCTAAGTCTACATAGTTCACGTCCAACCCAACTCCCATCCACAAAAAGTGGATCTTGAAGACCCATTCTTCCCTCCAAGTTGACACCCACCAAGCCTATTCTAGACCCTTCTAACGCCACTTGAAGAAACCTACCCATCTTCTATAAAAAGGCCATCAATTTGGTGGCCACCCATCCATTCATTCCTCCATCAATCCACCATCATCTTCCTACATAGCACCCTCCTCCACAGCCACCAAAGCTCCACCACCTCCATCTCCAAGAGGCTGACCACCACCACTTGTGGTCATCTTCCATTCCCTCCCTCCACCTCAAGCCACTTGGCCACCAAGCACACCCTTGGTGCCCGCTTTTTCTTCGTAGCTATAATCTCTCTTAATGCTTTAATTTATGCATTTATTTTCTGCTTAGTAGTGTAGTTAATCTTCTTCCTGAGTGCACGCATATGCTTTTTCTAGGTTTCATGCATACAGCTCTCTAAGTGGTGTAGACGGGCCATCATACCCAAAGTCTCATCACCCTCGTCCTCTAGCGCCGATAACTCTTCGAGCATTCCTGGAGGGATGAGCTTCTGTTAGAATTAATTTTTAATTTCCATGTACAATCTTTCCTCTAGGTTTGGTTGTAAACATATTGATTCAATGAAATAAATTCTCTTTATCATTATTTGGATCATATTCTCTTTTAGCAAATAAATCATTACAATTCCGAAAAATATAAACGGGATTTTGCTAGATAGGAATTCGGTTGGTAACATGCGAATAGTGGAAGTCGTGCGAATAGAAACCCACACCTTCACGTTCATTATCATTTTATCCCATGTGTATGTTCTTCGCATAAACAATGCAACTGGAGAATCCTATTTTTGCATTATATAAATCGGGCTGCGATTTTAAGCGAGCAGAAAAATCAGAATCGATTCGCAAACACGATCCTTGAGTTCGATTGGGACTTACCCAGTCTCGTTATAAATATTGTTGTTTCAGTCGGATTTCGTGCCTATACTACGACGAGATTAACTAAACATTACGATTTACGATTCAACAATGTCCCAAAAATGATCCTATGTATCTAACCGAGGTTGGTGGTGGTAACATAGAAATGACTTCTGATTTGGTGCGGTTGACTTCCATTCCATTCTTTGAAATTTTGACCTAGTACTATTCCATCGTTTACCATAAAATGATTTTTTTCCCATGATAGTACTAGTTTCACTTCAATACATCTCTTTAAGCTCTTAACTAGGTTTTCCAGACATTACAAAAAATAATCTCCAAATACAGAGAAATCATCCATGAAAACTTTTATGTAGTCCCCAATCATTTCTAAAAATATAGCCATCATGCAACGTTGGAATGTTCCTGGGGTGTTGCGTAGACCAAATGAAATTCGTTTAAATGCAAATGTTCCAAAGGAGCAAGTGAATGTGGTTTTGTCTTGATCCTCAGGACTGATAGGTACCTGGTTGTATCTTGAGTATCCATCCAGAAAATAAAAAAGCTTCCAGCCAGCAAGTCTTTCCAGTATTTAGTCTGTAAAGGGCAATGGAAAATGGTCTTTCTTTGTTGATGAGTTAAGTTTCCTATAGTCAATACGCAACCTCCATGAAGAGGTGGTGCAGGTGGGGATGGATTCATTGCTTTTGCTTTGTATAATTATCAGTCTGTGTTAGTGGGCTATTGAGGGGTGTTAAATATGTGTTCGTTGTAGTAAAGCCTCAATCGCTCAATAACAAATACAATTTATAACTCGAATTCAAAAGAGTATCCGAGGTCGAACACAGGAAGCAAGTATTGCAATTCATGCGCTAATCAAAATGAATGTATATACGAGCACAAGAATTTAAGCATAATAACGATATTCAATGCATAATAATTACTCAAATCTGATATTCAATGATAAACATGAGTACTTCAGGAATTTAACATGACAAAAAGAAAGCTAAGGCAAATATTGGTGATTTAGATCACCAATTATTAGCCTTAATTAAGCATATATCAACTACTCAAATGTATCAAATAAATGAACAATGGCTTGAACCACTTAAGCCAATTTCCATGCCAGTAAATACTTCCTCAGATCAACCTCAATGCCTTATCAGACGTCAGCTTCTCAAATTAGACGACTTAAATGTCATTACTATAATGCAAGCCTTCAACATCTTCTTCTTCACAGAGTCTTCTCTCTTCTTTTCTTAGCTCCTTCTTCCTTTCCCCTTCTCAGGGCCTTCTTCTTCCTTCCTTCTTTTCTTTTCTTCCTTCTCTTCTTACGCATAAGAGTCTTCACAAGCTTCACAACAACTAAGTGTTGGGAGGTTGCCCTGAAGAGAAAAACCCTCCCTCCCTCGCTTTCTCTTTCTTTCCTGCCTTCCTCTTCCACTTAGATATTGGACCTTAATCGGGTAATCGGATCTGCAGTATCTTGTCCAGGGCTGCGTGCGTGGTGTCACAGCCGAGGAGTGAATAAGCTTAGGCGGTTCAGGTGTGCAGGTGAAGCGGGGACCTCACCCCCAGTGTCTGAGGCAGTAAGCCATAAACACAAAAGATATTTAGGTGCGGCCGTGGTGTTTGAATCCCATGATGTAGGACTAATTTCACATCCTTCTCTTCACGTGCATGCAGCTGCAGATGAATCTCCAATTGACGTTGAAGTCGTAGGTGAGGCCTCTAATTGAGGACCTGGGAAGGGTCCTGGAGCATATCCGCATCACCTGGGAGTTGCATTTGGAGCAACTTGGAGCAGGAGCATGCTTCGAGCTCTCTTGAAGGAGCTCGTCAATGTTGGCAATCGGCTTTGAACCTGAAACATGAATACGGCCTTGCGACCCAATTAAACTAGTTCAGAAGCTTCGCAAGGATGCGGCACGGGTGTTGTTGGTGGTGGCATGCCGTGAGAGAGCGTGAGATGGTCGGATGGAGGAGGAGATGGAGTGCGGAGGTGGGTTTGTTTGGTGGGTGGTTTGGGTGGCCAATAGGGTGGAATAGGTTAGGGCTTTTGTTGGCGGAGAGACGGTGGAGCTTTTGGGAGTGTTGGCAAGGTGTTTGGAGGGGTGTAGCGTGTGGAAGACCTCGTCGGAGAGGTGGCTGGAGGTGAAGACGAAGGTGGCATGCGGTGGCGTCGAGGGTTGGTTTTTGGGTTTTAAATAGAGGGAATTAACCTAAGGATCTAAGGGAACCTAACTAACCCTAAAATAACAGTTGAAAGGGAAGGGAAGGCGCCAGCTTTGATTGGTCGGCACCGAAGAAGGGGAAGTCTCTGGGGGGAAAATGGCGAGGAAGGAGATCTGGGAGGCGCTCGCCGGTATTGCAAGACACGAACAAGTGAGACGAAGAGAAATCCACCTGCTATTGTTCGTGATGGCAGACGAGGAAGGTAGACGAAAAGGTTCATCGGAGCTCGCAGAGCTTTCGATCGGGGAGAAGGGAAGATGGTGGAGAACCGACCAGAAACAAGCTAAGGAGGTAAGGCAGGCGTCCTGGGTTCTTTTATAGTCCCTAAGAAGGAGTTCCAAACTTGGAAACCAAGCTTACAACTCCATGCTTTTCGCTTAAGTAGGAGATGCGAACCTTCGAAAGGTTCGTATGAAGATTTGGGCACGAATTAGGATTCATGGTTGGTCCCATTTGGAAGGGAATTCCTCAAGGAATGTCCCTTTCAAATTTGGGATTGATTGACTGAGAATAGAGCGAGAAATCCTCGCTCGAATCTCATTGGTAAGCTGCAGCTACTCCTAATGGCAGAAGGGACCTAGATGTGAAGGAGATGACAAAGTTAAGGGGGTCCCTGCAATAGATTTTCAAAGTTAGGGGTTTAAGTGAGAGAAGAAGAATCAGACTAAACCAAAATGCAAACCAGGTCAAGATGATCTCTGATTAAGCCCAAATTTTGGTACAAACCTAATTTGGACCCAAGGAATCTGATGGTGAAGTCAGATGTTGGTTTTGACCAAGTTTGGCTAGGTAATTTGCATGGAAACCCAAATTCAGGCAACTGTCTGTCTGAGACTCTGTTTTAGATCAAAATGGGTTCTAATGGTCAAATCAAAGGTATCAAACCTTATAGAATATTTTTATATGATTTTTAGAAGGTGTATGTGAATTTTATCCTAACCAGAACCTCTGTTAATTAAGTGGGTATGAAATTAGGGTTTCGGATTTCCATTAATTCTTGAAATGTGTGAAAACTTATTTTTGTCTACATGGACCCTCTTGTTAGACTTTAGTGCACATTTGACCTTTAATAAACCCTTGGGAAAACCCATGGTTACTCTACATTTAGGATATTATATTAAAATTATAGCTTTACCCCTATTTTAATGCATTTCTCTCAGAATGAATGTGCAATGAATTATGGCTCTTCGGCCGTTATGTAGGAGCATTTATCTTTTGATTCTGACTAATTAAGGCTAGTTATGGATGTTGATGACATTATCATCATACCCTCATGCGTAACTTTTGTTAGTCCCTTAGCAAAATCCTATGGAATTTAACTTGAATTCTAGACCATGCCTTTGATGCTCAGATCTCTGATGTGTGCTTTCCTTCTAGAGATTAGGTCAAAATGCCAATAATAAGCCTAGAGGTACTCAAGTACCAACCAAGATCCAAACCTGATCAGCTTTAGCCTCAGTTTGCCATGAAGGTTTCTATGGTTCATTAAACCCAACGGTTAAAGCACCCGTGCTTGTAACATGGTTAGTCCAGATTCAGTTTGCAGTGCATTTTGTAAGAGAGAGGGATAGAAGAATTTTTACATTTTTGGAGAGCTTTCTCTCTCTTTTTCTGTTCTTTATTTCTAGCTTTGGATTGGCTCAAAACACATTCTGTATCGAATTCCTTATTCCCACCATCAATCTTCGCAGGGTCCCTGGCAATCGATGCTTCGAGATAGCACCACCCATGGCAACCCCCATGTTTGTCGCGCTAAATCGGGGTTTAAAAAGTGTTGCGTTGTAGTACAGTCGAAATAGCATTCAAAACAATACAATTTTATTACTTGAATATATTTTGAGGTCGAACACAGGGAGCAAATGGAATTCACACACTAAACATAGCAATTAATGCAAATTGAACACATAATATTACTCAAAAACTAATTAGGAATGTAGAGCATGAGTATATGAAGAGTAAAAATAATTGTAGACAAAAATAATAGTTACTCAAATTGACTAAAGAAGGAAATATAAATTTAGACGTCTGATTTTACAATCAGATGTCTTAAATGACTTGTGCTACAGTGCCCTTCTTCTTCTGATTTCTCTGATTCTGCCTTTCTTCTTCTTCGTCTTCCTTCTGCCTTGGCTTCCTTCTTCTTTCTTTGTCTTTGGCCTTTCTTCCTCTAAGGTCCTTCTCTTTCTCTTCTTCTCCTCTTTTGCCTTGAGCCCTGCAGTCCTCCTCTCCTTCCTTTCTTCTTCCTTCTCTGGCTCTTCTTCTCTCAGAATCTGACTAAGCGTGGAGCCAATCCTCTCAGAGCAAAAACCCCCTAACCCCGCACAGCTCTCCTCTCTCCTTCTTTCTTTTCTATTTTAGTCTTGCTCTCCCAGAGCCTTTAGCCAGTCAAGTAATCGAACCTATCACATACCCAGGTCCAGACTCACCGACGTGTGTGGTGAATGAGTGAAGTCGAGTCAAGTAGTCGAGTTGGCCAGGTCCGCGTGTTAGGTGTCCCAGACGAGTCCTGTGAAGGGGGGAGGAGGACCTTACCCTCAGTGTTGGAGGCAAATAGCCTCTGGCACAAAATCAACTTATGCGCATGAAAGCGCCTTTCCATTTTCGAGGTGGGACTAAATGTCCCACCTTCCTTTCGCACATCGCAGCAACAGATAAGGCTTCCAATTGTACCAGCTGTGGAGGCCTTTGGCTGGAATTAAGAGCCTGAGTGCGTGCACAGGCAACTTCCGTGTTTCCTGGGAGTGTAGCCTGGGCGTAGCTTCAAGCTTGGCAGTAATGGCGGATGAGGCCTGCTACCTGAAAACACAAGAACAGCCTCGCGGCCACGTCAAATCATTCAGGAAGTATCGCCAGAGTATGGCGGATGTGCTGGTGGTGTTGACGTGGCTCGTGGGTGCCTGTGAGTGCTTGCCTAGGGCACATTGTGTGCGAGTGAGTGGGTGTGCTCGAGGATTTGTTTAGGTGATTGATGGAGTGATTGGAGTGAGGGAAAATGATCAGGGAGTTGTGGTGGAGGTTGTAGGGTGATCGGCAAGGTGGATGGAGGTGCATAGTGACGGAAACACCTCGCCGGAGGAGTCGCCAGAGATGGAGGAGGTGACGATGGTTAGTGGCATCGGTGGGCGATTTTGGGAAATAAAGAGAGGAAAAGAAAGTGTGAGAAAGAGGGAACTTAAGAAACCTAATCTAAGAACGAAAGGGGAAAGGAATCCTTCGCCGGTATGGTTGCCGGACGTGGGGAAGACGAAGCCTCTGTAGAAGAGGCGGCGGTGAAGATGGGGTAGGGGTGACGTCGGTGGGTATTGCGCGATGTGGAGGACAGTGATGGAGATAAACCCTCCACTGGTATTGTGGTTGGACGATGAGAGATCTAGGGAGAAGCCGCTGGAGCTTGCGGAGGGTTGCGGCTAGAGGGGAGAGAGGAATGGAGGGGGAACCGACCCAATTTCAAGCTGAGTTCGTTGGACCCTGGGGAGTCTTTAAATAGGTCTCTGAGGAGGTTTTGTGATTGGAAGCCAAGCTTCCAAGCAAGGCATGCTCGCTGGAGAAGGAATCTATTAAGAGACCCAAGATTGGGAGGGAATTAGGACATATGGATGGGTTCATATTAGAGGGAATTTCTCAGAGAATCTCCCTTCCAATTTTGGAGGAGATCCTCCAAGCAATCAAGGTGAACTTCCAAGTTAAAGGTCGTCGGAGTAGGTTTCTTCCATGATAATGGTAGAGGGACCTATTTGCAAAGATGAAAAAGAAGTAGGGGGCTAAATGCAAGGGTTTTTGAAAGTTAGGGGTAGAAATGTAATCAGATAGGACCTTTTTGCCAACTAGGTCAAGATGAGTTCCCCTTAGGTCCAAATTTTGGTACAAACCTAATTTGAACCTAAGGAATCTAATGGTGAAGTTGGATTTTGGATTTGACCACGTTTGACTGGAAAATATATGCAAAAACCTAAATTAGGGCAAATATCTATCTGTGACCCTATTCTAGGTCAAGATGGGTTCTAATGGCCAAATTGAAGGTACTAAACCTTAGAGAATATTTTTCTATGATTTTTAGAAGGTTTAGGTGAATCTTATCCTAACTAGAACCTTTGTTAATTAAGTAGGTCTATTTTTAGGGTTTCAAAAGTAATTTAATTCACAGAACACACACAAACCCTTTTCTGTTAAATCCAACCCACTTGTTACATAATTAAGACTATTTGACCTTTGTTTAGCCCTTGAGAAAACCCGTAGTTGTACTGCATTGGTAAAATTACAGTTTTACCCCTAGTTTCTTATTTTTCTCTCAGAAAGGTTATGCAGTGAATTATGACCTTTAGTTGGTTATGTAGAAGCATTTATTCTCTTCATTGGGTCAAAATGAGCTAGTTAGGGCTTATGATGGTGTTCCCATCACCCTAGAACCTTGGCTTTCAAAACTTCTAGATAATGCCTCCCATGGCGTTCTATAGCTAAATTCATGCCTTGGCAATCGACATTTCAGGATAATCCCCTTATGGCACCTGAACTAACATAAGGTGCTTACATGCCCCCGGTAGGATATTTAAATATCCTAAGAGACAAGTATCGAGGAGACGGTATGTTATTGCACATCTTTGAGGGAAATTTCTCGCTTCTCCATGCCAGGAACTCATCCAAATCAACTTATGTTTTTAAGCCGCTCCTAATCTAGGTAGCTTTTTCAGAACAGAATAAATGCTTTTGCGTGATTTTGATTGATTAAGCACACTGAACCAGATTGGTGTGTGGATTAGGGTGTTTAGGTTACAGAGTCTTGCAACCAAAGCTTAAGTAACGAGGTCGAATAATTCCTAAGCCTTAGACCTAACAAGCAAGCTTCACATTTTCCTCAACCTCTTGAGGACTATCAGGATCTTAATGGATACGTGAATTTTTAAGTCTAAAAACAAGCCCAAGAGGCCTAAGATCAGCACTCATACTAATCTCTTTATCTTTTTAGCACTTTTGACTTCATTTTTTTTCTTTTGATTTGGTCTAGAACTTTAAGTAATTCCCATAATCATTTACTAAGACCAACATTTTTTGTTTCAAATTGTGGCTCCTTTTTGACATTTAAATTACCTCCTCTCTTCCTCCTCAAGAATGATATGCAATTAATCTCTTAAAATTTCCTCCCCTTTTCATTTTTTTGTTCTTTTTTAGATTTTTTTATTTTTTTGGTTTTTTTTATATGTATTTTTTTGTGAGAACCCCTCAGAGGCTTTAATTTTTATGTGTTTGCACTTTAACACCCCCTATGCCTAAGTTTTGCAATGTCCTCATTATAAATCGGGGGGTATGAAATCAGCTTGCATTCATGGGTTAGAACAGGTTCAAAGGGTGGGTGAACGGGTCAGGATGACTGTTGTGGATGATTTCAAGTTTTGATACGAATACCAAAGGTGGAGTCAGCTGCTCTAAAACTGAACTCAGAAGTGCAATAGACGTAAAGCTCAAAAGGATAATCAGAAGGGTCTCGGGTTTTTGGAATGACTGGTTGCCTCCCGTTAAGCACTAAATTCAATGCCTTTAGCCAACCAAAAGGTGGTCATGGAGAAGGGGTGGTTAAATCAGCTGAATTTTGTAGAACAAGCGCCTTAATCAAAAGCCTGTTTGGTCCAACTAGGTGCTTGTTCAGATCAACAGGCTGATGATGCAGCCTAAACCCAATCAATTTGGTGGGTTTATGGATGTGAATCAATAGATGTGGTGCCTACCAGGTACTTTGAAGCTCAACTGGATGTGGTAGTGAGAATCGCAGGTTTGGTTGAGTTTAATCAGCTTGATCAAAGTAGGAATCCTCAAAAGAGAATGGATCTGTGGATGATGTAGGAATCCTAGAAGAGTGATCAAAGAAGGATGGAACGTGATTTGCATTTTGATCGATGTCTAAAACCTAATGAAAAGATGGAGAAGAATCATGTGCGATTGAATCATAAAGAGGAGAATCATAGTAGAAATTGATTCCGGTGGTGGGTTGGGGTTGGGATTGGATTCAAGAAGGTTCTGTATGTGCTGTAGAAGAGATGGCATCATGGAGATTCAAATCATTGACCTCAGCGTCAGAATCAAAGGGCAGGTCGTGGTCACTGAGGTTGTAAACTGGTTTGGAGTCATTAGGAAATAATAATTCTTTGAAATCAGAGAAAGATTTGAAATCGTTGGAGAACTTGCGAAGATCGTGTTCTGAACTTGATTCTAGATCAGGGGTTCCACCATAAAAAGAATCAAGATATGTAGAATCAGTAACCAAACTTGGATTTAACCTAATTTTAGATTTCGAGCTTAAAAAGGTATCCTTATTAGGCATAGGCTCCGGTTCTTAGCTCTTAGGGTGGACCTAATTGAGTCCCAGCTCTCCAACCCCTCGATTTCTGTATCATAGATCAGTGTGACTTTCAAAAAATCAATTTGTATCTCTGAGGAGGTTGGAGAGGTGTATTCATCAAATACAGACCCAAAATCATAGTCTAGATTCAAAATATGAATCTCATCACAATGGGCCTCGTGATTGTCCCAAATAGGCTTGAATCAAGATTCTAGGTTAAGGGTAAGGATTGGATCACTAGAATCTAGGCTAGGCTCTATTGGGATGTCAGAACCATTCTCGAGAGTTACCTTTACAGGATAAGGCTCGGGATTTATACTCTCGAGAGATTTTGTTTTAAGCTCATCATTACAGGTGTCGGGGAAATTTAATCTCGATGGACCAGCTTCCTGGTTCCCTAGGGCCGATTCAGAATCGGGAACACTTGCAATTGGATCGCCCCAACCCTCATCAAGATCAGGAATGTCAATTGTTATGAAATTTGAATCTAATTCCATTTGGGTTGGGAGTCCATAACAACCTTGACCATTAAACCCAAGATTTGAGAAATTATGTAGATCAGTAGAACTACTCCAAGATGTCTTATTAACTTTTGACGGGTATTTTTGATCAATGGTTCTATATAACTTATTCAGCAATTCTCCACATTTTTCCAAAAAATTATGAAGTTCTTCGAAAAATGAAGGATTTAACCAATGTTGCAGATAATCATTGCTATGTAATTTTACCAATTCAATGTGTTCTACTAAGAGATCAACTCGGGTTGAACCGTGGTTTATTCATGTCCATATTATCTCCATATGGTTCATAATGTGGTTCATTGTTTTATTGAATTTATCTTGAATGTCCCTACTAAAATATTCCTCGTGGTGTCTATAAGCATCCTCAATCATTTTGTCTTTAATGGTCATTTGGGACACATGTTTCCTAATCACTTTTCCTAACATGTTAGGTTGCATTTTTTAATCAAGTGATGGAGTCAAGATTTAAAATCAAATTCAAGATAAGATTGGAACTGATTAGATTTGAAAGAAATTCCCAAGATCTAATGAGGCTCCTTAGGTTAAAAACCTAATGACCTTTTCTATGTGTGTGTTCTAGAGAAATATTCCTCGGGGACCTTCCCTTGCTTGGAAGCTTGGCTTCCAAGCACAAACCTGACCTCCAGGGCCTATTTAAGAGACCCCAATTCACCCCGCATCTGGCAAGCTTGAAATCAGCTGGAGAACCTCAATTTCATCTCTCCTCCTCCGGCCGACTCGCTCATCAAGCTCCGACGACCTCTCCTACTCTTGCTCGTCGCCTAGCCACAATACCGGTGGCAGGTTCCTCTTCCTCTCGCTCATCCGCGTCGCATAGCACCTGCCGACGCTCCTGCCTCCCCTTCGTCCTCGCCGACCTCCCTTACTGAGCACCTTCGTCTCTGACGTCGGTGATACGAGCCAGACGCCATCCCTACCGCCCCCTTCGTTTCTTCACTCTTAGATAAGTCCTCTCACCTTCTACTCCCTTTTCCCTTTCTTTATTCCCTCGAATGACCACTGCTGTACTCCACCTCCATCATTCCCTTCACCTCCGGCCACCACTCCGGTGAGTTCGCTCCACCGCCATAGACCACCTCCCTCCTCGCCGACCAGTTCCTAAGCACCGCCCCGACTCACTGATCATAATCCCCTACTCACAACACTTCGCCACTCACCCAAACGCACCCCCGAACACACCCACACACACAGCTGCAGTGTGCCCTAGGCACACTCCCACAGGCATTCCCACGCCACGCCGACCATCTCTACACATTCGCCGCAACTTGGCGAAGCTCCTTGAGCTTTTTAATGTGGCCGCAAGGCTGTTTGTGTGATTTCAAGTCCAGGGGCTCGCTGCCATTGACGCATCACTTGAAGCTTCCTTGCAAGCTTCTCTAGCCCATGCCCGCTCCAGGTCACAATCCTAGGCTGCGTGGGGCGCTCTTGTAAACATCTCCAGGTGACCAATTGAAGCCACGAGCGATCACAGCAGCTGCAATCGAACGAAGACACTCGGCTGCAGGCACGCGTGAAAGGGGGTGGGAAGTTAGTCCCACCTTGGAAACATTTGGCACGCTGCACCCACATAAAAGGAATTTCTGCATTGGGCTGATTGCCTCCAACTCATGGGGTGAGGTCCCCTCTCACTCGACCCGACGCCTCGTCCGCGATCACACCCCGCGGACCTGGTGACACGACCAGACCGCACACCTCGCTCACCATTGCATGCCGGTGGGCCTGGTCTCAAGCACATATCCGACTCGATTACTCAAGAAGTGGCTCTGTGAGAGTGAACCTAAGAGAGAAAGGAGAGAAGAGAGCTCACGCAGGTAAGGGGTAGGTTTTGCTCTGCAGGCCGAAGAAAAGAAGGAGAAGGCGAAGGAGGAAGCCGAAGTCAGAAGCTAAGGAAGGAGAAGGGCTGCAACAGAGAGAAGAAGGAGAAGTCTAAGGCATAAGAAGAAGGAGCTGAAGAAAAGAGAAGGAAGGAACTCAAGGAAGAAGGAGCTAAGGCAGTCGAGAGAGAGAAGAAAGCAGAGGAAGAGAAAAGCTAAGGGAAGGAAGCTGAAGCCAAAATCAGAAGAGGAAGAAAGAAGAAGCCAAAGAAGAAGAATAAGGAAGGAGCCGCTAGAGAACAGAGAAGAAGGAAGATAAAGAAGAAGATTGAAGACAAAGGCAGAAATAGAGAAAGAAGAATAAGAGAAGAAGCAAAAGAAAGAATAAAGATCAAGCACTGTAGCATCATCATTTTAAGGCGTTTGATTCACAAATCAGACGTCCAACTTTGAGCTTTATTCACATACATTGGTTCCTTTAGTGCCTTACATTTATTCATATCTTTTTGCACTATAACATTTATCTTATTGCATGTTATATTCTTTCAAATTCTCAAGTTGTGATCTTGATTTCTTAATCCTAATTTGCTCCATATGTTCGACCTCAGACTTTAAGATTAGAGTAATAAATTATATTTGTTTTGAACGCTTTTTCGACTATACTACAACGCGACCTTTTTAAAACTCGAGCAAGCACTCTCAAACATTTTGGCACCGTTGCCGGGGAGCAACGGGTGATTTAGAATCCTGATTACAATTGCTGATTTGGTACTAACTTGATATATCTCTTTTTTGTGGTTGTTTCAGGGAGAAGATTCAAGAAAAGACAGCCGCGCATCAAACATGCCCTGGGGTAGGTAATTTCTGATTAATCTCTTTCTCTTAAGCCCCTCATTCTGAAAAGGAAAAAAAGGGATAAAATCAATTAGGGCTACTTGCTTTCCATTTCTAGCTAATTTCACCAAGTTGCCTGATTTGATTTCAACAACAATACTGATTTGTGCACCCACTTAAGGTAACTAGGGCTACCACCTTCTTGATTGAGCCCTAGATACCATATTTTGGCAAACTAAATTGGACCAAGATTAGAGCCAAATTAAGGATTTCAATTTAGGGTCTTAGAGACACACCTTCATAAGTAAGAATCAACTCTCCAAAAAAGAGGTGTGCCTAAGCCTTGGTTGAAGAGGCTTATTCAAGAAAACCCTATAATTCAAACTCTAAATCTCACTTGAATCTTAAAAGAAAGGACTTAAAACTTCTCAAAGGACAAATAGGTGAAGTTGACCCCCTTGTTGGGTCAACCAACCTTGAAATTAGGTCACTTTTGCACTCAATACATCTAAAGTTCAAGTGGAATCTTAAGCACCCTTGCTCTTAACTAAAACTGGTAGACTTAAGAGGTCAAAGTCCCCATTCTGGTCTAGTTAGAACATCAGTGACAAGAGAGGTCGGGTGGGGGAAACCCTGTAACTCGTGGGGGTGCTCTACCATGTTGGGGTCTTTACGGAACTCTCCCTCTTTGGCTACCCAGGTATTTCTCAGGTGGATGGCTTTTTGACTAAGGGATATCATTTGCCTTAAACCTCTATAGCCATCCAAATTTTTGGGTGTCTTGATTGGATCCATCACATTCTACTCTCATCCAGATCATCAGTGCATGTTCGGTAGGAGGTCCTTATGACCTTCCTTGAGACCTTTTTTAGTGATTCACTCCCGCTAAGGCCAGGCCTCGACGTCCATGTTTGTGCAGCAACCCCACCACATAGACATCTCCTCTGATTCATCTGAACCAAATTCTCCTTCTTCAAGCATCATGGCACAACCAATAGAAGAAGAGAATAACCTTGAGAACCAACTTCAACACCTTAATGATTTATTTCAAGCTTTTGTAAACCCACCGCAGCGTCCTATGATGCGAGATCACTATAATCCCGCTGCGGTGTCGAACGAACCTCGAGTCCAAATCCTGGATAGAGGTCCTGATTCTAAACTCAAGCTCAACATGATTCATGTTATTCCTAAGTTTCATGGGCTTAATTTCGAGGATCCCTTCTAGCACATCAAACAACTCAAACATCTGGCCAAGACCTTCTGGTCAGATGTCCAAAATCGGGATATTCTTCTCATGAAAATGTTCTCCTTCTCTCTCATGGACAAAGCAGCTCACTGGTATCGGACTCAAATGCATCCAATCAACACATGGGTTGAACTACAATTCGAGTTTCTAAAAAAGTTCCTCCCAGTTGGTCGGACGAATGTCTTACGACACCAGATCACACACTTCACCCAACAATCTGGAGAGCCACTTCATGAAGCATGGGACCATTTCTTGGATCTCATGCGAAAGTGCCCCCATCACAGAGTTCCTAAATGGGAACAAGTCCAGTCTTTTTACCAGGGACTCTGTGAAGATATCCTCTTGTTCGTCAATGCAACCTGTAGAGGAAATATCCTGGGTTAACACGAAGACACTGTGTGGGAGATTCTCAAGAATATATGTGAGAACTCTATCAATAATGACTCCATGGGCTTATTCGACTGGACGAATGCCCGCACATCAATGAATCCTAGGGGAGCACATGAGACGCAGGGCCTATCCTCATCCGTCGACTTGGAATTGATGGCCAGTCGGTTGGACAAGGTCTCTATCATTGAGAAGAAGGTGGACGAGCTGACTCGACATCTGCAACGAGCCACCTCTGTGCAAAACCCATTTGCACAGCTGCCCTCTGGGAGGGAAGCTGTGCATAACATCTATCATCGATCTTCTCAGGGGATGGACACGTATCCACCCCCGTCTGACTCTAGGACCGGAGGAAACTCCGATCTAACCTACTCTAGTTGGGGGAACTTTGAACCCTCGTACTCTGACTTTCCTGAGGTTCCTCTGACCTGCGAGGACCTCAACGCCATCTAAAATGACCCATTCTCTAATACCTATAACCCTAGATGGCGGAATCATCCCAATTTTCTTGTGGGTGGGAAATAATTAGAATCAAAGACCACCATATCAACCCCGTCCACAAGCTCCTCATCCATATCAGCCGCCTCAGTCCAACCCCACCTATCAATCTGGGCTAACTCAAACAGATCAAATGACTCTTATCCTTCGGACTCTGGCTGACATTCAGAAGACGAATGCGGCCATGCAAAAACAACACAAGGACGAGATCACAGAGGTTTGCAATCAACTCGCCCAGATGGCGAATTCCTGCCAACCTGGCACACTCCCTTCGCAACCTCTGCTGAATCAAAATAACGTGCCAAACCAGAGGCACGTTATGAACCCAAATCTGGGCCAAGCCCACATGATTTATCAGGCTCTTCTATTCCATCACCTGATGGGATGGAAGCTTCGACATCATATGGGCGATTGCAGTGGCAGCCACCTATTTTACCGACCCCAAACCAAAACCAGGTAAGACTGAATTCTGTTACAACTCGTAGTGGCAAAGCAACACAAGACCCACCTTACCCAAGCCACTTTCAGCCTGGTAGTACTAACCCAAGCCCTAGGATAGTTATCCAGGATACCCCTGTCCCTGATCAAGAACCTGGCCCTATTCTAGAGGAACCATCCAAGGTTCCATTTCCCGAGGCCTTGACCAAGGGAAAGAGGACAAATAAACTCGTGGCACTGGAGGAGGATCTGGTCAAGCTCTTTGAATAGGTCCATTGAAACATCCCGTTGATGGATGCAATACGCCACGTACTAGCTTACGCACGATTTCTGAAAGACGTATGTACACCTAAGCGTAAGCCGCGAACCAAAAGTGGGAATCCAATTGTACTGTCAGAGAAAGACAGCTCTGTAATTTTGAGCAAACTCCCACCTAAGGAAAAAGACCCAGGTACTCCCCTGATTTCCTGTACCATTGGTGATACCTAATTTGACAGAGATTTATTAGATCTAGAAGCTTCCATAAAATTAATACCTACATACCTACTTGACCACCTTGAGGAATCTGAGCTTAAATCAACAGAGGTGACATTACAGTTGGTTGACCGATCTATAAAGTCACCTAAAGGAGTTCTTGAGGGTGTCATTGTTAGGGTGTGGGATATCTATTTCCCGGTGGACTTTGTAGTTTTGGATATGGATGCTCCAGAAAACCCGAGGGATACACCAATTATACTAGGGAGACCCTTTCTAGACACTGTTAGAGCCAATATAAATTGTGAGGAGGGCCAAATTGAACTGAAATTCGGAAACCAAATATTAAAGATTGCCATCTTTAAGGCCCAACAAGGGATTAATTGCGGTATCATAGAACAAATATGTGACATCAAGGCTGTGGTTGATGATCCATATATTGAGGAAAACTTGATTACTTCCGATCAACCACAAGAGGATCAAAACCCACAATTAGAGGAGTCTGAACCTAACCTAGATACACCCGTAACTCCTTCCCTTGCTCCTGGCACACACCCCAAACTGCCCGTTGTTGCTGATAACCCTATCCTGGAACTCAAGCCTCTTCCCGACCATCTTAAGTATGTCTTTTTGGGTTCCAATCAGACATTTCCTGTGATTATCAACTCTAGACTCACACCTGATCAGGAATCCCATTTGATTACTATTCTCTAGCAACATCGAAGAGCCATTGGATGGACTCTCGATGAATTGATTGGTATCTGCCCCTCTTACTGCACACACCGTATCTACATCAAAGAGGGCACACGACCTTCTCATGAAATGCAGAGACGTATAAATCCTAATCTGCAGGAGGTCATGAAAAAGGAGATCATCAGGTGGTTAGATGCAGGGATCATCTACCTGATCTCCGACAGTCGGTGGGTAAGTCTAATCTAGGTTGTGCCTAAAAAGGCAAGACTCACGGTGATCACAACTGAAACTGGAGAAATCATACCGACCCGTGTGGCAAATTCATGGAGAGTCTGCATTAATTACAGAAGACTCAATACCTCCACAAAGAATGATCATTTCCCACTACCGTTTATTGATCAAATCCTCGAGAAACTAGCGGGAAATAGGATCTTCTACTTTTTGGACAGGTACTCCGGTTATAACCAGATTGCAATCCATCCTGAGGACCAAGAAAAGACCACTTTCACCTGCCCCTTCGGGACGTACGCGTTCCGAAGAATGCCATTCGGTCTCTGCAATGCACCTGCTACTTTTTAGTGGTGCATGCTTGCCATATTCTCAAATATGGTAGGTGATTATTTGGAAGTCTTCATGGATGACTTTTCAGTATTCGGAGAATCATTTGACAATTTCCTCCTGCACTTAGTCCAGATCCTCAGGTGGTGCATTGATGTGAATCTGGTTCTTTCCTGCGAAAAGAGCCATTTCATGGTACCTGAAGGAATTGTCCTGGGACATCTCATATCAGAAAAGGGCATCCAGTTTGATCGAGCCAAGGTGAACCTAATTTCCAAACTCCCTATGCCTAGCTCGATCAAGGACATCCGATCTTTTCTGGGGCATGTCGGTTTTTACCGTCGATTCATTTATGATTTCTCAAAGATCGCGTGCCCCCTGACCACTCTACTATCTAAGGATGTTCCTTTTGAAATCTCCAAGGAATGCACTCAAGAATTTGAAATCCTCTGTGATCGAGTTACCCAAGCTCCGATTCTATAGTCTCCTGATTGGTCTCAACCCTTTGAGATTATGTGCGATGCATCTGATTTCACTGTAGGAGCGGTACTTGGGCAGAAAATTGACGGGAAACCCATGGTCATCTACTACGCTAGTAAGACACTTGAAGAGGCTCAGTGTAACTACATAGTTATTGAGAAAGAGCTGCTAGACGTAGTATTTGCCCTAAAAAAGTTCAGATCATATCTCTTGGGTTCTTGTGTTATCATTTACTTAGATCACACAGCTGTGAGGCATCTCCTTGCGAAGAAGGACGTGAAAGCTCGATTAATCGGTTGGATCTTGCTATTGCAAGAGTTTGACCTTAAGATTCGTGACAAAGTGGGAAAACAGAACATGGTAGCTAATCACTTGTCCTGCCTTCCTTTTGAGATCATCGACCCTTCCGGACCCATTACGGAACATTTTCTTGATGAGCACCTCCTGACTATCAATATAGGGCTTCCATGGTTTGCTGATATAGTAAACTACTTGGCATCACATCAGATCCCGTTCGATTGGCCGAAGGCCAAGAAGGACAAATTGCTTTCCGATGCCAAGTATTACTTCTAGGAAGACCCGTATTTGTTCCACATCGGTGCTGATCAAGTCATTCGATGATGTGTCGTGGAAGCGGAAATTCAGGACATATTGTCCTTTTGCCATGACCAGGCATGCGGTGGACATTTCTCAGGTCATAAAACCTCAACAAAAGTCCTCCAGTGCGGCTTCTATTGGCCCACGATTTTCAAGGACGCATACAATCACTATAGGGCATGCACTCATTGCAAGACCTTAGGCAACATGAGCCATCGTGATATGATGCCCTTACAGTCGATTCTCGTATGCAAAATTTTCGACGTATGGGAAATTGATTTTATGGGACCCTTTCCTATTTCGGATGGCTTCGAGTACATTCTACTCACTGTTGACTACGTGTCCAAATGGATCGAAGTCATTCCGACCTGAACCAGTGATCCTAAGGTGGTTATCAAATTCATTCATCAGAACATCTTTTCGCGGTTCGGGATTCCACGTGCTATAATCTCTGATGGAGGGACCCATTTTACTAACGCTCAGTTCAGGTCACTGATGACCAAATACGGGGTGTCGCACCGAATCTCTACTCCTTACCACCCCTAAACAAATGGTTTAGCTGAGCTATCAAATCGGGAGATCAAGAAAATCCTCCAAGTTACTGTTCTACCTGACAGGAAGGACTGGTCATCTCGACTTCCGGAAGCTTTGTGGGCTTATAGGATCGCCACAAAACCCAATTAGGAATGTCTCCCTTCAGATTGGTGTACGGGAAGATATGTCATCTCCCCGTCCAGTTGGAGCACAAAGCCTATTGGGCAGTACGGAACTGCAATCTAGATCTTTCTAAGGTAGGAACCCACAGAAAGCTTCAAATGAACGAGATCGATGAATTACGCCATGACGCGTATGAGAACTCACGAATTTACAAAGAGCGGATTAAGGCCTTTCACGACAAGCACATATCCAGAAAGATCTTTCACCCTGGTCAAAAAGTTTTACTCTTTGATGCCAAACTCAAATTGTTCCTAGGTAAACTACAATCAAAATGGATCGAACCTTACCTCATCCGACGAATCTTCGGAAATGGAGCCATCGAGATCAGTCCACTCAGCCATGATTCAGAACCTTTCATCGTGAACAGTCAGAGACTCAAATCGTTCATTGACCTGACCAATACAAATTTGGCTGAGATATCCTTTACCCTCCATTCTCCCTGAGCTCATTGCACCCAGCCGATGGCACAAAACTCAGTGCTTAACGGGAGGCAACCTGTCATTTTTGAAAAACCCGAAACCTTTCTTGACATTCTTATGCTGAATTCATATTGCACTTTAGGGTTCATCCATTAGAACAGTCGACCCCAGCTGAGGTACCCGTACTCGAGTTTGAAATCGTCAGCAACAATCACCTCGACCCGTTCGCCCACCCAAAACCTATTCTAATGAATGATCTAAGCTGAACTCGAACACACCTAATTTAAAATGGGGACATTGCAAATCATAAGCATGGGGGAATATGTAAGTGCAAAACGCCGTGAAAACTCATCTCACAAGAAAAGGTTTCAACAAAAAACTCACATATCACAAAAATACCAAAAAAATGAAAAAATTCTTGAAAAAGAACAAAAAAATTTTGAGGGGAGAGAAAATTTTGAGGCCATACAAATCATGAGGAGAAAAAGGGGAAAAGTGAAAAATGTCAAAAAAGGAGCACAAAATAAAAAGAAAAAGAAGTGATAGTCATTAGTAAGAAATTAAGGGATTAATTGAGTTCTAAACCATATCAAGAAAAAAAATGATAATGAGACACAAAAGATATTAGAAGGAACGCTGATCTTAGGCCTCTTGGGCTAGACTCCTAGGCTTAAAAATTCAAGTATCCACTAAGATTTGGATAGTCCTCAATGGGTTAGGGAAAATGCGAAGCTTAAGTATTAGGTCTAAGGCTTAGGGAGTATTTGGCCTCGTTAACTGACCTCTGGTTTGCGGGACTCGATAACCTAAGCACCCCAATCCACACAGTCTGGTTTAGTGCACATAAGGACCAAAATCATGCAAATGCGTTTAAACTCTTCTGGAAAAGTCACCTAGATTAGTAGCGGCCGATCAACACAAGATGATTTGGACGAGCTCCTGACGCAGAGAGGTAGGAAATTCCCCTCGAAGATGGGCAATAACATATCGTCTCCTCTATGCTTGTCTCCTAGGATATTTACATAGCCTACTGGGGCATGTAAGCACCCTGTGTTGGTTCAGATACCATGGGTGACATTATCACGAAATGTCGATTGCTAGGGTCTGGATTTAGCTACAGAATGCTATGGGCAGGATTATCTCAAAATCTCGAAAGCCAGGTTTCTGGGGGTTGCCATGGGCGGTGCCATCATAAATCATCAAAAGCCAGGAACCCTTCAAGGATTGATGATGGGGACTAGGAATCCGATACAGACCGTGTTGAGAAGACAATTCGAAGCTAGAAATAAAAAGAAAAGAGAGAGAAAACTCTCCAAACAAAGAAAATCCTCTGCTCTCTCTTACAAAAATGCACTGCAAACTAAACCGAGGCTAAAATATGTTACAAGCACGGGTGCTTTAACCGCGGAGTCCAATGAACCTTAAGATATTCCTATGGGCCTTAAAAACCTTCATGACAGACTGAGGCTAGAGCTGGTCAGATCCGGATCTTGGTTGGTACTTGAGTACCTCTAGGCCTATTATCGCCATTCAAACCTAATCAAAAGAAGAAAGCACTCATCATAGCTTTTGAACATCAAGGAACTCATGGTCTAGAATCGAAGTTAAAACCTTAAAATTTTGCTAAGGGACTAGCAAAAGATAGGCATGGGGGTATGATGGGAACACCATCATGAGCCCTAACTAGCTCATTTTTTACCCATAAAAGAGAACAAAAGATCCTACATAACCAACTGGAGGTCCTAATTCACTGAATAACCTTTTTGAGAGAAGCAAGAAATAAGGGGTAAAACTGTAATTTTACCATTGCAGTACAACGGATTTTCTCAAGGGATAAACACAGGTCAAATGGTCTTAACAAGATAATAAGTGGGTTGAATCAGACAAAAAAGGGTTCATGTGAATTCTAGGAATTAAATGACTTCTTGTAACCTTAAAACAAACCCACTTGATTTAACAAGGTTCTGGTCATGATAAAATTCACCCAAACCTTCTAAAAATCATAAAAAAATATTCTCCAGGGTTTAGAACCTTCAATTTGGCCATTGGAAGCTATTTTGACCTAAAATGGGGTCTCAAACAAATATTTACCCTAAATTAGGTTTTTACGTAAATTTCCCAGTCAAAAGTGCTCAAACCGAAAATCCAACTTCACCATTGGATTCCTTAGGTACAAATTAGGTTTGTACCAAAATTTGGACCTAAGGGGAATTCATCTTGACCCACTTTGCAAATAGGTCCAGCCTAATTACATTTCTACGCCTATCTTTCAAAAACCCTTACATTTGACCCCCTATCTTCTTCTTCATTCTTTGCAATCAGGTCCCTCCTCTATTATAGCGGAGGGAATCCTACTCCGGCAAGCTTGAAAGGGTGATTTCCCCCTGATCTCTCAGAGAATCCCCTTCAAAATTGAAAGGGAGATTCTCTGAGAAATCTCCTCTAATGTGAACCCAATTAGAAGCCCTATTTGGTACCCAATCTCTCATGCGAACACATGAGAGAGTTGGGTCTCTCTCAAGTTTCCATTGTCGGGGACCTTCCCTTGCTTGGAAGCTTGGCTTCCAAGCACAGACCTGACCTCCAGGGCCTATTTAAGAGACCCCAATTCACCCCGCATCTGGGAAGCTTGAAATCAGCCGGAGAACCTCAATTTCATCTCTCCTCCTCCGGCAGACTTGCTCATAAAGCTCCGAGGACCTCTCCTAGTCTTCCTCGTCGCCTAGCCACAATACCGGTGGCAGGTTCCTCTTCCTCTCGCTCGTCTGCATCGCGCAGCACTCGCCGATGCTCCTGCCTCCCCTTTGTCCTCGCCAACCTCCCTCACTAAGGACCTTCGTCTCTGGCGTCGGTGATACGAGCCAGATGCCATCTCTGCCTCCCCCTTCGTTTCTTCACTCCCAGATAAGTCCTCTCACCTTCTACTCCCTTTTCCCTTTCTTTATTCCCTCGAATGACCACTGCTGCACTCCACCGCCATCATCCCCTTCACCTCCGACCACCACTCCGGTGAGTTCTTTCCACTGCCACAGACCACCTCCCTCCTCGCTGACTGGTTCCTAAGCACCGCTCCGACTCATTGATCATAATCCCCTACTCACAACACTTCTCCACTCACCCAAATGCACCCCCGAACACACCCACACACACGGCCGTAGTGTGCCTTAGGCACACTCCCACAGGCATTCCTATGCCACGCCGACCATCTCTACACATTCGCCGCACCTTGGCGAAGCTCCCTGAGCTTTTTAACGTGGCTGCAAGGCTATTTGTGTGATTTCAGGTCCAGGGGCTCGCTGCCATTGACGCACCACCTGAAGCTTCCTTGCAAGCTTCTCCAGGTCGTGCCCGCTCCAGGTCACAGTCCCAAGCTACGCGAGGCACTCTCGCAAACATCTCCAGGTGACCAATTGAAGCCACGTGCCATCATAGTAGCTGCAATCGAACGAATACACTCGGCTGTAGGCACGTGTGAAAGAGGGTGGGAAGTTAGTCCCACCTTGGAAACATCTGGCGCGCCGCACCCACATAAAAGGAATTTCTGCATTGGGCTAATTGCCTCCAACTCATGGGGTGAGGTCCCCTCTCACCCGACCCGACGCCTCGTTCGTGATCACACCCTGCGGACCTGGTGACCTGACCCAACCGCACACCTCTCCCACCACCACACGCTGGTGGGCCTGGTCCCGGACGCGTATCCGACCCGATTACCCAAGAAGTGGCTCTAGGAGAGCGAACCTAAGAGAGAAAGGAGAGAAGAGAGCTTGCACGGGTAGGGGTTAGGTTTTGCTCTGCAAGCCGAAGAAAAGAAGAAGGAGAAGGCAAAGGAGGAAGCTGAAATCAGAAGCTAAGGAAAGAGAAGGGCTGCAGCGGAGAGAAGAAGGAGAAGTCTAAGGCAGAAGAAGAAGGAGCTGAAGAAAAGAGAAGGAAGGAACTCAAGGAAGAAGGAGCTAAGGCAGTCCGGAGAGAGAAGAAGGCATAGGAAGAGAAAAGCTAAGGCAAGGAAGCTAAAGCCAAAATCAGAAGAGGAAGAAAGAAGAAGCCAAAGAAGAAGAATAAGGAAGGAGTTGCCAGAGAATAGAGAAGAAGGAAGATAAAGAAGAAGATTGATGACAAAGGCAGAAACAGAGAAAGAATAGGAGAAGTAGAAGAAAGAAGAAAGAAGAAAGATCAAGCATTGTAGCATCATCATTTTAAGGCGCCTGATTCACAAATCAGACGTCCAACTTTGAGCTTTATTCACATACATTGGTTCCTTTAGTGCCTTACATTCATTCCTATCTTTTTGCACTATAACATTGATCTTATTGCATATTATATTCTTTCAAATTCTCAAGTTGTGATTTTGATTTCTAAACCCTAATTTGCTCCTTGTGTTCGACCTCGAACTTTAAAATTCGAGTAATAAATTATATTTATTTTGAATGCTTTTTCGACTATACTACAACGTGACCTTTTTAAAACTCGATCAAGTGCTCTTAAACAGAGGCAATGGCGGAGGACGATGGAGAAGACCTGAAACTCAAAGTACGGCCTCTCGGCCACATTAAAATATCTCAAGATGCTCGTTGGAGGACTACGAAGGTGATGGCGGTGTCTTCGTGGAGTGGGAGTGCATATGGATGCCTGGCGAAGTCAAAGGAGGTCGTGTGAAGGTGGGTTGATCGACGGGGAGTTTGGGTGGATGAAAGGGTGAAATAGGAGAGAGCTTTTGGTCAGAGGTGTACGGTGGAGCTTTTGGAGTTGACGGTGAGGTGTTTGGTGGATTTTGGGGGCGTGGAGGCCTCGTCGGAGATGTGGCCGGAGAGGAGGAAGATGATGGTGTGCAGTGGCGTTGGTGGTTGAAATAGAGATATAAAGTGAGGGAAATGAAGTAGAAAGGGAGAGAAACCTAACTAACCTAACTCTAATAGACAAAAGGGGAGAGAGGGCACCGGGTATGATATGGCTGACACCGTGGAAGGTCAAGCCTCCCATGGGAGAAGCGGCGACGACGAGGGAAGGTAGGCAGCGCTCGCTAGTATTGCAACGTGCGGAGGAATGAGAAGAAGTTCCCGCCGACTATTGTCTGTGACGGTGAGCAAAGAAGGTGGTCGAAGAAGGCCGCCGGAGTTGGTTGACAAGGAGGTCGAGGAGAAGAGAAGGGGATTCCGGCCTCTAAACCAAGCTAAAGAGAACGGCCATGCACCAGGGGTCTTTTATAGGGCATTAGGAAGACATTCCAAGCTTGGAAACCAAGCTTGGAATCTTGGAACCTTCGTGAAGTATGAAACACGAATCTTCGAATGGTTTGCATGAGGATTTGGGTACAAATCAGAGCCCAAGATGCAGCTCAAATTGAAGAGGATTCTCTCAGGATTTCTCCTTCTAATTTGGGAAGAGATTAGGTGAGAAATTAGGGAGAACTCTTTGATTTAAGGTCGGCTGCAGGTGTGTTCACACGAACATGGTGGTAGAGACCTTGTTGTGAAGGTGATGACAAAGTTAGTAGGGTCCTTGTAATAGATTTCGAAAGTTGAGACGCTGTTTAAGAGAAAAAGAGTCAGACTGGACCAAAATGCAAACTAAGTCAAGATGATCTTTGATTGGACCCAAATTTTGATAGGAACCTAATTTGAACCCAAGGAATCTGATGGTGAAGTTGTATTTTTGTTTTGACCAAGTTTGACTGGATAATTTACGTAGAAATCCAAATTAGGTAAACTTCCTATCTGAGACTCTATTTTAGGTCAAAATGAGTTCCAATGGTCAAATAAAAAATACCAAACCTTATAGAATATTTTTCTATGATTTTTAGAAGGTTTAGGTCAATTTTATCCTGACCAAAACCTCAGTTAATTAAGCAGGTATGAAATTAGGGTTTTAGGTGTCCATTAATTCTTGAAATGCGTGAAAACCCATTTTTGTCTACGTGGACCCTCTTATTAGTCATTAATGCTCATTTGACCTTCATTTAACCCCTGGAAAGCCTCATGATTACTCTGCATTTAGGATATGATGTTAAAACTGCATATTTTCCCTTGATTTAATGCATGTCTCTCAGAAAGGATATGCAATGAATTATGACTCTCTAGCAGTTTTGTAGGAGCATTTGTCTCTTGATTGTGATTAATTAAATCTAGTTACGGCTGATGATGATGTTATCATCAGAAATCCAGGTCCATTGAACTATCAATAATAAAGTTTGTGGGGTAATCACAACTGCTTATCTAGGATCTATTTAAGAAATCTAATGAAATTTCCTTAAGTGTCAGAAATTCAATCATCCCAGATGAATGGCCAACTGGATCGGTATAGATCATTCCAATGTTAGCACAGAATTCCTTATCATCATCCTCAAATTCATCCTCTATTCTATTACAATCAAAAGTTTTCGTTGCCCGGAAAATGTCCATCCTTAACTTCTGATCTCCCAAGGCAATTGTCATACATCCTGTTGCACAATCTATGTTTGACCTAGTGGTCACCAAGAATGGGCAACCTAAAATGATGGGAGCTGCCCTCAAATCTACCGAGACTTCCATATATAATAGGATGAAATCTGCGGGAAAACAAAATCCATTGACCTTTACATTTACATATTCCATTATTCCCCGCAATACTTTCACTGTACGATATGCTAATTGAATTGTTACAGGAGTTGGTTTCAAATCTCCAAATCTAAATCTATCATAAACTGGTGTGGTGGTTAGATTAATTGATGATCCTAGGTCTAAAAGGGCCCCATCAAATGGAGCATCATGCAATTTACTGGAGATTAATATGGCTCCCAGGTCCTTTTGTTTCGGTGGTAGATCACTTACTATAACTACGCTTGCCTGTTGAGACAAGACCGCCTTGTTATTTTTCTTAGATTGGTGCCTAGGTGTATAGTATTCTTTGAAAAATCTAGCTATAGTGGGAATATAATCCATGGCTTCTAGCAAAGGCACTTGTATATGCACATCCTTGAACATGGCCTTTAAATCATCCATATTTCTAGTGCCCTTTTCTTCTTGATTTCTCTAGTTAGGGCTTCAAGAAGGGGCATAGGAATCTGGTCGTCCAAATCAACCATTACTTTTTTATCTTTTCTTTCCTCAACTTGCTCATCCTCCAGGTGCTCAAATTCCTTGGGTGGTTCTGATGGTCCAAGGTCCTTTCTTTCAATGGGATCCTTAGTGGTCTTTCCACTCCACAAAGTTACTGGACCTGCATTAGTTGATGGTTCATAAGGTGGGGGAGGAGTAGAAGGGTTAGGGTGTGGTTGTGAAGTTGAGAATCCAGGTGGACAGGGAGGTGCTTGTAGAATCACGTGGGTCTGCCCTTGAGGAGAATTGGGTCTAAGTTGTGCACCAGGGATGTTCCTTGCATTTGGTACTAGTTGAGATGGTAATGTGCCTCGTTCTTGGTTCTTTTGACACAATTGGTTGAACTTTGCTGCTAAAGCTTTAGTGATTGCTCTATACCTGTTATCCATTCGGTGCAATTCTTTTGGTAGTTCTCCTAATAGGTTAGCTATCTGGGGTGGGATTTGAATGTTCTCCCTACAAGGTGGTCTAGCCTATGGCTCGAATGGTTGTTGGTAAGGCTATCTGGGAATTACAGGAGCTGGTGGTTTGTTAAGTCTTGGTTGTTATTAGGGTTCAGTGGCAAAAGCAGGTATGGTGTTGTTTCCAACCCAAGAGAAATTTAGGTGTTGAGCCCAACCCAGGTTATATGTTTCGGAATATGGGTTGTTGCATCCATATCACAAGGGCTCACACACTCAAGATATTGCATAGGCTGTCTAGAGAATTTAAATCCTAGAGTTGGAACACCCTCTTTCAGTGTTGCTACTAAATGAAAAGAAGTGATTTTATTGTTTGTACAAGATGGAAACAGTATCAGACAATGTCCCAACGATGGATACTGAATCCTCTCACAATCAGGAGTTCAAAAATGTTTTTTGTCTGAATTTTTAGGGGGTTTTAGTATTTTTTTATGATTTTTCAATTCAGATGGGTATATAACAAGCAAATAGACCCCTGTTAACACTTTTAGGCAAACAGCCTATCCATATTTCCTAAAAAATTTTAGAGAAATTACCAGAGATTGTTGACTATCAGAGCTTTCCAACGCCACTGATTTTGCAAGATTTGGATGTCTGTACACCCTGCAACAAATTCACAAAGGCAGACCAAGTCTGTCTCTATTCCAGTGTTGATAGACTTTCACTGTAGGAAATTTTAAAAATTCTACAGTAGGAGTTTTCGACTAAAATCAGTGGGGAATGAGTGCTAACTAGTATACCTATCTCCAAATGAGATTTCATATTGTTTTAAAGCTGGATCAGACTTGAGTGGATTTTTAAAGTTAGGTGTTTGTGTCAGTCCGAACTCAAATGAAGCACAAATGGGCAAGAAGATCAAAATATGAGGATGCCCATTTTGATCAAGAACTTTTTTCAAAATTTTATATTTTTTTAAATTTTTTTATTTTTTAATAATAAAAAGAAATTTTCTTTTTACTATTGTTTTAGAGAAGAGAAAAAGGACACTTACCTTATCTTCTTCACCTCGTGTCGATTGCGTGCATGGGTTTTCTCGCGAATTCCCTGCACAGCAAAACAAGCAAAGGAAAAAATGATTAGGTACTAATATTTACAAAGAACTTAAGGCTAAACCAAGGCCTGTTGCCTCCCCGGTAATGACCCCAAAAGTGTAAGTGCTTCGACTAATGAAGGCGGAGTTAAGCATAAGACGATAAGATTTCTAAGTTGTTCATTTTGAAAACACGTCATGGTAGCTCAAATTTGCCTTTAGCAGTAATACATTTAAATTTAATTACGGAACTCGAAATGGATTAGATTGAGGGAGTCTCGGTCGATCCAACAAGGAGGCTCAGATGAGATTTGAACCTTGAATACCTTAAGTGAGTTCCTTTATTTTATTTTTGCGATTTTTATCTCTTCCATTTTTTTCTTCTTTTCTTGCAAAAATGAAATGAAACCTAAGGCTAACTAAAATGCCTTTTTTGTGATTTTTATTTAATAATAAAGCAGAAAGGAAACTAACTACACTTTACGAGACAACATTGGGGAAGGTGATTATGATGACTAAGTAATATATGCAGTGGATGTTTTGAGTTAAGTAAGGGAAATGGCTAGGACCATAGGTAGTGGTGAGGGTAATAGGAGTGACTATGACTAGGAAATAAGGCATGGTGATATATATATAAATTTTTTTTGGTATTTTTTTTACTGAGGCAAAGACAAACAGGGATGTATTTACAAGCGTCAACTAAACAAAGATAAGAGTACTTTTACAACTATCATCATTTTTTTGTGATTTTTTGTTTGCTTTTGATTAAGGAAGAAAGGGGCACACAAGTAAACAACTCAAACTTTTATTTCACACAAAAAACATTCTACAACATGGAACACAACTTGAAAAGAAAAACAACTTCATTACACTAAAGTGTGGTAAAAACCACTTATACAAAAATGAAAGTACACTTTTACAATGCACTCTACTCACTCCAAAGAATGATAAACGAATACAAGAATTGCGATATGGTGAATACATTGGCAGTTGTTTGCAAAAAGGTGTGCAGGGAAAGCGGGAAATGGTAGTGGCCTCATAATGGTGATGATAATATGAAGACAACGATGTAGTAAGCCATCTAGTGTAGCTAGGATGTAGTGCTCAAAGTCCCTAATGTGGCTTAGGTTAAGGGGTTCGATGATGTTGGTTATGAGGTGTGTGCTAGTCCTAAGGTTTGTGGTTATAACTATGGCAGAGGTTTCGGTAATGGATATAAATACTCTATAGTGGGAGGTAACCCAAGTGTGCTCTATAGAGGTGCTCTCTAGCTAATCTACTTGGTTTGTGCGATGGTATGGAGATGGGACAACCATATAATGGTGGTGTATATTGTAATGGGTGTAGTAGGATGGCTTGCTAATGTGTAGTGCACGTCTGTGTGGAAGAGTGGAGGAGTGTGTAGGCAAGTGAACTGGTGTGAGGTGGTGATGGCAATGGTAACGATGGTGGCGTGGAGAGTGGTGGTGTGAGTGGGTGATGAAAGGGAATGGTGATGTGTGAGAGCAAGTGTGTGAGAGTGTGTGTAGCAAATTAGAAAGTAAGCAAAGTAAAAGCAAAAAGCAAGTACTAAAATGCTTGAATATGAAATCTACTCTACTAGAAAGGGAATTAAAAGGCAAGGAATGTAAAGAGTAACTAACTAAAATGCAAGTAAAGGAAACCAAGTAAATAGAGAGCAAGTAAGAAAATACTAAGCTAACAAAGAAACTAAAAATAGAATGGGGAAAGAAGATAGGTGTCTCTTCCAATGGGGGCACAAGGCCTATTGGAGGAGGAAAATGATTCTTAGCTTGAAGCCTACCTCTTCTTCACCTAAAAAATCCAAAACCAAGTGGGCACAAGCTAGTCATTGGCCAAGGATTAGGAGCTTAACATGGAGCTCACAAGGAGGAAGATGGTGTGCATGGAGAGAAAGATGGAGAGGAGACTGGACGGGAGGGGGGGGGCGTGCACTATGGTTTGGGTGGTCTTTTATAGAGTGTGTTAGTGGGTGCAGTGCTCCTATGGTGTAGGTTTAGGATGGCTACTTTAGGGCACAACATAAGAATAGAAGGTTCTATTCTAAAGTGCAAAGTAGGATGAGGGTTTAGTCAGGGCTTGGTCAAGGGTGTGGATTGGCTTGAGTGGACATTGGATAAAGTGGGGATTAGGTGTGGGTTTAGGTGGGTCAAATTGCTGTCTTAGGGTTAAGTAAACTAGGGTTAGGTGAAACGCTCTTAGTTGGGTGTTTGGGCTTTAAAAGTGGTGTGAGCTTGTGTGTGGTAGAATGGGCCTAAAGAAAATCAATTAAATACCATTATATAATAGCTACTACTAGGTCCACATAGGTGTAAATAAAATTGGAAAAACGTGAATAGCTATCATAAAAATGTGCACAAGTATTATGCATGTATAAAATTGTATATGAAAGTATAATTGAACATGCAATTACAATTTGTGTGTGCACATGTGTGAGTGTGAGTGTGTGAGTGGGGTGTATGGGTGTTTGCATGTGTTGGGTTAATTTAGACGTGAGTGGGTTTACATGGGTTTGTGCTAATGCACTCTCGTCGAGTTTAAGAAATGCGTCATAGTATAGCAAAGAAAGTGAAACAACACTTAAAATTTATAATCTAGAATGTGAGTCTGAGGTCTTCTCAGGGAGAAAAATAATTCACAATTAATCACTAATTAAATGAATATAAAATGAGTCACAATAACCTGATACAAAGATAAATAGATTATTCAATGAATATCACTCTCAATAGTCAAGAATAAATGAACTTGTAAGGCTAAAAAGATTGGCTTTTCAACTAAGCTTAAGGCCTCTCAACACTTAGAATTTTCTTAAGCCAAAGGAAGCCTTCACAACCCAAACATAATTCAGACGAAGGCTCAGCCCAAGCCCAAAATTGGCCTAGATCCTCTGCACAAAGGATCCTCTTCAAAGCAAGCTACAACCGGTCCAAGCCTCACACAAACCTAGTTTAAAATTTGGCCCAAGACCAGTTTACGCCCACGTGTGTGTGGGCGTGTGTGCATGTGATGGTATATGGGGGCCCAACCCCCTGTGACATGAGCAAATAGCCTATGTGATAAATCCCTTAAATGTCCAAATTTGAGCTACCATCCTTCACGATGTGGGACTAGCTTCCCATGTTCTTCTTCGTCTTCGACCGAATGAAGGAGCTGGAGGTTGGATGATGAATTGGCCAAGCTATTGGCCTTAGATCTCAAAATCAACGGTCTAGATCTCTTCCTACAATGGTTTTGTAGCCAATGGATGTGGAGCTCTTGCCTTTGAGTCACCAGAAATGATGTCGTCGCCAAAGAAGGAAGAGACATTCGGTGAAGTACCAGCAAGTATAAATATGGCCTCACAGTCCAAATTAGGCACACAAAAAGGTTCGGCAAGCTACCCCAAACAAAAGCCCCAAGCTAATTGCACACGAGGGTGAACGGATGACGGTGGCGGAGGAGATTCAAAGAAGCTTTGACAATGGTGTTGGTGGAGAGTGTAGGAGTTGATGTAGGGTGCAATTGACTTAGGTAAAAGCTTTGTGGAGGTGTGGAGATGCTTGTGCCTAAGTCAATTAGGTTGGAGGAAGGCAGAGAAGATGAGTTGATGAAGGTGGGGGTGCCAGTCATCGTCAGAGAAGAAGAAGGAGAATGAGATGAAGATTGGAGCTAGAAAGCTCCCTAAAGCTAATTAAGTGGGTAAGGAAGAGAAGCCCTGACCTAATTTGGGAAGAGAAAGGGGGGAGAAGCTTGCTGACTGAAACGCTTCGTGGGCAACCGGGTTTTATTGTTATAGCGTTGTAGTATAGCCAGTTATTGCCAACATTTCAAATATAAATTTTTTTACTCGGAAAATAAAAGAGTTCCCGAGGTCGAACTCAGGGAGCAAGTTGTATTCTAGAGATATACATGTTTCTTTTACAAAAAATAAAGAAAGAGAGAGAGAAAGAATTTGTTGTCTTCTTTTCTCTTTGTTTTCTCCTCGTCTCAGATCTTCTTCTTCTTTGTCTGCAGAGGTGATGTTCTTCTTCTGCAGTGGTGATGCTCTTCCTTCTTCTTCTGTCTTTCTTCAGATCTTCTTATTTCTTCTTTTCTTTTTCTTCTTTCAGTTCTTCCCTTGTTCTTTTGTGTTCTCCTCTGCCTCGCCTTCTTTTGTTGTTCTTCAGATCTCCTTCTTTCTTTTCTTTTTCAGTCAGGACGTCGCCCCTCCTTCTTTCTTCTTTTCCCTTCAGGACGTCGTCTGATTTCCAAATCAGACGACTTAAACTGCCTGTTGCTACAGTGTCTCCCTCAGCTTCCTTCTTCTTCCGCGGTTCTTCTTCACCTATGCCTGCACACTTCAGAGCTTACGTCAGAGAACAAAACCTACTCTACCCACTCCCCCCGCGTCTCTCTCTCTCTCTGAAACCACTCTTGGGAAAGCTCTCCCAGAGCTGCCAGGTTATCGGGTTCGGGTCGCGCCCGGGTCCAGGCCCACCGGCATGCGTGGTGGGCGAGGAGTGCAGGTCAGTCTAAGTCGGGTTGGGTCAGGTCCGCGGGGCGTGAGCGCGGACGAGACCGGGTAACCGGGCGGGTGAAGGGGACCTCACCCCGTGTGCTGAGGCAGTAAGGCTAATGCACAAAATCAATTTAAACAGTGAAAAGGTTGTGAGGCTTACCGATGTGGGACTAAACGGAGATCTCTCCTCGCGTGCGCCTGCTGGGAGACCGCGGCCTAGCTTCTGCAGCTGCGGCTTCGATTTGCGTCGGTTGCTGGCTGGCTGCCTTCGCAAGACTCCCCGTACTCCGCAGCAGCTGGAGACCTGGAGTCCTCAAGCCTGGAGCGCGGGAGAAGCTGCTTCAATGTGCGTTAATGGCGGTCGAACCTCAAAACCTGTCGGACACGAATAGGGCCTCTCGGCCTGATCAAACCACTGGGGAACCTTCGCCGTGGCACGGCGAAGGTGAGGAGCTGCGCGGCAAGCCGCAAGGTGGTGTCTGGCGGCAGCCTTAGGTTGGACTGCAACCGGAGGAATGGGTTTGTTCGGGGGAGCGTTACGGAGGTGTGGAGTGGCAGTGGAGGGGTGGGGGGTGCTCAGTGTGATGAGGCGGAGGTTCGGTGAGGGTCGGCGAGGTGTGTGAGGCTGTGGAGCGATGGGAACATCTCGCCGGAGGGTGGCCGGAGATGAAGGGGGTGACGATGGTCAGGGTCGGTCGAGGGCTTAATTGAACAAATTGAAACCGGGGAAAGAAAGAGGAGAGGAAGGGAAGTAGTTCTAACTTACTTGCAGGGACGAAGGGGGAGCAGTAGGGCGACAGTCGTATCGACTGTCGCCGGAGAAGAAGATGCTCAGGGAAGGAGGCGGCGGCGAGCAGAGAGCCGAAGAGGCGCCAGCTGGGTGCGGCGTGGCGCGGGAAGAGCAGGGGAGGAAGTCTCTGCTGCTGGTATTGCGGCAGAGCGAAGAGGAGGAGGGGGAGGAACCGCCGGAGCTGGTGAGCGTCTGCCGGATAGAGAAGAGAGGAAAGTTGGGGGTTTTCTCCGTCAGATCCGAGCTGCCCCGATCTGTGGAGCAACGGGGGGTATTTATAGGGATCAAAACAGGGAGGGAGGCGGAGGGAGACGACGTGTCTCCCTCGCCGGAGGATGGCCGGAGACGAAAACCCATACCGTCCGTGCGTTCGCACGGCCGGTATGGTGGGCTACAGCGACCAGGGGGTGTCCCTGCGACGGCTGACGACGCAGGGCACCCCCGGTTTACTTGCCAGGCTCTCCCCCTCACCCTGCGCGGCGCCATGCTCCGCGCAAGGTCGCCGGAGCATGGTGCTGGCAGGTTTTGCAGGGGGGACCTGATCGCAAAGAACGAAGGAGAGTTAGGGGCTGAAATGCGAGGGTTCAAAAGTTGAGGGCCAAAAAGTAAATATATGAGGACCAAAGTGTAAAGTCGGTCAAGGAGGTTTCTTCTTAGGCTCAAGTTTTTATACATGATTAATTAGGACCTAAGGAATCTGATGGTGAATTTCATTTCTATATTAAACCTTGTTTGACCGGTCAATTTATGCGAAAACCCAGATTAAGTTATTAATTGGGCATGGTTCTCAATGTAGGTCAAAATGGGTTCTGAAGGCTAAATTGAAGGTTCTAAACCCTAGAGATTATTTTTCTATGAATTTTAGAGGGTTTATTCTATTTTTACTTTGCCTCGAACCTCGTGAATTGAAGTGGGTTGTTTTAGGGTTACAGATTATCATTTAGTTCCTTGGAATTGCTGTAGCCCTTGCTAGATCATCTCATCCCACTTTTATTCTTATTAAGTTGCTTTGACCTATGTTTGGACCCTGAATTACCCTGTATGCAGATTATACTGGTAAAATTGCATTTTTACCCCTTATGACTTATTTTTTCCTTAAACTCAGAATTCTCTGAGTTAAGCCTTTCCTTGAGTTATGTAGGAGCTTTTATCCTTTGTATTAGGTCAAAATGAGCTAGTTATGGCTCATGATGAGGTTCTCATCATACCCCCATGCCTAGCTTTTGCTAGTCCCTTAGCAAAAACTTAAGGTTTCAACCCTTGTTCTAGACCATGAAGTTCTTAATAGCTTTAGATAAGTGCTTTTTTATTTGAGCTTAGATTAGGTTAGAATGCTGACCATAGGCCTAAAAGGTACTCTAGTACCAATCAAGATCCAAATCTGTCTAGCCTTAGCCTCAGTCTCTAGCAAAGGTTTTTAAGGTGCACAAGAACTAACCTAAGGTTTATTGGACTTTGTGGTTAAAGCACCCGTGCTTGAAATGATTTTAGCCCTGGCTCAGTTCGCAGTGCGTTTGTAAGAGAGAGATAGAAAGTTTTTCTGTTTGGAGAGTTTTCTCTCTCCTTTTCTTTTTAGTTCTAGCCTAGGATTGGCTTTTCAACACGGTCTGTATCAGATTCCTTGCTCCCATCATCAATCCTCAAGGGTTCCTGGCGATCGATGCTTCGAGATAGCACCGCCCATGGCAACCCCCGGAACCCTGGCTATTGAGATTTCGAGATAATCCCATCCATGGTGTTCCGTGGCCGAATCCAGACCCTGGCAATTGACACTTCGAGATAATGCCATCCATGGAATCTGAACCAGTAGAGTGCTTACATGCCCCCAGTAGGATATGTAAATATCCTAAGAGACAAGCACCGAGGAGATGATATTTTGTTACGCATCTTCGAGGGGATTTCCCGCCTCTCCGCGCTGGGAACTCGTCCAAATCAACTTGTGTTGATCGGCCGCTCCTATTCTAGGTGTTCTTTTCAGAATTTTGCGACGCTTCTGTGTGATTCTGATTTTTACGCTTACTGAACCAGGCTGTGTGTGAGTTTAGGGTGCTTAGGTTACTGAGTCCCGTAAACCAAAAATTAGTTAACGAGGCCAAATACTCCCTAAGCCTTAGACCTAATACTTCAGCTTTTCATTTTCCTCAACCTCTTGAGGAGTGTTCAGATCTTAATGGGTACTAAAAGTCTATTCAAGAATGCCTAAGGTTTGCATTCTTACTAATCTCATTGTGCACTTTTCAGTTATTTTCTTGAAGGAGGTCTAGAACTTAGGTTAATTCCTTAGTTCCTTACTAATGACTATCACCTTTTCTCATAATTTTGTGCTCCTTTTTCATTTTGTTTCTTTTCTCCTTCACAAAATTTCCTTCTCCTCTTTTCCTCTTATTCTTTTTCGAAAATTTTTTAATTTTTATGGTGTTTTTGGCATATGTGAATTTTTTTGTTTGAAACCTTTTCTTACAAGTTTTGCACTTCCATACCCCCCCATGCCTAAGATTTGCAATGTCCTCATTGTAACCTAGGGGTTTTTATTTAACTTAGTTCATTCCTTAAGACAGAAATTTGGATGAGTGAATGGGTCGGGTTGAATTTTTGCGGACGATTTCTAATCCCAGATGCAAGCATCTGAGGTGGGGTCGGCTGTCTATAAAGGTGAACCTTAAGTGCAAAAAGGTGTCAGAAAAAGTTTTGGATTTTTAGGAAAATGACGGGTTGCCTCCCGTTAAGCGCTAAATTTGATGCCTTCAGCCAAGCGAGAAATGCGATGGAGAGGGGATGGTGAAATCAGCGGAGTTTTGTAGGACAAGCACCTTGATTAAGAGCCTGGTTGGTCCAACCAGGTGCTTGTTCAGATCGACAGGCTGATGATGTAGCCCAAACCCAATCAATCTGGTGGGTTGATAAATGTGGATAAAAAGGTGTGGAACCCACCATATACTATGAAGCTTAGATGGATGAGGAAGTGTAAACGCAGGGTTTGGCTGAGTCGAATCAGCCTGATCAAAGTAGGGACTCGTAGAATAATCAGTGGTTGATGCAGGAACCCTACAGGGGTGATCAGAGAATGATAGAGCATGGTATGTAGTCTGATCAATGTTCGAAACCCGATGTGGAAATGCAATCGGCTCGGTGAGAGGTGAATCTGAATAGAAATTGAGTCCGGTTGCGGGTCGGGGTTTGGGAGAGGTTTTGTTCCGTTCTGTGTGTGCAGATGAGGTGGCCATTGTGTACGAGGGCTCTTCTAGAAACAGATGATAGGTGGTTTTCTGTAGGGAGTCCTCTGGGTAACTATCAAATGCCGGAAGAGTGTCTGTAGGATGAAAGGAATCGGATTCGAGAAAAAATTTAGATTCTGGGTTACAATCACTCTTGGCATTTTCTGTTTTTGGTTCCTGAGGATCGAAAAGGAATGATTCTGTGTTATCAGTGATCTCGGGAATCAGGACCTCAGAGTTAGAGTCTGAGTCATGTGAACTGAGGTCGTAGATAGGCCTGGCGTGTTCAGGAAGGGGAATCTCTCCGCAATTATAGTCAGATCTGAAATTGTCGGAGAGTTGGCGAAAATGATCATGAATTCCACCACAGCAAAAATCATCAGATGTGGAGTCAGCAGCCTGACTGGGTTCTAGCCTATATGTCACTTCTGGGCTCAAAAAGATGTTCTGTTCAAGCTCTAAGCTGGTAGGATAGACCCCATTAAAACCTTGCTCATCCAACTCCTCAGTTTCTGTATCATAAATTGGCATGTTTTCTGAAAAATCGATCAGATTTCCTGAGGATGTTGGAGAGGGATATTCATCAAATAGAGTCCCGGAATCATATTCTGTAAAAATTTGATCTTTCTCATAAGGGGCCTCATAATCTTCCCAATAAGTTTCAGATCTAGGTTCTAGGCTTAGGATGTGGGTAGAATTATTAGAACCTAAGTCCGAATAACCTTCGAGGGTTACCTTATCAAAACAAGGGGTGGAATTTATACCCTCCGGAGGTTCAATTCTAGTCTTGTTATTGCAGGAGTCTTGGAGTTCTAAGCTTGGTGATTTATGGCCTAAGGTTGGCTCAGCATTGTGTTCTCCTGCAACTTCCCAACCTATTTTAATGCTATCTTCTATTTGGGTTGGGAGTCGACAACCACCTTGTGCCTCAGTCCCGAGGTCTGGGAAACTGGATTGATTTTTAGTACTGTTCCAAGATGACTCATCCTCTATTTCTGGTGTATACGGGTATTTTTGGTTGATAGTTTTTTCTAAAAGTCTCATCATCTCTACCCGTTTTTCAAGAGCATCTTGGTTTTGTTCCCAAAGTACAGGATTTGTCAAGCATTGAAGGTATTCAGATTTGTGTAATTTGTCTATCTCAATGTATCCTGTCATGAGCATATCTCGGGTTGATCCTTTTGAAATTTCAGTCAATAGGATTTGGGCACAGTTCATGATGAAAGCTGTGGTTGTTGGGACATCAACCTGAATGTTTTCTGCTGGTGTTGAGGGTTTGATTTCATAGATTTCAAGGGCATCCTCAATCATCTTATCTTTCATGGATCTCATATATTCAGGTTTTTTGAATGGTAGTCTTGCTAGGTAATTAGGCTGCATAATTGGATCAGGTGGTGGAATCAAGATATAGAATCAAGGTTTGAATCAAGATGGAAGAAGGGGATTTTGTTCAGAATCAGAGGAAAGAAGGGATGTGTGAATGATTTTTTGAAAAACAAAGGAGCCGAGGCTTAGCCTCGGGGAGAGTGAATTTCTATAGGAGGTTTCAAGGACCTCCTGAAAAATACTGAAGAACTGGATGAGATAAGCAGGTGCTGGACCCAATCAAGACACCCAAAAATTTGTTGGGTGACTATAGAGGTGCGGGGCAGATGGACCCCTTGATCAGAAAGATCGTCCACCTGAGAATTACCTGGGCAGCCAGAGAGGGAGAGTTCTGCAAAGACCCCTACACGGTAGAGCGTCCCCAGGGTTACAGGGTTTCCCCCACCCGACCTCTCTTGTCACTGCGGTTCCAGGTAGACCAGAATGGGGATCTTGACCTCTTAAGTCTACCAATTTTAAGATCAGGGTGCTTAAGGTTTCACTTGAACTTTAGTCTTTTAAGTGCAAAGAGTGACGTAATTTAGGGTTGGTTGACCCAAGGGGTCAACTTTACCTCTTGTTTTCTTTGAGAGCTTTTAGGTCTTGTCTTTTAGGGTTCAAGTGTTTAGAGAGCCAATTGTTTTAGGTTTTCTTTTGAATAGGTATTTTCAATCAATGGTTTAGGCACACTTCTTTTGGATTTTCTCCATTCCTGATTTAAGTAGTGTGTCTCTAAAACCCTAATGTTGAATCTTATGTTGGCTCTACTTGGTCCAGTTAGTTCTTTGTTGGGTAATTAGGGCTCAAGCAAGAATGTGTTAGCCCTTAAATACCCTTAATAGTGTGCAGGACTAATGAGTTGAAAACATGCAACTCTTTATGGTTACTAAGTATGGAAGACAGGTTAGCCCTATATTGCTTGTTCTTTTCTTTTCTTCCTCTTTAGAGTTTAGGGGTTAATAGCGAGAGGAAAAATTTACCTGTCCTCGGAGTGGTTGTCGTACGGTTGCTTGTCTTCTTGATTTCCTGTAGTTTTCTGCACAAAAGAGAGGAGATTATCAGAAATTAAAAAGAAACAAGAATGTTTACCTCTAGAATAGCCGTTGCTCCCCGGCAGCGACGCCAAAAATGAAACGGATCGTGGGCAACCGGGTTTTATTGTTATAGCGTTGTAGTATAGCCAGTTATTGCCAACATTTCAAATATAAATTTTTTTACTCGGAAAATAAAAGAGTTCCCGAGGTTGAACTCAGGGAGCAAGTTGTATTCTAGAGATATACATGTTTCTTTTACAAAAAATAAAGAAAGAGAGAGAGAAAGAATTTGTTGTCTTCTTTTCTCTTTGTTTTCTCCTCGTCTCAGATCTTCTTCTTCTTTGTCTGCAGAGGTGATGTTCTTCTTCTGCAGTGATGATGCTCTTCCTTCTTCTTCTGTCTTTCTTCAGATCTTCTTCTTTCTTCTTTTCTTTTTCTTCTTTCAGTTCTTCCCTTGTTCTTTTGTGTTCTCCTCTGCCTCGCCTTCTTCTGTTGTTCTTCAGATCTCCTTCTTTCTTTTCTTTTTCAGTCAGGACGTCGCCCCTCCTTCTTTCTTCTTTTCCCTTCAGGACGTCGTCTGATTTCCAAATCAGACGACTTAAACTGCCTGTTGCTACAGTGTCTCCCTCAGCTTCCTTCTTCTTCCGCGGTTCTTCTTCTTCACCTGTGCCTGCACACTTCAGAGCTTACGTCAGAGAACAAAACCTACTCTACCCTCTCCCCCCGCGTCTCTCTCTCTCTCTGAAACCACTCTTGGGAAAGCTCTCCCAGAGCTGCCAGGTTATCGGGTTCGGGTCGCGCCCGGGTCCAGGCCCACCGTCGTGCGTGGTGGGCGAGGAGTGCAGGTCAGTCTAAGTCGGGTCGGGTCAGGTCCGCGGGGCGTGAGCGCGGACGAGACCGGGTAACCGGGCGGGTGAAGGGGACCTCACCCCGTGTGCTGAGGCAGTAAGGCTAATGCACAAAATCAATTTAAACAGTGAAAAGGTTGTGAGGCTTACCGATGTGGGACTAAACGGAGATCTCTCCTCGCGTGCGCCTGCTGGGAGACCGCGGCCTAGCTTCTGCAGCTGCGGCTTCGATTTGCGTCGGTTGCTGGCTGGCTGCCTTCGCAAGACTCCCCGTACTCCGCAGCAGCTGGAGACCTGGAGTCCTCAAGCCTGGAGCACGGGAGAAGCTGCTTCAATGTGCGTTAATGGCGGTCGAACCTCAAAACCTGTCGGACACGAATAGGGCCTCTCGGCCTGATCAAACCACTGGGGAACCTTCGCCGTGGCACGGCGAAGGTGAGGAGCTGCGCGGCAAGCCGCAAGGTGGTGTCTGGCGGCAGCCCTAGGTTGGACTGCAACCGGAGGAATGGGTTTGTTCGGGGGAGCGTTACGGAGGTGTGGAGTGGCAGTGGAGGGGTGGGGGGTGCTCAGTGTGATGAGGCGGAGGTTCGGTGAGGGTCGGCGAGGTGTGTGAGGCTGTGGAGCGATGGGAACATCTCGCCGGAGGGTGGCCGGAGACGAAGGGGGTGACGATGGTCAGGGTCGGTCGAGGGCTTAATTGAACAAATTGAAACCGGGGAAAGAAAGAGGAGAGGAAGGGAAGTAGTTCTAACTTACTTGCAGGGACGAAGGGGGAGCAGTAGGGCGACAGTCGTATCGACTATCGCCGGAGAAGAAGATGCTTAGGGAAGGAGGCGGCGGCGAGCAGAGAGCCGGAGAGGTGCCAGCTGGGTGCGGCGTGGCGCGGGAAGAGCAGGGGAGGAAGTCTCTGCTGCTGGTATTGCGGCAGAGCGAAGAGGAGGAGGGGGAGGAACCGCCGGAGCTGGTGAGCGTCTGCCGGAGAGAGAGGAGAGGAAAGTTGGGGGTTTTCTCCGTCAGATCCGAGCTGCCCCGGTCTGTGGAGCAACGGGGGGTATTTATAGGGATCAAAACAGGGAGGGAGGCGGAGGGAGACGACGTGTCTCCCTCGCCGGAGGATGGCCGGAGACGAAAACCCATACCATCCGTGCGTTCGCACGGCCGGTATGGTGGGCTACAGCGACCAGGGGGGTGTCCCTGCGACGGCTGACGACGCAGGGCACCCCCGGTTTACTTGCCAGGCTCTCCCCCTCACCCTGCGCGGCGCCATGCTCCGCGCAAGGTCGCCGGAGCATGGTGCTGGCAGGTTTTGCAGGAGGGACCTGATCGCAAAGAACGAAGGAGAGTTAGGGGCTGAAATGCGAGGGTTCAAAAGTTGAGGGCCAAAAAGTAAATATATGAGGACCAAAGTGTAAAGTCGGTCAAGGAGGTTTCTTCTTAGGCTCAAGTTTTTATACATGATTAATTAGGACCTAAGGAATCTGATGGTGAATTTCATTTCTATATTAAACCTTGTTTGACCGGTCAATTTATGCGAAAACCCAGATTAAGTTATTAATTGGGCATGGTTCTCAATGTAGGTCAAAATGGGTTCTGAAGGCCAAATTGAAGGTTCTAAACCCTAGAGATTATTTTTCTATGAATTTTAGAGGGTTTATTCTATTTTTACTTTGCCTCGAACCTCGTGAATTGAAGTGGGTTGTTTTAGGGTTACAGATTATCATTTAGTTCCTTGGAATTGCTGTAGCCCTTGCTAGATCATCTCATCCCACTTTTATTCTTATTAAGTTGCTTTGACCTATGTTTGGACCCTGAATTACCCTGTATGCAGATTATACTGGTAAAATTGCATTTTTACCCCTTATGACTTGTTTTTTCCTTAAACTCAGAATTCTCTGAGTTAAGCCTTTCCTTGAGTTATGTAGGAGCTTTTATCCTTTGTATTAGGTCAAAATGAGCTAGTTATGGCTCATGATGAGGTTCTCATCACTGACATTTGCCGGAGAGGAGAAAGAAGATCGAGGTGGTTAGAGTGGACGAGGGTGAATTAAGGGCCAAAGCTTTGTGGGAAGCTTCATAGAAGCTTGGGGAAGAGAACCCCTCTTCCTATTGCATGTGGCAGAGGGCGAAGAAAGGGGTTGAAGGAGCTCCAGTGGTGTGTTCCATCTCACCGCCATTAAGGAAGAAAAAGGGGAGAATTGGCTAAATTGTGCACCCCTTTGACATGTAGAAGTTAGGACCAATATATAGGAGAAGAATACAAGTCAATTGGTTCAAGAAATTCAAGCTTTGCTTATGTATTTGAGCTCCAAGAAATCCACTCGCCGATGAGGATTCCAGCCATAGTTAATCTTGAGAAGATGCTCAGTCGATGCGGAAAGACTTGATTGACAATCTCACCAATTTTGGTGAGATTTGGAGAAGATTTGATTGGTCAATTCCCTGATCGAATGTCACCTGCCATGGGTTCCTCGTTGCTGCAACATGGCATTCTTGGCACAAGGAAGAAGACGGTGGGAGGACCTATTTCCAAGAAAACTCAAAACTTAGGGGTACTTTTATAATAAATAGAAACAAATGAGCTATACTGTAAATTAGGTCAAGATGGACTCTGATTAGGCTCAAAATTTAAGGTTAACTTAATTTTGACCCAAGGAATCTAATTGTGACCTCCAATTTTGGTTTTGATGACATTGGATGTGTAATTTGCATTATAGCCTAAGAATGAGGTAATTTCTTGCCTAAGTCTTTGTTTTTTGTCAAAATGGGTTCCTTTGGTCAAAGTGAAGATTCCAAACCTCATAAAGTATTTTTCAATGATTTTTAAGAGATTTATATTACATTTATTTCTACCAAAATCCGTTCAATTTACATGAGGCTGTAATTAGGGTTTTTATTCGTAGAAAACCCTAATTCAGTCAATTCAAGCCCACCTCTTGGAATTTATGTTCATTTGACCTCAGATTAGGCACTGATTAACCCCCTTAGTTAATTTACATTTGTGATTTCTTGTTAAAACAGTAGAATTAACTCAATTTCCTATCTTCTTCCTGCATTCAACTCAAAACAAAATTATGACCTTTTGATGGTTATTAAGGAGCATTTATTCTTGGAATTAGGCTAAATTAGGGTAGTATATTTTGAGAAGAGAGAGAGATATTTTTGAGATTTTTCTCCTTTTGTAATTTTTTGTGATTCGCCTAAATCCAACATCAGATTGTCCCTCAACACGATCTGTATTAGATTCCTTATCCCTATCATCAATCCTCGAAGAGTCATTGGTAATTGACAATTCGTGATAGTGCCACCCATGGCATTCTGTAGGTAATCCAAGCCCTAGAAATCAACATTTCGGGATGATGCCACCCATGACACTTGAACCAGCACAAGGCGTGGTAGGATATTTAGATATCCTAAGAGACAAGCGTCGAGGAGACGATATGTTATAATGCATCTTCAAGGGGAGTATTTACACCTCTCAGTGGTGGAAACTCCTCTAATTAACTTGTGTTTTCGAGCCTCTCCTAAGATAGATCTTTGAGAAATCATTTTCTTTTTCGAAACATAATACTTTTTGGCATTATTCTTCATTAAGCTCATTGAACCAAACCAGCATGTGAGATGTGGATGCTTAGGTTAACAAGTCCTGCAAACCAAAGGGTAGACAACGGAGTCGAATAGTTCCTAAGCCTTAGATTTAATACATTATCTTCGCAACTCCCTCAACCTCCTGAGGAATAGTCCAAATTGTAACAAATATTCGAATGTTTAAGCCCAAACAGGCCTAAGAGGTCTAAAGTCGGTATCCTCACTTATCTCCTTTTCTTTAGCACTTCAGGACTTGCTTCATCATCTGATCTAGCCCAGAACTTAGGTATGTTCCATACTCAACTATAGGGACTAACACAATTTTCTTTTGCTCCTTTTCTTTCTATATTTTTCCTCTTTTTCCTCCTTATGGATTTGCAATTCAGCTTAAAAGTTTCCTCCCCTTTTATCCTCTTTTTTTTTGTGAGAACCCCTCGAAAGAATCGAATTTCAAGTCGTTTTGCACTTTAATACCCCCCATGCCTAAATTTTACAATGCCCTCACTGCAAACTAGGTGGGTTCGAATTCAGCTTAGCTCATATTTTAGACCAGGTTCACAAGGGTGGATGATTGGGCTAGGATGGCTATTGCGAATGATTTCAAGCTCCAATATGAGTATCGGAGGTCGAGTCGGCTGTTCTAAAGTTTGAATGCTAAAGTGCAATAGGAATGCAGCTAAAAAAGGAGAAGAAAGGTCTTGGGTTTTTCAAATGATAGGTTACCTCCCATTAAGCGCTAAGTTTAACGCCATCAGCTAGGCGTAATGTGTCTCATGGGGAATGGAAATCAAAAGATTCGACAGCTAGATTCGAATCGATAAGCTCGAGGAATGGTTTCAGTCTTTGACCATTCAGTACAAAAGGGTTTAAATTGTAGCTAAGTTCACTAATTTCAATGGCTCCATTTCCAAAGATCATTTAATTAGAAAAGGTCCGATCCATTTTGATCTTAGTTTTCTTGGGAAGAGCTTGAATTGGGCATCAAAGAGAAGCACTTTCTGACCAGGATAGAAAGATATTTGTGAGATGTGCTTGTCATGAAAGGCCTTAATCTGCTCCTTGTAGATACATGAGTTCTCATACGCATCATTATGTAGTTCATCGATCTCACTCATTTGCAAATGACAGTGAATTCCAACCTCCCTAAAATCCAAATTGCATTTCTATACTGCCTAGTAGGCCTGGTGCTCCATTTCTATAAGAAGGTGACATGCCTTCCCATAAACAATTCTGAATAGAGAGATCCCTAGCTAGGTTTTATGAATGGTCCTGTAGGCCCATAATGCTTCTGGAAGTCGAGCTGACCAATCCTTTCTGTCAGGTCTAACAGTGACTTGAAGAATTTTCTTAATCTCCTGATTGGAAAGCTCAACTAGTCCATTAGTCTGGGGATGATATGGAGTCGAAATACAATGCGACACCCCATATTTCTTCATCAAGGATTGGAAGTGTACATTCACGAAGTGGATCCTTCCGTCAGAAATGATCGCACGTAGGACACCGAACTGGGAAAAGATGTGCCCATGAATGAATTTGATCATTGCTTTATGATCATTAGTTTGGGTCGAAATGGCTTCAATCCAGTTGGACATATAGTCCATGACCAGAAGGATGTATTCAAAATCGTTCAAATTCAGGAAAGGACCCATGAAATCAATCCCCGAAATGTCAAAAATCTTACACGAGAATCGAGTTCAAGGGCATCATGTCGTGGTGGCTCATGTTGCCTAAAGTCTGGCAATGCACATGCCTTATGATAATTGTGTGTGTCCTTGAAGAGTGTGGGCCAATAGAAGCCACACTAGAGGATTTTTGTTATGATTTTGTGGCCAGAGAAATGGCCACCGCAGGCTTGGTCATGGTAGAAAGATAATATATCATTGACCTAGGTGTCAGGAATGCATCTTCGGATGATTTTATCAGCACTGATACGAAAGAGATATGGATCTTCCCTGACATAATATTGGGCATCTGAAATCAATTTGTCTTTCTTAGCTTTTGGCCAATCAGATAGGATTTGGTTTGATGCCAAATAATTGACGATATCGGCATACCAGGGAAGTTTAGCATTAATCCTTAGAAGGTGCTCATCTGGAAAATGCTCAGTAATAGGTCTGAGGGGTCAATGATCGAAGAAGGAAGACGAGACAAATGGTTAGCAACCATGTTCTATTTTCCCGCCTTATCATGTATCTCGAGACCAAATTCTTGCAAGAGCAAGATCCATCAAATCAGCCTTGATTTAGTACCTTGTTCACAAGTAGGTTCCTTTATAGTGGTGTGATCCGAATAAATAATGACATAGGATCCTAGGAGGTATGATCTGAATTTCTCCAGACCAAATACTACATCCAGCAACTCTTTCTCCATAATCGTATAATTAAGCTGAGCCTCGTCTAGTGTCTTACTGGCATAATATATTACCACCGGTTTCCCATTGATCTTTTGTCTAAGTATCACTCCTATTGTGTAGTCAGACACATCACACATGATCTCAAATGGTTCAGACCAGTCATCAGATTGTAGGATTGGAGCCTGAGTTACTCGATCGTGCAGGATTTCAAATGCACAAACACACTCACTTGTCATCTCAAGGGGTGTGTAATTTTGGAGAAATATGATATGAACTGTCGATAGAAACCCATGTGCCCCAGAAACGATCGAATGTCTTTGACCGAGGAAGGTACACGTAGTTTGGAATTCAATTCACCTTAGCTTGATCAACTTGGATACCTTTCTCAGATATGAGGTTGTTGGAACCTAGTTCCACTTCTCTTTTATGTTTTAGTGTTAACAAAACTATTTTAAAACTAATGAGTTTATGAAGTGTCATTTTCAGGAAATTACAGGATTTAGGAAGTATGAAAGAAGTGATGATGGCATGAGGAATGAAGACTGATTTCATATTGTTCTTTTATCTTGTAATCTAGATTTTGTATGACTCCTAATAAGAAAAATGATCTATGAGTTAAAATCAAAATAGAGATAATTAGGAATCATACTCCCATTCTATTATTCGTTTGAAAAACTAATATCATTTTGTTGTCATATCAATCGTATATTTGTGTTCAAATTTCACTTAGATTGTTGAATAAATCTTATGCAAGGTATTTGTTGCAAGTACCAGTATTGTTCACCAGTATCGATACCTACTAGGCACAGGTTTGCCTCCTAATCCTAAACTATGAACAAGTACCGATACTCATCATGAGTATCAGTATCAGGTGCTCATAGTTTGAAGACTTGGGAAGTGCCTAGACCTTACAAGTACAGGTACTAATCACCAGTATCGGTACATGTAGGTCGTAGTTTATGTCATGACCCAAATTTGTGAATCACAAGTACCGATACTTATCATGAGTACCGGTATCTAGTGATTTAGTTGGTACTCAACTGTGAACACTGAGTATTGGTACCCATGATGAGTATCGGTACCCAAGCTTTGTTGGGCTAAATGTTGGTTAATTGTGAGCAGTTAGTACCAGTACCACAACTTTAGTACTGATGCCAACTAATCTGAACGGCTATTTTGCAATTAAACCTATCTCTAATCTTCCCATTTTTCCCCTAGAAGTTAGTAATTGTAGGGAAGGTATTTAATGGCTTATATAAACACCTTGTGTGTGTCATTTGCACACAACACAAGCTTAAAAAAAATCTCCTTGCTCAAATTCTCAAATTTCACAATTTCTAGCTACAAGGGTTGTAGATTTGTTCCTTTTCTCTTCAAGGTGATTCACTCTTTGCAACAAGTCACTTCAGGAAAAGTTGTTCATCGTAAATCACTCTTTTTCACTTTAGTGTGTTTTTGCTAGATTAGTATATAAACTTTCTATTAAGCAAATTCTTGTTGGAGACTTAGGAACTTAGTTGTAAGCTATATTTTTTCTTGCTTACACCTGTATCTTTTTGTTCTTATTTAATCTTGTAGCTAGGTTGAGGTAACCCGTTAATTACCTCCATTTATAATAAATTGATTCCCTCCGAGTTGAGGGAATCGGGTTAAAAATCCTAAGTCAGGAGACTTAGGTAGTGGAGTACCCAAGTGAGGGGAACCATTATACATCTAGTGTTATATTTTGTGATTTTCTTTATTTGCATGATTTTTATTTACCACACTATTCATCCCCCCTTCTAATGTGCTTGTGCCTTTTAGATCCTACAGAGGTGTCTAAGTATGATGCCCTCAGAAACCATGAAATGGCTCTTTTCCCAGGAGAGAATCAGATTCACTTCAATTCATCGTCGGAGGATTTGAACCAAGTGCAGAACGCAATCATTGAATGTCTAACCAAAAATTAAGAAGTCGTCCATAAAGACTTCAAGGTATTTACCTACCATATCTAAGAATATGGTTAGCATGCACCGCTAAAAGGTGGTCGGCACATTGCATAGCCCAAATGTTATCATACGGAACATGTACGTCCCATAGGGGTAGGTAAAGGTGGTCTTCTTCTGATCTTCAGGATGAATTGCCACTTGGTTATATTCAGAGTATCCAACCAGAAAATAGAAAAATCGATTCCCTGCTAGTTTCTCAAGGATCTGGTCAATAAATGGGAGAGGGAAATGGTCTTTCCTCGTTGAGGTGTTCAATTTCTGATAATCTATGCAAACTCTCCATGAGTTCACAATTCGAGTCAAGATAGTTTCTCCAGATTCTGTAGTAATCACGTTGAGTCCCGCCTTTTTAGGCACAACCTGAATGAGACTCACTCAACAGCTATCAGAGATGGGGTAGATGATTCCTGCATTGGGACACTTGATGATGTCCTTTTTCACGACCTCCTGGAGATTCGGGTTAAGTCTTCTTTGCATCTCGCGAGAAGGTCATGATCCTTCTTCAACATAAATATGATGAGTGTAGTAAGAGGGACTTATTCTAGTTAAGTCTTCTAGAGTCCAACCAATGGCCTTACGATGCTGCTAGAGGATAGAAATCAGCGTTGTTTCCTGATCAAGAGTGAGTCGAGAGTTGATAATCACAGGAAACGTTTGATTTGAACCCAAAAACATGTACTTTAGATGGTTTAGGAGAGGTTTCAGCTCCAGAACCGAGTTATCAGTAGACAAGGTGGAAGCTAGGGATAGGTTTAGATCAAATTTGGGCTCCCTAATCTATGGGTCAATGATGACTCTACAAATAATAGTGTTAATTACATCAATTAGAGTCAATTTTTGGATGCATGTGCATGAATACCATATTACAAAGGGTCTAGGAGTAATGCATGCATATTGTGTCATTTCTGCATTAAGATTGCTTTAAATTAATGTTTAATGACCTTGTGTGTAAGTGCATATTAAGGCATGTCTCAGATGAGCAATCAAACCATACGGATGAATCCGAATCGACGAATGCAATCCAATGAAGCAAGAATCATCTCTATCGGAGCTCTGTAGCATCCAGTACAAAGGAAAGATGATGGACGACCCAGATGGCGCCACGTGGTGCAATCCAGGCCACCCAACAGCCACAAGCATCTCACCGCTCTCCTCAAATGCACCTTCATCAAGTGATCTCAGCTGTTGAATCTTGATCCAATGGCTGAGAATGCGTGCACGCTGATGTAGACACATTTATGTCACATAAACTGTCTATTTATGCATGTTCTTAAGCGTATAATTGCATCATGCATTATAAATATTGCATAGTATGCACCATCATGCATTTAGGTTAGATTGTATAAAGTTTAGGCTAATTTTCTTTTTTTGTGGTCAAGGAACAGGGAAACATTTATCAGGGCCTCAGATTGAAGATCCAACAGTACGGATCTGATCAGGGAGACGCTCGGAGTTCAACGACTTCGAGATCACCCTGATCGAACCTCCGTAGCATTAGATGCAGTCCGAGGAAGACCATAGGTCAAAGGGCAGGTGGTGTTAAATCCACACCTCAGATGACAAATCCAACCACATAGATGGGTTCAGATCGACGATCACAGCCCAACGACGTGAAAATCGGTCCAATCCAACATCCGTGGCACCTCCTGTGAACAAAAGAAGATGGATGGCCGGATGGCGCCATGTGGTGCCATCCCAACCATCCAAACCAGCTAAGGCGCCTCTGCTCAACCACTGAAGGCTTAATGGACGAGAGATCTTGACCATTGGATGAAGATCCAATGACCAAGAGCTCTCCATGCCTCCTGCCCATCAATTCTACAAAGGAGCAATCTCGACCGTCCATCATCCATTGAACGGCTGAGAAACGACCACGTCGCCTCTACCACGCGCTCCAACTCTCTGAAGAAAAGAATCCACGCAATCTCGGCCATTGGATCCTCATCCAATGTTGAGAGTGTGTGGACCTTGAGTTGAAAATGCGACACAAAAGAGAGTGCAGTGCATTGGCTAGCACCTTCGTCCGCAAAGCAGAGGTGTAGGATCGAATCCTCATGCGCCTCAAATCAAGCATGAGTGCGTGCGCAGGTGAAATTCACCCATTGGATGGAGATCAGGTGGTGGAGAAGGTAGCTACGTGGCAACACAGCTGAGCACTGATGTACACGCACGATTTGATGCGCGAACACGCACGATTGCACGTGCGTGCACGCATAACAGCTGAAGAGGAAGCGATCGAGCGGCATTTTAAGCCGTTCAATCTCTTGATCGGATGGCTAAGATGCACTGATCATGGCATATGCACTCAACGATTGAAGGAGAAGTGGTGTGCCCTTCACCAATGCTCAACCTTTAGGGACATTTATATCCATCACTAAAGACCCTAGCAATTAATGTGTTAAGATCTAAAATGACCTTTATGCCCCCATTCCTACAACTATATAACGACCTTATGCCCTCCACACTTTGATCATCTCTTCCTCTCTTCTCTCACCCCCTCCAAAGCTCTATGAGCTTGTCCCAAACCCGGGATGCCCCATTAGAGTTAAAAATACAAGTTTTCCACTTTCTCACCCCATTCGTGGAGTATCCCATGATTGTCCTCTCACCGCCATTCAGGAAGCAGATCCCTCTACGATGTCGCCCTATTCCATCCTCCATCTTCGTTCTCCCTCATCCAACATCTCACCACCTTTGTCCGGGCACTCCGTCAACGCGGCTCATCCTCCAAGTAGCCATCGAGGAGGATAATTTCTCTCCCCCTTCTCATTTTACTGCTTTCTAGATTAGGTTTCCCGCTTTCTAGTGTAGCACATAGATGTAACGAACATAATTATGTGGTTATGAAATATTTGTCTATTCTCTCTATTTTCTCTTTATTTGTATTATTCTTTCTCTATCTTCTATTATTTATTCTTTAAGTAGAATAGTTAGGGTAGATTTAATTCGACTAGCTACTCTGCTTCGTGACACCAAATATAAATGTGGTTTCTGATCAAACATATGCCTCCCCATGTTCAACTCGGGACTCACCAAAGTTTCGGTTAAATTATTTGTTTGACGGATTTTTACGCGACTACGACGACAGGGTTTCCAAAACTTAAATTTTTAGCGTACAAATCCCATTCAACATTTTGGCGCCATTGCCGAGGAGGCAACACCCTTTGATTTCTCACGTTTTCCCACCTTACTATCTTTTACCTCACTTCTCTCCTTTTTTATTATGATTGCAGGTTGTCTCTCGAGAAGGGCAAAAGTGGTAGACTGGAGACGACTCCCCTGCGGGCATCATGTGCCTCCTCTCCCAACGGCCATGTGAGTACTCCGACTAGTAGGGCCTCTTCCATCCTCCGTCAGTGTCTCGCACGGTCGGGTTGGTCTCCTCGTAGGTCATGTCTACCTCGACCATGAGAGAGAAAGTGGGTAACTTCAGGGGTTTCACATACCCCCGAATCGCAAGTCGAAACCCCTTAGTAAAGCTCCACAGTCGCTCCTCCTCAGTAGACACAGTTGTTGGGGTGAAGCGTGATAACTCCAGGAAATGTGTGCGGTACGTGTTAACTGTCATCGTCCTCAGGTGGAGAGTGTGGAACTCCCGCCTCCTTTGGTCTTGCCAGGTCTACGGAAAGTACTACTCGCAGAAGAGAGCCACGAACTGATCCCACGACGACTCTCTCCCCTCTTATCCTCTGACTACTCTCCACCACCGGTGGGCTGCGCTCTCCAACTGGTATGTGGCAAAGGCCACATGGAACTCTACAGGAGGGCAGAGTGTGTCAAACACTTCTCTATTTGCTCTAGCCAGTCCTCTGCCTCAGACGAGCTCTCATCACCCTTGAAGGAGGGGGGCTTCAGCTTCCGGAGCTTGTCGAAAAGCTCGTGGTGGAGCTGCAACGGGGAATAGGCACACTACCATGCAAGGAGGGCTTGTGCTCAGAAGTACCTGAGGGTGGTGGGGGTGGTCGAGGATTATGCCCTCCCCCTCCAACTCATCTGTCGTTGCGATGGTTCCCCTGTCCCACAGAGGCCTCTCCCTCCACGTCCTCAGGGAGGGGTGGTCGAGGACTCTACGGGAGCTCCTCTTGTACTATATCCCGGATCGGCTGGGTGAGATCCTAGGCCCAGATGCCTGAAAGGAGGGGTGAGTCAACTGGTGCCTCAGGTTCAGCATGTCTGCCCCTCTGACCCCGTCCATGGCCATGTCCGTGGTCTACCTCGAGAACTCTTCGACAAGGCATCTCCTACAAGGTGATACAAGAGAAAGAACAGGAACTGTCAATGATACAGGATTACATAAAGAAATAAGACTCGGAAGCAAAGATCAAAGCGATACGTTATGATGGCTATCCTAGTTACACGTACGTGAGTGGTTATTTCTAGATCATTTGGTTCATTTCCTGAGATGACCCTGCTCTGATACCATCTTTGTTACGACCCGATCCTAGATCCCTACAGGACCTGAGACCGGCTCGCCTTGACTAATCCCAAGACCTAGTCATCCAACAAGAAATAACCAAAAGTAGAAAATATTCCACAACCACACATTCAATGTAACTAAGTAGAAAAACTAAGAGACAATAAGGGAAACAGAATGAAAAGTTTCACAATAATACATGCCATCACAACTACAACAGCGGAAAGTAGAAACGGAAACATAACAGAAACAATATTACATATATCCAAGTACTCACTGTAATAATAGAAAAATGCTCTGGAGCAGAAAGGGAACAACAGCTAAGGCTAGAGCCCAACTCCCTCTACAGCCAGTGGTGCTGGCTGCTCAACTCCCTGACTTGAATAAGATTATAAAATCCATGGTCAGCTAACACTGAGTAGAGTGGTGGTTAAGCCATTTACATGCAATTAACATAAGATAAGCAACTAATTAATTATTTATTTTCATTTAGCTCAACTAAGTGGTTCTGATTTGTTTATTCTCTTAATAATCCGGTCATTTCTTGATCTTGACTGTCCCTTAAGGGAATGATCTTGATTACAGTCTTTCCCAAGATGTAGGATGTACACGTGGTGCTCTCCTAGCCGGGAGAGTCCCCTGTGGTAGTCCTACACCCAGTTGATGAGAGCCTCATCATGAGCCCTAACTAGCTCATTTTGATGCAATAAAGGGAATAAAAGCTCCTGCATAACTTAGAAGAAGGCTTAATTGGAGGAATAAGTGTTTTGAGAAGAAAACATGAAATAAAGGGTAAAACTATAATTTTACCATTGCAGTACATAAACAGGATTTCTCAGAGACAAAACATAGGTCAAATGGTTTAAATAAGATAAAAAGTGGGTTGATTCAATCAGAAATGAGTTCATGTGCAATCCAGGAATTAAATATGACATCTTGTAACTCTAAAATAGACCAACTTAATTCAACAAGGTTTCGACCAGGATAAAAATCAAGTAAACCCTCTAAAATTCATGGAAAAATATCCCCTAGGGTTTAGAACATTCAATTTGTCCTTTGGAACCTAGTTTGACCTAGATTGGGGTCCTAGCTCATCAATTGACCTAATTTGGGTTTTTATGCAAAATGTCTAGTCAAACGTGGTCAAACCTAAAATCCAACTTCACCATTGGATTCCTTAGGTTTCAATTAGGTTTTTACCAAAATTTGGACCTAAGGGGAGGTCATCTTGACCTACTTTGCAAATTAGTACACCCAATTACCTTTTGACCCTTATCTTTTGAAAACCATTACATAAACCCCCTAGCTTCCTCGCCACTCTTACAAACAGGTCCCTCCACCATTAATGAGGAGGAATCCTTCTCCGACGAGGAAGGGAGGGGGGATACTCCCTGATCCCTCAGAGATCTCCCAGAATTGGAAGGGAGATTCTCTAAGGAATCCCCTTCCATCTGAGCCCAATCACAATCTTTGATTTCTGTCCAATCTTTCGTGCGAATGCACGACAGATTTGGAATCCCAACTACCTTCCTTCTCTGGCGAGACGACGGTGGCAGAAGGCTTGCCCTCCACGCACCAGAAGCTCGGCCAGCACTTATAAAAGGACCCCCGACCCTCTGCGAATCTCTCAGACTTGTCCTGGCCGTAGAACCCTCCAAATTTCATCTCTCCTCTCTCTATCCAACAAGCCCGCGAGCTCCGGCGATTCTTCCTCCTCCCTCTCATCGCTTTGCTGCCATACCAGTAGTAGGGTTCACTCCGCCTCATCCTCCCGCGTCGCACCACACCAAGCGCATGCCTCTCAACCTCCTCCTCATTGTCGTTATCTCCCTCAGGGTCGTCTTCTCCGACGATGGCACAAATGAGCTGTCTGTCTCTGCTGCCCCCTTCACTCCCAACAATCCAGATAAGCTCCCCGTCTTCCACTCTTTCATTTTCCTCACTTTATTTCACACAACACCTCTTGACCGTCACTGTCCACCTCTATCTTCCTCATCTCCGGCCACCCTCCGGCGAGACGCTCCCGTCACTTCGCAACCCCACACGTCTCGCCAACCACCACATAACCTCCGCCACACTCCACTGAACATCGTCACTCGTCCATAGACTGCCTACACCGCCACAACTGCCCGCCGACCTAACCCATCTGTCTAGCCACAGAGCAACCTAGGCACACACGCCTAGGCTTGCCACCTATGGCCTCACCTCCACCGTGACACGGCAAAGGTGCTCCTGTGGTCTAATAGAGCCGCAAGACCCTTTTTGTGTTGAGCAGGATTTGAGCTTTAGCTACCATTAGCGGTGACTCGAGGAGGTTGCACGCTCACTCCAGGTTGAAGGACTTCAGGATTCTAGGTGCAACAGATTCAGGGAGATCTCGCGAAGTCATATGTTCCAGCAAGTGGCGCCACGAGACCTGCAGTTGTTGTGATTGGAGGAATGGTCTATTGCGGGCGCGTGAGAAAGAGCGGTGGAGCAGTAGTCCCACCTCGGTAAGTCATAAGGTGCTTGAGTACTTTATATTGATTTTGTACTATCATTGGGTTGCTTCCAATACACTGGGGTGAGGTCCCTCCTCACCTATCCACGCACCTCGTCCGCGACTTCATCCCGTGGACCTGGTGACCCGACCCGATAACCTTCTGAGCACTCCTCGCGCACCACACCCACGTTGGTGCTTCTAGACCCGGGCGCGCGACCCGACCTGATAACCTGGCTCTGGGAGAGTGTACTGAAGAGAGATTCAGAGAGAGAGAGATGCGTGGGAAGGGTAGGGGAGTAGGTTTTGGTGTGTGGTGCTTGTGTGCAGGAAGAGGACGCTAAGGAGAAAGCAGCTAAAGAAGGAAGTAGGGACTTAGCCACTGCGAGCGAGGAAGAAGAAGAACACCCTGAAGCAGAGGTGCGGCCAACCAAGAAAGAAGAAGAGAGAGATCAAGGGGCAGACAGAGAAGCAAGAAAGCAAAGGAAGAAAAAGAAGAAGGCAATCTAAGAAGAAGAAAGGCAGGACTTAACCGCAAGAAGAGAATCAAGAAGAGAAGGAAAAAGAAGAGGAGCAGAAGCAGCTAAGAAAGAAAAAGAAAAGGAGCAACCAGAGCTGCAGCAGAGCAAATCACCAACAGAAGAGAAGAATCTGAGAAATAACTTTAAGACATCTGATGCAATATCAGATGTCCATTCTTTTTGAGTAATTTCTTTCCATATCATTATCATGTCATTTCTATTGAACTAGTCATTTCTTTTTATTTAAAAGTTGTGTTCTCAAGTTTTGAAATACTCAGATTGCTCCTTGTGTTCGACCTCGGATACTCTGATTTTCGAGTTATAAATTTTTATTTATTTTCGCGGAAAGTTCATCTATATTACAATGAGATATTTGTTAAAACACGATCTAGCCACGTTAATATTTTGGCGCCATTGCCGGGGAGCAATGGTCACTTCTAAAGCTTTTGATCACAACTTCTAACCCAATATTGACTAAATTCCTCTCTTTTGTTGTGCTTGTCTCAGGGAAAGCAGAGAAAAGAATAGCAGTCGCACAACAGCCACACCAAGGAACAGGTAACTTTCATTAGCTCTCACTCTTAACCTCCTCAAAGTCTGAAAAGGAACAAAGATGAATCAACCTAGGGCTACCTGTTTCATACTTAGTAATTCATCAAAGTTGCCTGATTTTCATTTCAACACATCTTGAACTACTCATCCAACTAAGGTAACTAGGGCTAAAACTTTCTTGATTGAGCCCTAGATACCAAATTTTGAGGCAACTAAATTGGACCAACTAGAGCCAACCTAAGGATTGCAAAGCTAGGGTTTTTTTAGAGACACATCTTCTCTTAAACAAAGAAAAAAGTTTTTCCAAAAAGAGGTGTGCCTAAACCTTGTTTGAAAAGATCTATACAAGAGAAACCCTAAGCAAATCAAGCTTTTAAATCCATTTGAACCCTAAAAGAAAGGACCCAAAAGCTCTCAAAGGAACAAGAGGTGAAGTTGATCCTTTGGGTCAACCAACCTTAAAATTAGGTCACTTTTTCACTCAAAAGACCTAAAAGTTCAAGTGGAACCTTAAGCACCTTGATCTTAAAGTAAAAAAAAGGTAGACTTAAGAGGTCAAGGTCCCCATTCTGGTCTACCTGAAATCTCAATGACAAGAGAGGTCGGGTGGGGGAAACCCTGTAACTCGTGGGGACGCTCTACCGTGTAGGGGTCTTTGCGGGACTCTCCCTCTCTGGCTGCCCAAGTACTTCTCAAGTGGACGACCTTTTCTGACTAAGGGGTATCATTTGCCCCGAACCTCTATAGTCACCCAACAATTTTTGGGTGTCTCGATTGGGTCCAGCACCTTCTAATCTCATCACATCCTTTGGTGCATGTTCGGTAGGAGGTCCTTAAGACCTCATTTAGAAATTCACTCTCGTCAAGGCCAAGCCTCGACGCCCTTGATTGTGCAGCAACCTCACCACATAAATCTTTCATCCAATTCAGAACCAAGTTCTCCTTCTTCTCCCATCATGGCACAACCCATTGAAGAAGAGAACCTTGAGCACCAGCTTCAACGCCTGAATGATCTCTTTCAAAACTTTGTAAACCCACCGCAGCGACTAATGATGCAAGATCACTATAATCCCGCTGCGGTGGCGATCGAGCCTCAAGTTCGAATCCTGATTGGAGGTCCTGATTCTGAACTGAAGCCCAATATGATTCATGTCATACCAAAGTTTCATGGGCTTAACTCCGAGGATCCATTCCAACACATTAAACAACTCAAGCATCTGGCCCAGACCTTCGGGTCAGATCCACAAAATCGGGATATCCTACTCATGAAAATGTTTTCTTTCTCCCTCCTAGACAAGGCCGCCCATTGGTATCAAACTCAGACCCGTTCGATCAACACATGGGAGGAACTTCAGTCCAAATTCTTGAAAAAGTTCTTCCCCGTTGGCCAAACGAATGCCTTGCGCCACCAGATCACCCATTTCAGTCAACAAATGGGAGAACCTCTTCATGAAGCATGGGATCTATTGTTAGATCTCATGCGAAAGTGCCCCCATCACGGAGTTCCGAAATGGGAACAAGTCCAGTCTTTTTACGAGGGACTCCGTGAAGACATTCGATTATTCGTCAATGCAACGTGCAGAGGAAACATCATGGGTCAACATGAGGACACGGTGTGGGAGATTCTCGAAAACATGTGCGAGAACTCCATTAATAATGACTCCATGGACTTATTCGATAGGACGAAAGCCCGCGCATCGACAAATCTGAGAGGGGCACATGAGACACAGGACCTGTCCACATCCATCGACTTGGAACTGATTGCCAGTCGGTTGGACAAGGTTTCTATCATAGAAAAGAAGGTGGACGAGCTAACTCAGCATCTGCACCGAGCCACCTCTGTGTAGAACTCTTTTGCACGACCACCTCTGGCAAGGGAAACTGTGCAAAACATCTACCACCAATCTGCTAAGGGATGGACCCATATCCACCCCCGTCTGACTCTCGGACCGGAGTGACCTTCGATCCATTCTACTCGAGTTGGGGGAACTCTAAACCCTCGTATTCTGACTTTCCTGAGGTTCCTCAGACTTGCGAGGACCTCAACGCCATCCAGAATGACCCATTCTCCAATACCTACAACCCTGAATGGAGAAATCATCCCAACTTTCAGTGGATGGGAAATTCTCAGACTCAAAGACCCTCGTCCACAAGCGCCTCATCCATATCAGCCACCTCAGCCTCGACCTAATCCCACCTATCAAACCGGGCCAAACCAGGATCAAATGACTCTTATCCTTCAAGCACTGGTTGACATTCAAAAGATGATTGTGGCAATGCAAAAACAGCACAAGGATGAGATCACAAAGGTTCGCAACCAACTGGCCCAGATGGCAAATTCCCAGCAACCTAGCACCCTTCCTTCACAACCTCTGCCAACCCAAATAACGTGCCGACCCAGAGGCGTGTTATGAACCCAAATTCAGGCCACATACATTTGATTTATCAGGCCCCTGCTGCTCCATCACCAGACGGGATGGAAGCTTCAACATCTTATGCGGGATTTCAGCAGCAGCCACCCCTCTTACCAAACCCAAACCAAAACCAGGTCGGATTAAACTCTGTAACGACACGTAGTGGTAAAACAACCCAAGACCCACATTATCCAAACCATTCCAAGCCTGGCAGTAGCCAAGACCCTAGGATAGTTATCCAGGACACCACTATCCCAGATCAAGAACCTGGACCTATTCTAGAGGAACCAACTAGGATTCAATTTCCTGAGGCCTTGACCAAAGGAACAAGGATAACCAAACCCGTGGCCCCCGAGGAGGATCAGGTCAAGCTCTTTGAACAGGTCCAGATAAACATCCCCTTGATGGATGCAATTCGCCACTTACCGACTTACGCAAGATTCTTGAAAGACGTATATACACCTAAACGTAAGTCGCAAACCAAGGATGGGAATCCATTCGTACTATCAGAGCAAGCCAGCTCTGTCATCTTGAGTAAACTCGCACCCAAGGCTAAAGACCCAAGAACCTTCCTGATTTCTTGTAAATTGGTGAAACCCAATTTGACAGAGCCTTACCAGATCAAGGTGCCTCCATAAATATAATACCTACATCCCTCCTTGACCACCTTGAAGAGTCCGAACTAAAATCGACTGAGGTGACGTTGCAGTTAGCCGATCGATCCATCAAGTCACCTAAAGGAATACTCAAGGATGTCATTGTTAGGGTATGGGATTTCTACTTCCCGGTGGACTTCATAGTTCTAGACATGGATGCACCTGAGAACCCAAGGGACACACCAATCATATTAGGGAGACCCTTTTGGGCCACTGCTAAGGCCAACATAAACTGCGAAGAGGGCCAGATAGAATTAAAATTTGAGAATCAAACTCTGAAGATTGACATTTTTAAGGCCCAACAAGGGATTAATTGCGGGGTTATTGAGCAAATATGTGATATCAGAGCTGTGGTTGATGAATCGCATACAGAGGACAACCTGATTATCCCTGATCAACAGCTCAAAGATCAAAACCCGCAAATAGAGGAGTGCAAACATGATCTAGACACATCCATGACTCCGACCCTTATTCTTGATACAAACCCTGAACCACCCGCTGCTGCTGACAATCCTGTCATGGAACTCAAGCCCCTTCCCGAGCATCTGAAGTACGTCTTTTTGGGTTCCAATCAAATGTTTCCTGTGATTATCAACTCTCGACTCACACCTGACCAGGAACTCCATTTGATTACTGTTCTCTAGCAACATCATAGAGCCATTGGCTGGACTCTCGATGATTTAACTGGCATAAGCCCTTCGTACTGCACACATCGAATCTACACAGAAGAAGGCGCACGACCTTCAAGAGAAATGCAGAGACGTTTAAACCCTAACCTGCAGGAGGTCATGAAAAAGGAGATCGTAAAGTGGTTAGATGTAGGGATCATCTACCTGAACTCCAACAGTCGTTGGGTGAGTCCAATACAGGTGGTGCCTAAAAAGGTTGGAGTCACCATCATCATGACTGAAATCGGAGAGGTCATTCCTACCTGAATAGCTAACTCATGGAAAGTTTGCATTGATTACAGAAGACTCAATTCCTCCACGAAGAAGGACCATTTCCCACTACCGTTTATTGATCAGATCCTCGAGAAACTAGTGGGAAATAAGCTCTGCTTTCTTGACGGGTACTCCGGTTACAACTAGGTGGCAATCCATCCAGAAGACCAAGAAAAGACCACATTCACCTGCCCCTTCGGGACGTACGCATTTCGAAGGATGCCTTTCGGTCTCTGCAATGCACCCGCAACCTTTCAGCGATGCATGCTTGCCATATTCTCAGATATGGTAGGTGATTATCTAGAAGTCTTCATGGATGACTTTTCAGTTTTTGGAGCATCATCTGATGATTGCCTCCAACACTTGGTCTAAATACTCAGGCAGTGCATCGATGTGAATTTGGTTCTTTCCTAGGAAAAGAGCCATTTCATGGTGCCTGAGGGAATTGTCCTGGGACATCTAATCTCAGAGAAAGGCATCCAAGTCGATCAAGCTAAGGTTAACCTGATTTCCAAGCTCCCTATGCCTAGCTCGATTAAGGACATTCGATCTTTTTTGGGGCACGTCGATTTTTACTGTCGATTTATCCCTGATTTTTCAAAAATCGTGTGCCCCCTGACTACTCTTCTCTCCAAGGATGTGCCTTTCAAAATTTTCAAGGAATGCACTCAAGCATTTGAGATCCTTCGTGACCGAGTCACCCAAGCCCCGATGCTACAGTCCCCTAATTGGTCTCAACCCTTTGAGATCATGTGCGATGCATCTGACTTTGCTGTAGGAGTGATTTTGGGGCAGAAAATTAATGGGAAACCCATGGTCATTTACTACACTAGAAAAACACTAGAAGAGGCTCAGCGTAACTACACGGTTACTGAGAAAGAGCTGCTAGCTGTAGTATTTGACCTAGAAAAATTTAGATCATACCTTCTGGGTTCCCGTGTTATCATATACTCGGATCACACAGCTGTGAGGCACCTCCTTGCAAAGAAGGACGCGAAACATCGATTAATCCGATGGATCTTGCTGTTGCAAGAATTTGACCTCGATATTCGTGACAAAGCAGGAAAGCAAAATGTGGTAGCTGATCACTTGTCCCGCCTTCCTTCTGAAATAATTGACCCTTCCGGACCCATCACAAAACATTTTCCTGATGAGCACCTCCTAACTATCAATACAGGCCTACCATGGTTCGCAGATATAGTGAATTACCTGGCATCACATCAGATTCCGTCCGATTGGCCGAAGGCCAAGAAGGACAAATTGCATTTCGATGCCAAGTATTACCTATGGGAAGATCCATATCCATTCCGCATTGGTGCTGATCAGATAATTCGACGGTGTGTCGCAGAAGTAGAAATCAAAGACATACTCTCCTTTTGCCATGACCAGGCATGCGGTGGACATTTCTCAGGACACAAAATCGCATCAAAAGTCTTCCAGTGTGGCTTTTACTGGACACAATTTTCAAGGATGCATACGATCACTGTAAGGCAAGTACCTGTTGCCAGACCTTGGGCAACATGAGCCATCGAGACATGATGCCTCTACAGCCGATCTTGGTATGCAAAATTTTTGACATCTAGGGGATCAATTTCATGGGACCCTTCCCTATCTCAGATGGCTTCGAATACATCTTACTCGCCGTTGACTACGTGTCCAAGTGGATAGAAGCCATTCCGACCCGAACCAATAATCATAAGGTTGTTATCAAATTCATTCATCAAAACATCTTCTCAAGGTTCGGGATTCCACGAGCAATAATTTTCGATGGAGGGACCCATTTTACAAACGCTCAGTTCCGGTCACTGATGACCAAATACGGGGTGTCGCATCGAATCTCTACTCCTTACCACCCCCAAACTAATGGTCTAGCTGAGCTATCAAACCGAGAGATCAAGAAAATCCTTCAGGTTACTGTTCGACCTGACAGAAAAGATTGGTCTTCTCAGCTTCCGGAAGCATTGTGGGCTTATAGGATTGCCCACAAGACCCAATTAGGAATGTCTCCCTTCAGACTGGTGTATGGGAAGGCATGTCACCTCCCCGTTGAATTGGAGCATAAAGCCTATTAGGCAGTACGGAATTGCAATTTAGATCTTTCTAAGGCTGGAACCCATAGAAAGCCTCAAATAAGAGAGATCGATGAATTACGCCACGATGCGTATGAGAACTCACAAATTTACAAAGAACGGGTTAAAGCTTTTCACGACAAACACATTTCTAGAAAGATCTTTCATCCTGGTCAAAAGGTTTTACTCTTTGATGCCCGACTCAAATTATTCCTAGGAAAGCTACGATCTAAGTGGGTCAGACCCTACCTAGTCCGACAAATCTTTGGAAATGGAGCCATTGAAATCAGCCCACTCAGCCACGATTCCGAACCCTTTGTTGTGAACGGTCAGAGACTCAAACCATTCATTAACGTGACCGATACAAATTTGGCTGAGTCATCCTTTACCCTCCATTCTCCTTGAGCTCATTGTGCCCAACCGATGGCGTAAAACTCAGCGCTTAACGGGAGGCAACCCGTCATTCTTTGAAAAACCAAAAACCTTTTCTGACATTTCTACGTGGAATTCATATTGCACTTTATGGTTCATCCATTAGAACAGCTGACTTCACCTCAGGTACCCCTACCCGAGATTAGAAATCATTCGCGACAGTCACTTCGACCCGTTCGGTCATCCAACACCTGTCCTAATGCATGAACTAAGATGAAATCGAACCCACCTAATTTACAATGGGGACATTGCAAATCTTAGGCATGGAGGTGTATGAAAGTGCAAAATGTCAGGAAAATTCATATCAAGAAAAGGTTTCAACTAAAAAAAAAATCTTGGAAAAGAAAAAAAGAAATAAGGAGGGGGGAGAAACAATTCGGGCCATACAAAATGAGAGGAGGAAAAGAGCAAAATGCCAAAAAAGGAGCACAAAATGAAAAAGAAAAAGAGATAGTCATTAGTAAAAGATTAAGGGATTAGCTAAAGTTCTAGACCAGATCAAGAAAAGAGAAAAATAAAAGAAAAGTGCTAAGGAGACATAACAAGAGACTAGTGGGAATGCTGATCTTAGGCCTCTTGGGCAGATTCTTTAGCTTAAAAATTCACGTATCCGCTAAAATCTGGATAATCCTCAAGAGGTTGGGAAAAATGCGAAGCTTAAGTATTGGTCTAAGGCTTAGGAAGTATTTGGCCTTGTTAACTGACCTTCGATTTGCGGGATTCAGTAACCTAAGCACCCCAATTCACACATAGTCTGGTTCAGTGCGCATAAATATCAAAATCACGCAAAAAGCATTTCAATGTTCTGAAAAAGTCACCTAGATTAGGAGCGGCCGATCAACACAAGTTGATTTGGACGAGTTCCTGGTACGGAGAGGCGGGAAATTTCCCTCGAAGATGCGTAACATATCATCTCCTCGGTGCTTATCTCTTAGGATATTTAAATATCCTACTGGGGGCATGTAAGCACTCTACTGGTTCAGATATCATGGGCGGCGTTATCACGAAATGTCGATCGCCAGGGTCTGAATTCAGCCACGGAATGCCATGGGCGGGATTATCTCGAAATCTCGAAAGCCAGGCCTCTGGGGGTTGCCATGGGTGGTGCTATCTCGAAGCATCGATAGCCAGAGACCCTTAAGGATTGATGATGGGGATGAGGAATCTGATACAGACCGTGTTGAGAAGCCAACCCGAAGCTAGAAATAAAAAGATAAGAGAGAGAAAACTCTCCAAACAAATAAATCTTCTGTCTCTCTTACAAAAAAAATGCACTGCAAACTGAACCTAGGCTAAAAATGTCTCGAGCACGGGTGCTTTAACCGTGGAATCCAACGAACCCGAGGTTAGTTTCTACAGGCCTTAAAAACCTTTGCGGAGGACTGAGGCTAAAGCGGGTCAGGTCTGGATTTTGGTTGGTACTTGAGTACCTCTAGGCCTATTGTCGGCATTCTAACCTAATCACAAAAGAAAAAGAAAGCACTTATCATAACTGAAGACAGACACTCAGGGTCTAGAACAGAAGTTAAAACCTTGAAATTTTACTAAGGGACTAGCAAAAGCTAGGCATGGGGGTATGATGAGAGCCTCATCATGAGCTCTAACTAGCTCATTTTGATCTAAGAAAGAGAATAAAAGCTCCTACATAACTTAGAAGAAGGCTTAATTGGAGGAATAAGTGTTCTGAGAAGAAAACATGAAATAAAGGGTAAAACTATAATTTTACCATTGCAGTACATAAACAGGATTTCTCAGAAACAAAACATAGGTCAAATGATCTAAATAAGATAAAAAGTGGGTTGATTCAATCAGAAATGGGTTCATGTGCAATCCAGGAATTAAATGACATCTTGTAACTCTAAAATAGACCTGCTTAATTCAACAAGGTTTCGGCCAGGATAAAAATCAAGTAAACCCTCTAAAATTCATGGAAAAATATCCCCTAGGGTTTAGAACTTTCAATTTGGCCTTTGGAACCTATTTTGACCTAGATTGGGGTCCTAGCTCATCAATTGACCTAATTTGGGTTTCTATGCAAAATATCTAGTCAAACGTGGTCAAACCTAAAATCCAACTTCACCATTTGATTCCTTAGGTTTCAATTAGGTTTGTACCAAAATTTGGACCTAAGGGGAGGTCACCTTGACCTACTTTGCAAATTAGTACACCCAATTACCTTTTGACCCTTATCTTTTGAAAACCATTACATAAACCCCCTAGCTTCCTCGCCACTCTTACAAACAGGTCCCTCCACCATTAATGAGGAGGAATCCTTCTCTGACGAGGAAGGGAGGGGGGATACTCCCTGATCCCTCAGAGTTCTCCTCCCAGAATTGGAAGGGAGATTCTCTGAGGAGTCCCCTTCCATCTGAGCCCAATCACAATCTTTGATTTCTGTCCAATCTCTCGTGCGAACTCACGAAAGATTTGGAATCCCAACTACCTTCCTTCTCCGACGAGACGACGGTGGCAGAAGGCTTGCCCTCCATGCACCATAAGCTCGGCCAGCACTTATAAAAAAACCCCTGACCCTCTACGAATCTCTCAGACTTGTTTTGGCCGTAGAACCCTCCAAATTTCTTCTCTCCTCTCTCCGGCCAAGAAGCCCGCAAGCTCCGGCAATTCTTCCTCCTCCCTCTCGTCGCTCTGCTGCCACACCAGCAGCAGGGTTCACTCCGCCTCATCCTCCCGCGTCGCGCTGCACCAAGCGCATGCCTCCCTGACTTCCTCCTTGACCCCGTTATCTCCCTCAGGGCCGTCTTCTCCGACGACGACACAAACGAGCCATCTATCTCCGCTACCCCCCTTCACTCCCAATAATCCAGATAAGCTCCTCATCTTCCACTCTTTCATTTTCCTCACTTTATTTCACACAACACCTCTCCATCGTCACTGTCCACCGCCATCTTCCTCATCTCCGACCACCCTCCGGCGAGACTCTCCCGTCACTCCGCAACCCCACACGTCTCGCCAACCACCGTATAACCTCTGCCACACTCCACTGAACATCGTCCACTCGTCCACAGACTGCCTACACCGCCACAACTGCCCCCCAACCTAACCCATCCGTCCAGCCACAGAGCGACCTAGGCATGCAGGCCTAGGCCACCCCACGGCCTGCCACCTACCACCTCACCTTCGCTGTGACACGGCGAAGGTGTTCTTGTGGTCTGATAGAGCCGCAAGGCCCTTTTTGTGTTGAGCAGGATTTGAGCTTCAGCCACCATTAGTGGTGACTCGAGGAGGTTGCACGCTCGCTCCAGGTTGAAGGACTTCAGGATTCTAGGTGCAACAGATTCAGGGAGATCTCGCGAAGTCATATGTTCCAGCAAGTGGCGCCACGAGACCTGCAGTTGTTGTGATTGGAGGAACGGTCTGTTGCGGGCACGTGAGAAAGAGCGATGGAGCAGTAGTCCCACCTCGGTAAGTCATAAGGTGCTTGAGTACTTTATATTGATTTTGTACTATCATTGGGTTGCTTCCAATACACTGGGGTGAGGTCCCTCCTCACCTATCCACGCACCTCGTCCACAACTTCATCCCGTGGACCTGGTGACCCGACCCGATAACCTTCTGAGCACTCCTCGCGCACCACACCCACGTTGGTGCTTCTAGACCCAGGCGCGCGACCAGACCCGATAACTCAGCTCTGGAAGAGCGTACCGAAGAGAGATTCAGAGAGAGAGAGACACGCGGGAAGGGTAGGGGAGTAGGTTTTGTTGCGTGGTGCTTGTGTGTAGGAAGAGGACGCTAAGGAGAAAGCAGCTAAAGAAGGAAGCAGGGACTTAGCCGCTGCGAGCAAGGAAGAAGAAGAACACCCTGAAGCAGAGGTACGGCAGACCAAGAAAGAAGAAGAGAGAGATCAAAGGGCAAACAGAGAAGCAAGAAAGAAAAGGAAGAAAAAGAAGGCAATCTAAGAAGAAGAAATCCAGGACTTAGCCGCAAGAAGAGAATCAAGAAGAGAAGGAAAAAGAAGAGGAGCATAAGCAGCTAAGGAAAAAAAAGAAAAGGAGCAACCAGAGCTGCAGCAGAGCAAATCACCAACAAAAGAGAAGAATATGAGAAATAACTTTAAGACATCTAATGCAATATCAAACGTCCATTCTTTTTTAGCAATTTCTTTCCATATCATTATCATGTCACTTCTATTGAACTAGTCATTTCTTTTTATTTAAAAGTTGTGTTCTCAAGTTTTGAAATACTCAGTTTGCTTCCTGTGTTCGAACTCGGATACTCTGATTTTCGAGTTATAAATTTTTATTTGTTTTCGCGGAAAGTTCATCTATATTACAACGATATATTTGTTAAAACACAATCTAGCCGCGTTAACACCGGTCAACCACCCCAAGGTCACGATTGTGATGTAGCGGTGACTACGGCATGCGCAATAAGCGCACGGTTAGCTACCCCGCCCTGGCATGCGATCAATCGTTTCAGTTAGCAGGTACACCTAAAAGTAATGCACGGAACAGCACAGGGCCTTGCCCTCTCAGAACAGGGGTCTCGCCCCTCATAACAGAACAGGGGTCTCACCCCTCCACAGTCTACGTACCCTCGTCCAGCTATCCCAATTTGCCCAGTGGTCCTAATAAGGGTTAGTGTAGGGTGGCTAGTCCTAACCCCGGGCCCCGTGGGGCGGCTAGCTCCCTCCCTACACTAGGTAGCTCACCTCGGTACCACGTACACGAGGGCCAAACAGGAGTCAGTGTAGAGTGACTAGTCCTAACCCTGGGTCTCAACCCAAAGGGGTGGCTAGCTCCCCTCTATACTAAAGGGATAGTTGCTCTCCATGGTACTGTGTACACAAGGGCCAGCTCACTTCCCGTCTACTTACAAGATTCTTTCTATATACAGGATTTCCTCTCCTAGTTCCCCGTAGGGTTCATGCTCGTATTTGTTTCATTTCATTTCTCAACATGCATATCTCGTTGTTCATCTTCTGATTCTCATTCATATAACAGGTAGCTCATTTTTTTACAAATGAAGTATCACATCATGTATCCATACAATTTCTAGCAATTAGGGTTTAACATGCATATCAATGTAAACAGTGTAGCTCAAGTCACATTCATACATTTCTGCCCTAGGGTTCATTTCACATCCTAGATTTCAATCAAATTATTCTGAGCATGCACTTTACTTATTTAAGTCTTTAGTATTAAAGTAAACCACTCTACCAGGATTCACGAATGGAATGGGGGCCTAAAACGCAGATCCTATTATCTCCGCAAGCCTCGAACATGCTACAGGCTAGAGACCTATACCACTAGCTAAGCCACATCAGATGAGTTCAAAATAGTATATAATTGACACTAACACATAGAGAAACTTGAGCGGAAAATAATGGTATTTCGTTTATGTAAATCTGACTTCGTTTGAGCCTCGAACGGGTCAAAAACGTGCACACAGACCAAAATCAGAAGTTTGGGAATGGGCCCAAACATCTTAAACTATGTTAGTAACTTACCTTGTGTTCCTGCGTTGCTGGTGGACGTCTGGAACCCCTTTATAGTCATCCTGGGTCTTTCCAAACTTCTGTTCGTGCACCCGAACATCTGATAGGTCTATCAACCGTCTGTGGAGACATCCAGACATCCTAAAGCACCTCGAAGAGAGTGCTTGCACGCCTTTTCAAGACCTGTACCTCCACATGCATTAGTAGGTTTAAAACCACGATAGCGCAACGTTACGTACCTCACATACGTGCATGCATGAGCGTATAGGACCCATACCTCGGCACTTCACGTGATTTCAGACGTCCAACTTCAGCTCTGGACATTCACCACTACTCCAGACGTCTGGCAGATGCTCCGGACTTCTAATACTAGAAAGATCCAGTACGCAGAAACTTCCTCTTGTGGTCCTGCTTCTCGCAAGCTCCGCCCACAATGCCTGCAGCAGCGACCCCAGCAGCAGCAGGATGTTGAGGACCCTCCTTCGGTGACCGCTCCCACGAGCTCCTTCTCGAGCATTTACAGCTACACTCCAGCCACACCTCTTTTGTCTCGCACCCCCAGACTCCTCGGAGGTCCTCTCACCTCCGAGCTCCTCGCTGTTGTACCTGCAGCTCCCTGCGCGTGAGTTCTCCTACTCAAGCTCCTCCGGCTATGCACGCTCGAGCTCCCCCGAGCTCTCTCTTCTCCCTTCCACGCTCTCCCTCTTCCTCGCTAACTCTCTCCCTCTTTCCTTCTCCTCTCGCGAGCTCCTCTCCTCCATGCGCGGCTGCAAGCAGAGACAGAAGGCTGTTGGTGCTCGCCGGCAGACAAGGGAGGGTAGTGGAGGTGGTGGTGAGGGTGTGAATGTGGAGAGCGGTGTGGGGGGTTTTATAAGGAGAGTGTGTTAGGGTTTTGGTGAGGGAGAGGGAAGTGTGCGTGTGTGTGTACGTGAGTGTGTGTGTGGTGTGGGAGGAGAGAGAGGAAAAGTTGCGGAGCCTCCCCAGCTAAACCTGTCTTCTTCCCGTAAAGCCCACACACTAAATTCAAAGGGTCAAAATTTTTGCTCACGCCCCTAACTTTCCAGAGAAACTCCAAATGGTCCTTGGAAAGGATCATTTCATAGACTCTTCAGGTCTTCGGACTTAATCAGTTCAAATGTCCACTAAAATGTGGACTTGTTCTCCAATCCTCGCCATCGTAATTTATATTAATATGGTTAATAAAGTAGGGTGATAAGTATACAACTTATCAACCCACCCTCTGATTTGGGGAGACTTTTAGCTATGCATCTACCCAAGTTTTGCACTGACTCACTCATCGGTAGTTCTAACAGAAATTGGGTAGCCAATGAACCTTCTAGGGTAGTATGGCTGGCAAGTTGTCGTGGGTATAACAGCCCATTGGCCAGTTGTTCAGAGCTTAGCCACAGAATCATTCTCTTTTACTACTTCCTTTAGGTAAATCTTAGATCAGGAAAGCCACCTACTTAAACATATATAAGAAAAGAAGAAAAAAAAGAAATAGAAAAATAGAAAAAGGAGAAAAAGAAAAAAGAAATAAGCCACACTTCACCGCATGATTATGGCTGGTAAGTTGTCGTGGGTAACAGCGATTAGCCAGTTGTCTAGATCCTAACTCATAAAATGCACAAGAATTCCAAAACACTTACGAAAGAAAGAGCGAAAGTAGCATAATCCGGCGAGATGTACACTGGGTTCGCCTTTATGTTGACCCTACAAAAATAAAAGTAGGGAGAAAGCTACCAGTCAGATAGATACACCTTTAGGTAACATTTTCTCTTTTCGGATCACCTAGGGGCGTAGAAACCCAAAGTTCATTTTAATTGACATTGAGTGACTCTATCACAATTTTCACGATAAGATGCTTAACACTTAGAGTCCTTTCTGAGTCTTAGGTGGGTTAGGTAGCCATAAAAAGTTACCCCGAAACTCTTAACTCCAAAATTCAAAAAAATTTTAGAAAAGATGAAAAGGAGAAAAATATATATAACAAGGCGAGGACTTGGGCGGTCTATACTTTGGCTGGCACCCGAACGCTATTGAGCCTCTGTAAGTTAGGTTCTTAGTAGAAATTTCCTCCTGTTGACAAGCAACTGGTGCCTAAGTGATTAATTCTTGATTCTAGTTGTAAATAACATTTAGATTAACCTTGCTAGGGACTAGCAAGGGGTGGGCATCGGGGTATGATGACTCTACAAATAATAGTGTTAATTACATCAATTAGAGTCAATTTCTGGGTGCATGTGCATGAATACCATATTACAAAGGGTTTAGGAGCAATACATGCATATTGTGTCATTTCTACATTAAGATTTCTTTAAATTAATGTTTAATGACCTTGTGTACAAGTGCATATTGAAGCAGGTCTTAAATGAGCAATCGGATCGCACAGATAAATCTGGATTGATGAACGTAGTCCAATGAAGTAAGAATTATCTCGATTGGAGCCCTGTAGCATCTGGTATAAAGTAAAGATGATGGACGACCCAAATAGCACCATGTGGCGCCATCCAGGCCACCCAACAGCCACCAGCATCTCACCACTCTCCTCAAATGCACCTTCATCAAGCGATCTCAGCCGTTAAATCTTGATCCAATGGTTGAGAATGCATGCACGGTAATTCGCAAAAGCAACGAAGTTGCAGGTGTAACGCATTGGTCCACACCTCAACCCACACATGGTGAGCGCGAGTTCGAGACTTCGCGAGGCACAATTGCACTGCACATGAAGAGGCGGTGAAATTGGGCCACCGGATCTCCATCGGGCAAGAGCTGAAGCAGCTACATGGCACCATCCAATGCACGAGATTAGTGCACGTGCCATCTGACGCACAATCAGGCACGTAATCATACATGTGGGGGTGCATGATTCATTAAGATGTCTGAGCACTTCATCCTCCATCTGATCGAGTAGGGCGTAATCTAAAGTGTGCGTTTGTGCGCAATTTAGACCTTCACAATTCATCAAACAGCCATGGCAAGCCAGCGAGTGCACGGGCATGACGCGCAGGCATGTTGCACGGGCATGATGCGTGTACGTATGTGCTGCACTGCACACAACTGGGCATGGGCGGTGCACGCACAGGCGTGTCCTGTGAGTGGCTTCAATGCAAGGCCCAGCCAGAAGGTGTTTCTTTACCTATAAAAGGCCTTTAAGACCCCCATTTGCACATATCTTGTACCAAGCAATTCCTCTACCTCCATAGAGCTTCAAGCAAGGTCCCGGAGCTGTTGATCCACCGACGGAAGACCCTCTACTGCCGTGGCTACCTTGCCTCTCCATTTAGCTGTTAGTTTATTTAGTTTAATGTTTATGTTTAGTTAAGCATTCATCTAGCTTTATTGTTAGACGTTTGTGCTTATGCAATAGAATTCATTATCGTGTTCAAGGTTCTACTATTCCATGTTTTAAGTAACGATATTAATCTACCATCTTTTAGCAATCATATTCTCCTATGGATTTCTGACCCTATCATTTCTCTCTCTCTATCTCTCTCTCTCTCTATCTCTTAATGCGAACAAGCAAAATGAAATATTTTGTGACAATGAGCAATTAAACGATTCAGATTTTTTCCTCCTTGAGATCGACACTCGTACTCACTTTTGATTATTCTCTTTAAAACTGAAGTGTAAGCGTACTACTACAACTGACGAATTAACTGATGTGCATACATCCAAATAGCCAAAAATGTCTATCAATGCATGTTCTTAGTGTCATATTAGCATCATACATTGGAAATATTGCATAACATGCATAATCATGCATTTAGGTCAAGTTGTATAAATTGTATAGTAATTGTCTCCTTTTATGGTCAGGGACAGGGCAATTTTTAATCGGGGCCTCAAATAGAAGATCCAACCATACGGATCTGATCAGGGTGACGATTGGAGTTCAACGACTACAAAATCGCCCTGATCGAACATCCGTAGCACCAGATAGAGACCGAGGAAGTCTAAAGATCAAGGGCCAAGATGATGCTAATATGCACTTCAGACGACAAATTTGACCGCATGGATGGGTTCAGATTGATGATCACAACCTAACAACGCAAAAATCGGCTCAATCTGACATCTGTGGCACCATCTACAACACACATAAGATGGATGGCCAAGATGGTGCCACGTGGCACCATCCCAACCTCCCAATCGACCATAAGAATTGCCGTTGCATCTCCAAAGGATTTCCAATGCATGATCTGGGTTGTTGGATCTTGATCCAACGACCGTGAGCAAGCGTGCCTAAAAATAAAACCGCGACAAAGCCACCCCACTAGCACAACGGTCGAGCGACATTGCACGAGCGTACGATGTGCGTTCGACTCGCCATCTGCAGCACGCGAGCATTTAATCGCGACTTTGCGATCGGCTGTGGGTGGCTCGGATCATCCAATTGCGCGCACGCATGATCTGACGCACAAGCGCATGACCAATCGCACGCAGACACGCGGTTAACCGCAGACGAAGGCACGTGCGAGGAGAAATCTGAGCCGTCCAATCTCGTGATCGGACGGCTAAGATTTGAAGAACGTGAGTGGGCATTTTGAGCGTAGACGGCAGGGAGGCACGTGTGGCGCGTGCACGTCGGCCACGATCAAACCTTTAGTGACAGATAAACACCTAATTTTAATGCTTTAAGTTTGAAATGACAAATTTGCCCTCAATTCCTACAACTATAAAAGGAGACCCAACCTCCAGTTCTTCTTCATCCCTTCCTTCACTTCTCTCCCTCTCCAAAGCTCAAGAGAAGCTTGTCCCACACCCGGGATGCTATTCTAGAGCTAATTCTAATTTTCTTGCCCCCATTCCGGAAGTGGATCCCGCAATGACGATGTGCTGCCTTGTTCCCACTTCTTCCTACTTCGTTCTCCTTCCCACTCCATCCCCTATCTTCCAGGCGTCATCCCGTCCAGCTCATCCTCCAAGCAATTATCAAGGAGGATAACCTCTCTCTATCTTCTCTTTTACTGCTTTCTAGAATAGATTTCCTGCTTTCTAGTGTAGATTTCCTGCTTTTTAGTTTAATGGATAGTTGCAATCGCAATGAACATCAACTTGTGATAATGAATTCCATGTTTATTCTATCTCACTTTTGTCTTTGTTTGTAATATTCTCTCTCTGTCTTCTATTCTTTATTCTTTAAGTATATAGTTAGTTTAAATTTAATTTGACTAGCTAATCTGCTTTATGACAATTAAACCCAATTTTAAATCGAACGTATGCCTCCTTGCGTTCAACCTGAAATTCTTAGAATTTCAGTATAAATTTATTTGTTGACGGATTTCTTCGTAAATCGAACTACAACAATGGTTTTTCAAAACTAACTTCGATCTCATAGTTTTCCATGCACAACATTAACCAAACACATTTCACGATGTCAATTAAGATCTTGTTGTGGTTGAGGTCCTTAGAGAATTGGGTTCACCTCGAGAATCAGATCCTCTACCAAAGAGCCTATGTCACAAATTTCCTCAATTGCCCCCACAGTTTATTCCTTTCTAGGCCTTAAAAATATCTTTCCTTAACAACTTATCGTCGAATTTTAACTTGATTTAGTCCTCTTCACAATTGATATTCGCCCTAGCAGTCGTTGGGAATGGTCTCCCCAAGATGATCAATGTGTCTCTCAGATTCTCAGGAGTATCCATGTCCAAAACGATGAAATCCATCGGGAAATAGAAATCTCTTACCCTAACTAGTACATCCTTGAGAATTCCTCTTGGTGACTTGATCGATCTGTAAGCCAATTGCAAAGTCACCTCAGTCAGTTTGAGCTTAGTTTCCTCAAAGTGGTCTAGTTGGGAGGTAGGAATCAGGTTTATGGATGCTTCTAGATCCAATAAAGCTTGATCGAACTCTAGGTTTCCTATCTTGCAAGAGATCAAAGGGGCGCTAGGATCCTTTACTTTTTGTGGGATTTTACTCAAGATTATAAAGCTGGCTTACTCTGATAACACAATCGGATTCCCGTCATTATTTCGTGACTTACTCTTCGATGTACAGAAGTCCTTTAGAAATCATGCGTAAGTCGATATGTGGCAGATCACATCCATTAATGGAATGCTTATTTGGACTTGCTTAAAGGGCTTGACCAAGTCCTCCTTAGATGCCACAGGTTTGGATTTCCTATTTCCTTTGGTCAAGGCCTCGAGAAGTGGAACATCTTTAGGTTTTTCCAGGATTAGTTCAGGCTCTGGATCTAGGGTGGGTTTGTCCTTGATATCCATCTCAAACTTGGGTCTTGAACTACTCAGACCAAATTGACTAGGATAAGGTGGGTCTCGAGAAGTTTTGCCACTACGAGTAGTGACGGAGTTTAGGCCTGCTTGGTTTGGATTTGGAGTTGGCAAGATAGGAGGTTGCTATTGATATCCCATGTACGAAGTAGAAACTTTCGACCCATCAGGTAGAGGTGCAGAAGGGGCCTGATAAACGTAATGTGGTTGGCCCAGATTTGGGTTCACAACATGACTCTGGAGTGGCACATTGTTTGGATTCGGTAGAGGTTGAGACGAAAGTGCACCAGGTTGGCGAGTCCCAGCCATTTGTGAAAGCTGATTGCAAACCTTTGTAATCTCCGCATTATGCTGCCTCTGCATGGCAGCATTGGCCTTCTACATATCAGCTAATGTCTGTAAAATCAGGCTCATCTAGTCTTCCTTGCTAGGCCCAGTTTGAAAGTTTTGGTTGGACCTAGGATGAGCAGGCTAATATGGTTACAGATTTTGTGGTCGAGGTTGGAATTGAGGTCTAAAGTTCTGATTATTTCCCGACTAGGAGAAATTCGGATGATTACGCCATCCAGGGTTGTATGAGTTAGAAAACGGATCATTCTGGATGGTGTGGAGCTCCTTGCAGGGTTGAGTAGCTCTAGAATAATCAGGATATGGGGGTTTAGAGTCCCCTGACTAGATTAGGGAGGTTCAAAGTTCCCTCCAAAGCCTGGATCAAACGTGCATATGCATCCATCCCCTGATATGAGTGGACATTATGCACGACCTCCCTCCCTGTGGGCAAATGCGCATACGTGCTTTGCTAAGAAGAAGTGGCTCTTTAGAGTTGGCGAGTCAAGTCATCCAGCTTCTTCTCGATGATGGAGGTCTTATCCAATCGACTAACCATTAACTCCAGATCGATAGATGTGGATAGGTCTTGTGTTTCGTGTACCCTCGTGTGTTTGTCAGTGCACGGGTAGTCGTTCAGTCGAAAATACCCATAGAGTCATTGTTTATGGAGTTCCTGCACATGTTCTCGAGAATCTCCCAAACTGTCTTCATCTTTACCTATGAAGTTGCCTCCATAGGATGCATTGATAAATAATCAGATATCCTCATGGAGTCCCTAGCAAAAAGATTGGACTTGTTCCCATTTAGGAACTTCGTGATGAGGGCATTTCCACATGAGATCCAGAAAGCGATCCCATGCCTCATGAAGTGGTTCCCCCTCATTTTGCGTGATTTGGTGCCTTAGGGCATTAGTGTGCCCTACTGGGAAGAATTTCTTGAGAAATTCAACTTGTAAACCCTCCTAGGTGTTGACCAATTGAGTCAGAGACCACTACCAATGGGCAGTCCCCTTCAATAAGAAGGGAAACATTTTCATGAGCAAGGTGTTCCGGTTCTAAACATTGGGATCGAGAGTCTAAGCTAGATGTTTTAACTCTTGGATATGTAAGATAGGGTCTTCAGAGCCCAATCAATGAAAGTGGGGGACTAGTGGTGATAACGTCATCATCAGCCATAACTAGCTTTAATTAGTCATAATCAACAAAAAAATGCTCCTACATAACCGCCGAAGAGCCATAATTCAGTGCATATCATTTCTAAGAATACATTAAATCAAGGTTAAATTTGTAGTTTTCACAGAAGATCATAAATGCAGAGCAATCATGGGGTTTCCCAGGGGTTTATTAAAGGTCAAATGGTTATAAATGTCAAATAAGAGGGTTCATACAGACAGAAATAGGTTTTCACGCATTACAAGAATTAATGGACATCCAAAACTCTAATTTCAGACCTGCTTAATTAACTGAGCTTTTGGTCAGAATAAAATTCACCTAAACCTTCTAAAAATCATAGAAAAGTATTCTATAAGGTTTGGTATCCTTGATTTGACCGTTGGAACCCATTTTGACCTAAAACAATCTCAAACGGATAGTTTCCCTAATTTGGGTTTCTATGCAAATTAATTAGTCAAACTTGGTCAAAATTAAAATATGACTTCACCATCAAATTCCTTGGGTCCAAATTAGGTTTGTACCAAAATTTGGGCCCAATCAGAGATCATCTTGACCTAGTTTGCATTTCAGTCCAGTCTGATTCTTTTTCTCACACACATGCCCTAGCTTTTTGAATTTCTTGCAAAATTCCCCCTAGCTTTTATCCATTCTTGCAAAAAGGTCCAACCACCATCTTCTTCGTACAGCGAAGAAGGAAACTTTTAGTTCCTAAAACCCGAACTGCCTCATTTAATCCGACGAATTGATTGATGAAATCTCAATCAAAAATCATCAAATTTGGCGAAAATGATCCTCAAATCATTCTGCATCAAACGAGATCCTCCTTGGGGCCAATCATGGCCAGAATTGGCTCAGCGAGCTCGAGAAAGTTGAGCTCTCCAAGCAAAGTTAGGAAATGTTCCCTTTTGAGCACTTTTGATGGGTAGAACCCCACCTATAAGAGCGGCCGCACATCCTTAACTAGTCCTTCTCTAGTTTTGGCGTGCCATCCTCCTTCTCCTTATTCATCTTCGGCTGCCATTAACGAAGGCCTGGAGCTTCTTTGACTCTCCTCATCAGCCGGTCCCACGTACAATAGGGATAGGGCTTCCTCCCTACACCTCGTCGCCATGCTTCCGAACAAAGAAGGCAGCCCAATTACCCCTTCATCGGTTCCATCTCCATCTCCTTCGTCTTTAGCTCTGGCATACCTCTGGCAAGCCTCCTCAGGCGTCTGTTTGCCCAATTAGTTTAGGGCTTCTCTTCCTCTACCCTCCAATTAGGTTTAGGCCTCCAAGGTCGGCTACCACACCTCCGACCACCCTCAACACCGGCATGCCTCTACCCATCTCACATCCCATACCCTACGCCAAAAGCATCACCTCAACCTCACGGAGCTTCCCAGCTCCTCAATTTCTCCATTAACCACCTCCATCACCTCCCTCCATCACCGACGATAGAAGCTCACCGGAGATTCTCCGCCACATGCATATGACCACTCGCACACCCAATTTCTTTAAGGCTTTTGTCTGGCGAGTAGCGTCGGACCTTCTCGTGTGCTTAATTCCTTCTCTAGGGCCGTATTTTTGTCACAGGTACTTCGCCATCTCCAGTCATGCTCTCTATCTCCGACAACCGACATCTGGCCACCTCTAGTCTCGCCCCCACCCTTAATCGACATGAAATAACCTCACGATCAGTTCTAGACCATCAATTGGGCAGAACTACACCACACGAGCACCAATCAGACTAACCTCCAGCTGCTTAATGCATGTGGAAGAAGGATGTAGGATTACTCCCACATCATAAGTTGACTGATGTAGACACAACTATTGAGGATAAAATGCCTGTTCATGCATGTTCCTAGGCTTACATTTGCATTTCATGTTATAAATATTGCATAGCATGCATCATCCTACATGTAGAGTAGTTGTGTATATTTTAGGTTAATTATGTCTTTTTTATGACCAGGAGGGAAGAAGATTTATTTCAGAGTCTCTAATTGACGATCTGAATATACAAATCTGATCAGGATGATGATCGGAGTCCAATGCCTCCAAGATCGTCCTAATCGGAATCCCGTATCACCTTATGCGATCCAAGGAAGATCAACAGCCAGGGGGGCAATGAGACATCCTTACGGGCTTCAGATGAAAAATTCAACCATACGGATGGATCCGGAGTGACGATCGCAGTACGACAGCATGGAAATCATCTCTATCTAAGCACCGTGGCACCCTCTAAAATAGAAAGAAGATGAATGGCCCAAATGGTGCCATGTGGCTCCATTTAGATCGCCCAACACTGGCAGTAGTAGCCGCACCTCCTCAAAGGCCTCTCCCCTCATGAGATCTGAGCCATTGGATGCTCATCCAATGGGTCTTGTGAAGCCACGTCGCCCTCCCTTCTTCAAGAGAGCCTCCATCGCATGATCTTAACCGTTGGATGAAAATCAACGGCTAGGATTGCTTGACCACCGGCTACGGTTAATGCAAAACCGTAACATCTTTGACGTGTGGTGCAACGGCCTTGAGAGGAGCTCTCACAGCCATGGCGTAGGTTCGACTCTCCCAAGCTCCTCTAATTGGCCACAAAAGAGGAGAGCCTCAATTTCGACCGCCTGATAACGCACGAGCGGCCAAGATGAGGCTACGTGGGCGTACGGGTGAGCGTCGATGCAGCATGCAACCATCAATGCACCTCTGGACGCACCATCTCACGCTCGATCAAGAGGCACGATCTCTGCACCATCTCAGCTGTCCACTTCTGATCCAACATCCACGACGCTTCCAACCTTAGTGGCAGCATAGCGTGGGCATGTGCATGGCTAGCGCTAACCTTCAGTGACAGCTTGGGCGGGTCTTTAGTGATGCTTGCAGCTGTCATTAATTTCCTGTATGTGCGAGGATAGCTGCAAGCGTGAGCGATGGGGGTGCGATCTTCAGCGGCAGCTGCAAGGGTCTTTAGTGACGCTTGCAATTGTCACTGCAACCCTCTACACGAATTTCTTCCTCTTCCCTCCACTATAAAAGGACCCCTACACCTCCATTCTTCACCATCTCTACCTTTGCTATACCCACCTACTCTAGAGCTCTAGAAGCCCATCAAAGCTCCTAAGAGCTCATTCCCAAGATCCAAAGGTCCCCTATTAGTGTAGCGATCCTTTACCCCACCAAATATTCGTCATCCCTCTCACCACCTTCATAGGGAACCTTGGAGTCGTCCTCCCACCTCCATTCCGGTAGAAGATCACCTTAAGCTCCTTATCCCCATTCTGAAGTCTTGGTGAAGAATTCATCTACCCGGCATCCTCCTGCATCTCACCTCCGTTGTCCAGCACCTCACTCTCTTCATCCAAGCTACCGCCAAGCACTGTCGTCTCGCCAAACAACCGATTTGGGAGATTCCTCCTCACCCTTATCTCTTTTGTATTTTTTTAGCATATTGTAATAAATATTTGCATGATATATTAGATTTGTTTTCATCTGCTTTGTGAGTTATCTTGCTTGCCCTTTCCTTTACAAAAACACAAAAAAAAAATACAAAACCCTAAAACCTCAAAAAGAAACAAAACGAAGCGCAGATTTCAACGAAAGTAAATGTCACCTCCGTATGTTCGACTTGGGACTCCCTTGGAGTTTCAGTTATAAATTGTATTTGATAATGCATTTTGCGAGCTACGATGATGGGTTCTCGAAACCTTGATTTTTGTCACCAAAACCTGTTGATCACTGACGAAGAGGAAGCAGCGCATATATTGAAATCGTGAATTAAGCCATTTGCCCAAGACACCGGGGGGTTGGGTCCCCTGCTCACTCATGCACCCTCGTCCGCCACACACGCTAATGGACTTGGACCTTACCTGGACCCGATTACTCGATTAATTCCCTATTACCCTGGGTTTGAGAGAAAGGAAGAAGGGGGTGGATTTTGCTTTGAGTTGGTTCCCTCCTGTGCCACACTTAGTCGTTGAAGGCCTTGGCTTCCTTGTGTTTGTGAAGGAGAATATATGAACAAGAAAAGGAGGCTTTGTAAAGGAGGAAGAGCTGAAGAGGAGAGGCCTTGAGAGCCTTGTGTTGTGCTGTGAAGGCAATGTTTAAGTCGTCTGATATTGAGAAGGCGACGTCTGATTGGATAAAGCAATGTTCTGACACTATGAAAATATTGAAGTTTAAGTGGTTCAAGCCACTATTCATTTATTTCAAATATTGAGTAATTGATATATATGTATACATAGACTAATAATTGGTGATTTAAATCACCATTATTTTGTCTTAGATATCTTTTTGTCATCTTAAACTCTTGAAGTACTCATGTTTGTCATTGAATATCAAATTGAGTAGATATTATTCATTGAATATTATTATTGGTTTGATTTCTTATTCTCATTTATATATTCACTTTGATTAGCACGTGAATTGCAATACTTGCTCCCTATGTTCGACCTCAGACATCATTTCTTGATTTCGAGTTTATAAATTGTATTTGTTGATCAAGCTATTTAGGAGACTTTGCTACAACGAAACAACTTTAAACCTCCTATCCAGCCCTATCAACAACCAGGTTGATAATATTCAACTTCAACTCTATATCAGGTCCCCCGACCAGAATCAGCACCTTGGGTTTGATAGCCACAACTACAGGATTGTAGTTATCTTGCATCAATGGATGCAGTCGGGGGTTGGGCAATGCATGAATCAAGTTGATGAGAATTTGCAACTAGTCCTACAGGTGTTGAATGTCACCACCTTCTTATTCTAGATTCTCCATAGATGCAGAGGATGGAGAACCGGGATCAGATGTAGATGGATCAGAAGAGATATCAAATAGATCTAAAGGAGACCCAAACAAGCAGGTCGAGGTCTGACCTCGACGGGTGTGCCTTGCTAATGGAGGTCTTAATACAAATCTCAAAGACCTCCTCTTATACATGCACTACAGAAGAGATGATGGACTGGAAATGTTCTGGACCCAATCAAGGTACCTAAAAGAATTGGATGACTATGGCAGTTCGAGGTAGGTGGACCTCTGGATCAAAAACTCACACACCTGAGAATTACTTGGATAGCCAGGAAGGGAGATTCCCACAAAAACCCTATACGATAGAGCGTCCCCACGGGTTATAGGGTTTCCCCCATTCAACCTTCCTTATCACCACGGATCCAAGTAGACCGAAATGTGCAAATTAAGCCCTAAGTCTACCAATTTTAGGCCTAATTGTGCCATGAATTTTTACTTGAATTAGAACTTGATTCAAATGGTGATCTAATTTGAGGTTGGTTGATTCACAAAGTGAACCAATTTCACCTGACCTGCCCTAATGTTCAGGAAGAAATTTGGGTCAAGTCACCCAAACCACCCTATTTTGAGAACAGGTTATTTGGTCCCAACTTTTATGATTCAAGTGAACTTAGAGCCTTGATTTTAGGGTTTGAAGCTTAGATCAGTTCAATCAAAGGCTTAGGTAGCACACATATGCAAAGAGATCCATTTCCTTTATGAATGGCAAGTGTACACTAGCACTTCAACCCTAAGGTGAAAACCCTATCTGGATCTATTTCCAAGTCCAAATTGATTCCAAATATGGCACCTTGGACTCAAACAAGAAGGCGAGTAGTCCAAGGTGGCTTATGTCCCTAATAGGTGCAAGTAGTAAGGAATGGGTGTTCTAAATTGAATCAAATCAAATATGATCATAATCAATTGAGATGATCATGAATCTTTTGCCTTGGATGTATTACTAGAAAAATAAGTGTTGACAAGGCAAAATCGGGTTTTAAAGTAAAGCGTTGTAGTATAGTTGAAATTGCTTTGAAAACAAATAGATTTTATTACTCGAAGTTTAAGTCCGAGGTCGAACATAGAGAGCAAACTAGGGTTTAAAAATCAAGAGCACAATTTGAGAAATTGAATAAAATATGCAATAGAAACCAGAGTTATAGTGCAAAAATGTAAGCACAGAAGATATTAAAGAAATCAATGTATGAAGACAAGCACAAAAGTTGGACGTCTGATTTTGTAAATCAGACATCTTAAACTATGGCTGCTATAGTGTTGTGCTTTTCTTCCTTCTCTTCTTCTCTGATCTCTATCTCTGGCTGCTCACTTTCTTCTTCGTCTTTCTTTATTTTCTTCTGTTCTCGTGCCTTAGCCTTTCTTTGCCTTCAGCTCTGTCTCTGGCTTTAATCTTCTTCTTCCTTCAGCTTCTTCTCCTTCCTTCTCTTCCTTTCTTTGGCAGCTCCTTCTTCTTCTACCTTCAGTCCTTCTTTCTCTTTCTTCTCTTCAGCTCCTGCCTCTTCAACTATTTCTTCTTCAGCTTGTCTTCTCCTTCCTTAGCTTCCTCTGCGGCCTCCTCTTTCTTCTTCCTTGGCTTTTTCTTCTTCTCCTTTTCCTGCAAGAGCAAAACCTACACCTACCCACACGCGCTCTCTTCTCCTCTTTCTCACTTAGGTTCACTCTCCCGGAGCCACCATCTTGCCTAATCGGGTCAGGTACGTGCTCGGGACCAGGCCCACCAGTGTGCGGTGGTGGGCGAGGTGTGCAGGGTCGGGTAAACGAGTCACGCCAGGTCTACGGAGGCAAGGTCACGGACGAGGGGAGTGAAGGTGAGTGGGACCTCACCCTATGGTTAGGAGATGATAAGGCCTATGCAATTTTGCAATTTATGTAGCTGCGCGCGCTCGCCCACTTCCGAGGTGGGACTATCTTCCCACCTCCCTTCGTGCGTGCCTACAGCAGGGATCTTCGATTGATTGTAGCTGATGCTTCATCCTTCGATGCCAATTAGCTGCGTGGAGTTGTGTGCGAGGGAAGTCCGTGCAACCTGGGGCTATGAACCTGGAGCGGGCGGTCCTGAAGAGAGATCGCAAGCAAGCTCCTTGCTATTGTCAATGGCGGCGACCCTCCTGTACCTGCTAACACGCAAACAGCCTCATGGCCACGTCAGAATGCTCAGGAGGCTTCGCCGAGGCATGACAAATGTACTGCGGGGGTCAGCGTGGCATGGGACTGCTGGAGTGAGCGTGCCTAAGGCACCCTGTGTGCGTATGAGTGGGTGTGTTCGGGGGCCCTTGTGGGTGAGTGATAGCGTGTATGGAGTGAGGGTTTATGTTCAGTGAGGTGTTTTGGAGCTTATGGGGTGGTTGGCGAGGCGGATGGAGGTGCGGAGTGATGGGGATGCCTCACCGGAGGTCTAACCGGAGGTGAAAAGGAAGATGGTGATGGCGTGCGTCAAAGGGTGTTTTTGAGAGATAAGGAGGGGAAAAAGGAGTAGAGAGGAGAGGGAACTTAGCTGGGTGTAAAGAGACGAAAGGGGAGGTAGGGATGGCGGCCAGCTCGTATTGCCATCGTCGAAGATGAAGGCGCTCAGTTGGGGAGGATGGCAAGACAAAGGGGCTGCAGAGGCGTCGGCGGGTGCGGCATGACGCAGACAAGCAGGAGGAAGAGAAACCTACTACTGGTATTGTGGCTAGGCGATGAGGGAGAGAGAGGGAAGTCACCGGAGCTTGCTAAGCCACTGGCCGGAGGAGGAAGAGACGAATTTTGAGGGATTTTCCGGCCAATTTCAAGCTTGGGAGATGTGGGGTGACTTGGGTCTACTTATATAGGCCCTGGAGGATGGATTTGTGCTTGGAAGCCAATCTTCCAAGCACGGCAAGCTCATCGGAGATGGAAACTTGAAGGAGACCCGAATCTCTAATGCGTTCGCATGAGAGATTGGATACCAAATAGGGCCTCAAATTATGTTCATATTGGAGGAGATTTCTCAAAGAATCTCCCTTTCAATTTTGAAGGGGATTCTCTGAGAGATCAGGGAGATCTTGCCCTCGAAATCTCGTTGGAGTAGGATTCCCTCTGCTATAATGGCAGAGGGACCCAATTGCAAAGAATGAAGAAGAAGTTAGGGGGTTTCTGCAGAGATTTTCAAAAGATAGGGGTAGAAATGTAATTAGGCTGGACCTATTTGCAAAGTAGGTCAAGATGAATTCTCCTTAGGTCCAAATTTTGAAACAAACCTAATTTGGACCTAAAGAATCCAATGGTGAAGTTAAATTTTTAGTTTGACCAAGTTTGACTATGAAATTTACACAAAAATTCAATTTAGGGCAAATATTTGACTGAGACCCCATTTTAAGTCAAAATAGGTTCCAAGGGCCAAATTAAAGGTTCTAAACCCTATAGAATATTTTTCTATGATTTTTAGAGGGTTTAGGTGAATTTTATTCTGACTAGAACCTTGTTAAATCAAGTGGATCTATTTTAGGGTTACAATAAGTCATTTAATTCCTAGATTTCACATGAACTCTTTTCTGTCTGATTCAACCCACTTATTATCTTGTTAAGACCATTTGACTTGTGTTTAGCTCATGAGGAAACCCGTTGTTGTACTACAATGGTAAAATTATAGTTTTACCCCTTGTTTCTTACTTTTATCTCAGAATGGTTATTCATGGAATTAGGACCTCTAGTTGGTTATGTAGAAGCTTTTGTTCTCTTTTATGGGTCAAAATGAGCTAGTTAGGGCTCATGATGGTGTTCCCATCATACCCCCATGCCTAGCTTTTACTAGTCCTTTAGCAAAATTTTAAGGTTTTAACTTCTGTTCTAGACCATGAGTTCCTTGATGTTCAGAGATTATGATGAGTGCTTTTTTCTTTTTTATTAGGTTAGAATGCTAATAGTAAGCCTAGAGGTACTCAAGTTCCAACCAAGATCCGGACCTGACCATCTCTAGCCTCAATCCGCCGCAAAGGTTTTTAAGGTCCACAGGAACTATCCTAAGGTTCGTTGGACTCCGTGATTAAAGCACCCATGCTTGTAACATATTTTAGCCTCGATTCAGTTTGCAGTGCATTTTTTGTAAGAGAGAGACAGAGGATTTTCTTTGTTTGGAGAGTTTTCCCTCTCTTTTCTTTTTATTTCTAGCTTCGGATTGGCTTCTCAACATAGTCTATATCAGATTCCTAGTTCCCATCATCAATCCTCGAAGGGTCCTTAGCAATCGATGCTTCGTGATAGCACCGCCCATGGCAACCCCTAGAATCCTAGCTTTCGAGATTTCACGATAATCCCACCCATGGTGTTTTGTAGCTAGATCCAGACCCTGCCAATCAACATTTCGTGATAATGCCGCCCATGGCATTTGAATTTGCACATGGTGATTACATGCCCCCAGTAGGATATGTAAATATCCTAGGAGACAAGCACCGAGGAGATGATATGTTATTGCGCATCTTCGATAGAAATTTCCCACCTCTCCACGCTGAGAACTTGTCCAAATCAACTTGTGTTGACTGACCGCTCCTAATCTAGGCAACTTTTTCGGAACAGTTAAACACTTTTGCATGATTTTGATACTTATGTGCACTGAACCAGATTGTGTGTGGATTGGGGTGCTTAGGTTAGCGAGTCCTGCAAACCAGAGGTCAGTTAATGAGGCCGAATACTCCTTAAGCCTTAGACCTAATACTCAAGCTTTGCATTTTCCCCAACCTCTTAAGGACTATCCAAATCTTAGTGGATACTTGAATTTTTAAGCCTAGGAGTCTAGCCCAAGAGGCCTAAGATCAGTGTTCCTACTAATCTCTTTTGTGTCTCATTAGCACTTTTTTTTTCTTTCTTTTTCTTTTTCTTGATATGGTATAGAACTTTAGTTAATCCCTTAATTTCTTACTAATGACTATCTCTTTTTTTTTCTTTTCATTTTGTGCTCCTCTTTTGACATTTTTCACTTTTCTCCTTTTTCTCCTCATGATTTGTATGGCCTCAAAATTTTCTCTCCCTTCAAAATTTTTTGTTCTTTTTCAAGATTTTTTCATTTTTTGGTGTTTTTGTGATATGTGATTTTTTTGTTGAAACCTTTTCTTGTGAGATGAGTTTTCACGGCATTTTGCACTTTCATACCCCCCCATGCCTATGATTTGCAATGTCCCCATTGTAAATTATGTGGGTTCGAGCTCAGCTTAGATCATTCATTAGAACAGGTTTTAGGTGGGCGAACGGGTTGAGGTGACTGTTGCGAACGATTTCAAAACTCGGGTACGTGTACCTGAGGTGGGGTCGACTGTTCTAAAGGATGAACCCTAACGTGCAATATGAATGCAGCATAGGAATGTCAAGAAAGGTTTCAAGTTTTTCAAAAATGACGGGTTGCCTCCCGTTAAGCACTGAGTTTTATGCCATTGGCTAGGTGCAATGAGCTCAGGGAGAATGAAGGGTAAAGGATATCTCAGTCAAATTTGTATTGGTCAAGTCAATGAACGGTTTGAGTCTCTGACCGTTCACGAGGAAAGGTTCTGAATCGTGGTTGAGTGGACTAATCTCAATGGTTCCATTTCTAAAGATTTGTCGGACGAGATAAGGTCCGATTCATTTTGATCGTAGTTTTCCTAGGAATAGTTTAAGCTTGGCATCAAAGAGTAGGACTTTTTGACCAAGATGGAAGATCTTTCTGGATATGTGCTTGTCATGAAAGGCCTTAACCCACTCTTTATAAATTCGTGAGTTCTCATACGCGTCATGGCATAATTCATCGATCTCGCTTATTTGAAACTTTCTGTGGGTTTCTGCCCTAGAAAGATCTAGGTTGTAGTTCCATACTGCCCAATAAGCTTTATGCTCCAATTCAACGGGGAGGTGACATGCCTTCCCGCACACCAATCTGAAAGGAGACATACCTAATTGGGTTTTGTGGGTGGTCCTATAAGCCCACAAAGCTTTCGGAAGTCGAGATGACCAGTCCTTCCTATTAGGTCGAACAGTAACTTGGAGGATTTTCTTGATCTCCCGATTTGATAGCTTAGCTAGACCATTAGTTTGGGGGTGGTAAGGAGTAGAGATTCGGTGTGACACCCCATATTTGGTCATCAGTGACCTGAACTGAACGTTAGTGAAATGGGCCGCTCCATCAGAGATTATAACACGTGGAATCCCGAACAACGAAAAGATGTTCTGATGAATGAATTTGATAACCACTTTATGATCATTGGTTCAGGTCAGAATGGCTTCGATCCATTTGGACACATAGTCAACAGCGAGTAGAATGTACTCGAAGCCATCCGAAATAGGAAAGGGTCCCATAAAATCAATCCCCCACATGTCGAAGATTTTGCATATGAGAATCAGCTGTAAGGGCATCAATCACGATGGCTCATGTTGCCTAAGATCTGGCAACGAGTGTATGCCCTACAGTGATTGTATGCATCTTTGAAAATCGTGGGCCAATAGAAGCCGCACTGGAGGACTTTCGCTCCGGTCTTATGACCTGAAAAACGTCCATCGCATGCCTGGCCATGAAAGAAGGACAATGCGTCCTGAATTTTCGCTTCCGCGACACATCATCGAATGATTTGATCAGCACTGATGCAGAAAAGATATGGGTCTTCCCAGAAGTAATACTTGACATCGGAAAGCAATTTGTTCTTCTTGGCATTTGGCCAATCGGATGGGGTCTGATGTGATGCCAGGTAGCTTACTATATCAGAAAACCATGGAAGCCCTGTATTGATAGTCAGGAGGTGCTCATCAGGAAAATGTTCTGTGATGGGTCCAGAAGGGTTGATGATCTCAGAAGGAAGGTGGGACAAGTGATCAGTTACCACATTCTATTTTATCGCTTTATCGTGAATCTCGAGGTCAAACTCTTGCAATAGCAAGATCCAGCAGATTAATCGAGGTTTCGCATCCTTCTTTGTAAGGAGATGCCTCACAGCTGTGTGATCCGAGTAAATGATAACACAGGAACCTAGGAGATAAGATATGAATTTTTCCAAGGTAAATACTACAACTAGCAGCTCTTTCTCAAAAACTGTGTTGCTACGCTGAGCCTCATCAGGTGTCTTGCTAGCGTAGTAGATGACCACGGGTTTCCCGTCAATTTTCTGCCTAAGTACCGCTCCTACAGTGAAATCAGATGCATCGCACATGATCTTAAAGGGTTGAAACCAATCAGGGGACTGTAGGATCGGAGCTTGGGTAACTCGATCATGGAGGATTTCAAATGCTTGAGTGCATTCCTTGGAGATTTCGAAAGGTACAACCTTAGAAAGTAGAGTGGTCAGGGGGCGCATGATTTTTAAGAAATCAGGAATGAATCGACGGTAAAAATTGACGTGCCCCAGAAAAGATCAGATGTCCTTGATCGAGCTAGGCATAGGGAGTTTGGAAATCAAGTTCACCTTGGCTCGATTGACCTAGATGCCTTTTTCTGATATGAGATGTCCCGGGACAATTCCTTCAGGTACCATGAAATGGCTCTTTTCCCAGGAAAGAACCAAATTCACGTCAATGCACCGCCTGAGGATTTGGACCAAGTGCAAGAGGCACTCATCAAATGATTCTTGGAATACTGAAAAGTCATCCATGAAGACTTCCAGATAATCACCTACCATATCTGAGAATATGGTAAGCATGCATCGCTGAAAAGTAGCGGGTGCATTGCAGAGACCGAATAGCATCCTTCGGAATGCGTACGTCTCGAAGGGGCAGGTAAAAGTGGTCTTTTCTTGGTCCTCAGGATGGATTGCCACCTGGTTATAATCGGAGTACCCATCCAAAAAGTAGAACATATTTCCTACTAGTTTCTCAAGGATCTGATCAATAAATGGTAGTGGGAAATGATCCTTCTTCGTGGAGGAATTGAGTCTTCTGTAATCAATGCAGACTCTCCACGAGTTAGCCACACGAGTCGGTATGATTTCTCCGATTTCAGTCATGATCATGGTGAGTCCTACCTTCTTAGGCACACCCTGGATTGGACTCACCCACCGACTGTCGGAGATCGGGTAGATGATCCCAGCATCTAGCCACTTGATGATCTCCTTTTTCACGACCTCTTTCTGATTAGGATTCAAACATCTCTACATTTCATGTGAAGGTCGTGCACCATCTTCGGTGTAGATATGGTGTGTGTAGTAAGAGGGGCTGATACTAGTCAAATCATCGAGAGTCCATCGAATGGCTCTACGATGTTGTTTCAGAACAGTAATCAGATGGGATTCCTAGTCAAGTGTGAGTCTAGAGCTGATAATCATAGGAAATGTTTGATTGGAACCGAAAAAGACATACTTTTGATGGTCGGGAAGAGGCTTGAGTTCCAGAATAGGGTTATCAGCAGCAGTGGGCGGTTCAGGGTGTGTGTCAAGAGCAAGGGAAGGAGTTATAGGTGTATCTAGGTCAGGTTCGGACTCCCCTGATTGCGGGTTTTGATCCTCTTATTGTTGATCGGAAGTGATCAGGTTGTCCTCAATATACGGTTCATCAACCACAGCCTTGATATCACATATTTGTTCTATAACACCGCAATTAATCCCTTGTTGGGCCTTAAAGATGTCAATCTTTAGTGTTTGGTTCCCAAATTTTAGTTCAATTTGGCCCTCCTCGCAATTTATATTGGCACTAGCAATGGCTAGAAAGGGTCTCCCTAGTATAATTGGTGTATCCCTTGGGTTTTCTAGAGCATCCATATCCAAGACTACAAAGTCCACCGGGAAATAGAAATCCCCCACCCTAACAATGACATCCTCGAGTACTCCTTTAGGTGACTTAACAGATCGGTCAGCCAACTGTAATGTCACCTCTGTCGGTTTAAGCTCAGATTCCTCAAGGTGATCAAGGAGGGATGTAGGTATTAGGTTTATGGAGGCTCCTAAATCTAATAGAGCTCTGTCAAATTGGGTATCACCAATGGTACAGGAAATCAGGGGAGTACCTGGGTCTTTTACCTTAGGTGGAAGTTTGCTCAAAATTACAGAGCTGGCTTGCTCTGACAGTACGATCGGACTCCCACTTTTGGTTAGCAGATTACGCTTGGGTGTACACACGTCTTTCAGAAATCGTGCGTAAGTCGGTACGTGCCGGATTGCATCCATCAAGGGGATGTTTGTATGGACCTATTCAAAGAGCTTGACCAGATCCTCCTCAGGAGCCACGGGTTTATTTGTCCTCTTTCCCTTGGTCAAGGCCTTGGGAAATGGAACCTTGGATGGTTCCTCTAGAATAGGTCTAGGTTCTTGATCTGGGACAGGGGTATCCTGGATAACTATCCTAGGGTTTGGGTTACTACCAAGCTGAAAGTGGCTTGGATAAGGTGGGTCATGTGTTGCTTTGCCACTATGGGTTGTTACAGAATTTAGTCCTGCCTGGTTTTGGTTCGGAGTTGGTAAAATAGGTGGCTGCTGCTGAAATCCCACATATGATGTCGAAGCTTCCATCCCGTCAGGTGATGGAATAGAAGGGGCCTGATAAATCATGTGGGCTTGCCCTGAATTTAGGTTCGTAGCGCGCCTCTAGTTCGGCACGTTTTTTGGATTCGACAAAGGTTGCGAAGGGAGTGTGCCAGGTTGTCGGGAATTCATCATCTGGGCAAGTTGATTTCGTACCTCTGTGATCTCGTCCTTGTGCTGTTTTTGCATAGCCCCATTAGTATTTTGAATGCCAGCCAGAGTCTGAAGGATAAGAGTCATTTGATCAGTTTGAGTTGGCCCAGATTGATAAGTGGGGTTGGGCTGAGGCTAAGGCAGCTAATATGGATGAGGAGCCTGTGGACGGGGTTGATATGATGGTCTTTGATTCTGATTATTTCCCACCCACAGGAAATTGGGATGATTCTGCCATCCAAGGTTATTGGTGTTAGAGAATGGGTCATTCTGGATGGCGTTGAGGTCCTCACAGGTCTGAGGAACCTCAGGGAAGTCAAAGTATGAGGGTTCAGAGTTCCCCCAACTAGAGTAGGTCGGATCGGAGTTTCCTCCGGTCCTAGAGTCAGATGGGGGTGGATACGGGTCCATCCCTTGAGAAGATCGATGATAGATGTTATGCACAGCTTCCCTCCCAGAAGGAGGCTGTGCAAACGGGTTTTGCGTAGAGGTGACTTGCTGCAGATGTTGAGTCAGCTCATCCACCTTCTTCTCAATGATAGAGACATTGTCCAACCGACTGGCCATCAATTCCAAGTCGATGGATGCGGATAGGCCCTGCATCTCATGTGCTCCCCTTGGATTCGTCGATGCACGGGCATTCGTTCGGTCAAATAAGCCCATGGAGTCATTGTTGATGGAGTTCTAGCACATATTCTCAAGAATCTCCCACACAGTGTCTTCATGTTGACCCATGATATTTCCTCCGCAGGTTGTATTGACGAATAAGCGGATGTCTTCACGGAGTCCCTGGTAAAAAGACTAGACTTGTTCCCATTTAGGAACTTCGTGATGGGGGCACTTTTGTATGAGATCCAGGAAACGGTCCCATGCTTCATGAAGAGGATTTCTAGATTGCTAGGTGAAGTGTGTGATCTAGTGTCTTAAGGCATTCATCCGACCAACTGGAAAGAACTTTTTCAATAATTCGGATTGTAATTCAACCTATGTGTTGATCGGATGCATTTGAGTCTGATACCAGTGAGTTTCTTTGTCCATGAGAGAGAAATATAACATCTTCATAAGAAGAATATCCCAATTTTGGACATCTGACCCGAAGGTCTGGGCTAGATGTTTGAGTTGTTTGATGTGCTGGAATGGATCCTTGGAATTAAGCCCATGAAATTTTGGAATAGCATGAATCATGTTGGGCTTGAGTTCAGAATCAGGACCTCCAGTCGGGATTTGGACTCGAGGTTCGATCGCCACCGCAGCAGGATTGTAGTGATCTCGCATCATAGGATGTTGCGGTGGGTTTACAAAGGCTTGAAATAAATCATTCAGGCACTGGAGTTGGTTCTCAAGATTATTCTCTTCTTCTACTGGTTGTTCCATGATGATGGAAGAAGGAGAATTGGGTTCTGATGAATCAGAGGAGATGTCTATGTGGTGGGGTTGCTGCACAAACACGGACGTCAAGGCTTGGCCTCTGCTGGAGTGAATCACTAAAGGAGGTCTTAAAGATGGTCTTAAGGACCTCCTACCAAACATGCACCGATGGTTTGGATGAGAGTAGAATGTGCTGGACCCAATCAAGACACCCAAAAATTTGGATGACTATAGAGGTTTGGAGAGGATGATACCCCTTAGTCAGAAAGCCGTCCACCTAAGCAATACCTGGCCAACCAGAGAGGGAGAGTCCCACAATGACCCCTACACGGTAGAGCGTCCCCATGAGTTACAGGGTATCCCCCACCCGATCTCTCTTGTCACTGTTGTTCCAGGTAGACCAAAATGGGGACTTTGACCTCTTAAGTCTACCACTTTTATTTAAGAGCAAAGGTGCTTAAGATTTCACTTGAACTTTAGATGTATTGAGTGCAAAAGTGACCTAATTTCAAGGTTGATTGACCCAACAAGGGGGTCAACTTCACCTATTTGTCCTTTGAGAAGTTTTAGATCCTTTCATTTAGGATTCAAGTGAGATTAAAAGCCTGAATTTTAGGGTTTTCTTGAATAAGTCTCTTCAACCAAGGCTTAGGCACACCTCTTTTTGGATAGTTGATTCTTGCTTATAAAGATGTGTCTCTAATACCCAAAATTGAAATCCTTAATTTGGCTCTAATTTTGGTCCAATTTAGTTGCCAAAATATGGTACCTAGGGCTCAATCAAGAAGGTGGTAGCCCTAGTTACCTTAAATGGGTGCACAAATTAGTATTGTTGTTGAAATCAAATCAGGCAACTTTGGTGAATTAGCTAAAGATGGAAAGCAGGTAGCCCTAATTGATTTTATCTTGTTTTCTCCTTTTCAAGATGAGGGGCTTAAGAGAAAGGACTAATCAGAAATTACCTGTCCCGGGTGTGTCTGTTGTGAGGCCATCTTCCTTTGAATCTTCTCCCCTGAAACAACCACAACAAAAGAGATATATCAAGTTAGTACCAACTCAGTAATTGTAATCAAGATTTCTAAATCGCTCGTTGCTCCCCAGCAACGGCGCGAAAATGTTGACAAGGCGAAATCGGGTCTTAAAGTAAGGCATTGTAGTATAGTTGAAATCGCTTTGAAAGCAAATAGATTTTATTACTCAAAGTCTAAGTCTGAGGTCGAACACAGGGAGTAAATTAGGGTTTAGAAATCAAGAGCACAATTTGAGAAATTGAATATAATATGCAATAGAAACCAGAGTTATAGTGCAAAAATGTTAGCACAGAAGATATTAAAGAAATCAATGTATGAAGACAAGCACAAAAATTGGATGTCTGATTTTGTAAATCAGACGTCTTAAACTATGGCTGCTACAGTGCTGTGCTTTTCTTCCTTCTCTTCTTCTCTGATCTCTGTCTCTGGCTGCTCACTTTCTTCTTCTTCTTTCTTTCTTTTCTTCTATTCTCGTGCCATAGCCATTCTTTGCCTTCAGCTCCATCTCTGGCTTTAATCTTCTTCTTCCTTCAACTTCTCCTTCCTTGTCTTCCTTTCTTTGGCAGCTCCTTCTTCTTCTGCCTTTAGTCCTTCTTTCTCTTTCTTCTCTTTAGCTCCTGCCTCTTTAACTCTTTCTTCTTCAGCCTTGTCTTCTCTTTCCTTAGCTTCCTCTGCAGCCTCCTCCTTCTACTTCCATGGCTTTTTCTTCTCCTTTCCCTGCAAGAGCAAAACCTACCCCTACCCACTTGCGCTCTCTTCTCCTTTTTCTCTCTTAGGTTCACTCTCCCAAAGCCACCGTCTCGGGTAATCGGATCGGGTACGTGCTCGGGACCAGGCCCACCAGCGTGCGGTGGTGGGCGAGGTGTGCAGGGTCGGGTAAACAGGTGACGCCATGTACGCGGAGGCAAGGTCACGGACAAGGCGGGTGAAGGTGAGTGGAACCTCACCTTGTGGTTAGGAGGCGATAAGGCCTATGCAGTTTTGCAATTTATGCAGCTATGCACGCTCGCCAACTTCCGAGGTGGGACTATCTTCCCACCTCCCTTCATGCGTGCCTGCAACAAGGATCTTCGATTGATTGCAGCTGATGCTTCGGCCTTTGATGCCAATTAGCTGCCTGGAGTTGTGTGCGAGGGAAGTCCGCGCAACCTGGGGCTACTAACCTAAAGCGAGCGGTCCTGAAGAGAGCTTGCAAGTAAGCTCCTTGCTGTCGTCAATGGAGGCGACCCTCCTGTACCTGCTAACACGCAAACGGTCTCATAGCCACGTCAGAATGCTTAAAAGGCTTCGCCGAGGCACGGTGAATGTACTGCGGGGGTCAGCATGGTGTGGGACTGCCGGAGTGCGCATGCCTAGGGCACCCTGTGTGCGTGTGAGAGGGTGTGTTCGGGGGCCCTTGTGGGTGAGTGATAGAGTGTATGGAGTGATGGTTTATGTTCAGTGAGGTGTTACAGAGATTATGGGGTGGTTGGCGAGGTGGATGGAGGTGCGAAGCGATGGGGACGCCTCACTGGAGGTCTGGCCGGAGGTGAAAGGGATGATGGTGATGGCGTGTGTCGAAGGGTGTTTTTGAGAGATAAGGAGAGGAAAAAGGAGTAGAGAGGAGAGGGAACTTAGCTGGGCATAAAGAGACGAAGGGGGAGGCAGGGATGGCAGCCGGCTCGTATTGCCGTCGTCGGAGATGAAGGCGCTCAATTGGGGAGGATGGTGAGGATGAAGGGGCTGCAAAGGCATCGGCCGGTGCGGCGCGACGTGGACGAGTAGGAGGAAGAGAAACCTACCACTATTATTGTGGCTAAGCGACGAGGGAGAGAGAGGGAAGTCGGCAGAGCTTGCTAAGACACTGGCCGGAGGAGGAAGAGACGAATTTTGAGGGATTTTATGGCCAATTTCAAGCTTGGGAGATGCAGGGTGACTTGGGTCTACTTATATAGGCCCTGGAGGATAGATTTGTGCTTGGAAGCCAAGCTTCCAAACACGGAAATCTCGCCGGAGATGGCAACTTGAAGGAGACCCAAATCTTTCATGCGTTCGCATGAGAGATTGGGTACCAAGCAAGGTCTCAAATTACGTTCATACTGGAGGAGATTTCTCAAAGAATCTCCCTTTCAATTTTGAAGGGGATTCTCTGAGAGATCAGGGAGATCTTGCCCTCGAAATCTCACCGGAGTAGGATTCCCTCTGCTATAATGGTAGAGGGACCTAATTGTAAAGAATGAAGAAGAAGCTAGGGAGTTTTTGTAGAGGTTTTCAAAAGATAGGTGTAGAAATGTAATTGGGCTGGACCTATTTGCAAAGTAGGTCAAGATGAATTTTCCTTAGGTCCAAATTTTGGTACAAACCTAATTTGGACCTAGGGAATCCAATGATGAATTTTGATTTTGGGTTTGACCAAGTTTGACTGAGCAATTTACACAAAAATCCAATTTAAGGCAAATATTTGACTGAGACCCCATTTTAGGTCAAAATAGGTTCCAAGGGCCAAATTGAATGTTCTAAATCCTAGAGAATATTTTTATATGATTTTTAGAGGGTTTAGGTGAATTTTATACTGACCAGAATCGTGTTAAATCAAGTGGGTCTATTTTAGGGTTACAAGAAGTCAATTAATTCCTAGAATTCGCATGAACCCTTTTCTATCTGATTCAACCCATTTATTATCTTGTTAAGACCATTTGACCTGTGTTTAGCTCATGAGAAAATCCGTTGTTGTACTGCAATGGTAAAATTACAGTTTTACCCCTTATTTCTTACTTTTATCTCAGAATGGTTATTCATGGAATTAGGACCTCTAGTTGGTTATGTAGGAGCTTTTGTTCTCTTGTCTGGGTCAAAATGAGCTAGTTAAGGCTCATGATGGTGTTCCCATCAATAAGGCAAGGTTGGATTCCTAATTTCTGCTGTTTCCTTTTTAATCTTCCCAAGAAAGAATGGGGATTAGGGAAGAAAGGGAAGATAACTAACCTACCTTTAGTGTGGTTTCTCCAAGCTTGATGTTCCTGAGTGCGCGATTCACCTCAAAATAATCAAACAAGACAAGTTAGAAATCAAATCAGAATGAATATGAATAAAGGTGAAACTATGCATTGCTCCCTGATGAGCGTGAATTTCACGATGTAAAATCAAGGTTTCGAGAGAACCTATCGTCATAGTCGCAAAAATCGCTACCAGATAAAATTTATACTGAAACTCCAAGGGAGTCCCAGGTCGAACACAGAGAGGTGAACGTTTGGTTTTGAAATCCGCACTTCGATTTTATTTGTTTTTGTTATTTTTGTCTTTTATGGATTTTTTGGGTATTTTTATAAAGCAAAAGATCATATGAATTGTTATCTATTATACTCTACACTAACAAAATAAGAGAGAGAGAGAGAGAAAGAGGGAGAGTGGGAGAGAGAAACATTTCATAAAATTGAACAATGTATATTACAACTAATCGAAATTACACTAGAAAGCAATAAAAGATAGAATGGGTTGAGAAGAATCCCCCTTGACGATTGCTTGGAGGACGACTCGCTCTAATGTCGCCTGGATGAAGGTGGTGGGAAGCTGGAGGAAGGAGAACGACAATAGACGAAGGAGGATGGGGCAGGATGGCGTCGCGGTGAGGATCTGCTTCTTGAAGGTGGTGAGAGGACGGTCACGTGATGCTCCACGAAGGGGGGTGAGAAGTAGGAAAAAATGTTTCATTTTCTACTCTAAAGGAGCATCCTAGGCTTAGGACAAGCTCTCTAGAGCCTTAGAGGTGGTGAGGGAGATAAAGGAAGAGATGATGAAGAATGGAAGGGGTAGGGGTCCTTTTATTGTAGAGGAGAGGATGCATTTTGTACATATGACATTTAGTGACAGCCATAAATGTCGCTAAAGATCTGCCGCAAGCATTGTTGAAGGTCCAGCTCACGTGTCCCATTACGCGTGCCCGTTGGTGCTTGCTGCTGCCTGCCTCCGTGCGGGCACTGTGTGCTGTCGCTACGCTGATGCGCGCTCGCGCTGCTGTGCGCACACGTGCACTATGTGCGCTCGTGGTGCTGTGCACTTGCGATGCTGCCTGTGCACCCATGGGTGGCCTAGATAGTGCCAAGTGGTGCAATATGGCCTATCTATCTTCCTTCCTTTGTAGGGGCTGCTACAACAGTCGGATTAGGTCGATTTTTACATCGTTGGGCTATGATCGTTGACCCGAATCCATCTGTGCAGTCGGATTTGTTGTCTGAAGCTCCAAATTGTGTCACCTAATCCCTTGGCCATTGATCTTCCTCGGACTATGTATTGTGTTACAAGACTCTGATCAAGGCAATTTCGTAGGCGTTGGTCTCCAATCATCACCCTGATCAGATCCATACAGTCGAATCATCAATCTGAGGACCTGAATTAAATCTCATTTTCTCCTAGTCATAAAAGGATGTAATTAACCTAAAATTTATACACACTATTCTAAATGCAGACTAATGCATGCTGTGTAATATTTATAATATGGTATGCATATTTAAGCCTAGGAACATGTATAAATGACATTTTATTCTAAATAAATGTATCTACATCATACTCTCATGCCTATTTTTTGCAAGTCCCTAGTAAAATCAAACTAAATGCTATGTATAAAAATAGAATTAGGGACTAATTGCTTAGGCAAGATTTGTTAATTACATTAGAAAATTTCAACTAAGGACCTAATCTACGAATAAACTAAGGACCTAATCTACGAATACTCAACAGTGCTCGGGTGCCTGCCAAAATGCAAACCGCCCAAATCCTTGCCTTATTTTGAAAAGGAAAGATGCATTTTTTTTCTATTTTTCTTCTTTTCTAATGTTTTTTTCTATTTTCGAATTTAGAGTTTCCAGGCAACTTTCTACGGCTACCTAACCTACCCAAGACTCGAAAAGTACTTTAAGTTCTAAGCATCTTGTGAAAAAGTGATAGACTCACTAGGCGACTGCTAAAACGGACTTCAGGTTTCTACGACCCTAGGTGACCTAAAAAATTCTATCTAAAGGTTTATCTGTTCAACCGGTAGCTTTCTTCCTACTTTTTTTTAAATTTTTGTATAGGGTTAACACAAGGGCGAACCCAGTGTATATCTTCCTGGTCTATTCTACTTCCCCACTTCTTCCCTATGTGTTTTGGGAATTATTTATGCATTTTGTGAACGGGGTTCTGGACAACCGGCTAATGAGCCATTACCACCGACCATTTGCCAGCAATACTCATGCCACTACAACAAAGAAGAGTTTTGGTCATGGTTAAAAATCATGACCAAAGGATTTATAACCGTCACCAATTAGCGTTACCAAAAAGTTGCATGGTGGCCAGGCTTTGGTCACGGTTCTACATAAAACCGTGACCAAAGCCCCCACCCTTAGAGTTTTGGTCATGGTTATAAACTGTGACCAAATAAACAGATTTGGTCACGGTTGGCAATCATAGCTCCCTAACCATCACCAAAGGGAGCACCATGACAAATTAACTGTCACCAAAGGTCTCTTAAAACAAAATAGATAAATAAATATAAATATGTTTGGTGAGTCCAATAGCTGAAATATCTAAAAAAAAGAAAATTTTTTATGATGGAAAATAAAATGTAAATATTTACAGCTTTATGATCATATCTTGCAGTCCTATGAAACGAATGCATACATTTGTTTTCAATAAACAAGATCATTATTTACTCCTAACAATACCTTAAGAGGTCAGACTCAAAAATACTCAAACCAAGAAAACCCATGTATAGTCAGAAAACCAAAATCAACATAAAGCTGAATTTATCATATCTAAGAAAATAAGTCAAAAATACTCAAACCGATATGATAAACCAATGTATTATCATATCTAAGAAAACAAGTCAGAAATACTCAAACCAAAATTAAACATTTTCGGCACATGAATAAACTATCAACATACAATCATCGACACCTCTAGAGCGAGATATGCTTCCTTGTTTCAGAGATATCGAGTACATTCTCCATCACAATTATGGGATGCAGGTCTTACCACCTAGCAATAACTATTGTTGTTCAAGTGCATTTCATGTTACACTTCAAACTTACATTTCATAGCAAGAAAAGTGCATGGACTTAAACCACTCGAGACATCAGTTTCAGAAAAATAGGATACAAGTGAATCACTCGATCACGATGCTCTTTAAACTCACCTTTCCCATGGCTTATGCGTAGATAGCAAGTGGATGCAATCAGTAGGCATCATATGTCTCCTCAAATGCTTTGGAGCCATCATAAGTAGATAAGAAGAATGCACTGTGATGCTTTTGCAGGAATCTGCATTAAGTGTAAAACCAATATCATTTGTTGAGAAAGAAAACCATGAAAAAAGATGCATGCTCATGTTACTCTTACAGCATCATACTCGTTATCAAGTATTCATATTTAAAGGAGATACCTAAATTCTCTTTAAAATGAATACGAACATAAAAAGATATGGATAGATTGATATCCAATTACATCCCTAAGTTTTATCACAAGCAAACATTAAAGACAAGCAAATTTAAAACCTATGATTAGACTGATCAAGTTTGGGAATAACTACAGAAAACTTGACAGTGATGCCAAGCTCGGTGTTGTTGAGACCTGAACTCAAGCAACCGAGCTTGGCCCATTTAATTAGATATCCAACTCTAGATCCAACCCAGTCCCAGTTAAGAGAATTTGGTAAAGTTTCCCAAAGACATCAATTAAAATAAAATAAGCATATAAATAATATAAGAAATAAGTATCTAAAGAATAGTAGTAGTTGAAGAGGTTGCCTCCATCCAAATAGTACCTTTAAAATAAATACTTAATCCCTGATTCAGCAGCAATATAATAATTTTGGTTGAAAATTGTGTCAATTAAGGTGCTTGTCTGTCCATATGTAAATTCTATGGTGCAAAAGTGCAGTAGCATTTTATTACCTCTCAGTAATTCAATTAATGCTTGTTCAAGGAGTTAGAAATAACACAAAATTGCACATGGATAAGAGTGCATGCATCCAGTGAATTAAAACTATATGTTTTAAGAAAAAACCAGTTCAATCTTTCAAACTAGGCATTCATTCAAAAAAATAAAGAATAACAGACTAAACAAGTAGTGCAAGTGTTAAGAATAATTCGAGTTTAGATTTATGAAACCCACAGTCAAAATTCTACCAAAAATCATTCACACACATAGACGAGCAATTTAAGAGCTCAAGGACAACTTGGCTTAATCATGACTAATGGCCTACACCCATCTATCTAGTTTGACCTTAAGTTACTCATAACAAATGAAGTCTTTTCTAGCTCACTTGCTGTTGGCTCCCATACATGGGATAAGGACTGCACGCAAAGGCATACATGCCTAGAGGTGGAGCAGCATATCCATACCCATTATAAAACTGGGCCCCGTAGTATGCATTATTATTCCACTGTCTACTTGGGTAAGCCCTCTCTTGCAATCCCAAAGAAAAGAGCAAGACCAATGCCTACAGCCATGGATTTCTACGAGGACCACATTTATATTCATTTAATGCAACCAAAAAATTTTTCATATTTCTTACATGTAAATGGGAAATTTGCTCCAAATTTGACTCCCCTCATTAATGGAGAAAAATATCCTTCTTACAAACTAGATTCCATTCATCTCAATAGTTTAAATGAAAAGAGATTAGTGAAGCAAAAACAAGTCCTCCTGTACCTGCTTGTTTGCAGGATTACGACCCCATGATAGGCGAACTGTCTGATTACCGATGACAGTTCCATTCAACTTCTGCAATGCTTCTTCAGCATTATTTCTGTCAAAAATAAACAAAGAAATAACCACAACCCAAAGCTAATAAAAGCACATCAATGCGATTGCTTTCCAAGATGAAGGGTGGTAGATAAAATAACTTGGCAGGTACCTATGAACAAAATTTACAAAGCCACATTGCTTTCCAACTGGAATTTTTACAGAGGATATTTCACCAAACTAAGAAAATGCCTGCATAAGATCTTCTTCACTTGCGTTTGGGTCAAGTCCAACAAAAACCTGTAAAACAAATCTCTTAAAAATAGAGTTGCTGCAGAATACTTCCAGAAGAAGACAAATATGAACCCACTATTGTGTTGCTCGAATCTACATCAGCTTGGCCTTGGGCACCATTGGAATATCCACCTGCAAGTCAATCATAAGAGTTCTAAATGCAGTTTCACAAGTGAAGCAAGTTGTACTTCAACAAGAAAGATCCCAAACAACTTGTATAACCCATCACATTTTTTATAGCAAATAACTAGGGCAAAATATCAGCCAAGAGGTGCTCAAGAATAAGGATTTCCTAGCACAAAATAAGGTAAAGCTAGAAACTCTAAATTCCAGGGGAAAATGCCCTTCTCCTTGACAGTTAGGACCTGTGCTTCTCTGATATCAAGCAACCTATGACTTTTCTGGAATGATGGTCTAGATCAACTATAGTAAGGATGATTCACTCTCCCTTCCAACTGGACAAGATTGCATTCCATCCTGCCATTTACCTCTCTAGGGCTGTAGATTCAACATGTAAAGCCAAAGAATGCTTGAACTATGCTTGCCCGTGTCTTAAACATTGGAATAACATGATACACACAACAGAGGACATGACAAAAAACTCAAGTACATGATATAAACAAACTAGAATTTTCTAACCGCAACATAGGAACTTCAATACATATCTACAATCTAGGGCTTTAAGATGGGCTCAGATATAGCTATCTAGGAATATAACATATCTAGGAAGAATTAAGGAACTGATGAAATAAGGGAAATTGAGACCTAATAGGGCAACTAGATTCAGTTAGAATGGAGAATAATACAAAGGATAAGGGCCACATAATCATACAGGCTTCTCATAATTTTTCCTTCTGGACAAAGGAGATACTATTTGGTACTTCATGGGTATTAGAAATTATTTTATGAAAAAATAAGGCATTTGTATTCTGCAGTTTAATAAGTGATTCTGGACTAAAATTAGGTAATTCCCTATGTGGACCACTTTTCCATTTGTCCTATGAGGTAGAATAGTGATTCTCATTAAGGAGCTTGTTCAAGGGCCAATGACACTCTTGGTTTTAACTTCCAAAGGAATCAACAATTCGAAGTGTAGCAAAAATTGGCATCCAACTCTTCTTTGAAAATCTCCCCAAGATTTCCCTGGTAACATCAAAAGCCCTCTCTAAATCAATAAGAACCATTTATACATACTTCAACATCATACATCTTACAAATGTATCACCTCAATCAAGACCAAACAACCTAATCCTATAAAATTGCACATTTCATATGTTTCTTCTATTCTTATATAATTCTACCTTGATGTTAAAGGAAGGCAACTTCTCAACCACAAAACAGATCCAGTGTGTTAAAATTACCTTCCCAAATTACACCTCCCCTGTAGTGGTCTGTAGCTTGCACAATTGAAATGAGCCTTTGACTTGGCCAACTCCATAAAAGTGGGAGGAATTGCATCATTCCCACTAAAAGCCTGCAAAATAAAATTTCCAACTTATCATCACTTGTTATGAGCACCTTCAAGTATTCATCCCTGATGTAATGAGGAAGATCTTCAATTCTCCATTCCCTTGATTTATAGCCAATTTGGATTCATCTCTTTCTCCTTTCCAATCAAGATTCCTATAGAAGCTCCCAAACTTTTGCTGTTCAACCTCTTGAATGTTTTTGTCTTCGGACAATGCAAAGCAAATGCTTACACTCAATAGAGATAGTGATGTAAGCATCCAAGGGAAATTTTCTCCAAGGCTGATTTCAAGCTCAAAGCAAGAAAGCAATAAACTTTAAACAAAAAAAGGTTGTTGCAATTTGATAATTCACCAATAAATCCACATCACTTCACAGAAGAATAAGGTGCTTGGATCATCCGGAGAAGAATATTGTTCCTTCTCATGGATCAAATAAAGATTGGCTCAATAGGTTGCTAATAGAGATGCCATGCACCCAACACAAGCCTACTGTGACTGTAGACACATAGCCTACCCATGGTCCACATTGCACTAGGGTAACATCATGATCATTGTGAATATCTTGATGATAACACCAACTACTAATGGCCACTCTTTTGATAATCAAAACAACAACCTTAAATCTAGTGATTAACCTCCCCTGGCAAATCTTTAATGTAAGTACAAAAATGTCCTCAATTTAGGTTTACCGATTTGGTTTTGGATTGACCAACACCTCATGAAAACCCCCCTGCATTAAGATCTTTGTAGTACCCTAGCTCAAAGGTTGATAGAAGATCTTAAATGAAAATAAGGCTGCTAGCAACTTTAAAATATAAGTTGAAGCAACATTGAACTTGTGACAATTTTCATTTATAAAAGATAATATATGATGAGAATTTTTAAAATAAACATTCTCATTCTCATGACATAATTGATTGTGAATGTATGCTTATGTTTATAACTACATTGATTAGAGTTTCACCCCCCTCCCCCTCCCTCTCCTCCTCAACAAAACACCTGCCTTGAGGCACAATGACAACATTTCTGTAGACTATTTCAGAAGCTAAAAAAGAGCTACATGGAACCAGAACTATAAATAGAAGAACTCACCACATTGGTGCTTGTGACGCCCTGCTCGACGAACTTGAAGAGGAAGCTTGGGGCCTCCTAGTCATCCCCCCTCCGAGGCAACGTTAAGCAAGCACCGACATCAGGTGGTCGAAGAACATGCACCGGCAAAGCGGTACCACATTTCCCTTCCTCGAATGCCGCCGCCTCCTCCCCTCTACATGCAATTGCAATTACATCCCACACTACATCAACCACAAATCCATGAAAGTGAAGAAGGAACAAGGGTCTCATGTTGCTGATCAGCGTCTTCCACTGCGGTTGGGGCGGAGGCCACGTAGGGCTTAAAGCTGAGGCAGAGTGAAGGGAGCAATGATCGACGAGGGGGTAATGCGTCGCGGCGGAGGAGGGGGATTTGTGGAAGGTTGGGGGAGGAGGAAGCGGAGAAGAGGTGAGGGAGGAGAGCGGAGGAGGCCGCTAGGGTTTCCAGCAGGGAATGCAAAGTGAGGTCTTCTGCTGGAATTGGGTATAACAACCAAAAAGCCCTCCAATTACCTTGAGGATTTCGATGGCGCCCGTGGGATTGTGCGAGGAAGGGGTGGAGGAAGCGAGGTCGGCGAAGAAGAGGATGAGCTCATCGTCGAAGCTGTCCTAGTAGTTCCTGTTGAAGCAGTTGCAGCGACCACCACCATAGGAGGGAGGAGGAAGGGGATCGGAGAGTGGAGAAGGCCCTTTGCTATCAAAGGACTGTCCTAACCGCCATGGCTGTAGTTGGCGGAAACCGAAGGGGATGTCAGGAGAGGGGGTGAGGGAAGGGTGAATTTTAGGGAAAAAATTTGGAGGGAGGTGAGGGAGGGTTTTGTGGGTAATGAAAAACACTTTTATCACGGCTAAAACCATCATACAGCCATGATTGAAGTCTTTGGTCACGGTTTTAAGTGGAGCCGTGACCGAAGGCGTTAGTTACGATGTTTCATGGTTTTGGGTGAAACCGTGACCATAAGTTACTTTTGGTGACAATTTTACAAAATGTAACCAAATAGTCGTGACCAAAACCCGTATTTCTAGTAGTGTCTGGTGAAGTGTGGCTTATTCATTTTGTTCTTTTTTTTGGGTATCTCTCTCTCTCTATATATATATATATATTTTAAGTAGGTAGTTTTCCTGATCTAAGATTTACCTAAAGGCATTAGGAAGAGAATGGTCGTGTGGCTGAGCTCTGGACAACCGGCCAATGAGCTGTTACACCGACAACCTGCCAGCCATACCACCCTAGAATGTTCATTAGCTACCGAATTTCCTTTAGAAATACCGAGGAGCGAGTCAGTGCAAAACATGTGCAGATGCTTAGGCTATAAGTTCCCCCAAATCAGAGGGCGAGTTGATAAGTCATGTACTTATCACCTCAATTTATTGACCATATTAAAGGAAAATTAACGTGGCAAGGACTCAAGAACAAATCCACATTTTAGTGGACACCTGGGTTGATTAAGCCTGAAGACATGAAGAGTCTAAGTGTTCAGGTCCTAAAGTATCATTTCCAACAGTGAACAACTCCTAATGCCTAAGTTCTCTTCTCCTAATTCTAGTTTTTTTTTGTCTTTTTCAATTTGATTTTTTTATGTAAAGAAAATAAAAGAAATTCCATGGAGTTAACATGTTACAACCTGGTTCCCGAATCCCTACAGGACATGAGAATCGGACCGACTTGACTGATCCCAAGACCTAGTCGTCCAACGAGAAAGTAACCAAAAAGCAGTAAAATAAACCACATTCACCGTGAAAGTAACTAACAGTAACAAAAATACAGCAATAAGAAAGTAAACTACTACAGTACACACCACCACAACAGTAGAGAAATATAAATGGTACAGAAATATGAAGTTTACAATAAAAGAGTACAAAGTGTAACAAAATACTCACTACCATAGAAAACGGGTACAACACAAGTACAACTACTGGGCTCTATTAGGCCCAGCACCTCCTGCAGCCGTAGGCTCTGGCTGCTCAACACTTGGACCTGAAAAGGGTAGTAAGTACAACACGTCAGCGAAACACTGAGTAGAGTGGCAACCAGCTAACTAAGAAAAATAGTAAAGATAGACAAGTAGCTGTTGTTTTTAATTTCTCCCTTTATTTAACTAATTATTCTTTCTTTCTTCACTTGGTTTATTTAACATGTCTTTTTCTTGATCTCGAATGTTCCTCGTGGGAACGATCTTGATTGCAATCTTTTCCGAAAAGTAGAAGTAGCATGTGGTGCTCTCCTGGCCAGGAGAGTCCCCCGTGCTGGTCCTACCCTCAGTCAACCACCCTAAGGTCACTGACAGACATAACGGTGACTACGGCACGTGCGATAAAGGCATGGGTAGCTACCCCACATTGGCACACTGTCAGTCATTTCCGTTAACGGGTGCACCCAAAGCACAGCACGGAACCAGTATAGGGCAGAGCCCTCTCAGTAATAGGGGTCTAGCCCCTCCATAGTAACCAACAGGGGTCTTGCCCCTCCACAGTTCGCGCACCCTCGCCTGACTACCCTGGTTTGCCCAGTGGGCATAATAAGTCGGTGTAGGATAGCTAGCTGAACCCCGGGCCCTGTGGGGTGGCTAGCTCCCTCCCTACACTAGTAGCTCTCCCCGGTACTGTGTACGCGAGGGCCAAAAGTCGGTACAAAGTGGCCAGACCTATCCCTGGGTCTCAACCCTAGGGCAGCTGGCTCTGCTCTGCACTAAGCAGGTAATATGTGCTTCCCTTAGTACCACGTATCCAAGAGACAACACACTTTCCCATTCACATTTCCAGTCCCATTCTATTTATTTCCAGGAGCTCTTCTCCTACTTCCCCGTAGGATTCATGCTCATGTTTCTCAGGCCAAGCCATACTAGGTTTCATCATTTCAGTTTTATTCGCATATAGCATGTGTTTCCAACATTTAATCTTTCTTTTCCAATTTATATACAAGTAGCTCGAATTTAGTTTTCAAACAACAGGAATTACATGTAGTAGTTACTAACAACAGTACTCTACATTTCACAGGCAGCTGTTATCCAATTGCAGGCAATTATCATTATTCTATCTACTCATCCAAGACTGCAATTCAGGCATTCAAGTCATTCGTTCCAGTGTTTCTGTTCCTATGATTCATGCCACACCCTAGGATCTATCATTCAATCTAGTGTTTCTGGTCCTAGGATTTATGCCATACCCTAGGATCTATCATTTAATCTAGTGTTTCTAGTCCTAGGATTCATGCCATACCCTAGGATATATCATTTATTCCAGATATACATTTATATTTGTAATTAACTAAGGGAAGCCACTCTACCCGCAAAATTGGGAGTAATGGGGGCTTGATCGGAGGGTCCATGCAACCCCCAAATCTGCAACAGAATGAGGTCGTAACACAAGGATCAACCACAAGGAACCACTCAGAACATGATAAAAGTATTTCAAACAAGTAGAGGAATTTATACAGAGAAGAACGGAATCTTAAACGCGGAAATCGGACCTCAAACGGACCCTGAACGGGTCAAAAATGACAATTCTGCCTTAAATCAGACGTCTGGAACATCTTCCAGATGTCTTAAAAGGAGTCCAGATCCATACCTCACTCTGTGCTACTCCTCAGACATCTAGAGATCCTACTGAACCATCTGGACCTAGTTCCAGATGTCCGACCACCTCTCCGGACATCTGGAGATGCTCTCTGCCATCTGGTGACTCGCCCAGACGTCTGAACTGCGTGGGAGGGCGTGTCCCGTGCCTTCCCGAAGCGAATCCTGCATGCAAAAGCTCTCAATACTGCACACAACAGAATTTCGACGGAATGGCCTGCATGGCCGTATCAGCAAAAAGGAAGGAATAGGCGTAGTACGTACCTCTCAGTCATCTGGAGCTTCCTCCAGACGTCGCCTGCGTCGTGTGGATGCAAGTCCAGACGTCTGATTCTAGGAAAAATCCCAGAATCAAAAGTTCCTTTGTCTTCTTCCTGCTGCGCGCGGCCGCGCCGCGCTTGCTCCTCCGCTGCTCTAGCTGGAGCAGCGTCGGGGAGGGCCTCTCCGACACACACTCCGCCTCACGCACACCCGACTGGCCTCGAACTGCTCCGGCAAGCTCTCTCTCTCACGACTCGCGCGCTCTCCTCTCCACTGCTGCACTCGGCTGCAGTTATTGCTCTCGCTCTCGCTCCTTCTCTCGCTCTCGCGTTGGAGGAAGGGGAAGACGGATGGATGTGGGGTGGCGTAAGGGAGAGGAGAGGGTATAAGTAGGCGTGAGGGGGGAAAAGGTGCTGCAGTCGGCGGGGGAAGAAGAAAGAGAAGGGGGCGACTGGGGTTTAGTCTGCGTGCAGCACGCCTGCAGACTCGCGGTCATACGTACGCAAAAATTGATTTCCAAACATCTGGCCCAAGTCCCAGACGTCTTAAAGAACTTTGATGGCACAGGTCTTAACAATAAAATAATTTCAAGATTAATTATCCACCCCTCCATGCCTAAATGATGCAATGTCCTTGATAAGTCCACTTTTGTGGAAATATATACAGGGCGAAATTTGAATTTCCTTTGGGTGGGAAGCTCCGGCAAGGATGGCCGGTCGCCTGAGGGGCCCCGACACCCGTGCCGATGACTCTGACAAATGGGCGATATGGCGCTCGCGATCTTGGCGTAGGAAGGTGCGTGGTGTCCATGTGCCTGATGGAGTTAGGACCCTGGGCAGGAGGGGTTTTCAGGGTGGCTGGAGCAGTAGTCGGAGGGAGGTGATTTACTTTAGATGTCGGCTTTGGGGGCACCTGGCGGCGACCTGCTGGCGGCCACCGCTTTGTCTTGCGTGTGGAGGATTTGGCCACAAACGGGACACCTGCCTGGCGACTTGCGGTGATTCTGGCGGCAGGGCTTGCAATACACCTTCGCATCCTAGGGGTGAGCTGCAGATGCCCCTCCCACCCCCCCCTCTCAACTCTCGGGGGACATGCTATGGATGTGGAGATTCCCCTGACCGAGGATGTCAAGGTAGCGAAGTTGGTACTGCGTGGTGCTTTGATTGGGGAAGTTATGTTGGGTACCCTTTCGCTGGACAAAATTCGGTAGTTGGTGAGATCTCTTCCTTTATCAACTGATGCTTGGAAAATTGCAGTTATTTCTTCATTGCGATTTGTGCTTTTTGATGTGGGTGCGGTAGATGTAGAGAAGTACTATTTTCAGACTAGCGAATTGGGTGGATTATCAGTGATCTGGCGGCTAGTATCCCCCTATGATGGCTCTCTACTTGAGCGTCCCCCTCAAAGAACAGCTTCCAGGTTTGGGTTTCTTGAGATCAGAGATCTGCCTTTGCATCTGAGGTCTAGGAAGGTGGTGGAAAACATGGTTGTCGGGTTTGCATCTGTGGCCGAGGATGCTGTTGTTGGTCTGACTGAAGGAGATGCTAGTGCTCTAAAAGTAAGGGTGAAGGTCTTCAAGGCTGGTACCATTCCTGATAAACTGATTCTCAGATGTGGGGGCGGCTCTTGGATGCTCCTTTTGAATTTTATTGTGGCAAACAAGGAGGTCGTGCCTAGACATCGCCCCCCTCTTATGCTGAGGTGCTGAAAACCAAAGTTCCTTCCTCGCAACCAAACTGTGCTAGTCAGGAGGTGGTGGCAGAATGCACTAAGGTAGGGAATCGGTAGTTGGGGTAGGGAGCTTGGGAGTTGAGGAGATGAGGACTGAAGCTCTGGAGGATGTGGCTAAAGTACCTCTGATCCAAGACCTCCCCTCTTATGCTAAGATGCTGAAAACCAAAGTTCCTTCCTTGCAACCAAACTGTGCTAGTCAGGAGGTAGTGGTAGAAAGCACTGAAGGTAGGGATTTGGTAGATGGGGTAGGGAGCTTGGGTGTTGAGGAGATGAGGATTGAAGCTCTAGAGGATGTGGCTGAAGTACCTCTGATCCAAGAGGTTGCTGTAGTGGTGGCTGAGGAAGGGGTGGAAGTGAATGTGATTAATGAAGCTATGGTTGAGGACTTGAAAGCCCATTCTAGTGAGCCTGCCGATTCTATTCTGGTGGACTCCTCTGTGAATTCCTTGGACTTGCAGAATTGCTCTCCTGTGGCCGACGTCATGCACTTGAAGTCAAAGACTCCTTCTACTGCTAGGATTGGGAAACCTCCATACAAGCTGAGGCTAAGAAGGCACACTCCTACACAAAGAGTTGATGAATCTGTCATTGTAGCTGTGATGAAGGTTGACAAAGCTTCTGCATCTAAGAAAGGGACTGACCTGACTCCCAAATGAGGGTCCTAACCTGGAATGTGCGTGGGCTGCGCGATAGAAGTAGGAGGGGGTCTCTGCTTAGATATCTACGTGAATGGGAAATCGACTGTGCCATCCTTCAAGAGACACACATAGATTGTGAGTCTGACAGAGCATGGGAGGAGATGAGGGCAGGTCATGCAAATGACCTTGTGGTGATCAATTCCAATGGCAGATCTGGGAGAATTGCCATCTGGTGGAAGAAGCAACTGCTGTGTTTAGAGGAGGCTTCTGTGGCTAGGCACCTTCTGACTTGCAGATTCAAAAGAGGCCAGGGGGACAATGTCTTCTTTGTGACAGGGGTGTATGGTCTAAACGATCCTAGTAGGAGGCAGGAGCTGTGGGAGGATTGGAACCTGGCTGCAGAGTTTGTAGATGGGGGGGCTTGGCTTGTTGGATGGGACTTCAATTGTACTTTATTGGGGAGTGACAGACCTAATGGGGTGGTGGACAGCTCTACCACTGGATTCCAATTGATGGTCCAAGCCTTGGGAATGTGTGATTTTCCTTCGTCAGGGGTTGAATTCACTTGGAGGAATGGTAATGGGCTCATGTCCAAGATTGATAGGTTTTTGGGCAATGCTGAGCTGATGAATCTCTTCCAGATGTCTGTTGTTTGTGGTCTTGAATGCCCATTCTCTGACCATACACCCTTGGTGTGGGACAATGGTGAACAGGTGATGGCTGGTTCCTACTTCAAATTTAGAAAGTCTTGGCTGAGGGAACCAGGTTTCAGAGACATGTTTGCTAGCTGGTGGAGGTCACAGTAGGGTGAAGTCATGGCTACCTTTAAATTGGCTTCCAAGATTGTGGCTTTGAAAGGTATGCTGAAGGAATATGGAGATATTATCTCTGTCCTCATACATCAGAAGTGTCGTGAGGCCTTGCTGAAAATACAAGAACTAGATACCAAGGAAGCTGTGACTCATTTGTCTGAGCTGGACCTTGCAGATAGAAAGAGATGGCAGGGGGTGGTGATTGAAGAAGACCTGAAATTGGAGATGGATTGGAGGGAGCATTCTAGGCAGCTATGGCTAAGTGAGGGGGATGCAAACACTAAATTCTTTCACCTAGCTGCCAGTTCTAGGAGAAGAACTAATCTGATCTCTTCAATTGTTATAGAGGGGCAGAGAATCACCTCCTTATCTGATATCAGAGCTAAGGCTATCAGGTATTTCAAGGAATCTTCTAGAGCTGCAGGTAGGGGTAGTTGGAGGTTGATAGCTATTGATCTACCCAAAATTAATGAGTCTTAGGGGTCCAGCCTGATTGAACCCATATCTGAAGCTGAAGTCCTGAAGGCCATTAAGGATCTCAACTGTGAAGGGTTGCCTGGTCCTGATGGAATCCAAGTTTTCTTCTACAAAGAACTGTGGGACATTGTGGGCACTGAGGTTATGGAAGTGATTAGAGAGTTTGAATGTGGCAATTTTGGCTTTGAAAGGATAAATAGATCTTATCTGTTTCTTCTGCCAAAGACCCCGGGTGCTGAATCCTTTCAGGAGTTTAGACCTATTGCCCTCTCTAACTCCTTGTACTTGGTGATTGCCAAGGTCCTGGCCAATAGATTGAGGCCCGTCTTACAGGATCTGATCCATCCTGCTCAATCAGCATTCCTCCCTGGCAGATCTCTAAAAGAATCATTTATCTTAGCCCAAGAGATGATTTGTGGCTGGCATAAGAGAAAATGCAAGGCCTTCCTTTGAAAGGTTGACTTTCTTAAAGCTTATGACTCCATCAGTTGGCCTTATTTGTGGGATGTGCTTAAAAGAAGGGGCTTTCCTTCTACTTGGATCTGTTGGGTTAAAAGATGTATTACCACTACCTCATTCACCCCTCTAATAAATGGTAAACCATGTGGTGCATGGATTTAGCCCCAATGTGGCATCAGGCAAGGATGTCCCCTGGCTCCCCTGATCTTCAATTTGGCAGTTGACAGTTTGGCTTGGTTTGCTTGTAAGCTTGCTGAAGCTGGTTTTGTCAGAGGATATTCACTATCTTGTAGGAATAATCTGGCTCCCATTCTTCAGTATGTAGATGATACTATTTTTTTTGTTGAAGGGTCCATGGATGAAGCATTGGCTCTGCATCATATGGTTAATATTTTTGGTGAGCTTTCTGGATTGAGGCTGAATAGAGATAAGTCTGGTTTGGTCAGCTTTGGTTTACCTGAGGAGGAGCAAGATGCTTTAGCAGCTATTTTGATGCCCCCCCGCATCAGTCTTCCTATCAGATATTTAAGGCTGCCTTTGAGGTGTTCCAGGATGAAGAAAAGTGATTGGAACTGCCTTTTTGACAAGATTTCTGTGAAATTAGATGGCTGGCATAGCAGGTTCCTCTCCAAAGGTGGAAGACTTGTCTTGCTCAACTCGGTAGTCACCTCCATCCCTATTTTTTACATTTCCATATTCAAAGCACCAAAATCCATTTAGAAAAGGTTGGATGTGATGAGGAAGAGGTTCTTTTGGAAGGGAGCTAGACATGAGGGCAGATTCTTGCAGCCTCTCAATTGGGATCAGATCTACTATCCTAAAGAGAGGGGTGGTCTTGGGATTAAATCCCTGAAGCATTTTAATGATGCTCTGCTACTTAAATGGGCTGTTAAACTGCTGCAAGGCGACCTGAAGACATGGTCTGTTCTGATCAAAGACAGATATGGAGCATCCAATAGCATGCTATCCAGACTTCAGCCCAGCTGTCCTTCTCCCTTCTGGAAATCTGTGACTAAGGCATTGACTGATCACTTCCATCTGCTGTAACCATCACTTGGAGATGGCAGGTCCTTCAGTTTCTGGAAGGAGGGCTGGTCTGAGCTGGGTGTCTTGAAGGAGCTCTACCCAAGAGCTTTTGCTGCAGCAGCCGACAAGGATGCCACTGTCAGCAAGGTCCGGTCCTACAGCAGCAACAACTGGAATCTAGCTGGTGAGGTGTCCAGCAGAAGAGCTACCCGACTGTGGGAAGAAAAGAGAAGGCTTATATCAGACCTTGAGAGCTTCAGACCTAGGCCTGGAATGGAGGACAAATACCTTTGGGAGGGGATTTATAGTGTCCAATCTGGCTATAACAGAATGTTGAGCATTGAAGATGGTTGGAGATATGATTCCATTGACAAGAAGATCTGGTTGCTGAAAATTCCTCTCAAGGTACAAATTTTTCTCTGGCTATGCAGGAGAGATGGTTTAATCACAAGTGATCTACGCCATAGAAGGTTGGGTACTGATCACCATGTTTGTTTTTTGTGTGAGATGAGTACTGACAATGTAAATCACCTCCTTTCTTCTTGCCTTGTCACTGATGCCATCTGGAGAAAAATTTGTCAGGAGCCTTTACCAGAGTGGGATTCTATCTGGCACGGGTTTGAGGTGAGAGGGAAGCCACATGTCCACATGGCTGCTACTATTTGGTGTGTATGGAAGGCAAGGAATGAGAGACTTTTTCAGGAAAGGCCGGTATGTTGTGAGAGTATTGTAAGAGAGTGCTGGTCCCTCATACATTCTTGGGGATCCTTTTTGTAATTTCCCCTATGTTGCATATAATATACTGCTCCGGACTACTATCGTAAGACGATAGCTCTCCTTTCTATTTCAAAAAAAAAAGTCCACTTTTGTGGACTATTATTTAGCTTAAGTACTATTTAATTATTTGTTCTTAGTTGTCAATTAATTAGGAGTTATATGGCAATTCACCTTATCTTGCATTTAATTTATGCTTCAATTTTACATTTAGTAGCATATGTTATGATAATATAATTTATTTGATGAATGCAGGCTAGGTACAAGAATCAGGTGCTCATTTTTACTTATATAAGGCGTCTGGGACTTGGATTGGACGTCTGAAATTGATGTCACAAATTCGTGGCATTACATTTTTTTAAGACGTCTGATGCTCTAGTTACACGTCTGAAGAAGAAATCGCCCGTGCTTATCTGCCGTTCCAACCACTCGCGATCGTCGCGGGTAGTTGGAGATACTTGCGGCCGAAAGAAAAGGAGAGTTTTGTTCAAAAAGAAGCCGCGTCCACTGAGGGGGGAGTCTGATCTTCCTCCCTTGGCGGGAATCTTCTCCCTACCACCATTGTGGAACAAGCGCACCCTGTGTTAAGCTTGCACCGTGGTCTCTGCGCACCAACTTCCACCATACTATCCACTGCATGCGCGCACCCCCAGACGCCGCACCAAGTGCCTGCAAGCGCTGCACCCATCAGCCTGTCAATCACACGTGTGCGTGCGCTTTCAACCTCGCCAACACTCGCAGGCGCCGCACCATCATCAGCCATGCACAGCCACAGCGCAGGTGCCATGCCCTTGTAGCCACGCACAGCGCGCAACCGTGCAGCACGCACAGCGCAAGCGCGCAACCTCGCAGCTTGCACAGCTGCCACACGCAGCGTGCCTCACACCGCACTGTTCATCTTCTTCCCCAAAGGAAGCCATCGCCGGCCGTCCACCTCCATACGCCACGAACCTTCACTCCAACAGCACCATCAACTTCGCCTTGCCCTCACAAGGCCACCCACGCCCGCGGCAGACCTTCCCGCCGTCCATACGCACCTGCACGTAAGCCGCCGCCGACAACATCCAAAGCTCCGATCAGCCACCACCGGCTACCTCCGTCGACGCCACGACCACCAACGCAAAGCCCGCATCCTGGCCGATCTACTCCGAGCACAGCGCCTCCAGCCACGCCTTCTCCTCCACATGCACACGAGGGGAACAAAATCCCCTGTTTTGCTACAGTAATACCTCCATTAGTATTTACGTTAAATGCCATTGTGAATGTTACTATTCATTTATCTAAGGCATTACATCATCGAGGTGAATTTGCATAGCCCTCCTTCTACTTCATCTAAATTACTTGCATATGCATATCTCACACGAATGATTTAATGCATAGATATTATGGTAAACAAGTTATATTCTAGAAATCAGTATTTACAATGTTTACCAATATCAAGATCACTTGTTAACAAAATATTATATGGTGGTGATTTTGCATCTAAATACCTACATTCTTGATTAATTGGTTAAAACGAGCAGTTATGTGAGAAAAAGAATCGCATGAATTAGCATGCACACCCATTGAGTTTCCAGAATAAACGAGACACTATTCACTAGTTTCAATAGGCCAATTCCTCCCTGTGGAGACAACCTAACTCTTCGTGGCTAGTTTTGAGAATTATTAAATATTTTTGAAAAGCGATTTTCTACCACGCGATTACATACAACGACACATCATTTTATGTTAAAGTTTTCAACGAAAATGAAGATCGCTCTTTCAGTCCTCATTGTAAAAGTAAAGACATGAAAAGGGCAGAGTAAACAAAATATCATCTAAATTTCGTGAAAATCTAGTTAGCTTCACAAAGAGAAAGGAGTATACATAAATGCTAAGTTTATTGCCTTTAGCTAGGAAAAATATACAAACAAAGAAGAAATTAGGAATTCATAAGTGCAAATCAGGATTAGAATTAAAAGATTGATCCTAATGCCCGCCAGCAGAAGATGTCCACAGATGTGGACCAAGTTGTGGTGTAGACCCATACCCCAGGGTCGAGTGGTTCTAAGGTTCTGGATGAAAATCACCCAGAACCAGAGATTGTTGTGCTTGCTGGGTCAGGCCTGCAGCTTTGTGGTGTACAACCCAAGTCTAAAATGGTGTACAATAGGTAGATCTAATTCACTAAATTCAGGTGTCCACTTAGAGTGCAGCTCAGAAAGATAGTCAGTTATTCCGAGCTTGGGTTGCACGTCAAAGATATCATAAGGGTCCTGATAGAAGGTAGGTGGTTTTAGGTCAACAAGAACCCTTAAATCCAAAATCCTATCTTCCCCAGAGTTAACTTCCCAAATCTTAATTTCCAAATTCCTAACCACCAAGATGAAGTGTTCGATTTTGGGGCCTCATGATTGTTGTACACCCCATCAAAGATATCCAAGTCAAACAATTGTGGTTGAATCAAAATTGACTTGGATTCAATCATTTCCAAATCAAAATCAATCATCTCTTTGGGGTGTGTTTGAAGATTAGGGCTACCGATTAGATCATCTATTATAATAGGATCAAAATCCTCCATGTCAGCCCCAATCGGATCATAATCCTCAGTTATCAGGATATCAAATGGTTCGTCATACTCCTCGAGCCCATTTGTCTCACTAAAATTATTTTCCTTAACTTCAAGTGAGACTTCACTAAGAGATTCCTCACCCTCAGAATTAAAGAATCTTTAATCCTCATTTTCATATGTTGTTCATTGGTCTATAGAGACATTTTTCCTTGCTCCCTGGCTCAGAAATCTCAGGTGAGAAAATCGATTCATCCTCAATGGGTTGCTCTAAACCAACCTGGTCATCTCTGGTCTCAAAAAATGTGTCCCCGATGGGTGCTTGAGCGGGTTTAGACATTGGCTCTCCTAAAGGGGGTTCATCTTGAGAATCATCCTAAAATTGGACTAAGGCAACCATAAATTTCATCCTCAATCTTGATAATTTCCCAAGTAAAAACTCACTCGGGCCTTTATCCTCAATATGTTGGAGCCTATCCAATAACAAACTGTTCAGATCATCAATCATTTGAATCAGGGGCTCCAATTCTTCATTGAGGGGTATTGGCTACATTTCTTGAGATTGAATGGTGTTCCTCAAATTAGCCAACACCCTATCTTGGACCTGGTTTACCTGAACCAAATGGTTCGATTTAGGGTTGAGTGGGTTTGGGTTAAAACTAGGAGAATCAAGAAATTGAGGTTCTTGGGGTCCTCCCTGATACTAGGTCATTTCAGGATGTTCAACAAATGGTGGTGACCTATATTCAGTATAATCCTGGGGAGGGTAGGTGTTATAATCATCATATCCTTCCCAATTGTAGATCGGGTTAGTATGTTTATAAGAGGGCGGTGATCTATAATCAGTGTAGCTTTGGGAAGGATAATAATCATGATCATGATGTCTAGGGTTAGGTCCTAGATATTGAGGTCCGGAATCATATCCCCAATCAAAGTTATCCTGGCTAGGAGATGGGTAGTCATAAGTTTGGTCAGGATAATAATCATCTTGGCGATTAGTGGTGGTAAAAGGGTAGGATTGGAAATGTGTGTAAGATGTGGAAGGATACATAGTAAAGCAGGAGGGAAAAATAGAAGGGAGAAAGGTGCCCTGCAATTCAATCAACCAAACCTGTCCTTAGGTGGGTAGCCTAAAGACCTACAGACTCCCAGAACCCATCTTAAGATGATAGAAATGATTTTATCTCTTCTATCTGGTCAATCCAACCAATTAGAGGGAGGGGTTGGGGAGAAGGTTTCTCCTTTGGCTTGCGCCTCCGGTTACTTTGATACCCCCAACTGCAATTTTTGACACTAGTCTCCTAGCTAGACATCAGATGGACCAGTAGAAGCAGATTAATCAAAAAAAATCTCAGTTGGAGTCCCAAAGAGTGAGTTAATCTTTAAGGCCAACATCTACTCATTTTTAATTAGGCTTGGGATGATTGTGCTCTTGGAATGTGATGGGCCCTTTAGATGGGTTGTGCCCTTAATGATCAGTTAATATGTGTGTACATGCACAACTAGGGTTTGCAAACAAGGTTATTTGATGATGTGTCTTTTAGGGTTCAACCTTGTTTAGTAGCTTTTAGGGTTTAATCTTTAGGTTCGTTCAATCAGGTTCAATAGAACACTCCAAGTTTTGAAAGCACCGGTGTTGACATATTCCTTTAAAGTTCAGAAAAAATGTGGAGTGCCTGGTTAGTTCCTAAAAATCAACCCTATGGAACAAGCTACTGATGAATCACTTTTATATTAAGTGGTGCAGCTCAAATAGCTCAATCAATTGGCCTGTTGCACCACTTGATTAAGGCACACAATTGTTTAACCTATTCAAATTTTCTACTCACTTATTTGTGTGTTGAATTAAGGTGTATCGGATCCACAGGTTAAATTCTGGTTAAGTGTAGAATCATTGTGATTGTGCACCTTAGGTCGAGAGTTTTAGGTGTTTAATGTGTGTAACTTTTAGTAAATCCCACAATCAGATAGTTTTTTTCTATTTTTTAATTTATGCAAGTGGGTGAGGTGAGTGGAGTGACAATCAAACAACCATGACCTAACCTAGGGTTTATACAAGCACCTAAGTTGATTTGAGTTTGAGTTATTAGGTGATAGAATGGAAACCTAAGGTGGGGATGGTGGGGATACACTTAGAAAACCTTCTAACCGCACTTTACTCCGATCTATTCCACTTTGGCTCGCCTTGGAAGGGTACCTGTAATCACAAAAAGAAAGGAGCAAAGTGAGCTAGAAAGTTAAGTAAGGTGGAAAATGCAGAAAAACCAAAGAGCGTTGTCTCCCCGACAACGATGCCAAAATGATGAGTGTGTTTTTCGCGACGTAAAATCAGGGTTTTGGGAGAACCTGTCATTGTAGTCGCAAAAATTGATACCAGATAAAATTTATACCGAAACTTCAAAGGAGTCCCAGGTCGAACACAGGGAGGTGAACGTTTGGCTTTGAAATCCGCACTTTAGTTTTATTTGTTTTTGTTGTTTTTGTCTTTTATGATTTTTTTTAGTATTTTTATAAAGCAAGAGATCAGATGAATTGTTATCTATTCTACTCTACATTAACAAAATATGACAAAGAGAGAGGGAAAGAGAAACATTTCATAAAATCAAACAATGTATATTACAACTAATTGAAATTAAACTAGAAAGCAGTAAAAGATAGAATGGGTTGAGAAGAATCCCCCTCGACGATCTCTTGGAGGATGACTTGCTCTGATGTCTCTTGGATGAAGGTGGTAGGAAGCAGGAGGAAGGAGAAAGGTAGCGGAGGAAGGAGGACGGGGTAGGATGACGTCGTGGCAAGGATCTTCTTCTCGAAGGTGGTGAGAGGACAGCCACAGGATGTTCCACGAAGGGGGCTTGAGAAGTGGGAAAAATGTTTCATTTTCTTCTCTAGAGGAGCCTCCCAGGCTTGTGACAAGCTCTCTGTAGAGCCTTGGAGGTGGTGAGGGAGAGAAAGGAAGAGATGATGAAGAATGGGAGAAGTAGGGGTCCTTTTATAGTGGAGGGAAGGATGCATTTCATACATAGGACATTTACTGATAGCCATAAACGTCGTTGAAAATACGCCGCAAGCGTTGCTGAAGATCCAGCTCATGCATCCCACGCACGACGCTCACATGCACTCTGCGTGCCTGTGTCGTGCGTGCCCACTGGCGCTTACTGCTGCGTGCCTCCATGCACGCGCTATGTGCTGCCGCTGTGCTGATGCACGCCCGCACTGCTACGCATGCTTGTGCGCTCGTGGTGCTGCACGTGTCCGGTGCTGCGTGTGCACCCATGGGAGGCCTGGATAGCACTACGTGGTGCAATCTAGGTCATCTATCTTCTTTCCTTTGTAGGGGCTACTATAGAAGTCAGATGAGTCGATTTTTGCACCGTTGGGTTGTGATCGTCGATCCGAATCCATCCATGCGGTCGGATTTGTCGTCTGAAGCTCTGAATTATGTCACCTAGTCCATTGTCCGTTGATCTTCGTCAGACTGTGTATGGTGTTACGAGACTCCGATCAAGGTGATTTCAGAGGTGTTGGTCTCTGATCGTCGTCCTAATTAGATCTGTATGGTTGAATCATCAATCTAAGGCCCTAAATTGAATATCCTTCTCTTCTGGCCATAAAATGACGTAATTAACCTAAAATTTATACACACTATTCTAAATGCAGAATAATGCATGCTATGCAATATTTATAGTATGGAATGCATATCTAAGCCTAGGAACATGCATAAATAGGCATTTTATCCTAAATAAATGTGTCTACATCATTCACCGGTAACGGCACCAAAATGCTAATGCCCTTTGGTCAAGTTTAAGAAATGTGTTGTAGTATAGTGAAGAAAGAGAATCAACACTTAAAATTTATAATCTCAAATGTGAGTCTGATGTTGTCTCAGGGAGCAAAATAAATCGTAATTAACCACTATCAAATGAATATAGAATGAGGCACAATAATCTGATACAAAGATAAATAGATTATTCAATGAATATCACTTTCAATAGTAAAAAATAAATGAACTTGTAAGGCTAAAAAAATTGGTTTTTCAACTAAGCTTAAGGGCTTTCAACACTTAGAATTTTCTCAAGCCAAAGGAATCCTTCACAACCCAAGCATAATTTAGACCAAGGCTCAGCCCAAGCCCAAAACTGGCCCAGATCGTTAGCATAAAGGATCCTCTTCAAAGCAAGATACAACCGATCCAAACCTCACCCACACCTGGTTCAAAATCCAGCCCAAGATCGGTTCACACTAGCATATGTGCGGGCGTGTGCATGTGATGGTATATGGGGATCCGACCCCTCGTGACTTAAGCAAATAGCCTATGTCATAAGTCCCTTAAATGTTCAAATTTGAGCTACCACCCTTCACGATGTGGGACTATCTTCCCACGTTCTTCTTCATCTACGACCGAATGAAGAAGCTAGAGGTTGGATGATGAATTGGCCAAGCTATTGGCCATAGATCTCAAAATCAATAGTCCATGTCTCTTTCCACAATAATTCTACAGCCAATGGATGTGGACCTTTTACCTTTGAGCCACCGGAAATGACATCAACGTCGGAGAAGGAAGAGACGTCCAACGAAGTACCTGCAAGTATAAATACAGGCTTACGACCCAAATTAGGCACACAAAAAGGTTTGGTGAGCTATTCCGAACAAAATCCCCAAGCTAATTGCACGCGGAGGTGAATGGATGACGGTGGAGGAGGAGCTTCGAAGAAGCTCTGGCGACGGTGATGGTAGAAGGTGTAGGAGTTGATGTAGGGTACAATTAACTTAGGAAAAAGATTTGTGGAGGTGTGGAGATGCTTGTGCCTAAGTCAATTAGGTTAGAGGAAGGCGAGGAAGGTAAGTTGATGAAGGTAAGGGTGCCGGTTGTCGTCGGAGAAGAAGGAGGAGGAGTAGTTGAAGAATGGATTTAGGAAGCTCTCTAAAGCTAATTGAGAGGGTAACGAAGAGAAACCCTAACCTAATTTGTGGGGATAAAAGGGGGAGAAGCTCTCCAGCATTCGCTGGAGAAGAGGAAGAAGATCGAGGTGGCCAGAGCAGACGAGGGTGCATTGAGGGCTGAAGCCTTATGGGAAGCTTCGTGAAAGCTTAGGGAAAAGAACCCCTCTACCTATTATACGTGGCAGAGGGTGAAGAAAGGGGTTGAAGGAGCTTCGATGGTGGTAGAGGGTGGAGAAAGGTGTTGAAGAAAAAGGTGAGAACCGATAAATTGTGCACCCCTTGGACATGTAGAAGTTAGGACCTATATATTGGAGAAGAATGAGAGTCAATTGGTTCAAGAAACACAAGCTTTGCTTGGGTATTTGAGCTCCAAGAAATCCACTTTCCAGCAAGGATTTCGATTGTAGTTGATCTCGAGAAGATGCTTATCTGATGCAGAAAGACTTGCTTGACAATCTCACCAATTTTGGTGAGATTTGGAGAAGATTTGATTGGTCAATTTCTTGATCAAATCTCGCCTGCCATGGGTTCCTCGCTGCTACAACATGCCATTCTTGGAATGAGGAAGAAGATAGTGGGAGGACCTGTTTGCAAGAAAACTCGAAACTTAGAATTAATTTTGTAATAAATAGAGACAAATGGGCTAAACTGCAAATTAGGTCAAGATAGACTCTGATTAGGCTTAAAATTTAGGGTTAGCCTAATTTGGATCCAAGGAATCTAATGGTGACATCCAATTTGGGTTTGATGACATTTGACTGAATAATTTGCACTATAGCCCAAGACTGAGGTAATTTCCCTCGAGTCTATTTTTGGTCAAAATGGGTTCCTTTGGTCAAAGTGAAGATTCTAAATCTTATAAATTATTTTTCAATGATTTTTACGAGGATTAGATTACATATATTTCCATCAAAACTTGTACCATTTATGTGAGGCTGTAAGTAGGATTTTTATTAATAAAATAATCTTTAAATCACAAAAAATCCTGATTCAATCAATTTGAGCCCACTTCTTAGAAATTTACATTCATTTGATCTCAGATTAGGCACTGATTAACCCCTTAGTTAATCTGCATTCGTGATTTCTCGTTAACTAGTAGGATTAACTCAATTTCCTATCTTCTCGCATTCAACTCAGAACAGAATTATGACCTTCTAATGGTTATTAAAGAGCATTTATTCTTGGAATTATGCTAAATTAGTCTAGTTATCATAGATGATGGTGTTACCATCAATTTGTATGCAGGTTTGTATGAATCCACATGCGCCTGTCTCCTACTCCCTTGCTGGCTTCCTATCTTGTCTTTAGATGTGTCCATTATTTAAATTTTGCTCCTAGATTATGGCCCTTCAAACATAAAATGACAATATTACTAGTTGGAACAGAAAATGATGGAATTAGGCTAAGAATGTACAGATGCAAGTATGCATGCAATGCATGTAGTGAATGCTCTATCTAGAAGATGTAAGCAAGGTTGTTAGTTTAATTTAGTCAAATTAGGACCCATGATTGCTATGTAATCACATCCTTAAATAAAGGCCTTGTTTGTTTGTTTGCCAATACACTATACATGCTGAATTAATCTTTAAGGGCAAATACCCCCTAACGTCCATCACATTCACGAGCACAATCATCCCAGCCCAAATTAAAATCGAGTAGACATGCCCTAATCAAGATTTACTATCTAGAAGGCTACTTGAAATTGAGGCCTTGTCTACTTGGACTAACTGGTGTCTATACGGAATGGTGTGGTAATCACGTTAACCTCTAGTGGTGTTCCACCGTGTAGGGTGTTCTTAGGGGTCCCTTTCTTCTGGTCGACCAAGTAATTCAAGGGTAGAGGAGATTTAGTCAGACCCAATTGTACCCGGATTAGGTCCCATAGGGTTACACCTAAGGCTAGAAATTGTTTTCTTGATTTGCTTAGTTAAGGCACACACATTCTCTCTCCTATTCTATTCTTATCCCCTAAATTCTTCCAACACACACAATGGCCTTTAACTCCTATCCTTCAAGCTTCTTTTATCCCCAAGAGGATTATACTACATATCCCAATTTAACCCAACAATATCCATCTTCTAATTGGGATAACTCTAATTAGGGATGCAACCTAGGATTGCAATATCAAGATCAAACTCCTTATCCCCAAAATGCTTATAGCCTAAATCCCAATTCGACTCAACCATATCCATCTCCAAATTGGGATAACTCCACATCTAATCAGGGATATCAACCTGGATATCAAAGCTCCTATCCACCCAATTCGAATCAATTTCTCCAATACTCAAATTGGGATAACTCTAGTCCAGGATCTGATCATTAGCCTAGATATTAATATCAAAACTCTTATCCTCCTAAAAACCATTATGAATATGGGTGTACATTCTTTAATGATCATTCTAATCGGACCTGCAACTCAGGAGGATATCCAAGCCCCTACCCTACCCAAGATAGTTCTCAAAATGAGTCACCAGAGCTAATTAACTACTCTTACTTGACCCATAATTTGGAATGGCTAACGAAACCTGTTGATCCTCAACCTTGGTCCCCTTATAAAGAATCTAATTGGAAGGATGATTTAGATCCTGAATTATTTTAGAGCAAAACAAAGGGAAAAATGGTGCCTCTGGAAGAACTAGATCCAGCAAATGATAGGATAGAAGACCCACCTAAAAATATTAGCTCCAACGCTGATTTTTGTTCAGGACCTTCTCATCCCACACCCTTTAATCTTCAACATTTTATCCCATGCCCACCTAAGTTGAATCTTAATTTTGGGTTTAACACAAAACAAATCCAAGGTTAGCCTAAAGTCACTCGATCAACACTTAAGGCTAAACAATTGGAGTTAATGAAGCAAAATTTGAAGTTGATTGAGATGAAAATTTATAATGATGAATATGCTTCAACTATTAGACAAAGAGACCCAACATAAATTTCTAGACACACATCTTGATTTTTTGAAGACATTACAATAGGGCTTGGATGATTGATTTTTTAAACTTGAACCACTCGAAACCCTTATTAATTCTCCTATGACTCCAATGTTCAAAGAGACCTTAAACCAAAATCTAAAAGATGTTGATAGATTGAATGATGATTCTAAATATTTTAAGGAGATTAAGGTGGCAAATTCAGATTTTATTGAGGACACTAAGGTTTATGCCTCAATTGATTTGTATGAAAATCCTTATATTAAAGAAGGATCTGATTCTGAGATATCTGATTATGAAGAAGGGCCAGCTGAGGAAATTGATTTGAGGATTTGAATTCTGAATCAATTGAAGGCCCTTGTCTTCACTTAGGTCAGGTGGAAGATGATGAATCGATTTCTGAACTTGATGATGAATTAATTAATATCCTCACCTCCCAATCAAACCCTAAAGAGCCTAGACTTCAATTAATTAACCTTGAAACTAATGAACCCAAGTCTGCTTTGGTTATTGATGACTCAAAAGACTTAGACTCTAAAGGGGAACCGAGGTTGTCCTAGGAATGAAACTGAATCAATTGAAGGATATGAATAGAGTAAATCATTGTAGTAGAAATTTTTAAGAGAGATGAATTATGGAATTTAAGGGTTTCTTTTGATTGTAAACTTCCTACTTTTTATAAGGACCCTTACAATCTTTTTAATCTGAACTTAGAAAAAGACATGGAGCCTAAGTGTGTACAATCACTAGACTATCAATTTGAGTTAAATTGCAAAGAGATACGACCTTCTTACTCTAATTATCTTTTGTGTGTCTGACCCTTTCGACTTGGGTTACATAGGCCTAAACAAAAAATTGAGCCCCATGTTTGTGATCTAGTTCAAATAGAACCTGATTTTCGGCTTTGCTTGAATTTTAGAAATTTTATATTCCTTGGATTGATGTGAAATAAATTTTAGTTGTCTTCTTATCTAGTTAAGAATCATACTAAAAATAAGTTGAAATTTAGGATATCATTACGTCAAGTTTGGGCACGCATCTTGCACTAGGGGTCAAATCAGTCAAATTACCCTGATTTTAGAGAAAAATCTCAAAAAATAGAAAAATACGTCCAAAAATTCCAAAAAAAAAAATCTGCATATTTAGAATTAGTTAAGAAGAAACTCAACCCAAAGCCTCCCTAAGATACAACCTAGACTCTCATTTATTACATTTTCAATCTATTACAAGTTTAGAAAAATAATTTTAAGTAATTGCGTAACTTGTGCTACAATAACATGATTTAACTTTATGTAGGTTTCGCACATCACACCACCACCACAAATTCTAAAAAATTAGAGGGAAACCCATGACTTTCCTCAACATTTTTTCTAAAATGCAAATATGGATAACAACATAACAGGATCAAAGCCTTACCTCGAGATAGCGAGGTGATGCTGTTGCTGCTGGTGCTCTATTCCCCTCACTCCAAGCTGCAGCTCCTCTTACTATAGCACACCAACCCTACAAGAGCACAATAATTCCACAAGAATCCCACGGCCAGACTTTTTACTCGAATCTGAAGGTAAAAAAACATGCTGGTCATCCTATTCACTCCAAAAACCATACATGCAACTCATTCTCTCCTCAAAACCAAAAGGTCCAAAACCCATATGAGAGAATGGGGACTTACCTATGTGATTGAACTTGAGGAGTGGAGAATGGTGCTCTAGATCCTCCTTTCCCTTCTCCTAATTTCTTCTTTTAGCTACTAATGGGGTTCCTTCTCTCCTTCAGCTCCCTGTTAGTACATTAGTACTAACCTTATTTTGATGTTTAAAAAATACACAATTATTATGTTGTTTGTATTTCATTCTTAAATTGCAGATTATCATTTGATGGAATATGAGATGGACATTAGTGAAATTGAACTAGATGGGGGGTAAATAGTGAAATTGAAACGTAATAAGCAAATAAAAATTCAAACACACAAATCACACAATGGTTTTTAGGTCAAAACCCAAATTGGGTGAAAACCACCACCTAAGTAAACCTTGACTTAGGATTTATGATCACCAAATGATCAATCCACTAACCACACCACTTAAACTGAGGGTGGTGCACCTTAATACAATTCCCACCTTCGATCCTGAACTAGAGGTTTCTCCCTTCATAAAGAAGAGACCAGGATCTGACAAGCCAGACACCCAAGTACAACAAGAACAAAATGAAAGTAAAAGACACCCTATAGAGCTCCCCAAAGATATAAAAATGAACTAGCAACTAAGGGTGACAAGGAACACCCTGAAGATGGCAGCAACCCAACAGTGAGGGAGTGTGAGAGTATGCCTAAGATTAGAATTGCACAGTAATGGGGCAATGAGATTGAGTAAAGCTAGAGTTTTGCTAGTAGATTATCTCTAATTGGTGTTTTTAGCCTAAGAGGGGTTAAGGGCTATATATAGGCCTTAAAACAACCTTCAAAAGGCTTAGGAAGCTCCCCTTATCTATTGGGGACATTTCCCAAATAATTTGACCGAAATCCAAATCAAATCAAGCTAATAAATACTCTGACAGCAAAATCAGACAACTAATTTTTGGGTCAGCCGTCTTATCAGATGTCTATATAAATGTTGGTCGTCTGTTCTAAAGGGTCAATGTTCTTGGATTTAATTGGACAGAAATAGGGTTCTTGTAACAAAGGTTCAGACGTCTAATCTTTCATTATAAGATGTCTGAGGATATTTTTGGATGAATAATAATATGCAGGTTTGTTCCTAGCTTAAGCCAGATCCAAATAGGGTTCTAGTGTATGTGTGTCAGATGTCTTATTAGACGTCTGACCAGGGTTCTGGACATCTGAAGGTCATTAATGACCTTGGGTTAAGGATTTCTTGAGACACCAAAAACCTATTTAAGTCTGACAATAATCTCGTTAAGTGAAACTAGGCCTAATGTTCCTATTTTGGACATATGGAAGCATGTCTAGATGTTTGATAATATTAATAAAATATTCTACGTATATTTTGTTCTGTCCAAGAAGGATGAGGTTCAATGTTTAGGTTATTGGATGACTGAAAGTGTGTCCAGACGTCTGAAGTGACACATGGATGTCTAAAGATGTGTTTAGTCATCTAAAGTCTAAGTGTTTAAATTTCCAAGGCTTTGTATATGATGATTGGTTGTCTGATGCATATATCAGACAACTTATATTTCAATATTAGATGTCTGGGAACACTTGTAAACGTTTGATCCTATGGTATATTTTTGTTTTTTAGTTGGGTTTTATTTCTAAGTCTTGCCTAAGTGTTGTGAGCCTAAGTGTAGATATCTTATATCTATATGGGGGCTCTTTACAACTATTTCTAGATTCAATGAAATTAAAAATACAACTTTTTATGAAATTATACAAAAAGTCCTAAGACCTAATTTTATGACATCTTCATCGATCGGTCCTCTTGAGATGCTGAGATGAATTGAGAGACCTACTATAGAGTTATGATGGAGAAATAAATAGTAGTTTATCTAATTTTTATTTTTCTTTTAGGCATTTTGTAAAATCATCAAAATATAATTAAGAGAAGTTGAACTAACAATTAGCTGAAGAAGCTCCCCATATTTAAAGACGAAGCCTACTTTTATTTAGTTTTAGAACATTGTCAAAGAGCCTCTTTCACTTCCACAATTACGTCAAAATTCATTTTATTAATCATCTAATTAATCGCAATAGGAGTCATAGCTTCCCTTCCTATGTGTTTAACTAGCAAGATTTAAGTAGAAAAATAACTACGTTGACTTTTTATTGACTCATAGCGTTTATATGAACATTGTAAATATTCTAGAAGCTATCTTCAACATATGCCTATTAAATGTTCAAAGCTTTTCAATGCAAATACGTTATAACCACTCATATCTTTTTTTTTCAAAATAAATAACTGCAAAATAGTTATCAATTAAATAGAGAAATTAATCACTTAATTGTTTTACACTACACTTTTATTAATTGATTAATTTTCATGATTATCTCCTATTTCAAAATTCAAATTTAGTTATGATTTCCTATAACTACTTGAACATTTGTAACTCAACGTTCATGACTTTTGAAGACCCTTACTACTTCTAAAAATACTCTTGGTAGTTCTTCATTAATATACACATATACATGCAATATTTATTCTCGTATCTACTTGAAAAATATTCAAGCATGCATCAACCTTGAAAAATCTCTCTCACGCAATTTCAAGTGCCCTCAACATTCTCTTTCAACTGTGCTTGACTACAAAGGCTTTTCACAACTTCCATTCATCAAAAGGTTTATTTGAAAGGAAGTATTTTCAATTATTGCACTCCCTACTTTAGCACATATAATATTATCTTTAAGGAAAGTTATATTGAAGTATAATTGATTAATATTAAGCTTATACTTACATGCCACACTTACACATTTGGCTCTATAGGATTGTTGTAAAATTCAATCTTTGGATACTTATTGTTATTGGGTTTCTTAGTGTGGAATTCCCATTCTTCCTAAAAAAAAGAACAAAATTATTTTCTTATGGGTTGTACAAGAAAGTGGTGGATGTAAATTGAGGCATACCACCCATAGTTTCAAGTAGTATTGGTTAGCGATTTACTTGCATGTAGCAAGTGGTAAATCCTTGTTAAGAGACAAGGTAGAGGCTTTTCCCGATTGAAGGGTTTCCTCTCTAAATATTGTGTTCAATTATGGTTTGCTATTTGATGGTAGCACCATCATTGGTGATAACTAGCCTAATTTAGCCTAATTGCAGGGATAAATGCACCTTAATATTCACTAGAAGATCATAATTCTTTTCTGAGATGGGTTTGAGAAGAAGAGAAAGTAAGTTAATTCTATTGCTTTAACACCTAATCACAAATGCAGATTAACTAAGTGATTAATTAGTTCCTAATCTAAGGTCAAATGAACTTAAATTCCCAAGAGGTGGGCTTGAATTGACTGAATCAGGGTTTTCTGCATTCTGAGGATTATTTCATTAATAAAAACTCTAATTTCAACATCACTTCAATTAAATAGGTTATGGTAGATATAAATGTAATTTAAACCTCCTAAAAATCATTGAAAAATATTCTATGAGGTTTGGAATCTTCACTTTGACCAATTAGACCTATTTTAACCAAAAATAGAGACTTAGGTAGGAAATTGATACATTTTGGGCCTCTATGTAAATTACCCAGTCAAACTTGATCAAAACTCAAATCTAAGGGTACCACTAGATTCCTTTGGTCCAAATTAGGTTAAACCTAAATTTTGAGCCCAATCAGTGTTCATCTTGACTTGGCTTGCATTTTAGCCTGTACACCTTTATTTATTACCTAAATGCCCCTACATTTGATGTTTTCTTTGCAAAACAGTCCTTTCCTCTTCTTCGTTGAGCCAAAGAAGGAAATGCAGCAAAGAAGAGGAACCCAACGCACAAATCTTTGATTGAGGGATTGACCCCTCAAATCTACTCCAAATCCCTCCAAATTTGGAGGGATTGCTCCTGAGATCAAGGGCTTTTCATTAAGCAAGATCTTATGCCCAATTTGGAGCACAAGAGCTCCAGTGAAGATTGAAAACCATGGGCTGATTGTGCCAAATTTTGCAAACATCTCATAAAATTCTTGGCAATTGAAGGCCAATTCCTCTCCTATATAAGCTCTAGCATATTCTCGAGTTTTTAATCGAAAATTGGCCAAAATCTTTCTCTTCCTCCAACCAGCTGCAAGCTCCACAACTCCGGCGACCTCCTCGTCCACCTTCTTTCATGCATCCAAAGGCCAAATTGGACACGCCATCTTCTTCCCCATGTTCTTCTAACGCTAGCCAACCACAGTTAGGTCATTTCCTCCCTTTCCTCATCGTCGTTACCCCTCAACAAAGCATCTTCTTCCCCACGTTTGACAGGCCAACATTGAACGTGGTTCTCCTTCTTTTTGTCCAAATAAGTAGGTCTCCTTCCTCTTCTCTTCTTGTAAAGTAGATCTAGGAACTTAGTTTTAGGTTCAAGCTCTCCTCGCCATTCTTCTTCGTTTTCTCATCCGCTGAACCTTCGGCGAACTCGATCTGGTGCCACACAACTCCAAACTCCATGCCACCTACACCACAACCACCCTCATGATTCGTTGATCAAAAGCTCTCAAGAAAATGAGGGCTTTGACCTATGAATCACTACATCGAACAACCCACCCATCCAGCACACTCACCACCTCCATCTGGCCACGCCATGCACTCAACCACCAAATCACCACCACCATCATCTTCGTTGTGCTCCAACGAAGCTTTTGAGCATTCTAATTGGGGCCAAATGCCCGTATTTTGTGTTTAGGTGATCGTCGGCCAACCCATGAACTTCGACGGCATTCGCACTTATCCGGCAAGCAAAGCACCAAGCAAGCACCACCCTCTCGTGCAAATTCACGCAAGCAAGCTTCCCACTCCATTGGGTTAAAATCCAATGGCTAACTTCGGCCAATCGACCTTCATCTTCCACACTGCGGCATCTGCTGAAGAACGAAGAAGCACCAAGCTTGACAGTCCCACATCGTGGGATTTTGTTTCCAAATTTTGCATAAATTAGTTTTTTTGCATTTGAAAGGGTGCCCAAGACCAGAGGGGGTCAGATCCCCTACCTATCCCCATACGCACAAACATACACACACCTGTGCACACACAGATGCACCTGAGTGCGAGCCAAGGGTGTTTTTGGCTTTGATTTGCGTGTGTGGTTGGGTGTCTTTTGAGTTTGAACAGCAGACGTCTGATTTCTCACTTTAAGATGTTTGATAGCCAATTCAAGATGTCTGATTTGCTTGTGAAACTCATTAAGTGTTGGGTTAAGTTTAGTTGAACATTTTTTGTTGCTCAAACACTTATCTTTATTTTTGGAGTTTCGATATTGCAATTAATTGCAATATCTTCCTTTTTTATATCAAGCTCTTTGTGCTTCATTTTACATACATTGATTAGTGGTTTAATTTGTGATCTCTTGCCCCCTAAAATGACCTCAGACTCACATTTCGAGATTATAAATTTAAGTATTTTTGTTGCTTTAGTTTTTGTACTACAACACATATTTTAAACTCAACTTTAGCATGATAACAGTATTTTGTGCATTTGAAAGTTCAATTTTATTTGATATTTGCTATTTATGCACAATTCACACCCCTCTTGTGCCATTCTCACTCCCCCTCTCCTCACACAAGAATAGGAAGGAGGAAAAAGACAAGGAAGAAGAATGATGGGAAGAGGTGTGGGGCTCTCCTTACCTAACCTCACTAATTTCATTTAAGTGTGGGAATTTTGTTTAGGTGCTCCTCATGGTTCTAACTCTTTGAGTTCCTCTCACCCACACTTCATCCCTCTTTCTCCAATGGCCCTCATTTGAGCCAACCACTCATTAGACATAACCTTTGAATACTAACACCAATGGAATCCAAAACTTAGGTTCTAGGCTCTCTAATTGAGTGATTAAAGTCCCAAATCACATTTTGGTGAATTGATTACACTATTACCCTTAATTAATTATGAATTTATTCATGGGCCTTCATAGTTGACAATCAAAATGATGACTTATGATGACTATACTATGATATGGACTTGTTGAACTCTTAATTAAGATGGTTAAGAATTTAGTTGTTTGGGAATTAAATTATTAAACTTGATAATGATAGAATTGTCAGGATATGTGAACAATGGATAATTGGTATAATCCTTGTTGCTTATTGGTGTTGAGCTACAGTGTTGGAGCTATGTGCCCTGAGCAAACCAACCTATGTCAAATCATGTTATCCTTGATTCAAATTTGAGTGTCATATCATGTTGACGCACTAATATGGTTAGATGAGTCCCTTAGTACAATCGGCATAGTGTGCTGTGCCATGCTGGATACACCGATGATAGGTATTGAAAGATCCAAACAGTTTCAATGGAGGATGTCGATAAGTCATCAAGAACCATCATGATATCCAAGTATAGCCTCAGGTCTGCGAAGAGTAGCAATCTTCTACAGAGACTATTGCCTGATTGATGCCCTTAATGCATGTCCTCTGCATGAGAGTTGAGATTCAGGGTTGTTACGCAAGTTAGGTTAAAGAGTTGACTCAACGAGATGGATATACGAAAATCCTTCTTTTATCACTGTCACAAAGAAGGCATATCCTTTGACCTGAGATAGATATGTGTCTCTATGTCTGAGTATGCACATTGGGTGGACCAATAGGGGATACACCCACCATGGTGTTGAAACTAGAAAGCTGTTGTGGATATGAGGGCACGGGAGACATGATCTCTTAAAGTGATCATACAAATCTATTGTCATAGGTTTATGTAGTAAATCGAGAGACTTGAGCTCGCTTCACGTACATTGGGAAGTGTAAAATTCTATGCATGGTTGATTGCACAGCAATCATAGGTCTTAAAATGCTTAAATTAAGTTAGAAACTTAGCTTGCATTGTAAGTAGGGCATGCATTTTATGCATTTGCATCTCTGTATATTCTTAGCATATCTTCCCTATTTTATGGGTCCGAAATTGACACTGTCATTTCATGTGTACAGGCCCACAATGGAGGAGTAAGAGTTGAGCTAAATTGAAGATGCAAGAAGATATGCAATATTATGGAAACAACACAAGGTTCCCACATGCTAGTTGAGAGGGAGACAAGCTCATGTAGACCAAGACAAGCCCATCCAAACCCATTCAACCTAACCACCTTCTAACTAGCCCTACACTCCCATATGCATGCACATTCACTCTATACAGGTGTCTACATTACAATTTGCATGCACATATACATGTGCACATAAAATGCACACACTTAAACCTACCTATTTTGTTCACCTAATTTCAACCCAACACACTTCCACCTTAGAGGCCCAATACACCCACCTAATGATGTATTAACGCACACAAACACATTCCCCCATGCCACCTTAAGTGACTCCTACAAGAACACTCTAGAAGCTTCCATTCTTCTTATAGTGCACCCTCCTAACCTAGGCCTACACTATCCTTTAGGTGCACCACACCCTCACCTAACTCTCATAAAAACCCTTCTCATTAGGGTGCGCCACCCCCCCCACCCCCTCCATTTTCCCATCTCAATGCCACCTCTCCTCCACTATACTCTCCTCTCCCCCTCCCCATGGCTCCTCTCCTCTAGTGGCCAGCGGCCTATAGTGGCCCTCCTCAATCACCACTTGAGTTGGCATAGGCCTTCAGGCCGATGATCAAGCACCCTTCACATAGGCAATGGCCATAGGCCCTTCTTAGCATGGGGTTCTTCATCTTCTTCTTTTTCCTTTCCATGTTCTTGTAGTGTAGATGCTTTACTTCATTGCAATCTAGTTAGTTTTATTATGTTGCAAGTAATATAGTTCCTCCCCTCCCCAACACACCCTCTTTATTGTTCATATTGTTTTGGATATTTTTCTTGTGTTCTTACTTGCTATTCAAGCACACACACACCCACACACACACATGCACACACCCTTCCACCACCATACACCCATGCCACCACCATCTCAATCATTAGTTCATCACCACCACCACCACCACCATTCCCATACTCCATATCACTACACTCTCATTCCAACATCTCCATACACTTCACACACCACACAGCCACACCATCTCCACCATCTACCATCGACCTATACACCATCTTGACCACCTCCAAACCCACGGCCATTATTCTAAATCTCACCTCCACCATCTCATTATCCACGCCAACTCCACAACCATCACCTAAGCACCTCCTTTGAACAAGATATTTCACTTGTCAGAAAAATGATATGTCAAAATAATACGTAGTCGTAGTACAAATCACGTGGTGGAAAAAATCTTGATTAAAAATATTTATCAGTAAAACTAACCACGAAGAGTCAAGTCGTATCCATAGGAAGGAACAACTGCAATAAATTCACGAATACTTTCCCCTTATATTCATCCAATCATGTGCAGAATCCATGCGCAAATCCAATGCGAAATGAGGTGAAAGGAAGAAGACGCACAATAACTCAAGAATGCGAGGGTTCTGCACATAATTTTCCCACAAAGGCATGTAATGTAAATAAAATTAGAATTCAAGACATTGGGCTCTCTCCTCTAAGCAGGGTACGCACTTGTTGATATTTTATGCATCCATGTTAAGAATCTAATTCAACATATAAAGAGTTGAGTGCCTGAGAGAAATAGAGTGGAAACTTAAGGGCATGAATGTAAAGTGGTTGAATAAAATAATAATTACATAAATGTAAATATTAATTAACCCAAAAATAGAGCATTTCTACCCTTCACACGCACATACGCATGAAGTCGTGGCGAGCTGCAGGAAACTCAAGGAAGGTCGGTAGCAGCGAGAGCTTCGCAATAGTGGTTGTGGCGTAGACAGAGACGGTCGGAGGCAGCCGGACAACTGATTGATGGCCGTTGATAGTGGGTGTTTCTGGGCGTGTGCGTGGGCCGCAGTTGGTGTGTTCGAAGGTGTTGTCATACTCGTGAGGGTGAGGGGAACGTGTTGGTGTCAACGGTGCAGAGTTTCATGGTCGGAGCTGGCGACTGCGTGAAGGAGATGGCCAATGACTTTGGGTTCCGCTTCTCTATGGAGAAGATGAATGGTACGTGAAGTGCTATGTGCGCAGTACTATGCACACGAGCGTGCACGACTATTAGCTGTGAACGCACGTGGTTGTGGCATGTGCTACTATGGGTGCGAGGGCATGTGCGGTGGAACTGGTGGATGCAGAGGTGGCCGTGTGAGGGTACGCGGTGGAGCCTGTGTTGCATGCTATTGGTTGCATGCGGTTGGAGGCTGTGTTGCATGCTGTTGGTTGCGTGCGGCTAGAGGGTGGGTGGCCAACGTTGATGGGTTGGCTAGAAGTAGAATCAAAGATGGAAGAGGAGGGAATCGAAGGGGGAGGTCTTCCTTTCTGGACATCTGGAAGCCCTCCCAAATGGCTTAACTCGCCCCCTGCTCCTGTGTGGTCTGCTAAGGAGTGGGAGATGACGGTGGTGGGCTCGGGCGTAGAGGAGTCGCGGACGCGGTGGCGACATCGTAGTGGTGGCTGTCGTCGTGGTCTTGGGTGAGACATGGTGATGAATGTCGAGGCGGAGTCATCGCAGTTGCGGGTGTTGGTGCTGTCACCACTGACCACTGTGATGTAATTAGCGAGGATGTAGGCGAGACACAGTGGTTGTTGGGCATCAATGGTGGTTCGCTGTGGTCAATGGTCTGTTGGCAGGTGGAGGAGAAGATGAAGGTGGTCAGTAAGTTCTCCCTTTATGGGGAGGAAGATGGTGATCCCTCCCCCAGTCGTCTCTGCCTGTTATAAAGAGAACAAAGAGAGAGAGAGAATGAGAGAAATTAGGAAAGAGATTGCGAGAAATAAGGAAATATGCTCTTGGTTTTTTTATGTGTTCGCATTTCCCCAAAAGCAAAGAGAGCAATAAAGGAAATAAATTGAGGTTGGAAAAATAGGAAAGTGATGGAGAATTGGAACAATCAGAGATGGGGAATTTCTAGTGACTTTATCCTATTGCATATTCCAACTTCTCATCCCCAATTAATTTCTGCAAGAGAATACACATCCATAAATGAATGCATGTTAAATACATAAGCAAATAAAGCCCACTAATGAGAGATGTAAGATTGATAATTTTTGTGTTCAACTAATATTCTTCTGTAATGCGTACTAGAAATCCATTTCCCAACTAATTAAATGCACTTAGACTTAATTCTAATCCACTAAAGTAGACCTATCAAATACCCCAATGCCTAAGTTTTTCTATTCCAGAGCAAAATCATATGAAGAGGACCAGGACTCTAGGCTAGAATTTGCTGTCATAATGCCTTCTCGTGCCATACCTCTAGAGACTAGATCGAAATACCAACTATAGGTCTAAAGGTACTCAAGTATCAGCCAAGATACGGACCAACCAACCTCAGCCTTGGATCCACCACGAGGGTTTCTAAGGCTCGCAAAAATTGCCCAGAGGTTTGTTGACCCAGCGGTTAAAGCACCCATGCGTATGTTCAGCAAGTCTAGGTTTAGTTTGCCAGTGCATTTTTTATAAGAGAGATAGAGAGATTATTTCGAGAGTTTTCTCTCTTTTCTTTTTAAATTCCCCTAAACCCAACATCGGATTAGCCCTAAATACGATCTGTATCAGATTCCTTGTCTCCACCATCAATCCTCGCAGGGTCCTTGGCAATCGATGCTTCAGGATAGCACTACCCATGGCAACCTCCAAAACCGTGGCTTTCGACACTTCGGGATAGTACCACCCATGGTCTTCTGTAGCTAAATTCAGACCCTAGAAATCGACATTTCGGGATAATGCCGCCCATGGCATTTGAACCAGCACAAGGTGCTTCCGTGCCCCTAGTAAGATATTTAGATATCCTAAGACACATGCACCGAAGAGATGGTATGTTATAACTCATCTTCGAGGGGAGTATTTTTCATTCCTCCTCTCCGCGTCAGGAACTCATCCAATCAACTTGTGTCTTCAAGCCGTTCCTAAGTCAAATCTTTGAGAAAACCTTTTTAGACAGAACATTTTTGGCATCATTTTTCATTAGGCACACTAAACCAGACCAGTGTGTGATTTTTGGGTGCCTAGGTTACCAAGACTTGCAAACCAAAGGACAAGCAATGGGGCAGAATAATCCCTAAGCCTTGGACTTAATACATCAACTTTGCAACTTCCTCAACCTCTTGAGGAATAATCCAGATCTTAACAAATACATGTGTGTTTAAGCCCTAGAACAGACCTAGGAGGCCTAAAGTCGATATCCCTCACTTATCTCCTCTTTAGCACTTTAGGACTTAATTAATCATTCATTCTAGCTCAAAACCTAGGTAAACTCTTCCATAATCAAATGCTGGGACCAACACAATTTTTGCACCTTTTCTCTTTGTGTCTCTCTCTTCTTCTCTTTCTTTTTCCTTCTCAATATACCTGCAATTCAGCTCACAACGATTCCATCTCCTTCTTTCTCTCCTCTTTTTTTTTTTCCAATATGGATGCCCTAGCTGCATGAAAAATATGTATACATGTTATGAACAACCTCACGTTATACCCCTCCATACCAAAATCTGGCAATATCCTCATTGGAAAGCAAAAGCAAGGAAAGATATTACTGAGGCGGAGTTGGGATGTTTCGCAAATCGAGCTCTAGAAGGGAAGCAGAAGGAGACCTTGATATAGACATATCTATTTAGGTTAAATGCCTATTTATGCATGTTCCTAGGCTTAGATTTGTATTCCATATTATAAATATTGCATAGCATGCATCATTCTGCATTTAGAGTAGTTGTGTAAATTTTAGGTTAATTGTGTCCATTTTGTGGTTAGGAGAGATCTATTTCGAAGCCTCAGATTGACGATTCGACCGTACGGATCTGATTAGGACGACGATCAAAGTCCAACGCCTCCAAAATCGCCTTTATTGGAGTCTCGTAGCACCATATGCAGTTCGAGGAAGATCAATGGCCAAGGCACTAGGTGACATAATTTGAAGCTTCAAACGACAAATCCGACCGTGCGAATGGATTCGGCTCGACGATCGTAGCCCAACAACGTGAAAATCGACTCAATCCGACCTTTGTAGCAGCCCCTACAATGAAAAGAAGATGGACAGCCCAGATCGCCCCACATGGTGCAAACCAGGCTACCCATGCGCACGCACGCGCCACCGCACGCGCACAACAGCACGGGCGTGCACGCATGCGCAGCGGCAGTGCATGCAAGCACGTAGTGCGTGGAGCGTGCTCCAACACAGTGGCAATGTGGGCGCGTGGGCTATCTTCAGCGACGTTTGAGACAGATCTTCAGCGACGTTTATGACCGTCACTAAATGTCCTGTATACGAATTTGATTCTTTTCTCTACAATAAAAGGACCCCTACCCGTCCCATTTTTCTTTATCTCTTCCTTTCTTCCTCTCACCACCTCCAAGTCTCTAAAAAGAGCTTGTCCCAAGCCCGGGATGCTTCTCTAGAGTAGAAAATCAAATAGTTTTCCCTCCCCTCATCCCCATTTGTGGACCATCCCGTGGCCGTCCTCTCATCGCCCTTCGAGAAGAAGATCCTCGCCGCGACACCACCCTACCCCATCCTCCATCCTCCGGCTCCATCCCCGTTCGTCTTGCTCCTCACTACCTTCCTCTAGGCGATGTCAGAGCGAGTCGTCCTCTGAGCAACCGTCGAGGGGGATTTCTCTCACCTCATTCTATCTTTTTATGCTTTCGTAGTGTAGATTTTTCGCTTTTGTAGTGTGACATTCGTTTATAAATAGATGATTGTTTCTCTCTCTTTCTCTCTTTCTCTTATATTGTTGTAAGTAGATTAGTTAGAAGTCATCAACCTGATCTCTTACTTGCTAAAAATACCAAAAAAGTTAGAAAAGATGAAAACGAGCAAAAACAAATAAAAGAAAAATGCGAATTTTCAAAACCAAACGTTCGCCTCCCCGCGTTCGACCCGGGACTCACTTTTCGAGTTTCGGTTATAAATTTTATCTGATCGATGCATTTGTGAGCTATGACGACGGGTCCTCTAAACCTCGATTTTAATTCGCGAAACCCATGCGATCATTTTGGTGCCGTTGCCAGGGAGGCAACGCTCTTTGGTTTTTCTTGCATTTTTTCTGCCTTATCTAACTTTTATCTCACTTTTTCTCTAATCTTACTGTGATTGCAGGTACTCTTCCAAGGCGAGCTAAAGCGGTTAGATCAGAGAAAAGTGCGGATGAAGGTTCTGTAAGTTTCCCCCCACTTCCCTACCCACTAGTTCATTTCACCACACTAATAACTTAAACCCAAATCAACTTAGGTGCTTTTTATAAACACTAGGATAGATTTGGTTGTTTGTTTGCCACCTCCACTCATCTCACCCCCGCATATATATAAAAAAAAACTCTTCTCTTGTAGAATTTTCTAAAAAATACGCACATTAACACCCATAACTCTCCACTTAGGGCGCACCACTCCACTTTGATTCTACCACTTAACCGAGATCTGACCTGTGGATCCGGTACACCTTAACTCAACACACACATAAGCGAGTAGAAATCTGATTAGGTTAAGACTTTTTTGTGTGCCTTAATCAAGTGGTGCAATAGGCTAATTGCTTGAACTATTTGGGCCGCACCACTCAATCTAAAACTGATCCATCAAGTAGCTTGCCACTTAGGGTTGATTCTTAGGGTTGAACCAGGCACTCCACATTATTTTTGATTTCTAAAGGAATATATCATCACTAATACTTTCAAAACTTAGAGTGTTCTACTGAACCTTGATTGAATACTAATAATAATACAGGTATGGATTTGTTAATGACTGATGTGGTAATGTGTAATGGTGTGTTGTAGTATGTTGTGATTTGAAACATCATGAGTGTCATTGTGGTGAGTTGTATGGAGTACCAGTCATTACAACCATTATTATTATTTACTTATCTAATTTTTACTGATTTTATTTTAGGTCGTTCACTGGGAGGCAATTTATTGAATTACATCGCTCTTTGATCTCAAAATTATCCTCTAATTCCAAAAAGAAGCTTTACATCTTATTAAAGAATGAATGAATGTGGACATTGTTTATCTACTTAATAAGAATCAATTGTAATGCTTGCAAAAACTAACTATAAACAAGCACCAAACAATTTATTACTATACTATAAACTGTCTTTACAAGTTGTAGTATTAATACTTACATGAAAGTACACAATAGAGTAATATTACATAGTATATTAACTTAACTTACTAGTCTGATATCTACAGTAACACATACAACAGTTTTAGTGATAGACGCAAGCGTCGCTAGATCCCAGAAAACACTATATACAAACCTAAGGAGGGAAACTGGGGTCTATAGCGACACTTAGGGTGACATTTTATTCTGTTAATAAATATATGGGTTCATTTATACAAATAATTGGCTATACTACATATACATATATATATATATTTTTATTGTATATGTATTTATTTACGCATGTACATCATCTCTCTTGTATGTACGTCTTCTCTCTCTCTCTTACTCCTCACTAAGCTTCTTCTGTTCTTCTTCTTCTGTGTTTTTATTCTGCCTTAACAACCTTAATGTGCTGCGGCTGAGAGGCGCTTAACAACTGTCATTAACTTTCTTTAATCAATTAAAAATGTGTTTAATTTGTGGGTGCGCTTTTCGAGGGATACACAGCACCCATAGGGTGGGACCAAACCTCTACTAAGCGCACCCTAATTCTCATTAGGCCGCTTAATTATGTTTTTCTTTCTTAACTCAGCGCAGGGCCTTTAAGCCCCACGCACACACGCCTCTCGGGCCCCCGGCCCCACACATGTTTGTATGCTATCTCATATGCTCAGACAGTATGCTCATAATCGAATCGAATATTCGGTTGTTTCGGGTGCCCGGCACCCGTGACGACTGAACAGCTAATGCATAAAAACAATATATACCGCTGCGTGCGATTTGCAGCGCACGATGTGGCGCTATTCGAGCGCCACATCTGCGCTGGAAATCACGCGCAGCTGCAGCTGGAAGCGATTTTGGCCCTCAATTCGAGGGCCATAATTTAATTAAAAATAAAAATAAATTATGAAAAATAAAGTATTTACATTATACTATATAATTTTTCAATTAATTTGAAATTTTAATTATATTTACTATATAAATAAATTCACTAAAGTGGGCTATTTTTACACACTGTTTTAGGTGTTTTCTTGGTTAATTACTTATAAATTAGTTAGTGAATGGTCTAATTGACCTTATACAAAGTTAGATTACATACATAAGTATTTTATACACATTTTTATTATATTTTTCCGAATTAATTTCTATTTTATTTACATTTAAATAGCAATTTTTGACAGTTTTACTTATAAATTAAGTTAAAGTAATATAAAAAGGGTATAAATATACTTCAACTAGCTTAAATTACTTAAGATATATTCGCCTAAGTATATAGATTAAATTAACTTAAGTATAACCCTAAATTACTAATTTATCTAATTTAATTTAACCACTTAGCTGTTAACTGAATAAATTCATTATTTATTATATATAAAGGATTAAATTAAGGTACAGGATTTTATTTACTTCTAATCTACATATGCATAGATATATATACAGTTTTATAGAATATACAATGTACTACATATATATACTTACAGAGTAATATACTATTTACATACTGCCTATATACAGAATAATATACATATATTATTTTAAATCAGATTACAGTATACAATATACTTACATAGTTAGTTATACAGTTATATGTATATAATGCCTATTTACATATATATATATGGTAATACATACAGTTTAATATTTACATAGAACTTATGTATATAGGAGTATACAGAGTAATATAAATAAGTAATTTTATATATATACTGTCTATCAGAATTTTGTATGTATTTTTGGCAGCATTAGGAGATGAGAAAGGAAGAGCTAAATGAGATAAACAATCTACTGTCAGCTTCCAGACTCTGCAGCAGTTTAATTTACTGCCCAAAAGGTGAGAAGGGAAGAGTTAAAATGGGCTAACAGAGTTTTATATGTATGGTGTTAAGTTTAGGGGTTTTTCTCACTTTGATTGGTTCTAAAAATCCTACAGCAGTAGGAGATGAAACAGGAAGAGCTAACTGAGAGAGTCCTCAGTTCAGATTTTTTTTGTTTTTTAACAGCAGCCTAAGCCACTGTCCAAATGGGCTAACTGATGCTGCAGTTAGTCCATTTGAGAAGAAAGGTGAGTTTGGAGAGAAAGAAATATGTAACTGCAAGATGCAGCACTTTGCTTTGTTACTCGGATCAGAGTCAATCAAAACCAACTGAAAAGCAAATAAGTAAATCCTAAATCTGACAAGGGTTCAATTTCTCACGAAAATCACTAAGTATCTCAATTCAGATGCCAAAAACCCTCATCAAAAGCTTCATTTCAGAAGAAATCCACAAATATCACTGAATCAACTCTTCCTAATGCTATAGACAGCATGAAGGAAGAATTAATTCAATGAAATACAGCCACAAGATCAAATCCCAGTTTCTTGAAACCTTAAGGAGTATTGAGAACTCCTTAGGTTAGGAAATCACGAGACAAACCAGACAGCCATAAAAAAACTTATGAATGCAAGATCAGATTTCAAATTACCACAGTAATTATCCTTAGATCTGACTTGCATTCAATGCATTCAAGACATTATCAAAACAAATTTAAGTATGGCTCTTCTGAGATGATTTCTGTCACCAGAAATCCTCTCAGAATCCTTGCCAACAGGGAATTCAAATCAACTTCATTCAACTCGTCAGATCAGACAGTAAAACCAAAAAGAAAAATCCTTAAAATCCAAACTGAGGGAAAATCTGACAAACTGACAATTTTGACCCAAAAATCAGGGGCTTTTGTGACCAAGAGTGAGATGAGTGGGAAGCCCCTCAAGTGCTTTTGACGCCAATTTCAGATTTGAGGTTGAAAACTAATCAAATTTGAAATTGGGTCAGAGTGTATGGGTGGAAGATGAGCAAACAAATTGTGGAAAATAAGAACTGGACATGAAAATATGGAGAGGGAGATAATTTGAAAACTTGGTCTGTGAAGTCTTCCCCTTTGATCTGAAATGATCAGAGGAGGTGAGGGGGGGAAAATTTGAGCCTAATTCTACTACTACAGCTACTTTATCCTACAGTGAAATTAAACATTAAAAACTATATTAATTCTACTCTAAACTACTTAACTACAGCTAAAACTAATATGCAGAATTATAAACCTAATCTAACAGGAAGAATGGGACCTATGGGTCCTTAGCCGGTGGCTAAGGAGGAAGAAAGGAGGAAGATGACTCCAGCGGAGGGAAGAGTCTGCTAGTGAGGCTCCAGGGTTGTCCTAAGGTGCTATGAAGTCCTTAGCAACGAGGAGGTCGAGAGAAGGTGAGGATTCCACAGCCGGTGGCTATGAAATCAAAGGCTTGATGGGAAGGAGAAACTGGAGTGGACGAATGATCGCTAAGAGGTGTAGGAGGGAGCGATCCATTGCGCGCGACACCACTGAGGTGCTTAAGTAGCATGCTCAGTGGCTGAGATCATCGCGCAGGTGAGAATAATCAAGATGCAACCGGCGGCGAGGATGAGAGGGCGGAGCGCACGGTGAGCCAAGCATAAAATCTGACCGTCAGATGAGATCTGGGGAGAGGGGTGATCGTACGCGCCGAATCACGCGAAACTTCCATTCCAATCTGACTGCAGATCGAGATCTTGAAGAGCGACGGATGGCTGAGATTGGTCGTGTTCTTCGCGCGTTACAGTGCGTGCGAAGAACAGCAGGCTTCTCTCTGAAATGAAGGAAATTTTGTAGACAGACCCTTGAACGAAGGGGTAGAAGAATAGCGTACAGGCCCATAAGTGAAAAGAACTATAACTGGAAGGGCCCTGCAGCCTTTCAAAAGGGTCCCTGCGGCTTGCAAGTAGGTCCAAAGAGGGGTTTTTAAGGGTAGGAGTGTAATGCATGAAGGACCTAAGTGTAAACTACCTATTTCATAACCTAAATGATGTCCAATTGCCTTCAAATTTTTATATGTGTTTAATTGAACATTTAAGACATTGATTTTACTTCTGATTTGGCCATTCAGACTTATTTATGTGTTCAATTGACGCATGGATCATCATTTGTACTTTGCTTTCAGAATATCTCATTTTTGTGACCTAATTATGAAGTTTTAACACAGAGTAAAGGTTTTAGGTCTTTTTCTTTAATTCCCACACTTAACCCTTTTTTTCTGTTAATCTGATGTTGTTTTACTTAGTGTCTAGCTTAACTTCAACTTTTTAGCTATGATGAATAGCCACTCACCAAATACACCTAACGATTAAACCCTAAAAGCTACTAAACAAGGTTGAACCCTAAAAGATGCATCATCAAATAACCTTGTTTGAAAACCTTGGTTGTGCATGCACACACATTTGAATTAATTATTAAGGGCACGACTCATCTAAAGGGCCCATCACATTCCAAGAGCACGTCATCCCAAGCCTAACTAAAACTGAGTAGATGTTGGCCTTAAAGATTGATTCACTCTTCGGGGCTCAGACTGAAATTTTTTTCTATTAATCTGCTTCTGCTGGTTCATCTGATGTCTAGCTAGGGGAGTAGCGTCAAACGACTGTGGCTGGGGGGTACACTAGGAACCGGAGGCGCAAGCCAAAGGAGGAACCTTCTCCCCAGTCCCTCCTTCTAACTGGTTGGATTGACCGGATAAAAGTAGACTAAATTGTTTATAATCTCAAGATGGGTCCTGGGAGTCTATAGGTCTTTAGGCTACCTACATAAGGATAGGTTTGGTTGATTGTACTGCAGGGCACCTTTCTCTCTTCTGTTTTCCCTCCTACTCCACAATGTATCCTTCCACATCTTTTACACATTTCCAATCCTATCCTCCTACCACCACTTATCCCCAAGATGATTACTATTCTGACTTGACTTGTAATTACCCATCCACTAGCCGGGATGACTTTGATTGGGGATATGAAGATGGACCTCAGTGTCCAGGGCCAAACCCTGGACAACAAGATTATGATTACTATCCTTCCCAGAGCTACAATTATTATAGATCTTCATCCTTTGATCACCAAACCAACCTGATCTACAATCAGGAAGGATATAATGATTATAACACCTACCCTCCCCAGTATTCCACTGAATATAGGTCACCACCATCCTTTAAACAACCTAGAATGACCTACTATCAAGGAGGGACCCGAGAACCTCGATATCTTGACTCCCCTAGATTTAACCCAAACCTGAATCAAACCAACCGGTTCAGGTGAACCAGATCCAAGATAGGGTGTTGGCTAATTTGAGGAACACCATACAATCTTTAGAAGCTCAGCCAACACCATGCACTGAAGCACTAGAGCCTATGATCAAAATGATTGATGAACTTAATAGTTCTCTATTGGATTTGCTCCAAAGTGTTAGGGATAGGGACCTAGGTGAGCTTCTTCTTAGGAAATTGTCCAGGTTGAGGATGAAATTTGTGGTTGCCCTAGTCAAATCTTAGGATGATTCTCAAGATGAACCCTCTTCAAGAGAGCCAATGTTTAAACCCACTTAGGCGCCTATCAGCGGGATACATATTTTAAGATTGGAGATGACCAGGTTAGTCTAGAGCAACCCTTTGAGGATGAATTGAGTTTCTCACTCGAGATCCCTGAGCCAGGGAGCGAGGAAAAATATGCCTCTTTGAACTAGGAAATGACAATCGATTTTGAGACATATATAAATGAGGATCATGAAATCTTTGACTCTGAGGGTAAAGAATCTCTTAGTGAAGTCTCACTTGAGCATAAGGAAGATGATTTTAGTGAGACAAACGGGCTTAAGGAATCTGATGAACCATTTGATATCCCGATCATTGAAGATTTGGATTCGGTTGGGGCTAACGTGGAGGATTTGAATCCTCATTTACTAGAAGATTCAATCAATAGCCTCATTCCTCATCCGCACCCCGAAGAGTTGACTTCTAAGATCATTATGCCCAAGTCAATCTTAATTCAACCACGATTTTTGGACTTGGGTACTTTAGATGGGGAGTACAATGATTTGGAGGTCTCGGAAACATTGATTTTGGAGGATAGGAAGTTGGAATTAAAAATCTGGGATGCTAATTCTGAGGGAACTTTGATTTTGGATCTAAGGGTTCTTGTTGGCCTAAAACCACTTACTTTCTACCAAGACCCTTACGATATCTTTCACGTGCAACCCAAGCTCGAAATAACTGATCATTTTTCTGAGTTGAATGTTAAGTGGACATCTGAACCTTGTAAATCAAATCTACCTTTTGTCCAACACTTTAGTCTTGGGTTACACACCACCAAACCACAGGCCCGACCCCATAAATACAACAATCTTCGATTCTGGGTGATTTTCATCTAAAACCTTAGAACCACTCGACCCTAGGGCATGGATCTACATCATAACTTAGTCCACATCTGTGGACATCTTCTACTAACGGGTTTCAGGATCAACCTTTTGATTTTGATTCTGACCCACACTTGTGAACTCTCAATTTCTTCCTTGTATGTTTGTTATGCCTAGCTGAAGGCATTAAATTTAGCACGTGTTTATATTTCACATTCTCTGCAGAGCTGATCAGATTTCTCATGATGTTCAGGTGACATTCTGTTTACTCTGTCCTTTTCATATCTTTGTTTCTACAATGTGGACATTGCATCATTTAGGCATGGGGGTGGATAATCAATTCCTGAGATCATTTTGTTAACTCCGTAGAATTTCTTTTAGTTTCTTATAAAAAAATTTTGAAAATTTGAAAAAAGATTAAAAAAAAGACGAACTAGGAGAAGAGAACTTAGGCATTTGGAAGTTATTAACTTTAGGAAATGATACGAGAGGACCTAAACACTTAGACTCTTTAGGTCTTCGGGCTTAATTAGCCTGCCTGTCCACTCAAATGTGGACTTAGTCTCGAGTCCTCGCCAATTCAAATTTATCTTTAATCTAGTAAATAAATTGGGATGATAAGTACACGACTTATGAGTTCGCCCTCTTTGATTTGGGGGGGCTTTAAGCCTAAGCATCTACACACTTATTTTTTCACTGACTCACTTTTCGACAGTTTATTCAGAAATTTGGTAGCTAATGAACTATCTAGGGTGGTATGGCTGGCAAGTTGTCGGTGGTAACAGCTCATCGGCCGGTTGTCCAGAGCCCAGTCATAAGATCATTTTCATTGTACTGCCTTTAGGTAAATCTTAGATCAGGGAAGCCACCTACCTAAAAATAAAAATAAAAAAAGAACAAAAAGAAAAAGAAAAAAATATATATATAGAAAAAGGAGAAAAAAGTAATAAATAAATAAAATCACACTTCATCGCACGAGTATGGTTGGCAAGTTGCCATTGGTAACAACCCATTGGCTAGTTGTCTAGAGCCCAGCTCACAAAAATGCACAATAATTCCCAAAATACTTAAGGAAGAAGCGAGGAAGTAGAATAAACTGGGGAGATATACACTGGGTTCGCCCTTGTGTTGACCCCATAAATAAAAGAAGTAGAGAGAAAGCTACCGTTCAAAAAGATAAACCTCTAAGCAAGGTCACCTAGGGTCGTAGAAACTCAAAGTTCGTTTTAACGGCCGCCTAGTGAGTCTTTCACTCATTTCACTAGATGCTTAGCACTTAGAGTCCTTTCCAAATCTTGGGCGGGTCGGGTAGCCATAAAAGTTTATTCCAGAATTCTCAAACTTCAAAAGTACAAAAAAAATTAGAAAAGAAGAAAAATAAAAAAATGTATCTTCCCTTTTCAAATAAGGCGAGGACTTGGGCGGTCTGCATTTTGGTAAACACCCGGGTACTGTTGAGTCATCGCAGTTTAGGACCTTAGTTGAAATTTTCTATTGTTAATAACCCACTTAGGCCTAAGTAATCTAATCCTAATTTTGATTTTATACATAGCATATAGTTTAATTTTGCTAGGGACTAGCAAAAGATAAGCATGGGGGTATGATATAGACACATCTATTTAGGTTAAAATGCCTATTTATGCATGTTCCTAGGCTTAGATTTGTATTTCATATTATAAATATTGCATAAGATACATCATTCTCCATTTAGAGTAGTTGTGTATATTTTAGGTTAATTGCATCTCTTTTGTGGTCAGGAGAGAAGGAGCTTTATTTCGAAGCCTCAAATTGACGATCCAACCGTACAGATCTGATCAGAATGACGATCGGAGTCCAATGCCTCCAAAATCATCTTTATCGGAGTCCTGTAGCACCATATGCAGTCCAAGGAAGATCAACGGCCAAGGAACTAGGTAACATAATTCAGAGCTTCAAATGACAAATCTGACCGCGCTGATGGATTCGGGTCGACAATCACAGCCCAACGGTGAGAAAATCGACTCAATCCAACCTCTGTAACAGCCCCTACAACGAAGAAAAGATGGACGACCCAGATCGTGCCACTGTTTGCACCTCAAAGCACGCCTGTAATAACGCCTTCTTGTGCTATATTCTAGCATTAACATTGCATAATAGGATCCTGTAATCGCATTTGTAAAAACACTTGCATGCATGCATTTAATCAAGAGAGGAAGAGGAGTGAAACAATCGCCTGCATAGTTACATTTTTCTTCAAGTGCCTCCTTGCAAAATCACCCTCTTTTTATTTTTCCTCTTGATTTCTTCTTTTCTCTCCTTCCCGCGGCTGCACTCTTCCCGCAGCTGCATGCAACGCAGCACTTCTTCCCGTCACTTCTCCTTGCCAACGCCGCTCCCTATAGCTGCAACTTGCGCACCCTCTCCCTGCTGCAGCCGGCACGCCACTCTCTCCTCCTCTATAAGTAGCTGCAGCTTCATCCTCGCAACGGGGGCTGCTGTAGCAACGAAACAAACCCGTAGCCATCTTCTCCACTGCTTTCCCCTCCCATACGTCGGCCCTCCGTCGAGGAGGCACCCGGCGAGCAGGAGAACCCACTGTGGTGCACACCACCACAGTGGGAGCACCACCGCCCAGCTCTTCGACGAGCCGGTGGGCGTGGTGCATTCCCTCGCTTCGTTTTTTTTTTCTCTTTAACGCCATTGCCGCCGCTCCAAGCTTCGAAGCTTGAAGCCACGACAGCAGCAGCCCAGCAGCAGCAGCAGCAGGTCCTCCCGCTCCTCCGCGACCGTCCCCGCAGCCGCCCGTCGACTTCGCGCGCGCCTGCAGGGCCATTCCCCGCTCAACCTCCATCCTGACGTCCCCGCAGTTGCACCTGTAGCCGTCCGCCGCGCGCACTGCAGCGGCCGGCTACGGCCTCGCGCTGCCCCCTGCCCTCCTTCGCGACCCTCCGCGACCACCTGCAGACCTCCTCCACGCTCGCTCCTCCACGCCTTCGCCCGCCCGTCGCCTTCGTGCACGCCTGCAGGAACCCCTACGCGAAGCCGCGCCCGCACCCGCCGTCTTCAGACGTCTGCCTCCGCCTTCAGACGACGCGGCGTCAGACGTCCGCCGGAGGCGGCAGACGTCTTAACTCGTGTGTCCGCGATCTCTCGCTCGCCCGCTCTCTCTCTCTCTGCTGATCTCTCCCGCCCGCTCCCGCTCTCTCTCTCACGTATTCTCTCTCTCTCTCTCTCTCTCTCTCTCTTTTTACTCACTAATAGACACACACTCACAGCAACGCACACACACACACATTCACCGACGCACACACACCTATACCAACACATACACACACACTCACACACTTATAGTAACATATATATAAATATATATAATATATATACATATATATAATATATATATATATATATACATAGTATATCTATATAGTTATGTATACATACACATATATATAATATATACATATATATATAATATATATATATATCTACTTATATATACATCTATATACTTATACATACATCTATATACTTATACATATACTTATATATATATAGACATATATACTTATATACATATATATATATATATATACATATCTATATACATATATATATACATATATATAGTAATATATATATATACTTGTATACATATATATACACATATATATCTATATATATATATCTATACATATATAACTATACATTTATATATATATATATAGATATATTTACTTATATACATATATATATACATATATATAGTAATATATATATATACTTGTATACATATATATACACATATATATCTATATATATATCTATACATATATAACTATACATTTATATATATATAGATATATTTACTTATATACATACATATGTACATATATTTTCATGTTATTTATTATACGCTGTATCACGGGAATATCTGCACCTGTTGCTGATATTCCCTGATACACGCGTACAAAAAAAGCGTGGTCCCATACATCATCCATCCTCCATCCACACTCCACGCGGCACCTAGTCGTGTTGGTTGCGTCTCTCTAGACGTCGACTGACTCGACATAGTGCTACACTCCATCGCCACCTCCACCCCCACCCCTTTATATATATACTGCATATATATATATACATACTATATTTACTTTCTGTCTATTTGCTTTTCTGTTAGTAAAAAGATAAAAAAAAATACATAAAAAAGAAAAGATAATCTTTGACTTGCAGGTACCTCGTCTTGCGAGTAGCAAGACTTGTTTTGGGACTCTGTTTGGCTAAAAGCCAAGGACACAATTTTGATGGTGTGCCTCAAGAACAAGGATTACCATAAAAAACCTAAAAAAGAAAAACACCAAAAACATAATAAACGAACAGAAGAGACGCGTTTTAAGGAAAACGTAGAAACTCGACTTTAACCCCACTTCCCTGTGTTCGACCCTGGGCCTAAAAGTGACAAGATAAAATCAATTAGGCCAGGTTAAAAATTTTGTAAAGAGATGGTTAAGGCTAAATTAGGTTAACCACTATACACATTTCAACGATAAAAATATCATATTAACAACCTATTCGGGCTGATCCATCAGCCACATGGCGCAACCCAGACCACCCATGTGCACGCACGCACCACCGCACGCGCACAACAGTGTGGGCACGTGCATGCATGCAGCGACAACACCCACAAGTGCGTAGCGCGCGGAGGCACACGACACGGTGCGTAGAGCGCGCGCCAGGACAGCAGCAGCGTGGGTGCGTGGGCTATCTTCAGCAATGTTTGCGGTGGATCCTTAGCGACGTTTATGACCATCACTAAATGTCCTGTATACGAATTTGATTCTTTCCTCCACTATAAAAGGACCCCTACCCCTCCCATTTTTCTTCATCTCTTCCTTTCTTCCTCTCACCACCTCCAAGGCTCTAAAGAGAGCTTGTCCCAAGCTCGGGATGCTCCTCTAGAGTAGAAAATCAAATAGTTTTTCCTCCCCTCATCCCCATTCATGGAGCATCCCGTGGCCATCCTCTCACCTCCCTTCAGGAAGAAAATCCTCGTAGTGACACTGTCCTGCCCCATCCTCCGTCCTCCGGCTCCGTCCCCATTCATCCCGCTACTCACCACCTTCCTCCAAGTGATGTCAAAGCGAGTCGTCCTCCAAACAACTATTGAGGGGGATTTCTCTCACCTCATTCTATCTTTTTATGCTTTCGTAGTGTAGATTTTCCACTTTCGTAGTGTAATAAACATTCGTTTATAAATAGATGATTGTTTCTCTCTCTTTCTCTCTCTCTCTTATATTATTGCAGTAGATTAGTTAGAAGTCATCGACCTGATCTCTTACTTGCTAAAAGTACCCAAAAAATTAGACAAGATGAAAATGACCAAAAAATAAATAAAAGAAAAATGTGGATTTTCAAAACCAAATGTTCGCCTCCCCGTGTTCGACCCGGGACTCACTTTTCGAGTTTCGGCTATAAATTTTATCTAATCGATGCATTTTACGAGCTACAATGATGGATCCTCTAAACCCTGATTTTAATTTGCGAAACCTGTGCGATCAGACCCAAAAAGGATATGTAACAAACCTGGCCTAGCGAGTAAGTAACCCAAGATGTTGGAAAGCTGGTGATGGAGAGTAATGCTAAATGCTCGCCAGATGTAGGTGAAAATAGGGTATTCCTGAGCTATTATTGGAGGTTTCACATAATACACATGAGTAGTGACCTCCGGGATTGCACGGTGAAGAGGCAAAGGCTCGTCGAGCACATATGTGTGGGAAAAAGAGGGTGTGACGAAGGACACCCTAAGGATGATGGGCTAACATGGACAAGCGTCGATCCATACCCGCCACTCTACCATAGGATGTATTGGTCTAACTATCCCCTCGTAAAGAAGGAATGTGAGCAGAGACTTTAGGAAGTTGTTTCTTCATGAGTGTTAGTCTCTCAGTTGCAGGGTAGGGACTAGGGTCAAAGAGGGCTTAAGAGGTTCAATATTCATCCTTGACAACCATTCCCATTCCTGAATGTCGTCAGAAGCTACCTTAGTTACTGATTGACTTTCATGCTACCTATCATTGTTGTGCACACCCTGGAATGGGCCCAAATGTTCATCTTCCAAATTAAATCGATCAAGGGTGTCGCTCATTTGATTCTCATGTAAAGGTGGGTTGGAACCAATAGGGGTGTGAGTGTCCTCAACAACGACCTCCCCAGGTTCTTGTTCAATGCTAAGATCTTGCCCCTTGGGTGTATAGATCCCTTCATCAATAGTATTAATTGCTTCCATTTCTTCCCAATGTTTGAGAGGATGATCTTTGTAGTTTAAAGTAGGTGGGAATCTAGATTTGGCTAAATTAGTAAGATCCTCGAGGGGTAAATCCTCAAACAAAACATATTTCCCCCTGGAGTCACTCCATACTCTGAGTTCAGGCCCCTCAACGTCATCACCATCGTCCTTTATGCTTCTTCCCTCTAGTCTTTGAGACTCAGGAAAATCTTCAAAGCCAAGATCAAGTATTTCAAGTGTTCCCTTGTCCTCCTCAAAAATCAACTCTTCATGTCCCTAAGATCAATATTGATCCAAGTCTTCCAATTCAATATCAATTCCCTCAGGGTCACCTATGTTGGGTACCTGTAAATCTTCAAAATGTTCAATGACAGGTGTTGGTCCCATAAGTAGAGGATCGTGGTTATTATCACTTCCTTCCAATATGATTTCATCTGACATCCAAGACTCCTGGAATTTGTTAACTTCAGAATCACAATCCTCAAGGAGATCTAATTGAGGTGCAAGGTCTTTAGAGGTGTAAAGTATAGGTTCGACATCCCTAGGATGGGGTGTAGATTCCACCTTAAAATCTAGAATGGGTGTTGGGTTGACTATTTGACTGTGACCTGTTTCATCAAATATTATAAAGATACTATCACTCGGATCAAGTTCATCTAATGGGACCATTTTCCCCTTCTTCTAACTCCAATTAAGATCAGGTGGATAATCACCAGGATTGGCTTATGGTGAGCATATCTCATGGGAGACGTCTAAGTGATAGCTACTCCTCAAAATAAGAACCCTGTTGTCATTGCTTTCCTTGAAATTATCATGTTAAATAGGGGTATAAAGGTAGGGATCAAATTGACTATAGGAGGGTCACTAAGCTAGTTAATCTCTTCAGTTAATCTTTGACTATTCCTCAAAATCTCTCCCATAGAATCCATCATTTTTTCTATTATTTTTGCATTTCTATATAAAAGAGGAGAGGCTACTATCAGATTGGGGAGGATAGTCAATCTCAGGTTCAAGTTGCCTAGGAGTATTGATCCAACCTCGATAAGCAAAATCGCTAAGGGTGGGTGGGTTAGGTATAGTCAAGGGAGAGCTAGGGTTACGATACCCTTCTCCTAGGTTCTGCTCATCATCACTGGGTTGGGGATTAATCAGACCAATGCTCCTATAGTAGGAGTAGAAAGGATCCCAATGCTCATCAGATGATGGATAACTGCAGGTTATGGGATTGGAATTCGGTGTTCTAGGGTGAAAGTAAGAAGTGAAGTAGCTATTGTAATCCATTTGCGATACGACTTCAAAAACACACCCCAATCAAACGTAGAGCAATGGGACTCTCCTTTTTCTTAGAGCAGATTTGAGCCAACCTCCAACCTATCCCTTAAAGTTGTTAAATGGGATCAAGTTTGCATATGTCCGTTCCCACTTTAGTGGTATAAGGGGGGGCTGTGACTTGAGATCCCTGACAAGCTCTTTGGAGAATAACAGAGGTCAGTTACATTCTTTCTTGGTGGCTAAAGAAGTTGCACAATAAATTATGGGCCCTAAGTCGACCTTCACGTGCCCTAGGACCTATACCTCGCTTCAAGGATACCCTTAAGTGACCTAGTGAGAAGTTATTCCAAGGACAAAACTAAGGGATAAAAGTAGGGTGAACCCTTCCTTTGAGGCGATACGAATGCAATGCCTCTTAACTACCCTTTCATTCCTTTAAGGGGTATCCCCCTCCTTGAAGTATCAAAAAACTTGGACATAGGATAATATCACCATAACAAGGTGAAATAGGAGGGTCTACACCGATCAAGAGATCGGTGCCTATAGCCTTAAGGGATCGAGACCTAGTGTGGTGCCTAGTGTGCGTGCTCAGTGCTAGAAGTGTGCATCACACTGCAAATTAGTTTGATTTTGAGAAGAATCACATACAAGTCCCTTTTGATCAGATCAAATGTGATTTTTATTTTAAGGTCTAATCTGATTAGTAGTCCCAATTTCAATTTGGAGACCACTGAATTAGGTCAATTCAATCAATTTGGTGGTCCTGAGATTCAATCCACATGCAATGAATGAACAGGAACTGGATGCAAAGATAGAATGATATACCTGATTCCAGCAATCTCCGTGTAGATATGTATGCAATGTAAGGAAAGAGATCTAGTATGCTGCTCAATCACCTCTAAATGCGTTCACCTAAGGGCATGCAACTCCTAAATAAGCAGCTCGATATTCTTTTTGTCTTTCCTTTTAGAGCAAGCAAGCAGAAACTGAACATGTCACACCATAGAGAAATAGCCCTAGATGCAAAAGAAAGTGTGGACAGACCCCCAAAAATTAGCCCTGATGCTATAAGGCCAAGAAGATTGAAATGAAATAAATTCAACAATGAAGGAGAATCCCCTGTGAAAGTAGGATCCAGGTCTCCTCTTCCCATCTTCTCTACTTGTGTGTACATCACTCAAGGTCGACATCGTCGCTTAGCTGCGCCTGTCGTCTTGTCAGATTCCTCACATATAAAAATAGAGAATGGTCAGATATAAATGTGCACCTCAGAGTAATCAGAAATAAAATCAGGTGAGCCTATTGCATCTGTTGCCTCCTCGGCAACGGCGCCATTTGTACGGGATATTTCTCTTGTTAGAAAAATGATATGTCAAAATAATACGTCGTCACAGTACAAATCACATGGTGGAAAAAATCCTGATAAAAAATATTTATCAGTAAAACTAACCACAAAGAGTCAAGTCGTATCCATAGGGAGGAACAACTATAATAAATTCACGAATACTTTCTCCTTATATTCGCCCAATCATGTGCGGAATCCGTGCCCAAATCCAATGCGAAAAGGAAGAAGATACACAATAACTCAAGAATGTGAGGGTTCTGTGTGCAATTTTCCCACAATGGCATGTAATGTAAATAAAATTAGAATTCAAGACATTGGGCTTTCTCCTCTAAGCAGGGTATGCACTTGTTGATATTTTATGCATGCACGTTAAGAATCTAATTCAACATATAAAGAGTTGAGTGCATGAGAGAAACAGAGTGGAAACTTGAGGGCATGCATGCAAAGTGGCTGAATAAAATAATAATTACGTAAATGTAATGTTTGGTAATGGCATCAAATGTAAATACTAATTAACCCAAAAATAGAGCATTTCTATCCTTCACACATGCATGCACATGAGATCATGATGAGCTACGAGAAGCTCAAGGAAGTTTGGTGATGGCGAGAGCTTCACGATGGCAGTTGTGGTGTCTATGGAGACTATTGGAGGCAGCTAGATGGTAGGTTGAGGGCCACCGGCGATGGGTGGTTCCGGGCATGTGCGTAGGGCATGGTTGGTGTGTTCGAAGGCATGGCCATACTGGTGAGGGCGAGGGGAGTGTGTTGGCGTCGACGATGCAAAGTTTCTTGGCCGAAAGTGGTAGCTGCATGGAGGAGATGGCCAGCGGCTTTGGGTTCCTCTTCTCTATGGAGAAGATGAATAGTATGTGTGTGTGCATTGTGTTGTGCACGTGGGTGCGTGCAACTGTTGGCTGTGGGTGCACGCAGTTATTGGCTGTAAGCAAGGGTTGCCAAACCTGTTAACCTCTCCCATGATCAAGAAGGGACTACCAGGATGGGACCTAAGGGAAGGCTACGTCTTCATCCACTCTAGTAGAGAGGGATGATTTATAGCATCTAACTCCCGAGGCGAGTGAGAGAACATATTAAATGATAATAAATCACATGATTAAACATGGGTAAATGAGAAATTAGTTAGTATATGGCTTGTAGCATGAAAACCTGCACACTACCTCTCTTCTTGTATCAAATTTACACATGGTTGTGTCGCTACTGCTTAGCTCATCCATATATCTGTGACCTATTTTTAGAGCCTGATGCCATGGAGAGGAACACTTCAAATGAACAGAGCAAAGCTAGCCTTTTTGGAGCTAGCGAGGTGTTGTTTCTACACAGCATTGTAGGGCATGAGGGCCAAGATGGGGGAACCTCAGGTCCCAGTCTTGCCTTAGAACCTCACCATTGAGGAATGGTGGGAAGCCCTACATAAACTGGTAACTGCAACCTGCCTCCTACACTGGATAATTTGCAAGGCAGGATACGCTTATGGCTAGCAGATAGCTGCAGTTCTTTGGGTTTCATTTTCCTTTTGGATACTTACTGGGAAAGCTACTGTTGGACCCTTTTTGTATAGTCTTACGCATGGTACTTTTGGATGTAAGAAGGATGAATGTTTGTAAATGTGCATAAACTATGGAGACTTGCGTGTGTTTATATATATATATATATATAGTGTGGATGATTTAGCAGTTGATGGGAACACCATCATGAGCCATAACTAGCTCAATTTAGTCATTATCGAGGAATAAATGCTCCTACATAACCGCCAGAGGACTATAATTCAATGCATAATCATTCTGAGGGAAAGATAAGAAAATAGGGTTAAAACTATAATTTTGCCATCATATCATAAATGCAGCACAATCACAGGTTTTCCCAGGGGGTAATTAAGGGTTAAATGGCCTTAAATGCCCAACAAGTGGGTTAGTATAGACAGAAATGGGTTTTTACGTGTTTTGAGAATTAAATAACTTCTGAAACCCTACAAACAGGCCTGCTTAATTAATTGAGGTTATGATCAGGATAAAATTCACCCAAACTCTCTAAAATTCATATAAAAATATTCTCTAAGGTTTGGTACCTTCAATTTGACCATCAAAATCCATCTTGACCCAAAATAAAGTCCTAGACAGACATTTGCCCTAATTTGGGTTTCTTCATAAATTACCCAGTCAAACGAGGTCAAGACCTAAATCTAAGTTCACCATTGGATTCCTTGGGTCCAAATTAGGTTTGTACCAAAATTTGGGCTCAATTTGAGATCATGTTGACCAAGTTTGCATTTTGGTCCTGTCAGCTCTTTCTATCTCATTCAGATCCTTAACTTTTGAATTCCTTACAAATAGCCCCCCAACTTCTTTGTATTCTTCACAGAAATATCCCTCTACCATCATCGCTCAAGAATCCTACTCTGACGAGCTTCATTTGGAGAGATTTTCTTGATTGATTGACGAAATCTTCACAAAATCAAACAAGTGATTCTTTAGGAAATTCTCTTTCCAATTGGACAAACCTTGGATCCCAACTCCTTCCCAAAAGCTCGTGCGAACACTTTGAAGGAATGGGTATCCTATTTGTGTGTAAGCTGCAAGGTTCCAAGCTTGTTTCCAATCTTGGAACCCCCTCGTGAACCCTATAAAAGGATCCCCAAGGCACAGCCGTGATCTTCAGCTAGGATTTGGCCACAAAACCCTCTTCCTAACCCTACCTCTGGGCTCCTCCGACCTAGCTCCGACGAGCATCCTCCCCCGTCGTCCCACGGCCTCCCAACGGCCAAATTGGGAGCGTCTTCTTCCTCCCCGACTTCCTCTGCCTCTCGACGATCACATCAGAGTTGCCCTAGCCCCTTCTTCCTCGCTATCTCTCCCTTCGGAGGTTCGTCTTCCCCACGTCCGACCATCACACCGGCATGGGAATATCTCCCCATTTCGTCTCTAAACTAGGTTCTTTAACTTCCCCTACTTCCCTCCTTTTTCCCTATTTCTATCTCTCAAAACAACTGCCGACCATGCATCTCCCCTTTCGTCTTCTTCCACTCTGGCAAAGCTTCGGCGATGCCCAACCACCACTCCACCGCACAATTTGCACCGCTATCACCTCCATCAGCTCCGTCGTGCTCCACTCTTCAAAACCCCTCTCTCCATTCGCTTTTTTATCCACCCAACCATGCCACCGAACAAACCCATCACTGGCTTCCTTTCCTGACTCCGACCGGCCACCACACACCTCGATCCACCACGAAACCACCGCCAACATACTCCATGTCATTCGGCGAAGGTCCTGAGCTAGTTTAACTTGGCCATAAGGCCGTATTTATGTTTTTTAGGTCTCACCGTCCACTGCCGCCGCTTCCATCTTCGATGTCACTCAAGTTCCTCCGGCCGTGTTCTTCGCCAATTCCACGCCAGGCTATGAGGCTTACCTCTAGGTTGCATTCCAGGTTGCTAATAGAAGGACATCGCAGTTCGTTCATCCGCAATCAAAGATGCCATCACCTGCGGCTGCACGCGAAGGAAGGGTGGGACTTTAGTCCCACCTCGGAAACTGATGGGCACGCGAAGGCACATAAATTGAATTTCTACTTCTGCCCTGTTGCCTCAGTAGCATGGGGTGAGGTCCCCTTTCACGTGCCCACGCACGCCCTCACTTGCGGCCACGCCACGTGGGTCTGGGCTTTGAACCGATTACCCGTATACCCGCCTAATTTGAGAGAGAAGAGGAGGAACAAGAGAGAGAGAGCGCGGGTTAGGGGTGTTTTGCCCTCTGTGACTAAGCTCTATGCAAGAAAAGAAAGAAGAGAAGGAAGCCTTTGCAGAAGAGGAGGAAAGAAAGGCCTGCTAAGAAGAGGAAGAAAGGAGGAAAGCCAAGGAAGGAAAGAAGAAGAAGAATAGTGTTAGAGAAGCACTGTAGCATCTGATGGTTAAGTCATCTGGTCATCAGACCGGACGACTGATTTGAGGCTTGATACTTAGAATTACTGTTGAGACATTGAATGCTTGATATATATGCTTAAAGAATAATTGGTGATTTAAATCACCATCATTTTTAGCTTCTCTACATTTTTATTGCCTCAAAATACATGAGAATTCATTGAATATCTAAAGTGACATATTAGTATTTATTGAATATCATTGTAGTTTAAATTCTTGTGCTCATTTGCATTATTGAGATTAGTGTGTGAATTCTTATTTGCTCCCTGTGTTCGACTTCGGACTTTCATTCGAGAAATAAATTTTATCTGTTTTCAAGCGATTTCAACTATACTACAATGCAGCTTTTATAAACATCGATCTCACTATGTCAACATTTTGGTGCCGTTGCCAGAGAGCAACACGCAATTCACCGTTATTCTCTACATTATTTGATTATATTTGAGCATTGACTTGCCCTATTTGCTTTCTTGTGATTTTGCGAGATACTTCATGAGGAGATCTTCCACGCAAATCAACCACTCTAGGACAGGTAAATTCTCTATTCTTCCTTAATCAACCTCCTAATCTTGGGAAGACAAAAAAAAAAGGGGAAACAGTCAATTCAGAATCACTGACCCTTTTTTTCAAAGTAATCATCATCTAAAAGGCAAGTTTTCTTATTTGCGAAATTATTTTTCAAATCTGATTGGAGTTTTAAGCGATTCTATTTAAAATTTCCTACCCCAAATTTCCTGTGCCTATTAGGGACCACGCTAAAATTCTAAATCACTTTAGGCTAACACATTTCTTGCTTGAAGCACAAGGTGAACATATCAAGATCAATTGGACTTGGAAATAGAGCCAATTAGGGTTTCAACCTTTAGGGTTTTGGAGTGCTAGTTCACGCGTGCCTGCATAAAAGGAAACAAACCTACCTGCATTTGTGTGCTACCCAAGCCCTTGGTTGAAAAGATCTAATCAACAAAAACCCTAAAAATCAAGCTCTAAATTCACTAAAACCCTAAAATACTTGGTCCTAATAACTTGGGAGTCAAATCAGGGTGATTTCTAGGTCTTGACCTAGATCTCATTCTGCCATCTTTAGGGTAGGTTAGGTGAAGTTAGCCTACATTATAGGCCAACTAACCTCCAAATTAGGTCATAAGTTGAATTAACTTCTAATTAAGTGAAACTCAAGGCACAAATTAGGACATAAAATTGGTAGACTTAAGGTCTTAAGTTCATACATTCCGGTCTACCTGGACCTTCAGTGACAAGGAAGGTAGGGTGGGGGAAACCCTGTAACCTGTGGGGACGCTCTACCGTGTAGGGGTCTTTGTAGGGCTCTCCCTTCCTGGCTGCCTAGGTATTTCTCGGGTGTGCAAATTTCTGATTCAGTGATATCATCCACCTAGAAATTGCCCTAGTCATCCAAGAATCTTTGGGTGCCTTGATTGGGTCAATCACACATCTAGTTCCTCATCTCTTCTATTTAGAGCACACACACAGATTTTCTTGAGAATCTCTTTCAGATCTGATCAATTTCAATCTAATCTTGAAGTTTGATTCTACATCTTGATTCCACCACTAGATTAAAAATGCAACACGGCATATTAGTAGACCCATTTAAGGATATACAAGTTAATGTGTCAAACACAACAACATTTCTTTTAGAACAAGCACAGCTAATTTTGATGCAACTAGAAAACAAGGCAACTTGGGATGTTCTCATGCCAAAATACTGGGAAAATGAGAGATGGCATAATGGTGAATATATCTTGTGTAAATTTGAGCCATCACTATGGAAAGTACACCGAGATGACCTTGAAGAAAGAGACATGGTAATGCAAATGTTGAAACGTGTTATCGATCAGAGGCATCAATACACCCTTGTGACATCTTGGATTAATCAGCATAATCTCCCAAATCCTATGTTTGATGATCATAGTAGTTATGGACCCCCAACCCAAATGAATTCAAATTCAAATTATATACAGATTGATATGCCTGACCTTGAGACGGGTTGGGAGGATCCAATTTCAGGAGAACACAATTTTGAGCCAGCCTTAGAGACAAAACCCTAGTTCGCTAAGCTTAGATTTCCTAGACTCCTGTGATAATGAGATTGAATCAGAACCTCTCGAGGGTGTAAATTCTGCTTCTTATTCTGATAAGGTGACTCTCGAGAGAAATTCTGACATCCCTGTAGATCCCAACCAAGATTCTAGTGATCCAACCCACACCCTTAACCGAGAATCAGGATTTGAGCCTTATTGGGATGATTATGAGGCCCCGTGCAAAACGAATCAAATTTTGAATCCGGACTACAATTATGGGCCTGTATGTGATGAGTATGCCTCTCCAACCTCCTCAGAAATGCATATTAATTTTTTGGAAGTCACACCAATCTATGATACATAAATCGAGGAGTTGGAAGAGTTGAGTTTTAATTGGGTCTTTCCTACAAGCCAAGAACCCGAGCCTAAACCTAATAGGAACATCTTTGTGAGCTCAGAATCTGAAAATAGGTTAGACCCTAGACAGGTTACTGATTGTCCATAATTATCCCATATTTGTGGGCTATTTAAGTATTTAAGTGTCTAGACATTAAGTTAATTTTAACATTTAGATAGCATACATTAGGATGTAAATAAATTAATTCATATTTTTAGCTTAAGTGCATAATTCATGCATTCAGAATTAACCTAAGGTTGCATACATTTAATTAGTTAATTAATTAGGTGCACTATTTTAATTAACATAGAAGTTAAGGAACTATGTATAAATAACCCTAATTATTTTATTCTTTTTCTTTTTCACCTCCTTTGCAGGTAACTCCTCCATCTCTGCCTCCTCCTCTTGCGCATGACATTGATTCTATGGTAGCTTTTGAAATTCAAATCTTTGTAGCCATGGCTACAAAAGAGGAGGGGCTGCTGTTCAAAATGAGGTCTCCACCCCTTTGTTCCTCACTGTGCTCAGAGAACCTTGTTTCTCATCCATTCCATACCACCGGCCTCCCACAACGGCAGTGCAACTCCACCGCCGTGGGCACATGGGGTGACAGCCCACACCGCCAAGAGTCTCTACAACATCTCCTGCCAAGCGTGCCTGCCACCGCGCACCCTCACATCATCTCCAGCGCACCCTACCCACACCTTCATCTCCAATCCACCCACGCTCCAGCGCACCCTACTAAGCGCCCCAGCCACCGCGTGCCCTCACCTCAGCCAGCGCACATGCCAGCACCTGCACACCCTCTCCTGCACACCAGCAGCCCCCCGCTCCATCAGACCCCACCGCGGTGCCTTCACCCCATCCAGCACGCCCGCGCCTCCTCGCCTTCACCATGCCCCAGCCCCACCGCGCTGCTCCTCCTCGTGCCTCCCTGTAGCACCTGCAGCCGACGCCATCAGACCCCACCATGCGCCTACCACTCGTGCGCCCTCACCCCAGCCAGCACGCCCGCGCACCCACGCCTCGCGTGCATCCTCCAGCAGCACCTTCCCTCCATGCACCCACGTCCCTTCGCCTTCACCACGCCTCAGCACCCCCACTTCAGAACACTCCAGCGCCTCCCTGCCAACCTATAGCCGGCGCCAACAGAACCCCCACGTGTGCCTGTGGGCCCTGCAGAGCCCGCTCCTCAACGCGCCTACGCCCCGCGCTCGTCTGCAACACCTGCAGTGCCCGCGTGCTGCCCTCCTTGCACCTCCAGCACGCGCGGCCAACAGCAGCATCCTCCACCGCCGCCACTTCTTTCCTCCGGCAGGCCGGCTTCGACCACCATCCATCGAGCAGCCACCACCATCAAGTGCAGATCGGAGAGGGCTGCCTCCGGCCGCCAACTCGCCGTCCATCTCTCCTTCATCCTTGCACAAGCTCACCCGAATGCTAATCCCCTGTTTCAACCTCAATTGATAATTACATTTCATGCCATTTCCACGAAAATGAATTTTGATTTATGATTATTTTATTGTGGCGAATTTATGCCTTAATGCTCATGCTTCTAGATAATTGTTAAACCTTATTATTCATCTCTATGTGCATTGAATTTAATTTTGAATGACATCTTCATACTCATGCAAGTGAATAGTACATGGCATACTCTTGCATATGTATAATTTTTTGACATAAAAATTACATTCACACCCCTTGACTTCTCCATAAATTTAAGGTTTACTTTCAGAGCTACACGGGCATTGTTTGATCTGGCGAATAGTTTAGTGAACTTGATTTTGACCTAATTGCGAGTTTAATTAAGTCATTGCATCCCTGTGGACACGACCCACTCTTCTGTGAGTGGTTTAACTTTAATTTTAATTATTTTGTTAAGCGATTTTCCACCACTTTGATCCTACAACGACAAATCATCTTAATACATTATTCGAAAGTGAAAATCAACTTAGTAAATGGCGTCGTTACCGGGGAGGCAACAGATGTAATAATTTCACCTGATTTTATTCCTGATTATTCTCATTGCACAGTGATCTGACCATTGATTATCTTTTCTGTGCAAGGAATTTGAGAGAGGTGACAAGCACATCTAGGAGAAGACGTCGATCTTCAGCGACACTTACACGCGAGGAAGACAAAGGAGACCTAGATCCTGCCTCTATAGGAGATTCTCTGTTTCATAAGTTTTATTTATATTTTCTCGCCCTTGTAGTAATTGGGGCTGATTTTTAGGAGCCTGTTCCCATTTCTTTAGATTTACGTTTTTGATTTATTTTGTGGATTGTTTACCCTTAATTTGCTTGTGCATAAGTAGCTAAAAAAAAATTGAAAAAAAAACATGAGCTACCTACTAGAAGCTACCTGCCCTTAAGCTGAATCATTTAGGACTGAATGAGCAGCATCTAGATCTAATTCTTGTCTTGCATATTGCATGAAGAATGCTGGAATCAGGTATGCACTTCTAACTTCGCATTTCTACCTGTCATGCAAATGCATTTGGATTAATTTTTAGACCACATAATCTATCTTGAAGCGATCTAACAAGTGGTCACATATTTTCTGGAAAAAGGACTAATTAAAGGAGGGACGTTTAAAAACCAAAGACTTGATTTTCAAACTTGGTGTGCAATTCAAAATTCAAAATCTTTTGCAATGTATGCACACTTATATCTTTTGCACCACATCATGCATTTAGACACTCCTTAGTCTTTGAACGACTAGGACAAGAGCCCTCTTACCGTTGGATTCTGAAGCGTTCGGAACTTGAGATCAAAGGTTTTGTAAATCCAAAGAGGGGGATACCCTGTGATGGATTTTTGGGGGTAGTTGAGAAGCACCGCAAAAGCACAGCTTCAAAGGAAGGCTTAGGCCTACTTGCATCCCTCGATCTTCCATCTTTAGAGTTGCTCTACCATTTGAGATTTAGGGAAGAACACCTAAGCTCCAACTAGGTCTTCTTAGGTGATCCGTAGGTCGACAATAAGCACATAAATTGATTGAACAAATTGTATTGTCACCTACAATCTGACTTAAAATCAAAAGCCTCAATTGGGAAAGACCTAAAAAGTCCCTTTTGAATTGTGTTTTGCTTGGACCACATTGATTTTCATCCTTTCACATCTTGCCCACACCCTTACCCCCACTCTGCACTCTTTGATCCCATACATCGAGATGGTCTATCCTTTGATGGGCATAATGGCAATCATTGGGATCCGTTTTACTCCTATTATAGGAGTATTGACCTGGTTAAGCCCCAAATCAGTGAGCAGAACCTAAGAGCGGGATTTGCTTTGCCCAATATCCCACACACCATAGAAATACCCAACCCACCCTTCCTAAATAATTATAATGGTTGGACAGACACTCCTAGGTACTATAAGCTTGAGCCTGACTTCTCTCTTGATTTAAATAACCTCTCCTCCTTGAAGATGGAAATACAGAAAATGCAAGACGAATTGATTGAATTGTTAGGAGAATCTTCGAAAGCAGGCCAACAAAAAAGAGATGAAATTAGCCACCCAATCTACCCCATTGAGGATGACGTACACCCCTCTACAATAGATGCATCTCTCGTGGGAGAGCTACACTTTAAGTTGGAGGGAAATTTTGGGGATTATGTAAGGGAGAATAGCTACTTTTCGAGGATCAATTTTGAAACCTCCCCGTTAGATGACACTTCCTTAAGAGATCCACGCCTTAAGTGAGAGGAAGATACATATGAAAGTAGCTATGCATTGGATGAAGAAAGGTGGCAACCCGAAGAAGATGATGATAAGGTTGAGTATCCACTTGAATTATATTGGAGTCAAAAGAAGGGAATGATGGTACCATTGGAAGACCTCGACCTAGATGATAGTATTTTCGTGACATTTGATGAAGTGGGAAGAAGTCAAGTTGTTAATCCTACCCTCCCTTCTGATCACGAGATGGAACTCAAGCCCACCCTTAGGGAACCTAGCCCTGAAGAAATTGACCTATCTGAGGAGTCCGATGTTACTAGTGTAAACCATTTACCTCAGATAGAGTACCCTAGGGAATCTGCTGAGATTTTAGATGATTCTAGACCTTAGGTATATGATGAATCATATGATGAGGAGAAGGATAAATTATATGAGGAACCTACATTCAAGATTTGGAGTGACACTAAGGGCGATTATGTCTTATTTGAAGAGTTAGCCGCTGAGGATGTCATAAATTTGACCAAATTAGGTTTCCTTAGCACACCCATTGATGATATTTCTCTTCATGATGGAATGATGGAAAATTTGGAAGCAACTTCTAATATTTATGTGGATTCACATGTAGACTCCAGGGAAGATTTGAGTAAAGAACAAGAACCCAGGGATGACGTTGATAGGATAATCCCTAGATCTGTTGCTTCCAACCTACCTTCATTTGATTCGAAGTCACCCTTTAATTCGCTTATGTCTGAAGGCAAAATTTTGACTCCTGATGAAATGCAGGAAGATATTTGTGATAGTGCAAGGAATGCTAGGGATGTAATTGAGGATTTGGAAAGATTGTTAGGGATGGACACCGAGCTGATTAAACCCAACCTAGATCTTATGGCCATCCCGCAACCTCGAAACTTGGACACCCTAGACGATCCTTGGCTTAGAGATATGCTCACTTTTGTTCTGACAGGGGAGCTTAACAAACCAATATTTCCTGTAATGGAGTATCGGGTATGGATTGATGATTTCTTTAGTCAATCCATTGCCCGGGGGTTTATCTCTGCACCATTCCTTCCCCATTCCTTTTGGAGGATCCTTGTCATCCTCCCCCTACCCCTTTGGAGGTTGTTATGCCAGTTTATCCTTTAGAACCTCCTCTGGTGACCTAGGAAGATTTCATTCCCATCTTAGTTGGGCGAGCATTTGCTATTGGGATTCATCATCAACTTGCCAACATCCTAGGTTACCTGTTTTCTAGGCCAGCATTACTTTACTCATTTTTAGGGCCTATCTCTGCAATCCTTGAACCTAATTTGTGGGTTCTTTGGCTACTCAGTTGCTAGCAAATTAATGGCAGCCCATCTCTAACCCAGGTAATATCCTTCTATGCAATGGGGACATTGCAGATTTTAGGCATGGGGGGGTGTACTTGGGTTTATACATAGCATTTATACATAGTGCATTCATGCATTTAGTTAAAGCATTCCGCATTGCATACATTTGCATTAAAATAAAAAAAAATTGAGGTTAACTGGCTAGGCCCTGCATTCTTAAGCAAATCAGAACTCTAGGTTAGACTAAGTTGATTCTAGGATCGAACTTTAGAAGCTAAGTGAGATACTAGCTTTAGACCTTTAGGGTCCTTTGTGGACTTAAAAACTTAAGTAGGAGTTAAGTTGCGGACCATTCCTCAAGAGGTTGACGAAGGAAAGCTAGGGATTGAGTTAAAAGGTGGGGTAGTACTTGGAGTCTTGTTCTACCTTTTGGTTTACGGGTCCTTGTAACCCAAGCATCCAAATTTCACACACTTGGTCTTGTGTAAGTAAGTGATCACCTTAATTCCTTTCTTAAAAGAAATTTGGTTCTCGTAGTTTGGCTTAGGAGAGGCTTGAAAACACAATTTGACTGGAAGAGTTCCTGCTGCAGGAGAGGTGGAGTATATACTCACATTGAGGATGCGATGATAACATATTATCGCCTCTACGCTTGTCTCTTAATATATCCATCCTACTGGGGGCATGTAAGCTCATTATGTAGTTCAGGTACCATGGGCGACCCTATCTCGAAGTGCCGATTGCCACAGGCCTGAATTCACTTAAGAAATCCATGAGCGATACTATCTCGAAGTGTCGATTGCCAGGAGTTCTTGGGGTCGCTATGGGCAGTGCTATCTTGAAGCATCGAAAGCCAGGCACCTTTTGAGGTATGGTGATGGGGACAACGAATTCGACACAGACCGTGTTGATAGCTGATTCAAGGTTAGACTTAGAGGAATCAAACAAAAAATATATATATATATTATTAGAAGAAAAAAAATCCTTTCTAGGTTGGCAATCATACCAACCTCAAATAACTTAGACCAATGCACATGCACGGATGCTTTAATCTCAGGGATCAATAAACCTTAGGGTAGAGTCAGAAATCAAGGAAACTTGTGCCTGCAACTCGTTTTTAGCCGACCTAGTCTGTAACTTAGCAGCTACTTGGGAACTTTAGGTCTAAAGTCTGAACTTAATATGTTTCTAAAGGAAGATCGATTGGGTTCGCTAGTCTACTTGGAGTGCTAGGTTTTGCTTGGATTTGCTAGGGACTAGCAAAACTAGGCATGGGGGTATTTGATTAGCCCATATTTGTGGGCTATTTAAGTATTTAAGTGTCTAGACATTAAGTTAATTTTAACATTTAGATAGCATACATTAGGCTGTAAATAAATTAATTCATATTTTTAGCTTAAGTGCATAATTCATACATTCAGAATTAACCTAGAGTTGCATACATTTAATTAGTTAATTAATTAGGTGCACTATTTTAATTAACAAAGAAGTTAAGGAATTATGTATAAATAACCTAATTATTTTATTCTTTTTCTTTTTCACCTCCTTTGCAGGTAACTCCTCCGTCTCCGCCTCCGCCTCCTGTGCATGACATTGATTCTACGGTAGCTTTTGAAATTCAAATCTTTTCAACCGTAGCTACAAAAGAAAAGGAGGGGCTGCCGTTCAAAATGAGGTCTCCACCCCTTTGTTCCTCACTGTGCTCAAAGAACCTTGCTTCTCATCCATTCCATACCACCGGCCTCCCACCGCAGTAGTGCGACTCCACCACCATGGGCGTGTAGGGTGACAGCCCACACCGCCAAGAGTCTCTGCAACATCTCCTGCCAAGCGCGCCTGCCACCGTGCACCCTCACTTCATCTCCAACGCACCCTGCCCGCTCCATCTCCAGTCCACCCATGATCCAACGCACCTTGCCAACCGCCCCAGCCACCACGTGCCCTCACCTTAGCCAGTGCACACGCCAGCACCTGCACACCCTCACTCGCGCGCCAGCAGCCCCCCGCTCCATTAGACTCCACCGCACTGCCTTCACCCCAGCCAGCACGCCTACGCCTCCTCGCCTTCACCAAGCCCCAGCCCCACAACGCAGGCCCTCCTCACGCCTCCCTGCAACACCTGTAACTGGCACCATCAGACCCCACCGTGCGCCTGCCACCCGCGCGCCCTCACCCCAGCCAACACGCTTGTGTGCCCACATCCCGTGCGCATCCTCCAGCAGCGCCTTCCCTTCACGCGCCCATGTCCCTTCACCTTCACCATGCCTCAGCACCCCCGCTTCAGAACACTTCATCTCCTCCCTGCCAACCTCCAGCCGGCGCCAACAGAACCCTCGCGTGCACCTGTGTGCCCTGCAAAGCTTGTGCCTCCACGCGCCTGCAGTGCCTACAGTGCCCGCGCGCTGCCCTCCTTGCGCCTGCAGCACGCACGGCCAGCAGTAGCATCCTCCACCGCCGCCACTTCTTTCCTCCGGTAGGCTGACTCCGACCACCATCCATCGAGTCGCCACCACCATTAGGTGCGGATTGAGGAGGGCTACCTCCGACTGCCAACTCATTGTCCATCTCTCCTTCATCTGTGCACAAGCTCACCCGAATGCTAATTCTCTGTTTCAACCTCAATTGATAATTACATTTCATGCCATTGCCACGAAAATGAATTTTGATTTATGATTATTTTATTATGGTGAATTTATGCCTTAATGCTCATGCTTCTAGATAATTGTTAAACCTTATTATTCATCTCTATGTTCATTGAATTTAATTTTGAATGACATCTTCATACACATGCAAGTGAATAGTACATGGCATACTCTTGCACATGTATAATTTTTTGACATAAAAATTACATTCACACCCCTTGACTTCTCCATAAATTTAAGGTTTACTTTCAGAGCTACACGGGCATTGTTTGATCTGGCAAATAGTTTAGCGAACTTGATTTTGACCTAATTGCGAGTTTAATTAAGTCATTGCCTCCCTATGGACACGACCCACTCTTCTATGAGTGGTTTAATTTTAATTTTAATTATTTTGTTAAGCAATTTTCCACCACTTTGATCTTACAACGATAATTCATCTTAATACATTATTCGAAAGAGAAAATCGACTCAGCAATCCACATCTTGATTTATTCTTTGGTGGAATCTCGGATCCCAAATCAGATCTAGGACATAATTCTCACAGGTTCTCCGACGATTTCAAATCCTACTCTGATTTTGGAGAACTATTGTTTCCTGATGACTTCGAGCCGATTTACGACCTCAACAACTATGACCCGTCTTTTGATTCTGACATTGAGGTCAATGATTTGAAAGAAAACACCTCTTCTACACCTGCAGAACCTTTCCAAACCTGTTCTCAACCGCGACCAGCAACCGGACTCAATTTTTACTCTGATTCTCCTCTCAATGAGCCGGTCGCATATGATTCTCCTTCACATCTTTATCGGGTTTCGGACATCGATCAGACTACAAATCACACCCCATCCTTCTCTGATCACTCTCGTAGGGTTCCTACATCCTCCACTGATTCTTGTTCATTTGAGGATCCCCACTCTACTCAGGTTGATTCGACTCAGCCAAACCCTAGCTATACACTTCCACATCATTTTGAGCGTTAGAGCATATGGTGGGTTCCACATCTACTAATTCACATCTATCAACCTGCCAGATTGATTTGGTTTGGGCTGCATCATCAGCCTGCTGATCTGAACAAGCACCTGGTTGGACCAATCAGGCTATTGATCAAGGTGCTTGTTCTGCAAAACTCATCTGATTTGACCACTCCTTCTCCATACCATTTTTCGCTCTGCTGAAGGTGTTGAATTTAGCGCTTAACAAGAGGCAACCGGTCATTTACCAAGATCCTCCTGATTATCATTTTTGTACTTCATGTCCATTGCACTCTGAGTTCAGTTTTAGAACAGTCGATCCCACCTCTGGTACTTGTACTAGAGCTTAAAATCGTCCGCAACAGTCATCCCAACCCATTTGCCCACCGGATAATCTTGTTCTAATCCCTGAACCATAACTATTTCACACCCTCCATTTACAATGAGGACATTACAAAACTTAGGCATGGGGGGGTGGTAAAGTGCAAACATGCAAAAATTCACAATCAGAAGGGTTCTCACAAAAAAAAATATACATATTCCAAAAAACCAAAAAAATAGAAAATTGAAAAAGAACAAAAAAATAGAGAAGGGAGGAAATTTTGAGTAAATTAATTGCATATCATTTTTTAGGAGGAAAATGGGAGGTTATATAAATGTCAAAAAGGAGCACAATTTGAAAAGAAAAAAGATAGTTATTAGTAAAAGATTGATGAATCTACTTAGTTCTAGACCAAATCAAAAGAAAGAAATAAAAAGACAAAAGTGCTAAGAGACAAAAGGGATTAGTATGAATGCTGATCTTAGGCCTCTTAGGCTTGTGTTTAAGCTTAAAAATTCAAGTATCTGTTAAGATCTGGATAGTCCTCAAGAGGTTAGGGAAAATGTGAAGCTTAAGTATTAGGTCTAAGGCTTAAGAATTATTCGGCCTCGTTAACTGACCCCTGGTTTGCAAGACTCGGTAACCTAAGCACCCCAATCCACACATAGTCTGGTTCAGTACGCTTAATTATCAAAATCATGCAAATGCGTTAAATCTTATTCTGAAAAAGCTACCTAGATTAGGAGCAGCTGATCAACACAAGTTGATTTGGAAGAGTTTCCGACGAGGAGAGGTGGGAAATTACCCTCAAAGATGCGTAATAACATACCGTCTCCTCGGTGCTTATCTCTTAGGATATCTAAATATCCTATCGGGGGCAGGTAAGCACCTTGTGTTGGCTTAGATGTCATGGGCGACATTATCACGAAATGTCGATTTCCAAGGCCTGAATTTAGCTACAGAACACCATGGGCGGGATTATCTCGAAAGCCAGGGTTCTGAGGGCTGCCATGGGCGGTGCTATCTTGAAGCATTGATTGCCAGGCACCCTGCGAGGATTGATGGTGGGAGCTAGGAATCCGATACAGACCATGTTGTAAAGCCAATCCAAAGTTAGGGATAAAGAAAGAAAAGAGAGAGAAAACTCTCCAAAAATAAAAAAAATCTTCTGTCACTCTCTTACAAAAATGCACTGCAAACTGAACTTAGGCTAAAACATGTTACAAGCACGAGTGCTTTAACCGCAGAGTTCAACGAACCTTAAGTTAATTCCTGTGGGCCTTAGAAACCTTCGTGGCAGACTGAGGCTAGAGCTAGTCAGGTCCGGATCTTGGTTGGTACTTGAGTGACCCTAGGCCTACTATCAGCATTCTGATCTAATCTACAAAATAAAGCACACAACAGAATCTGAGTATAAAAAGGCATATGGTCTAGAATTTGAGTTAATTCCATGAGATTTTGCTAAGGGACTAATAAAAGCTAGGCATGGGGGAATGATGGGAACACCACCATGAGCCATAACTAGCACAATTTAGTCATTGTCAAGGAATAAATGCTCCTACATAACCGCCAGAGGACTATAATTGATTACATAATCATTCTGAGGGAAAGACAAGAAAATAGGGTTAAAACTACAATTTTACCATCATATCATGAATGCAATACAATCATGGGTTTTCCCATGGGGTAATTAAGGGTCAAATGGCCTTAAATGTCCAACAAGTGGGTTAATACAGACAAAAATGGGTTTTCACGTGTTTTGAGAATTAAATGACTTCTGAAACCCTAAAAACAAACCCGCTTAATTAACTGAGGTTCTAGTCAGGATAAAATTCACCTAAACCCTATAAAATTCATAGAAAAATATTATCTAGGGTTTGGTACCTTCAATTTGACCATCAGAACCTGTCTTGACCCAAAATAGAGTCCTAGACAGACATTTGCCCTAATTTGGGTTTTTGAATAAATTATCTAGTAAAACGAGGTTAAAACCTAAATCTAACTTCACCATTGGATTTCTTGGGTCCAAATTAGGTTTGTGCCAAAATTTTAGCTCAATCTAAGATCATCTTGACCAAGTTTGCATTTTAATCCAGTCAGACTCTTTCTATATCATTCAAATCCTTAACTTTTAAATTCCTTACAAATAGCCCCCCAACTTCTTTGTATTCTTCACAGAAAGGTCCCTCTGGCATTATCGCTCAAAAATCCTACTCAAGCGAGCTTCATTTGGAGAGATCTCCTTGATTGATTGATGAAATCTTCCCAAAATCAAACTGGTGATTCTTTATGAAATTCTCTTTCCAATTGGACTAACCTTGGATCCCAAGTCCTTCCCAAAAGCTCGTGCAAACGCTTTGAAGGAATGGGTATCCTATTTGTGTGTAAGCTCCAAGGTTTCAAGCTTGTTTCCAAGCTTGGAACCCCCTCGTGAACCCTATAAAAGGATCCCCAAGGCACAGCCGTGATCTTCAGCTAGGATTTGGCCACAAAACCCTCTTCCTAACCCTACCTCCAGCCTCCTCCGACCTAGCTCCGGCAAGCATCCTCCCCCGTCATCCCACGGCCTCCCAAAAGCCAAATTGGGACCATCTTCTTCCTCCCCGACTTCCTCTGCCTCTCGATGATCACATCAGAGCTGCCCTAGCCCCTTTTTCCTCGCCATCTCTCCCTTCGGAGGTTCGTCTTCCCCACGTTTGGCCATCACACTGGCATGGGATTATCTCCCCCTTTCATCTCTAAACTAGGTTTTTTAACTTCCCCTACTTCCCTCCTTTTTCACCATTTCTATCTCTCAAAATGACTGCCGACGACATGTCTCCCCGTCATCTTCTTCCACTCCGACGAAGCCCAACCACCACTCCACTGCACGATTTGCGCCGCTATCACCTCCATCAGCTCCACAGTGCGCTACTCTTCAAAACCACTCTCTCCATTTTCTTTTTCATACACCCAATCACACCACTAAAAAAACCCATCACCGGCTTCCTTCCCCAACTTCGACTGGCCACCACACACCCCAATCCACCACAAAACCATTGCCAGCATACTCCATGTCATTCGACGAAGGTCCTGAGCTAGTTTAACTTGGTCTTAAGGGCATATTTATGTTTTTCAGGTCTCACTGTCTGCTGTCATCATCGCTTCCATCTCCGACGTCACTCAAGTTCCTCCGGCCGTGCTCTTCGCCAATTCCATGCCCAGGCTGTAAGGCTTACCTCCAAGTTGCCAATAGAAGGACACCGTAGTTCGTTCATCCACAATCAAATATGCCATCACCTGCGGCTGCACGCAAAGGAAGGGTGGGACTTTAGTCCCACCTCGAAAACTGATGGGCACGCGAAGGCACCTAAATTGAATTTCTACTTCTACCTTATTGCCTTAGTAGCACGAGGTGAGGTCCCCTCGCACATGCCCATGCACGCCCTCGCCCGTGGCCACGCCACACTGGTTTGGGCTTTGAACCGATTACTCGTATACCCACTTGATTTGAGAGAGAAGAGGAGGAACAAGAGAGAGAGAGAGCAGGGGTTAGGGGGTTTTTCTCTCTGTGACTAAGCTCTATGCAAGAAAAGAAAGAAGAGAAGGAAGCCTTTCCAGAAGACGAGGAAAGAAAGGCCTGCTAAGAAGAGGAAGAAAGGAAGTAAGCCAAGGAAGGAAAGAAGAAGAACAGTGCTAGAGAAGCACTGTAGCATCTGATGGTTAAGTCGGCTGGTCATCAGACCCGACGACTAATTCGAGTCTTGATACTTAGAATTACTGTTGAGATATTGAATGCTTGATATATATGCTTCAAGAATAATTGGTGATTTAAATCACCATCATTTTTAGCTTCTCTACATTTTTATTGCCTTAAAATACATGAGAATTCATTGAATATCTAAAGTGACAGATTAGTATTTATTGAATATCATTTTATGGTTTAAATTCTTGTGCTCATTTGCATTATTGAGATTAGAGTATGAATTCTTATTTGCTCCCTATGTTCGACCTCAGACTTTCATTCAAGAAATAAATTTTATCTGTTTTCAAGAGATTTCGACTATACTGCAACACAACCTTTATAAACATCAATCTCGCTATGTCAACAGCAGTGATGTAATGAATGATTGGTTTACTCATGGTTTTCCATGTTTTTACTACTTCTAGCAGTAGGGTGTACCTGCTCATTTCCCACTTTCCATTTTTTTCTCCGTATTTGTGGTGATTATGGGGTGTACCCACCTGGTTTTATTATGGTATGCATGCATAAGTACACATTGTTGGTGCCAAGGCACGACGATCGTTGATTTTAATGATAACAAAACACTTGCAATTTAACATTTACAATTGAGTTTAAGATTTCAAGATTATTTCAAGTGATAACAAGTGTGAAGGAGCTCAAGCTTAAGACCTTCAAGGAATGGAGGAGCTTGATGGAAGAAAACAAAAGTATCAAGGAGTATAGAACATGGATTGGGGACTTAGCTTGACACTAAAGCTTGAACAAGATGAAGAATAGGATAGGTGTTCTCATTTATTATATTTATTCTTATTCTTCTTTTTGCTCTTTAGTTTCCTTGGAAATATGTTAAAGAGCCCAAAATATATCACCTTAGGTCCTAGGAATATTTACCCTACCTTAGGACACTTAGGTAAAATCAGGAGTTAAATCAGAGCCAAAATAGGTTTCAGACAAATTGATCAGACATCCAACATGACCATCAGACATCTAATCTTGACTTTTAAGTCGTCTGATATTACGACCAGATGTCCAATTACAAAGGCTAGAAAATCATAGCCTATGCCTTTCCATTTAGACGTCCTGACCCAATTCCAAACATCCTTCTAGACGTCTGATAACCTTGACAGACGTCCAATAATAGGACTGTTAACATATCATAGAATTACCTGCAAGAACCGACTTGGGATTATTTTAATATTGTTCCTAGATGTCTATAAAGACCCTTAGACGTCTGATAAAGAGACGTGAGACCAAAATCCTAAGTCGTCAGACCAAATCTAATCATTGGCTTCTCAGGAATCAAATCTCTCAGAGAACCGTTATCATTGGACATCCAATAGTATGGCCAGACATCCAATAAGACGTCTGAGCACTTCACACTAGAACCTTGTTTAGATCTAATCCAAAACAAGAACAAACCCACATAAAATTAGATGTCCATTTTTCACCTAAACATCCTAAAATGACATCCCAGATGTCTGACCTAGAACCATGTTTTCATCCAACTAAATCAGGAACTTTAACCCCTTGCATCAAATGACCAAAACTTGTATGAATCATCTAACCCATCATCTAACCCAACAATCAGACATCTGATACAGCTGGCAAAGTCATGATTAGTTTGATTTGATTGGGATTTCAGCCTAATTCTTCTTGGATTTTATCCTAATGGCTATGAGGCATCTCCAATGCCCTCTTGAAGGTTCCTAAGGTCTCTGTAAATAAAGGAGGACCTTTACCTTGCTTGAACAAACCTTTGAGATAATTCTTTCTGCTAGAAAGGTCATTTTGTGAAAGATCAAAAGAAGAAAGTGTCCTTTCTCTCCAATCTTCCTAACATACTTCCGAGACCACCAAATTGCTGCGCATTCACACCGAATCACATCCATCTTAGGGAAGACCTTTGCCTATAGAAGCTTCGATTTAAAATTATATTTAGGGCTCTATAGGTCACTTATATTTTCATTTTCTTGGTCGCATATTCATGTGGTAAATTCCTGTCTCCTTCGTGAGATAAAATACTCTTCGTGGAGAAGAGGGGTTGAGGTACACTACCCTCGTATAAGTAGTGTGGTTGTATTGAGGTTGTATCACCCTCGATTTTAAGTGATACGTTAGTGGATTTGATCGACTGGGTTGATCGGAAAATCCTAAGCCGGGAAGACTTAGGTGGTGGTTTTCACCCTTGGGATTTCCAACTAAAAATTTGTTGCCTCTTGTGGTGAATGCTTGTTGTGAGATTATTTTATTTCCACATTATTTTATCTTGCACTATTCACCCCCCTCTAGTGCACCTACACACATTGCAAATACAAGTATGGGGAAAATGTCCTATAAATAAAGAAAACTCTTCCAGATTTTCTATAGATTTCAACCCTTTGAATAATAATAATCGTGTCCCCTGAATGTATCTAATAATTTGAGCTATGCTGTTAACCCTAACGACTTGATAACTGGGGCCATTATGCCTACACACCCGTTAGCCCATTCCCAACCCGTCGAAGGATTAACAAGGCATGACAGAAGAGCCTCATCTGGCTATCGAGACGAGGGGAGTCCCTAAGGCAGGACTTGTTTGTGGAGGCACAACACGTGGGGTGCTAGTCTATGCCATCCACAAGTATACTTCTTACTCATGGGGATCTCAGAACGGAGAGATACTAGATCTCTCCATGTGGTTCCAGTTACATAGATTTTGATTTCGATTTCGTTATTCAGGTTTTTACGGGCATTGGCTCGAGTTTCATTTTTAGCAAAAATTATAAAAAATAGTTTTTCACGCTTCTGCGATGTCACTGGAAATAGGGATCAAATTGGTTGATTCCCTACCTCTCAATTTTTGAGTGGAGTTCCCACAAAGGCCTAAAATTTCCCAACATACAGTGCATATCTAGTTTGAATTGGTTGGGATGGTCAGGGAGTTGTTGGCCTCCATACGATTCATAGTTAGGCTTAATAGCCAACCAGGTTAGCAAGGGGCAGGGCTCAAGGATTGGAGTTGATTCTATACTATACTTGGCCAATGAGTGAATGAATGGATGTCTAGGGATTGATGTGTCTAACCAAGCACATGTTTACATCACATAATGTAGCCACCACTCCTTACAATGACCCCAGGGTGACAAATTGGGTTGTGTAGCAGATTTGAGGGATCCTCCTGGCCAAAAGGGTTTCTTGTATCAGTCGTACTCCTCGAAATATCACATCTATATCACCTTGTGTCTTCTAAGGTGTTGATTAATGTTTACGTGGCTTGGTTATGTTTCTAACAGTTAGTTGCGTCAAAGTATAGGTGACCAAGCATTGTCAACAAATAAAAATTTATTACTCAAAAACATAAGTATCCGAGGTCGAACATAGGGAGCAATTGGAATTTATTCACTAATCTCAATAATGTAATTGAACACTTAATTACTCAAAACATAATTCAGAATATATATGCATGAGTTTAAAAGTTAATTGTGGCAAAAATAGAGAAATTAGACGCCTGATCTCATGATCAGACGTCTTAAAAAGATGTTTTCTCTCTTCTCTTGCCTGCTTTCTCTTCTTCTTCTGACTTTCTTTCTCTGATTTTCCTCTTTTTCTTCTATTCTTCTTTCACCGTGTGCTTCTTCTTCCTTGTTTCTTCTCTGCAGCTCCTTTCTCTGCTCTTGCCTTTCTTCTTCCTTTCCTCTGTCTTCTGCCTTGCCTCTCTTCTGCAGTTTCTTTCTCCTTCTTTTCTCTACGGGTCTTCTTCTTCTTTCCTTGGCTCTGCTTCCCTTGGCTTCAGCTTTTCTTCTTCTACTTCTGCTTGTCTTTCTCCTTCTTCCTTTCTTCTTCCTTCTTCAGCCTTTTTCTCTCTGACTTCGTCTTCTCTTTGGCTTCGCCTCTTCCTTCTGCCTTGTCTTTCCTTCTCTTTTTCCTCTGCGACTAAGTGTCAACTTCACTTATCCTTCTCCTTCCCTGCATAAACCGAAGAGAGCAAAACCTACCCCTCTACCCACACCCGCGTCTCTCTCTCACTGTATATCACTCTTCAGTATGCTCTCCCAGAGCCGGGTAAATAGGTCGGGTCACGTGCCTAGGTCCAGGTGCACCGACGTGGGTATGGTGCGCGAGGAGTGCTCGGTAGGATAGTCGGGTCAAGTTACCAAGTCCGCGGGATGAATTCACGAACGAGGCATGTATAGGTGAGGGACCGCACCCCATGTTATTTCGAGGTGAACAGCTAATATCACAAATCCAATTTATTGCGCGCACCTCACTCACAGGTTCACGAGGTGGGATTAATGTTCCGCCCGCTTTTGCTCGCACGCACGCAGCAGCTCTTCCTTCCAATTGCTGCAGCTGCAGGCCTCGCAGCGCCCTCTATCAGGCTAGACTTGCGCACCTCGCAACCCGCAAAGTCTGGGAGCCTAAGAGCGGACGATTGTGGCCTGGAGCTAGAGAACAGTCGAGTTCGAGTTGTCGTTAATGGCGGCTGGGACCTTGACCCTGTACGACACACAAAAGAACCTTGCGGCTCTATCAGACCACAAGAGGACCTTCGCCGTGTCACGACGAAGGTGAGGAGATCGGTGGCAGGCCGCAAGGCGGCCTAGGCGTGCGTGCCTAGGTCGCTCTGTGGCTGGGTTTATGGGTTAGGTCGGGGGACGTTTGTGGTGTTGTAGGCGGTCTATGAGTGGGTGGATGATGTTCAGTGGAGTGTGGCGGAGGTTATGGGTTGGTGGCAAGATGTGTGGAGTTGTGGAATGACAGGTGCATCTCGCCGGAGGTTGGCCGGAGATCGGGATGATGGCGGTGGGCAGTGGCAGTCGAGGGGTGTTTTGTGAAATAGGTTGAGGGAAATGAAATAGTGGAAGACGAGGAGCTTATCTGGATTACTTGGAGAGAAGGGGGGGTAGAGGAGACGGGCGGCACGTTTGTGTCGTCATCGGAGAAGACGGCCCTAAGGGAGATAACGGTGACGAGGAGGACGACAGGAAGGCGTGCGCTGGTGCGGCGCGACATGGGAGGACGAGGTGGAGTGAACCCTGCGGCTGGTATGGCAGCAGAGCGAAGAGAGGGAGGAGGAAAAATCGTTGGAGCTTGTAGGCTACTTGGCCGGACAGTGGGGAGATGAAATCTGGGGGATTCTGCGGCCAAAACAAGCTTGAGAGATTCGCAGAGGACCGGGGGTCCTTTTATAGTTGCTGGCGGAACTTCTGGTGCATGGAGGGAAAGCCTTCTGCCACCTACTTCTCACCAGAGAAGGAAGGTAGTTGGAGCTCCAAATCTCTCGTGCATTCGCAGAGAGATTGGATGGAAATCAAATATTGTAATTGAGCTCAGATGGAAAGGGATTCCTCAGAGAATCTCCCTGCCAAATCTGGGAGATCTCTGAGGGATCAGGGAGTATTCCCAATCCATTCCTCATCGGAGAAGGATTCCTCCCCATTAATGGTGGAGGGACCTGTTTGTAAGAGTGGCGAGGAAGATAGGGGGGTTTGTGTAATGGTTTTCAAAAGATAGGGGCCAAAATGTGATTGGGTGTACTAATTTGCAAAGTAGGTCAAGATGACCTCCCCTTAGATCCAAATTTTGGTAGAAACCTAATTTTTACCTAAGGAATCCAATGGTGAAGTTGGATTTTAGATTTGACTACGTTTGACTAGACCTTTTGCACAAAAACCCAAATTAGGTCAATTGATGAGCTAGGACCCTAATTTAGGTCAAAATAGGTTCCAAAGGTCAAATTGAAGGTTATAAGCCCTAGGGGATATTTTTCCATGAAATTTAGAGGGTTTATTTGATTTTTATCCTGACCAGAACCCAGTTGAATTAAGCGGGTCTGTTTTAGGGTTACCGGATGCCATTTAATTCCTGGATTGCACATGAACCCATTTCTGATTGAACCAACCCACTTTTTATCTTATTCAGACCATTTGACCTATGTTTTGCCTTTGAGAAATCCCACTTATGTACTGCAATGGTAAAATTACAATTTTACCCTTTATTTCGTGTTTGCTTCTCAGAACACTTATTCCTTCAATTAAGCCCTCCTCTAAGTTATGTAGGAGCTTTTATTCTCTTTCTTGGATCAAAATGAGCTAGTTAGGGCTCATGATGTGGCTCTCATCATACCCCCATGCCAAGCTTTTGCTAGTCTCTTAGAAAAATTTTAAGGTTTTAACTTCTGTTCTAGACCAGTTGTGATAAGTGCTTTTCATTTTCTTTTGTGATTAAGTTAGGATGCCGACAATAGGTCTGAAGGTACTCAAGTACCAACCAAAATCCAGACCTGACCCACTTTAGCCTCAGTCTTCCGCAAAGGTTTTTAAGGCCCGCAGAAACTATCCTAGGGTTTGTTGGACTCACGGTTAGAGCACCTGTTCTTGAGACATTTTTTGCCTAGGTTCAGTTTGCAGTGCGTTTTTTGTAAGAGAGAGATAGAAGATTTATTTGATTGGAGAGTTTTCTCTCTCTTTTCTCTTTATTTCTAGCTTCGGATTGGCTTCTCAACATGGTCTGTATCAGATTCCTCGTCCCCATCATCAATCCTCAAGGGTCCCTGGCAATCGATGCTTCGAGATAGCACCGCCCATGGCAACCCCCAGAACCCTGGCTTTCGAGATTTCGAGATACTCCCGCCCATGGCGTTCCGTGGCTGAATTCAGACCCTGGCGATCGACATTTCGTGATAATGCCGCCCATGATATCTGAACCAGCAGAGTGCTTACATGCCCCCGGTAGGATATTTAAATATCCTTAGAGACAAGCACCGAGGAGATGATATGTTGTTACGCATCTTCGAGGGGAATTTCCCGCCTCTCCGCACCGGGAACTCGTCCAAATCAACTTGTGTTGATTGGTTGCTCCTAATCTAGGTGACTTTTTCAGAACATTGAAATGCTTTTTGCGTGGTTTTGATATTTATGCTCATTGAACCAGACTGTGTGTGAATTGGGGTGCTTAGGTTACCAAATCCCGCAAACCAAAGGTCAGTTAACGAGGTTGAATACTTCCTAAGCCTTAGACCAAATACTTAAGCTTCGCATTTTCCCCAACCTCTTGAGGATTATCCAGATCTTAGTGGATACGTGAATTTTTAAGCTAAAGAATCTAGCCCAAGAGGCTTAAGATCAGCGTTCTTGCTAATCTTTTTTTTTTATGTCTCCTTAGCACTTTTCTTTTATTTTTCTCTTTTCTTGCTCTAGTCTAGAACTTCAGTTAATCCCTTAATATTTTACTAATGACTATCTCTTTTTTTTTTCTTTTTTCATTTTGTGCTCCTCTTTTGGCATTTTGCTCTTTTCCTCCTCTCATTTTGCATAGCCCAAAAATTGTCTCTCCCCCCTCATTTTTTTTTTCAGGTTGAAACCTTTTCTTGATATGAATTTTCCTGACATTTTGCACTTTCATACCCCCCCATGCCTAAGCTTTACAATGTCCCCATTTTAAATTTGGTGGGTTCGATTTCAGCTTAGTTCATGCATTAGGACAGGTGTTAGGTGGGCAAACGGGTCAAAGTAACTGTTGCGAACGATTTCTAATCTTGGGTAGGGGTAATTGAGGAGTCAGCTGTTCTAATGGATGAACCCTAAAGTGCAATATGAATTCCACGTAGAAATGTCAGAAAAGGTTTCGGGTTTTTCAAAGAATGACGGGTTTCCTCCCGTTAAGCATTGAGTTTTACGCCATCGGCTGGGCGCAATGAGCTCAAGGAGAATGGAGGATAAAGGATGACTCAGCCAAATTTGTATCGGTCACGTCAATGAACGGTTTGAGTCTCCGACCGTTCACAACAAAGGGTTCGGAATCGTGGCTGAGTGGGCTGATTTCAATGGCTCCATTTCCAAAGATTTGTCAGACTAGGTAGGGTCCGACCCACTTAGATCATAGCTTTCCTGGGAATAATTTGAGTCGGGCATCAAGGAGTAAAACCTTTTGACCAGGATGAAAGATCTTTCTAAAAATGTGTTTGTCATGGAAAGCTTTAACCCGTTCTTGTAAATTCGTGAGTTCTCATACGCGTCGTGGCGTAATTCATCGATCTCGCTTATTTGAAGTAATTCATCGATCTCGCTTATTTGAAGCCTTCTGTGGGTTCCAGCCTTAGAAAGATCTAGATTGCAGTTCTGTACTGCCCAATAAGCTTTATGCTCCAATTCGACGAGGAGGTGACATGCCTTCCCGTACACCAGTCTGAAGGGAGACATACCTAATTGGGTCTTGTGGGCGGTCCTATAGGCCCACAATGCTTTCGGAAGTCAAGAAGACCAATCCTTCCTATCAGGTCGAACCGTAACCTGAAGGATTTTCTTGATCTCTCGTTTTGATAGCTTAGCTAGACCATTAGTTTGGAGGTAGTAGGGAGTAGAGATTCGATGTGAAACCCCATATTTGGTCATCAGTGACCTGAACTGAGCGTTTGTAAAATGGGGCGCTCCGTTGAAAATTATTGCTCGTGAAATCCTGAACCTTTAGAAGATGTTTTGATGAATGAATTTGATAACAACCTTATGATTATTGGTTCGGGTCTGAATGGCTTCTATCCACTTGGACACGTAGTCAACGGCGAATAAGATGTATTCGAAGCCATCTGAGATAGGGAAGGGTCCCATAAAATCGATCCCCCAAATGTCAAAAATTTTGCATACCAGGATCAGCTGTAGAGGCATCATGTCTCGATGGCTCATGTTGCCCAAGTTCTGGCAACGGGTACATGCCTTATAGTGATCGTATGCATCCTTGAAAATTGTGGGCCATTAAAAGTCACACTAGAGGACTTTTGATGTGGTTTTGTGTCCTGAGAAATGTACACTGCATGCCTGGTCATGGCAAAAGGAGAGTATGTCTTTGATTTCTACTTCCGTGACACATCGTCGAATTATTTGATCAATACCAATGCGGAATAGATACGGGTTTTCCCACAGGTAATACTTGGCATCAGAACGCAATTTGTCCTTCTTGGCCTTCGGCCAATCGGATGGGATATGATGTGATGCCAGGTAGTTCACTATATCTACGAACCATGGAAGCCCTGTATTGATAGTCAAGAGGTGCTCATCAGGAAAGTGTTCTGTGATGGGTCCGGAAGGGTCAATTATTTCAGAAGGAAGGTGGGACAAGTGATCAGCTACCACATTTTGCTTTCCCACTTTGTCACGAATCTCGAGGTTAAATTCTTGCAACAGCAAGATCCATCGAATTAATCGAGGTTTCGCATCCTTCTTTGCAAGGAGATGCCTCACAGCTGTGTGATCCGAGTATATGATAACACAGGAACCCAGAAGGTATGATCTAAATTTTTCTAGGGCAAATACTACAGCTAGCAGCTCTTTCTCAGTAACCGTGTAGTTACGCTGAGCCTCGTCCAATGTTTTGCTAGCGTAGTAAATGACCACGGGTTTCCCATCAATTTTCTGCCCCAAAACCGCACCTACAGTGAAGTCAGATGCATCGCACATGATCTCAAAGGGTTGAGACCAATCAGGGGACTGTAGGATTGGGGCTTGGGTGACTCGGTTATGAAGGATCTCAAATGCTTGAGTGCATTCCTTGGAAATTTTGAAAGGCACATCCTTGGAGAGAAGAGTGGTCAGGGGGCACGCGATTTTTGAAAAATCAGGGATAAATCGATGGTAAAAATCGATGTGCCCCAAAAAAGATCAGATGTCCTTAATCGAGCTAGGCAAAGGGAGATTGAAAATCAAGTTAACCTTAGCTTGATCGACTTGGATGCCTTTCTCCGAGATTAGATGTCCCAGGACAATTCCCTCAGGCACCATGAAATGGCTCTTTTCCCAGAAGAAAACCAAATTCACATCGATGCATCGCCTGAGTATTTGGACCAAGTGTTGGAGGCAATCGTCAAATGATGCTCCAAAAACTGAAAAGTCATCCATGAAGACTTCCAGTTAATCACCTACCATATCTGAGAATATGGCAAGCATGCACTGCTGAAAGGTTGCGGGTGCATTGCAGAGACCGAAAGGCATCCTTCGAAACACGTTCATCTCGAAGGGGCAGGTGAACGTGGTCTTTTCTTGGTCTTCTGGATGAATTGCCACCTGGTTGTAACCGGAGTACCCGTCAAGAAAGCAGAAGAACCTATTTCCCGCTAGTTTCTCGAGGATCTAATCAATAAACGGTAGTAGGAAATGGTCCTTCTTCGTAGAGGAATTGAGTCTTCTGTAATCAATGCAGACTCTCCACGAGTTAGCTATTTAGGTAGGAATGACCTCTCCGATTTCAGTCATGATGATGGTGAGTTCGACCTTCTTAGGCACAACCTGTATTGGACTCAACCAATGACTGTCGGAGATCGGGTAGATGATCCCTGCATCCAACCACTTGATGATCTCCTTTTTCACGACCTCCTGCAGGTTAGGGCTTAAACGTCTCTGCATCTCTCGTGAAGGTCGTGCACCCTCTTCTGTGTAGATTCGATGTGTGCAGTACGAGGGGCTCATGCTAGTCAAGTCATCGAGAGTCCATACAATGGCTCTATGATGTTGCTAGAGAACAGTAATTAGATGAGATTCCTGGTCAGGTGTGAGTCAGGAGTTGATAATCACAGGAAATATCTGATTGGAACCCAAAAAGACGTACTTCAAATGCTCGGGAAGGGGCTTGAGTTCCATGACAGGATTATCAGCAGCAGCAGGTGGTTTGGGTTTGTATCAGGAACAAGGGTCAGAGTCATGGGTGTGTCAAAATCAGATTCGCACTCCTCTGTTTGTGGGTTTTGATCTTCTAGTGGTTGATCTGGGATAATCAAGTTGTCTTCTGTATGTGATTCATCAACCACAGCTCTGATATCACATATTTGCTCTATAACCCCGCAATTAATCGCTTGTTGGGCCTTAAAGATGTCAATCTTCAGAGTTTGATTCCCAAATTTTAATTCTATTTGTCCCTCTTTAGAGTTTATGTTGGCCCTAGCAGTGGCCAAGAAAGGTCTCCCTAATATGATTGGTGTGTCCCTTGGGTTTTCAGGTGCGTCCATATCCAGAACTATGAAATCCACTGGGAAGTAGAAATTTCGTACCCTAACAATGACATCCTCGAGTATTCCTTTAGGTGACTTGATGGATCGATCGGCTAACTGCAACGTCACCTCAATCCATTTAAGTTCGGATTCTTCAAGGTGGTCAAGGAGGGATGTAGGTATTAGATTTATGGAGGCACCTAGATCTAGCAAGGCTCTATCAAATTAGGTTTCACCAATTTTACAAGAAATCAGGGGAGTTCCTGGGTCTTTAGCCTTGGGTGGGAGTTTACTCAAGATGACAGAGCTGGCTCGCTCTGACAGTACGATCGGATTCCCACTCTTGGTTCGCGGCTTACATTTAGGTGTACATACGTCTTTCAGAAATCTTGCATAAGTCAGTACGTGGCAAATTGCATCCATCAAGGGGATGTTTATCTGGACCTATTCAAAGAGCTTGACCAGATCCTCCTCGGGATCCACGGGTTTGGTTATCCTTTTTCCTTTGGTCAAGGCCTCAGGAAATGGAATCCTAGTTGGTTCCTCTAGAATAGGTCCAGGTTCTTCATCTGGGACAGGAGTATCCTGGATAACTATCCTAGGGTTTTGGCTACTACTAGGCTGGGAGTGGTTCGGATAATGTGGGTCTTGGGTTGTTTTACCACTACGTGTTGTTACAGAGTTTAATCCGGCCTGGTTTTGGTTTGGGTTTGGTAAGAGGGGTGGCCGCTGCTGAAATCTTGCGTAAGATGTCGAGGCTTCCATCCCGTCTAGTGATGGAGCAGCAGGGGCCTGATAAATCAAATGCATGTGGCCTAAATTTGGGTCATAACGCGCCTCTAGGTCGACATGTTATTTATGTTTGGTAGAGGTTGCAAAGGAAGGGTGCCCGATTGGCGGGAATTTGCCATCTGGGCTAGTTGATTGTGAACCTCTGTGATCTCGTCCTTGTGTTGTTTTTGCATTGCCGCATTCGTCTTCTGAATGTCAGCCAGTGCTTAAAGGATAAGAGTCATTTGATCCTGGTTTGGCCCAGATTTATAAGTAGGATTGGGCCGAGGCTGAGGCGGCTGATATGGACGAGGGGCTTGTGGACGGGGTTGATACGGTGGTTTTTGAGTCTGAGAATTTCTCGTCCACTAAAAGTTGGGATGATTTCGCCATCCAGGGTTGTAGGTATTGGAGAATGGGTCATTCTGGATGGCATTGAGGTCCTCGTAAGTCTGAGGAACCTCAGGAAAGTTAGAATACGAGGGTTCAGAGTTCCCCTAACTCAAATAGAATGGATCGGAGGTCACTCTGGTCCGAGAGTCAGATGGGGGTGGATATGGGTCTATCCCTGAGAAGATTGGTGATAGATGTTTTGCACAGTTTCCCTCTCCAGAGGTGGCCGTGCAAAAGAGTTTTGCGCAGAGATGGCTCACTGCAGATGCCGAATTAGCTTGTCCACCTTCTTCTCTATGATAGAAACCTTGTCCAACCGACTAGCCATCAGTTCCAAGTCGACGAATGTGGACAGGTCCTGCGTCTCATGTGCCCCTCTCAGATTCGTCGATGCGCAGGCATTCGTCCTATCGAATAAGCCCATGGAGTTATTATTAATGGAGTTCTCGCACATGTTTTCGAGAATCTCCCACACCGTGTCTTCATGTTGACCCATGATGTTTCCTCCGCACGTTGCATTGACGAATAATCGAATGTCTTCACGGAGTCCCTGGTAAAAAGACTGGACTTGTTCCCACTTAGGAACTCCGTGATGGGGGCACTTTGGCATGAGATCTAAGAATCGATCCCATGCTTCGTGAAGAGGTTCTCCCGTTTGTTGAGTGAAATGGGTGATCTGGTGGCGCAAGGCATTCATCCGGCCAACAGGAAAGAACTTTTTCAAAAATTCAAACTGAAGTTCATCCCATGTGTTGATTGGCCAAGTCTGAGTTTGATACCAATGGGCAACCTTGTCCAGGAGGGAGAAAGAAAACATTTTCATGAGCAGAATATCCCAATTTTGTGGATCTGACCCAAAGGTCTGGGCTAGATGCTTGAGTTGTTTAATGTGTTGGAATGGATCCTCAGAGTTAAGCCCATGAAACTTTGGTATGGAATGAATCATATTGGGCTTGAGTTCAAAATCAAGACCTCCAACCGGGATTCGGACTCGAGGCTCGATCGCCACCGCAGCGAGATTATAGTGATCTCGCATCATTGGTCGCTGCGGTGGGTTTACAAAGTTTTGGAAGAGATTAGTCAGGCGTTGAAGCTGGTGCTCAAGGTTGTTCTCTTCTTCAATGGGTTGCGCCATGATGGAAGGAGAACTTGGTTCTAAATCCAATGAAAGGTTTATGTGGTGAGCTTGCTGCACAAACAGGGGCGTCGAGGCTTGGCCTCGACGAGAGTGAATTTCTAAAGGAGGTCTTAAGGATGGTCTTAAGATCCTCCTTCCGAAAATGAACCGAAGGATGTGATGAGATTAGAAGGTGCTGGACCCAATTGAGACACCCAAAAATTGTTAGGTGACTATAGAGGTTCGGGGCGGATGATACCCCTTAGTCAAAAAGGTCGTCCACTTGAGAAGTACCTGGGTAGCCAGAGAGGGAGAGTCCCACAAGGACCCCTACACGGTAGAGCGTCTCCACGAGTTACAGGATTTCCCCCACCCGACCTCTCTTGTCACCGAGATTCCAGGTAGACCAGAATGGGGACCTTGACCTCTTAAGTCTACCTTTTTTACTTTAAGATCAAGGTGCTTAGGGTTCCACTTGAACTTTTAGGTCTTTTGAATGAAAAAAAGTGACCTAATTTTAAGGTTGGTTGACCCAAAGGATCAACTTCACCTCTTGTTCCTTTGAGAGCTTTTGGGTCCTTTCTTTTAGGGTTCAAATGGATTAAGAGCCTGATTTGCTTAGGGTTTCTCTTGTATAAATATTTTCAAACAAGGTTTAGGCACACCTCTTTTTGGAATTTTTTTTTCTTGTTTAAGAGAAGATGTGTCTCTAAAAACCCTAGCTTTGCAATCCTTAGGTTGGCTCTAGTTGGTCCAATTTAGTTGCCTCAAAAATTGGTATCTAGGGCTCAATCGAGAAAGTTTTAGCCCTAGTTACCTTAGTTGGACAAGATGTGTTGAAATGAAAATCAGTAAACTTCGATGAATTACTAAGTATGAAACAGGTAGCCCTAGGTTGATTTTTCTTTGTTCCTTTTTAGACTTTGAGGGGGTTAAGAGAGAGGGCTAATGAAAGTTACCGGTTCCTTGGTGTGGTTGTTGTGCAACTGCTCTTCTTTTCTCTGCTTTCCCTGAGACAACCACAACGAAGGAGATGAATTAAGTCAGTATTGAATCAGAAGTTGTGATCAAAAGCTTCAGAAGTGCCCGTTGCTCCCCAGCAACAGCACCAAAATGTTTACGCGGCTTGGTCGTGTTTTTAACAGTTAGTTGCATCATAGTATAGGTGACCAAGCGTTGTCAACAAATAGAAATTTATTACTCGAAAACATAAGTATCCGAGGTCGAACATAGGGAGCAATTGGAATTTATTCACTAATCTCAATAATGTAATTGAACACTTAATTGCTCAAAACCTAATTCAGAATATATATGCATGAGTTTAAAAGTTAATTATGGCAAAAATAGAGAAATTGGACGTCTGATCATGAGATCAGACGTCTTAAAAAGATGTTCTCTCTTCTCTTGTCAGCTTTCTCTTCTTCTTCTGACTTTCTTTCTCTGATTTTCCTCTTTTTCTTCTATTCTTCTTTGACCGTGTGCTTCTTCTTCCTTGTTTCTTCTTTGTAGCTCCCTTCTCTGCTCTTGCCTTTCTTCTTCCTTTCCTTTGTCTTCTGCCTTGCCTCTCTTCTGCAGTTTCTTTTTCCTTCTTTTCTCTGCGGGTCTTCTTCGTCTTCTTTCCTTGGCTCTGCTTCCCTTGGCTTCAGCTTTTCTTCTTCTTCTACTTCTGCTTGTCTTTCTCCTTCTTTCTTTCTTCTTCCTTCTTCAGCCTTTAGCTCTCTGACTTCGTCTTTTCTTTGGCTTCGCCTCTTCCTTTTGCCTTGTCTTTCCTTCTCTTTTTCCTCTGCGACTAAGTGTCAGCTTCACTTCTCCTTCTCCTTCCCTGCACAAATTGAAGAGAGAACAACCTACCCCTCTACCCACACCCACGTCTCTCTCTCCGTATATCACTCTTCAATATGCTCTCGCAGAGCTGGGTAATCAGGTCGGGTTGCATGGCCGGGTCCAGGCGCACCGACGTGGGTGTGGTGCACGAGGAGTGCTCGGTAGGATAGTCGGGTCAAGTTACCAGGTCCGCGGGATGAATTCACAGATGAGGCGTGTATAGGTGAGGGACCTCACCCCATGTGATTTCGAGGTAACAGCTAATATCACAAATCCAATTTATTGCGCACACCTCACTCGCAGGTTCACGAGGTGGGACTAATGTTCCACCCGCTTTTGCTCGCACACCCGCAGCAGCTGCAGGCCTCGCAGCGCCCTCTATCAGGCTGGACTTGCGCACACTCGCGACCCGCACAGTCTGGGAGTCTGGGAGAGGACGATTGTTGCTTGGAGCTGGAGAACAGTTGAGCTCGAGTCGTCATTAATGGCGGCTGGGAACTTGACCCTACATGACACACAAAAGAACCTTGCGGCTCTATCAGACCATAGGAGGACCTTCGCTGTGTCACGGCGAAGGTGAGGCGATTGGTGGCAGGCCGCAGGGTGGCCTAGGTGTGCGTGCCTAGGTTGCTCTGTGGCTAGGTTTATGGGTTAGGTCGGGGGGCGTTTGTGGTGGTGTAGGCGGTCTGTGAGTGGTTGGATGATGTTCAGTGGAGTGTGGCGGAGGTTATGGGGTTGGTGGCGAGATGTGTGGAGTTGTGGAATGACGGGTGCATCTCGCCGGAGGTTGGCCGGAGATGGGGATGATGGTGGTGGACAGTGGTAGTCGAGGGGTGTTTTGTGAAATAGATTGAGGGAAATGAAAGAGTTGAAGATGAGGAGCTTATTTGGATTACTTGGAGAGAAGGGGGGGCAGAGGAGACGGGCGGCACGTTTGTGCCATCGTCGGAGAAGACGGCCCTGAGGGAGATAACGGCGACGAGGAGGAGGATAGGAAGGCGTACGCTGGTGCGACGCGACGCGGGAGGACGAGGCGGAGTGAACCCTGCTGCTGGTATGGCAACAGTGAGACGAGAGGGAGGAGGAAAAATCGTCAGAGCTTGCAGGCTACTTGGCCGGAGAGAGGGGAGATGAAATCTGGGAAATTCTGTGGCCAAAACAAGCTTGAGAGATTCGCAGAGGACCGGGCGTCCTTTTATAGCTGCTGGCCGAACTTCTGGTGCGTGTAGGGAAAGCCTTCTGCCACCGACTTCTGGCCGGAGAAAGAAGGTAGTTGGAGCTCCAAATCTCTCGTGCGTTCGCACGAGAGATTGGATGGAAATCAAATATTGTAATTGAGCTCAGATGGAAGGGGATTCCTCAGAGAATCTCCCTTCCAAATCTGGGAGATCTCTGAGGGATTAGGGAGTATTCCCCATGCATTCCTCACCAGAGAAGGATTCCTCCCCATTAATGGTGGAGGGACCTGTTTGTAAGAGTGGCGAGGAAGATAGGGGATTTGTGTAATGGTTTTCAAAAGATAGGGGCCAAAATGTGATTGGGTGTACTAATTTGCAAAGTAGGTCAAGATGACCTCCGCTTAGGTCCAAATTTTGGTAGAAACCTAATTTTGACCTAAGGAATCCAATGGTGAAGTTGGATTTTAGGTTTGACCACGTTTGACTAGACCTTTTGCACAAAAACCCAAATTAGGTCAATTTATGAGCTAGGACCCTAATCTAGGTTAAAATAGGTTCCAAAGGTCAAATTGAAGGTTCTAAACCCTAGAGGATATTTTTCCATGAATTTTAGAGGGTTTATTTGATTTTTATCCTGACCATAACCCTGTTGAATTAAGCGGATCTGTTTTAGGGTTACCAAATGCCATTTAATTCCTGGATTGCACATGAACCCATTTCTGATTGAACTAACCCACTTTTTATCTTATTCAGACCATTTGACCTATGTTTTGCCTTTGAGAAATCCCGCTTATGTACTGTAATGGTAAAATTACAATTTTACCCTTTATTTCATGTTTGCTTCTTAGAACACTTATTCCTTCAATTAAGCCCTCCTCTAAGTTATGTAGGAGCTTTTATTCTCTTTCTTGGGTCAAAATGAGCTAGTTAGGGCTCATGATCAGGCTCTCATCAATTAACATAACTAGTAACGTAATTACCGAGGGAAACGTATGATGAGTATGTATATTTATATGTTAACATCCTTAATTATGCTAGTTTTCTAGTATGTGTTGCATTAGAATTAGGGCATATTATAAATAATTGCATGCATGCATGATAGGAGTTAGGGTTGCATTATGTGAGCCTAATTATTCATTGATTACTTATTAAGGCTCTTTGTTTTGTAGAGTGTAGATGTATTGTCTAGTCAGAGTGCTTCAAATAGCATGAGAAGAGAGGAGAAGAAATCAACTCACCCATCTCCCTGAAACCCTAACCCTAACCCTAGACCCACTTCAGAACCTACCTTATTTATCCCATTCCCTAATTCTAATCCTGATACCCAAACCTAAACCCTAACCAACTACCTTCAACTCACCAAACCATAATTCTAACCCTACATCACATTACTAGCCAAATCCTAAAGCCTAGCTCACACAGATAGTGACACTACCTTAGTCCTAGTCCTAATCCTATCCTATAGGTTCCTAGACTTTATCCACTTGCCACATAATTTTTATACATCTTAATTTGTCCTAAATATTTCTTGATTTAATTGCTAAAATGTGGCATTGATTACATCTAATTAGGCCTCCAATTTAGTTTCTGAAAATCTCTCCAATCAAGACACAATGTGAATGTAAATTAGGAGCTAATTGAAGCCTATTTCTAGAAGCTTTAGGAGCCACCCAAGAGCCTTCCAAAACTCTAGATCCCGTGCCCACCAAGCCCTCCAATCAACCTTGCACTCCCACCTTTAGGATTTCTAAGAATCAATCCCTACCAATCAATCCCAATTACCAATTCCTACTCCCTAAATTTAGGATTCCCTTAATTGAAAGACTAAGCTCTCATCCTCCTTTAAGGTCTCGGAATATCCCTTCCCACCTCTCTTTAGTGCACTACCTTTGCATCCTAGAACCTAAAACCATGGCCTTGAACCTTAGGTCCTTTCTAGAAAACCTAAACCTAGTCCCCTTAGGAATCCTACTTACCTAAGTAGCCTAAGTCCTAATCCTATTTCCAAAACCCACTCCCTTACCCTCCAAGCAACATTTTGGACATCCCCCCTCCCTCTTTAAATAATCATGGACATCCACCATTGAGGCATTAAGCCTCCTTAACCTCTCTTAGGGTTCTTTAGTTACATAGTTTCCATTCGCTTGCTTACTTCTTCTTCCTTGTCTTCTTCTTCCTTAGGAAACCCTAGTAGCCTTCTTCTTCCCTTTCTCTTCCATGCCAACTCTTCCTTCTCCACCTCCTCTACCTGCTAGTTAGGACCTTCTTCCTCTTTAAGTCCCAATCTCCCTTTAGGTTGGTTGTTAAAACCATTCCTCTACCTCCCAATTTCTTCTTCTCTGTCTACTTCTCTGCGTTCTTCTCTGCATCCTCTGGAATTCTTTGACTTCTCCTACTTCCTCCTAGCATCTCAAATATTGAGGTGGACTTCACCATTGTCGTAAGCTCTCCGAGGTGCTTCCGTACTTCTCTACATTACTATAGCTTGATCTCTCAACTTTCTTCTCTTCTTCTTCTTGTCATTTACTTCTTGTATTAGCTTTCTACTTGTAAAACCTTTGATTGAGTAGCAATAATATGCTCTTGATTTCTAGAATCTCTACCATGTTTCTACTTTCTTGCTTTATTATCACAAAAATCCAAAAAAAATTCAAAATCCCAAAAGTACCATAAAAAATTATTCATAGGTCCTTACGAGTCTGTAGTGTTTTCAAAGTTTGAGGGTCTCTTTGCAAAATTCATTTTGTGTGGTGCAGTTATCGTAAAATCATCAAATGTTTTTTTACTGATAGGGATTTTAAGTCTAGCTTCACGGTGCCGAATTTTAGAGTGTAATTCTCAGTATTTTATTTTATAAAATTCATGCACTGATAAGGGGTCAGATAGTAAAATAGATCAATTTTTCCTGACTTCTCATATTTTTACAGAATTTTGTACTTATCGAATTTGTGCAAAATCACTTTCATTTTCTTTGTCTTCAAATGAAAAATCTCTTATGAAATTGGTGAATTTTTTTTATAGTTGTAAGTATAGGGTCCAATGCTGTCTTTAGTTAGGGATTTGTTAGGTCAGATTGTCTTGAGTCCTATTCAAAAATCCAAAAAAGATAGAAAAATACTCTAAAAAATCTTGGAAAGATATTAGTTAGCTTAGTTAGCTTGTTTCAAAAAAAAGATATTAGTTAGCTTAGTTAGGTCAGGATACATCTATATACCATTATGTCCCTATCAGATAACCCATACTCCCGATATAACACTCATATGTTTAGGAGATGATTTATAAATTACAAATGACATGTTTTCATAACTACGACAACAACTTAATCCTTTATGTGATTTCACAACCAATTTTTGGTGTTGCTACTAGAGAGGCACTCGATTTGGGTGTTTTCTTTCCTATCTAGCATTTTTGTGTATTTGTGAGCCTCATGCTATCACTTTTTGGCAAGTATCGTGTACACGGAACAAAATTTTAACAGGTTGCGAAAGCAGGTTGTCGAGGTGGAGATTTACATAGGTGGGACACGAGTGAGACACATACAAGGTGCGGCATAGTTTAGGATATTTTAAATTTTCTTTTAGGCTACTTATATTAGGTATTTGGTAAGAGCATACTTTTGGACTATATTATTTTTGGGATTGTGGACTCTCCCCCTACCCCCACCCTCTAAACTCTAGTAGTAGTAGTTAGCTTACTTGATGCATGTATATAAAAAAAATCTATGTCACGCTTATCTAGAAGCTACATACCCTTAGGCATGCATGGTAGAAATTGCATAAGTAGTATCTAGATTTACAGTTCTTGTATTGTGTCCGCATTTTGTAGATTGCTAGAGTCAGGTATGTGCTTTTATACCCTTCTAATTTACCTGCCACACATTTCTACCACCCTTTGGAATTAATTGAAAATTTTCACTTCTTTGCATTGAAAATACCTCAAATTGAGAACATTTTAAAATTCAGTAATCAATGATGAAACACTAAAATACACTTCACAAGTGCATAAAGACCTTGATTGTGATTTGTATCATGTGTACTACTTGACAATTTCTATTGCATTGTGCACGCATATAAGGTCACCAAGAGGGAGTTAGTCGGAGGTCAACAAGTCTATCTCACTCGTACCTCGGGGAGTCTAGAGGTGAGTGGGCTTGACTCGAGATTAACTCTATTATTAATTAGGTCTTGGTCTATCACTTCTCGCTGCATCACAAGAAATAGTTGGTCCAAGGTCAAAAGTCTATCTCGCTCGTACCTCGGGGAGTCTTAAGGCGAGTGGGCTCGACTCGAGATCATCTAGGTCTTGTTTATAGGTCTATCTTAAGGCACTTCATAGGTTGATTTAAGGTACGTAACTAGTTGATAACTTTCTTGGTCACATACGAACATTAATTTATGAGAAAAGAAAGTAAAGCCTACTCTTGTATTGTCTTTGATTGCTTCTTATGGTGCATGCAAGGTAGGATGTCTCTTAAAAACCTATTACATGAACCACTTGATCTAAATCCTAGAAGAAAGGTCGAACCATCTGAGGAAGTTAAGGTGGAAATGTCATTAGGTCACTTAGGCAACTAAGGTAACCTAGGTAACCAAGGTGATCTAGGTCAACCTAATCAATTTGAACTTTTCTAATAATAGCTAGCCCAATTCCAGCAAACCCAAAATCAGATTCAGGCCTTTTAGAGGCTGAAGCCCAACCCCAAGAACTAGCTGAGACTCAAGAGCAACCTTGAACTTTGGGGGATTTCTATAACCCATCAAACTACACCTATGAGCCTTATATGCAACTTCGGCAAGTTGAGATGAATTTTGAGATCAAACCTACTACTATAGCCTTGTTGCCACACTTTCACAGGAATACCTCTGAGGATCCCTTCTAACACTTGGAAAAATTAGAGTCCATTAGAGAGTTGCACGTTTGGCTGAAGGCATTAAACTTAACACTTGTTGGGAGGCAACCCAACCTAGTTTTACTTACACATAGTAGGTTGATTTACTTTTAGGTTGGAGCTAGTGGTTTTCAAGAGAACAACTCAGAGCTATTTAGGTCTTATCTTCCTTTCTCATTCTTATTTTCTATTTATAAGGCACACAATGAGGACATTGCATTAAATAAGCATGGGAAGGTGGGTTAATTTTTGCTGAGTCGCCTATATCCAGTCTCCTTCAATTTTTCTTATTAAAAAAAAGTGTTTTGTGAATACCATAAGTTACATGATCTGAGCTAGGGAAAGATGATGGATACTAAGGAGTTGCTAATCTTAGGGGTGTGCTCATAGGTGACTCAATCAACTCATGTACTTACTAAGATTTGGACCTGTTTCTGAGCCCTTGAAGAAATTGATTAGCCGAGGTATCAAGTCAATAGTGTGGGAAGTATGCGACTTGATTATCCACCCTTTGGTTTGAAAGATTTTGACAGATTGAGAATCTCGCATTTACACACACTCTGATTTCACTTATGGCAACCACACATTCAGAACTTAACTAATGAGTATGGTTGTTACGTTGCACTGGGTATGCTCCCTAGATGTAAGGTATTCAAAGCCCAACCTGACACCTAGATTTTTGTGTAACTCCACTGAGGTGATGTTCTGAAACAAAGTCTTGGATGAGGCCCATATATATATATATATATATATATATATATATATATATATATATATATATATATAAGCAAAGAATATAGTACATGATTTTTTTTGCACATCTAAATATGCATTGTAGAATAAGGTTAGGTGCCTCTTACAGCATTATCCCGAGACATGGAAGTGTAGACCCTAGCCAAGAAGGTGCCTCTTACAGTGTTATCTCGAGGCATTGCAGTGTAGGGTGCTCCCTATTTTACTCTTTTATATATATAGATATATGCATATACTATATAGGGGCTGTGATTCCATGTTTATAGTAAGGCAGATCTGAAGATGGGTAAGTGGAATGATGGGACAATATGAAAGTAAACGAAAAATTTTAATATTGCTGCCCACTTGTTGAGTTAGTTGCATGAGCACAGATACTTAGAATTTCAATTTTTTGCAAACCTTGGTTGGATTTTCTGAGCCATAGAACCCTATACATGAGACCCAAAACTAAGGTGAGTTAGAAGCTAATTACGCAAAGTGGTCTATATCTTGGCCGATAGTTGAGTGCTATTGAGTCTTTGTGTGAGATTTTGGGCATACTTTCTATGGTTAGTAATAACTTGTACCTCCTAACTTGTATACCTTAGCTCAAATCCTCTTGCATTTCTTTTTGGTTTTGCTCGGGACTAGCAAAACTTAAACATGAGGGTGTGGTGAGTATTAATTTTTATATGTTAACATGCTTATTTATGATAGTTTTGTAGCATGAGTTGCATTAGAATTAGAGCATATTATAAATAATTGCATGCATGCATGATAGGAGTTAGCGTTGCATTGCTTGAGCCTAATTGTTCATTGATTACTTATTAGGGCTCTTGATTGTGCAGATTGTATATGTCTAGTCTGGTCAAAATGCTTCAAACTGCATGAGAGAAGAGGAGAAAAAACCATCTCATCCATCTCCATGAAACCTTAACCTAGACTCACCTCAAAGCCTACCTTATTTATCCCATGCCCTAATCCTAATCCTAGTATCGAAACCTAAACCCTAACCAGCTCCCCTCAGCTCACCTAACCCTAATCCTAATCATACATCACAATCCCAGCCTAATCCTAATACCTAACTCACACTCATAGTGACATTACCTTAGTCCCAGTCCTAATCCTATGCTTTAGGTTTCTACACCATATCCACTTGCCACATAATTCTTATGCACCTTAATTGGTCCTAAATATTTCTTGTTTTAATTGCTAAAATGTGGCATTCATTACATCTAATTAGGCCTCCAATTTAGTTTCCTAAAATCTCTGCAATTAAGATCCAATGTGAATATAAATTATGAGCTAATTGAAGCCTATTCCTGTAATCTTTAGGAGCCACTGAACGGGTAATTTTTGCTTGCAGAAATATTATATCAAAACAATATGTCATTGTAGTATGTAAATTGTGGTGGAAAATCCTAAACAAAAATGTATATCAGTAAAACTAATCACGAAGAGTTAGGTCGTATCCACAGGGAGGAACGACTGCAATAAATTCACAGGTATGTATCCATCATGTTCACAAAACATTCATTAAATCAATTCAGTGAATATGCTGCTCTAAATGTACTTTTAATTTCATGAGAAGTGAAGGGCTATTTATGTAAATTTCACGTCAGAAATCAAACTCCCAAAATATGTGGATGATGCATATGTAGTGGCAGAGTATGTGATTTTTAATTGCATGCAAATCTAAATCCAATTTCAATGTGAAATGATGTGCATAACAGGAGCCAATCAAATACGCAAAAGGATAACTGCAATGTCACAATTTTACCATAATAAATTAATCAAAAATAAATGAATAGTGGAGTTGGAAATGGCATGCATGGTAATCTCTAATATAACCCAAAATAGGGGATTCCTTCCCCTTAATCGTGTGCGAAGAAGAATCGACAGCTAGCCGTGGGAAGTTCGGAGGAGGGGTTGGCATTGTCGAGGGCTTCACGTTGGGGGTCGCACCGAGGAGAACCATGGCTGGAGCTCTCGCTAGCGTCGAGGAGGATGGCCGGTGGCAAGGACTGCCCACACGTGCGCGTGGACTGTTGTTGGCCCGTCGGAGGGTGCAGTGGTGCTCGTGGGGTTGAGGCGAGCACATTGGTGTCAATGGAGTGAAGAATTTCGACCTAAGGTGGTGGCTGCGTTTTCGTGGCTTTTGGTCCTTTCGGCCGGCATAGAAGAAGATGAAGAGGAGGAGGAGGAGGAAGCCGGCTTGCTGCGGGGATGGTGTGCGGCGAGTGCTAGGCTATGGCGCACAAGCGTGGGCGGCTCTGTGTCCACGAGGGCGTGGTGTGGCAAGGCTGTGGCGCTGCGAGCAGGTGCGGTGATGGCGGTGGTGGGTTGTTGTTGGGTTATGGTGGTGGCTCGCAGTGGTGGCAGAGAGAAGATGGTGAGGGATGGTGGGGGTATTGGCATTTGAGAGGAAGAGGGTGGCCGGCTGAGGTTGTTGTGTGCGTGGAGTTTTGGGTTCACGGTGGAGAAGGTGAAGGTGGTGATGGTCGGGGGTAGGCGATGATGGTGGTGATGAGGATGGGGTTGTTGCGGTGGTGATGAGGGGTGCATACTGTCACCTTGCATGCTCAGAGTTGATGAAAGGTGAAGATCGCCTGAGCCACAGTGCAAGCCTCTGACCACGGTGTACGCTGCCTCCACTGTGGAGAGGATGAGGGAGAAGGTGATCTCTGCAGATGGCCAACCATGCCCTTTTTAAAAACTTCTTCATCAGACGTCTAATCTAAGCTCCAAACATCTTAAAAAAAGTAGTGTCAATGAGTTATTGCTGGTGGTTCCCAGACATCCAATCTAAGCTCAAGACGTCTTATAGAAGTAAAAAAAATGGACGTTTTAGCTCTTACACCTAGCTTACATCCATCAAATAGATTATGTTACCATATCATATGTTATTAAATGTAAAATTAATGCATAAAATTATATGCAGACTAAGGTGAATAATCATATAACTCCTAATCAATTAACAACTAAGAATAACTAATTAGATTCCTTGAGTCTAAATTAGTTTAATACCAAAATTAAGGTCCAATCAAAGTCCATTTTGACCTAGTTTGCATTTGAGTCCCCAACTCTCTATTCTTTACAAACCAGACCCCTAACTTCTATGTTTTCCTTACAATCACGACCCAACTTCTCATCTTTTTCACAAAAATACCCTGGCCACCTTCTTCTTCCTTCTTTCTTAAACACATCCAACAGGGAGTAGGAAACCCATGGCTACATACATCCAATCACAGATTTCTCCTTCGAGCTTCAATCAAATCCCTCCAATTTTGGAGGGATTGATTTCCAAGAGATCCTCTTCCATTTAGAATAGGTTTCAGATCCTTCTCTGAAGAGGAAAAGCTCCAACAAGCTTGAGATTACCTAATTGAAAACTTGCCAAATTCTCAAGTTCAACATGGGAATCGTTCTAATTTAAAGGCCAAATCAAGCTCTATATAAACTCTTCTACATTGCAACGTGCTCCCCAGCCAGGTTTAGGCCAAAATTCCATCTTCTCTTCCTTCTCCATCTCCGACCTGCGCTCTAGTGACCTACTCGCTTTTCCTCTTCCAGCCACCTGATCACTAAATTGGGTGGTCCAACTTCTTCCTCACATTCATCTGACTCTAGTGTACCAGAGTTGGAGCTTCCTACCCCTGTCGTTGTCTCCATCTACCTCATCGGAGATTTCATCTTCTACGGCTCCGACAAGTCACGCCACCACCAATTCCTCACCTTTTCATCCAATAGCATAGGTCCTCATCCCCCTTATGTTTCCTAGCATAGTTTAGAACCTATAGGACTTAGTTCCCCTCACTCTCATCCCCAATCCTCCACTTTCTCCTCTGCCTCCAGAATGATCTCTGGTGAGCTCGCACCGGCGCTACACCACCCCAATCAATAAACCACCACAACCTTCCTCTTGATCCGTAGATCAAAATCCCTCAAGAAATTGAGAGTTTCGATCTGCGGATCCTTATGCCGGACAAACCCAAAAACCACCATTGTTCTTGCTGTCGTCCGACCACGCCACTCTTGCAAACATCAAATAAACATCACCACCACGTTCCTTGGTCCACAACGATACTCTTGATCTTTTTAATTGAGGCTTTTAGCCTATATTTTGTTTCAAGACTATTTGCCACCATCAACATCATCGTCGGCCCCGTCCACCGCCATCCATTGACTTCTAACATCGCCTCCACCTCCAGTTGGCGCGTAATGACCTAAAGAAGCTCCCTAAGGCTTCAATTGGACGAAGAAGTAGTAGTAATAGCACCAATTGAAGGATCATCTCTCAGCAGCTGCATGCAAAAAGGAGCCACAAGTTTTTGTCCCAGATTGTGGGACGCTAAAATTTTTTTTGATACTTATTATTTTAGGCTTGTTGGCTTATAGCCTTCGAGTCACTAGGGTCAAGTCCCTACTCATACACCAATACACACGCCCTCACTTGTGCCCACATGCATGCAGGTCTGGGTCTAGATTCGTTTACCCTAATAGAGAAAGAAGAGAGAGAGAAAGAGGACAGGCTAAGAGAGGAGGGGTTTTGCACTGAGAAAGCTGGGCTTGGAACCTTAAGGCGTCTGCTGAAGGAAAAAGACGTCTGATTTAAAGGAAAATTTGGTTAAGTGTTGTCTGATTTGAGGTGATTCACGAAGTCGGTTAAGTGTTGAATAGAAGCCTAATGTGCATAGTTCAAAACCAATTTTTTTTAGCCTCATGTATTTATTTTTAGCTCATTGGAAAATTCAAATCCCTTATCTATTTTTGATGATTGATTATTCATTGCATATTATTGTGAATTAGATTATTTGTGCCCAGTTATATCCTTGATTAGTGGTTAATTTGCAATTGTTTTGCTCTCTTCGAACAACCTCGGAAACTCATATTTCTCGAGCTTATAAATTTTAAGTGTTGATTCAATTTTTGTCGACTATACTATGACACATGCTTTTCTAAACAATGGAAATTCACTATCAACACCTACTCCCTAAATTTAGCATTCCCTTAATTGCAATCCTAAGCTCTCCTTCACCTCTAAGGTCCATGCAACTCCCTTCCCTCCTCTCTTTGGTGTGCCACCTTTGCCTCCTAAAACCTAAAACCCAAGGACTTGAACCTTAGGTCCTTTCTAGAAAACCTAAACCTAGTCCCTTTAGGAATCCTACTTACCTAATTTGCCTAAGTCCTAATCCTATTTCCAAAACCCACTCCCTTGCCCTCCAAGCAACATTTTGGATGTCCCCAATTTAAGCCTCCTTAGCCTCTCTTAGGGTCCTTTAGTTCCATAGCTTCTGTTAGCCTCCTTGCTTCTTCTTCTTCCTTAGGAAACCCTAGGGGCCTTCTTTTTCCCTTTCTCTTCCATGTCAACTCTTCCTCTCCACCTCTTCTACCTTCTAGTTAGGACCTTCTTCCTCTTTAGATTTCAAATCTCTCTTTAGGTTGCCCATTAGAAGCATTCATCTACCTTCAGACTTCTTCTTCTTCTTCTACTTCTACACGCTCTTCACATCCTCCAGACTTCAACTTTTCCCGCTTCCTCCTTGCATCTCGGATATTGAGGCAAACTTCTCCACAACTGTCATGAGCTCTCCTAGGCAATTCATCACTTCTCTGCATTACGTCTTGTTCTCAACACTTTCTTCTCTTCTTCTACTTGTCATTTACTTCTTATATTAGCTCTCTACTTGTAAAACCTTTGATTGAGTAGCAATAATACGTTCTTGGTTTTCTAGTATCTCTATCGTGTTTCTACATGCTTGCTTTTTTATCACAAAAGTCCAGAAAAAATTCAAAATCCCAAAAATACAAAAAAAAAAAGTGTCCTTAGGTCCTTAGTTAGGAGTTGTAGTGTTTTTATAGTTTGAGTGTCGTTTTTCAAAATTTGTTTTGTGAGATGCAGTCGTCTTAAAATCACCAAAATTTTCCTACTGGTAGGGATTCAAGTCTAGTTTCACAATGCCAAATTTCATAGTATAATTCTCTATATTTTATTTTATAAAATTTGCACACTGACAGGGGGTTAGATAGTAAAACAGAATCAATTTTTCCTAATTTCCCAAATTTTTACTGAATTTTGTACTTATTCAATTTGCACGAAATCACTTGCATTCGTTTGATCTTCAAATCAGGAATCTCCTAAATCGTTGAATTTTTCTAACGGTTGTAGGTCTAGGGTCCTGTGGAGTCTTTAGTTAGAGGTTTGTTAGGTTAGATTGTCCTGAGTCCTAGTAAAAAATAAAAAAAAAAGAAATATAATCCAAAAAATTCCAAAAAAATATTAGTTAGCTTAGTTATGTTAGGGAACATCTAGGTGCCATTGCCTTTTTTTGAGATGACTCGTACTCCTAATATTACATTTTGCATTTTTAGGATATGGCTTATAAATTACAAACAACGTGTTTTCGCAACTATGACGACGACTTAATCCTTTATGCGATTTCACAACCAACACACATAATAATTGGTTTGATAATGGTTAATGATAAACAAGTTGATAAGCGACCAAACATGTAAATAATACCCATCACTTGCATTGTCTTTTATATTCTTTCATTTAACTCTAATCTACTCAACTTTTGCTGATATATATATATTCATCGAACTCTGTGCTTAAGTGTTACTAGATAATCAGAGTTGTTGGTTGTGTTGGAGAGTTTGACTAGTTGTATACATTTGGACTACACTAGACATGCTTATTTATTTAGTTAATCCTATATGTTTTGCTTGTTTGTCTATTATTTATTTTATGATTATGTGTTGAGTCACTACGGATCCTATGGTTAGATTTTAGTTTGTATTCAGAGACTCGAGTTCCATCATGTTTGTTGATTGGTGGAACTCAGGTTATCACAGGATGTTGGTAGATTACTCAAGATAGTTACCACTTGCAACCTATTGGGAATCTCAAATCTCGCGGCTGTTAGGTCGTTGGCCATGATGATCATTTTATTCACATGATTTGTGATGTTGCCAATTTCTTTCATCTTACATGCATTATACTTGTGCAAGAGTAATTGGATGCCCACTACTGACTGGGAGTGGTACTTGTCCTTCACAGTGTTCCATAGATTATGAACTATCTTGTATTCTTTAAAAACCCTTATTCAGCTGTCCTCCATGTGTACCAACATGAAGCTTTTTGCTCATTTATCATTCTTTTCCCACTACTCATGTGTTCTGATCTGGTCCATGGTAGGGTTCTCAAGTAATGTCAAGCTAGGTTTACCAATCATGACATCTAAGTTGACATGCATCAAACCATAGTGGATATTCTGACTCCATGTTTCTTAATTATCACCATTCAAGTTCTCCAATTTTACCAACTCAATAGAAACAAGCTGATAGAGGACATACGCACTTTGTAATGAATGCGAAATAGTGTCGTTGCAACGCATAAATTCACAATCAACTTCTACAATTTATAACCAAGATAGTGGTGGTATCTAGGGTCGTCCAAGGAGGTACCTTAGTTATCAAGTCGGATCTTCTCTCTCTCGCTCTCTCAAATCAACACTTGTATTTTTGGTTTTGTGTTTTTTTTTGGGTTTTTGAAGAGATAATCGGGAAATGAAGTTGCGAAACTACGCCCTAGTAACAAGAACTAAGCCTCTTCTCTAAACTCACCCTAGGTTCGTGGACACCTAGAGTAATTAAAGAAATAGTGTATGTGTGCACAAAGCTACCAAAAATAATGCTTGAAATAGAAAACACAAATGAAGAAAGGCACTTGATATTAAGGGAGATGAAAGTTTACAAGATACCTACAAAGCTCAATTGAGTAAAGGAGTTCCACTCAATTAATCCCTAGGTAGATGAATGCTTCTACTACAAAAAATGAAAAGAAATAAGCAAGTAGAAAAATTCTCCCAAAATTATGAAGAAGATAGCTCTTGCTCCAAGCACAATAGCTCCTAGGCTTGAAAAGAGCTTCTCCTAGCTTCCAAGTTGATGCTCCTCCTAGCTCTCCAAATGGTGCACGTCTACCACCTTTCCTTCCTCCTTCCTGGTCATCCTCCTAAGGTGCTCCCAAGCTTGAGGCACAAGGAAGAAGGGAGAAGAAGAATGAACACCAAGAGGGCAAGGGAGAGCCCTCTTGATCACCTCCTTCTTTCCTTCTTCTTATCTGAATTTAAGGTAGATATAAGTAGGATAAATGTAAGCTTAAGATGATTATTTTTTATGGTTGGAAGGTGTATAAATAGGAAGGGAAGGAGGGTGGTTGGCATGGATTGATGAAAGGCTAGAGATCCAAGGGTGGAAGATGTTGGCGCCACCCTAAAGGGTGTGTAGAGCGGTTAGTTGTGCCCTTTTGGTGGTCGTCCATGGTGGAGAGACACCACCATGTTGGCGCCCAAAGGAAGGGTTCTAGAAGTGAGAAAATGGAGGGAAAAGATGAAGGGTGGAGATGGGTTTTGGTGGTGGACGGATGGATGGAATTGATGGGCTTTTGGAGGGAAAAGATGGTGCCAAAAAGGGAGGTGGTTGGAGGTGTTTTGGCACCATCAATGGTAGATCTTGGTGGTAGTGATGGGGTGAAGAGGTGGCTACAAGGTGACACCAAAAGGGAGTAGGAATAGATAGCTTAGTTGGACTTTAGGTAGGGCTATTTAGTGGAGCTAGCTAGGTGGATATTAGGGTGAAGGTTGGTCATAGTAGGGGAGGTGGAACTAAGCTAAGCTAGCTTAGTTAGTAGAGTAGTGGAAGAGGAGTACGGAAATTAGGATTTGCTGAGGAGGAGCTAAGAAGGACCTACATTGGAGCCAACTACTGCAAAAGAGAGTTGTAACTAAGCTCAATAGGTAGCTTAGCTAGCTAGTTCTTTGCTAGCTACTAAACTAAGCTAAGTTGAGCTGGTTTCTTCTAATCTGAGCTGAGGTGAGCTAGAGCTGATCTTCCTGTAGACTACTTGGCTAGCTAAGGTAGCTAGATTAGGTTAAATAGCTAAGCTCAACTAAGTTGAGCTGAGTTGAGTCTTCGAGAGCTACAGTTGAGCTGGCCTGAGTTGGTTGAGAACTTCCTCAGCTAACTAAGCTTAGCTAGTTGATGGCAGTAGCTAACCCTAGTCAAGTAGAGTTCCATGAGCTGGATGGAGCTAGGAGCTGAGTTGAGCTGCCATCTAGTTAAGGTGAACTAAATGGAGCTGAGATGAGCTGATCCCAACTAAGTTGATTTGCAATAAGCTGGAATGAGATGGAATTCCAGTTGAATTAGGCTTCTCCTTCATTTTCTGCCTTTCTTGGTGTCAGGGTTTGCGGGATCTGATTTTCTATTTACCCCTAACACTCAAATAAAGATGTAAATAACAAAAATAATGTAACACATGCCTATCCAAAGAGAATGCCTAAATGAAGCCCAAAAACTCGATTGTAGAGTTAAAATTCTAAGAGCTAGGTGTGTTTTAGGGCATAAGAATGATGATAAACTGATGTTTATCACAAGATTTCCAAGCTTTAAAAGATAAACAAAGATGGGAACATTTTGAACTTCATGTAGGGACAAAACGTATAGGTTTAGATGAAGTTCGAAGAAAAAGATAAGGGATCTAAAGGGAATAGAAAATAAGGGGTATGGGCATCAATTTCACTCTATTTCTTTACCCTACAAAGAGAACTTGATTAGGGTTGTGAAAGAGGTTGATAGTGGCGATGGCAGCGACACTCCACAATGTAGCGAGTACATGATATTTGTTACAACTCAAACCCCCACCCTAGTAGGGACCCAAGTTGATTTGGTAAATCTCCCAAGATCTTGATTGTCCAATATATAAACATAAAGCACAGTACATGCACAACGCATAACATCACATATACTAAGCATATAAGGGAAGAATACATATGAATCGAATGAAAAGTCTAAGCATTCAATTATCATTTATAGCCACCGCACGAGGAAAAAAAAAACAAGTTAGGAGAAAATAGTATTGATACCTTTGTTTTAATGTAACAAAATTATGTTTTATTGTGAACTAATCATTTTAAGAAATTTAAAGTCAGAATCAAGAAATGATCATGCCACAAGAGAATCAATCTCATGATGAAGTACTTGAAGACTCTTTTTATTTTTACTAAGTTTAGAATATTGTATGGAACCTCAAAGATAGCAATTGATGCATTTTGAAACTCCATTAGCTTTTAAATCTAGCTAAAACCCTAAGTTTTTAGTACTATTGATCAACCAAACCCATATTGATCAACCAACTCAAGTTGATTAATCGATCAAAGGCCTCTAACGGTCAAATTCTAATTCTGCACCAAAGGTCAATCAAATTCCTAGATTAATCGATCAAAACTTTATTTTAATCGACCAAAGTTCATTTTGATCGACTAGCTCTTATTTTTTATTAACCAAAGCCGAATTTCCAGACTTTCTAAATCAGGTCAAAAAATACCTATAAATAGGACCATCGACCCCCCATTTTAAAACACACCTCAAGAGCTTTCAAAAAGCAATTCCCTCTTTTTCTCTCTAATGCTTCCGCGCCTCTATGCCTGCAACTATTATTATCTACACTACATATCTTTACGATCTTAAGAAACTCAACTTGTCTTTATTTCTAAGGTTCCATAGGATTTATTGTTATATTTTATTCCTATTATTTTGATTTGGGACCCAAGTTGTTTTGGGAGCCCCATTATTTTTCTTCTCTTGGTCAGGTATATAAGAGAAGTTTTGTAATAGGTTATGCCACCTTCGTTCAAGTGGTGCGTTAATGGAATTGACTAGTGTCAACTAGTCGAAGAAATCCTAAGATGAGAGGCTTAGGTAGTGTTTTTACTCGGAAGGGTTTCAACTCTAAAATCCAGGTGTCATCTTTTGATCTGTGATGAATGTTACTTTAAAATTTTGCAATGGATATAGATAGTACACTAGTCACCCCCCTTCTAGTGTATACTCAGTTCCTACAGGCTCCACATGCACTCACAAATAGTACAAAAAGAAAATATACTAAAAAGAAGAATTAACTATGGCTAACAAGAAATTGTACTACTTATCAAAACCTAAGTACAAAATCTAAATAGAAAATTTAGCAAAAGCAGAGTAGAGTATCAAGCAAAGGCAAAGTGCCAATAAGAATTAGAGAAAGCTACAAAAACTAAGAAGAATAGGTACTTATTCATATTAATTCTTTATTTTTTTTATTACTCAATTTACAAATAACCTATTCCTTCCCACTTTTACGATCATCATCAACCTGTAGCCAATTTTCTCGGAAGGTGCAAGAAGATATCGTTGTGATTTTCCAAATAAAAAGTTTGATACAAGACACTCTCTTGGTTAGGAGAATGGCTTGCACCTATCCTACTACTTAATTGCCTCGGGATCTTAGTCTAGGTGAAGTGGTGACTACGAGCTCGTGTGATACGCATGCAGGGTGTTACTCTGTACTGGCACACAGTCAGTCATCTCCACTATAACGTACAAAAGAAAACAACAATAGGCCTCTTGCAATAATTAACATGTAGCCACTTGGATCTAGCTACCTAGTTGGTCAAACAGTCTAACAGAAGAGTCGCAGGAAGGTTAGCTGACTTCCTAAATTAGCCTTTGCCTCTAAACATGGTATAGCTGACTGTGTTGTTGATATCAAGCATGAAACTATTCACATATATCATTCTTGAAGTTCTGACTTCCTTAATTGTTATCAATTAAAATATCATATATATGTTTACTCAATCTCAAAAGAGTTCAATAGAAATTTTACATTGTTTCTATTTCATGTCTATTCAAGCATAACATTTCCACAATTTATTGAAGTAACTTCTCAAGTACATATAGATTAATCCATTGGCTTTGTCTTCTCCTAGTTCAAAAATTATGTCTTCATGGATAATCATGAACATTTACCGGTAAATTCACAACTTTATATTCTCCTCAAACAATTATTTAGGCTTAAGAATGGAATCATTTATATACTTCCACATGCCAAACATGCACTAATTATCTAACCAACTTAACCATTTATTATCAAGAGCAATTATAGTATATTATGATTAGCCCAACGTTAGTTAGTACCCACAGCTAGGAAAATGTAACTAGATACGATGAACTCCAAAGATTAACAAAAGGATAAAATCACACACGTAGCAACTATTTGTAGATCATACGCTAGCATTATTCTCAACAACCATTATTTGAAGAGATAAACGAGCTAATCTACCTAGGATTGCCGAGGGGTCACTCCGGTTGGATAGATCAAAGACTTTCTATTGCTTGTGACACCTTGAGTCTCGTGAATGCTACGAGACTCCCCTATTTTGGCCTGCATGTGATAAAAAGGTCCAAACATGTCTTAAGATGTCATTCTATGATTTCACAAAGTAATTCGGGATCAAAATGAAATTTAGAGATTACTGGAGCATAGTACGTCGAGAGACGATTTCAAAGGTACATTCTTTATCGAATTCCAAGCACAATAAACCCTCGAACCACTCCCGGATAGGCAAAAGAACCCCAGAATAGATCTGGCTTGAAGGTCCCATGCCGATGCTCCACATTTCAGGAGTCCATTGGACATTGCCACTCACCCCGAATCCAAAGATGGTTGCGATCTCACCTCCCTAGGAACACGAGGTTGAGCCCTTTCCGACTTGCAAATCCCCTTCTCGCTGATGTCATGTCCCACGTGGTGCTTCTCCCCTTGCACTACTACTCCATGTCAAATGGTGTGCATGGGCCCTACCATCCTCTTGTGCGTTTGCATTCAAGTGGAGGAAGAAGAGAGAGAACGAAAGATATCCTCTCTCTCTTCTTGTTCTCCTTTCTTGTTTTCTCGATTCTTGTAAGGGTTTGGATTTTTTTTCTTTTTTGTGTTTAATTAACTAATTAAAATCCTATTTGGTCTCTTAATGATGAATTAAAGGTATTGGGAATCTTGATTTGGTAATGACATCTTTAAATGATAAGTAACTCCCTTAAGTTGTTAACAAAATGTTAAGTAATCGAAAGTTGATGGGCTTTTTGCATGAGAGTTATGTTTGGTGGCGGTTGTCAAGCTTTCGAGGAGGTAAAATATATGTTCGTTGTACTACCCTCTAAATCACTCAATCAACAGATAAAATTTATACTCAAATATCTAAAAATGAAGTCTGAGATCAAACATAGGGAGCAAACAGAAATTCACACACTAATCAAAATAAATATATGAATGAGCACAGGAATAAGCCAAGAATAATGATATTCAATGAATGCTAATCTGTCACATTAGATGTTCAATGCATAACATAAGTATTTCAAGAGTTAATTATGACAGAAGGATATCTAGAAAAATAATAGTTCTTTAGATCACCAATTATTAGTCTAAGCACATATATATCAAATACTCAATCATCTCAAATAAAGGAATAGTGATTAGATGCCCGATTTGAGAATCAAACTACTTAACTGTCGCCTGCTACAGTGCTCTTCAAAGCTTTCTTCTGCTCTTCTGCTTTCTTTGTCTTCTTCTCTTCTGCTTTCTTTCCTTGGCCTCTTCTTCTCTCCTTCCTCTTCTCTTCCTTTCTCCTTTTGGCACGACCCTTCTTTTCTTCTCTGCCTTAGCTTCTTCTTCTCAAGGCACGGTCCCTTCTTTTCCTTTCTTCTCTCTTCAAATCTTCTTCTTCAACCTCTGCCTTTAAGCTTCTTCTCTCTTCTTCTTCGTCTTCTTACAGCAACTAAGGGTTGAGCTTTCTTTCTGAAGAAAAAAACCCACCCCTCCCTCGCTTTCTCTCTCTTTCCTTTCCTCCTCTTCTCTTGGATAGTTAGGTAAGTGGGTATTCGGATATGCACGTAATCGAGTCTAGGGTTGTGTGCATGAGTGTTGCAGCCGAGGAGTGTGGGTAGTCGGGTCGGGCATGTGCGAGTGTGAGGGACCTCACCCCATGTGTTCGAGGTAAATAGCCCAAAGTGGAAAAACAACTTATGCCGCTTCACTGCTCCCAAATCCCACGATATGGAACTATATCCCACGGCTTCTTTGCACATGCACTTGTAGGTGATGACCTCCCAATTGGTGTCGCAACTATATTTGAAGTCCCCGATTGAGGACCGGGAGAGGGTCCTGGAGGTCACCCGTGTCACCTGGAGATGGCATCTGGGACTGCTACAGCAAGAACACTTCTGTTGAGCTCTTCAAAGGAGCTCCATCAATGGCGGCATTGGCCTCTACACCTGAAAACACAAATAAGGCCTTTCAGCTACGTCAAACAAGTTCAATAGCTCCACCGTGGGACGACGAATGTGGTGGTGTGCATGGTATGGCGAGGAGATGTGCGTGGTGGACGGATGAAGTCGAGGACGAAGGTCGGTGATGGGTGTGTTCAGGGGCGATCGTGAGAGGGTGGAATGGTGAATAAGAAGAGGGGTTTTGATGAGCATGATGTAGCGGAGGTTGTGGAGTAGGTGGCGAGGTGTTTAGACAAGTGTAGCGAGCAGATAACCTCGCTGGAGGGTGGCCAGAGATGGGTAAGATGAAGGGCGAACGGCGGTGTCAAGGTTTGTTTTTAGGTTTTGGATATGGGAAATTAACCCAAGAACTAAAAGGGACTTAACTAACCCTAAACTAATGGATGAAAGGGGGGATTTGCCTACGCCGGTGGTATGCCAGATGTGGGGAAGACGAAACCTCCGATGAGGGAGAACGACGAGGAAGAGAGAAAAAGATGACCCTCGCTAGTTTTGCGGGCGGCGGAGGAGCTTGAGGAAGGTAGACCGATCAGCTATGGTCCATGACGGCTGGCAAAGAATGTATACAAGAAGCTCACTGGAGCGTGCAGAGATTTTGGCTGGAGAAAGGGGAAGAAGGGAGGAATCCAGTCTAAAACAAGCTAAGTTGAGAAGGTTGTGCACGACCTAGTTTTATAGAGCTTTAGATCATGAAAGAAGGATTCATGGCTTGGGCTTGAAGGAAAAGAACCCATGATTCTCGTGTGTTCGCATGAGCAATATATGGGGATTTGGAACTCCACAATGATCTCAGATTATTCGCCCATGTATGACCATCCCACCAATTTTGGTGGGATTTGATTACCATTAGAGTAGAATTCAGGCCATTCAAAGTTGCTTGGAGGTCAGGTTTGACCTCAATGGTGGCAGGAGCTTTTGTGCGAAGATGATGACAAAGCTAGGGGGCTTTATGCAAATATTTCGAAAGTTAAGGGCATAAATGAGAGAGAAAAAGTTAAACTAAACCAAAATGCAAACTAGGTCAAGATCTTTGATTGGGCGAAATTTTGGTACAAGCCTAATTTTAACCCAAGAAATCTAATGGTGAAGTCAGATTTAAGTTTTGACTAAGTTTGACTGGGTAATTTGCATAGAAATTCAAATTAGGGCAACTATCTATCTGAAACTCTATTTTAGGTTGAAATGAGTTCTAATGGTCAAATCAAGCATACCAAACCTTATAGAATATTTTCTATTATTTTTAAAAGGTTTAGGTGAATTTTATCCTGACCAGAACCTCAGTTAATTAAGTGGGTCTATTTTTAGGATTTCTGATGTTCATTAATTCTTGAAATGCGTGAAAACTCGTTTCTTTCTGTTTGCATGAACCCACTTATTAGGCATTTATGAACATTTGACCTTTAATTAACTCCTAGGAAACCCCGTGATTGTTTTGCATTTAGGATATTCTGTTAAACTGCATATTTACCCCTGTTTTAATGCATTTCTCTCATAATGGATTTGCAATGAATTACGATCCTTTGGCGGTTATGTAGGAGCATTTATCTATTGATTATGACTAATTAAAGCTAGATATGGCTGATGATGACATTAGCATCAGTAGCCTTTCTTGGAAGGCAAGAAAAGGAGTGGAGGGGCTTTAAGTACAAAGTTTCTACCCCATATATATTTATGTTAACTTCAAAATAAAACAAAAATCTCATTTTTGGTCTTCTCCTTCAGGCCTCTCTTCTCCCAATCGGTGGAGAATCCACACCACCTCCATGTTGCTTCCCACTACTGATCGGCCTTCTCGTCACCACCGCCATCGACGCTGACATTGGAGTAGCTGCTGCAGTCATCGTTATTGCTGTGGTTGTTATAGTTGTTGCTAATGAATGAAAAGGAGGAAGGTGAGAGGGATTTCCAACTCTTAAGGTAGGGCTTCTTTCCTTTGTAAGCTATCTCGTTTCCTATGTTTGGAGCTCTAAAAAAGAGTGGTTTAGGTTGAAATCAATATGTGCATGTGGGGTTTTGGTGTTACATGTGATATTTTCACCCTTTTTGTGGGGTATATAAGTGGTATTGGATTTTTCTAGTTAAGGGTCACCTAGAGGATTGGTAGGGGATTTGTTTGGTTCAAATTGCTCCTTGTATGTATGGGAATTGGTGGTTAATGTTCCATGAGGTTTGATTGTGTTTTGGGGGTGTTTTGAGCCATAGAAGGTGTTGTTTGCAAATCTATTCGGCTACAGCAGCATGCCCTAACATTAGGTAAGTGTTACATAATGCTAGGTGGTTGCTGGATGGCCTCCTAATGTTAGGTAAAAGGTACCTAATGTTAGGTAGCCTATTAGGCCTACTTATTAGCTTGAAATTAGGGTTTCTGAACTTATGAAACCTAAGAAGTGATCGAGCCTAGTCTATAACCTAATTAGGGGTCTAGTATGTGCCCCAATTGGTGGGGAAATGGTTAATTGCAATTTAACCCTAGACGGGTAGAGGATGTTTCTAATTGAGCTTGAAGCTCTCTAATTGGATTAAAAGTGATCTAAATCAACTAAGTAACAAATTGAACCTCACATGACGATATCAATGACTTGGCTTGAGTCTAATAAGGAAGATGCTTGGATCCTAAGGTCTTGGATAAGACCCCAGGTGATCCAGTAGGTCTTTAAGATTGCCTGATCTGATACCAATTAGAGGAAAAAGGACTTAGGAGCAATTAGGTCAAATAGGCAAGCTCGTGGGGTGAGATGCCAGGACTTTGTGGATGGTAAGTTCACTATTGCAGGTTGGTAACCTGGGAGTCCGGTAGCTTGAGGCTACCATAGTAAAGCCTTGGAACTAGAATAGTTCCTGGGTGGGGGTTTCGCCAGGTACCTTTATAGAAATGAGGCATTAGAGTGTCATATGTCTGAGTCGACGAGAGGCACTCTGAGATCTTATGTGGAATAGTTTCTAAGGGTCACAGGTCCGTGACTCAAGGGATCCTGAATGGAATAGTTTCCAAGGATCCTTGGGTGACGAGGATCATGCGGATCTTGAGTAGAATAGTTTCTAGAGATCTGGATGGGTGAGAGAGCATGGGATCTTGAGTGAAATAGCTTCCAGGGATCTCATGCAATGATGTAGAGGATCTTGAGTGGAATAGATTCCAAGGATTCCGGCATTGAGAAACGCGTGATCTTAAGTGAAATAGTTTCCAGGGATCACAGGTAGTGGGAAGTTGGTCCCACCAAATCTTTTGGACCAGGTACTCAGGGATGTCTTGAGTAGTATAGTTTCTAAAGACTCTGAGTACAATTAACGTTCTGACAACCGAAGCAGGTATCCTTTGTTTGGTGGACATGAGTGCTTTAATCTTTCCCCTGGCCAAGGAGGGGTTAGGGTACAAGTGTACCATTGAAGAGGGCACATCGAGATCTCCTTCAGTATGAAGGGTTGATTTAGTGACTCCAGGATTCGGAGTGGCAAGTAACAGGACCTTGGTTCGTAGGATAGTTACGTTAGAACATGTAGCATTAATCAAGGGAATGATTAGTGGGCTAGGACCATAGTGGTTGGTCGAGTTAATTCGAGTTAGCGTTGAAACTTGGGTTTCTGAGTTTAGGCTAGGGATCTAATTGGTTAGCTAAACTGTACACTACCTTGTTTTATTGGATTACAGTAGTTGATTATTCCCTACTAAGCTGATTGACTCATCCCTACTTTGTGACTTAATTTCAAGTGTTGTTGTCGTGCATCGTCAATGCATGGGATTTCAACGTGGTGTGGGATTTGCTGCATGCTGCTAGACAGGTAACATTTAAGCTTTAGTTATGGTCACCTCCCATACTTTCTTCCATTTTGTTAATTAATGAAATGCTTTGGTAGGTTGAAGTTATTGATGCAACCTAAATTAAATAAACCACCACCTTTTCCTATTACAACCCTCGAAACCCTAACCTTCAATTAAGGGCCTGGGTTTTGGGGTGTGACAATTCTTCTTGCAAAATGTCCTTATAGATTACGAGGTCGTAGTACGAAGCCGTAGGGATGATTTTTGTAGACATCAGCGACCGGCTTAGGTTTAACACTACCTGATTTCTGACCAAAATGCCCTCGATTTCGATTCATATGCACAACCTTCTTTTACGTGTTGCGTGCATAACTTGAGCTACGTAACTCAGATTTTTAAGAAATAAGAACCGTTAGAAAACTTGTGACAAGAGGAATCCAACATTACCATATATGACATATTCCAAGCAAATTTTACCCAAGAGTTGATCAACTTTGACCAAAACATACATTTTTTTCATTTTCAAGTTACACTGATCTGATTTATGCCTAACAAGTGTTGATGAGTTCATCTTGAGACAATCCTGAAGTGAGCTTCAAATTGAATTTTGGGTCATAACAATATTGGGTGTCAAGGTGAGTTCCTAATGGAGGTGCATAGAAAGAAGGCTGGAAGGGTGAGCATCGATCAGCAATGGTCAATTTGATGGAGAAAATCAAGCATAGGTTGAGCATGGTCGAAAGTGCATCGATTGGAGACACGGTAGCAATAAGATCGAGTACGTACAACTCTAATACCAATCTAAGAGAGAGAGAGCACAAGAGAGTGGATCATTAAGGGATTTGTGTTGGGGCTCCTAATTGGTGTATCCTTACAATTTTCATGGAGATTTATATGGTAGTTCACACACTTCGTCCACCCCCAAAAATTGTCCTCAAATCTATAATGCATATGCATTATGGATTCAAAATGAATGTCATAATCATGACGTTTATTCTCTTGACCATTGATGGTCATTGAAGTCTGATTTGAATCAATCTTTTGTGACCGTCCAACAGAAGCCATCTACTTTTGAGCCCATTTCCATCCACTTTGGCAATAGAGGTACATTGATGTAGATGGAAAAAAAATTTTAAGAGTATCCATATAATGAATATGCATGTAGTTGCAAATGATTTTAGGAGCACCCATTTAAGTGTGCCAGACAACTTTAAGTTCAAATTTTTTTATTTTTTTGAAAATAAAATGAAGTTCAAGATTTTTTTTTTTTTTTAGATGCAAATCAAGTAAAATCCTAACAAATATAGGCCTCAACAAAGGGGATCTAAGCATACCCAAACACATTGATGGACCCATATACAGAACCTGATCCCCATTAGAATAGGCTTCTGGCTAAACAAACGTGTTTACTTTAAGTCAAACCTGACACGAAGTACTAGACAGTGCCAACATCTTGGTGAGAATTTTACGCTACAGATGGTTGGTTTGGATGTTTTTCACAAAAAGAAATAAATAAATAAATGAAAGACGGGAGGATTGGACGGACTACAGACATCTTTCAATTTTCTTTATCATATATATTTAGAGCAGTTTTGGAAGTGAAAGTTACGTAGTTACACTCTATCCCTTCACCTATACATCATCTTTGTGGTATTACAATGATTTTTGTCATGACATATAATCCATATTTTTAAGTGTTACAATGTACAGCCGGCCAACGGAAATGTTAAATCAAAATAAGTAATATTCTCTCCATATGTAATGGAGATGATCCAAAACTCAACCCGAGTCTGGGTGAATGGAATTTGGAGAATATGCCCCGCTCGATCAAAAAAATCACGACGGCAACGGGGCAAAACAAAAGAAGACAGTTGATATCCTAACTAATAATTAATTCGTTTTACAACTTGGTTTGACTCCCCGCTCAGACCAATTAGAACACGTGACCAAGCGATTGGTTGACAATCCCACAGATACCATAAAAATATCTCTATAAGCTAAAGTGTCACGTGATCATTTTGTGCATCGAACTTGCATTAACAATGAGAAATCTATACATCCTTGGAAGAATAGTTGTGTTAATATCAGAAGCCTATAGAATAAATAAATATGCGGAGACAGCTAACATCATCCCTAACTCAAAACCCAGGATCCAAATACTGTGATGTTCAAACCTGTGATGCATTTGGGTTAGAAGTTACTAGTTAAGTTCCATCACATTTGATTCCAGAGATTTATATCTTTGGGTGCCCAACAGCCAGAGGTGGTGCTACTGGGGTAGTGCAGCTCAGGTGAACTTCTTGAGGGAGGAGATTGTATCGAATCATCAGCTCCTCGAACATCTTCTTCAGTTCGAGGAGAAGCTCAGTCCTCCGACTGTTCTTCTCTACTATGTCCTGGAAGTTCATGGTGTGAAGAACATAGAGGGCCAAGTTCATCTTGTTCATATTCACTATTTCCTTCACAACCAAACTGTGTTTAGGACGCCAGTGCTGTGGTTTGCTCTCCAAGTACCTGAACCACGAAGAAAGGATGGCTAATGTTGGGGCTTTAAAATTCAAATGGAACGGATAAGACCCTTGCCAGGATTGATTTATTTACACCATCTAACCTGCTAAAACAGTAAGAAACAATAATATAATATTGGTTTTATGAATGAAAAGAGCGTATTCATAGGGATTTTGAACAGAGCAAAAATCAATAATAGTGGAGCTGAATTTCAAAACTTGCCGAGCACATTTAGGGCTTTATTGCAGTTGATTATAGAGCTATGTGACACATGTAGGCTTCCTCCTTAAGAGCATCCTATTAACTTCAGGAGCATGCATTCATGGCATGAAACCTTTGCAGACGAGAAAAACAAACCGCGGAGAAAAGCAAAGATGAGATTTGATATGACAGTTTGACACAATGGGATACCATCGTACTTCTTGCTTCAGGTTATTTTCCAAATTATCAATAGAGAAAGCCATAGGGTTGTATTTATAGTCATCAGTTTTCTTGTGGCTAAGTAATGGGCAAGTTAAAAATACGCACACAGTTTTTACAGTATAAAAAAGGTTATGCGTATGTAACCCCTTAAAATATATAGTTCCTGTTAACAAATTATGGTGCTTTCAGAATTGAATCACATGACTTCCTGACCAATGCTCTTGCAGTAAAGGAACCACGCACTTGTAAAGAGGCAACTAAAGATGTTCATCTGATCCATGCCATGCAAGAAGAGATAAAGATGATGAGGCAAAATCAGGTTTGGAGATTCATTGTTTGACTTTTTCATTAAAATATTGTAGATTCCTGATGGAACAGTAAACAATTCCGAAGCTAGACCTGTTGCAAAATGCCACACACAGAAGATTTCAACAAAACCTTAAATTCAATTATCAAAATTATTAATCAAGCCTTGCTTTTAGTTATGGTTGAATATTGTGTAAGCATGACATCAAAAACACTTTTCTTCACAGTGACCTGGAGGAAAACGTATATGTTGAAAATATAATAGCACACATACGTACATATAAGCAAATAAAAACCCGGTATTCACCACAATAAATGTGTAATCCAGTATAAAGATTTGTGATAACTGTTACATAGTCCCTTGGTTTCTGTCTTGTTATGTTGTCCTTTTTTTGCTGTCTTTTTTTTGGGACATCATGTGATATTTGCGCTAGGGTTTCCTTTCTATAAATAGGATCCTAGGGCTCCGTACATCAATAGCTCTCATTTTCTACATAGTATCAAAGCAATGATCCTAGGCCAACACCCGATACCTCCCTTGATTTTCATATCCCCTTGATTCTTGATTTTCTCCCATTCTCTCTCTATCCCTCATCATAGTTCTATGGCCCTTGATCGCATGCTAGGAGTTTCCTTTCAACACTCTCGTACCAGTGAGGGGGTCGTCGAACCTCAAGCAACCGGTCGAACCCCATCGTCATCGGACCACTCACCACCATGATCCTCCCATCGCCCAGTGCCACCTCGAAGTGGGGGGTTCGCATCTCAGTTTTAGGGCTTCGATTCCCTATGTGGAGTCCTAGAGGTGATATGAGATTCCATAGGCCCTAAGCTTCCTATCAGAGGTCGGTGGTTCGCCAGAGTGCCACCGCATTGTCGACGAGTCAAAGTTAAGACCGGTAGAGGTCCTGATGACAGTCTATGTATCCTCTTCTCTTAATATTTTGTGGTTTTCCGAACTCTGATCAAGAAATATGTCCTCCGAAGTGGTTGAATTCTCCTCTCATGGTGAGGGAAACCAAGGGGATTTCAAGAATCCTTTCTTTGACCCAATAGTCAAGTTTGATGGGTCTAATTATGCATTGTGGTCATAGTCACTCTTTTGAGTTGTTGAGTCATGATAAGGAACATATCCTTCTTGAATTGAAATCGAAAGAGAAGGTAGGCAAGTATGCCTCATGGAAAAAGGATAACGCGATGGTTAATGATTGGATCATGAACACAACATTCAACATATAGCTACAGATATGGAGATGTGGGAAGTCTTTCGCCACACTTATTCACAGGATAAGAATGCAGCTAGGATCTTGTAGCTACATTATGAGATAGCACATATGAGCCAAGATGGTAGGTCTCTATCTCAATACTATTCCAACCTAAAGTCATCCTTCGAGTAACTGAACTCCTATATTCCTGTATGCTCTTGTGAATTACAAAAGACATATAAGGCACAGACTATGGTGGTTCATTTCTTAGTAGGTCTTGATTCGACTTATGAGGAAGCAAGGTCATAGATGCTTGCTCTGCCTACCACAGAGGAGGCCTACAACAGCCTGAGTAGGCTTGTTATTTCTCTCTCCAACTAGACAATCAGAGAATGCATCTACAATGGTTGTAGCTCTAGATAGAGGGAGAGCCCCTGAACCATCCACAAGAGGTTGTGGACATGGATGTGAAGCTCAAGGACGTTCTAGACTTCAGTGCTCCCACTATGGTAGGAATGGCCACCTCAAGGATAGCTATTGGTCAAAGCATGGGAGGCCAGCTAATGTCCAACAAGTAGTAACTGGGTAGATGTACCCACTTAGCACCGATTACATAGGAAGAGTTCAATAATTTGGTTCAACGTATTTCACAGATGTCTCAAGGATCCCCTTTTGGGAATGAGGATACAGTAGAGGTTGCCACCTCATCAGGTATATGTCCTGCTTGCAACTCCAAGGCAAATAATTTTGATTGGCTTGTCAACTCAATGCTTCATGCCACATCTGTGGGAAGGCCAGAATTTGCAAGCCTTAAGCCTAGTACTTCTCAAAGATCCATAGTGGTTGCATATGGCATGAACTCTCCTGATACTAGAAAAGAGGTCTTGTTAGCCTGCCACATTAGGCTGCAAAAGGTTCTTCACGCTCCAAATTTCCCTCTTAATCTACTCTCTATTAGTCGTATTACAAAAGAACTGCATTGTTAGGCTATGTTTTATGTTGTGACTCATGTTTCAGGATATACTAACAAGGGAAGTGATTAGTTATGGTCATGAGGAAGGGGGGGTCTATCACCTTCTTTAGGCACCATATTCAAGACATGCAACTACTTCCACTGGTGGATCCTCTAGCTATCTGGCATTTACACTTTGGTCACTTGCCGTTGCAAAAGCTCCGACATGTTATTCCTCATATTGCTCCTATTACCACCTTTTAGTCTGAGACGGACATCATTTTTACCTTGTTATAGTTGATTTTTCTCATCAGTCCTAGGTTTATTTATTGAAGTTAAAGCTTGAAGTTGGGACTTTAATAAGTACTTTTCTTGTTAAAATAAAAATCAATTTAATGCTTTTGTGAAGATCATCCATTCTAATAATACTTTATAATTTTGCACTCATTCACTTTGAATCCTATTTCAGTCCTAGGGCATTATTCATCTGACAAGTTGCCCATATACCTCTTGGCAAAATAGTGTTATTGAGAGGAAGCATAGACACATTCTTGATGTTACCCATACCTCTCTTATCCAACAAAGTGTCCCTATTTCTTATTGTGTAATGTTCTCACCGCCTACTACTTGATAAAGACTAGGGGTGTAAGCGAGTCAGGTTAGGTCAGGTTGAAACTCAACCCAAACCCAACCAACAGTTTTCGAGTTGGGATTTTTCCAAACCAACCCAACTCATTACACTAACGAACAGAACCCAACCCAACCCATAAAAATTGGGTCAGGTTGAGCGGGTTATTGACTAGTCCAAAGACTCAAAATTTATGTTTATTTCCTACATATTTGTTGTCTTTCATACTTAATAAACAACAACCAAGCCTTTTCCCACACTAAGTGGGGTCGGCTATATGGATTCTTTGTCTCCATACAGATCGATTTTCAGCCAATTCAGAACTTAAATTAAAGTAATTGAGGTCATGCTTGATAGTTTCATTCCAACACTTGTTTGGTTTCCTCGCCCCCTCTTAACAGATTCAGCCTTCAACTTCTCGCATCTCCTAACTGGAGCATCTAGTGGCCTTCTTTGTAAATGTCCAAACCACCTTATACGTGCCTCTCTCATTTATCCTCTATCGGTGCCATCCTAACCTTTTGTTTTAATAATCTCATTTGAAATACGATCCTTTCTTGTATGACCACACATCCATCTTAACTTCATTTCTGCCACAAACATCTTCTGTACATGCTTATAGTTGATAGCCCAGCATTCAGAACCGTATAACATGGTTGGTCTTACCATAGCTCGATAGTATTTTCCTTTGACTTTTAAAGAAACCCTCTTATCACAGAGAACACCAGATGCACCCCTCCATTTCAACCACCTTGTATTAATTCTATGTGTAACATCTCCATCAATTCCACCATCTTGTTGGAAAATGGATCCTAAGTACTTAAAAACATCTTTCATTGGAATCCACTCTTCTCCAATTTTTACATCAATCCCTTTATTGTTCCCTCTACTACTAAACTTATATTCCATATACTCAGTCTTCGTCCTACTTATGCGTAATCCTTTATCTTCGAGGGCTTCTCTCCAAAGCTCAAATTTTTTGTTCACTCCATCTCTTGTCACATCAACCAACACAATGTCATCAGCAAAAAGCATACACCATGGCACCTCAGCTTGGATATGCTTCGTCAACTCATCCATGACCAAGGTAAAAAGATAAGGGCTTAAAGTCGATCCTTAATGCAGACCAATGGTGATATCAAAGTAGTTCGTCAAATCATCCTTAATCTTTACACAAGCTGCTGCTCCATAGTACATATCCTTTATGAGGTTGATACATAAAACTAGCACTTGTGTCTTCTCCAAAATTCTCCACAAGATATCTCTTGGGACAAAATCATAGACCTCCAAACCAATAAAAATCATATGTAAATCCTTCTTGACTTTGTATGTCTCCATCACACGTCTCAAGAGATTTTAAACTCATGAATAACTTCTATCTTCTAAAAAAGCAAATAAAATAGCTAAAAACAGAAAAAGCTTGATAGTTGTATAAAAGTAACAAGAAAAGATAAAGGTACACCTGATAATTGAGTGCTTTATTTTTAAAAATTGTGTAGCATGTGTCATTAGGCCATTACAAAGAAAGCAAATTGAGTACCATGAAACAGTAGAACTTAGGTGGTGGAGGTGGGATTGTGGGAGAGGAGCGAACCTGCAGGCAACGAATCCTGCTCAAGGAGGGTTGTGGCTGTGTAGGAGCCCTACTAGGGGAGGTGGGACAATGGGAGAGGAGCGAACCTGCTCAACAAGCTCTGGTCAAGGTGCAGCGTATCGCCACGTGAGTGGGAAGGCGCCGCTTGCATGGTGTGGGCCTGTGGCCATGTGGGAGAGAGAGAGGTCAGGGACTTGAGAGAAGGGGCTCAGGGATGGTGACTACACTGCTTGGAGTGTCGCTGCGTGAGGCATGCAGAAAGTCATGTGTGAGGTAACCGTCAATCAGAGTCGTGCGACACTACGTGATCGGAGCATGGCTACGATGATGTGTGACTTAAGGGACCATGAGGTGAGATCGGTGACTTAAGTGGAGGTGGCGAGTTGGCGACAGACCTCGAGAGTTGAGAATCTTGAGACCATGCGTGTTCACATAAGGTACCTTAAGGTTAGGAACTTAAGGCAGTCAGATGGGGGAAGGAATTTAGGACTGTGGAATAGCCAGATAGAAGTGGGGTAATTTGGAGAGGTAGGAGTCGTGGGACAGGGGTGGGAATTTCAATTTTGAATTTGGGACATAGGAGGGAGAGGTGGAACATGGGAGGAATTTGGGACATTGGGCTTGGGTGGCTAATTGGATTGTAATTGGGGAATATTTATCATTTATGTTTTACTCCCTATATATATATATATATATATCGGATTGCAGGTTAGGTTGAGTTAGTTAAACATCAAACCCAACCAATTTGGGTAGGGTTCGGGTTGAACCCAACCCATGTACACCCCTACGATAAATCGAATGCCCTTTATAGTGCTTGATGAAGAAATTCCCTACTTCATGTTTCCTGATAGGGAAATCTTTAGTGTCCTCCCTAAGGTGTTTGGGTGCATCACTTTTGTTCATATCTATGGCACCACCAGAGACAAGTTAGCATCAAGGGCTATCAAATGTATTTTTGTTGGGTACTCTAAGACTAAAAAAGGATATCAATGCCATGATCCAGTTGGGAGAGTATTTTGTGAGTGCAGATGTATCCTTTTTTGAGCCCACACCCTACTACTTGCCTGCTGAATCCCATATTGTTGCCTTTGAACCTGAGGAGGAAGCAGTGATTCATCTTACTACACATAACATTGAGCAACATTAGGGCACTACAGAACATGATTGCAAATTTCGTTTGGTCTTCTCACATAAACCACGTCAGGTGCAGCAACAGCAGGTCACCAACCCCCTCCTCCAATGCCAAAGCCATCATCTGCCCCTTACGTAATCCCCATTCATAGTAGGCCTAACAGTTCTTCTAGTCTTGATGTTGCAGATGTTCCTAACTTAGTTGACCTACTTGATCCTCCTAATGACGCTGAGTGCATAGATCTCACTGTTCCTATTACCCTATGAAAAGGCACTCGATCATGCACTTTGATCCAATGTCTCGACTTATGTCCTTGACCCGACGCTCACTTGAACATAGGCAATTTATCACTGCACTATTTGTAGTCTAGCTCACTCATTCACACCAAGAGGCACTTGGTGATCCATGGTGGCGCCAAGCTATGTAAGAAGAAATGTCTGCACTTCACTCTAGGGATACATGGACCTTAGTCGATCCTCCTGATGGTGCTATTATTGTAGACTATCAATGTGTTTTTACAGTAAAGCATCAACCACACGACACCATAGAACAGTACAAGGCATGATTGGTAGCCAAAGGCTACACTCGAACCTATGGTATTAATTATTTTGACACCTCTCATATAGCACACCTCCCAACCATCAGGATACTGATTTATGTGGCTATCCATTTAGACTGGGGTCTCCAACTTGATGCCAAGAATGCCTTTCTTTATGGCAATCTTGATGAATTGGTTTATATATAGCAACCACTTGGCTTCAAATCTAAGGGAGAGTGTTAAAAACTGTGCAAACTCCATAAGGCCATCTACAGCCTGAAGTAGAGCTCTCGAGCATAGTTTCAGAAGTTACCAAAAGTTATTGTAGAAATTGGATTCAAGAGATTGCATATTACTCATTGTTTATGAAGACCACAACATATGGATGAGCTGTGATGTTGGTTTATATTGATGACATTATTATGACAGGAGATGATCCTGGAAGCATACACTAAGTACTTTTTGGGTATTGAGGTGGCACAAAATACTATCAGAGTAGTTCTTTCTCAAAGAAAATATCTTCTAGAATTACTCCATGAGTAAGGCATGGTAGGTGACAAGACAACGTCAATCCCAATGGATCCCAGTGTGCACCCGTATGATGATGATTTTGAATGTGGATGCTAACTAGTTTAGGGCCTTAGTTGGCAAATTGTTATATGTGACTGTCACATGGCCATATATCTCTCTTGCAGTCAGCAAAGTGAGCCAGTTTATGGATAGGTCTAGGAGAGTCTATTGGGAGGCAACCATGTTGATATTGCGATACCTTTAAACTGCACCTGGAAAAGGTCTTTTGTTTGCATGTAGCAGAAACCTTAATGTTGAGGCAAATGCAAATGCTAATTATGCTAGGTTTCCCAAGGGCCACAGTCCACTACTGGTTTTTGCACTTTTGTTGGAGGAAATCTAGTTACATGGCATGGTAAGAAACAAACGATGGTAACCAGGTTGAATATTGAATCTAAGTATAGATCCATGGCTTAGACTTCTACTCAGCTGATGTGGACCCAATCTATTCTTTATGACCTGCTTCTAGATCCAGGGCCTGTGGAGTTGAGATGTGACAACATGGCTCCTACCATCATTGCTAATAATCCAACCTCCCATGAGCAAATGAAGCATATAGCAGTGGATTGTCACTATACCAGGGACATGATCCAAGAGATTTATTTGTATTGTTCACGCTCCCTCTAGAGATTAGATTACAGACATGTTTACAAAGGGACTTCCCAAATCGAGCTTTGACAGATGTGTTTCCAAGCTGAGCATGATTGACATTTATGCTCTAGCTTAAGGGGGAGTGTTACGCAATCCCTTGGTTTCTATCTTGTTATGTTTTCCTTTTTCTACTATTTGTCTTTCTTTTAGGACATCATGTGATATTTGCCTTAAGGTTTCTTTTCTATAAATAGGACCCTAGGGCTCCGAGCATTAATAACAAACTCTCATTCTCTACAATATCGTAAGTCAAGACAATGATATGGGAAAATCCCAAAGAATCCATAAACAAATTGTTGAGTTACGTTTATTATGAGGGGGTATTTGTTATCTTATTTTTTGTGTTGGACCTATTATGCTATTTTTCCCTTGTCTCTCTCTCTATAAAGAGACATAGGGACGGCTTGGTAAAATAAGATTACTTCTTTACTTCAACTTGGTATTAGAGCACCAGGTTGAAGTCTTCACCAAAAAAAAAACTATATCCCCACCTTAAGCCCTTTCTCCGGGAGCTACCGTAGCCACCACTGGTGGCTACGTTGGTGTCGGATCGCCGCCGCAGCCGTAGCAACATCGACTACCGTTGCTGTTGCAACCGATTCTCCGCAGCTGCTACAGCGCTCGCCGCCACGCTGTAGCACCTGATCGTGGCACTGCTGCTGCCCCGTTGTAGCACTCGCCGCCGCACCGCAATGACTGATCGTGGCGCTCCTGCCGCCGCTTGCTGCCACCTTGCTGCTACAGGACCACCTCGATCGCCGCTGCGGTCGCCTGCTGCTGCTGTGCCTCACCTTGAAGTCTTTATATCACGACACCACACCTTGGTGTGTGTGCTACAGTAGTGCGAGTCGCAGCCATACGCCACCACACCGTTCTCTCATTTAGGAATGTTTTTTGGATATTGAGAGATGAGGATTTGAATAAGAAATCTTCCTACGAGTAGTATGACTTTATCTTTTGATCTGATTTTGGGTGTGTATTCCCCGTAGTGAATGGTTTTTTTTTTGGTATGTACTCCCCGTAGTGAATGGTTTTTTTTGGGTGTGTATTCCCTTGATTGCTTGATTCTTGGAATGACTATTCCCCAGTTAAGTGTTGTTTTTGTTTGTGGATTGTGGGGTATGTGTTTCCCAAGTTTGTTGGTATTTAATCCAAGATTTCAGATCTGCTGTTCGGGCTTATTCTTATGTGTTTGAAGTTACAATGTCTGCATCAGATGCTTCTGAGGCGTCTTTAGAACAAAGTACAGAAAGCGGGGTGTACAAGAGCCCCTTTGCTCCAATTACAAAATTAGATGAGACCAATTATCCCTATTGGTCTCAAACATTCTTTGTCATTGTGGAAGGTCATGAGAAGAAGCATGTGCTTATGGAAGCACCATCGGAGCAGAAAACAGGAAAATATGTAACTTGGAATCGAGATGATGCTATGGTGAGAGCCTGGACTTTGAAAAGCATCATTCCAAGAATTGGCGATGAGGTTATGTACTACAGTTCTGCCAAAGAGATGTGAGATGGCTTGAAGACAGCTTATTCACATGAGTTGAATTCAACTCAAGTATTTTAGATCCACTATGATTTATGCCATCTCAAGCAGGAGGAGATGAGTCTATCTCAGTATTACTCCACTATGAAAGGGTTATTGGAGAAATATAATGCATGTAGACTGATGTGTACTTCTATATGCAGGGATTACAGAAAGGAGTTTGCAGCCCATATGTTCCTTGCAGGGCTGAGTGATCACTATTCCGTGGCTCGTTCACAGATTTTGACTCTCTGAGCTTCCTCCTATTGAGAAAATTTACAAGAGACTAAGTAGGATGCAAATTTTGCCTACTCATGATGTTGTTGTTACCAATACATCTTTGGCTCATGCTGCGTTAGCACTCGTGGTGGTCATGAAGGCTTCTTTCGCAGCAAAGGCAAGGGTCGAACTGATGGTGGTCAGGGCAAGCCTACATGTTCTTACTGTGGCAAGCTTGGCCATGTTGAGGCCAAGTGTTGGAATAAACTTGGTCGTCCTACTGTTGCCAAACAAGCTTCTATTACAGCATCTCTAGGTGTGAGCACTGAGGCAGTATCTCTTGCAGAGATAGACCATAATGCAGTTGTGCAACGACTAGCACAATTGACCCATGAGTAGCCTCAATCCTCCAGCACTGCAGCCTATGCATCTGCATCAAGTACGAAAGGGTCATGGTTGATTGATTCAGGTACATCTGATCATTTGACAGGAAATTCCCAATGCTTTAGAGAATTGCAGAAGACACCACAGGAACATTCAGTACAACTGACAGACGGTAGACATACCCCATTTGTGGTAAGGGAGGGGTATCTGTTACACCCTCCATGCATCTTGCTAATGTATATTATGTGTCGGACATGGCAATGCAACTGCTATCTGTTAGTCCTATTACTAAGCAGTTGAATTGTCGTGCTATTTTTAACACTGTTGGATGCACTTTTCAAGACTGCATGACGGGGATGATGATTGGTGGTGGCCATGAGGAGGGTGTGTATTGGCTACTTCAGAGTCCAGTTGTTGTAGCCTGTCAGACGACTACTGCAGGGAGTGCCTTGCAGTGGCACAGAAGACTAGGTCATCCTTCATTGGACAAGCTACGTCGCATCATCCCTCACTTGTCTCCTGCCATGAAGATTCAGTGTGATGCATGTCAGCTGGGAAAGCATCACCGTGCCAATTTTCCAGCATCTATCCAATTAACCAGTTCTACTTGTTTTGATTTGCTACATTATGATGTCTAGGGTCCTAGCCGTGTGGCAGACCACCATAATTATAAATATTATTTCCTATTTGTGGATGATTTTTCACGCTTATCATGGACCTTTTTTATAAGGAATAAATCGGAAGTTGGTTCTTTAATTCAGCAATTTGTGATGTTTATGAAAAATCAATTTGATGTATGCATTAAGAAAATTTGAGCGGATAATGCATTAGAATTTTGCACAAAGAAACTGACTAATTTGTTTGGATCACTAGGTATTGTGCATCAGACCTTGTCCTCATATGTCGCAGCAGAATGGGATAGCTGAAAGAAAACACCGTCATATTCTGGATATAGCTAGAGCTTTACTTATCCAAAATAGTGCTCCGCATAATTACTGGGGAGATGCGGTTCTTACTACCTGTTATCTCATTAACAGGCTCCCTTCCTCTATTTTACATGAGTAGATTCCATGGAGTATCTTATATCCTGATGCAGACTTATTTCTTGTGCCACCAAAGACCTTTAGGTGTGTGGCATTTGTACACCTCCTTAGGCCTGGTCGTGACAAATTAGCACCAAGGGCGATTTAAGTGTGTATTTATGGGATACTCACGCATGCAGAAGGGATACAGGTGTTTTGATCCCGTACACCAGAAACACTGTGAGTACTGATGTGACTTTTCATGAGTCTATCTCTTATTTTTCTACCTCAGGTCATCATTTGAGATACCTCTATGCCTGTACCTCCTATAGCCTTGGAGGACTTCTCTCATAGTAGTGGTGTATCTACTACAGAACATATTGTGGGCACTTTTAGACATGTACCACCTGATAAGACATTTAAGAGTGATACATACCAGCTGCCAATTACTTATAAAGAGAAGACACCCCCGCCATCTTCTTCAATTCCTACTGAGCCACCATCATCCTCTCCTCAGGTATGTATTAAAGTTACTGATGATTCTTCTGCTCATGTATCTTCAGGGTCTCTCTCTGCCCACATTGCAATCAGGAATGCTCCAAGATCCTGTGCACAGTATCGTGTTGCTGGCAGTGGGATCAAATTTCATGCTTTTATAGCTGTAATCTCTAGTACGGAGAAACCTACTTCCTACCAGCAAGCCCTCCTACATCCACATTGGAAGGCAGCCATGAAAGAGATGTCTGCGCTTACTGATAGAGGCACCTGGGAGTTGTCTGCTCTACCTTCTAGTGCGCACTTAGTTGGGGTTAGGAGGGTCTTTATCCTGAAATACAACCCTGATAGGTCTATTTCTTGGTATAAGACTCACCTTGTAACCAAAGGATTCACCTAGACTTATAGGGTAGATTTCTTTGACACTTTCTCGTGTGGCACGACTCTCCACGGTACGTATTCTTGTCTCTGTTGCAGCTCATTATGGATGGCATCTTCACTAGCTGGATGTTAAAAATGACTTCTTATATGGAGATTTGGAAGAGATACACATGCAGCAGCCACCTGGTTTTGAGGTTCAGGGGGAGTGTGCATGCAAACTTCGTAAGGCTATTTATGGCCTTAAGCAGAGCCCTCGAGCCTGATTTTAGCATTTGTCTGAGGCACTTTCTATGTTTAGGATACAAAGATCTGATCATTCCTTGTTTGTTAGGAAGACCAGTACTGGTACCGTGGCTTTATTGGTATATATTGATGATCTCATCCTTACAGGTGATGATGCAAATGATATTACTCAGGTGAAGGAGTATTTGGCTCACCAATTCGTTATGAAAGATCTTGGTAAGTTGAGATATTTTCTGGGTATTGAGATTGCCACAAGCAAGCAGAGCATAGTGATGTCTTAAAGAAAGTATGTACTTAATATTCTTCAGGAGACAGGCATGCTAGGATTCAAGAAAGCCAACATTCCTATGGATCCTAAAGCTCATCTATTTGAGGATACAGTGAAGGTAAAGGATAAAAAGGTCTATCGGCAGCTTGTTAGGAAGTTATTGTATCTGACCATCACCAGGCCAGACATCAGCCTTGCAGTGGTAAGCTAAGTTAGTTCCTAGACAAACTCACTGACGTCCACTGGCAGGCGGTTATGCAAGTGTTGAGATAGATTAAGGGATGTCTAGGCAAAGGCATTCTATTCCAAAAGAAAAAGGACCCTATGTCTGTAGTGGCTTACTCTAATGCAGATTATGCAGGAGATGTGGGAGATAGGTGGTCTACTACTAGGTTTTGCACATTTGTGGCTGAAAATTTGATGACCTGGAGGAGCAAGAAGTAGAGTGTTGTTTAATGCTCTAGTGCTGAGTCTAAGTACAGGGCTATGACCCATACTGCAGCTGAGATGATATGGATCAGATCTCTACTACAAGATCTTCATGTTTTAGGAGCCTATGGAGATGCACTATAATAATTGGGCTGCAACATATATTGCTAATAACCCCATGTTTCATGACAGAACGAAAAATGTGGAAGTAGACTATCACTATACAAGGAGCTTGATTCAGCAGGGTCTACTTTGTACGTCTTGCCTCCACTGACTAGACTGCTGATGTATTTACCAAGCCACTGCCTCGCTCCCAGTTTGATAAGTGTAGAAGCAAGCTGAGCATAGTGGATATATATGCTCCAGCTTGAGGGGGAGTGTTGAGTTACGTTTATTATGAGAGGGTATTTGTTATCTTGTTTTTCGTGTTGGACCTACTACGCTATTTTTCCCTTGTCTCTCTCTATATAAAGAGACATAGGAACGACTTGGTAAAATAAGATTTCTTCTTCACTTTAACTCAAATAGATGTAAAACACATAAAAATAAAACGAGGGTTAGAAACGTTACAAGCGAAACATCCCTTGAGAACTCCCTTTGAAGAAACAACACATCCTACTATATTGACGCGGAGATCTGTCATATTGCTCCTAGGGTCCAACAATTTGACCACCACATTTGGTGTGCTCCACTTGTAGTCATCCTCAAAAGCACCTCACAAGACAACTAAGAGAAGGAACGATCTTGTAATCTCACACAGAGGAAGAATAGGAAATGGTGGCATGAAGTAAAGGGATACAATGGCCAACTCGAAAACCCGTACATAATTAAGTACTGCATCATGAGACAGGTGGAGATCGAAGAGTCACCAGTGAACAACTGCAACTCATAGTCATAACATTTATCAAAGTCAAACGACTTATAAATAAATAGAACATGAGCCAAAAATCGAAGAGAAATTTATAGCAAAAGGATCTAAGCTCCAAATTTCAAATTCATACTTCAAGCATAAGCCTGATTCTAGCTCGACTTGAACTGGGGGAGGACGTACTCTCTTGTGAGTGGTCCCCAACCTCGCCTCTAACCCATTGTTATATAAGCTATGAAAACCAAATGCTTTATATACACTTGGTTTTAAAAAACTAACAAAGGGATAAAAAAGATCTCATGCTTCTTTGATTTTCAACATGAATTCCAAATGTCATCACCCATTCCATACACCCCAATTGGTGTAAATTACCTTTAAAAATCAACAACTCCCTGCATATTCATCCTTGTAACTCAATGCAAAAGAGTAAGGATCTCTTGCTATCACACTTTTGATCTCAGTACTTTTTGGTTGAACCTTTACCTAAGTCATTTGCTTTCATCACCATATAGGAGGAATAAAGTCAAACTAATCTTGAACTTTAGACATTTCTTATGGGGTATATGATAATAACAAGGTGATGTGTTTGGTGGCAATCTTCCCATTTTTATGCTATTAATGGCCATGCACTTGATCATTTTTTTGTGAATGCATTTGGAATAAACCCTAATCCCTTGTCTGCGACCAAAAACACTTAAATAAGTGGCATTTTGCAAGGATGCCCTGTTCACATCTTATCTTAATAAAGGCTCGAACATGTTCACTAACTAAATTCTTATACTTGCAGTTTTCTGGTACTTAAGCATTTGAGGGATTAGACTCAAACGTTAAATATCTATATATAAGTATATGTTGGGTTACATTATATTATAAGAGGTGTTATGTCCTTTTTAGTATTTCATTAGGTTTATGTTGTAATTTTTCCCTCATCTCTCTCTATATAAAGAGCTGTAGGAACGGCTGGGCAATTAAGAAAAATCATTTTCTTCAACTTGGTATCAGAGCCAAGTTGAAGACTCTACCTCCAAAACCCTAACTCTACCACCAAGCCTCACCACTGCCGCCGCCACCGGTAGCAGTACCGGCCAACAATAATAGCAACACTAGCATTGCCACTAGTAGCAACACCATTGCTAGCAACAATGCCACCGCTCAGGCGCAGGCACCACAGCCGCCCATTGCAACGACAGGAGTAGCAATAGGAGGGTTCATCGACCCCCCTTCTCTTCTCCAACGCCCTCTTCTTGCTACTAGGTCCTTTCCAGTGGTAAGGAGAGGGTTGTAGACCATGTTTTTCCCTTGTAGGGTCAAGGAAGGTCCTTGGCTCGATGATGGAGTTCTAAAGCGAGGACCTTCCGGAAAGGAGTTTGGAAATTCACCTTTAATGGTATAATCAAATCAGAATTTTCATTACTGTATTAGGGTGTGTATTCTCCTGTTGATGCATGTTTTGGGGTGTGCATTCCCCTTGGATTGTTGACCGTATGTGAGTAGAGTTTTTTGGGGTGTGTATTTCCCATTTGGTGCATATTTTTTGGGTGCATATTCCCCGTTTCTGTCAGATTTTATATCTGTGTTTGAAGGTATTTGTGGTTTGTTGTCATTATAGCCGCATCATCGTCAAAATCCGAAGTAATGTCAGAACAGACTTGAGACAGTATAGTCTACAAGAATCCGTTCTTTGCTCCTATTGTGAATTTTGATGAGATCAATTACCCCCGTTGGTCTCAAACATTTCTTCTGACTGTGGAAGGACATGAGAAGCAACATGTCCTCATAGAAGCACCACCAGAGTAGAATACAAGGGAATATGTAACCTGGAACAGAGATGATGCCATGGTGAGGGCCTAGATACTTAATAGTGTTATACCTTACATTGAAGATGAAGTCATGTATTACAAGATAGCCAAGGAGATATGGGATGGTTTGAAGGTCGCTTATTGTAACGACCCGGTTCCCGAGTCCCTACGAGACACGAGAACCGGACCGACTCGACGAATCCCAAGACCTAGTCGTCCAACGAGGAAGTAACCAAAAGAGCAGTAAAATAAACCACATTCAGCATGAATATAACTAACAGTAAGGAAGTACAGCAGTAAGGAAAGAAACTACTACAGTAGATACCACCACAACAGTAGAACAACATTTATCATATAACAAGAACTGCAGGTAAAGAAAGTACAGCGGAAACAAAAACTACTCACTAGAACAGAAACAAAGAGGTACAAACGACTGTGGTAAACTCTACTGGACCCTACTCGGCCCAGCGTCCTCTGCAGCCACCGACCCTGGCTGCTCAACACCTGGTCCTGAAAAAGGGTAACGAGTGTAACACGTCAGCAAAACGCTGAGTAGAGTGGCAAACTAACTAAAGGCAACAGTAGAGTGTACAGTAGCTGTTATGTTCTATTACTTCCTTTATTCACGTCTTTCAATTTTCTCACTATTTCATTTATTTCTCAGATCCTTTACTTGATCTCGAATGTCCTCGTGGGAACGATCTTGATTGCAGTCTTTTCCAAAAGTAGAAGTAGCACGTGGTGCTCTCCTGGCCGGGAGAATCCCCCGTGGTGATCCTACCCTCAGTCAACCACCCCAAGGTCACTGACAGACGTAACGGTGACTACGGCACGCGCGATAAACGCACAGGTAGCTAGCCCGCACTGGCACGCGGTCAGTCGTTTCCGTTAACGGGTGCGCCCAAAGCACAGCACGGAACCAGGGCAGAGCCCTCTCAGTAACAGGGGTCCAACCCCTCCACAGTAACCAAACCGGGGCCTTGCCCCTCCACAGTCCGCGCACCCTCGCCTGACTACCCTGGTTTGCCCTAGTGGGCCTAACAAGTCGGTGAAGGAGGCTAGCAGAACCCCGGGGCCCGTGGGGTAGCTAGTACTCTCCTAACACTAGTAGCTCTCCTCGGTACTACGTACGCGAGGGCCAGCAAGTCGGTACAGAGTGGCCAGTCCTAACCCCGGGTCCCTGGGGCGGCTAGCTCCGCTCTGCACTAAACAGGGGAACAGTCGCTCTCCTTGGTACTCCGTACTCAAGGGCCAGCTCACTTCCCCAAAACTATTCCATTCACTTTCCAGGAGTTCTACTCCTACTTCCCCGTAGGGTTCCATCCTTTTTACTCAAGATCCAGGTTTCACTTCCCAGTTTCACATTCTTACAATCCATGTTCTCAACCACGTTAGCTGTTCACAACAGGCAGTTGTTAATTCAAATTACAGGCAGCTTTATATTTCTTTCCATTTTCCAAGACTGCAATATATACATTCCACTAGTTTTCCATCCTAGGATTCATGCCATATCCTAGGATCTATCATACAATCTAATTTTCCAGCCCTAGGATTCATGCAACACCTAGATTCTAGTTAAGGTTCCATACTTTAACAGATTTTAATAGCTTAAGCCACTCTACCAGATACAACGGGAGTAATGGGGGCGTGATCGGGAATCCCGCGTGCCTCCGCGACTCTCAAGACTGCAACTGAACGAGGTCCTATCACAAGGATCAAACACAAGGAGTGTCTCAAAACAGTGTATAGCTACTGTAGACGGGTAGAGGAATTAATTCTGAAAAGAACGCAACTCGAATCGCGGAAAACGGAGCCCGAACGGGCCCTAAACGGGTCGAAAAAGACGATATTGTGCAAAATCAGACGTCTGGAACTTCTTCCAAACGTCTTAAACAGTGGATCAACGAATTACCTGTCCAGCGTGGTTTCCCAGACGTCCAGAAGTCTGCGGGGACGTCTGTCCTAACTCCTAGACGTCCGATGGTCACCCCGGACGTCTGGAGGTCACTCCCGCCGTCTGGTACAACTTCCAGACGTCTGATTCGCAAAGGATGGCGAATCACCGAACCTGCGCACAGCCAACTCCCTCCCTTAGTACGGTCAGTCGACAGGAAGGAAGAAGAAAGCGGAATACACACCTTTCAGACGTCGGTATGAGCTACCAGACGTCGTCCTCGCCGTCTGCCTATCAACCCAGACGTCTGATTCTGGAAATTTTTCCAGAATCAGGACGCGACCCGGACTCTGCTCGCGACGCCGCCCGCGTCGCACCTCGCGCTCCTGCTGCTCAGACTGCAGCAGGTCCCTCTCCGCGTCGTTCCGCGCCCCCTGCGCCCTCCGCCGGCCGGCCAAGCCACTCCGGTGAGCTCGCCCTCACGGCAGAGCTCCGCCCTCGCACGCCGCACCTCCTCTGCGCTCACTGCGGCCGCCGCTGCAGCACTCGCGCTCGCTCGCTCTTGTGCACAGGAAGGAGGAGGAGACGGTGGAGACGGGAGGGGAGGCGTGGTCCTTTTAACGCCGCACGGAGAGGAGAGAGAGAAGGCGCGGCAGGCGTCTGCAGCCGCAGAAGAAAAAGAGGGAATAGCGAATATGCGGTCTGCGCGCGCAGGCGCAGACGACTCGCGGGTGTGGATGATAACGGTTTTTCAGACGTCTGTAAACCATCCCAGACGTCTGGCAAGACGTCTGGATGTGATCCCAGACGTCTGGTCAGACGTCTGGGTCACCTCCCAGACGTCTTAAAATACGTCCGGGGCACGCGTTCGTAACACTTATTCTCATGAACTCAACTCCGCCTAGGTCTTTCAAATCCATTATGATCTCTATCACTTGAAGTAGGAATCCATAAGTCTCGCAATACTATTCCACCATGAAGGGACTCTTGGAAAAATATAACGCATGCAAGCCCATGTGTACCTTAGCCACGTATAGGGATCAGAGGAAGGAGTTCTCTGCACATATGTTTCTGGCAGGACTTAATGATAACTATTCCACTACATGCTCACATATTTTGACATTTCTGATCTTCCTCCTATTAAGGAGATATACAGGAGGCTTGGTAGGTTGCAAATCCAATCTATTCCAGAGGGTGTTACTGGTAATACCTCCTCTGCTCATGCAGTTGTGAGTACTCGTGGAGGACGGAGAGCATCATTTTAAATGCCGTCGGCATGCCCTCGGCAAGTCGTCGGCAAGGCCATTTTTTAGCAGGGCCCGGGCCGACACGAATGAAGTGTCGATTTACAGGGATATCGTCGTCATGCCGTCGGCATGTCGTCGGCATGCCGGTGAAATAGGTGCACATGCCGAGGTTTTTTTAACTACTGTTATTTTTGTTGGTATACCTCGGCATGCCCACAACGTGCCGTCGACATGCTCATCGGCATGCCCATCGAAAACAGGCATTTCCACGGCGTGCCCTTGGCATGCCCACAAAATGCACACTTAGAATTTCATCGGCACGACATCGAAATCGGCATTTCGAACCTTGACGAAGAGGAGCCTTCAGAGGCAACAGCAGGGGTTGCTGATGGTGGTTGTAGCATGCCTACCTACTCTTATTGTAGGAGACTTGGCCACATTGAGGCCAAGTGCTAGAATAAACTTGGACGGCTTGCAGTTGCCAACCAAGTTTCTATCACTACACCTCCAACGGTGTCTACTGAGGTAGTGGGTCTTGTAGAGGCAAACTATGATGTAGTTCTACAGTGTCTAACCCAATTGACCCATGAGCAGTCTTAATCATCAAGTACAGCTGCTTATGCCTCCGCATCAGGTATGAATAGTTCGTGGTTGATTGATTCAATTACCTCAGATCATTTGACAAAGAATTCCCAGTGTTTTGGGAATATGCAGAAAATGCCACAGGATCGCTCAACGTAGTTTGCAGATGGTAGGCATGCCCCCATCTATGGTAAAGGAGGGGTGTCAATTACTCCCTTCATGCATCTCTCTGACGTTTATTATGCACTTGACATGGCAATGCAGTTGTTGCCTGTTAGTACATTACTAAGCAATTGAATTGTTATCTCATTAACAGGCTTCCTCCCTCTATGCTTCATGAGCAAATCCCATGGAACATTCCATATCCTGATTCAGATTTGTTTCTTCTGCTGCCAAAGACTTTTGGTTGTTTGGCATTTGTAAACCTCCTTGGGCTTGGTCGTGAAAAACTAGCTCCTAGGGTGGTTAAGTGTGTATTTTTTGGTTGTTCACGCACTCAAAAAGGATATAGGTGTTTTGACCTTGTACATTAGAGGCCCTATGTTAGTGCAAATGTGACTTTCCTTGAGTCTATTTTGTACTTTTCCACCTCAGGTCATCAGTTGAAAGAGGTTGAGATGGATGTGCCAATGCCTATACCTTCTGTAGCCATGGAAGATTTTTCTCACAGTAGTGGTTACCTACTACAGAGTAGACTGTGAGCACATTCAGAGTTGTACCACCTGATGATAAGACCTTTAAGGGTGCTACATATCAGCTTCCTGTCAATTACAAAGAGAAGACACATCCCCCTCCTCAATTCCTACTGAGCCACCATCGTCCTCCCCCACTCAAATATGTGTTGAGGGTACTGATGATACTTCTCCTGATATTGCGTCTCCAGGTTCTCTTTCTATGCCCACGGATGAGGATATCCCCATTGCTATCAGGAAGGTTCCATGATCTTGTGCCTAATATTGTGTTGTCGAGAGTGTTGTTTCTGCTGATTCTCTAGGTTTGGAGTTTCATGCGTTTACTACTGCAATTTCCAGTGTCGAGGTCCCTACCTCGTACTAGAAGGCTCTTCTACATCCACACTAGAAGGCAGATATGGAAGAGATGTCTACTCTTACTGATAGAGGAACCTGGGAGCTATCTACTTTACCGTCTGACGCGCCCCTTGTTGGAGATAAATGGGTCTTTACTTTGAAATGTAACCCAAATGGGTCTATTTTTCGGTATAAGGCTCACCTTGTGGTCAAAGGACTCACCCAAACCTATTGAGTGGATTTCTTTGACACGTTCTCCCCACTTACTCAACTCGCCACTGCTCGTATACTAGTTTCTGTTGCAGCTCATTCTGGATGGCATTTACATCAGCTAGATGTCAAAAATACATTTTTATATGGAGATTTGCAAGAGACATATATGCAGCAACCGCCTAGATTTAAGGTTCAGGGGGAGTGTGTATGCAAACTCCATAAGGCCATTTATGGTCTTAAGCAAAGCCCTCGAGCCTAGTTTCAGTGCTTGTCTGAGGCGTTATCTATTATCGGGATGCAGAGGTCCTCATCTGACCATTCACTATTTGTGAGGAAGACCAGTAGTGGTATGTGCATGACCTTATCCTTATAGGTGATGATGCAAATGGCATTTCTCAGGTGAAGGAATACTTGGCACGCCAGTTTGTCATGAAAGACCTTGGGAAGCTAAGATATTTTTTGGACATTGAGATTGCCACAAGCAAGCAAGAAATAACTATGTCACAGAGAAAGTATGCTCTTGATATTCTTCAGGAGATGGGCATGCTAGGATCCAAGGATGCCAATATTCTAATGGATCCTAAAGTTCATCCCTTTGATGATACAGCGAAGCTGAAGGACAAGAGGCATATCAAGAAATGGTGGGGAAATTATTAGATCTGACCATCACTAGGCCAGATATTAGTAGCGAAGCTGAAGGACAAGAGGCATATCAAGAAATGGTGGGGAAATTATTAGATCTGATCATCACTAGGCCAGATATTAGTCTTGCAGTGGGTAAGTTAAGTCAGTTCTTAGACAAACCCACTGATGTTCATTGGCAGGCTGTGATGCAGGTGTTGAGGTACATCAAGGGGTGTCAAGGTAGAGGCATTCTATTTCAAAAGAAGGCTCCTATGTCTGTTGTTGCATACTCAGATGCAGATTATGCAGGAGATGTTAAAGACAGGCGGTCAACCACTGGCTTCTGTACTTTCGTAGTCGGAAACTTGGTGACCTGGAGGAACAAGAAACACATTATAGTTTTACGCTCTAGTGCCACGTCTAAGTACTGGGCCATGGCACATACTGCAGCTAAGATGATATAAATAAGATCTTTGTTACGAGATCTTCATGTTACTATTTAGGAGCCAATGGAGATACATTGTGGCAACCGAACTGCAACATACATTGCAAACAATCCCATGTTTCACAACAAAACGAAACATGTGAAAGTGGATTGTCACTACATCATGAGTTTGATTCAATAGAGTTCGCTTCATACTACCTATCTTGCCTTTTCAGACCAAACTACTGGCATGTTTACCAAGCCACTGCCTCGCCCTCAATTTAAGAAGTGTAGAAACAAGCTGAGCATAAATATATATGCTCCAGCTTGAGGGAAAGTGTTGAGTTATGTTATATTGTAAGGAGCGTTATGTCCTTTTTATTATTTCGTTAGGTTTATGTCATAACTTTTCCCTTACCTTTCTCTATATAAAGAGGTGTAGGGTCGGCTTGGTAATTAAGAAAAATTATTTTCTTCAACTATATCAAATAGTTCCCCATACAACTTGTATTACCACAACTTAAAATCATGGGATCTTCAATCAATTACGTTATGTTGCTACTATAGGTAAACTCTCGATGTGCTTCAATCCCATCCTAAGCCTAGATTTCAATATTAAAAATCTATGAAGTTTTTTAGTGAGTGAATCTATTGTGTTATCTTTGGATTCAACAAACTTCACAACAATCATTCCTTCAAATACAAGATCCTTTCCAGATTTAAGTTTATCTTCAATGTGTCTTTTTATTTTTTAGTTGTACTTTGAACTTTTTATCTCTGCAATAGTTGTCATGCTATTACAATGCAAAGAAATTCCAAGGATCGACTTACCTACCTAAGGCATCTTGGAGACTTGGAGAGAAGCCTTCTTCGTCATTCAACCTCTATCCTTGTAGTATCCAAAGCACATAACTTTAAAAGGTACATTGAGCTAAGAAACTTTCCTTTATAGACCTCCAGAAGATCACATTTCCTCCAAAGGTAACAACATTATTCCCAAAGCTTTTCATTTGATATATCCAACTTATATCATTATATCCTTCCAACATAGAAGGATGTCTCCTTAATGTAGTAAAAAAAGTAATACCTTTAAAGTACATTAATATGCAGCATAGGGCCTCCTAATGAGTCTGGTCAAGATAGCTATGTACTTATTCAACTTAGCACAACAAAAAAAATATCTGGGTGATTCACAAGGTATATCAAGCTACCTATAATTTGTGACTACTTAAGCTGTGGCGCAAGCACTTTGTTCTCGTTCTTTTTAGTGATTTAGGAGAGTCATAAGGAATGCACATAGATCTACAAGTTTGATAACTGAATCTCTTAAGGACGTTCTCAACATAGTGTGATTGAGAAATGGCTATCTCTTTAGTTGATCTAAACAACTTGAGTCCTAACATCATGTTAGCAACTGATAAACACTAGTTGATCATCATCCTTAATGTCCATCCACATCTAGCTCCTAGGGTTTTGACAAGTGCATTGCATTATGTCATTGCATTTAGCATGCATTTGCATTTAGGGTTTAGACATGCATTAGCATTTCTTTTACATTGTCTTATGTAGCTTGTCATCTAATTGCCAGGATGAGAATGCATTGGAAACCAGTAAACCCTGGCAATGTGGGAGGCACAACTGCAAAAGTAAGAAGGCAGAAGCTCTAGTAGCTGGATCCCAACTCACCTTAGCTAGATCCAGCTCATCCCCAACTCATGGAAGCTCATTCCTACTTGGCTTAACTACTAGTCATGAACTAGCTAAGCTAAGCCAGCTGCAGAGTTATCACTCAACTCTAGCTAGCTCATCTCAGCTCCAGAAGGGATATGGCTAGCTCAAGACAGCTCTATTCAACTCTGCTTAATAGCCAAGCTAGCTAAGCCAGTTGTAGGGCTCACAAGCACCTCTTCATCAACTTCTCCAAGCTCCATGGAAGCTCGAGCCAGCTCAAGGAAGCTCCTTCTAGCTCCTCTATCTACTTAGCTAAGCTACTAGCTAGCTTAACTAGCTCCTCAACTAGCTCCACCTCCACTCCCTACTCCACCTTAATGGCCATCCACATACCCTAAAACTACCACCTTTGGCGCCAAGGCTATCCCCCTTGGCACCTCTTCATAATGGCGCCAAAAAGGCCATTCACACCACCTTCTAGAAACCCCTCATGTTGGTGCCAAAACCTCCCTTCCATCTCCACCATTCAACCAGCATAAAGTGCCATCCAAGCCTTCCATCTTGACGCCAACCCACAACCTTCTAGAAGGCCCATCTTGGTGCCAACTTTAGGTGTCTCTCCACCCCTCAACCAACCACCTAAAGTCCCCATTCTACCCTTCAATCACCACCTATGCTAGCCGATAAAAATACCACCCATCCATACCATTCTCTCCATCCTTAGCTAGTGCAAATACTTCCCATAATTCTACCTAAAGTTCACGTCCAAGGAGGAGAAGAGAAGGCGATAAAAGGGAACACCTACCTTGTCTCTTTGGTGTTCACCTTCTTCTATTCTCTTCCTTGGTTCCACACAAAGGAGCACACCACCTAAAGAGGATGGCCAGGTAGGAAGGAATTAAGGTGGAGGAGTCCACATTGGGAGGAGCATAGGAAGAAGCATTCAAGGAGCAAGGAGGATCCTCTTTAGGCCCAGGAACTGCTAAGCTTGGAGTGAGGATACCTTCTGCATTTTGAGAGAAGCTTCTTCATTTTCTTTCTGTTATTTTGTTTGTAGTAGTTAAAAGCATTCCTGTACTTGAGGATTAATTATGTGGTGCCATTCACACAATTAAGCTTCCCAAGTACCTTGTAAATTCTACTACATTTTAATTCCAAAGTGTTTCCATATCTTGTCTCCATCTTTTTATGTGCTTCAATTTCTATCTTTTCTAGTAGCTTAGTGCACTCACTTCTTTCTAATTACCCTAGGTACACTTGCCTAGGGTGAGCTTAGAAAGGTAGATTCTATCTTAATCACTTAGGCGTAGTCAATTCATCTTTTCATGCCTCGATTATTTCAAAAGCCTAAAAAATTGCAAAATCAAAAATACAAAAAATATAAGTGTTGATTTGAGTAGGCGAGAGAGAGAACTACTTGACTAACAAATTATCCTCCTTGGACGACCCTAGATACTCACCATACTAGGTTTATAAATTTTAAAATTCAATTGGTTTTACGCGTTACAACAATTTAAAAACTCGCTTCAATAAATCGCGTAAAATCCGTATCACTTTTTGACACCGTTGTCGTAGAGGCACGACTTAGTCTTTTATTTATCTCTCTTGATTAATTGTCTTCACTAGTTTTGTTTGATTTTGTCCTAGGGTGCGAAACAGGAGTGGGAACGGGAATTGGATTCACTTGGAGCAGAAGCTTCAAGTTGTCTTTTCTTCCCAAAATCTCCAGGTAAGTACCCCAGGCCCAACTTCTTTGGAATCTCATCAAAAATATCAAAAAATCTTTCAATTATCAAAACTCATAAAAACAAAATTAATTCTTTGCTTGTTTGCTTCAATTCTCCACCACCTCCTTATTGTTATTTGATTTTTGAAAATCCAGATTTCTATCTGTGATTTTCAAAGATCAGGTTCGGGCACTTAGAGGCTTCATAAAATCACCAAACTTCACCCAAGGAAGCCCCCTTGAGTCAGGAACCTTCCATCCGAATTTCAGGAAGTTTGACAAGTAGAAAAAATTAAAAAATTCATGGACTAAACAAGGTTCACACTTTGTTTCCTTACTATTTTCTTACTGCCTGTGAAGTTTATAAATTTTTTTGCTTATCAGATTTGGACAAACTTTATATTGCCTAAAACCTTGAGAAATTCTCTACAAATTAAATTTTCAAAAAATTTTGAGGTTGATTAAGGTTTCTGCAAAATCATTTTCCGGAATCTATACTTTCTACCTTTTGACGCCAGTAAAAAGAAAATTCCAAAGAACTATCAAACAAGTTTCGAAAATCTCAAAAAAATCACTTTTGGATTCCTTGTTTGATTTCTTATCAGGTGGTGGTGCTCTTTGTCTTGTTTGGACCACTACCTAAAAAGATTTGATAAAAAGAGATTCATTTAGGAGTTACATACCTAGGATTTTAAATTTAGGATTTTGATTTCATTCTCTCTTAGTCAAGCATACATTAAAGGAAACCAACCTTCACCAATTACAACTTGGTTGTCTTATCTTGTGTGATCAATTTCAAACTTGTTTGAATACTTAAAAAGAGAGAATCTTAAAAGCCACTAAAATCTTGATCAAGCCCTAAAATCTTCAATCTAATCCTTGTCTACAAACCCGATTGTTTTTGCTTGTGCATCACATTTTCCCACCCAATTCGCACACACAAAAAAAGAAATAATTTGGCATTACCCCAATTAACACCCATCACATTTCCTATACACTCTAGTTTCCTAGACCTTATTAAAAATTATAGCAATTTAACCCGTAAGGTTTTTACCAAACTTAGGCTTAATACTTAAGTCTTAAGATTTCTTTAGTTGATTTCAATTCCTTCATCCAAATCTGGTGCCAAATTGAGGGGTTGTGTCAAACGACCAAATGCGAGTTTATACAAACCCCCAGTGATTTTCCTGGGACATTCTTGGGCCCAAAACTCCCCTTAAGCAGTCTAGTCAGATTAGTTGAAGGAACGGCTATCAACTACTTATCTCTTATTTCCTAGGTAACCAAGTCTTAGGTAATTCTAGAGAGTAGTATTTTGTTTGCTTGATTGCACACTTCTCATCTTTTCCCTTCTCACCTCCTCGTCTTTCTTCGTGTATGCACGGGCGACGATCCCACAATCCGCACCTGGAGGGACCACTTGATTCCGCCCCACACACCAGATGATCACTTTTTCCACAATCTTCTTACAAAATGGAAAACCCCCAAAACAGGTCCAATGTCGCTTCCACCTCTCATCCACAAACCACCTTTAACCTTGCCTCTAACCCCCCACCCAAAATCCACAATCTAACCCACATCTTGACTTCCCTCTCCCTCATTTCCCCATCTTGGAGCTACCTCAAAATCATGAAAATTCTGAGTTGCCAAATAATTAAAATCAAGATCCCCTACCCAATCCCTTATTTAGAATGGCTAAGCAACTGGCAAAACTTCAAGCCAATCAACAACAGTTGACCAAGACTGTTACGAATCTGGCCAACAAGGGCAAATCCAACCACCCCCTCAGCAGCATGTCGTTCCTCTTAAAGATTTCTATAATCCTTCCAATTATGAGGATAGACCGGGGGTGGTCATTCCAGAACGAGATTTCGAGATCAAATCGATTGTTCAAAACTTAAGCATTTCCATGACCTTCCAAGGGAAGACCTGTTTAGCCACCTTGAGGAACTCGCAGTCCTCGCACAGACTACCCGTTCTCGCAATGTGCAAGAAGACTTATGGCTAATGCGGTTATTCCCTCTCTCTCTAGGATAAGGTCGCTTACTAGTTCAAAACCTATTGGTAGACCCATTAACACTTGGCCTTAGTTAAAAAATACTGTCCTTAATAAATTCTTTCCCATTGGTTGTATAAATTCCTTAAGAAGATATATTACGACCTTCCAACAAAAACCTAGCGAGACTTTACATGATTCTTGGGAAAGATTCCAAGATCTCTTAAGAAGTTGCCCGCACCACGAGGTTCCATTATGGTAGCTCGTGCAGATCTTCTATCATGGATTAAAAGACCAATTCAGACATTTCATCGACGACTCGTGTGGCGGCAATTTCCTAAACAAGGATGCTGAAAGTGCCTATGAACACTTTGAAGAAACAAGTGAAAACTCATTTAACCACGCTTCCGTGAACACCTTTGGAAGAACTACAAGTCGCAGTTTGATGTTCATGAGATAGACACTCAATCCATCCCCGTAACCCAAGATGACCTTCAAATGATCACCCAGTGACTCGTCCAGATGCAATTAAATCAAAAGAAACTTGAGGAAAAATTTGCTCAGAAACAAGCTCCACATCTTACTTCACCTAACATCATGAAGAGAGCAAACTTGAACAATGCTGGTACTGTCCCGACTGAGACAAATTATTTTTCTGAGGTTATATCGGGTATACTGGGACATATAACCCTACTATTGAGAACGTCTTTGCTCTACAGGATGATTTTAGAAACTTCCAATTGGAAGAACCCAAACTTTTCCTGGAAAGTCCCTACTCAAGTTCCTTTCCATCACCAAAACCAGCATGGATTTTACGGGCAAAACCAATATTCTTCCAAGCCATCCTAAAGTGATATTAATGCCCAGTTAATGAAACCCTGCAAGGCATGCAAAATTAGATGTCTGAAGTAACCCGCATGATGACCTCCCTGAAAAATCAAGTTTGGGTTACTCTAGACCAAAGACCTGCTGGTAATTTGCCTTCCTAGTCCATGCCCAATCCAAACAATTAGAGGAACCACAACCAAGGTTCAAATCCCAATCATTATCAGCCTCCTATCCAGGCAGCCCCGCAGCACCCACCGATTTCTATCAACACCAAGGCCCCCAACCTCCTCGAGGAACAACCATACCGCCAATGCAATACAATTGAGTAGGAAAACTACTACAGATCCTGGGCCTTCCCAATGTCCACAAGAAACCAACCCTACACCTATGCAAGTTAACTCTCCTAACACCATAACTCAGGAAGAAAAAAAAAAGATCAAACTGATTTTTAAGCCATGACTCCTATTTATTTCCCTCAAGCTTTACACTCCACCAATCCTAAAAGAAAGAAATCTGAGCCCACAACTAAGGAACTAATGGAATTATTTAGGCAAGTTCAGATCAACATTCCTCTCCTAAATGCAATCAAATATATCCCTGTATATGAGAAGTTTTTGAAAGATATTTATACTCTAAAAAGGCAGACTTAAAATCTAGGAAGAGTGCACCTTTCGGAGACAGTTAGACAGAGCAAGCTACCTCTTAAGATGAAAGACCTAGGCACACCTTTCATTTTTGTAATCATTGATGATGCTACTTTTAATTGCGCCCTTCTTGATCTTCATGCCTCTGTCAATATCATTCTCACTATTTTATTTGAGGAATTTAATATCAATGATCTAAAGCCCGTTGAGGTTACTTTGTAATTAGTAGACCGATCTTCAAACAAACCTAGGGGGATTGTCGAGGATGTGCTTGTCAAGGTCTAGAACTGTGTCTTCCCAGTTGACTTTCTGGTCCTTGACATTAAGATACTTGAGACTGATTAATGCCCCTATCATCCTTGGAAGACCTTTTTTAACCACCGTAAAAGCGAATATTAATTGCCATACTGGTAAAATGGACATTACTTGCGCTAGCCAAACAATTACTTTGGATATTTCAAATCTTTCAGGAGATTCCATTATGATGATTTCTTTGAGGACTCAGATACTGAAATAAATAATTTGGAGGAAACAATTCTTGTGGATTCTTTTCCCGACCACAATTTCTTTGAAGATTCTGACTCTGAATCAGTGGTGGTGATATCAATGACTTGGAGACTTGCCTTACATCAAACCCTCCTGATTCATCACCAGACCCATCCACTCTGATGTCACCTCACCCTCCTACCCTAACTTCACCTACCTTTCATACCACTAATTTTTCCACCACTCCCTTTCCCTTAGACCTACCACTTGATCCCCCCGAGTTTGGCCGCCATCCTAAACTAAAACCCTGGCCAGACTCAGGTATTTTTTCCACTTTTCTAGCACATTTTAGTCATCTTCATTCTACTTCTTATCTTTGTGAGGACCAAGAGGAAGATTTCATTTTGGAGGGCATTCAAGTGTCCAACTACCACATGATTGACCATCTTTTGTGCAACGCTTCATGCCTAGCTAAATGACGTTAAAGACAACACTGGTTGGGAGGTAACCTAACAACATTTTCTTTCCCGCTTTCATTTTCTTTTTCAGGTTCTGAAAAATTTGCCTCCATCCCGACTTTTTCTATCTCAAGTGATACCTTCTCTTTTTCTTTTGCAAAAGGACTTGCAAACCTTAAGCATGGGAGGGGTACTTTTAATTTTGTTGGGCATTTCATTATCTTTTAGAACCTAAAAACATAAAAATATTTTACATTTGCATCGCATTTTTGCATTTGCATATGCATTCTTTTTACATGCTTTCTTAAAAAAATGTTTTGATGACTCTTAGTAAAATAACGGAGCTACGATTGAACTTTTATTCAATTTAGCTACACTTGGGATTTAATCATTAATAAACTAAAAACGAAGCCGTGAATTCATTTGTTAAACTTTCAAGGTCTATAAACCTAGACTAGATCAGGTATCCTATAAAGAATTCCATACTAACACTTGATGATTCAAATAACCTGCCTTTGTTTAGCGACCTACATAGTACTTGGCATAGCTCTTAATCCAAAAACTTGCTTTTCTTTTAAGAACCTAGTGTCAAACATTTCACACACAAGCCAACACAAACCCTAACCCAAAAACATCTAAATAATTAAAAAATCCCCTATTTTGGCCTTAGTGAAAGACCGAGGCAGATGATTGATGTAAGTTCCCACCATCAACGAGGAAAATGCCTCCTTTGAGGATGCGATGTCAACATGTTACCACCTTGACGCTGCTCTATATCTATATTTCATATCTTTAAACGGAGCACTAAAGTGCATTTTGCGGCTCAAGTGTGTTGGACGGTGCTCTACCCATAACGTCGGAGCAAGAACCTAAGTTCGCTTGGAGAACCCCTTTCCACCGCGTTGTGTTTTGGGGCTATGAGTTTCTGGGGTGTGTCATGGACGGTGCTATCTCGAAATACCGACACCAAAGCCCCCTCGAGGATTGGTAACAGGAATGATGATCCCGACACATTTGTAGTAGTACTGATCTAAGGCTAAGCATAGAGGAACAAAAAAAATACGATCATATAAATTTATCTATCCCAAAAATGTTGGCTCATCACAAGCACTGACACTTGATTTTTCATGGATTTGCGAGTGGTGGATCGAGTTCACGAGCCAAGGAAATCATAACTGCGAAAATAATTTCGAGACATTTGAATTTAAAGGGAGTTACATAATGAATCCTCAAAGGATATAGTGGTCCTGATTTGTCTAATCTTTGAATCCAAAGTTGAGTCCTGATGTTTTATCCTTAATAAATCCCATACCTATTTTAACCAAAAATCAACCAACGTCCTACTTTAAGCTCATTTCTCAAAACACAAAAAGATGTTTTCTTTAAGAAATATGTGGTGCAGTTACAATTTTTGCTAAGGGACTAGCAAAAAGAAAAGTATGAGGGTGTGATAAACACTGGTTTATCATCATCCTTAATGTCCATTCGCATCTAGCTCTTAGGATTCTGACAAGTGCATTGCATTATCTCATTGCATTTAGCATGCATTTGCATTTAGGGTTTAGACATGCATTAGCAATTCTTTTACATTGTCTTATGTAGTTTGTCATCTAATTACCAGGATGAGAATGCATTGGAAACCACCAAACCCTGGCAATGTCGAAGGCACAAGTGCAAAAGTGAGAAGACAGAAGCACCAGTAGTTGGATCCCAGCTCACCTCAGCTGGATCCGACTCAAATCTAGCTCATCCCTAGCTCATGGAAGCTCATTCCTAGTTGGCCTAGCTACCAGTCATGAAGTAGCTAAGCTAAGCCAGCTGAAGAGTCATCACTCAACTCTAGCTAGCTCATCTTAGCTCTAGAAGGGATATGGCTAGCTAAGACAGCTCTATTCAACTCTCCTTAATAGCCAAGCTAGCTTAGCCAGTTGTAGTGCTCACAAGCACCCCTTCATCAACTTCTCTAAGCTCCATGGAAGCTCGAGCCAACCCAAGGAAACTCCTAGCTCCTCCATCTACTTAGCTAAGCTACTAGCTAGCTTAGCTAGCTCCTCAACTAGCTCCACCTCCACTCCCTACTCCACCTTAATGGCCATCCACATACCCTGAAACCACCACCTTTGGCACCAAGGCTACCCCCCTTGGCACCTCTTCATAATGACGCCAAAATGGCCATTCACACCACCTTCTAGAAACCCCTCATGTTGGCGCCAAAACCTCCCTTCCATCTCCACCAATCAACCACCATAAAGTACCATCCTAGCCTTCCATCTTGGTGCCAACCCACCACCTTCTAGAAGGCCCATCTTGGCGCCAACCCAACTTTAGGTGTCTCTCCACCCCTCAACCAACCACCTAAAGTCTCCATTCTACCCTTCAACCACCAACTATGCTAGCCGATAAAAATACCTCCCATCTATACCATTCTCTCCATCCTTGGTTAGTGCAAATACTTCCCATAATTCTACCTAAAGTTCACGTCTAAGGAGGAGGAGAAGAGAAGGTGATCAAAGGGAACACCTACCTTGTCTCTTTGGCATTCACTTTCTTCTATCCTCTTCCTTAGCTCCACACCAAGGAGCACACCACTTAAGGAGGATGGCCACGTAGGAAGGAGCTAAGGTGGAGGGCGTCCACCTTGGGAGGAGCATAAGAAGAAGCATTCAAGGAGCAAGGGGGATCCTATCTAGGCCCAGGAACTGCTAAGCTTGGAGCGAGGATACCTTCTGCATTTTGCGAGAAGCTTCTTCATTTTCTTTCTGTTATTTTGTTTGTAGTAATTAAAAGCATTCCTCTACTTGAGGATTAATTGTGTGGTGCCATTCAAACAATTGAGCTCCCCAAGTACGTTGTAAACTCTACTACTTCATTTTAATTCCAAAGTGTCTTTCCATATCTTGTCTCCATCTTTTTATGTGCTTCAATTTCTAACTTTTCTAGTAGCTTAGTGCACTCACTTTTTCCTAATTACCCTAGGCGCACTTGCCTAGGGTGAGCTTAGAAAGGTAGATTCTATCTTGATCACTTAGGCATAGTCAATTCATCTTTTCATGCCTCGATTATTTCAAAATCCTAAAAATTTGCAAAATGAAAAATACAAAAAAAATACAAGTGTCGATTTGAGTAGGCAAGAGAGAACTATTTGACTAATAGATTGGCCTTCTCGGATGACCCTAGATACTCACCATATCTAGCCTTATAAATTTTAAAAGTCAATCGATTTTACACGTTACAATGATCTAAAAACCCACTTTAACAAATCACGTAAAATCCGTATCAGCAACTCCCATATCATTCATGTCAAATCTACTGCTCAAGAATGTCTTATCTCAATATTCTCCTTATGTTTGACCCAAACAACCATATATTATCCATGTAAAGGCATAGCATAATAGACATATCATCCATGAAACTTGTGAATAATGAAGCCCTAACATTGAATAGTCCTATCAAACTTTTTTGTTGTTTTTATTAAAGTTGTCATATTATGTTCTTTTTAGTCTCATGTTATTTTTAGTTTCTTTATAGGCATGTATGCAATTTTGTATTTTCCCCTCCTTTCTATATAAGAAAAGATAGGGTTTCTTTTATAAGATATTTTATCCTCTCTTACATGGTATCAAAGTATTATACCTAAGTTAATATTCGATACTTCCTTGATTCTTATAGCCTTCCTTTCTTCCACCGAAGAAAACAACGATCCTGACATCTTCCTGCCCTACTGCCACTTTTACCTAGGCAACAATGCTGTTGTGGCATTGGTGTGCATAGTAGCACGAGCATTACAATGCATGTAGTGCACAACACCACAATCAGTAGCTCACAACACCACAATCAGTAGCTCACAACACTGCCTAGTGGTGGTGCTACTACACACCCCATGCTGCCCATGCATGTGACATATGCATGACTTGATTGGGTCCATGTGTGTGCAAATGTGAGCTCTCCCCATGTGGCATTTTTCCGTGATGTTCTACCTCCATAGATGAATTTGTGTTGCCCATGACTCATCTTTATCTTAGTACTTGTTAGGTTGAAATGTCAAACTTTATTTGAGAGACCCTAGGCCTTCATATAGAGAGGTACCAGAGAAAAGAATTACACAAATACCCTTTCACTTACGGTAAGAATAAATAAGACCTATACCCATACATAACTCGATACTTCCCCTCAAGCTGGAGCATATGCATCAAACATGCTCAGCTTAGAACAAACATAGAGTAATCACTTCTTAGGAAGTGCTTTAGTAAATGCCAATTGGTCTTCGTAACATACGTAAGGTATAGAAATCTTCTTGGCTAGAATGGCCTCTCTAATGAAGTGACAGTTCACTTCAATATACTTGGTTCTCTCATGAAATACAAGATTGTTAGCAATAAAGGTGACAGCTTTGTTGTCACAATGCATGGGAATAGAACCAGAAACCTATACTCGAAAGTCTTCTAGAATAAATCGAACCCAGAGTAGCTTACAAGTAGTCTGAGGCATAGCCCTGCACTCAGACTCGACACTAGGCTTGGAAACCATCGCTTGTTTTTTGCTTCTCCAAGTAAACCATATTACCCCCAACAAATGTGCAATATCCCATAGTGGATCTCCTATCCTCATGTGCGCCAGCATAGTCTGCATCCGAGTAGCCACAAAAATCCAGGTGCCCATTGTCCTTGAAGAGGAGTCCTTTCTCAGGTGCACTTTTCAAGTACCTGAGAATTTGGCAAACTGCATCCCAATGGACTTCCTTGGTAACTGCATAAACAGGCTTAATCTTCCAACTGCAAAGGCAATGTCAGGAGGGGTAACAGTCAGATACAAGAGCTTCCTAATCATTGCACGGTATCTGGTCGTATCTTGTAGTAGAGGGCTATCATCATCTATAATAGGCAAGGAAACATCCACAGGCACATATGCTAGTTTGCACCCCAGCATTCCCATGTCTCTCAACATGTCAAGGACATACTTGCGCTAGGATAACACAAGTTCTCCAGTATGCTGCACCTTAATGCCAAGAAATAGTTGATAGGGCCTAGATCCTTGGTAACAAGCTATAATTGAAGAGTTTCTTTGTCTCCTATATGCCTTTCCTGTCACAGTCAGTAAGAAGTATGTCATCTACATAAATCACAAGTATGACTGTACTTGTCTTCCTATGCACTATAAAGACAGAGTGATCGGCAGAAGATCTGGTGAAGCCATATTCCTGAACCACCCTATTGAACCTCTCAAACCAGGCTCTGGGACTCTGTTTCAGTCCATAGATGGCTTTCTTCAGTCTACACACTTTCTGACACTCCCCCTTTGTAGGAAAACCCGGTGGCTACTCCATGTAGACTTCCTCCAAATCACCATACAGAAAGGCATTCTTGATATCAACTGATGAATGATCCAATGCTTATTCACAGCAAGTGCAAGCAGGATCTGAACAGAATTGAGACGAACTACTAAGGAGAATGTCCTAAAGTAGTCAACTCAGAACATCTGAGTGTAGCCTTTGGCACCCAAACGTGCCATGTATCGGTCCACAGTGTCATCTAGATGACACTTGAGGGTAAGCACCCATCTTCACCCTATAACAGTAGCACCTGGGGGTAGATCAACAAAGTCCCATGTGCCATAAGATTGTAAAGCAGCCATCTCCTCCACTGCCAAGGTCCAAGATGGATCTCGGAAGGCCTCATGATGATCATGTGGTACTTGTACACTGTCAATACCCAGAGAGAAATGGCGTCCAACTGCAGACAAACTATCAAGTGACAAACTGAGATACAGAATATTTGGCACACGATCGTGGAGCCTTCTTTTGTGCAATAGGAAGATCTAGAGTTGTGTCCTCAGTAAAAGTAGGTACTTGATCTTCAGACAAATCATCAGCAACTTGAGGAAACTGAATAGAAACAGTAAACAGAGGCTCTTCCACCTAAGTAACATCCTGAACTCTACGCTAAAAATGTTTAGGAAAGGTATCTATATTACGAACCTTAGGATGGCATGGGAAAGGACTAGGATCAAGATGACTAGCTCTTATAATGGGTGGCTCAATTTGGTTGTGGTGGATCAAATATGACAGGAAGAGGAATATCAGTAGAAGAATTAGCAGGTTGCACTTCCTGTTTCTGATAGTAAGGAACCTCCTCGAAAAAAGTAACATCAACGGAAACATAAAATTTCCGTTAAACAAGATCATAATAGCAGTACCCTTTCTGAGTTCTAGGATAACCCAAAAAGATGCACTTCACAGAATGAGAAATCTTATCAACCTGGTAAAGATGGACAAAACACATACAACAAAGACCATCAGAGCAATAGAGAAAATAGCCTTGCCAAGAAATAACATGGAATAGGGAGTTTTACCCCTAAAATAGACAAACAAACACGGTTCACCAGATAAATGACAGTAAGAACAGCATCAACTCAAAAATAAGAAGGAACATTCATTTGAAACATAATGGAACGGGCAACATTAAGCAAATTACTAAGCTTACATTCGGCTACCCCATTATGTTGGGAAGTATGAATGCTAGTCTGGTGAACAATACCCAAAAACTTAAAAAACGCAATAGTCCTAGCACTAACAAACTCCAAACCATTCACTCCGAAAAATCTTGATAACAATGGAAAACTAAGTCTTTATTTCAAAGACAATTTTTGACAATATCAAAAACTTCGGACTTTTCTTTCATCATAAAAACTCATAACATCTTGGTATAATCATCCACAAGTACAAGAAAAAACCGAAAGCCTCATACTCTTGACGCTACAAGGACCCCAGATATCAACATAAACTAAAGCAAAAACAAACTCAGCTCTTTTATTTTGCGGTGGAAAGGAAGACCTATGGTGCTTGCCCAACTAACAGGCTTCACACCTAAAAACTTCAAGAAAAGATAACTCAAGGAATTGACGGCGCAGAACATGTAACTGGGATGACCAAGACGGAAGTGCCACTGAAGAGCAGAGGTGGCTTACAGAGCATCAACATTGGAAGATGGAGAGACATAAAGGTAGTAGAGACCATTCTGCTCAAGTCCTCCACCAATCCACCTCATCATCTGGAGGTCCTAGAAAAAGAAATACTAGTCATGGAACACAGCTCGACATCTCAAATCTTTTGTAATCTAGCTAATAGACATCAAATTGAGAGCAAATTTAGGAGCATGCATGACATTTGATAGAGGTAAAGAGCTAAAAATAAAGATATTTCCAGGCCCAATCATTAGTAACAAACCACCATTTGCCACTTTGACCTGAAAAGGTATAGCAAGGTCTCGTAGAGAAGAAAACAAGGTTGTGTCACCAGTAATGTGAGACGAGGCACCTAAGTCCACAAGCCAAGCAGGGGCTTAAGAATTAATCATCGCTGAGGTACCGCAGACTTCTGAACAAAAGCAGAAGTAGACACCTGAGAAGCCATGAATCGCTCATAATCAGCCCTAGAAAGTCATCTAGTCATCATCCTCCTACACCTGGGTGGTCTCCGCTGTAGATACCTGATGGGCACATGGATCCATACCCTGTGGGTAACCGTGCTTCACCCAACATCTGTCCACAGTGTATCCATTCCTATGACAGTACTCATAGAAGAAAGCTCTAACCACGACCACATCCACATGCACCACCACGAGATCGACCTCGTCTTCCTCCAAAAGCTCCCCTACCACGACCAACTATGGTCATAGCATATGCATCAGTCGTAGGCACTAGATCAGCAGAGTCAAGACTAGAAAGAAGAGCATAAATCTATGTAGGTGTGGGAATCTCATCAATGGTCATAAACTAATCTTTCACCGCCTTGTACTCAGGGCCAACACCAGACAGAAGCTGAATAGATCAAATAGCCTCTCTCTGCTTGGCAATAACTACAATAAAAATAGGCCAGTACACATCATGCTCGTCCCAAAGGTTCATTGTGCCATAGTACTCCAATAAGGCCATAGTGCCTTTCTGAAGAGTGTGGATGTCCCTTACGACTCGGTACAATCTAGTAATGTTGCTCCTGTAGGAATGAATCTCATGCAACACTTCCCCCATTTTCTTCGCAGAGGCATATGCCATGACCTGTTTTCCAATGGTCTAGGTCAAGCTATTTAGGAGGCATGTAACTACCCAGTCATTGTCTGCCTCCCAATCTGTAGACTTTACTGTGGGTTCTACCCCTGTCAATATGTACTTATAATGGGGTCCAACGAATCTGAAGAATGATATAGACCACAATAGGAAATCGATTCCATCCAACTTGATAGAAGTCCCCTATATGTGTAGGGGAGCGCTTATGGTGGATGACTTCCTCAGCAAGTCGCTCACAGATTTCTTTTACTCTCATATGACTCCCTACGTTGTGATCCACAAAACAAAATACTTACAATCAGATCATACAAGCTTAATAAACAGTATTGCACGTGCTAAGGCATAAATCAGGCCTTAACAGTGCTCTTCACGAAGAAATGCTGTTGTCAGAGGCCTTGAGACGGAAAATAGGATCAGAAAACCCTGACCTAGCTCCTGTAATATGCTCCCAAGGTCTCCTAAGAGGAGATTAGGGGTGTAGACACCCTCCTAAGGCCCCAAACCAATGGTCAGGCCCTGGGCAACGTTAGGTGTGGCGCTGGCGAAGCTAGCAAGCGTTCGACGGCATTAGTGAGTGGTCGCTGGTGAGCCCAGCAGCCCTAAGCGATGCTAGGGTGGCGCTGGGAAAGAATCGCAGCCCTAGGCAGTGCTGGGTCGAAGATCTGGTCGGCGACGGTCGTCCTAGGTGAGGAGCAGACTTGCTACGACGAGATCTGGTCCAATGATGGCAATATCAGGCCAACAGTGACGAGATCCAGCGACGATGGCGAACCGGAGGGTCGACAGGGTTTTGCCAGTGGTGTTGTTGACCTAAGGGTGGCCAACAATGTAGAGAGGAGAAAGGGGTTTGGGTGGTGGGTTTTGGCGGCTAGGGTTTCGGATAGGGTACCCGAGCACTAGTTTAAGACCGCTACTCTGATATCATGTTAGGTTGAAAGGTCATAAACTTTATTCTGAAAGACCTTGGGCCTTTATATAGAGAGGTATTAGAGAGGAATTACATAAATACCCTTTCACTTACAATATGAAAAACTAAGACCTACACCCATACATAAGTCAACATTACTTCTTTGTTAGGTCATGATTGATCCGGTGCCTCTTGACTAAGGAGAATTGGATGCTCTCACATTTACTGATTGGGATTTCTCCCAATCCCTGCTTGGGATTGCCAGTTACTGCTACTTAGGATTCTTTCCGAAAAGAAAAAGGGCGGTTATCTAGATTGATAACCCCCCAAAATGTATTACTAAAAAAGGCTTATAGCCAAGTTACAAAGCAGATTTCCAGAAAGCAATCAAAGATGAAATAGATTGCACAAATTCTCCACGTAATGTCACTGCTCCCTAAACACAACCTATTCCTCCCCAACCAGATCCCCTACAAAACTACGAGAGGCCTTGTTCTCTCCTTCGTCCTGAAGACATTCCGATACCCACTCCTGACCCCAGTCCTGAAGGTTGACCAAAAGCCATCAAAAGTAGCGTGTGTCCACCATCCCACATCAAATCGTCTCCAAATATGAGACACAAAGGGGCACCAAAGGAATAGGTGGTCCACATCCTCAACCGTTCCCAGACACAACGAGCACTTTGCATTAGCCTCTAGGACCCACCTCACCCTCCATGCTCTCGTCGTAAGCCTGCCTCTCTTGAGCAACCAAGCGAAGATCTTTACCTTTAAAGGACATGCCTCCAACCAAATCTAGCTACAATCTCTAACAAGCTCAATATCATGTAGCCCCCCAACATTCCCCAACCTTCTGCAAGAATCACGGATGGAGAAATCTCCCTCTTCCCAGAAATATGTGTCCCTCCCTTCTTGCTAAAAGCTCTCCCAACTCTTGCAGAAGAGATTGTAACTCCACTGTCCTTTGTTCTGACAAGTTTCCAACAAAGGTGGGACACTAGCACCTCTCCCAGAATCAGCCACCAACGCCTCCCTAGTCTCAGCAAGTGCACATAGCCTGGGGTATCGCTTACACGGTCTTCCCTAACATGTCTAGTCATCCAACCAAAACCTGAACGAGCTACCAGAGTCCAGCATAGGCATAAAAAAAATCCCTAACCTTTGGCGCCACCATAGACAACCCCCGAAAGAAGTGCGAGGCACCTCGTAATGGGGGAAGGGGGGTTGGGGGGGCGGCGACATTAGCAACTCCCATCTAACCGGGCCACCATAGCAAGTCCAAAAGGTCTTCTCTACAAGACTATCATCATTCCCAAGCAACCTTCCAATCCACTTCGTCAAGAAGTTATCATTAACTTTGCCAACCTCCCTGACCCCGAGACCCCCCTCCTTCACAGGCTTGAACACCTCCTCCCAAACCACCATCCTCGCTTCCTTCCCACTTGCTCCAAAGTTCGTCCAAAAGAAAGTCCTCATCAAACCCAAAATCTTCCTTTCTACTGTACGAGGCATCCTCAACACAAACACGAAATAAGAGGGCATGAAAGCAAGAAGAACCTTCAGAATCACCAATCTTCCACCTCCTGTTAGAATCCTAGAGGCCGACCCTGCCAACATTCCCTCCATCCTCTGTACCAACGAGCTCCAGTCATAGGTGGCAATCTTCTTTAGAGGAAGGCCTAGGTAGTAGATGGGCAATGCTCCTACTTGCATGCCCAACGCCTGACTACATCTCATGACCTCATTAGCTACCAAATTGAAGGGGACAAAGGTTGATTTCAGAAAATTTATCTCCAGCCTGGATGCCTCCCCAAATAGCTCGAGCAAACTACACATCCTCCTCGCCTCCATTTCAGCTCCTTCCATAAAAAACAATCGCATCTACATACTGAAGCACAGGTATTACTCCTTCCCCCTCCAAAGGGAAACCACTAATAATATTTTTCTCACAAGCTCTATCTGTAGCCCTCGCTAAAGCATCTGCCACCAAGACAAAAAACATCGATGCCAATGAGCATCCCTGCCTGACTCCTCTTCTCGACTGAATCCAACCACCTGGATTTCCATTTATGAGAACTACAAAAGATGTCATAACACATCTCTTCATCTACTCAATTCAAACTTGCAGTGCCCAAAGAAAAGACTACTGCACCGAGTCATACACCTTCCTAATGTCCACCTTCCACAAGAGGGCCCTTTTCTCCCTTCTCTAGTGTGCCAATATTTCTGACCCTGCTACATACCCATCCAAGATGTTCCTACCTGGAACAAAAGTCATTTGCACCTGAGACACCACTTCTACCAGCACCCGTCACAACCTATTTGCCAAAACCTTTGCCACAATCAGCTAGACAGCATTGGAAAGGGTGATAAGTCTATAATCATCAATAGTCTCCGCCCCCTCCCTCTCTGGCAACAAAAACATAAAGAATTTGTTGAGCCCGTTAAAACCACCGTCCCTTCCCAGAACTCCGCCAACACCTGCATGACATCCACCTTAAGGAGCTCCCAGAACTCCTTATAAAAATGCACCGAGAATCCATCAAGGTTGGGGGTATCCATCTACATTCAACCCATAAATCGCCTCCCACGCCTCGTCCTCCGTGAAGCGACCTATTAAGCCCCTAGCCTAATCCTCACTAATTCTAGGCACACTCGTCCCCAACCGCCTCCAACTCCCCATGTCTCTTGCTCGTGAACTCTTTGTAAAAATCTATCGCTGCTCTGCCAACCATGCCTCTGCCAATGAATTCCGAACCATTCACTGTAAACCTGTCAATCCAGTTCCTTCTCCCAATGCAGCCATGTGGAAGTACCATGTATTCAAATCCCCCTCGTTAAGCCATCTCTATCTAGATCTTGCTCTCCACTCTACTTCAACCTTCCGGTCCTCCTCCTGAACAACCTACATGTGCAACGCTCTGACTTCCCGATCTTCCTCAGAGAGGACCCAAATCATCAATTTCGTCCAACCTTGCAATCTCTCCCAGCACTTCACTCTTGTTTTGCTCCTCTTTAATTTGCCTTCTATACTCTTTAAGGAAATATTTAAGTTAATGAAGTTTAGCCTCAAGCGTTGATGCTGCTGACCCACCTGGCGTCATGGACCTCCATTTTTCTTCCACCTTCCCCTTGAACCCATCTTCCATCAGCCAAGCTCTGTCAAGCTTGAAGTATGTTCCATACAATCTTCCCTCATTTGGCATCCACATCAAAGGTGTATGGTCAGAAAATGGCTCAATGGGAACAAATGAACAGTCTTATTCATCATAGAAACCCTACACCTCTTTATATAAAGAGATGTTGGGAAAATTACACAAGAGAACCAGACAGAAATATAAACTAACAAAATAGTCCCTACTAAATATAAATCAAGATAACTAGGAAGCTCAACAGTCCCCCTCAAGCTAGAGCATAGATATCTATCATGCTCAGCTTGTCAAAGCAAGCCTCGAAAGTAGATTTGGCAAGAGGCTTGGTAAACATGTTTGCAATCTGATTCTCTGAAGTAACAGATGACGTGAAAAGAAGTCCTCTCTGGATCATATCTCTGGTATAGTGACAGTCAATCTTTACATGTTTCGTACGCTTATGAAACATGGGATTGTTGGCTATGTAGGTAGCCGTTTTGTTGTCACATCTCATCTTCATGGGCTCCTTAACCTTAACATGTAAGTTAAGTAAGACAGATCTGATCCACACAAGCTCAGCTCCCATCTGTGCCACGGCTCTGTGAGCAAGACACCACACTCTGTTTCTTGCTTCTCCATATTTACTAGATTACCAGCCATATACGTACAAAATCCGGTAGTGGATTTCCTATAGTCAGAGAAAATGATAAATCTTATTCTCAAATGAAACTCTACACCTCTTTATATAGTGAGAGGTGTTGGGAAAATTACATCATAAGTCCAATAGGACAAAAAACATAACATATAACTCCAACAATAAAAGATAACTAGAGTGCTCTACCAACACTCCCCCTCAAGCTGGAGCATATATATCAATGATGTTCAGCTTGGAACACTTATCAAAAGCAGATCTTGCAAGAGGCTTTATGAATATCTCTGCAATCTGATCCTCAGAAGGTACAGATGTAGTATAAATGATTCCATGCTGTATTAAGTCTCTGGTATAGTGGCAATCTACCTCAACATGCTTTGTCCGCTAATGGAACATTGGGTTATTTGCAATATATGTAGCAACATGATTATCACACCTCATCTCCATTGGTCCCTCTATCTGAACATCGAGATCATGTAGTACTAATCTGACCAAGACCATCTCTATAGTTGTCTGAGCCATAGCCTTGTATTATGATTTTGCACTAGACCTGGATAGCACATGCTGCTTCTTGCTTCTCCAGGTCACTAAGTTGCCTACCACATAAGTGCAAAACCCAGTTGTTGACTTCCTGTCTGTCATACACCCTGCATAGTTGGCATCAGAATAGCCAACAACACTCATAGGTGTGCCCCTCTAAAATAAGATACCTTTGCCAGGTGTTTTCTTCACGTACCTAAGCACTTGTAAAGCAGCATCCAATGCTGCCTGGTCAGTTTGTCCATGAACTAGCTGAGTTTCCCCACCGCAAGGGAAAGATTTGGACATATAATAGTAAGATACAATAACTTACCAATCAACTGCCTATAAGATCTACTACCTACAAGCAGAGACTCAACATCATAAAGTTGTCCTTTGGGATCCATAGGTATATTAGCAGGTTTGGACCCCATCATTCCTATTTCCTACAAGATATCAAGGGCACATTTGCATTGACTGAGAATAATGCCCTCTTTGCTATGTGCCACTTCAATCCTAAGAAAGTATGTGAGCTCACCCAGACCCTTCATCACAAAGGCATCAGCCAGCTTCCTTTTCACCTCAGCTATCCTAGCAAAGTCATCTCCAGTAAAGATCAGGTCATCTACAAAGACAAGGAGTACAACCACTCCCCCCTTGATCTTCCTGAAAAACAAAGAGTGATCAGCAAAAGACCTTATAAGTCCCATGATCTATACCTCCTCTGAAAGTCTTTGGAACCAAGCTCTTGAGCTCTGCTTCAAGCCATAGATGGCTTTCTTCAATCTGCATGCACAGTTCCCCTGAGTCTCAAACCCAGGAGGTTGTTGCATATAGATCGCCTCCTGAATATCTCCATACAAAAAAGCATTCTTTAAATCCAACTGATGGAGAGGCCAATCGTAGTGAGCAACTACAAACATCAAAATCCGAACAGTAGGCAGTCGAGTAATAGAAGAGAACGTATCAAATAAATCTACCCCATATGTTTGGGCAAATTCCTTTACCACCAGTCTCGCCTTGTAGCAAGATTGTGCCATCTGGGTTGTATTTGACAGCAAATACCCAACGACACCCTCCTATTCTAGCATGAGGAGGCAACGTGGTCAAGTCCCACATCCCTCTAAAGCGTAGAGCGGGCATCTCATCCTCCATGGCTTGACGCCATTTTGGCTCCAGCATGGCCTGCTAATGGGAGGTTGGAACGTGCATCGTAGAGAGAGCAACTGTGAAAGTGGCAAATGAACTACCAAGATTGGCAGTAGAGACTCTGTACAATATGGTACTAGACAACTGTATGGAGCATTCTGAATAGCAATTGGAAGATCGAGATCCTCCTCAACATGCTCAGTAGCAACAGGAGTAGAAGACTCATCAAAGGAACTTGCACAAGCACCATTAAGACAACTCACATCAGTATCAACCCATACCTGACTAGGGGAGCAGATAGGTGGCTGAGGTGGTGGGGGGTTGTGTTCTCGCCATGCATGCTGTCTATATGTCGCAGGTAAGCTATAAACCTGAGTAATCTCAGCCTTCTGCCTCATAGGAGTCTCTGTGGTAGTGATATATTCACTATGTGTAACAGGGAACTGTTCCAAGGGAACTACTGGAATAGGCATAGGAGCCAGGCCTCCTTTAAATGTCACCTAATGACCATCTATGGAAAAATAAGAAATGGGCTCATGAAATGTGACATTTGCAGTCACATAATGCTTTTTACCACGGGGGTCATAGCATCTGTATCTTTTCTGGGTGCTACTGTAACCCAAAAAGACACTGCACTGCTTTTGGAGCCAACTTGTCCCTGTCAAGTCCAAGAATGTGAACAAAGGCTACACAACCAAACACCAGAGGTGGAACAGTAAATAAATCCTTCTGAGGACAAAGGACCTGCCAACGAACTTGTTCTTGTATAGCTGAGTTGGGCAACCTGTTAATCAAATAACATGCAGTTAACACTGCATCTCCCCAATACACCTATGGCACATTATGCTGTATCAATAGTGTCCTAGCCACATCAAGCACATAACAGTGCTTTCTTTCCACTACATTCTATTGCGATGTATGGGTATAGGATGTCTGGTGAATAATCTTAATAGATCTGTAAAAGGCTATCAACTTAGATGTACAGAACTCTAGAGTATTATCAGATCGTACAGTCTTCCATATAGTAGAAAACTGACTCTTTACTTGTAAAATAAATGTTTCAATCACAGACCCAACATCCGATTTACTTTTCAAAAGAAATAACCATGTGACATACTGGAGAAATCATCCACAATAAGTAGGTAAAATCTATGACCAAGTCTGTATGAGACTCGACTAGCACCACATTCATCCATGTGAAGTAAATCAAAGATAGCAGCAAAACTCTAAGAAGAACTAGAAGGAAAACTGGCTCTGTGATGCTTTCCCAGCTGGCATGCATCACACATCTCCGTAGCTGGCGAGATATGGGAATGACGCGTTGAAGCCTATCCAATGAAGGGTGCCCAAGACGACGATTCCACTGAAGAGGTGTATCAGCACTAAATGCAACCTCACCCTAACACATAGCAGCAAATGGAGTCTAGATCAGGCAATACACCCCCTCATATCCACCACCAATCGTCCTCCCCATGAGTTTGTCCTAAAAGGCACAACCCAACTCATCAAATATTACACGACAGTGCAAGTCTTTTGTAATCCTACTAACAGACAAAAGACTAATCGAAAATTCTAGAACATAAAGAACATTAAGCAGAGTCAATGCAAGAGTCACTACCACATCTCCTCTGCCATGAACCCTACACTGCCTGCCATCTGCTACCTCCACAGATCTCCCTCAAGGAACATCATGAACTTGTCTAAAACATGTCCTATCCCCACTGAGATGCTGACATGTACTTAAATCCACCAACCACAAGGCACTGCCAATGCTACCAGACCTATAAGTAGAAGTTATACCTAATGTGGCCAAGGCAACAATATCAACTATAATAATGGTCTCCTGGGTCAACTAGGAGAGGCACTGGACCACAACATCATAGTCTGGATGGGACACCATGTCGCTCACCTCCTCTAAAGAAAAAACCTAGTTGGCCATTGGAGGTTGACCATGCTTCGTCTAGCAAAAAACCTCTGAATGGCCAATCTTCCCGCAATGCGAGCAAATAATGCGAGGTCTACCACTCGTACCCCGACCACCACGTCCTCTCCCCTTAGTAGATGGAGCACCACATCCTCCACGTGCAACAGCAACAAGTACAGGAGTCTGTCCAATCACTGACATGGATGGCTTAACAACCACCTTTCTTACACAACTATAAGCCTCCTACAAAGATGGAAGCTTAGTCAGAATAAGGATCTAGGACTTAGAAACCTCATAATCAAGTCCAAGTCCATCAAGAAACTGTAAGACAACATACTCCTTCCTATGTGTCCTCTGAGTGACGCAAGTACAGACAGGGCAACAGGCATTATACTTCTCAATGAGCCCCTTTAAAGTGGCATAGTATTGCAAAAGAGACTGACCGTCTTCTTTGAGACTACCAATGTCATGGTAAATCTCAAATACTTTACTACAATTCTTCTCATAAGAATACGTGTCATGTAAAAAATCCCACATCTCCTTTACAATCTTGTAGTACATAATCCTATCACCAATCTGCAGCTCAACTAAGTTCATGATCCAAGCACGGACCATTGAATTATCTTTCTTCCACGTGGCATTCTTCCTTGTTTTATCTTGATGCTCCAACTCCAACAGTAGGTGTTCCTTATCATGCCCCTCAATAGTCATGAGGAACATCTGAGACCATCTAGCATGATTGGCATCATTCAACTTGGCGATATAAACAAAGAAACGAGATTTGTAACCCCTATTGTATTAGCGGTAACCAACGACACTTCTGAAGAACCAGAGGAGGCCATCGTGCCTTAGGACTGCTACAAGATGCCACAGATGTGATCTGATATCGATATCCATATCTGCAAAATCGTGCAACTAGAGAAAGGTGACCTCTTGAACATGAGATCTAAGATCGAAAGACCCTAGATAACATCCCAAGAGTTACAAACACCCCTTGGATCAAGACTTAGCGCATGTTACGGTATGGGGAATACCCTAACAACGCATCCACAGGGTGGTACGTTGATAAACACCAGTTTATCATCATTCTTATGCTCTAAAACAAACCTAGCTCTTAGGATTTTTACTATGCAAATGGGTTTCTGGGCTGTATTTAGGCATCAATTAGGTCACGCATGCATTGCATGATTTTTTGTATTTTTGACACGATTGTTTGAGTGTTAGGGAAGAACAAATAATCAGATCCCTAAAACCCTAACATCGGGAAGGCAGCAAGTGAAGAGGAAGCTCAATTTAGCTAAACCATAGCTAAATCCAGCTCATAATAGCTGGATATCAGCTCACTTGGATTAGGGTTACCTCTCTTAAGCTTCATTCAGCTCATCTTAGTTGGATGGTAGCTCAGGGTAGCTCAACTTAGCTCAAGTCAACTCAGATTCAGCTCAACTTAGTTGAGTCTAACTCTTCTTAGCTTCAATCAGTTCACTAAGAGCTCTAGCTAGCTCAACTGAGTTGATAGGAGTGCACCTTAGCTCAGGACCAGCTACTTCCAGCTCCACTCAACTCAAGTCAGCTGAAGATGACCTCAACTAGCTCAGACCAACTCAAGTCCAGCTCCCGGAGACTCCACTCAGCTTAACCTAGTTGAGCTAAACTATTTAACCTAAGCTAGCTACCTAGGTTATCTCCGAGAAGAACAGACTTAGCTCACCTCAGCTCAATTCAGTAGAAGCCAGCTTACTTTAGCTTGGCTTAGCAGCTAGCAAAGAACTAGCAAGCTAAGCCAGCTAAGGTAGCTCCTTGTTGTTCTCTTCAGCAGTCACCAGCTCCAATACAGCTCCAGACAACTCTTCCTCAGCTCATCTCCCTTAAAACCCTAACTCACTCTGCCTCCTACCCTACTCTGTACTAGCTAAGCTAGCTTAGCTAGTCATCTCCTTGGCACCAACAACTAACCCTAAAAACCCTACCAAAATAGCTCCACTAAATACACCTAACCCTAAGTCCACCTAAGCTACCTAGTCCACTCTTTTTTTGGCGCCAACATAGGCACCCCTTGGCTCCTCAACCACTATCAAAAGACGCCTTGTTTTGGCGCCAAAATACCCTTCTAGAAACCCTCTCTTTGGTGCCAAAACAACCCCCACATCCTAGCCTTACACCTACCCCTACAATCCATCTCAACCCTACACCTAGACTACCTTCTAGAAGCCCCCATGTTGGCGCCAAACCATGGCACCTTTCCATGGTTGGCGTCAACTTTAGGTGTCCCTTAGCCAACCATAACCACCCCCATAGCACCCCCTTAGGTGGCACCAACCTTCCCTCCATTGGATCCCCATAACCACCCTTTGAACTCCTCCTAGCCCTACATGTGTCCACGCCAACCATACCCTCATCCCTTCCTATATATATCCCCATTAACCACCACCATAATTTAACCTTTGGCTTCATTAATCGACTTATACCTCTACCTTCATTCCATCATCCCCACGGCCAAGAGGAGAAGAAGATTAAGGGGACACTCTGTCGCCTTGGTGCCTTCCCCTCTTCCCTTCTCTCTTGAGCCCATGCCAGCTAGAGGACCAGCCAGACAAGGAGGCCGTCCAGGAGGAGATCTTTTGGGTGGTGCACGCCCACCCTAAGAGGAGGTCTTTTGGGTGGAATTCTTCCACCCTTGGAAGAGCAAGATCATGCCCATTTAGGACTTGCCAAGGAGGGCATACCTTGGAGTACTTCAAGAAAAGGATTACGAGAAATCCTTTTCAAGCCCAGGAGCTGTTGAGCTTGGAGCAAGGATCTCCTCTTCACCAACTTCATCAGGAGGATTTGTGTTTTCATCTTTCGTATTTTTATTTTTATAGTAGAAGAATTCCTCTACTAGTCATTTTGTAAAACATTTTCCTTCATTAATAAAGTTGCCTTTCCATCTCTTTTTTTCATTTTACTGCTTTTACCATTGTGCACTCTCACTCTCTCTCTAATTACCCCAGGTCTTCACGCACCTAGGGTGAGCTTAGGGAGAGGATTTTCTTGTCCCTAGGTTTCATCTTTAGTAAATTAGGTGTAGTGTTTCCCCGCTTATTACCTTGTTGCCAATTATTTCAAAATCCCAAAAAAAATTTCATATTCAAAAATTATAAAAAGAAAGTTGATTTCCCGATATCAAGCTGAAGTGTTTAATTTGCATTTCTGCCCCCATTGGGATGACCCGAATAATTTCCCAAGTACTCGATTTTATAAATTTTAAAAGTGATCAAAAGTGCATGTTACAATGATACAAACCCTAATTTCAAATCGCGTATTTCTTGTATCATACACCTCCTTTCCGACAATGGAATCACACCACTAGCCCTTCTACCTGTTTCATACTACAGGCATAAGAGAGATCAAGGTCGTAGGAAGCAGCATGATATGCAGGAGAGGCGGAGGCAACGCAACAGGCGACGCGATTTGTCGGAGGCAGCGTGCTGCAGGCTAGCGCCGGCATCCAGAGGTAGCTAGAGGTGGCTTGCTATGGTCAGTAGTCACCGACAGGGAGCGCTAGAGCCTGCTGTGACCGCAGTGACGACTAGAGGGGCCGGTGACAACCTGCTGAAGCCGTTGAAGAGAGGAAGCTTGTCGGCAAAGACTCCTGAGGGTGTCAACCAATGAGATTAGCATTTTGGTGTAGGGGTACGGAGGCCTATGAGGGGTGGGATACCAAAACGCTAATCTAGGATCGCCACTCTAATACCAAGTCGGAGAAAATGACAAATCTAATTCTCAAATGAAACCCTACACCTCTTTATATAGTGAAAGGTGTTGGGAAAATTACATCATAAGTCCAATAGGACAAAAAAGTATAATATACAACTCCAACAATAATAAAAGATGACTATAGTGCTCTACCAACATAATCCCATGCTTCTAGTTCTATTTGACATTCAAGAAACAGAATTAAAAGAGGGGAACAAATTTCCCTACCTTACCTCGAGCCCAATCCTCCACGTGGCAACTGCCCCTTCTAAATTCCTCGCACCAACCGCAACAATGACACATTAGTAACACATCTACCAAAAAAGTCCCCAACTCATCTCTAAAATCCCCAAAATGGAATAAAATATCTAAGGCTTAGGGATTTAGTCCATGGAAAGGGAAGGGGGATGCACCATGTGCGAGGCTTCAACAACTATTCTTTCTCGTCGACTTTTGATTGAGCAACATCAATAGCATCGGCAGTGGCTGGAGAGGAGCTAGATGGGCTGCTGCGACGAGCAGCAGCAGCCTACACATACGAGCGTGAGGATGCCTGCAATGGTAGCAGTAGGGGATTACAACGGTTAGTTGGTGAGCGAGGCGCTTGCACAAGCAACAGCCATGGCTTCTGCCATCCTCACAGCACGTCCTGCCACTACCCAACCTACAACAACTGCAGCCATGACGGCTCACGTAGCAGCACAACCGATGTTGAAGAGGAGATTTAATCATCAGAGAAGGGAAGGAGAGAAGTTGACGATGAGGAGATAGTTATGCCCCTTGTGAGAGAAAAAGGGGATGAGAGGGGACCCTATACACAAATGAGATGGGAGGAGGAGAAGAGCATCGGTGTGGTGGTTTCTCCCTCTCCTAGCAACGGTGGGGGAGGAGCATTTGGCTTCCTCCTCAAGCCAAGCACAATATAAAATGGCTGAAGAGAAAAGAGAAATTAAATTGCTAGGCACCCCCTTCACCCAAAAATTTGCTTAATGAAGAGTGCATTGACTAAAGTTTCTCTCAAAATGCCCCTCATAAAAATTTTGTTAAGGCCCAATGGGATCCAAGAATTAGAAGGACCACATAGCCTTCAATCGTGGAAATATCAGTGGGTTTCATTGGAGTTCAAAATAACCGTAAAATTTTTTGGAGCCCTTACAACTATGGTGGACAAGAAGAGTGCAGGCAGCCTCTAACAGGTGTCTGTGCTTCCACTCTACAAACCCATTCTACTGTGAGGTATGGAGACAAGTGATGTGGTTGATAATCTCACGAGTCCTGTAGAACTCTATAAGTCTAGCAGTGCAGAACTCGAGGGCATTATCTGTCCATACAATTTTCACGATGGCGGAGTACTATCCTGATCTCCAAATGGAATCTCCATAACACCTCCAACATCTACCTTGTTCTTCAAAAGGAACACTTAGGACACTCTGGAAAAATCATCAATGACTACAAGATAATAGGGACGTCTTATCCTGTCTGGAACTCTACTCGATCCCCAAACATCCATATAAAGTAGCTCAAAAATAGTCGCTGATCCAGGGAAAGTACTGGCAAGAAAAGATCGACGATGCTTACCTAACTGGCAAGCTTGACACCTAATAGTAGTGGCAGGAGAAATATGTAGAATCACCCTCCTGAGGCGATCTAGAGGCAGATGACCAAGACGAATATGCCACTATAAGGCACTCCCACCATCATACCTGTTAGCTCCTGCAAACGGTTCATATCCAAGATGATAAACACCATTCTCCTCTATACCTCTGACAATGGTCTTCCCAATGAACTTATCTTAGGTGATGCATCCAACCTCATCGAAGATAACCCTGCAACGAAGGACCTTCGTAATCCTGCTCATGGACAATAAGCTCATGGGAAACTCCAGCACATGTAATGCTCTCGGCAACCACAAAGTGGGGGTTACAAACACCTCTCCCAGACCAATAACAACAGCATGCCTACCGTCAGTTACCTACACCGTTCTCCCTGGTGCAATAGAATTGCATGACCAAAAAATAACTTTGATCGCCACAAAGATGCTGTGAAGCACTAGAGTCAACCATCCTGCACCAAGATGACTCCTGTCCTGCTCCTAATGCATCAAGCTTGCATAGTCCACCATTCCTATCACAGTAGCAGTATCCAGTGCAATCTCTGCTCCTCTTGAGATTGAAATTGTGCCTAGCAGGAACCAAGGGATCAACAAACCAAACGGAACTCTCTAAAATCAGATGCCAATCGAGGAGAGTCCCACATCCTGCATAATGAAGATCTGAGAAGTGCTTTCAAATCTGAATAAACAGTAAATCAGATTGATTGTAATCTCTTGATCATGAAATTTAAGATCTAGAGGCCTTAAAAATCATCCCAAGAGACACAACAGCCCCTTAGGTTCAAGCAAAACACATGTTAAGCCATGGGGAAACCCTTAACAGCGTCCCTAAGGGGTGCTTCTCCCCTTGTCGATGAGGAGAGCCCCCACTGATCACCACCACCCACCGGTGGTGGTTGCAGCCACCCTAGTAGGCTGCCAACAAGACAGAGCAACGGCGGCAGTGGCCCTGCAATTGGCAGCGATGGGCCTTGCAGGCAATGGTGGTAATCCCTACAGATGCAACAGCAGCGAGAGTAAGGCCGCTGCTACTCCTGATGACAGCGGTGAGGGTGTCCGACACGAGAGAGAAGGGGTTAAGGTGGAAAGGGTACGGAGGCTTGTACGGATGAGATACCAGAGCGCCAATCTAGGATCGTCACTCTGATACCAAGTGAAAAAAAATGAATCACTTGATTATTTCAAAGAGCCCCACACCCCTTTATATACAAGAGAGATGTGAGAATATAAGATCATAAGTCCACAAGAAATAAAAAAGAATAAGATGCAGCATAATAAAAACCAGATATGTCAACAGAAATCAATATTCATACTGTGGGAAGTCATGCAACAGGAGAAAATGTAGCAAAATAGTCAACTCCATATGTTTGTGTACCTCTTTGCCACTGAGCAAGCCTTGTATTCTTCAACTACCCATCCAATTTATGTTTAAATGAAAAGACCCACTTGTAGCCAACTATAATAGCATTTGCAGTGGTTCTACAAGACTCCAGGTGCCCCATGAGATCAAGGTTGACATCTCCTCCATAGCCTATTGCCACTTTGGCTTACAAAAAGCTTCCTGATAAGGGAAGGAGTATGGAGGGACGAGAGAGCCAAAACGAATTGCCTGTAGTCTAGTGATAGACTAGCCATAGACATACTTGTATATAAGATGCAGTGTGCAAGACCTACCCTTGCGAAGAGCAATAGGTAGATTAAGGCCATTGTCATCCCCCATTGCATCAACCACAACATTCTCCTCATGGGGTTCAATCTATTAAGATTCATCCTGAAACACCTATAGTACTTGGTGCAATAGAGCTAGGTGGAATATCAATTCTATCAGACAAGGGAATTACTTTTAGTGCAAGTGTTGGCCCCAACTTTGGAGGAGGGGTCTCTTTTCCTTCTTTATGACAATAGGACAAAATGAAGCATCATATTCTTTCAATAAACCCTACACCTCTTCGTATAAAGAAAAGGTGGGGAAAAAATTACATCACATGTCAAGGTAAGAAATAGAAAATAACAAACAGCCATAAAACAAGATAACTGAAACAAATAAAGGAAAGGAGCATGAGTAAGTCAACACTCACCCTCAAGCTGCAACATAGATATCTATCATGTTCAGCTTGGGACATCATGTATCAAATGCTCCTCGTGGCAGTGGTTTGGTGAATATATCAGCAGCTTGGTCCTCTAAAGCAACAAAAGTGGTATGCAACACCCCCCACTGTATCAAATCTCTGATGTAGTTGTAATCTACTTCCACATGTTTTGTTCTCTCATAAAACATTGGATTGCTAGCAATGTAAGTGGTTGCCCTATTATCAAACCTCATTTCCATATGACCGTCAATCTGGACATGTAAGTCTCGTAGCAAGGATTTAACCCACACCATCTCAGTCGTAGTTTGAGCCACGGCATGATACTCAGATTCTGCATTAGACCTAGAGACAATAGCCTGCTTTTTACTTTTCTAGGTAATAAGATTTCCAGCAACAAATGTGCAAAAGCCAGTGGTGGATCTGTTATATCTCTTACATAATCAGCATCTGAATATCCCATAATAGTCAAAAGAACTCCCTTCTTGAAAAGTATTCCACGCCCAGTGCTTTCTACAAGCACCTACATAGTTGCCTCCCAATGCAACTTAGTAGGTCTATCCATAAATTGGCTTAACTTGCCAACAACCAGAGCAATATCAGGCATAGTAATAGTTAAATATAATAATTTACCAACTAACTTCCTATATGAATAATATCAACTATCTTTGTCTCTCCATCATACAAGTATACCTTGGGATCCATTGTTATATTAGCAGGTTTGGATCCCAGCATGCCTATTTCTTTAAGTACACCAATGGCATATTTCCTTTGGAACAAAACTATCCCATCTCTGCTGGTTGCAACTTCAATTCCTAGACAATACCATAACTAATCAAGATCTTTCATTACAAACTACTCCGCCAAAGATCTTTTGACTTTTGCAATTCCAACTTTGTCGTCCCCCATAATAATTAAATCATCAACATAAACCAAGAGAACCATCACTCCTTGCTCTGCCTTCCTAACAAACAATGAGTGATCTAAGGAGGATCTCTGCAAGCCCATCTTCTCAACAACTTCTGACAACTTTGCAACCAAACTCTTGGACTCTGCTTGAGTCCATTAATTGCTTTCAACCTGCATACACACTCTCCCTGAACCTCGAACCCAAGAGGTTGCTGCAGCACACCTCTTCTTGAAGATCATCATGCACACCTCTTCTTGAAGATCATCATACAGGAATGCATTTTTAACAAGCAGATGGATTTTCCAATTCTTATGAGCAGCCACAAATAATAAGTATTCTAACAGTAGACAGACGAGCAACTGGAGAAAAAATATTAAAGAAATCCAACCCATATGTTTAGGTGAATCTCTTTGCTACCAAGCATGTCTTATATCTTGAAATAGACCTATCAAGGCTGTACTTCAAGGAAAAGATCCAGCAACATCCAACAAGCATAGTGATTAATACACATTTATTCATGATAAAATGCCAACTTATGTTAGTTCCTAAACTTAACATTGCACTTAGTATGGTGAATAATGCATAACATTCATCATATTGCATTTAAGAGGATTTATGTAATTGGTACATTAATCATTACATTTTGTGCGACCAAGGGACAATGCAACATCTTTACGAGCTTCGGATAAAAAATCCGACCCTACGGATGGATCCGGAACGACGATCACAGTCCGTCGGCGTGAAAATCATCTTGATCCGTCATCTGTAGAAGTCCTAATAAAGGAAAGATGGACGACCCAGATGGCGCCACGTGGCCCCATCTAGGCCGCCCAACACCGTCCACAGTCACTGCCTCGCCTCAAGAGCACCCCCGTTGAGTGATCCCAGCCGTTGGATCTCAATCCAACGGTTGAGATCCATCTCAATTGCGTCTGCTCATCTCTAAAGGGCAAAGCTAATAGAAGATCTCGACCGTTGGATTGAGATCCAACAGTCGAGAGCTCACGGCCATCAAAACGTCCACTCAACCATCCACAACCGCAACGCATTAGTCAACGCCCTTGCCTATGCACACCGAACGCATGGTCAAAGCCCCGCACGCGGGTAAAATTGAGCCATTCAGAGATCGGGCGATGAGAAAGCGACTACATGGTGCACCATATGCGCGTGATGCGTGCATGCGTTATCCAACACAATATCGTATGCGTGATCATACGCACGACGGGCGACGCGATTCTTAAGTCGTCTGAACATATCGTCCGTCATTTGATTTCGATCCAAGCGCGCGAAATGAGCGCCTCCTCGTGTGCAATCAAGGGTACCTCCGCCGTGGATGAAGAATCGGAAGGTCGATGTGGACAGCTGTGGTCCTCCTCGCTCCAACAATGCATAGCGCGTGGTCCAGCGAGCAATCCAACAGCCTCCAACGTAGCAGTGCACGAATTCCACACGTAAACTGCGGTCCAGTGGCTCTAGCTTGGTCTAGTGTATTCCAGCACGCATTAGCACGATCCAGCGCACGAAATGGCAAGTTTTGGCTAACCCTTGTCCCTTCCCATGCCTATATAAAGCCCTACACACACCCCCTTTACTATTCATCTCTACCTAGCTAATCCTCATCCATCCTAGAGCTCTAAGAAGCATTCCAAGCACCCAAAAGCACTATTCCCAAGCTCTAAAGACTCCCTATTAGTGTAGAATCCTATCCCTCCACCAAATATTCCTCCCTTATCACACCACCTTCATAGGGAACCCTAGAGCTATCCACTCACCCTCATTCAGGTTGAAGATCACCTCCACCTCCTCATCACCATTCCTAGAGCTTGGTCAAGTGGCCCTCTACCAGAATTCTTCCTGCACCTCATCCCGGACGTCCAGCACCTCACCTTCTTCATCTAAGTCACCGCCAAGCACCGTCATCTCACCAAACATTCGCTTTAGGAGATTTTCTCTCACCTTCATCTCTTTTATTCTGCTAAGCCTAATGTAATTGTAATAAACAACACTTTATCTAAATCTATCGATTTTGTTTCATCACTCTAGTCTTTTTATTTATTTTTGCAAGTAGATTAGCTTAGTTAGTTACTTGTTATCATACTCATAAAAGACCAAAATAATCCATAAAGATCAAAAAATACCAAAAAGAAACAAAGCGAAATGTGGATTTCAAAGAATCAAACGTCGCCTCCCTGTGTTCGACCCGGGACTCACCTTGAGCTTCGGTAATATTTATTTGGTAGCGATATTTTGCGACTATGTCGATGGGTTCTCCAAAACCCTAATTTTTCTCGCGAATTTTACACTAACCACTTTTGCACCATTACAGGGGAGGCAACGCTCTTTGGTTTTTCCCGTGTTTTTCGCCTTACCTAACTTTTATCTCATTTTTTCTCCGACCATGCTATAATTGCAAGTACTCTTCCGAGGCGGACCGGAGCAGTTAGATTGGAGAAAAATACTGATCAAGGTTCTGTAAGTGTATCCCCACCACCCACCCACTAGATTTCAATTCGCCACATTAATAACTAAAACCCAAATCTACTTAGGTATTCACATAAACCCTAGGATAGATTTGTTTGTCATGTCTACCACTTCACTTCACCTTACCCTCGCTTATTAAAAAAGAAAAACTCTTCTTTTTTGTTGTGGGACCGAATTAAAAGTGACACTTAACACCCACAAATTTCTCACCCTAAGGCACACCACTTTTCTCTGATTTAATCACTAATCAAGATTCAGACCTATGGACCTGGTACACTTGAACTGATTACACATTAGTGACTAGGATTATTTTGCATGCCATAACCAAGTAGTGCAACTAGCCAATTGTCTGACTTGTTTGGGTTACACCACTAATATTAAAATTGATTCATTCAGTAGCTTGCTCTCTAAGGTTGATTTTTAAGGTTGTACCAGCCATTCTACATTATTTCTAATTTTTAAAGCTACACCCGTGTGTACAAAACTTGGAGTGTTCCACTAAATTTTGATTGAATGTACCTAAAATTTAAACCCTAAAAGCTACTAAACAAGATTTGAACTTTAAAATCAACCTCATCTTTAATAATCTTGCTTGAAAACCATTGATTGTGCACGCACACACATTGAAACTAATCTTTAAGGGCACAACCTATCTAAAGGATCATCACATTCCAACACGCATTCAAACCTAAGCCTAACTAAAATTAAGTTGACATGGCCTTAAAGATTGAATTGCTCTTCGTGGTTTAGATTGAGATTGTTTTCGATTAAGCTGCTTTTACCGATCCATCTAATGTCTAGCTAGGGAAATAATGTCAAACGATCGCGGTTGAAGGGTATCAAAGGAACCTAAGACGAAAGCTAAGGGAAGTACTGACAAATGCCAGCTTATCATCATTCTTAGGCCCTAAAACAGATCTAACTCTTAGGGTTTTAACTCCGCAAATGGGCTTTCAGACTGCATTTAGGCATTTTCCTATGTTAAGCATGCATTGCATTTTACATGTATTTTAGATGTGTTTATTTGAGTGTCAGGATTAGGCAAAATGTCAAATCCAACACACCTTGGCACTCAGGAAGGCAGAAGATGAATCTCCTATAGCTTGATCCTAGCTAGATCCAGCTCATCCCAGCTGGATCCCAGCTCGTTCTAGCTAGATCAACTCATCCCTAGCTCTATTCAGCTCATCTCAGCAAATGATAGCTCTAGCTAGTTCACCTCAACACCATTCAACTCACTCAAGCTGGATGGCAGCTCAAACTAACTCAAGACAATTGATCCAAGCTCCATTTCAGCTCCTCCAACTCAGAACAGTTCACTAGAAGCTCAACCTGACTAGGACTAGATACTGCCATCAACTAGATAGACCTAGTCAACTGAAAATGACCTCTACCAGCTCAGGCCAGCTCAAGTTTGTTAATGGCACAAGGGGGGTTGAATTGTACAATAAAATTCTGAAATAATCGCAACAAAATACACAGGTTTTTAGAGAGGAAACCCTTGCAAAAAAAATCCTCTACCTAGATCATCCAATCTATGATTTTACCCCTACTCAAGTAGTAATCACTAAACCACACCACAAATTCGAGGGAGGTGTTCCTCAAAAATATAATTCACCTCCACTAGACAACCCCCAAAGAGAGTTTAACCCCTCTACTAAGAGGAAACAAGAAACCCACAACTCAAACACCTAAATAAGCTATCAAAACAAAATAAGGTAAACAATCCTAAGAATAATTCAAGGCTCATTTACATTCTAAAAATGAAAAGAAACAAAACTAATCAAACTACATCTCCTTCTATCTCATCATCTCCTCGATGCTCATCTCCTTCTATCTTCGTCTCCTCATTTTCTTGATCTTAAGCTTTCATCAAGCTTCATCCAACCCTAAACCTAAAATATTCATCTCCAAATACAATGTTAAATATAACATGTTTTATTATCATCAAATCAATGATCGTGGTACTTTATCACCAACAAAGCCCAGCTCCCAAAGACTTAACTCTGAGCTAGTTGACCTAAGCTAGCTACTCCAGCTAGCTAGATAATCTCCGGGAAGACCAGACCCAGCTCACCTCAGCTCATTTCAGCAAAAGCCAACTCATCTTAGCTTGGCTTAGCAGCTAATAAAGAACTAGCAAGATATGCCAGCTAAGGTAGCTCCTAGCAATTCTCTTCAGCAACCACCAGCTCCAATGCAGCCCAAGGTAGCTCCTTCCAGCTCCTCACCTCCAAAACCCTACCTCCCTCTACCTCTCTACCCTACTCCCTACTAACTAAGCTACCTGAGCTTAGCTAGTCACCTCCTTGGCATGCCTACATAACCCTAAAACCCACCTACCCAAACTCCATCAAATAACCCTAAACCTAGTCCACCTAAGCTCCCCTACTCCCACTCTAATTTGGCACCAAGACTAGGCAACCCTTCACCCCTCAACCACCACCAAAAGGCACCACAAAGTGGAGCCAAAATGCCCATAACCAACCCCTTTGTTGGCGCCACTTTTCCCTCCAAAAATCCCCCTCATCAATACCATACACCTAAGCTTACAACCCATCCTAACCCTCCACCTAACCTTCCTTCTAGAAGCCCCCCTTGTTGGCACCAACTAGTGGTGTCTATCCACTGCCAAGAGTCACCAACACTACCATAACCACCACCCTACATGACCTTTGAGTTGGCACCTACTCTCTATGGCCATAGGATCACTAACCACCTCCCTAATGCAATCCTAGCCATCCACATGTCCACACCAACCACCCCCCTCTCCACTTCTATATATACCCTCCTAACCACCAGCATAAAAATCATCTTCTCCCTTAGTTTAGGTTCCACCCATAGCCATCTACATCCCACGCCACGGAAGAAGAGAAGAAAATCAAAGGGGCAACCGACCCACCCCCTTGGTGGCTTCTTCCTCGCCTTCTTCTCCCTTGTGCCACGCCACGAAGGAGGTCTTTAACTTGAAGGAACAGCCAGGCAGAGGGAGGAACCTTAAGGTGGTTGACGTCCACCTTAAGGAGAGAGCTTGGAGGAGGATTACATCAAGAAGCTAAGGAAACCCTTTTCAAGTGTGGGGCAACCACACTTGAAGCAAGGGCTCTCCAGAACTTCTATAGAGGATTCCCCTTCTATTTTTATTTTATCTTGTATTAGCTAGTGTATTTTCTCTTTTTCTTGTAGAAGCATTTAGTTACTTGTAATCAACTTTGCTAGTAATTCAAGTTTCCTTTGCCTTCCAAGTTCATATTTCAATCTTAGTGTGCTTTTCATGTTCTTATAAGTGTAGTACACACCATACTCTCCTCTTCTAATTACCCTAGGCGTACGTGCCTAGGGTAAGCTTAGAAGAGAGGGTTTCATTTCTATCACTTACGGTTAGTTGATAGGCGTAGCATAATCATCATCTCGTATTCTGTTTACCCAATTGTTTTGAAAACTATAAAAACAACAAAAATCAAAATCACAAAATGGAAAGTGCGGATTTGAGAGGCGAGAGAGAGAATCAATTCCTGTAATTAACAATTTGGCCTCCTTGGATGACCCTAGATATTCACTCTATCTAATAATATAAATTTTAAAAGCAATCGATTTTACGCATTGCAACAACATTTAAAACCCGCATTTTAAAAGCCACGTAAAATCCACATCAAGTACCTTCTCCCAATCCCTCCCCCTAACTGGTTGGATTGACCGGATAAAAGTAAACTAAATCATTTATAATCTTAAGATGGATTCTGGGAGTCTGTAGATCTTTAGGCTACCCGCTTAAGGACAGATTGAATTGTTGGTACTGTAGGGCACCGCTCTCTTTTTCCTCCCGCTATGCCATGTATCCTTCCACATCCTACATACATTTCCAATCTTACCCTCTTACCACCTCTTATTCCCAATGTGATGATTATTATCCTGACTCAACCTGTAATCAGCCATCTACTAATTGGGATAACCCAGATTGGGGATACAATACTGAACCTCAATGTCCAAGACTTAACCCTGAACATCATGATTATAATTATTATCCTTCCTAGAGCAACACCGATTATAGATCACCACCCTCTTACGAACAAACCAATTCGATCTACAATTAGGAAGGAGATGATGATTATAACACCTATCCTCCCAGGTTTATACTGAATATAGGTCACCACCCTTCTTTGAACAACCCGAAACGACATTATCAGGGGACCCTAAGAACCTCAATTCCTTGACTCCCCTAAACAAAACCTAAACCCACCCAACCCTGAACCGAACCATTCGATTCAGGTGAACCAGGTCCAAGATAGGGTATTTACTAAGTTAAGAAACACCATACAATCTTTAGAAACTCAGCCAATACCATGGACTGAGTCATTGGAGCTATGATCAAAATGATTGATGAGCTTAATAGTTTTTTATTGAATTGGCTCCAAGATGTTAAGGATAAGGGCCCAGGTGAGTTTTTGCTTGGGAAATTGTAGAGATTGAGGATGAAATTCGTGGTTGCCCTAGTCCAATCTTGGGATGATTCTCATGATGAACCTCCTTCAGGAGAGTAAATGTCAGAAACCGCTCAGGCACCTATCAAGGGGGACACATTTCATAAGACCGGGGATGACTAGATTAGTTCAGAGCAACCCATTGGAGATAAAATGATTTCTTCACCCGAGATCCCTAAGCAAGGGTACGAAGAAAAATGTCTCTGTGGACGAAGATATAGCATACGATCTTGAAATATATATTAGTCCGGATTTAGAATTCTTTGATTCTGAGGAGGAATAATCTTTAACTGAAGTCTCACTTGAGGTTAAGGAGAATGATTTTAGTGAGACAAATGACTTGAGGAATTTGATGAATTATTTGATGGCCCTGTAATTGAGGAAATTGATCTGACTGAAGCCGACATGGAGGATTCCAATTCTGAGTTATTGGATGATTCAACAATAGCCACATTCCCTAACCACATCCTGTTGAGCATAATGATGACTATATTCTTGAGATTACCAAACCCAAGTCAATTATGATTCATCCACACTTGTTAGACTTGGATGGGGTGTATAACCTGGAAGTCCCAGAAACTTTGATTTTAAAGGAGAGGAGTTTGGAAGTTAAATTATGGAAAGTGAATTCCGAGGGAAATGCAATTTTGGATCTAAGAGTTCCAATTGACCTAAAACCACCAACTTTTTACCAAGACCCTTATGATATCTTTGATTTTCAAAATGTGCAACCCAAATGTAGAATGATTATCTTTGTGATCTGAATTCTAAAAGGACAAATACGTCTATTGATCCATACTTTCGTATTGTTCGACATTTTGGATTTGGGTTGCATTCTCATAAATCATGGACCCGACTCCACAAGCTAAAGTATCTTCGATTTTAGATTTTTATTATTCAGAGCCTTAGAACTACCCGACCCTGGGGCATGGGCATGCATCACAATCTGGTCCATATCTATGGACATCTTCTACCCACAGGTTTGAAAATCAATCTTCCTATTTTGATCTTAACCTACACCTGTGAATCTTAACATCTTTGTTTGTATATTATGCCTAGCTGAAGGCACTAAACTTAGCACGTGTATACTCCACTTTCTCTGTGGAGCAAACCAGATTTTCACAAAATTTAGATGATATTTTGTTTATTCCGACCTTTTCATGTCTTTATTTTTACAATTAGGACATTACATCAGCTAGGCATGGGGGGTAGATAATCATGAAAATATTTTCTTAGCTCCATAGAATTTCTTTTATTTAAAACAAAAGAAAAAAATTTAAAATTCCAAAAAGGAAAAAAAATAGAATTAGAAGAGAACTTAGGCATTAAGAGTTATTAACTTTAGGAAATGATACGATAAGACCTTAACACTTAGACTCTTCGGGTCTGTGAGCTTAATCAGCCCAAGTGTCCATTAAAATGTGGACCTATTTCTCGAGTCCTCACCACATTAATTTTATTTTAATTTAGCTAATAAATTGGGGTAATAAGTACACGACTTATCAACCCTTCCTCTGATTTAAGGAAACTTTAAGTCTAAAGCATCTATACACTATTTGCACTAACTCACATCTCGGTTGTTCTAATGAAAATTAACTAATGAACTTTCTAAGGTTGTATGGCTGGCAAGTTGTCGTGGATTTGACGTCCCATTGGCCGATTGTCTAGAGCCCAACCACATGACCATTTTCTTTTACTACAGCCTTTAGGTAAATCTTAGCTAAGAGAAGCCACCTACTCAAAAAAATTTAAAAAAGCAGAGAGACAAGGAAAAAAAAAAGCCACACTTCACTGTACGAGTATGGCTAGCAAGTTGTCGTATGTTTAACGCCCCATTGGAAGGTTGTCCAACGCCCAAGTCACACAAAATGCATAAATAATTCCGAAAACACTTAAGGAAGAAGCGGGGAAATAGAGTAAACTGAGACGTACACTAGGTTCGCCCTTGTATTGACCCCATAAAAAATAGAGAAAGCTACCGATCAGAAAAATAAACATTTAGACAGAAACACTTCCTAAGGTCACTTAAGGGCGTAGAAACCTAAAGTCCGTTTTAACTGTCATTTAGTATCACTTTTTCACAAGATGCTTAGAATTTAAAGTTCTTTTCGAATCTTAGGTGGGTTGGGACCCCTTCCCCCCCGAAGTCGTGGGGACCAGAAAAGGCCTTTCGTTTTCCCCCGTGACCCCCCCCGGCCGCCTTCCTTAACAAGCCCTCGAGCCTCCTTTGCGTCGCCTTCCGAAACTCCAAACTCAGAAATCCAAAAAAAAATTAAAAAAAGAAAAAAAAGGGAAAAAAATGTATCTTCCATTTTCAAAATAAGAAGAGGACTTGAGCGGTCTACATTTTGGCAGGCACCCAAGCACCATTAAGTCTTTGTAATTAGGTCAGTTGAAATTTTCTAGTGTTAATCAACAAATCTTACCTCTTGATTCTATTTTATACCTAGCATTTAGGTTAATTTTGCTAAGGACTAGCAAAAGATAGGCATGGGGGTATGATAAATACACATTTATTCATGATAAAGTGCCTACTTATGTCAATTCCTAAGCATAATATTATACTTAGCATTGTGAATAATGCATAACACTCATCATATTGCATTTAGGGTGATTTGTGTAATTGGTATATTAATCATTACATTTTGTGTGTCCAGGGGTCAATGAAATATCTTATGGACTTCGGATAAAAAATCCGACCATACAGATGAATTCAGAATTATGATCGCAGTCTATCAACGTGAAAATCATCTTAATCCATCATCTGTAGTAGTCCCAACAAACAAAAGAAGGCGACCTAGATGGCACCACATGACGCCATCCCAACCGCCCAACATCTGCCACAGTCATTGCCTCACCTCAAGAGCACCCCCGTCGAGCGATTCCAACTGTTGGATCTCAATCCAACAGCTGAGATCCATCTCAGTTGTCTACTCATCTCTAAAGGGCAAAGCTTCGAGAAGATCTCGACCGCTGGATTGAGATCCAACGGTCAAGAGCATGTGGCCATCAGAACGTCCTCTTGACCATCCACGGCCACAGCACACTAGTCAACGCCCTCACCCAAGCACATCGGATGCACGGTCGAAACCCCACACGCGAATTTAATCCGCTGAAGCACCCGCAGGTGAAATTGAGCCGTTGATGACAGATCGGGCGACAAGAAAGCAGATGTGTGACACGTGATCCAACGCAATATCGTACGCCTAGCAGGGGGTGCTATTCTTAAGCTGTCTAAACGTATCCTCCGTCGTCTAATTTCGATCCAAGCACGCAAAATGAGTGCCCCCTCGTGCACGATCAAGGGTGCCTCTACCGTGGATGAAGAATCGGACGATCGACGTGGACAGCTGCGGTCCTCGCTCCAGCAATGCACAGTGTGCGGTCCAGCAACCTCTAGCACAACAGCGTGCGAATTCCATTCGTAAACCTCGGTCCAGCGACTCCAACTTGGTCCAACGTATTCCAGCACGGTCCATTGCGCGAAATGGCAAGTTTTGTCCGACCCTTGTCCCTTCTCATGCCTATATAAAGCCCTACACACACCCCCTTTGCCATTCATCTCTACCTAGCTAATCCTCACCCATCCTAGAGCTCTAAGAAGCATTCCAAGCTCCCAAAAGCTCTATTCCCAAGCTCTAAAGACTCCCTATTAGTGTAGAATCATATCCCTCCACCAAATATTCCTCCCTTATCACACCACCTTCATAGGGAACCTCAGAGCTGTCCCCTCAACCTCAATCAGGTGAAGATTACCTCCACCTCCTCATCACCATTCCTAAAGCTTGGTCAAGCGTCCCTCTACCCGAATTCTTCCTACATCTCTTCCCCTTCTTCCCTAACCTCCTCCAAAGGTCTAAGGAGCTAGTCCCAAGCCCGGGATGCCCCTCTAGAGTAGAAAAATAAAAGAATTTCCCGCTTCTCAGGCCCCTTCATGGAGCATCCCGTGGACGTCCTCACCACAATCCGGAAGTAGTTCCTCGCCGCAACGCCGTCCTATCCCATCCTCCATCCTCCGATTCCATTCTTCATCGTCCAAGCACCATCAAAGCAAGTCGTCCTCCAAGCAGCCGTCGAGGGGGATTCTCCTCATCTCCCTATCTTTTATTCACTTTTTAGTGTAGTTTTCTTTTCTCCATTAATATAGTAGCAAACAATTATTGAGATTTTATATATAGACTTGTTCTCTCTCTCTCTCTAATTAGTTATAGGGTAGATTAGTTAGATAAACCCCTACCTACTATTCTATTTATCTAAACATACCAAAAAATTACAAAGCCCCAAAATACCAAAAACAAATAAAAGCAAACGCGGATTTCTTAAATCAAATGTTCGCCTCTCTGTGTTTGACCCGGGGCTCACTTTGAGTTTTGGTAAAATTGTATTTGGTAGCGATATTTTGCAACTGCAACAACGGGTTCTCCAAAACCCTAAATCTTCTTGCGAATTTTACGCTCACCACAGCACCAGGCGAAAGAGAAGTAAGCTCCCATGTTTATCGATCTTGTAATGCAATCATGTCATCCTCCATGGCCTTTCACCATTTTGGATCAAGTATGACCTGCCGATGTGTAACCGATAACTCTATAGCTGACAAGGCCGTAGTAAACAGGCCAAAAGATTTCCTCATATTATCAATGGAGACTGACCCAACGACTTTACAATGTGCACAAGATCGTGGTGCCTTCCAAATGGATATCGGAAGGCCATCCTCAAGAGTATCATCACATGCACTTGTACAATCACCACTAGAACACACTTGGTCAGATGGCTTAACACATACCTGATCTGAGGAGGGAGGTAGAACAGAAGTAGGCAGGTGTGTTGCCTGATACACCGTGCTGCCTATAAGTCACTGGCTTTTGATAAGCACATCCAAGTCTATTATTCACACTCTGATGATCAGAAGATGTAGGAGATGTCTCTATGTCAATAACTCCATCCATAGGCACTAGAGCGATTGGCATATGAGCAAATTCAACCTTGAGAGTCAACTGTCGAGTTGCTAAAGAAAAGTAGGGTACTACCTCACGAAATTTCACATCAGCACTCACATGATGCCTCCCTACCACAGGATCATAGCATAGATATCCCTTTCGAACTCGAGAATATCCAAGAAATACACATTTCACTGCACATAGTGCCAATTTATCCCTTTTAGGACTCATCAAATGTACGAAAGTGACGCATTCTAACACACGTGGCGATAATTAGAACTCCTCAAGGTAAAGCACATGCCAAGGAGTTTGCTCATGTAAAGTGAAGGAAGGCATTCTGTTAATTAGATAGCATGCTGTAAGGATGGCATCTCCCTAATATAACTGTGGAACACATTGTTGTATCAACAAAGTCCTTGCCACATCTACTAAGTGCCTGTGTTTTCTCTCTGCCACACCATTTTGCTATGAGGTGTGTGGGTAAGAGGTCTGATGCACAAACCCACATGTCCTGTAAATCCAGCCAATCGTGCACTACAAAATTCTAGAGCATTATCAAATCTCACGATTTTCACATTTACATCAAACGGATTTTTTATTTCAACCAAAAAATGCTCAATAATTTGTCCACCATCGGACTTATTCTTCATCAAAACAGTCAAGATAAGCAAGAATCGTCATCCACTACAACCAAATAACAGCGATGACCCTACCGGTCAGGTATTCAACTAGGGCCCCAGACATCTAAATGTAATAGCTCAAAGACAGCAAAGGAACTCTAATAAGTAGTAGCAGGAAAAGATGAACGATGATGCTTTCTCAGCTAGCAAGCATCACAATGTATCTCAGTGGCTGGTGACAAGTGTGGGATGATGTATCGTAGCATGTCCAGAGATGGATGCCCAAGACAATGATGCCACTACAAGGACTACCAGAAGTGAAGGTTGAACTACTTTGACATGCAACAACGAGAGACATCTAGAGAAGGCGATACAAACCCCCCTCATCATGTTTGCTACCAATCGTCCTCCTCATCAGCTTGTCCTGAAAGATGCAACCAACATCATCAAATATGGCTCTCAATTAAGTTGCTTGGTGATCTAGCTAACAGATAAAAAATTCATGGAGAAATCAGGAATAAAAAAACACATCAGGAAAATGCATGGCAGGGGTAGCCGACACCTCCCCCCTCGCCATCAATCTTTGCATGCTTGCCATGGCACAATCTTTGCATCTTCCACCTATACACTCCTTACCGTGGCACAATCTACAATCACCCAAAACATTCTCGATCACCTGTCAAATGATGTAAAGGACCAGAGTCCACTAACCAGGACATTTATACCTAACGAAGAGGCAAAAACAGCGGTCTTACTAGTAGTAGTCATCTCCTAAGTAAGTTGTGAAAGACGCTGAACCACAGTGCCATAATCAGCACGAGAAACCATGTCAGGTTACTCAAAAGAGATCACAGAGGCCTAACTGACAATAGGTGGCCTCCCATGCTTAGCCCAATAGGAGGCCTCAACATGCCCAACCTTTCCACAGAAGGTGCAAGTGGTACGAGTCCTCCCAGTCATACCACATCCTCTTCCTCGACCACGTATGGACGGGGTACCTTTGCCTCCACGTCTAGTAACAGCAGCCATAGCAGATGCATGTCTAGTGCTCTCTGATCTAAGGTTGAGGTAGTACAAGCCTAGTTAGACAACTATAAACCTCTTCCAAAGAAGGAAGCTCAGACAACGTATCTATGGACGAGCAGCAACATAATCTGGACCCAATCCAAACAGGAAGAGGTGTACAACAAACTCCTTGTAGTGATCTCTCAGTGTAGAGCAAGTACACACCGACAGACATGCATTATATTTCTTCAGGAGCTCCTTCAAGGTTGAATAATACTAAGAAACAGAACGACCTTGTTTCAACTCAAATAGCTCAGTGGATCTAAAAAACCATGGAAGAATATTTCCCATGAGGTGTCTCCAAGACTATCCTACATCTGTTTAGTTGTCTTGTAATACATGATCTTGTCTCTAATACGATGAATAATGCTATTCATCAACCAAGCATGCACCATAGCATTATTCTTCTTCCAAGATGTATTCTTCCATATTTTATCCGTAGGCTCTAGCTCTAACAAAATATGTTCCTTATTATGCCCCTCTACTGTCATAAGGAACGTTGGAGACCACCTCGAATAATTGGTCTCATCAAGTCTGACTATAGGACTGAAAAACAAACTCTTGTAAGTCACGTTCTCTGGCGTGGTACCCAAAGTCACCACTGATTTAGAAGATGACGCCATCATGAACCTTCGGACAGGGAATAGCGTCACAAACCAAGATCTGAAAATATTTTCATATCATAACCAACAGTAGAATCTGAGGTCAATAGATGAACATGGGTTCTTGGGCACTAGGCAACCCAAAACACCCTGTTCCCATCTCCAACAACCCTTTTACAATCAAACCATCGCTACAAAAGTCAAGATCGACTCAAGCGAGGCACGTAAGGACCACCGAAGATCTCCCTCTCCTCTACAGGAGCGCTAGTGGTGCCTTATAACCCCAACGCTGCCCAGCAAGGGCGATGCCAATGGCTACAAAACCCCTGCTGGCGGCACCGGACGCTAGGGACGACGTTGTGGACCAGCATCGGGTGCTAGGAGTGGCCCTGCAAACCGGCGATGCTCCCCTTGTTGCAAAACCAGTCGTCACGAATGGCTGCTGTGGCCACTGGTGGCTACAAGTCGTCAGTGGTTATGGTAGCTACCAATGAGGAGAAAGAGAAAAGGTCTAGGGTTTAGGTGGAAGGTTTTAGAGCTAGGGTTTTGGTGGGATATCAGAACCTGACCTAGGACCATGCTTTGATACTAAGTAGGACAAAATGAAGCATTATATTCTTTCAATAAACCCTACACCTCTTTATATAAAGAAGAGTTTAGGGAAAAATTACATCACATGTCCTGATAAGAAATAGAAAATAACAATCACAAAACAAGATATCTGAAATAAATACAGGAAAGGAGCATGAGTAAGTCAATAATAACAAGTGGTCATTAGGAGTAGGCAAAGAAAAGATAGGCCATAGTCCGTAGTAGGAGCTACAATTCAAGAGCCACCAAAGGAATAAAAGGGGATGGACTCAAAAAAGGAGACATACAGACTAACATATTGATGCCTACCAACAGGGTCATAGCATCTATGCCCTTTTTGAGTCCTAAAATACCCCACAAATATGCACTTGACAGTCCAGAGAGAAAGCTTGTCCCTATTGGGACTACACAAGTTGATAAAGGAAACACACCTAAAACCTCTGGTGGCACATCAAAAAGTTCCTTATCAGCAAATAGAATATAATATGGCACTTCTTCATCAAGGACCGTGGATGGTATTCTATTAATTAACATGCTATGAGGACAACATCCCCTCAGTATGACAACAGAATACTATTTTGGATGAGAAGAGTACGGGCAACAACCAACATGTAACAATGTTTTCTCTTTGCAACACCATTTTATTGGGAGGTATACAGGCAACTAGTTTGGTGGATAATCCCCTTCTCCTAAAATGTAGAACATAGAGATTGAGTGCAAGACTCTAATGCATTGTCAATTTTAACAATTTTCACATTTGCACTAAATTGATTATGTACTTTAAGTTCTTTATTGCATCACCCACCTCTGACTTTGATTTCAACAACAAAACCCATGACAAATGAGAAAAGTCATCAACAATGACAGGATAAAACCTATGCCTCGGATGATCGGGAGCACAACTAGGACCCTTGTCATATTCGTTCTTTTTAAAATATGCTAATAATAATAAAAGAATAATATATAGTAACAATTTTCTAATTAGTTAGCCATTACGACATAATTATTGTGTTGCTAATTAAAAATGCTATTGAATTTTTTTTTTTTAAACTAGAATGCTATTGAATTATGGAATTGAAATAGGAAGAAACAACCCTATGAAAAAAAAGTTATAAAAAGACAACCTTTATTCCTATTATATTCAATACATAGCCGTGAGAGCTGGGAGAAATTGTTCAAGTCTCGGTATCGTAGCTGGGAGCCAGGATGGTGGTGTTCATGATCACCATCGGAAGGTGGGGGCAATGGACAACAAATCTATGTTGTTGGGTTCTTGACAACATAGAACAACTTGGGTAACCCTTCTTTCCCATTTATCATTTACTTTACCAGGGAATGTAAAGGAACCGTTAAACCCCAATTATATGGCAACGAGAATGTTATTTCTATAATCTATCAATTTTGAGAAGAGCCATAGGTTACATTTGTTCCTTTCTAATCGTAGAAAACAAGACCCTTTTTTGGATTTGATTGCATGATGGAGCAATCCTATTAGACCCAAGACCTAATCTACCAATATATGCTTATGTGATGTATTTTTTTTATTTATCTATTCATTGTATCAAACGTGATCTTATGTTTTCTTTTAAAATGAAAAGGGTTAAGCGGTGGAAATGCTTTTGACCTTGTACAATACATGCGCCCTTTTTACTTGCAATGTCAAAAGAATCACTTTTGAAATAGATAATTATCTTCAACGAGTCCCTTATAGCCATGAAAGTAAGGCCATGTAAGGTTCCCACCATGATGGACATGGTTTATTTGTCTCGTACTTATCAATGTTTTCAGGGGTGTATTGCTTATAAACCTAATGAGATTTAAAGAGGTCACTTTGCCAAAGAACCTTTTCACCAAGCCAAGATGAACTTTTAGCAATTTTATGTAGTAAAACCTTGCAAATATTTAGGAATCATAATAGGCCATGTGCTTTTTGACCCATCAAATATTGAGAAGTAGATTGGTTCCAATGAAAAGGAACATTACATTTTGGTTAGGACACAAGAATATATATTTATAGATATCTACTATTAAAGGACCAAAGGTTTAGGGAAATCTTGATATAAAATTCCACTATTGTATTTTATAATATTGATATCATCTCAAAGAACAATGAAGTTTTATGAACATCATGTCAAAATTAATTGACACAACTACATTGATGTTCCAATTAATGTAAAATTAAGCTATAGTGAAAGGAATACCATAGTAGGGCCAAGACTTTTATCAACAAGTAGATATGGGAATTGACTGATATAAATCTAAATCGAGTCAAAATTTATCCTCTAATGGTTATTCATTGAAGAGAAGCCATTGGATTTATAGCTATTTTTAAAGTCAGGCAAAGAATCTGTCGGTGGGAAATAGAACTAGAACCTCATTGTTAACATGAATTTGATAGAATTTACAAATTATGTTATTAGGTAATTCTTGATGATTGTGAATTGAGGTGCGCTTGTATTCACATTTTCAGTTTTAACACAAATAACGTATGTAGCATTAATTAAGAATTTTATTCTACTGTTAATGACCTAAGAATGCTTACAAATGTGAGTTTTATATTTTATTACGACTTTTGATACTTAATTACTTTCTGAATTAGCAATAGATAGCATATCATGAAATTTTTATTGTTCTTACTTGCTAAGACATATGTATATATACATGATTGCTTGTGCTAAATATTATAAATCAATCAAGATTCTAACTCATGATAAAATAAAATATTGTTGATTTGTATGGGTTGCTTTGGATCTTCGTAGTATTTGTTTATTTGTTTGAGGGTGTGTAGTGTTATATTTTCCTTTGTGCCTCATTATATAAAGGTGCCTATGGCTCCATAGAGTAAACAACTGATTCATTTGTTCAAACTTCATATCAGAGCAAAGATCAGAAGACCAGTACCAAGATACCCCACCAAACCCTATTCACTAACTCTCCACCAAAACCCTCTCTCTTCTTCTCCAGCATCGCTTGTCCTCCTCCAGCACCTCCTTAGCGAGGCTCACCGCCTCCATCAACCCCTCACCTGCCTTGTGCCACCATTAGGACCTCGAAGGAGCTTCCAACGCCACTGCCTCGCCTGATCTCCTCTCCAGCACAACTGCAAAGGTCCTCCTTCCTTCTACTCCACCGCTGGGAACCTTAGAGTCCCCTAGCAACGCCACCATCGACCCTCTTCTTCTCTCTCGCCTCCTATAGCTTTGCTCAGGCCTCCTTGGGTGTACGTGGGAGGCAACTAACGTCGACAAGGGTGCCCAACACCCTCCATCACTAATAGCTTAGGAGGAAGAGGTTGCCCTACTTAGGGCTTTATCATGCCCCAGTAAGTGCAAATACACCCTGGATGGTCTGAAATGCCCTATTTTCAGACCAGTTTTGTGGTTCTTTAAGAAGCCAATGATTTGATTTTGCTGTTACAATGTAATTGAAGGTTGATTTCGCAAACTAGGTATACATGGAAAACCAAAAGGACTCCATAAGTGACTCGATGGAGAACTTATCCACAATGAGCACTTCCCCACACATGCAAGGGCTTCTATAAAGTTAGATGGATCCAACTTCTTACTCTGGTCTACGTCTTTTTCCTAGTTCGTTGCCTCTCATTGCAAGAACTATATCCTCACTCAAAATGAGCCCACTGTGAAGTGTGGAGATTGGGAGGCTGACAATGATTGGGTGGCCACGTGACTCTTGAATAGCATAACCAGACAATTGCAAAGCAAGTCATGGCATATGCTTCAATAAAGAAAATGTGGGAGGTGTCACATGAAATACACTCCTACAAGAGAAACATCACTCGTCTCTATCGTGTAGTGAAGGAGCTACACATACTCAGGAAGGGCACCATGCCCTTAGGTGAGTGCACCAGCATGATGAAGAATTTATGGGATGAACAAGACATACATCAACCTATATCTTTTGATGTTGCAGTCATGTCGAAACGGGAGGCAATTTGGTCCATACAACCACTGTCTAGTCTTGACACTAAGTCCAAGGGCACCAAAGATCATTTTATGATGATGAATGAGGTCCAAACACCGACCCTGATCTATGCTCGTCTGTCGAGACTGGTGACCTTTATCCCTGTACCTATGTTAAATTCCTCTGCCATGGCTTCCATAGGCTGTGGTTGTAGGACTCCTGCTCGTGAAGGTCAAGGTGGTCGTGATCATGGTGGTCATGGTTGTGAACAAAGCATGCTTTTCTGTAAGTGTTGGCACAGGAATGGCTACACAACTGGTCGTTGCTAGGTGAAGCACGGCTATCCTCACGTGCTAACCAAGTTTCTACAAAGGATATTACTCAGGCACACGAAGATGGCAGTCATATTACTGTTTTGAAGGCAAAGTATGAAAGATTTATTGCTTCCCAAGCCTCCACCTTGGCTAGGGCATCTATTTAGCAATTCACAGGTTCCTCTACCATGTCTATCAAGTCCCATGCTCCAACCTAGATTGCAGCTTCAAATGCTTCTTCTCACATCACTAGTGATGCTGGTTTGTTTTCTTCCCTTCAAGATCTTGCTACCCCATTCCAGGTAAAGGTAGTAAATGGGGGCTTGTCACCTATTACAGGATTTGGGAATGTCCCTGTCCCCTACTTTGCCCCTTTCTAATGTCATGCATGCTCTGAAATTTGCACTTAAGTTGATGTATATTAGCCATATTACCAAAAATCTTCGATACCAGGCTGTTTAACATGACAAGTATTTCTTCATGCAGGAACTTCAGATGATGAGGTGGATTAGTGGAGGGCTTGAGCAGAATGGACTGTACTACCTTCACATTCCACCTCCTTCATATGCTGTTGTTGTGTGTGCCACTACTGCTCTTTGGTGGCACCTTCGTCTTAGCCACCTTAGCCCGCCCGCACTTCATTATCAATTTCCATATTTGTCATTCCCAGATTCTTTTTGTTGTGAGGCTTGTCAACTTGACAAGCACCACCAGTCATCCTTTACATCCCAAAATAAGCGTATTGACTCTATTTTTGGTTTGATTCATGCTGATGAGTAGGGTCGTGTAGGGTCCATAATATTAGGGGCTTTCGGTACTTTCTTTTGTTGGTTGATGATTGTATTAGGATGTGTTGAGTTTTTATGATGAAAGAAAAGTCTTAGGTTCCTGTCCTTGTTCAAAATTTTATTCAAGAAATAAAGATTCAATTTTCTGCTATCATCAAAATTTTTAGGAGTGATAATGGACTTGAATTCATGAATACCAGACCTCTTACATTCATACCTCCCAATAAAATGGGGTAGCTGAACATAAGCTTCGCCATCTTTTGGATGTTGCACGTACTATTATGCTCCAAATGAGTGTGCCTTCTTTTTGGGTTGATGAGGTCTTAACTACTACTTTTTTGGTGAACCGGGTGTCTTCCATTTTAAGTGGTAAAAACACCCCACTCGATGTTGTTTCCTAGCAAAGATCTGTTCCATATCACTCCTACAGATTTTTGTTGTGTTTGCTTTATTCACCTATTCAAGGTGGATAAGATGTTCCCTCGATCAGTCAAATGTATCTTCTTGGGGTATTCTACGACACAAAAAGGATACAGGTGTTACGACCCTCTAGCACAACGTTTTTATGTCTCTACGAACGTCAATTTTTTTAGGAAGATGCACTATTACCCTAAAAAGGGGGAGCCCTCCAATCAAGCCATACCTCAGGAGGTACCTCTCCCTATGCCATCTAAACCACCAAAGCCCTCTGAGCCTCCTTTACCTCAAGAAGACTTGCCTCATCTTGACGTTTTTCTTAGACATCCAGATGTTACAGATACCTTTCCTAGACATTTTCTACATATGTCCATGGATACATCTCAAGTGGATGAGCCCTTGCCTACCATCCCTGCTCAATCCTCCTCAGCCATCAGTGACTCGTCTAAGGACCAAGTACCTTCTGCTACTGACAACATAGATCTAGATCTTCCCGTAGCCCAACAAAAGGCCTAGCAATCTTGTACTAGATATCCTATTTCTCAATTTATGTCACTTGACCATTTACCTATAGCAAGACAATGTCTTTTTGTAGCTATTGACAGTCACCAGATTCCACAGGATCATAGAGATGCGTTCTAAGATCCTTCCTGGACACTTGTTATGGAAGAAGAAATGGTTGCCTTGCAATCTCGTAAAACATGGGAACTAGTGGACCCACCCCCAGGTGCTACAACTGTAAGGTGTAGGTAGGTGTTCACCCTTAAATGTCACCCTGATGGTACTATTGTTGAGATTCCTATTTATCTTGTCTTTTCTTTCTGTTACAAGTTATTTGTAGTTTGTTATTTCTTTATAGGCATGCACTGTATTTTACTTACATCTCTCTCTATATAAAGAGATGTAGGGTTTCCAAGGAATTGATATTGGAACATTTCTTCCGACTTGGCATCAAAGCATCGGTCCTAGACCGTGGCTCTAGGTATCCCACCCCTCAAGGCCTCCTAAACCCCAACACCCAAATCCCGTTCTCATCTCCTTCCTTGGCGGCGGCGGCGCTCTTCAGCAGCCCTCCGGTAGCATGCAGGTGCCCTAGAAGCTGGAGGTGGCACCCCTATGCCCTAGTTTAGCCTTGCAACGAGGCGGCGGTGCTCAGGCCCGATTCAGCCCTCGCGACGGGGCTGCAGTAGCGCGAAGGCTCTTGTACCACCAAGCGGAGCATTGGCGAGGTTCTAGTGGCTGGAGGCGGCGGCGATGCAGCTCAATTCAACCCTCACAACAGGGCTACAGTGGCACGGAAGCTCCAACACCACCCAGTGACACTCCGGCGAGGGTCGATAGACCCAGCAGCGGTGCTGTGGCTGCGCTGTGACCTCATACAGGAGCTTGTATCGGCACTGCAGGTCCTAGTGGCTACTGGCGGCGCTCTGTAGCAAGTGCTAACGCCGCTGCCCAGCCTCTGCCAGCATCTCAATGGCTGTCTGAGGCCACGACTGGCGGAGATCCCCTGATCTCATCTTCTGCAGGCCTTGAAGACGTGCTGCGGTGACTAGAACCGAGGTTTACCAGTCTTCTCTACCCCTATAGGTCACTTACAGGACTTCTACGTCAGGAAGAGCACCGCTAGGGCCCTATCTATGCCTTAAGATCTGAAGGACATATTTCAGAACTGATTTCTATGGATTCCCAGTGAATTTGAGAGCAATGGCTGCTTCCGCATCATCAAGTTTATGAAGTGATCAAGATGATGACATACGTAGGCATGGTGCAATAAGAGCATGACAGGAGTCATCATGGTACGGGATGGCTGGTGGACTCTGGTGCCTCACAGCATCTTTGTGGTGATCGTAGTCATTTTCGATCACTCAGTTCTGTTGCACCAGGGAGAACGATGCAGGTTACCGATGGCAGACACGCTCCAGTTGTTGGCCAGGGGGAGGTGTCTGTTAGCCCTATGTTGCGGTTGTCGAGAGCACTATATGTACCGGAGTTTCCCATAAGTCTATTGTCCGTGAGTAGAATTACAAAGGATCTTCATTGTATGGTTATTTTTTATGACATTGGATGTATTGTTCAGGATAAGTTCACTGGGAAGATCGTCACCAAAGGTACAGAGGAAAATGGGCTTTATCACCTGGGCCAAGAGCCATTTGCAAGAGCTAGCAGGTACAATGGTGGGAGTGCCTTACAGTGGCATGTTCGTCTTGGTCACATGCCTCTGGATCACCTCAGGAGGGTGATTCCACATGTTTCACCTACTACTACTATTAGATGTGATGCTTGCCAATTAGGCAAGCATCATCAGTCTTCCTTTCCTGCCAGTGCTTCTCCTAGATCAGTAGCTGCTTTTGAGTTATTCCATATGGATGTCTAGGGACCAAGTAGAGTTCCAGACAGGATGGAACATCGGTATTATCTTGTTGTTGTTGATGACTTCACCAGAGTATCTTGGGTATTCCTTCTGAAGACCAAGGAAGATGTTGGACGTGCCATAGAGACGCTTCTCTTGGAGATCCGAACTCAATATTCTACTACAGTAAAGATTGTACAAACAGATAATGTCCTCGAGTTTTGCACTGGTAGAGTTACTGAGTTCTACAGGACTCATGGGATTATCCACCAGACCACTTGTCCTCATACTTCACAGCAAAATGGGGTTGCAAAAAGGAAGCACAGACACCTGGTAAAGATTGCCTGCACTTTACTTATTCACCACAGTGTTCCATATAGATACTGGGGAGATGCCATTTTGACGGCGTGTTACCTCATTAATAGGATGCCGAATTCAGTTCGTCACGAGCAAATACCAATTCTTCTGTTACATCCAGATGGCGAACTTTTTCACGTGTCTCACAGGACCTTTGGGTGTATTGTTTTTGTCCATGTGCCATCATCAGGTTGTGACAAGCTTGCCCCTTATGCTGTTAAGTGTGTTTTCTTAGGCTACTCCAGGAGTCAAAAAGGGTACCGATGCTATGATTTCATCCACCACAGGCATTATATCGGCAATGATGTGACTTTCCATGAGACGACACCATACTTTTCCGTTGTTGGACAGACGAGTGTTCATGATGATGCTGCTCCCATGCTTATTTCTCCAGTTCCACTTGAGGCGATTCCGATCTCCACACCTTTGCTAATTTCCGCAGAGTCTACTACCCCGTGAATGAGTACCAGAGATTACATGGTCCGCTGCAAACATATAGTAGACCTCATGCAACACTACAAAGGCCTCTACCTACCCTAGTGACTGATCTTCCACAGGAAGTCGAGATGGGTTCTGGTGTCATTGATCGTTTAGTTAGACCTAATCCCCCTAACAGTGCAGATCACCATAGTAATGAGGTTCCCTCTATAGAGACTCAGCCAAAGATACCACATGAGTCAGATCTTCCTATTGCCATTAGGAAGGCGCCCCACACGTGAGTCCAGATATTAGGTTGTAAGCAGTTTGGCTACAGATGATCTTGGTTCTCAGTTTAGTAGCTTCTATCATGCTCTTACAGCTTCATCCATTCCATCTACCTACCAGCAGGCCATGCTTGTTTCAAAGTGGCATCAAGCCATGAAGGATGAGATGGCAGCACCCCGGAGTAGACACACTTGGGATCTCACCTCACTTCCTACAGGTGCACGACTTGTTGGCTCTAGATGGGTGTTTGTCTTGAAGTACAACCCTAATGGGTCAATTTCAAGGTACAAGGTCAGGTTGGTGGCAAAGGGGTTCACCCAGACATATAGGGTAGACTTCTTTGATACTTTCTCTCCCGTTGCGTGGCTTGTCACTGTTCAGGTACTCATCTGTATTGCTGCCCACAGAAATTGGCAGTTACATCAGCTTGATGTGAAGAACGCCTTTCTTTACGACAATCTTCAGGAGGAAGTTTACATGCAGCAGCCTCTAGGTTTTGAGGTTCTAGGGGAGTGTGTCTACAGACTCCGAAAGGCCATCTATGGCCTAAAGCAGAGCCCGAGAGCTTGGTTTCAAAAGCTCTCAGATGTGTTGCAGAGGATGGGAATGCAGAGGTCATCAAATCATTCTCTATTTGTCAGGAAAACAGAGTGGCGTGGTAACTCTACTGGTTTATGCGAATGACTTGATTCTCACTGGCAATGATGAGGCTGGGATAAGACAAGTCAAGGAATCTCTTGCACAGGAATTTGTTATGAAGGATCTGGGCTAGCTTAGATATTTCTTGGGAATCAAGGACACTAGGACCAGAGATGGGCTTGCTCTTTCTCAACGCAAGTATGCGTTGGATGTTCCTCAGGAGATAGGTATGATGGAGTCCAAGTCAACCAATATTCCTATGGATCCCAAGGCACATCTCCATGATGAGATAGAGGCAGCAGATAGCAGAGCATACAGACAACTTGTGGGCAAGCTGTTGTACCTGACTATCACCAGACTAGATATTGCCTTAGCAGCAGGCAAACTTAGCCAGTTTATGGAAACGCCGACGAAACTACACTGGCAGACAGCTATGCAGGTGCTGAGATACTTGAAGAAAGTACCAAGTCGTGGTATTCTCTTTTTGAAAGGCTTGTCTACAACAGTGGTAGGATATTCTGACACTGATTATGCGGGATGTGTGCCTGATGGAAAATCCACCACTAGTTTTTGTACCTTTGTGGCAGGTAATCTGGTTACCTGGAGGAGCAAGAAACAGGGGGCAATTTCTCGCTCCAGTGTAGAGTCAGAGTATAGGGCAATGGCCCAGATTGCTGTGGAGATGGTCTGGATACGGTCTCTCTTGCATGATTTGCATGTCCAAATTGAATAGCCTATGGAGATGTGATGTGAGAATCGGGCAGCTACCTACATAGCTAACAACCCGATGTTCCATGAGCACACCAAACATGTTGAGATAGACTGTCACTATACTAGAGATCTTATACAATGTGGTTTGTTGCGCACTACTTATGTGGCATCTAAGGATCAGACAGATGATGTGTTCACGAAGCCTTTATCTCGCTCGGCGTTTGATTTCTGTTGTTCCAAGCTGAGCATTATTGACATCTATGCTCCAGCTTGAGGGGGAGTGTTGAGACTCCTATTTATCTTGTCTTTTCTTTCTGTTGCTAGTTATTTGTAGTTTGTTATTTCTTTATGGACATGCATTGTCTTTTACCCACATCTCTCTCTATATATAAAGAGATGTAGGGTTTCCAAGGAATTGATATTGGAACATTTCTTCCGACTACTATGGAGCACTATAAAGCCCACCCTATCACCAAAGGTTATGTGCAAACCTTTGCGATAGACTACTTTGCAACCTTCTCTCCGTAGTGCAGCTTAACTCCATCAAAATCCTACCTTTTGTGGTCGTCAACCAGAGGTAGATCGTTCATTGGTTGGATATCAAAAATGTGTTCCTTTATAGAGACCTAGAGGAGGAGGTTTATATGCAACAACCTCAAGGCTTCATCAGTCATGTTAGAAGGTTTACAAGCTAAAGAAGGCCATGGTTCGAGAGATTTAGAAATGTTGTACAAGAACATGGCTTTACGAAGTCTTCTACCAACCACTCAGGATTCACATTGCATAAGGAGACAAGATCAGTGATTTTAATTATTTATGTGGACAACATTCTATTGATTGGCAATGACAGAAGGCATAGAGAACACCAAAGCCTTGCTACATTCACTGTTTGTTACTAAAGACTAGGCCTCATTAACTATTTTCTTGGCATAGAGGTACAACACATAGGACTTGTCTTGTCTCAACAAAAGTATGTGTTAGACATGCTGAACTAAGTTGGTATGCTTGGGTGCAAACCAGCTTGTGTCCCTATGGATCCTTCATTGCCTCTTGCAGATGTAGACAGTCTTTTGTTGCAGGATGTGACCAGATGTTATGCCATGGTTGTGAAGCTATTATACTTGATAGTTACTAGGCCCGAAATTGCCTTTGTTGTGGGACGACTAAGCCAGTTCATGCAGACACCTAGGGAAGTCCATTGGGATGGAGTCTGCTAGGTGTTGAGATACCTAAAGTGTGCCCCTCGGAAAGGGCTCCACTTCCAGAACCATGACCATCTTGACATCTATGGTTACTCTGACGATGACTATGCTGGGGCACATGAGAACAAGAGGTCTACCACTAGATACTACACCTAGGTGGGGGGCAATCTTGTCACTTGGAGGAGCAAAAAGCAAGCAATGGTCTCTAGATCGAACACTAAATCAGAATATAGAGCCATGTCGCACACTACCAGTAAGCTATTATGGGTATGGTCTATTCTGCAAGATTGTGGAGTCTTCAATTAAGAACCTATTCCTATGTTCTGCAATAATAAGGCGGCCACATTCATTGCAAATAACCCTGCATTTCATGAGCGAACTAAGTATATTGAAGTGGATTGCCACTTCATTAGAGAGGTCATCGCAAGCAAGAAGATCTTCACACCCTACATTAGCATCAAAGACTAAATTGTAGATATCTTCACTAAAGCGCTCTCCGAGAAGTGGCTTGAAGTATTATGTTCCAACCTAAGCATGTTAGATGCCTATGCTCCTGCTTAAAGGGGAGTGTTGAGTTGTACAGGTTGGTTTTGATCTACGTGGTACTTGTTTATTTGTTTAAGGGTATGGTGTTATTTTTCCCTTTGTGTCACTTTATATAAAGGTATCTAGGGCTCCGTAGAATAAACAACTGATTCATTTGTCACAACAAATATATTTCCTTAAGAATACAAGATTATGTCATAGTTAAATAACCATATACATAAATCAATAATGGGATATGAAATGATTGTAATTTTGGACTAGAAAGGGGGTGAGATTTACGTCATACGAAATAATGTAAAAATATAAATGAACAATCTCACAAAGACATAAAGGATTTCTAGGTGGAAATCCAAACTCGGGTAAAAACCACCACCTAAGCCTGTCAACTTAGGATTTCTCGATCTACCTAGTAAATCAAATCCACTAACGAACTACTTAACTGAGGGTAGTTCAACCTCTTACAACTACACTACTTTGAACAGAGGGTAGCATACCTCAAACCTTCCTCTCCACGAGGAATATTTTTGTTGAGAATTAGGTTGAGGGTTTAGTGCCACATCGAAAGATGTGGACTTTGTGTGTAAATGGTGGCTTATAAATAGGTGTGTACTCCCACATTCCTTTGAGAAGAAGAAATACAAATCAGTGCCCTATCAAGGCCTTCTCCCATGGTTTTCTCCCCACTCTTTATGAGTAGGGTTTCCACGTAAACCCAAATGTTCCATGATTATTTTATTACTTTAATTTATACTTTCGCTTAATTTTCTTTTCAACTATTTTGTCTCGCAACAGAGATGGAAATTCGCAAAACGAATACCCAACCAAAAATAAAAAGGAAAACAAGTAAACCTATAGAGCCACAGAGTAATTTAAACTATGCTACATAGGCAAGGGTTCTCCCTTTAATCGGAAATATGTAGGCGTGATCGCAATAGAGTTTCGGTGCTCTCAAATTTCTTGAATAAGGCTTGGAGAACAAGAACTCTTTTCTATCTCTTGTTTGACACAACTATGGTGGAAAGTATTCTATCTAGGTGTGATTTGCTTAGGAAGAGTCACCTTCTATTTATAAAGGTCCTAAGAAGTGTTCAAAAGGCTTAGGAAGCCTCTTGTAGCCGTTGGGAACAAGTCACAAGAGATTAGGCCAAAATCCTAACGAAATCAAGGTCATTATGACTCTAATAGAGTTATCAAATGTCTAATAATCAGGTCAGAAGTCTGGTCAAACGTCTGATGTCGAGTTTAGACGTTTACTCTAAAGGGTCAAAGTCCCTGATCTTATTGGATCGAAATAGTGATCTAGGCGGACGTCTAATGTGCCACTATAAAATGTCCAGCACTAAAGTTAGACATCTAATGATAGGCGGGTTTGTTTTTGTTTTGACTAGATCCAAACAGGATTCTAGATCTTAAGGGTCAGACAACAGACTAGACATCTGTCATACAGTCTGGACATCTGGAAACTAAGGGAATTGATTCCAAGGACCAATAGTCGGATATGGGTCTGACATCCTCAGATCTAGGTCCAACGTCTCTTTATTAGATGTCTGTACACCTCTACAGACGTCTAGAAAAAGCATTACTTGATTAAAAGGTAATCCTCGAAGATATTGGTCTAACAAGCCAACGGTCCTCTAATTAGACATCTGGTAAGGTCATCAGACGTCTTGTAAGACATCTAGACTATAGACTGGTCGTTTGAAAGTAATAATCAGAGAACACTAAATCCGATCTAAGTGTTTGGATGTCTGTACTAACTATCAGACATCTCAAAGTCGATAATCAGACGTCTGATTAGGCTGTCTATTTACTATATTGGTCTTCTGATTCTATTCTAAGGTTTAACTAAGTGTCCTAGTGTAGGAATAGTGTTCCTAGGACTAAGGTATGATACTTTGGGATCTTTACATGAATCTAAGGAAATAAAAGAGCAAAGTACATAAAGACAAGTACATAATATATGAACAAAATAGACTTCTATCCTAAGCTCCTGCTCCACGCAGCTCCATCTTCTCTTCTCCATCAAGCTCTTCCAATCTATCATGGATGTAAGCTTGAGCTCATTCACACTTGAATTCATTTACATTTATCCTGAAACCTTAAACTCAATATAAATGTTAAATATCAAGTGTTTTGTTATCATCAAAATTAACGATCGTGGTACCCTTACACCAACAATCTCCCCATTTTTGCTGATTACAAAATCACAAATAATAATCAAAAACATTCTCTCCCTTTTTGACATCAAAAAGGTTTAATTAATTCTAATCATTTATCCTATACTCCCCCATAATACATGTTCTTCTAAATTTGGGTTAACTCCTTTTTGACATAATAACATTCTCTCCCTTTTTCATAACAAGATAACTATTCATTTGATTCATTAACTCTCCTTTTCTAATGGAAATATAGCTATAATCATTTTTTAAAATCTTCCCCTTTTTTAACTTAAGGAATTTTTTCTCCCATTTTAAAAGAGTCTAAACGTATAAGAAATGTTTATGTATCTCCCCCTTAATGATTGACACATAGCATATTAGTTTTTATCTCCCCCTATCTAAATGTTATTCATCAAAAAATTAGTGTAAAGAGATTTGCCTCACTTACCATGGCCAATAAAATGGCCCTTGAGATGGATGCCAAAACTGATGAGGCTCTCATCCGAAACTTGGAGGTCCGGGCACCAATGCCGGTCTCCAACCAAACTGCTGACGCATAGTGATTCGATCATCCGTTCGTCATCTCGTCGATCTTCTTATCTTCTTCCATGGTCCACTCTTTGGTACTCTCAATTCGAGTTGACAATTCTTGAGCTTGTAGGTCCAATCTTTCATATTGTAATCTCCTTTGAAACCTACAAAACAAGACTCAAGTTCTATCTTCGATATCCAAATCAGTTTGAATCCGAATTTGGTAGTGGGTCTCCTTGATGGAGATCCTTTCTCAACTTTTTGTCTAGAGCTATCTTTTTCACTAGAAAAACCATCTAATTTACTCATCAAACTACTTGAGTTTTCCTTAAGACATGCAAGCTCATTCTCTATAACATGCATCTTGATTTTTAAATCAGAAATTTATGTTTTTAAGCTAGTATTTTCCATAAGCAAATTACTATTTTCAATGATTAGGTTATGATTCTCTAACAACAGTCTATCCTTTTCAGAAATGTTGGAACAGGAACTAATTTCTAGAACTTTAATTTAAGTTTATAATCTTTCATTTTCAGATTTTAAAATACTATGATTCTTTTTCATATTTTTATTTTCTACTTTTATTGACTTACTAATTTCATAAAGATCTTCTAGTGTTTCTTGTAATTCTAAATTGGTAAAAAAATTTACTTCATCGTCGAAGTTGTCATTCCTAAGATCCACTAATGCCATGAATCCCATGCAAGCGATTTCATTCATTGTTTTGGGATCTTCTTTCTCCTCCAAGGTTGTATCATCCCATGTGGCTTGAAAAGCCTTCTTGTATCTCTTTTCCTTCTCCTTCACCTTCTCTGTTTTTGAATCCCTGCAAAACTTAAAAAATTTCTTAAATAAAATCCTAAGGTCCTCATTGTCGGAACTTACCTCGTTATTAAAAGCAGCTTTGAAGGCAAGGCTCTTCCTTAGCTTTGGCTCCAGTGTCTCCTTCCTCTTTTGCTTCAACTTCGTTTCATAGGCCATGAGACTGCCTAAGAGATCCTCCATGTTGAGCTCCTCAACTTCATTAGCCCCTTCGATGGCGGTGACCCATTATTCCCAATCCGATCCAAAGGAACGAAGAAGCTTTGGTTGAAGCTCCCCCTAATAAAAGTCTTCCCTAAATCTTTAAGATTGTTCACTATGAGAGTGAACCTAGTGTACATCTCACTTAAAGATTCATTAGTCTTCATGAAAAAGGATTCAAACTCTTGACTAAGTAAATTGATTTTAGATGATTTTACCTTGGAAGTACCTTCATGAGTTACCTCAAGTGTGCCATATCTCGTATGCTGTGGCGCACTGCGAGATGTAGTTGAATTCCTCCAGGCTCAACACAATATAACGTGCTCATCATTTTTGCGTTGAGAGATAGCTCCCGAGTTTATTGTTGAGAATATCCTACCTTGGGCCTCTCCGAGATGGCATATGGCACTTCGCACCGCTGCCATATCGTGTAGTTATTTACCTGAAGCCATGTCTACATTCGAAGCTTCCAATATGAGTAGTTGCTCCCATATGTGCCATATCTCGTATGCGGTGGCGCACTGCGAGATGTGGTTGAATTCCTTCAAGCTCAACACAATATAACGTGCTCATCATTTTTGCGTTGAGAGATAGCTCCCGAGTTTATTGTTGAAAATATCCTACCTTGAGCCTCTCTGGGATGGCGTATGGCACTTCGCACCGCAGCCATATCGTGTAATTATTTACCTGAAGCCATGTCTACATTTGAAGCTTCCAATACAAGTAGTTGCTCCCATCGATGAATGGCGGGCAGGTAGTTGATTATCCCTCAGATGGTCTTGCCGCGAGCAACCTCCCCTCCATGCTTGGATCTTTGCCGGTGTGTTACGCCGATGATGCGAGACATGCTTTGATACCAATTGTAATTCCAGACTAGGAGGGGGTGAGATTTGCATAATACGAAATAATGCGGAAATATAAATGAACAATCTCACAAAATGCAATCTCACAATGACACAAAAGATTTTTAGGTGAAAATCCAAACCTAGGTAAAAACCACCACCTAAGCCTCTCAACTTAGGATTTTTCGATATACCTAGTAGATTAAATCCATTAACTACTTAACTGAGGCTAATTCAACCTCTTATAACCATGCTACTTTGAACCGAAGGTAACGTACCTCAAACCTTCCTCTCCATGAGTATTTTGTCTCGCGATGGAGACGAGAATTCGCAAGGCAAATACCCAACTAAAAACAAAAAGAAAAACAAGTAAACCTATAGAGCCACAAAGAGTAATTTAAACTATGCTACTATAGGCAAGGGCTCTCCCCTAAATCGGAAGCATGTAGGCGTGATCGTGGCAGAGTTTCGATGCTCTCAGATTTGTTGAATAAGGCTTGGAGAGCAAGAACTCTTTTCTATATCTTCTTTGACAACTATCATGGAAAGTATTCTATCTAGGTGTGTTTTGCTTAGGAAGAGTCCTCTTTTATTTATAGTGGTCCTAAAAAGTGTTTGGAAGGCTCAGGAAGCCTCTTCTAGCCATTAAGGCAAGCCACAAGAGATTTAGCCAAAATCCCAACGAAATCAGGGTTATTATGACTCTGACAAAGTTATCAGACATCTAATAATCGGTCAGACATCTGATGTCGAGTTTGGGCATCTGCTCTGAAGGGTCAAAGTCTCTAATCTTATTGGATCAAAACAGGGATCTAAGTAGATGTCTGATGTGCCATTTTAAGACATCTGGCACTAAAATTGGATGTCAATAATAGGCAGGTTTGTTCCTATTTTGACCAGATCTAAATAGGGTTCTAGATCTTAAGGGTTAGATGACAAGCTGGACGTCTGTCATAAAGTCTGGACGTTTGGAAACTAAGGGAATTGATTCCAAGGACCAATAGTCGGATATGGGTCTGACAGCCTCGGATTTGGGTTCGTCTCTTTATCAGACGTGTGGACACCTCTACGGATGTCTGGAAAAAGCATTAATGTGATTAAAAGGTAATCTTTGAAAATATTGATCTGACAGGCCAACGATCCTCTAATTGGATGTCTGGCAAGGTTATCAGACGTCTGGACTGTGGGCTGGTTGGCTGAACGTAATGATAACAGAACACGAAATCCAGCCTAAGTGTTTGGACGTATGTACAAACTATCAGACTTCTTAAAGTCCAAAATCAGACATCTAATGATAATGTTAGACATCTGATTGGGCTATCTGATTACTATATTGGTCTTCTGATTCTATTCTAAGGCTTGCCTAAGTGTCCTAGTGTAGGAATAGTGTTCCTAGGATAAGGTATGGTACTTTGGGTTCTTCACATGAATCTAAGGAAATAAAAGAGCAAAGTACATAATGACAAGTACATAATATATGAAAAAAATAGACTTCTATCCTAAGTTCCCGCTCCACGCAAGGCTCCATCTTCTCTTCTCCTCCATCAAGCTCTTCCAATCCGCCATGGATGTGAGCTTGAGCTCCTTCACATTTAAATCCATTTACATTTATCTTGAAGCATTAAACTCAATGCAAATGTTAAATACCAAGTGTTTTGTTATCATCAAAATTAACAATCGTGGTGTCCTTACAACAACGATTAATAGATGAATATGATTTAATAATTTTGAATTGCAATAATGAAGATAGATCAGCTACTTAAGATTTAAGAAGGGTTAAGTAATAACTTAAGATCATCAAGATAAAAGATTCTTATATAGTTTAAGAAATAAGATTCAATGAAAATGTCGACTACAAGTGATAACATTAAACATCATATAAGGACCAGTGATGGAGTAGACACTGATTCAAGGATGATGCCTTGGTCCAAAGTTGCGACCTATCTAGCCAAAATTGTGCATACATTTAATTCCACCAATGTTGCACCATTGTTAAATCTATACTACTCCAAAAATATTAATTGTTAATGAAATAGATTGACTCAGTTTGACTGAAAGCTAAAATCTAAAGAATCAAGAAAGGTAACAATAAGAAGCCCAACATAATAATTAATAATTGGGGGAGTGAGGTGGGACCTATCCAAATCTAGACGGGACTGCCTAGTGTTAGCAGCAAGTAATAAAAGGAAATGAAAAAAAAGAATTATGATGAATAATTTAAAATAGAATACTTAAATTGAAAGGAATAATATGAAGCTTCCTTATAAGATAAAATAACAAAATGTGAAAGTGAACATAATAATTGAGTGGTGAAGAATGACATTGATGATCGATTGATGTAAGATCAAGATAACATGCTTGAAATGCAATTTGAAAGACCTATTTAAAGAAAACTATTGAATTTTGGCAACGCAATCGGTATATGTTGCATTACTCAAAGTTTCTTAATTTATGAATTCCCTTAAGTTACATACTTAGTCGCAAGACTAACTTTTGTGAAATCAGGCACAAGTTTTGCATATGAGGAATCTTAATTTTGAGTTTCTCCATTATTATGGATGAAGAATTGAGATGACTAAAATGTAATAATTGATGACTATTGGAATATCTCCTTGTTAGAATAATGATTGGTTTTTACTGATTCTATTTAATTTGATGCTCGTTAACTTCCATTATGAAACATGATCAACAATAATGGTGTTCCTTTTCACATCCTTTTAAGTTTCAAAAACAAAAATGTTGCACTTCCATATTTATTAACAAATTTGAGACATGGAATGTGACAACCCCACGGATCAAAATGAAGCAACTGGAACAATCAAGAATAATGGTGTTCCTTTTCGCATCCTTTTAAGTTTCAAAAACAAAAATGTTGCACTTCCATATTTATTAACAAATCTGAGACATGGGATGTGACAACCCCACAAATCAAAATGAAGCAACTAGAACAAGGAATTAACACTACGACCCTACTGACTAGGGAAGGAACTCCTGTGAAGTTTTCCTAGTTGACAAACCTTGCACTAGAAAGTAGTAGTAGGAATTTGTCGAATGACTAGTTGGAGTTTGGGTAATGATAGATATCCAAATCTCAAATGCCAAAGATAATTGAAGGATCAAGAAAAGAAACAATAATTTAACCGGCATATGGCAACTTCAACAGGAATAAACATCCCCCTCCTCATAGCCTCAACCAATCACCTGCCCCGTTAGTATATTCTCAAACATGGAACATCACTAAACATAGCTCTATAGTTAAATCCCTTTAGAATTCGACTAACAGAAAGTAAGTTCAAGGTTATGAGGCAAGTAAGACATTATGTAGTCGTATGTGTGGAGCTATTGGAAATTCTCCTTCATCAGTGAAGGCAGATTGTCTCCCATCAGCCACAGGGATAGTCCTCCAAGGTAAGATAGGCTGCAATTGAGAGAACTACTGTGTCTTCCCACATATATGTCAGGAGGCTCTTAAGTCCATAAGCTAGTCAGTATCCTATGCACTAGTATGACAAGCAAGACATACCTGTAGGACCTACAAAGGCAGTAATATCTACATTCCTAGAGAAGGAATTGTAAGTGATTGCAATCGGTATGGTAGATATCCCCTTGGCTCTGGTGATGGGTACAGTCTCTATCACTGCCTCAAGAGCTGCTATCGCCTGATGTGCACTCACATGCTTTCTATGCTTAGTCTATCATGTATGGTCAATATGATCCAGTTTCCCACAATATAAGCATTGGGGCCTACCACACCCTTAACCTCTACAACCTCATCCACATCCTCGAGTGGATAGTCCTACACCCTTGCCTCTTCCCTGAGAGGTAGCTAGGGCAAATGCCTATTCTCCACGAGCTAAAGAGGATAAAGAAACGAGTCTACTCAATCAATTATAAGCTTCCTCTATGGAAGGTATCTCAAGCAGGGTCAACATCTGGGATCTAGCTGCATCATAAGTGGGGTCTAACCCAGTAAAAAAGTGCCCCACCATAGTTTATGCCCTGTATGTCTTTTGAGACTCACAAGAGCACACAAGAGCATACACATTAATCCTCTCAAAGGTAGACTTTAGAGCAGAATAGTACTACAGTAATGGCCTTCCTATCTCTTATGCATTATCTCATGGTAAGGCTAGAGGATGCAAGTTGCATTCTTGTTCTAAGAGTATATCTACTAAAGGTTCTCCCACATCTCTTTTGTTGTCTTGTAATACATGATCTCTGTGGAAGTCCTCAAGGTGGTGGTATTCATAATCTACATTCTAACAATGGCATCATCCTTCCATGAAGAGTATTTCCTGATGTTCTCCATTGGCTCTGACTCAAAGAGTATGTGTTCCTTGTCATAGCCCTCAACAACGTTAAGAATTGATTGTGACCAAAGCGCATAGTTGGACCCATTAAACTTCACGATCAGGTCAAAAAAGGGATTTTTGAACTCTACATGGGTTACGTCGCCTTGAGTGGTTGAGTCGACAATCTTTGAGGCCATATTGTCAATAAGATTAGAGATTCACATCAGAACCCTTAACAACAATCACAAAACTACTAAAAAATCATGGATCAACCACCATCCACTTAGAAAACACATATTTAGTTGTCATTTTGATCTAAAACTCCATGCATCAGACTTAAAATATCCTTAATAACCTTAAAAGCTACTCTGGTGGTGTGCAAGTGACCAAAAAGGACCTCTGGTGATGGGTTATGGTGCTACGGCAACCGAGGAAGCTAACCACTGGTGACAGCAAGGAGGCTTCAGATGACCACTTCAAAACCATCCCTAGGTCAACAGACACTTTCCCAACCCTCCTTAGAACCTCCCTTGATTTGCAACAAGTAGATGGGTCAGGTGGTAGCTGCCCACACTGTAATGGCATTAGGTGGCAAAGGATCGACAATAGGGGTCCCCCTTGGGCTGTATGCCCTAGGGTTAGACATATTTTGATGTTGTTTTGGATTTCTCTCTCCTTAAGGTGTTGCATAATCCAAAGAGGAGATGAGAAACCTTAAATTATTTAGTGGAGAAGAAAAATAAGGAGAAATCAAGTAGGTACCAAGCTCTGTCCTAGGACTACCATGTTATTAGACTTGCGTAGTCCTTATGCCAATGTTCCTTTTTGTTTAATCTTTTATTTCCACTCTTGTAAGGGCAATCTTGTATTTTCCCTTCCTAAGGTTCTGTTCCTGTATAAGGGACCAAAGGTTACGTGAACTAATAAGAACACTCATTTTCTTTCTACATGGCATCAAAGCGGCAGTCCTAGGTTGGCGTCTAACACCTCCTTGCTCTCCCTCACTCCTTTCTTCTCCACCAAAAATACTAAGAGAATCCACTGTTCTTCTCACCAGAGTGTCACCTCAGCTCTACCTCGCCAATGAGGGGGTCGCTTGGCAATCGCCGACCAAGCTAACCCCTTCCGATGGACCCTCACCGGTGCAACGGCTACCGGGAAGCCGTTAAGACTTCGATGTCACCTAATGTCGACCCCCCTGCAGTTCAGTTCGAATCCCCTTTTGGGGCCTTGAATCAGGTTGTTTAGGGCTCCCTTGGGCATCTATTGATTGTGCCCTACCTGAGGTGGTCATACCTTACCGCCATCTTGTCAAACAATCACCAAAGCATCACTATCTTGCCGAAAAGTGCAATTTCAGCCACTGATGTAAGGTTGTAGCCATTTCTTTCACACTGTTAGTTGATTTTCCGACCTCCGATCAGTAGGGATGTCTTCTAAAGTGCTAGTGACATCATCTCACAGCGATGGAAGTCAAGGGGAGTTCAAAAGCCCATTCTTTGGCCGATTGTGAAGTTGAACGGGTTAAACAACCCCCTATAGTCCCGGTCAATCCTCAATATGGTGGAGGGTCATGACAAAGAGCATATCCTCCTTGACTCAGAGCCAGAGCAAAAGGTATGCAAGTATGCCACATGGAAGAAAGACAATGCTATGGTCCGTGCATAGTTTATGAACACGACCATTAGCAGAATTGCTATAGAGATAATGTATTACAAAACTGCTAAATAGATATGAAAAAATTTACGACATACTTATTCACAAGACAACAATGCCGCCAGGATTCTTTAGTTGCACCATGCGATTGCCTATATAAGGCAATATGGACAACCCCTATCCCAGTACTACTCTTACCTAAGTCTGCATTTAAGAGACTCAAAGCCTATAGTCTCGTATGCACTTATGCGAGCCAAAATGAGTGTTGAGCACAAATCATGGTTGGTCATTTTCTTGCTAGTTTGGATCCAGCTTATGAAGAAGCCAAATCTCAGATGCTGATGTTACCAAAGATTCCCTTGATTGAGGAGACATACAATAGGTTGAGCCGTCTTGATGTTACTCTTGCATCTACTGAACATAGGGAGCACACTTCTACTATGGTTGTGTCTCCTAGCCGTGGTAGGGGATCTAATCAGGCCACCCAGGGTTTTATCCGTGGACGAGGAGGACAGAGTCGCCCTAGAGTTTAGTGCTCCTACTACGAGAAGAATGGGCACTTGGAAGATAGTTGTTGGTCCGAGCATGGATGCCCTGCCACTGGTCATCAGGCTATTACTGGGACTGAGACTACCTTGGAGTCTCCTTCTATCAAACAGGCAGAGTATGATGATTTGGTTCACAGGGTTTCTTAGCTTGCTTCTTCTACCACCGTTGGTCAGACCCCTCAAGGTGATACTGTTGCAGTTGCTACTTCCTCGGGTGTATGTCTTGCTTGCCATTTCAGTAATGACACGCTAGATTGGTTGGTGAATCCTAGGACATCTCGCCACATCTGTAGGAAGACCTAGTAGTTTGTCAGGTTACATCCACAGAACAAGCCATTGTTGTATTTAATGGCCGTAGTTCCTTAGTTACTAGCCATGGAGAGGTTCAGCTATCTCCAAGTATAAGGCTGCAAGATGTTCTTCATGCTCCTGATTTTCCTTTGAGTTTGCTCTTTGCTAGTCGCACTACTAAAGAATTGCATTGTAGAGCTATTTTTTATGCTATGACATTGGTGTTTCAAGATATGCCGATACATAGGGAACATGATTGGTTATGGTCGTGAGAAAGGGAGTTCTACTTCCTACTTCAAACTCCTTATGTAGGTCCTGTAAAGATTTCTAGAGGCACCAGTTACTTGTGGCACCTGAGATTTGGAGACCTTCCTCTGCCAAAGCTTTGTTGCATTATTCCCCATATTGCACCGACTGCTACATTTCAATGCAAGACTGGCCAACTCGGGAAGCACCACAAGAGTTCCTTTCCCAGCAAGTCGTGCCGTAATGCTTCTAGTTTATTTGAGCTTCATCTTAATGTGTGGGGTCCTAGTAGATCTCTTGACAATATGAGACATCAGTTTTATCTTGTTGTGGTTGATGATTTCTGTTGTCTATCTTGGGTTTTTCTACTTAAGTCCAAATCTAAGGTTGGCACTGTAATCACAAACTTCATAGCTGAAATAAAAAATCAGTTTAGTACCCATGTAAAAATTGTGAGAACTAATTATACCATTGACTTTTGCACCAGTGCCCTTCGCCTTTTATATCAATCTCATGGGATTATTCACCAGACCACATGCCCATACACCTCCCAGCAAAATGGAGTAACAGAAAGAAAACATATGCATATTCTTGATGTGGCCCAAACTCTCCTTATCCAGCATAATGTCCCTATCTTATACTAGGGTGATGCGGTCCTAACTGTTCGCTACATAATCAATTGTATGCCGTCCACTGTCATTAATGAGCAGATCCCCTACTATATTTTATTTCTTGACAAAGAATTATTTAGTGTGCCCCCTAAAGTCTTTAGATGTGATGCCTCTATCAACTTTCATGGTCCTTCTCATGACAAGCTATCTCCTTAACTGGCCAAGTGTATTTTTGTAGAATACTCCAAGACTCAAAGGGGATATAAATGCTATAACCCCATTAGGCGTAAGCAGTTTCTCAGTGCCAATGTGTCCTTTGAATCCACTGCATACTATTATATCTCTATCGCTCGTTTAGTTGCTCTAGAACCTATTGAGAAGGCTAAGTTACCTATGCCCATGCCTACATAGATGGTAAATGGGACTACTCGTGGTTGAGTTGTACAGCAAGGTTGGCAGCCCCAGTTTGTTTACTCTCACCACCGTCCTCAGCAACAACAGGAGCAACATGATACCTCCTCCTCCAAAGCTATTATCATCACCTACCCCTCAGGTAATCCCTATATCTAGCATGACTAACATTGCTTCTAGTGACTCGGTTTCAGATTCTTTAGCCCCTGCTCCATCTGGTGATAACCTAGGTCCCGATGATCTTGATGTTCCTATTACTCTGGGGAAAGGATCCCGATCATGCACTCTTCATCCTCTTCCATTCTATGTCTCTTTAGCATGCTTGTCACCTAAACATCGGCAGCTTATCTCAACTCTATCTACTATTCATATTCCACATTTACATCAGTATGCCTTGGGAGACTACCATTGGAAAAATGCTATGCTGGAGGAGATGTCCACTTTGCAATCAAGAGGAACTTGGACTCTTGCTGATCCCCCGGTCAATGGGACCATGGTTGGCTGCAAGTGGGTATTTGCAATTAAGCATCGCCTAAATGGCTTTGTTGAGTGCTACAAGGCCCATTTGGTGGCTAAGGGATATACACAAACCTATGGCATTGACTACTTTGATACCTTCTCCTTGGTTGCATGCATGCCTAAGCTTTGTATTCTTATTTTTGTGCTGGTCTATCTGAATTGACGCTTGCTTCAGCTTGATATCAAAAATGCCTTCCTATATGGGAACCTGGATAAGGAGGTCTACATGCAGCAACCTCTTGGTTTTGAGGCTAAGGGGGAGTGTCACAAGATATGAAAACTTCATAAGGCCATTTATAGCCTGAAGCAAAGCCCCAGGGAATGGTTCCATAAATTGTTTGATATTGTTGCTCAGATTAGGTTTCGCAGGTCTACTTTTGACTACTCACGATTTGTTAAAAAGACATCTAGCAGGCAAGTGGTCATGCTTGTGTATATGGATGACAATAGTTTGACAAGGGATGATACTATTGGTATATCAAGAAGTTTCTAAATGAGCACTTTGTAACAAAATATCTAGGCCCCCTTAAGTATTTTCTAGGAATTGAGGTTGCCTGCAATGAGAAAGGTGTTGCGATTTGCCAGAGGAAGTATGTGTTGATCTTCTGAAGGAACTGGGCATGTCTAGAGCCAAACCTGCCTCTATTCCTATGGACCCTGGTGTTCATCTATATGATGATGCTACTAAGCCGGTTGATGCCAGCCAGTTCGGAACCTTGGTTGAAACTTTGCTATATGTAAAGTGATACGACCTAATAGATCACTTGTTGTAAGCAAAGTAAGTCAATTCATGGATAAACCCAGGATGAGCCACTGAGAGGCTGCTATGATGGTATTGCACTACCTTAAACATGCACCAGGAAAAGGGCTTCTGTTCTCATGGGGTGGAAGTCTGGAGGTGATGGACTATGCAGATGCAGATTATGCCAGGTGCCCTAACGACAGAAAGTCCACAACAAGCTTCTGTACCTTTGTGGGTGGCAACCTAATAACTTACCGTAGTAAGAAGCAGAATGTTGTTTCTCATTCTACTACTGAGTCCAAGTAGAAGACAAGGGCGCAAGCATCCATTGAGTTGATGTGGATCAAATCTATCCTCGATCTTTAGGTATCTGTTGTTTAGCCTTATGAAACTAAGATGCGATAATTCTGCTACCATGTTTCTTGCCAACAATCCAGCTTTTCATGAGCACACAAAGCATGTTAAGGTAGATTGCCACTACACCTAGGATTTGATTGTCAAAGATCACATTCAGACTGCCCCAATCACATCAGTAAACCAGGCTACTGATATGTTCACCAAGGCTCTTCCATGGGCCAACTTCGACCACAACCCTTCCAAGTTAAGCATGATTAATATCTATGCTCCAACTTGAGAGAGAATGTTACTAGACTTGCTTAGTCCTTATGTCAATGTTCCTTTTTTGTTTACAACCTTTATTTCCACTCTTGTAAGGACAATCTTGTATTTTCCCTTCCTAGGGTTCCATTCCTATGTAGGGGACTTAGGGTTACGTGAACTAATGAGAACACTCATTTCATTCTACATACCACTCTAATACCATGTAGAGAAATGGAGTTGCGTCATCTTCCAAAGAAAACCCTAGGCCTCTATTTATATAGAAAGGCTAGGGAAAACTATGCATAAGCCCTGAAGGAAAGGGAAAAATAACAAAATTGTGAAAGAAAAGGAATAACTGTAAGGATAAAACTCTCTACAGTTTGCATTTTCTATCAAATTGATTGCACATATACCCTCCACCCATATCCAATCCTAACCATATAAGAGTTTTACTTATTTGCATTTTTGTTGCATTCTTAAAGATAAGAAACTTCTTCTTTTGAAAAAGAAAAATGATGATTATTGGAGATCAATAATCATCCAAATAATTGCATTAATAAAATTGGAACGGACCTACAAATTTGATTACCAAAAATCACACCAAAAAGAAACCTCCCTAACAATATTCTTCACCCAACAATGTTCTCCCCGAAAAAGGACTGCAGTACATTGTAGCCATAAACACCATAAAATAGCAGAAGCCATGATCCACCCTGCTGTGTCAGTGCTGACATAATTTCGGAAGGAGACCCAGAAATTATCTGCTGACGATATATCCACTGTACAAAGTCTGAAAAATTGCCACACCTGTTTGGCGATCTCGGGAGAAAAAACAAGTGTAGAATATCCTCATCTACATCATGGCAAAGGGAGCACCTCACATCCAAGTTGCAGACCAAGTTCTTCTTAAACATTTCGTTACAATCTTCCCTCTCTTAAGAAGCCAAAAAAAAAATTTAATCTTCAGGGGCAGAACAATAAGAACTGATCTCAGTTAATTGAGGTGCAGCAGAACTAATTTTATTATATGCTCCACTAACGGTGAAGTTTCCATGTCTCCAAATCATCTTGTCAGGCTTGTTTAGGACAGGATGTAAGTCTGAAATTGAAGACAACAGCTGCTGAAACTCTGAAAAAGTTGCCTCGGACAGACCTGACGGGAGGATCAAATTCCAAGATCTTGACAAATTATCCCAGACATTGGAGACGGTTTCAGTTTCATTGCTGACCTGCTGGAATATACAGAGGAAAAGGCTCGCAAAAACACATTAGCAGTCCAGTCATCCTTCCAAAACCTGAAGCAATCTTCCTTACCCAGAACTGGAGAAAAATCCAACGCAAACTCCTGTAGAATCGGTCCTATAGATCTCCAAAAGGCAGAGTCCCCATGTCTCATCATCGCTCTCTCATGCAAAATCATGTTAGATCCATATGAGTCCAGCAGCAAGTTGGCCCACATAGAATTCACACCAGAGACCACATTAAATACCCATTTGAGAAGTAAAGCCTTGTTGAAAACTTTAAGTGGACATATCCCCAAACCACCCTCTTGTTTTGGCCGACATAGCTCATTCCAATCAACCAATTGCAGAAAACTCCCCTCAAAATCAAGCCCCTTCCAGACATAAGTTGGTGCGCCCGCTCCCTATAAGGCGCTTCCTGTGCGGGGTGCACGGGTTCGATCCCCCGTGGCATGCCCAATCGCACATAGTGTCCTCATGGGGGGATGCATCGCTGATGTTGTCCCCGCCTTGACTCGGCGTCGGAGAGTGGCCGTAGCTGAGATCACAGAGGTGCTCCGTGGCAAGAGAGAAATTCGGGGGGGTGGGGTCTCCCCCCTCCCTCCCTTTAAAAACAAATCAAGCCCCTTCCAGAAAAATCTCTTGTGAGCAATCTCCAACTTTTTCATCACTTTTTTCGGTGATTTGAAAATGGATAAATAGAAAGCCAATATGGATGACGACCGATTTGAGAAGCACTAAACACCCACCCCCAGACAATAACTTCCCACTCCAAGATGATAGCCGACTCATAATATGCTCCAATAATGGATTCCAATCTGACACCAAAAACCATTTTCCCCTAAGCAAGAGACCCAAATATCTGACCAACAAATGCGCAAGCAGTGAAACCAAAGTGTTTTTAATCTCCACCACATTACCATCCAAATTCAATAGGACACACATAGACTTACTCCCATTAATTCTCAAACCTAAAATCTCCACGAAAATTGTAGCCAAAGAGCAAAGGTGTTCCACCTCGGTAAGACCACCTTCTATAAAGAAAGTAGTGTCATCAACATATTGCAAGAGGGGCATAAGAAGAGAATCATCCCCTTCGACTGAAAAACCTAACATCAAGCCACCTTTCTAGGCCTTAAAAGCTAGGTTTGCCAGAGTATCCACAACAATGTTGAAAAGGAGAGGTGCCAACGGGCACCCCTAATGAACCCCTCATCGTTGAGTCCAAGAACCATCTGAACAATCATTCACCAACACCGAAAAAGATGTATTAATGCATCTCTTCTTCAACTGCACCCACTATTCAGGGAAACCCCTCCTAAGAATTTCCCAAAGGTATGACTAAGACACAGAGTCGTAAGCCTATAAGAAATCCACCTTCCATAAGAAAGCAACAGTCCCTCTTCTCCACGAGGCCACCATCTCCTCAACCAACACAAAGGATTCCTACAAAGATCTACCCCTAATGAAGGCTAATTGAACTGGACTAATGATCCTAAAGAAAACCCCTCCCAATCTATTGGCAAACACCTTTGAAACTAGCAAATAGACAACATTTCCTCTTCTATGGCTTATTGTCATCTTGGATCAATTAGAGCTTAATAATGTGACATGTGAAAATGAGTGGTGGACAATGAAATGCAGAATCACCTAAACGAGGATCAAGACATGCCATCATGCACAATTGGATATATGATATATGATATAGCTATAGTTTGCCTTCCACAAGGCAATAGATTATTCCAAATCAAGTAAGACATGTCGATTATCATCTACGTCGTTTGTTGCATCATGCACTTGATTGGAGAATGAATGATCATTAGCCATCACATCATCTATACCCTCACCTTTGGAGAAGATAGTTGTGAAGGCTTAAAAGGGGAAAGATGACAACTATACACGACCATGCTCCTGAAGATGTGGCTTCGAATGTTAACAACAATGGAGTTTCCTCTTCCAAATCGACAGCGAAAACCAAGTCGACCTCTCGAAGATCTTCTAATAGCAGAACGTCAGGTCACCTGGGGTCCATTCCGCAGAGGCACAGGTTGCTTTTAAGTGCTTGCCACAAGAGGAAAAAGGTGGGGAAGAAGGTAGAAGGGATTGAAGAGGCCATTCACATTGATGACAAGGTTGCTAAGGTCATTGGGGCCAAAAGGGTTCACAAGGGAAGTGCCAAAGGATGTATCAATGGTTAATGTCCTTTCATGAAATGTACAAGGTCTTCGGGATGATAAAAAGAGAGCCTTCCTGAGGAGCTACTTGGCTGATTGGAAGGTTGATGTGGCATGTATTCAAGAATCACATTTGGAAGCTTTGACTGCTCGTGTGAAGTCACAGCTATGTGGGGCCGTTTATACTTGCAATATGGAGGTGGAGGCCGTGGGCAGATCAGGGGGTTTACTAATGTTGTGGCATGATGATTTGCTTGAGCTCAGTTCTTCGCACTTGACTAGTAGAGCGATGATCGACTTTTTCACCAGAAAAAGTGACGGCATGTCCTTGGCCATCTCGAATGTTTATGGTCCATGTGAAGATGGGTCGCGACTGCTTTTTTGGGAGGAGTTATAGCAGGCCACGTCTCCGATGGAGGGGATGCCATGGTTGATTTATGGAGATTTTAATGTGACTTTGTATGTGGAGAGCAGGCCTGATGGTAGGATTGATACGGCCTCTATGAAGTTCCAACAGTTGCTACAAGAGTTGAATTTGATTGATCTACCTACTTTTGGATCTCGCTTTACTTGGAGAAATGGTAGGAGGGCGATGACCTGTATTGACAGATTCTCATGCAACATTACTTTTGCTGAGTTTTTTTAGAGAGAATATGTGGTGACATGTGACAGATCATTTTTAGATCATACTCCCCTTCTTTAGCGCAATAATGAGGAAGGGAACTTCTTAACTTATTTTAAGTTTCACAGGTCTTGGCTAAGGGAACCTGGCTTCAAGGAGCTGATTAGTGAGAAGTGGTCCACAACCCCACCTTCTACATCGGCCACGCGTACTTTGGCGACTAAGATTGTGGCAGTTAGGATGGCTATGATGGAGTTTAAACAGGATCTTAAAGCCCGAAAGGAAGAAAGGAATGGGGCACTTCAAGAGGTGGCTGCTTTGGACCGAAAGGAGGAAGAGGTGGTGCTTTCAGAGGAGGATTGCCAGGAGAGAGAGATTCCAGTCGATAATGTCGGAGGAAGATCACAAAATGGAGATGAACTGGAGGTAGAAGTCGAGATAGTTGTGGCTCAAGGAAGGGGATGCTAACACCAGATTTTTTCATATATCGGCGAGCACCAGAAGGAGGAAGAATATGATTAACAGCTCGAGAGTTGGTGATAATGTTGTGAGAAAAAGAGAACAAATATGTTCTGCTTTTAGTAATTATTTTCAGGAGTTTACCAAGAGACAGCCATGTGGTGAATGGCGGTTGGCAAATCTGCAACTGGACCAAATTAGTGATGAGGCAAAGGACGTGCTTGCTAAAGACATGGATGAGGATGAGGTCATGTGTGCTTTACGCGGTATGAATGCAAAAGGTTCTCCTGGCCCGAATGGCTTGCAAATTATTTTCTATAAAAAAATGTGGGAGGTGGTTGGGCCTGATATATTGGTTGTGGTTAGGGAGTTTTTTTATGGAAATGCAGGTATTGAAAGGCTTAACAAATTTTATCTTGTTCTCCTACCAAAGAAACAAGATCCAAAGGAGGTTGGAGACTTCAGGCATATTGCATTATCAAATTCCATTTACCTTTTGGTTGCTAAGATTTTGGCCAACCGATTGCGACAGGTGCTTCTTAACGTCATCACTTGTGTTCAGTCAGCTTTTATTAAGGGAAGGTCTTTGCAAGACTTCTATGTGTCGACGGAGGAATTCCTAGCTTCCTGGTAGAGGTGTAATTCAAAGGCTTTTCTGTGGAAAGTGGACTTTTCCAAGGCCTATGATTCAGTCTCATGAAATTATTTGTGGGGCATTCTCAAAAGAAGGGGATTCCTAGATCGGTGGATTAGTTTGATGAAAAGATGCGTGACTACATCTTCTTTCTCGGTGTTGGTTAATGGAAGTGCACATGGTTCTTGAACTCAACCACAGAGGAGTGTGAGACAAGGATGCCCTTTAGCACAATGTTGTTTAACATTGCAATGGATACATTGGCAAGCATGAATTTTAAAGCTTGTGAAGGTGGCTTGATATCTGGGTTTACTACAAAGAAGGATGGTGCCCCCATAACACCGATTTTGCAATATGCTAACGATACAGCCTTTTTTATTGAACGGGGTAGCAGAGATGCATCTAATGTTTCATCACTTGTTAGAATTTTTGCAAAAATTTCAAGTTTGGAAATTAATAGAAGTCCTCTCTGGTCCCTTTTGGCATGGAAAGATTAAAGGAGAATGTGATATCATATACCCTGCAGACTCCTGTGGTTAGACACATTGTTCGGTATCTTAGACTATAGTTAAAATGACCCTTCCTAAGGGTCATTTGGGCATTTCTTAAACCTTAAGGGCCTTCTCGTAATTTTCTGCGCACCAAAAGGACCTCGTGCAGAGTTTTTAGCTTTTGGAGGGGTTTAACGCAATTTTATCACCACCTGGAATTGTTCTGTGGGGCCAGGTGCAATTTTTCCCGACCCCACATCACCCCACATGCCCCCAAAACCCTGTCATTACCCTATAAAACCCTTAAAACCCTCCCTCGATTCCGCACCCTCTCCGTTCTTTTCTCCCTTCGCTGCGATGCACCCCCCCATCCGTCGTAGCTCCCTTGCCTGCAGAGAGGTGTGCGGGAGAGAGAGGAAGGGCGTAAGGGAGAGAGGTGTGCGGGAGAGAGGAAGGGCGTGAGGGAGAGAGGTGTGCGTGAGGAGCGTGCTGCAGCTGCTACGGTGTGAGGCCTGAGGAGCGGTGCAGCAACCAAGGAGAAGTTACGCTACGAGGAGGTCCTGGGTGCAGAGGTTAACTGCAATTCTTGCGGTTATCAGACGTCTGCGACGCCTTGCAGATGGCTGGAGGGCTCCACGGACGTACAGGAAATGCTCCAGACATCTGGGAACGCGCATAGTGCCAAGGTAAACTCTGCCCGAGGAGTCTGCGTGGTGTACAGGCGTGGAAACTTGTGGTTGTAGAGTGTGGATATTAGCCTGTTAGGCCTACGTAGGGGCGAAGGACATTGGGAAGGCGCGCTGCTGCAGCCATCGAGGTGCTTTCGGACGTCTGTAGGTGATGTCAGACGTCCAACTTCACTCCCAAACGATCGGGCAAAGCGTCAAACGTTCCGTAGCACCCTTAGACGGCTACGAAGGGTAGCAGACGATTGGGAAAGGAGCAAGAGCGCTAGGTGGGATTCCTGCGCACGTTTAAGACATCTAGGACTCACCCCAGACGTCTGATTTTGGTCAAGGTGCATGTATTTGGGCCGATTCAGAGCGCAAATGGAGTCGGATTTGCGCAACCAAGGTATCGTTGGATTCCTTACTAAATTTCCTACATATTAGAGTTGTTTCCACACTGTTTTGAGCCTAATTGACATGCTAAAATGCTAGTTAACGATATTAATGCCTTGTTTCACCAACTATTTGGTGTAAGTCTCCAATCCGTAGTGGGCACGGAACCTGCGGAGACATTGGGATATGTCATGTGTGCCCCCATATCACCCGTACCCTTTGGTGGAGTGGTCATCTCTACTCCTATTGATTTATTTTGTTAAGTGCATGTTAAACTAAAGATCTCTGCCTGAAACCTAGGTCATGAAATCAACCATAGGATTGAGAATTATATATGTTACGTTCAGTACCTAAACCTCGCTTGATACAATTTAAGTATGCATGTTGATGAATTACATATTGTGAGTAATTGGTAACTTAATTAATATAATTGAATGCTTTTCCTGTTGTATCATGAGCTGCTTGTTCCATGACTAAAAATCTAAATGTGAATAGAGATACATGCCACATGTTGGAATGAGGCGAGTACTATGAATGAACCCTACGGGGAACTAGGAAAGTAACTAAAGTACAATGACTTGGATACTTTAATGTATGATGGAATACCTCGCCTATATAGGCATAACGTTTGGTTGATTGGACTTGGGTGCAGAAAGTGAGCTAGCCCTCGTGTACGTGGTACCGAAGAGAACTACCGTCACTTTTGTGTAGGGAAAGAGCTAGCCTCCCCTTGGATTGGGACTAGGGGTTAGGAATGGCCTCCCTACACCGACTCTTGTGCAGCCCACTGGGCAAACCGGAATAGTTGGGCGAGGGTACACAGTCTGTTAAAGGGTTTGGCCCATGTTCTGTTCTGTGTTGTACGTTAGAGCATACCTACTAGCGGAAATGACTAACTGCATGCCAATGCGAGGTAGGTACCCGTGCGCTTATCGCGCATGCCGTAGTCACCGCTACATCGCGACCATGACCCCGAGGTGGTAGATCAGGTGTAGAACTACCATGGGGTACTCTCCCGGCCAGGAGAGTGCCATGTTTGTGTCCTACATCGTGGAAAAATTGCATCAAGATCATTCCCTTAGGGAACGATCTTGATGCAGTTTTTAAGGAACATGTGGATTAATTGATGATATGAACCTTTACTAGAATAACTGAATACAAAGCACACAGTAATTATGAATGGAACCAGATGATAATTATCTAAATAACTGAAAAATGCATGAATGATTTTCTGCTTTCTTTTTTTTTATTGCATTAGATGTTCTTACGACCATTATATATGTATAGATGTTCAGGTCAGGGAGTTGAGCAGCCAGCACCACCGGCTGTAGAGGGTGATGGGCCCAGTCGAGCCTAGCAGTAGTCCGTTTCCTTTTCGTTCCTCTTCTGAGGCATTGTTTATTGTTAGTGAGTATTTCAGTGTACTTGGAACCGTTTGTTACTTTACGTCTTTTCTTTCCTATTGTGATGGCATAGATAGCAGACTTTATTTTCCACCTGTGGCGAGTTGCCCCTTTTTAACTACTGTTCTATTCTATTGCTGCCCTTTTTATTTTATGCTTAGCTATATTACATGTGTTGAATGTTGTATGTTTCTTGCATTTAGCGTATTTCTCGATGGACGACTGGGTCTTGGGATTAGTCAAGGCAGGCCATCCTCGAGTTCCATAAGGGGCCGGGTTCAGGTCATAACAATAGTTAAAGGAGAAGAAATTGACTTCGGCAGATTAGAAACCACTTGTTGAGAGGTTATCGAAGAGATTATCTTCTTGGAGTGGTACACTCCTCTCTAAAGGGGGACATTCTATCCTTCTTAAGTTGGTTCTTTCTTCTATTCTGGTCTTCTTCATGTCTATGTTCACTACACCAAAGAAAAGTTTGAAGCAAATTTATTTGATTAGAAAGAAGTTTTTTTGAAAAGGGGCAAATTGTGAGAAATTTGCACAATTGATTCCGTGTGATGAAATTTGCAAGCCTAAAAAAGAAGGAGGCCTTGGAGTTGGTAGGTTGGATCATTTTAATAAAGCTTTGTTATTGAAATGGGTTTGTAGGTTGTTTTCTATCAAGCAAGATATGCTTACAACAACTTTGAAAGATTCCTATGGGGAAGATTTGAATCTGAATCAGCGGGCTGCTCCTTTTATTGGTTCATCGGCGTTCTGGCAGTCTTTGAGGCCTATCTTATCTGAATTTTCAAACTAATTCCACCCTTGTTTAGGTGATGGAACTTTATTTAAATTTTAGATTGATGATAGGTCTGAAAATGGGTGTTTTCAGATCTATTTCAGTGTCTTTTTCAGCATATTATGGAGGAGGCACAGGTGGTAAATGTGTGGGATGGAGATCACAATGCGTGGGATGTGAGGCTGCTGGAGGGTCTTTCCAATGTGACATTTGCTGAATTTCAGCATCTGCTGGCCATTTTGGAGGAGTTTTCGCTATCTACAGAACCTAATAGTATGTGCTGGAAGCATGGAAAGTTCTCCGTTAAAAGTACTTACAAGCTATTGATTTCTAATGATGCCCAGTTGACCCCTATAGAGGACGATTCTAAGTTGATTTGGAGTTGCAAGATCCCACCCAAAATCAAGATTTTCATCAAGTTTTTTAGAAGGAAGAAGTTAGTAACTAAAGTGTACAGAGCTAAGTGGTGTCCTATCGGTGATACAACTTGTCCACTTCGTGGCCAGTCAGAAGAGGATTTTCAAGAGGATTTTCAACATTTATTTTTTGAATGTAGCTTCTCTACACAGGTCCAGGAGCAATGCGGAATTCACACGGTCAATCATATAAATTATGAGGCCTTCTGGACGACTTTTAGAGACCATCTTCACTTTGATATGATGGGGTGGTGCAAAGCTTTTGTTGTGCTTTGGCTTTATGGTTGCAAAGGACCTGTAAGGTGTCCAGTAACGAGAGTGTAGCTGGAGAATGTGGTGAGAGAGAGTTGTTATTTTTTTTATTCTTGGCTTCAAAATCTATAAGTATGTTCCCTTTTTGAATTAATATATACTTACGGGATGATTATCGGGCTCAAGTAATCTTCCTTTTTCTCCAAAAAAAAAAAATACACCACTAGTAGTCACGGTACCTCAAAGGATCTAAAGTGGTAGAGATTGGAAGTTCCTCCAACAGTACGAGAGGTATAGGCAATAAGTACTAAATCAAGAACCCTTATACGTGACCCATCAGCAGAGATGTATGACATAAAGTCAAAGAATTTTACATATACACTCGCATAATGGAAACATTGGCGCAAATCATAACAATGACCCTTTTTGTGACCTAAAGTACCCCAAGAAGACACACACTAGGTACTAACTTATTTCCATCTAAACCAAATAGATGGGCAAATGCCACACACCCAAAGACACAAGGCTAAATAGAGAATAAATCTTTATTTGTGTGTAAGAGCTATGTAAGGACTCATTCATCTAGAACCAAGGATAGCATGCAATGAGGTTAATAAGAACTGCATCTCCCTAATACATAGAAGGTACACTAATATGAATCAATAACATCCTCGCAACATCCAAAATATAGCGATGTCTTTGTTCAACAGGATTGGAATTCTTCTCATGCAAGTAAGATTTCGTAAGGTTGTCCGACATCTCCTAGACCATTTTATAATACATAATCTTGTCATTAATGTAGCGAATCACACTGTCAATCACCTAACCATGTACCATGACATTATCCTTCATCCACGTTCTCCTTGGTCTTCAATTTCGTGAGGTTATGCTCCTTATCATGACCCTCTACCACTAACAAGAAGATCTATTTCCATCTAGCATAATTGATCTCATCTAATTTTACCATCAAACCAAAAAACAAGTTTTGTAAATCCCCATCTCCATCAACTTTTGTGTCACTCCACAAAATTTGACGAGCACATCCCAACACGAACTAGAAACTCCAACAAATAGAAAATTTGTTTCAAGATCAACCTATGTCACGAAATTGGATTTTTTTATTCGATTTCATGAGCAAATAAAGATTAAAACAACCAAAAGAGGCCAACTCCAACCAAGCCGTCCATGAGGGGGTCGGTTAGAAATGGTTGTTGGGGGTCTCTACAATCAACTGATGCCAGGTGACTACTATTGAAAGTGCCCAACAATTGGCTGTTATCAATGGCACCCCTAAGGGGTGGCTTCCGCCTTGTTGTTGCTGGCTTCCATTGTCTAACCAGTAGTGGCCTCCAGTAGCTAGTTGGGGTCGACGGCGGTAGCGTAATGATTGGTGGTGAACATATTACTCATTTAGAAACTCTAATCTCCGTTATATACTTTTATGAAAAGTTGAAACTTTGCAAGCAGAACCCTGGGAAAACATAAATGATAGTCAACGATAGGACAATGAAACAAAAGTAATATAAAGAGAGATTGTGTGTTTCTTAACAATATGTGTTGTTAAGACTGATGAATCTAGTAATGGTCCAATTAGGTGTATTATGTGGATGTTATGTTTAGTACTTGCTTTGGAGTACCAAGAGGTAAGGAAGGCTTATACGCAATCATGAAACTTTATGTAGTGAAAGATAATCAATAATGGTAAATCTTGCCCCTAAGAGCTTTGCTATGGTTTTTCCCTTCTCTTCATTAGGGGGTTTTTTATGTAAACCAACTTTTCCTTGTTGAAACAAATAATCAAAATACAATGAACAAGGTATCAAAAGCATCTCAAAATAACAGTTAAGGTTTACGTGGAAACCCTTCTCACAAGGAGAGGGGAAAAAATCATGGGAGGAGTGCCCCTACGGACGTAATCCTTTAATATTTCTTTCCTAAGAATAACCGAGGGTACAAGAGCCTATATATAGGCTACCACACACCTCACAAATCTCGCACCCACAATGTGGGACTAAAACCAACAATAATATATCTTCCAACACCCTTCCTAAACTTGAGCATGGAATACATTAAGAATGAAAGGCTCAACTTGTACCAAATAAAAACACCCACTTTCAGGCATGCCACACAATGACAACGCATCTCGACCCTAGCCACTTACTCGGATGATGATAAGATGCTCTACGGGTTAAGGATATGCTCCACAGAGGATATGCATTGTGGGTTGAAGAATCACTACTCTAGACTCTCCACTAGCCATGTCCGGACACCAGTTGAACTCCAACAAGGGCTTGTTGTTCTCCATGCTACTGCATAAGTTTCAAGCACCACAATTGATCTCTAACACATGAGATCCACTTGGTGAAAGAACCTGGAACTTCAATAGATCCAATCACCAAAACCAAATAGCTCAATAACAAAGTCTTCCACCTTCCAAGATGAGCCAAACAATGAAGGTGGAGACTTACAAAAGTATAACTCTATGAGGCATCCCTAAATTCTCCCACAAAATCAAAGAGAAACCAACCTCCGTTTCATTTTCATTTGTTTTTTTGTTTTGCTTTCATCACCAACTTTTTTTTTCAAAGATTGGAAGCACAACTAATACTACCTTCACAATTTTTTTACTTTAATCACCAACCAACTTTTTTTTCAAAACACTAAGAAACACAACTAACACTATCTTCTCTGTTTACTTTCATTTTCCTTCAAACTCCAATCCCTTCTTTTTTTTCAATTAACTTGCTTTATCTTGTAAAGCAACATTCTCATTTTTTTCTTCTTTTTTGTTTTATCCTGTAAACAAAAGCTCAACGGAGCCCATACAAGCTACCACTTCCCTTCTTTGCATCTTCTCCTTTTCCATTTTTCTCATGATGGCTTTAGGGAACCAACAAGCAACACCACTTTTGACATCTTGGACACTCTTTGAAACAAAACAAACAGTAGTTGAACCCAACAAGATGCTCACTACTGCTGTCATCAATTTTATTGCCTAATCCTTCTCACAATCTAGGACAAGGTCTTCGTTGAGATGTCTACCATGCAAGACTGTCTCCATTGATTATTGTGGCTCTTCTACTCGTTGTTGCATGGGATCTCACCATTGCTCCACATGTTGTCGAGTTGTGCACCACTAGAAAGAGATCGAGGTGGCCAATCTCGATGTGTTCACATGGGCGATTACCTTGACAACCATGAAGACAACAATAAGAGTAAGGAGAAACGCAACCATACTTGGAGCTCTCACAATGGTTGATTGATGAATGTGATCATGCCTCAATGAGAGTAGGAAGGAACATGAACAATACCTCAGGCTCTTAACCTTGTGGCCATGGGTGACACACTGATGCCGCTGAGGTGCTCACCTTCACCTGCACCTTCCCACCTCGATGGCTGGAGAGCACCCACGTACTCCACCTCCTCCATTAATTCCACCTTTTCGATCCTAGCCAAAGATCACGACATAACCGTAAATCAAATCCACGATCTAATCTGCACGTGATATATCTATTACCAAACCACGATTTGCAATTAGCAAAACATGATCCGATGCCAAAGCACAGAAGGGAATGCCAACCGTCACAAAAATATTGCTAATGTTTTCTTCAAGGCCTTGTTTTAAAAGGAGAGGATTGACCACAAAGATTGGTCTCCTCAAAAAATAATTATCCACAAGGCCATCGATGAGGATCTCCATGGCTGTAAATCACCTCCAAGAACAAAGTCACTAAAAGCTTCAAAACTTCGAGTACTTTTGAACTCAAAATTATGAAAAACCCAAAGATCAATGGCTCTGGTATCATGTTGAAACAAATAATCAAAATAAAATGAACAAAATATCAAAAGCATCACATAATAACACTTAGGGTTTACATGAAAGCCTCTCTTATGAGGAGTAGGAAGAAAACCACGAGAGAAGCTTTAATGGTGTGAAAGTATTATGTTTTATGTACTAGTTATTTTTTATTTTCTGAATATGTACTTCTCCCAAGTTTCTCTCCCAATAAGAGAGGCTTGGATTTCTTATGGAGATAGAATAACCTTTTCCCTTTCACATACTTCATCCTTCTACACGCAATGATCATGGCATGATCATCACATCACGCAAATCTGATTTTAATGATAGATCTACCATCGGCCCTTCTCAAAAATGTTAGTGATCTTGATCTATGGTTGATGATCTTGATTTCCTAGATTAAATCAGATCCATTGGAGTTATGTGTTATACTGTTGTTATTAGAGCTGCACTATGGTGCTATGGATCACTACTATAGTTGGTGCTCATGATCATTATTGCGTTGCCCATTCTTATGGTATCACAAGTGTTAATGTGCCCTAATCTCCATCGCCTAGATTTGCAGTGCCTAGGAACATGCCACAATAGATTCGGTGCAGTGCCTTTGCCGTCATGATCTAGTGTGGTTTGTGCCCAAATCGTTGTGGTTGTTGTTGTGGTTACTACACTTAGATTGCCTAAAGTCAATTAATGAGACATGCCTGCAGTGCTCTAGATCTAGAAGACCATTGCATGATGTTGTTGGTATTGTTGTGATCGTGTGGCAGTGATCTGCTTCCAAAATTGACTACTGTTGGTGTTGTTGATCTTGTAGGAGCACCACCTATGGAAGTGATTGGTGTCTCCTTTTTTGTACTTGGGATCGTCTCATAGAACCTACCAATCTTCTTTCTAACTACTATATTGTCAGCTGGAGGTTGGGTTGCATATGTATGGCTGCATAAGAAGTCTGTGCGTTGTGGTGTAGCCATGGTAGTTGCAAAGAATAAAATACAGAAGATTGTGCGTACTATCCATCTGGGTGTGGATAATCAACTCAAGAGCGTCGATTCATCTCATGGGAGATACTAATCTCTTGAAGACTCCAACAGAACCCAAATGTGTGAAATGAGTGGCAAACGGGTCCCTTTCCACTAACATCACGATAGGCAATGTTCAGCTATCCTCTAGATTGTAGTTCCTCGATGTACACTATGCTCCAGAGTTCCCTATGAACCTCCTATCAATGAGTATCATTTGCAAAGATTTTCGATGTCATGTTATATTTGATTTTTTATCAAGGTCATGTTATATTTGGTGATAAGTATTGTCACTTTCAAGATAAGCAAACAAATGAGATTATTGGTGGTGGAATTGAGAAGAATGGCTTGTATTTTCTAGATGTCCCATCACAGTTTGCAGCTGCAAGCTCTATCTCTGCAAATCCCTTGTTATGGCATCAAAGACTTTGTCACCCACCAGTGGGAAAAATGTGCCAGATGTTTCCTAAACTGCCACCTAATACCACCTTCAATTGTAAGGCCTACCAATTGGGAAAGCATCATCGGAGCATGTTTTCTCGAAGCATTAAAGGGATTAACACTTCTCTCTTCCGCCTAGTACATCGTGATATTTGGAGGCCTACACGAGTCACTAGCGTTAGAGGCTATAAATACTTTGTGGTGTTTGTGGATGACTACAGTAGATCCACTTGGGTTTCTTGATGAAGAATCACTCAGAGATATTTTAGATTGTGCCTAGATTCAAACTAGGCATTTCGCATTCATACAATTGTTTAGGAGTGATAATGCAATGGAATTTATGCAAGCAATCTTCAAGCCTTTTTCACCAGCAAGGGAACTCTACATCAGATATCATGTGCACATACGTCACAGCAGAATGGGGTAGCAGATCATAAGCTTCGTCACATACTAAATATTGCGAGGACACTTCTGGTATACATGAAGGTCCTTAAACAATTTTAGGGGGATGTGCTCCTGATGGTGACATATCTAATAAACAAGGTGCCATCTTAGATACTTCAAGGTAGGATTCCATACCAGGTACTATGAGTTGAAGTACCCATTTGCTTTGCTTCTACATATATTTGGCTGCACTTGCTTCATCCAGGCCTTTGGTGCACTGGACAAGTTTTCTCCCGAGCGGTGGTGCATATTTCTAGGATATTCTCATATCCAGAATGAATATATGTGCTACGATCCAATGCGCAGGGGGTATATAGTGACTACAGATGCAACCTTTGTTGAGAAGGTACCATTCTTCTCTAAAGAACATGCAAGCATTGCCCTTGCCCCACAAGAGACTCAGGTGCATGATCGAAGGAATACTCTACCTTCTGCTCGAGAACCTACATAGGATCATCCAATGTAGGGACAGCCAACAACCAGCCAGGAAGATGTGGATCACAAACCTATTACATCTTGGAAGTTTAGTAGATCATACACCTTGCATCCCATCTCCAATTACACAACTACTATTCACTTGTAGAGTGATGTGCAACACTTTGCCAATGTACTTACTAATACCGTACTACCTAGGGACTATGTCAAAGCCTCACAAGATCATCGTTGGAAAGAAGCTATGGACGATGAGATGAATGCATTAACCACACATGGCACTTAGGATCTAGTCTCTTGTCCTCTTAATGCAACCTTAGTTGATTGCAAATGGTTTTATACCATAAGGTATTTAGCATATGGCACTGTGGATCAATTCAAGGCACGACTGGTGACTAAAGGGCTTCACTTAAACATATGGAGTTGACTATCTTAAGACCTCTCCTTTGGTGTAGGTTTCCTCCATCAGCATTCTTATGTCTATGGCAGTAAACATAAAATGGCCTCTTATCAACTAAACATCAAACATGCATTTTTGTACAAAGACCTTACTAATGAGGTGTACATGCAGTAACCACCAGCCTATGCAGTTCAGGAGGAGTGTGTTGCAAACTGAAGAAGGCCATTTGTGGCCTCAAATAAAGCCCACGAGCATGGTTTGATAGACTAAGTACAGAGGTGTAGAAAATTGGGTTTGGTCGGTCCTCGTCTAACCACTCTGTCTTCATCAAGAAGCACGCTCACAAGGTGATCATTCAAGCAGTTTATGTGGATGATATGATCATGACTGGTGACAAGGATGATAAACATCAAATGAAGGAATTCCTGTGTATGATATTTGTGACGAAGGATTTTGGAGACTTGAGATATTTTCTTGGGATAGAGGTAGTAAGGAAAACATCTGGTTTGTCATTGTCCCAAAGAAAATATACTCTACAGATTCTGAAGAAGGCGGGACTTTTAGGTGCCATGCCATCTAGAGTACCTGTTGAGCCTCAAAAGAAGGCTTTGCTTCTTAAGGAGGATCCACCATTTGAGGATGTCACACGATATAAAAGTAAAGTTGGTAAACTACTCTATCTGACAGTAACTTGCTCAGAAATTAGTTTCACAGTCAGTCGAGCCAATCAGTAAATGGAGAAACCAACTTATAGCAACTAATAGTAACTTGCCCACACTTTCATCTTCCTAAGGGGGCATAACCCTGAGTTTGAAAACATCCGAGGGCAAATTCTTAAGGCGAATGAAGTGTTGAGTATCAAAGTAGTCTACTCCAGAGTAAAGGTTGACGAAGCAAGAAGAAAAGTTATGAACCTGTAGAGTCCAAGCAGCGGCAATGAACAAAAGTCTTTTGAACATTCATCCTTTGCTAGTAGTGGAAAGGGAATTAGTTATTCTAGGAAGAGTGCAAGGTAGTGCTCCCATTACCAAAAGAGAGATCATATCGCTGATTTTCGTTGGGAACTTCACCCAAAGAAGAGGCCTCCTCATAGAAGAAGCCATAGTAGGAGTATGGGACAACCATCAAAGGGAAAGAAAATTGTAGTTGTTGCTTCAGAAATGACCTTCGGGGAGAGGAACCATGTCCAAAAAGAAGAATCTTTATCACTAAAGGACCTGCACGATCAAATTCAGGAAATCCAAAGCATTCTTTCTAGGCAAAAATCTACCCATAATGATTCTAATGTCATCAATCATGCTCTTGCAGTGAAAGGAAAGAAAGGCAATGATGTTTCTATTACACCTAATCATAATAACAAATGGATTATAGATAATGGGGTAACCGACCAAATGACAGACAACGCTAAGCTTTTCCATTGCTATAAACTTAGTCCTAGAAGGGATCAAGTGGGAATTGCATATGGTTCCAATGTAAAGGAGGTATCATCTTTCTTGATCAGTTCTCTTTGACAGATGCTTAAATGTGCTGGACTTTCCTCTTAATTTACTATATGTTAGAAATATTACAAAAGAGTTGAAATGTAAATTGATTTTTTATGAAGATTGTTGTCTTGTAAGATTTGGAGACAGGAAAGAAAATTAGGATTGCTTTGGTCTCTGAAGGCCTGTACAAGTTTCCTGTAGCGATGGATTCTACTCTGGTGACTATCCTTACTGCACGAGAAAAGGATGACACAAGAATCAAGCACGTTATGTTCTGGCAATAAATATTAGGGCATCCTAGTTTTGAAAGTTTACATAAGTTATTTCCCACTTTCTTTATTGGACAAACTTGCAAAACATTATCATGTTTCTTTTCCTAAATCATCAAATAAAAGTGCAGTGTTTCCTCTTATTCACTCTAATGTTTGGGGCCTAAACAATATCAAAACCATGGGTGGTTTTCAATATTCCAACATACTACATACAAGCTACCACACACTTCAATAAATCTCACACCCACTATGTGAAACTAAACCCAACAATATATCTTCCAACATCCCTCAATAGAGATGTTCTTCTTGCTTCATGCACTATTCTTGTTGGTTTATACTGTCAATTGATTTATAACCTCTAAATAGATTTATGTTCCTCAAATTCAGAGGATTTTGAAAACCCCCAATTGCCAAATACTAGCTTAATCAGACAAAGGAAATGGCCACAAACAAATGAGACAGCATTCAAGAATAAAACCTCCTATATCCAAGGACAAACTAGGGCATTGTGCATTGACGGGATGCAGGTGCAAGGATGAGAAAGGACTGGGGGCATCTGACAAATTTTAACAATTGTTGGTGAGAAACAAATTGCATATTGATGAAAGCACAACATGCAAATCATGTATAGGCAGTGTTGGGAATAAAGTGTGCCATCAAGCCACATGGCAGCCAGTCAGAGGCACCAAGAGGCGCCGATTTTGAGTACTTAGAATCATGTTTTGGTCTTTGCTTTAGTTACAAGTTTTGTTTAATTGGTATGTTTGTTTAGAAGATTTGATCTTTTCTAAATTAGATCTGATTTGATTAGAATAGAATTTGTTACCGTTTTTAGAGGATTGTGATATGTTCTCTTTTCTATAAAAGAGTCTTTGCAATCCTTCTTATTTTGAGTAATAATAATTCTTCCAATACAACTACTCCTCTCCTCTCTCTTCCAATAGCCGCCGACCACCCCTCTCTCTCTTCAAGACCACCGGCTGCTGCTCTCTCTCTCCCTCTTTAACATGGAACAGTCTTCCTTGGACTATTTTTCCACACGCCTAGGAGCCTCCACGTTTCCACGTTGCACCATTCTTGACAAGCAGCATGCAGTGTTAATGGAGCATCCAAGTAGTTTGGTAGAGGCAGTAACAGGGCAAAGGTGTTTAAGTGGAGGTGACGATGGTGGTGTGTTAAATTACCACTTCAGTACCATGTAAGAGCATCCAATCACCAGACTGATTAACATATGCCACTTATAATTCCCACATCTTTAGATATACTATTTTCCTCAACATGCTCCATCATTATAATCTTCTTTGGATCATATACAAGGACATAAATTGTTGTGTAAGATAGACTTTTGACCTGTATCTCTCTCTGATAGCATCATATTGACGAAATATCTCTCATGACTTTTGTAAGAAAATCCCTAACCCTTATTATGAAGAGGATTAGTGGGAAACCAACAAAACTTTCCAAAAGATATATAAAGAAAGAAGAGCTCTCTCCCTCAATAAACTACTCTCAGACAAGGAAAGTTTTTAACTTAGACTTATTAGAACTGATACAAAAAATAAATCAGGAACAGTGATGAGAGAATAAAGAGAAGGTTTGTAGCATACAATTTGATTCGTGCTTTAAGTGTTTCAATCCTCTTGGTTGGGGTGAAAACATCAATAGAGAATTCCACAGAATCATTCATGTCTGGACTTCTATAGAAATTGCTGATGGGCTTGGTCGCCAGCACAGCATTGGGATAAGAGATTTTCTCATTGTCAAATCTCAAAAAAACAGTTGTCAGAATATTCATTTCCTCAACAATCATCTGAAAATTAAAATTCAAAGAAAGAGGATTAGCATCCCTCAACAAGAAAACATCAACACTGAAATTGCTACACGGATAAATGAATTACCTGTACTCCATCAATGAGACAGCAATCCCCAACATCAAACGGGTGCATTATAAACACAAATATTATGCCTTCAAACACGGTTTTGCAGGTGTTCCCAAACATGAAAGCAACTAATAGCAGTTGCGATGAGATCAGAACTAAGACTTGTGTAATAGCAAACCCCATCAAAAACAGTGTGACGACAATGATCACAATGATCACAATAACTGAAACAAGTCGGTGCAGCTGTCTCACTGCTGTTTTTGTGTCAGTCAAAGAATGTGCCAAGTGTTTGCGCTCAAGATATGTGTTCACCTAGAATCATTGATTATCTACATCAGAAAACATGCACCTGGAATAGCAATACTTGATTGAAAATACAGTAGGAATCTCTTATGACAAAAAGCATACTAGAATGAAAGCAATAGATATATTGCACTCCCAACATTTTTTTAAAATGATTTCTTGATTGCTTATTTCTTAAAATAATTCTTCAGAAGATATTCACATTATGATTGAAATGGATGAATGTAATAAAAGAAGTTTTGTTTTAAATGCTTAGGGAGGTAAGATAATTTCCGGACAGCATTTTTACATCATTTTTCTATTGCACTCACTATTCTCTTTCCATGTTCTACAAAAGAAGTTATTTACCCCTTGTCAAAGTGCATGGGATAATTCATTACAGTACTCTAATATCTGATAAATAGATACCAGGGAAGGAAAATTGACAACAAAAGAGCGACAAATACAAAAACTGTCACTAGTCAGAGTGCAATGGGTGCAGATACCCCTCCAACCCTCATGTTTATCCTGCTAAAGGGAGGTGGGTAGCATCTATAGTGCCTTTGGAATATTTTGTGGGGTAAACTCCAGTTTTTAGTTTAACACAAGGCCATTTTATCCCCACCATGGAACTGCTCATACTTCAAGACATCACTCACCTATCACATCTAAGCAACCACTTATCCCATTATAGAAGCAAACACATTTATCTTATCCTACCCACCAACTTATCTTGATTATAACTTATCCTGATGCCAAACACATCCTTAGGGTATAGGATAGACATCAACATGCCAAGCTTGCCGCAAAAAGGATGCACGTGTATCCTAAAGTAGAGCTTTGATGATGGCATCAGCAATCTAATGCTCAGCCTAATAATTTTTCTATTGTTAGTGCATTCTGGATGAAGCTACAATCCACCTTTATATGCTTCCTTGACTTATGTAGTCCTATTATTGCATTATATAGTGTTATGGAGTTCTATGAGTCCTTTATTTTAATGGTGTTGTATGTTACTTTTCTTTTCTTCGTGAGGTTGTACTATAATTTACACCCACCTCTCTCTATACGTATAAAGAGAGCTACGGTTTGAGAATAAACTGATTTGCATCATTTTTCTCAACTTGGTATCAGAGCAATGATCCTAGATCGAAGCCCTAGGAACCACCACCCAAAAAAGCCTCCAACACCTCCATCGTCTCCCCTTTCTCTCTCACTCGCTAGATCTCCTCGCCGGCGGCACAGCAACAGTATCCACCACCAACGTGTTACTGGTGGTGGCCTGGGTACCCAGCATCGTCGTTAGGACACCCTGGCGGCACCGCCTGCTGACTCCTAGACATTGCCTAACCCTGTTAGGCCTCTTCTAGCCATCACCCAGCCCTGTTAGTCCTCTTCTAAGCACCACCCAACCCTGCTGAGCTTCTTCTAGGTGTCGCCCAGCCTTGTTGGGCCATTTCTTCCACCACTAGCCAAATCTAAGTGGTCATGCAGTGCCTCTGGGTGACCTCCTGCTGCAACTAAATCTGCATCTATCGTGGCAGGGACGATCAACGTCCTCCTACCTTGTCTTTTCCTCGTTCTTGAGGGTCCATGAGGGAGAGGTTGCACTATTAGAGCCAACATCTATACCTCGCAACAAGTGTAGCTACGCCTTGATCATGATCTGAAAAAAATTCAGATCAATTTCTTCATATTAGTATGATCTATCCCTGATTTAGTGCTTTAGAGTTTTCTTACTTGGTGGTTTTATGGTTCTACTGTAGCAGTATGACCTCCTCTAAGGGTGTTCATGGGTTGGGTACCCACCCCGCTTCCACCCGACCCTGTTCTGACCCGGTGTTAATTTGATCATGGGTCTACTCAACCTGCTCAAACGGGTACCCAAAGGATAGGGTACCCAACTTTATCAAACCATGTCATGGGTACCCAACAGGTACCCAATTAACTAATTTAGCTAAAATATAAATTTTAAAATATAATTCAAACAAGATCGTAAAAAGTAATATTAAAAATGTAAAATAATCATTAAAATTAAAAATAAAAATAAAATTTTTAAAATAGCTAAAAGTAAAATTATAAAAAATTATAGAAAAGTTAAAAATGAAATGAAACTTATAAAAATTGACTAAAAAAGAAATAAAATGCATGTGAATATGGCTTGGTAACTAGCTTAGACTCAATGTGTGTGACTCTTCCATCCTTCGTATGCTTGTTCAACCCGAGCTTGAGGATCATGACATTGCACGTGATAATAGGCTTCCTAAGCATACTACGGAACAACTCGAGCGCCTCTTAGCCATAGCAAGCTTGGATGTATCTTGTGAGCATGGCGATCTGCATAACATCCAATAGTTGCGGGCGACAACAACGCAAGCGTTGTGGGTGTACCCGAAGATCATGGCAATGCAAGACACGACATTGCTCTCAGGCATGGAGTCGAAGAGATTACGGACATCGTCGATGCGATTGGTGAGGCAATAGTCGTTTACCATAGTGGTTACATGTCCCTATAGAGCATTTCGTCGAACAACCTGTGGGCGTCATTGAGGTATGAGGGATCATACGAAGCATGATAGTGTAGGAGATGGTGTTATTCTCGGGCATATGGTTGAAGAGGGTCTCGACGGGGCAAGGTGGCTTAGGTCCTTTAGGAGATGACAGTGTGGAAGGGAGAGGGCAACACCTTATGCATGGGGCATGCAAGTTGTAGAGATGTACAGGGATGGCCAGCCGCTGCGCAGAGGGCCAATGCAGCCACCGTGGCCTTCAGGGATTGCAAGCATAGGATGGTTGAATGGGTACCCAAATTAGATGGATCATCTAACAGGTACCAGTGGATGCCCCAATGGATACCCAAATGGGGCCCCAATAAGTGATGAGTTAGCACTAATGGATACCCAACCCATACTCGGTAAATGGATACCCGACCCAACAGGGTCAAAAATCATGGGTCAGGTCGGGTACCTAATATCATCAGGTGAAATGAACACCCCTAACCTCCTTTGATATTGAGACAAGTGCCTCTACCACACAAAGAACGACGGATGATACATTGACCGTTGCACAAAGTATGAGAGACTACTCCAAGGTTTTAGCCATCATGAATTTTCGGGAAGCCACCAAGTTGGGTTCTATTGCACATGATAAGAATCAGGGTAGTACAGAGTAATTTGTTGATTTAGGGGTTTTATGTCATCTCAGTGGAGGTTGGAATTATTTTACCTATCTCAGATCTGTACCCACAGGCAGGATGGTGTAGGTTGCAAACGGTGGGCACTTTGGGATACAAGGTCAGGGGTTGGTACTGGTGACTTCTATTTTGAGATTACCTGATGTTTTGTATGTGTTAGACTTCCCTATTATCTTACTCTCAACCAGCAATATTACCAAGGAGTCTAATTGCCAAGCCATCTTTGATGATTTGGGATACATCATTCAAGATAAGTTGACAGGGAAGACAATTGGTAGTGAAAATGTAGAGAATGGAGTTTATCGTCTAGTTCAGACTCCACTTGCTTCTTCATGTCGGGTAGAAGTATCTTTTGTTGCTGAGAGTGCATGTCAATGGCATCTCCGACTTGGACATCTTCCCCTAGACAATCTTTGACAAGTCATTCCCTATATATCTCCTGCGACATCGATCTGTTGTGATGCTTGTCAAATGGGCAAGCACCATCTTTCCTCCTACCCTATGAGTACTCATCCTGGGTTGAGAGCTTTGTTTGAGTTGTTACACATGGATGTGTGGGGGTCGAGTCGAATACCAGATATGCAAGGTTACCGTTACTACTTAATAGTTGATGATTTTTCACGCCTTCCGTGGGTGTTTCTATTGAAGAATAAGTCAAACGTTGGATCCATCATTGAGCATTTCATATTGGAGATAAAGAATCAATATTCAGCTACTATTAAAGTAGTAAGATCTAATAATGCACTTAAGTTATTCACTACCAGGCTATATGCTTTTTACAGGTCTCATAGGAAAGTGCACTAGACTACTTGAGCTCATACCTCTCAGCAGAATGAGGTGGCTAAGAGGAAACATCAACATCTTTTAGATGTGACCCGCACTTTATTTATTCATCAGTGTGCCTCCATTATATTAGGGGGATGCAGTTCAGCTTGCTATTTAATCAATAAAATGTCCAGTTCAATACTTCATGAGCAGATTTCTTGACACATTTTGCATCCTAAGCGAGAGCTTTTTCACATGCTACCGTGTATATTTGGCTGTGTTGCATTCATTCACCTCCACCTAGGATGAGATAAGCTTGCACCACGGGCAATCAATTATGTGTTCTTTGGATATTCACGGACTCAGAAAGGATATAGATGCTTGGATCCCATCACTGGTAAGCACTATATGAGTGCTGATGAGTGCTAATATTACCTTTCATGAGACCATACCATATTTTTATACTACTGCCCGAAATCTCTCCTGAGGTTATGGAGGCCCCTATGCCTATACCTCCTGTTCCCTTAGAGGAGATTGTTGTACCTATTCGGTCAGTTATGGTTTTATTTCTATGCAAGGGTGTGTGTGTACTTTTTATTTCTTTCTTGGAGTTGTGTTGTAATTGTCCCACCTCTCTCTCCATATAAAGAGAGGTAGGGTTTTGGAATAAGATAAGTCATTTATTTTCTTACTTGATATCAAAGTAACAGTTATAGACTGACGCTCTTAATATCCGACCCAAATAAGCCTCCGAACCCCACACTAATCTCCTTCCTTTCCCTTACTGGTTACCCTTACTGTCGACGCCACAAGCACCACCAGCGTCACCACTGGTGGTGCTCCTGCCATCGACACTGCCCAACTGACTCCTACCACTAGCACTGCCCAGCCAATCACCCAATACCACTAGCTTCGTCATTGGTGGTGGATCTAATCACCGGCAGTGTCGTTGCCTGTTACCGATCTTCGTGCTACAATGACTCCACTTTTAGAAGGGTTGCAACACTTCTTTCACCTCAGATCTGATTTTCAAATTGGATTGGAGGTTGTTCTATCCTTGTAGGGGCGTTCTTGCTCCCTCTTTCTCCTTTGTGTATCATCTAAGGAGAAGAGGTTGTTCTTGTAGAGAAAAATCTTGTCTCTGCAAGGTGCAACTACTCCTTGGTCGGTCTGATTTTTGTGGTTTTAGACCAAATATCAGATGTTCATGGTCTAAGTTGGTGATTTAAAGATTTCTCAGGGAGTGCGGGTTCGTAGGCATAGGAGAGATGGCTTCCTCGAGTTTGTCTAATGTTACTTCGGACTTCACGATGGACATCAAGGCTTATAAAAGTCCATTCTTTGGTCCGATGATTAAGCTTGATGAGACCAATTATCACTGGTGGTCCCAAATCTTTTTGATGACCGTGAGAGGTCATGGGAAGGACCACATTATGAGTAGCCTAGAACTCAAACAAAAGACAGGAGCAAATGTCAACTGGGACAGAGATAATGCAATGGTACGCGCTTAGATGATGAATTGTGTTATCCCCAGAATTGGCGATTAGATTATGTAGTACACCACGACCAAGTACATGTGGAATTCTCAGCATAAGATTTATTCTCATGAGAAGAATTCAACTAGGGTGTTCCAGGTCTACCATGAACTGTTCCACATCATCAAAAGAAATACTCATTAGCGCAATATTATTCCATTGTGAAGGGTCTTTTTGAGAAACACAATTCCTACAGGCTTGGTTGTACCTACAGCTCTTGGCATGATTTCAAGGAGGAACTAGCAGTCTCTCTCTGGATCCTGAATTTATTGTTGCTAGGGAACAAATCATGACTGTCCGAGCTTCCATCCCTTGAGGAGTCCTATAGTAGGCTTAATCAGATTACTATTGAGTCTCCTATGGCTGATACTTCTGGACAAAGTTCTACTTTGGCCGCATCCCCTCGACATGGTAGAGGTGCACTTTCTGCACGTGGTTGTGGCCTTGGACACTGATCTAGGGGTCGTAACCGTACTCCTTGCACCTACTGTCGTCGAGTAGGGCACTCTAAGGCTACCTAATGCCAGAAGCATAGCAAGCCTGCCATTGCTAATCAAGCAACAGACACTTTAGATACCCCTGCAGAGGTGGTCTCCAAGGCCAAATTTGATGATCTTCAGCGATTCTCCTAGTTAGCCTATACTTCCACTTCTCAGCCTGCTAATACTGCAACTTTTGCCTCTTCCTCAGTTACTAACTTGGTTTGCACCTCTTTTCTGATGAGATCTAATGAGTGGTTGGTTGACTCTGGAGCCTCGAGACATTTGTGTGGAGATCACGACTCTTTTCCCACCATGAGCTCAGTTGTACAAGGGAAAGCGATACAGGTTGTTGATGGTCAGCATTCACCTGTGGTTGGCAAGGGAGATGTGCCCCTTTCATCTACTTTGAGATTATCTAATGTTCTTTATGTGTCAAACTCTCCTCTCAGTTTGCTTTCTGTTAGCAGTATTACCAAAGAATTAAATTATCGAGCTATATTTGATGCACAACCATGTGTCTTGCAAGAGAAGCTCAAGGGGAGGACAATTGGTGAAGGACATGAAAAGGGGGGTATATCGTCTAAGTTGTTCACCTGTTACTCTTGCTGCTGTTGGTCATAGGAAGAGTGCTCCTACTTCTAGATCTCCATTCTAATGGCATCTTCACCTTGACCATTTACCCTTGGAGAGACTCAAACGCGTCATTCCCCACATTCCATCCACCACTACCATTACTTGTGATACTTGTCAACTTGGCAAGCACTATCGTGCCAGTTTTCCTGCTTCTAGCCATACTGGATCTACTTCTATTTTTAAGTTTATTCAAATGGATGTATAGGGTCCTAGCCATTCTAGTGCTTGATGACTTTTCTTGAGTTTTTCTGTTAAAAAATAAGTCTGATATTGGAAACATTATTAAGCATTTTATTATTAAAGTAAAGGCCTAGTTTTCCATTGGTATTAAAAAATCACTTTGATAATGCATTGGAATTTTATACTACTCATTTAAAGTCTTTTTATAAGTCCAATGGCATTATCCATCAGACTACTTGTACTCATATCTCTCAGCAAAATGGTGTGGCTGAGAGGAAGCATAGCCACTTACTTAATGTTGCTCGTACTCTTTTGATTCATCATTTTGTGCCTTCCTTGTATTGGGGTAATGCAGTGTTAATCGCTTGTTTTCTGATTAATAAGATGCCAAACTCGACCTTACATGAGCAAATTCTGTGGCAAGTTTTGCATCCTAATCAACAATTGTCATGTTGCACCTCGGGTGTTTGGTTGTGTAGCTTTTGTGCATTCCTTGGTTTTGGACGGGATAAACTGGCACTCAAAGCAATGAAGTGTGTTTTCTTGAGATATTCTCAGACATAAAAGGGATATCAATGTTTTCATCCTATTTCTTCTCGTTATTTTGTGTCTACTATGTTACCTTTCATGAGGTGATTCCATATTTTTCCACTTCTAGTCATGACTTAACTCCTACTGTTGATGTTGCTCCTATACATATTCCACTTATACCCCTTGGAGCTATTCCAGACACTCAAGGCACCTACCACAGTGTCTACAGAGATACAGAAGTATGTTGAGCTATTCTCACCTATAAAAGGCCGCATACTACCATGTAGCTTGCCCCCCTTCAGCTCCTCCAGCCACCCCAGGCCAAGTACGCTCAGCACCTTTAGACATTGATAACTATGTGCTTAGTGATGCAGATGGATCCCCTTCTAATTCAGTTGAGGGGAATGATCTTGACCTTCTTATAGCAATTCAAAAGGCTCCATGGAACTGTGCCAGATATCAAGTTGCAAGCATTTCTGTGACAGAAGGTATGGGGATAGCATTTGCCAACTTCTGTTGTGCACTAGTAGCCACCCATGTTCCTGTGACATATCATGAGGCTATGCTTTATCCAAAGTGGAGACAAGCCATGGAGGCAGAGATGGTCGTTCTCCATAGTCAAGGCACGTGGGAGTTGACATCTTTACCAGAGAAAACTGCTGTGGTTGGTTGTCACTGGTTTTTTACACTCAAGTACCATCTAGATGGGTCTATTACTAGCTATGAGCCCAAACTTGTGGCAAAAGGGTTTACTCATACTTATGAGTAGACCTTTTTAACACTCTCCCCTATTACACGTCTGTCTACGGTGAGGATTCTTGTTGTAGTTGCAGTTCATAGAGATTGGAAACTATACCAGGATGTCAAAAATGCATTTCTGTATGGGAATTTATAAGAAGAGGTTTACATTCAACAACCCCCAGGTTATGAGGTTTAAGAGTGTATGCAGATTACGAAAGGCCATTTATGAACTTAAGTAGAGTTCCCATACTTGATTCCGATGGAGTCTGTTGGTTTTCAGAGATTCTGCGAACCATTCCCTAGTTGTTAGAGAGACAGGGAGGGGTGTACTATTCTTTTAGTCTATGTAGATGCTTAATTGTCACAGGAGATGATTTTGAAGGAACAGCTTAAATCAAGTGATGCCTGGCTGAGTAGTTTGTGATGGAACTGGTCCTTTGAGAAACTTCCTTAGGATAGAGGTGGTACACAGCAAAAGTGGCCTTGTTTTGTCCTAGAAAAAGTATGCTTTAGACATCTTGCAATAGGTTGGTATGCTAGGGGCCAAGCCAGCAAATATACCAATGGATCCTAAGACACATTTATATGATACTAAAGATGAGACTATTGATAGCAAGCAGTACAAGTGGTTAGTTGGGAAGCAATTGTGTCTTACCATCACCAAACCAGACATTTCTTTTACAGTTGGCAGATTTAGTTAATGTATGGCTAAGCTCACTAGATAGCACTAGGATGCAGTAATGATGGTCCTTAGATATCTTAAGAAGGTACCGGCAAGGCCTTCTATTCACCAGAGGGACATCAATGACAATGGTGGGCTATTCAAATGCAGCTTATGCAGGGTGCCACCTAGACCAGAAATCCACTACCAACTTTTGTACTTAGGTGGCTGACAATCTTATTACCTGGAAAAGCAAGAAGCAAGCGGTAGTCTCCAAGTCCAGTGCAAAATCAGAGTACAAGGTGATGGCACAAATTGCTACTGAGATTATGTGGATTTGAACTCTCCTAACTTACATGTTGTAATAGATGGTCCCATGGAGATGCAATGCAATAATCGGGTAGCCACTTACATAGCAAACAATTCCATAGTTCATGAGTGCACAAAACATGTGAAAGTTAACTGTCACTACACTAGAGATATTATTTAGAGAGGGTTGCTCTTCACAACTTCAGTATTTACTAATGACAAGATAGCAGATATATTTACCAAGTCTCTTATCAGATCTAGTTTTGATGTTTGTTGTTCCAAGCTGAGCATGATTGATTGACATTTATGCTCCAGCTTAAGGAGTATTGTACCCCTTCGATCAATTATGATTTTATTTCTATGTAAGGGTGTGTGTACTTTTTATTTCTTTCTTGAAGTTGTGTTGTAATTGTCCCACCTCTCTCTATATATACAGAGAGGTAGGGTTTTGGAATAAGATAAATCATTTGTTTCTCCTAACCAATACCTATTTCTGCTTCCTCGACTACTACAACTGGACCTATGAAGTTTGCTGAGCCTATTATTACCTACAAATGCCTTTGCAGTACTTTGCAGATGCCACCCTCCCCAACAGCCACACAGACATCACCCTCTCCAGTTCAGGTGACCATGGACAATTTGCATACTGATGATACAGTATCCAATGGTGATGCTACAGGTCCAGATGAGGAGATTTCTACCTTAGAGCTAGTACAGGAGGATCTGACAGATGATCTTGACTTCCACTTTCTATTCAAAAGACACCTCTGAGTTGTGCCAAATATCTAGTTATACGTAGTCTGTCCACTGAGGGACTTGGGTCTACTTTTGGGAGCTTTTGTCGTGCTCTTGCAGACACACAAATCTTACCACCTACCAGCAGGGCATGCTTAATCTAAAGTAGCATTAAGACATAGAGGATGAGATAGCTGCTCTTCACTTCACAGGGTACTTGGGAGTTCACATCCTTATCAAAGGGTCCTACAGTAGTTGGTTGCAGATGGGCGTTTGCACTCAAATATAACCTAGATAGGTTAGTTGCATGATACAATGCCTGATTTGTTGCTAAAGGATTCACCCAGACATATAGGGTGGACTTCTTTAATACTTTCTCACCGATGGATCGACTTTCTACAGTGCGGATTTTGATTTCGATGGCACTTGAGCAAGATCGGCACCTTCATTAACTTGATGTGAAGAATACATTTCTCTATGGGGATTTACGAGAGGAGGTATACATGCAGCATCCCCTCAACTATGACGTTTAGGGGGAGTATGTATGTAGATTGCAGAAGGCCATTTGTGATCTCAAGAAAGCCCAAGAGCATGGTTTCAGAAGCTCTCTCAAGTGGTAGAATCAGTGGGATTCCTTAGATCATCTGCAAATCATTCCCTGTTTATTAGGAGGACAGGGAAAGGGGTAGTAGTTCTTTTGATATATGTTGATGACTTGATTGTCATTGGTGATAATACCTCAGGTGTGGTTGAGATTAAGTAGACTTTGGCATATCAGTTTGGATTTGGGGCCTTTACGATATTTCTTTGGGATGAAGTGGCTCGTAGTAAGAGTGGCATTGTTCTATCTCAACAAAAATATACCTTGGATGTGTTGAAGGAGACATGTATGCTGTGACCCAAACCAGCAAACATTCCCATGAATCTTAAGGCACGACTATATAATAGTGATGCAAAACCAGTTAATAGCAAACAGTATCACCAACTTGTGGGGAGGCTATTATATTTAATGATTACCATGCTTGATATTTCCTTTACAATAGGGTAGTTGAGTTAGTTTATGGAGCAACCTACTAAACAACACTAAGATGCAGCTATAATGGTGCTCAAGTAGCTGAAGAGAGCACCAAGACAATATCTTCCTTTCACTAGAGGGACATCTATGACGATGGTTAGATATTTTGACGCAGATTATGCAAGCAGTCATGATGATAAGAAGTTTACTACAAGCTTCTGTGCTCATGTTGCAAGGAATCCAGTGATTTGGAAGAGCAAGAAGCAGACTACTATGTCTAGATCCAGTGCTGAGTATGAGTGTCATGCCATAGCTCTAACATTTGCAGAGCTAATGTAGGTGAGATCCTTGCTGGTTGATCTACATATACAGATTGATGGGCTCATGGAATTGCGAGGTGACAACCGGGCTGCCACTTACATTGCTAACAACCCCATATTTCATGAACACACCAAATATGTGGAAGTAGATTGCTACTACACAAGATATTTGATTTAGAAGGGATTCATCTTCACCTTTTAGGTTGCTTTAGAAGCTCAGACTACTAACATCTTCATCAAGTCACTAGCTAGATTCTCCTTTGATACATGTGTGTCCAAGCTGAGCATGATCAATATCTATACTCTAGCTTGAGGGGGAGTGTTATGGAGTTCTGTTACTCATTTATTTTATCGGTGTTTATGTTACTTTTCTTTTCTTTATGGAGTTGTACTATAATTTGTACCCACTTCTTTCTCTATATAAAGAGAGGTAGGATTTGAGAATAAACTGATTTGCATCATTTTTCCTAATTTATAGACATCAAAAGCTTTGACATGAAAATGACTCCACGACCTCTAATATCATCAAAGCCAATGTTCTGACGATAGGTCATTGATATGGCTATTTTCTAGTGATGAACATAACGATACAAATTATATATTAATATGCAGGTGTATAGCCAACTTATCACCGATGTTGTCGGTGTGCCAGTAGTCATGTCGACGATCGTGCTGATGGCTACTAGCTGTTGCTACTCTCAACAGTGCCATATAAATCACCATCCCTCTCTTTCTTATCTATGTATATGTCATATGATCCAACTATCTCCTTATGTTAAGATTACTCAATGTAAGGATATCTATAACTTAGTCATTGTAATTATGTTAGTAAGATGGTAAGACGTGTCCTTGGTTTGCTTTTGCAATTTGGATTGATGATTCTTTTTTATCCTTATATATGATCATGACTCTATATAGAAAGAGATGTACTATCTATGACATCTCTTATTTCAATGGTACTAATGGGATATTCCTTGAATGGAATCAAGATATAACTTATACATAGTGAAATTAGACACTTCAAGGCTCCCTATGAAACAAGGCATGGAATGAAGTCATGACGAAGAAGTTCTGTGAGTTACCAAAGAAGTTTTGGACTCATACCATTCATGGTTTGAAAATGGGAGTTGAAACCTATGAGAATGATCTTCCATTATTCCACGGTAGCTTATGGTAGAGTGGTTGGTTATTGATTAGGTGAAGAGTAAAGAATGCATCATCATTGAAAAAAAAAAACCCTAGCCTCTCTTTTATAATAGAAAGGTTTAGGAAAATTACAAAGTCATCCAAAAACAATGTAAAATAGCAAATACACCCTTAAGCTCAACACTCCCCCTCAAGTTCAGGCGTAGATATCAATGAGACCCAACTTGTCGCACAAGAAATCAAGATGTTTCTTCTTTAAAGCCTTGGTGAATATATCCACTAGCTGAAGCTCAGAGGAGACATAAGGAGTGTTGATCTTCCCAGCAAACACTACATCACGAATAAAGTTGCAATCTACCTCAATGTGCTTAGTCCTCTCATGAAAGACTAGATTTGAAGCAATATATATGGCTGACTTGTTGTCACAAAGAAGTGGAACTGGCATAGTGACCTAAATGCCCAAGTCCTGCAGAAAAGAGACTACCCACATAATCTCACAAGTAGCCTGAGCCATCACTCGGTACTCAGCCTTTGGGCTCGAGCGAGCAACCATACTTTGCTTATTACTCCTCCAGGATACTAAGTTCCCACCAAGATATACTACAAAACCTAAAGTAAAATCCCGATCATCGACAGACCCAACATAGTCTACATCAGAATAGGCTAGAATGCCCAAACTGCCACCATCTCTGTAGTAGAGTCCTCTGCCTAGTGTCCCCTTAAGGTACCTAAGAATAAGGTAAACCTCATGCCAATGACTGCATCGTGGAGTCTACATGTACTGGCTAGCTCTACTCACAGCAAAACTGATACCAAGCCTCGTGATAATAAAGTAGAGCAAATGTCCTACTATACTACGGTATTGGGTGACATCCTCCTATAGTAAGTCCTCAGAAGAATGTGTAGGCAGCAGCTCCACAGGTATACCAAAGGGCTTGATCTGAACCAAACCAGCCTCCTCAAGGATCTACACTGTACACTACCTCTGTGACAAGGAAAAACACAATCCCTGTCGAATTGCTCCAATCCCCAGAAAATACCTAAGGTCCCTTCTTGTCCTTGGTAACAAAAGTAGACTACAAAAAGGACTTGGTATGGATAATTCCATTCTTATCATCGCTAGTAAAAATCATATCTACATAAACAACAAGAATGACAACTCGCTCATGATCGCAATACCTAGTCTTCCCGACAAATATAGAATGGTATGAATTGGAGTGCTGGAACTCAATCTTCTCAATCTCTAAGCTAAGTCTCTCAAACCAGGCATAAGGACTGTGCTCAACCCATATATAGATTTCGTCAAGCGACACACAAGCTCCCCCTTGCTACTGTATCCCGATGCCTATCTCATTTACACCTCTTCAGATAAGTCACCATATAAGAAGGCATTTTTAATGTCCAGCTGATATAAAGGCCAACTCCTAACAATAGCAATAGAGATGATAATCCCCACTGAAGTAGTATGGGCCACAGGAGAGAAAGTACCAAGATAATCTATCCCATAAGTCTAAGTATAGCCCTTGGCGACAAGCCTGGCCTTATATCTATCTAAAGTCCCATCAGCTCTATACTTGATAGTGTAAACCTATCTGTAATCAACAACTGTAGCACCAGGGGGGCATGGTACAAGATCTAAAGTCTCCCGAGACTGTAAAGCCTGCATTTCTTCATCCATTGCTACACGCCACCTAGAGTTTTGAGAGACCTAAACAAAATCTCTAGGGATAACAGTTGTGGTAATGGATGAGGCAAACTGGCGAACCCCATCCTCCAGGTGGGCAACTCCTGTTTACTGAGATAAAGGATGAAGAGTACATGCTCTGCTAGACCACCTCACCACTGCCTGCTCAGTATCTGAACCACTCTCATCTGACATGATGGGATGAGGCACAGTATCAGGCGAAGTCCGTGGTCTCTGATGGTAAACTTGTGTCTCCTCTAAAGTGGCCTGTATAGAGGTTCCTTCCTCTGAGAAGTATGGAATCTTCTTAAAGAAAATAACATCTAATGCAATGTATTTTCTGTGGATTGGGTCATAGCACGTTTATCCCCTCTGTGTTCTAGAATATTCAAGGAAGACACATTTGACTGCACGAGGTGAAAACTTATCTTGGTTGCCATACGTCTATACGAAGCAGGTACATCCAAAAATCCTCAATGGAAGAGCAAAAGGCTTGGTACAATATAGATAAATCACCTGATATGGAATCTGCCCTCCAAGCACATATGAAGGTACTCAATTAATCAAATAACCCGCAATATGTATAGTATCTCCCCAGAACTACTTGGAAACTTTCATGTGAATCATCAAAATCCTAACAATATCAAGAAGATGTCAGAGCTTACGTTCGGTCACACCATTCAACTGGGATGTGTAAGCATAAGACGTCTGGTGAATAATGCCTCTAGAAAAGAAAATCTCCTGTACGTCTTGCTGCATAAATTCTAATGCATTGTCACTGCAGAAAACTTTAATGTTGGTGGTATACTGGGTCTGAACCTCTGAAAGAAACTACTGTATAATTTGAGGAATCTCTTAACGAGCCTTCAATAGGAATACCCAAGTAAGACGGTTATGATCATCCACAAAGGCTGCATAATTCTGATGTCCTCCTGGAGTAGGAACTCCATATGGCCCTCAAACATCACAATGCACAAGAGAAAAAGGAACAACACTGACTCTAGCATCTCTCCGTGGATACATACTCCTGTGATGCTTCCCAAGCTGACAATCCTCGCACTATAGAATCAAAGAGTTTGGCAAATCAAGATACATCTGTCGCATCTTCTTAAGTGATGGATGTCCAAGTCTCCTGTGACATAGCCAAGGGTCAGTGGCTATGGAAACGGCTCCAACAAACAAGGTGAGTGTGTAAAGGTAATAAAGACCATCTCGCTCTATACCGACACCTACAATCTCTCCCGTCTGGCAGTCCTAGAAGTAATAGTGAGCCTCATCAAACACTACACAACATCCAAGGTCGTTGTAGATTCGACTCACGGACAATAAGCTAATTAGAAACTCAAAAGCACAATGAACCTCTTCAATCACCATCTTTAAGAATGCATGAACGCTTCCAACTGTCGTGATTAGTAACATGCCCCGTTAGCCACTTTAACATCTCTAATCCCACGTAAGTTTGTGGGATTCACCAACCACTCAACATTTCCTGTCAAATTATCCACATGCCTGTAGCCCCCATCTTGTTCTTCAAGTCTCCTTTGGTTGCACACACGCGCCCTTGTAGATCTGAAACAGACCCTTCAAATGTCCCCATCACATCTTCTTTGCATGAGAGAAGACTCATCATGCTTGAGAGGGAAAGTTTCATTAACCACGGTGAGAGAAGACTCATCACCACATGCACTAAGCGTAAGAGAAGGGTCATCACACAGATCACAACACCAAGAACAGGAACCACCAACCACCTACCAATCTGTTGGGCTACTGGCAGACCTCTAAAGACGATGCTAGGTCAGCCGACGACACAGCCAGTAGCACCGACAGGCCCTGTAGCGACAGTGGCACCGTTAGGAGGTGTTCCTCCCATGTTGCTGCTACTGATACAATCTTATACTTTCACCTCCATTGAATCGCCTTTCTATTGGGGGCTACGTCATCTTTTGGGTGGATATTTGGTGGGATAACGAAATACCGACCTAAGACTACTATTTTGATAGCAGGTGAAGAGTAAAGAATGCATCATCATTGAAAAGAAACTCTAGTCTCCCTTTTATAATATAGAGATTTGGGAAAATTACATAGTAATCCAAAAATAATGTAAAATAGCAAATACACCCCTAAGCTCAACAGATTGGTTGTAGTTTTGAATACAACTTGGAGATATTGGTTGTATAATTAAATATTCATAAAATTGAATTTTTTTTTACTTGCCTCAAGTAAGATTTGACTGGAGCTTTACTTAGCTAATGCCAACAACTAATGACTAGTGAAAAAACTAAGCATCATGTTCTCTCTCTCTCTTCTACCTATTTAAATGCCTCGTGCCAAATTTATCGTATCTTCAAGTGAAGGATATTTTCACCGACATGAGACAACTAAAACTACTTAAGATCGTTTCTCATAACCAAGTAAACATCGCCAGTAATGCATTTACATTATATTTTCATTCAAAATTTATAATTTTTATCTTTTAGGCATTTCTTCATGTATGTATTGATTATTAAATTATTATTTTCATCAAATTCATGAACATTTTAAGTCATTTTAAGCAATTTCCCCAAAATTTTTCGATATCAGCAATATATCAATGATATATCTCCTTTTTGACTTATCGATACTATAGGATCTAATAGAATGCATTAACCTCAAAAAGAAACCCTAGCACTCTTTTATATAAAAGAGAACTGGTCCCCCTCAAGTTGAAGCATATATGTCAATGAAGCCCAACTTGCTACTCAAAAAATCGTGACGCTTCTTCAATGGCTTAATGAGAATGTCTGCAAACTGAAGCTCAGAAGATATATACAAGGTGCTTATCTTTCCTTCCAAGAATGCATCATGTATAAAATGGCAATCAACCTCAATATACTTAGTCCTCTCATGGAAGACTGAATCTGATGCAATACAAGTTGCAAACTTATTGTTACAATAGTGTGGGACAGGAATATCAACCTCTATCCCTAAATCCCATAGAAAGCTAACTATCCACATGATCTCACAAGCACCTTGAGCCATAGATCTGTACTCTACCTCTGCACTGAAGTTAGCTACCACATTATGTTTCTTAATCCTCCATGAAACAAGATTACCTCCCAGATAAACAGCAAAGCTAGATGATGACTGTCTATCCTCAATAAATCCTGCATAAAATGCATCTGAGTATGCCAAAAGGTCAAAAGAGCCACTCGCACTGTAGTACAACCTTCTCCATGGGGTGCCCTTCAGGTATCTCAGAATAAAAGAAACTTCTCACCAATGACTGTATATAGGACTTTGCATAAACCGACTAGCTCTACTCATAGAAAAATTAATATCTGGTTGTGTAATAATCTGATATAACAAACGACCAACAGTATTACAGTACCTAGTAACATCATCAAACAAGGGATTAGTCTCATTAGTGTCATGACCAGAAGATGGCTCTACTAGTATCCCAGATGGTTTGGACCCAAGAAGCCCAACTTCCTCTAGAATCTGTAAAGTATACTGCCTCTGTGATAAGGATAAGCTAGTTTCCTGACGAACTGCTTCTATTCCTAAGAAATAGCGGAGATCGCCTAAATCTTTGGTGACAAAGGTGAACTGAAGAAAGGCTTTCGTCTGCACTATCCCATCTACATCATCACCCATCATAATCATAACATCAACATAAATTGCCAGGACGACTCTCCATACCCCACCATACTGTGTCCTCCGGACAAAGATAGAATGATCAGTAGTAGACCGTTGGAACCCATCTTCTTGATAGCCAAATTGAGCCTCTCAAACCAGGCTCGTGAGCTCTACTTCAGGCCATAATGGTCTTCTATAAGCGACATACAAGCTTCCTCTGACTGTCATATCCTGGTGGTTGTCTCATACATACCTTCTTAGCAAGATCTCCATATAAAAAACTATTTTTAATATCAAGTTGGTATAAAGGCCAATGTCGAACCACTGTAATAGACAAAATAATCCCGATGGAAGTAATACGAGCAACTAGTGAGAAAGTCTCAAGGTAGTCCACCCCATATGTTTGAGTGAACCCCTTGGCAACAAGCCTGGCCTTCTATCTCTCTACTATCCCATCTAATCTATACTTAATGGTACACACCCATCAGCAACCAACAACAGTAGCACCCTCAAGACAAAACAAGATCCCATGTTTTCCTGGTCTATAGGACATGCATCTCCTCGTCCATAGCTGCTTTCCACCTGGGATCTTGGGAAGCCTGGAGAAAATCTCTGGGAACATCAGCAATAGTAATAGCTAATGCAAATTGCCTGTGTCCCTCCTAGATATGGGAGATCGTAGTGTAGTGCGAAATAAGATGAAGACTACATGCGACAATAGATCTCCTCTGTACAAGCTCCTCCACCCTATCGGAGTCACTCCTATCTGAAGAGGTAACAAGCTGAATTGGTTCATCATCTGAAGAATCATCTACCTATGATCTCCTATGATACATTTGTATCTCCTATATGGCAGCCTCTATATATGACTCTTCTTCAGAGAAGTAGGGTAGCTTCTCAAAGAAAGTCACATCTACAGTGACAACATATCTCCTACAGACTGGATCGTAGCATTTGTAGCCCTTCTGGGTCCTGGAGTAACCAAGGAAGAAACACTTTGTGGCAGGTGGAGAGAACTTATCCTGAATACCAAGATTTTGAACAAAACATGTGCACCCAAAAACTCACAAGGGTACATGAAACAGCCTCCTACACTCAGGGTGTATACTCTAGTTTGGAATCTGACCATGAAGTACAAAAAATGGCATCCAATTAATCAAGTATGCTACTATGAGTATGGCATCACCCCAGAACTGCCTATGAACCTTCATATGAGACATTAAGGTCCTGGCAATATCAAGTAATCGCCGCAACTTATGCTCAACAACCCCATTCTGCTGGGAAGTATGAGCACAAGATGTTTAGTGAATAATCCCTCTGGAACGAAAGGCCTGTTGTAAATCTCTGTGCATGAACTCTAGTGCATTATCACTGCAGAAAATCTTGACTATAGTGCCATATTGTGTTTGCACATCAAACATAAACTACTAAACAATAGAGGGAATCTCACTGTGGGCCGTCATCAGAAAAACCCAAGTCTACTGTTGTCATCCACCATCACTGCAAAGTATCTGTGTCCACTAGGAGATGTGACCCTAGAAGGCCCCCAGACATCACAATGTACTAGGGTAAAGGGCACTGCACTGACTCCATCATCTCTCTAGGGGTAACTACTCCTATGATGCTTCCCCAATCGGCAGTCTTCGCAATCCAGAATTAATGAATCTAATAATTTTGGATACATCTAATGCATTTTCTTCATGTAAATATGCCCAAGTCTCCAATGAAAAGTAATGGATCATGAGAAATTGACATGGCCTCTACAAACAAGGTGGGCGTGTCTAAGTAGTACAGACCATCTCTTTCTATACCACTGCCAACTATCTCTTCTGTCAAACAATCTTGGAAATAGCAATGCTTCCCAACAAAAACAACACAACATCAAAGATCCTTGCAAATGTGGCCCACAAACAGGAGATTCATAGGAAATTCAGGAGCATAATATACCTTCTCTATCTTCATCTTGGACATTGCATCTACACGCCCAACTGCTATAACAGGAGAAGTAGCCCCATTGGCTACCCGTACATCTCGGATTCCCTGTGGAGTAATAGGGTCCAGGAGACAATCTCTATCCCCTGTAAGATGGATGGAGGCTCTAGTGTTAATCACTCATGCATTCCTGGCCTTCTTTCCAACAACTTCTTAGGCTACACATGCGAACCTAGAAGAAACTATAGTTGATTGTCTTAGAACTTTCTCCAACATGGGCGAGAGACGACTCATTGCCATCAACAGTAGACATGAGAGAAGACTCATCATGAAAAATATACCTCGATCAGCACAAGATATGCAACCACCAGCAACAGCAACACCCACTGCCAGCAGCAACTACCCACCAGTAGTGGTAGTGGACCGACTAGATCACCTAGCGACGACGTTGCTAGCGCCACCAGGCCGTTTGGTGGTCGTACAGGCAACGCTGCTACCTCCCTGACCAGCGCACCAGCTACCGATGGTGGTGTTGGCAGTGTGGAAGACATTCTACATTGGATCACCTCTACATTGGTGATCCAATCATGTTGCAGTGGATTTTTTTAAGTGGGATATCGGAGCACTGGCCTAAGACTGCTACTCTGATACCATGTGGGATCTAGCAAAATGCACTAACCTCAAAAAGAAACCCTAGCCATCTTTTATATAAAAGAGAACTGAGGAAATTACATAAGTACCCCATAAGGAAAATGAAAATAACAAATACCCCTTACAACTCAACAGATACCATATCAATATTCAATACCTGCTCTTAAGGACTCCTTTAGAGTCTCTTTGTATCACCTACCTAGTTCTTCCTTTATCGTCTATGTCAATTAATCATGTATGTATTGATTATTAAATTGTTGATTTCATCAAATTCATTATCATTTGAAGTCATTTTAAGCAATTTCCCTAAAATTTTCCGATATCAATGATATATCCACGATATATCCCTTTTTGACTTATCAATACGATCTCAATATTTAAAACATTGTTGTTAGAGACTCCTTTAGAGTCTCTCTGTATCACCTATCTAGTTCTTCCTTTATCGTCTATGTCACTTAAGGCACGTTTGGACCTTGATGCTTGAGAGGTAGTAGAGGAGGTTGAAGGGATGGAGCTTTAAGTTATTATTCAATTGTAGTCAAATGACTGTTGTATTACATTAGTTTAGATATGTATTATATGTTGTATTGATTCAAGGCTTGTGTTTTCACATGTATGCCCTTCTTGCATAACCTTTTAGGGTTTTTAGTTAGTAATTTGTGATTTACTTGTAATTTTAATCATTTTAGATTAATTCAGTCGACATGCGTCGATACACTGTCGGTGTGCCCTCGATACAAATAATTTTAAGCCATCAATAACCTCGATAACCCAATGTCAATACACAAGAATGTCCACAACGTACCCTCGATAACCACCCTTGGAAATGTATCAATACAACATCAATATCGACACTTAGAACCTTGAAATTCAAAGCCAACACCTCTATGACCACCTGTACATGTGATCACCAAAAACAAATGTTAAAGAAGCCTCTAATGCAACAAAAGGACAAGTAACATGAGGTTCCATCTCAACAATCATCTTAGTCTATTATGGGCCTCTTGAGTAATTTGACTTGGCTACAAGTTTTCATCGATACAGTTTAGTCACAAGGTTGGCTGAGTAATTGTAGAAGAATGGTCAATCTAGGCTGAATGCACCTTCTCCAAAACCTTTTTTGTGAAATGGAAACCAAAGAAAATATGATTGCAATCCTCTAAACCCATATGACAGATGAAGCAAGTTGCATTTTCTGAATGGAAAATTCTCCATCTATGTTGCTTAGTCGCACCCTCTTCCTCCTCAAGAAACAAGCAAAGATCTTAACCTTTAAAGGTATCTTTGCCTTTTACATATTGTTGATGTCTCATCCAACATACCATTAATTTGCAACGGTTGATCATGGATAATATCATAAATATGACTAGCTATGTTTCTCTCCTCAAGAATCCGTATATCTCTGCAACTACTTATGGGCTTGACAAAAGCTTCTCTGGCCCTTGATCAGAAAGATAGGAAAGAAATCTGGGTATTTCCTTTTTAAAAGGTAGATCCAAATCAACAAAAATAACATAATAAAGAGAATAGGATAATGAAGCACAAGAAGGTGCACAAACATCGATATGAATAAGTTCTAGCACTGTAGCACATGAGACATGGAAACAGATGAAAGAAAGACAATTGAGTATGCTTCCCATATTGACAACTAGGACAAACAAAGTTCTTATTGAAAGAATATGATACATTTATTGGCCTAGAATCTGTTACAAGGACTCAAAATTACAATAGCCTAGACGGCTATAACATTGCTGAAAAATAGGCATAAAAGCTTTATTAATGCTAGAACTATAGAAAATAGGAACTAGTAGGCAGACTACTGTGCAAACCAAGATCCTAAACAATCGAGAGGTATCCTCGCCTATGGCCATCAACAAAGAACTTGTTGGATCCACATTCCTTCAGGAGAACATATACTTTAGCAAACAAGTTAAATAAGTTGTAAGCATTATGATCATCAGAGAAAAATGAGAAATAGATTAAACAGGATATCTCATAGTGGGGAGATAAGAACACATCAGTAAGACAGACATAACTAGAATGAGTGCAAATAATATTTTTTCGAAGAGGAAAAGGGAGGTTAATAAAGGACGTTAACCCCTCAGATTTCACTAAAAGGAGAGTGAGGTAACCAAAGATTAAAGACAGAATTAAAAAGTAGCAAGACCTCGTTGATGGAGTCTCTCTCCATTGAAGATGATGGCATTGTGCTCAAGAGAAATGCACTAGATCATAATAAAAGCTTTCCTTATGTGTTGCCATCAGTGAGGGAATCATGTATGCTAGACTAGAAGTTTGTCTTTAAGGAGTCAAGTAGGGGCGATCCATCAAAGTAGACCAACAAGCCAGAGTAAAACAAGTGACAAAGAGGTGGTCCATATCATCTAAACCCATGAAGGATCAGCGTTGGGCCCCATCTTTGTCGATATCTTGAGTCACCACCCTCCTCCTTGGTAGCCTTAAGAATATCCTCACCGTGAGGGATTCGTGCTTTCTAACCTTTGTACGATCTAAAGACAAACCCATATCAACAGGCCTAAGATTCTCCATGAAGCACAAATAAGCTTTTCTAGTGGGGATTTCTTCAAGACTACTACAAATCAAACTGTCCCTTCCAGCCCTTGCCTTAATGCCATGCAGGGTCTGCAACAACATGGTCAAATTCTCTAATCCAGCATTAGAATGAGATCGTGGCAAAGAAGGCATCCAATAGATGTCATAAAGTAGTCAACCAAAATATGGGAACCAAATGCTCAGTAATGCCTGCTGGGAAGCAATCATGCTTCCAAAAGCATGAACCAATATCCATCACCCAAAAAACTTTGATGGTGGGGTTTCACTCTCCTCAAGGTCATTTCTACCCCCAATAAAGCATAGAATAGTTTTCCAAACTGGCATTTGGGGCCCCATGAGGTGGAGGAGCCATTTAGTAAGTAGAGCTTCATTCATTACCATGACAAGAATGCCAGCAAAATTCTTCGGTTATATCAAAAGATTGTTTCTTTATGTTAAAGGGACCAGACTTTGTCAACCAATGTGGTGTAAATAGTATAAAGATTAGAGAGAGAATATGCGGGTTGCTAAGTTTCTTGATGGCCTCGAGCCTGACCATACCCTGTAAGGAATCAGATATTAACAGAAAAGGTGATTCTTACAATAGAGAGCCTATAATCAGTTCGGTCAATTGACAGTCACATCATAAGTTCAACTTTACTCTACTGATTCAGCTGTAGTTGTAAACTTTGGACATGGACAACCACCTTCACAAGTTACTGGCAGTTGTAGTCATCATGCTAACTATGGTACCTTAGAACGTGGCAGACTGTAATGCACTTATCATGGAAATCAGGGCCATCTTAAAGATAGGTGTTGGGATAACCATGGGAGACCAGCATTTGCTGTGATTGTTTAGTCTCAATCAGTTGGTTCTCATATTATATAGTTTTTGTTCCTAAAGCGGAGTAAGAGGAACTTCTCCACCTTCAATCTATTGTTACTGTAGAGATTTTTTGGGAGATAAAAAATGATTCTATTATTCATGAAAAGAGAAACCCTAGCCTTCTTTATATAGAGAGAGGCAAGGACACACATGAAAATAATTATGACCTAAAAATAGTAAACACCTAATCAAATAACCAAATTGATTTATTTCCTAACACTCCCTCGCAAGTCGAGAATTGGGAGACGGCGAAGACTTAGATCCTTAAGGTAGTGAAGATCAACTCTTGCCGACATGGTAGTCCCTTCTTCCTCACATAGCCAGTCAACGCTTAGTTTCTCTTGAGGTGCGTGAGAGTACTACCCGAATACTTGACATCTGGAGGCAGCTTCCATCTTCAACTCTCATGTCCTCCACTCAACATATAAGGGCCCAACTGAGACAACTTAAAACTTTAAGGGGTTACAGACAAGCACCCCAACAATAGAAGACTAAACTTCAAAGAAAACAAAAAATGGACTCAATCACAAAATAATCCTAAATATATTTTTTATTTTTAAAGCAACACCAAAGACCAAAGGAGGGTTTTCTTCCTCTTCTTTCATTCTTCTCTGCCGGTCCTCTGTTGGGCATGAGATGACAGCAGCAACATTCGACGCTGCAGCAAACATGGAGGTGTGGAGAGGAACCACCATCAGCTCCCTCCTCTCCTTTCTTTTTTTCTCTTGTGGGTGGCAGTGCTACAATGGCAGGGAAGCGAGCAATGGCGCTCCAATGAGCCAAAGGAGATCCGAACCACCTTGGTTCGATCACACGACCTCCAAGGAGTCGATTGGTGACCTCAAACCTCTAAACGGACAAGGTTCGAGGGTCTAGAACCATGATCCGATCCACTGCATTTTGGGGTGGTACCAACCGTGTTGGGCTCTCCTGTCGGTACGTGGTCGATCGAGGGACCACCAGAGGTGGTTAATGCGGTAGTAGGGGCTCCGATGACTACCACCGTGGTAGTCCTTTGTCAGACGGAGGCTGGAGGCGACACTAGCGAGACCTTCTTTGCCAACGATGAGAAGCCCAGCAACAGCAGTAGCGAGAGGAGAGGAAGGACAGGGGAGAGATTTGGGGGGAGGAGAGAGTCTCTCTGGTAGCTTGTTAGAGGTCGAGGACGTCGCTAGAGGGCCTCCCCCCTAGGTTTTCCTCTTCTAAACCCTAGACCACCAAGATCGGTGACTCTGATACCATTTAGAGATTTTTAGGGAGATAAAAATGATTCTATTATTCATGAAAAGAGAAGCCCTAGCCCTCTTTATATAGAGAGAGGCAAGGACATACATGAAAATAATTATAACCTAAAAATAGTAAACAACTAATCAATCAACCTAATTGATTTATTTCCGAATAGTTACATCATCCTATAAACCCTACTACTAGACCTGACATCACAAAATCCAATGTGGTGTTATGACTTGTTTATTTTATGTTTCCTTATTTCTTATGCATTATGGCGTTATTTTCTCACACCTCTTCTCTTTATAAAGAGGCATAGGGTTCTCATAATGAAGTTAACGAATTCTATTATCCTACTTGGTATCAGAGCAACAGTCCCAAATCGGGGCTTTAGGTATCCCACCCTCAAGGCCTCCAAAACCCAAACACCGAAACCCTAACACATCCACTATCTTCACAGCAACCATCGGCAGCAAGGTACGCTGTTGCAGCAACAGCCGCAGCCACTAGCGACGAAGCCACAGCAGTAGCAGCGATGCCGCCACCGCACTGTAGCACTGCTACTGCACACAGCAAGCTAGGCTGCTGTAGTAGTAGCCGCAGCCACCGACGGCAAGGTAGGCCACTGCAGTAGCAGCAACAACCACCGCAGTAGCCATAACCACCGACGGCGAAGCTGCAGCAGTAGTAGCAGGGCCGCCGCAACAACAGCAGCAACGTCGCCGCCGCACTATAGCGCCGCTACTATGCCTAAGGGCAGGTCAACCCTCGCTCAGCCGTCGTCTCTCTGATAGTTCTAAGAAGGTTCTTGGTACTGTGGTGATAGATTTCTAGATCAAGAACCTTCCTATGGTATGATTTTTCCTAGATCTATGGTGTAATTTTTTTTGGGTGTGTATTCCCCTTATTGGATGGCTCTTGTGGGGTGTGTATTCCCCTGTGGTATTGTGTGCAGATTACAAGGTGTGTATTCCCCGAACGTTGATGTTTGATGCAGGGATTTAGATCTGTGTTTTTGTTTCTCTGGGTGTGGTTTGCTTGACATTAATGGCAGAATATGAGTCTGGTGCACCAGGAGCAGTACAGGAGCCACCATGGAGTAGGGTGGTTGATCGACTCTGGTGCATCACAGCATCTGTGCGGTGATCAGACCTACTTCCGCTCATTATAGCCTGTTCCTCCAGAAAGGACGGTACAGGTAGCTGATGGCAGTTACACCCCAGTTAGGGGCAAGGGGGTGTTTGTGACCCCCAGTTTGTAGCTATCTACCATGTTGCACGTGCCAGAATTCCCACTTAGTCTGTTGTCTGTGAGCAGAATCACGAAGGATCTCAACTGCAGAGTGATCTTCGATGATGTCAGATACATTGTTCAGGACAAGCTCACTAGGAGGATTGTTGTCAAAGGTACCGAGGAGAATGGCTTTTATCGCCTAGAACATGAGCCATTTGCAAGAGTTACTCTATATGGTAGCGGGAGTGTTCTACAATGGCATGTTCGTCTTGGTCACTTGTCTCTGGATCGCCTTATGAGGGTGATACCATATATTTCCCCAGTTGCTACCATATAGTGTGATGCTTGCCAATTGGGTAAGCACCATCGATCCTCTTTCCCAATTAGTACATCTCATGGATCTTCGACATTATTTCAGTTACTTCATATGAATGTATGGGGACCGAGCAAAATCCCAAACCGAATGGGACACAGGTAGTACCTGGTTGTTGTAGATGATTTCTCTAAAGCCGCGTAGGTGTTCTTGTTGAAGAGTAAGGTAGAGGTTGCAAGATGCATAAAGGCTCTTCTTCTGAACATCAGCACATAGCATTCAGCCACAATGAAGATGGTGTGGACTGATAATGCTCTTGAGTTCTACACTGTCAGACTTAAGGAGTTCTACAGGACCCATGGGATTGTCCACCAGACCACTTGTCCTCACACTTCATAGTAGAACGGAGTCGCAGAGCGGAAGCACACACTTGTTGGATGTTGTCCGTACACTATTGCTTCATCACAATGTGCCGCAGAGATACTGGGGGGATGCAGTTCTGACAGCAACTTATCTCATCAACAGGATGACTAACTCAGCTCTTCACAAGCAGATACCTGTTCTTCTGCATCGAGACGATGAGTTATTTCATGTGCCTCCCAAAACCTTTGGATGTGTTGCATTCATTCATGTGTCGTCACTTGGTTGTGACAAGCTAGCTCCTTGCGCTATCAAATATGTATTTTTAGGGTACTATAGGACACAGGAGTACCGTTGCTATGATCCTATACAGAACAGACATTATGTTAGTGCCGATGTGATTTTCCATGAGGATACACCATACTTCTCAATCACTGGTCAGAGGAGCTCTTGTGATGATGTTGCTTTTCTTCCCGTGCCTATTCTGTGTGCAGAGACTCAGGTGTCTACTTCTCAGTCCGGACCTCCAACTGACAGACAGATGAGCTCTTCCTCCCTAGATGACCTTGAGAGATTGCACGGGTCATTACGTACCTATCACAGGCATCACACTACTTTTGAGAGACATCCTCCCTCACAAGCAGCTGATGGTTCAAAGGTAATTGAGAGTGTCCCTAATGCCAGTGACAGTTTGGTTAGACTTGATTCCCCTAACACTGTTGATCATCATAGTAGCGCGGCTCCTTCTGCAGCGACTCAGTCTGAGATATCAGATGATTTAGATCTCCCTATTGCTATTAGGAGGGCACCGCGTACTTGTAAGTCCAGATATCGGGTTGCAAGCAGTTTGGTTACCGATGGTCTTGCTCCTCAATTTAGCAGCTTTTGTCAGGCACTTACAGCGTCGCACATTCCATTTACATACCAACAAACCATGCTTGATCAAAAGTGACGTCACGCCATGAAGGATGAGATGGCAGCACTTAGGAGTAGACAGACTTGGGATCTCACCTTACTTCCTACTGACGCACGACTAGTTGGCTCCCGATGGGTCTTTGCTTTGACATAGAATCCTAATAGGTCTATTTCGAGGCATAAGGCCAGGCTAGCAGCAAAGGGGTTCACCCAGACATGTGGGGTGGACTTCTTTGATACTTTCTCCCCTGTTGCACGGCTTGCCACTGTCCGGATACTTATTTCTATTACTGCTCACAGAGACTAGCCGTTATACCAGCTTGATGTGAAAAACGCCTCTCTATGAAGATCTTCAGGAAGAGGTTTACATGCAGCAACCCCTGGGTCTCGAGATTTAGGGGGAGTGTATGTGCAGATTGAGGAAGGCAATATATAGATTGAAGCAGAGTCCAAGGGCCTGGCTTCAGAAGCTATCAGAGGTGCTCCAGCAAATTGGTCTAGTGCATTCTACTTCATATCACTCCTTATTTACCAGGAAGACTGACAGGGGGACTGTAGCACTCCTGATATATGTTGATGATCTTATCATCACTAGAGATGACAGACATGGAATAGACGAAGTCAAGAGCCACCTATCAAAGAAGTTTGTCATGAAGGATCTGGGACAATTGAGGTATTTCTTGAGCATAGAGGTTGCGCGTGGCAAGGATGGAGTGGTACTCTCGCAGAGGAAGTATGCTATTGATCTTCTTCAAGAGACTGGCATGTTAGCAACTAAGTCTGCAAATATTCCCATGGATCCCAAGGTCCATTTATATAATGAGAAATCTGAGGTGGTTGATAGTAGGGCCTACAGGAAGCTGGTGGGTAAGCTCTTTTACCTCACAATCACTCGTCCAGACTTATCTTTTTCTGTTGGTAGGCTTAGCCAGTTTATGGCTAAGCCCACTAGGCAGCATTAGAGGCTGCAATGCAGGTGCTTAGGTATGTGAAGAAAGCACCAGGATGAGGATTATTGTTTTGTAAGGGAACGCCCATAGAGATTGTAGCGTACTCTGATGCTGATTATGCTAGCTGTGTTGGGGACAGAAAATTTACCACTGGGTTTTGCACCTTTGTTGTGGGCAATCTGGTTACACAGAGGAGCAAGAAGCAAGCGGTCGTATCTAAATCCAATGCAGAGTCAGAGTACAGAGCCATGGCCCAGACAGCCGCTGAGATAGTTTGGGTCAAGTCAGTTTTGTCATATCTTCATGTTCCTCTAGATAGCTCTATGGAGATACGGTGTGACAACAGAGTAGCAACCTACATTGCCAATAACCCTATGTTCCACGAGAACAAAACATGTAGAGATTGACTGTCACTACACTCAAGATCTTATTCAGCGTGGGACATTACATACCACGAGTGTCACTTTTAAGGAATAGGTTGCAGATGTCTTCATAAAGCCCCTAGCGAGATTTGCCTTTGAGGCGTGTTGTTCCAAGCTGAGCATGATAGATATTCATGATCCAGCTTGAGGGGGAGTGTTAGATGGTGATGTTATGTCTTGTTTATTTTATGTTTCTTTATTTCTTATGGATTATGGTATTATTTTCCCACACCACTTCTCTTTATAAAGAGGTGTAGGGTTTCCATAATGAAATTAACAAATTCTATTATCCTACTATAATGCATATTATGTTGTTGCAAGAGATGTTGATTCCACATTTTGACTATTTAATTCTAATGCTTTATGTCATCTATGTAGAAATGCTTCCTCATCCATGCTTTGCTATGAGAGCATTCTGTGACTCTTGCTGATGGGAGTCGATCTCCTATTATAGGATAACCGAATGTACAACTTTAATGCCTTAAATTGAAAATTCAACCACGTAATCAAATACTACACCTTAATCAAACTCGGCAACACTTGTCGTGGCAAATTGGAGCCCATTTAGGTATTGTTGTACGAAAGAAACCCACATAGCTATTTGTATTATAGACCTCAGCTTAATGATTCAGATTGGAAAAATGACATGTCTTATTTTCTTCAGAGAAACCCTACCTCTTTTTTATAGAGAGAGAGAGAGAGAAAATTACAACACAAATTCCTATAAAAATAAGCAAATGAAAACTACACCCTCACATAACTTAAGTTTCTCAACACTCCCCCTCAAGCTGGAGTATAGATATCAATCATGGTCAGCTTGGAACAACAAGAATGAAAAGCTGAACGATTGAGAGGCTTGGTGAAGATGTCTATCATTTGATCATCAGTGGTAATAGGAGTTGTGTAAATAACCTTTCTGGATAAGAACTCATGTGTAATGACAATCCACTTCCACATGTTTAGTACGCTCGTGGAACATTGGATTGTTAGCAATATAAGTAGCAGCCACATTATCACAACGCATCTCCATAATGCCATTAATATGAACATGCAAATCAGCAAGAAGGGGCTTCACCAACATGAGCTCTGCAGCTCTCTGTGCCATGGCTCTACACTAGACCGAGAAACAACATTCTGCTTTTTGCACTTCCAAGTTACAAGATTGCTAGCTACAAATATGCAAAATCCTGTAGTAGACTTCCTATCTGTCAAGAAACCTGCATAATCTACATCAGAATAGGAAACAACTAACATAGAAGTCCCTCAAGTAAACAAAAGACCCTATGATGGAGCCTTCTTGACATACCGCAAGGCCATCATTACAACCTCCCAGTGTTGTCTAGTAGGCTTAACCATAAACTAACTCAGTCTACCAACTGCAATGATAGACTAGGCCTAGTAATGGTAAGATACAATAGTTTGCCCACTAGCTGCCCATATTGTCTACTATCAATAGGTGGTGACTCAGGATCATACAAATGAGCCTTTGGATCGATAGGAAAATTGGTTGGCTTTTCTCCAAACATACTAGCCTCCTATAGAATATCAAGAGCATACTTTCTTTGAAATAGAACAACACCTATCTGACAACGTGCTACCTTTATCCCCAGAAAGTATCTCAAAGGACCTAAGTCCATCACAAATTGTTCTTCCAGGCATACCTTAATGCGCCTAATCCCATCAGTATCATCTCTTGAAACAGTAAGATCATCCACATATACAAGAATGACTACCACTTCTTTCTTATTTTTCTGACAAATAGAGAGTGATCTGTAAATGACCTCTGAAATCCATCAGCCTCAATAACCTGAGATAACTTCTAAAACTAAGCACGGGGGCTCTGCTTAAGCCCATGAAAGCCTTTCCTTAAACAACACACATACCCCCTACCTCTCATGGCCCGGTGGCTGCTGTATATATACTTCTTCCTATAAATCACCATACAGGAAGGCATTCTTGACATGCAACTAGTAAAGCTGCCAATTAAAATGTACTGCCACTACAATAAATATGTGCACAGTAGACAAGCAAGCTATAGAAGAAAATGTGTCAAAGAAGTCTACTCCATATGTCTGAGTAAACCCTTTTGCCACTAAGCAGGTCTTGTATGTGGCAACCGACCTGTCTAAATTGTACTTCAGGACAAACACCCATCAATACCCAACAGTAGCTCCCTCAGGTAGTGAAGTAATTTCCCAAGTCCCACGAGATTGCAGAGAAGCCATCTCATCCTCCATAGCCCAGCGCCACTTTGGATCAAGCATGGCCTACTGATGACCAGAAGGAATCTCTACAGTAGAAAGGGCATGACATGACTTCCCAAAAGTAACTCCCAGATTGTCTATAGGCACTACTCCTGTATAAGGATATCTGGGACAATGGTGAGGTGCCTTCCATACTACAATCGGAAGGTCAATATCATCTGATAAAGCCTCCTGCAAAGGCTCTAAACTAGAAGCTAGATCCACAGGACCTGTAGAACCACCACTAAGTACAGAACTGCCGGTATGAAGAGAACCTTAGCTTACCTGCAGTTAGGAGACTAGTATTGATGAAGAAGGGGGCATCTAAAAGGTAGTATGAGGCCATTGATAAGTAATTATAGGCTCACCATATTTTGGGTTAGTAGTAGTATCAGGCTCAGTATCAAGTGCAGCACCAAATGGAATAGGCGGAATGGGCATAACTGCATTATCAGTACTAGGAGATAGCTCACTCCTAAATATAGAAAAGAAAGGGATGGCCTCATAAAAGGTAACATCGACACTAACATAATGATGTGAATTATAAGGATCAAAGCACATAAACCCTTTTTGAGTTCATGAATACCCCAAGAAAACACACTTGACAGTTCTAAGTGCCAGTTTATCCCAACCTATACCCTGAATGTGAACAAAGGCAACACAACAAAAAATTCTTGAAATCACAGGAAACAGTGTGCTTACAACGAGCAGCATTAGGCCTCCTATTTATAAGAAAACAAGTTGTAAGAACAGCATTCCCCCAGTACAAAGCAGGCACAGAGTGGTGTATCAATAAGGTGCGTGCCACATCAAAAAGATGCATGTGCTTCCTCTCATTAACACTATTCTACTGAGAGGTGTAAACGTAGGTGGTCTGATGAATGATTGTATGAGAAGCAAAAAACTAACGTAGACGAGTAATAACAAATTCCAAAGCATTATCAAACCGAAACATTTTAGTCGTAACAAAAAATTAGGTCTTTATTTCAGCAACAAAATTTTCAATAATATTCCCAACATCAGATTTCTGGAAAAATCAACTGGAATAAAAAAGTAGCAATGACCAAGTCTATCTGGAATACAACTCGGCCCTTATGCATCCATATGAATCAAGTCAAAAACATGTGAAGACCCAAAGTAACATGAAGCGAGAAAGCTGGCATGGTAGTGCTTGCCAAGTTGACAAGCATCACAAGTGATGGTGGTATTGACAAGTATGAGGGGTAGAACAAGCCTAAGTCGCACCAAAGGAAGATGATCAAGACGAAAGTGCCATTAGGTTGGAGAACCAGAAGCGAAGGCAACCTCCCTTTGACTCACAGTAGCAATAGTAATAGGTGAGCAACTCAAGCGGTAAACACCCCCTTCTTCACGTCCTCCACTAATCATCCTCCTCGTGAGACGGTCATACAAGGTGCAAGATTGAGCATCAAAAATAGCCCTACAATTCAGCTCACGTGTAATTCTGCTAACTGAAAGAAGACTGAGTGGGAAATTAGGCACATATAACACATTTAGTAAATTTAGACTAGAAGGAGACACCCCCCCTTTCCAGTAACTTGGGATAACCTACCATCAACTACCTGTATTGTCCTGCCTGGTGGAATAGGTTCAATTATGAGAATTCACCATGATCACCACACAAACGTCTAGAAGCACTTAAATTCATAAGCCAACAACCAGGACTATATGTATAAGTAGAAGTGTAGAACAAACAACCTCTATACCTGAAGTAAAGGCCAAAGCAACCATCTCTGGAGGTGGAGTAGTTGGGAAAGCTGGCTAAACTTCTGTAATAACTCATCAAATTCAGCTCTCAAAACAGTATCAGCAGAATCATCTCCTTCAGTAGCCTGGTGTGTAGTCACTAGCTTCCGGTGCTTCCGCCAAAACATAGCCTCAGAATGGCCTAAATGACCACAATAGGTGCATGGTGAACGTGAACGACCTCCAAAGCCACAACCACAACCACGGCCACGAGTAGTAGGACCTCCTTGCTCACAACCAGAAGTAACAACAAAGGTAGTGGTTTGGCTTGTAGTCTCCAAAGGAGTGATAGGAACAACAATCCAACGCATAATTCTATAGGTCTCCTCCAAGGAAGGAAGCTCAGATAAGGTCAGGATCTAATCTGGTGCTGTAGCGAAGCTAAGACCAAGACCAGAGACAAAAAAAGAGACAACTGGCTCCTTCTTGAACTCGTGCCAAGAGGAGCAACTACACCCTGGTCTGTAAGAGTTGTGCCTCTCCAATAAACCCTTCATCTATGAGTAGTACTGAGCCAATGATCGACCTTCCCACCTAAGTTGAAATAATTCATGGTAGATCTAAAATACATGCGCAAAGTTTTGAGAATATGTCTGCAAGAGACTCCCACATTTGCTTGGTAGTCAAATAATACATAATCTAATCCCTTATCCTAAGAATTACTGAATTCATCATCCAGGCACATACCATAGCATTGTCTATGTCCCATAAGGCATTGGCTTCTGTCTTGTTTGTTGGCTTGTGTTAGTTCAAAATGTTCTCCTTGCCATGTCCCCAAAAAGTCATCAAAAACATTTGGAACCACCACGAATAGTTTGTCTCGTCTAGCTTGGCCATCAGCCCAATGAAAGGACTCTTGTAACTCTCAGTGTCCACAGAAGAGTCTGATGTAACCTCAGACGAACTGGAAAATGTCATAGCACAACAACCCAATGACTAACACACACAACGGAGCCTCAAACAACAATTTTCAAATCTAAAAAATCACATAAAGATGATCTAAACAATATATTCAGATCATGGAGTGACGTAAACGGCGTAGCAACTCTCTTTAGGATTTCACTTGTCAAAAGAGTCGCCTCTCCCTTTGGGCCCTACAAGAGGACCAAATGAAGCGAGAAGGATGTCAAAGACACCCTTACCAATCTTGCAAAGAGAACCCGCGTAGATTGGGCTCAAGGCGAAGAGAAGACAGTCACTGGTTGACCAATAGGAGGCACAGCAACCTTAAGCAGCAGTGTAGCAACCTGCTGGCAGTGCAAGGAGGCAGCATAGGTGGGGTTAGGGCAGTGAAAGTAGCAACACAGGGGCTAGGGTGACCTCTACTCGAATACCAGTAAGCGGCACTAGTGCAGCCAGCGGCACAGGGGCTAGGGCAACCTTTGCTCGACCACCAACAGGCGGCGCTAATGGTGAAGGCAGTGGGGCTAAGAGTTCAAGCCACTACGGTGGCCTTGCCGATGGTTGAGATGACCTCCTCCCTACCAACAGCCCTGCCAATGATGGTAGGGTCAGGTGACACCGACTGGGGAGGAAGCGACGAGAGGATACTGCCGGCGATGAGAAGGGTTGAAGTAGAGGGGTTGGAGTCCTATTTCAGTGGTGGTACCTAGGGCATCGGTCTAGGACTGCTGCTCTGATACCAAGATGGGAAAAATGACAAGTCTTATTTTCTTCAGAGAAACCCTACCTCTCTTTTATATAAAGAGATAGAAAAAATTAAAACACAACTCTTTATAAAAACAAGCAAATGAAAACTACACCCTTACATAACTCAAGTCTCTCAACAAATTCAAAAGAGCTTTTGAATTCAAGGTATCACGAGGATTCCAATAATAGGCATTACACACGAATATGACCCCAAATACATGAAACACATGCAAATCCATACAATCATTTGTGGATTCATTTGGTGCAAATGATCTTAGGATTGGAATTCAAGAGTTATAAAATGTTTTTCATGTTGTGGCATCGCTAAAGGTGCATATCACAAAAAGATTGGAAGTTTGTAGCTTTAGCCCTAAAAGGCACTCATAAATAACAAGAAAAAATAGCAATAATGTGACTAATTCTACTTTAATTTATTTACTTGCTATATAATATCCCCCCTCAAGATCTCCTTCCTATGTAACCTAACTAACCACCACCTTCTCCTTTCTATTTCCTATTGTTGCTGCAAGGAGATAGAGGAAGAGAGAGCTAAGAGTAAAGGGAGATCGAGAAACCAACTTAAGGTGCATACATTAAAATGATATTTAGAGTGTCTTCTTCCAAAGCCAATTGTACTACAATAATTTAATCTCCTAACCTATAACCTTGACTATACTCTCCTTCAAATCCTTATGGATGACAATGCCAACCTTCTTTCGAGCTCTCTACTTTCCAAAGTATCACAGTTTGAAACCTATCCTTTCAATCTCATTAGCTTTCTCTCAAACCCAATTTATCTCTGATAGGCAAAGGATTGAGCTCTTCTTAAATCATCATTAAACCTAGTTAAATATCACCTGATCGTTGTGTTTTTGCTCTTTATCTCTCCTACTCCATCTCTCCTTATTGTCAATGGCTACCCACATCCTAACTATTAAGATTTGCAACACATGGAGAGGGTCCTTCTTGCTCTTGATGTTGGCGTGTGGAAGAGAGAGAGAAGAGCTGACAACTATGGAGGAGACAAAGGAGGGAGTTGTAGAATATGGAAATAAATTATTTCAACTCAATTAATCATGTAAGTATTGCTCTCCTTTTAAAGAAAAGCAATCGTAATCCTATTTCTAAAAATAGAAAACAAAAAATCAAATCTCAATCAACCAAATATGGAAAACTCAATCAAATCCTAATTCACTAAAATAAAATCTGCCACATATAACGACAAATAACTTAGCATGCAAGCCAACCCAACACCTAAAACCTAAGGCCACCTTGGCCAACTCCTTTGACCTACGATGCCACGTAGCCAAGGTGCCATGTGGATAGTCCAAGTGGCCACTTTATTTCCATGCCAACACACCCGCTTAAGTCAAAGCTGGACTGGGTGAAGACATGCCTTCACAATTTCATGTTGTGATAGAATGGTAAGAGATCCCACGCATGATATTTGATTTCTTTCTTTGAGAAAATCTCTCCCTTTGTAGGAGAATAAAAAACCAAATATGAAGGCCCCATTGGTGAAGCATAAAGATCACAAACCTCTTTATTACTTGATAGATCTCCTTCTTCTTCTTGACTTTAACCCCATCTCATGACTCCACGGTGATGTTGAGTCTACGTCGGCCATATCTTCAACGTAATGGCTATGGAAAGTCTTCGTGCCTCTTCTATACCCGAGAGCCAAATACTGTATCTTAGTGTTCCCCGGTGTGCTAAAGGGTTCCGCACACCGCCTTAATCTAAGTCGATGCCATTGCTCCAACACCTCGCAAACCAACGTAAGGTGCTCGATTTCTCCAGATGTGTATAAGGTCGCCAAAAAAGGGTGAAGATGTCATCGATGTAGAGCTTAAAAAGATGGAGATCCCCTTCTTCAATCCATGTGTGGAGTCTTGACCAGCTAGAAAAGCCCACTCTGATACCATGTTAAGATTTGCAACACATAGAGAAGGTCCTTCTTACTATTGATGTTGGCACGTGGAAGAGAAGAGAGAGAAGGGCCGACAACTATGGAGAAAAGAAAGGAGGGAGTTGTAGAATACGGAAATAGATTATTGCAACTCAATTAATCATGTAGGTATTACCCACCTTTTAAAAAGAAGTAATCCTAATCCAATTTCTAAAACTAGAAAACAAAAATCAAATCCCAATCAACCAAACATGAAAAACCCAATCAAATCCTAATTATCTCTAGAATAATCATATAATTTGGCATGAAAGCCAACCCAACACCTTAAACCTAAGGCCAACTTGGCCAACTCCTATGACCCACGATGCAACGTGGACAGTGCCATGTGGCCACTTTATTTCCAAGCTAACGCTAACAAATATGATCAACTGTAGGATCATGAAGCTACTACAGTATAGGTTATGCACACACAAACACTCAAGCGAATATTAGCAATAAAAAGATTTGCACAAATTACAATTAACAAAAAACACAAAATGTATGTGGTTCCCCACTCACTTGGGTACTCCACTACCTATGCCTCCCAGCTTAGAATTTTTAACTCGATTCCCCTAACCCCAAGGGAAACACTTTACTAACCGAGGTATTAACGAGTTACCTCAACCTAAGTATAACGGGTTTGTTACAACCCAACAAGCAACAAGCTCAAATATAGAATAAGCACTGGTGTAAGAAAAATGAAATCTTACAACAAAGATTCCTATGCCTCCCAACAATAATTAAAATGAATACAATTTAAGAGCCTAGGATGGATGTGAATTGCTTCGTAGATGCGTGAGAAAAACACGTCGTTAAGTTTGCTAGAATGTAAAGAGTGAATGGCAAGCTGCTTCTTTCTCTCTTGAAAGTATGGTGGAAATTTGGAATTCAAAGCTCTAGAAATTTCTATGTATCTTGTGTGCAAACTAAGAGTCCAAAAGTCTTTTTATAGAGTTAGAACCTTAGTTACTCGTCTACTAGACGTTGAGGTTTAATTCCCAACGTTCAAGATCTCAAAATCAATTTAACAGCCGTTCAAATTTGAACCAACGGCTAACTGGAACCGGTACTAAAGTATGGGTACCGGTACTAGTGACATTGTTTTGTGTTTTAAGTTAACTTGTCATAGATAGTACCTATTGGGTACCGATACTAACCATAAGCACCGGTATTCGTTGCTTCCAGATTTGGATTTTAAATACTTAACACAAATCTGTAACCTACTTGTATCGGTACTGTTCATGGGTACCAGTACTCGTTGCCTCCAGTATCGGTACTGATCATGAGTACCGATACTCGCAGGGTACAGGTTTGTTTCTTTGAAAAAAACCAAACTTGTAACTCTCATGTACCGGTACTAAACTTTAGTACCAATACTTGTGAGTTAAGAAGTACCTTTTTAAACATGAATACAAGTTGATTACTAACCCATTTTTGCAAATACTTTAAACATTAAAAAACTATCTTTTAAATAATACGAACTTTGAAATAAATCGAATGATCGTAATGTTTTATCCTAATTTATCTCTATATAATTTTTACGATTTAATTCTTATTCTTTGTTAAGAGACATACATTCTAAAAATAAAATAAAAACCTAATCTAATTGACAACATAAACTCCAAATGATTTTCTATCATAACTCCTTGTCGTCTTGCCTCCTCCCTGTCATCATGCCTCCCTGTCATTATTCTCTATTTGCCTTAATCTTCATCTAAATCTGAAATATTACTCAATTACAAACATTAAATTACAATAATTTTGTTAACACTAAAACAAGATGTGGAACAAGATTCCAACATCAACCACTTAAACAATCACTTGTGAATCAAATACACTAGGCTACATATTAATTGAAATGAGTAAAAAGCAAAGTTGAAGTCTCATGGTTTCAGGTATTCAATTTGTGGTAAAGGAAACTCAACTTAAAGATAATAGGCCTAGAAAAGAAGGTTTTTGCTATTATAATTAATGTTGAAGAAAAGTAGTGCATCTCAATGAGAACTAGAATCCTAACCTCTTTTCTAAGGAAAAAAAATACATGGAAAATCTAATTTGGAATATAAAATTAACTAAGACTTTCAAACCTAAGATAAATGTGGACACAATAAAACTACTACGTAGCATCGCAGAAGCATGAATTGGCATTTTAAAATTTTTCAAACAATAATTGATTGATGCCCAAAATCGATCAGCGATTAGGCAAAAAACCTTAGAATTAGAACCACATAAGAGAAATTAATTTTCTCCCATTCCGAGATCCCGCGAGAAGAGAATTATATCTTTGTGGGTGGCATAGTTCAACATCTCAAATGTGGTGCCTCCTATAACTTTCAATACGAAGGGGACCCTTCTTAACAGGTATGACACCTATCGCACCGAGAACACTTAATCCCCAATCTTTGTGAACACCTTTGCAAATCCTAAAGACAACATTTTCCCTACACCTCAATCCACACATTCCTCTGGCGAAAGGAACACCTTCATGCTCGCTTAAAGGATGCAGCCGTCTACCAGCAAGAATGGACATAGTGCTTGTAGACGTCCAACAATGTCGTTGGATTTCTTGTGAAGTACTTGGAAGAACAGATCAATGTCTGGACATCCAAGCAAGCTACAACATAAGAGGACGGCAACGCCCTTCTTCTACTTATTCGACAAAGGTGGTGTATTATGGTTGATTAAAGGGATTAATTAGAGTTTCCTCTTTCCCTTTAGGAGATATATGTAGGGATCCAATAAAGTCTCAATATGATGGGGACCATTAGATCTCAATACAATGGTTGAGAAGTAATCCTACTTGAATTTGGCATGATAAACCCATAACTATTTATGGTTAATTTGGATTTGGTATCCTAAGTTCATTTAATGGTCATCCAAACATTTTGGATCACGGTCAATCAAAATTAGGCTCGACTAAATGTCGATTCAAATGTTATTTGACTCTTTAAATAACAATTGCTTTATCTACAAGTATGAACCCATGAAAATCACTATTCATTTCATCATACCAATAATGAAGCATTAAGGATTCTTAGATCATGGCAATATGCCTCCCTTTGGTATTCCAAATACCCATAGATCCTTCACGCGTGGTAGATAATATTATTATTGAGATCTAATACCATTAGGCAACTATAATTTCTCCTTGGTAATATTATTTCTGACATTTTTTATATTATTGAGACAAGAACGAATATCAACTCCTTTCCAAAGGACTATGTCAAGAGATTAGGGTATTATAATGGTACATTTGGTATCACATAGTGGAACAAAAAGAGGTAGCATGTGTGGTGGCCTAGAAATAGGTTCTTGTACCTCCATTTATTTCTTAAGAAGAATATAGAGAAACACACTTGTAGGGACACTTCTACAGTTTCTTTCTTCACTCTTCATAAGTAGGGTTTCCATGTAAACGCAAGTGTTCCTTATTATTATGCTTTAATATTATTATTCGTTTCTACTCATTTTATATTTTAACATGGTATCAGAGCAAGTTGACTCTTAAGAAAATTTATTTTAGGGATTTTATCATCATTTTATCTTATTCTTGGTGTAATTCATCTCGAGGATGATCTCCTCGGCTAAGATGGAAGAGACAACATGGTCCTTGAGGATGACTTGTAGCACTATGCACGATTGATTTTGCCGTAGTGGTGCATCCTCACGAATCAACAAGAAAAAGAGGTGCTCGTGAGCACTAAGGGAAGCATTTAGATGGAGAATGTTGTCTTCACCACAATACACTGCCTTCAGCCCCACACCGCCAACTTCCTCCACGTTGTCCTCGATAGTAACCGCATAGGCCTCCTCCCAGAGATCGCGAGGGCCTTCAAAGTCGAGTAGAATTGGGAGTCTGGGACAAAGCTAACCTTTGTCACCTCTGCGGTGCCCTTTGACTCCACCCACCTCGCATAGATCGCCAAGTCCATCTAAAGGTTCACGAAGGGGCTAAGAACATGAGGATTCGGACCGTCATCAACCCCAACCTTATTGCGGACTTCACCATCCTCAACCCCAACCTCATTGCCACACATCAGACACTTGGTAAGATGAAGGAGGTGGCATGGAAGTGCTCGATGGCGGCGATGGATCCTTCGATGTCAGCCGTCAAGACTTGTTGAAGTTGTCAAATGGAGTCCAATGCCTTAGAAATGGAGATGGATCCAAAGCCATCGGTAGGCACAAGCAAGGTGGACTCTAGTCTCCACTCTCCCAGTAGGAGGACGACAAAAATAATGGTTCTTTTGACATGAGAAGAAAACAAGTAGGATGGTGGCTAAGGGTGTAAACGAATCAAACCTGAACAAACCTACCTACGTTCGGTTTGGTTCGGTTCGCTAATAGTTTTTAAGGTTCGAGTTCGATTCGGGTTCAATAAGAAAAAATAAAGGTGAGGTTCGATTCAATTCATTTTTTGTTATCGAAGGTTTGGTTTAGTTCGTTTAAGTGTAAAGTTTGAAATGATGTCAATTTAGGCCTGATTCTTTTAGGATTAATTTACAGGTCTGTTTATATCTTCTTTAAAGTACAATGCTTTGTTATAAATGCAAACATACTAGATCATAATTAAAAAAATAAAACATGAAGCAAAAAATTAAAAAATATACAAAATACATTGTAAACAATTCAAGGCTTGTTTCTCAAAAGAAAAAATATAAATAAATATATCTTTCAACTCTATCTTTCACCCTCTCCTTCACATACTCCCTTTTGATACATACTTTCATTCATGGAGCATTGATATATTAAATGATATCCGTGTTTTTTATTATAAATTATCAATACATTTTGTAAATCCACTATATAAATGAACAACATCAGTCCTTTGCAATACATCAATGTTATATACCTGAGATTTTGTGTGTATATATCTGTGTATGTATACATACATATATCAAACCTTTAACGAATCGAACCTAAATGAACCTACCTTATTCAAGTTTGGTTCGTTTAACTAAATGAACCTAAAATTAAGTTTAGGTTTAACAAATCGAATTTAAATAGAACTTTTGACGAATCAAACCTAAACGAATATCGAATCTAAAATTTTTTTGACAGCCTTAATGGTTGCAGCTATAGTTAGGGTTCTTTGGAACCCTTAAAAAAAAGATGAGGTATTTCAAAATTTTGTCCTCTATTTTCTTAGTTTTATTTTTTAGCTTTATATATTAAAAAAGGGAGAAAAAAAAGAAGGAAAAGAGAGAAAGACAAATAAAACAAAACGAAGAAAAGGAAAAAAGGAGGAAAATATATTTTAAAAAAGGAAAAAAATTATGAAAGAGAAGAGGAGAAGCTCTCTCTATTTTAAGTTTCTTCTCTATGTTGATCTCTTCTCCTAGAGGATATGGGAGAAAGGAGTGTGAGCCTAATGTTGTAATCCCATAAAAGACTCTTTCCTTTGAGGTCCCCACATGAGAGAAACTGTTTTTCTTTGATGATCCCTAAAGAAGAAGACCATTATTTTCGATCTCTAGAGGAGAGACCTCTTTCTTTAAGTTTTCATGTTGGAGAGCCTCATTTTCTTTCTCCCTGAGGGAGGCACTCTTCAGCATTCTTAGATGGGATGGCACCAGCACCAAAGCAATCTTCAACGACTCATCACCAGACTCCAACCTACACCCGCCTACAAGCAAGATGAAGCAAAGAAGCCAACAAAGAAGCAGTGAATAGCAACATCATTTAGGTTGTGTTTTGTTGCTTTGTAGAGTGTGGATATCTTTTGTGCAAATTAAGCATTCCATACTCCAGCTTGCAGGGAAGTGTTGAGAGATAAGGATATTATAGTGGTACGTTTGGTACCACATAGTGAAACGAAAAGAGATAGTCTGCATGGTGACCTATACATAGGTTGTCGTATCCGTAATTGTTTCTTGAGAAGAATATAAAGACACACCCGTAGGGGCACTTTTCCTGTGGTTTTTTTCCCACTCTTCGTGAGTGGGGTTTGCACCTAAACCCAAGCATTCCCTATTGTTATGCTTTGATATTATTGTTTGTTTTTGCTCATTTTATATTCTAACAAACTATATTCTTCCCTTTTATGTTTGAGTCTAATCAGGACTCTGCAACCACATGTGGAATTTGTTTCTTCCAATATACTCAGAGCAAGCCCTTTCAATCTACTGCATACAGTTATGAAGCAAATTTGTGTGATCCCTTCAAGAGATCATGTGTCTACTGTTCCCTCCCATATGCACCAACTTTCCAATATTAACACCAGAGTGGGTGCATCTACCATTAGTCTAACAAATGTATGTGTTCATGAACAAAGACATATCTGTCTCAGGTAAAAGGATACGCCTTATCCACAACAACATCAAAGATAGACTTCGATTATCTCTTGTTTCATCAGGTCAACTCTTTAATGACCCAAGTCAATCCGAGTATTTAATCGGATACTAAAGCTCGAAACGAACCCGATGTCACTAACCATGCACAAATTAGAGCCCATGCAAATAAAAAACTCATAATCATAGTGGAAACCCGTGTGTTTTTTGTTTCTACAACCTGGACCTCAAATTGACATTCTAAAAATATAGTTAGTTTTCCAGTGTCACGAGGATCCCGACAGTATATTTCGTGCAGGAATCGAACCTCGAATATGCAGAATATGCGAGAACCTGTGTGTGATCCGCCTTAGGAATCGCACTATGCAAATTGCCTCAGGTTTGAAATGTGCGAATTTTATCGAATTTCTTATCTCGTAACGATTACGACGATGTATATTTCGCAGGAATCGAAGTCCATTTGGCACAATTACGAGAGCACTTGTAGTTATACAAAGTAAAAAAAATAAAAATAAAAATAACAACCTAAACCTAATCATTTATTTTTGTAAACCTAAAACCCCCCTCCTATGTTCTCTCTCTTCCAACCCTTTATAAATGCTACATAACCCTTCCCACGCAACCACCACCAGAATCCTTCCCTCTCCCCCTCCCCCTTCGCATCCTCCCCTTCCCTGTTATGCACATGAGAAAGAACAAAAGGGAGAGCAAGAAAGAGCATGAGAGAGAGAAACCGAGTAGAAAGAGAGAAGGTAGACCGCAAGTCCAACCAAGCAAAAGGGCAGGCACGCAAAGGTACGCATGAGCGTGGGACAGCGACAACGTTGCCCGATATCCTTTCAACGAGCACAAACAATGCTAAGTCCCTTATCGTTGCATTGCACCCTCTATTTTGGGTTCATGTCGAGGAAGGAGAGGAGAGAGAGGACCGCTAGCCACATCTCACAGGAGGTGCCACGGTGGCAAGCATTGATGTGCTCGTTAGAGGCACCGTTGCATGTAGAAAGGTGGCTGGTGATGGGCTTTTACACCTATCACGTTGAAAGGGAAGGAGGAAAGGGAGACCAGTGGGAGGAGAGGAGAGGTAGAGGCCAACAGAGGACTCCCAATGGCCAACGAAAGGTTGGCAGGTGGAGATATGATGGAGAGTCATCGACATGGAGCCCTACATGTACGTGCATGGTTTCACACAAAAGAAGATTGGAGGGAGGAAGAGTGTTGAAGGGATGCAAAAATTGCATCCCAAAAATATTATGTTTTGAAAATTATGTTTAGGTCCCTTCGAAAAACGAGTTATTTAAGATTTGACAATCAAAATTGTTTTGCACAGATCGAGGACATTCGAGATCAAAATTCAACTATCCAAGACCCAATCTTCAAGTTTTCGACCATTCCAAACACATCTATAGATTGGATAAATTCTGCTCCAATTTTCAAGGCGCCAATTAGAGGTCACATTTGTGCAAAATTGCACAAAAGGGGAATCGTGTTCTTGCACTCACACATACATAAGGTAGAATGCCACATCTTGTTATAATTGTGTTCTTTTGCACGCCTATATGTTTTTTCTTGAAACTCATGCGCATAGGATGAGTGGTTATCTGATTTGATTGGGTTCTTTTCTTAAAGTTAATGCCTTATTCACACGTCCTTACTCATACTCATTAAGGGGTGTGGGAATGCATGATTAAATATTAATGTTATTTAATACTAGACCATTATGATTAACTGCTAAAATAAAGATGATTAATTATAAATTATTAGATATTTTTCGTGATTTAATAAATTATGAAATGTTTAAGTATACTAGACCTGGCGCTACTATCATATGCATGAAACAAGCTCTATTTTTTGTAAAACTGGTATCAATCATTGTGATCTTTAAATAACTTAATTAGGACCAATGACAAAATTGGAAAATAAGTAGTTTTCTAGGAAACTTGAAAATGATGTAATATAAATATTATATCATAAATAAAAATATTGGGAATATTATGTCATAAATGATCCGACAACGATTGTACGAGATAATTATGGAGTTGTTTAGTAAAACCTAAAATATTAGATAGTTGCCTGGGTCACTGGTTAGTGATCGTCTATGACCAGGAAGTGGCATGCCTCCCTGCGACTTAGGCTTATAGCCAAATTAGGTGCAACCTCGAGGTTTCTTTTACATTAAATATTGAGTGTTTTGTCCATTGGTGTCGCAAGGAAAAGAGCTATCTAGGATAGACGACACCTTACACCTGTAATGTAACTGACCCTAAGCTTGTCTTTGAGGTCGACGTCAATCGCATCCTACGTCGTGGATCCTTAAGACGAGCAAGACACCACTGGCCCCAATTGAGTCCAGTTTGAGAGGCCTTACGGGTAAAGATGAGTTTAAATCTACATACTCAAAAATTTAATGACAAAATAATAAATAGGCCAATATTTTTAAATGTCCATTAATTATTGTTGCTATACTTATACAATTAGCATTTCTATTAGCCTACTACCTTCCATTTTTGATATTTTTTTGTATTCCAGCTTTCCTATCGTTTATATATTAACCTAATTTTAAACATAGGTGAACCATCCTAAGCACAGGTGATGATTGGAAAGTTTTTGGAGTGAGGTGCAGAGCAATGATTCATAAGATTATAGTTACCACTCCCCCATAGTAGGAGTTATTTCTTTTTCCGATTTTCTTTGTGATGTAACGACTAGTAGATTCTTCTTGGTTTAAGTTTATTTTCTACTTGATATATGAACTTGACATTTTATATTTAGTTTCCACACATTACGTTTTAGTTAGTTATTCATTTGATTTTGGATATGCTTCTCAGGTTTACATGTTGGACAATGAGTATTCGAGCTTGGAATCTATAACCCGATACTGCAAGATCTCAAGCTACCACAAACTTCTTAATCTAACTCGTGTGATAGTTCTGAATCCCTATTTAAGAATGTCAATCAAGTGATAGCCACTAGAAAAGGTTGCCATCAAAGATCAGAAACAAATAATCAAATTAGATACGATGGTTTCCTGATGTATTATCGAATCCTCTAAATCGTTTAGATCTTCGAGTCAACACACATCCAGTTTATTTGATCTAGCTAAGTACACCATAGTATTCATACTAAGAGACCTAATTCATTCATTAGAAATAACCTGATTCTTATTCGGATGAAATGTAATTCATTACACTACACCAAACTTCTCAATGAACTTGTGTATCTACACCACCTCCTTTGCCACATTAGATGCAATGATGTCTTAGCTTCTGTTGAATTATGTTGGAGTTATGTTTTTGTAGTAAGGGACGTTTTGTTATTTCTATTTTCGTAGTGGGTTTATGATGTAACTTTTCCCTTACCTATATAGAGGTGTAGAGACTAATTGGTAAACTAAGAAAGTTCATTTTCTTCCACTTGGTATTAAAGCACCAGGTTAAGGACTCCACCAAACAACAAACCCTAACTCTACCTCAAGCCTCCTACCGCCCACTGCCACCGCCACTCCTAGTGGCAGGTCGTCTCCCCGCCGCAGCTGCAGCAGCCACAACCGACCGCAGATCTGCAGCCGACCGCTGCCGCTACTGCTGTGTAGTGCACTGCAACCGGCCACAGACCTGCAGCCCACCGCTACCACCGCACCAACAGATCTGCAACCCACCACTGCCGCTACTGCTGTGTAGCGCACTGTAGCAGATCTACAGAGCAGCATGTCGTCGCCGTTGCTGCTGTGTAGTACGCTGCAAGCTGCTGCCATCCTGTAGGCCGCTGCAATTGCTCGAGAGCAGCACACTGCTGCAATATCCAACGCTATGGTAGAGCAATTCGTCGGTCAACACCTCCTACCAGCCATCTTCTCTTCGAGTCGCCGCACAGGCCACCGAAGAACGGGCTACTGACCATCAGTTCGTTGTAAGGAATTTCTTGAGTGTTGTGGAGATGGGGTTTTGAATCAAGAACCTACGTGTGGTATGATTCTCTGTGATCTAGAAGGTTTGACTTTTAGGGTGTGTATTCCCCTTTGATGCATGTTTTTTGGGGTGTGTATTCCCTTTGAGTATTGACTCTGTGTAAACGAAGATTTTGGGGTGTGTTCCCCATTTTCTGTCAGTTTTTAGATCTGAGTGTGAAAAAATTCAGGGGTGTATACCCTTTTTGTGGCACATTAAACTTAGTTTGTGGCATTGTGTTTCAGTGATCATGGCAGTGTCTCAATCAGAGATTGCGCTAGGAACCGCCGTGGGTGATACTCCAACCACTGGTGTGACGTGGTTGATTGATTCAAGTGCTTCCAATCATTTATCCAGGAATTTGCAGTGTTTTGGACAGATTCAACCTGTCTCTTGAGGTCGTACAGTACAGGTGGCTGATAGACGACTTGCACCTATTAGGGGTCAGGGGGAAATTAATGTTACCCCTTCTATGCAGGTTAATCGTGTCCAGTTTGTTCCATATTTATCCATGAACTTGCTCTCTGTCAATGAAATCATTAAACAAATGAATTATCGTGTCATCTTTCATGAGCGTGGCTGCATTTTCCAAGATAGAATGATAGGGAAGGCCATTGGTAGTGGATATGGAGGTGTTTACCAACTTCAGCAAGATCCCATGGCTACAACATGTCAGGTTAGTACCACATCTGGGAGTACTTTACAGTGGCATAGACGGTTGGGCCACCCTTCTTTGGAAAAATTATGCAAGCTTATTCCTTATGTATCCCCAACTACACAACTTTCCTATGATGCATGTCAACTTAGGAAGCACCATAGATCTTTTCCGGCTGCTACAAGACCACGTTCGTCTTCGTGCTTTCAATTAGTGCATCTTGATGTTTGGGGCCCCAGTAGGACTCCTGATAGAATAGGAAATCAGTACTATTTGATTGTGGTTAATGATTTTTCCAGATTGTCCTGGCTATTTCTCATGAAGAATAAGTCTGAAGTGGGCCCACTGATTGAGAAGTTTGTGTTGATGATAAAGAATCAGTTTGATGTTTGCATCAAAACTCTCAGATCTGATAATGCATTGGAGTTTTATACTCGTCGGCTGGGAAAATTCTATGACTTACATGGCATAATTCATCAGACCTCATGTCCTCACACCTCTCAGCAAAATGGAATCGCAGAGAGGCAACACAAACATATCCTTGATATGGCCAGAGCTCTTCTTATCCATAACAGTGTGCCACATAACTACTGGGAAGATGCAGTTCTCACAGCTTACTACCTTATTAATATATTGCCCTCAATGATTCACGAGCACATATCGTGGCAGGTGCTAATCCAAATGATGAGTTATTTGATCTTCCACCCAAGACATTTGGGTGCGTGGCTTTTGTGCATCTCCTTGGACCTAAGCACGATAAATCAGCACCAAGAGCAATTAAGTGTGTATTTCTTGATTACTCTCGTACTCAGAAGGGGTATCGGTATTTTGATCCCCTACACCAGAGACATTATATCAGTGCAGATGTCACCTTTCATGAAGCTGTACCCTATTTTTCTCTTGCTACCAGGTAAATGCAGAGTATGCCAGAGTATGCTCCTATACCAATTGCTCCTATACCATTTGGTATATTCACAAACAATAGTAGCCCTTCTCAGGCTATTGAGCCACCTACCAGCACATTCAGGTCAGTACCAGAGGATGGACCTTCAAGGGTCACATCTATCAGTTGCCAGTTGTGTATAAGGCAAAGCCCCCTCCATTTATTCCACAGACTCCTCAAGTTAGTGTTGATAACCTAGGGGTTGTTTCTACTCAGGAGGCTTCTTCAGATACAGTGTCAGCAGATGTAAAGGGTGAGAGTCCATCACCTGTAGATGGTTCTCTAGGTCCTGATTCCATGAGTACTAATGAGGACATTCATATTGCTATCAGGAAGGCTCCATGCTCTTGTGCCCAGTATCATGTTGCGGGTAGTGTTGTTTCTGCTAATTATCTAAGTTTGGAGTTTCATGCATTCACAGCTGCTGCATCCAGTGCTGAGTTACCTATCTCGTACTAGCAGACTTTACTACATCCGTAGTGGAAGGTAACTATGGAAGAGATGTCTGCACTTACTATCAGAAGTACCTGGGAGCTGTCACCTCCACCGTCTGACGTGCACCTTATTGGAGCCAGATGGGTCTTTGCCTTGAAATAGAATCCAGATGGGTCTATTTCAAGGCATAAGGCCCGCCTAGTGGCCAAAGGATTCACCCAGACCTATGGGGTGGATTTCTTTGACACGTTCTCTCATGTTGCACGACTCTCCATTGTTCGCATTCTTATCTCTATTGCAACTCATTATGGATGGCAATTACATCAGCTGAATGTCAAAAATGCATTTCTGTACGGAGAATTGGAGGAAGAGATATATATGCAGCAGCCACCTAGCTTTAAGGTTCAGGGGGAGTATGTATGCAAGCTTCGTAAGGTCATTTATGGTTTTAAGCAAAGCCCCTAAGCCTGATTTCAACGCATGTCTGAGGCGTTGTCTGTTATTGGGATGCAGAGGTCTTCATCGGATCATTCACTATTTGTGAGGAAGACGAGTAAGGGTACAGTGGCTTTACTTGTGTATGTAGACAACCTTATTCTTACAGGTGATAATACAGAAGGTATATCTCAGGCGAAGGAGTACTTGACACACCAATTTGTCATGAAAGACCTTGGGAAGCTAAGATACTTTTTAGGCATTGAGTTTGCTATGAGTAAACAAGGGACAATTATGTCGCAGAAGAAATATACCCTTGATATTCTTCAGGAGATAGGCATGCTAGGATCCAAAGATGCAAATATTCCTATGGATCCTAAAATTCACCTTTTTAAGGATACTATAAAGCTAAAAGACAAGAAGGTATATCGACAACTGGTGAGGAAGCTGTTATATTTGACTATCACTAGGCCAGATATTAACCTTGCCATGGGTAAGCTAAGTCAGTTCTTAAATAAGCCCACTGAGGTTCATTGGCAGGCTATGATGCAAGTGTTGAGGTACATCAAGGGACGTTCAGGTAGAGGCCTTTTTTAGAGGAAGGCACCTATGTCTGTTGTTGCATACTCAGATGCAGATTATGCAGGTGATGTTGGTGACAGGCGGTCTACTACTGGCTTCTGTACCTTTGTAGTTGGGAACTTAATAACCTGGAGGAGCAAGAAACAAAGTGTTGTTTCACGCTCTAGTGCTAAGTCTAAGTACAAGGCCATGGCACATACTGCAACCGAGATGATACGGATCAGGTCTCTGTTACGATATCTTCATGTTAATGTTCAAGAGCCCATGGAGATGCATTGTAACAACCAGGCTGTCAACTACATTGCAAACAATCCTATGTTCTATAAGATAACAAAACATGTAAAAGTGGATTGTCATTACACCAGAAGTTTGATTCAATAGGGTCTGCTTCGTACTACTTGTCTTGCCTCCTCAGACCAAACTACTGGCATGTTTACCAAGACATTGTCTCGCCCCCAGTTTGAGAAGTGTAGAGAGAAGCTGAGCATGATAGATATATATGCTCCATCTTGAGGGGGAGTGCTGAGTTATGTTTTTGTAGTAAGGGACGTTTTGTTATTTCTATTTCCGTGGTGGGTTTATGATGTAACTTTTCCATCACCTATATCGAGGTGTAGGGATTAATTGGTAAACTAAGAAAGTTCATTTTCTTCAACTGTTTCTATTGTTGAATCAGTAGTGGTATCTTGCATTTTTCTTCTCCAACTTACAACATCACCATTCAATAAGAAAATGAACCTTGACATAAACTTTCTATTGTCAATTTCCTACTAGAAGTCAGAGTCGATCTCCTTTTCCAAAGATTAAATAATACTCTTTTGTCCTCGTCATGTACTTCAAAATGTTTTTGATAGCACCCTAGTGTGCTTGTGCATGGTTGGATTGATAACGACTTACCACTCCCACTATGACAGATAACTGGTCATGTGTACAACATGGCATCCATCAAACTGCCAACTATAGACACATGGACATCCACCCCATTGCTTTCTTCTCCTCAACTGTTTGAGAAGACAACCACTTCAATAAAGAAATCCTATGTCTCAATGGGATAAAACCCTTTTTGGAGCTATCAATGTGGAATCTCCAAGAGCATAGTGATATACCATTGTTGTGATAATTCCAGTATCCTCTTCTTTCGATTTATGAATATCTTCAAACCCAAGATATAAGAGGCTTCTCTAAGATCTTTCATCTCGAAGTTCTAAGAAAACTAAAGCTTAACACTAAATAACATTCCAAAATCATTCCCAATGAATAGGATGTCGTCCACATATAGTACTAGAAACGTGATAGCACTCTTATTTACCTTCTTGTAGACACAAGATTCATTCAAGTTCTAATGAAATTCATAACTCTTATGGTCTCAAAAAATTGGATGTTTCAACTACAAAAATCCTACTTGAGTCTATAAATGAATCCCTTTAGCTTGAATATCTTTCTTTTCTCACCATCTACTTGGAAACTCTCAAGTTGTTCCATATAGATGTCCTCCTTGGGGAGTCCATTGAGGAAGGCAGTCTTGACATCCATCTACCAAATATCATAGTCATGGTATGTAGCTATGGCTAGCAATATCCAAATGGATTTAAGCATGGCGACGAAAAAGCAGGTTTTCGCATAGCCAGCTCCTTCTGGGTATAGCCCTTAGCCACAAGCCATGCTTTGAAGGTCTCTACCTTCCTATCTGATCCCTTTTTCCTCTTAAAGATTCATTTACACCCAATGGGTTTTACCCCATCAAGAGGGTCCACACATCATTCTAATGCAAGGAGTCTATCTTAGACTACATTGCTAGCCTCCAGCTGATCACATCATGATTCTTCATTACCTCATCATATGTGGCAGGATCAACGTCAAACTCTTCTAAGACATGGAATCCATATCTCTCAAGTAGATGTACCGCTCTAAAACTCCTATACAGAATAGGAACATCACTGTGTTCTAGTTCATTGCTTTCTTTTGGGTCAAGAACATCATTTGTCTCATCAGGCTCAATGAGTTCCCATACTTCATTCTTATCTTGACCTTTCAGGAATTCTTCTTCCAGGAATCAAACATTCCTAGATATAAATAGCCTTTGGGTCTTAAGGTCATAAAGCAATTGTCTTTGCTATCCTTCATATACTTAATGACAACACTTAGTAGTGCGGGATTCCATCTTGTTTGGATTTATGTCCTCAATATAAGCCATACAACCCTAAATGCACAGATGTCCTACACAAAGCTTCCTCTCCAACCACATCTCATACAAAGTTTTAGAGATTTGGTTGGAATCCTATTTAGTATGTATGCAACTGTTTTCAATGCATACTTGAGAAGTCAAGTAGCAACTTCGCATTTACTTATCATAAACCATACCATATCCAATAGTGTGATGTTGCATCTCTCAAATACGTCATTTAATTATGGTATACCAGGTAACATGAGTTCAGAGATGATTCCTTTCTCTTTGAGGTATTCCTTGAATTCCTATAATTAATACTCACCTCCTCTATCTGACGGAATTGCTTTGATTTGTTTACTCACTTGGTTCTCAACTAATGCCTAACACTCTTTAAACTTTCCAAAGGTTTCAGACTTATGACACATAAGGTGAATGAATCCATACAGCGAGTCATCAGTAAATGTCACAAAATATTGTTGACCATTTCTACTCGCAGAACTAAATGGATCATACACATCAGTATGGACGAGATCCAGCAAGTTCTTACGTCTTAAAAGGGAGGTCTAGACATCTTCCCATGAATACAGTACTCGTAGGTGAGCAAAGGTTGGACCTTCAGCAAATCCAATGGTCCATCTCTTACCAATCTATTATCTTATCAATAGACACATGTTCAAGTCTTTGATGTCAAATCACAATAGATCTATTTGCATCATCCTATGTATGCTTATAGGGTGTCTAATTTTCAATCACAATGTTAAAAGCATTCATAACGAACTCACATTCATCCAATTCATACAACCCACGAGAAGTAATGCAGAAGCAATATCATTACCATAACGATTTATAGTAAGCATTTGCTAAAAAATAAATGAATATTCGAATCTAACTAATTTAGAAACAAATAACAGGTTCCTTCTAATGGAAGGAACAAAGAAACAATCTATAAGAATTAGGATGTGCCCACTAGGTACCTTGAGTCTGCAAATCCCTGTGACTTCCATTGCAACCATTGCCTAAGATCCCATCATCATTTCCACTTCTTCCTTTTTAAGCTTTCTAGTCACCTGAAAAATATGCAACATATTGCAAATGTAAACAGATGTACTGGAATCCAAGATCCAACTTCCAACTTGTTTAACGAGTAAGTTGGTTTCAACGATGAGAAGATATACTATACCTGCATTACCTTTACTCCTATCCTTCTCAAAGAACTTCATGTATTGTAGAAGTGACGTGTATCTGCCGCCTTGTCCTTCTTAGGAAAAGCAAAATGTGCGGAAGTAGCTGAAGATTTCTTCTAGGAACCTTTCCCTTTTCCCTGCTTCTTCTGCTTGAGCCTCCCACTGCTCTTAGCAACCATTGCCTCATATGGTCTCTCCTTAATGATGTCTTTTATTGATTTAAGCAAGGAGATTGACTCAATCGTAGTTGTCATAATCTTTCCCAATATGGAATGAGACAATGAAGTTAGTGAAGGAACTTAAAATAGATTGCAAGATGATATCCGTAAGAATCTCATTATCAATCTTTATCCCCAACCTTTCGAGTTCTAAAATATGTCTGTACATCTTCAAAACATGCTTCCTCACTTGATTCTCAGCCTTCATCTTGCATGAAAGTAACCCCCTGAGTATGTTGTAGCACTGAGTGCAATTCACATCCCCAAGCATCTCTTTCAAACTCGTCAAGATCTTAGAGGCAATTTTCATCTCCTTATGTTGCTTCTGAAGTACATTGAAGAGCGAACCCAGGTTGTAACACTGGATAAGAGTATTATTTTGATAACAGTTCGTATTGTATACCCTCTCCTAAGAGTTCCTACAATTTTCATGCTTGTTCTCCTTTATTACATACTCTGTGATCAACAGTGAGAAGTGACTCAAGATTACGAAGTCGGTCCATACAATTGGGACCTATCAATTGGTTCTTTTCAAGTACTTTATATCTCGAGTTGAGGTTCGTCAACTAAAAAAGAATTTAGCTTTGATTAAAATCTAGCACATAAAAAATAAACTTTGTTTCAGGACTTTAAAAATAGAGGTGAAAGCACTAAAGGGGGGAAATAGTACTTAAGGTAGTAAAATTATGCTAATTCAAAATTTTAAATTTATAAACTAATCAAACCTCAAATAAATCACAACACACTACACAAAATACCCAACATAAGGACAACCACTCCTAGGTCTTCCAACCTGGGATTTTGCCTCAAGGCAATCTCGAAAAATTAATTGATACTTATGGGATATTAAACCCTAAATACATTCCCTCTTGATTACCCAAGCAACAGCAAACCCCTCACTTGAGAGAAGAGAAGCCCACAACCCGAGCCCTTAGATTACTAGTATAATAGATGGAAGAATGAACTGAAAATAAATAGATTTAAAAGATGTGCAATAATCAATATGAAAAAGCTACCTAGAGCGCAAGAGTAAACTCCCTTGATGTGTGTGAGAGTGTGATACAACTGGGAGTTGAAGTGATGGAGATCCAATCAAGTTGACGTTCAAGAACAAGAGCTCCAAATACCTCCAAGAACACCAAAACAGAGTATATGCTAAATGTTGTCTTATGAGCTTTTAAGTGTGGTGTATATGGGTTCTCTCGTGTGCCAAGTGACTAGGAGAGCAACAGTATATATGGGGGTGTGTTTTGGACTACAAAATGTGAGGATTGCATACTCCCCAACGTTCAAAAATCTTCCACTTGTGCCATGCTAAGAGCTAATTAACAAGGTTAAAAAACACTTTGTCTAACATTAGGTAAAGGTGATCTAATGTTAGGTTAACTATCTAACGTTAGATGCTCAGTTATGTTCAAAGTTCACTATCTCCTGATCAAGTCTTGGCTAGCATAGGACTACAGACCTAATGTTAGTGATAGTATATCTAACATTAGGTGTTCTGTCTAACGTTAGACAGATGCAAAGTTCGCTAAGTCTTGTCCGCCCAAGCCTGCCGTTGGCTTCCTTAACATTAGGTTGTTAAGTGCCTACCAACTTATATTTAAGGTCTTCTTAAGATCTATCATTATTTAGAGCAATACACTAGCACCTAATGACTTAGTAAGACATTAATTTGACCTATTTAGCTTTAGTGTGATGCTTTCATGAAATTTGCATATGAAACCCCTAAGTTTGTACTAGTATGAAATCTATTTGGGACTTTCCTTACATTCTTAAAAACATAAACTTACAACCCATTTCCTATGTTACAAAGAAACCTACCAACCACCACCTTGACAATCACAATCTCTTCCTTCTTATTGACTTCGAGTCTCATCATGATATGCTTCAACCTGCAAGTCATAAAATCCAATTTTAATCTCAATTGTTTGAGATGTTTGTTATTATCAAAACCATCAATTAAGGATACTGCGGTGCCTAATTACTTATGCGCCTACATTATCCCTCTTTTGATGATGACAATCAATCAATGGAGGGGTTGAAAACCCTCCCCTTATTAAGTGCTCTATTCTAACATATAGGAAAAAAGATACAAAGAGTGCATAGCACATACTAGATCAACCCCTTAGCTAGATGAACATCAATTTATTTATCATCTCCCCCTTTTGGCATCATAAAAAAAATGTAGTAAGCATGCTTCGCCACAATATTCATGCTAACAAGTTCATGCTAACAAGATAAGCCAACATCATACATGCCAACATCCATAACCAAATAATTCCATGCCAACAAGTATGTCATATAAGCATCGAAACCAAAGCTTGAAAGAAATAGAAAGGTTCCACAAGTTAATATAAAAGGAAATAAACGTAGAGATGTTAGTACAACCCAAGTTCCACAAGTACATTAGATACTAAAGCTCTAAATGGAAAACTAAAGAAAGAAAGAAATGAACTAATGCATTTTTACACTGATACACATGCTAAAATGCAGCTAGAGGTGATGGCAACGACAACCTAGTCAAGACGCTTTCCTTTTCCCTTGGATCGGTCTTTGGATTGACTTTTGAAAGTTTCAAAGTCCTACCTCAAATTGAAGAGTTCTTGGGCAAAGTTGTGACGGATATTCACGTAGTAATTGTTATACGCCTCATTTTGAAGGCACATACTCTCAATAGAACTTGCTAGGAAATTAATCCCAACCAATGTGGCTTGAGTTGTGAATGACTCCAAATCCATGCACGGGTTTAGATGAGAGTCAGCCCATTCCCATGGTTGAGGGCGTGGGACTGCCTCGGGATAGTAATCATATAGGTAGGACGGCTAATAAGAGGTTCCATCCGCTTCTTGATTTTCATCCTCCTCCATGCGGTCATCTCCATCAACTTCTTCATCCTCCTCATCATCCTCATTTAGAATGTGCATGGTAATGTTGAATCAGTCATGCTTTTGAATTTTGAAACATTTGAAGAGAATCAAGATGGACTGGAAGCAATACGAGCAATAATGTTTGAAAAGGGAAGGAAATTCCATGAGGTCCTTGATCATTTCATCGAGAACAACCTTCATTCAATACAATGGTTTTTTGGTAATGATAGCAAATGTAATAAAGGCTAGATCAGATGAAATGTAGTTAAAACCACTTGATTATTTCTTTGAGAAAAGATCATAATACAGAATTCTAGCCACCAATTTTGGGAGAAAAAACATGGTGTTGGGTGTAAGATGATAATTCCCAATAATGGAGCTATTTATAGGTCCCAAGTCCCTCAAGATGTCATGATATCCAATGTCATTTGCAAGGGATTGGGTAGTATATCTCTCATGTGGAACGCCAAAGATACCAGCTCACTGACAGGAATCAAGAACAATATCATGACAAAAGAGGTGTTTTAAGGACTTTTCCCGTGGTAGGGTGATTTGACCAAGAAAGGTTGGCATACCAGATTTTTGTTAAAAACAGAGTGGATGGAGTTTAGATTATAATCAAAGTAGGTAGTGAAACCACTCACGTCAAAAGGAGATTTTAAATCAAATTTCTTAAAGTCATCCCATACGATCAACCTAATGGGATGAACAGTAACAGATCCAAATTTTTTGACGCACTCCTTAGCCTCATCAAAAATTGCATACCTAAGAAGCTCAATCTAGAAGGGACCAAAGGGCACATCACTAGAGGATGCCAATCCCTTCCCCTTATCTCTTTGGGATTTAGGTGCATTAGGATATAAAAATGAGTTATAACAAGCTTAGGTTTATATATGAGCAAGTAAGACTTTGAAAGGCTCAAGACAGACGGCCTAACGTTAGCTTAATAAGATCTAACATTAAGTCTGCAAGGTTGGCACAGACCCAATAGCCATAACAGAACCTGACGTTAGATGGTCAGTATCTAACGTTAGATAACCTACAGAATGCACACTGAACGTAGGAAATCAAGGATTTTAGGACACAAATCAAAAGATGAATGATGGATGATGATGTAAACCTACAAGAAACATCACAAATAGCACCACAACCAAGTCTAAACATAATCACACACAAAAGGCCCAATTTTTTACCTAGAAAATGATTGAAATCACAAGAGATCAAATAAAATGGAGCCCATACCTCAAGCACCCTCCTTGGAAGAGTGAGATCTAACGTTAACCTCCTCAAGTTCAAGATCCACACCTTCAGAGATGGTGTGGAGCGAGGAGACGTAGATGCCCATATTTGGGTTTTCTTTGGAGGTGGAGGTTTGTGTTGGGAGACGAATGAAAAGATGAATGGTTGCAATGGGTTAAAAAATGGTAAAAAAAATTACTAAAGCAATTGCACACTCAACACTCAAGGATTTTGAAACCAAATGTAGCTCACCTAAAGTGCTATACCTCCAACTTATATCAAGTGGTCCTATATGATGAACATTTCTAGATTAAATGTATATCTACTAGGCTTTGATATCACTTATCTTACATAATCCTAATTTCCTCCTAATTTTACCAAATCTCTCATAATTAAGTGGTTTAGTGAAGATGACAACTAATTGGGATTCCGTAAAGATAAATTATAATTTGATCCCATTTTTAAGCACAGTATCTTGAAGGAAATGGTGCTTAACATCTATACGCTTGGTCCTAGAATGATTAACTGAATTCTTAGAGAGATTGATTGTACTGGTATTATCACAATTAATGATTGCTAAATTTAGATCAAAATTCCTAAGTGTTTATTTCATCCATAGCACTTGTGAACAAGCCAAGGCGACGGCCATATATTCTACCTCAACGGTTGAAAGGACTACACAATTTTGCTTCTTAGAAAACTAAGAGACTACTGAGTCACCTAAGAAATGACAGGTGCCACTAATACTCTTATGATTCGTTTTAAAACCCGCATAATCCGCATCACTATAAGATATAAGATCCAAGTTCGCGGATTTTGGGTAAAACAAACCGACATCACAAGTATCTACCAAATATCAAAATCTTCTCTTAAATGAGATTCCTTAGGACAAAATTGAAATCTAGCACATAAGCATGTTGAGAATAAAATACCAAGTCTACTAGTGGATAAGTATAAAAGAGAGTCGATCATACCTCGATATTTCTTTTGATAAATACCCTTACCATTTTCATCCGCATCTAAATGAGTAGTAGTACTCACGAGTATATTGTCCCCTTTCGATCCCTCCATTATGAATTTCTTGAGCATTTCCCTTGTGTATTTATGTTGACTCAAGAAGATTCTTCATTTAATTGAGTAATTTAAAGTCCCAAGAAATGCTTGAGTCCCCCATCATGCTCATCTTAAAGTTTCCATGCCTTAACAAAGTTCTTGCGCAAATCTTGATTAGTAGAATAAAAAATTATATCATCCACATGTATTTGCACAAGGAGAATGTCTTTATTTTTTCTTTTAATGGAGTGGGGTCAATCTGACCTACTTGGAACTTAAACTCCAACAATAAGGCTCTCAACTTCTCATACCAAGCTCTAGGAGCTTGGTTAAGACCATAAAGAGCCTTCTTGAGCTTATAGACAAAGTCTGAATGTTCTAGACACTCAAATCCCGGTGGTTGCCTCACAAACACCTCTTCTTTAAGAACCCCATTCAAGAAGGTACTCTTCACATCCATTTGGAAAAGCCTAAAATCTAAGAAAAAGGTAAAAGCGAGAAGCATTTTAATTGATTCAAACCTAGCAACCAGTGCATAGGTCTCATCAATGTCTATGACCTCTTGGTTATAACATTAGGCAACAAGCCTAGCTTTGTTTCTAATTACCTTTCCAGGCCTATCCAATTTATTCTGAAAGACCCAATTTGTACCAATAATGGTGTTGTCTTTAGGCTTAGGAACCAAATCTCAAACCTCATTTCTCTCAAATTGGTTGAGTTCTTACATAGCTAGAATCCAACACTCATCGCCACAAGCCTCTTCAATAGATTTGGGTTCTATTCGAGAAACAAAAGCATCAAAAACAAATAAACCCCTAAAATTTGATCTTGTTTGAACACCCGTTAATACATCACTTAAAATAAGATCTTTGGGATATCTCTTTGAAATGTTCAATCCTTTGGCAAGTCATGGACATTCCGAGTGTCAGAAATGTTAGAAGCATCAATAGAAAAGGGTGCCTCATCACCATCAACTATAGAAGTTGATGTGAACGATTCGTCAAAAGACACACAACATCGCCTTTATGGTTGATGTCTTCTTATTGAAAACCTAGTATGCCTTACTACGGAAGGAATACCCAACAAAACTTCATCATCACACTTAGGATCAAACTTATCCAAGTTGTCCTTAGTGTTAAGGATGAAGCACCTACAACCAAACACCCTAAAATAAGAGATCTTAGGAACACAATCACGAAACAAGTCAAATGGAGTTTTCTTAAGAATGAGTCTACGGAGCACACAATTTAACACATAGCAAGCCGTGTTAACCTCTTCTACCCAGAAATATCTAGGAAGACCCGATTCTATCAACATTGTTTGAGCAAACTCTTGGAGTGTGCGGTTTTTAAGCTCGACAACTTCATTTTGTTGTGTAGCTCTTGGAAATGTGAACTCATGATAGATCCTGAAAAACTCGCAAAACTCGGTAAAGCTTTCATTTTCAAATTCTCCACCGTGATCGCTACTAATCCAAGAAATACAAACACTCTTCTCAATTTGTATTCTCTTAGTTAGCCTAGAAAATTCTACAAAAGCATGATCCTTAGATCTAAAAAATCACCCAAGTAAAATGTGAAAAATCATCCATAATAATAAAATAAAAACAACCAATGAGACCGTCATGTCTAGTTGATCCAAATAAGTCAAAATGGGGTAGTTCTAGTGGTTTAGATGTTGACACAACTCCCTTACTTTCAAAAGAAGACTTATTTTCTCTTTTTCACATGCATAACAAACATGATCCTTTTTATAACTAACATTAGGTAATCCAATAACAAGTTCATTTCTAACTATTTTATCAATCAATCTCATATTGACATGACCTAATCTCCTGATAAAGCTACATTCATTCATGTTAAATTACCTATTTATGCATGTGCCTAGGTCCATAGAAGCATTATGCATTATAAATATTACATAACATGCACTGTCATACATTTAGAGTAATTTTTATAAATTGTATATTAATTTTCTTATTTTAATGGCTAGGAGACAACGTGACATCTTTCTGAGCTTTAGATTGAAGATCTAACCATACGGATGTGGTCAGGGCGATGATCGGAGTCCAACACCTCCAAAATCACCCCAATCCGACATCCGTAGCATCTTTTACAAGCCAAAGAAGATTGATGGCCAAGGGGCAAGGCGATGAAAATTCGAACTTCAGATGAAGAATCCAACTGCACGGATGGGTTCGGATCCAACGATCGCAACCCAACAGCGTGAAAATCGATTCAATTCGACATTCATGGCACCACCTACGAGCAAAGGATGGACGGCTCGGATGGTACCACGTGGCACCATCCCAGCTGCCCAAGATCGCCCACAACCACTGCTGCCCTCCCCACATCCACGCTTCATCAAATCCTAGCCGTTGGATTTCAATCCAACGGCTGAGATGCAACCTCACTCACACCTTAAATCCTAAAAGGACACTCCTCACACTTGATCTCAACCATTGAATCGAGATCTAACGGTCGTGAGCGAATGAATGTTAATTCATCTCCTCGCCAATCCACGCACAACGCAATGGGTAAGAGCCTCCACCGAGCAGCCAATAGCGCGTTCGAGTCCCCGCTCGCCCCTCCAATTCTCAGCGGTGGCGCAAGTGCGAAATTCAGCCATCGATGCGCGATCAGACGGCAAATGGAGCAGCTACATGGTGCGCACGGAGCCATACGATTTGAATGCACGTGATAATGCACACTCAACACCATCTAAAGGTGCGATGAGGGCACAATCTCAGCCCTACAATCACGATCCAACAACTACAAATGGTCCTTCCGCGACTCAAATAGCTAAAACAGCTGCAAGCGCGATCGTACGCACGATCAGACGTGCATTACGCACATGATCTAAGCCGTGCGATGAAGATCCGAAGGCCCTCATTCCACGCACGCCAACAGCCACCTTTGCCTTCGCCAACGGTTGCATGCGTCACTAAAGGCCCTGCCATTAATTTCAATGCCTTAAAATAACTTTTTTGCCCCCAAATCTCACCTATAAAAGGGCCCCTGCACCCCTCCTTCACCTTCATCCCTTCCTTCTCTTCTCATATCTCCTAAAAACTAAGAACAAGTGTTCTAAAACTCGCTCTAGTGCTCCCAAGCTACGAGAAGCTCCGCTAGAGTAAAAACAAATATTTTTTCTCGCTTCTCATCCCATTCGCGGAGCTCTCACCAAATGTCTTCTCGCCCCTGTTTCGGAAGCAGATCCCGCGACGAGGACATCCTCCCTCATCCTCGATTCATCCAGCTTCGTCCTCCTTCCTCCGGCTCCGTTCTTCCTCCAGGCGGCATTTGACCAACTCGTCTTCTAATCAGTCATCGAGGAGGATAATTTATCTTCCCCTATCTCTTGACTGCTTTCTATTTTGTTGCAAGTAGAATAGAATAGTTAGAAATATCTTGACTCAATCTCTTACATAAAAAATACAAAAAAAAAATAAACATTGATTTCCAAATGCGGATTTCCAAAAATCGAACGTAGCCTCCCTGTGTTCGACCCAAGACTCATCAGAGTTCTGGATAGTGAATTTTCTACAATGCAACGACTTTAAATCATTTATCTCGCACGAAATATTCGCCTATCATTTTTGCACCGTTGCTGGGGAGGCAACGGATCTTGATTTTTTTCCGCATTATTCTTGCACTTATTCATTCTCTAACCTCTCCTCTCTCTTTTATTATCTTGCAGGTATCCTATCAAGGAGATCTAAGAGCATAGAGCAGAGTAAAGTGCAATTAAAGATGGTTGTAACTGCCCCCCAAACTTTCCCAACCCCTAGTTTCTATTTCACCACTAAATAACTCAAACCCTAATTAACCTAGGTGCTCTTATAAACCCTAGGTTAGTTTGTGATTGTTTGTTACCTTACTCCACCTCACCCCGCATATATAAAAAAATAAAATAAAATTTGATCTGATTGTGGGATTCATTTAACATACTACATACACCTACAAGCTTAAGGTGCATAACCTCTTCTGATTTTCATTACTCAACCGGGAATCCGATCTTTAAAATCGGTACACGTACAAATACACGCAATCGAGTAGATCAGAATAGGTTAACCACTTTTGTGTGCCCTACTTAGTGCTGCATCAGGCCAATTATCTGAGTTATTTGGGCCGCACCACTTCATCTAAAATTAACTCATCTAGTAGCTTGCTCCTTAGGGTTAAATTTTTAGGTCAAGAACCAGGCACTCCACATTATTCTGAATTTTAAAGGAATATATCATCACCAATGCTTTCAAAACTTAGTGTGCCTTCTAAACTTGCCTGAATTAACCTAAATTTAAATCATAAAAGCTATTAAGCAAGATTTAAACCCTGAAATACACCCCATCCTTAATGATATTGCTTAAAAACCCTAGTTATACACGCACGCACATATTTAATCAATCATTAAGGATACAATCCATTTAAATGGCTCATCACATTTCAAAAGCACTACTACCCAAGCCTAACTTAAAATTAAGTAGACATTGGCCCTAGAATTCATCAGTCCATTTCAAGGTATTCCTCAGACTGTAGCTCGAATTTATGACGTCTGCTTTTTTCAGAAGGTGCTAAGTTGGTAGGGATGATTGTCAAGCAACTTCAGTAAGGGTTTGGCATAATTAACGGCCCTCGAGACACGCTTCCCCTGCTTTACCGGTCCAACTTTAGCAACTTCTGGATTAAGGACAACACAAAATTCAAGTTGTAGTTAGAGTATATCCTGAAGCATAGGTCCTTAGGCTACCCAAATTAAGGACAAGCTTGTATTTATTGTGCTGCAGAGTTCCCTTTCTCCATCCCTCCGACCCCCTTTTCGGTGTATGCTTAAAAGGAGGCCATTGAATTTCCGTCTGGAAGGACCATTAAACCATTCAAGGAGGTGTAAGTTGAGTTATAGTTAAGCAGATCTCATGGCTGACCAACCACCTCCCCAACCTCCAAACCAAAAGGAGCTGATTCAGAGGTAGCTGGAACAATTGCAGCAGATGCAAGAATGGTCCAGTGCATGAATGATCAAGGTGCTCAGCCCTTGAGGGATTTTTATGATCCTTCAAATTATAAAAAAGGTCCCGATGTTCTAATTCATGCTAGAGACGTAGAAATCAAGTCCCAGGTATTAAACCTGATAAAACATTTTCATGAGCTTGGCTCCGAAGACCCATTTTAGCATTTGGAGGACTTGACTACTTCGATCCAGACCACCAAAGTGCTAAATGTGGACAAGGAGCAAATGATCATGAGGCTTTTCCTCTATTCTCTCAAGGATGAGGACGCACATTGGTACCAAACAATTGGCAGGCCGATAAATACATGGAATTATCTTAAATCAACCTTCTTGAAGAAATTCTTCCCTGTTGGGCGTACCAATGCTCTGCGACGGGTGATTACTACTTTCGTCCAATGGCCAGGAAAACCGCTTCATGGTGCCTGGGAGCGATTCTAGGATATACTACAGAAGTGTTCACTCTACGAGGTACTGAAATGGCAACTTGTGCAGATTTTTTTGTTACGGATTGACGGATCAACTCCATAATCACATGAATGCTTCTTGTGGAGACAATTTCCTCAACAAGAATGCAAATGTGCATGAGTTGTTAGAGAAAATGAGTAAGAATTCTATAAATCATGCCTCCATGGAAACCTTCAACCGCTCCCAACAACCCAAATCAAATGCTAATGAGGTCCAGAACTCTCATCCATTTAATATGGAATTTATTTGTAATAAACTTGATAAGGTGGACTTGGTTACTTAAAGCAAGGTTCGAAATGCCGATTTCGACGCCGTGCCGATGAAATTCTAAGTGTGCATTTCGTAGGCATGCCCTCGGCATACTGTGGAAATGTCCGTTTTTCAATGGACATGCCGAGGGCATGCCTAAATATTCAAAATAATACCAATTTCAAAAAATAATGATTATATAACAATATCGGAGCCCAAAATCGGTGTGTGTGAGTGTACGTGATTCGTTCCTTAACCCTGAACCCTTAGAATTCCCCAGAATCAACACTCTATACCCTTAGCCCAACAACAGCAAGGTTGACACCACCATTGGCATCCGGCAATATGCTGCCCCTTTCGTCGGCATGCTGACGAAATCATCGATGTGTTGTCGACATCCCTGTAAATCGACACTTTAACTGTGTCGACACGACCCCTCCCCAAAATAGCCTTAACGACAGCACACCGTCGGTATTTAAATCACTAGCTAAAAGAATGGAGTAGATGGCCGAAAATTCTTTAAACACTTCTACATCCACTCAATCCTAGAATTTAGGATTCCATTCTTCACGAGCTCCCATGGGACGGGAGTTCGTAAAACTATAGACGGCTCAACCTATAAGGCAACACTTCTCGGAACCTCATGGGTTCCAAACTGGGGCCTTTGATCCCAATTTCTCTAATTCTTCTCCTTTCACACCATCCTCACCCTATGAGGATGTATATGCTATACAAGAGAATGTTAGATCCAACCCATATTCTAACTCTTATAATCTGGGTTGGAGAAACCACCCTAACTTCTACTGGAAAAACCAGGGGCAATAGACCCAGATACGACCCACTAATTATGTACCTCAGAGACCAATGGATCAGGGTCATATATATACCCAACTGCCCCCTACCCAAATCAATCAGCTAGCTTGGAATGCCCAGCAACCCGCAGAGCAAGCTGATCTAAACCGGCAGATGGTAGAGATGCAAGGATCCCTGCTCCAGCTTATGCAGCAAATGAAAACATCGTTGGACAACTTGCAATCCGAGCTCATTGCTAACACCTAACAGCCCAGATCTCTACCATCTTAACCCGTACCCAACCCCCAAAATATATAAAATCAAGGCAATCGAGCCCAAGGGTATAGGAATCAGAGGGACCCACATGCACATGCTCAGGTGGTTGAGCAGGGTCCTAATCCTGGATATCTGACTAGTCAAGCCTCTCCGATCTTTCCTAACCCTCCACAAGACCTAAACCCGTATGCGTCTACAAACTCAGTCACCTTGAGATGTAGAAGGCAAGCCCAGGACCCAAAATTACTGCCATCTAGCAAGCAAAACCCTAGTGAGCCTGAGGAAGAAAAGGAGAAAACTGAAGAAGATACTACGGCTCAGGAACCTGAAGCTAATGATCTTATTCATATTCCGTTTCCTAAAGCCCTACTAAAACCCAGAAAAAAGAAACCCGTAGACAACAACGAGGAGCTCCTGAATATATTCAAGAATGTAAAAATCAACATCCTGCTCCTCGATGCTATTAAGTATATCCCAGCTTATGCTAAGTTCTTGAAAGATTTATGCACTCAAAAGCGTAAGCCGAAAGATCCTACATCAAGGAAGGTGATACCCTCCAAGCAGGCTAGTTCTGTTATCCTGCATCACCTTCCTTAGAAAATAAGAGATCCAAATGCCCCCTTGATTTAATGTGTCATCAGATATTACACTTTTGACCGAGCACTCTTGGATTTAGGTGCATCTATTAACCTAATCCCGACTTCTTTATATGAAAAGTTCAGGTTAGGTGAACTCAAACCGACCTCAGTAGCACTACAGTGAGTGAACCTCTCAACCACCAACCCAAAAGGTGTTAATGAGGATGTTATCATCAAGGTCAAGGATTTCTATTCTCCTGTAGAATTCATCATCCTTGACATGGATGTATCTGAAGAATAAAGGAATACAGCCATCATTCTAGGGATCCATTCTTGGCTAAAGTTAAGGCCAATATAAATTGTGAAAGCAGTAGCATGGAGATCGCCTTTGAAGATAGAAAATTGACACTTGATATTTTTAAGGAGATAAATAAATTTGAGGATTGTGGATATATTGAGGACTCGAGGATACCGATCATGATATTAAGACATGTATGGCTATCACTGTTCTCGAGGGTTCTACCTACACCAATGTGCCTAACCCACAACCCTCTGTGGCAGACCCACCACACCTCGAAGAGGTTATTGATTTTATTCATTCCCAACCTCTTCCTCTGGACCATCTTGATGAATCCTCATCAACATCCTCCCTACCTTCTATTTTAAACCTGCCCCAGCTTAAGCTAAAACCATTGCCTGACAGTCTAACATATGAGTTCTTAGGATCTAAGAAAATGCTCCCTGTGATTATCAATACAAAATTAACTGAGCAAGAGTTGAGATTGATTAAGGTCTTTAAGGCACATAAAGAGACAATTGGTTGGACCATTCATAACCTTAGGAAGATCGAGTCATCTTAATGTAATTATCGTATTTTTATAGAAGATGGATCCCGCCCTTCTTGCAAGATGCAGAGGAGGCTAAACTTTAATATACGAGAAGTGGTCAAGAAGGAAATCATAAAGTAGCTCGATGTAGGAATTATTTACCCAATCTCGAATAGTCCTTAGGTTAGCCTTGTACAGATTGTGCCCAAGAAAGCAAGGATAACAGTAGTGACTAACAATAAGGGAGAATCTATCACGACCCATTCAACTTCCTCTTGGAAAGTCTATATTGATTACAGGAAGTTGAACACAGCCACGAAAAAGAATCATTTCCTATTACCCTTCATTGATCAAATCCTTGAGAGGTTAGCCGAGCAAAAGTATTTTTGTTTCCTGGATTGTTATTAGAGATATAACCAAGTCCCTATCCATCCCGAAGACCAGGAAAATACAGCTTTCACCTATCCCTACGGAACATTTGCATTCCATAGAATGTCGGTTGAGCTTTGCAACGCACCTGTGACTTTTCAAAGGTGCATGCTAGCCATCTTCTCAAACATGGTGGGAGATTGTCTTGAAGTATTCACGAATAATTTCTCCATTTTCGGATATTCTTTCGAGTCTTACCTGGTTAACTTGGAATTGATCCTTAAGAGATGTATCCAAATACGATTGGTCTTTTGCTGGGAAAAGAGTCACTTCATAACACAAGAAGGCATCGTCTTGGGTCATGTAGTCTCTAATCAGGGAATTGAAGTTGACAAAGCTAAGGTAGATGCTATCTCTAAACTGCACCTAAATCTGCTAAGCAAATTCGATCATCCCTTAATTATGTAAGTTTTTATCAGAGGTTCATCAAGGACTTCTCGAAGATTGCTCGCCCTTAAGTAGCCTTCTAGCTAAAGACAAGCCGTTTGAGTTTGACGAATCACGCCACAAGGCATTTGATTTACTTAAAACGACAGTCGCCTATGCTCTGGTGTTGCAACCATCGGTCTGGACAACCCCATTCTTATTACACGGTAGGGTTGTCTTGGGTCAGAAAATTAATAGAAAGCCATCTGTCATTTACTATGCTGGTAAGGCTCTAGACGAAGCCCAAAGGAATTATACTATCACGGAAAAAGAATTACTAGTTGTAGTTTTTGCTCTAGAGAAATTCAAGGCTTCTCTTAGGATATCGTTATAATCTATACCGACCACTCGACCCTTAGACATCTCTTAGGTAAAAAAGATGCTAAACCCTGGCTCATTCGATGGATCTTATTGCTTCAAGAATTTAATCTTAAAATTAAAGACAAAGCCGGGGCACAAAATGTAGTGGCGGATCATCTTTCAAGAATCCTAATTGATTCTCCTCATCCGGATATTCCGATTACTGACTCCTTTCCGAACGAGACTATCCTTACAGTCTCGGGTGTCCAAACCCCTTGGTTTACGGACATTGTCAACTATTTGGCTATTGGTCAAGTCCCCTGGGACTGAACCAAGCAACAACGGGATGGACTTGTATTCGAGGCCAAATATTACTTTTAGGATGACCCCGAGCTGTACCGCATCAGCTCTGACCAAACTATAAACCAATGTGTCCCAAAAAAGGAGTTCCAAAGTATACTTGAGTTCTGCCATGCATCTACGTATGATGGACATTTTTCTAGGACAAAGACGACCGCAAAGATTCTGCAGTCTGGATTTTATTGGCTGTCTTTATTCAAAGATGCCCAGGATTTCTCAAGATTATGTTCCTAATGCTAGGCACCTAAACCCAATACTTCCCATTGTAATCTTTGATGTTTGCATTAACGACTTCATGAGACCCTCCCATCATTTGGATGCCAATATATTCTGATTGTTGTAGATTACATGTTCAAATGAATTGAGGCTATTTCCACCTGAAGCAATGATCACAAGGTGGTCATCAATTTGTAAAGAACAATATCTTTAGTCGGTTCGGGATCCCAAGAGCCATCATCAATGATAGTGGCACTTATTTCACCAATCCCCAGTTTAGAAATTTACTGGCTAAATACGAGGTGAATCATCGAATTTCTACACCTTACCACCCCAGACGAACAAACAAGCCAAGGTCTCAAATCGGAAGATCAAGAACATCTTGCAGAAGACGATTAGGCCTAATAGAAAAGACTGGACTCGAAAACTTGATAACGCTCTTTGGGTCTACCGTACAGCGTACAAGACGCCTATCAGCACATCTCCGTTCCATCTGGTGTATAGAAAAGCATGCCATCTACCTGTAAAAGTTGAACACCGGGCATTCTGGGCAATAAAGAAATGCAGTTTTGACCAAGGCTTAACTGGAAAGACCAGGAAATTCCAACTGAGTTGGAGGAACTTAGAAACGATGCATATGCAAACACTATAATCTATAAGGCAAGGACCAAAGCTCTTCATGATCAGATGATTTCCTGCAAGAGCTTTGAGTCGAACCAGAAGGTCTGGTTCTTTGATTCTCGACTTAAGCACTTTCCTAACAAGCTTAGGTCCAAGTGGAACAACCTGCTCATTATTGATCGAATATTTCCAAATGGAGCCATTGAAATCACTGACCCTAAGACGGGTAATTCTTTCAAGGTCAACAGGCAACAACTCAAACCTCATGTTGATCGTGTTATTCCTGAACCTATCTCAGACAAAGTTGCCTTGACCTTGATCTAACTGTTTTTGGCTAGACCCCGCCTAGCTGACGAAACTAAACTCAGCATTTGTATAGTCTGCCTCAGGGCTAACCAGAGCATCACAGAATGCAGGTGATATTTTGCTTATTATGCCCTTTGTTATGCCTTTCAATTTACAATGAGGATATTACATAAGGTAGGCATGGGAGGGTAGATTCATTTCTGAATTGTTTTGTCAACCCTGTGGATTTGTTTTAAATTTTCTCTTTATTTATTAAAAAAAGATTGAATTAGGAAGAGAGAACTTAGGCATCAGAATTTTTCAACCTTAGGAAATGATACGATAGGACATGAACACTTAGACTCTTTAGGTCTTCGGATTTAATCAGCCCGGGTGTCCACTAAAATGTGGACTTATTTCTCAAGTCCTTGCCATATTAAGTTTATTTTAATTTGATTAAATAAATTCAAGTGATAAGTATGCAACTTATTAACCCGCCCTCTGATTTGAGGGGACTTATAGTCTAAGAATCTGCACATTGAGTCACTTCTCGGCGATTTTAATGGAAATTATATAGCGAACTTTCTAAGGTAATATGACTAGCACGTTGTTGTGAGTAACCCCTCACAGCCAGGTGTTAAAGCCCAGCCACACGACCCATTCTCTTTGACTATTGCCTTTAGGTAAATCTTAGATCACAAAAGCCACCTGCTTAGAAAAAAGAAAAGAACAAAAGAAAATAGACAAATACCAAAAAAGAAAAAAAAATGAAAAAATAGAAAAGAAAAAAAAATAAGCCACACTTTATCGCATGAGTATGGCTAGCAAGTTGTCGTAACCCCCCATTGCCGATTGTCCAGAACCCAGTCCACAAAAATGCACAAATAATTCCTAAATACTTAAGAAGTGAAGAAGTAGAATAGGGCAAGGAGATATACACTGAGTTCGCCCATGTATTGACCCTACAAAAAAATAAAAGTAGGTAGAAAGCTACCAGTCGAAAAGATAAACCTTTAAGCATAAATTTTTTTTAAGAGTAACCTAGGATTTTAGAAATGTGAAGTTCGTTCTAATTGTCGATTAATGAGTCTATCACATTTTCACAATAAAATGCTTAGCACTTAGAGTTCCTTTCGAGTCTTGGGTGAGTTGGGTAGCCATAAAAAGCCATCCCAAAACTCTAAACTCAAAAATTCAAAAAAAAAACAAAGAAAAGAAAAAGTAAACAATGTATTTTCTTTTGAATAAGGCAAGGGTTTGGCCAGTCAACATTGGCAGGCACCCGGGCACCGTTGAATCTTTGAACTTTAAATCCTTAGTTGAAATTTTTTATGGTTGATAAATATCTGTTGTCTAAGTAATTAGATCCTAATTCTGTCTATAAATATCATTTAGTTTGATTTCGCTAGAGACTAACAAATGATAGACAAGGGCCCGTGCAAAACCAAACACGTACGTATTTTGGGGCGATATGAGAGAGAGAGGTATGGCGATCGGGGCAGGGAGAGTTGGCCCAGGCTGGACGGTGGTGGGCGGGAGGCCGAGGAGAGAGGCGGTGCCGGTGAGGTGCTTCAAGTGCCTTGGGGAGGGGCACTTGGCGGCGGTGTGCAGGGACCCGGTGCGCTGCCTGCGCTGTGGCGTTCTGGGTCACCGGAGATCGGGCTGTGGGCGACGGAGGTCGGGTGAGGTGGTTTCCTCGAGGAGAGGGGAGACGCCTCCGCCCCCTCCGGTGGGTACGCCCCTCGTGGAGGTCGAAGCACCGTGGTCGGAGGAGTTGGGAGAACTGGAAGGAAAGCTGGCCTCGGCGCTGGTTGCGGTGGTCTTGGAGGGTTTGGTGGAGGTGGAGACCCTGAGGGAGGCAGTCGCCGCCTACTTGGGGGCTGACGGGGGTCGGGTGAGGGTGGCTTCTCTGGGAGGAGGGCGGATGGTGTTGCTGCGGCTGAGCCGAGTGGAGCTGGGGCGGCTGGTCTTTAGGGTGCTCCGTTGTGGCGAGGGTGTGGTGAGATGTCGGTGGCCGGTCAGGTCTGATGGGGCGTTGGCGGAGAGGTCGCCGTCTGGCGCAAGGAGGGTCCTGATTGAGGGGGTCCCGCTTTTCCTCCGCACGGTGGAGGTGGTCGCAGCGGTGGTTGCCCCATTTGCGAGGCTGCGCAGGTGTAGCGGCACTGGCTTGAAGGAGGCGGACCTGTCGCGGATCGAGGCTTGGGTGGAGGTGAAGCCGGGGCGGCGGTTGGTGGAGAGATCGGTGCTCCGATGGGGAAGTTCCGCTTGGCTCCTCCGAGTCTCCTGGGGTTCTGAGAACCCTAGGTCCTTTGCTAAGGTGGTGGGTGGCGGAGCGGCGGCGACGTGTGGTGGCGATGGCGGCAGGCGGGCGGAGGTGGGCCGGACTGTTTTTGGGAAGACCGAAGGTCGTGGCGGAGATCATGGCGGGGATCTCGGGGTGAACGCGATTCCCGTGGCGCGTTCAGTGGCAAACGATGCGGCGAGAATGCAGAGGGCCGCTGCGGTTTCTGCGGAGGCGGGGGAATTGAATGCGACGCTGAATTTGGGCAGCCCCGCTGGATGTAGGAGTGTCGGTGTCGACGCGCGGGCTCCTACTCTTGAGGAGGTGGCGGGGGGCGGTCTCGGGTCGGGTGAGCGCGACCCGGTTACAGGTTTTGGGGGCTCCGGTGCTGTAGCCGGGTCGGATCCCATTGCGTGCTCGTCCCCGCGTCCCTTGGTTTCTGCGGAGGAGGGGCGGAAGGCTGCTGGAGGGGTTTCAAAGCTCTCCTGGGCTGGTCAGGGCCGGGCGGCAGGACTGGTGGTGATTGGCGGGGAGGGGAGCGGACGACGATGGGAGCGGAAGACGGCCGGGTCGCAGAAACTCCTCTATCGGCCGCGGTGGTCGTACCGTAGGGGGTTGGCTCGGAGGACCCCGTCTGGGGGGGTGGTTGGGGTCAACCGACGCCGTTCGCCGGAGGGGCTGGGGACGTCTGGTGGCGTTGCGTCGTCAGCGACGGCGTCTGCTGAGGGCAGCGACGGGGACCTGTCTGCTCCGGGGTTCCTTGGGCTGGCAGAGGGGCGGCAGGTGGCGGAGGCTGGTGGTGGAGATGGGGAGCTAGGGGATGTGAAGGCGGGGAAGAGAATGACGGAGGCGGCTGGGCAGCTTGGGGGTGAGGCTGAGCTGCTGGGGGCTGGTGCCGGCGAAGAGGTTTTCGTGGCTGTTGGGGATTTGGTAGCTGTGGGACGTGGAATTGAGTTATGTGATGGTGAGGGAAACTCAGAGGACCGATGTCGTTTGCTGGATGAGGAGGAGAATGTCGTGGCAGAGATGATGGGGTTTAGACGGCTGACGTCTGGAGGCGTTCCCCGAAGGACCACATGACTAAGGTCTTATCTTGGAATGTGAGGGGTCTGAATGATCCGTCGAGAAGAGCGGTTCTGCGGGGGTATATTTAGAGATGGGGGCCTAATGTGGTCTCTCCAAGAGACGAAGTTGGGGAGCTGTGATGGAAGGTTGTGGAGGGAGGTGGGGGGAGAGAGATGTGGGGGTTTCCTAGCCCTGGATGCGGTTGGGAGTGCGGGGGGAATTGTTGTGGGGTGGAGGGAGGAGGAGTTCTCCTTGCTGGACTCTGTGATTGGATCCAACGTTGTCACTGTCAGACTTCAGAGACGCCGGGATGACACGTGTTTGCTCCTCTCCTCGGTTTATGGCCCGACGGAGGGTCGGAGGAGACAGGTCTTGTGGGAAGATCTGAACCAAGCTGCGGCAGCTTTCCAGGGGGTCCCTTGGCTGATTGGTGGGAATTTTAATGTTACTCTACGGGCTGAGGACAAACCAGGCGACCGAGGGGGATTGGACCAGGGCTCTGAGGCGTTTGCGGACTTTATGGCAGACCAGGGGCTGATTGATATGCTTCCGTTGTCATGTCTCTACACATGGAGGAATGCGGGAGGGCAACGATCCCGTATTGACAGGTTTCTGGTTTCGACGGCGATGGCAGAGTTGTTCCCGATGGCGGAGGTTAGACCTTTGGAACGTCCGTTCTCGGATCACACCCCCTTGATATGGACGTCGAACGAGGTATGAAGGCATGGCATTTATTTTAAGTTCGACAAAGTGTGGCTTTTGGAGGAGGGCTTTAGGGGTTTGGTTGAGGAACGGTGGAGATCTACTCAGGTGGATGGGTCGGCGGCTGCCAGGTTAGAAGCGAAGCTGAAGGATTTGAGATTTTTCTTGAAGTCCCACATCAAGCGGGTTAGGGAGGAACGGGGGAGGAAGAAAGAGGAGGCTCTTGCTGCGATTACACGCCTGGACAGAGCAGAGGATGTTGGGCTCCCTTCAGAAGATGACAGGGTTTACAGAGCGAGACTGACTCAGGTGATTCAGGAGGAAGACAGGAAAGCGGAGGTGGAGTGGAGGGTGAGATCTAGGCAGAAGTGGCTGAAGGAGGGAGATTCCAATACCCGCTTTTTTCATATGACTGCGTCGGGCAGGAGGAGGAACTGGATTGACAGGTTGGTGGTGGATGGGGAGGAGTTTGTGGGAAAGGAAGCGGTGGGAGAGGCGGCTGTAAGGTATTTTAGAGATTTCACGGGGTGGAGGCGGGGGGGAAGGTGGAGGTGGTTGGGATCTGGGATAACACAAATCAGGGAGGCGGACGTGGATTTTTTGACAGGTTATTTTGAGGAGGATGAGGCTCGTGAGGCAGTTTAGGGGCTGAACGCAGATGGGTGTCCAGGGCCGGATGGTTTCCCGATTGCCTTCTACAGAGAGTTCTGGCCGGTGGTGAAGGAAGACGTTATGCAAGTGGTGCAAGAGTTTAGAACGGGCAACTCGGGATTTAACAGACTGAACAAGTTCCATATGTTCTTATTGCCGAAGAGGGAGGGCGCTGAGGAGATTCGGGAGTACAGACCGATAGCTCTTTCGAATGCTATCTACTTGGTGGTGGCTAAGCTTCTGGCGAACAGATTGAGGAGGATGCTGGGTGGGATCATAGACTCAGTGCAGACAGCTTTTGTCCATGGCAGGAATATCTTGGAAGGTTTTGTGGTAGCATCGGAAATCCTTTCATCCTGGAAGAGAGAAAAGAAGAAGGCTTTTTTATGGAAGGTAGATTTCAGCAAAGCTTATGACTCGATCCAGTGGTCGTTTATTTGGGCGTGTCCTTGGTAAAGAGGGGGTTCCCGCCGGCGTGGATTGAGTGGATGAAGAGGTGCGTCACCACGACGTCTTTCTCGGTTCTTATCAATGGAAACCCAGCTGGGGGTTGGGTCCAGCCTAGGAGGGGGGTGAGGCAAGGTTGACCGCTGGCCCCGATGCTCTTTGTGATTGCTGTGGATGCTCTTGCTAGGGCGGCGAGGAGGTCCTGTGAGAGAAGACTGGTGAGTGGTTTCTCCCTGAGGGATGGGATGAGTATCCCTTTGCTCCAGTATGCGGATGACACGATCTTCTTTATTGAAGGTGGAGAAGTGGAGGCCAGAAGGTTGAGGTTCCTGGTTTTCTTGCTGGGTGAGGCATCCAGATTGCAGATTAACCTGGCTAAGTCGGATTTTGTCCCATTCAACATGAATGAGACGGAGGCAAGGGGATGCAGTTTGGGTCTTGGCACAGAACAGGGTAAACTTCCGGTTAAGTATTTGGGCCTGCCGTTGTCAGATGGGAGGATTCTGGTGAAAGACTGGACCCCCCTGGTGGAGAGACTGGTTGGGAGGCTGGAGGGGTGGGCGTCCAGGCTTTTGTCTAGAGGTGGGAGGCTGATCCTACTCAAGGCGGTTCTATCGGCGATGCCGTCATATTTCATCTCTGTATTGAAGATGCCTCGACAAATGATTGCAAGGATTGAAAGAACCATGAGGGGTTTCTTCTGGTCCAATCAGGGGACATATGGACAGGGTGCCAGGTTGGTTGCTTGGAAGGAGGTCTACAGACCGCTGAAGGACGGGGGCTAGGCGTGAGGGATTTGGAGAGGTCTAATGACAGTCGGTTGGCGAAGTGGGTGGGGCGCCTGTTGAAAGGAAGGGGGGATCTGTTGGGCAAGGTGTTTGAGACGGCATATGGTTGTCCGATGCGTTGGGATTTTCTAGTGTCTCCGCCTAGGGGTGCTTCTCACTTCCTGAAAGGCTTGTCGACGGTGGCCCCGAGGGTGAGGAACTGTTTCGTCCCTGTGTTGGGAACAGGGGAGATTTTCAGATTCTGGCAGGATGACTGGAGAGGTGGTGGTGCGCTTTGTAGAAGATTTCAGAGACTGTTTGCCTTATCCCAGAACAAGGTGGCGTCTGTGGCCGAGGTGTGGGATAGTGGGTGGTACCCACGTTTTGTTGGCAGTCTATCAGATGCAAGAACGCGTGATTTCCAGACATTACTGGCTGAGTTGGAGGGACTGCATCCGACGGCTGGTACAGACATGTTTGGTTGGGATGAAGGTGAGTTTTCAGTTGCGGCTGCTTACAGGAGATTGTCTGCTGATGATCCTGGGGTGGAGCTGGATTTGGTAAGGGACTGCAGACAGATGTGGAAAGCCGCGTGTCCGCTGAAAGTCAAGATTTTCGCCTAGCTACTTAGGAGGAGAAGGCTGGTGACTAAGGTGTGGAGGGCAAGGTGGGCTCCTGGAGTGTGTAAAGTCTGCTCCTTATGTGGAGGTGGTGAGGAGAATGTTGACCACCTTTTTTTCGTCTGTCCTTTTGTGGTGCAAGTTTGAGATAGAATGGGCGAGAGATGGTGGGAGTGCCGGCTGTTTGAGGAATTCTGGCGCAGCTTCAGAAGCGGAGGTGGTGGTGGTGGACGATTTGTTTTCCGTTCGAAAAAGGAGCTGGCCAAGCCGTTGGCGGTCCTTTGGGGGATTTGGTTGGGCAGGAATGCGGTGATTTTCCGGGGCCAGAGACCTTACGTGGAGAATTTTGTTGAGTCTATCGACTCCTTGTTTTCTCTTTGGGTTGTTTCGGTGTGAGTGGGGGACCTTGGGGTCCGCCTGTTGTAATGTTTGTTATTGTTGATTCTATTATATAAGTTTTTGGGTAGTTATCTCTCTAGATAACTACCCTTTCCTCTTTCAAAAACAAATGATAGACAAGGGGGTGTGATAAATCTACATTTATTCATATTAAATTGCCTATTTATGAATGTTCCTAAGTTCATAGAAGCATCATGCATTATAAATATTTCATAACCTGCATTGTCATGCATTTAAAGTAATTTTTATAAATTGTATATTAATTTTCTTATTTTAATGGCTAGGAAACAGGACGACATCTTTCTGGGCTTTAGATTGAAGATCTGACCGTACGGATGTCGTCAGGGTGATAATCAGAGTCCAACGCCTCCAAAATCACCCTGATCCGACATTGTAGCATCTTTTACAAACCACAGAAGATTGATAAACAAAGGGCAAGGTGGTGAAAATTCGAACTTTAGATGAAGAATTCAACCGCATGGATGGATTCGAATCGACGATCACAGCCCAACGGCGTGAAAATCGATTCAATCCGATATTCATGACACCACTTATTAGCAAAAGAAGATAAACGGCTCAGATGGTGCCACGTGGCACCATCTCAATCGCCTAAGATTGCCCACAAGCCACCGCTGCCCTCCCCTCATCCACACTTCATCAAATCCCAGCAATTGGATTTCAATCTAATAATTAAGATGCATCCTCGCCCGCGCCTCACATCCTAAAGGGGCACTCCTTACACTTGATCTCGATTGAGCACTCCTTACACTTGATCTCAACCGTTCAATCGAGATCCAACAACCATGAGCGAATGAACCTTAATTCATCTCCTTGCCAATCCACACGCATAACACAGTGGGTAAGAGCCTCCACCGAGCAGCAAGTCACGCGTTCAATTCCCCACTCACCCCTCCAATTCTCAACGTTGGCACGAGCGTTAAATTAGGTCATCAATGCAAGATCAGATAGCAGATGGAGTAGCTACATGGCGCACTCGGAGCTTTTTGCCCCCAAAATCTCACCTATAAAAGGGCCCCTACACCCTTCACCTTCATCCCTTCATTCTCTTCTCACCTCTCTTAAAAGTTTAGAACAAGTGTTCTAAAGCTCGCTCTAGTGCTTCCAAGCTACGGAAAGCTCCTCTAGAGTAAAAACAAATATTTTTCCACTTCTCATCCAATTCACGGAGCTCTCTCCAGCTATCTTCTCGCCCTCATTTCGGAAGCAAATCACACGACGACATCCTGCCTCATCCTTGATTCATCCAGCTTCGTCCTCCGTCCTCCGTTTTGTTCCTCTTCTTTCATACGTCGTTCGACCGGCTCATCCTCCAAGCAATCGTCGAGGAAGATAATTTCTCTTCAACTATCTCTTTGCTGCTTTCTAATGTAGATTTCAATTTCTTGCACAAGTTTTGTAGCGAATAATTTGTAATAAACATTTGTTTAGATATTGAAGTAATTTCTCTCTCTTTATTTTCCTGCAAGTAAAATAGAATAGTTAGAAATATCTTGACTCAATCTCTTATATAGAAAATACAAAAAAAAACATGGATTTCCAAAAATTGAACATAACCTCCCCGTGTTCGACCCGAGACTCATTAAAGTTTCGGTAAAATTATATGATAGCGAATTTTTTGCAACGCAACGACTTTAAATCATTTATCTCGCATGACATTCGCTTATCATCTCAAATGTCAAATTATTTTTCTTCGTTAAAAGCAAGAAATCAACTATTTATTCCTTATCAAATTTAAGAATATAAATTTCATTTTCTCTTCTTCCTTGCAAAAAACTTCTAAAGTCTCTTTATCAATCATTTCAAAACCATCTTTATCAAACACTACTTTACAACCTCGATCACAAATTTGGTTAACACTAAGAAGATTATATTTTAAACCATCTACTAAGGCAACATTTCTAACTTATTTAAAAAAGTTACCTCTAGCACCTTTACTAATAATACACCATCTTTGGTTGTTGTCCAAAGCCACGTGTCCTTCGTATGCTTTCTTAAGCTTTAGGAATTGCGTGGAATCACCCGTCATATGCCTTGAACAACCATTGTCCATAATCAACCAGTTCACCTTCCTTTAGGCCTACAAAATAAGAGTTGAGAACCTTCTTAGGTACCCATGCCTTCTTAGGTCCTTAAGTGTTAAAATACATTTCCCAAAAATAGTTTCTTTTAGGAATCCACTTGTTCTTAGCCTTTTGATTGAAAGCATATGCATGGTAAGTTTGTTTTTTAGCTTTATGGCTATACAAGTATGCATGATAAGTTGATTTTTGAGCCTTAGGTGACACAAAGGTGTTTCCACGTTTGGGCTTCACAAAAGTGGTTGTTTTTTTGTTGTAGAAGATTCACTATAACCAAGACCATACTTAGAAGTAGAAGGCAACTGAGTTGCAAGTAGCATCCCTAGGTCGTTTCTACCATTAGTAAACTTAGTTAAGTCATCAATTAATCAATTTGTATTTATCCTAAGTTCATGTGCATCCTTTTCTAAGCAAGCAATTTTATGTTTCAACACAATAATCTCTTCCTTCAATGTGTCTCTTTCAATAAGTAAGCTAATGCTAGAGGTAACAAGTTTTTCATTCGATCTAGCTAAGTCCAGACATTCAGTTTCCTTTCCTAAGGCCAATTTCTCATTGATAAGAAGCTCATGATTGTTTAGCAAATCATCCCCTTGTACTTTAAGCTTTTTCGAAGCTTTATTCTTATGTTTGATTTTCTTGCATTCATGAAAATGCTCATCATATGCATCAAGCAACTCATTAGAACTAAAATCTTGTACCTCCGTCTCATTTGCCATGAGACACATGTGTGAAACCTCCTTGCTTAAATCGAAGTCGGAGTCAGTGTTGTCACTTGCACTCCTCCAAATAGTCCCATGTTGCTGCAAAGCCTTCTTTTTCTTAAAGAATTTCTTCCTTAATTTGTCATCAATCCTTTGCTCATTTTCCTTCCTTTCTTTCTTCTCTTTCTTGTCTTTCTTATCCTCATTAAGTAGAGGACAATCTTTCTTCTTACATCTATAGCATGTAGGAATCTCATCACCTTTCCTTTTTTTGAATTGCTTCCTCATTCTTATATACTTTTCAAACCTCCCAGAGAACATAGCCATCTCCTCAACTTCATCTTTTTCCCTTTCATCAAGATCGAAATCACTCTCAATTTTGGATTTAAAAGTCAAACTCTTCTTCTTAGAGCTTGAAGCTTCATTTTCCTCATTCTTAGATTGCTTAAGCTTCACTTCATGAGCCATTAGGCTTCCAAGTATCTCATCCATGCTAACACTCTTCAAATCCTTTGCTTCCTCAATTGAGGTGACCATTGGCTCTCATTCCTTAGAGCCCTCAAGAATTTGGATACCATCTCATTTAAGGCCTAAGTCTTTCCAAGCCACTTACAAGGGTTGTTGATTCCGTGAATCTCGTACTCTAGTCTTTTATGCTTTCACCCAGCTTTATCTTGAACATTTCATACTCTTTAGTTAGAAGACCAATTTTAATCCCCTTCCCCTTTAAGGTGCCGTCATGTGCCACTTCAAGACACTTCCAAATTTCGTGTGCCGCCTCAAGCTGTGGAATTTTATTAAACTCAACCCTCCTTGGTTAGCGCAGGCGGTCTCGGCTCCCACCACAGTTCCCACATCGAGCTGGTGGAGTCGAGGTAGCGTGTTCAAGTCTCAGTCTTACCCAAGGGTGGTGTTGTGGGTGCATCATTCCCCCCAGTTTGCCCATAAGGGGTTCTGGATCATCAAATATATATATATATATATATTAAACTCATCATTAGAGATGGCACAATAGAGTATACTCATTGCCTTACAGTTTATTAAGATTTTCTTCTCGTCTTCCAGCTTGTAATCTCTGGTAGTAGGGTCTACTTCCGACATCTTAAATTCCACCTCCACCATCTTCCATAGTAAGAGGTCTCCAACGATTGATTTGAGATAGATATCCATCTTCCTTTTCCAATGTGTGTAGCCAATCCAAAGTACGGAGGTCAGTGTTCAACCCTCAAGTTATTTGATTCCTCCATTGTTGTCGGTGCGAGGAAGCTACTCTAAAATACACCAACCTAAGTTTCGATACCAAATGAAAGCACTAGAGGGGGTAAATAGTGCTTAAGGTGATAAACTTATGTTAACTCAAAATTCAGATTTATAAACTAATCAAACCACAAATAAATAACACACCACACAAGATATATAGTGGAAACCCAAAATAGGGACAAACCACTACCTAGGTCTTTCAACCTAAAATTTGGTCCCAAGTCAATCTCGAAAAACTAATCGATACTTATGAGATACAAAACCCTTAATAAAATCTCTCTTGATTACCCAATCAAGAGCAAATCCCTCTCACTTGAGAGGAGAGGTGCCCACAACCCAAGCCCTCAGCTTACTAGTATAATAGATAGAAGAATGAACTGAAAATAAATAGATTTTCTACTGATGTGCAATAATCAATATGAAAAAGCTATTTAGGAGGCAAGAGTAAACTCTCTTGATGTGTGTGAGTGTAGTACAACTGGGAGTTGAAGTGGTGGAGCTCCAATGAAGTTGAGGTTGAACAAAAGCTTCAAACACCTCCAAGAACACCAAAATAGAGTATATGCTGAATGTTGGCTTGTGAGCTTTGAAATATGGTGTATGTGTGTTCTCTCTTGTGCCAAGTGAGTGGGAGAGCAACAATATATATAAGGGTGTTTTGGACTCCAAAATGTGAGGACTGCACACTCCCTGATGTTAAAAAATCCTCCACTCGTGCCATGCAACGGCTAATTCACAAGGTCAAAAAGCACTTTATCTAACATTAGATAAAGGTAATCTAACGTTAGGTTAACTTATCTAATGTTAAATGCTCAGTTGGGGACAAAGTTCACTATCTCCTGATCAAGTCTTGGCTGGTGCAGGACTACAAACCTAACAATAGGGATAGTATATTTAACGTTAGATGTTCTATTTAACGTTAGATAGACAGATGCAAAGTTCACTAAGTCCTATCCGCTCAAGCCTGGCGCTAGCTTCCTTACCTAACGTTAGATATATGTTGCCTAACGGTTAAGTGCCAACCAACTTATATTTAGGATCTAAAAATCTATCATTATTTAGAATAATACACTAGCTCCTAATGACTTAGTTGGACATTAATTTGACCTATTTAGGTTAAGTGTAGTGCTCTCGTGAAATTTGCATATCAAACCCCTAAGTTTGTACTAATATGAAATCTATTTGGAGCTCTCCTTACATTCCAAAAAACATAAACTTACAACCCATTTCATATTTAGGTTCTTAAGATCTATCATTATTTAAAGCAATATACTAGCACCTAATGACTTGTTAAACATCAATTTGACCTATTTAGGTGGTGTAGTGCTCTTGTGAAATTTGCATGAGACCCCTAAGTTTGTACTAATATGAAATCTATTCTGAGCTCTCCTTACATTCTAAAAAACATAAACTTACAACCCATTTCCTATGTTATAAAGAGACCTATTAGCCACCATCTTGACTATCACAATCTCTTCCTTCTTCTTGGCTTTGAGTCCCATTATGGTATGCTTCAACCTACAAGTCATTCTTGTAGGATCCAGACATGAAATCCAATTTTAATCTCAATTGCTTGAGATATTTGTTATCATCAAAACCATCAATTAAGGATAATGTAGTGTCTAATTACTTATGCACCTACAAAAGGTTCCTACTTTAAGTCAAATTTGAATGTTATTCTATCTTTAACACTTAAACCAAGAGGCACTTTGACCCTAATGCCTCAAGTGAGATCGAATTCTCTTCTCCATTGAGACGATGTAGTTGCTTTGGCTACATACATAATCCCAATGAGAAAAGTGGAAACTCATGTCTTGTACATCCAACTTGCATATTCTTATGATTTGATCCTTTGGTGTACCCTACAACACACGCGTCAACTATCACTGAGTATGCACACGATCACATACAAAAGCCCCATAGATGCACGTAATCTTTGGGCTAAGAATTACATCCAGGAGAACAAATGTACGACTCATCCCTTTTAGGAAATGAGTAGCCCACTCCACATGCATACTATGCTAGTCTCCTCTCTTTGGGGATGTAGTCACTAGCATAACCCCATGGTTACAATTCCCTTACCTTGGCAGGGTCCACAAATCATCATCACCATGACTAATCGTTGTCGCATTTTAAAAATGAGGGAACCAATCCTATTGAAAAATTGACCAACTCTTGATTTTGAGAAAAAGTTCAATTTAATCATATTAACTTAATTAATCCTCAACCTAGTTGAGATTTGATTTGTATTCTAATCTTATCCTATGTTTCAAGTTTGAGATCACACCCTACGCATCACATTCACATCCACATAAGAACATTCCACACACAAAAATACATCATATGTAAAGGGCTCCTATATTATAGGGATTACATCAAAATAATGCAACTCGCTCGCAATCGCTCCACTCTGTATGCCTATGATCACATCATATCATTCCACGATCAAATCATCAAAACTGTGGAAAAACTTGGCATACAAAAAACTCCATCATAACATCACATCTCGAGGGATGCGATTGTAAATTTTCCTATGATTACTAATTAATCAAGTGAATGCAGGTTATTTAGTAATTGTAACCCTAATTTGAGAATGTGTAGAACAAAATGGGCATCATATTATTTTGAAGTCATTTAATCCAAAAAATAATCATATTAATTCTAAAATTAATTTTTAAAATAATATGCCTATAACTATGAGGATCATATAGGTAACATAGTCAAAAATCACAATAAGCATGTCCATAAAAGACTTGGAAAAACAAATGAATATTCTCTAATATTTGTATCAAGTTTTTCCATGATGATCGCATCGAATTTGTTGGAGGAAAAAATGAAGTTTCTAATTCACCACAAAAATCGTGTGTTTACATAGAGAGACACTTTAGGAAGAATTACATGGTATGCCCCATGCAATAATAAAATAGAAAAAATACCAAGAGTTACAAACATAAGTAACTTTACATAACTCTCAACACCCCCTCAAGTTGAAGCATAGATGTTAGACATGCTCAGCTTGGGAGATACTCTAACCGCTTTCTAGAGGTGCTTTGGTAAAAATGTTTGTAACTTGAATGTATGGGATAAATATCTTCCCAGTCATCACAGCATCTCAAATAAAGTGGCAATCAACCTCTATGTGCTTGATTTTCTCATGGAATGCAGGATTATTCGCAATGAAGGTGGAAACTTTGTTATCATAGTACATTAGGATAGGTCTAGTGATACGAACTCCAAAATCCTGTAGGATAGACTAGATCTGGAGTAACTTGCAAGTGGTATGTGCCATGACTCTATATTATGACTTTGCATTGGATCTAGAAATCACATTCTGTTTCTTGCTCCTCTAAGTGACTAACTTACCTCCAAGTTAAGTGCAATTGCCTGTAGTAGATCCCATGTCTTTATGGGCTCTAGCATAGTCTGCATCAAAATATCCCCACACATGCAAGTAACCGTATTTCAAGAAATATAGGCCTTTCAACCAAAACCCAAATCGACCAGGCTCTAAGTGTTCTAAAATTTTCTTTCAAACAATGATCGAATGATGCTCAAAACTAATCAGCGATTGAATAAAAACACCCTATAACTGAAACCACAAAGGAGAAACTAATTTTCTCCCATTTTGGAGTCCCACAAGAAGAGAATTATACCTTTGTAGGTGGCGTAGTTCAACACCCCAAATGTGATGCGTCTTACTATAAGTCTTGGTATAGAGGGGACCCTTCTCAACAGGTTGATGACACCCGTCGCACCGAGAACACTTAATCATCGATCTTCGCAAATGCCTTTGCAAATCCCAAGAGCAACGTTCGCTTTACGCCTCGATCCATGTTCTCCTCTGGTGAGAGGAACACCTTCACGCTCACCCAAAGAAAGTAGCTATCTACCAGCAACAAAGGATGTCCAGAGCTAGTGCTTCTGGACATGCAACAATGTTGTTGGACTTCCTATGAAGTCCTTGGAAGTACAAATCAATGGCTAAACGTCCATGTAATTCCCTGGTTGGAGGGGGTGAGATTTACGTGACGTAAAAAAAATTGCGGAATTAAAAAGATAATCTCACAAAATGAACAATCACACAATGGGCACAAGTATTTTAAGGTGGAAACCCAAACCGAGTAAAAACCACCACCTAACCCTCTCAAGTTAAGATTTCCCGATCGACTTAGTCGATCAAATCCACTAAACCCAGTCACTTAAACGAGGGTGACTGAACCTCAAATACAACCACACTACTTAGACCGAGGGTAGTGTTCCTCAAAACCACTTCTCTTCACAAGAAGGAATTTGTCACGCAAAGGAGACGAGAATTCGCAAAGCAAATACCCAACCAAAAATAATATAAAGTACAACAATCCTATAGAGCCTAAAATATTTAATCCTAGCTTCTATAGGAGTTAGGAAACTTTCCTTTGGTGGAAGTGCTTCGATGTGACGACGGATGCGTGAACCACGTTTTGGCACAACAGCGCTCTTGTAACGTCGGTGGGAGAGCGGGTGCATAGCAGGACGAAGCTCTTAAGAGAAGAGAGTGCTTGTAGAGCTAGAGCTTCTTCTATTTGATCTTCTACTTTTTGACATAAGTGAGTGAAAATATTCTAGTAAGGGTGTGTCTTGAGTGTCATTCAAGCCAAGGGGTCCTTCTCTATTTATAGAGGCCCTAAGAAGGCTTTGGAAGGCCTTGGAATGCTTCCATAGCCATTGGGTGCAAAGCCAAAGAGAAATAGGCCGTAGTCAGAAATAATAATGATTCTGACAGGGTTATCAAACGTCTGATCCTAGCATCAGACGTCTGGAAAACTCGTTTAAGACATCTGGGAGCTAAGTCAGACGTCTGATTTTAGGCGAGTTTCCTTCCTGATTTAAATCAAACCAAAACAGGGTTCTAATATATGTTCATCAGACAACACATAGGACGTCTAGCACTAGGTCTGGATGTTACGACCCGGTTCCTAAATCCCTACAGGACATGGGACCGGACCAACTCGACTGATCCCAAGACCCAGTCGTCCAACGAGGAAGTAACCAAAAAGCAGTAAAAATAAACCACATTCACCATGCAAGCAACTAATAGTAACAAAAGTACAGCAGTAAAGAAGTAAACTACTACAGTACACACCACCACAACAGTAGAGAATTCAAACAGGTACAGGGATATAAAGTTTACAATAAAATAGTACAGAAGTGTAACAAAATTGCTCACTACAACGGAAACGGGGTACAACAAAAAGGTACAACTACTGGACTCTACTAGGCCCAGCACCTTCTGCAGCCGTAGGCTCTAGCTGCTCAACACCTGGACCTGAAAAATGTTATGAGTACATGAAATTAGCGAACGCTGAGTAGAGTGACAACCAACTAATTAAAAATAATAAAGGTGGACAGGTAGCTATTGTTTTCAATTTCTTTCTTTATTTAACTAATTATTCTTTCTTGCATCACTTGGTTTATTTATCAGGTCTTTTTCTTGATCTCGAATGTTCCTCGTGGGAACGATCTTGATTACAGTCTTTTCCGAAGAGCAGAAGTAGCACGTGGTGCTCTCCTGACTGGGAGAGTCTCCCGTGGTGGTCCTACACTCAGTCAACCACCCTAAGGTCACTGCCAGACGTAACGGTGACTACGGCACGCGCGATAAACGCACGGATAGCTACCCCGTACTGGCACGCGGTCAATCATTTCCGTTAACGGGTGCACCCAAAGCACAGCATGGAACCAGTATAGGGCATATCCCTCTCAGTAACAGGGGTCTAGCCCCTAAGAACCAAACAAGGGTCCCGCCCCTCCACAGTTCGCGCACCCTGGCCTGATTACCCTAGTTTGCCCATTGGGCCTAACAAGTCGGTGTAGGACGGCTAGCTGAACCCCGGGCCTCGTGGGGGGGCTAGCTCTCTCCCTACACTAGCAGCTCTCCCCAATACTGTGTACGCGAGGGCCAAAAAGTCGGTACAAAGTGTTAAGTCCTAACCCCGGGTCCCAACCCTAGGGTGCCTAGCTCCGCTTTGCACTAAACAGGGGGACAATCGCTCCCCTTGCTACTCCGTACTCAAGGGCCAACTCACTTCCCCATTAACATTTTCAGTTTCATTCCATTTATTTTCCAGGAGCTCTATTCCTAATTCCTCGTAGGGTTCATGCTCATATTTCTCAGGCGAAGCCATACTAGGTTTCATTATTTCAAGTTTATTTCGCAGGTAGCTCCTGTTTCCAATATTCAATCTTTCATTTCCAAATCATATACAGGCAGCTCGTATTTAATTGCAAACAATAGGAATTTACATGCAACAGTTGCTAACAACAATACTTTACATTTTACAGGCAGCTGTTACCCAATTACAAGCAGTGGTTATTATTTTATTTACTCATCTAAGGCTGCAATTCATGAGTTCAATACAATTATTCCAGTGTTTCTAGTCCTAGGATTCATGCCATACCCTAGGATCTAGCATTCCATCCAGTGTTTCTAGTCCTAGGATTCATGCCATACCTTAAGACCTAATATTCATTCTAGATATGCATTCATGTCTGTAATTAACTAGGGGAAGCCACTCTACCTGCAAAATCAGGAGTAATGGGGGCTTGATCGGCAGGTCCACGTGCCTCCGCAACCCCCAAATCCGCAACGGAATGAGGTCTTAAAACAAGGATCAACCACAAGAAACCACTTAGAAAATGATAAAAGCATTCCAACAAGTAAAGGAACTTATACAAAGAAGCACGAAATCTTAATTGCGGAAATCGGACCTCAAACGGACCCTAAACGGGTCAAAAACGACAATCCTGACTCGTATTAGACGTTTGGAACACCTTCCAGACGTCTTAAAAGAAGTCCAGAACCATACCTCACTCTACGCTGCTCCTCAGACGTCCAGGGATCCTGCTGAACCGTCTGGACCCAGTTCTAGACGTCCGACCACCTCTCTGAACGTCTAGAGACGCTTCCCGTCATCTGGTGCTTCTCCCAGACGTCTGAACTGTGTGGGAGGGCATGTCCCGCGGCTTTTCGAAACGAATCCTGCACACGCGACGGAAATCTTCTCAAAAGGGCACGGAGCAGTGCCTCGGCGGAACGGCCTGCATGGCCGTATCCGTAAAGGGAGGTGCAGGACGCGGAACGTGCCTCTCAGTTGTCTGGAGCTTCTTCCAGACGTCGTCAACATCGTCTGGACGTCTGTCCAGACATCTAATTCTGGGGAAGTTCCAGAACCAAAGACTGCCCTCACCTCCTCACGCCGCGCGTGGCCGTGTCGCGCCCGCTCGACCGCTGCTCTGGCTGCAGCAATGTCGGGGAGAACCTCCCCGACACAACTCCCGCCTCGCGCACGTGCCGACTGGCCGTGTGCTTCTTCGGCGAGCTCTCTCACGGGCTCGTGCGCCCTCCTCTCTTCCATTCGCTCGCTGTTCCTCCTCTCTGCCGCTGCACTCGACTGCACTCGCCGCTCTCGTTGGAGGAAGGAGGAGGTGGCTGGAAGTAGGGTGGTGAACGAGGGAGAGGGGAAGGGTTTAAGTAGGCGTGGGGTAGGGCTTCGTCGGTGAGAGGGGAGAGAAGAAGGCGGCTGTGCACAGTCTGCACGCGGCACGCGCGCAGACTCGAGAACGTACGTACACAAAAATTGATTTCCAGACGTCTGGGAAGGTGTCCAGACGTCTGACCCAAGTCCCAGACGTCTTAAAGGGCCTTAATAGCACGGTCTTAACACTGGACGTCTGGAAACCTACCGTTCTGTGAAAATGGATTCCTATTACGACCCGGTTCCCGAACCCCTACAGGACACGAGACCGGACCGACTCTACTGATCCGAAGACCTAGTCGTCCAACGAGAAAGTAACCAAAAAGCAGTAAAATAAACCACATTCACCATGCAAGCGACTAACAGTAACAAAAGTACAGCAGTAAAGAAATAAACTACTACAGTACATACCACCACAACAGTAGGAAAGTAAACGGGTATAAGAATATAAAGTTCATAAAAAAAGAGTACAGAAGTATAATAAACTACTCACTACAACAGGAAACGGAGTACAACAAGAAGCTATAACTACTAGGCTCTACTGAGCCCAGCACCCTCTGCAGCAGTAGGCTCTAGCTGCTCAACACCTAGACCTGAAAAAGGTTATGAGTACAAAACGTCAGCGAACGATGAGTAGAGTGGCAACCAACTACTAAGCACTAAAGGTGGGCAAGTAGCTGTTGTTTTTCAATTTCTTTCTTTCTTTAATTAATTATTCTTTCTTTCACCACTTAATTTAATTATCAGGTCTATTTCTTGATCTCGAATGTTTCTCGTGGGAACGATCTTGATTGTAGTCTTTTCCGAAGAGTAGAAGTCGCACGTGGTGCTCTCCTGGCCGGGAGAGTCTCCTGTGGTGGTCCTACACCCAGTCAACTACCCCAAGGTCATTGACAGACGTAACGGTGACTACGACGCGTGCGATAAGCACATGGGTAACTACCCCGCACTGGCACGTGGTCAGTCGTTTCCGTTAACGGGTGAGCCCAAAGCATAGCACGGAACCAGTATAGGGCATAGCCCTCTCAGTAACAAGGGTCTAGCCCCTAAGAACCAAACAGGGGTCTCGCCCCTCCACAGTCCGCGCACCCTCGCCTGACTACCCTGGTTTGCCCAGTGGGCCTAACAAGTCGATGTAGGGTGGCTAGCTGAACCCCGAGCCTCGTGGAGTGGCTAGCTCTCTCCCTACACTAATAGCTCTCCCCGGTATATTGTACACGCGGGCCACCGAGTCGGTGCCAAGTGGCCAAACACACACCAGGTCTCAACCCGAAGGTGGCAAGCACCCCTCTACACTAAGAGGTAACATGCGCTCCCCTTGGTACCACGTACTCAAGGGCCAGCACACTTTCCAACGTATTTCCAAATCCATTCCATTTATTTCCAGGAGCTCTACTCCTAATTCCCCATAGGGTTCAGCTCATATTCCTCATGCCATTCCATACCAGGTTTTATCATTTCTATTTCCATTCTCAGGTTATACTCATGCAACTTGAAATTCTATAGTTCATATTTCCATATTCAGGTTACTCACAGGTAGCTCGTGTTTCCAACATTCACATTTTCATTTCCAACTTATATACATGCAACTCATATTATATTATTTCATGTGTGCGACAGGAAAGTTACATACAACAATTAACTAACACAAGTACTACATAATTTACAGGAAACTATTATTCATTTACAGGCAATTGTTATTATTCTATCTACTCATTCAAGACTGCAATTCATTCATTTAATACAGACAATCCAGTATTTCTAGTTCTAGGATTCATGCCATATCCTAGGTTCTAATCATTCATTCCACACAGGTAATTAGGTTGTAATTAAATTGAAGGGAAGCCACTCTACTAGTAAACCCAGGAGTAATGGGGGCTTGAACGGTAGGCTCACGTGCTTCAGCAGCCCCGAACCCGCAACGGAACAAGATCCTATCACAAGGATCATTCACAAGAGACTACTCAGAACAGGATAAAAAGTATTCCAACAAGTAAAGGAATTTATATGGGAAACAGCGGTATCTTAATTGCGGAAATCGGACCTCAAACGACCTTAAACGGGTCAAAAACAGCAATTCTGATTCACATTAGACGTCTGGAACACCTTCCGAACATCTTAAAAGAGTCCAGAACCATACCTCAACTCCTGCGCCACTCCTCAGACGTCCAGTAACTCCGTTGGACCGTCTGGACCCAGTTCCAGACGTCCGACCACCTCTTCGGACGTTTCGAAAAGCTTCCCGTTATTTGGTGCCTCGCCCAGACGTCTAAACTGTGTGGGAGGGCATGTCCCGCACCTTCCCAAAGCGAATCCTGCACGCGTCAACGAAATCTACTCAATATGGCGCAAAACAGCGCCTCGGCGGAACGGCCTGCATGGCCGTATCCGCAAAGAAGGTGTACGTTGCGAAATTTACCTCTCAGTCATCTGGAACCTCCTCTAGACGTCGTCTACGTCGTCTGGACGTCGATCTAGACGTCTGATTCTGGGAAATGCCCAAAACCAGAACCTGGCTTCTCCTTCTTGCGCCGCGAGTGGCTGCGCCGTGCCCACTCACCTGCTACTCCGATTGCAGCAGTGTCGAGGAGGGCCTCCCCGACGCACCTCTCCGCCTCGCGTATGCGCTAACCGGCCGTGAGCTCTCAGGCGAGCTCCCACACGAACTCGCGTGCTTGATCTCCTCTCTTCCCCTCGCTGCTCCTCTCCTCCCATGCCGCTCACGCCCGCTGCTCGCTACTCGCCGCTCACTACTCTCGCTGGAGGAAGGGGAAGGGTGGCTGGAGGTGGGGTGAACGAGGGAGAGGAGGGGGGTTTAATTAAGGTGCTGGGTTAGGGTTTTCGTCGGCAAGAGGAGAGAGAAGGAGAAGAAAACGAGGTCGCGTACTGTCTGCGCGCAGCATTGCACAGACACAAGGATGTACACGAAATTTTCAATTTTCAGACGTCTAGAAATGGGTCCAGACATCTTGCAAGACGTTTGATCCTCAGTCCAGACGTCTTACCAGACGTCTGACCTAAGGTACGGACATCTTAAAAAGGCTTAAAGACTCAGGTCTTAATAATTCCCAAGGAAGTACAATGGCTAGAAAATCTCTGAAGGAAGATTTTGGGTCAGCCGAGACAAAACGGTCATGTATCAGACGTTTGGGGTCCTCTACGGACGTCTGATACGAGGTTAACGGTCATTTCCTCAATGTTTACTAAGGCAGCCAACGTTCCACTAATTAGACATCTGGCAAAGGCATCAGACGTCTGCTAAGAAGTCTGGACTAAGGTCTGGACGACTGATTCTAACAGACAGAACCTACTAAGTCCAGCCTAGATGGTTTGGACGTCTGATCAAATAGTCAGACGTCTGATTTTCAGAGTGGACATCTGATAAGGCTGTCTGAACCCTATTTTGATTTTCTAAGTTCTTTACATAAAACCTAAGTATTCTAGGGTAGTGTAGGTGTTCCTAGGACTACTTTAAGGGTTCTTTGAGGCTCTTTAACATAAGATCTAAGATAAAAAATAAAGAGCAAAACAAAGAAACAAAATTACATAGAACAAGATAAAATGAAATCTATCCTATTTTTCATCTCCTTCCTTCTTCAAGCTTTCGCTCCTCGCAAAGCTCCTCTGCCTTTGTCCAGCTCCTCCAATCCGCCATGGATGCAAGCTCGAACTCCGTCTAAACACTTCTCTATTTGCAATTTGACCTGAAAACTAGAACTCAAATGCAAATGTTAAAAGACACGTATTTTGTTATCATCAAAATAAACGATCATCGTGTTCTAACACCAACAGTCCATGCAAGCACCAACATAAGAGGACAGCGATGCCCTTTTTCTTGTTGTTTGATGATGGTGGTGGATTATGGGTGATCGAAGGGTTTAATTAAGGTTTCTTCTTTTCCTTTGAGAGATATATATAGGGATCCAATCAATTCCCAATATGATAGGAACCATTGAATTTCAATCCAATGGTTAAGAAATAATCTTGAATTTTGCATAATCAACCCTTAACTATTTATGGCTAATTTCGATTTGGTATCCTAAGTTCATTTAATTGACATCTAAATCCTTTAGATTAAGCCCAATCAAAATTAAGCTCAATTAAATGTTAAATCAAATGTTATTGAACTCTTTAAATAACAATTGATTTCTCTACAAGTAGAAACCCATCAAAATCACTATTCGTTTCATCACACCAATAATGAAGTGTTTAGAATTCTTGGATTGTGGCACTACGCCTCATTTGAGTATTCCAAATACTCATGGATCCTTCACACATGGAGGATAATATTATTCCTGATGTCTAATCCCATTATGCAACTGTTGTTCCTCCTTAGGTAATATTATTCCTAGCATCTCTTTATATTATCAAGACAAAAACAAATACCAACTCCTTTACCAAAGGATTGTATTCTATTGTTTCAAGCTTAAGTTCGATTAGGACTCTATGACCACATTTGGAATTTATTTTTCCTAATATACTCAAAGCAGGCTCGTACCTCCAATCTGTTGCATACAATTATCAAGCGGATTTGTGTGTTCCCTTCAAAAGATCATGTATCTCATGTTCCCTTCCATATGCACCAACTTTCTAGTATCAACACCAAGGTGGATGCATCAACCATTGATATGCCAAATACATGTGTTCATGAATAGAGATACACATCTATCGTAGGTTAAAGGATACACCTTCTACACGACAACATCAGAGATGAACATCAATTATCTCTTATTTCATTATGTCAACTCTTTGACCCACTTTGCGTGACAGTTCTAAATCCTCATTCAAGAACATCAATTAGGCGACGACTTCTAAAGAAGGTTGCCATCGCAATTCAGATAGGAAATAAATGATCGAATCAGATACGATAGTTTCTAGATGTGCTATTGGATCCTTTAAACCGTTTAGATCCCCGAGTCAACACATATTAGGTTTATTCAATCTAGCTAGGTATGCCACTCTATTCGTACTAAGGGACTCAATTCATGTGTTGGAGATTTACAAGAAAGAAGAAATATTATTATAAATCTCCAGAAATAAATGATGAGAGTTAGTCTCTTTATATAGAAAGGGTCACTCCTATTTTAAATCCTAACATAATTTTTTAGAATAAGAAAGAAACAAACCTTTAACAAATCAAATCTAATCATATCCTTAAAAATAGAACGTAATAAATCAAAAATAGATTTTTCTAATTTTGTAATTCTATAATATCTCTAACACTCCTTCATAAGTTGGAGCGTACAACGCTTAACTTATTACAAAAGTGAACTCCCCCGCAATGTAGATTTCTAGAGGAGCAAGCAGTAGATCAAAAGAGCAAGTGGTGATTGTAGTAGTAGCAACCGCAATAGTAGATAGGTAGTGGGAGACGATTCTAAGCAAGGAAGCTAATCCTAAGCAGGCAATAGTAGTCGGTAGAAGTAGCAGCCAAAAAAAGGTAGACGACTGTAACAGAAGTAACAATCACAGATGACAGTAGTAGGACTGTAGTAGTAGTAGTAGCAGTAGACAGTAATGGGGTTGTAGCAATAGCAGCAGAAGTAGATGGTGGTAAGTTGTAGCAATAGTAGCATCAATAGTACCATTAGTAAAGCACAATTTATGTGTAGAGACAGCAAAAGGGTGTACAATAGCGTACGAAAACTGAGAAACCCATGCACAGTGGCCAGGGCAAGCACCACATGCAATAGCAAGTGGCACAATAGAAGCCACACATGATGGAACGCTGTAGCAATGAGACCCACATGCGTAAGCACTACAAGTCGGAAGAGGGCTCTGGTGGTGCATATGAGCAGAGGTCACACATAGGAGACTGCACTCAGGAGGTCAGTGTAGCGATTGCACGCAAGTATGCATAGGGGGTTAATGCAATAGCACGTTGTTGCGCACAAGAAGTGGCAACACACGCATGTAGTGCACAAGGAAAGGAGGGGCCACCAGAGGCTCACCTGTGGCCACAAGGCTCGACGTCGTCAATGATGGCCCTCTTTTAGGGTTTTCAATGGTGTTCTCCCTTTTTCAAATGGGTTCAATCCCGCTCTAATACCATGTTGAAGATTTAAAGGAAATAGGAAATATTATTGTAGATCTTCAAAAATAAATGATGGGAGTTGGACCCTTTATATAGAGAGGATCACTCCTATGTCAAATCCTAACATAATCTTCTAGAATAAGAAAGAACCAAATCTCTAACAACCCAAATCTAATCATATCCCTAAAATTAGAAAGTGATAAATCAAAAATAGATTTTCCTAACTTCCTAATTCTATAATATCTCTAACATCATGCACTAGAAATAATTTAATTATTATTCAAATGAAATGTAACTCATTACATTATTCGAATGGCTCACTAAGGACACAAAATCTAACAAAATGGACTCTAAAGACTAGTACTCTAACATAAAGACTCTAATAACACTCCCCCTCAAATTCGAGCGTAGATGACAATCATGCCTAACTTGTTATAGTAAATAAAATGCGACTTCTCTTCACTCAAGATATCTTCTGGTTGGAGGAGTAGGCAGGCAACATAAGATGATCCCAAGCAGGCAATAAGCGAAAGATTATCTCAAGTAAGCAATAAATAAGAGACAATCTCAAGCAATTTAGGAAACAATCTCAAGCAATCAATAGCGAAGATTCTGAGTCCTCCATAAGGATAGTGGCAGTGGCAGTCAAGAAATCAAACAAGAATGTGTAATCTCGCACACAAGAGCATGCACCACATACGTAGAGGATAGAGAAGCAAACTCAAATCATGTGCACAACAGTCAAAGATCACCAATAGCGTGCACAATCAAAGGCACAGTAAGCATGCATGATGCACGTAGGAAATCTTGTAGCACTTAGCTCATGTGCATGTGCGAAATCCGTGCAAGATGAGATTGAGGAGGGTCACCAAAAATAATCCAACAAGGCAAAGACCAACTTGGGCAATTGAATAAGATTGGGCCACAAAATTGAACCAGTTAAGAAAGGCAATCAAGATAACAGAATCGGATCACCAGTTTGTAGACCGATGAAGAAATGCATCCCAATCAAAGAGTTTGAACGGCAACAAGTTGGTTGCACTAGAAAATAGGGCTGGGCAGCAGTGGCCTCAAGGAGGAAGCTAGTTGACAGCAAGGTAAGTAGGCTGGGTGGCAACGACCTTAAGGAAAGACCTAATGGCGACAAAAGAAGAGGTAGGCATCAATATCAGCCTAAAGGAGGGTTGATGGTACCAATTGAGACCCGTAAAGGGTATTGGTGACGGTTACCAAGCCGAGACTCGATGGCGTTGCATAATGGTTGCACGGGTTAAAATAGTGCCCAACAACAGTTGTTGGGTTCAAATTGGCCGCTTTCGGCAAGTTGGTGGGGAGGATCGGCCAACGGTGGTCATTGGAGGAGTTTCCTGGGCCATGCGATGTTGGTGGTCGGTTGCCAGGGCTCTTCGACAGGTTGAAAGTTGGTGGTGGAGGCCTTTCTTAGGGAACCAAAAAGGAGAGGGGAAAAGGAAAAAAAGGAAAAAAAAAGGATTACGGTTTAGTTTTCTAACCTGGAACCTGCTTTGATACAATGTTAGAGAAACATAGAGCATATCATTAAGACTTGGAACCCTAGACTCTCTTATACAGAGAGCAAGGATGAAAAAATTATATGAAAAGTCCAACTAGGAGTATAAAATTGACTAAGACTCGCAAACCTAAGATAAATGGACTTTAAATACTTTAGTACTCTGACATAAAGACTCTAAACTCTAACAATTAATATTTCTTCCCATTTCATCAAGTAAAATGAATCCATCAACTAATCACATGCATTTTCCATGGAAAGAAAAAGAAAAATGGGATCTTTGTTCTATGCCACATATTCCATATGCAATCAGAATATAGAAGCAATGAACTTATCTTGCTAATTCCCTACATCAACAAGAACCCAAAATGCACACAAAATAGTTCCAAAGAGAGTATTGCAACTATGAGAAGCTTTTGTGTATATCCATGTCAAATGCTTAAAATAAGAGGTAGGATGAAAAGGGCAAAATTGATTTCAAGAGCCACATTAAAGAAAAAGTGCCATCTTGATTTTCTATAAAAATCCTGATAAGATTGTTAATGGGATTACCTGTTGGGATTAATAGAAAAAAAAAATGCCATTTTCCAATGTAGTAATTATGTGGATTTATTTTTCAAGTGATAAAAATGTACCCTGCAAGCATCACTTATTTTCAGTAGCAGAAAACACAAGTTTTGGGGTCTCTATTATCACTGAGTTGTCACTAAGCGTAGGTCGAGTTAGTGAAAAATATATATATATTATCATACTGTACCACCCAATTCTTCATTGCTGACTTCTTGATCTTTCCAGTATCCACAGCCCCTTCAAACATTGGAAGCATGATCGCCACCTGCTCTTTGCTTAAGAACCTTAGTAGATCTTTCTCTTCAATGTGTCTATTTCCATGCGTAAACATCACCAATTTAGAGAGTAAGGAAGATATGAAATATCAAGAAGAGGAAGAAGAATAGAATCTGCGCTCACTTGTAACCAGGCTTGGCAACATTTTTGAAGATCTTATGTCCCACTTCCTTTGCCTCCCACTCACTAGTAATCTCCCCATCCTTTGCACTTACTCCTTCCTCTATTTCAACGCTGTCATCTATCACGCTTGATATTGTTAGAAAACTAGACTTTCTGATTGCATTAATCAACCCTTTCATGGTCCAAGCAAAGACCTTCTCCTGTTTCATCTTGTGCAGGTTTGCAATATTGATTACTCCCACCTCCTTTCCTTCTTCCCCTTTCGTGGGTGTAGTAACACTCAACTGCCCACTACTCCAGGATACCCCAACCTTAGCCAATTCCATTGTGGGAGGTCTTGAGAGAGTCTTCAATATATACTGATGGAAGACAGATACTTGTATCCTGTCAAAAAACTTGTCAACATGAAATGAGGAAGCAAGCAACTTCACCAACAAGGTCCTTATCAGCCAAATCATAGACCCAATCCATAGCGAGGCCAAGGCCCCGGAGACATAGTTGAGGGCCTGCGTGGTAAAGCGCAATCCCTGAACACCTCTGTTGAACAGCAAGAGCCATGAACATAGGACCAGTCCAGACCAGATACACACCTGGAATTAAGGACCAAAACAGCTTAGTTTTGCACATATTACAATTTCACATCTAGTAAACCTTTACAGGTCAGATAAAGATAATAATTTGAGGATACACACAACTTTGGATGTTTTGATTTTTAGGGGTTAATTTGCCATAAATGTGAAAGCTAATAGTGTAAAACCATTCTGGCATCTGAAATCAAATATATACTAAATTTGAAGAAGTTGTTTCAGTGATAAAATTGACTAGCCAAAGACAAACATCATGGTTTATCCAAACTGTAATGGTCAGACGCTAGTTCTGCTTGAGCATGATCGGAATCACTTCATGAATGATTCATTTAAACTTATTTCCAACTGCTTCACGATGAACTGAAACTAGTATGAGAACTTCTGTTCAAGTAACTGAGCTCTATTCAAAAGGTATGCCTCTATTAACAAGGAGGTGCCACCATCACAGTTATGCTTACTTCCCTCCTTACATGCATTATATGTCACATTGGATTTGCATACATAGACTCCCCATCCACATTTTATTAGTTGTGCTTTCTATATATACTCAACATCCATAAACCTTGCATCCACTTCCAACTCCAAACAAATGCTATTACAACCATATTCCAGGTGATATGATCATAAACATTTGGAGTACACCGATCACACGGATGATCTCATGTCTTTATTCTTCTCATAAGTTATACTTTCATATATGGAAACCTGTATATAGTTTGCAAACAAATAACAGATTACCATACTCGGAAAATTAGCAGATATGAAAATAACTCGACTATCCATCATCGTACAACCAAACTCTGTGGCATATTGGCCAGGTCCAGGCAGGTGCGACCAATTGAAGCCTCAAACAAGAGGTAACATGGAAATGCATTACCATATCAGCAGCGACAAATGAATGAAACTAATGAGATTCAGCCAGGCACATTGAGTGATACATAGGCCAAAGTTAAAACTAAAACGTACGTATTCCCGATACACACAACAAAAGATGAAGGATGGGGACATCAACACAAAAAGCAGCTCATTCATCATACGACCTCAATGAAATATTTTATGGAAAATCCAAGAAAAATTACACGGTATCTATCATATATAATCACAACAATACTACCTTGTCAACCACCAAAATAAGAATATGGATGGAGATAAGGGAAGCTCTATGCATCCAACCCAAAACGTATAGAGTGACTTTTATTCGATAGTAAAACGATCACATATGCATCTTTCTCAAATAATCCTACATAGGAAACTCATAAAAATGATTAGTGGGATATAAAAACAATTAAAAATCTTTACTTGACAATTTAAACTTCAGAATTTTGGATGGTTGATTTTAGATTCATTGGACCCATATCCAATAAGTTGTCAAACATACTTCTTAATTAGACTCGGGTGGGTTGTTGCTAGATATTATATACTTAGATTCATCTACAGCACCACACTCAATTAGAAACAAGTAAGAATGAATGAACAGAGAACGAACAACGGATAATGAGAAAAAAAAGGAACAACACAAGTAATTAGTACAAAGGGAAAGGATCGGCCGAGACAGACCTGGAAGCTGTTCTTCAAGCCGTAGACAAAGTAGAGGACCTTCTCCTTGAAGAGGAAGTTCCTCTCGACCAAGAAGACAACGAGCAGCAGCACCCAATGCGCGAGAAGCCTCCCGGAGAAGACGACGACCACCATGACGCACCACTTCCATATCTCCAGCCCCCAAAACTGCACCCCTCCCAACCTTTCCGCCGTCAAGCTTCCAACAAGGCGCGCGCTCGCCACCACCAGAATAGGCCACTCCACCACCATCCTGAACGTCCACCTTCTCCGCCACCTCCCACCATTCTTCTTCCTCCTCCTCAAGTGCTCCCTCCCATACACCTCTTCCTCCTCATCCTCTTCCTCCTCTTGTTCCTCCACTTTCCCCTCCGTCGGTGACGGTCTCACCTCCTCGAAGTTCCTCGACTTGGGCTTCGACAGCAAGCGGCAGCGGAGGACGGAGTCGCTGCGAGGAGGCTTCGGGGGCAGCTTCTTGACGGGACTGCAGGTGCTAGTAGAGATTTCAGGTGTTGGCATTACTGCCGTTGATCCAAGTTGCTGCTCCACTTGGGTTGATTTGTTCTGATATCAGAAACCTTCTTCTACTTCTTTGATTGTCACCACCACTTGGGACGACGGTGGTGATGGTGGTGTTGGCGCTTCCAGCTTTACTTCTACGTTTATTGCTGCTCCTCGTTGCTGAAATTCTTCCATGACTCTCTCTCTCTCTCTCTCTCTCTCTCTCTCTCTCTCTCGTCTACGTGAGTCGGAACGTGAAGAACGCGTGTGCTTGCTTGGTGGGATGAATAATTGACGACGACGGTCGACTTCCATCTGCCTCCTTATGCTGAGGACAAATTAGGAACTTCCACCCTTCATTTGGAAAGTGGAGATTTGTCTGCAAGTGAAGGGATGCGGCAAACGACCGTACGTTGTTGGGAGTCCTACTGCGGTTGGGATTTCAAGGTATATCCGCATCCCTGCTTTTTTTTGTATTTACGACTTTATAGAGAGACCCCGACAAGCTTATGTTACCTCTATGCAAGAGGCCCTCTGGGTAATATACAAGCTCTAGCGGAAAGTAATGTGTCGTTTGATAAGTGGGATAAATTTATGAAATAAGTTGAAGATGCAGAATAAATGATGATTAATTATATTTTATATTTTATTGATTAGGAAAATAAGTGGAGTTATTTTAATTTATTATTTAATTAGTTAGATAGGTTGAGAAATAAAATAAAGTTAATCCGGTTAATCTGATTGGGTATTGGGAGTAAAATAAATTGGTGAAATAAATACTAATTTATGTGTGTGAATAAATTGTCAATTTTTAACTTTGAGTTTCATATTAACTTTAATGTCATAAATTATTCTCAATAATTTATAGGAACATAATTCTTAAAATTAACCACCATTCCCATGATGCATAATCAAGTACATGTCAATTATCCATACACTCCAATTCATTTCATAACTTAGGAATACAGTAAATCAAAATTTGAATAGGTAGCATGATTCACCAATATTTCATTTGTGTTGATGGATATTACAATACATTTCAATAATTTAAAACATAACAATTCAAATCAATAGAAATCCCTGTCAGTACCATACAACAAAGGTATCCTACACCATTTCATAATCCTATAATTTTGAATAACAAGCATGGTTCTGTAACTAGTAAGAAGTAAGGGAGGAGATCACAACTTCCCCACTGTCATCAACAGGAAAAGAAAAAGATAGGAAGAAAACTGTTATTAATTAGATAGATAATAGATTACTAGGAAAAGCCCTATTGAAATCCTTCTATGCAAAACACGTCGACACTCGCAAATAAAAAATCCCCAAAATATGATATCAACAACCCATTGGAGAACGAAAGTGAAGAAATCCAAACATGCAACAAACCGTTGTCGCCTAAACCTCCTTTATCGATGGCCCATTTGCCCTAAGTGATTTCGACTCCAAAGGTTACATCATCTTGCAATTGGAAAACAGGGTTGCCCTAAGAAGCGTCCTACGACATGGGGAGAGAGGTCATGAGGTTAACTTCACAAGAGACGGATTAACTTGGTTGGGTTAACTTTATTCCATGAGAACCATGGAATAAAGTTACCCCGCTACAACTTCCCTTTACCAAGAATTTCTTCCAAAGGGTTTGCTACCGAATTAAATGTCTTAACCCAGCAACCAAACAGCACCTAACTAATTTTGCTTGTATTTTATATTTCACTTTGAAAGAGTGGACATTGAATTTTGTCTCTCGTCCGTGCAAGCATGCCAACCCTTATAAGGATGGACTTCAATCTACTCCGCTTAACTTCTTTTCTATCAACTTGAAACCAAATCAAACTCTAAGGGCCAATTTATTTTGGAGAATATATAGAGAGGCCCATTCCACGTTTGGGCCCATTTATTCCGATGCGTAGAAGAGATGGTGTTTATTGATTTATCTCGGTGAAAAAATCTTCCTCGTGGGGGCTTGAATCGGGGGAAATCCATTTCTCCATTCTGTTGCCCCCTCCTACATGCCTTCGATGCCCCCTCCCTTATGTGGAGAACCCAAGCCATTATTTTCACTTTCTCTACCTTGCGATGCTATCAATCATTGCTAGTGATAGCATTTTCTTTGCTCGAATCTCAACGAAGTTGCTCTATGGTTGGGTTACTGGAGCTCTATCTAGCTTTGACAATTTTGTTGTTTTAGTAAGTTTGAATATGATTTTTATTTTTGGCTTCGATTTATCATAATAAGGGTTTGTCAATTTCGTTGATTGAGTAATTATGACAATACCTAGTCTTCTCTCTCAATTTGTTGTTGTGGTTGTGTAAGTCGACGGCATTGACGTTCTACAATGCCATTGTCGTGTGATGGTTAGGGTTTTGTGACGACATTGATGTTCTACTTAAGTTGATGTATTATTACACAATCCCTCCTTCTACATAGCCAAACTCCATGGCCCATATAACATACTTAACTTAGATGGTATTTGTCAATAATCAGTAAATCACCCATTGGTACATAAAGTCAAACTAACCCATTCAACAAATTAATTCAAACATAACATTCATTGCCTCCTTATCCAATTATTTTCAACCTACACATTACTCACAAATTTCCAATACATACCATTCATCTCAAGGGTAGTTTCATCAAATGTAAAGTTTACAACTACTTAATTTCCCAAATAATGCCTCAAACAACCACATATTCGCCCTTTTCATTCCACCAATCAAACACTTCAATTCCTTCAAACAAAGAAAATTTGCCACTTATTCCTTTTCAACTTTAATTTCAAAGCCAAACAACAAAAGCCACTTATTTCATCACTTATTCCACCAAAGGCCTATTCCATGTGCAATTCCTCAAAAATTCATTCCCCAAAACAAATGAGCCCTTAGAGCATTGCAAGAAGGATTCAAGTTTGGATGCTCCTTGAAGGAACAACATAAGATTCAAACGTAGAAACTAGGGTTCAACCAAGTAGGAGAAAAACTAGCAACGAGTAAGTAATCAGCAACATGGAAGATGAGGTGCCATCTAGGGTGATGAAATATGACACCTGCGAAGGAGATAATGTATGTTGTTATGGCAAGCAACACAAGCCCATAACCCAATATGATCATCATTAATCTTGCTTGGCAATGAATGTTAAGTAACGACAATCGTTCTATATGTAAAAATGAACTAAGGACTAATCTCCTGCGCATGTAAGAGGTTGATGTCTTGATATATACAAGGCTTAGTAAGATCCCAAGGAGAGGCATGCAATGGCACAAGACTTGATTGAGCTGCTCTAAGACCTATATGATCAAACCATTCCATTTTTAGCTTTGGTCAAGTTAACCCGATTATTGAAATTCAAGTACCTGATAAAGAGCTCTGATTGATAAAGCCAGAATGAAGCCTGAAGTTAAAGAAATAACTTTGACTAATCAAGGATGAATCTAGATAGTTGCCTATTCAAATGCATTCGAACTAACACATTAACTCATGTAATGACCTGATTCGAATGGTGGTGATAGGAACTCTACCTCTCAAAGTCTATAAATTGGTGGTTAAGCCCCACAAAAGACATCTTTTTTGACAACTTTTTGCATACTTCTCATTCCAATATATGATCCATGTAATGGTTTTCTTCCTGATCTCATGAATTACGTGCCCAATTTTTGTCTCCAATTAATCTCATCTCACAATTCATGCAAATCAAACAAATTTTGTTGGTGGAACTATTGATCTACATCGATAGATCATGCGATGTTATCACTACATACAAAATAGTGCCCCTGTAGTCCACCATCAAATAAGTATTAAGAGACTAGTATCTCTCCCAAGTCACAATGCTCACTAATAGGCATAAACTTAGTAATCACTTCCTAGTGCTTATTGTGCAATTGTTTGTCTATATCCCCTCTCGGTCCGAGTAAACTAGGACTGTGATCACTATAGTAGAAAATTGCGAAGGACCAAGCCGACAGTCTTCAAGCTCATCATTTAATGCTTAATCACATCATAATTTTATATAATTTATCTATCTATTTTCCAGGTATCTTTTACATTTTTATTTTATATTTTAAAATAATCTAATTTATTTAATTTTTAATATAGGGAATAAAATGTAAGAAAAATATATCCAATATTAATCTCATATTAAAAAGTAGGAGCCAAGGAACTCAATCCCCAAGACGAATTTTAAATATAATGCTCGTGCAAGCCTTAAAGCAAGACAAAGAAAATTGAAAAAAAAAAGAAAAGAGTTGCTGACATCAACGAGAAATTCCCTCCCCATCCCATGCATATGCCTCCAACGTGAGAAATGGGAAGGAAAAAAAAAAAAAGAAGCCCATGGTGCAAAAATATTGGTAGAAAATGCCAATTTTAATTAGATTTTGATGAACTTCAAGACTAATAGGATACCTAATTGATTGGTGACGAAAATTCATTTAATCCTCAACAAATTGTGATCTCTCAAAGCCTATTAATAGTCCTCAAGAGTAATGGTAAAGTGAGTGCTTTTTCTCTCCCTCCCTTCCTCTACGGCATGGGGATTCGTTGACAAATTCCCATCTCAGCAACGGTAGCTGTCATCCATGCACATCCGATCACCTCCACCGCGCCGCATAGCCTTTTTGCCCACATTTTTTTCTTTGTTCTCTTTTATTTGCAATTGGTCCTTATAGTTCTAATTTAGTTATAATTTGATATTAATTTATTTGATTCAAGTTCAATTTAGTTGTTTGCTTTTGATTCCACTGACCTAATTTTAGATTTACTTGTTTTGTAATTCATACATAGTTTATTGCATATTTTATAGATCATGGAGTGGTCATAATTTAGTCGTTTGTTTTAGAATTTTATTCTTTGAAATTTAATTCCTTGTTAAATTTAGTGTATAAATTCATTACATAAAAAATATAAAATTATTGTTTCAATATTTACATTATTGCAGTCTAAGCCCTTGTACTTATTTAAAACTTTAATGCATGCATTATAGTGCAAATTTTGGCATGATTTTCGATAGACTTCTTATTTAGATAGTTTCGTTCTTCACGAATTTTCTTAGAATTTTTAAATTTGTGTGCGATTATTTCTTAGAATTTTTTATTCTAGCACTTTGCATATTGTACCTTAATTTTTAGGTTTGGCCTCTACTCTTCTTGAAAAAAATTTAAAAAATATGAAAAGTATCGAAAACAAAGGTTAAGACGGTAGGAAGCAACTTAAATGTTTTGCTTCCCTATGAGATGACCTAGACTCTCATATTTACTCGATTTTAGTCACTTTTATTGGTTTGAAAATTTTGAAACAACCATGATTTCATGCTACAACACTATTATTTTGTTGTGAATCCTATGATCACACCCATCAAATCAAATTAAGAAAGGAATGGCTAGCAATTAATTTGTGACAAATAGGGAGTGCAAAGAGGCGAGGGAGAGTCAAATCTATTCCTTTAAAGAAAGCTCCCTTATTCCCTTCAATAGAATTGCACAGCCCTATGGCACCCTACCATGGGGGTTGCCGAGGTGTAAGGTGGCATGACTACAACCATAGCATAGCCACCCTATGAAGTAACTCCTTAATACTCTAGAAGCTAGCAATGTTTAGTCTTTTGAGCATCCCACTCCTCTTCACAATGAATCCCTTTGCCTATCCAATTAAGGGTTGGGGAATGCTCCACTAAATGCCCATTGTGCGGCTTAAATCTAGGAAGCTATTATTAATAATGGCAATTTAGGTGAAATGTAAAGTTAGTCAAGCTTCATCAAGAAGTACTAAAGGAGATTCGAGGATTCCTACAAAACAAACCTGTAAGGTCTCACCCTGTTGATTCTGAACTTCCTACTCAACACAACGATTCAAGAGCTCCAAGATGTAGAAGAAGCTAGACAATTTGATTGTGAGCTCCATTTAGGCCTAAGGTCGACTATCAAGGTGACACTAACGGGGAAGGACTGAAGCAAGGGCCCACCTCAATAAAGTTGAGCGCAAGCTCAATCTTCTCAAGAAGGACTTAGAGGTCTTAACAAGTGGAGTCAACAGCTCTAATCTAGAGCCTCCAAAGGCCCCAAAAATGCATGGCCGTTTCATGCAACAGGTACAAGAGACAATTCCTAAGGGGATTTTACTAACCCATCTTATAGCGTTACGATGGGATGATAGACACTTAACTACACGTGGACCATCACCAAAACCTCATGATGGCATAAAGGTACAGGGAAGAGGTCTATTGCATGATTTTTTCTTCTTTCCTCATAGGAAGGCTAGCAAGTAGTTCTTAGCTCTATTGGAGGGGTCAATAGACTCTTTCATAAAGCTTCGGGCTAAATTCCTCTAGTAGCTCTCCTCCTACAGGATGATTAAGGAGGGTCTTGCCATCCTTTCCTCAATCATTTAGTAACATAAGGAGCAACTAAGGACTACTTGTAGTGGTTTCAAGACCACAATAAGGAATGTCACTACCTCGACGAGTTCATTGCATTGAGAAATTAATCAGGGACTCTCACATAATTATTTCTTTAATAAGATCTGTTGGAAGACACTGAAAACATTAGGCAAGCTCATGGAGTGGGCGAATCCTTTCATTTCTAATGTGCAAGCAAAGGCTATGAAGTTGAGATGTAAGAAGTGTTGGAATTGTGTGCCCTTGGTGAGCCAATCTAAATGGACATCACTTGATCAGTAATTGGGATCTAAATGCCAAGATGGATAGACACATTAATGTGGTTATTTGTTTCCCTCAGTATAATTAGGAGAAAGTATTATGGCCAAGCTAGATATATCAATGATAGGAGTCTAGATCTAAATGATTTAGATCCAGGATTTTGATAATTCAATATGAACCATCATGATATTCAACTATTGTCACCCGAGAAGAAATGGCAATCTTCTCAAGATTCCATTGCTTAAAGAAATCCTTTGATGCACATCCTCTACATAGGAATAGAGATTCAGGACTGTCACATGGGTCATGACGCAAGGGACTTTATTACTCAGCACTTGAGGAAAAGTGGAGTGAAGGGGAGCATTATTGATTAAAACCTTAGAGAAGGTGAAGTATGACTGGCATAGTACTCAACATCCTAAGGAGGGTGGAGTATCATGTTGTAATTGAATTTAAATTCTATCGAGGCCCTCGAACTAAGCTTAGACCTTTTCACAAAATGCTCTCAACATTTGCCATTAGTTAGATAATGATTATGAAATTGTTTGTTAGGTAGGAGGATTACAAGTGGGTGTGCTTGCTTGTAATGAGACTGTTAGTAATGAACAGGATTAATGTGCCCAACATGACTACCACTATAATTGAGTAGTCACTTAAAAATGCATTAAAATGAATGTATGTAATGTCACGGGCATATGGTCTTGAGAAAACTCTACTACGGTGAATTTCACCTATTTAATGCACAATGACGTAGCAATGACCCTATCACATCATTTTTTAAATGGACAGTAGATTTCCAAGAAAGCAGGCATGAATTACTCCATCCCTAGTATATATACAGTCTTTTGAATATTGTCGGTTCCACTTCCATTATTTACTCTAATTCATGACGCCTCCTTTCTTGAATTGCTTGACTCTCTTAACCTCGCTGGTCTGCCTCTACAATGGATCGTCTTGACAACCTTGGTATGCCCTTCAAGCCTTAGGAAGCATCCCCAAATGCACCCAAAAATCAAGATGAAGGGTAGAGATGAGATAGGCTTTTGGAAGATTGGGATATGGGGGGGTAGGAGTTTTATGTGATGGAGAGTGTTAGAGAATTTTTATACTCTAAGTGAGCCATTCGAATAATGTAATGTGATTACATTTCATCTGAATAAAAGAATTAGATTATTACCAGGAAAATTGGGTCTTTTAGTGTGAATAGGGTGACATACTTAGCCAGATTGAATAAATTCGATGTGTGATGATTTAGAGATTTGAACAGTTTAAAGGATCTACTAGCACATTAAGAAACTATCATATATGATTCGATCATTTATTTTCGATCTGAGTTAGGATGGAAAACTTTTCTAGAAGCCGTCACTTGATTGGTGTTCTTGAATGTAGATTCAGAATTATCACGCAGGTCTAGTTAGGAGTTGACATGATGAAACAAGAGATAATCGAAGTCTATCTCCAATGCTGTCATGAAGATGACATATCCTTTGATCTAAGATAGATATGTGTCTTCATTCACGAGCACGTACATTTGGCGAACCAATGGTAGATGCATCCACCTTAGTGTTGATACTAGAAAGTTGGAGTGTGTGGGAGGGGATAGGAGATACACGATCTCTTGAAGGGATCACACAAATCTGCTTCATAATTATATGCAATAGATTGGAGGTAAGAGCTTACTTTAAGTATATTGGGAAAGATAAATTCCACATGTGATCGTAGAGTCCTAATTAGACTAGATCAAGCGTGACAGTGAAGAATACAATCCTTTGGCAAATGAATTGGCATTCGATCTTGTTCCAGTGATACCAAGAGATGTTGAAAATAATATTATCCAATGAAGAATGATAGTTGTTTAATGGGATTAGACCTCAAGGATAATTTTTGTCCTCCATGTGTGAAGGATTCATGGGTATTTGGAATACCTAGGGAGGCATAGTGCCATAATTCTAAGAATCCTAAATGCTTCACTATTGGTATGATGAAACTAATAGTGATTTTGACGGGTTTCTACTTATAGAGAAATCAATTGTTATTTAAGGAGTTAAATAACATTTGATTTAGTGTTTAACTGGGCCTAATTTGATTAGGTTTAATCCAAGAGGGTTGGATGGCAATTAAACACAGTTTGGATACTAAATCCAAACACCTTATAAGTTGTTATGGGTTAATCTTGCATAATAGAAGTAAGATCAAGTCCCAACCATTTAATGAAGATACAAGGGTCCACATTATTTTAGGATTAGGTTGGAATCCCTACATATCTCTCAAAAGGAAAGGGAAACCCTAATTGCTTTTGATCAATACCTAATCCTACTTCATAGCTAAGAGAGAAAGAGAGAAGGGAGTGGTGATCCTTGTCTTTCTTCCTCCATTCTGGACTTCTAGGGATCTTCTTAGACTTCCAAGAATACGATCAAAAGTCCAGCCTCCTTGTTGGACACCTTGGAGGGCATGGTACTTAGATGGCTCCTGCTTTTGGTTGTTGGCTACTTCGATTAAAGGTTAAGGAAGCTGTTCCTTTTCCTTAAGAAGCACATGGATCAGAGCAGAGGGTGAAGGTCGCTCTTAGAAGCTGCGAAGGTGTTCGCAACAATCAAAATTCAAGTGCTTTCGATGTGATAGGTTTCATCAACCTACAGAGAAGAAGGTTTTCTTTGTACTAGGATTTATAGTAGGAGGCACCACTCTTTAGGGTGTTGTTATATTCCATGTTATGACCTAATCCGGCTCCACTTAGAAACTCGGGTAAAATCGCGTCATCTATCCCCAGACCCAGTTGCCCAACGAGTAATAAACTAGAACAAAATATTTTCCACACATGCACCATAGCTAAAAGCATAATTAAAAGACAGAAAAGCTATAAAGTAGACTGTAACTGGAAACACTACCACAAGAAAATAGCAAAGTTTACATCATAGCGATCACAAACATATTAGAAAGACGGAAACAGAAACCACTAGTCCCAAAGTAGATACTCATAACAACAGAAAGGAAAGACAAGCTACAACAAAACGAAAATGGGAAAAACTAAGGTTAGGCTCGATTGGGCCCAACTCCCCTTGCTGCCAATGAAGCTGGCTATTCACTCCCTGACCTGAGTACAAGTGGTAGACATCAGCAAGAGCTGAGTAGAGTGGCAAGTATACATTAAGCTAACAACAACTTTAACTAAAGAGAAAAGCAATACAGTTGCAGGCATTTTGTATGTTTTATTTTCATTATTAGCTACTGGTTTTCTTGATTTCAAGTATTCTAGCAAAGGGTCCCACTTTCTCTTGGTTCACATGTTCCCTAACGGAACGATCTTGTTGTGATATTCTCGTGGTACAGAATGTTCCTGTGGTGCTCTCCTGGTTGAGAGAATACCCCATGTTTATCCTACATCTGGTCTACCACCCTAGGGTCAATCGCGACGTAGCGGTGACTACGACATGCGTGATAAACACACAGGGGGCTACCCTGCACTAGCATGCGGTCAGTCGTTTCTGCTAATGAGTACGCTCTAAGCCCTACAACATAGAATAGAACAGAGGCTGTAGCCCTCACCAGTTTGCTTACCCTCGCTCGACTATCCTAGTTGGCCCCATAAGCCTAACAAGAGTTGGTGTAGGAAGGCCATGCCTACCCTGGGTCCCAACCCGAGAGGAGGTCAGCTCTCTCCCTACACAAAGGGATAGTTAGCTCTCCTCGGCAAATGCCTAATTGAGGGCCAGCTCATCCCCTCATTAAAACAACATCTGGCCACTTGGGCCCCCACATTTTCTATTTCCCTTTTCATCATTAATATCAAGGATTCCGTTCCACATGTATAGTATTTCTGTTTCGCCTTCAGGCACTTAATCCTGAGATCTATTATGTTGTCAAACGTTCTTTCTTACTTAGGATTCATAATTCGTCCCTACTAGGTGATTGTGGGCAATCATAGGACCTAATTGACCTGAATTAAGTCAAATTTTAGCTTAACTTAGGAACAATACATACATGAGCATCATAATTTGCATCATAATTGATTTGTTAGCCTTATAAATAATAATGCTAATTTATGCTCTAAAAGAGAGACGATGTTAAGTGCAGATGATTTGGGATCGCAGATGATAAATTAAACCATATGGATCTAATCAAGATAACGATGGGAGTCCAACGCTTCCGGAATCGTTTTGATCAGACTTCCATAGCATCACATACAACCCATAGAAAATCAGAGGCCAAGGAGCAAGATAGCACAAATCCAAACCTCAGATGCCAAATCCGGCAGCATGAATGGATCTAGATCAACGATCACAGTCCAACAACGTAGAGATCAACTCGATTAGAGCCCTGTAGCATCAACTACGAAGGCAGGAAGATGAACGGTCAGGATGGTATCACGTGGCACCATCCCAACAGCTCACCACTGCACCCCAGCCACTGAAGGAAAAAATGTGAACCGTTGGATCATCATCCAACGACCACAATGAGGCCACGTTGCCCCTCTCCGCGCTTCATCAAAGGAGGAGTCCATCTTAGCTGTTGGATTTTCATCCAACGATTGAGAGTAGCCACACGCTAAAATCAACCGCGACACAAAAGGCGGTGTGGTGTAGCAGTTAGCACTTTCGCACACAAGCGCGAGGTGCATGATCGAATCGCGCTGGGCACTGAAATTGGAGAGGCGGTGGAGCATAGGCGCAATTGGGCTGTTGGATCAGATAGAACGGCGAGGATGCGGCCGCGCGACATGACGAGGATCAGTGGATGCGGTAGTGTGGATACACACGCGGTTGGATGCACAACCAAATGCTTCGATGCACGCGCACTCGAGAGGCAGTGCTACAATGAGTTTCACGATTAGACGACTGAAAACGAAAGTGCGTGCATGTGTGCGTGAAGGGTGCGAGGCGGTGGATCCAGCGGTGGAGCACATGACATGTGGTGCCATCTGGTGCGATGCACACATTGAAGGCACGTGGAAGGTTGTTTTAAGGTGCGATTTGGTCTGTTGATCTCCTAATCGATAGATTTGATGGCTCCAAGGTTGTTGCACAAGTTGGGGGGCCAAAATACTTGCTTTGCCCCTCATTTTAGCTATAAAAAAAACTCCAAAGCCCCCATTTGAGAGGAACTTCCACCAGACACATCTCTAGCCCCCCCTCTTTCTACAGCATCTCTCTAGTCTTCTTCTCGGCATTCTGGATCTGAAGTGATGCTGCTTTTCGCATAAGCATCCCTCAAGCAGCGCTGCTCTTCATCTATCTCTCTCTACTCTTTAGCATACTTGTTTTAATTCCTAATTTGAGAATTGTTTGTAAGTAGTAATAAAGATCTAATTCTCTGAATAACTAGTGTCAATTTCTATGCTTACATTAGGATAGATTAGTTAGTATGAAGAACTTTGAAAATCACATTTTTCCTCCTTGCAAACGACTCGGTATATATCGGAATATTTATAAATTTATTTGTTTTGACGTGATTCGCAACTACAGCTATATAGAAATATTTTACGCATTTTGCGTCGAACATTGGGTCATTAGCAAAGTTGAGTATCTCTAACCTCAAATCAAAACATAAAGCATCCAATTTCTTCCTTGGTTTTTAAGAGTGCTCCTAGGCATTTCTAGCAAAAGTTGTACGAAATCTAATCGTATACTAAACAACATCTCCCTATATACATGCACACATACATTTTAAATAAACAGGAAATCATGAGCTTAGGTGGGAGGCAAACAATTTAGCCTAACCTACAGGGGACGTCACTTCCCCACATGCATTCACATACACATTTAATTTAAACTAGTTAGTCATGAACTTGTGGAAAATGTGAAATCAGTGCACAAAGAAAGAAAATGGAAGAAATAGGGGCACCACTCTACCTAGGTGTATGGGAGATATGAGGTCATGAGAAACTAAACCGAAGGTCCCCCAAGATTCTGCACGTGCCCCGGACTCGAGACCTGTGTCAACCAAAGGTCCTAAAGGACATCAGATGCTTAAATCAGGTTTTTTAGTAGTCTTAATAGACTTAAAATCTGATGGAACAGATTTCAAAATGTGGGAAATTCTCCAAGCTTTCCAATGATACCTGTAGCATGAAAAACAAACTCTGTTTGAGCCCTAAACCGACCCAATAACCTCCCTAGTTCACTTGAACTAGACCGCGCAAGCTTTGTTTAGCTGGACCAGCCACCTACTCACAGTAGGAGCATGCCTCTCTCCGCTCTTAGACGTCTGACGCATATCCCAGGCGTCTTAAATTCGTCTGGAGACCTGCAAAACACCCTTTCTCCTCCTCGGATGTCCGATGCTTGTCTTGGCCATCCGAGGCTTGTTCCGGACATCCGATGCTTGTCCTGGACATCCGATGCGCTTCCTCCTCGCACCAGTAACCCTGCGTGAGCACTACTTCCCCACGCAGCACCGCCTATGCTCGTCCTTGACTTCATGCGATGTCTGCTGCTCCTTCCCCACGTGCCCTCTTACAGCATGCCTGCAGCTCCTTCCCCTCGCACCCTTGTGCAGCACGCCTACAGGCCCTTCCCCTCGCACCTCACGTGTAGCTGCAGCTCCACCCTCGGTGCTCATAGCTACAGCTCCAACCCCGATGCCTGCTCTTCCACGCCTCACCTGCCCCTCTGCGCACACGCAGAGACGAAGAAAAAAGGGGGAGGCATGTGGTGTGCAGGCCCTTTGCCCTCCTTCTTCGCCTACCCTTCCCTCCCTCGGTCTGTCACTCTCTTTCTCTCTCGCTGGGAAGGGCGCCACCTGAGATTGATGGTGGGGAGAGTGTGGGTGGCGAGGGTTTTGAGGGGCTATTTAAGAGGTTGGGTAGGGTTTTAGGCCATGTGGGGATAAGGTGGGGCCAGGCAAATTGTGGGTTTGGTCCTGTAAGGTTTGGTCTTCAATATGGGATCCTCAGAATAAGATCTAAGGGTGTTAAAATCTCCGAAAAACACCTTGAAAGTCCAAGAAATTCATAGGGACACTTGGGAAGGGTCATTTCATTCCACCTGCTAAAGTATACCTCTATCTCATGGGACTTCGAAACGGGAGAAAATTAGTCTCCCATGTGACTCCGATTTAAGGTGTTTTAATTCAACCGTGGTTGATTTTGGGCATCAGATCATTCATTGTTTTGAAATTTTAAAACACTCAATTTTAGGCTTCTGTGCTTTCCTCAACAATGAGGATTTTAGTTTTAAATGCATTTTGTTGATTTAAACCCAAAAATTAGAACTTAAATTTCATTCTAATTTCCTAGTAGATGTTTGACAGTAATGTTAGACATTTGATGGTTTCTATAAAAGATGTTTGATCATTAAATCAAATATCCTATTGGCATTTTGGGTGTCTGGATTTGGATTAAGACGATCAGTGTAATGACTTGGGCATAGACCTAAGTCTAATTGAAAAAGACTATCCTTAACAACTTGTTTGGTATGAGATCTATAAACCAAAACAATCACCCAATATACTTAAACCCAAGTTGTCAACTAGTAATTCTCAATCCTCTTATATCCCGCTGCTTACTTTTATAAGTTTACTATTTGGGACTATTCTTGAGAGTGTTACAACCTTATCCACTTGAAATCCTAAAGTCTTTGTTGTGACGACCCGAGTCCCATCAAACAACGAGACCCGAGTCGCCTTGTGTTAACAACTAGCACCAAAAACTCGCAAGATCGTAGTCACCCGACATAAAGTCATAAAAAAATCAATAGCCAACATTCATTCATAAAGTATTAAATGAAAAAAAGGTGCTGACAATAAAAGCAAAGTTCACCTAGAGCAGAAATAAATGAGAGTCTCGTATAGCTAACAAGTAGGCAAGAAATAAAATTGTACTAGTGAAAAAGTAACTACAACTATGAGCCACTGGCTTAGTACGGATCGTCTCCTCAGATAGGACCTGGTTCCGTGAAGGTTTGACCAGTAGCAGCTACGGCACCCAACTGCTCAACAACACCTGAGTACGGAACTCGAGGTAAATGTCAGTGAAAACTGAGTAGAGTAGTACAACTAAACAAGTAACTTAGGTAATAGAGTACAGTAAAAAGGGCACTATCTTGAAAGTTTGTCTGTTTACAATCTATTTTATATCTAGTCCCTGATATGCAATTTGCTTATATTCTTATTGTTCTCAAACTGTTAATCAATGTCTCAGGCATGAGACGATTTCGTGTAATTTCCTGTAGTGCAAGACCGATATAAGCCACCCTCCTAGCCAGGAGGGCTGCTTATATCCATCAAGTCACCACGTTCCGTCACCTTGGGGTTATCACGGAAAGGGATGATGACTACATTGTGTAGCGTGAACACGTACAAGCGCTGTGTACACAAAACTACAGGCAGTCAATAACCCACCCACCAGCTGAAAGAACTACTCCAAACCTCGAGCCCTGCGAATCCGCTATCCCAGTTGGCCGCTAACCCTAACCAAAGAGTCGTATGTAGGCCAGCAACTCCCTAAACCAGCCCCTTAACCCAGTCTGAAAAGACCCAAAGCTACAGCCAAAACCAGCAAGTAGCGGGGCTGAAAGCCAATTATCTAATCCTATTATTTCCCGACGTATCTGTCGTATTATATAATCAATTTCTAAATAACTGTATCTCTTATTTTGTTAATTCAGAAAATCCTAAGTAATTTCATATTACTAATTCCAGGATCTGTAGTTATTCACATTATCCTTCAACTTATTCTTTTACAAGTAGATTCAATCTTGTGACCATGGTCCCATGTTATTTAGAAATTACTGAAAATAGCAAAACTTGTTTTATCGGAAACGGAGTTCGTTTTATGCATGCGATAACAAGGGTACATGTGATCATTAATCTACGCCATTTACATAAAACATATTATTTCTCTTTTAAGTGCCCATAAATTAGGGAAAAACACTGGAGGGGTTCCAAACTCAGCAAAAAGAACTCATGCTGACCAAGGCAGTATATGGAAAAAAATTGCACAGGATAGGTCCATAGATACCCGAAAAATCGGTTAATTAGAAAAAGGATAGACTGCTCTACCTAATGTCACCGGAGGGTCATGGTGACTCCAAATTGTGAGAACTAGGTCTAGAAACAATCTCCACGCTTACCTCAGGATCCACGCACACACCGGGAAGAAGACCTGGTTCGATCGTACCCACGATGGGGTCGGAGACACCTAATTACGTTTTTAATTTTTCAATAAGAAGAATGAAATCAAAAAGTGGAATTAAATCATACCAACGCGTAGTACGCGTCGATATGATTCCAACGGTACCTTGTTTGTCGAAATCTGAGGTCGGGAAGGTCTCGAACCAGATGAAATAGCGCAAGGGGGTCCAGAGTCAGACCAAACGCGCCACTAGACGCGCCCGCGCATGTGCCTCCACATGCGCCACGTGTCGCGCTCCTTTTTGCTTATGCCCGTGCGTTCGCTCATGGATCGCCGCTTGCACGCACCCGCATTGTCTGATCGCGCCACGTGGAGCTATTTGCCGCGCTCCTGCTCTCGAACGAGCTTGCGCACGATTTTTCGCATCACACTGCTACATGTCAGCTGTAGGTGCACCACACCACGCATCGCCTCCTTGTAAGCTGCTACTGCCACGCGTTGCATGCTCGCTACACGCTGCCACCACCGTCGCGACTTTTGCGGTGGGAAGCCTGGACTTCTTGGAATTACGAGAAGGTCCCCATGAAGAAAATTTTTGAATTTTGAAATACCGAAAATGACCTTAGGGTTGGGTTCACCTTACATTTAGGTCCCTGGTGACTTTTTTTGCCATAACTTGAGCTATACAACTTGAAATCACGTGAAACAAGTGTTGTCGGAGAGCTTGCGATGAGAGGAATCCAATGATACCACATATGGCACCATTTTGATATGGTTTGACTAGGGTTTGACTCGAAATATGTGATTTTAGTAAATTAAGGGGGTTCTAACACTAGCACCAAACCCTAACTGGGTGTTCGGATTCGAACTATCCCGAACCACTTTGAAATGACTCGAAGCCTCTATTTTGGGATGTTATAATCGTCACAGTTTAATCAATCAATATACTCGTAGTAGTAGTGGTAGCTTCATCTCATGATATACTCTTTGCCGTCTTAAAGGTAATCCTTTCCTTCTACTAAAGAGAGCTTGGCTTTGATACCATTTTATAAAGAGTCACCCAAGTCTAATCAAGAAAAACTAATCTTGATAACTTATTAGATGTGGGTCTAAAGAACCAAACCACCACCCAAAATAGACAAGCCAAGTTGTCAAATGGTAATTCTAAATGCTCTCATATCTCATCAGTCACTTTCATGAGTTCACTATATAGGGCTACTATCTTCAAAGTGTTACTAGTGGGTAGAGTTGTCATCTTTATTCCTTTTAAAATTTGTTAATAATAATAATAATAATAATATATAGTGACATTTTTTTAATTATTTGACCATTACTACATAATTATTGTGTTGCAAATTAAGGATGCTATTGAATTATGGAATCATTTCATTGAATTAAAAGAAAAAAAGGAAAGTGATTACTACTGTCTGCTGACAAAAATGAAATTAAGAATTCAATGTTGGCATAGCAATATGGAAGATAGATTTCATCGGTTTAAATCCCTCCATTGGTCATACGTTGCCTTTAGCAAAATAAAAAGTGAAGGGAATGATTGAAGGTCATTCTTGCCTTCTAACTAAATCAACGAGAGGATAAAAGTTTGGGCCACCTTGAGGGTTCTATTGGGTGGGAACAGTCATCATTGATGCAATACTTTTCACTTTATCTTATTTTTTTCCATAACTTAATAGGTAGGGTATTGGATCGTCGATGTTGCATATTGAAGATTCCAAAGTTATAGTCGTAGATTGTTACGTTGTTAACGTTAATTGATGGAAACACAAATAAATCATTTTATGATCTCATGATATGTTTGTTGAATATTTTCTAAAGATCTAGGAAAGGGAAAGAATAGCATGTGTTTTTGGATAATAAGTACCGTTAGAAATTCTAAAAAATTTCTCTTACGGAGCAATTAGAACTTCTAAATGATTAATTTTTAGGATTCATTTGAATGTATGGTTCTTCCACTAATTTTTTTTCTTGTCATCTTTATTGCTATGATCATGTGATTTCAAAACCTTTATCTGATCTTTTAAATCCAAGATTACTATGTTGGAATAAGATTTACTCATGTCAATTTTCTATCCCATTAATGCTCTTCCTTTTTCACAAATCCCTAATCTCCCAATGTAAAATCCATTGCATGTTTTCCACTTATGGCTTCCATTGTGATTAATTAGAAATTTTTAAATCATATCGAGAAATTAGAACCATGCCCATAAAGGTTAATACCTTCTTAAGAAGGGACTATGAATATTATGGAAATGTTTTAATTGATTTTGTTTATAATTTTTATTTAGCAATTATTTCAGTGTTCTATATAAGGGAAAAAAAGATGAATTGTGGTATTTATAAAATTTTGTGTTCGTAAACACATACAATGTCTCCTTAAGAATATCAATTTCAGGTTGTATAAATTGAAATTATAGATATGATTTGCACTTAAGCATTTGATAATATCTTTAATAATTCTTTTTAAGGATGGGGCACCTTTCCAATCTTGATGTCTCAGTTAGGTCATTGCTGTAAGCATCAATGAGTTGAAAAATATCATAGGAATAGTTGAGAAAGAATAATTGACTTAATTAGGAACATATGAAAATAAAATCAAATGTGGGTGTTGGGTAGAAGGTAAAGGGCTTAATTTTTCTCTAATATAGTTTATAAATGAAAATTAGGATAACAGCATCAATTGGTATTCTGTGTTCCTAAGGCTTGAAATTGCTACATGTTGTAAACAAGGTATGTAACATCAATTAAGAAATTCATTTCTTTGATAATGACTTGAGAATGCTAATAAATGTGAATTCTATATTTGTTGTATAATTTATGATACTTGGAATTCCTTTCCAAATTAGCAATAAGAAGTATATCATTGACTGCGCAGCAATCATGTGTCTTAAAATGATTAAATTAAGCTAAATACCTACCTTACATTGTAAATAGATCATGCATAGCACGTATCTGCATCTCTGTACATCCTTATCTAATTTTTCTCTAAAATAAGGGCTTGCAGTGATATTTCACATTTCATGTGTCTAGTCCTACACTAGAGCAAGGGAGCTATGCTACAAGGAAAATGTGGGAGGATACGCAAACACTACATCAAATATGACTTGCAACAGAGTAAGGAGAGCCAACAACAAGAAATAGCAGAAGAGAAAGAGACAAGCCAAGCCCAACCCCAACATGAACATGCAGGACTAGGACAAGCCCATGTAGCCTCGACAGCACCATGTGCATCCACTCACACACTCTCAATCACTCACACACATACACCATAATCCCCACTCATGTGCACACACACTTAATGCACACACACACACTCAATGCACACACACGTGTCTAAGTACACAATTCACACATTTACACACACAAGTACACATGGTGCACATATCTAAAATTATTCCGCACACACTCTCCTCAATTGGGCCACCAATTTATGATAAAAATTCTCTCTAGATGCACTTATTTTCTATTTATTTTAGTCACCTATGCTAGGCCCAACAACACACCACCTGACAAGACCACCTCACTAGTTAACCTACCAAGCTAACCTCCTAACCTAATCACCCATTAAGCCTCCACGCCACCTTAACCCTCACTAACCCGATTTAAGCCACCATCTAATCCCTAAGGTACTTGACCAAGCTTAACCACACCTCCCTTAAGTTGTGCACCCAAGAGGCCCCACTAGAATATTCTTATAGCCTTAGGATGTACCCTTTATTCTAGGTTTTAGCCTGTGACAACCCAAGTCTCACCAACTAAAAATATTAAAGTAAAACCAATAATCAAATATAAAGTGATTAAATCATAATTATTACCTTATACTTGAAATACATCAGCTTTCCTATCCCACCTAATAACTGCCTATCTCACCGCCAACCAAGAACAATTTTCAAAGTATCCAAAATAGAAAACAAAGAACTAAATGTAGACATAGGGACCTCGAACTAAATAGAAACATAAAACTTGTCATTAGGAATACAAGAATTTTTTTTTTTTTGAAAAGATCAGGAGTGCTATCGATGACGATAGCAGATCGAAAATAATTTATTCATGAGAAAATAGCATGAAGTTACAGGAAGTCACACCACTCTAGCAAATCTCCAACACTTCCTTACAATACCCCCAACATTTAACACACCCCCATTAAACAGAATTTCATTACGAGCTCGCCATACACCCCACATTATGCTCACCATCTTCACCTGCTCCCCTCCCTTCATCAGGATGGACCGCCACAAATTGTCCCACGTGGGTAGAGCAACTCCACATATGTCCCTCCATACACTGTCCATCACTAAATACGAAGAAAAAAGGTGCATCTTGTCATTTGAGGGAAATGTACACAAGGGGTAGTTTTGGGGAGGCGTCCCCATCCTTTTCGACCTCATTTCACCGGTGATAAGACCGTCCCGACGACAAAGCCAAAGGAACACTTTGATTTTTAAGGGTATCTTCAACGACCAAATCTTGACGCAATCCATCTCCTCCCTTGATTGGTCAGCAGCCAATGAGGTCAACAACTTTTTTGTATGCCTTGGCCAGGGTGAACGACCCATGTTTCCACCTAAACCCATCTGCCTTGTCCACCTGTTGAAAAGACAGCAAGTTTGCCAGCAGCCTCTCTTGTTCGGCCTGCGTGCGTCCGCCCTCGCGTAAGCCAGCCCCTGCAATATTCCACCTTCCAACTGCAGAATCCCAGCAATCAGCAACGGGGATGTTGACGTATGGAGCTGCAGCATACGCCCGTGGAAAGGCCTCGTTCAGTCTGCCCAGGTTCGACCACTGATCTGTCCAGAACTAGAAATGCCTTTCGTCTCCCACAGCTGGGTCGAATTCTGACACGTTGGCCTGCATCGCTTTCCAGACAGAGCACTAGAATTGGGAAGGACAACAAGGCTGGGTCACCCACAGCTGAACTTGTGAACCGCCATGTGCCTACATGATCAGCTGAGGCCAGACTTTCCCTTCAGCGTTTGCTAACTTAACTAGCCATTTCAGCAGAAGGGCATCGTTGAATTCCTTGAGAGATCAGATTCCCATCCCACCCTTGGAGCGAGGTCTGCATAGGTGTTGCCACTTCACCAAGTGCAAGAATTTTCCTTCTGCCTTCGCACCTTTCCAAAAGAACCATTTCTTCATGATATCTAACCTCTTCCAAACTGCCTTTGGAGATCTGAACATAGAGAAGAAGAAAACAGGGATAGATGTGATAACCGAATTGAGGAGAATCAATCTCCCTCCCTTGGACAAAAATTTGCTGCTCCAACCCTCTAATTTAGCCGAGACTTTCTCAAACAATATTGCCCAATCACTCTTCTTTAGTTTGCCTTCTCTTAGTGGCAGCCCCAAGTATCTAATTGGCAACGTAGCCAGCCGAGTATGTAGGCTGGTTGAGATAGTATCCCTCTCTAGACCTGCCATACCGATGCAAACCAAAGACGACTTTGCTCCATTAAGTCTAAGGCTCGAAATCTCTCCAACAATGCTCACCAAAGTGGAGAGGGTCTCCGCCTCATCCCTTCCTCCTTCAACAAAAAAAACCGTGTCATCGGCGTATTGCAGAATTGGTGCCAAAGCCGTAGAGCTGGAAATGGAATATCTCCTCACCAAACCCTCACTGGCCAACATACAAGTATACTGAGCCAGTGTGTCCACGACTAAGTTAAAGATAAGAGGCGCTAAAGGGCACCCTTGTTGCACTCCACATCGTGGTTGCAGCCAAACCTCGCATGGTCGCCCGTTAACCAAAGGTGAGAAGGATGAAGTGACTATGCATCTTTTCATCCATTGGGTCTAAAGTGGAGGAAAGCCTCGTCGCTTGAAGGTCTCCCATAAGGAGGACTAAGTAACAGTCATATGCTCTACTAAAATCAACCTTCCACATATACGCTTTGCTTTTCCTTCTGTGCCATCCAGCCACCACCTTTTGCACCACAATGAAAGATTCTTGAAGTGACCTATTTGGGAGGAACGCCAACTACACAGGACTGATCAACTCAGCTAGTACCCCTCTCAGCCGGTTTGCAAGCACTTTGCTAATTATAAGGTAGATCGAATTCGAATGTGATATGGGTCTAAAGTCCGACACCTTCTCAGCCCCACACATCTTTGGTAAAAGAAAAAGATATGGCTTATTCAGTTGCTCCACGCCTGAATTCCCACATTGAAACTCTTAGATGACCTCCATAACATCCCCTTTGACAACCGGCCAAAACTCTTTGTAAAAAAACACTTGAAACCCATCCAGGCTTAGAGAACCTTCAGCATTCAGTCCAGCCATTGCGTCAATCACCTCCTATTCAGTAATGGCAGCAGTCAAAATTTTTGCTGCAGAATCATCTATCCGTGGCATACGTGAAGTTGCCATCCTCCATTCTCCCCTCCTCGCTGCCCTGGTAGTTTCCTTAAAGTATCCAACTACCTCCCCACGAATGTCTTCAGAGGAGGTTAGAATCTAACCGTCCTTCTTCAAGGAGGAGATGAGGTGAACCCTTTTCCTCGAGCTGGCTGCCATGTAGAAGAATTTCGTATTCGTGTCACCCTCCTTTAGCCACAGCTGCCTTGACTTCTCCCTCCAGTCCACCTCTCTCATCGAGTCCTCTGCTTGAACCACACCTTGCCATATCCTCCTCTGTGCCAACTCCTCTTCAGCCAAGATCCCATTGTCCTCTTTTTCATCCAGGTCTTGCAGTGCTGCCAGAGCTTCAATCCTTCGCTGACTTCTCACCACCTCAATGGTCTGCCTATATTCTTTCATCACTAGCCGCAACTCTTTCACTTTCCTCTCCAGCCGATAGGTTGCTGACCCCTCCACCTATTTTTGCTCCCACCACCGACTCACCATTTCTCTAAAACCCACTTCCTTAAGCCAAGACCTTTTAAATTTAAAATAAGTACCTGTGATAGAATCCTCCCTGCTCTCCCATAACAAGGGAGTATGATCCGAGAAGGGTCTAGGCATTCCTATCATAGCCAAGAAGTTGGAATCTCGCCAACAGGTCCACATTCCCAAAGATCCTATCCAGTTTTGAAACCAGCCCACTCCCATTCCTCCATGTAAACTCCACTCCAGACGAGGGGTACTCATTCAAACCCAGCTCAGAGACCACCAGTTGGAACCCAAGGGAAGCTCGGTCAACTCTTCCATTACCTCTATCATTCTCCGATAACACACAGTTGAAATCTCCTCCCACGAGCCACGGTAAACCCTCAATACTACCCGACATCTACTGCAGTTCAGTCCACAGATTACTCCTCAGGTGATCTACACATGGATCATAGATACTGGAGATGACTAAGTCTTGACCGTCCCTGATTGATTGAAATTTGCAAGACGCTTCTAACTTACCCTTCCAAACCTCTTTCAAAACCAACCTAAATGTCTTCCACCACACAACCATACCTCCAGATCTTCCCTATGAATCCACAACCCAGACCTCAGCTTGATCACCCTGAAGAAGTGACTACCACAGAGAGGCTCCTCCATCCTCAATGTGAGTTTCTTGCAGTAGAGCGCAATCCACCTCCCACTCCCGAAGACATCGAGCTAGCGAAGCTCGTCGGACCCTGTCGTGCAACCCACACACATTCCAAGTCATAATCCTCATCCCTTGGTTTCTTTAGCCCCCTGCTGTTCCCTAGACCTTCTCTCTACACATAGAATGGATGCAATCCTCTCCTCTTTATGTTGCTAACCGCTAGCAGTTGTTCTTCCCCGAAGCTTATAAGGGGAATGCACAGCCTTATCCTTCGATGACGATCCCATATCATAACTCGGGCCCTCCGGGGTCATAAAAGAGAAAGGATCTGAACTGTGTGTTGCAATCAATTGTGTAACCTCTTGCCCCTGCCGATCTGGATTCACCACTACAAGTTCCCTACTGAATTCTACCTCTTGCAGCATGGCACTCACAATTGATGGTCGTTCCACCCCCTGCATCTCTGAAAAATGTAGTTCCTTCCTCTTCTTCGGTTCTGGCCGATCTGATTCAACGGGCCTACAGCTGTTGACAACAGTGTGCGCTCTAGTTTCCACCCCGTGTGCTTTTTGCTGCTCCTGCAGTGGTTCTTCAACACGAAGGCTAACCATCTTCAGTCGAAGGAGCCACGAGCTTCCCCCACACCTGAGTATAATTTTGTCTAGAATTCCCCCCCCCCCAGCACTGACACCTCCACCTTAACTAATCTCCCATCCCCTTCGCAGAGACCCACCTTGCATCCTTCGCCAAGGCGGAAAAGCCCGCCATCACCCTCGCCACCACCCATCTGGTTCGGAGATGCAGAGGGAGCCCCCAAACTCCATGGTGCCCCTTCTATTCTCTGCCCTTTGCAGAGGATGATCCTGCAAGGCCCCGTCGAAGGGGGACACTAGCCTCCATAGAATAGTCATCTCCTCAAAGATTGTTGTGCGAAAGCGAAGACCTTCGATATCACTCATACCCAGGTCAAAAAGCACAAAGCGGGTGCCACCCAGATGCACCACCTTCTAGCCCTGAGATGACAAGGATAGGGATCTTACCAGATTTTGTATCCGCTCATGGGAGAAGGAGCCAGTCATGATCTTGCCGAACAGGGCACCCCTTATTGCCATCTTCGCCGCCCTAACCTCCTCCATATGAGGGACTTCAACATCGTACGCTTGCCCTATGCTCACCGGTGGTGGAGGCAGCACCGCCCCCTTCACTTCTCGGCCCCTTTGTTGTCCGCCTTCTTACTAGTCTTTCTTACCCACCCTCATGCACGAATCTTTCTTATGGCCCCAGCCTCCACATGCCAAACACAACGTTGGAGATCTATAGACCGCCTCCATGTGCCCCCTTCTTCTACATCAGTAGCATACTACATCTGCATTCCCCCCTCTCCATCTCCTCCAGGAGTCACCGACCTCGAAAGCAGCACGATTGTTGTCCTGGTTGTCCTCCATCCTCTCTCTTTGGCGCCACCTCCTAGACCTCCACACCCTCTAGCCATTGTCATCCTCCCAAACCCTAGCTACCATCCATCCGCCTGTCTCAATCGGAATACAAGAATTATAACCATCTCATATGTTATGCTATATAAAGGTTAAGAAACCTTTTTTTTTCATCAGAGGAGAAAATACAACAATAATAGCAAGATATAACTAAAATTAGACAGATTTTTTTTCAGTAGAGAATTTACTTATTTATTTCCAATGTGACAAATTTACCTTGACGTGGTAAGTTTTGATTTTCCATTAGAAGTGGTAAATTTCAATTATACCCCTAAGATTCACATTAATTACGTTTTGGTCTATTTTCGTTTTATGTAAAGATAGATACCCGAAATGTATGTGGAGTTCGATGCGTATCTCAGAGTCACCGTGACCCCCCAGTGACCCTAGGTAGAGTAGTCCCTCTCTTTGCCTATGTGGTTTGCCTACATTGTGGTTTTCTTTGTATATTACATCGTTTAGTGTGCGTTCTTATCTAATATTGAGATCGAACCCATTTTTGTATTTCTTGCTATCTTGGGTACTTAAATATTAAATATGGATGCTGTAAATTAAGTTGTTAACTTGGAGTGTGACTAATTAAATTGATATAATTAATTATTGAGTTAATTACAATTCATTAAATGATTGTCATGATTTAACGAATTATAAAGCATTTAAACATATTGGATATGGTCTTATCACCGCATGTGTGAAATGAAATCCATTTTATATAAACTGATGTCATTGTGACTATTAATTAATAATTTAATTGGAACCACTATCATAAGTTGGAAACTAAATCATTTCACAGTTAATTTTGAAATGATGTGATCTGAGCTCTCTTTATAACTTTATATCAATGGTTTAAAATGATAAGAGTTATGGCTTAATTAATGGATACTATTAATTCAGTTATCTGGAAATAGGTTAATAAATTGATGACGACGGATTGCTCGGAATTAAATTGGATAACTGGTTTTAGCCCGCTACTCGTAAGATTTGGTTGTAGCTTTAGTCTGTTAGACCAGTTTTGGGCTGGTTTAGGGAGTTGTTGGTCTCCCTACAACTCTTTGGTTAGGCTTAGCAGCCAACTGGGATAGCAGGATGCATGGCTTAAGGTTTGAGAGTGGTTTCTTTTTTGGCTGGTAGGTGGTTCATTGGTTGTCTGTGGTTTAGCATACACAGCGCTTGTATGTGTTCATGCTACATGACATAACTGCTACCCCTTTTCGCAATGATCCCAGGGTGACGGAGAGTGGTGACTTGATGGGTATAAGCCGTCTTCTTGGCTAGGAGGATGGCTTATATCGGTCTTGTGCTGCAGGAAGTTACATGAGATTGTCTCGTGTCTCAAGACGTCGATTGACGAATTGTGGACTATAATAACTTGGGCTTCCAATGTACAGAATAGAACTGAATAACGAGATGTCTAATAAATGGATTAATTAAAGTTATAGTACCCTTTTTTCTTCTTTCTCTTTGTATTTTTTTGTACTCGATTATTGTTTCTGCTTTACTTAATTTTTGTTAACATACTCTTTGGGTTCCATACTCAGGTGTAGCTGAGCAGCCAGGAGCTAGGGCTGTGGTTAGTCCTTTTGTTGTGGGATCTAGTGCGGTATTAGGAGATGGTCCATGCAGACAGTAGCTCTAGTTGCACAGGTTTTCCTTTCAAGTTTACTAGTACTTGTACTTTGTTACCCTACTACTCCTTTCCTTTCCTGCTTTCTGCTACTAAACTCTTATTATCAATTCTCTTGTCAGCACTATCTTATTTAATGCATTATGAATTTCTATTTGGCTATTATTGTTGTTGTTTTACAATTATGTGCTGGGTGACGATGATCCTATTTGAGAGTCGGGTGCTATTTCATACTCGATGGTTCAAATCTCACCAGGTTTGCTTGGTTGGTGGGACTCAGGTTGTCACATAGCCTACTCCTCACTACTACCACACCTTAGGCCAAACTCTATAAAAAGAGCTCAACCAATAGTCACCCTCACCTCCCACTCCCTCTCCATTCTCTCCTCTCCCATCCACCTTTCTCTCTTCTCCATACTCAAGCTCCCCCTCCCATACCAAAGAGCCAATGGCTACCTAGTAGCCCCCTTGGTCTTGTGGTGCTCTCATGGTGAAGGTGGAGTAGGCACTAGCCAAGGATCTCCACGATCATCCCAATGGCTACTTGTAGCCCTTATTGTGTTGAACACCTTCTCCTCTCAATCTCCTCTTTTTTGTGTTTTTTTTTAGTTAGATTTCCTTTCAAGTAAGCCTTTCAATTCTCTTTTAATTCTTGCAAGTAGAGTAGTGTTTACTTTTTATTTCTTGTACTTTCATTCTAAGCTCTTTTTATTATTGACATTTTGTTTCTCTATTTGGTCCTTACTTTTGTTAATATAAACATAGTCACACACACTCTACACCACATGCCCACCACTTTCCACTTCACCATCATCTGCGCTACCATCACTCACCACCATCAATCACTACCCTCGATTCACTTTATCCATGCCACATTACCTCCACTTCACTCACACCTTCACACACTCACACCCTCACTTGCAAATCACGCACACACACTATACCCTCATTACCACCACTCCACCACCTATTCTCTACACACACACCACCACACAACCACCTAACACCACACTATCCGCGTCACCACCTTAGCTAGCACCACCTTCTCTAGTCACTCACTACACATGCCCACACTTAGACGCACCCAGGCTCACCTCCACCCACCACCCCATTACTTACACCACTACCATAGCCCTTCATACTAATTAGGAGCTCCCCACTTCACTCCAAAAACACACATACACTCTAAGTACCAACATCAACCATCATTACAACCAACCCTACCTACAAGGCCTTGTCCTAACTACCCACAAAACATTTCACTACTACCACACTTGTCCTAACCCTAATCCCCCCATTAGAGCCTAATATGGCCGTCCCCAATCCCTCACATACCTCATCAAGTAGATACCTTTGAGAGCCACACCATCCACTACACCATCACATTTTCTAACCAAAGTCCCAACCAAACCATAGATGTTTACGTACAACTCACCTCCATTGTCATTATCACTACCTTCCACAACACCAACACGACCTATATGACCCATCTTACCACCACTAACCTTTAAACACCCTACTAATACACCTACATCCATGGCCTATCTCCTCATAGTAATCATTCCAATCACCACCACCACAACTACCTTCACTCGCACTCCATACCCTCACATAGCTCACACAATGCATCAAAGTTCCACTCACACCACTTATCATCATCACTTTCATCATCACTAATGTTGGTGCATAAGATCATTGTAAATATTTCTTTTGAGCTTTGCATTACAAAAGTGGCTTGAGCCACATTGAAAGTTGTAATAGTGTTTGTTTTTATATTTCCAAGTGTCATGTTGTAGTAACTTAGTCTTGTACATATTCAAGTAATGAAAGTGATGTTTTTCATTTTTAAGTTGTGATCTCCTTGTTACTTTCTTTCTCTTTATCAAAAGAGAAAAAAAAGGGAGTTGTTTTCTTTAACTAACCAAAGTAAAAAAAAAAATCCTAAAGCTAAAAGTGACAAAAAAATTACAAAGCTAAAAAGACCAAAAAGAGTAAGTGGCTAGTAGTCATTGCTTTATCGTTTCTTTCAAAACAAAGTGACAAAAACAAATCACATATGTTAAAATACAAAAAATAGAATAAAAGTTAGTAGATTTCCAATCACAAAGGCCACATTCTAGCCTCTCTGTGAGATTGATTGGGATTCATCCATTACTTAATTCAAAGAAAAAAATTACAAAATTAAAAAAAATCATTTGGTGTTGCCCGTAATAAGTATAAATAGCTAAAGGATTGATTGGGTGGTTTGATATGCAATCAAACTAAAATGACAAAACCTGTAATTTTCTCAATTTCGCATCACCTAAGCCACATCAATCATGATTTTTTTTTATTTTTTTTGGGTTGTTGACACTTGTATGTCTACATGAGTGCTTGTCTTAAAGATTGTGAAAGAATCAAGATTCTAATTTAATGATAAAATAAAATATACCTCCTTAAAGACATCAATTCATGTGGTGGTTAAATATCCACTTCTAGGAATTTATGATGGAGAGTTAAAAGATTAGTGAAGTGAATAGGATATAATAATAGAAACATTACTTAATATTCAAGTCAAATTGAATGATTATCTGATACCATCAAGATATAAGATTATTATTAGTTTAAAAGTAGAGATTCAATGAAAATGTCAAGTACAAGTGATAACATGAATCGACAACATATAAGGACCAATGATGGAGTAGCCATTGATTCAAGAATGATAGTTTGGTCCAAAGTTGTGACTTATCTGGCTAGAACCATGCAGATGGTTAATTTCGCTAATGAATCCGTTGTAGGCGATTATATCTACATTACTCTAGAACTGTTGATTGTCAATGAAATTGATTGACTCAGTTTTACTCAGATCTAAAATCAAAAGAACTAAGAAGGCAATGATAGGAAGCCTCACATAACAAACAATTGGGGGAGTGAGGTTGGACTTATCCAAGTCTAAATGGGATTGCTTGGAGTCGACAATGGGTAATGAAAGGAAACAAAAAAAAATTATAATGAATAATTTAAAATAGAATAATTAAATTGAAAGGAATAGTATGAAGCGTCCTTACAAGATAAAATGACAAAATGTGAAAGTGAACATAGTAATTGAGTGGCCAAGAATGACATTGATGATTGATTGGTGAAGATCAAGATAACATGTCTAAAAATGCAGTTTGAAGGATCTATTTAAAGGAAACTATTAAATTTTAGTAATGGGTATATGCTGCATTAATTAAAGTTTCTTAATTTATGAATTTACTTAAGGTATATATTATTGGTGCAAGGGCATCACAATCGTCAATTTTGATGATAACAAAACACTTGTGTTTTAACATTTGTATTCGAGCTTAAGATTTTAGGAAAAATATAAATGGATACAAGTGTGAAGGACCTCAAAGCTTTCATTCATGGTGGATTGGAGGAGCTTGATGAGGAGAAGGAGCTTCGCGAGGAGCGAAAGCTTGAAGAAGGAAGGAAATGAAGATTATGATAGATTTTCATTCATCTTGTTCTATGTATCTTTTTTTTGTTTCTCTTTATTCTTTTTTTCTTAGATTCATGTTAAAGAGCCTCAAAGTACCCTTATAGTAGTCCCAAGAATACTTGCACAATCCTAGGATACTTAGGTTTTCCGTAGAGAACTTAGAAAACCTAAATAGGCTTCAGACAACCCTATCAGATGTCTAATCTGATAATCAGATGTCTGATAATGAACTTTAAGATGTCTGAATGTTGAATCGGACATCCAATCTTTTAGGCCTGGTCTTAGAACCTTCTGTTTGTTGATTTCAGACGACCGACCCTTAGTCCAGACATCTTAGCAGACGTCTGATGACTTTGCCAGATGTCCAATTAGTGGAACATTGGCTTAGAAAATGATCATTGAGGTTTTGACCTTTGATCTTCTATCAGACGTCCTTGGAGGACTCCAGACGTCTAATAGGTAGCCGTTTTGCCTCAATTGACCTTAAATTGCATTCCTATACAAATATAGCCATTTAGACCTTGGGAAATCCATTCCCACAGTTAAATAGGTTTCCAGATGTCCAGACCTAGTGCCAGACGTCTAATATGTCATCTGACTGAATTACACTAGAACCTTATTTAGGTCTGAACCAAGTCAGGAAGAAAACCCTCCTGGAATTAGACGTCTAATTTAGTTTCCAGATGTCTTAAGAATGACTTACAGACGTCTGATCTTTTTCCTAGACGTCTGATGACCTTATTAGAATCACTAATGATTCTGATTACGACCGGTTCTGCCTTGGGATAATTCTCAACGGCTATGGAAGCCTTTCAAGGCCTTCCTAGGCCCTCTATAAATAGAGGAGTACCCTTGCCTTGCAAATACACACCTAGAGAAACTACTTTCCACTATATTGTGTCAAATTGATCATTAGAAGAGTTGTTGCTTTCCATGCCTTAGTTTTACATCAAGAGAGCATCATCCAGCTGAGCACCCGCTCTCCCTCTATGATTACGAGAGCGACGAAGTGCCACCGCATAGTTCACGCATCCACGTCAAGCCGACGCACTTCTAGCAAAGGGAAGTAGTATTTACCTATAGTAGCTAGGTTTATCTTTGTGGCTTTGTAAGTCTTATTTGTAATTTATCTTTGTTATTGTGTTGGGTATTTGCGTTGCGAATTCCCGTCTCCATCGAGGGACAAAATACTCCTCATGAAGGGGAGGGGTTTGAGGAACACTACCCTTGTACTTGTAGCGTGGTTTTATTGAGGTTGAACTGCCCTCATTAAAGTAGTTCGGTTAGTGGATTTTCATTGACTTGGTCAATCGAAAAATCCTAACTCGAGAGGGTTAAGTGGTGGTTTTCACTCAGTTTCTGTTTTCACCTAAAAATCACTTGTGAAAATTGTGTGATTGCTTTTTGTGTGAGATTGTTTATTTTGCCTCCACACTTTGTTTTATATTTCATAAATCTCACCCCCTTTCGTAGGAATCTTCATATGCTTAGTCGCAAGACTAACTTTTGTGGAATCAAGCACTACAGGTTTTGTAGAGGCGGATTCCTGATTTTGGGTTGCTTCATTATTGTGGATGAGGAATTGATACGACTAAAGAGTTATCTTTTCTTTAGTTCATGAATGTAGTAATTGATGACTCTTGGAACATCTCCTTATTAGAACAATGGCATTGATAAGTGAGCTTAATAATATGATAACATGCTTAGTTTTGTTGGTTTTGGGGGATTAGATGCATTAGATTTAGGGCATTATGTACATAATTGCATATTTGTATCTTAGAATTAAGATTGTGAAATTGAACTTGATTAATACTAATTTGAGAGTTTTCTTGGTGCAGGACCACTTAAATTAGGCTCAAGAGGAAGAGAAGAATCCATAACAAATTGAGCTGATTTGGGAGGAGAAGATCACAATTTGACCCAAAAAAAACCCAAACCCTAATCCCACTCCGCACCCTTGCAATTTTGCAACACCTAAAACCCTAATCCCAAACCTTAACCCTCAACCCTAACTTGCCTTATTTATATATCCCAGCTCTTGTCCTAGTCCTAAACCAACACCTAAACCCAATCGTAAAATCCCTAGCTCAAATTCCTAGTGTCACTACCTAAAACCCTAAAACCTAGGGTACCTTTTAGAAGCCTCTAACAATATCCTCACCACCTACATTTTTCTATCCCAAAAATTCCATGATAAATCTTATTAATCACCTAATAAAACCTAGAATCCAATCACATCAATTAGGCTCCCAACCACATCCCTCAATTATCTAATCAATCAAGCCTAATGTGAACACAATCAAGTGTGAACATGCCTACTTTCAAGGCAATGTCCAAGAGCCCTCCCACCAATGCCTTCATGCAAACCATCTCCAACACACCTCAAAGTCCATGTAAAACCTCAATCCCCAAATCCCAAAAATCCCATCACATCCAATCAAACCCAATCAGATATCTAAATTCCTAAACCTATGATTACATGTCATAAATGCCAACTCCAAGATCTTCCACAATCTAGACTCCACGCAACATGAAGCCCACCATGGTGTTCGCGTACAACATTCCTCAAGCCTCCACGAATTCCTACATGTAATCTATCCACTTTTTAGAATCACCATCAAATCCTAATCAGGATTCCCACTTTCCTAAACTACACGGCCCAAACCCAAATTCCAAATCAAGACCACCACGCCTTTGCATCCAAGAAATCCTCCTCCAACACCTAGCCATCCACCTACATTATATAAACCCCAACCCCCACCATGTTGAAAAGATTTTCCTCTTCCTCTTAATCTTCTACCTTTACAAGTAGCTTCCTCCTCCAACTCCAAAAACCCTAATCTAAGTCCTCCACCTACTTCCTCCATAGTTGCCACCTCTACCTCCACCAATTCTTCCATGTCTGCCCCCCTCCTTACCTACTTCCTCCACCTTCTAGTCATCCTCTTAGATCCATCATTCTCTTAGGTTTTCCCTTTAGCTAGGTAGCTTTCCCTTAGATCCACCTTCTACTTCATTTCCTTCAATTCCAACTTCTTCTTCTTCAAGTTTCCACACTAAGGCAACTATTCTCTCTATACTCCATCAAGCTTTCCTATAGTATGGGGGATGTGGCAAAGCTCTCCACCATCATCGCAAGGCTCCATCTTCATCGCACCTCCTTACGTCTATCCCTCTCTCTACTTCATCATCTTCTTCTCCTTATATTTCTTCTTTTGGTTTTATCGATTAGTGTAAAACTCTCTCTCTTTAGTTGCAATAAATTCATGTTTGTTTGCTTAGATCTCGTCTCTTTCCTTTATTAATTAGTTATCTTGCTTGCTTTCTTATATCAAAAACTCAAAAAAAATTAAAAAATAAAAAAACCAAAAGAAAGTGTTGTGTTGAGTGTGTTCTTCAATTTCACAGCCACCCAATTTTCGCATAGAATCACTTTTCAATTTTCCAAAAATCACCCCACAAAATATATAATTCCAAAAATCACCAAACTTCACCAGTAACTTAGAAAACAAGTTAGGAACATCTTTAAAAAATTTTGGTGTAAAAGGCGATTTCAATAGTTTTATAAAATTCGCATACTGTCAAGGGGTTTTTTGGAAAATAGAAACTAATTTTTCGGTACTGTTGAATTTTTACAAAATTCTATACACCTTGAATTTACACAAAATAAATTGTAATGGTTTCCTTAGTAAGGAATCTTAGGAAAAATTATAAAAAATTTAGAACTTCTTTAGACATGCACTTTGCACAAGGGATCTGAATAGCTAGTGTACCTTGATCTCAGAGAAAATTTTCAGATAAATTTCAAAATATCTTTAAAAAATTCAAATATATTCATGCACACTTAGGGTTAGTTAGGAAGGAATCTAGCCAAAATCCTCACTGAGATACAACTTGGACTCTCATAAACAATGATTGTAATTCAATTCGAGTTCAGAGCTTAATTTAAGCGATCACATAAACCCATGCTAGAATGACTGATTTATCCTTAAGCGATTTTCGCGAGTCGGACTTAATTTTTTTTGTTTTATTCACTTTAGTGTTCATTAATTGCCATTATGGAACATGATCAAGAATAATTGTGATCCTTGTCACATCCTTTAAGTTTTAAAAAAGATGTTGCACTTTCAATTTTCTTTTCATAGTATCAAGACTTTGGATGTGACAACCGAAGTTGCATATCAAGGTACTGGATGTATGATAATGGTATTAAATGTTCGATAATGCAAAATAAGTCATCTGATATTGACATCAAATATCTGTTATTGTAACATGAATTGTTCCTGTTTGCTTAACCCTAATCCAACAATTGGATGTTTGAATCAAATGTTTTTTTTTTAAAACAAAAAGGAATGCTATCGTGCTACGATGCCAATCAGGGAGAGCATTTTGTTCATAAAAAATAAAGCAGGATCTTACAAAATAGATCCTCACATACGTATGAGGGACCGGCACACATTTACAATTTGTTTCACACATACCGGCCTCTCCTGAAACAAAAACTCATTTGTCGCTCTCCAAACACACCACATCACTACCGTCATATGAATATGCAGCTTATCACGTATCAAAAAGTTATGCCATAGAATATCCCACATGGGGAGCGGTTCCCTGCATACTCTTCTCTAAATCGCATCATGAACCACACGAGGAAAAAATGTGAGCAGAGCTATCGGTGGGAAATCCACAAAGCAGGCATGACTGTAAGGCAATACCCATCCTCCTATGTCAGAGATCCCTTGTAATCAATCCATCCCTCCTGCATAGCCACAGAAAAATTTGGACTTTAGTTGGGATCTTCAGCAGCCATAGTTTCCTAGCTATTAGATCAGCCTCCTCAGAAATAGACCACATCAGGATTTTTTCATATGCCCGGGCTGGAGTGAAGATCCCATCCCATCTATAGCTATCTTCTAAACCCGCCATTGGCCTAAAGGCCATCAAATCTAGCTGCAGGCACATCTTCTCCTCCCAAGTTCTTGTGCCTTCTCTGCTTGACTCATCCCCATCAATCCGCTAGTTCTCCTCCAGATCAGACCAAAACTTGCAAACCGTGTCCCATTTATTTGTAGTAGCTGCATAGACTCTTGGATACACATCCTTCAGTAGTCCTAATGTCGACCATTCCTCTTACCAGAACTTGAAAGAGCACCCATCACCTTGGACCGGCTGAAACATCTGCCAATTGTTCCTCAGTGCTTGTACCACAAATTTCCGGAAAGGGGACTGTTTGAATGGCTGAAGTCGGTTCAAAAAGCTTTGAGAACTGCCATAATTTTCTTTAGTAAGGACTGCCCAGTTCTTATTCTAATCATTAAGTAATCTAATGGCCCACTTAAGAAGTAATGCATCATTGAATTCTTTAAGGGATTTTATCCTCTTTCCACCCTGTTCTTTTGTCATACATAGTTTATCCCACTTTAGGGGTTGTAGAAATTTACCTTCATGGCTTGCTCCCTTCCAAACAAATTGTTTCCACATCATATCAATGCGCTTTCAAATGGACTGAAGTCCTTTGAATTCCAAATAAATGTTAGATAATTACTTTGGTGAAATCAGACATCAGATAATACGGTTAGACATCTGATTGCTGAAGAATATTAATCTGACTTCTAGACTTGTTGGCTTAATGTCTTGGACGTTCGATAAAGGTTATTGGACATCTAGACAATGTTGCAACCCTGATTCTAAATGAGTTTATGACCTGAAATCGAATTGGATTCGATGTGACCATTGAGGAAAAATTAGATACGTATGTTGGAGAACATTCGTTTATTTTTTTGAGGCTTTTGTGATTTTGTTTTTGATTTTGAATTAATGTCTGTTCTTGTGGATATGATCCTTATAAAGATAGGCGTGTAGATTTTTCAAAATCAAACAAATCGAAAAAATATTTTGAAAATTAATTTCAGAATTAATGTGATTAATTTTTGGATTAAGTGATTTCAAAAGAATAGGATGCCCATTACATTCCACACAATTTCAAATTAGGATTATAAGTAGTAAAATAACAAACTATGCTCACTTGATTAATTAGTAATTGTAGGAGAATTTACAATTGCATCCCTCATGTGACGACTCAAGTTCCTCCAATCAACGAGACTTGAGTCACTGTGTGCTAACAACCAGCACAACCTGACCACAAAATCGCTGTCACCCAGCACATAGTTATAGAACATCAATAACTAAGCATTCATTCATAATGCATTAAATGAAAATAAATAAAGTGATGACAACATGATAAATTTCACCACAGAAAGCAGAAGAGTAAAAAGTGCTCAAGTGCTCATACAATCACCAAAAGACATAAATTAAAAGTCTAACAGCAGAAAGGAGCAAAACTAAGGAGCCACTGGCTCAGAACGGATCGTCTTCTCAAGTAGGACCTAGTTCTACAGTAGATAGACCAACGATAGCCACTACAACCGACTGCTAAGCAATACCTGAGTATTGAACTCGAGAAACTCGTCAGTAAAACTGAGTAGAGTAGAACAACTATATCAAGTACCAATAGTGACAAGAGTAAAAGAAAGAGGGCATTGTATCAATAGTTAATTCATTTATGAATTATTACTTACCAATTCCGTTTATGCATTTAGCCTACATTATTATAGTTCAGAATTCGTCAATCGATGTCTTGGGGCATGAGATGATCTTGTGTAACTTCCTGCAATGCAAGATCGGTATAAGCCACCCTCCTAGCTGGGAAGATGACTTGTACCATCGAGTAGCCATTCTCCGTCACCCTGGGATCATTGCAGAAAGGGGTGGCGGCTACGTTGTATAGCATGAACACGTACAAGCACTATGTACGCTGAACCATTGATAGCTGATGACCCACTGACTAGCCGAGAAAGAAATTGCTCCCAAACCTCGAGCCACGCATCCCGCTATCTTAATTGGTTGCTAAACCTAACCAAAGAGTCATAGGGAGGCCAGCAGCTCCCTAAACTAGCTCATAACTGGTTTAACAAACCAAAACTACAGCCAAATTCGGCAAGTAGCAGGCTAAAACCAGTTATCCATCCTCTAAGTCTCGACTAAACCGTCGTATTGATTATTTAATCAATTCCAAATAACTATATCATTTATTGTCATCAAACCAAACCATACAAACAATTTCACATTATTAAGTTTAGGATTAAGAGATATTCACATTATCATCCAACTTATCAATTTACAGATAGTTTATGCCAGTGGTCCCATCTTATTTAGCAATTAACAAGCACAATAGAACTTGTTTTATGGAAAACATAGTTCGTTTCATGCATGCGATAATAAGGGTACACGAAGTACTTAAATCTTAATTATTCTCTTAGAATCTGATTAATTCACATTAAAGTGCCCAAAATCGAAATAACAATTCAGAGAGGTTTTCGCAGCGTAGATCGCGTAAAAGATCAACACGTTGTAGTATAGTGCAAAATACATCTCATGCAAATAATTAATGAAACTAGTGAGTTTCGGTCGATCACAGGGAGGTAGAAAGCACTTTTGATTTCATGCGTTTATTTCAAATATAAAGGCTAAGTAAAAGGAACAATCAATCACAATATTTATATCACAAGAAGAGATTGAACATAAACTGGATACATGTATTTGAATAAAACATAAAATAAATAAACTACTGTTGTAACAAAACAAGGGCACCACAGGTGGTTCGTGGTGGCCTTTTGGAGAGGTTGAGAAGAGCAATAACGATCCGTCGGGGTGGCCCAACGGATGCTTCAGACGGAGATGTCGAGCCAGATGCAGAGAGGACGGGAAGAAGAAGAAAGAAAGGTTAAAGAAGGAGGAAGAAGAAGAGATTGAAGGGAATGCCTTCAAAGGAAGGCCCTTTGAGCTCTTTTTATAACTTTTGTAGGGGGTAAAGAAGGCATTTGGCCCCCTTAATCTCGTGCAAAAGCCTTCCAAATCCTTCCTTTTCCCTCGGTTCGCTCTGATGCTGCCACGTGGCACTCCGTGGAGTGTCGATCCTCCATCGTATGGTTGTAGATCGCCCGTGCGTGCCCTTCGCATTTTAGCCTTCGTCGCTCGCCTCTTTTGAGCACTTCAACCTTAGCCATCCGATCTTACAATCGGACAGCTTACGCGCTCTTGCCTCGCCTTCCTAATCTCTTAAAACATGTGCAATCGCGTGTCGGCCCACGGTGTGCTCTGATCGCGCCACGTGGTTGCGCCTTTGCCCTTCGATCGCAGAATTGCACCTACACATGCCCACACAGCCAATGCCGCTTCAATTTCGCGCAACGTAGGGTTCAAACCTGCATCCCGCGCTTACTCGCGCACGCATAAGCCAACGCACTACGCAAACCTTTTGTTATATATATTTGTTTGTTTCTATTTATGCTTATCCGATCTGGGCGGGCGACGTGTCGCTCTCGTGGCCATTGGATGAAGATCCAACGGTCCACAACGTGCGGTGCGTCCTTCTTAGATGGGGTGGTGGTGAGGGAGTGGTTGTGATGGTGCCATGTGGCTCCATCATGGCTGTTCATCTTCTTTTCCTTGTATCTGGTGATGTAGGCCTCCGATTGAATTGATTTCTACGCCGTTGGGCTGCGAACATCGATCTAAATCTATCTGTGCGGTTGGATTTGTCATCTAAGGTCTGGATCTTCTTTAATTTTCCCCTGGGCTCTTGATCTTCTATAGATTTCCTAGGGTTCTACGGGGGTCTGATTGATGCGATCTTCGAAGCATTGGACTCCCGTTGTAGTTCTAAACAGATCCATGCGGTTGGATCGGTCATCCGCAGCTCGAATTACCTGCAATGAGTCATACCTCTCAAATAGAATAGTTTTATGCATAAAACACATATATCAACTACGATGTAGAATATGATGCATATGCATGCAGAATGTTCATGTTAAGCTGAGTTCTGGCTTAATTCAAGCGAATTAAGGCCTATGATTGCTGTGTAATCATACCCCCATGTCTAAATCTTGCTAGTCCCTAGCAAGTGCAAGACTAAATGCATTTATCAAGAGTTTAACTAAAGGTTTATTTCTTTTTGTTTCATTCAAAAATTCAGAATCCAGATAACTCTGTACATATGATGTTGTAGCTTCTGCAATGGATCAAAGCGAAGAGTCGATACACATTTAAAGTTTGTATTTGCCCCCTAGTAAAATTCTTTTGGGATAGGTAAACCTCTTCTCTTGGGGATACAAAATATTCTCTGATTTTTGCCCTGATTTTTGGCTTAAGTAGAAGACGTCTGAGTTAACTGGATTTGTATTTGGTGGCTCACTCGCTTCTGGTGCTACATAGAGACTAGTATTTTAGAATCTAGATTATTAGATTATTGAATGACTTAACATAGAGAAGGGCTGGAAAACTGTACTCTGTTTAATCTTTTATACGTTTTCTTTTCTCTCTCTCTCTCTTTTTCTTCTTCTTGTTTTTTTTTTTTAAGCTCACATCTTACCCGATTTATAACCGTATTTAGTGGTCTTACATGGCATTACACTTTAATTAGGTTCTGATAACCCTACGACTAAGTTAGACTCCTCAGAAATACAGAAAAATAAGTTTAGGCTGTATTTGGTGGTTTATGAGGGTGGTAGGTATTTTTGTCTCAAAACATTTTGACTTACATAATTTAAACTCCTTAACATAACATTTTTTTCTTTTTTTTTTTCTTACAAGCAAATATCCCTTTTGTATGCTTATATATATATATATATATATATATTTGTTGGCACAATGCCGTTACCAACATAACATAATGCAACAATTCAACACGACATACATACTTTTATTCATGAGGCATTATTTGGGATTTTTGGGGGTGACCAAGAGGATCTTGAGTGGCTTATTTGGTGGAAGTGCCTACACTTGGCACCGGGTAGGGAATGGTTAAGACGACGTATTTCTGACCTTGACATCATTACCCTCCTTTAGCCGAGGATTCCGTAGAGGACGGTCGTGACCATACACCTCAGTCATAGTTTTATCAAAACCCACTCTCTGTGTTTTTACCTTATTTGGTGGCTCTCGTATGGAATTTCTCACAGATGTAGTGCGCAAGAACTGAGAGCAAAAACTATGCCCATCTCCAAGTATCATTATTCAATTATTAAAGATTAAAGATTCCTTATACTAGCCTTAGAGCACTAGTAGACTCTCTACTCTCATCTCACGTATGTTTTGCTGGATCTACTAGAAGATGGTTCACTTGACTCCCTGATTGTTGTCCAAGGGTTTAGGAGAAGAAGCAATGCTTCTTCTCGACAAATTAGAGATGCCTATCGGTTTTCACAGTGGATCCATTGCAAATTCTACATGCAAGTATGAAATTATACCGGATTCTAAGTCTAGGAATCTACTAAAGAATAACTCTCTAGTAAAACATCTTGATAAAGCGATCTAATCCCCCAATTGCTGGTAGAAAATTTTCAGTTTTTATGGACTACCCCCCCATGCCTAAGTGTTTGCATGTCCTCATGCATGAATAAAAGAAATAAGGTCAGGTGCATATGGATAGAAATCACCTGTAACTGCTTCTGAGTTGTCATTGAGCTCATGTCATTATTGCAATACCATACACAATATGCAAAACAATATGCAAAACATTATGCGTAAATGAAATATGCTATGTATATATGATATGTATATATGTATACGTGCCGAGTTTAACGCCTCCAACTGGGCAACTCATCAGTCATACGTCCTCAAGAAGATGTATCGTTTCGTTAGCAGGAGGAGGTTCCCGAGCAAAGAATGGTTTGAGGCACTAGCCATTAATCGTAAAAATTTGCCCAAATTTCGGGTCTCTAATTTGGACCGCCCCGTTAGGATACGAGTGGACCACCAGGAATGGCCCAGTTCACTTGAACTTGAGCTTTCTCGTAAAGAATTTGAGTCGGGAGTCAAACAACCAAACCTGTTGGTTTGGTGGGAACTCCTTCCTCCGGATGTGTCGATCATGGAAAGCTTTTGTCTTGTCTTTGTACATTTTTGCATTCTCGTAAGCTTCGCACCTAATTTTCTCTAACTCATTAAGCTGGAGCTTTCTTTCATAACCTCCGGCCTCGAGGTTAAAATTACACTTCTACACCACCCAAAAGGCACAGTGCTCCAGCTCCACAGGAAGGTGACAGGCCTTTCTATACACCATTCGGTATGGCGACATTCTGAGCGGGGCCTTGTACGTGGTCCGATATGCCCATAGTGCATCAATCAATCGATCGGACCAATCCTTCCTGTTAGGTCTAACCGTCTTTCGAAGGATAAGCTTGATTTGACGGTTTGATACTTCAGCCAGCTCATTGGTTTGTGGGTAATATAGGGTAGAAATGCGGTGCTGCACCCCGTATTTTTTCAATAATGAACTGAAATGGGCATGGATGAAGTGGCTTCCCCCATCACTTATCAGGGTGTGGGGAACTCTGAATCTCGCAAAAATAAATTCCCGGACAAAGGATATAACAGTCTTATGATCATCTCATCTTGCCGAGATAGCTTCTACCCACTTTGAGACATAGTCTACTACGAGGAGTATGTACTCAAAGCCATGGGAGTTTGGGAAGGGGCCCATAAAGTCGGTGCCCTCGACGTCGAACACTTCTACGATCGGAATGGATTGGAGAGACATCATATCTCTGCGGGTCATAGAACCGACTGCCTAGCATCACTTACAACACTTGGCAAACTCGTGTGTTTCTCTGAAAATGGTTGGCTAGAAAAATTCCGACTGCAAAATTTTTGCAGCGATTTTTCGGCCTGAGAAATGAGCACCACAAGTATCGCTGTGGCAGAAGGATAACCTACTAGAGATTTCCAAATTAGGGGCACATCTACGGATGATCTGTCAGCCCCAATGCGAAAGAGCAATGGGTCATCCCAAAAATAGAATTTAGCCTTTGATATAAATTTGAGCTTTTGATCCTTGGATAATCTCACAGGTAGCCTGCCTGTGACAAGATAGTTTGCTACATCAGCATACTAAGGAAACTCAATGGAGTTGATAGATAGTAGAGACTCATCCGGAAATCGGTTTGATATGGGCGGGGAGTACGGAATGTTGTCTGGGTCAAGCCGAGACAAGTGGTTCGCTACAACATTATGTGCTCTGGCTTTGTCATGGATTTTGACATTAAACTCCTACAAAAGAAAGATCCATTTGATAAGGCAGGGTTTGGCGTCCTTCTTTGCCAACAAACGTCGAAGGGCGGAATGGTCAGTGTAGATGATAACTTTGGACCCGAGTAAGTATGACCTAAAATTCTCCAACCCGAATACTACGGCTAGCAATGCTTTCTCAGTGACTGTATAGTTACACTGGGCCTCATTTGGCATTTTTCTAGTGTAGTATATTACAAATGGATGGTGCTCCCAACACTGGCCAAGAATGGCTCCGACAGCGAAGTCGAAAGCGTCACACGTCATCTCGAAGTCGAGTGACCAATCGGGGGGTTGCAGAATAGCCGAATTGGAGATAGCGCTTCACAAGGTCTCGAAAGTGCTGAGACATGAGGAGTCGAACTCAAAGGGCGTGTCGGTCAGCAGAAGATTCATTAATGGACGAGCAATTTTTGAGAAATCTCGAATGAATCTTCGATAAAATCCGACATGCCTTAAGAATGATCTAATTTTCCTAACCGAGCTAGGCAGAGGTAATCGTGAAATGATTTCAAACTTAGCTCGCTTGACCTTGAGTCCATCAGAGGAGATCCTATGACCTAGCACGATGCCATCCCTCACCATAAAATGGCTTTTCTCCCATGAAAGTACTAGGTTAACCTCTATACATCTCCTCAGGATTTTTGTAAGGTTATTGAGACATGACAAGAAATCGTCTCCAAACATGGAGAAGTCGTCCATGAACATTTCTACGCAGTCCCCAATCATGTCTGAAAAGATGGCTATCATGCATCACTGAAAGGTAGCTGGTGCATTGCAGAGGCCGAAAGGCATCCGCTTAAAAGTGAATGTTCCAAAGAGACACGTAAAAGTCGTCTTGTCTTGGTCTTTCGGGCTGATTGCAACTTGATTGTACCCGAAGTATCCATCCAGAAAGCATAAGAAACTATGCCCGGCTAGCCGTTCTAGAATCTGCTCAATAAAGGGCAAAGGAAAATGGTCCTTTTTGGTAGCCAAGTTTAGTTTCCTATAGTCAATGTAGACCCACCAAGAAGTCGTGGTGTGGGTTGGGATGGATTCGTCCAATTCATTTTTGATTATGGTGAGTCCCGCCTTTTTGGGCACTATCTAAATGGGACTCACCGACTGGCTGTAGGAAATTGGATAGATAATGCCTTCTTCCAACCATTTAATGATCTCCTTCTTGACAACCTCCAACATATTTGGATTTAGGCGTCTCTGAGGTTGTCTCGACGGTCTCACCCCTTCATCAGTATAGATATGGTGAGTGCAATATGAGGGGCAAATTCCTTGGAGATCGGCAATGCCCACCCGATAGCAGCCCTATGTGCTTGCAGAACGAAGATCAATTGGTGTTCCTGATTCGAAGTCAAGTGAGCATTGATAATCACAGGATATGTCTCACTTTCTCCCAGAAACACGTATTTGTGCGAATCATGTAAGGGCTGCAACTCTAGTAGTGGAGGGTGAGTAGGAGGGTTGTGCAGGGGAGGGGAGGAAATAATAGCGGAAATTTGCTGATCCTAACTAATGAAGAATCCGCCTGCAGTGGTCATGTAATCCTGTCTTAATATATTCATGCTAGATTGGACAGGATAGTCCAGATCAGGTGTGTTAAGAGTAGATGAACACCCATGACAACCAAATCCATGGGACGAAATGTGTATATCATTAGTCTCAGTCCCGTGTGGATTGCAATCAAAGACCCGTGATAGTGAGGATAAATGTGCCATTAGGTCGCTGCAGAGGAGCCCAATGTTCCTACAGAATGCTGAATCTTCATCTTCACTATCCTCCTCGATCAAATCATAATCAAAGTTCTTTGATGCCCTGAAAATGTCCAGTCTAAGCTTTTCGTTTCCCAGGGCAATCTCCATGCACCCTGATGCACAGTTGATGTTTGCGCGGGCGGTTGCCAGAAACGGGCTACCTAGAATAATCAGTGCATCACGGAGATTAGGAGGAACCTGCATATCAAGAACAAAAAATTCCACTGGAAAGCTGAATCCTTGAACTTTTACGATCACATTTTCAGCCACCCCCTCGGTGTTTTTCCCGATTAGTCAGCCAACTGTATGGTAACCAAGGTGGGTTTTAACTCACTAAATCGAAATCGATCAAATATTGCAGTGGGAGTTAGGTTGATGGACAACCACAAGTCAAGAAGGGCCATATCGAATGGAGAATCCTGCAATAAGCAGGAAATCAATGGTGTGCCTAGGTCCTTCTTCTTGGGTGGTAAGTCAGCTAAAATAACTACACTGGCTTCCTCAGATAATACTGCTTGTCGTCTGATCCTTTGCTATTGCTTTGGAGTACAATAGTCCTTAAAGAACTTAGGAACAGCTGGGATGTGATCTATCGCTTCGAGGAGAGGGACCTGAATGTGAACTTCCTTGAACATAGATTTCAGGTCCTCGAAATTCCGCGTGTCCTTTTTTCGTGTTGAATCTCGTGTTAGGGCTGCGGGAAAAGGGATAGGAATTTCAGGGTCTAGGGGCTTCTTTCCCTTATCTAATGAAGGTGGCTTGTGAGGGGAAGAGGGTTGTGAGTCATCTCGTGGTATAGCGTAGGGAAAATCGTTACCCGCTTGCCTAGGTAGCAGGTCCTGTGTTATCTTTCTGCTCCTTAAGGTGACAGCTTTTGCATCGGCGTGCTATCCATGTAGGGGCATTGGAGCAGGTTGGTCTAGATACACAGGGTTTGGCAATAGAGGTGGCTGATGGAGCCCATAACCAGAAGGTGCGGGAGGTACTTGCATAACAGCGTGTGCTTGCCCCTATGGTGCTTGGAATCTAGGCAGGGTGCCCTGATTCTGCACATATCTCGGGTTTGGGACAGGTTGGGAGGGTAAAGCTCCCTGTGATCTATGCTCCTGCATCATCTGGTTTTGCATGTTCTGTATGCTCTATATTTGGTCAGCCATTGCCTTCATTATTTGGAGGTTGTCATGAGTAGATTTCCGAATTGATGCCTGCAATTCCTCCTTCAATGACTCCAAAGGGTCGGCCTGCTTTGGAGGGTAGTTGGCAACTTGGTGCAGCGGCTGATAGATAGAGCATGTCTGTTGCTGCTGAGATGGGAATGGATGCTGCCTTGGATATGTGTTCTGCGCATTCCCGTATTGTCTGGTCTGGTAGTGTGAACTTGACTCGGTCTCTGTAAATTACCAGACCAGGTGAAATTGGGATGCTGGTGCCAACCAGGGTTATATGTTTCAAAATGCGGGTTGTTACGCCCGTATCCCTGAATGGCATTGGCATCTTCGTATGCTGAAGACTTCTTAGATGCAAATTCATCAAAAGAATACGCACTTGCATCATCATGTGGTGCGTAACCCTGATTGTATGGTGCTAGATCCATATTGTTCACGGGTTCCTGGTATGCAGGATCCCACGAAGATGGAGAGAAAACATCCCTAGTAATCGGATATGTACGGGTAGAGGGGGCTCCAGATGCTTGAGAGGAGTAAGATGGAGCAGTGTTGCTAGTAGATGTGGATCTCGCTCGCATTAATTCATCAAGCTTCTTATCGAGCAGATCCACCTTATCCAGCTTTTTGGTGATAATGTCCATGTCGGCTAGGGCGGACTCGGCTTGAGCTTCGTGGACATTAACTCGTTGCTGTCCAGGTCACTGGAACTGGTTCATTGAGGCGGCGTTCATTGAGTTCTCTGCTGAGGACTCAAACAGTTCAAATGCGTTGTTCTCATCCTTCATGAGAAAATTCCCACCGCTAGATGCATTGGCCAGGTACCGATGTGTGTTATCCAGCCCATGGTAAAATACTTGCGCAAGGTGCCATTTGGGTACACCATGGTGTGGGCACTTCCTGAGAAGATCATGGAATCTGTCCCAGGCGTCATGTAGCTTCTCTCCAGGGCCTTGAGCAAAGGTTGTGATTGCGTGCCTCATGGCATTTGTTCGACCGATTGGGAAGAACTTTTGGAGGAATTCGTGACATAATTCCTCCCAGGTTCCAATTGGCCTTTCGATGGTCTTGAACCAATATGCAGCTTTATCCTTGAGAGAAAAAGAAAAAGCTTCATGAGAACAATTCCAATATCTATATTCCTAGGTTGAACTGACTCTGCAATCTGACTCAGGTCTTCGAGTTGCAGGAAGGGATCCTCATTTGAGTTTCCATGGAAATGAGTTTAAATTAGACTTATGATATTTAGCTTTAACTCAAATGCATCTCTACCTGTGGGAATCTGGACCTGAGGTGCTATGATTGTTGTTGTTGGATCATAGAAGTCTCGCAGTTGTTCTCTGCATGGTGGATGCTGCATCTTGTTGAGTGTCGTGAGAATCCGATCGATGCTCTGCTCATATTTCTGTTCCGTTTCCTCGACCTTGGCTTCCAGACGAGCCATCAGGTCCTGATTCTCAGGGTCCTAACGAATTCGAGGATCGGGATTAGCCATCGTAGCTAATCGGATGGAAGAAGGTTGAGAAGAGAGGTCGGGCGAAAATCACCTTCACCGCCTTGGGTTTGGCTCCCAAGGTCCTGCAACTTCAAGTCTTAATGACCTTCTTCCTTGCATACACCAACTCAAAGGGTTGGTGTAGTCAAGTAAAACAAGGCTATGGCCTAGTTAATCGGAGTGTTCCTTTAGATCAGATGACCTGATTTTTCGTTTAAGTTTGTGTTATTAAAAATTCAGCTAGAGACCAACTGTAAGGAATTCCCACTTCTCAGGCTAACACGACCAGTCTTGTTACAAGGGGACTACGAGGAAGGTTCTTCCTTCAGCTTTCACCTCTGGTTCCGCTACCCCGCAACCACGGTAGTTTGACATTGCCTTACAGGCTTAGTCACCAGGTTTTGCAAGAGAGGTTGGAATTACCCAGTAGTTTCAAGCCAAATGCAAGTTATTTGATGTATTTTCGTGAATTATTAACCTATTTTTTTTAATGTATTCGATGGTGGGTGGTCCACAAGGTGACTCGCCTCACCGACTAACTTTTGGGTTTGTGGGAGTCCAAGTTAGTCAATGTGGTCCTATTGGCTCATGCACTTCTAAGTTCTCTTTCAAATTGTAGACCACAATTCCAAAGTATACTTTAAGGTGAGATGGAATCCAAATGATTTGAAACTTGGCAAGAGGATTCCTTTTGCAATAAGCTTTTCAAAGAGTATTTTTCAAAAAATTTTTCTATTTCCAACAATTAGTTATGAATTTTTAGCTAACTAGGGGTCAAATCTAGGATTTAGACCCCGTGTTGGTATTTATGTTGGAAACTATATCAAATATGCTCCAAAAATTTTGTAAAAATATGATATTGAAATATAATTTGGTTATCTTTTACACCCCACAACTTTTGAGTCAATCTGATTTGTATGTTAGTCAGAATTAATTTTTAAAATTCATAAAAGTTCTATTTTCAAGAAATCTAACCAGTATGTTCTCCATGAATTTTTAAAAATTCTACAAAAGGAATTTCTTTTTGGAAAAAGGTGGCGTTAAAAAGATAATTTGAAGATCTAGTTGCAGTCCGAATTTCAGAATTTTTTAAGCATTAGAAACATGGGTATTGAATTTTAAAGATGACACTTACTTTCTGGCCAAATTTCTAATAGGAATGTGTGCACCTGATTTTCGCAGCACCCGCTTTTCCTCGTTCGCCGCTCCGTGTTATTTTTGCACACAAAAAATATTGTGTTATAGATAAAATCAAAAGTCGCCTTGCCTCCCAGCAATAGCACCAATTTGTTCGCAGCGTAGATCACGTAAAAGATGAACATGTTGTAGTATAGCGCGAAATACGTCTCGAGCAAATAATTAGCGTAACTGGTGAGTCCCGGTCGATCACAGGGAGGCAGAAAACACTTTTGATTTCATGCATTTATTTCAGATATAAAGGCTAAGTAAAAGGAACAATCAATCACAATATTTATATCACAAGAAGAGATTGAACATAAACTGGATACATGTATTTGAATAAAACATGAAATAAACAAACTACTATTGTAGCAGAACAAGGGCACCACGGGTGGTTCGTGGTGGCCTTTTGGAGAGGTTGAGAAGAGCAACAACGATCCGTCGAGGTGGCCCAACGGACGCTTCAGATGGAGATGGAGAGCTAGATGCAGAGAAGATGGGAAGAAGAAGAGAATGAAGGGAATGCCTTCAAATGGGGACCCTTTGGGCTCTTTTTATAGCTTTTGTGGGGGATAAAGAGGGAATTTATCCCCCTTAATCTCATGCAAAAGCCTTCCAAATCCTTCTTTTTCCCTCAGTTCGCTCTGATGCCGCCATGTGGTGCTCTGTGGAGCGTCGATCCTCCATCGCACGGTCGCAGATTGCCCGCGTGCGTCCTTCACGTTTTCGCCTTCATCGCTCACCTCTTTTGAGTGCTTCAACCTCAGCCATCCGATCTTACAATCGGATAGCTTATGTGCACTTGCCTCGCCTTCCTAATCTTTCAAAACGTGTGTGATCGCGTGTTCACCCGCAGTGCAGTTCTAATCAAGCCACGTGGTCACACCTCTGCCCTCTAATCGTGCAATTACGCTTGCATGCTCCTGCACAGCCAATGCTGCTTCAATTTCACGCAACGCAAGGCTCGAACCCGCATCCCACGCTTACATGCACGCGCTTGAGCCAACACATTGCGCAAGCCTTTTATAATATATACTTGTTTGTTTCTATTTATGCTTATCCGATCTGGGCGGGCAACGTGTCGCGCTCGTGGCCATTAGATGAAGATCCAACAGTCCACAGCGTGCGGTGCGTCCTTCCTAGTTGGGGCGGTGGTGAGGGAGTAGCTATGATGGCACCACGTGGTGCCATCATGGCTGTTCATCTTCTTTTCCTTGTATCTGGTGATGTAGGCCTCCGATTGAATTGCTTTCTACGCCATTGGGCTGCGAACATCGATCTGAATCCATCTGTGCGGTTGGATTTGTCATCTGAGGTCCGGATCTTCTTTAATTTGCCCCTTGACTCTTGATCTTCTGCGGATTCCCTAGGGTGCTACGAGAGTCTGATTGATGTGATCTTGGAAGCGTTGGACTCTTGTCGTAGTTCTGAACAGATCCATGCAGTTGGATTGGTCATCCGCTGCCCCGAATTACCTGCAATGAGTCATACCTCTAAAATAGCATAGTTTTATGCATAAAACACATATCAACTATGATGCAGAATATAATGCATATGCATGCAGAATGTTCATGTTAAGCTAAGTTCTGGCTTAATTCAGGCGAATTAAGGTGCAATCATAGTCTTGGACTTAGCAAAAGAGGAAACACATGCCAACTAATGCGATATACGCAAAGAACCTTACCAGACGGGCCTACGGTTACCCGGAAATGAGATGAAATCAAAAGAAGGGTAAACTACTCTACATAGTGTCACCGGGTGGTCACGGTGACTTTGAATCGTGCATACAAGGCTTAGGGGCAATTGCCATGCCCACCTCAAAATCCATGCACGCGTTGGGGACAAATCCTGGTTCACACGGACTGAAGATAAGGTAGGAATCACATAGGAACATTTTGATTTTTCACTTAGGAAAAAGTGGTAAAAAATGAAATTAAATAGCCCTAACACATAGTACGTGTCGAGACGATTCCAACAGTACCTTATTTGTTGAAATCTATGGTTGGGAAGGCCTTATTCGCTTGAAATAGAGTGAGGGGGTTGCTGAACCAACTGGTTCAGTCAGACCGGTCAACTGGTCCACGCATGCCCGCTCAAGGACACGTGGCAGGCACTGGTTCGTTGTGCCCACGGATCACCCTATGCATGCCTGCTGCGTCTCGATTAGGCCATGTGTCGCCGATCGGGATCGCAGCTACTCGTACGAGCTTCTCTTCTTTGCATAAACATGCGCGTAAGGCCTGAAGGTTCCCTACTACCAGGAGGGGTGACGTAATAAAATGCGGAAATAAATATATAAAGCAATATCACAAGAAATTAGCAATCACAAAAAAGTACACAGGTATTTTTAGGTGGAAACCCAAACCGGGTGAAAACCACCACCTAACCCTCTCGAGTTAGGATTTTCCGATCAACCAAGTTGATCAAAATCCACTAAACGAATCACTTTAAACGAGGGTGATTCAACCTCAGTACAACCACGCTACAAGTACGAGGGTAGCGTTCCTCAACCCCTTCTCTCCACGAGAAGGATTTTGTCCCACGAAGGAGACGGGAATTCGCAAAGCGAATACCCAACCAAAAGACAAAGATAAAATAAACAATAGTCCTATAGAGCCAACAAAATAATTAAACCTAGCTTCTATAGGAAATAGGAAACTCCCCTTTGCAAGGAGTGCGTCGACGATGACGCGGTGCGTGTGCCACGCGATGGCGCTACGTCGCTCTCGTTAACAACGCCGGGAGAGCGGGTGCGCAACGGTTGAATGCTCTCAAGAAAATGGAGCTTGAGCTTGGAGAGCAAGAGAGTCTTTTCTTTGGACACAAAAGGTTTGAAAGTGTATTGCAAGGTGTGTGTCTTAGTGTGTATATGTGTTTTTCTAAGTGTATCTCTTGTGTTTTTATGTTGCAAAGGCTCCCCTCTATTTATAGAGGCCTTAGGAAGGCTTTGGAAGGCTTGGAAAAGCTTCCATAGCCGTTGGGTGCAAAGCCCAAGAGAATCAGGCCGAAATCAGGACAATGATTGCATTTGACAGGGTTATCAGACGTCTAACTCTGGCATCAGACGTCTGGAAGGCCACTTTAAGACGTCTGATTCCAAGGTCAAACGTCTGATTCTATGCGGGTTTCTCCCTGACTTGAATCAGATCTAAACAGGGTTTTTGTACAAGTCCATCAGACGACATAGAGGACGTCTGGCACTAAGTCTGGACGTCTGGAAACCTACTTTTACGGTGGGAATTGATTTCCAAACGTTGCAACGGCTAGAAAATCTCTGAGAAGAGATTTTGGGTCAGCCGAGGCAAAACGGTCATTTATCAGACGTCTGTAAAGTCCTATGGACGTCTGATAAGGCTCTAACGGTCATAATCTTGAGTGTCTTCTAAGCCAGCCAACGGTCCACTAACTGGACGTCTGGCAAAGTCATCAGACGTCTCCTAAGACGTCTGGTATAAGGTCTGGACGTCTGAATTCATCAGACAGAACTAACTATGTCCAGCCTAACAGTTATCAGACGTCTGAAACAACAGTCAGACGTCTTAAAATCCTTTATCAGACGTCTGATTCGTGAATTAGACGTCTGGAAAGTCAGTTTTAACCCTATATTGGTTTTCTAAGTGTTCTACAGAAAACCTACGTATCCTAGGGTTGTGCAGGTGTTCCTAGGACTACTGTTAGGGTTCTTTGAGGCTCTTTAACATAATGTCTAAGGAAAATAAAGAGCAAGAAAATAAATACAAGAGATACATGAAAGGATAAAAAAGAATCTATCCTATTCTTCTTGTCTTCCATCTCCAATCTTTCGCTCCACGCGAACCTCCTCTGTTTTCCGTCAAGCTCCTCCAATCCGTCTTGGATGCGAGCTTGAACTCCGTCTAAACACGTCCACATTTGCAATTGACCTGAAATCTAGGACTCAAATTGCAAATGTTAAATAACACGTGTTTTGTTATCATCAAAACAAATGATCGTGGTGCTCTAGCACCAACAAGGCCTTCCCTTCACGCGACACTTATCGATTATCAGGCGCATGTCGCTAGATCTGATGGCTTATGCTTGCCACCACCGAAGCCTCTGCGACAATTGCAGAGGAGAAGCCTAGGGTTTTAGAAATCATGAATAGGTCCCTAGGATTTTTGAATTAAGATTTTAAGGAGAATCCTAATTATTTCCTTTAAAATTCTCTTACTTTTTGGAGGCCTTAAATCACAAATGGCAGCTCCAAACCCTAGGTAGGTCTTTTATAGACTCTATGGTTGATATAGGTTTGGGCTTAGTTTGGTAAATTACCTAATTTACCCCTAGGTTTGGTTCACCTTACATTTAGGTCCTTTTCAACTTGTTTTAGTCACCTTAAGTTATACACGTCAGATTCACACGAAAAAGCATTGTTGGAAAGCTTGCGAGGAATCCAACGATATCATACATGGTGCCCTTTTGATGAGGTTTGACTAAGGGTTGACTCAAAATGTGTGTTTTTGGTAATTTCAAGAGGTGTTTGTACTTGTACTAAACTGCGACTGTGTGTACAGGTTCGAATTGACTTGAACCACTCTGAAATGACTTAGGACCTGGATTTTGGGACATTACACCCCGACATGTGATGTTGTGATGGGTGTTATTTGTTTGCCACATTATTTCGTGATTTTCATGGTTTGATTATGGAATGATGATCTCATTGATTACAAGCATATAAAGTTAAGCGATTGTGAGTGGGTCAAGTTATTTTATTGTAATCCTTATAATTTAGGAGCCTTTACAAGTGATATAATTTTGTGTATGGAATGTTCTTATGTGGATGTGCTTGAAAGCATGAGATGCGATCTTAAACATGAAACATAGGATAATATTAAAATACGATTCTAATTTAGACTAGATCAAGTATTAGTTAATTTAATAGGATTAAATTGAACTTTTTCTCAAATCAAGACTAATTAAAATCACAGTAGGATGGGTTCCCTCATGTTCGAATGCATCAATGGATTAGTCATGGTGATGATGATTCATGGTCCTCGATAAGGCGAGGGAACTATAACCACAGGGCTATGTTGTTGAGTATGTTCCCCAAAGGGAGGGCATTAGCATAACATGCACGTGGCATGAGTCCACTCATTTCCCGAAAGAGATGGGTCGTACATCTATTCGCTTGGATGTAGTTCCAAGACCAAAGGTTAGGTGCATCTATGAGGCTCTTATATGTAGTCACACGCACACTTAGTGATGGTTGACACACATGATGTAGGGTACACTAAAGAACTGAATCATACAGATATGAAAGTTGGACTTGCAAGGTGGAAGTAGTTCCTGCTCTTCTCATTGAGATTATGTAGAGTGTCAAAGTAGATGCATTGTCTCATTGGAGAAGAGAATCTAATCTCACTTAAGGCATTAGGGTTGGCATGCCTCTTGGTTTGAGTGTTAGATACAAAATAACATTCAAAGTTGACTTAAAATGGGAAACTTTGTTTTCAAAATATTGAAATAAAGTTTATTTTCATGCGCTGGTTTTAATCAAGGTTTAATTCTTTTTAGATGACGAATCTCAACCCACTAAGTAAGCTACTCGAAAAGAATCAATTAACAAGCTCCAACTATATGAATTGAATTCATAATCTCAAGTTAGTTCTTCCTGCCAATTGCATAGAGTATGTGATCAAGGAGAATAAGCATAAGAATCCCATGCGAATTGGGATAAGGATAACACTCTTACCTGATGTTACATCCTAGGTTCATTCTCCATTATTTTTTAGAAGAAACATAAGGAGATGAGGGTTGCCCCTAAGATCTTGACGAGTGATGCTCCATCTAGATTGTTAGTTAATTAGGGGTAATTATTGCATCGTAGTACAGTATCGCAATTCAAACAGATGTCACTTATTTATATACAATTTTTACTGATTTTATTCCAAGTCGTTCATTAGGAGTCAGTTATTAACATAAACCACTCTCTATTATCCAAAAATCATCTTTTATTTAAAAAGTGTTAAGTTTATTTACAACAGAATGAATTAGAAATGAAAGAATGAACTAATCAAAGTCAATTATGTACAAAAATGAATGAATTATTGTTAATGACAATGCCTAAAAAATATACACAATGTAAAGGCATCAAAGAACTATTTTAAGTTAACTTTATTAATTATATACATGAATATCTAAGTATTAAAAACTAATTATATATACAATGATTAATGCCTTAAAACTATATAAAATATATGCACAAAAAGGATATATACTAACTATATCTAATTCATACTAAAAATGTGCATTAAATAGATTTACAATATATAAGTATATATACTAACTAACCTATATATCTATAATATATATACATCTATAATACTAACTAAATAAATATACTATACATATAAGTATAAAAACCTTAAAAACATATTTACAAAAGTAAGGTAAAAATAAAAGTATAAATACATATATACAATGTTCTATATATATATAACTCTTATCATACTAATATTTATTACTTATATAACATACTAATATATATAAACACTTAACACTTAAACACTAACACTACATTTACATACATACATGCATATATAATGTATGTAAAGAGCACAGTGCTCAAAAACATAAAAAAAGTATAAATTTATGACCACACGATTGATGAAACTGCTAGGTCTTATTTTAGTGGATTTAATTTCTGGTTTTGTTAATTAGTGAATTTTTATGATATTTTTGTTGTTAACTCTTTTTTCGGCAATCACCTCCGATCATCTCACGTTAATCTTGGACAGTTTGTTTGGTGTTGTACCCATCACCACACGGACAGGTATTGCGTATTACAAAGCAAGTTTCTTTAAATGCACATTTGATATAAGTCACAGCTCATTACAAATTGTATTATAATGCTCAAAAACCCCTATGACCTATATTTTTTTTATAGCCATAGTTGCTTTACAACTCTAACACATTGTATTATCTATAATACACATTAAATACAATATATGATGGATAATCACTTGACTGATTACTTAGATTGTATTACAACATGATTTACTCTGATACTGTTACAACTCGTACATGCATTTATTACAACTTATGTTGATCCTATTACATCGTTAAGGTTATTTGGTTACAAATAAAATCAACTTATATTACAATGGATTATCTAAAATATTACAATGTTTTGTTAGTGTTCTTTATATACGTTATGTCGTTTGTATTTATTAAATCAATTAATTTGATCAGAACCTACTATGGCGTACATTTATTGCATAGCCCCAATTGTATTACAACTTTAAATATGTTGTATCATCAATAATACATCATTAAATACAATATACAATGAAGTACCTGGCATCTAATTTTATATTTTGTATTACATTGTTTAGTTTAATGATGTTACAACTTGATCATGCATTTGTTACAAGATATGTTTTTTTCTAGTACAATGATAAAGCTTATTTGTTATAATCATATTCAAGTGTTATTACAAATTGTATATCATGCTGTTACATTATTTTTATTATGGTTTTAATACATATCATATATTAAATTTAAGCATGAAATTACATGTTACGTGTGATTAATATTATGAAAATAGTTGTATTTACTTTTTATTTATAATTTATTTTAATATTAATTGATTTGATTAGTTGCACCTTTTTAGGCATCAATTTCATAAAGGTATGAAAGATAATTATCCGATCGATCTTTTTTTGATGTTTTTGAGCACAATGCTCTTTAGATAGGTTCTCTCTATATATATATATAGAACACAACCCACGCCTAACACATATTAAATACTTAACACTCATGCTAACACAACATAGTACACAACACACTAAACACTTAAACACTTAAGTTAAATTTGGCCCAAAAAGTTGGTGGGCTTTTTGCACACCTCAATGACCCAAGTAGGCCGAAGCAAGTGCTACTGGGCCCACCCTATGGGGGAGGCTATGTCAATTATATTTCAGGCCCAATAGGCCCACAAATGCATGCAAACAAGCCCGCACAGACCCACAGGCCTTTCCTCTCTCTCTCTCATATATGGTCAAATGATATAGTGATGGGGAGTCGACCCCGTATATGGCCGGCAAGGCATGTAGTGCGAATCATTATATATGGTGCTGAGTGTTTTGTCGCTTCTGGTGTGTTACTGTAGCAGCAAATTAACGTCGCACTGCATGGATTTTTAAGGATTTTAGGCCATTGATTAGGTACTAATTAATTATTTATTTTACAATTAAATTATTATACGTGTAGCCAATGCATAGGGCTTCTTATTGGTGTAGTTAGTTTACCTTAATTAAATTTATAAATATATTTAAAATTTTTTGAAAAATACACGTTGAATTTATTGTTTATTTCTTAATTTTTTTTGAAATAGATTGTTTATTTCTTAATTAAAGTATAATTAAATTAATAAATTAATGGTACAATTGAATATTAATTTAGTTAATTTATATTATTACATGATTAATAAAGATTTTTAATTAAAATTTGCTAATTTATTTATATATTTACACATTTAAATACACGATTTTGTTAATATATACATAATTATACAAGATACATAGAATTTATAGTATCATTAGGGCCATAAATATATTGAAAATATTTTAAATTATAATATACAATATTACAACATAATTTATTTCAGTAGCTTATTAATTTACTAAACTACATTACATTAACTTAATATACCTAATTAACTTATATAAATAAATATAGATATATTATTGTACATAATAATTACTGTAAGTTATATGTTAAGTTTTGTATATGTTTCTACAAATATATACTAGTGTACATATATATAGTTATATATACATATAAGTTAAATACATATAATATAAATAATTATTCAATATACGTATATAAATAATACTATACCAAATAACTTATATAAATACTTATCTACATAAATAATATTCATATACATATTGTGCGTATATTTCACTTACTATATACAAATATTTTATTATTATATACAAGTATATACACTATATTTATTAGGTATTTTTGTGGGATTTTGGAGTTTTCCTGATTTTTTTGTTGTTTTTGAGTTTTGTAGAAATAGAGAAAGAAGCGAGGAAGTTAGGAAGGAGGAGAGAAGACTCTTTTTGAGCTTTTGTTTTTGAAATTTTATTTCTAAACTTGCAAGAAGTCTAAAATTTATATAGGTATGTTTTCCTAACTAAAGGACTCTAAATCTAAGATTATCTACATACACACCTCAAATATATACTGTAACGACCCGGTTCCCGAGTCCCTACGAGACACGAGAACCGGACCGACTCGACTAATCCCAAGACCTAGTCGTCCAACGAGGAAGTAACCAAAAGACAGTAAAATAAACCACATTCAGCATGAATATAACTAACAGTAAGAAAGTACAGCAGTACGGAAAGAAACTACTACAGTAGGTATCACCACAATAGTAGAACAACATTTATCATATAACAGGAACTGCAGGTAAAGAAAGTACAGCGGAAACAAAAACTACTCACTAGAACAGAAACAAAAGAGGTACAAAAGACTGTGGTAAACTCTACTGGACCCTACTCGGCCCAGCGTCCTCTGCAGCCATCGACCCTGGTTGCTCAACACCTGGTCCTGAAAAAGGTAACGAGTGTAACACGTCAGCAAAACGCTGAGTAGAGTGGCAAACTAACTAAAGGCAACAGTAGAGTGTACGGTAGCTGTTATGTTCTATTACTTCCTTTATTCACATCTTTCAATTTTTCTCACTATTTCATTTATTTCTCAGATCCTTTACTTGATCTCGAATGTCCTCGTGGGAACGATCTTGATTGCAGTCTTTTCCAAAAGTAGAAGTAGCACGTGGTGCTCTCCTGGCCGGGAGAGTCCCCCGTGGTGATCCTACCCTCAGTCAACCACCCCAAGGTCACTGACAGACGTAACGGTGACTACGGCACGCGCGATAAACGCACAGGTAGCTAGCCCACACTGGCACGCGGTCAGTCGTTTCCGTTAACGGGTGCGCCCAAAGCACAGCACGGAACCAGGGCAGAGCCCTCTCAGTAACAGGGGTCCAACCCCTCCACAGTAACCAAACCGGGGCCTTGCCCCTTCACAGTCCGCGCACCCTCGCCTGACTACCCTGGTTTGCCCTAGTGGGCCTAACAAGTTGGTGAAGGAGGCTAGCAGAACCCCGGGGCCTGTGGGGTAGCTAGTACTCTCCTAACACTAGTAGCTCTCCTCGGTACTACGTACGCGAGGGCCAGCAAGTCGGTACAGAGTGACCAGTCCTAACCCCGGGTCCCTGGGGTGGCTAGCTCCGCTCTGCACTAAACAGGGGGACAGTCGCTCTCCTTGGTACTCCGTACTCAAGGGCCAGCTCACTTCCCCAAAACTATTCCATTCACTTTCCAGGAGTTCTACTCCTACTTCCCCGTAGGGTTCCATCCTTTTTACTCAAGATCCAGGTTTCACTTCCCAGTTTCACATTCTTACAATCCATGTTCTCAACCTCGTTAGCTGTTCACAACAGGCAGCTGTTAATTCAAATTACAGGCAGCTTTATATTTCTTTCCATTTTCCAAGACTGCAGTATAGACATTCCACTAGTTTTCCATCCTAGGATTCATGTCATATCCTAGGATTTATCATACAATCTAATTTTCCAGCCCTAGGATTCATGCAACACCTAGGAGCTATCATTCCATACATTTCTCATTCCTAGGATTCATGCAACACCTAGATTCTAGTTAAGGTTCCATACTTTAACAGATTTTAATAGCTTAAGCCACTCTACCAGGTACAACGGGAGTAATGGGGGCGTGATCGGGAATCCCGCGTGCTTCCGCGACTCTCAAGATTGCAACTGAACGAGGTCCTATCACAAGGATCAAACACAAGGAGTGTCTCAAAATAGTGTATAGCTACTGTAGACGGGTAGAGGAATTAATTCTGAAAAGAATGCAACTCGAATCGCGGAAAACGGAGCCCGAACGGGCCCTAAACGGGTCGAAAAAGACGATACTGTGCAAAATCAGACGTCTGGAACTTCTTCCAGACGTCTTAAACAGTGGATCAGAGAATTACCTGTTCAGCGTGGTTTCCCAGACGTCCAGAAGTCTGCGGGGACGTCTGTCCTAGCTCCCAGACGTCCGATGGTCACCCTGGACGTCTGGAGGTCACTCCCGCCGTCTGGTACAACTTCCAGACGTCTGATTCGCAAAGGATGGCGAATCAGCGAACCTGCGCACAGCCAACTGCCTCCCTCAGTACGGTCGGTCGACAGGAAGGAAGAAGAAAGCGGAATACACACCTTTCAGACGTCGGTATGAGCTACCAGACGTCGTCCTCGCTGTCTGCCTATCAACCCAGACGTCTGATTCTGGAAATTTTTCCAGAATCAGGGCGCGACCCGGACTCTGCTCGCGACGCCGCCCGCGTCGCACCTCGCGCTCCTGCTGCTCAGACTGCAGCAGGTCCCTCTCCGCGTCGTTCCGCGCTCCCTGCGCCCTTCGCCGGCCGACCAAGCCGCTCCGGCGAGCTCGCCCTCACGGCAGAGCTCCGCCCTCGCACGCCGCACCTCCTCCGCGCTCACTGCAACCGCCGCTGCCGCCCTCACGCTCGCTCGCTCTCGCGCATAGGAAGGAGAAGAAGGAGGAGGCGGTGGAGACGGGAGGGGAGGCATGCCTTTTAAGGCCGCGCGAGGAGGAGAGAGGAGCGTGGCAGGTCGCCTGCAGCCGCAGAGAGAGAGAGGGAAAAAGAGAGAGAGAGAGGAATCGCGGGTCTACGCGCACAGGCGCGCAGACGAATCGTTCGTGCGAAAATAACTGATTTCCAGACGTCTGGAAACGATCCCAGACGTCTGGTAAGACGTCTGGCCCACCTCCCAGACGTCTTAAAAGATGTTTGGGGCACGCGCTCGTTACAATATAACAAACTCAAAGGAAGTTTCGTCCCCGAAACTTGCGCCAACTAGGGTGCGGGAAAAGACGTCCGAAAAACCATAACAAACTCAAAGAGGACCGAAGCCGGTCCGAAAAGACGTACCCGCGAAAAGCTCTGGGTACCGCTCCCGCATTGCCGCCTCAGGCTCCCAGGTAGCCTCCTCATACCGCTGGCTCCTCCACAAAACCTTTACCAGGGGTACTTGCTTTCATCTCAACCGGCGGACGGCTCGGTCTAGGATCTGCACTGGCCGCTCGGGGTAGGTCAGGTCGTCGCTCACCTCGACGCTCTCGTGACTCAGTACGTGGCTGGGATCGGCTACGTACTTCCTGAGGTTGGACACATGGAACACGTCGTGCACACCAGAAAACTGCGGGGGGAGGGCAAGTCGGTAAGCAACGGGTCCAACCCGCTCCAGGACCTCAAAGGGCCCCACGAACCTCGGCGCGAGCTTCCCTCTCACCCCAAACTGCTGTAAGCCCTTCATGGGCGAAACACGAAGGAAGACGTGGTCCCCAACCTCGAACTGCACCTCTCTGCGTCTGCGATCCGCGTAGCTCTTCTGTCTGCTCCTGACAATGCGGAGTCGTCTGTGGATCTGCTCAACTACCTCCTGACTCTGCCGGATCAACCTGGGGCCAACCTCCCACTTGGTCCCCACCTCAACCCAACTCAAGGGTGCCGTACACTTCCGTCCGTACAGAGCCTCGTAGGGAGCCATGCCGATGCTCGAGTGATAACTGTTGTTGTATGCAAACTCCGCCAGGGGCAGGTGCTCCTCCCAAGAGCCCCTCCAGTCCAGTACACAGGCACGCAAAAGGTCCTCAAGTGTCTGTATCGTGCGCTCAGACTGTCCGTCCGTCTGGGGGTGGTAAGCCGTGCTAAACCTCAACCTCGTCCCCAAGGCCTGCTGAAACTCAGCCCAAAACTGGGACGTAAAGCGGGTATCCCGGTCGGATACGATCTCCCATGGAACTCCGTGTAGTCGCACCACATCACGGATATACCTCTCTGCCAACTGTGCTGGTCCCAAAGTGACTCGGATCGGCAAGAAACGTGCCGTCTTCGTTAGTCTATCCACTATTACCCAGACTGCGTCGTGTCCCCGCTGGGTAACAGGTAAGCCCACCACCAAGTCCATGGTGATGCTCTCCCACTTCCACTCTGGCACTGGAAGCGGCTGAAGCGGCCCTGCAGGCCTCTGATGCTCGGCTTTCACCTGCTGGCACACTAAGCACTGCTGCACAAACTCACCCACATCCCGCTTCATCCCTCTCCACCAAAACTCGCGTCTCAAGTCATGATACATTTTCGTGTTTCCGGGATGTATGGTGAATCTGGAACCGTATGCGTCAGTCAGGAGCTCTCTCAACAGCTCCTCGTCTCTGGGAACGCACAACCGTCCCCTCAAGCATAACACCTGGTCTGTGAAAGAGAAGTCCCCTGGGTCCCCTGATAGTACTCTGTCGCGCAAAGACTGCAAGTACGGATCGGCCATCTATCCCGTGATGATGCGGTCTATCAGCTCTGGCCTGGTCTGCCATGTCACCGTCACTGCCCCACAGTATCCTCGTAACTCTAGAGGTCGCCAACTGCCCACCTCCTCCAAAAGGCTCCAACTCTGTAACTGTAGACTGGCCAAGTGTGCGGGCGCCTTACGGCTCAAGGCGTCAGCCACCACATTGGCCTTTCCCGGGTGGTAGGAGATGCTGCAATCGTAGTCCTTCAGGAGCTCCAACCAACGTCTCTGTCTCATGTTGAGCTCCTTCTGGTCAAAAAGATATCTGAGGCTCTTGTGATCTGTAAAAATCTCGAAGGTCTCACCGTACAAGTAGTGCCTCCAGGTCTTCAGCGCGAAGACAACAGCTGCCAACTCTAGGTCGTGGGTAGGGTAGGTATGCTCATGGGGCTTCAGTTGCCGCGAAGCGTAAGCGACAACATGACCCCTCTGCATGAGCACACCTCCTAACCCCTGCAAGGAAGCGTCCGTGTACACAACGAACCCGCCACTACTGTCAGGGATGGTGAGCACGGGAGCCGAGGTCAACCTCTCCTTTAGCCCCAGAAAACACGTCTCACAGGCGTCTGTCCAAGCGAAAGGCACGTCCTTCCGGGTCAACTGTGTCATAGGACGCGCAATCTGTGAAAATCCCCTGATGAACCGTCTGTAGTAACCTACCAGTCCCAGGAAACTGCGAATATCAGTGACTGAACGCGGTCTCTCCCACCTGAGCACTACCTCGACCTTGGCGGGGTCCACCGCCAGGCCGTCACCAGAGATCACATGACCCAAGAAGGTCACCTCCCTCAACCAGAACTCGCACTTGCTGTATTTGGCGTACAGCCTGCGTCGTCTCAGAGTGTCCAGAACCATCTGCAAGTGCTGTCCGTGCTGCGTCCGATCTCTAGAATAGATGAGCACATCATCTATGAAAACCACCACGAACTGATCCAAGTACGGTCTAAACACCCTGTTCATCAGGTCCATGAAAGTAGCGGGGGCATTGGTCAGCCCAAACGGCATGACCAAAAACTCGTAGTGTCCGTACCGGGTGCGGAAAGCTGTCTTGGAGACGTCGGTCTCCCTGATTCTCAACTGGTGGTATCCAGACCTCAAGTCTATCTTGGAAAACACCGTGGCACCCCGCAACTGGTCAAACAAATCATCGATCCTCGGCAGCGGATATCTGTTCTTGATGGTGACCCTATTCAGCTGTCGGTAGTCCACACAAAGGCGTAGGGTCCCATCCTTCTTCTTCACAAACAGTACCGGGGCTCCCCAGGGATACGCACTGGGCCTCACGAAACCTTTCTCCAAAAGGTCCTGCAACTGGGACTTGAGCTCTCGCAGCTCAAGCGGTGCCATCCTGTATGGCGTAGTGGAGATGGGGCTGGTCCCTGTTACTAGTGAGATCTCAAACTCGATCTCACGCACGGGCGGTAGTCCTGGTAACTCGTCTGGAAACACGTCGGGGAACTCTCTGACCACCGGGATGCTCCGGAAGTCTGCCACAGGGCTGGGCTCTGCCACCACACAGGCTAGGAAGCCCTCACACCCCTGGCTCAAAAGTCTCGCTGCCCGAAGTGCCGAAATGCACCTGAAACCTCCGTCCACTGGCTACCCGTGAAACTCGAAAGAAGGCAACTCCGGAATGGAGAAGACAATCTTCCTCTCAAAACAATCTACCAAGGCGTGGTAAGCGGACAACCAATCCATCCCTAGAATCACACCAAAGTCCTCCATCTGGATCATAATCAGGTCAGCTGGCAGGCTATGTCCCCCGATGCTGACCTCGCAACCCGTGTACACCTCCTCAGCTACAAACAGCTGACCACTCGGACCTCTGATTACGAACGGATTCTCTAACAGTGTATAATCCTGGTCCAAACTAACTACGAAACTGGCTGCGACAAATGAGTGCGTAGCGCCGGAATCGAAAAGCGTGTAAACGAGTCTGCCAGAAACTGAAACCATACCTGCTACCACGGATCTCGATGCTCTGGCGTCCCTGTGTGTTAGGGCGTTGATACGCCCCTCAACTCTAGGTGCGGACGAAGCAGCCACACTCTGCGTCGGACGGGTAGGTGATGGCCGGTACCCTCCTCGCGACTGCTGTCCTCCTCCTCGTGCCTGGGAACCGCGGCCTCCTGCACGCCCTCCAGTGCTCTGCACGGGAAGTATCTGCTAACCTCCTGCCCTAGATGGGCAGTCCCTCCTGACGTGGCCCGGCTGGCCACACTGGTAGCAGAGGGGAACCCGACTCCCGCCCTCAGTGAGTCCCTGCTGTCGGCTAGGCGGGGGTCCGGTGCTGGCGACTGGCCCCTGTCGAGGGCCCCCAAAGGCCACTGATGCCCTGCACAACGTGACGGCTCTCCTGCGGATGCCACGTGTCTCCGTTCTCGCCGGCCTTGTAAGAAGTCTGGCTGAAAGGGCCTCTTCCGCCCGCCGTCGGTTTCTCGCGCGGACGGGTTGGTCTCCTCGTAAGTCATAGCTGCCTCTACCACCCTCGAAAACGTCGTCATCTTCAGGGGTTTGACATACCCCCGGATCGCAGGCCGGAGCCCCTCGGTGAACCTCCAAAGGCGCTCCTCCTCAGTGGCTACCGCTGTCGCTGCAAAGCGGGACAGCTCCAAGAGACGCGTGCGGTACGCGCTCACAGTCGTCGTCCCTTGGCGGAGAGTGTGGAACTCCCGCCTCCTCTGGTCCTGCCACGTCTGGGGAAAGTACTGCTCGCAGAAGAGGGTGACGAAATGGTCCCACGTCGGCTCGTCCCTCTCCAGTCCCCAGACCGCCCTCCACCACCGGTGTGCCACACTCTCCAGCTGGTACGTGGCAAAGGCCACGCGGCACTCCACCGGGGGGCGAAGGGTGTCGAAGATCTTCTCCAGCTGCTCAAGCCAGTCCTCTGCCTCGGTCGGGTCCATCCCCCTTGAAGGAGGGGGGCTTCAGCTTTCGGAACTGTCCGAAAAGCTCGAAGTGGCGCTGTAGGGGAGGTGCTGGTGCACCTCCAGGCGAAGGTGCCTCGTGTACAGAAGTGTCGGAGGAAGGTGGGGGTGGCAGGGGCCCATCCCCTCCCTCGTGTCCAGCGCCGTGTCCGTCGCGTGGTCCCACAGAGGACTCCCCCTCTGCAACCCCAGGAGGAGGTGCTCGGGGCGGTGGGTGGAGCTCCTCTCGTACAATATCCCGTATCAGTCTGGCGAGGTCCTGGGCCTGGATGCCAGGGAGTGGTGGCTGGTCCACCGAGACGTCAACAACAGCACGTCCATCTCGCCGACCTCGCCCTCGGTCGCGCCCGCGGCCAGTCTCGCGACGAGGCATCTCCTGCGAGGAGACGCGAAACAAAACGGAAACGTCAAAACAGACGGTACCTAACAAAACTTCTAGGAGCTCATGTCAAGAGATATGTTGTGGTGGCTACTCTAGCTATAAACATGTGAATTGGTTATTTTCCAGTCAGTTGATTCACTTCTCTGGACGACCTTGCTCTGATACCATCTTGTAACGACCCGGTTCCCGAGTCCCTACGAGACACGAGAACCGGACCGACTCGACTAATCCCAAGACCTAGTCGTCCAACGAGGAAGTAACCAAAAGACAGTAAAATAAATCACATTCAGCATGAATATAACTAACAGTAAGAAAGTACAGCAGTACGGAAAGAAACTACTACAGTAGGTACCACCACAATAGTAGAACAACATTTATCATATAACAGGAACTGCAGGTAAAGAAAGTACAGCGGAAACAAAAACTACTCACTAGAACAGAAACAAAAGAGGTACAAAAGACTGTGGTAAACTCTACTGGACCCTACTCGGCCCAGCGTCCTCTGCAGCCACCGACCCTGGCTGCTCAACACCTGGTCCTGAAAAAGGTAACGATTGTAACACGTCAGCAAAACGCTGAGTAGAGTGGCAAACTAACTAAAGGCAACAGTAGAGTGTACAGTAGCTGTTATGTTCTATTACTTCCTTTATTCACATCTTTCAATTTTTCTCACTATTTCATTTATTTCTCAGATCCTTTACTTGATCTCGAATGTCCTCGTGGGAACGATCTTGATTGCAGTCTTTTCCAAAAGTAGAAGTAGCACGTGGTGCTCTCCTGGCCGGGAGAGTCCCCCGTGGTGATCCTACCCTCAGTCAACCACCCCAAGGTCACTGACAGACGTAACGGTGACTACGGCACGCGCGATAAGCGCACAGGTAGCTAGCCCGCACTGGCACGCGGTCAGTCGTTTCCGTTAACGGGTGCGCCCAAAGCACAGCATGGAACCAGGGCAGATCCCTCTCAGTAACAGGGGTCCAACCCCTCCACAGTAACCAAACCGGGGCCTTGCCCCTCCACAGTCCGCGCACCCTCGCCTGACTACCCTGGTTTGCCCTAGTGGGCCTAACAAGTCGGTGAAGGAGGCTAGCAGAACCCCGGGGCCCGTGGGGTAGCTAGTACTCTCCTAACACTAGTAGCTCTCCTCGGTACTACGTACGCGAGGGCCAGCAAGTCGGTATAGAGTGACCAGTCCTAACCCCGGGTCCCTGGGGCGGCTAGCTCCGCTCTGCACTAAACAGGGGGACAGTCGCTCTCCTTGGTACTCCGTACTCAAGGGCCAGCTCACTTCCCCAAAACTATTCCATTCACTTTCCAGGAGTTCTACTCCTACTTCCCCGTAGGGTTCCATCCTTTTTACTCAAGATCCAGGTTTCACTTCCCAGTTTCACATTCTTACAATCCATGTTCTCAACCTCGTTAGCTGTTCACAACAGGCAGCTGTTAATTCAAATTACAGGCAGCTTTATATTTCTTTCCATTTTCCAAGACTGCAGTATAGACATTCCACTAGTTTTCCATCCTAGGATTCATGTCATATCCTAGGATCTATCATACAATCTAATTTTCCAGCCCTAGGATTCATGCAACACCTAGGAGCTATCATTCCATACATTTCTCATTCCTAGGATTCATGCAACACCTAGATTCTAGTTAAGGTTCCATACTTTAACAGATTTTAATAGCTTAAGCCACTCTACCAGGTACAACGGGAGTATGGGGGCGTGATCGGGAATCCCGCGTGCCTCCGCGACTCTCAAGACTGCAACTGAACGAGGTCCTATCACAAGGATCAAACACAAGGAGTGTCTCAAAACAGTGTATAGCTACTGTAGACGGGTAGAGGAATTAATTCTGAAAAGAATGCAACTCGAATCGCGGAAAACGGAGCCCGAACGGGCCCTAAACGGGTCGAAAAAGACGATACTGTGCAAAATCAGACGTCTGGAACTTCTTCCAGACGTCTTAAACAGTGGATCAGAGAATTACCTGTTCAGCGTGGTTTCCCAGACGTCCAGAAGTCTACGGGGACGTCTGTCCTAGCTCCCAGACGTCCGATGGTCACCCCGGACGTCTGGAGGTCACTCCCGCCGTCTGGTACAACTTCCAGACGTCTGATTCGTAAAGGATGGCGAATCAGCGAACCTGCGCACAGCCAACTGCCTCCCTCAGTACGGTCGGTCGACAGGAAGGAAGAAGAAAGCGGAATACACACCTTTCAGACGTCGGTATGAGCTACCAGACGTCGTCCTCGCCGTCTGCCTATCAACCCAGACGTCTGATTCTGGAAATTTTTCCAGAATCAGGGCGCGACCCGGACTCTGCTCGCGACGCCGCCCTCGTCGCACCTCGCGCTCCTGCTGCTCAGACTGCAGCAGGTCCCTCTCCGCGTCGTTCCGCGCTCCCTGCGCCCTCCGCCGGCCGGCCAAGCCGCTCCGGCGAGCTCGCCCTCACGGCAGAGCTCCGCCCTCGCACGCCGCACCTCCTCCGCGCTCACTGCAACCGCCGCTGCCGCCCTCGCGTTCGCTCGCTCTCGCGCACGGGAAGGAGAAGAAGGAGGAGACGGTGGAGACGGGAGGGGAGGCGTGCCTTTTAAGGCCGCGCGAGGAGGAGAGAGGAGCGTGGCAGGTCGCCTGCAGCCGCAGAGAGAGAGAGGGAAAAAGAGAGAGAGAGAGGAATCGCGGGTCTGCGCACAGACGAATCGTTCGTGCGAAAATAACTGATTTCCAGACGTCTGGAAACGATCCCAGACGTCTGGTAAGACGTCTGGCCCACCTCCCAGACGTCTTAAAAGACGTCTGGGGCACGCGCTCGTTACATATACAAATCTCACTCAAGACACATTTCTAGTATTTATTTACATTATTTTTGTATTTTTCAAACTATTTGCAAAAAAAATGTTGGACAAAGGCTATAAATGAGTTAGACATTTAGAATCGACCTTACAAATCTTCTAAAACGCTGGAAAGAATGGATATAAACCTTATGAAAACCCAGGCATTGAATAATCACCAATACCAGACATTTAAACATGATTTAGTATTTATGTTAAGCACAAATCACTGTTTGGACAGATGTTACCCATTCAAGTTACTGACAGAGAATTAAATCAGTGTTAGCACTTGAATTACAACTTGTTTCAAGATCACAAAAGATTTAAACCTGTATATGAATGCTTGTTCTACAAAGATTTACTTTATAAACTCATCTTGTCTCTATTTACATCAAGATTTACTGGAATTCAGATTTATCATTGCATCCAACTCGTGTACAACTGCTATTGTCCAATACACCTGCATATTGATTTAAAGCTCAATACACATGTATCAACACATGTTTTCAGTACAGAGAAGCCTAACCATTTTATATTTATACCAATGCTTTCATTACAAAACCTAAATAAATCGAAATCCATTGTAATTCCATGATAGAAATCTTGGTCAATTCATTCAAATAAAGTGATTACAATTTCTTTCAAAACCATCGGTCATCGGTCATGACTTGAACTCCAAATTCTCGTTTCAGAGTATTTATTCATACATCAGAATAAGATAAAATCATCTTCAAACCTTGGTCAAATCATTGAAACTCAAATCGTTGCTCCAGATATCAAGATCAATCTAGAATCTAAGCAATGGAGCTCATATTTCTAGACTCCAATTAACTCCACTAAAGATCGATCTCAACTATCACAAATGCTTTATGACTAGTTTAAAACTCAACAAAACTGGAATCAAAATTATTAATGCTCTAGAAACCCTAATTGATCTCTCTCCTGCGCTATAGGCAACGTGAAGAGAGGAGATCAAAATGGGTATCCAAATCACTTTAAAACCACATTCAGACCTTCAAATAGTTGATGGTTAGATTAAGATGTTGCCCAGGTGATTGTTTAATCTTACGTTGCTGAGGTGATTTGATCACCTTATCATCCTATACGCTATTAATTAGTGCATAGGGGCCTCTGGTGATGCTTAAGAACCTATTAGGTCATTGCAAAGGCATTAAAACCATGCATTCAAATTCTATAGCCCTTGCTACCTAGAATGAGAAGAAAAATAGTAATCGTATAAGAAATTAGGTGTGGAAATCTCTGATGATAAAAATCTAATCAAATAGGTTCAAATTCATGGCATTAAGCTCAATTGAACCTTTGTCAACTCAATTCACACAATTGAATCATATTAAAACTGAATTACATCTCCAATCCTTCGATGACATGTTAGAATCAAAACATGATTAATCGATCAAATCCAAGGAAATCCAAATTAGAGGAGGGCCTTTGTGAATTCGTGGAATGAGTGGGAGCCCCTCAGAGTGAATCTAGCATGCTTAAGATCTAGAAGCTAGAGAGCTGCAAACCTTAAGCAGCTTCTGATGGAGTAGGTGTTCATATGATCAAAATAGTGAGGAAGTTGATTGAAGGCAATCGTGAAATGAAGAGGGGGATTGATGGATTAAAATGGATGGGTGAATCATCCTCTCTGATCGGAATTGATCAGAGAGGGTGTATTGAAGAACATAGGACAGAGAAGAATAATCTAAGCTATACTAAGATAATTAACGTAATTAAAATGCTAAATCTACTCTACTCTATCTATCTAATCTATGCTAAGCTATGAAAGCAATAAATCCTAGAAATGGGACCTTGAGAGGACTGCAGCTGGTTGCTGCAACGACGAATAGAGGAGAAGACTCCGACGATGGAGAGCCTGCTAGTGAGCTCCTAGATTGTCCTTAGGCATTGTGTGAGCCTTAGCGACAAGGACGAGATGAGGAAGAAGCAATTGATGCCTTTGTCACAAGTGACAGATGAATAGGGAAGAGGAAGCTAGAGTGGGAAGAAAGACCAACTCGAGAGGAGTAGTGGGGAGCTGGTGAAGGTCGTGAGCTTGAGAGGGAGGTCCATATATAAGCTCTGGGGCTGGGATGACTAGCAATCAGAGGTGGAGATTTGTTAAGCATCAAGGGTTGGAAATTGATCTTGAACGTGTGCGAGTGCTAGGATTGAAAACAAGTCATTAGATGAGATCTACCAGATGGTGCAGAGTAGGTTCACTGGCGATTGTAGGTCTGGTGGAGATCCACCATTGGATCAATGGTGGAAAGAATAGACGGCTTAGAATGCTTGTGTTCTTCGCGTAAGGCAACTGGAGAAGAGAGTTCAGTGCAGGTTTATTGGGTCTTTTGTAGAGAAGCCCTTGGGTGAACTGGTAGAAGATTTACACTCTAAACCCATAAGTGATAGAAATCCAAGCCAACAGGTCCCTAATAGTTTGCAAGCAAGTCCTCGACAACTTTTAAGTTAAGAGAGTGTGATGGGCTTATGCTATAGGGAGAACCTAATTGCAAAACATAAATTTTGAGTTCCGAATGATGTCAAAATGTAATGAACTTTTTATGGCATAATAATTGAGCATTTTAGAAAATAATCCAACCATTGATTTGTGGAATTATGCTTATTTGGTGTTCAATTGGCATTCAGGTCATCCATTTACAAACTTAGGTATAGAATCTCTCAAAATTGACCTAATTATGAATTTTTAACACAATTGATGTTTTAGGTCTTTGTCATTAATTTCCACATTTAACCCATTTGTTGTGTTAATTTGATAGTGTTTAACCTAGTTTCTAGCTTAACTTGAGCATTTTAGCTATGATGAGTCACACCTCATCAACGAGCCTAAGGGAAATGTTCGGAGATGTGAATCGAAATTAGCACTACAACATACTCACTGAGTTGCTTTCATGTATGATGAAGGTAGGCACTCTAGTGAGGGAGCACATTTTGAAAATGTATAGGCATATTTCAGAGCTTCAAAGATTGAGAATGAAGATTGACAATGAGACCCTTACAAATATCATCTTGCAATCTCTTCCTAGCTCCTTTACTAACCTCATTGTGTTATTTCACATGGGAAAGATGAAGATAGGAATTATGCCCAAACTAGTCTTTCTATTCGCATAAGTATTAGCGCGGATGGTGGATAGCCATTGCCTCACGTCGTCCGTGCATGGTGGTATGGTAGGTGACACTATCATGTTGCTTTGTGTTCTCGAGGCCTAAAGTGGGACATGCATTGGGACCTCCGAGGCATGGTTTTAAGGTCGTCCCCCCAGCTTTTAATGCAAAGGGACAATTTGAGGTGGTAAAAATTGTGCCTGCTCACCTTCTACTCCTTATAAATAGGGGGTAGGTGAGGGCAGTAACTCACTTTTACTCTCAACAACAGAGTAGTTATGGCATTGTTGTTGAGCCCTCTATTGTAATTGAAGTGAAGTCAAAGCAGGGTTCCTTTGGTAGAGTTTAAGTATGTTGTTGATTAACCGAGGTGAGAATCCCTCTTTCTCTAGGCAGTTAAGTGATGGGACCATCACTCTGTATGACATTCCTTCTTCAATCTATAGCAAAGAGTAAGAAAATTTTTGGGGAGGTACAACATGGGCAGGGTTAGTTATATTGTAGTAGGTGATCGGCTGAGGTTATGTTTTCCTGGCTAGTCTAATAACTTTATCATTTGTAAATAAGCTATTGAAAATGGGCTCCACATCTCACTCAACCCTTTTATTATCGCCTTCCTTTCCCATTAACACCTCGCCTCGTCCTTGGATAGTCCTCAATGCCTTCATTGCCTTATGTTTCAACCATGGGATAGAACCCAACATGAATCTTTTCTGGGAACTTTTTGGTCTTTTCCCTCAGAAGGTGAAGAAAGGTCATCACTAACTAGGACATACATCTTTTTGGCATGGACTAGGGCTACCGACTTGTGGATCTACTAAACAACCTGAAAAGGTAGGATTGCCACTTTTTCATTGTAAATAATGGGGAGCCTCTTCTAGTTCCCAACAGTTGGCAACGCCTGCTGAAACAAGTTGTCCATCTGATTCTCAACCTTCAAGTCAAGGATGAGTTGGATACTCAAGAGATCTTTGGGGCTCTAGTAAAACAGGAACTCACGCGGAAGGTCTAGAAGATCCTATCGTGGTCCAAGAATGACTATCCAGATATGAGTGAGTCTCCACAAGCTTTAACTGCTTCGCTCTGTCATGCTAATTGGACCTTATTTCTTATTTGCAACTTTTCTTGCCTTTAAGACTGTAAAGCCTAGTGAATAGCAGAAGAAGAAGAGGGGACATGGATTGCGGCCAACCATAGGTGATGGATTGTGGCCCTTGATCATGGCTTTGGGAGGAGATTAGGTGGCCATAGTGGTTGGCTTTAGTTGAGGGTTTTTAGGAGAGGCTATGGCCAGCCATGCTGTAGGCTTGTGGATAGGTTTTTTGGTCATTAAACTAGGGTCCTAAGGTGGAAATGGGTGGCTAGGATTGGCCCTATGTGGTCAACCAAATGGAGTGTTGGAGAAGCTAGTGTGGCCAACTATGAAGAGTGCTAAAGGATAATGCATGGCCGACCATGAGGTTGATTGTGGCTAAAAATAGTAAGTGAGCTTAGGCCTTAAGATGGTGTGTGTAGGGTTGAGATCAAGTGGGTTTAGGCTGCTAAAAATAGGAGGGTTCTAGGTGGCCTTAAAATGGTTGATCAATGGTTGAAAGGGGTTTTCTAAGTTGGGTTTAGGGCAAGATCATTTGGTAAGCTAAATTGTCCTAAGGTTCAAGTGGTGGAGGGTATAGAAAAAGGCCAAATGTCCCTCGTCTTCTTTCTTGTCTTTATTTCTTTGAAGCCTTGTCTTGAGCTTCCTTTATTCTTCATTATTTAGCTTCTTAATAAATGCTTGTTCTTCAATAATTGATTCTCTAGTTCCTCAGCTTATTCTCTTTCTCTCAATACCTTCATTATTCATAAAGATGACAATTAGACATTATTTAAGCATAAAATATGTACAAACCCTAATAATTTATGTATGCCTATAATCCAATATTTACTACCTAAATGCATTTTTTTACCTAGGAACTAACCTTAGCTTAAGCATGATGGGAATATTAATTAAGATGTTATCAAGCAAGCATTGGTAGCCATGACCGTGAGCAAGAGCTTGGTGACCCTACCTCCCCAATCAGGGTTAGAATTCACAATGTCCAAACCAGTTGTGATGGGGGAGGAGGTTGTTGACCAGGCGACTTAAGAGATGCAACCCTTTTGGAGGAATGTGCTTCGTCAGAGAGCTTAGCTGAGGTGGGGGTGGTAGTGGTTGACCAAGCAACCCTTCTACTCCAGACAACATCAAAAGGACCCATGCAATGGCCTTCCCTACCAATAGAGATCTCACCTTACTGGTGGGGGGCATCAAGTCTCTAGGTTCCTCAGCTAGTAGAGTCATCGATGTCTAAGGTTGGAAAAGCCCCAGCAATCGTTCTCCTTGAGGCTGCTACTGCCGTCTAGGAGGTGGCAATAGAGGCCCTTAGGGAAAGAGTATTCAACCTCCCTCCCACTTGCCATTTGGGGATGGTTGGGCTGAAGACCACTCAATACGTGAGGAGAGGGAGCGCAAAGTAATTCAAGCTTTCGACTTGGAGGAGAACTGGGCTAAGGCGGTGGAGGTGCCGAAGAAGGCTTGGGAATATTGGGAGTGCGTCTTCAGTGCATCCTCATCCAAGGAGGTTCTAGAGGTTCATTCAGATACCTTCGAGCAGGTTCACCTCCAAATGGAGAACAATGTGTTGGAGCTTCTAAACCTCAGCCTAGAGTAGGTGTTTCTACCTTGCATCCTCACTCATCTTTGGAATATCTGCCAGAATTGTGTTTAGGCGGTGAGTGTCTTTAGGTACTACTTCTTAATTTTGCTCTTCCACTTTTTCCCATTATGACTTCATTGGGATTGCTACTTTGTAGGTGGAGGTGATCGTGTAGGATATCCTGTATGGTGGGGTGCTCTCGTTGTCGCCGCGGCAGGTTTTGGAAGGGGGTCATCCTTTGTTGTAGAGCAAGTGGGCTCTTAGGTAGACGTGGTCTACATAGATGCCCAAGTTGTCCAGGTACAATTAAATGAGGCCCTTGTCACTCAAGAAAAAGTGGAAGAGGATCATGTCACCTTGAAGAGGCAGTAGGAATAGGTCTCCTTAAGGAGTGGCTAGGCGTGGTGGAGGTAGAGGTGGCATGTTATCGAAGGGAGCTTGAGGCTAACTGAAAGTAGCCATAGGAGCTCCATCTATTTGCGAAGGTTCAAGATAAAGCCTGCATGAAATTAACTACAAACATGCAGTAGGCCTTGTGGATGGATGACATGGTCAATCAGACTCAATAACTGAACATGAATCTTGACCAATTCATTGCAGCATGTGGGGTCTAGTAGGAGTTCCACGAGAAGGTTTATGCAGATCTACAAGGCACCTTAAGGGACTCATGGGCAAAGAAGGAGGTGGCTCAGTAGATAGTGTCCTACCTTGAGAAGGAGCTGAAGGCCAAAGAGAGAGTTGCTAAGGTTGTTGCCTTGTATAATGAGGAGCTGTTGAACGAGATTCGATAGCTAAAGGACGAGAGGCAGAAGAGGCTCCAGCTAGGGTTGGTGATGAACTTCTTTGCCTTAGACCCCTCGATGGAGGTGCTACTAGAGACTGGGAGTGGAAATTGAGAAGTACACTTTAGAGCCTGCACAATTTGTACTGGCAGGAGGTGTCACGTCAAAGAAGTTCCTCTCATGGTCAACATTTCAGCTCTTCCAGTTCCACAGTGAGAAAGTCCGCGAGGGATTGATCCAAGATCAGGTCTCCATTGAGCCGCTAGTAGAGGGAGGAGATGAGGTGGCAAGTGAGCCATCTACTTTGAAGTCCTCCGGCAAGGATGCTTCATTTGTTGAGGAGCCTATTCCGCTCAACGATCCAGTGAAAATCTAGTCCTCTCGACTACCCTGTTGATGCTAGCTATAGGCCCCTTTCATTTTTGCTTTGCTTATTCTTTCTTTTTTTATGTATTTGGCAGCTTCACCTCTTAAATTTGTAAAGGTGGCCGCTCTAATTTTGTAATGAAGTAGTCTTAAATGGAATTTCTGCTTCTTTGCTTGAATCTTTTGTTTTTTCTAAGTCTATGGCACATGTATAAATAGTCTGTCTCCAACATAGTATGGTCTAAGATTAACAGTGTGCCACAAGTGGGGTTTATGCCAACCATCTAGGGCAACTAGTTTGTAGGATTTAATTGAGTTTAAAGCAGTGACCCGATAGGGGCCCTCTCAGTTAGGGTCCAACTTTCCTCTTGGCTCAGCCACGTTGGACGTTGTGGCCTATCTAAACAAACAAGTCACTTACGCTAAAGTGTCTCCACTTGACTTGTTGATTGTAGTACTTAGAGATAGTTTCCTTGTAGGCTTCTTGCTTGTCCTATGGTTGCACAGCAATCATAGGTCTTACAATACTTAACTTAAGTTAGAAACCTACCTAGCATTCTAAATATAAGCATGCATCTCATGCATTTCATGAGTATGCATCTTGTATATATATTGCATAATAAAGGGATTATATGGACTGGTTGTGTAATCATATGCTTAATCTTGTCACAGGTCCATAGGAGGAGAGCTAGAGTCGTGTTGAAATGAAGATGCGAGAAGACACATGACAGATCATCAATTGCTTCCTGCAATAGAATGAGAGGGAGACAAACCCATGCAATTCTAGACAAAGCCATGCAAATCCAGACAAACCATGCATGTGCACATAATCAAACCCACTTAACCTAACCACCCTCTAACTAGCCCAAACACCCACATGTGCACACACATTCACTCTACACACACATGTGTACACATTACACTTTGCATACACAAATACACATGTGCACATAAAATGCACACACCTAAACCTAATTAACCCCACACCTCCCCACTAATTAGCCACCCAATTAGAACCTATTTAAGGACCACTTAACCCACAACTAAACACCCATATTTAATTGGCCCAACACCACATCTCCCTACCTATTTTAACACCCTTTTGTGCACCAATTTTCAACCCAACACATTCCCCACCTTTGAAGCCCAATACACCCACTAATGCACCCACTTAAGTACCCACCTAATGACCCAATTAACCTACACACAACACCTTATCCACCACACCTAATGGCTATGATGCACTCACATTAACCTATTCCTACACCCCACCTTGGGAACAATGCACCCCAACCTAAGGTCTATAAAAGACCCTCTCCTTAGGTGCATTGATGTGTAATTTCTCAACACAGTTAATTAAGGTTAAAAGTCTTAATTAATCGTGTAAGAAATGACTTAGGTTAACTTGAATTGATGTCAATTAGGTAGTATAGGGTGAAGTTAACCTAACATTTAAGTTCAAGTTCTTTTTAACTGGTTGAGTTCCGGTCGTTCACTGGGAGGTATATTAATAAATTTAGTTCACCAATTCTTATTAGTTCAATTAATGGTTAACTAATTACTACAATAATTATAATATGTTAAGCACATGAATATTTACACAAAGAATATATGATTTAAGCATGCAATTATTCCATTTATAAAAGAGAAAATGTACATGAATGATTTGCAATAAAATCTAAGAAGAAGGAGGTTCATTACAATTTGTACAAAAAAATGTAAGGCATAAAAGAAATTTACAAAGAATAAAAGTGCCTTCTTTATTAGTATCAAGCTCAACTCTTCTTCACATCCAACTCCCAGCCCTCAATCAGACGTCTGTTTAAGAAGTTAGACGACTTAAAAGTAAAAATTAGGCTTCTGATTACTATTTCAGTTGTCTGATTCTTTCCTTTGTTAATCTCTCATTTAGTCTTTCTTTTCTTTGTCCTCTCCTTTAATTCCTTTCTTTCTTTAGCTCTTCTTCTTTAATTCTTCTATTCTTCACTCTAACTCCTCTCTCATCAATTCTCCACACTTAGACAACTTTTGTTTCGTCTTTGCCTTCTCTTCATTTGCTCACTTAAGCTTCACTTAGACCCTTATCCCTTTTCACTGTGCATGAGTCATCACTTAACCTTTTTAACAAAAATTTGTTAGTGGGCGGCCCAGGCTTTTCGGGGATACACAGCACCACCTAAGGTGGGACCAGACCCTACTAGGCTAGGGCCTAGTTTGTTTATGGTGTATTTTTATCGTTTTAGCCCAACATGCACAGTCACAGGCCCACACAAGTTCGCTCGCCCACCTAGGCATACACACACATGCACGTGGACGCACGCACCCATTCAGATCAGATAGGTATGGTATGGTTTTGTGCGCCTAGCTCTGTCAACTAAAGCGGTGGGTTCACAAAACCATAATATACTAAGGCACCACTTCATAATTCCCCGATGTGGGACTTTGTTTGGCGCTCCTCCTCTGCGCAATGCTGCGACAGGATGGATCTTCAAATGAAGATTCCAGGCGAATGGCTGGACCAAATCGAGTGTATGAGAGCTTGATCGAAAGCTCTAAGGTTCATCTACACAATTTCATCACTAATTTGTTGATTTAATCAAATTTAATCCATGGATTTGGAAGAGACATCTAGCTATTCGTCCGGCCAAAATGTATTGCAGAGGGTGAAGAATCAGGTCTTTTGACCTGTAGAGTTGTGATACCCTTCAAGTGAGGGTTCAAAGTGACTTAGTAGATCATTTCGCATAGGTTAGAGAAGGAATTGAGATAGGAAGAGCTGTAGGAAGCTCTAGAACATGAAAACTTTGAAATTGAAGTGTACAACTCTAATTTCATAGTTAAATCTACCCAGATGAGAGATTAAAGTATATAGAAGAGTTCTAAATCAATCCAGAAGCAATAACACGATAAATCTAGGTTATAATTAAGTTTGAATCTCAGCAGATGTTCAAAGAACAGTGTTGGGTTCATTCTAGAACCCAAACTCTACAAATCATAGAATTCCTCTCAAATCTCATCAAAACATCATCAAGTCAATTTGAATTGACTTGCAATTAATCCAGAAACTCAGATAACCTACTGAATCACAATTTACACTTCCAAATCTCTACTTCCAACCTAGAGTTGACCTACTGAGGCTTAGAGTTGACTTTAAGGATTATAACATTTAAGATCAAATTAAAGATCTTAGTAGATCCAATTTTAGTCGAGAAATTAATTCAGAATCCCAGATTAGGGTTTTTAGCACTCTAGCAGTGCCCTCATACACAGTCTCCTGAACTTGAAGAGTGGTCTGTTTGATAGATTAGAGGATAGGTTCTCAGACCTTTCTAACACTTAGAATAAGTTTCTTAGGTTCTACTCATGCTTTTGGATCTATTACAAAGGTCAGAGACGTTCTATAGGGATCTCCTCATCTCTGTTGGAGCTGAGGAAGATGAAATCCAATCAAAGAGTTATTCTCATTAAAACACAAATCTAACTCTTGATTCCTGAACTTGAGGTCAAAAAGAAGTATTCTAGAGCTTCTCAAGGAGTTCTACAAGTTAAGGTGTAAGTTTGGGTCGCCGGAGCTCGTCGGAGCTCCGGTGACTACCCTGTGAATTTGCAGGATGTGGATTACTTGATAATTCACCACAGAAATGAACTAAAAAGCTTCCCGAGGTCACAAGGAACCTTAGGAACAATTCAATTGTTCTAATTAATGATCAGACTTAAGATTTATCTTAAATTCAATACAAATAGATTCTTGAGTTCAGCTGAATTTAAGATCACTCCTCTCACTCAATTGAGTGAGGGAAAAGACTCAAGAGAGTCTGGCGATGCTTATGAGTGAATGATTAGGTGATAAAAACTCCTCTTGAGTCGCCATTGACAGCAAATTCAGGAGGTTGGGATGCATTTAGGTGTTTCTTATGTAGGCGTTAATTAGGTTAATTAAGATGTAGATCGGGGCCCTGAAGTGGTGAAGAAGTGATGAAGGGCACCTAGTGAGTGTGTTTTAAGCTAGAGAACCTCTGCCGTGGACAGCGGAGGTCTCCGGTGAAGGTGGAGTGGACTAGTCAATTAAGTTGATAAATTGTGAGGAAAGAAAGTGAAATGAAGTCATGACAAGTCAAGAAAGGTGCTCAGATGATCGAATGTGCGAATTGAAGTCCTATGAGGCTGGATTTGGCCTCACCGGAGTCGGGAAAGAATTTAACATCTAAAAATTAAACTAATCTATCTATCTAATTCTACTCTAAACTAAGAAGTACACTATTCGACGATTACCAAGACAAAAGGGATAGAGGATCTCCGTTCAAGTGTCGTGACGGAGGACGAAATCTAAGGTTGTTAGATCAAGCTCCGGCGAGAAAGGAAACGGAGAGGAAGGAGAGTGGCACACTCCCAAGCTTTGACACAGCTGAGGGGGTGGAAGAGGAGGTGAGGGAGATGAATGCCTCCACCGGAAGCGCTCCGAAAGAGGGGTGAGAGGTCGTCGGAGGGGAAGGGAATAACTTATTTGTTGGTCGTGGTTTGGGGAAGAGGGATAGGGGGGCAATTGGAGAAATCGAAGGTGGCCATGGCTATTTATAGGTGGCAGAGAAGGGTAGGGGGCTTGCATCTGGATGTAATCGCATCTAGGTGCAATGGTTTAAGGTCTTTCGTCTTCGGTGACGGTGAAGTTACCGTGCTAGAGTTTGTTAGGTTTAGGAGGATTGGGATCGTTGGATAGATTAGTGGTGGTGAGCGGAAGGTTGCCGGTAATGACAAAGGAGTTCAAACGTGAGATGGAGGGTGATCGGATGATGTGGACACCGGTTGTCCTTAGCCATTCAGACCTGAAGAAGAAGAAGAAGAAGAAGAAGAAGAAGAAAGTGTTGTGTACACAGGGACCTGTATGCAATGAAAGGTAAGGACCTAATTGTTAGAGAAGGACTTACTTGACATAAAAACTAAGGACCCAAACATAAATAGTTGATTTTTGAGCTTAATTTAATTTATCTATTTTTCAACTTTTTATATTTGATTATAAATTAGGTAAATATTATGTTTATGCCTTGAGTTTACGTTTTTACCCTTTTTAGCTATATTTAATTAAGTGACTAATTTACTTAAGTTAATTAAATACTTAGGTCATAAAATTAACTAAGTTAGTTTAAATATTAAATAGGTAGCTAAATGTTTAATATTTAAGTTCAAATTATTAATTAAATTATTAATAATAATAATTGATATTTAATTTAATGTTTTGAACTTATTTCGAAGGTCCTTTTTATTTAATCCTTATAGTATAATTAACCCTGTATTAAATATATCCTTAGCTAATTAACTAAGGAAATTAGTTAATTAGAGGTAATTAAGAGCCATTATGTTTATCTCTTAAGTTTACATTTTTACCCTTTTTAGCTATATTTAATTAAGTGACTAATTTACTTAAGTTAATTAAATACTTAGGTCATAAAATTAACTAAGTTTAAATATTAAATTGGTAGCTAAATGTTTAATATTTGAGTCCAAATTATTAATTAAATTAATAATAATAATAATAATAATAATAATAATAATAATTGATATTTAATTTAGTATTTTTAACTTATTTTGAAGGTCCTTATTCAATCCCTTATAGTATAATTAACCTTGTATTAAATATATCTTTAGCTAATTAATTAGGAAAACTAGTTAATTAGAGGTAATTAAGAGTTATGATGAGTCTATCATGCACCCCACCCCCTCCTCCCCTTTTTTTCTCTACCTCTCAACACCACTCCACCTCTCCTCTCCACTCTAGTCTCTCTTATCCTAAGTGGGTGGTGGATGGCCACCACCATTGGCCCTCATCCTCCACACCAAGTGAGGTGGTAGGTGACTCCCTTGAGCCAAGGCCATCACCTCCACCACCACACAAGGCCGATGTCCATTCCGACGTGGCGATTTCCAATCCCCTCATCTATTTCTTCTTCTTTCTTGTAGTGTAGATTTTTAATTACTTGCAAGTAGATAGCTCCATTTCCTTTCAATAGCTTTCATTTTTGTTCATATTGTTCTTCCTTATTTCTTGTTGTTCTTGCTTTTGTTCACATTTGTTCTTGAGCCACACACACACTCACACACCACACATACTCACGCCACCATCATCAACACTTCCATCCACCACCTTCACCACCATCAACACCTCTCCACAACACTCACTACTCACGGCCACCATTCACAACCACCACCATGTACACTCCATTCTTGTGCACATCACTTTACCACCTCCTTTCCATCATCAATCACACGCCCTCCACCACCATCATATCCTCCATTTGGCTGTGCACCTCCCCATTTCCTCCATCTCCGTTGTCCACCCTCAAACCACCTTCCTAACACCACAAAACACATGGCCAACACCTCTACCGGCCATAGCCACCAATGTCGATGCTGCCCCTCCTCTCTATTTCCACTCCTCCCCTGACACTTCTCCTCCTCCAAGGGAGGTTGCCTCCCTCCTTCCCTGTTGATCAATCACTTGCCAATTAAAAATATATATCAAAACACGTCGTTGCAAGTGGCAGCAAAAGCGATCGAATCGAAAAGTATCAAAAGATTAATACCACAAATAGCGGAGTAAGTGTTGCATCCACAGAGAGGCTATCCACAAACACACATCTCGATTATTATTACATCACATTCATCTAACAAGAACATTGTTCACATACTACCATAAGAAGCAAAATAAAAACATGCAAAACATGAAAAGAGAAGAAATTGCAATAGAGGTGAAGCACTCCCCTCACACGTGGGAAGTGCGGGTGGTTGATGGCATGGCCGATTTGTAGTGCGGGCCACATAATGCGAGGGGGCAGTCGGTGGTCCTTGCATGTACGGTGGAGCTTCAACTAGGAGAGGGGCAGTAGCAGTAGGCTTTCTCTGCTGAAGGTGAATGATAGTGGTGCGAAGAGTGGCTGGAGGCACGATGCTCACATGTCCCTCATGTTGTCACCATGGGGGAGAGGTTAGCGCAGCAGCGACAATGGAAAGGAAGGCAACATGGTGGTGGTGGCTAGTGGTTGTGAGGGCACGATGGTGGTGGTTGGCCCTCACAAGGGAGGAGGAAGGTGGTCGGGTCCTCTCCCAAGGGGGGATGAGAGGGAGGATGGGAGGGGAGTTGAGTATTTCTCAGGAGAGGAGTCGGGCATTAATGAGAAAAATAGAGAGTGTAAGCCGTTGGAGTAGGAAATTAGATAGAGAAGAGGGGATAGATAGCGATTGTAAGGGAAGTGAGAGGGTCTGATAGAGAGAGTGGTATAGGAAGAAATGGAAATTAAATAGAAAAGAGGGAGTGATGTGGGATTTAGAATGGGAAATAGGGCGTGGGCCACTGGGAATTAGAGAGGGAAATGGTGGATTAGTAAAATGGGCAAGGAGTGAGGGTTGCATGAATTGAGTTGGGTAGGGAGTGCATTTGGGAAGGGTGGTAATCATAAGTGAAAGTGGGAAGAAATGAGCAACTTATCTTATTCCATTGTTCAACCTCTCAATATATAGAGGTTGAGTAGAGTGCTCCACGAGGCAAAGGGAGGTAGATAAGGCAATTGCTATAAAGGCAATTGCCATACAAGAGAACACAACTAATGCAATTACTATAAAGGCAATTGCCATACAAAGAACCACAACTAAGGTAACCATTATGCGGGAAAACACTAAAAAAGGAACTAACAAATAAGGAAGGCTGTGGGGGCTAACATAGTAGGGATAAATCAACACTACCCCTCAAGATGGAGCATAGATGTCAATCATACTCAGCTTGGAACAACATGTATCAAATGCTCCACATGGCAAGGGCATCATGAAGATGTCAGCCGTCTGGTCCTCTGAAGCAACATATGTTGTGCTCAACACCCCACACTGGATTAAATCTCTAGTATAGTGGTAGTCAACTTCCACTTGCTTGATGCGCTCATGGAACATCAGATTGTTAGCAATATATGTGGCAGCCCTATTTTTAGACCTAATTTCCGCTCCTCAATATGAACATGCAGATCCCGCAACAAGGATCTAATCCAAACTATCTCAGTAGCAGTCTAAGTCATGGCCCTATATTCTAACTCAGCAATAGAATGAGAAATCACAACCTGCTTTTTACTGCTCCAGGTAACCAGGTTACCTGCAACAAAAGTATAGAAGCCTGTAGTAGACTTTCTATCTGCAACACACTTGCATAATCTGCATCAGAGTATCCCATCATAATCATACAAGCCCTAGCCTGAAAGAGAATACCACGTCCAGATGATTTCTTCAAGTATCCAACACCTGCATAGTAGCCTGCTAATGCTGCTTGGTTGGCCTATCTATGAACTGACTAAGCTAGCTTATAGCAAGTGCAATATCGGGCCATGTAATAGTTAGATAGAGTAGCTTGCCAACCAACTATCTATATGATCTACTATCAGCTATCTTTGCTTCCTCATCATGATGTGCCTTGGGATCCATAGAAATGTTAGTTGGTTTTGACCCCAACATACCTGTCTCGGACCCCAGCATACCTGTCTCCTGAAGAACATCCAACGCATACTTGCGTTGAGAGAGAACAATCCCATCTATACTCCTAGCCACCTGGATCCCCAAGAAATATCTAAGCTGGCCTAGATTCTTCATAATAAACTTTCATGCAAGAGACTCCTTGAGTTGACTTATCCCAGCCCCATCATCGCCAACGATAATCAAATCATCCACATAAACTAGGAATGTCACCACGCCATTCTCTGTTTTCCTTAAAAACAGAGAATGATTTGAGGAAGATCTCTGCATCCCCATCTTCTGTAACACATCTGAGAGCTTCTGAAACTATGCTCTCGAGTTCTACTTTAGGCCATAGATGGCCTTCTTGAGTTTGCACACACTCCCCCTAAACCTCAAAACCTGGGGGCTGCGGCATGTAAACCTCCTCCGGAAGATCACCATAGAGAAAGACATTTTTCACATCAAGTTAGTGTAATTGCCAATATCTGTGAGTCACAATAGAGATGAGTATACAAACAGTGGTAAGCTGTGCAATGGGAGAGGAAGTATCAAAAAAGTCCATCTCATAAGTCTGAGTGAACCCCTTTGCCACTAACCTGGCCTTATACCTTGAAATAGGCCCATTAGGGTTATATGTCACCCATCTGGAGCCAACCATTTGTGTGCCTGTAGGAAGTGAGGTGAGCTCCAAAGTCTGTCTACTTCAGAGTGCTGTCATCTCTTCCTCCATGGCTTGACGCCACTTTGGATCAAGCATGGCCTGCTAGTATGTATACGGAATGTATGAGACTGTAAGTGCTTGGCAAAATCTACCAAACTAAGAACCAAGGCCATCAGTAGCCAAACTGCCTGCAACACGGTATCTAGACTCACAAGTGCAGGGTGCCTTCTTAATGGCAATAGGAAGGTCAGAATCATCTAGCACCTCTGTTTGAACGTCTGTAAAAGGAATGTCACTACTGTTGTGATCAATACCATCAGGAGGATCAAGTTTGACCAAATTGTCACTGTTGCTAGATATCATCTCAACAACCTGTGGAGCATCATCCGCTGGTGGGGAAGGTGGCCTCTGTAGTGTCGCATGAGGTTTACTGTACGTGTGTATCAGACCATGCAATCTCTGGAAATCATCCAAGGAGGTCATGGAACCCAAAGAAGTAGGCTGAGAAGTGGAGATTGGAATTTCCTCCAAAGGAATGGGAGGAATAGGCATGGGAGCAACATCATCATGAGAACTCATATGTCTAGCAACTAAAAAGAACAGTGTCGTCTCATGGAATGTTACATCAGTGCTAACATAGTGTTTGCCATAAATAGGATCGTAATGATATCGCTTTTGACTCCTGGAGCACGCTAAGAACACACACTTGATAGTGTGAGGAGTAAGCTTGTCACGACCTGGTGGTGGCACATGAATGAAAGCAACACACTCAAAGTTCCTGGGAGACACATGGGAAAGCTCACCATCTGAATGTAGTAGGAGAATCGGTATGTGCTTGTGGAGAACTGAGCTTGGCATTCTGTTAATGAGATAGCACGTAGTCAAGATTGCATCCTCCCAATATCTCTGCGAAACGCTGTGGTGGATAAGAAGAGTATGGGCAACCTCTAACAAATGTCCGTGTTTCCACTTTGCAACTCCATTCTACTGTGAGGTATAAGGACAAGTAGTCTGTTGGATGATCCCTCGAGCCCTGTAGAACTCTGTAAGTCTCGCAGTACAGAACTCGAGGACATTAGCTATCCATACAGTTTTCACAGTGGGAGAGTGTTGTCTTGATCTCCAAGAGGAGAGTCTCTATAACACCTCCAACATTTGCTTTGTTCTTCAAAAGGAACACCCAGGACACTCTAGAGAAATCATTAACAACTACAAGATAATAGCGATGTCCCATCCTATTTGGAACCCTACTTGGTCCCCACATCCATATGAAGTAGATAAAAAATAATTGCTAATCTAGGAGAAGTACTAGTAGAAAAGGAAGATTAATGATGCTTACTTAACTGGCAGGCATCACATCAAATAGTAGTGATAAGAGAGATATGTGGAATCACTCTCCTAAGGCGATCCAGAGGCAAGTGACCTAGATGAATATGCCACTGTAAGGCACTCCCACCATCATACATGTTGGCTCCTACAAATGGTTCATGCCCAAGATGATAAACATCATTCTCCTCTTTGCCTTTGGCAATAGTCTTCCCAGTGAACTTATCTTAGACGATACATCCAACATCATGATAACCTTACAGTTAAGGTCCTTCGTAATCCTGCTCATCGATAATAGGCTCATGGGAAACTCCGGCACATGTAATGCTCTCAGCAGCTGCAAAGTGGGGGTTATAGACATCTCCCCCTGACCAATAATAAGAGCATGCCTGCTGTTAGCTACCTGTACCGTTCTCCCTGGTGCAACAGAACTAAGTGACCGGAAATAACTCTGATCGCTAAAAAGATGTTGTGAAGCACCAGAATCAACCAACCATCTTGCACCATGGTAACTCCTGTCATGCTCTTGATGTATCAAGCATGTATACTAAACCATCCCTATCGCAATAGTGGTATCTAATGCCATCTCTACTCCTAAGACTGACATTGTGCCTAGTAGGGACCAAGGGATCAATCGACCAAATAGAACTCTCTAAACTTAGATCTGAAATCAAAATTTCAGATCTGCAAAATCATCATAACTTAGAAGAAAGAATGATTTAACATGAAATTCAAATAATCTCTTCCTTGAAAATCAAGTTAGAATCACATAGCAGTCCCTTTAAGGATCACGATGCACACGCTAGGGCCAGGAGGGACCCCTGCCTCAAAAGGACTGTTGCTGCTCCCCTTGTGAGTGCAAGGGCAGCATAGGCCCACCGACGACGCGATTGCCGACCGATGATGCCCCTGTGCCACTACTACTGCAGATCACCACCACCACTCCCGCTCTTGCTGACACTACTATTGCCAGTTGAGGAAGTGATGGTGTGAAGAGATGAGGAGAGGAGGATTTAGGGATTTGGTGGATTGGATCGGAGGCCTATTTTAGTGGGATACCCAAGCTCCAATCTAGGATCACCGCTCTGATATCAAGTGGGAAGAAATGAGCAAGTTATCTTATTCCATTGTCCAACCTCTCAAAATATAGAGGTGGAGTAGAGTGATCCACAAGGCAAAGGGAGGCAGATAAGGCAATTTCTATACAAGAGACCATAACTAATGCAACTGCTATAAAGGCAATTGCCATACAAGGAACCACAACTAAGGTAACCATCATATAGGGAAACAATCAAAAAGAAAATAACAAATAAGGAAGATCATAGGGGCTAACATAGTAAGGATATCTCAATAGTGAAGGATGGGGTGTCTCCTTGGGATGGCTCCATTATTCCTTACTGATTAAAGATATATTGCATTAAACTTCCCACAACTCTTGCAACTAAATAAAAGCACAAGATTATTTATGTGCATAACAAGAGAAAATAAAAGGAAATCATGCAAACCTAAGTACTAATTCATGCAATTATTTTGTAACCAAATGTGAATATTAATACAATCTAAAGTGCAGAGACCAACCAACCTAAGCTTATAAATAGTCTACTGAAATGGACTCAACAAATGTCCCATGCCTAGGTTTTGCTAGTCTCAAGCAAAACATTATGATAATGAGAACAATCCTCTAAGCTACCGTAAAGAAATCAAGTCGCATGTCTCCAACCCTTGAGGAATAAGTTCAAAATCTCAAGATTTAAATTGAGGTACTCTAGTATCGACCAAGATGAAGACCTCTTTATCCTATTGGATTCTGATTAGTCGTCGTTTTGGGTAGCGAACAAAGGTTTCTTTAGTCCCTAAACCTATCCAAGGGTTTGTTGACCCCAAAGGTTAAAGCATCTGTGCATGTGTGCAATTGGTCTTGATTTAGCTTGCACATGTATTAAAGAGAGAAAAAGGATATTTTTGAAAATTTTCCTTTACTTTTTTTTTTATGATTCCTCTGAGTCTAACCTCAGAAAATTTTCCTTTACTTTTTTTTTTTTTATGATTCCTCTGAGTCTAACCTCAGATCGACTCTCAACATTGTCTATATTAGATTTCTCGTTCCAATCACCGATCCTTGAAGGGTCCCTTGATAGACAATGCTTTGGTATAGTTCCACCCATGGCAACCTTAAGAACCCTAGTAATCGACACTTCACAATAGTAACGCTCATGGCATTCTTAAGCTAATCTAAGCCCTGCCAATCGACATTTCAAGATAATGCCGCTCATGACACCTGAATAGCACAATGCGCTTACAAGCCCTTGATAGGATATTTAAATATTTGTCGAAGGGCTGATATGCTATCATCGCGTCCTTAAGGGGAGTATATACTTCTCTCATAAGGTGGGAACTCTTACAATCAACTTGTGTTTTTGAGCCTCTCTTAAGTCAAATCCTCGAGGAAACCATTTTTCAAAAAGAGAAATCTTTGTAGTTTTGTCTTTATTAAGCGCACTGAATCAGACCAAGTTGTGTGAGAGGTGGATGCTAAAGTCACCAAAAACCTGCAAACCAAAGAACAGACACGAGGGTCAAATACTCTCTAAGCCTTTGACTTAATACATTGACCTCACGATCACTTCAAGGACTTGGAAAACAGTTTTGATCTTAGTAAGTGCTCAAGTTTTTAAGCCTACTTTAGGCCCAAAGAGTCTAGACCTAAGACTCGTCCCAAATCCCTTAAGAGTCAGAGACTACTCGGTTCGTCTCAACCTCCTCTTCTAGCCTAGATTATGTCATGAACATAATATTAATTGCTTTATTTTCTTTTTAATATCATTTTTTAATTATTATTTATTACTATATTTATAAAATTTAAAACAAAAGGAAGTCCTACATGTATGCAAAAATCAGACATTACGTTTTACCTCCCTTATATGCCTAAGATGTACAATGTCCATATTGTACAGAAAAGAGAAGATATTACCTGAAGATGTGTTGGTCTGCCTCCCAATGAGCGCTGCATTTTCTATTAATAGCTAGACATCCAGTGAACCTGTAAATCAGGTTCAAGAAGTAATGAACTAAGCCTTAAAAATGTACATAACGAACTGGGCCTAGAAAACATGTAGCCTTGGATGTTGGTGAGCTGATGATGAATTGTGATTCCAAATGCTCACCAAAATATGAACATACAAGGAACCTTACAGGCTACCTGATGAGGTCTATGGCAAACGACCTCATAATAATAAATGAGTGGAAGATAGCAAGCATAGTCCAAAGCTTGAAGGGTTTTCAAAGATTTATTCCGATTTAATTCAAACCGTTGAATGGCGAGACTAAAAATACAAGCATCGATCCAAACTAGCCATACCACCCTGGGATGCACTGGCTAGAAATTCTCCCTAGAGAGCATTAACTTGAGTAGAAATTTGAGCCAAGGATTAGTTAGGAAGTCTAAGGTTTGCTTAGGTGGTTGGGGTGTAACAAGTAAGTCCAATGAGGGCTTAGTCTGTTCCTATTCCATTTCGAACAACCAATCTGATTTTGTAATGTTCTCCCTAACAAATCTTGTGAAGGAATTTAATTCACCTTGCCAGTCACTAGTAAGCTCGTCAAGAATTGGAGCCAAATTTTTGCCTTTAGGTATAGGCAAATCAATGGCTGACTCCCAGTCACATGCATTACATGGTAGGTGAATCTCCTAGGAAGCAATGAAAGCAGCAATAACATTGATTTCATCCCTGAGTTCTTTTTCATTACTTAAATCCTCTCTTAGGGATTTGTGTGATTTGTCATTTAGGGTAGTGACTGGTTCATTATCATCTATTACTTCATGAGGAGGATCATTTTCAATGCTATAAGTATAGAGGAAGCCTGCATGTCTCAATTCTTTGATCTCTTCAGAGCGTAAATCATCAAATGATAGGTATTGTCTCTGAGAGTCACTCCATATTGTCAAAGTAGCTCCTCTATCATACATTCGTCCTCCTCAAAATTGGACTCCTCCACTTGGGGTAGTGATTCATCAACCCTTTCATCTTTAATGTCGTACTCCTTAGGGAAATCCATCTAGGGTGAAAGACCCTTGAATATTGTGGGCGTATCCTCAGATAGATAAAGTTCTTGTGTAGGTTCCCTAAGGGTGGGTTCCAGGTTGGGCTTACTAAAGGTAGTATTGGGTGCCACCTCATTATTTATAGGGGAAGTTGGAATGATAAATTGTGTATAACCCTGCACACCAGCGATGAAGCAAATACTATCGTCAGGGTCAAGGTCTTCCAAGAGTACCATCTTTCCCTTTGTTTGACTTTAATACAACTCAGGTGGATAATCAATGTGATTGTCCTCATCCTCTAGTGGTTAAGTCTCGTGAGTGGAGTCTATATGAGAGCTACTCCTCGAAAATGATTCCCTATTTCCATATGTGTCATCAAGGTTATGTTGGAGATCAGGGGTATAAAGGGAGGGGTCGAGATCAATCGTGGGAGGGTAGCTAAGCTTTCTAATTTCCTCATTAAGTTTTTGATTATTCCTTAAAAGCTCTCCCATAGATTCCATCATTTCTCTTTCTTGTTTTTGTGTTTCTAACATAAAAGAGGAGAGACTACTATCAGCTCAGGAAGGATAATCAAACTCAGGCCCATGTTTTCTAGGAGTTTCAATCCAATGGGTGGGTTAGGTGTTTGCATTCTAGAAGGAATTCCAAGGGGTGGGAAGTCCCTCTCCTAGGTTCTGCTACTAATGATTGGAAGATATTAGGCTAGTACTCATAAGATGAGAATAGGATTGACCCCATGAATTGTCATTGTATCCAGCAAAGGATGGATATGTTTGGGTCATGGACTCACAATGTAAAAATGGTAAATATTGATTTTGAAGGTTTGAAAGATAGGAGTGAGGGGGATCCATTTTAGTTGAATGATATAAACTCTTTTACGACTCAATTAAATCTAGATTAAATCCTAAAAACTCCCTAAAGAGTTCTCACCAAGCACACCACACAGCCGATGTAAATGAAAGCGCAACGAGACTTTGTTTTTAGTAGATTTTAGGTCTTTAATTGAGGTTCAAATTGGTGGCCAAGAAAGTTATGCAGACATTACATGTCCTAACTGACCTTCGCTTGTGCTTAAAGCCTACTTGCAATGGAAGGAAGTCTCAAATCGAGCCTACTCACTAGAAACTAAAGCAACATGGTGAGATAGATTTGTTGATTTCCGACTAACTTCACTTGTGGTGAAAAGAAGGGAGGTAGAAATTTTCTAGTGATCCTAGGTATGTTATGCTCAATGTTTGAAGTGTGCAACACATGCGTGCATTTGAATTTTGAAATTCTTGTAATGCAAGACCTTTAGCACGTAATTTTAGGTCACATATTTTAAAGTCAAACCTCTTTTAATGGTTCCAATTTTTAAAGTGACCACTTGATTCATTTGATTCAAACAATTAATGGTCTTGGAAATTAACTCCAAAAATGCAAGGTACGACACATGTTAGATGCTAAGGATAGAGATGCACCTTACTCTAGCTTTCTTCATGCAAAAATGGTACGAGAAAATTAACCTAGATGCAACCCTAGGATGATCGTCTTAAAATATGTTGCTTCTAGAAAAATCTTCTTGTGATTTTTTAATGTCATTTTTGTTTTTGAATTTTTTTTAATGTTTTCTTTTATGTGTCAATCCAACAAGCTAATATATTGTGTCTAACTATGCTACCTAACTAATCGACACCACAAAATTCAAAGAGACCCTCCATATAAATAAGGGGAAGAGGCTCCACAGAATTAGCCCCCCCCGGCGTACAAGGGCATTAAACATTAAATCGAATGGGGAACATGCACCCAAAAATGGCCCAACAAAACAGGAATAAAAGCCTAAATGTCTAATCTCAACCTAAACAATCCCTTTATTGCTCCTCCTTCCGTGCCATTCTAACCAACAAAAATTAATGATTAAAATCAAATCAATACACTCGAAAGTTCATCCAAATTCCAGCAGACATGTTCCTAATCAAATATAAATCAATCAAGAATTTTTGTCAGATTTTATGGGATCCCTAAAATAAAAAGCAAAATCCTTTTAACAACAAGTAGTCAAACTACCCATAAAGACCCCTTGTTAATTAAATACAAAGCCAGAGATCCTAAACCACATCCAAACTTTTTGAAATTTTATGTACGGAAACTAGGTTGAACAAGGAAAATTTGAGCGCGTGTTCCAAGCCAATCAGAGAAATATGCACTTATGCACAATTCATGCAAGAATGGAAATCACAATCTGAAAAATCAGACTGACCACCTGTCACAAAAATCCATAAATCTTACTGAAAATGGCCTAAAATATTTTCAAGGATTTTTCTGTAGAAACTAAGTTTATCAAGCAAAGTGTGAAAAAAATTTCGTTGAACTCGGAGCTTCGTAGAAAATATGAAGATTCTTGCAAGCTACTGCACAGTAGCAGCAAATCAGATTGACACCCCTGCACTAATTGATTTTTATCTTGCAGCACACTTAGAATCAGAAAATGCACCATACATCAGTGGAAAGCTCATTCGAAGATCTATCACCAGGAAAAAGTTTAGAATTTTTGGCAGGCGAGTCAAGGTTAGAAAATAATCTGGAAAATTCTGTCAGAAATAGCCTCAGAACAGAGTTTAAAAACCTTAAATCTAAACTTCTAACGAAAACATAAATTCTAACCTAAATGCAATCTAACCTATATGCTATGTATAGGCGACTAAACGAAACCGAGATGTGGGCGTAGCCTCCCGGCAACGGCGCCATCTGTTTGGTCGCTCGCCAATTAAAAATATATATCAAAACATGCTGTTGCAAGTGGCAGCGAAAGCGATCGAATCGAAAAATATCTAAAGATTAAAACCATGTATAGCAGAGTAAGTGTCACATCCACACAGAGGCTATCAACAAACACACATCTCAGTTTTTTTTACATCACATTCATCTAACAAGAACAGTGTTCACTTATCATAAGAAGCAAAACAAAAAACATGCAAAACAGTAAAAGAGAAGAAATGGCTACGAAGGTGAAGCAGTCCCTCGCACGCGGGAAGTGCGGGTGGCTGATGGTGTGGCCGGTCTGCTATGCGCGCCGCACAACGCGAGGGGGCAGTTGGTCGTCCTCGCGTGCACGGCGGAGCTCCGGCGAGGAGAGGGGAGTGGTTGTAGGCTCTCTCCGCCAAAGGTGAATGGCAGTGGTGGGGAGAGTGGGTGGAGGCATGGTGCTCGTGCGTCCCTTGCGCTGTCACCACGGGGGAGATGTTAGTGCAGTAGCGGCAATGGAGAGGAAGGCGGCACAGTGGTGGTGGTTGATGGTCGTGAGGGCACGATGGTGGTGGCGGCCCCTATAAGGGAGGAGGAACGTGGTCGGGTCCTCTCCCAAGGGGGGTCGAGAGGGAGGATGGGAGGGGAGCCGGGTATTCCTTGGGAGAGGTGCCAAGCATTAATTAGAAAAATAGAGAGAGTGAGAGCCGCTGGGGGTGGGAAATTAGAGCGGGGAGGCGATAAATAGCGATTGTGGGGGAGGGAAATGACTGGGTTCGATAAAAACAGGGTTATGGCAGGAAATGGGAATTAGACAGGAAACAGGGAGTGCTGTAGTGGGCCACCGGGAATTAGAGAGGAAAGTGATGGATTAGTGATTAAGAGAAATGGGTGAGGAGTGAGGGTTGCATGAATTGAGTTGTACGGGGAGTGCATTTGGGAAGGGTGGTAATCATAAGTGAAGGATGTGGTGTCTCCTTACGTAAACTCCCCACAACTCTTGCAATTAAATCAAGGCACAAGAGTATTTATGTGCATTGATTGTATATCAATTATGCAACCTAAATCACTTGAATTAAGTTAGATTCTAACATAACTTAGGAATACTGCATTCATAGGTATCGTAATTTACACAATAGTTAGTTTATTAGTCATATAGATAATATCATCATTTTATGACCTAAAAAGAGATGATTTTGATCGCAGATGATTTGAAGTTGCGGATGTTAGATCAGATTAGACAAATTTGATCAGAATGACGACGGGAGTCCAACGGTTCTGAAATCGTCCCGATCAGATAATCAGAGCATTGTGTGCAGTCCATAGAAGAATGAAAATCATGGAGCCAAAAGATAAAGATCCAAGCCTCAGATGAAGAATCCAACCGTACGGATGGATTCGGATTGATGATCGCAGTCCAACGACGTAAAAATCAACTCGATCGGAGGTCTACAGCACCGGATACAAAGAAAAGAAGATGAACGGTCATGATAGCGCTACGTGGCACCATCACAGCTGCTCCCTCACCACTGCCGCATCTAGGATGGCTACACTGCACGCTGTGGGTCATTGGATCTTCATGCAACGGTCATGAATGCGCCACGTTGTCCGCCTAGACTGGATAAGCATAAATAAAAGGTTCGCGTAGCGCATTGGCTTGCGCACGCGCGTGCACGTGGAAGCGGGTGACCCGCGTTCGAGCCATGTGTTGCGCAAAATTGAAGCGGTGTTGGTTGTGCGGGTGTGCGTAGGCGCAATTGTGCGATTGTAAGGCCACGTGGCGTGATGAGAGCGAGTTGTGGGCGGACGCATGATCTAACGCGCTTGCTTCGACTTTTTTGCCCTCCATCAAAACTATAAAAGAAGACCCAAGGCCTCCCAGTTGAAGCATCTCTCTAACTCATCAACTCTAGATCCTTTCTACTGTCTTCTCTGCAATTCTCTGTCCCTCTGCAACTTCGTCCCGGTGCTCTGGATCTGAGGTGTTGCTACACCTCGCACAATCATTTTACAAGCGGTGTCGTCTCTCTGCAATTTCTATCTCTCTTTATCTCTCTATCTCCCTCTCCTTCTATCTATCTATTCTCTCTCTCTTTAGTATAGTACTTTCTACTTTGAAAACTATTTATGAATGCAATAAAATTCTGATATTCTGAATGCTTGATATCTGCTCTTTATATATATATACACATATAAATACCTGTTAGAACTAGTTTTCTGAAAAGCTTCCATTAAAAATCGAGATTACCTCCCTGCGAATGACCTAGTACTCACCAGAGTTTTATAAATTTATTTGTCGACGTGTTTTTGCGCTATACAACTGAATAATATTTTAAAATGCGAATTACGTGCTGAACATGCATGACAAGAGATAAAATAAAAGGAAATCATGCAAAGCTAAATACTAATGCATGCAATTATTTTGTGACTAAACTTGAATATTAATACAATGTAAAGTGCAGGGACCAACAAACTTAGGTTTATAAATAGTCCACTGAAATGGGCTCATCACCTGCTCCTCCACAACCATCGTTGCCCACCGCAACTTTCCTTCTTCCCTCACGCTCTCCCTCTCCTCCTCTCTTTCAACCTCCATTGACGCACCACCATTGAACCAACAACCATAGCCACCTCCACCTCCATTGTCTACCCTTAAACCACCTTCCTAACATCGCCAAACACATGGCCAAACCTCTACTAGCCACAACCACCAACGTTGGCGTTGCCTCTCCTCCTCCTCTATTTCCACTCCTCCCCTCATGCTCGTCCTCCTCTAAGGGTGGCCACCTCCCTTCTTCCCTCTTCCCTGCTCCTCCATAGCCATTGCTACCCACCATAACTTTTCTTCCTCCCTTATGCTCTTTCTCTCCTCTCCTTTAACCTCCATATACGCACCACCATCAAACCCAACAACCACAGCCACCCCTACCTCCAAATACGTCCACCCTCCATCATCTCTCGATCTGCTTCAACCATCAATCTACCCATCTTGACCTCCTTTACCTCCTCGTCAAATTAATTGGCACAATTGTGGTTCGCCAATTTCGATTGCAACCCATGGCCACCATAACCTCCTGTTCTTCCCCTATTTTAGTTTTTTTTTCTTCTCTTACTCACACAACAACCACTAGCCACCATCTCAATCAAGCTCATGCCACCACCTCAACCACCATCTTCCTCACCATCCACTCATGTCACCATCTCCACACCCCACTCTAAACATATGGCCACACACCACCTTAGCACTATACACTACCATCAACACCACCTACACCTTCTACTTTACATGGACAACACTTAGACCTCCATAAACCACCACTCAACCATCATCAAGACCACCTCCTACACTCCTTAACTCATGGCCAACAACTTGCCCCATTAGTTAATCACACAACCAACACCTTAACTCATCAGTTAACCTCCAACCATCACCCTTACACACACTTAAAGCCACAGCCAACAACCTTGACCCTTCCTAATCGATTAGCCGTGCCCTTCATTAGCTCCCTAACTACCTACTACACCACCTAACCAACCCTTTAACCCTTTTCCTAAACCATCATCACTTATCCTAATAACCAATTCACTACCCTTACCATTGTCCTATCCTAAATCTAGTCACCTTCCATTACATCGTCCTAATCACACACTCCATTACCACACTCAAAAACACATATAAGTGTTCGCACAAATGCTCAAATCACTATCCATACACTAAGCACACTTCCAACCATTCCCATAGTGCTTAAAGTCCTTTTTGTTGTATAAGTTGGGCAACCAACATTAGTGTTGTAATCACAATTTCTATTTCCAAATGTATTTTCTTGTGAATAGTGATATATTTACATTTAATTAAGTAATTCATGCTTAACTATTTCTTGTTTGATTTCATTAGAATATGTTAGTTTAGTCATATTGCATCATTTTGTAAATATTACATTTTTTAGGGTTTTTATGCAATATTTTCATTAGATATATGTGGTGCCTTGATGTGTGTATTTAAGTCTATGCAGGTGTCAAGTTTGAACTTAATTGGAGACCTCTTGAGTGGCCAAATCCATTTGCACTGACATTTATTACATAGGCTCACCTAATCCTATCCAAGCTAACCCAATTGACCATCTACTTAGCCTAAACCTACACCCAATTTCCACTACCAATCCTACAAAACCTAACCTAATCCACCATTGCACCTTTAATACTTACTGTTAATCTTGATACTAAGGTCCTAAACCTAATCCTAATCTTAATCTCGAAATCTGTAACAACCCGACACATCTTTTGTATTTTTGCCATAACTTTTTCATTTTAAATCTAAATTGAGTGATTCAAGTTGTATTTGAAAGATGATTTCAAGGGCTACAACGTTTCTTGTATATACAATTTGAAATTTGAAACAAAAAGAGGTCGGAAATTCAGAACAAGTGAGATAAATCTTAAAAGGTTGTTGCAATGCCCTCCATTATTTGGACCTAACAAACCCTAGCCTATCCAAAACCCCACATCTAATCATAGCCCTTAATCCTCCCTCCAATTAGATGCTAGCCCTCTTAGGTTCCAACAAAAAGCACCTATCTTTCTAGCCTCAACTTTAAATAATAGCCTTTGATTTTCCAAGATCTAATCCTAGCCTTACACATCCTCGATGCAAGCCTACCTAGATCCACCAATAGGAAGCCTGCAAATCTTCTGTTTAAGCCCTAGTGGATGGCCATGGAGGGGGAATCATGCTCTTCTCTCTCAAGTTAAAGGTTGAAGCCTTCTCTCAAGCATTTCTCTACTCGTGTGCAAGCCTCTTGCATTTGAGGATCATGCGCCAGTCTTTAGTAAGGTTCTGCAAGTGGGCACTCTCCATCTTCGCATCCTCCATCTCAGGGCTTCATCATATGCACCACTCTCGACGTCGGATTTTCACTTTCCACATTTTTTGTTTTCTTGTTCTTTCTAGTTCTATAGTTGTAAACATTCATTTTTCTATACTTTGTGTAGTTAATATTGACATAATTAGATTCATTTATCTTCTCGTGTTCGACCTTGACTCACCAGTTCTAATTTAAATATTTTACGAGTTTGATTTTTATTTTGATATCGTATTTCGTGCTACAATGATTGCGTAAATTATTTTTGCGAAAAAGATCATCAATTAGTGTAGAATTGTAATCATAATCAATAAAAGTCAAGTTTTTAGTTAGCTTGTTCTTGTTGTCATTTCTTCCCTTATTACCAAAAGACCAAAAAAAAAAGAGTAAAATAAGAAAAGACCAAAAATATTGTTGAGTGTAGTTTCATTATCTTCATCACTTTCGTTAATCAAATAAAGACCAAAAAAATTACAAATGCAAAAACTCCCGAAAGAGAATAAAATGAGTTAAATGAGATTTCAAGCAAAAGAGTGCTTTCCAAATCGCCTCTCTATGGATCGATCGAGACTTACCTAAACTCAACTTAAAAATTGGTTTGTGGTCTCATTAAAATTTTACTTCATTTGTTGTTTCGATGTGAGATTTGAACTACAATAAGATAAATGATTTAGACTTGCACTTCGCAAAATTACATCATCCCTCACTTCCTCTCTCATGACTTCTAGGAGGTCGAGGGTTGTCCTCATCTATTCCTTTTTCTTGGTGGGGTCGAAGAATTAGATCTGGTAAGATGGGAGGTCTACTTTTAGCAGGATCCTAGCTTATGCTTCATAGAACATAGTAATGGGGGTTTCATTGGTAGTGATTTTTAGCCAATTCTATATCGCTAAAGGATCTAAGGAAGCTCTTTTGTCCATTTGCCTTTAGCGTCATCGAGCTTCCTTTTGAGGGCCGTGATGACTTGGTTACTTCCGCTAGACTGTTCGCATAGGGGTGTGCGACGGAGGTGAATTTTAGCTGGATGGCTTAATAAACACAAAAGTCTTCAAAATTATTTGACATGAATAGGCTCCCGTTGTCTGCCACAATTATTTGTGGGATCCTATAGTGGCATATTATGTCCTTGTGGATAAAGTTGATAACTCGTTGAACGTTAGGGTTAACCATGGCCTACGCTTCAATCCACTTAAAGAAGTAGTCCACTGTTGTGATGACAAACCTTTTTTGGTTGGGGGCCATGGGAAAGGGTCCTATCAAGTCCATGCCCCATAATGCAAATGGATTGGGGGAGGTGATAGGAATCATCTTTGCTAGTGGGGCTTGAGGTATGTTCGACAACCTTTTGCACTTATTGTATTTCTATGTGAATTCTTTAACGTTACTAGTCATCTGAGGGCAGAAATAACCACATCCAAGGATCTTGCCAGCCATGGCCTTTATCCCCTCATGGTTCCCACAAATCCCAGTGTGGACATCCTTAAGGGCCTAGCGGGCCTTACTTGGATTCAGGCACCTAAGCAAGGGGGTCGATTGCCCTTTCTTGTATAGCATGTCATTCAAAATTAAGTTGTGGGACAATTTGAAGTAGAGGGCCTTCATGTTGGTGACCTTAGGTGGTATTCTGTCATGTTGGAGATAACTTAGGATGGGGTCCATCCAGGAAGCCCCTCTAGCACCTATTGTCACCATCAAGTTCTAACGGATGGAAGGGCTTGTCAACTCCTCGAGATTGATCATTGTCCTTCGCTTGGACAATAGAGGCCAATTTGATGAGGACACCGGTTAGTGGATTTTCTATTCGGTGTAATCGGTTGATGTTGACATGATGGATGTCAACCATAACCATTTGGGCTTCTTCTACATATTTCTCCATAAGCTAATCCCTTACTTGGAATTTGCCTTAATCTTGGTGTATGACTAGTTGGGAGTCTATGAATACATTAAGGCTAGTTGTTCCCAACATCTTTGAAAGGTGGAGGCCCATCAAAAGGGCCTCGTATTCCACCACGTTGTTGGTTGCAGGGAATGTCAGGCGGATTGCGCACTTCCCTACTAAGCTATAAGGGGATGCAATGACCACTCCAGCACTGGCCCTGCTCTTATTGGAGGAGCCATTGACGTGGAAATGCTAGTTTCCTCTACCTGACGGTGGCATTGGGGTGAATTCTGCTACAAAGTTGGCGAGGACTTGTCCCTTGATGGCTAGGCAAGATTGGTACTTGATGTCGTACTCTGCCAACTCCAAGACCCATCATGTTTGATAGGGGAATTTGAATGGACTGTGGAGCATTTTCCTCAGGGGTTGGCCGTGAGGATGGTTATGGTAGGCATTTGAAAATACAACGTTAGCTTTATAGCATTGTTTGCCAGGGCCAAACTAAGCTTCTCAATTGGGGGGTATTTAGCTTCCACCCCTAGGTATGCTTTTCTAATGAAGTAGAATGCCTTCTGTATGCCTTCTTCCTTCACTAAGGCGGTGCTAATGGACGAACTAGAAACGAAGATGTAAAGAAACAACGATTCGCTTAATATTGTCATTGCAAGAACAGGGAAAGGTTGGAGATGTAGCTTGATTTTATCCAAGGCTTCCTAGAATTGAGGTGTCCAATCCCTAGCCATGTAACCCTTTCTGGTTTTAGGAATTCAAAAAATGTTAGTCATCGATTAGATGGCTTTGATAGGAAGCACCCTAAGGCAGCAATCTACCTGACCAAAGACTAGACTACTTGGAGGTTCCTAGGCAATTGAGGTCCATGACCGCTTGGATTTTGTTGGAGTTGACTAATCCCTCGACTTAATATTAAGAATGCTAAGAATTTTCCCTATGAGACATCAAAGACACATTTTTTTCAGATTTAGCTTGGGGCAGAACTCGTGTAGTATGGAAAAGGCTTCCACCAACTTTTTTAAGTGGTTGGGGGAGCTAGTACCCTTTACTAACATGTCATTGATGTAGACTTCAAGGAACTTTCCTATTAATTTTGCAAAAAAATGTTTACAAGGTGCTAGTAAATGGCTCTAGGGTTTTTCAGCCTCAATGGCATTACATGATATTGGAATAGTCCCCTATCTGTTACAAAATAAGTGTGGTGCCTATCTGCTTGGGCTAAACAAATTTGGTTGTAGCTTCTATAAGCATCTAATAAGGACATGTGGCTTTGTTTGACGCAAGAGTCCATCAGTACATTGATCTTTGGGAGTAGGAACTCATCCTTCAGGCATGTAGCATTTAGGTTGGTGAAATCAAGGCACATCTGCCACTTGCTACTCACCTTTTTGACCTTTACTACATTGGAGACCTAGTTGGGGTAGATCGCCTTCAATAAAGCTTGTTTGGAGGAGCTTCTCTACCTCTTCACCTGCTTCCTACCATTACTCATCGGACTTGTGGAAACACATTTGCTTGATCGGACAAGTTCCCAGGAGGATATAAGGTGGTGCTTGATTACCTGGGGCTTCACTCTTCTTTGGTCGTAGGCAAACTAGGATAAGACCTCTAATTTCTACTAGAGTAGGTGGACCAAGTCCCTCACCTATTCTTCGTCAAGATTGGAGCTAATTTGCACCATCTTTTTTGAGTCCTCAAGGTAGAGTTGAATAATCATTGCGGTTGACTTCAGCTGGATTGGCTTTAGCAGATCTTCTCTCGGTCGCTCTCTTGGACTGATGGCGTTGATTTTTGCTCTCTTCTTCCCCCACTTATGTGGTTTTGGAGGGATTCGCTGGAGAGTACGCTTCATCTTCAAGCAGAGTTCTCGTCCGGTCAACTAGTTACTGTGGATGATTCAATGCTGGCCAAGGATTGGAAGAGGGTCATTTAAAAGTACGACGATGTGATCATTGCGAAGGCATGGATGGTCAGTCGACTGATGATGTCATCGAAAGTGGTTGAGAGATTGGCCATAGTGAAAGTTGTCTTTCGGTTCAGGTACTAGTTCTTGTCTCGGATGGTCATCGAGAGGTTGATTTCTCCCTTGGGCATTACCTTATGATTGTCAAACCCCACCACTAAGTAATGGGATGGGGTGACGTCTTTTTCCCCAAAGCCCAACTAGGTTATGGTTTGGGTAAAAAGGACGCTGACTATGCTGTCCTTGTTGATGAGGAATCAGGATTGATTTCGATGGGAAACTAGGAGGGAGATGAGAAGCAGGTTATTGTGGTGGCCTAGGTCCAAAAGGTGTTGGAAGATTGAAGAGGCATCCTTTCTACCTCTTGGCAAGTTGTCCCTACCCCCCATCTTGAGATGACAAGGGTCACCTGGATGTGATCCACCTGGCACTCTGCTGTCCTATTAGAATTGGCATTGATGTTGAAAATTATGTCCAAGATTGTTGTATTTACGCAAGCTAGCAAAAGGTTTTCAAGTGAGCTGAGTGTGGTAGGGGGAGACTCCCTTGGGCACCTCTTGGTGAGCATGAGAAGGCCTCATTGGTGGTACTCCCTAGGGGGAAGATCCTAGCTGAGTTCCTCCTTGGCTAAGGCATCTAATGTGTCCTTACGATCATGAGGCTTAATGAGGGTCACCTTGTTTGCCCTCCAAAAATGAAGTTATGCCTAGTGGAAATCTTTCGACTTTTCCATGGGGTACTTCTCTTTGTCAACCTCTTTGTGCCGAACATATTGTATGAGGTTGTCGTCTTGGATTTGGGACACAATTTGGTGCTGGAGGTCCTGGTAGTTCTTCATCATATGGCCCTTCGCCAGGTGTTAACAATAGTATGGGCTCGATGTGGCGAGTCACTGCACTAGTGGCGGAGGTGGAAGGAGGTCTGCCTAGTTCATATAGAGGACCTCTGCTAGGATGTCCACCTCATTGTAGGTAAGGTGGCACACTCTTGGTACTCCTCGCTCCTTGGTTGCTACTGCTTGTTGCCCTAATCATCTTGACGGTGCTTGTTGTCCCAATTAAACCTATTCTCCCTATGGTCGTCTCGGCAGCTGATCTCTCAAGTATTAGGGCACTCTTGGCCTTATCCTCTAAAGTTGTATGGCTGAGTTTCTTCGAGCATACTGATGAGCGGGATTTCTATGCTAAAAGTTTGAGTTTGAAACCCGTCGTTGGAGTGTATAAAAATCCACTATCAAATAAAATTTATAACCGAAACTCTAAGTGAGTCCCGGGTCGAACACAGGGAGGCGAATGTTTGATCAAAAACTGCATTTATAATTATTGTCACGAAGTAGATTAGTTGGTTGAATTAAATCTACACTAGCTATTCTACTTAAAGAATAAACAATAGAAGAAAGAGAAAGAATACTACAAAGAGAGAGAGAATAATACAGAGAAAGAGAACTAATATTTGATAATCATATGTTCATTACAACTAATTTCTATAATTAGAAAGCTGAAAATCTACACTAGAAAGTGATAAAAAGAGAAGGGGGTGAGAAGTTATCCTCCTCAACAGCTGCTTGGAGGATGAGTCGCGTTGACGGAGCGCCTGGGCAATGGGGATGAGATGTTGGACAAAGGAGAATGAATCTGGAGGACAGAGGACAGAGCAGGGTGACGTCGCAACGGGATCCACTTCCCGAATGGCGGTGAGAGGACAACCACGGGCACTCCATGAATGGGGATGAGAAGAAGGAAAACTTATATTTAAGACTCTAATGGAGCATCCTGGGTATGGGACTATCTCTTTAGAGCTTTGGAGGGGATGAGAGAATAGAAGGGATGAAGAAAAAGTGGAGGGCGTAGGGCCTTTATATAGTTGTATACATGGGGCCAAAAGGGTCATTTTACAAGCTTAATCATTAATGCAAGGCCCTTAGTGACGGATGTGCATGTCATTAAAGCCCCACGTCAATGCAGGCACACGCTCCATCTCCACCATGTGTTACTAATCCAAGCGCTCAGAGCGCACCACGTTGACTTCGCCTCAGCTTCAACCATTGCGCACTTCATCGCACTTGAGTGTCATCAGCCGTCTGGTTAAGAGATTAGATGGCTTATGAGGTGTGCGTGCACTTCGCCTCAGCGCACAGAATTCCAGCGCGTACGATCACACGTGATCATGCACGTATGCTCATCACACTCATCCGTAGCACCGCGCGATTGAATCTTAATCGCTCGATTGAGATCGTCCAGTTGAATTTCGCTCGCACCCTTCACTCCTTTAATTTGAGGCGGATGGAGGCTTGACCCGACGTTGCTTCCTTTCGCACGAGCATCTTATCCACTGTGCTATGTGTGTGGATTGATGTGAAGATATCTCTTATGCTCACGCCTCGTGGCCGTTGGATGAAGATCCAATGGCCCAGATCGTGTGTTGGAGATGAAGTGCGGATGAAAAGGGTAGTGTGGTGCACCCAGAGCCGTTGGATGGATTCATCTAACGTCCCAGATCGTGTGCTGGAGATGAAGTGCAGATGAAAAGGGCGACGTGGTGCACCCAGAGCCGTTGGATGGCAATCCAATGATCCACAGTGCACGCTGGAGGAGCTTCAGAGATCGACCGGGCAACCTTGGACGGTCTAGATGGTGCATGTGGATTCATCTGGGTCGTCCATCTTTAACTTATAGATGGTACCACAGATGTCGGATTGGACTGATTTTCACGTCGTTGGGCTGCGATCATAGATCCAAACCCATTCGTGTGGTTAGATTTGTCATTTGAAGTCTGGATTTACACCACCTTGCCCCTTCACCTCTGATCTTCCTTGGACTGCATCTAATACTGTAGAAGTATGATCGGGGCGATCTTGAAATGGTTGAACTCTGATCGTTGCTCTGATCAGATCCGTACAGTTGGATATTCAATCCGAGGCCCCGAAATGATATTGCCCTGTCCCCTGGCCACAAAAAGGGAAATTAACCTAAAATTTGTACAAACTAATCTAAATGTAGAATGATGTATGTTATATAATATTTATAATACATGATGCAATTATACACCTAAGAACACACATAAATAAATAGCTTATGTGACATAGATGTGTCTACATCACACCCCTATGCCCATATTTTGCTAGTCCCTAGCAAAACTACATGTTATTTATTAAAGAATTAAGATCAAATTGCTCGGGCAATAGTTATTTTTCAACACAAAGAAATTTCTACTAATGACCTACACTATTTAGACTCAAAGTGCCTGATGTTTGCAAAAATGCAGACTGCCCTCACCTTATTCAAAATCAAATATATATTTTTTCTTTTTCCTCTTTTCTAATTTTTTTTTGGGTTTTTGATTTTAGAATTTCAGAGCAACTTTCTTTGGCTACCTTACCCACCTAAGACTCGACAAGAACTCTAAGTGCTAAGCATCTTTTTGTGTGAATGTGATACTCACTGATCGGCAATCAGAACTGACTTCGGATTCTACTCCCCTAGGTGACCTTGAAAAGAAATTCTGCCTAAAGGTATATCTATCTGACTGGTAGCTTTCTCCTTAGTTTTTATTTTTATGGGATCAACACAAGTGCGAACTAGTGTATATCTCTCCTGCTTATTCTACTTCCTCGCTTCTTCCTAAGTGTTTAGGAAATATTTGTGCATTTTTTGTGAGCTGGGTTCTAGACAACCGGTCAATGGGCTGTAACTCACGGCGACTTGCCAGCTATATTCGTGTGGTGAAGTGTGGCTTATTTATCTTTTTCTTCTTTTCTATTTCTCTTTTTTTTGTTATATATATATATATATTTTAAGTAGGTGGCTTCCCTAATCTATGATTTGCCTAAAGACAACAAAAAACGAATGGTCGTGTGGCTAGGCTTTGACAACTATGATGTAGACACGTATATGTCACATTAACTATCTATTTATGCATGTTCTTAGGCATATAATTGCATCATGCATTATAAATATTGCATAACATGTATCATCATGTATTTATATTAGTTTGTACAAATTTTAAGTTAATTTGTCCTTTTTATGGTTAGGAGATAGGGCAATATTTATAGAGACCTCGAATTGAAGATCCAACCATACGGATCTGATCAGGGCAACAATCGGAGTTCAACAACTCCGAGATTGCCTTGATCAGACTTCCATAGTATCAGATGTAGTTCGAGGAAGATTAGAGGTCAAGGAGCAAAGTGGTTCAAATCTGTGCTTCAAATGACAAATCCAATTGCACGGATGGATTCGGATCGACGATCGCAACCCAACGGTGCAAAAATTGGTCCAATCCAACAACCATGGCACCTCTTACAAGCAAAAGAAGTTGGACAACCTAGATGGCACCACGTGGTGCCATCCAAGCCGCTCGAAGGCATCAGCGCTCCTCTCCTCAACAAAGAAGCCTTGATCTCAGCTATTGGATCTTGATCTAACGACTGAGAACACGCCACGTCGCTCCCCAAGCCGCACTTTACATCTCCTGAAGGCAAAGTCTCGGGTGATCTCGACCTTTGGATCGCCATCCAACGGTTGCGAGTGCCTGACCCTTAGAATGAAATGCAACAAAGAATTGAGCGCAGCACAACGGTCGTGCACCTTACGCACAACGTGTGATGCCTTCTCGAATCGTGGCGAGGAGGCGGATTCGTTGAAGGCGTGCCCAATCAAAATTAGGTTGCATGATGGTGATCAAACGGTAGCGACAATGATGACGTGGAGCCATCTTGAGCGTTGGATGGAGTAGTGCGCCCCACGCACAATTGCACGTGGGCATTGCGCACGTGGTAAGGCGAAGGGGCTTGCGCGATCTAAGCCGTCCCATCAAATGATCAGACGATTGAGATGAGTTGAGTGCAATGAGGCATGCGAGCATACGAAGGCAAGAAGGCGTCGACGTGGCTTAATCTGAGCCGTGCGATTAGCGATGAGCAGCCCTCCTTGCATGCGTGCCAACAACAATGTGCGCCTTTAGTGACGCTTACATGCGTCACTAAAGGCTGCAAATTCATTTTAAAGGCTTTTAAAAAAAGACTTTTATGCCCTTCTTCCTCAATTATAAAAGGGGCCTCATACCTCTCATTTTATTCATCCCTTCCTTTCTTCTCTCACCTCCTCCAAAGCTCTACGAGCTTGTCCCAAACTTGAGATGCTCCATTAGAGTCTTAAATACAATTTTTTCATCTTCTCATCCCCGTTCGTGGAGTGCCCGCGGTTGTCCTCTCATCGCCATTCGGGAAGCGGATCCCGTTGTGACGTCGCCCTGTTCCGTCTTCCATCCTCCGTTTTTGTCCTCTTTCGTCCACCATCTCACCACCCTCGTCCGGGCACTCCATCAACACAGCTCGTCCTCCAAGCAGCCGTCAAGGAGGATAATTTCTCATCCCCTTCTCTTTTATCACTTTGTAGTGTAGCATATAGTTGTAATGGACATGCACCTATTGTTATAAAATTCTTGTTCATTCTCTCCCTATTTTCTCTTTATTTGTATTATTCTTTATCTCTCTTCTATTAATTATTCTTTAAGTATAATAGTTAGTATATTAATTTCAACCAGCTAATATGCTTTTGTGACAATAATTCCAATGTGATTTTTGATCAAACGTTCGCCTCCACGTGTTTGACCCGGGACTCATCAGAGTTTTGATTTAATTATCTGTTTGACGGATTTTTACGTGACTACAACGGTAGGGTTTTCAAACTTGAACTTTTAGCGTAGAAATTTCGTTCAACATTTTGGCTCTGTTGCCAGGGAGGCAATGCTCTTTGATTTCCCGTGTTTTCCACCTTACTGATTGTTTACCTCACTTTTCTTTTTTCTTACTATGATTATAGGTACTCTTTTGAGGCGAGTTAGAGCTGTATGATTGAAGTAAAGTGCTATTGAAGGGTCTGTAAATATACACCACCTCCCACCCACTAGTTTTCATTCCATCACCTAATAACACAAACCCTAATTAACCTAGGAGCTCTCATAAACCCTAGGTTTAGTTTGGTTGTTTAGTTGTTACCTCCACTTGCCTCACCCTTCACTTAAACAAAAAAAATCTAAAAAATTCCACAGAGGTACACAACCTCTTCTAATTCTTCATACTCAATCGGTAACTCAATCTTTGGAACCGATATACTCATCAACACATGATCGAGTAGAAATCAGATTAGATAACCACTTGTTTGCCTAATTCAGTGGTGCATTAGGCCAATTGTTTGAGTTGTTTGGGCCGTACCACCTCATCTAAAAATAACTCATCAAGTAGCTACCTCTTAGGATTCAACTACTAGGAATTAACCAGCCAGTCCACATTCTTTTAAGTTTTAAAGGAAGACATCTTCACCTGTGCTTTCAAAACCTGGTGTGCCAACTGAACTTAATTGAATACACCTAAAGTTGAACTCTAAAAGCTACTAAACAAGGTTAAACACTAAAAAACAAATCATCAATTAACCTTGTTTGAAAACAATTGGTTGTGCATGCACACACATTGAAACTAATCATTAAGGGCATAACCTAGATAAAGGGCCCATCACATTCCAAAGCACATTCAAATCTAAGCCTAATTAAAATAGAGTAGACACTAGCCTTAAGGATTGGGCTTGCTCTTTAGGACCTAGATAATAATTTTTTTCGATTAATCTGCTTCTACCGTTCAATCTGATGTCTATATAGGGGAGCAGAGTCAAACGACTGTAGTTGGGGGGTATTAAAGGAACCTGAGGTGAAGGCTAAGGGAAGAACCTTCTCCCTAACCTTTCCCTCTAACTGGTTGGATTGACTGGAAAGAAGTAGATCAAATCATTTTTTTCATCTCAAGACAAGTTCTGGGAGTCTGTAAATCTTTAGGTTATCCCACCTAAGGACAGGTTGTGAGTGTTTGTATTGCAGGACACCTTTTTCCCTCTCATTATGTCATGGATCCTTCCACATCCTATACACATTTCCACTCCTACCCTCCTAACATTTCTTATCCCAGCTCCTACCCTCTCCTTATGTCATGTATCTCGTTATGTCATTTAATATAATGAGGGCATTGCATTAGATAGGCATGGGGGGGTGGACATTCACCTCTGAATCATCTTGTTAGCTTCCTAGATTCTTTTTATTTTCTTTATATTTTTGAAAAAAAATTGAATTAGAAAACGAGAACTTGGGCATTAGAAATTTGTCAACTTTAGGAAATGATACGTTAAGACTTGAACACTTAGATTTTTCAGGTCTTTGGGCTTAATTAGCCTAGGTGTCTACTAAAATGTGAACTTGATTCTCAAGTCCTCGCCATTTGAAAATTTATTTGTAATTGGTTAATAAGTGGGGGTGATAAGTACGCGACTTGTCAACCTGCTCTATGATTTGAGGGGACTTATAGTTTAAATATCTACACACTATTTGCACTGATTCACTTTACGACGATTTTAACGGAAATTGGGTAGCTAATGAACCTTTTAGGGTGGCTTGACTGGCAAGTTGTTAGTGGTAACAACTCATTGGTTGGTTGTCCAAAGCCCAGCCACACGACTATTCTCTTTCTACTACTTTTAGGTAAATCTTAGATCAGGGAAGTCAACTACTTAAAGAAAAAAATAGAAAAAATTATCCAAAAAGAAAAAAAAGAGAAATAGAAAAGAAGAAAAAAAAGAAATAAGCCACATTCACCGCACAAGTATGGTTGGCAAGTTGTCAATGGTAACAGCTCATTGACCAGTTATCCAGAACCCAGCTCACGAAATGCACGTATAATTCTTAAATACTTAGGAAGAAGCAGAGAAGTAGAATAAGTCAGGGAAATATACACTGAGTTTGTCCTTGTGTTGACCCCATAAAAGTAACAAGTAGGGAGAAAGCTACCGGTCGGATAGATACACCTTTAGGCAAAATTTCTTTTCAAGGTCACCTAAAGGCGTAGAAACTCGAAGTCCATTCTGATTACCGATCAGTGAGTCTATCACATTTACATAAAAAGATGCTTAGTACTTAGAGTTCTCTTCGAGTCTTGGGTGGGTTGGGTAGCCGTAGAAAGTTATCCCGAAACTCTAAACTCAAAAATAAAAAAAAAATTAGAAAAGAAGAAAAAGAAAAAGATCCTTTTGCTTTTGAATAAGGCAAGGGCTTGGGCAGTCGGCATTTTGGCAGATACCTAAGCGCTGTTGTGTCTCTGTAGTTTAGGTCTTAGTTGAAATTTTTTAGCATTGAGAAATAAACATTGTCTCAGTAATTTGATCCTAATTATGCTTATAATAGCCTATAGTTTTGCTAGGGACTAGCAAAAGATAGGCATGGGGGTGTGATGTAGACACATCTATGTCACTTAAACTGTCTATTTATGCGTGTTCTTAGGCATATAATTGCATCATGCATTACAAATATTGCATAACATGCATCATCATGCATTTAGATTAGTTTGTACAAATTGTAGGTTAGTTTTCCCTTTTTGTGGTCAGGAGACAGGGCGATATTTATAGAGACCTCGGTTTGAAGATCCAACGATACGGATCTGATCAGGGCGACGATCAGTGTTCAACGACTCCGAGATCGCTCCAATTGAAATTCCATAATATCAAATGTAGTCTAAGGAAGATCAGAGGTCGGGGCAAGGTGGTGCAAATCCATACTTCAGATGATAAATCCAACCACACGGATGGGTTCGGATCGACGATCACAGTCCAACAGTATGAAAATCGGTCCAATTCGACAATCGTGGCACCTCCTACAGCAGAAGAAGTTGGACGGCCCAGACGGCGCGATGTGGCACCATCCAAGTTGGCCGAAGGCACCATAACTCGTCTCCTTAACAAAGAAGCCTTGATCTCAACCATTGGATCTTGATCCAACGGCTGAGAATGCGCCACGTCACTCCCCAAGCTGTGCTTTACATCTCCTAAAGGCGAGGGCTCGGGTTATCTCGACCGTTGGATTGCCATCCAACAGTTGCGAGCACCCGGCCCTTAAAATGAAAATGCAACAAAGAATTGAGCTCAACACAGCGATCGTGCTCCTTACGCATGATGTGCTACACTCACTTGAATCGCGGTGAGGAGGCGAATTCGTTGAAGGTGCGCCTAATCAAAATTCGGCCGCACGATGATGATTGAACGTTAGCCACGGCAATGACGTGGAGCCATCTTGAGCTCTGGATGAAGTAGTGCACCCCACGCACGTGATGATGTGCAATTGTATGCAGGCGTTGCGTGAGTGGTAAGGTGAAGGGGCTTGCGTGATCTAAGGCATCCGATCAAACGATCGAACGGTTGAGATGAGTTAGCGCGATGAGGCACGCGAACGTACGAAGGCGAGAAGGCGTTGACATGACTCGATCTGAGCTGTGCGATCAGTGATGAGTGGCCCTCCTTGCATGCGTGCTAATAGCAATGTGTGCCTTTAGTGACGCTTGCATGCGTCACTAAAGGTTGCATATTCATTTTAAAGGCTTTTAAAAAAAGACTTTTATGCCCTTCTTCCTAAACTATAAAAGGGATGTCATACCTCTCTTTTATCCATCCCTTCCTTTGTTCTCTCACCTCCTCTAAAGCTCTACGAGCTTGTCCCAAACCCAGGATGCTCCATTAGAGTCTAGAATATAATTTTTCCATCCTCTCATCCCCGTTAGTGGAGCACCTGATGGGAGCACCATCATAAGCCATAACTAGCTCAATTTGGTCTGGTAAAGTTAATAAAAGCTCCTACATAACCTTCAGAGGGTCCTAAGTGCTTAACATTCTATTTTGAGAAGAAAATATGAAAATAGGGTTATTTATATAATTTTACCATCTTATCACAAATATAGAATAACCACAGGATATGCCAGGGGTTTATTAAAGGTAATATGATCATTAATGTCTAACAAGTGGGTCCCTATCGAGGGAAACGAGTTTTCATGCATTTCAAGAATCAATGGATATCTAAAACCCTAAAATGGACACGCTTAATTAATTGGGGTTCTGATTAGGATAAATTTCATCTAAACCCTCTAAAAATCGTAGAAAAATATTCTCTAGGGTTTGGCATCCTTGATTTGACCATCTGAACCCATTTTGACCTAAAATAAAGTCTCAAGCAAAGAATTGCCCTAATTTAGGTTTCTACATAATTTACCTAGTCAAACTCAGTCAAAACCTAAATCCAACTTCACTATCAGATTCCTTGGGTCCAGATTAGGTTTGTACCAAAATTTAGGCTCAATTAGAGATCATCTGAACCTAGTTTGCATTTTAATCCTATTCTTACTCTTTTCCTTACAAAGAACCCCTTAGCTTTTGAAAACCTTGCAAGGACCCCCCTAACTTCTTCATCTTCCTCACATCCAGGTCACTATCGCCATGAGGAATAGCTGTAGCATCTCTGGCGAGATTTGAGTGAGATTTTCTCCCTTGTTTCTCAATCAATTAGTCCCAAATTTGTGTCAGAGATTCCTTGAGGAATTCTCTTTCAATCAAGTCCGTCCTTAGACTCCAATTCCTTCCCAATCTCCCATGCGAATGCATGGGAGATGCGGGTCTCTTTGTCGCGCAAGCACCACATGCTTCCAAGCTTGGAATTCCGTTCTAAGCCCTATTTAAGGACCCAGGTCGCAAGGTCGACCTCCTTAGCAAGTTTTGGTGAGCCAAAATACCCTAATTTGCCCTCTCCGGCCACCAAACACCTCTGCTCCGGCAACATATCTCTGTCCTGCTCCTCCACACCTCCAACCATCAAATTGGAGGTGCCACCATTTTCCTCTCTTCCTCGCGCACCTCTCTGGTCAAAGGGAGGGCGTTCCTCTGCCTTAATCGCCGTCGCCGCTTCGCCGTCTCTAGTGTCTTCTCCGGCTCTAGTCAACCACAATTGGAGCCCTCCACCCATCTTCTTCCCCTCTAAGTCTCTCTATTCCTTCTCTCCCTCTACTTTCTTTTCCACCTATGCACAAGTCACTTGCGACCATTGCATCGCCCTACTGCACTTTGTCTTCATCCGCTTCGGCAACACTCCGGCGAAGCCTCCCCGCCACACCACCGCACGAAACTCACAGCTACCATCCTCATAAGCTTTGCTGTTACTTCCTTAACAAAAGCCCTCTATCAACTAGGGCATCCACCCTCTCTACCGCTCCACCAGCCAACCCACCTCCGTAGCATCTTTTTCGTCACTGATAGCCACTCTCCGACCACAATACATCCTCCACCCGCCACCATTGAGTTCGCCTCGCCACAGTGAAGCTTTTGAATGCTCTAATTGGGGCCTAGCACCCGTGTTCTTGACTTCAGGTACTTCGTCGGACCTCCATCGTCGTCTCCACTCCTTCGACTTCATACGTAGTCCTCTGACCACAATTGCTCCAGGTGCTACGCTCAGGTTGCGCGGAGTAGCTCCAGGCAAGTCTCCAGGCGATCAATTAGAGGAGTCCAAACCTGCTGCTGCCCCAATTGAGGAAGACTCCTTTGCGGCAGAAATGCGAAGATGAGGGTGGGACTTAGTCCCACCTCTTGAAGAGAAGAGGTGGAGGCAACGGATAAAATTGAATTCGTGCTTACGGCTCTTCGCCTCAGCACGCACAGGGGTGAGGTCCCCGCCCACGCACGTGCAGACGCACGCCCTCGCCTGTGGTTTATGCCACTCGGGTCTGGGCCTTGGTCCGTTTACCCGGATACCCAGGTCTGGTTTGGTTTGTCGATTATGAGAGAGAAAGAAGAGAAAGAGAGAGAGTGGGGGTTTTTGCCCTCTGTTGCTCTCTCTACACTTGGCGAATTTGAGAGGCCTTCGCCTCTGAAGCTGTTATGCTGTGCTTGCCTCTTCTCTGAGGCCTGAAGGAAAATAGAGGCCTTTACCTCTACTGTTGGTTTTGAGTCACTGTTGCATTATTGAAATACTTATGTTGACGTGGAATATTTGGTTGGATTTACTATTCATTTATTTAAGATACTTGAGCTTAATTAAAAAGGGTTAATTGGTGATTCAAATGACCATTTTAACCCATCATTTTTTGCACATTGATATTTGAACTTTGATATATCACTCTTGAATCAATTCTGATTGCAATTGTTTATATCTCTTACTTAGAATTGTGATCTTGAGATTGACTAACTGATTACTCCCTACGTTCGACCTTGGACTTTTCTGAGCTATAAATTCAAGTGTTTAATGCGATTTCATCCTATACTATAACATATTTCTTAAACATCGACGATGTCGCACTAACAGAGCCTACAGTTGTTCTCTCACCACCGTTTAGGAAGCGGATCCCGCTACGACATTGCCCTATTTCGTCCTTCGTTTTCATCCTCTTTCATCCAGCATCTTACCACCCTCGTCCGGGCGCCCTCGTTAACGCGGCTTGTCCTCCAAGCAGCCATCGAGGAGGATAATTTCTCATCTCCTTCTCTTTTATCGCTTTTTAGTGTAGATTTCTTACTTTCTAGAGTAGCACATATTGTAATGGACATGCACCTATTGTTATAAATTTCTTGTTCATTCTCTCTCTATTTTCTCTTTATTTGTATTATTTTTTCTCTCTCTTCTATTAATTATTCTTTAAGTAGAATAGCTAGTAGCAGCTAATATGTTTTTGTGACAATAATTCCAGCGTAATTTTTGATCAAACATTCGCCTCCTTGTATTTGACTAGGGACTCACTAGAGTTTCGATTAAATTATTTGTTTGACGGATTTTTATGCGACTACAGCGATATGGTTTTCAAACTCAAACTTTTAGCGTAGAAATTCCGTTCAACAAATTGGCCAATGGGCTGTTACCCACGACAACTTGCTAGCCATACCACCCTAGAAAATTCATTAGCTACCCAATTTCTGTTAAAATCGTCAAAAGGTGAGTCAGTACAAATAGTGTGTAGATGCTTAGACTATAAGTTCTCTCAAATCAGAGGGTAGGTTGATAAGTCGTGTATTTATCACCTCAACTTATTTAACCAATTAGAAATGAATTTTCAAATGACAAGGACTCGAGAAACATATCCACATTTTAGTGGACACCCGAGCTGATTAAGCTCGAAGGCTTGAAGGGTCTAAGTGTTCAGGTCCTAATGTATCATTTCCTAAAATTGAAAAACTCTAATGCCCAAGTTATCTTTTCCTAATTCAATTTTTTTTTTCAATTTTTTTATAATTAGAGAGAAAATAATAAAGAGAAAATAAAAAGAATCTACAGAGCTAACAAGATGATTCAGAGATGAATATCCACCTCCCATGCCTACCTAATGCAATGTCCGCATTGTATTAAATGACATGAAAAAGAGCGGAGTAGAGAAGAAAACACCTAAATTTAGTGATTAGCAGGTCGGCACTGAGATGAAAATAGACTGTATACATGCTAAGTTTATTGCCTTTAGCTAGGCATACTATACAAACATAGGGAAGAAATAAAGAATTCACAAGTGCAGGTTAGGATCAGAATAAAAAGATTAGCCTCAAGACCTGCAAGCAGAGAATGTTCATATATATGGACCAGGTTGTGGTGCAGACCTATGCCCCAGGGTCGAGTGTATGTAAGGTTCTGGATGAAAATTACCCAAAACCTGAGTTCAGTATGCAAGCGGGGCCGGGCCTGTGATTTGTAAGGATGCAACCCTAGTCCAAAAAGTCGAACAATAGGAAAATCAAGCTCAAAAAGATAATCAATGAATTTGTATTTGGGTTGCACATCCACAGAATCAAAAATGTCATAAGGGTCATAGTAGAAGGTTGGTGGTTTTAGATAAATAGGAACCTTTAGACTTAGACTTCTGTTTCCCCTCGAATTGGCTTCCCAAATGTTCATTTCCCAGCTCCTATCCTCTATAATCAAAGTTTCCTGGTCCTCGAAAGTGTTATCAACCTCGTCTAAAATGTCCAAGTCCAAAATTTGTGACTTACTTAAAATTGACTTAGGTTTGATAATTTCAAGAAGATAATCATCATTATGCTCTTTAGGATGTGATTAAGGAAAGGGGCTCTTGATTGAATCATCCATGAAAACAGGATTTGTATCTTCCAAGCTAGCCCCAATAGGATCAATTTATTCAATTACTAGTCTATTAAATGATTCATTGAATTCCTCAGGCCCAGTCATCTCACTAAAATCATTTTCCTTAAACTCAAGTGAGACTTCATGTAAAGATTTTTCACCCTCAGAATCACAGAATTATAGATCCGCATTTATATATGTCTCAAAATCATTTATCATTTCCTGGTCCATGGAGACATACTTTTCCTTATACCCTAGCTCAGGGATCTTGGGTGAAGTAATCAATTCATCCTCAATTGGTTGCTCTAGAACCTAGTCATCCCCGGTCTTGTAAGATGTTTCCCCCCTATAGGTGCCTGAATTGGTTCTGACATTGGCTCTCCTGAAGGGGGTTCATCCTTGGAATCATCCCAAGATTGGACTAGAGCAATCACAAATTTCATCCTCAATTTTGACAACTTCCGAAGTAAAAACTCACCTAGGTCCTTATCCTTAACATCTTGGAGCCAATCCAACAAATATTTATTAAGATCATCAATCATTTCAATCAAAGGCTCCAATTCTTCAGTGCAGGGTGTTGGTTGAGCTTCTAAAATTGAATGGCGTTCCTTAAGTTAGCTAACACCCTATCTTGGACCTGGTTCACCTAAACCAAATGGTTTGGTTCAGGGTTGGGTGGGTTTGGGTTTAGTCCAGGGGAGTCAAGAAATTGAGGTTCTGGGTGCTCTCCTTTATAACAGGTCATTTTGGGTTGTTCAAAGGGGGGTGGTGACCTATACACAGTGTAATCTGGGGGTGAGTAAGAGTTGTAATCAGGATATCCTTCTTGATTGTAGATCGGGTTAAATTGATCATCAAAGGGTGGAGATCTATAATCAATGTAGCTCGGAGAAGAATAAAAATCAAAATCATGGTGTCCAGGATTAGACCCTAAACATGGAGGTCCAGAATTATATTCCTAATCAAAGTTATCATGATTATTGGATGAATGGTCATAAATTGGGTCGGGATAGTAATCATCTTAGGAATAAGCGGTGGTAGGAGGGAAGGAGTGGAAATGTGAGTAAGATGTGGAAGGATCCATGACAAAATGGGAGAGAAAGAAAGGAAAGGTGCCTTGCAATACAAACAATCAAACCTGACCTCAGGTGGGGTGGCCTAAAGACCTACAGGCTCTCAGAACCCATCTTGAGATGAAATGAATGATTTGGTCCACTTCTTTCCAGTCAATCCAACCAGTTAGAGGGAGGAATTGAGGAGAAGATTCTTCCCTTAGCTTTCGCCTCAGGTTCCTTTGATACCCCCCAATTGCGGTTATTTGATACTGCTCTCCTAGCTAGACATTAGATTGAATGGTAGAAGCAGATAGAAAATAATCTCGATCTAGGCTCCAAAGAGCAAGTCTAATCCTTAAGGCCAACGTCTACTTGATTTTAGTTAGGCTTAGGTTTGAATGTGCTTTGGAATGTGTTAGGCTCTTTTAATGGGTTGTGCCCTTAAAGATTGATTAATATGTGTATGCGTGCACAACCAGGGTATTTAAACAAGGTTTATTGATGATTTGTCTTTTAGGATTCAACCTTGTTTAGTAGCTTTTAGGGTTCAACTTTAGGTGTATTCAATCAAGTTTAGTTAGCACACCAAGTTTTGAAAGCACAGGTGAAGATGTTTTCCTTTGAAATCAAAATAAGATGGAGTGCCTAGTATTGACCCTAAATGCTAACCCTAATGAGCAAGATACTTGATTAGTCATTTTTAGATGAAGTGGTGTGGCCTAAATAACTCAAGCAATTAGCCTGATGCACCACTGAATTAGGCACATAAGTGGTTACCTAATCTGATTTCTACTCAATTATGTGTTGATTTACGTGTACTGGTTCCAAAGATTGGGTTACTGGTTGAGTATGAAAATTAGAAGGGGTTGTGTACCTCTATGGGATTTTTTTATATATAGGGTGAGGTGGGTGGAGGTGGCAACCAAACAACCAGAATTAACCTTAAGATTTATGCAAGCTCCTAAGTTAATTAGGATTTGTGTTAGGGTGATGAAATGAAATCTATGGCGTGGGTGGTGGGGATATACTTACAGACCCTTCAACAACACTTTACTCCAATCATACAGCTCTGACTCACCTTAAAAGAGTACCTGCAATCATAATAAGAAAAGTGAAATGTGAGGTAAAAGATAAGTAAGGCGAAAAATGTGAGAAAGCAAAGAGCGTTGCCTCCTTGGTAATGGCGTCAAAATGATTAGCGGGATTCGATCCTCGGCAATGGTGCCAAAATGATGAGTGAGATTTCTACGCTAAAAGTTTGAGTTTGAAACCTGTCGTTGCAGTGTGTAAATTTTCTATCAAATAAAATTTATAACCGAAACTCTGAGTCCTGGGTCAAACATGGGGAGGCAAACATTTGATTAAAAATCACGTTTATAATTATTGTCACGAAGTAGATTAGCTAGTTGAATTAAATCTACACTAGCTATTCTACTTAAAGAATAAATAATAGAAGAAAGAGAAAGAATACAACAAATAGACAGAGAATAATACAGAGAAAAGAGAGAGAAAGAGAACCAATATTTGATAATCATATGTTCATTACAACTAATTTCTATCACTAGAAAGTTGAAAATTTACACTAGAAAGAGATAAAAAGAGAAAGGGGTAAGAAGTTATCCTCCTCGATGGCTGCTTGGAGGACGAGTCGCATTGACGGAGTGCCGGGACGATGGGGATGAGATGCTGGACGAAGGAGGATGAAGCTGGAGGACGAAGGACAGAGCAGGGTGACGTCGCTGTGGGATCTACTTTCCGAATGGCGATGAGAGGACAACCGTGGGCGCTCCACGAACAAGAATGAGAAGATGGAAAAATTATATTTAAGACTCTAGTGGAGCATCCTGGGTATGGGACTAACTCTTTAGAGCTTTGGAGGAGGGGAGAGGAGAAGAGAAGGGATGAAGAAAAAGTGGAGGGTGTAGGGCCTTTATATAGTTGTATACATGGGGGCAAAAAGGTCCTTTTACAAGCTTAATCATGAATGTAGGGCCTTTAGTGATGGATGTGCACGTCACTAAAGCCCCACGTCATTGAAGGCATGTGCTCCATCTCCACCGTGCATTGATGATCCAAGCGCTTAGAGCGCGCCACGTCGATGTCGCCTTAGATTCAACCGTTGTGCGCTTCATCGCGCTCGAGCGTCATATGCCGTTCGATTAAGAGATCGGATGGCTTATAAGGCATGCGCGCGCTTTGCCTCCTCAACACACACAATGCCAGTGTGTACGATCGCGCGTGATCGGCGTGTATGTGCATGGCATTCATCCGTAGCACCGCGCGACTGCATCTCGGTCACTCGATTGAGATCGTCTGGCTAAATTTCGCCTGTGCCCTTCGCTTCTCTGATTTGAGGCGGATGGAAGCTCGGCTCGATGCCACTTCCTCTCGTGTGAGCATCTTATCCACTGCACTATGCCTGTGGATTGATGCGAAGATATCTCTTATGCTTGCGCCTTGTGGCCATTGGATGAAGATCCAACGGCCTAGATCGTGTGTTGGAGATGAAGTGCGGATGAAAAGGGTGACGTGGTGCACCTAGAATCATTAAATGACGATCTAGCGGTCCGCACTGCATGTTGGAGGAGCTTTAGAGATTAGGCAGGCGGCCTTGGACAGTCTAGATGGTGCCACGTGGTTTCATCTGGGTCATCTATCTTGTTTGACTTGTAGATGGTGCCATAGATGTTGGATTGGACTGATTTTCACGTCATTGGGCTACGATCGTCGATCGAAACCCATTTGTACAGTTGGATCTTCAATCCAAGGCTCTGAAATGATATTGCCCTGTCCTCTAATCACAAAAAGGGAAATTAACATAAAATTTGTATAAACTAATCTAAATGCAGAATGATGCATGTTATGCAATATTTATAATGCATGATGCAATTATACGCTTAAAAATACACATAAATAGACAATTTATGTGACATAGATGTGTCTACATCACATATCGAATGCTCTTAGGTAGGAGTGGAAGGACTCATCCTTGTCTGTGTGGTGGTTCTCTAGATGCGCGAAAAAATTACGAAGAAAAGATTTTGAAACCTTCGTCATAGTCGCAAGAGTCTGTGATCAAATAAATTAACTGAAGGTGAGTCTAGGTCGAACATGAGGAGGCAAAACATGTTTAGTTTTCTCATGATTATTTCTTTTTGGTATTTTTGTCATTTTGTAATTTTTATAAATTTTTAAATAAGGACAATGGAGGTAAGATGATCAAGAAGATAAAATAGAGACAACAGATATGGTGCAAACAATTTATCACTAACAAATTAGACTTTATTAAAAAATAGAAATGACAACAAAAATATAAAAACACAAGTGATAAGAAAAAGGGAGGTGAGAAGCAGGTCGGTGTCCAGGGCATGGAGATCACCTGAAGAAGGTGGTCAGATGTGCGGATAAGGGGGTGTGATGTAGGATGTAGGTGGTGAGGGGAAGGTTCTGCCAAGCAAGCTTGGGGAATGGTGGTGAGAGGATGGGAACCTAGATCTAGGGTGAATGGGGTTGAGAAGCTTGGTTGATCTTCTACCTATGGGTGAGAGGCAAGCCCTAGGAGGCAATATGAAGGTGGTGGGAAGATAGTTGAAGGGTAGTGAGAAGCTAGAGTTTCTATACTAATGTAGAGAGGCCAAGGGACTTGGGGAGAGGTTAAGATGGAGCTACAATAGGTTTCCTGACTCTAATGGAGGTCAGGAGGGAGTAGGTGAAAATGGTTTGAGGATAGTGGGGGGATTGAAAATCGACATCGCTAAGGGAATTTTTATATTAATTAGTTATATTGTAGTGTGGTTAAGTCATAACTACACATTTTCAAAAATATTTTACGAAGTTCAAAATCAAGTAGTGAGTCTTGATTGTGGTTCTCCGCAAGGAGGCAAGTAATATGATTTCGTTTAAGACTTAGGTTCTCTCGTTCTTACTTTCTTTTTTATCTTTTCTCTTTTTGATTTCTTTTTCAACCATTTATTTTTTTCGAAAACCTAAATGATGAATCTAATGGATGTGAAGTTCCCGCATCAACACTTCGTCGGTGGCATTTGTTTCACGGAGCACGTGCGTAATATCAAGGAAAATGTAAAATGTAAATGTGTATGTGGATGTGCACATGACCTCGACAATATGTGTACTTTTCAATGAATCACGGTTGTGCAAGATTTGAGATGGGGGAGGAACAGCCATGGTTATCTTTTTTTTTTGTTTTCTATTTTTTTACTTTTTGTCTTTTTTCAAATCACGAGACAATCTAAGTCCAAATCCGTACTATTTGAAAATGATCCTAACTACGGGAAACAAGTCAATCCTAACTAAGGGAACAGCCTAGGGTTCTAATTGTGGATGTTTGGAGGTGGTGGGAGACCTAAGGGAGACGAATAGCAAGGGGGGGGGGGGGGGGGGGGGGGGAGGGTTTGGCGTGAAAACAAGAAAGAAGAAGAAAACAAGAAAAGGAGAGGCGGGGAAGAAACACAAACAAAACTATTATATTTTTTTTTTTGTAAATATCGACATGACAAGATCAAATATGATATTCAAGATATCAATCTATTATCTGTTTTAATCAACAAAAATAAAAACATCAAATAAAAGAGCACCAAAAAAACATAAAAATAGAAATCAAAGACATCACGCTAGGAGTGCTCGAGAAGAGTCGTTGGCTATTGGGTGGTGGCGATGGTTTAGACTAAAGAGATTGTCTTTTTCACCATCAAGGTGGCATGCCCAAGGTCTATGGAGGGAGACCTTAGGGTGTGCCTAGAGGTAGGGAACACGCCCATGAAAGGAGGTAGTGGCTGGCTGCCCAAGGAGGAGGAGGGGTTGTCGACTATTGAAGGTGGAGGGCGATATAAGTGCACTAGAGGGTGGGGGGTGAAAAGTGCGGGAAAAAAAAATTGATGCAAATAAAAGCAATCCCACAAAACAATCACCACAAAGAAATAATGATTTTTAGGAGAAAACTCCAAGGGTAAAAACCACTACCTAAGTCTTCTAGACTTAAGATTTCCCAATCTACCTAGATCAAATCCACTAACGTATCACTTTAAACAAAGGTGATACAATCCTCAATTATAACCACACCACTTGCACATGGGTAGTATACCGCAACCCCTCTTCTTTACGAACATAATTTTGTCTTACGAGAGAGATGGGAATTCGCTACGCGAATACCCAATCAAATAAAAAGAAAATACAAAGAAACCTATAGAGCCCCAAAATGTAGTTTAAACTAAGCTACTATAGGCAAAGTGACTTCCCGATAGTGGAAGTGAATAGGCATGAGTGGCGCAACGGGTTAGTGCTCTCAGATGTGAAGTCTGAGGTTGTGAGAGCTTGGACACTATCTTCTTTTGATTTCTTCACAAAATGAGCCTAATAGTGGAAAGTATTATCTCAAGGGTATTTTGAACAAATGAGAGGTCCTCCTCTATTTATAGAGGCCTTAGGAATCTTTAAGAAGGCTTAGGAGAAGGTTCTTAGCTATTGGAGGCATTTCCCAAAAGATTGGGTTGAAATACAAAACAAATCAAGTCATAAATGAGTCTAACAACAATATCAGATGTCTAAAAAGTGGGTTAGATGTTTGGTCAGACGACTTATGTAAAGTTTGGATGTTTCCTAGAATTAATCAGATCTAAACAGTATTCTTCTCAACAAGGATTAGACGCCTAAAAGTGAGTCTTAAGACGTTTGGGTGCATTATTAGACGCCTAAGACTAAGTGGGTTAGTTCTTGGAAATGACCAGATCCAAACAGGAATCTAGTGCAAAGTGATTAGACATCTTATTGTTACTTCAACCTCTTCTAAATAATGTTTTGATGATTTTACAAAATATAATAGAAGAAGTAAATATTGAACATACCATATTTTTCTGTCATAGCACCATTGCAGGTTCCGTCAATTCAAAATCAAAGTATCAAAGGATGAAGATGTATCTTATGCCTAGATCTTAGGTTTTATTGTAAAGATCTTACAAGAGTTGTAAAGAGCCTCCAACAAACATATATAATCTCTAAACTTAGGCTCTCAACACTTAGGAAAAATTAAAAACAAAACCTAACTCAGAGTCGTACATCAGACGTCTAAACACCTTCCTAGACGTCTAATATCTCAGTATAAGTTGTCTGACCTTTGAATTAGACGACCAAACACACTTATCCCTGCCTTAAGATTTAAGCACTTAGGCTCCAGTTGATCAAACATAACTCCTGATGTCCACACAGCCATTTAGACGTCTGGTAAGCCTATCAAACAACCTTAGAGAGTACCGTTGGCCTAATCATTTCCAAATCATATCCAACGGTAAGAATGCCTTAGCCTTTGTTCCAATAATGGAACACTACACCTAAAACACTTTGCGAAGATTTGTCAGATTAGATCTCCCTTTTTGGATTCAAAAGAAATCCAAAGACCAAGATCATCATGATCTTCAAACGTTAAGAACGTATGTTAGACGTCCAATCTGACGTCTGACCCTTAAATACTAGAACCCTATTTGGATCTAGTCCAAAATAGGAACAAACCTGCATAAAATTAGACATCCAAAATTTCACCTAAACATCTGTCCTAGAATCCTATTTCCATCCAAGTAAATCAGGAACTCTAACCCCTTGTATTAAACGACCAAAAATATTATTAGACACTTGATACGATGTCTGACCCAAAATTCAGACGTCTGATTCTCCTGTCAGAGTCATCATGAGCCTAATTTGATTTGGATTTCGACCTAATCTCTTGAAATATGCCTCCAATGGATAGGAGCCTTCTCCCAAGCCTTCTTGAAGGTCCTTAACATGCCTATATATAGCCCATAACCCCTCTTAGGAAAAACACACCTTGGAGAGATAATTTACAAAGAAAATCACTAGCTCCACTTGCTCCTATTGCTCTACTATTGTGCAACATTCTTTCTTGGGCAAGCTCATACTCCGATTGTGCTATAGTCATCATCACTAGGGAGTTTACTCACCCTTAGTAGCTAGTTTAAAGCAATCAACCTTTGGGGAGCTCTATAGGGTGTTTTATTTTCATTTTACATACATTTGTTGTAGTTGGGTATCCAGTTTGTCGGATCCCCGTCTCTTCCTTGCGAAGGGAGAAACCTTCGTTTTGGGTTTGGAGGTGCGAATTATAACTGAGGTACACTACCCTCGTTTCAAGTAGTGTGAATAGTTGATTGATCATGATTGTGATCGTAAATCCTAAGTCAGGGATTGACTTAGGTGGTGGTTTTCACCCGGTTTGGGTTTCAACCTAAAAATATTATGTCTCAATTGAGTGATTGAATTTTTATTTAGCTATTATCTTTCAATTTCACTATTCACCCCTCCTCTAGTGTAATTTCATTTGGTATCAGAGTAGGTTTCTGCATCTTTGGAGTAATATCCACGGAAGATCAAATGGAGGGGAGAATCGTATCCACCAGTAGGATGGAGGGGTAGTCTACCACCCGTCCACCGCTCTTCGAGAGAACCAACTACTCCTACTGGAAGTTTCAAATGAAGATGTGTCTTCAGGCCAACGACTTCTTTGTTTAGGAGAAGTGTGAATCTAGCTACAACATTCCCATCAAGCTGGAGACAGGATACACCGTATGTAATGACCCATTACATTTTTAGCTGGATAAGACGTCTGGAGTTTCAGTCAGACATCTGTCCAGACGTTTGGACACATTCCCGGACGTTTGAAAGTGAGATTTTCATATTGTGTTTTGCGCTCTGCGTGCGAGCGGTGTGCAGAGGTCGCTTTCTCTCTCCTTCACCCCTCACCCAAACCCTAACACCCCTCTATATAAACCCCTCCCTTCTCCTTTCCTCTCTTCACACCACTCAAGCCACCACCACCTCCAAATTCTCCTGCGATGGCCGCGCCATCAAGCCTCCCATCTCTGCTGCTGCGGCCGTGGCGAGAAAGAGAGGAGTCGGCGAGGGAGAACGGGGAAGACCAAGTGTGAGAGAGTGAGAGGGAGTGAGAGCGGGAGAGGAGGGAGACGACCGTGGGAGCTCGGTGGAGCTCGAGGAGGAGCTCGTGGGAGAGAGGAGGACGTCGACGAGGAGCTGCTCAAGCTCCTGCAGCTGCTGGAGCTGCCACTACGAGCGGAGGGCGAGTGGGGCAAGTGACGTGAAAGTTTTCTAGTATTAGACATCTGGAGTGAAGTCCAGACGACTGGCGAGGCATCCGGACGTCTGGAGCTGAGGCCGGAGTCTGAAAGCACGTATATCGCAAGGTATGTATCTTCCTATGCCATGCATATCACAACGCAAGGGATGTCGGCTGACCGTTGCATCTGTGGGTGATCATATGTAGCTGCAGGATTTGGGAAGGCACGCAGTGCAGTTTCCCAAGTACTTTTGGACGTCTGATCACATCGCCGGACGTCCGGAGGTTCTTCCAGACGACTGGAGACTTTGTCCAACGTCTGGAACTGCCCCCAGACGGCCGCAGAGGGACTCTGGATGTCTGAATCAGCCGCAGGAAGGGTAAGGTGAGTTCTAACATCTTTTAAGATGTCTACGACTATCCCAGATGTCTGATTTTGGTCAGTAACCGCGTTTTTGGCCTGTTTAAGGCCAAAACAGAATCAGATTTCCGCAAATGAAATAGCGTTGTTTTCCACTCGAGTTCCTCTATGTACTCGTGTTGAGTATCTACTGTTTTGAGCTTGTTTAATGTATATTGGTCGCTGGTACAGGTTACCAGCCAGTGACATGTTCGGGGCCCGCGGAGACGACGAGATCTACGACACAGGCCCCCATTCCTCCCGTGATACTCAGTAGAGTGGTTTAATTTAGTTGTTAATATTTAAATAAGAATGTACTTGGTTGGAATAGTTGGATTGAGCTCTAGGATGTGGAATGAACCCTAGGGTGGAAATGAATGAGCCTGTTTGAACTATACTGTTTACTTGAGTGCACGGTTAAGATAAATTACTAGAAAATGCCTTCAATATAATTATGAGATGCATGCTAAAATATGAGCTGCTTGTATGTAATTGAGAAATGGACTGTTAAACCACAAGTTGCTTGTTATTGAGAACTGAATTATGAAAACACGAGCTGCCTATATATGGATGAGGAACGAGTTATAAAACATGAGATCTAGACCTGGATAAATGGGATGAATATGAGCATGAGCCCTACGGGGAATTAGGAGTAGAACTCTTGTGGATGAAAGGAAATTTGGAATGTAGATGGGAAGTGTGCTGGTCCTTGTATACGCGGTACCAAGGAGCACAACTGTCCCGTTTTAGTGTAGAGTAGAGCTAGTCTCCCTTGGGTTGAGACCCGAGGTTAGGATTGGCCACTCTACACCGACTCCTGTTAGCCCTCACGTACGTGGTCCCGAGGCGTGATACTAGTGTAGGGAGGGAGCTAGCCACCCCACGGGGCCCGGAGTTCAGCTAGCCACCCTACATCGACTTTGTTAGGCCCTTTGGGCAAACCGGGGTAGTCGGATGAGGGTGCGTGGACTGTGGAGGGGCGAGACCCCTGTTTGGTTCTGAGGGGTGAGACCCTGTTCTGAGAGGGCAAGGCCCTATTCTATTCCATGCTATACTTTAGGCGTACCCGCTAGCGGAAACAACTGAACGCATGTCAATGTGGGGTAGCTACCCGTGCGCTTATCATGCGTGCCGTAGTCACCGCAATGTCTCGACAGTGACCTCGGGGTGGTTGACTGGGTGTAGGACTACCACGGGGGACTCTCTTGACTAGGAGAGCTCCACGTGTACCTTCTACTCTACGGAAAAGACTACAATCAAGATCGTTCCCACGAGGAACATGCAAGATCAAGAAATACCTGGATACTTGAGAAATAAATGAACTAGAAACACATAAATGAGATAATTAGAAATGAGAAATAAACCTGCTATTATTTTACTGTACTTTCCCTTAAATAATATAAACATCACTCTACTCAGCGTTAGCTGACTTTGTCTTTTTGTAACCTTGTTCAGGACCAAGAGTTGAGCAGCTCGAGTTTCTGGCTGCAGAGGGCGTTGGGCCTAGCCGAGCCCAGCCGTAGTCATTTTTCAGCTCTTTAGTTTTCTACTGTTGTAGTGAGTAATGGACACATAGTTTAATGTTCCAGTTACTTTCTGTTTCCTTTCCGTTTTTTGTTGTTATAGTGGCATGTACTATGTTTTGAGACTATTGTTCTACTTTCTTTATTGCTTCGTACTTTTCTTCTGCTTAGTTATATTGTGTGTGTAAATGTGATTTATTTTCCTACTTTTGGTTATTTCTTGTTGGACGATTAGGTCTTGGGATTAGTCGAGGCGAGCCGATCTCGGGTCCTGTAGGGATCTGAGAATCGGGTCATAACAAGATTGTATCAGAGCAAGGTTGTTCCGAGAAATGAACCAATTGGCTTGAGAATAACCACTCACGTGCATATAACTAGGATTGCCACCACAATGTATTGCTTGATATTCATTTTTGAGTCTTTTTCTCGATGTTATCCGGTATCGTTGACACTCTTGTTCTATCTCTTGCGTCTCCTTGCAGGAGATGCCTCATCGAGGAGTCCCGAGGTAGGCCGTGGTCGTGGCTGTGGATGAGGTCGGAAGGGCGGCCATGCCGAATCTGAGGTACTGGTTGACCCACCTCTTCTCTTGAGTGTTTAGGCCCAGGATCTCGTCCAGCTGATCAGAGACATCGTGCGAGAGGAGCTCCACCAGCCTCCACGGGCACCTCTCCCTGAGGACGTGGAGGGGGAGTCCTAGGTGGGATAGAGAGATTGTTGCAGCACCGGACAAGCAGGAGGGGGAGGGGGTGGTCATCCAGCACCCCCACCACACTCTGACACTTCCGAGCACGAGCCCTCCTTGCTTGGAGGCGTGCCTGTTCCCCCACTGCAGCTACACCATGGGCTTTTCAGACAGTTCCGGAAGCTGAAGCCCCCCTCCTTCAAGGGGGATGAGGACCTGTCTGAGGGAGAGGACTAGTTGGAGTAGATAAAGAAGGTGTTCGACACCCTTCGCCCTCCCACGGAGTGCCGCGTGGCCTTTGCCACGTACCAGCTACAGAGCGCAGCATAAAGGTGGTGGAGGGCAGTCAGGGGCCAGGAAGGGAGAGAGCCGACATGGAACCAGTTCATGGCTTTCTTCTGTGAGCAGTACTTTCTGCAGACTTGGCAGGACCAGAGGAGGCTGGAGTTGCACACTCTCCGCCTGGGGACATTGACAGTTAGTGCGTACTACACGCGTTTTCTGGAGCTGTCACGTTTTGCCCCGACAGCTGTGTCTACTGGGGAGGAGCACCTGTGGAGGTTTACTGAGGGGCTCCGACCTGCTATTCAAGGGTATGTCAAACCCCTAAAGCTACCCACTTTCTCTCATGTGGTTGAGGCAGCCATGACTTACAAGGAGACCAACTCGGTCGCGCGAGACACTGAGAGCGAACGGAAGAGGCCCTACCAACCAGAGTACTCTCAGAGTCATCGGGAGAGGAGGCATACCGCACCCGTAGGAGAGCCATCTCATTCTGCGAGGCCATCAGTGGCCTTTGGGGACCCCAGACAGGGGCCAGTTGCCAGCACTGGACCCCCTCCCAGCCGCTAGTAGGGACCTACGGAGGGAGGAGGTCGTGTACCCCTTTGCTACCAGTGTGACCAACCGGGCCACATCAGGAGGGACTACCCATCTAGGGCCGGAGCACAGTAGATGCTCCTTGCACCGAGCGCTGAAGGCCGAGCTGGTGGTCGTGGTCACCAGGCGAGTGGTGGAGGGCAACAGTCACGAGGAGGGTACCGGCCAGCTTCTGCTCTCCCGACCCAGAGTGTAGCTGCTTCATCTACACCGAGGGCTGAGGGGTGTATTAATGCCTTGACACACAGAGACGCCAAGGCTTCGGGTTCAGTGGTGGCAGGTATGGTTACTGTTTCTGGTAGATTAGTGTACGTAGTTTTTGATTTTGGCGCCACATACCTTCGTCGCTACGAGTTTTGCCGTCAGTTTGAGGCAGGGCAGTGTACTGTTAAAGGATCTGTTTGTGATCAGAGGCCCAGGTGGCCAATTGTTTGTAGCCGAGGAAGTCTACACGGGCTGCGAGGTCAATATAGGGGCACACAGCCTCCCTGCTGACCTGATTGTGATATAGATGGAGGATTTTGGTGTGATCCTAGGGATGGACTGGCTGTCCGCTTATCATGCCCTGGTGGACTGTTTCGAGAGGAAGATTCTTTTCTCCATACCGAAGTTGCCTTCCTTTGAGTTTCACGGACAACCGGTAGACGGAGGTTTTAGGTGCATCTCCGCGCTTTGAGTGGCTAGGCTTTTGAGCCAGGGGTGTGAGGGCTTTTTGTCCTGTGTAGTGGTTGAGCCTATCCCTGTGGCTGACTTTCAGAGTATTCTAGTGGTTTGCGAGTACTCCGATGTCTTCCCAGAGGAGCTACCAGGACTACCACCTGAGCATGAGATCGAGTTTGAGATCTCATTGGTACCAGGGGCCAGCCCCATTTCTACTGTACCGTACCGGATGGCACCACTTGAGCTGTGAGCGCTCAAGTCACACCTACAGGACTTGTTGGAGAAGGGCTTTGTGAGGCCCAGTGCGTCCTTGTGGGGAGCCCTTGTGTTGTTTGTGAAGAAGAAGGATGATACCCTGCGACTTTGTGTTGACTACCGACAACTGAATAGGGTCACCATCAAGAACAAGTATTCGTTGCCGATGATTGACGACCTCTTCAACCAGTTGTGAGACGCTACAATGTTCTCGAAGATAGATCTGAGGTCGGGTTACCACCAGTTGAGGATCAGGGAGACCGACGTCTCCAAGACCGCTTTCCGTACCTGGTACGGGCACTACGAGTTCTTGGTCATGCCATTTGGGTTGATCAATGGCTTTGCTGCCTCTATGGATTTGATGAACCGGGTTTTTAGGCCGTACTTAGACCAGTTTGTGGTGGTGTTCATCGACGATCCTGGATACCTTGAGGCGACGTAGGCTGTATGCCAAGTACAACAAGTGCGAGTTTTGGTTGAGGCAGGTGACGTTCTTGGGCCATGAGATTTCAGGGGATGAATTGGCTGTGGATCCAGCCAAGGTAAAGGCCGTACTCAGATGGGTGAGGCCACGCTCAGTGACAGAGATACGTAGCTTTTTGGGACTGGTAGGTTATTAACGGCGGTTTATCAGAGGATTCTCTCAGATTGTGCGTCCTATGACCCAGCTGACTCAGAAGGACATGCCCTTTGCCTGGACAAACGATTGCGAGGCGTGTTTTCAGGAGCTGAAGGGGAGACTGACATCAGCTCCTGTGCTTACCATTCCAGACAGTAGTGGCAGTTTTATGGTTTACACCGACGCTTTGTTGCAGGGGTTAGGGGGTGTGCTTATGCAGCGGGGCCACGTTGTCGCTTACGCTTCGCGGCAACTGAAGACCCATGAGCATAGCTACCCTACCCATGATTTAGAGCTGGCAGCAGTTGTCTTCGCGCTGAAGACATGGAGGCACTACCTTTATGGTGAGACTTTCGAGATCTTCACAGATCATAAGAGCCTCTGGTACTTGTTTGACCAGAAGGAGCTTAACATCAGATAGAGATGTTGGTAAGAACTCCTGAAGGACTACGATTGCAACATCTCCTACCACCAAGGGAAGGCCAATGTGGTGGTCGACGCCTTGAGCCGGAAGGCGCCCGCCCACTTAGCCAGTCTACAGGCATAGAGTTGGAGGCTCATGGAGGAGTTGGGCAGTTGGTGACCCCGGGAGTTACATGGGTATTGTGGGACAGTGACAGTGACGCGACAGACACGACAAGAGCTGATAGACTGCATCATCGCAGGGCAGATGACAGATCCGTACTTATAGACGCTGTGAGACAAGGTGTTGACAGGGGACCTAGGAGACTTTTCCTTCTCAGAAAAGATACTGCGCATGAGGGGACGCTTATGCGTTCCTAGGGACGAGGAGTTGTTGAGAGAGCTCTTGACTGAGGCGTAGGGTCCAGGTTCACCATACATCCCGGGAACATAAAGATGTACCATGATTTGCGACGCGACTTTTGGTGGAGAGGGATGAAGCAGGATGTTGGTGAGTTTGTGCAGTAGTGTTTGGTGTGCCAGCAGGTGAAGGCCGAGCATCAGAGGCCTATAAGGCCATTGCAACCACTTCCTGTGCCAGAGTAGAAGTGGGAGAGCATCACCATGGAATTGGTGGTGGGTTTACCGGTTACTTAGCAGGGACACGACACAGTCTAGGTGATAATAGATAGGTTGACGAAGACGGCGCGTTTCCTGCCGATCCGAGTCACCTTGGGATCAGCACAGTTAGCAGAGAGATGCATCCGAGTTGTGGTGCACCTACATGGAGTCCCACGTGAGATTGTATCTGACAGGGATACTCATTTTACTTCCCAGTTTTGGGCTGAGTTTCAGCAAGCTTTGGGGACACATTTGAGGTTTAGTACCGCTTACCACCCTCAGATGAACAGACAGTCAAAGTGCACCATACAAACACCTGAGGACCTTTTACGTGCCTGTGTATTAGACTGGAGAGGCTCCTGGGAGGAGCATTTATTCCTGGCAGAGTTTGCATACAATAACAGTTACCACTCAAGCATCGTCATGGCACCTTACGAGGCTCTGTACAGACGGAGGTGTACTGCACCCTTGAGTTGGGTGGAGGTGGGGACCAAGTGGGAGGTTGGCCCTAGGTTGATCTGTAGAGTTAGGAGGTGATAGAGTAGATTCATAGACGACTATGCACTATCAGGAGCAAGCAGAAGAGCTACGCTGACCGAAAACTCAGAGAAGTGCAGTTCGAGGTTGGGGATCACGTCTTTCTTCGTGATTTTCCCATGAAGGGCCTACAGCATTTTGGGGTGAAAGGGAAGCTTGCGTCAAGGCTTTTGGGGCCCTTTGAGGTCCTGGAGTGGGTAGGACCCATTGGTTACCGGCTTGCCCTTCCTCCCTAGCTTTATAGAGTGCACGACATGTTCCACGTGTCCAACCTCAGGAAGTACGTCGTCGATCCTAGTGACGTTCTGAGCCACGAGAGCATCGAGGTGGGTGACTACCTGACCTACCTCGAGAGATCAATACTGATACTAGACAGAGCCGTCCGGAGTCTGAGATGGAAGCAGGTACCACTGGTGAAGGTCCTATGGAGAAGCCAGCGGTACGAGGAGGCGACCTGGGAACCTGAGGCGGCGATGCGAGAGTGGTACCTAGAGCTTTTTGAGGGTACATCTTTTCGGACCTACTTCGGTCTTCTTTAAGTTTGTTATGCGCTTTTACATTCCTTTTCCCGCACCCTAGCGAGCTTAAGTTTCGGGGATGAAACTTCTTTTAAGTTTATTTTGATGTAATGACCCATTACATTTTTAGTCAGATAAGATGTCTGGAGTTTCAGTCAGATGTTTGTCCAGATGTTTAGACACATTCCTGAACGTCTGAAAGTGAGATTTTCGTATTGCATTTTGCACTCTGCACGCGGGTGACGCGCAAGGGCCGCTCTCTATCTCCTTCACCCCTCACTCAAACCCTAACACCCCTCTATATAAACCCCCTCCCTTCTCCTTTCCTCTCCTCCTCACACCACTCAAGCCACTGCCACCTCCACCTTCTCCTGCGATGGCCACACCATCCAACCTTCCATCTCTGCTGCTGCAGCCGCGGCGAGGAAGAGAGGAGCCGGTGAGGGAGAATGGGGAAGAGCAAGAGTGAGAGAGTGTGAGGGAGTGAGAGTGGGAGAGGAGGGAGACGACTGTGGGATCTCGGTGGAGCTCGAGGAGGAGCTCGTGGGTGAGAGGAGGATGTCAACGAGGAGCTACTCAAGCTCCTACAGCTGCTAGAGCTGCCACTGTGGGTAGAGGGCAAGAGGGGAGAGTGACGTGAAGAGGTTCTGATACTGAAAGATTTCTAGTATCAGATGTCTGGAGTGAAGTCCAGACGACTGGCGAGGCACCCGGACGTCCGGAGCTGAGGCCGGACGTTTGAAAGCACGTATATCGCAAGGTATGTATCTTCCTGTGCCATGCATATCGCAATGCAGGGGATGTCGACTGACCGTTGCATTTGCGGGTGATCATACGCAGGTGCAGGATTTGGGAAGGCATGCGGTGTGCTTTCCTAAGCACTTTTGGACATCTGATCACGTCGCTAGACGTCTGGAGGTTCTTCCAAACGACCGGAGACCTTGTTCAACGTATGAAACTACCCCCAGACGATGGCAGAGGGAGTCTGGACGTCTGAATCAGCCGCAGGAAGGGTAAGGTGAGTTCTGACATCTTTTAAGACATCTAGGACTAGTCCTAGATGTCTGATTTTGGTCAGTAACCGTGTTTTTGGCCTGTTTAAGGCCCAAACGGAATCAGATTTGCGCAATTGAAATACCATTGTTTTCCACTCGAGTTCCTCTATGTATTCATGTTGAGTATCTACTGTTTTGAGCCCATCTAATGTACATTGGTCGCTGATACAGGTTACCCGCCAGTGGCATGTTCAGGGCCTGCAGAGACGACGATTTCTGCAGCATAGGCCCCCATTCCTCCCATGATACCCGGTGAAGTGGTTTAACTCAGTTGTTATTATTTAAATAAGAATATACTTGGTTGGAATAGTTGGATTGAACTCTAGGATGTGGAATGAACCCTAGGATAAAAATGAATGAGCCTGTTTGAGCTGTACTGTTTACTTGAGTGCATGGTTAAGATAAATTGCTAGCAAATGCTTTCAATATAATTACGAGATGCATGCTAAAATACGAGCTTCCTGTATGTAATTGAGAAATGGACTGTGAAACCACAAGTTGAATGTTTTTGAGAACTGAATTGTGAAAACATGAACTGCTTGTATATGGATGAGGAATGAGCTATGAAACATGAGATCTGGACCTGGATAAATGAGATGAATATGAGCATGAACCCTACGGGGAATTAGGAGTAGAACTCCTATGGATGAAAGGAAATTTGGAATGTAGACTGGAAGTGTGCTGGTCTTTGTGTATGCGGTACCAAGGAGAGCAACTATCCCTTTTTAGTGTAGAGCGGAGCTAACCTCCCTTAGGTTGAGACCTGGGGTTAGGATTGGCCACTCTACACCGACTCCTGTTGGCCCTTGAGTATGTTGTACCGAGGCGTGCTACTAGTGTAGGGAAGGAGCTAGCCACCCCACGGGACCCTGGGTTTAGCTAGCCACCCTACACTGACTTTGTTAAGCCCTTTGGGCAAACCGGGGTAGTCAGACAAGGGTGGGCGGACTGTGGAGGGGCGAGACCCCTGTTTGGTTCTGAGGGGGGAGACCCCTGTTCTGAGAGGGCAAGGCCTTATACTGTTCCGTACTATACTTTAGGCGTACCTGCTAGCGGAAATGACTGACCGCGTATCAGTGCGAGGTAGCTACCCGTGCGCTTATCACGCGTGCCGTAGTCACCGCTACATCTCGACAGTGACCACGGGGTGGTTGACTGGGTGTAGGACTACCACGGGGGACTCTCTTGGCTAGGAGAGCTCCACGTGTACCTTCTACTCTACGGAAAAGACTACAATCAAGATCGTTCCCAGGAGGAACATGCAAGATCAAGAAATACCTGGATACTTGAGAAATAAATGAACTAGAAACACATAAATGAGATAATTAGAAATGAGAAATAAACCTGTTGTTGTTTTACTGTACTTGCCCTTAAATAATGTAAACACCACTCTACTCAGCGTTCGCTGACTCTGTCTTTTCGTAACCTTGTTAAGGACCAGGAGTTGAGTAGCCTGAGTTTCCGACTGCAGAGGGTGCTGGGCCCAGCCGAGCCCAGCCCGAGTTGAGCAGCCGAGCCCAGACTTGGGGACATGTATACCCTATTCACATTAATCATGAATAACTTTAAGTCTCTCGAAAAAACATTCATCCAGGGGGAGCTTCAAGCCAAGCTCCTTCACTCCCTTGGATTGGAATGGGAGCAAAAGGTCACTGCAATAGAAGAAGCAAACCAAGTAGAAGATCTAGACATGGACAACCTACTTGGAAATCTATTGGCTTACGAGACTAAGATGGACCAAAAGAAGTCCGTCACACCCGAGCCAAAGAAGACTTTGGCCTTCAAAGCGACATCGGATGATGAGGTAAGTATTGACAATGAAGAATTTATTTTACTAGCTAAAAGTTTAAAAAGTTCCTTAGGAATAGAAGAGACATCAAGGGAAGGAAATGGGAAGAGAAACCTCTTATATGCTACAATTGCAAGAAAAGAGGTCACATAAGGAAGGACTGTCCCTTGTTAAGAAGGGATGACGAAAGGAAAGGCAAGAAGACATTAGACTTCAAGAAGTTCTCGAAGACAAAGCCATTCAAGAAGAAAGCATTCCAAGCAACTTGGGATGACTCTATGATGAGAACCTCATCATGAGCCATAACTAGCTCATTTTGACCCAATACAAAGGATAAAAGCTCCTACATAACTCAAGGAAAGGCTTAACTCAGAGAATTCTGAGTTTGAGAAGAAAACAAGTCATAAGGGGTAAAAGTGCAATTTTACCAGTATAATCTGCATACAGGGTAATTCAGGGCCCAAACATAGGTCAAAGCAGCTTAATAAGAATAAAAGTGGGATGAAATGATCTAGCAAGGGCTACAGCACTTCCAAGAAACCAAATGACAATCTGTAACCCTAAAACAACCCACTTCAATTCACAAGGTTCGAGGCAAAGTAAAAATAGAATAAACCCTCTAAAATTCATAGAAAAATAATCTCTAGGGTTTAGAACCTTCAATTTGGCCTTTAGAACCCATTTTGACCTACATTGAGAACCATGCCCAATTAATAACTTAATTTGGGTTTTTGCGCAAATTGACCGGTCAAACAAGGTTTAATATGAAAATGAAATTCACCATCAGATTCCTTAGGTCCTAATTAGTCATGTATAAAAACTTGAGCCTAAGAAGAAACCTCCTTGACCGACTTTACACTTTGGTCCTCATATATTTACTCTTTGGCCCTCAACTTTTGAACCCTCGCATTTTGGCCCCTAACTCTCCTTCGTTCTTTGCAATCAGGTCCCTCCTGCAAAACCTGCCAGCACCATGCTCCGGCGACCTTGCGCGGAGCATGGCGCCGCGCAGGGTGAGGTGGGGGACCTGGCAAGTAAACCGGGGGTGCCCTGCGTCGTCAGCCGTCGCAGGGACACCCCCTGGTCATTGTAACCCACCATACCGGCCGTGCGAACGCCCGGACGGTATGGGTTCTTGTTTCCGACCATCCTCCGGCGAGGGAGACACGTCGTCTCCCTCCGCCTTCCTCCCTGTTTGCTCCCTATAAATACCCCCCGCTGCTCCACCGACCAGGGCAGCCTGGATCTGACGGAGAAAATCCCCAACTTTCTTCTCTTCTTCCTCCGGCAGACGCTCACCAGCTCCGGCGGTTTCCTCCACCTCCACCTCTTCGCTCTGCCGCAATACCAGCAGCAGAGACTTCCTCCCCCGCTCTTCCTACGCCACGCCGCACCCAGCTGGCGCCTCTCCAGCTCTCTGCTCGCCGCCGCCCCTTTTCCTGAGCATCGTCTTCTCCGGCGACAGTCGATACGACTGTCGCCCTGTTCCTCCCCCTTCGTCCCTACAAGTAAGCTAGAGCTACTCCCCTTCTCCTTCTCTTTCTTTCCCCGCTTTCAATTTATTCAATTAAGCCCTCTACCGACCCTGACCACCTTCACCCCCTTCGCCTCCGACCACCCTCCGGCGAGCCGCTCCCATCACCTCAGCAACCCACACGGCTCGCCGACCCTCACCGAACCTCCGCCTCATCACACTGAGCACCCCCCACCCCTCCACTGCCACTCCACACCTCCGTAACACTCCCCCGAACAAACCCATTCCTCCGGTTGCAGTCCGACCCAGGGCTGCCGCCAGACACCTCCTTGCGGCCTGCCGCGCAGCTCCTCACCTTCGCCGTGCCACGGCGAAGGTTCCCCAGTGGTTTGATCAGGCCGCGAGGCCATATTCGTGTCCGACAGGTTTTGAGGTTCGACCGCCATTAACGCACATTGAAGCAGCTTCTCCCGCGCTCCAGGCTTGAGGACTCCAGGTCTCCAGCTGCTGCGGAGTATGGGGAGTCTTGCGAAGGCAGCCAGCCAGCAACCTATGCCAATAGAAGCCGCAGCTGCAGAAGCCAGGCCGCGGTCTCCCAGCAGGCGCACGCGAGGAACGGTCTGCGTTTAGTCCCACATCGGTAAGCCTCACACCCGTTCCACTGTTTAAATTGATTTCATGCACTAGCCCTATTGCCTCAGTACACGGGGTGAGGTCCCCTTACACCCGCCCGGTTACCCGGTCTCGTCCGCGCTCACGCCCCGCGGACCTGACCCGACCCGACTTAGACTGACCTGCACTCCTCGCCCACCACGCACGCCGGTGGGCCTGGACCCGGGTGTGACCCGAACCCGATTACCCGATAGCTCTGGGAGAGCTTTCCCAAGAGTGGTTTCAGAGAGAAAGAGAGACGCGGGGGAGGGGGGTAGAGTAGGTTTTGCCTCTGACGAAAAAACTCTGAAGTGTGCAGGCACAGGCGAAGAAGAAGACCCGCGGAAGAAGAAGGAGCTGCATTGTAGCAAATGCATAGTTAAGTCGTCTAAGCACCGGGTCAGACGACGGAAGGTCAGCAGCCAGAGCAGGAAAGAAGGCAGGCTGAAGAAGAAAAGAAGAGCAACGGCCAAAGCAGAAGAAGAAGAAAGGAAGACTTAGTAGCTGAAGGCAGAAGCTCTGCAGCCATAAAGAAGAAAAGGGAAAAGAGAAAGGGTCACCACAATTGCAGAAAAAGAAGAAGAGAGGTCAAGGCAGAAACCAAGGAAGAAGAAGAAAGAGATCTGAAGAGGAGCATCACCTCTGCAGAACGAAGAAGAAGAACAAGGAGCTCTGAAGAAAGAAGAGCATCCCCTCTGCAGAACAAAAAAACAACAAATTCTTTCCCTCTCTCTTTCTTTTTGTAAAAGAAACATGTATATCTCTAGAATACAACTTGCTCCCTGAGTTCGACCTCGGGAACTCTTTTATTTTCCGAGTAAAAAAATTTATATTTGAAGTGTTGGTAATAACCGGCTTTACTACAACGTTATAACAAATTAAGACCCGGTTGAAACCCAGCGACTTCACTCTACCTCCGAAGAAGAAGAAGAAGAAGAAGAAGAAGAGGAGACAAATGAAGAGACTACATGCCTGGGGCTCATGGCAACAAATGATGCCTCCAAATTTGACTCCAAGGAACCCAAGGTAAACTCTTACACTCTAAATGAATTACAAGATACATTTGATTCATTGTATTTAGAATTTGAAGAAATAAAGACTCAAGGCAAGTCACTAAAATATGAAAATCTAGAAAGTAAGGAAATAATTAAGGATCTTAAGGAAAAGAATTTAATTCTCACTAATGAAACAACTGCCTTAACTATGCAAGTGAAAAACTTGATCATAGAAAGAGAATCACTAACAAATGATCTATATAGAACCATGAGAGAACAACAATTTCTAGATAGAGAAGAATTATTTGACAAAATTCATGTTCTTGAGAAATCAAATTCCCTTAAAGAGGATGAAAATGTTTTACTTAGATTGAAGATTAGAGGATTAAAAGATAAACTAGATATAATGAAAATAGAGATAAATCACCTTCAAGAAAAATCAAATCAATTGCTTGAAGACTTAGCCCAATTTACTAAAGGAAATGATAATATGGACAAACTTATTTCCCATCAAAAACCTTTCTTTAGCAAATTTGGACTAGGCTATTATGAGACTAGCCAAAATGAGCTGAAAAAGGATCCTCCTCCAAAGAGGATCACTAACAAATCCGAATCCACACTACAGTGGATACCAAAGAGACAACTTGTACTTTGTTTTGTAGGTTTCAAGGGACATTATAATGTCAAAAATTGGATCTATAGAATGAAGGACAACTCAAACGAGAATGACCTTAGGATTTCTAGAGTCACCAAAGAAGGTCTTTTGTAGGAACAAGAAGACCAACAAGAAAGACGACGAAGAGACCGCTACCATCAAGGAGGCTGATGGATGATGGACTCCGGATGTTTGAAGCATATGATGGGAGACAAGCACTTGTTTTTGGATCTCCAATGGCAACAATCACAAGGGCCATATTATTGGCCTTGGTAAGATAGGCAACCGTTTATCCCCTATCTCAAATGTTTCATTAGTCAAAGGATTAAAGCATAACTTGCTAAGTGTTAGCCAAATTCGTGATAAGGGATATAAGGTTATTTTCACTTCCAAAATATTTGAGATTATGTATGCCTCTACAAATCAAATCCTTCTTAAGGGAACTAGATTTAAAAACATTTACATTGTAGAGTTTGATAAAAATGGTACTTATGAATATCTTGTTGCTAATAATGAAATAAATATATGGCATAAAAGACTAGGACATGTTCATATGAGGCTAGTCAAAAAATTAGTCAAACATGAACTAGTTCGAGGTCTACCTAAAGGAAAATTTGTAGAATATCTTACTTGTGATTCATGTAAACTAGGAAAGATCATGAAATCTAGTTTAAAAAAAGAAGTTATATCCACATCTAGATCATTAGAATTGATTCATTTAGATTTGTTTGGACCAATAAAGTATGAGAGTCTTAGTGGATGTAAATATTGCCTTGAAATTGTAGACGATTTTTCAAGGTTTTCATGGGTTTCCTTTTTGAGATCCAAAGATGGAGTGTTTTCTGTATTTTCCATTTTTTTGTAGGAAAGTTCAAGTTGAAAAAGGCTATCATATCACTTGACTTTGTAGTTCTCATGGGGGCGAATTTGAAAATTCCTTGTTTGATGATTTTTGTCAAGAGCATGGTATTGCTCATGAGTACTATTTCCCCAAGCACTTCAACAAAATGGGGAAGTAGAGAGAAAGAACCACACTCTTCAGAAGTGTGCTTGGACATTGCACATAGACTTCGAGTTACCGAAGTACTTTTGGGTTGAGGTGATTTACACAACCTATTACATGTTAAATCACATTTTAATTCGATCTGGGTTGCGAAAAATTTATTTTAAACTATATTATGGGAAAATACCCAAGATTAGTTATTTTAAAGTTTTTGGATGTCGTTTTGTTTTGAATACTCGCTCTAATTTAGATAAATTTGATGCTAAAGGTGAAGAAATCATTTTCATTGGTTATTCTTCACGTAGTAAGGCATATTGGGTTTTTAATAAGATCACATTAGTAGTGGAGGAAACCTTTCATGTTTCCTTCGATGAATCACCCAACTCTTCTTTTATTGATCGAGTCAATATGGAAGATGAGTATGATTTGTTTATTGATGTGTTTAACGTTGAAAACTCCAATATCCATAATCTTCCAAAAGACTGGATATTTCAAAGGCATTATCTTGAAAGTCAAGTCATTAGAAGTATTTCCGATGCTGTTAAAACTCGATCTTGATTTAATTGTTCTTTTGATCTTTCTAGCACTGTATCACAAGTTGAACTGAAGAGTGTTGAGGAAATGTGTTCCTACGAACCTTGGATGATGGCTATGCAAGAGGAACTCAACCAATTCTAAAAGAATGAAGTTTGGGATTTAGTACCTAAGCCCGAAGGGCAAATGGTAATAGGAACCAAATGGGTATTCCGGAATAAGTTGGATGAATCTAGTGTGGTTTTTCGGAACAAGGTGAGATTGGTAGCATGAGGTATAACTAAGAAGAAGGGATTGACTTCGATGAGACCTACGCTCCCATAGCTCTACTCGAATCAATTCAGATGATTCTAGGTTATGCTGCCTTCTTCGCTTCAAGCTCTTTCAAATGGATGTCAAGAGTGCCTTTCTTAACGGGTTCATTAAGGAGGAAGTTTTTGTAAAACAACCTTCTGGTTTTAAGTCTCATGATAAACCTAACTTTGTCTACAAATTAAACAAGGTATTATATGGGATAAAATAAGCTCCTAGTGCTTGGTTTGAGAGACTCAAAGACTACTTATTAAGTGCAAACTTTTCTATAAGAGAAGCTGATTCTACATTATTCATTAAAAGAAAAGGAAAAGAGATTTTATTAGTTCAAATTTATGTAGATGATATATTATTTAGTGCTACTAATGAATCTCTGTGTAGAGAATTTTCAAAGATTATGTAGGAAGAATTTGAGATGAGCTTGATGGGTGACCCAAGTTCTTCTTAGGTTTTAAAATCACTAAACTTGAATTCAAAACCTTTGTGTGTCAATCAAAGTACACAAAAGAGATGCTCTCCTTTGTGTGTCAATCAAAGTATACAAAAGAGATGCTCAAAAGATTTGAAATGGAGAAGAGCAAAGGCAAAAACACTCCTATGAGTGTTACAACCTCACTTGATGTGGATGAATCAGGTACGCCTATTGATAAAAATTATACCGTAGTATGATTGGGTCTTTACTTAACTTCTAGTAGGCCAGATATCTTATTTAGTACTTATGTGCTAGGTTTCAATCAAACCCTAAGAAATCACACCTAAATGCAGTTAAAAGAATATTTAAATAATTGACAGATTTGATTATGACTTGTTCTACCCTAGGGGTAGCAACTTTAGCTTAGTCACATATAGCGATGCAAATTACATAGGTAGCTACACCGATAGAAAGAGTATTGGTGGGACGTGTCAATTCTTGGGCGAATCACTAGTCTCTTGATTTTCAAAGAAATAATCTAGTGTAGCCCTATCAACCATGGAGGTTGAGTATATAGCCGCCACCTTATCATGTTCTCAAGTCTTATAGATGAAAAAACTATAAAGGATTTCAATTTGATATTTAGTAAAATAAAAATATTATGTTATAATACTAATGCTATCAACCTCTCGAAGAATCCTGTACATCACTCCCGTACAAAACATATTGATGCTCGACAGTACTTTTTGAGGGATAATGTACCTAAGGGAAAAATCGAGGTTGAATTTATTTGTACTGAATTGCAGTTGCCTGATATTTTTACTAAACCCTTGAATTATGATCGATTTAACTTTATACATAGAAAGTTAGGCATATGTAAGTCAACTGATATTTTAAGAATTTAGTGATTTAGTTGAGTTTTGTTTGTAATAAATATTGAGGGAACCTTATTTTATCAAATCAGAGATCCTTTAAACCTTGTTCGAACATCAAAATGCACAATCTGTGCAATCTCAGACGTCTGATAGTTCATCCAGACGTCTGACAGTTCATCCAGACGTCTTATGTTTGAATAGTGGATGTTTGGGTATCTGTACAGGCGACGAATTGATTAAATGAGTTAAAAATCAAACATCATTGAAAAATCATTTTTCAGATGTACGACACATAACATTTGATGTCATTGTGTAGATGACCAATTTGTATCAGGGTTTGAACTTAGTGCTCCCTAGAATAAAAAATCGAACGTTTGATTTTTGACTTAGATGTCAGATCCGTTATCTAACTCCAAAATCAGATGAAAACTTGGAGATTTGGGGCAAATCTAGGAGAGTTTGGTTTTAGAGATTGGATGTCTAAATATTGAATTAGACTTTTGGTTGGTCGTCTAATCCAAAATTTAGATGACAACCTGGAAAGGGTTAAAATCCCTAACTTGCAATCTTGACGTCCTATACTAATGTCAAGCATCTAATACTGATGAAAATTAGATTTGTGATTTTGATTTTGAGTTAGTTTTCAAATGTAAATAACCCCGACTTTAGGGGGACTCCTGGCACACCATTTGGGCTATATAAACTTCTCTCTTCTCTCCCAAAACCCCTCACGATCAAATGCCCAAACCCCTCCCAAAACCCAGATGACGACCCCTGACTCCCGCTCCCTTGTCTACCCAAAGCGCCATTAGTGATATGCGTCATGTCTCCAATGACCGATGGTTGGGGACGCTCCATGCTAGTTGTCGCCCCCTCGTCCTCCTTGCGTCAGGGGGAGCTCCCCCCCTTGGTATACCCTCTTACTCCCACTCTTTGCCATGGTCTTGTTGATTTGAGGAGGTTTTTGACAAAACCCTTGATAGGTTCTTGTTTTTTCTTGAAAACTCATGTCAATTCTTGTTTTGATCTTGATCTAAGGCCCTATTTGCCTAGATCTCCCTCTAGTGCTCAAGTGTGCCCTAACTCGATTTGTCCTAATCAAATGGTTTTGTAACACCTAAGTGTGAAAACCAAGCCATACATTGTGCCTCTTTGTCTTATGAGGTATATATGGTTAATGGCAAGAGTATTGCCTTCAATGATTCAAGCCTTCACTTAGTGGCTTGAATCCAAAGGCATATTGCCATATACATAAGTCATTGACACGTTGTATTGGCCAAATCAATTCATGCCTAAATGGTTTGAATCTATAGCATACTGCCACACAAAATGGTTTATGAGATTTCCTCTATGGTATGAATGTTTATGATGTGATGATATGTGTGTATGTTGGCAAGTGTATTGCCCTCTAAGGTAGATACAATTTATGCAATTTTTGAATGTATTGCTCTTTGTTTTTGCTGTTATCCTATACATCCAAACCTAAATTCCCAACCCACCCACCCTCCCAATATGCCTCCTCATAGGAAGCAAGTCAAGGGCTCTTCCTCTTGTTAATCCCATTCCACCTACCTAGCAGACCAGTTACATAGCGACACTACCAGACAGCGATTCCGTCACTTCGCTAACACTAAGGTTAAATCTCCTAGGTTCATAGTGTGGAATGATTTTGCCCACTTAAACCTCCGCAAACACCTCAAAACACTTCACCTATTTAATTACTTCAACCATCAGTTCCACTCTAGTGTTGGAACTGACGTGGTGTTCCTGGACCTAGTCCACCTATTTTATGCCAGCATTGTTGATGATTATAGTAACAATGAGCTTGAGCTTCGTACCCTTCTTTTTGGCTGACATATCACCATCACTTATGACTCCATATCCGAGCTCTTAGCCATTCCCAATGCGGGAAATGATTTTGATGATATCTTGCGGGAATATGACTTTGAGGTCAGAAACTAAGAGTTGGTTCTCCCTGATAAATACAAACCCAACCTTGGCACCCTACCTTGCAAAAACCTCAAACCACTCCCTTATCTACTTTGTCACATTTTTGGATGGGATGTTCTAAATAAATCTGGTGGTTTTGATTACATCTTGCACCAACACAAGGTGCTTCTCTTTGCGACTGTTTGTCACATTCCCTTTAATTACTGTCACCTCATAGTTTGGGTCATGCATGAGGACCACACAACTTGTTTACCATTTGGGTCTATCCTTTCCAAAATCATTGCAAGTCATAGAATACCCATCGATGACCAAGCTGTTGATAAAAAGGTCAAATCGTATAATTAGGCCACCACTACAAAGATGCGCATCCTCTTGGAGCACATCAATCCCGATGTCGAGGATGATGATGATGAGCTCCCACCACAATTGGACTTTTATGTGCAACGACCGCTACAAATAGAAGCCCCGTGCACCAAATTTGATAAGACGTGGAACCCTGCCATCAACTCCATCACCGATGGCATTTCCATCTTGATGCTACGCACCAGCGACATTTATTCATATTTGGGTAGCATGCACGCAAAAAATGAATGAGTTGCGTGCCGACATCCAGAATAAGCAGATGGGTCAGGGTCCAATACACCATCGCTATGTCCAGGATCATCCAAAGTAGCTCATCCTCATGGCCCTTTTTGGACTCAGTTGTGTTTGTTTTTTATTGTTCTTTTTCTTTCTTTTTATGTTTTCTATTTGGCATGTATTAGGGGCTTTAGCCCCATACTTATGTTTAAATGGGAACATTGCTAGCATGAGACTAAGGCACATACATTTTCTCTAGATGCTCACTTTTTATGTTCCTTAACCCTCATGAAACTCATGTTATATATGAAAACGTTCCATGTTTTTATTCATATCTTTGCAAGTTGCTCCTTTCTTATATGATTCTTGCTTACTCAATCATGAACTAACTATGTCACCTCATATATATTGCTTAGTTCAACCCTTAAGTTAGTTTTGATGATGTTCAAAAAGGGGGAGAAAATCTTAGGATTTACAAAACTACCAAAAAAATTTTTCTGGACCCTTAAGTACAAAAATTAGGGAGAGAAAATAAATCCTAAGAATAGATTTTGAAAATCATTAAAAAGGGGGAGATTGTTAGTTCAACCTCTCCTAAATAATGTTATGATGATTTTACAAAATATAGTAAAAGAAATAAATATTGGACATATCATATTTTTCTGTCATAACACCATTGCAGGTTTTGCCGTTTCAAAATCAAAGTATCGAAGGATGAAGATGTGTTTTATGTCTAGGTCTTAGGTTTTATTGTAAAAATCTTAAAAGAGTTATAATTTTCTATTTATTAAGTCGAGAAAGAGTTGTAAAGAGCCCCCAACAAACATATATAATCTATAAACTCAGGCTTTTAACACTTAGGGAAAATTAGAAACAAAAATCCAACTTAGAGTCGCACATCAAACGTTTGAACACCTTCCCAGATGTTTGATATCTCAATATAAGTCATCTGACCTTTGAATCAGACAACCAAACACACTTATCCTTGCCTTAAGATTTAAGCACTTAGGCTCTTGTCAATCAAACTTAACTCCAGACGTCTGCACAACCATTTAGACATCTGGTAAGTGTATCAAACGACCTTAGAGAGTACCGTTGGCCTAATCATTTCCAAATCATATCCAAAGGTAGGAATGCCTTAGCCTTTTGTTCCAAACGTCTTGATGTGTCTCCAGGCGTCCAATAATGGAATGTTACAGCTAGAACACTTTGCAAAGATTTGTCAGACTAAATCTCACTTTTTGGATTCATAAGAAATCCAAAGTCCAAGATCATCATGAACTTTAGACGTCCAGAACATATGTCAGATGTCCAATCTGACGTTTGACCCTTAAACACTAGAACCATATTTGGATTTGGTCCAAAATAGGAACAAACCCGCATATAATTTGGTGTCCAAAATTTCACCTAGACATCTTAAAATACAACCTAGTCCTCTATCCTAGAACCCTGTTTTCATCCAAGTAAATTGGGAACTCTGACCCCTTGTATTAGACGACCAAAAAGATTATCAAACATCTGATAAGACGTCTGACCCAAAATTCAGATGTCTGATTTTGATCTCAGAGTCATCATAAGCCTGATTTAATTGTATTTCTACTCAATCTCTTGGGATATGCCTCCAATGGCTAAGAGCCTTCTCCCAAGCCTTCTTGAAGGTCCTTAACATGCCTATATATATTCCATAACCCCTCTTAGGCAAAACACAGCTTGGAAATATAATTTACAAAGAAAATCACTACCTCCACTTGCTCCTATTGCCCTACTATTGTGCAACATTCTTTCTTGGGCAAGCTCATACTCTGATTGTGCTATAGTTATCATCATTAGGGAGTTTACTCACCCTTAGTAGCTAGTTTAAAGTAATCAACGTTTGGGGAGCTCTATAGGGTGTTTTATTTTCATTTTACATGTATTTTTTATAGTTGGGTATCTGATCTGTCGAATCCCTATCTCCTCCTTGCGAAGGGAGAAACCTTCATTTTAAGATCGGAGATGAGAATTGTAACTGAGCTACACTACCCTTGTTTTAAGTAGTGTGGATAGTGGATTGATCACGATTGTAGTCGTAAATCCTAAGTCATGGATTGACTTAGGTGGTGGTTTTCACTCAATTTGGGTTTCCACCTGAAAATATTATCTCAATTGTGTGATTGAATTTTTATTTAGTTATTATCTTTCAATTTCACCATTGACTCCCTATCTAGTGAGATTTCACTTACTGGGCGTCTGGACAGGCTATTAGAAGCCTGACGATAAAGGTAACTTTTGGGAATTAATTTCCTGAGAAGCTAATGGTTAGATTTGGTCTGATAATGTTTAACGTCTCTTTATCAGACATCTAGAAGGCTCTTTGGACATCTAGGAGTAATATTAAAATATGGATTAAGTGTCTCAAGGTTATTGGTTTGACAGAGGTATTAATAGGCTAACGGTCCTATTATTGGACGTTTATCAAGGTTGTTAGACGTCTGAATGAATGTCTGGAAATAGGTTAGGACTTCTGGGAACTAAGCCTGCAAACTAAGTATTCCAAGTCTTAATTATTGGACTCTGATTTAGACATCAGATGACTTAAAATACAATATCATACATCTGGGAGACATGTTGGACGTTTGATAAGGTTGTCTGATTATTATTTTGATTTTTCTAATATGCTCAAGGTTTTGTCTAAGTGTCTTAATGAAGGGTAAGTGTTTTTAGGACTAAGGTACTTATATTTTTGGCTCTTTACAAAGAATCTAAAGAAACAAAAGAACAAAAAATTATAAGTACATGAAAACAAAATATTCTATCATATGCAACTTTTCTCTATCTTCAATCTTTAGCTCCATCAACAAGGCTCCTTGATGCTTTTCTTCTTCATTAAGTTCCTCCATTCCTTCATGGACTTGAGCCTGAGCTCCTACACACTTGTTTTCATTTACAATTAAACTGAAACTTAGAACTCAAATGCAAATGTTAAATCACAAATATTTTGTTATCAACAGAATCAATGATCGTGATCCTTGGCACCAATAAGGGAGGGTTTTGGAAGGTGGAGAGGAGAAGAAGATAGAAAAAAAAAATGAGGCACTGTTACGAACGCACTCCAAGATGTTTTTTTAAGACGTCTGGAAGGTGTCCCAGACATCTGGCCAGATGTCTGGAACCACTTACAGACGTCTGGGATCTATTTTCGATGGCACGCGGGACTGCATCTGCGCGTAGGCGCACGCAGACCCGCAACCGCCTTCCTCTCTCTTTTTCCCTCTCTCCTCCTGCGACCGCAGGCGCAGCGCTGTCTCTCTCGCTCTCTCTCTCCCCGCGCGGCTTTAAAAACGCCACGCCCTCTCCCTCACTCTCTTCACCTCCGCCCCCTTCCTCTTCTCCTTCCAGCCGGTGCGCAAGTGCGAGCGTGAGTGAGCGGTGGCAGCGACGGCCGCGGTGAGCGTGGGAGGAGGTACTGAGCGAGGGAGGAGGTGCTCGGCCGAAGGGCGAGCTTGCCGGGGTTGCTAGAGCCGGCCGGCAGGGGGAGCAGCAGACGCGGGGTGACGCGGGAGGCCTGCTACAGCTCGAGCAGCAGGCGGACGAGATGCAGCGCGGCCGAGCATAGCGAGCGGAGGGCGAGTCGTGCCCTGGTTCTGGAAATTTTTCCAGAATCAGACGTCTGGTCTTCCAACCAGACGACGGGGAGGACGTCTGGAGGACAGTCCAGACGTCTGAAAGGTGAGTTATTCCCGTCTATCTTCCTTTCCTCCAACTGTCCGTACTGAGAGAGAGGAATGGGTACACGCAGGTTCTGATTCGCCATCCAACGCGAATCAGACGTCTGGTTGCAGTGCTAGATGACGGGAGCGACTTCCAGATGTCTGGGGTGACCATCGGACGTCTGGGAACTAGGCCATACGCCCCCGCAGGCTTCTGGACGTTTGAGAGACCACGCAGAGCAAAGGTAACCTCTGATCCACTTTTTAAGACGTTTGGAAGAGGTTCCAGACGTCTGATTTTGCACTGTTTCGTTGTTTTCGACCCATTTAGGGCCCGTTCGGAGTTCGTTTTCCGCATTTCGAGTTGCGTGCTTCTAGGAATTTAATCCTCTACCCGTCTACAGTAGTTATATACTATTTTGAGAAACTCCTTGTGTTTGATCCTTGTGATAGGACCCCGTTCCGTTGCAGTCTCGGGGTTTGCAGAGGCACGCGGGATTCCCGACCACGCCTCCAGTGCGCCTGTTGTAACTGGTAGAGTGGCTTTTAAGTTTACTAGTATAATCTGTTAAGTTATGGAACCATAAATAGAACCTAGGACATTGCATGAATCCTAGGAATGAGAAATAGATTGAATGATAGATCCTAGGTGTTGCATGAATCCTAGGGCTGGAAAACTAGATTGTATGATAGATCCTAGGATATGGCATGAATCCTAGGACGGGAAAACTAGTGGAATGTATGAATACTGCAGTCTTGGAAAAATGGAAAGGAACAAATAGCTGCCTGTAAATTGAATTAACAGCTGCCTGATATGAATAAATAAACGTGAACATGGATTGTAAGAATGTGAAACTGGAAAGTGAGACCTAGATGATCTGAGTTAAAAGAGCTGGAACCCTACGGGGAATTAGGAGTGGAACTCCTGGAAAGAGAAAGGAATGGAACTGAGAAAGAAAGACGTGGTAGTGTGCTGTCTCTTGGGTACGTAGTACCAAGGGAAGTACCTGTGCCTGTTTAGTGCAGAGCGGAGCCAGCCGCCCTAGGGACCTGGGGTTAAGACTGGCCACTTTGTATCGACTTGCTGGCCCTCGTGTATGTAGTACCGAGGAGAGCTACTAGTGTAGGGAGCGCACTAGCTACCCCATGGGCCCCGAGGTTCTGCTAGCCTCCTACACCGACTTGTTAGGCCCACTGGGCAAACCAGGGTAGTCAGGCGAGGGTGCGTGGACTGTGGAGGGGCAAGGCCCCTGTTTGGTTACTGTGGAGGGGTTGGACCCCTGTTACTGAGAGGGCTCTGCCCTGTACTGGTTCCGTGCTGTGCTTGGGCGCACCCGTTAACGGAAACGACTGACCGCGTGCTAGTGCGGGTTAGCTACCTGTGCGTTTATCGCGCGTGCCGTAGTCACCGTTACGTCTGTCCGTGACCTTGGGGTGGTTGACTGAGAGTAGGATCACCACGGGGGCCTCTCCCGGCCAGGAGAGCACCACGTGCTACTTCTACTTTTTGGAAAAGATTGCAATCAAGATCGTTCCCACGAGGAACATTCGAGATCAAGGAAAGGATCTGAGAAATAATTGAAATCGTGAGAAAATTGAAAGACGTAAATAAAGAAAGTAACATAACATAACAACTACTGTACACTCTACTGTTTCTTTAGTTTTAGTTGCCACTCTACTCAGCGTTTTGCTGACGTGTTACACTCGTTACCTTTCAGGACCAGGTGTTGAGCAGCCAGGGTCAGCGGCTGTAGAGGACGCTGGGCCGAGTAGGCTCTAGTAGAGTTACCACTGTTCTCTTGTGCCTCTTTTTGTTCCACTGTAGTGAGTAGTTCTTGTTACCGCTGTACTTTTCTTTACCTGCAGTTCATATTATGTTATGAATGTTGTTCTACTGTTGTGGTGGTATATACTGTAGTAGTTTCTTTCCTTACTGCTGTATTGTCTTACTGTTAGTTATATTTCATGCTGAATGTGGTTTATTTTACTGCTCTTTTGGTTACTTCCTCGTTGGACGACTAGGTCTTGGGATTAGTCGAGTCGGTCCGATTCTCGTGTCTCGTAGGGACTCGGGAATCGGGTCGTTACAGGCACCTTAGGTGGTGTTGGGTCCTTTCTATAGAATTAGGTTGGGTTAAGTTGCACCTTAGGTGTACGTTAGGAAGGGGTTAAGGGAGGTACAACTTAAGATTAGGTGATGGATTAGGTTAAGGTTGAGCCTAATAGGAAATGGGTACACTTAATTGGGTAATTAAATGGTCTAGGCAACCTAATTGGTTAGTTGGTTGACCTAATTAGACTTCTAAGGGTTCTAAAGGTGAAATTGAAGGTGTAGAAAGTTGGCTCAAGGTAATTGGCTTAGGTTTAAGTCTTAAGGGGTTGGGTCAAGGGGTAATTAGGCTTCGTTCATGGGTTTTCTTTTGGCTTGGGTTTAGATTTGGTTGGGTTTGGTTTGGGTTTCATGTTTAGGAATTGGGTTTGGGACCAGGTTTTCCTCCTCTCTCCTCTTCTCTTTTTTTCTTTTCTTCTCTTCTCTTTCTTCTTTTGCAGGAATCCATGAATTGTTTTTGCTTTACTTTATTCTGCACCTGGATCACTTCCTACTCTTCTTATTCACCTATTACTTGCATCACAAAAATCAAGAATATTATAGACAATAATAATTACCCAACATTATTTTATGTACAGCTATACAAAAAGAATGTAATGCATGATATGCATGATATGAATGTAATATATGCAATGTAAGCTAGGTTTCTACCCCAATTTAGATGATTTATGGCCTATGATTACTGTGCACTCCGATATGGCTTTTTATAGTTGAAGGAGAAAGGAATTTGGCTGGCTAAAAGGAAATTTGGTGCACCTGGCATGCATGAGCGAGATTCGTGCGTGGAGTGCGCGTGCTCTGAGAGCTAGAGCAGAGGAGGAGGTGTAGGCACTGTTGGCACGTGCGTATTGCACGTTGAGGGTCGGTGAGTGCCGCTTGTTGTGCATTTGGCACGCGCTAAGCTGGATCGGAGGTGCGCTTGTTGCTACAGTGCTGGGTATGCATGAGGCAGTTGGCGAGTTAGCTACGTGTAGAGTTGGAAATTGTGTGGAAATGTTGTCCCCTCCTTTATAGAATTTGCAGAGATGTCCAGAGAGGCTTCAAATTTCTTTAGGAGCAAGGGCTTTAGGTGTTAGTGGGAAAATTATGGCAATGCCCTAGTGGCTTGGTGAATTTACATTTTACCCCTCATAAAATGTATATCATCTTAAATCTTCACTGTACCCTTCCATCCTTAAGCTCCAACTCTTGCATTTATTCCTACATAAATTAAGATTATTATAATATATACAAATTTTGTACAAATGCATGCATGAACCTAGAATGCTTATGATGCATTATTTACAACTTAATAATGCTATGTAATTCTAGGAACTGACTTAAAAGGGGTACATTGTTCTTAATAATATGGAATTATCATTGCTCGATCCCACAACTCTGCCATGTTGCGTGGCGGGAGGTCCTCGTTATTCCAAAAATCATGGCTTAGGATCCTTTCTTGAACAACTAGATTGTGATTTGGCTGTGCAACCTTCTGTTGTTGGTGCTAGAGCACCACGATCATTTGTTTTGATGATAACAAAACACGTGTTATTTAACATTTGCAATTTGAGTCCTAGATTTCAGGTCAATTGCAAATGTGGACGTGTTTAGACGGAGTTCAAGCTCGCATCCAGGACGGATTGGAGGAGCTTAACGGAAAACAGAGGAGGTTCGCGTGGAGCGAAAGATTGGAGATGGAAGACAAGAAGAATATGATAGATTCTTTTTTATCCTTTCATGTATCTCTTGTATTTATTTTCTTGCTCTTTATTTTCCTTAGACATTATGTTAAAGAGCCTCAAAGAACCCTAACAGTAGTCCTAGGAACACCTGCACAACCCTAGGATACTTAGGTTTTCTGTAGAACACTTAGAAAACCAATATAGGGTTAAAACAGACTTTCCAGACGTCTAATTCACGAATCAGACGTCTGATAAAGGATTTTAAGACGTCTGACTGTTGTTTCAGACGTCTGATAACTGTTAGGCTGGACATAGTTAGTTCTGTCTGATGAAATCAGACGTCCAGACCTTAGACCAGACGTCTTAGGAGACGTCTGATGACTTTGCCAGACGTCCAGTTAGTGGACCGTTGGCTGGCTTAGAAAACACTCAAGATTATGACCGTTAGAGCCTTATCAGACGTCCATAGGACTTTACAGACGTCTGATAAATGACCGTTTTGCCTCGGCTGACCCAAAATCTCTTCTCAGAGATTTTCTAGCCGTTGCAACGTTTGGAAATCAATTCCCACAGTAAAAGTAGGTTTCCAGACGTCCAGACATAGTGCCAGACGTCCTGTATGTCGTCTGATGGACTTGCACAAAAACCCTGTTTAGATCTGATTCAAGTCAGGGAGAAACCCGCATAGAATCAGACGTCTGACCTTGAAATCAGACGTCTTAAAGTGGCCTTCCAGACGTCTGATGCCATAGTTAGACGTCTGATAACCCTGTCAAATGCAATCATTGTCCTGATTTCGGCCTGATTCTCTTGGGCTTTGCACCCAACGGCTATGGAAGCTTTTCCAAGCCTTCCAAAGCCTTCTTAAGGCCTCTATAAATAGAGGGGAGCCTTTGCAACACAAAAACACATAAGAGACACTTAGAAATACACTTGGATACACTTAGCTACACACTTTCACACTCTTGTGTCCAAGAAGTTCTTGCTCTCCAAGCTCAAGCTCCATCATCTTGAGAGCTAAATTCAGTTTGCGCGCCCGCTCTCCAGCTGTTGTTCACGAGAGCTACGTAGCGCCATCGCGTGGCACACGCACCGCGTCATCGTCGACGCACTCCTTGCAAAGGGGAGTTTCCTATTTCCTATAGAAGCTAGGTTTAATTTTGTTGGCTCTATAGGATTGTTATTTTATTTTATCTTTGTATTTTGGTTGGGTATTCGCTTTGCGAATTCCCGTCTCCTTCGTGGGACAAAATCCTTCTCGTGGAGAGAAGGGGTTGAGAAACGCTACCCTTGTACTTGTAGCGTGGTTGTACTGAGGTTGAATCACCCTCGTTCAAAGTGATTCGTTTAGTGGATTTTGATCAACTTGGTTGATCGGAAAATCCTAACTCGAGAGGGTTAGGTGGTGGTTTTCACCCGGTTTGGGTTTCCACCTAAAAATACCTGTGTACATTGTGCGATTGATTTTTGAGATTGCTTTATATTTTTATTTCCACAATTTTATTACGTCACCCCTCCTGTTAGTAGGGAACTTTCATCTGTATCGAATTTTTTGGGCTTACAGTGGTTCAAGTAAGCCCAGATGATTTCTGATGAATTCATATTTATTTACTTAATTCCTACCTAATTATTACTAATTTGAGGATAGCTTGGGTCATATTACATTACATTATGTTAGATTAGTCATATTGCAGCATTTTGTAGATATTGTATTTTTAGATATTTTTATGTAATATTTTTATTATCTATATGTGGTGTTTTGCTATCTTTATTTATATATGTGCAGGTATCAGATCTAGGTCTAATCAGAGCTTCACATCTCTGGAAAATCAATTGAGCTCAAATTTTCTGAGTGGACTAATCTTAATCCTAGACCTAGCCTATTTAGGAACGCCCAATTCCCTGCACCAAAACCTTGGTTAACCTAACCCAATTAGACCTAACATGGCTGACCAAGGCACCGTGTAATTTGATTTAATATACAACCATACCCACGCATGCACCAAATGCCCCTCACGTAAACAACACAACTCCCTCAACCCTCTATCCATTTCATCTCCCTTCCTAAACCCTATCCCAGGCAACCATCTAATCACCTCAACGCACCAACAAATCCCACTTCCCATCCAGCAAATTCCCATCGCCTCCCATGCCCACGTCCCTCATCTGCCACGCGATACACGTGAAATCTCCTCCATGAATCTCTCCCTCTCACATTCGAAATTCCCATCTTCCCTCCATTAATTCCCGCCGGCTCTCTCTCTTATCTCAATATGCTTATGCAACAATTTAAAGTTAAGACATAAATAAATACATGTTCCAATATATTTTATATTGTGCAAAGTAAGAGTGTTATTTTTAATCGATATATTTTAATTTTTATCGATAAAAATTAATTTATATAAATAAAAAATTACTTTTTAAATATAAAATTATTTTATATAGGTAAAAAATTATGCTTAAATGAAAAATCATTTACTATCCATAAAAGATAAAATACACTTATGATTTTTATTTTTACCTGATGTGATTTAATTTTTAATCAATTAAAAATTATTTTAAATCAATATATTTTGATTTGATTTTTATTTTTAATAAATTAATTTTAATTTTTAATCAATTAAAAATTATTTTAAATCAATATATTTTGATTTAATTTTTATTTTTAATAAATTAATTTTAATTTTTAATCAAATGATTCTAATCACACATTGTAAAATATGTTATAATCACCCAGGTTAATTTCCGTACTTGTGCCCCCAAATAAAACCTTCCAGGTTAATTCTCTCTCCCCTCCGTACAAATTCTCACAGCTGGCTATTTTTTATTTCCCTCTCCCATTCCACTCGATCCTGCTTAATATTCCGTAGCTTCTCTCCAAAGTCCCACTTACGACCCTGCTAATTTCTCCAGCCGAAGAGCAACACCCCTCCCCCCACATTATTTATTTGCTCCTCCAGCGGCCCTCTCTTTTCTCTACCATACGAATATACCTCCGGCTAATCTCCACGTTATTTTTCTAGCATTAATCCCTCTATCCCACGCTCTCCAAATTCCATACGACCGTCTCTCTTCCCCATCCTCAACTCTCTCTACATCATCGTTTTCGACTACGTCTCCGTCTGTGCAACTCTACTTCCTCCCCTACTTCTCCGAGGGTAATGGGTGGAAACCTCCACTGCCAGCCAGCCCCTCTGCGTGCTACTCTACCTCTCTCTCTCCCTCTATTTTAGTTGTTTTGTAATTTAGTTTTAGTTGATCCTTGTTCTAGTTCCCGTATTTATCATTTTTCTCACATTAATTGTAATCGGATTTCTTATTGTAATAAAAGTTTATTTTTATTTTGTCTATTTTGTTCTCATGTTTTATTTTGATTGTAATTATTTGATTTCATTTACTTTTCTTTTGTAGTTAGTTCTTGTAATTAATTGTTAGTTTATTTCATATCTTGTACTTGGTTTGCTTTTCATGGTACGTAGTTATTTTGCATTATTATTTTTTGTATTCATTTTTATATCAAAAATATAAAAAAAATTAAAATACAAAAATACTATTTCCTCTTGAGTGATTTGAAAATGATTTCAATCTCCATACACTTTTCTGTAAAAGACTCAGACTCTCATATTTCTATTTGAAAATCTTACGAGTTTGACTTTACAAATTCAAAACTTTAGTGATTTCCTGTGCTACTACAATCATTTTATCCTATTAGGGCTTTCGAGATCAGTTTCCCCCTTCAACTGTCGAATCTCCACCAGCTTGTCCGAGTTATCCCTCGTTTGTTGTTTTCCTGAGAAATGCTGGTAGAACTTTTCTGCCAACTCCTAGAATGAACCAATCATCTTAACCAGCTATCATGCCCTTCCGACGAATTGAAAACTAGGTTAACAAGTGTGATGCGTTAAGGTCCCAATCATTAGGGTGGTTAAGGTTGTAAGTACCCTATTTTCATGGTTATCAAGCCATTGATCACTAATTAACCTTAAAATGTTGCATTAACATATGACATATATCTTTGTAGCAGCAAGTAAAGAAAAATAATACAATACAAGGTGAAAAGCTAGAAAAGCACTTTAAAGCTATCTAAGCATCATTCATATCTCACAATGTTTATTTGTAATGTTTACAAGAGCTAACTAAACAACAATACATTTTTATCATCCCAGGATTGGCCGAAATTGTTGAGCCATACCAATGCTCTCGCCAGGAGTAGCTCTTGACAGGAGCATAGTCTTTGGGTGTGCTCTCCCAATCCATCGTCAGACGTGATCTCAACCAATCCATGACGGTACCCAAGCGAATTCTGTACATACTGTCACCAAGTGAGCTTCTAGCCACAAGTACCAAGTACCCCAGCATCCCCTACTGTGCATGTGGACGCCAACAAAGCGTAGAGCCACAAGTACCTCCGCATCGAGTCGGATTCAGGTATATTCAAGTATCAAACACCGATGATAGCTCATGGTCTATCACCGCACTCGGGAAGCCTCCAAGTTCCGCGACAGGTTCCTTGGTTGCCTCCAACTACCGCAACATCTCGGGTCTCCCACTCGAGAATGAACCCATGGTTCACCAAGTCCAAGGGTGCAGCTTTACGAGATCACTTAGTAGTCCTATTTGCTCTGTAGTCATTTTTCCCTTGATTAGTATCAGATCAGGCAACCCTAATTACTTACTGGATCACCTAGGGTCTTTACCCAAAATCGTAGGATCCAAGCATTTACTCTTATTAGACTTTGGTTGAGTCACAAATATCATGATGTGAGGTTCAAATCATTATTTAGCCAATTTTGCTTACTTTTAATCCATTTAGAGAGCTTCATGCTCAATTAAAGACACCCTAAACCCATCTAGGGTTTAACTGCAATTTAACTACTTCCCTGACTAGTAGGGCACCTACAAGACCTCCAATTAGGTTGTAAACTAAGGTCAATCATTCCTTAGGACTCATATTATCAGAAACCTTAATTTCAGACCAATTAATAACCCCAACAAACTACCTAATGTTAGGGGCCTATTACCTAACGTTAGGAGACCCTCTAGCAGCCACCTAATGTTAGGTTACACTTACCTAATGTTAGGTCAAGCTACAATAGCAAGCCAGACCTGTGAAATTGATCACTCATGCCTCAAACCACACTCTTAACACATGTAGAACTCATGAAACATTAATTACAAGCTAACGCACATGTAAGGAACACATGGAACATGAAAAATCTCCTTTCAAAGGTTCAGGCCTACCCAACTAGAAAAATCCCATTACCACCACACAACCCACCAAGACATGAAACCACAACTTATATCACCCAAAACCTTGCAGTCAACCACACGATTTTCGTATTCAAAACCTCTCATTTGTTACCCCTAATTATAGGAGACAAAAGATAGAACAAGAGGGGGAAAAATCCCTACCTTTGAAGATAAGCCCCTTCTCCTTCTCTTCTTTGCTTCTTCCTTTCCCGTGCAGTAGCAACAACGGCAACAGCTACAACAACAGCAACAGCAAGGGCCTTCGGAGTCGGCGGTGGCGGTGGCGAGTAGGGTGGTTAGCGATGGTGCAAGGTGGAGGTGGTGGTGTAAGACCTCTTCTCCATCGGTGGAGAAAAAGAAAAGAGGCTTGCCAAGGAAGACAAATGAAGTTTTCGCTTCTATTTTTAATTTGCACTCATATTTATTTGGGTTAGAAAAATTGTGCCAAGACCCCTCCACCCAATTACTTGGGTTCCAAGAAAGGCTACCAACATTATTTTCCCCCAAATAACCCCTCATCTTTTATTACACAAACATTTATTAATGTTTTTAAGGGTTTCTTAATTCCCAAGATTACCATTACCTAATTTCGGCTTCTGAAGCCCTTAATCCATTATTAAGCAGGCATTTAGGATTTTAATTAACTAATTAAGCACAAGTAAAATCCCAGGCCATACAGTTTGGTTGTGTCACTTGATGAGCCTTGGGCCCTAATGTACAAGTCCTATTATTGGGAAGCATGCCCTAACATGTGGGTACGGATCTCTCATGCATTGATCTCCATGTTTTGATGACTACACCTCCTGTACTAATGTTGCTACTACTTGGGATCACTTCCTACAACCTGCTTGCCTGGCTTCCTATGGTTATTTATGTTGTGAACTCTGTTTGCTACTACCTTGGTTGGATCCCTTCTCTTTAATCTAATGAGGATACACCTGTTATTGCCTGCTTTGTTGATTGTCTTGATGCACGTTCGCATTTTACGTCTATAGTTCCCATGTAGTGGGTGATAGACTCTGGTGCCTTTACCCATCGCACTAGAGATGTTGATTCCCTACATCAAACTAGACTTGCCAGAAGAGTCACTTCGGTGAAAGTGGCCAATGCTACTAGTTCTCTAGGGACTACAATTGGTGACATCCAATTCTTGTCTCGATTGCAACTATCTGAGGTCCACTGTCAGCCAGAGTTCTTTATGAGTCTCCTGCCAATTACCATACTATGTAAGGACTTAAGATGTCATGTTGCATTTGATGAGCATCACTATTATATTCAAGATAAGAAGGTCAGTCAGATTACTGGTGGTGGATATGCAAAGAATGGCCATGATTATCTTGACATTCCATCCCACTTTGCTAGAGTTATCTCTATCTCCAGTAAGCCCTTACTTTCGAATCATTCTCTCGATCACCCTTCCTTTGGGAAGATATGTCAGATGTTCCCAGAGCTACCTACATCTGTTAGATTTGACTATGAAGCTTATGAGTTGGACAAGCACCATCGTCCTACCTTCTCTTGGCAGGTCGAAGCATGGAGTGAGAGTGCCTGCATGATCTATGAGTCTACACTAGAGGGGAGTCAATAGTGTAGATAGCCAATCATGCACCTGTGTCATGGGGTGGTCGATCAACAAGTTCTTTAATTGATTCATTTTCTAAATAAAGAGTTGTCTTATATAGTTCTTTTGGTTGATCAACTGATTTCATTTAATCGATCAGGACTTCTTCTGGTCGACTAATTGAAGCTTGAATTTAGTTGTAGAAACTCATTTTAAGTATGAAAAGCGTGAGCGAAATATTTGAGATTCCTTACATAAATTCTAGACTCAATAAAGATAAAAAATATTACAACAGATTCAAGTAGACTAACTTCATCTTGTCTCATCACAAAAAGATTGCATATCTATGAAAACATACCTGAAAGATTAGTCTACAATACAATGTAATTTTGTTTCATCAAAACAGAGGACTTAACATTCTTCCCCTTTTTAATAGTGACAAAATTACAATTGTGGAACAGCAACAACAACAACCAAGCCTTTTCCCACACTAAATAGGGTCGGCTATATGGATTCTTTGCCTCCACATTGATCAATTTTGAGCCATTTTAGGACTTAAATTAAAGTAATTGAGGTCATATTTAATAGTTTCCTTTCAACACTTATTTGGTCTTCCTCTCCCCCTCTTAGCAGGCTCAGCCTCCAACTTCTTGCATCTCCTTGTTGAAGCATCCAGTAGCCTTCTTTGCAAATGTCTAAATCACCTTAGGCGTCTCTCTCATTTTATCCTTTATCGGTGCCACCCTAACCCTTTCTTGAATAATCTCATTTGAAATACGGTCCTTTCTTGTATGACCACACATCTATCTTAACATTTTCATTTTTGCCATAGACACCTTCTGCACATACCTATAGTTGACAACTCAACATTCAGAACCATACAGCATGGTTGGTCTTACCACAGTTCGATAGTACTTTCCTTTGACTTTTAACGGAACCCTCTTATCATAGAGAACACCAGATGTACCCCTCCATTTCAACCACCCTACATTAATTCTATGTGTAATATCTCCATCAATTCCACTATCTTGTTGGAAAATGGATCCCAAGTACTTAAAAGCATCTTTCATTGGAATGCACTTTTCTCTAATTTTTACATCTATCCCTTCATTGTTCCCTCTACTACTAAACTTGCATTTCACATATTCAGTCTTTGTCCTGCTTAGGCATAGTCTTTTAGCTTTCAGGGCTTCTCTCCATAGCGCAAGTTTTCTGTTCACTCCATCTCTTGTCTCATCAACCAACACAATGTCATTAGCAAAAAGCATACACCATGGCACCTTTGTTTGTCAACTCATCCATGACCAAGGCAAAGAGATAAGGGTTTAAAGCCGATCCATGATGCAGACTAATGGTGATATCAAAGTAGTCCGTCACATCATCCTTAGCCCTTACACAAGCTACAACTCCATAGTACATATCCTTTATGAAGTTGATATATAAAACTGGTACCTGTCTCTTCACCAAAATTCTCCATAAGATATCTCTTGGGATAGAATCATAGGCTTTCTCCAAATCAATAAAAATCATGTGCAAATCCTTCTTCTTGACTTTGTAGGTCTCCATCATACGTCTTAAGAGATGTATTGCCTCAATAGTAGACCGACTTGGCATAAATCCAAACTGATTTTCAGTTATTATAGAAACTTGCCTCACCTTTCTTTCAATTATTCTCTCCTAAAGTTTCATCGTGTAACTCATCAATTTAATACCTCTATAGTTGGAACAATTTTGTATATCTCCCTTGTTCTTGTATAAAGGTATCACAAAACTTTTCCTCCATTCCTCTGGCATCTTCTTGCCTCTTCAAATAGTATTAAATAATTTTGTGAGCCAAGTTATACCCCTTTCTCCATCACTCTCCAAACTTTTATAGGAATATCATTAGGTCCAACAACCCTCCCACTTTATATCATCTTCAAAGCCTCCACTACTTCTTTCTTTTGTATCTTTTGATAGCTTACCTGATTCACACAATCTTCTAAGTTAGCTAACTCCCCTAAGAAGATATCATTCTTTTATTTTTCATTAAAAAGCTTATGAAAATATCTTTTCCATCTTGTATTTATATCCTCACTAGTTATAAGCACCCTTCCTTCTTCATCCTTGAAGCACCTTACATGTGTAAGGTCCTTTTCTTTTTGCTCACTTTAGCTAACTTGAAGATATCTTTTTCACCTTATTTAGAATCAAGTTTCTTATAAAAATGCTCCCAAGCTTTTGCTTGTGCATCACTAACTACTTTCTTTGCTTCTTTATTTGCTTTTTTGTAATTTTCCATGTTTTCATCGGTCTTATCTTGATGTAAGGCTTTAAAGCAAGCTCTTTTAATTTTAAGCTTCTCTATCACTTCTTCACTTCACCACCAAGCCTCCTTTTATCTTGGAACTCCTCCTTTAGACACGCTTAATACCTTCTTTGCCACCTTCCTAATACAGTTTGCCATATTTAACCACAATTCATTAGCACTTCCATCAAGATCCTAAGTCTTTTCTTGCATCGTCTTATCTTTGAATCTCTCTTACTCTTTCTTAAGATTCCACCATTTAATTCTCAAATTCTTAAACACTAATTTTCTCTTCCTTGCCTTCTTCATATGAACATTCATCACCAAAAGACGATGTTGAGCAGTTAAACTCTCCCCTAGAATAATCTTGTAATCTTTACAAGATAAACGATCTCTTCTTCTCAAAGCAAAGTAATCAATCTGCGTTCTTATAAAGCCACTTTTATAGGTGATCAAATGCTCTTCTCATTTTTTTAAGAAGGAGCTTGCTATTAAAAGATCATAAGCCATTGCAATATTGAGGAAAGTCTTCCCTTCTTCATTCCTACCACCAAAGTCATGATTTTCATGCACTCCTGCATACTCTAAAGCATCTTTTCCCACATGCCCATTTAAATCTCCACCTAAGAAAATCATTTCTCTTTGTGGGATTTCTAAAATTGTCATATCAAGCTCTCCCCACAATTTATTCTTTATTCTTTCCTCTATACCAACATGAGGTACATAAACTGAAATGACATTCAAGATCTCTTCTTCTAAGACTAATTTTATTAAAATAATTCAATCACCAAATCTCTTAACCTCAACCACACTCTCCTTCAAATCCTTATGGATAATAATGCCCACACCCTTCTTGAATACCATAATTTTAAACCTGCTCACTTGATTTCCTTTGCTTTTTCTCCAACCCACTTAGTCTTTTGAAGGCAAAGAATTTGAATCCTTCTCCTTACCATTGTATCCACAATCTCCATGAGCTTACTGGTCAAAGTGCCAATATTCCAATTAGTGAATCTCAACTTCTTTTATGACACACTTTGATGGCAAAGTGGTGGAACTAGCTTCTTTACTCGCATGTATTTCTCATGTGAGAACCCTTGCTCATTTTGGACTACATCCAGGCGATGATGTAGCAGAACTAACTTCTTTACTTGCATGCGTTCCTCATGCAAGAGCTAATGGCAACACCATCATGAGCCATAACTAGCTCAATTTAGTCATTATCAAGGAATAAATGCTCCTACATAACCGCTAGAGGACTATAATTCATTACATAATCATTCTAAGAGAAAGACATGAAAATAGGGTTAAAACTGTAATTTTACCATCATATCATGAATGCAGTACAACCACGGGTTTTCCCATGGGATAATTAAGGGTCAAATGGTCTTAAATATCTAATAAGTGGGTTCATACAAACAGAAAAGGGTTTTCGTGTGTTTTGAGAATTAAATGACTTCTGAAACCCTAAAAATAAACCTGCTTAATTGAGGTTATGGTCAGGATAAAATTCACTTAAACCCTCAAAAATTTATAGAAAAATATTCTCTAGGGTTTGGTACCTTCAATTTCACCATCAGAACCCATTTTGACAGTCTCAGATTGACATTTACCTTAATTTAGGTTTTTACATAAATTACCAATCAAACTAGGTCAAAACCAAAATCCAACTTCACCATTCGATTCCTTAAGTCAAAATTAGGTTTGTACCAAAATTTGGGCCAAATCTGAGACTGTTTTGACCTAGTTTGCAATTTGGTCATGTCTGATTCTTTTATATCACACATATGCCCTTAGAAAAAGGCCCCTAACTTTGTCATCATTTTCACAAGCAGGTCCCTGTCACCATGAATCTTTTTCCTACAAACTCCGGTGACCTAAATTCGGCAAGTTCTCCTTGATTCCTTGACGAATCCCTCTCAGATTTGAAAGGGAAGTTTGTCAAGGAATTCCCTTCCTTTTGAGCCAATTCTTAAGCTCTCAAACCTTCCTAAGCTCAAATGCGAATGCATGAGAGATTAGGGTATCTTGGGATTTCTTTCTCCGGCGAGCTTTCCAAGTGCTTCCCAAGCCCAAAACGTCGTCGAGAGCCTTATAAAAGGACCCCCGTGGCCTTGCGCTTTTCCCCAGCAAGTCTTGGCACATCAAAAAGCCCTAGAAACCTATCTCCGATCACCGTAGACCCCTGCTCTGATGATCTCCTCGACTCTCCTCCTCCGGCTGTCCAACCATCAAATTGGACGGCCGACTAGCTTCCTCTCTTCCTCACGACCCTCCCCAGCTAAAGGGAGGGCGTTTCTCCATCTGACTTGTCGCCGTTGCCTCGCCATCTCTACCTCTTTCTCCGGTTCCGGTTGACCAACACTGGAGCCCTCCGCCTCTCTACCTCATCCCTAAGTCCCTCTATCTCTCCCTTTTTCTCTCTACACTATTCTCCCACTCTTGCAACACATGCACGACCACCGATTCTCCCTCAATGCCGTCACCTTCCTCTGCTCCGGCGACACCAACGACGAGGGCTTTCATCCGCTACACACATCCATCCCGCTCGCCAACTAGCCCACGATCTCCACCTCGACCCAAGGGCCAAAAGCCCTCTATTTATTTCACTGATTCATCACCCAAACTTTCCCTCAAACAATCTATCACTGCACCTCAGGTCTTGACTCCGTCTGACCACCACAGCCACTCCCACTCCACGCTGAAACCCTCACCACATTCGTCGGTCCCCGGTGATCCTGCCGAACGCTTCTGACAGAGCCGAAAGCCCGTTCTACTTGTTTCAGGTGTCGAGCTCTGGCCGCCATTAGCAAGTAAGGTTCAAGCTTGCTTGAAGGCTTCTTCCGCACCTGAAGCTCCAGATAACCCTCCCAGGCATCGCAGAACACTTCCAGGAAGGGTCCCAGGGCACCAATTGAAGGCGTCATCCTTAGTAGTTCCCCAATTGGAGAACTCATCACTGCAGCAATACATGCGTAGAAGGGCACTGCCTTTAGTGCCACATCTGTAGCTGATGAAGCTGTGTGCGGAAATAAAAGGCATTTGTGCTTTATCCTCGTTGCCTCAGTAAGCACGGGGTGAAGTCCCCTCTCACTTGCCCACTCACGCCCTCACCCACACTCACGCTTCGCGGCTCTGGGCTTGGTCCGTTTACGCCGATACCCAGGTTTGGTCTGGTTTTCTTGTTCTAAGGGAGGAAGAAGCGAAAAAGGAGAGGAGAGAGGGGGTTTTGCTCTACTACCCTCCTCTCAACACTTATGAGATCTGAGAGAGGACTTTGCCTCTGTTAACGTGCTGAGTCTTGTGCTACGCCTCCTTTAAACTAAGGGAAGAAGATAAGGAAGAAGAAGAGAGAAAGAGAAGAAGGAAGAAGAGACCCTTGAGTCTCTTGGAGGCATTGTAGCAACTGGCTATTTAAGACGTCTGATCTATGTATCCGCCGTCAGATTTCACATATCCAAGCCTCTTAGGATCTATTGCTTACTCATCTTGCATGAATTAATTGTGGTTGATATTGTGCAAACATTTCAAGTAATTATGGTTAAATTGTAGGGTTAATTTGGTGATTCAAATCACCATTTTAACCCCTTCGTTTTGCCCTTCATTTCTATCAAGTCTTGATTGCAATTTCTCATATCTTTGACTCAAATTGTGATCTTGAGTATTAAATTGCCACTTGCTCCCTGTGTTCGACCTCGGATTTCTTTCGAGTATAAATATTATTTATTTTTTGCGCTGATTCGAACTATACTATAACACGACGATTTTAAAACCCATTTCAGAGCGACAAACATTTTGGCGCCGTTGCCGGGGAGCAACGCATAATTAGATCTCTTGATTGCAATATCAGATTTGGTACAAACTTGCTACATCTCTTTTGACTTTGATCTATTTCAGGGGATTCATTAAAGAAAGATCAGTCGCACATCATCCACTCCAGGGGCAAGTAAAACACAAATTCTCTTCTAAGCCCCTGCATCTGAAAAAGCTAAAAAAGGAAAAAAATCAATTAAGGCTACATGCATTTTATTCTTAGACAAATCATCAATTTGTCTGATTTGATACATTCTAGAGAAAATCCAAACCTTGATTTGTGCACCTACTTAAGATCTTAAGGTATCTAGGGTTATCACCTTCTTGCTTGAAGCCCTAGGTACCACATTTGGACAAAATTGAATTGGACCAAATTAGAGCCAATTAAGATTTCCACTTTAGGGTTTTAGACACACTTGCTTAATCAAGAATTAATCTTCCCAAGCAATGTGTGCCTAAGCCTTGATTGAATTGATCTATTTAAGCAAACCCTAAAATCAGGCTCTTAATTTCATTTGAACACTAAATGAGGGACCTAAATTTCTCAAAGGAAAAAACAGGTGAAGTTGACCCACCTTGTTGGGTGAGCCAATCTTCAAAGTAGGTCACTTTGCACAAAAACATCTTAAAAGTTCAAAAGAAATCATAAGCACCCTTGCTCTTAACTTAAAACTGGTAAATTTAAGAGGTCAAGTCCCTATTCTGGTCTACCTGAATCATCAGTGACAAGAGAGGTCGGGTGGGGGAAACCCTGTAACTCGTGGGGGTGCTTTACCATGTAGGGGTCTTCGCGGGACTCTCCCTCTCTGGCTGCCCAGGTAATTCTTAGGTGGACAGCTTTCTGACTAAGGGGTGTCATCCGCCCTGAACCTCTTTAGTCATCTAAAATTTTTGGGTGTCTTGATTGGGTCTATCACATTCTACCTCTCATCTACTCTATCGGTGCATATTCGGGAGGAGGTCTCTAAGACCATCCTTGAGCCCTCCATTAGCTACTCATTCCCATTGAGGCCAAGCCTTGACCTCCCTGTTTATGCAACAACCCAACCTGATCGATATCTCTTCTGATTCATCTGAACCCAATTCTTCTTCATCCATCATCATGGAGCAACCAGCAGAAGAAAACAATCTTGAAAATTAGCTTCAACGCCTCAACGATCTATTCCAGGCCCTTGTGAACCCACCACAGCATCCTATGATGCAAGATCAGTACAATCCCGTTGCAGTGGCAATCGAACCTCGAGTCCAAATCCCCACTGGTGGTCCTGATATTGAACTCAAACCCAACATGATTCATGCTATTCCCAAATTCCATGGGCGTAATTCCGAGGATCCTTTCTAGTATATCAAGCAACTTAAACATCTGACCCAGACTTTCAGGTTAGAAGCTCAAAATTGGGATGTCTTACTCATGAAAATGTTCTTCTATCTCATGGACAAGGCTGCTCACTGGTACCAAACCCAAATGCGTCCAATCAACACCTGGGCGGAATTACAATATGAGTTTCTGAGAAAGTTCTCCCATGTTGGTTGGACAAATGCTCTACAACACCAGATCAAGCATTTCACGCAGCAAGCAGGAGAACCGCTTCACGAGGCATGGGATCATTTTCTGGATCTCATGCGAAAGTGCCCCTACCACGAAGTTCCTAAATGGGAACAAGTCTAGTCTTTTTACCAGGGACTCCGTGAGGATATTCGATTATTCATCAATGAGGCCTGTGGAGGAAACATCATGGGTCAACACGAAGACACTGCGTGGGAGATTCTCGAGAATATGTGTGAGAACTCCATCAATAATGAATCCATGGGCATGTTCGACTGGACGAATGCCCATGCATTGACGAGTCCAAAGGGAGCACATGAGACGTAGGGCTTGTCCTCTTCTGTCGACTTGGAACTGATGGCCAGTCACCTGGACAAGGTCTCTATTATTGAGAAGAAGGTGGATGAGCTTACTCGACACTTGTAGCGAGCCACCTCTAGGAAAAACCCGTTCACGCAACCACCCTCTGGCAGGGAGGTTGTGCATAACATCTACCATCGATCTTCTCAGGAGATGGACCCGTATCCACCCTCGTCTGATTCAGGGTTCGGAGGAAACTCTGGACCCACCTATTCTAGTTGGGGGAACTCTGAACCCTCATATTCTGACTTTTCCGAAGCACCTCAGACTTGTGAGGATCTCAATGCCGTTTAGAATGATCCATTTTCAAACACCTACAACCCTGGATGGCATAATCATCTTAATTTCACGTGGTCAGGGAATAACCAAAATCAAAGACCTCAATATCAGCCCCGACCACAAGCTTCTTGTCCATATCAATCGCCTCAGCCTCGACCCAACCCAACTTATCAATCCGGGCCGACTCATGCAGATCAAATGACTCATATCGTTTAGACTCTGGCCGACATTCATAAAATAAATGCGGCTATGCAAAAACATCACAAAGACAAGATCACAGAGGTTTGCAATCAACTCGCCCAGATGGCAAATCCCTGCCAACTTGGTACACTTCCTTCACAACCTCTGCCTAATCCGAATAACGTGCCAAACCAGAGGCACGTTATGAACCCGACTTAGGGCCAAGCTCACTTTGTCTATTGGGCCCCTTCTACTCCATCACCCGATGGGATGGAGGCTTCGACATCATATGCGGGTTATCAGTAGCAATCACCTCTTTTGCCCACACCAACCTAGAACCAGGCAGGTCTAAATTCTGTTATTACTTGTAGTGGCAAAGCAACACAAGACCCACCTTATCCAAGCCACTTTTAGCTTGGTAATGCAACCCTAAACCCTAGGATAGTCATCCAGGATACATCTATCCCAGATCAAGAACCTGGATCTATTCTAGAGGAACCTACAAAGGTTTCATTTCCCGAGGCCTTGACCAAGGGAAAGAGGACAACCAAACCCATGGCACCTGAGGAGGACCTAGTTAAGCTCTTTGAGCAGGTCTATATAAACATCCCCTTGATGAATGCAATATGCTACATATCGGCTTACACACGATTTTTGAAAGACGTATGTACACCTAAGCATAAGCCGCGAACCAAAGGCGAGAACCTGATCGTACTGTCGAAGCAAGTCAGCTCCGTTATTTTGAGCAAGCTCCTGCCTAAGGCAAAAGACCTAGGCACCCCTCTAATCTCCTATGCTATCGGTGATATACAATTTGACCGATCTTTATTGGACCTAGGAGCTTCCATCAATTTGATACCTACATCCCTACTAGACTACTTTGAGGAATCTGAGCTTAAACCGACAGAGATGACTTTGCAGTTAGCCGATCGATCTATTAAGTCATCAAAAGGAATTCTCGAGGATGTCATAGTTAGGGTACATGATTTCTACTTTCCCGTGGATTTTATTGTCTTAGACATGGATGCTCCTGAGAACTTGAAGAATACACTAATCATATTAGGAAAACCCTTTTTGGCCACTGCTAGGGCCAATATTAATTGTGAGGAGGGCCAAATTGAATTAAAATTTGGGAAAAAGACATTGAAGATCGACATCTTTAAGGCCCAACAAGGAATTAATTCCGGAGTTATATAACAAATTTGCGATATTGAGGTTGTGGTTGACGACCTATGTATCTAGGAAAACTCGACTATTTCTGATCAACCACAAGAAGATCAAAACCTGCAATTAGAGGAGCCTGAACCTAACCTAGATACTCCCATAACTCTTTCCTTTGCTCTCGACACCCACCCTAAACCACCCTGCTGTTGCTGACAACCCAGTTATGGAATTAAAGCCTCTTCTCGATCATCTGAAATACGTCTTTTTGGGTTCAAATCAGATGTTTCATGTGATTATCAACTCCCGACTCCCACCTAATCAGGAAACATGCCTGGTTTCTATTCTCTAGCAGCATTGGAGAGCCATTAGATGGACTCTCGATGATCTGAATGGTGTCAGCCCTTCATGCTACATACATCACATCTGTACCGAAGAAGGCTCACGACCATTCCGTGAAATGCAGAGATGTCTAAATCCAAACCTGTTGATAAAGAGAGTTTCACTTAATTAAAATAGCAATAGAATGATATGTCGTAATTTATGTGGTGGAAATCTCTTAATCAAAGATTAAAATAGATCTCAATTTAAACTACAAAAAGGATGTCATATCCATAGGGAGGAACAACTACAATAAATCACAGATAAGCAATAATCATAATTGTAGAAATATTCTCCAAATGGAGCAATAGATATGCTGCTCTAAATATACTTGCGATTTTATGAAAAATTATGGACTATTTATATAAATTTCACATCAAAGTTCAAGATTCCAAAATCTCTAAATAACGCAAGTTTAGTGGTAGAGGAAGTACTTCTTAATTGCATGCAACTATGAATCAAGTTTCAATGTGAATTGACATGTATAGCAAGAACCAATCAAATATGCGAAAATATAAGTGCATGCTTGCAAATCCACCAGAATATAATAATCAAATACTTAAAATCTCACACTTCCAATGGCATTCAAATGTAAATTTTTATAGGGGTGCACTGTAGCAAAATAGGGCATTTGAAGCCCTTGTTCGTGCGAGGAGGAGGAGGGACAGATGGCCGTGTGAAGCTTGGTGAAGGTTGAAGGCGTGAAGGGCATTCCAATGGTGGTGGTCTCACATCGAAAGATGGCCGGAGTTCGTCGGACGGGAAGACGGAGGTTGTCGGTGGTGGGTTCCTCCATGGGTGCGCGAGGACTGCCGTCGACTTTTCTGATGATGTGGCGGTGCTCGTGGAGTCAAGGTGAGTGCGGTGGAGTCAACGGTGCATCAAACGGAGGCACGATGTGCGGGTTGCGTGTGGAGGAGCCAGCGTGAAGTTTGGGTTCCTCTTCTCTATTGGTGAAGTAGAAGACAAAGGGTTGTTGGCGCGTCGGTGGTTGGACACGCGCGCACAAGGGCACGCGCACGGTTGCTGTGTGTGGAGGTGGTGACGACGCACAGCGAAGATACTGTGGCTGCGTGTGCGCGAGAAGCGCGCGGTCGCCGCGTGGTGAGTGTGCTGTTGGTGGCACGCACAGCTGCTATGGGTGTGCGAGGAGCAGGGAGGGGTGGCTTGCTGGAATGCAGGCAAGCGTGGTGGCGCGCTGCGAGGTGGCATGTTGCAAGGTTGTCTGCTGGTCATGCATGGGAGAAGCAGAGGAAGAAGAAGACGGAGAGGCACAGGGGCGCTGCTGCATGCGGTGTGCGCACCTGTGTGGCGTGCGAGGGTTGCATGCACGAGGGCGTGGTTGCACGCACGAGGGCTACTGCGTGGAGGGGAGATGGATAGCGTGCGGTCTTGGTTGCAGAGGGTTGAAAGGGCCACAGTGTAGGTTCTCCTCACAGTGTGCGTAGGGTCCACAGTGCGTTCTAGAGACTCCCCCGCCAAGAGCACCCCCATGCGACTTTTCTCTCCTCCTCGTCGGTTCTTCTTCCTCGGTGCAAGTCAACGGATTTTAAATCCCTTACTAAACTTGGCCGCCTGTTGAGAGGTGGGTTTGTTGAGAGGTGAATTTGTTGAGGCCGGCCGACTGTTGAGAGGTCCACGTGTGGGGGGGGGGGGAATTCTTTTCAAAACCTTGGTTTCTTTGAAAAATTATTCCTCCTCCTCTCTCACTTTCCTGGTTACTTGTTAACTCTTAAATTAACCTAATGGAGTGGATCAAGTGGAGATGGATAGGGTGTGCTGTGTGCGAGAACTGCATGAAAGAGTGGAACGTTGAAATATAACATAAGTTATTCCTACAATAATGAAATATAAAATAATTATTTATATACATAATAATTTATAGAATGCAATAGAATAGATGTAAACTTAAGTAATGATGCATGCAATCATTCTATGACCTAATATAGTTATTAACAAACATAAAATGTAAGAATACAGTTAACTTAGGCGTAACAATAGTCCATATAAATGGACTCATCAAATACCCCCATGCCTAAGATTTGCTAGTTCCTAGCAAAAATGAAAAATAATAGAAGTAATCAGAAGATTTCTTCTTTCCTTATTTCAAATATTTAGAGATCCATATAGCTATGAAGTGATAATAGCCTCGACAATAGATCTAAGTGAAAAGCCAATTTGCATTGGGAGTTCGTACTTCACCCTTGGTAAATATTTCTATCGGGATAGGCAACTACTTCCCTCGGGGATAAAGCAGAAGATAATCTGTAATTTAACCCCAGCTTTTGGCTTAGGTAAGAGATATTGAGTTGAATGGATTTGTATTTAGTGGCACACACTCATCTGGTGCTACATGTAATCTAGTACCACAGACTTTAGATCTCTAGACTATTAAACAAGTCAAATCTGAGAGAGGCTAAACAACTGTGTTCTCTTGATGTTCCTTGGCGCTCACTCTTTTCTTTCTTTTCTTTCTATGATCACAAATCTCGCCAGATTTAGTAAGTGTACTCACTGTTTGGTAGCCTCACATGACATTCACACTTCAACTAAAGTCCTAATAACTCTACAACTAAGTTAGAGTCCTCAGCTAGTATTCGAGCGATCATAAATACTGAAAGGTATGTATGGGTCATATTTGGTGGATCGCAGAAACAATGTTACAAAGATAAAATTATAAACTTGGACTCTTTTCTTTTTCTTTTCTCTCTTTTCATTTTTTTTTTTTTTAATATAATTATTTCTTTTTTTTCTTTTTCTTTCTTTATAAATCAGCATAACATGACACAGACTTTTATTTATGAGGCATTATTAGGGATGATGATGGTCAAGACGATATTGTGTGGCTTATTTGGTGGAAGTGCCTATTCTCGGCACCGGGAAGGAATGGATAAGACTGGTGTATTTTTGACTTTTGACACTATTACCCTCCTTCAACCAAGGACTCTATGAAGGACAGTCATAACCATCCACCATAGTCATTGTTTTATTAAGACTCAATGTCTGTGTATCTACCTTATTTGGTGACTCTCAAGAATTCACACAATTTACGCACATAGGAACAGAGAGCGAAAACTATGCCTATCTCTGAAGTATCATCATCTAATTGTCCAAAACTTAAGAGTCCTTGCACTAGACTTAGAGCACCAGTAATCTCTCTACTTTCTTTTACAAATATGAGGTGGATCTACTAGAAGATAGTATGCCTGACTCCTTATTAACTGTCCAAGGGTTCGGTAGACTAAAAATGCTTATTGATTTTCTTCAAAGATCCATTACCCAGTCTGCGTGCAAGTGAAGTAAATGTACTGGATTCTAAACTTAAGAAACAATTTAAGAAAAAAAATCTTTAATGACACCTCCATGACAAAGATGGTTTGCTAGGGACTAACCAATTCAGCTCAAGAAAATAAGAGTTTTTTTTTCTTATATGTCCTAAATGTATGCAAATATTTATAAATGCTATAAACATTGTATGTAAATATTTATAAATGCTATAAACATTTTCAGGTTATAGCCCCCCATGCCTAAGACTGACAATGTCCTCATTGGAAAAATGAAGACATAGAAGAATATCACTTGAGGAGGAGAGTGGGAGGAGCTAAGGCTCCTCAAGCCGAAGTGCGTCCAAAACTTGGCCATCTTAAAGAGTAATATAAGGTTTAAGTTGCTGACCATTTACCATAAAGCTCACACCAGAAGTAGGGTTCCGAATTTCTACAGCTCCATGAGGGAAAGTATTGATAACAATGTATGGCCCATCCCAACAGGACTTGAGCTTTCCTGGAAATAATTTAAGTCTGGAATTGAAAAGCCAGACCCACTGGTTGGGCTCAAAAGTCTTTCTAATGATGTGCTTATCATGGAAGACCTTTGTACGTTGCTTGTAAGCTTGAGAAGTTTCATAGGCTTCATTACGAAGCTCCTCAAGCTCACTTAACTCTAACATACATGCCTTTCCTACTTTATCTAGATTCAAGTTAATGTTTTTAATAGCCCAATAGGCTTTATGTTGGATTTCAACGGAAGATGACACGCTTTTCCGTAGACAAGACGGAAAGGAGACATGCCCAAGGGAGTCTTATACGTGGTTCTGTAGGCCCAAAGAGCATCATTTAGTTTTTTAGACCAATCCTTATGATCGGGCCTGACAATTTTTTTTCTAAAATTCGCTTAATCTCCCTATTAGACACTTCAGCTTGTCCACTCATTTGGGGATGGTAAGGTGTGGCTATCATGTGGTTGACTCCCAAATTTTGGAGTAGTCTTGTGAAGTGTACGTTCTTGAAGTGAGGTCCTCCATTACTTATGATCGTCCTTGGGCACCTGTATCGAGAAATGATATTAGCCTTAACAAAACCCAAGACCACGAAATGGTCATTGGTTCGCGTGGATATGGCTTCTATCCATTTCGATACATAGTCCACAGCCACAAGGATGTACTCATATTCGAAGGACACAGGAAAGGGACCCATGAAGTCGATGCCCCAAATATCAAAGATCTCAACAGGGAGGATAGGTTGCTCGGGCATCTCATCTCTTTTTCCAATGGTTCCTATCTGCTGGCAATGTAGACATGTGCCCACATATGTATGTGCATCTCCGAATAATGTGGGCCACCAAAATCCAGACTGAAGAACTTTATGGGAAGTCTTTTTCCCACTAAAATGTCCCCCACAATGGAGGTCATGGCAGAAACTCAAAACACTTCTTTATTCTTCATTAGGGATGCAACGGCGAAAAAGCTGGTCAGGGCCTACTCTAAAAAGCTCGGGTTCCTCCCAGTGATAAAATTTAGCGTTAGCATGAAACCTATCTCGCTTCTGCTTGTCCCAAGTATTGGGGGTAATTCCCGTGACCAGATAGTTCATTATGTCAGCGAACCAAGGAGTTTTAGCCTCCACGGCCATCGGAGACTCATTAGGGAAAGTCTCTTGAATACCGTCAGCAGGGTTTGATGCCTCAATAGGGATCCTAGACAGATGATCTGCTACCACATTCTCAACTCCTTTCTTATCTTTAATTTTCAGGTCAAACTCTTGGAGTAGTAGAATCCAACGAATTAGGCAAGGTTTGGTGTCCTTTTTAGTAAGAGGATGTTTTAAGGTAGAATGATCAGTGAACACCACAACCTTGGATCCCAAAAGTTAAGACCGAAACTTTTCCAAAACAAATGCTACAGCAAGAAGTTCCTTTTCAGTGACCGTGTAGTTTTGTTGAGGATCCGTAAGGGTCTTGCTGGCATAATGCAGCACATGATGTTTGCCATCAACCCTTTGACCTAAGACCGCTCCCACTGCAAAATCAGAAGCATCGCACATTAGCTCAAACGGGAGGGTCCAAACTGGTGCTTGGAGAATTGGTGCGGTAATAAGGGCTTTCTTTAAGACTTGGAAAGCCTTGCCACATCTATCATCAAAATCAAAGGAGACATCCTTCACTAGCAGGTCGCAGAGTGGCTTAGAGATTTTACTGAAATCTCTAATGAAGCGCCTATAAAATCTAGCATGGCCAAGGAAAGATCTGACTTGATGAACATTGGCGGGCAATGGAAGCATAGAGATGGAATCAATTTTTGCAGTGTCCACCTCTAATCCTCTCTCGGAAACTATATGCCCTAACACAATGCCCTGCTGGACCATAAAGTGGCTTTTCTTCCAGCTAAGCACCAGCTTTGCCTCTTCGTAACGGGTTAAGACTTTATCAAGGTGCGAAAGGCATAGGTCAAACGACGAGCCATAAATGGAGAAGTCATCCGTGAAACTTTCAATGAACTCATCGATCATATCAGAAAAGATAGTCATCATACAACGTTGGAAAGTGGCAGGAGCATTACATAACCTGAATGGCATTCGGCGGAATGCAAATGTGCCATACGGACTTGTGAAGGTGGTACGCTCTTGATCGTCAGGAGAAACAGCTATCTGATTATACCTAGAGCACTCGTCAAAAAAATAGAAGTACTTGTTCCCCGCCAGTCGTTCCAAAATTTGATCGATAAACTGTAAGGGGAAATGGTCATTCTGGGTAGCCGTGTTCAAACGGCGGTAATCAATGCAGACCCTCCAACCAGTTGAGGGTCTAGTGGTCACCAGCTCTCCTTGGTCATTCTCTTCCACAGAGATTCCTGCCTTTTTGGGTACTACATGAATAGGACCGACCCATTTACTATCTGAAATGGGATAGATAATCCCTGCATCCAGCCATTTCAAAATCTCCTTTTTAACAACCTCCCGCATATTTGGGTTGATCCTTCTCTGCATGTCTTAGAAAGGTTTCACGGACTCGTCCGTGTATATATGATGCATGCAAAGGGAGGGATCAACACCCTTAATATCAGTACTTGACCAGGCAATTGCTTCCTTGTGCCTTTGTAAACACTCAAGCAGCGCTTCCTCCTGCGATTCAGATAATGCAGACGAGATAATAACGGGAGTGTGTCATTAGGACCAAGGAAAGCATATTTCAAGGTGCTTGGGAGGGGTTTCAACTCCAACTTAGGAGCCTTCTGGATTGAGGGTTTAAGTTGAGATGTCCCCACCTCAGGTAGTAGATCTACCTTCACGGTCCAGGGTGGGGATAGAGACTCTATGTGTATCCCCAGCAACTCTTCTAATTTTGGCATTTCCCTTTCAGTTTCTTTAATAATCGGAGGATGGTCCTTAGATATGACCTTTTGAAGGGGATCTCTACATAGGAGTGCTGAAGTAGTCTCTTCAATATTTCATCAACGACCTCAATCTGAGAACAATCTTCAAATCCGGATTGCTTGTAAGTATCAAAAACATTCAACCGGATCTTCTTATTCCCAAAGCCCATTTTAAGTGCCCCTGATCTACAATTGATAGAGATGTTGGTTGTGGCCAAGAAGGGGCATCCCAGAATAATGGACGGCTTTGTGGGCTTATTAGATGGGTCAGTATCAAGCACCAGAAAGTCAACAGGGAAGAAGTCCTCCACTCTTACAAGGACATCTTCCAGCAATCCCCATGGTGTCTTAAGTGATCTGTCTGTGACCTGGAGGATGACTGGACTAGGCTTTAACTTGCCTCCTCCCAAAAGGTCATAGACAGAGCTCGGTAAAATGTTCACCCCCACACCCAGATCGAGCAGAGCTTCGTCAATGTGTTGGCTACCTATATCCACTAAAATATACGGGGCCCCTGGGTCTTTCATTTTGGGGGGTGTTCTATGTTGAAGAATCGAGCTAACATGGTCATGCAGGATGACCTTGGTTTGGACCTTTTTCTTAGTTCGGCGCTTTTGGGTGCACAGGTCCTTCAGAAACTTGGCATAGGACGGGATCTGTTTGATAGCTTCCAACAGAGGCAAGTTGATCTGGACTTGCTTAAAAGTGTCCATAATCTCCTTCATCCTATCCTTGGCTCCAGACGAGGCAATAGAAGATTCCCTAGGAGCAGATAGGCGCTCTGGATAGGACACCCTCAGCTTCTAGGTAGAGGGGTCGTTATGGTGAGAGAGGGGTGGCGGAAGGATGACATCCTCATTGTGGGTGATTTCAAGCGAGGGAGAGTAATGTGGCTCTTCCTCGGTGGAAATGGAAGTCGGGTCGGGTGTAGAAAGGGAATTCTGAGACGTAACCATAGGAGTGTTATCAGGCTTGTCAATCTTCTTTCCACTCCTCAGCACGGTCACAGCTTGGGCGTGCTCCCTAAATACAACCCCCTTGCCCTTAGGGCTCTCCTTAGAAGAGCTAGGTAGCTTCCCCGGATCACGTTGCCTAACTGCCTCAGTAAGATGACCAATTTGGGATTGCATATCAGTAATCATCTTATTCTGAGATTGGATGACCATATTCTGGTGCTCTTGCATCGCTTTCATCATGGCTTTAAGTTCATCCATCTAAGAGGGCTTATTCTGAGGAGGGTTTTCATAAGATGGTTGGTATATGGGTTCGGGAGGTAAGGGTCATGTATTCCCTGAGTTAGAAGCATCACCTTGCTTCCAAGAGAAGTTTGGATGGTTCTGCCACCCCGGATTAAGGTATTGGAATAAGGGTTATTGTGAGGAGGTGGGCGGAAACCTTGGGCCACATTCAAGTCGGCCTGAATCAAATCAGGGAATTGATTCGCCTCATGGCACTCCGCAGTGGCATGCATTGTGCTTTGGCAAATGGATCATTCTTTTGAAGCCTGAAAGATAGAGGCTGCTTGTGGGTTCATGCCGGGGTTTGCTAAAAGCCTATCAAAGTTTTTATTCAATAATTGAATCTGATAAGCTAAATCCTGAGAAGCCCTGGTTTCATGGGCCTCTATCTTCCTCTACAAGATTGATGGTTTTCTTTCTTGATAGGCAAAGGAAAAATGTATGTAGTTGTCGCTTAATGTTTCAAATAATGCCCAGACTTCATCCTCAATTCTGGCCATGAAGGTTCCTGCACAGGCTGCATCGATGGTTTGCCTATGCCTTTCAGATAATCCGTTATAGAACCTTTCGACTAACTGCCATCTTGGCACCTGATGGTGGGGGCATAACCTAAGAAGGTTATTAAAGCACTCCCAAGTCGAATGAAATTGCTCCCCTTCCAGTTGAGTAAAACCCATAATCTCTCTTTTGTAATGGTTGGTCTTACTCATAGGAAAGTACTTTTTCAAAAATTCTCCCTTAGGGGTGGCCTAATCATTTACCCTTGCATCGAAGGTATGATACCAGTGCTTGGCCTTATCCTTTAGGGAGAATGGAAATAGAGTCCTCATCAGGGCTCCATTAGTAAAGCCCTGGAGCTTCACCGTGGAACAAACCTCGGTGAATTCCTCCAAATGCCGGTAGGGGTCCTCCCTAGTAGTACCATAAAAGGAGGGCAACAAAGATATGGTACTGCTCTTGATCTCATATGGATTATCCCCTGCCGGTCGTCTCAGTGCTTGAGCAGGTTGGTTGGTTGGAATAAAATAGTTCCTCAGGGTCCGTTGTTGATTTGCTCCTTGATCAGCCGCGCCTTTTCTTTTCTCTCCTAGGAGAGCTCTCCTAAGAATTCTCTCAGGCTCAGGATCAAACACTAGACTGCCCTCAAGAGAGCATCTACCAAGCATACAATATCAATCACAATTCAAGTTCTTATTGATTAAGTGAAACCTCCACTCCAAAGATAGGTCAAAAGGTCAAGGCTTATCCCTCCATTCCCACGTAAGTGGTATAAGAGGGGTGATGACTTGAAATCTTAACCTTCTTTGTTGCGGAGGTAGAATTGGTTGATATAGACGACCAAACAAGTTATTCACTGCAATTATGTGACCTAGTTCAACCTTTGAGTGCCCTAAGACCTATACTTTGCTTAGATGATACTCCCAGGTGATCAAGTGAGAAGTTACTTCAAGGACGAACAAAGGGATGCAAGTAGGGAGAACCCTTCCTTTGAGGCGATGCGTATGCGGTGCCCCTTAACTACCCTTTTGTTCCTTTAAGGGGTGTCCCCCTCCATGAAGTATCAAAACACTTGGTCAAAAGATAGTACCACCACCACAAAGCACGATAGGAGGGTCTGCACCAATAAAGAGATCGGTGCCTATAGCCTTAAGGGATCGAGCCTTAGTGCGATGCCTAATGTGTGTGCTCAGTGTCAGAAGTGTGCATCACACCACAAATCTTTTTTTTTATTTTTTTGAAAACGCAGGCAAGTCTCTTAGAATCAGATCAAATGTGAATTGATTTTAAGGTCGAATCTGATTATCAATCCCACTTTTAGTTAGGCGACCATTGAATTAGTAAATTCAATCAACTTGGTGGTCTTGAATTTTAATCTAAATGCAAATGCGTGAACAGGAGCTGGATGCAAAATTTAAAAATGTGTACCTGCCTCCAGCAATCTTCGTGCCAATATGCTTGCAATGCAACAATGAGATCTAATGTGCTGCTCAATTACCCCTAAATGCGCGCACCTAACGGCATGCAACTCCTAAACAGGCAGCTCGATATTTTCTTTTGTTTGTTTTAAAGGCAAGCAAGTAGAAAATGGAATCACGCACGCAGAAAAATGTAAACCTTAGTAGCTAAAGAATGTGGGGACAGACCCCCAAAAATTCAGCCCCGATTACTACAAGGGCGAGAAGATAGAAATAAAATTTGTGATGATGGAGAATCCCCTATGAAAGTGGGATCTAGGTCTCCTGCATCTTCTCCTCGTGTGGGCTTAGCTCGAGGTTGATGTCGCCACTCTGTTGCACCTGTCGCCTCGTTAGATTCCTTGCACAAAAAGATAAAGAATGATCAGATAATTGCACAACTTAGAATACTCAGAAATAATAAAGTGAATCTATTGTATTTGTTGCCTCCCCGGCAACGGTGCCATTTGATAGAGTTCACTTAATTAAAATAGCAATAAAATGATATGTCGCTGTAATTTATGTAGTGGAAATCTCTCAATCAAAGATTAAAATAGATCTCAATTTAACCACAAAAAGGATGTCGTATCCACAGGGAGGAACAACTACAATAAATCACAGATAAGCAATAATCATAATTGTAGAAATATTCACCAAATGGAGCAACAGATATGTTGCTTTGAATATACTTGCGATTTTATGAAAAATTATGGACTATTTATATAAATTTCACATCAAAGTTCAAGCTTCCAAGATCTCTAAATAATGCAAGTCTAGTGGTAGAGGAAGTACTTCTTAATTGCATGCAACTATGAATCAAGTTTCAATGTGAATTGACATGTATAGCAAGAACCAATCAAATATGCGGAAATATAAGTGCATGCTTGCAAATCCACCAGAATATAATAATCAAATACTTAAAATCTCACACTTCCAATGGCATTCAAATGTAAATTTTAATAGGGGGTGCACTGTAAGAAAATAGGGCATTTGAAGCCCTTGTTCGTGCACGGAGGAGGGACGGATGGCTGTGCGAAGCTTGGTGAAGGTTGAAGGCGTGAAGAGTGTTCCAACAGTGGTAGTCTCACGTTTAGAGGTGGCCAGAGTTCGTCGGACGGGAAGACGGAGGTTGTCGGCGGTGGGTTCCTCCGTGCGTGTGCGGGGACTGCTGTCGACTTTTCTGATGATGTGGCGGCGCTCGTGGAGTCAAGGTGAGTGCGGTGGAGTCAACGGCACATCAAACGGAGGCCCGATGTGCGGACTGCGTGTGGAGGAGCCGGCGTGAAGTTTGGGTTCCTTTTCTCTATTGGAGGAGAAGAAGAAGATGAAGGGTTGTTGGCACGTTGGTGGTTGGACACGTGCGCACAATGGCGCGCGCACGACTGCTGTGCGTGGAGGTGGTGACGACGCACAGCGAAGATACAGCGGCTGCGTGTGCGCGAGAAGCGCGCGGTCGCCGCGCGGTGAGTGCGCTGTTGGTGGCGCGCACGGCTGCTATGGGTGTGCGAGGAGCGGGCAAGGGTGGCTTGCTGGAACGTAGGCAGGCGTGGTGGCGTGCTGTGAGGTGGCACGTTGTGAGGTTGTCTGCAGGACGTGCGTGGGAGAAGATGGAGGCTGCACTGCTGCATGCGGTGTCTGCGGGCCGTGCGTTGGAGAAGAAGAGGAAGAAGACGGAGAGGCACAGGGGCTCTACTGCGTGCGGTGTGCGCACCTGTGTGGCGTGCGAGGGTTGCACGCACGAGGGTGTGGTTACACACACAAGGGCTGCTGCATGGAGGGGGGATGGATAGCGCGCGAGCGTGGTTGCAGAGGGTTGAAAGGGCCACAGTGCAGGTTCTCCTCATGGTGCGCGCAGGGTCCATAGGGTGTTCTAGAGACTCCCCCGCCAAGAGCACCCCCATGCGACTTTTTTCTCCTCCCCGTCCGTTCTTCTCCGGTGCAAGTCAACGGATTTTAAATCCCTTACTAAACTTGGCCGCCTGTTGAGAGGTGGGTTTGTTGAGAGGTGAATTTGTTGAGGCCGGCCGACTGTTGAGAGGTCCACGTGGGGGGGGGGGGGATTCTTTTCAAAACCCTGGTTTCTTTGCAAAATTATTCCTCCTCCTCTCTCACTTTCCCTGTTACTTGTTAACTCTTAAATTAGCCTGATGGAGTGAATCAAGTGGAGGAGATGGATAGGGTGCGCTGTGTGCGAGACCTGCATGAGAGAGTGGCACGTTGAAATGTAACATAAGTTTTTCCTACAATAATGAAATATAAAATAATTATTTATATACATAATAAGTTATAGAATGCAATAGAATAGATGTAAACTTAAGTAATGATGTATGCAATCATTCTATGACCTAATGTAGTTATTAACAAACATAAAATGTAAGAATACAGTTAACTTAGGCGTAACAATAGTCCATTAAAATGGACTCATCACCTGCAGTATGTCATAAAAAAGGAGATCATCAAGTGGTCAGATGCAGGGATCATCTATCTGATCTCCGACAGTCGGTGGGTGAATCCAATCCAAGTTGTGCCTAAGAAGGCTAGGCTCACCGTCATCATGACTAAAATAGGAGAAACCATACCAACTAGTATAGCAAACTCATAGAGAGTCTGCATTAATTACAGAAGACTCAATTCCTCCACGAAAAAGGATCATTTCCCACTACCATTCATTGATCAGATACTCGAGAAACTAGCGAGAAATCGATTCTTCTGCTTCTTGGACAGGTACTCTTAGTATAACCAGGTCACAATCCATCCTGAGGACCAAGAGAAGACTAACCTCACCTGCCCCTTCGAGACATACGCATTTCAAAGGATGTCATTCGGTCTCTGCAATGTACTCGCTACTTTTCAACAGTGCATGCTTGCCATATTCTCAGATATGGTGGGTGAATACCTTGAGGTCTTTATTGATGACTTCTCGGTATTTGGAGAATCTTTTGATGATTGCCTCCTGCACTTGGTCCAAATCCTCAGATGATGCATCGACGTGAATTTGGTTCTTTCCTGGGAAAAGAGCCACTTCATGGTACCTAAGGGAATTGTCCTGGGACATCTCATCTCTGAAAAAGGCATCCAGGTTGATCGAGCCAAGGTAAATCTGATTTCCAAACTCCCTATGCCTTGCTCGGTCAAGGACATCCGATCCTTTTTGGGGGCACGTTGATTTTTACTGTCGATTTATTCCTGATTTCTCAAAAATCGTGCACCCCCTGACTACTCTTCTATCTAAGGATGTCCCCTTCGAAATAACCGAGGAGTGCACTTAGGCATTTGAGATCCTACGTGATCGAGTTACCCAAGCACCTATCTTGCAGTCCCCTAATTGGTCTCAACCCTTTGAGATCATGTGCGATGCATCTGATTACGCTGTGGGTGCGGTACTTGGGCGGAAAATAGATGGGAAACCCATGGCCATCTACTACACTAGCAAGACACTTGACTAGGCTTAGCGTAACTACACAGTTACTGAGAAAGAGCTGCTAGTTGTCGCATTTGGCCTGGAAAAATTTAGATCTTATCTTTTGGGTTCCCATGTTATTATATACTCGGAGCACACTGCTGTGAGGCACCTCCTCGCGAACTGTTGCAAGAATTTGATCTCGTGATTCACGCTAAAGTGGGAAAACAGAACATGGTAGCTGACCATTTGTCCCGTCTTCCTTCTTCCATCATCGACTCATCTGGTTCGATCACCGAGCATTTTTTGGACAAGGACCTACTAGCCATTCACAGTCTCCCATGGTTTGATAATATTGTAAATTACTTGGTTATGGGGAAAGTTCCGCTAGATTGGACGACTTCTAGGAGAGACAAATTGATTGCCGAAGCCAAGTACTATATTTGGGAGGAACCATACCTTTTCCACATTGGCAATGATTAGGTGATTCGGAGATGCATTCCTGACGACGAGGTCAATGACGTGATCTCATTCTGTCACGATTAGGCCTGCCGTGGCCATTTCTCTAGACGTAAAACCACATCGAAAATCCTCCAATGTGGGTTCTTTTGGCCCACTTTGTTCAAAGACGCACAGACGTATTGTAGGGCATGCACTCGTTAGACCCTCGGCAACATGGGCCCGCGGGATATGATGCCCTTGAATCTGATTATTGTGTGCGAAATCTTTGACATATGGGGAATTGATTTCATGGGACCCTTTCCTGGATCTAAAGGCTTCGAGTACATTCTACTCGTTGTTGATTATGTCTCTAAATGGATCGAAGCTGTCCCCATGAGAACTAGTGATCATAAAGTTGTCCTCCGATTTATCCAGGAGAACATCTTTACCAGATTTGGGGTTCCTAAGGCCATCACCAGTGATGGCAAGTCTCATTTTAACAATGTGCACTTCCAATCCCTATTGAAAAAGTACGAGGTAACGCATCGTATCTCAACTCCTTACTACCCCCAGACTAATGGACTAGCAGAACTGTCGAATCGAGAGATCAAGAAGATCCTTCAGGTCACTGTTCGGCCTGATAGGAAAGATTGGTCTACTCGCCTTCCGGAAGACTTGTGGTCCTATAAGATTGCCCACAAGACCCAATTAGGCATGTCTCCCTTCAGATTAGTACACGAAAAGGCATGTCACCTTCTCGTCGAGATGGAGCACAAGGCTTATTGGGTAGTACAGAAGTGCAATTTGGATCTAATGAAGGCTGGAATACACCGTCGGGTGCAATTGAGCGAGATCGAGGAATTACGCAATGATGTGTATGAGAACTTGCGTCTCTACAAAGAGCGGGTTAAGGCCTTCCATGACAGGCACATTATACAAAAATCTTTCTACCTTGGTCAAAAAGTTCTACTCTTTGATGCCAAACTCAAACTGTTCTTAGGAAAACTCAGATCAAAATGGATTAGACCATCATTCTTGGTGAGACGAATCTTTGGAAATGGAGCCATTGAAATTATCGAACTCAGCCTTGATTTTGAACCTTTTGTCGTGAATGGTCAGAGACTCAAATCGTTCGTGGAACTCACTGACTCAAACTTGGCTGAGGTATCTTTTGCCCTCCATTCTCCTTGAGCTCATTGCACCCAGCTGATGGCGTTAAACTCAGCGCTTAACAAGAGGCAACCCGTCATCTTTTTGAAAAACCCGAAACCCTTCTTGACACATCTTATGCTGAACTCATATTGCACTTTAGGATTTGTCCATTAGAACAACCGACTCCACCTCTGGTACCCATACCCGAGCTTGAAATCGTTCACAACAGTCACCCCAACCCGTCCACCCACCCAAAACCTGTTCCAATGTACAATCTAAGCTGAATTCGAACTCACCTAATTTACAATGAGGACATTGCAAATCATAGGCATGGGAGGGTATTAAAGTGCAAAATGCTGTAAGAATCACTTCACAAGAAAGGGTTTCATTAAAAAAATTATATGTTCCAAAAAAACCAAAAAAAATAAAAAACAAAAAAAAGAATAAAAAAAATGAAGGAGGAAATTTTGAAAGATCAATTTGCATATCATTTTTGAGGAGAAAAAGGGGAGGTGATGTAAATGTCAAAAAGATGCACAATTTGAAAAGAAAAAAAGAGATAGTCATTAGTAAAAGATTAAGGAATCTACTTAGTTCTACACCAAATCAAAAAGCGAGAAAATGGAAGACAAAAAGTGCTAAGGGACAAAAGAGATTAGTATGAACGCTGATCTTAGACCTCTTGGGCTGTGATTTTAGGCTAAAAAATTCAAGTATCTGTTAAGACCTAGATAGTCCTCAAGAAGTTGGGGAAAATGTAAAGCTTAAGTATTAGATTTAAGGCTTAGGGATTATTCAGCCTCTTTAATTGACCTCTGGTTTGCGGGACTCAGTAACCTAAGCACCCTAGTCCACACACAGTCTGGTTCAGTGTGCTTAATTATCAAAATCATGCAAATGCATTAAATCTGTTATGAAAAAGCTACCTATATTAGGAGTGGCTGATCACCACAAGTTGATATGGAAGAGTTCCCAGTGCAGAGAGGCAAGAAATTCCTCTCAAAGATGCGTAATAACAAATCGTCTCCTTGGTGCTTGTCTCTTAGGATATCTAAATATCCTACTGGGGGCATATGAGCACCTTGTGCTGGTTCAGATGCCATGGGCGGCATTATCACGAAATGTCGATTGCTAGGGTCTAGATTTTGCTATAGAACGCCATGGGCGGGATTATCTCGAAAGCTAGGGTTCTGGGGGTTGCCATGGGCAGTGCTATCTCGAAGCACCGATTGTTAGGGACTCTGCAAGGATTGATGGTGAGAGCTAGGAATCCGATACAAACCGTGTTGTAAAGCCAATCCGAAGCTAGAAATAAGGAAAGAAAAGAGTGAAAATTCTCCAAAAAAAAGATCTTTTGTCTCTCTCTCTTACAAAAATGCACTGCAAACTAAACCGAGACTAAACATGTTACAAGCTTAGCTTTAATCGCAGAGTTCAACGAACCTTAGCTTAGTTCTTGTAGGCCTTAGAAACCTTGGCGGCAGACTAAGGCTAAAGCTAGTTAGGTCTGGATCTTGGTTGATACTTGAGTACCTTTAGGCCTACTATTGGAATTCTGATCTAATCTACAAAAGAAAGCATACAATAGAAATCTAAGCATAAAAAGGCATATGGTTTAGAATTAAAGATAATTCCATGAGATTTTGCTAATGGACTAGCAAAAGTTAGGCATGGGGGTATGATGGGAACACCATCATGAGTCATAACTAGCTCAATTCAGTCATTATCAAGGAATAAATGCTCCTACATAACCACCAGAGGACTATAATTTATTTCATAATCATTCTGAGAGAAAGACATGAAAATAGGGTTAAAACTATAATTTTACCATCATATCTTGAATGCAGTACAACCATGGGTTTTCCCAGGGGGTAATTAAGGGTCAAATGGTCTAAAATATCCAACAAGTGGGTTCATACAGACAGAAAAGGATTTTCGCGTGTTTTGAGAATTAAATGACTTCTGAAACCCTAAAAATAGACCCACTTAATTAATTGAGGTTCTGGTCAAGATAAAATTCACCTAAACCCTCTAGAGTTCATAGAAAAATATTATCTAGGGTTTGGTACCTTCAATTTCACCATCAGAACCCATTTTGACAAAGTCTCAAACTGACATTTACTGTAACTTGGGTTTTTACATAAATTACCCAATCAAACTAGGTCAAAACCAAAATCCAACTTCACCATTGGATTCCTTAGGTCAAAATTAGGTTTGTACCAAAATTTGGGCTTAATCTGAGGTTGTCTTAACCTAGTTTGCAATTTGGTCTTGTTTGATTCTTTTATATCACACATATGCCCTTACAAAAAGGCCCTAACTTTGTCATTGTTTTCAGAAACAAGTCCCTGCCACCACAAATCCTTTTCCTACAAACTCTGACGACCTAAATTTGGCAAGTTCTCCTTGATTCCTTGACGAATCCCTCTTATATTTGAAAAGGAAGTTCGTCAAGGAATTTACTTCCTTTTGAGTCAATTCCTAAGCTCTCAAACCTTCCCAATCTCTCATGCGAACGCACAAGAGATTCGGGTATCTTGGGATTTCTTTCTCCGGTAAGCTTTCCAAGTGCTACCCAAGCCCAAAACATCGTCGAGAGCCCTATAAAAGGACCCCTGTGGCCTTGTGCTTTTCCCCAGCAAGTCTTGGCACATAAAAAGGCCTTAGAAACCTATCTTCAACCACCATAGACCCTTCTTCGGCGATCTCCTTGACTCTCCTCCTTGGGCCGTCCAACCATCAAATTGGATGGTCGACTAGCTTCCTCTCTTCCTCGCGACCCTCCCCAGCCAAAGGGAGGGCGTTTCTCCATCTGACTCGTCATCGCCGCCTCGCCACCTCTACCTCCTTCTCTGGCTCCGGTCGACCAACACCGGAGCCCTCCACCCCTCTACCTCATCCCTAAGTCCCTCTATCTCTCTCTTTTTCTCCCTACACTATTCTCCCACTCTCGCAACACACGCACGACCACCGATTCTCCCTCAACGTCGTCACCTTCCTCCACTCCGGTGACACCACCGGCGAGGGCTTTCGTCCGCTACACACATCCATTCCTCGCCAACTAGCCCACAACCTCTGCCTCGACCCAAGGGCCAAAAGCCCTCTATCTATTTCACTGATTCATCACCCAAACTTGCCCCTGAACAACCCATCATCGCTCCTCCGATCCCGACTCCGTCCGACCACCACAGCCACTCCCACTCCACGCTGAACCCCTCACCACATTCGTCAGTCCCCGGCAATCCTGCCGAACGCTTCTGACAGGGCCGAAAGCCTGTTCTGCTTATTTCAGGTGTTGAGCTCCAGCAGCCATTAGCAGGTAAGCTTCAAGCTTGCTTGAAGCCTTCTTTTGCACCTGAAGCTCCAGGTAACCCTCCCATGTGTCGCGGAACACTTCCAGGAAGGGTCCCAGGGCACCAATTGAAGGCGTCAACCTCAGCAGTTGCTCTGATTGGAGAACTCATCACTGCAGCAACATATGCGTAGAAGGGCACTGCCTTTAGTGCCACATCGGTAGTTGATGAAACGGCACGTGGTAATAAAAGGAATTTGTGCTTTATCCTCGTTGCCTCAGTAAGCACGGGGTGAGGTCCCCTCACACCTGCCCATGCATGCCCTCACCCGTGCTCACGCCTCGTAGGTCTGGGCTTGGTCCGTTTACACGGATACCCAGGTCTGGTCTGGTTTGCTAGTTCTGAGGGAGGAAGAAGAGAAAAAGGAGAGGAGAGAGGGGGGCTTTGCACTGCTGCCCTCCTCTCAACACTTGTGAGATCTGAGAGAGGCCTTTGCCTCTATTGGTGTGCTGAGTCCTATGTTGCACCTTCTCTGAAGCTAAGGGAAGAAGAGAAGGAAAAAGAAGAGAGAAAGATAAGAAGGAAGAAGAGACCCTTGAATCTCTTGGAGGCACTGTAGCAACTGGCTGTTTAAGATGTCTGATCTACGCATCCATCGTCTGATTTCACATATCTAAGCCTCTCAGGATCTATTGCTTACTCATCTTGTGTGAATTAATTATGGTTGATACTATGCAAACATTTGAAATAATTGTGGTTAAATTGTAGGGTTAACTTGGTGATTCAAATCACCATTTTAACCTCTTCTTTTTGAACTTCATTTCTTTCAAGTCTTGATTGCAATTTCTTATATCTTTGACTCAAATTGTGATCTTGAGTATTAAATTGTAACTTGCTCCCTGTGTTCGACCTCAGATTTCTTTCGAGTATAAATTTATTTGTTTTTTGCACTGATTCGAACTATACTACAACGCGACGATTTTAAAACTCATGTCAGAGTGACAAACAAGAGCCCTTGCTCATTTGGTACTACATTCGGGTGTAGCGGAACTAACTTCTTTACTCTCATACGTTCCTCATGCGAGAACCCTTGCTCATTTTTCACTACACCCGGGCACCGATGCAGCACGTTGCAAGTAGGGAATGACCCAACGAAATTTGAGTGTTTGCTAGAATCCATGTTTAAAGATCCCAAAAAATTTTATGCTGGCCGTCGGCTACTTAACGCAACCCTCCTTTACCCAGCTTGTGACCGACAATTGTGGAAGCGAAAAGAAATTTAAAATCTATTTTAGAGCATGCACAATTTTCTTTCCCTTTTTGTACCATAAAAAAGTTGTATGGTAGAGGATATGCAAATTAAGGCATTTATGTTAATATCTCCCCCTTTCAGTTGTACTACGTACCAGTATTTTTGACAAAACTTATTTGATGTATAAGCTTTGTTTAATTTGTAGACGTAGTCAGGATGATCGAAGATCTTGAAACCTGGAGGCTATGTAACGTAAACTTCTTCCTTAATAAATCCATTTAGAATTGCACTTTTGATGTCCATTTGGAATAATTTACATTGCATGTGAATGGCAAAAGCTAGCATCATTCGAATGGATTCTTGGAAAACTACGAGTGCATAAGTCGCATCAAAATCTGCTCCTTCTTGGTTGTAACAATGAGCCACAAGCCTAGCCTTCTTTCTGACAACTTGCCCTGATTCATCAAGTTTATCCTTGAACACCCATTTAGTGCTAATTACAAATTGTGATTCTATCTTTGGAACTAACTCCTAGACATTATTTCTTTTGAATTGATTTAACTCTTCTTGCATTGCCAAGATCCAACCTTCATCAATAGAGTCATCTTTCACAGATTTTGGTTCTAATTATGAAACAAAAGCACTAAGGGCTAGGTTATTTAGTGATGATCTGGTTTGATTTTTTTTTGTCACATCACCGATTACTAAATCCTTAGGATGATCTTGTAAGAACATAAGATCTTTAGGTAGGTCATTTGCTATATTATCCTCAGGTATATTTGATGGATCTTCCATTGGTTCATCATCTTGACTTCTAGAGGGTCTAGCTTTAATAAATGTCTCATCAACGAATAGATGTAGGGTCACTTCAACAACAAAGTTCATGTTATTAAAAACCCTATCGGCTTTACTTCTTGAGGAGTATCCTAGAAAGATTCCTTCATCACTTCGAGCGTCAAATTTATCTAAATTATCCTTTGTATTGAGTATAAAACATTTGCATCTAAAGATCTTAAAGTAAGAAATTTTAGGAGATCTTCTTAAATATAGAACAAAGTGTGTTTGTATTTAGGATGGGTATACTAATGCTTGGTTTTGAATATGACAAGCTCTGTTTGCTACCTCTGCCCAAAAATCTAGGTAGCTTTGACTTACACAACATTGTGCAGGCACACTCTTGTAGAGTCCTATTCTTTCCTTTTACAACCTCATTTTGTGGTGCAACTTTAAGAAAAGTAAACTCTTATTTGATCTCAGATTGAATACAAAAATCCGAAAATAGTTGATTTTCAAATTCTCCTCCATGATCACTCCTAATTTTAGGGATCACACATCTTTTTTCAATCTGTACACTTTTTGCAAGTTTGCTAAATTCCTCAAAATTTAAATCTTTAGCCCTAAGAAACAATACCCAAGTGAACCTAAAGAAGTCATTTATAAGGATGAGACAATAGCAACAACTACTTAGACTTTTGGATTTACTAGGTCCGAATAAATCCAAGTGGAGTAGTTCCAGAGATAGAGAAGTGCTAACCATATTTCTTACCTTAAATGAGGCTTTGTACAGTTTACCTTATTCACAGGATTCACATATATGAGTCCATTTTAAAGTAATTTTTGGTAGAGCTTTGAATAAGTCATGTTTCACAAGTTTGTTTATATTTTTCATGTGAACATGCCTTAGTTTTCTATGCCAAAGAGTTGACTCATCATCCGATGCAACTAGACAATCATAAGTGTTGCATTTGTCAATGTTAATAATGTAAATATCCTTAAAACTAAGTCCTTTTAGCAAGGTATCATTTGTTTTCTTATCCTTAATTTTAAAACCATTTGAGGTGAAGTTTACTTTAAACCATTTGTCACATATTTGGTTTACACTAAGAAATTATGCTTTAATCTGTTAACCAAGTGAACATTATCAAAGGGGGTTTTGGAATTACCAATTTGGTTTGTATCAATAATACGACATTTGCGGTTGTTGCCAAAGGTGATTGTTCCACCTTCCTTGTGGTCGGATTGAGGAATAGTCCTTCTCTGGTCATATGCTTGGAGCAGCTACTATCCATAACTCACCTTTTTTCTTGGTCTTGTCATTGGTTCAATTTTGTGAAGCATATCTATGTTTAAGGGTAGCTTCATCTTCTAGGGTTTTTTAAGCTTTTTATTCTCAGCTTTAAGTGCTTTAACTAGGTTATGTAATTCATCAAAAGCTTCTAAAACTTCATCAGGAGTGAAAGAAGATACCTTGTCTTCAAGAGCCATGAATCCCAGAAGTGCTTCCTCACTGGAAGTTTGTTTTGCTTCTTTAGAACTTAAATCTGAATTTCCCATGTGACCTGAAGACCACCTTTTTTTTCCTTCTTTTTGAATTGGCTTCTTTGATTTCTTCTTCTTAGTGTCCTTTTTAAGTAAGAGACAACATTTTCTAATGTGTCCTCTCTTTTTGCAATTATAATAGATGATCGGTTCTCCTTTCGTTTCTTTCCTCTTCTTCCTCTAATTCTTTTTGTTTTTGAGAAACCTTCTAAATTTTCGAGAAAGAAAAGCAATGCCATCATTATCTTCACTACTTGATTTTTCTGAGTCTATATTGGTAAGCACCTACTCTCAAGGCAATGTCCTTTTTCTTTGTCCCATCATTTTCATTTTCTTTCATGTGCTAAGTTGAATTTCATAGGCCATCGGACTACCATTTATCATCTAGCTGGAGTAGGGATAGATCCTTTGATTCTTGAATAGCAGTAGTCTTTGTTTCTCAATTGCTTGTAAGAGATCAGAGAATTTTTCTGACTAGTGCTTCATTTTTCATTTCGTGATTAAGGTTTCTCAAGGAATTCACAATATCTGTGAATTTGATATACATCTCCTTGATTGCCTCCCATTTCTTCATCTTGAAAAGCTCATACTTTTGAGTTAAAAGATTTATATGAGTTTCTTTTACCTTGAATGTACCTTCACATGTGACCTCAAGTGTATTCCATATCTCGTATGCTGTTTTGCAGCCAAAAACTTGATTGAACTCTTCCTTCTTTGAAAGGTTGCAGAAAATGGCATTGATGGCCTTTGCATTGTATGTGGCCTTCTTCTCATCAGTTACCTCAGTTCTAGCTTTCTTCATAGGTTGAGCATATTTTGAGACAGTGATGTCCCAAACTTCATAATCCATAGATTCTAGGGAGATTTGCATGTGCGTCTTCCAGTAGACATAGTTTGTTCCATCAAATAAGGAAGGCCTCACTACATATTGCTCCTTGACGTAGACGTTGGTTGAAGCAACAAATGACTTTGACATCTTCCATGCTAAACTAGGCTCTAACACCAAATGAGAGTGCCTGCAAGATCTATGAGTCTACACTAGAGGGGGGTGAATAGTGTAGATAACTAATCTTAGTAAAAAAAAATTAAAACTAAAAAGTGCATTTCACAGGTGCACTTGAATTTATAGTGAAAACCTTTTGGGTAAAAAGTACTATCTAAACCTCTCAGCTTACGATTTTTCCAACTAAGCTAGGCTAGTCAATCCATTAATGGTAGGGTAACACAACTGCTTACAATATCCCTTCTTCTTTCCACCTTAGAGGAGACAAAAAAAAAATTTAGGAATTCTAAACAACTTGGGTCCCTAATCAAAACAAGTAAAAAGATACGAACATTAACCCTATGGATCCTTAAATAAGTAAAACAACAAACCAAAATTTTTTTGTAGCAATCCAAAACGATGTGCTTTGGAAGTAGGGATGCAAGTTTTGATAAACCTGACCCAACTCAATTAGAAAAGAATGGGTAAAACCCAATCCGAACCCGACTGGGTTTGGGTATGGGTTTTATCTAAAAAACCCGATTGAGTTTAGGTATGGGTATGGTTGTGAATCTCTACCCGATTACTTGACCCGAATACCCAAAGAAAATTGCCATTTACCCGAGATATATAAGTCCCACCTTAAGTCCCTCATTCCCCCAACCCTAATCTCACTCATGATTTCCGCCATGATTTTGAAGGTTGGGAGTGCTTTTGAAACTTTTAGTGAACATTTATTTTAGGGGTGAGGATCTTTAAAATTAGAGTAACCTAAGCCCTTATGTTTTGAACTTGTTAAAAATAAACAATTAATGAATTGTGTTATAGATTTTTCTTTTTCTTTGACTCTAATTTAGGCATGATTTGTGGATACCCGATGGGTAGATGGGTATGGGTTTTGATTTTTGTATCTTATGGGTAAATGGGTAGAGTATGAGTATGGATTTTGTAAATGAGTATGTGTATGTGGTAAACAGGACTTTATCATCATTCCTAGACTAATATTACACTTAGTTCTTAGGTTTTCCACATTTGCATTGGTTATTAGGTTGCATTTCGCCATTCTTGCATGATTAGGGTTTAGGCATGTATTGTTAGGATTTTTCTTCATTTTATGTATTTATACACTTGTATTGTTTGTCAAGGATGAGGACACAAAAGAAATCAGATAAACCCTAAAAATGTGAAAGGCAAAAGAAGAAGATGGAAGCTCATAGTAGCTATATCCAGCTCATCTCAGTTAGATCCCACCTCATCCTCTGCTATCTCTAGCTCATGGGAGCTCAATTCCATGGAGCTTAGCTACTAGCCTTGGACTAGCTAGCTAAGCTATAGTTGAAGAGTCATCAATCAGCTGAATTCCAGTTCAAGCCAGCTCATCTCCAACTCAAGAAGCTCAATTAAACTCAACTCCTTCAAGCTTAGTTATTAGTTGAGAACTAGCTAGCTAAGGAGTCTTCAGGAAGCTCAACCCCAACTCACCTCAGTTCCAGACAAGCTGAAGTCGACTCCTTTCAGCTGAATCCTACTTAGCTATTAGCAAAGAACTAGCTAGCTGAACTAGTTGCTGAGTTCACAAGTAGCTCTTTATCAACCTCTCTTAGCTCCATGAAGGCAAAGACCAACTCAAGTTAGCTCCTCCTACCTACTCCTAGCTCCAACTAGTTACTGGTTAACCTTAGCTAGCTAAGCTATCTCCAAAGTCCACTTCCTACTCTCCTCCACCTAGCTATTCCTACTCTACTCACCTCCACCATAAAGTAGTGCCACCTTTTTCCCTTCAAAAATCACATAGCTACGACCCAAAGGCACCTCTTCATGTCCCTCCCATTTTTCCCTTCAAAAGCATCCATGCACCCCTTCATTTCCCTCCAAAAAGATCCACATACTCCATTTCCCTCCAAAAATAGCATAACCCCACCCCCCCCACCCATTCTATATATATCACCCATAACCACCACATTTTCTTCATCCTTGACTACACAATTTCTTCTACCTAAATCACCATTAAAGGCCAAGGAAGAAGGAGCTTGGACGTGCACATTACAATTGGGTCCCCTACCAGGCCCTTGTAGTCGCTACACTCTATTTTTCTCCTTCTTTATGTCCAAGTCAAGGAGCATCAACTTGGAGGACAGCCAAGCAAGAGAATTGAGGGTGGACGTACACCACCCTAGAAGGAGCCAAAAAGGAGCATTCAAGGAAGGAGAAAGGATAAGCCCCTTTTCAAGTCCAGGAGTAGTTGTACTTGGAGCAAGGAGATTCTTCTTCAGATTTATTCGGGAGACTCTTCTACTTTTTGTTCTTTACATTCTTGTTGTAGTAGAAGCATTCCTCCACTTGGGTATTAATTGTGTGGGATTCCTCTACACAATTGAGCTTCCCAAGTATCTTGTAGACATTATCTCCTGTTTATCAATATATCAAATTGCCTTTCATTTTATGTGCATTAAATTAAAGTTTCTTTAGTTATTACTTGATAGGAACACCATCATAGGCCCTAACTGGACACTTTTAGTCAGGATTGAAAGATAAATGCTCCTACATAACCATTTGAGGGTTATAACTCCACTTCGTTCTGTTTTAAGAGAATAGGAAACTAGGGTTAATTCTGTAATTCTAACAGCATATCATTAACAAAGAATAACCACAGGATTGTCAAGGGTAAAACTGAAGGTCAATTGATCACTAAAGACTATTAAGTGGGTCCATGCAAACAGAAACATGATTTCACACATTTCGAGAACCAATACAGCACTTAAAATCCTAATTTCATACCTACTTGAATTACAGAGGTTTTGGTCAAGATATAATTCATTTAAACATCGTAAAATTCATAGAAAAATATTCCTTGAGGTTTGGTATCCTTGATTTGACCATTTGAAATTATTTTGACCTTAAACAGTTATAGATAGATTTCTACCTTAATTTAGGTTTCTGTGCAAATTGCCCAGTCAAACTTAGTCAAAACTAAAATTTGACTTCACCATCAGATTTCTTGGGTTCAAATTAGGTTTGTACCAAAGTTTGGGCTCAATCAGAGTCTATCTTGACTTATTTTCCATTTCAGTCCATTAAAACTCTATTTCTTTTAGATAAGCCCCTAACTTTTAAAAATCCTTAGAAATGGGCCCTTAACTTTGTCATCTTCCTTGCGAAACTACCCTTTCCGCCATTGGAGGTCAATCGACCTTCAAGCAGCTTTTGATCACTTCAAATCCTACTCAAACTAACACCAAATCCCACCAAATTTGGTGGGATTGGTGTTCACATTACGTGGAATCCTCTGAAAGTAGTTAGGGAACCCAGATCGTGCTAGTTAGCCCTAGCGAACCCACGAAATTTGCGGGTGTTTTATGTTCCAAGCACAAGCCAATTTAGACTTGTTTCCTTATCCAGAGCTTGCCCTAAGCTTTATAAAATCATCCCCTTTGCAAAGCCATAGTCCATAGCTAGGTTTGAAGGCCAAATTCCTCTTCTCCCTTTGGCCTGCTCTGACCAACTCGAGCGAGCTTCCTCCCCCGTCTCCCTATGGCCTCCCAACGAACAAATTGGGAGCGCCACGACCATCCTCTCTTGATCGTGTGTCTCTCCGACCAAAGAGGGACCGCCTTTGAACCCTTCTTCCTCGCCGTTCTACCCTTTGGAGCTCTCTTCGTCGGCACCAAATCTTCTCCACTACATCCCTAATTTAGGTCCCTTCAAGGAGACCTACTTTCTGAAGCATTAGAAGAGCTTTATGAAATTAGTAAGTCATTAAAAGTAGAAAATAAAAGCATGAAAAAGAAACTTAGCTTTCTTAAATTTGAAAATGAAGGATTAGAAATTAAAATTAAGAATCTAGAAATTAGTTCTAGTCCTAATATTCCTGAAAAGGATGACTTGTTGTTAGAGAATAATAACATAATAAATGAAAATAGGAAATTAATTGAAGAGAATACTAGTTTAAAAATGGAAATTCTGATTTAAAAACAAAGATGCATATTTTTTAAAACAATCTTACTTGCCTTAAACAAAAATCAGATAAATTGTTAAATAGAGTTAGCACTAGTCAAAAGACTGAGAAAGGATCTCGTTCAAGGAGACTCGCTACAAATACGAATCCAAATTGACTTGGATACCGAAGAAACAATTGGAGTCTTGTTTTGTAGGTTTCAAGGAAGATATCAATTTGAAGGATTGGACCTACAAGCTCAAGGATGGTCTACTCAAGCTAGGTGGACCAATGTCTAGACTAAAGAGGAAGACGAGAAGATTGACAAGAAGACCGGTGAGTGATTGAATTGCCACACATCAACCGCTCGATTGGAGACTGACTTCGATGCTCGAACCTCCTGCATCAACCTCCATTTGGGACATGCTATTGGCCTTAGTAAATGAGGTACACCCTATCTTTTTATCTATTGCATTTAGATAGGGGGAATTTAAAATTGATGAGCTATATGTCAATCATTAAGGGGGAGAAAGATTTCCTTCATTTAGATAGGAGGAGATCTTAAATGATGTTAGCTACATTTCCATTAGAAAGGGGGAGTTAATGGATAAATGAATAGCTACCATGTTATGTCAAAAACTAAATTAGAAGAGCATGTCTTAAGGGAGAGTATAGGATAAAATTTGTAAAATTGACTAAACCTTTTTGATAATGTCAAAAAGGGGGAGATTTTTTGGATTAATATTTATGATTTTGTCATCATTGAAAAGGGGGAGATTGTTGGTGCAAGGGCACCACGATTGTTAATTTTGATGATAACAAAACAGTTATAATTTAACATTTGCATTGAGTTTATGAGTTTTAAGGAATTGCAAATGGATGCAAGTGTGAAAGAGCTCAAGCTCACATCCATGGTGGATTGGAGAAGCTTGATGGAGGAGAAGAAGCTTCGTGTGGAGCAAGTGGTTGAAGAAAGGAGATGAAGAATAGGATAGAGTTTATTCTGTTCATGTACTTTATTTTTGTATCTTTGTTCCTTGCTCTTTTATTTGTCTAGATTATATGTTAAAGAGCCCAAAGTAACTAAACAGTAGTCCTAGGAACACTTACTCAACCCTAGGATACTTAGGCTTTTCATAGAGAACTTAGAAAGCCTAAATAGGCATTCGACAACCTAATCAGATGTCCGATTTAAAAATCAGACGTCTAATATTTGACTTTAAGACGTTTGACTATTTGATCAGACGTCCAAAATACTTAAGCTGACAACCTACTCCTCTCCCTCTCCAGATCTTTCCTAACTCTTTCCCCTCTCATTTCAACCGACGCTTACCTCTCTCCCCCACCATCTTCTCCATGGCCGGCGAAGCTCCGGTGAGCTCCCTCAGCCAACACAAACCACCAAACCTCATGATACTACCTCCAAAAGCTCAACCATCTCACGCCCACCAAAACTCCTCAAGAAATTGAGGGGATTACGCCTCCAAAACTCCTACCCAACTCCGTCTCCTATGCAGCACCTCCTTGACTTCACCAGACCACCACATGCCTCTATACGCCACATGGACACCGCCACCACCTTCGCCATCCTCCAGCAATCCTCCTGGACCTACTGATTGGGGCCTAGCGCCCATGTTAGTGAGTTTCAGGTTTCACCGTGCCTTGTCGTCACCGTCGTCTTCCTCGACGCTGTTATGCTTCATCTGACCCGCTTTGGCTTCACCACAACTTCCATCAGGTGCGGGTTGGCACCACGAAGGAGCCTAGGCTTCCAATTAGCTAAGACAGCGGTAGCACACCTTCAATTTTACAAGACTTGGCTACAGCTACTACACAAAGGAGGAGCAAGGGACTTAGTCCCATACCATTAATTAACAAACTCATGATTGCGCTTAAATTGATTTTGTGATGGTGCCTCTTTGCCCAGTAACACGAGGGGTCGAGTCCCCCATGCACGCTCCTCCTCGTGCTCTCACTCCTCGCCTATGCACATGTGCACGTGGGCCTGTACCCAATCCTCGGATCCGATTACCCGATACTTGACTAGATTAAACCCCCGTTCAGAGAAGAAAAAGAGAAGAGGATTTGTGAGAGGAGGGGGGAGGGTTTTGCTGTGCAATTCTTAGCCTTGGGCATGTGCTGACTCAGAGGCTAACACTTAGCCTCTGAGTTGCCTTGTGTTGTAGATAGAAAGGCCTTGTTTGTGAAGGCTTGAAGGAAGAAAAGCCCTTGAGTTGTGCCGTGCCTTAGAATCTCTGAGGCTCTTGAGAGAGCCTTGTGCTCTATTGATGCTGTGCTTCTGTTAAGGCGTCTGATGCCTTGTTCGGTCGTCTGAAGCTCGAAGTTGATTCTAGTAGTACTGTTGAATCAATTAAGTACCTAAGTTGATTAATTGAGAATACTGTTGAATGATTTAAATGCTTGGGATACATGCTTAATTAAGAAGAATAATTGGTGATTCAAATCACCATTATTTTGTCTTTCTATTTCTTTTTATCCCATGATTCGTTGAGATACATTGATTTACATTGAATAGCAATCTGACAAGTTTTTATTCATTGAATATCTTCTATTTGATGCTCAATTTACTATGCTCATTTATTTTAAATAAAGATTAATACGTGAATTCCACATTTGCTCCCTGCGAACGACCTCAGACTCCAATTAGATTTTGAGTTTTATAAATTTAAATGTTTTAAGCGATCTTGTAACTATGCTACGATGCATTTCTTATACATCGATGATTTCGCGTAACCATTTTGGCGCCATTGCCGAGGAGCAACGCGTAGTTTGATTTCACTGATTACAATTTCTGATCCAATTCTAACTTGTTATAGCTGATTTGTTGTGGTTGTGCGAGTACTCATCGAGAAGATCAGCCACATGGCAGCCACTCCAAGGGTAGGTAATCTTGTTTCTTTCTTCTTAAGCCCTATTTTTGGAAGGAATTAAAAAAAAGAATCAATTAGTATCAACTCGCATTCTTTCTTAGATTTAATCACTTGAGTTGCCTGATTTGATTTATTTAGACGTCCTCATCCAAATTTCTGTACCTACTAGGGACTTAAGGTGCCTAGGGCTAGTCACCTTCTTGATTGAGCCCTAGGTACCAAATTCGGAAAGAATTAGACCTGGAAAAGAGCCAAGACCTGATTGAGGTTTCTATTTTTAAGGTTTGAGGAAAACACACTTGCCTGAATTAAAAGAAAATTGATTTCCTGCATTGTGTATCACCCAAAACTTGATTGAATTGACCTAATCAAAATGACCCTAAAAGAAGGCTCTAACATTCACTTGAATCCTTAAAATTTGGGACATAAAAATCTGCTTGCAAATCACTCAGGGTAATTTTGAGTTCATTACCCAACTCATCCTTAACTTTAGGGTAGGTTAGGTGAAGTTGACTCACCTTACGCCTTAACCAACCTTTAAATTAGGTCACAAATCACAATCAATTCTAAAGTTCAAGTGAAATTCAAAGCACCATAATTTAGGATTAAAATTGGTAGACTTAAGGGGTCAAGTTGCTCATTCTAGTCTACTTGGATCCTCAGTGACAAGGAAAGTCGGGTGGGGGAAACCCTGTAACCCTTGGGGACGCTCTACCATGTAGGGGTCTTTGCGAGGCTCTCCCTTCCTATTTGCCCAGGTGTTTCTCGGGTGAGTGATTTTCTGATCAAGAGGTATCATCCGCCTCGAACCTTGTTACGAATGTGGGCATCAGACGTAATTTAAGATGTCTGGGAAGAGGCCCAGACGTTTGGCCAGACGTCTGGGACCCTTCCCAGACATCTGGTATTAAATTTTTTCGGCGTACGGGTTCGCGTCTGCGCGCCTGTGTGCGCAGACTGAACCTGCCACCTTTGTCTTTCGCTTTCTCTCCCTGCAGGCGCCGTTTTCCTCCTCTCTCTTCCTGCAGCTGCCTTATAAAACGCTTCCCCTCTCCCTCACCCTCACTCCATCTGCCTTCATCTTCTCCTTCTCCCTGCGAGCGAGCGAGAGCGTGAGCGAGCAAGTGCGACAGCAGTGGTTGCAGCGAGCGTGTGGGAAGGAGGAGAGTTGCGAGAGGAAGGAAGAAGCTCGACCGCGAGGGTGCGAGTTTGCTGGGGCAGCTAGAGCCAGCTGGAGGAGGAGCAGCGGGCGTGGGTTGTCGCAGAGGGGCTACTGCAGCTCGAGCAGCAGGAAGACACGGTGCGGCGCGGCCGTGCGTCGCGGGAGGAGAGCGAACCGGGTTCTGATTCTGGGAAAGTTTCCCATAATCAGACGTCTAGACTTACGCCCAGACGACGCCGAAGATGTCTAGAGGACGGTCAAGACGTCTGACAGGTACAATAATTTCCTACCTTCTCCTTTTTATGCGTGTACGACCATGTAGCCGTCCGCCACGTCCTTCTGCGCCTCTTCGTGATGAGAGCGGGTGCGTGTATGCGCAGGTGTTGTTCGGGAGGGCACGAGGGCTCGCCATCCCACATGGATCAGACGTCTGGCCACAGTGCCAGACAACGGAGAGGACCTCCAGACGTCTAGGGTGACAATCGGACGTCTAGAAACAAAGGCGAGATGATCTAGCGGGCTTCTGGACGTCTGAAGGACTGCGCAGACCGAGATACGACATGACCAACCTTTTAAGATGTCTGGAAGAGGTTCCAAACGTCTAATTTTGGACAGATTCGTCGTTTTTGGCCTGTTTAGGGCCCGTTCGGAGTCCGTTTTCCGCGTTTCGAGTTGCGTTCTTTCCAGATTTATTTTCTCTACCTGTTTACAGAAATTGTATACTGTTCTAAGAAACTACTTGTGTTGATCCTTGTGTTAGGACCTCGTTCCGTTGCGACTCAGGGGTTGCGGAGGCGCGTAGGATTGCCGATTACGCCTCCAGTACTCCCGATTTTGCGGGTAGAGTGGCCCTTTAATTTATTTAACAAAAATTGTACAATTATGAAACAACTAATAGAGTCTAGGGCATTGCATGAACCGTAGGACTGAGAAATTAGATTGAATAATAGATCCTAGGGTATTGCATGAATCATAGGACTGGAAAACTAGATTGAATGCTAGATCCTAGGGTACGGCATGAATCCTAGGACTAGAAAACTAGTTGATTATATAAACATTGCAGTCTTGGAAAAGTGGAAAGGAAAGGGTAACTGCCTGTAAATTTGTTAACAGCTGCCTGTTAGGAATGAATAAATACGGTTGAGAACATGAATCGTATGGATATAAACCTGGAACGGTGAAACCTAAATTGGATGAGTTAGAAGAGCCTGAACCCTATGGGGAATTACGAGTAGAACTCCTGGAAAGTGAATGAAATAGAATTGGGGAAGTGTGCCGGCTCTTGAGTACGGAGTACCAAGGAGAGCAACTATCCCCCTATTTAGTGCAGAGCGGAGTTAGCCGCCCCAGGGACCCGGGGTTAGGACTGGCCACTTTGTACCGACTTTTGGCCCTCGTGTACACAGTACCGAGGAGAGCTACTAGTGTAGTGAGAGTACTAGCTACCCCACGGGCCCCGGGGTTCTGCTAGCCCTCCTACACCGAGTTGTTAGGCCCACTGAGCAAACCAGGGTAGTCAGGCGAGGGTGCGCGGACTGTGGAGGGGCAAGACCCCTGTTTGGTTACTGTGGAGAGACTGGGCCCCTGTTACTGAGAGGGCTCTGCCCTATACTGGTTCCGTGCTCTGCTTTGGGCGCACCCGTTAACGGAAACGACTGACCGCGTGCCAGTGCGTGGTAGCTACTCGTGCGTTTATCGCGCGTGCCGTAGTCACCGTTACGTCTGTCAGCGACCTTGGGGTGGTTGACTGAGGGTAGGACCACCACGGGGGACTCTCCCGGCCAGGAGAGCAACACGTGTTACTTCTACTTTTCGGAAAAGACTGCAATCAAGACCGTTCCCACGAGGAACATTCAAGATCAAGAGAAGGATCTGAGAAATAAATCAACAGTAAATAAATGGAAAGATATAAATAAAGTAAAAACATAACAGTTACTGTACACTCTACTGCTTTTTTTAGCTTTTAGTTGCCACTCTACTCAGCGTTTCGCTGACGTTCACTCTTGTTACCTTTTCAGGACTAGGTGTTGAGTAGCCAGAGTCAGCGGCTGTAGAGGGCGCTGGGCCTAGTAGAGCCCAGTAGTGTTACCTGTAGTACATTCTGTACTTTTCTTTTCGCTGTAGTGAGTAGTTTTTCTGTTACTCCCTGTACTCTCTTTATTGTAAGCTTTATGTTATGTACATGTTTATTTCTCTTTTGTTGTGGTGGTGTATACTGTAGTATTTCCTTTCCTTACTGCTGTATTTTGTTACTGCTAGTCATATACATGGTGAATGTGGTTTATTTTACTGCTCTTTTGGTTACTTTCTCGTTGGACTACTGGGTCTTGGGATTTTTCGACTCGGTCTGATTCTCGTGTCTCGTAGGGATTCAGGAATTGGGTCGTTACAAACCTCCTTAGTCATCCAAAGATTTTTTGGGTGCCTCGATTAGGTCAATTACACATTCTATTCCTCATCTGGCTCACCAGTGAATGTTCGGGAGGAGGTCCTTAAGACCACCCTTGAGACCTCCATTAGCAATTCATTCCCGTCGAGGCTAAGCCTCGACTCACTTGTTTGTGCTACCTTCCAACCAGATTGATATCTCTTCCAACTCTTCTGCTTTTGAGCCTAGATCTCCTTCAACTACATCCATGGAGAATCAAGCACCCAATCTCTAAAATCAGCTACAATGCCTCAATGATCTATTTCAGGCATTCATGAACCCACTGCAGTGTCCTCAGATGCGAGATCATTACAATCTCGTTGCGGTAGCAATCGAACCCAGGGTGCAGATCCTGGCTGGAGGACCTGATACTGAACTCAAGCCCAATATGCTCCATGCTATCCCCAAATTCCATGGGCTAAACTCTGAAGATCCTTTCCAACACATCCAGCAATTGAAACATTTAGCCCAGACCTTCGGGCCACCTGTTTAGAATCATGATATCATACTTATGAAAATGTTCTTCTCCCTCATGGTTAAGGTTGCTTACTGGTATCAAACTCTGACTCGATCGATCAACACTTGGGCAGAACTCCAATTTGAATTCCTAAGGAAATTTTTTCCGATTGGTCGGACAAATGATTCGAGGCACCAGATCACACGCTTTACGCAAAATCCGAGAGAATCACTTAATGAGGCATGGGATCGCTTTCTGGATCTCATGCGGAAATGCCCCCATCACGAAGTTCTTAAAAAGGAACATGTCCAGTCTTTTTACTAGGGACTCCGCGAGGATATCAAACTCTTTGTCAATGCAACCTGTGGTGGCAACATCATGGGTCAGCATGAAGATACTGTTTGGGAGATTCTCGAGAATATGTGCGAGAACTCTATAAACAATGAATCTATGGGTATGTTCAACCGGACGACTACCCGTGTATTGACAAACACACGGGGGGCACATGAGACTTAAGGCCTGTCTGCATCCGTTGATCTGGAACTAATAGTCAGTCACCTGGACAAGGTCTTTGTTATCGAGAAGGTGGACGAATTGACTCGACATCTGCAGAGAGGCACCTCAGCATAGCAAAACACGTATGCACAACCGCCCTTCGATAGGAAGGCTGTGCATAACATTTATCACCACTCTCACCAGGGGATGGACTCGTATCCACCCCCATCTGATCTTGGTTTCGGAAAAAACTTTGGGCCTACCTGCTCTAGTTGGGGGAACTCTGAACCCTCACACTTTGACTTCTCTAGACTTCCTCAGACCTGTGAGGATCTCCACGCCATCCAGAATGATCCATTCTCAAACACTTATAACCTTGGATGGCATAATCATCCCAACTTCATGTGGTCGGGGAATAATAAAAATCATAGATTCAATTCCAACTCCGACCACAGGCCCCATGCCCTTATCAGCTTACTCAACGTAGGCCCAATCCGAATTATCAATCTGGGCTGTTAAGGGAAGATCAGATGACTCTGGTTCTACAAACCCTAGCTGACATTCAAAAGAGCAATGCGGATATGCAGAAACAACACAAAGACAAGATCACAGAGGTTTGAAATCAGCTTGCACATATGGCAAATTCTCGCCAGCTTGGTACACTTCTGTCTCAGCCTCTGCCAAATCCGAATAATGTGTCGAATCAGAGGCGCGTTATGAACCCGAATCAAGGCCAAGCTCACTATGTTTATCAGGCCCCCTCTGCTCCATCACCCAACAGGATGGAGGCCTCGACATCATACTCGGGATATCAGCAACAACCACCACTTCTGCCAACTTTGAACCAAAACCAGGCGAGACTTAATTCTATTACCACTCGTAGTAGCAACTCGACTCAGGATCCACCTTATCCGAGCCACTCTCAGCCCGATAGTTCAAAGCCTAACCCTAGGTTAGTTATCCAAGACACCCCTATCCTAGATCTAGAACTTGAACTAATCCTAGAGGGACCTATAGAGGTCCCATTTCCTGAGGCCTTGACCAAAGGAAAGAGGAAACCTAAACTCGTGGCACTCAAGGAAGATCTAGTCAAGCTCTTTGAGCAAGTCCAAATAAACATCCCCTTGATGGATGCAATCCGCCACGTATCGGCTTACGTGAGACTTCTGAAGGATTTATGTACACTAAAGCGTAAGCCGCGAAGTAAAGACGGGAGTATGATCGTATTGTCTGAGTAAGTCAGCTCGATTATCTTGAGTAAACTCCTGCAAAAAGCAAAAGATCTTGGCACCCCATTGATCTCCTGTAAGATTGGTGACTTAGAATTCAATCGAGCATTGTTGGATTTAGGAGCCTCCATAAACCTTATACCTACATCCCTACCAGACCATTTCAAGGAAACTGTGCTCAAACCGACTGAGGTGACTTTGCAGTTAGTAGACCGATCAATCAAGTCACTTAGAGGAATTCTCGAGGATGTTCTGGTTCGGATTCGTGATTTTTATTTTTTGGTGGATTTCATCGTGTTAGACATGGATACTCCTGAAAATCTAAAGAACACACCAATCATTTTAGGGAGACCATTCTTAGCCACAGCTAGGGCAAATATCAACTGCAAAAAGGGCCAGAACGAGTTGAAATTCGGGAACCAGATATTAAAGATTGATATCTTTAAGGCCCAGAAAGGAATAAACTGTGGGGTAATCGAGGAAGTATGTGACATCAATTCTATGGTTGAGGATCTACTTGCAGAGGAAGACCCAATTATCTTTGATCCTCAACCTCGAGAAAATTCTGACTCACAAATAGAGGAGCCCAAAGCTGATCTAGATTCACCTTTAGCTCCCACTTTTTCTTCTGAGACCCATCCCAAACTTCCACTCGCTGCTGATAGCTCGATTATGGAGTTGAAACCTCTCCCAGATCATTTGAAGTATGTGTTTTTGGGTTCCAATCAAATGTTTCCTCTGATCATCAATTCCCGACTCACTTCTAATCAGGGGACAAAGTTGATTTCTGTTCTCCAACAGCATTGGAGAGCCATCAGATGGACGCTCTATGATCTGATTGGTGTCAATCCCTCATATTGCACACATGATATCTACATTGAAGAGGGCTCACGACCATCTCGAGAGATGCAGAGAAGCCTCAATCCGAATCTGTAGGAGGTCGTGAAGAAAGAGATCATCAAGTGGTTAGATGCTGGTATCATCTATCCGATCTCTGATAGCCACTGGGTGAGCCCAATCCAGGTTATGCCTAAGAAGGGAGGGCTCATCATTATCATGGCTAAATCTGGAGAGACCATCCCGACCTGCATTGTGAATTTGTGGAGAGTCTGCATAGATTATCGGAAATTGAATGCCTCCACGAAGAAAGATCATTTCCTACTTCCGTTCATTGACCAGATTCTCGAGAAACTGGTGGGAAATCAATTTTTCTATTTTTTGGATGGCTACTCTGGATATAATCATTTGGCAATTCATCTAGAGGATCAAGAAAAGATTACCTTTACCTACCCCTACGGGACATACGCATTTCGTAGGATGCCATTCAGGCAATGCAATGCATTCTCCACCTTTCAGCGGTGCATACTAGCCATATTCTCCGATATGGTAGGTAATTACCTTGAGGTCTTCATGGATGACTTCTCAGTATTCAGTGAATCTTCTGATGAATGCCTCCTGCATTTGGTCTAGTGATTGAGCAGCAATCATAGGTCGTAATTGACCTAAATTAGGCTAGGACTTAGCATAAGTTAGGGTAATTCATGCATGCAGAAGCATTACTAGCACCTTTACTACTTTTTTTAGCTATGCATAAAATAATGCTATAATGTACTGATTAGGTGCATTATGACAATTGTAGGTAATAAGCTAATCAGAAGCTAGATCTGAAGCTGGATCTAAAGCTAGATCTGAAGAATAAAGAATAACTGGTGTTGCAGTAGAGCTGGAGCGGAAGACCTAGATTAGATGTAGTAGATAATAATGTAAGGGAGTTAAGGTCTGCTATTCTATTAAGTAGGAATAAAGCAATAAGTTGTGAAGAACTTAGGTCCACCCTAGTCCTAGGACAGCCTAGAAGCCTCCCCAAGCCTTAGCCACCCTTAGATTAGGTCACCACACCCTAGGAAACCTTAAACCCTAATTCCAACATCTATCTGGATGTCCAGATAAGTTATAGGACATCCAGAACCCTTAGTCAATTCCCGCACACCTTAAACCCACTTCTGCAGTGTTATTGGATTTCCAGACACTTGGTCAGACGTCTAATTTCTGCAGAATACTCAAGACACAACCTAGAAACCCTCCTGACTCTGATTGGACATCCACACAAGTATGGACTTTCAATTTTTCACTACAAGATGTCTGGCAACTTTATTAGACGCCTGATACTGTCCTCTAATTCCTACTTTGGAATTTAAGCCTTGATCTTGGATCTCTAGCCCCCTAAACCCAATTCTAACCCCATAGGAATCGAAATTAAGGTGTTCTAACCCTAGTACATCACCTTTAGACCTCTTTAAGGACCTAATTAGGTCCTCACTAAACCTAATTGACTTGGATCTTAGTCAATTCCATCAGTCTATTCAATTGGACTCATTGAGTCCAATTGAGCTATGATCTTAGCACACACTATCCAATTGGACTCATTGAGAGTCCAATTGACCTGGACCTAACTTAATTGAGTTATTTTACTCTCAATTAGGTTTTCACACACCCAATTAAACTTGTATTAAGTTTAATTGCACCTTACCTTAGTGAATTAGGTTTTACAACCCTAATTTGAGACCTACCTTGACCTAAACCCACTAAAACCTAACCTAATCAACCTAGCCACCTAAGTTTCGACCCACACACACCCACATACCTAGTCTAGAGTTCTCTAGAACTCTCTAACATGTGTTGTTACCTTTGTTGCTAAAATTAGCAACCAAGAGCCATTCAATTTTTAGATCCACATTTGGTGGATCTAAAAACCACCATCCATCCTCTCTCACTCTCCCACGAGCTCCCACCATAGGCCTCTCTAGAGAATTCCATAATTTTCTAGAGAGCTTCCCTTAGGTCTAGAAAAAGACCTAAGAGGTGGCCATTTGCACCCATTCACTCTTGGCTCCATTTTAGCTTAGATTCATTCCACCTCCACTCCACCTTCACGAGTAGCTTCACCATGGCCACCACCATCTCCACGCCAAGATGTTGGATCACCTCCTCAACCTCTCTCCAAGGGCCGACCTAATCACCATTGGCCGCCCCTCCTCCTCTCAACCAACTCAAAGGCCATCGGAGCCCACCTCCGAATACCCTTATTTCTGCTAGACTAGATTATAGTTCTTCTTAGATTTACATGCTTTATTTACTGCTTAGTAGTGTAGCTCTATATTCTCCCCCAATGATGTATGCATAATCCCCCTTTAGATTCATGTATGCGATCGTTTTCTGTTAGCTAGATTTATGTTTTCAAGCTTTCCTCTATAAGCTTTCCATGAGTTCCATGTTACAAACACCATGATGAATTAATGAAAGATCTTTTTCTATATGTATATATCTATGTGTTGAGAATCACCATGAGCTTATTGCAATATATTTTGTGTGATTAAAGTTGCCTGCTTTTAATTTCTGATATTCTGGCAACTGAGCATGTCGTGCATAAATACGTAATAACCATAAACCGACATGCGATTTTAAGCAAGTAGAGCGAAAGAGATCGATTTCAAATTTGCATAAACGCCTCCTAGAGACGAACGACTGGGACTCAAGTCTCGTTATCTTTAAAAATTATTTTTGTTGATCGTATTGCGCACTATACTACAACACTTTTTCTAATCCAACACGCGCTCTACGGCCACAACATCTTGATCCTCAAAAGATGCATTGAAGTGAACTTGGTTCTCTTCTGGGAAAAGAGCCACTTCATGGTTCTTAACGGCATTGTACTTGGACACCTCGTCTATGAGAGAGGTATCCAAGTTGACCGGGCTAAGGTGAATTTAATTTCCAAATTACCTGTGCCTAACTTGATCAAAGATATCAGATCATTCCTAGGGCATGTTGGATTTTATCGTCGATTCATACCTAATTTCTCTAGGATTGCACGCCCCTTGACAAATCTCCTCTCGAAGGATACACCTTTTGAGATATCTAGTGAGTGTATTCATGTATTTGAGATCCTGTTTGATTGATTCACCCAAACACCAATCCTGCAATCTCCTGACTGGTCTCAACCCTTTGAGATCATGTGTGATGCATCTGACTACGCAGTAGGAATGATGCTAGGTCAGATAATTGACGGGAAATCGGTAGTCATATATTACGCCAGCAAGACATTGGACGAGGCTCAGCGTAATTACACTATTACGGAGAAAGGGCTGCTGGCTGTAGTATTTGGCCTGGAGAAATTCAGGTCATACCTCCTGGGTTCCCACATCATCATTTACTCGGATTAGACTGCAGTGAGGCACTTACTCACGAAGAAGGATGCGAAGCTGAGATTAATTTGCTGGATTTTGCTATTGCAAGAATTCGATCTTGAAATTTACGACAAGGTGGGAAAGTAGAACATGATAGCTGACCATTTTTCTTGCCTTCCTTCTTCGGCCATTGAGCACATGCCAGATGAACATCTCTTGGCCATTAACGGACTTCCTTGGTTTGCCGACATCGTAAACTACTTGGTTACGGGGAAAGTCATGACAGATTAGGTGACTTCCAGGTGGGACAAGCTGATTTCTGATACTAAGTACTATGTCTGGGAAGATCCGTATCTTTTCCATATCGGTAATGACCAAGTGATCCGGAGATGCATTCCTGAGACGAGGTCAATGACATCATCTCATTCTGTTATGACTAGGCCTGCAGTGGCCATTACTCTAAGCATAAAATTGTAGCGAAGATCCCTTAGTGTGGGTTCTTTTGGCTCACAATGTTCAAAGACTCACAATCCTATTGTAGGGCATGTGCCCGTTGTTAGACACTCAGCAACATGGGTCCACGCGACATGATGCCCTTGAATCCGATCATTGTGTGCGAAATCTTTGACATATGGGGAATTGATTTCATGGGACCCTTTTCAGGATTTAACGGCTTTGAGTACATCTTACTTGCTGTTGATTACGTCTCTAAATGGATCGAAGTTGTCCCCACCAGAACAAGTGACCATAAATTTGTTCTTTGGTTCATTCAGGAGAACATCTTTTCCAAATTTGGGGTTCCAAAAGCCATCATCAGTGATGGCAGGTCTCATTTTGCAAATGTACACTTCTAGTCCCTGATGAAAAAGTACGAGGTGTCACATCGTATCTCGACTCTTTATCACCCCTAAAAAATGGATTGGCTGAACTGTTAAATCGGGAGATCAAGAAGATCCTTCAGGTCACTATTTGGCCTAATAGGAAGGATTGGTCTACCCGCTTCCGGAAGCCTTGTGGGCCTATAGGACTACCCATAAGACCCAGTTAGGAATGTCTCCCTTTAGACTCGTGTACGGGAAGACATGTCACCTTCCTGTAGAAATGGACCGCAAAGGTTACTGGGCAGTACGGAAGTACAATCTAGATCTTAGGAAGGCTAGAATCCACCACCAATTGTAATTGAGTGAGATCGAGGAACTATGCAATGACGCGTACGAGAACTCACGAATCTACAAAGAGTGGGTAGAAGCCTTCCATGACAAGCACATTTCACGAAAATCTTTCCATCCTGGTTAGAAAGTATTACTCTTCGATGCTAAACCCAAGCTCTTAACAAGAAAACTTAGATCAAAATGGATTGGACCATTCATTGTGAGACAAGTATTTGGAAATGGAGCAGTCGAAATTAGTAAACTCAACCATGAATTAGAACCTTTTGTCGTGAACGGTTAGAGACTCCAACCATTCTTAGAACTCACCAACTCAAATTTAGCTGCAGTATCTTTTGATCTTCATTCTCCCTGAGTTTTATTATGCCCAGCTGATGGCGTTAAACTTAGCGTTTAACGAGAGCCAACCCGTCATCTTTGAAAAACCCGAAACCCTTTTGACATATCTCTTTACTGAAATCATATTGCACTTTAGGGTTTGTCCATTAGAATAGCAGAATCCACCTTTGATACTTGTATCAGAGCTAGAAATTGTCCACAACAGTCATCCCGATGTGTTCATCACCCACCTGTTCTAATGTACGATCTGAACTGAACTCGAACCCACCTAATTTACAGTGAGGACATTGCAAATCTTAGGCATGGAGGGGTATTAAAGTGCAAAGCACTGTGAAAATCAATGCATGGAAGGGTTTTCATCAAAAAGAAAAAGAAAAAAGAAAAGAGGAAAGGACGGGTCAAATCGAGCTAAATGAAAAGAGGAGAAGAGAAGAAAAGAAAAAGGAAGAGAAAAAGGAGTAATCAAAAAGAAAAAATGAGAGTCCCTTGAAATTGAGTATGGAACTTACCTAACTTCTAGGTTGGATCGAATGATGAATTAAGATCTGGAAGGCTAAAACTTAGGGAATTAGTGACGAGTGCCGACCTTAGGCTTCTTGGACTTGTTTCAAGGTTTAAACACTCATGTACTTGTTAAGATCCATATCAGTCCTTAAGAGGTTGAGGAAAGTGCGAGGCTGATATAGTAGGTCTAAGGCTTAGAATTATTTGGCCCCGTTGCCTGCTCTTTAGTTTGCGGGACTTGGTAACCTAAGCACCCAAAAATCACACACTAAGTCTGGTTTAGTGTGCTTGATAAAGAAAATCATGCCAAAAGTGTTCTGTTATGAAAAATCATCCTGAAGATCTAAATTAGGAGTGGCTCAACAACAGAAGTTGATTGGGCGAGTTCTCAACGCGAAGAGGTGGGAAATTCCCCTCGAAGTTGCGTAATAACATATCATCTCCTCGGTGCTTGTCTCTTAGGATATCTAAACATCTTACTGGGGGAATGTAAGCACCTTGTACTGATTCAGGTACCATGGGCGGGATTATCTCGAAATGTCGATTGCTAGGGCCTAAATTTAGCTATAAAACGCCATGGGCGGCACTATCTCAAAGTGTCGAAAGCCAGGGTTCTAGGGGTTGCCATGGATAGTGCTATCTCGTAGCATCGAAAGCTAGGGACCCTTCGAGGCTAGATGGTAGGGACAAGGAATCCGATACAGACCGTATTTAGGGCCAATTCGATGCTAGATTTTGGGAAAAATAAAAAGAAAAGAGAGAAAACTCTCTAAATGAAAAATCCTTCTCTATCTCTCCCTTATAAAAAGGCACTAGCAAACTAAACCTGGATATGTTACGTTTAAGCATAAGTGCATTAACCGCTGGGGTCAACGAACCTCTAGGTAGTTTTTGCGGGCCTTAGAAACCTTCATGGCAGATTCAGGCTGAAGTTGGTCAGGTCTGGATCTTGGCTGGTACTTGAGTACCTCTAGGCCTATTGTTGGTATTCTAATCTAATTTCTAGAGATGTAGCTTAGTAAGGCACCCTAACAGTTACATCCTACCTAGAAACCTGCTTTGATCCATAGGATTTTTGCTAAGGGACTAGCAAATGCTAGGCATGGGGGTATGATGGGAACACCATCATAGGCCCTAACTAGCCACTTTTAGGTAGGATTGAAAGATAAATGCTCCTACATAACCAACTGAGGGTTATAACTCCACTTACATTCTATTTTGAGAAGAGAATAGGAAACTAAGGTTAATTTTGTAATTTTAATAGCATATCATGAACAAAGAATAACCACGGGATTGTCAGGGGTAAAACTGAAGGTCAATTGAGCATTAAAGACTATTAAGTGGGTCCATGTAGACAGAAACAGGATTCAACCCATTTCGAGAACCAATACAGCACCCAGAACCCTAATTTCCAACCTGCTTGAATTACAGAGGTTTCGATCAAGATAAAATTCATATAACCCTCCTAAAATTCATAGAAAAATATTCCTTGAGGTTTGGTATCCTTGAATTGACTATTTTAACATATTTGACCTTAAATAGAGTTTCAGACATATTTCTGCCCTAATTTGGGTTTCTACGCAAATTACCCTATCAAACTTGGTTAAAACTAAAATCCGACTTCACCATCAGATTTCTTGGATCCAAATTAGGTTTTTACTAAAATTTGGATCCAATTAGAGTCCATCTTGACTCAGTTTGCATTTTAGTCCATTAAAACACTCAGACAAACCCCTAAGCTTCGAAAATTCTTACAAATGGATCCTTAACTTTGTCATATTCCTTGTAAATCTGACCTTGCCACCATTGAAGGTAAACTGACCTCCAAGAAGCTTTTGACAACCTCAAATCCTACTCAAATCAACACGAAATCCCACCGAATTTGGTGGATTGGTGTTCACATTGCGAGGAATCCTCTGAAGGTACTTAGGGATCCTAGATCGTGCTAGTTAGCCCTAGAAAACCCATGAAATTTGTGGGCGTTTTGTGTTCCAAGCACAAACCAATTTAGGCTTGTTTCCTTATCTAGAGCTTGCCCTAAGCTCTATAAAAACATCCCCTTTGCAAAGCCGTAGTCCTTAGTTTGGTTTGAAGGCTAAATTTCTCTTCTTCTTCTCCCTTCGGCCTGTTTTCGACTAGCTCTGGCGAGCTTCCTCCCCCATCTTCCTATGGCCCCCCAACGGACAAATTGGGAGTGCCACAACCATCCTCTCTTCATCGCGTGTCTCTCCGGCCAAAGAGGGACCGCCTTTGACCCCTCCTTCCTCGCTGTTCTACCCTCCAGATCTCTCTTCGTCTTCGGCGCCAGCCAATCATAGCTGGCGCCAAATCTTCCCCACTTCATCCCTAATTTAGGTCCAACCTACTCCTCTCCCTCTCCAGATCTTTCCTAGCTCTTTCCCCTCTCATTTCAACTGACGCTCACCTCACTCCCCCACCGTCTCCTCCACGGCCGGCGAAGCTCCGGTTACCTCACTTAGCCAACATAGACCACTAAACTTCACGCAACCACCTCCAAAAGCTCCACCGTCTCACGCCCACCAAAACCCCTCAAGAAATTGAGGGGATTACGCCTCCAAAACTCCCACCTAACTCTGTCTCCTACGCACCTCCTCCTCGACTTCGCCAGACCACCAAATGCCTCCATACGCCACACGGACACTGCCACCACCTTTGCCATCCTCTAGCAGTCCTCCTAGACCTACTGATTGGGGCCTAGCACCCGTGTTAGTGAGTTTCAGGTTTCGCTATGCTTCGCTATCGCCGTCGTCTTCCTCAATGTCGTTACGCTTCATTTGACCCGGCTCGATTTCGCCACAACTTTCATCAGGTGAGGGTTGGCACCACGACGGAGCCTGGGCTTCCAATTAGCTAAGATAGCGCTAGCACACCTTCGATTTTACAAGACTTGGCTGTAGTTGCTACGCGAAGGAGGAGCAAGGGACTTAGTTCCACATCGTTAGTTGACAAACTCACGACTGCGATTAAATTGATTTTGTGATGGTGCCTCTTTGCCCAGTAACACAGGGGGTCGGGTCCCCCATGCACATGCCTCCTCGCGCTCTCACTCCTCGCCTATGCACACATGCATGTGGGCTTGGACCCAATCCCCGGATCTGATTACCTGATACTTGACCTGATTAAACCTCGGTTCAGAGAAGAAAAAGAGAAGAGGATTTGTGAGAGGAGGGGGGAGGGTTTTGCTGTGCAAACCTTAGCCTTGGGCATGTGCTGAAGAGGAGGATAACACTTACCCTCTGAGTTTCCTTGTGCTGTGGAGAGAAAGGCCTTGTTGGTGAAGGCTCAAAGAAGGAAAAACCCTTGAGCTGTGCGGTGCCTTAGAATCTCTGAGGCTTTTGAGAGAGCCTTGTGCTCTGTTGATATTGTGCTTTTGTTAAGGCATCTAATGCCTTGTTTTGTCGTATGAGGCTTGAGGTTGATTCTGCTAGTGTTGTTTTATCATTTAAGTATCTAAGTTGCTTAATTGAGAATATGTTGAATGATTTAAATGCTTGGGATATATGCTTAATTAAAAAGAATAATTGGTGATTCAAATCACCATTGTTTTGCCTTTCTATTTCTTTTTATCCCATGATTCTTTGAGATACATTGATTTACATTGAATAGCAATCTAACATGTTTTTATTCATTGTGCTCATTTATTCTGAATGAAGATTAATACATGAATTCCAAATTTTTTCCCTGCAAACGACCTTGGACTCCAATTAGATTCTGAGTTTTATAAATTTAAATGCTTTGAGTGATCTTGTCAACTATACTAAGACGCATTTCCTATACATTGACAATTTTGTGCAGCCAGTACTTTTGTGCACCCACTCGACCTTTCTAATTATCCTACATGCACTTGCCTAGGGTGAGCTTAGAAAGGAGGATTTCATTTAGCCTGTTCACTTAGGCATAATTCGCATTCTATTGCCCAGGTATTTCAAAATCCTAAAAATTACAAAACCCAAAAAAGACAAAAAGAAGATCTGAGAGAAAGAGAGAGAGAATATCTTGATAATTAACAAAGTGGCCTCCTTGGACGATCCTAGATACTCCCACTATCTAGGTTTACAAATTTAAAAGTTAGTCGATTTTTATGCGTCTCAATGACAAAAATTCACAATTATAAAATCACGTAAATTTTGTATCAATATGGGTTTAGCCAAACCCGACCCATTTGCATTCTTATTTGGAAGGCATAGACGAATGAGCACTAAAGCACGAAAAGAGTGGGGGTGGAAGCACTTTTTCTCTTAGAGATTGCTTTTGAAAGTTGTGTTTTGGAAAGACTGCTAAAGGGTCCTATTTACACGTGAAATCAATAGGATCATGAAAAAATTTAAATCGATTTGATTGATAAAAATACTTTGGTCAATCAATTTTATCTGTGGTCAATTAAATTCATATTGTCGTTGATCAATGGGTAGCCGATCACAAAGTTGTTTAATTGATTTATTTTCTAAATAAAGAGTTGCTTTATATAGTTTTTTTGGTCGATCAATTGATTTCATTTGATCAATCAATCAAATTGGTCGATCAGTACTTATTTTGGTTGATCAAGTGAAGCTTGAATTTAGTTGTAGAAAATTATTTTGAGTATGAAAAGCATGAGAGAAGTATTTAGGTTCCTTACATAAATTCTAGACTTAATAAAGATAAAGATATTACAATAGACTCAAGTAGACTATCTTCATCTTGTCTCATCATAGAAAGATTGTATATCCATGAATTAGTACTTGAAAGATTAGTCCATAATATAGTGTACTTTTGTTTTATCAAAACAAAGGTCTCAAGACAAAGCCCATCCGCATTTGATTTCATTCATTGCGATGTCTAGGGGCCTTTGTGTGTTAGTAGTATAGGAGGTCATTGATATTTTGTCAACTTTGTGGATGATTATAGTTGATCTACATGGGTTTTTCTTATAAAAGATCGGTCAAAGATCCTTCATATAGTGAGATGATTATTCGCAAAGTTGCAAAATGTATACTCTTCCATTTGAATCTTTCATAGCGAGAATGATCTGGAGTTAATGTAGAAAGACCAGCAATCTTTCTTCATCACCAATTGCATCTTGCATCTATGTTGTGTGCATATAACTCTCAACGAAATGATATAGTTGAGCTAAGACACATATTGGAAATTGCATTGACACTTCTAGTCTGCATGAAGGTGCCCAAGTAGTTCTAAGCAATTGTGGTACTCATAGCTAGCTATTGGATCAAACCAAGTTCCCTAGTTGCCTTTTAGCTCCTGCACCTTAACTCTAATTGTCCATTTGCCTTGCCACTATGGGTTTTTGGTTGTACTTATTTTATACATGCCTTTGGACAATAGGATGAGTTCTCTGTGTGTGCCATCAAATGCATTTTTCTTGGATATTCACAAACTAAAGAGTATCGGCACTATGATATAAACAATAGTCGATACATCGTTACAGCAAGATGCTACCTTCTCAGAGAAGGTTCTATTTTTTAGTATATTATTACTACATAACTCTATTTTGATGTTCAACAAAATATACAATTATTATCTTGTATGGTATCTTATCTCTTAATTGTAGATTTTCAATCACTTAAGCTTGATGAGATACAAGAAGGTTGAAAAGCTTGGACATTTATATTAGCTCAAGAAGATCATGTTTCAAGATGAAGGTTTATTTCCATTTTATTTTAGATCTTTGTTAAAGAACCTCACTTTACTTGCATAAACACGTTCAAACTCATTTTATTAAACATCTAATTATTTATAACTAGAAATCAAGCCTTTTAATTAGATGATTAATTAGACCCATTTCAAAAGATCATTCTTACGTTGACTTTTATCTATTTATATCTCTATATACACATTTCAAAAACCCTTCTAGAAGCTTTCTTTAACGCATGTTTTATATGATCAAATTTTCTCAAATATATGTCCGGTATAATCACTCAAAAATTTTTAAACTCAAAATTAACAATTGAAAAAATAGGTATCTAATAAAATATAGAAATTAGTTACACAATTGATTTCAACCATTCTTCTATTAATCGACTAATTTATACAATTATTTTTTTGTTGAGAATTTCATATTCGAATTCTAGTTTCAATTTTGCTTATGAGCAACTAAATGAACATTTGAAACTCAAACTTTCGTGACTTTTCAAGGGCCCTTGGTCTTCTATAAATATTCTCCTTGGTCCTTTGTTAAAATACACATTAGCTTCCTCAGAAAAAAGAAAATACACATTAGCTTCTCTTAGCTTCACATGAAAAACTTCAAGAGTAAATTATTTTACAAAAGCTCTCCCACGCATTCAAGAGCTCACAATTCTCTCAAGCGTGCTCGCCTACAAGGAATTTAAAACTTCCAGGCAATAAAGCCATCTTTCAAGAAAAAGGAAGTTTGAGTAGTTTCTCTTTTCCATATTCCTTACTTTCACATGCAAAGATTATATTGACCAAGGAAAGTTCTATTGGACTATATTTTCTTAGTTTGCTAGCTTATGCTTTCACATCACATTTACACATTTGGCTGTATAGGATGTTGTAAACTTCATTTTATTTTTATTCTTATTGCTGTTAGGTTTTCTTGTGTGGAATTCTTGCTTTTCCTTGAAAGAAAAACAAAAATACCTTCTTGTGATTATATAAGAAAGTGGTTGATGTAATTAAGACATACCACCCTCAAGTTTAAGTGGTATTTGTTAGTGGATTGCTTACGTGAAGTAAGTAGAAAAATTATTGTTGGGAAACAAGGTAGAGGTTTTTCTCAATTTAAGAGTTTCTTCTATAAATATAGTGTTCATTTGTTGTTTGATATATTGTACTTTTTAAATTTTAATTTTATTGGATATTTGTTTTTTTATACAATTAACCCCCCTCTTGTGCCATTCTAATTTGGTATCAGAGTGGGTTATCACCATTTGTTGAAGTAAATTTCATGTGATTTATCATGGCTACAAGAGCTATATTTATTACTTCCTCAAACAATGGTCACTCACTACTAAACCACCATTCTTTGATGGATCTAATCACAACTACTAACGTCAAATGATGAAAGTCTTCCTTTAGTCAAATGATTACACTATTTGGGAAATGGTGGAAACTCTAGTTACAAAACCACCAAAACCTCAACAAGACACACAAATGATCAAAAGAAGTAATTTTCTCTTAATTCCAAAGCTATGAATGCTCTCTATTGTGTGCTAAGTGCTGAAGAGTTCAATAGGGTTTCACAATGCAGTACTGCAAATGAAATTTGGAGAACACTCCAAGTAACTCATAAAGGAATAACAAAGGTAAAAGGCTCCAAAATTATTTTATTAACTAATAACTTTGAGAAATTTGAGATGTAGAAGCATGAAACCATCAAAGATATGTTTACATGTTTCATTGATATTGTAAAAATCTAAAAGCTCTTGGGAAAAACTTTGTGAAAGATAAATTGGAAGGAAAGATCCCCAGATCTCTTACTAGCAAATTTTAGTCCAACGTTACTGTCATTGAAGTAAATGATGTTGAAAATCTTGATATGGAGAACCTGATTGGAAATCTTATGGCTTATTAGGATAAGCTCTCTCAAAAGAAGAAAGGCAATGAATATTCCAAAAAGAAGCAACTTGCATTCAACTTAGAAGAAGATTAAGATGAAAGCTTAGACGATGAGGATATTGTGCTCCTATTTAAAAAGTCTTAAACATTTTCTCAAGAATAAGAGGACATTTAAAAAGAAGAGAGATGGCAAAAAGGGAGAGCCTATAACTTGCTATTATAGCAATAAATTAGGTCACATATGAAAGGATTGTACCCTTTTGAAAGAAAGAAAAGAAAAGGACTTAAAAAAAAAGACTTCACGCCCAAAAACAAATTCAAGAAGTTCAAGAAGAAAAAGACCCTTCAAGCAACTTGGGACGATTTTGATTCATCCTCAAGTGATGAAGAAAATTCATCAAATGAAGACATTCCTGAAGAAGTGTTACGACCCGATCCCAACTCCTTACAGGACCTGAGATCGACTCACCTCGACTAATCCCAAGACCCAATCGTCTAATGAGAAATAACCAAAAGTAGAAAATATTTTACAACTACACATGCAATGTAACTAAGTAAAAATAAATAAGAGACAGCAATGAAAATCAGAACGAGAAGTCTCAAAAATATTACATGCCACAAGTGGAAGAGTACCATAACATAGCCATCACAACTAGAACAGAAAGAAATAGAACAGAAATATAGTAGGAACAACTAATACATGCTAACGGTACTCACTACTACAAAAAAGAGCTTTGGAACAAAAAAGTAACAACTATTGCTGGGCTCGGCTGGACCCAGCACCCTCTGCAATTGGTGGTGCTGGCTGCTCAACTCCATGACCTGAACATGGTTATATAATCCGTGGTCAGCTAATGCTGAATAGAGTGGTGGTTAAGCTATTTACATGCAATTTAATATAAGGAAACAAGAAAGTAACTAATCATTCATTTCCATTTATCTCAACTAGGTGTTTCTAATTCGTTTATTCTAATAAGGATCCACAACACTTCTTAATCCTATTGTTCCCTAAGGGAATGATCTTGATTGTAGTTTATTCTGCAATGTAGGATGTACACGTGGCACTCTCCTGATCGGGAGAGCCCCCGTGGTAGTCCTACACCCGATCTACCACCCCGAGGTCACGGTCACGACGTAGCGGTGACTACGGCATGTGAGATAAGCACACGGGTAGCCACCCCGCACTGGCATGCAATCAGTCGTTTCTACTAGCGGGTACGTCTAAACGTATAACATAGAACAGAATAGGGCCTTGCCCTCTCAAAATAGGGGTCTCGCCCCTCAACAATCTGGGTACTCTCACCCGACTATCCCGGTTTGCCCAGTGGGCCTAACAAGAGTTGGTGTAGGGTGGCCAGTCCTAACCCCATGTCCCATGGGGCGGCTGGCTCCCCCCTACACTAAAGTAACAAGAGTAGGAGTAGGGGGTCATTCCTAACCCCGAGTCTCAACCTAAGGGCGACTAGCTCCCCTCTACACTAAAGTGACGGTAGCTCTCCTCGATACCGTGTACACGAGGGCTAGCTCACTTTTCATGCAAAAGGGACAGTTGTTCTCCTCGATACCGTGCACTTGAGGGCCAGCTCACTTCCCTTCTACATACGATATTCGTTCTATATACGTGAGCTCCTTTCTAGTTTCCCTTAGGGTTCATGCATTGTATTCATTTCATTTCGTTTCACGACATGCGTATCTCGTTGTTCACATCTTGGTTCTTAATCATATAACAGGTAGCTCGTGATTTAATAATTGAAAGAAGCATCACATTATTTGACTATTCATTTGCTAGTATTAAGGGTTCTAACATGCATTTCAAAATAGACTATGTGGCTCAAGCAATGTTCATTCACTCAATTCTACCCTAGGGTTCATCTCATATCTTAGGGTTCAATCAATTCATTCTAAGATAGAAAGCACTTAATTCATAATATTTAGAAAAATCACTCTACCGAGATACATGGGTGGAATGGGGGCTCGAATCGTAGATCCCGTTGTCTCCGTGGGTCCCGTATACTCTACTGGCTGGAGACCTATAGAATTGACCAATCACATCAAATGAGTTCAAAACAATATATGAGTGACACAAACACATAGAAAATTCCAAACTGAAACCAACGATACTTTGTTTACGCAAAATTGACTCCGTTTGGGTCCTAAACAGGCCAAAAACAAGTACTTTGGCTAAAATCAGACATTTGGGACTAGACTCGGACGTCTTAAATGACCACAGAGGCTCACTTTGCTTTCCTGCGCTAATCTCGGACATTTGAAACCCCTCACAGCCATCCTAGGGTCCTTCCAGACATTTATCAGTGCACCTGGACATCTGAGATGGTTATTAGATGTCTGTAGAGATGTCTAGACGTCCTAAAGCACCTCGAAAGGAGGACCACGCACCTTTCCAATGAATGTATCTACGTACGCACGCGCTGCTTCAAAAACACGACACATATAAAGTTACGTACATGCAAAGCAGGCTCATGCATGGTACATACTCGGCCCCTTCGTGCTGTCAAATGTCCGACGCCAGCTCCGAACGTCCTGAGGCTCCTCCAAACATCTGGATAGCATCTTAGACGTCTGATACTACAGAAAAATGATTTTGCAGAATGCCTCGCAAGCTTCTCTTCCCTCGGCTCTCCATCCGCAGAGACTGCAGCTACTCCTCCAACAGCTGCAGGAGGTCGCAGCTCCTCTCCCAAGCTCCTTCGAGCTCCTCCTCTCACCTCTAGCTCCTCCACTCGCCCTCCTCCCTCTCTCTCTCAAACTCCTCCGAGCTCCTCGCTCTCCCTCGCCCATGCTTCTCCCTCTCTTCTTCTCCTCTGTCTCGAGCTCCCCTCCTTCCTCGACTCATGGCTGCAAGGGGACGGGGAAAAGGAAGGGGGGCCACCGGTGGTAATGGTGGTGGAGTGAAGGTGGAGGTGGTGTGTGGAGATGGAGAGGGTGGTGGTGTTATATAGGGAGAAGGTGAGGGTTTGTGAGGGGGTGTGTGCGTGGGTGTGTTGTGTGGGAAGAGAGGGGGAAAAATTGTGAGATTTCCCCCGCGAAGTTTCCTCTTTCCAGCAAGACCCACAAATTTAAACCCAGGGGATCTAAAATTACACTTACACCCCTACCCTTCAGGGAAAATCATGAATGACCCTTGGGAAGGGTCATTTCAAGAAGCTTGCTTAGGCCTCATGGAACTTGGAGAAGAGGTACATGATCTACTTTATGATGAACTATTTGATGCTTTCAATGAATTATATTCTACCTTTAAATGTCTAAAAGCAAAAAACAAGAATGCTAAATTTGAAAATTAGTCGCTTAATTCTAAAAACTGAGAATCATTTTTTTTATGGAAAAGACTGAAGTTCCTGAAAATGAAATAGCTAATATTACCAAAAAGAATTAGTTGATTAATTCTGAGTTAATTACTATTAGTGATAGAAATCAGATGCTTATTAAACATAACACTTTTCTTACTTCAGAAGTGCATGTTTTAAAAGAGCAAATTACTTCATAATTAATCATCCAAAATCTAAAAAAGAATTCTGAAGTGTTAATGAATGATCTTTGTAAGCTTACAAAAGGAAAAGAAAATCTATATAAACTGATTGGAAACCAATGTTCATATAACAATAGAAATGGAATTGATTTCTCATATTTTTCTAATTCTTCTTAAGACAATAATTATTTACTTAGTCAAAAAGTTGAAAAATGAGTAACTTTCATATAAAACATATGGAAGAAAGCTAACCCTTGTCGACCCAAAAAACAATGGGTACCAAAATCTATTTTGATACTTGTTTTGTAGGAAAGAAAAAAGTTGATTTTGCAAACTCGACTTTCCATATGGATAAAGGCAATATTAAAGCTATAAGGAAGTCACCCTCTCAACTAAAGTATCATTTTGAAGAAGATAAAAGGAAAATGAGTGATAGATAGTGGTTGCTCCAAACACATGACCGAAAATAAAGAATTATTCGAAGAACTTACATTCAAGGAAAGAGGTATCGTGACTTTTGGAAACAACCATAAAGACCATATCATTGGTTCAAGAACTATTGGTAAAGGTAATTATTCCTTTAGTTATGTGATTTTCGTTAAAGGTCTTAAGCATAATCTCTTGAGAGTTAGACAAATATGTGACAAGGGATTTTCTAGTTTATTTATGTCCAAATGTTTTAAGATTTTAGATGAAAATGAAAATGTTGTATTAGAAGGAAAAAATATAAAAATATTTATATAGTAATTATACATGAAAACAATACTTATAATTGCTTAGTTACATCTAGTAATGAAATTTCCTTATGGTACAAACATTTAGGTCACTTACATACTAGTCACTTGAATAACTTATTAAGCACGATTTGATTAAAGAATTATCTAATAAAAATTTTGATGATCATAATATTTATGATGCTTATTCATTAGGTAAAATCAACAAAGTTTCTTTTAATTATTAAAAATGATTTTGTTAAAGGATTGCCTAATAAAAAGTTTGACAATCTTAATACTTGTGATGCTTGTTCATTAGGTAAGATCCACAAAGTTTCTTTTAAACTTAAAAATGTTGTTTCAACTACTTGACCTTTGCAATTGCTACATCTAGGTTTGTTTGGACCTAATATGTAAGGGTTCGTATTTTGAATGCACTTAACGGATTAATTAAAAACTTAATGTGGTTGTTTAATGGTGGATTAAGGGCATTTCCATCCTAATGATTGCCCCAATGTGGGTTCCTACGGATCTTAATGGATACTTGAGGGGAGGGGTGAATAGTATTGTCTTTTATAAACTTAAATATCGTAGTAGCAAAGACAAATTAAACCACAAAAATTCATGCATAGAAGACACCTAGATTTATAGTGGAAACCCTTCCCAGGTGAAAACCACTACCTAAGCCTCTCAGCTTAGGATTTTCCCGACTAGTCGAGGCTAGTCAATCCACTAACGCACCACTTGAAACGAGAGTGGCACAACCTCTTACAATGATCCCTTCTCTTAACAACCTAAAGAGAAGCACAACAACGGATTTCTCCCAACAACTTGGGATCCGTAATCAAAAGCAATAAGTAATATAAAAGCAGTATAAACCTATGGAACCTTAAGGAAAGTAAAACCAAATTTCAGCAGAGGTTTGAATTGACGTGCTTTGAAAGTTGTGAAAGTAGAAGCGTAGAAGCACTTATAGGGAAGAAGGAAAAGCTCTTTTCTCTAGATGGAATTCTTCTTTAGAGTGTATTTTAAAAAGGCTGCATATGACTTCTATTTATACTAACAAATCGACCAGAAAAGGAAATTAAATTAGTTGATCAATTAAGGTAGTTTAGTCGATCAAAATGAGTTTTGGTCGGTCAAACTAGTTATTTGATTGATTAGTGATTGGTCCATTAATTAACCTAAATTGTCGATCAAAGGTGTATTTATCAACTTCCTAAAATAGGCTAATTTGATCGATTAACTAAGTTGGTTACCAGATCAATTCATTTGGTTGATAAATTTTATTATTTGGTCTATCAATAATCATAAAAACTTATTTTTTATGTGATGTGTGAAAATCCGTTTGAAACTTATTTTGAGGTTCCTCACAAAATAATCTAGACTCAATAAATATAAAAAGATACTGAGACGAAGTCAGCAATCTTCTAGGTTTGATCCATGAGAGAGTCCTGAAAAGATTAGTCTTGCAGAAAGTATAATTTTGGTGTATCAAAATAGATGTACTTATAATCTCCCTCTTTTTGATGACAACAAAATTATAATTATGTAGAGAGATAAAAGTTTAAATAGTTTAAAAAGTTATAAATAATATCTCCCCCTTTTTGTTTCAACAAAAAGTAAATAAATAGCCATCTATTTTATTTATCTATCTCCCCCTTAAACATGTAATTGAGGCATGTACTTTTTAACATGCAACTCAATTTTGCAATAGAAATAAATATGCAGTTGATATAAGAAAAGATAACCATGCATCTGATATATATATATATATATATATATATATATATATATATGAAAAGTAAGTTAAAACAGTCCACATGATATAAAGAGTACTACAAACCAAAAAGCTATAAAAATACTATCCAAAATAGAAAGAAACTAAGTAAAACTACTCCAAAGAAGCCATAAAGCATCCATAGTGCTCTGGAGGTCAATATCTAACTCGAGGGCCATTGAGTCAGATCTCTCTGATGAAGCAGGGTGGCCAAGACAAAGGCGTCTCTAAGCTGATGATTTGGGCGTCGACTACCTAGATGTTCGACGAGGAGGTGTAACCTGCTGGTTTGTCGCTACTGTAGTAGGAGGACGAGGTGCTGCTGATGATGGAGGCACAATAGTAGATTAACAAGGATGACGAGGCCTGTAAAGTTGTTGCTAAATCCCGTGAATAGACTCTCCAAGTCTATCCAAAAACTGGCCTTGAGCATTCAGACATTCGGATACCTGATGCCCATGTCTTATCATCACCAAATTTGTGTCACATTGTTAGTGCATCATCAAAGAAATGCCGTCAATAATGTCCTGAATACTGATGTAGTCCCTACCTGTAAGCGGTCTGCTGAGAAGGACAGAGCAGGTCGCACTAAAGGAGGATAGGTTGCTGTGAAATGCTCATATGGTGGGAAAGGAGGTGGTACTGCAGAAGAGTGTCTATCTAGCTCCTACGGTTGCTGCTGCTGCTGTTGGTCTGCATCCTCACCATGGTTTCCCTGAGCTTGCTCCATCTTGGTATAAGTGAGCTTATAAAAAATGGAGACTCTTGTAATGAACCGTTTATGATTAATATCCATTGGGACATTAAAATGTAGGAAGGTGTGAGAGAGGAGTGTCCCAAACTGGAAGGAGCTGGTGGGTTGCTTGCTCATCAAATAAAGAATCAAGTGGTTCCAGTTGAACAGCTTGTTCCTAAGAAACGAGTAGAGGGTGATGAGCATGATACCAGGACATTTCTCAAAGGAGGTAGACCTAGACATAAAATTCCACAGAAAGACTATTCAGAAAATATGGAAGATGACGAAAATATGGTGACTTGGCAGGTTGACCCAAGTCATAATGAGTGGGAGTGAGTAAGGTCTCCCGAATAGACTCAATCTGTGTTTGCTGGTGAAGCTCAAGAAAAGTAGGTCCAATAGACGGACAGCAAAGAATCTCAGAGATGACATCCGCATTAATTAAAACCTCAATACCGTAAGCATTCGAGGTAAGCTCAATGTTGAACCCCTCACCTATATTCTTAAGATTAGCATAAAATAGGTGACAAGTCATGTGGTCAACATCGAGAATGCAGCTGTTCTTAGAATCCGCATAAAAATTCCGCTAAAAAAGACGAAGAATCTGGTGATAGGAAAACTTCTCGCGGATTCTGGGAAAGATAGTCTCAAAATACGAGAAATCGACTGGACGACTGATGTGGGGGGAAAGCTTGGCGAGTATGGAGAATGCTCACGGGTGGCTTCGGTAATGAAAAAGCGGTTGAATGTGTCATCACGAGAACCTGAGGAGGAGGCACGTGCACGTTTCAGAGACATAATAGAAAAACATGTTGGTCGACCAAATAGGGGTTTTTGGTCGATCAAAAGTGGGCTTGACTCGATTATGGAAAAATAACTTTTGGTCGATCAACCAAGTTAATCGGTGGGTCGACCAAAATCGTTGAGACTTGAAGAAAACGAGAGTTCCATGAATGATTCACTCACAAATACTACCAAATATTGCAAGTAATCACAAGATGAATACATGCAACATCGAAACTTATGAAAAATCCACACAATAACGGATTTAAAATAAGTTTGGACAGTCACTATGATCGATCAAAAATTTGATCAAAAGGGAGTCGACATGGTCGCCGGTGATGGTGAGCACTACCGGCAAGGAGGGCATGCGGCGAGGACATGTGGCAAGGAGGATGCATGGCTGGGGAGGTTGGCAGTTGGTGTCGTCGGTCGGTGCCGTCAACAGCAAGGTCAAGCATGTCGTCGACGAGGGTGGCATGGTGCAGTCTTCATGACATGCGGTGGTGGTCAGTGGCACCAAAGTTGTTGGTTGACCACAGTGGCCGGAGGAGAGGTGTGGGGTCGAGGGTGTGTTTGGTCAGTGGTGGAGAGGAGATGTGGGGACCAAAGTGGGGTATAGTGTTTGTAAAAAAAATAGTTAGGTGGTAAAATCGTTGGTGTTTTACATAAAGTTGGGTTGATAAAAAAAAAGGTAAATACATTTAGGGTAGGTAATCGAGTAGATTAGGTCCAATTTAGGTGATTAGGAGCGAAATTAAAGGCGTTTAAAATCACAGTCTTGAAAAGAAAATCCACCCAGTTTTGGTCGGTTAAAACCATGTTTTGGTCAATCAAAACAGAAATTGATCGATCAATTAGGCTCAATGGTCGATCAAGGTTCAAAGGTTTGGAAAGAAAATTCCCTCCCAACCGAATTGGTCGATCAAATAACAAAGTTGGTCAATCAAACTTCAAATTTTTAGAGGGAAAATTCCCGCCAAATAATTTGGTCGATCAATTAAGGAATATTGATCGATCAGATAGTTTGGTTGATCAAATTGTAATTTTGATCAATCAAAGGTTGAAAGCAGTGTAATCAAAGTTATCAAATTAGCTCTTTCAACCTAAATAATCCTAGTGCATGGCAGATAAAGTTAAATCTATCTTTTAGTAAAGGTTTTGTAAAGATATCAACTAACTGATCTTCAGTTTTAACAAACTCTAAGTTGATTTCACCCTTTAGGACATAATCCCATAAGAAGTAAAACCTAACATCAATGTGTTTAGTCCAAGAATGTTGAACAGGATTTTAGATAAGTTGATGGCACCAGTGTTGTCACAAAGTATTTTGTTATTTTTATAGGATAGGCCAAAATCTTCTAGTGTTTGTTTCATTCATAAAAGCTGTGAACAAGCTAAAGATGTAGCTACATATTCGGCTTCTATTATAGATAATGAAACCATGTGTTATTTTCTAGAGAACTAAGAGACTAGGCAATTTCCGAGAAATTGATACGTTTCACTAGTACTCTTCCGATTAGTAAAGATACCTGCATAATCAGCATCACAAAAGGAATAAAGATCCAATGTGGTTGACTTTGGATAGAAAAGTCCTAGATATGGTGTGTGGTTTAGGTTTTTAAGTATTCTTTTAACTGCATTTAGGTGTAATTCTTTAGGGACAACTTGAAAACGAGCACCCAAGTAGGTGCTAAAGAGAACATCAGGTCTACTAACAATTAAATACAATAAAGAACCTATCATGCTTCTGTACAACTTCTGATCTACAGACTTACCTGTCTCATCAGTTTTGAGCTGTGTAGAAGCTGGCATAGGTATTTCTTTTTCTTTTACCTTGTCCATGGAGAATTTCTTCAAGATCTCCGTGGTGTACTTGGTTTGAGATATGAATATCCCGAGGATAGCTGGTCAAATTGAAGCCTGAGAAAGAACTGATGTTCTCCTATCATACTCATCTCAAACTGATCCTGCATTACCAACTTGGCCAGTACTAATAATACGGTCCTTGTAGTTGTTCCCAAACGTGACTATACTACCTTCCTGGTGGTTGAGTTGCAGGAACATGCCTTCCTCTCCTGTCAAATGTTTGGAACATCCACTGTCCATCATCCATCTTCTTTCTTCTCGATCCTGTCATTTGTTTGCATTTGTGAGGTCATAGATCGTTGGATCTATAAATTGGCTTCAGGTTTCCATTTGTTTCTCGATATGTCCACCTCTTATAATCTAGACCTACAAACTAGGATTTTAAGAGTGCTTTTGGTACCCATTTTTGCTTGGGTCCATGGTGATTAGCTGGTGCGACCTGTTTCGGCAAGCTACCTTTCTCTTTCCTCTAACTAGAACTAGATGCTTCATGATCATTTTTAGGTATGTATCCTAACCCAAATTTTGTGGTGCTCTGAGTTTGTGTTCCTAAGAGTTTATGCAGATTTTGACTACTTTTAGTGAATATAGTTAGATCATTTAGAAGATTAGTAGAGTTCTCTTTTAGTTTGTCTATATCTATTTTTAGGTTATTTATCTGTGATCTTAGTGAAGTAATTTCAATAGATAGCTCCTTATTTTGTGAAGCAAGTATATCTTTTTGTGCTTTCTCTTCTCCTAAGGCTTTTACTAAGCTTTTATTTTCTAGCTTGAGTGTTTTAGCTATGTCATGCATTTGAAAGAAAGGTTCTAATAATTCATCTTGCGAAAAAGATGTTACCTCATCTTCTAGGGCCATGAGTCCTAGAAGAGCTTCTTCACTGGTGGTCTCTTATTCCTCTAAGCTTAAGTCTGACTCATCCCAAGTGGCTTGAAGAGCCTTCTTCCCATCCCTTCTTGGAAATTTCTTCTTCTTCCCTGATTCCCTCCTGAGAAGTGGACAATCCTTTTTGATGTGTCCCTTCCATTTGTAGTTGTAGCAGATGATGGTATTTTCCTTGGATTCTTCTTTCTCCAACTCCTCTTGTTGTTGAGGAACTTCCTAAACTTCCTTGAGAGAAGGGCTATGTCTTCTTCTTCATCTTCGCTTGATGAATCTTCAGATTGATCGTTGGCTTCAAGTGCCACAGTCTTCTTCTTCACTCTATTCTCATGCTCCTTCATGTGTTGAAGCTAGACCTCATAAGCCATCACACTTCCAACAAGATCGTTTAGTTTCAAAGTAAATAGATCCTTTGATTCCTGTATGGCTGTGGTCTTCATCTCCCAATCATTGGTGAGTGACCAGAGGATCTTCTTTACCAAGACTTCGTTCTTTATGTCTTGATCCAGATTCCGTAGAGAATTTATAATATTCATAAATCTTGTAAACATCTCCTTTATGGATTCACCCTTCTTCATCCTGAAAACCTTGTATTTATGAGTCAGTAAATTTATATAAGTTTCTTTTACCTTAAACGTTTCCTGGTGGGTGACTTCTAGGATGCTCCAGATCTCGTGAGCCATCTTGCATGCAGATACACAGATGAACTCTTCCATGGAGAGTCCACAAAAGATTGCATTTATGGCTTTTGCGTTATGCGTTGCCAGTTTCTTTTGATCCGGAATTACTGCTACTCCTTTCTTGATTTCTGGTCGTGTGTATTTGGATGCGATGACGTCCCATACTTTATAGTCCATAGATTCCAAGAATATTGGCATCCGAGTCTTCCAGTAGCCATAGTTCATTCCATCAAAGAGTGGAGGCCGAACTGCTGCTTGCCCCTCAGCGTATGTGTCGATAGATGACTTTGACATCTTTTGGATGCTCTAACCCTGATACCAAATGAGGGTTCCTGCGGATCTTAACGGATACTTGAGGGGAGGGGTGAATAGTATTATCTTCTATAAACTTAAATATCGTAGTAGCAAAGAAAAATCAAACCACAAAAATTCATGCACAGAAGACACCTGGATTTATAGTGCAAACCCCTCCTAGGTGAAAATCACTACCTAAGCCTCTCAGCTTAGGATTTTCTCGACTAGTCGATGCTAGTTAATCCACTAACGCACCACTTGAAATGAAGGTAACACAACCTCTTACAATGATCCCTTCACTTAACAACCTGAAGAGAAGCACAACAACAATGGCAACAACGGATTTCTTCCAACAACTTGGGATTCGTAATCAAAAGTAACAAGTAATATGAAAACAGTATAAACCTATGGAACCTCGAGGAAAGTCAAACCAGATTTCAGCAGAGGTTTGAATCAACATGCTTTGAAACTCATGAAAGCAGAAGCACAGAAGCACTTAGAGGGAAGCATGAAATGCTCTTTTTTCTAGATGGAATTCTTCTTTAGAGTGTATTTTAAAAAGGCTGCATACGACCTCTATTTATACTAACAAATCGGCCAGAAAAGGAAATCAAATTAGTCGATTAAATAACCTAAATGGTTGATCAAAGGTGTATTTATCAACTTCCTAAAATGGCTAATTTGATCGATTAACTAAGTTGGTTGGTTGATCAATCCATTTGGTCGATCAATAACCCTAAAAACTTATTTTTTATATGAAGTGCGAAAATCTATTTGAAACTTATTTTGAGATTCCTTACAAAATAATCTAAACTCAATAAAAAAAAAAAGATACTGAGAAGAAGTTAGCAATCTTCTAGCTTTAACCCATAAGAGAGTCTTGAAAAGATTAGTTTTGCAGAAAGTATAATTTTGGTGCATCAAAATAGAGGTATTTACAACCCTAAGGTTTGGTAGGGGGTTTTTTAAGTCTATCATGTTCCTTGTATGTGTAGTAACTAGTAATCAAAATCCCATAACATTTGGATGTGCCAAATGTGTGTTGTGGGGCATGAAATCAAGATTTTGCTGGTCTGGCTAGCTACTGCAGCTTTTTAGGTGGTTTCTGGATGGCCTCTTAACGTTAGATAACATATCCCTAACGGTAGGTAGTTTCTTAGAGCTATAGGTTGACTTGAATTTAGGGTTTCTAATAATAAGGAACTTAAGGGATGATTGGACCTAATCTGGAACCTTATTGGGGGCCTAGTAGGTGTCCTAATAGGCAGGGGAAATGGTTAATTGCAGGTAAACCCTAGATGGGTGTAGGGTGCCTTTAATTGAGCTTGAAGCTTTCTAAATGTATTAAAAGTGACTTGAATTGGTTAAGTAATGAGTAGAACCCCACATCATGACATCAATGACTCAGCTAGAGTCTAATAAATGAGATGTTTGGATCCTAAGGTCTCGGGACCCTGGTGATCTAGTATGTATCTAAGTTGGTCAGTTTTGGTATCTGTCAGGGGAAATGGACTAAGGAGAGATTAGGTCAAATAAGTGAGCTCGTAGGGTGAGACACCAGGACTTGTGAACAGTGAGTTAGCTATTGTGGGTTGGAAACCTGGGAGTTGGTAGCTTGAGGCTACCAAAGTTCAACCTCAGAATTGGAGAAATTCCTGGTTGGGGGTTCACCAGGTGTCGTCATGGAGATGGGGCATTGGGGGTGTCTTGAGTCTGAGTTGACGAGAGGTGCCTTGAGATCTTAGGCTGAATAGTTTCCAGGGATCTCAGGTCCATGACTCGAGAGATCTTATGTGGAATATTTTCCAGGGATTCTCGAGTGATGGGGATCATGCAAATCTTGTGTGGAACAGTTTCTAGGGATCTAGACAGGTGTGAGAGTGTGGATATTGTGTGGAATAGTTTCCAGATATTCTGGCATCAAGAAACGTGTGACCTTGGGTGGAACAACTTCCAGGGGTCACGAGTAGCGAGAAGTTGCTCCCGTCGAATCTTTTAGACAGAGTACTTAAGGATGCCTTGTATGGAATAACTTCCAAGGACTTTGAGTACAATTAACGTTTCGACGACTGGAACAGGCATTCTTATTTGGTGGACATGAGTGCTTTAATCTCTTCAAAGGCCAAGGAGGGGTTATGGTACGAGTGTACCATTGAAGATGGTACATCGAGATCTCTTTTAGTATGAAGGGTTGATTTGGTCACTATAGGGATCAGAGTGGTGAGTGTTAGGATCTTGAACCGTTAGGATACTTACGTTAGAACGTGTAACATTAATCAAGGTAAAGGATTAATGGGCTAGCACCATGGTGGTTGCTCAACTTAAACTGGGTTAGGGTTCAAACCTGGGGTTCTATTTTAGGCTAGGGATATAGTCAGTTAGCAAAATTGCACACTACCCTGCTTTTATTGGATTACAGTAGTTACTTTTTCCCTACTGAGCTGATTGGCTCATCTCTATTTGTAACCTACTTTTAGGCTATTGCCATCGTGCATCACCAACGCGCAAGATTTTGTCGAGACATTTGGCAAGTAACTTTTATGATTCGGATTTAGAATGATTTCTAATCTTAATAAACCTACTTAATGCATATTTAGTTGTGCTGAAAATCATCATTTGCGTGCCATCTTTTCCACTGTTTTCTTCCATTTTGTTAAACTAACATCTTTCCTGTTGCTACCCTCGGAACCCCGACATTCATTTAGGAGCCTAGGTTTTGGGGCATGCAATAGTAAGTCAGAAAGTTTGAATGGGTGTCATTTTTTTTTAAATTGTAGACAATTATTCATGTTTTACGTAAGTTTTCTTTTTGTAACAAAAAGGCCAAATGTTTAATTTCTATAAGGATAAGAAAAAAGGTATAAAATGAAAAATGGTATATGATTAGTAAACTTCGCTCTAACCATGGTGGTGAATTTGAAAATAAATATTTTTCTTCATTTTGTGATGGAAATGAAATTGCTCGTGAATTCTCTTTTCCTCGCACACATCAATAAAATGGAGTTGTAAAACGTAAGAATAGCACTCTACAAGAATGTACAACTTTATTAATTGAATCTACTCTTTTTAAATACTTTTGATTTCAAGCAACTAATACTACATGTTACATTTTGAACTAAGTTTTAATTAAATCGATTGTGAATGAAACATCTTTAGAACTTTAATTAGTTCGCGAACCTAAGATTAGTTATTTCAAAATCTTCAATTGTAAATGTTTTGTACTAAATATAAAGGATAATTCAGATAAGTTTGAAGTAAAAGGTGAAGATTGTATTTTTAGTGGTTATTCAACACGTTCTACGGATTATCAAGTTGTTAATGAAAAAACTTTAACGGTTGAAGAAACTCTTCACGTGAAATTTGTTAAAGACCCTTCCTTTTCTTATCAAGAAATTGATAATGAAAATGATGATGAGGAACAATCTTCCATTGATGTTTCTAATATTAAGGAAAGTAGTGTTCATGATCTTCTAAAGCATTGGACCTTCAATAAAGATAATCTTCAATAATTAATTATTGGGGACGTTGACACAAGTTTTAGAACACATGGACAACTTAATAATAATTTCACTATTAGTGCTTTTGTCTCTCAAGTAGAACCTAAAGGGATAAGAAAGCTTTAGATGATCAATCTTAGATCTTAGCAATGGAAGAAGAATTAAATCGATTTTAAAGAAGTCAAGTTTGGGATTTAGTTCTTCTTCTAGAAAATAAATCAATTGGAACGCTTTGGGCTTTTTTGTAACAAAACAAATGAAAAAGGATTTGTTATAAAGAATAAAACATGTTTGGTAGCACATGGCTACAATCAACAAGGCATTGATTTTGATGAAATATATGTATCAATAGTACGATTAGAATCGATCAGCCTTTCCTGCTCACTATGGTATTACTTTATTTCAAATGGACATTAAAGTTGCATTTTTGGATAGTTTTATAAAAGAAGTTTATGTCAAACAACCATTAGGTTTTGAAAATACGGATTTTCCAAATCATGTTTTTAAATTAAAGAAAGCTTTGTATGGATTAAGGTAAGCACCTAGAGCTTAGTATGATCGCCTTAAAAATTTTCTTCTTAAGTCGGATTTTCAAATGGACAAGGTTGACACTACACTTTTTATTAAACGCCTAAATTCTGATATAATATTTGGATATCTTCATTGTTCAAATTTATGTTGATATAATATTTGGATCTACTAATACTTTTCCATGCCAAGAATTTTCTAAGGCTATGCAAGGTGATTTTGAGATGAGCCTTATCAGCAAACTCAAATACTTTTCAGGACTTCAAATACATTAGTCAAATGAGGGAATATTCATTCATCAAACCAAGTATACACAAGATGCACTCAAAATTTTGGCATGGAACATTTAAAAGGAAAAGATACTCTTATGACCACAAGTATCCATTTGGACTTGGATAGTCAAGGTAAGCGAGTGGATTCAACAAAATTCAGAGGTATAATTAGTTCACTTCTATATTGAATTGCTAGTCAACCTAATATCATGTTTGCACCTTGTTTGTGTTGTAGATTCCAAATTTCTCCCAAAGAATCTTATTTAAATGTTGTTAAGAGAATTTTTTGTTATTTGAAACATACACCTGACCTTGGTTTATTTTATCCTAAGTCTCAAACATTAGAACTTTTGGCCTATAATGATGCTGACTATACAGTTAGCAGAACTGATAGGAAAAACATAAGTGGAAATTCTCATTTTATGTGTAATTATTTGATATCTTGATTTTCTAAAAAGCAAAATTATGTTGCTTTATCAACAACAGAAGCTGAATATATCTCTGTTGCCTTAGCCTGCTCACAACTTTTATAAATGAAACAAACCTTATATGATTTAGGTTTGATCTTTTATGACGTCAAAATTCTCTATGATAATACTGGTGCGATTAATTTATGCAAAAAAATCAGCACACCACTCTTACACTAAGTACAATAATGTTAGACATCATCTTCTACATGAAAATATTTTGAAAGAAGTGAAATTAGATTTTATTAGTGCATAAGAACAATTAGTAGATACTCTTACTAAACCCCTTTCATTAGAAAGATTTACTTATATTAGAAGAAAACTTGGTTTTTGTACACTTAATGATCTTTGTTAGATATGTATTAAAACATTAAATTACTCATTTACTCATTTATCAAAAAAAATAATCGATTAAGTATTTTTGTTCTCCTTCACATTAATCGACTAATTAGTTACTGCCGTACTTAAGATTTCAAAAAGACATTACTTGTCTTTTTCAAATCTTTCAAGTGACAATTTTCTCTCCCTTAACTTCCTCTAGAAGGATAGTTACACCCTCTTTACACATCCTTAGAGTCATGCTCTCTAACTCCTTTAATTTCTTCTTGTCTTACTCTTGGAAAACACACAATTTCATTGGTTAAACAAGGTTAATCTATATCTCAAGAGTCACGTCTATACTTGATAATCATCCTCTCCATCTCATAACTGCATATTTAAGTTGGTTATCTTTATTAACTACACCTCACCTCCATAACTTACTTTATTAATCGTTCTCTCTCGGTTAGAAAAAACTTCTCCACTACATTCTACCTCTCTCATTCCCTTCATTCTCCAACAACTAATGCTTCTTAATCAACCTCCCATCTTCTTACGCAAGGTAACTCCCTTTACTTTGAAGATTTTATTTTTTTTTATCATATTAAGATTTATTTCTCACTATTCTTTTGTTTGTTTGATTGTGTTTGTTGATTTTTTTCTTCTAATGCACACCGATCTTTTTTTTCCTTTTTCATTTTTAATCTTTACTGAACCCTAACCAAATCAAAACCCCAATCAATTTCTGATTTGTTCTTTCATTGATCTTTTAGCATATCACTTGATTTAATTCTCTTTTTCTTAAGTAGATGCCTCCAACCACAATATCCGGTAAAAAACCCATGGAACCTAGTGACGAATCTGCCCAGCGTTCCTCCACTTTTTCCTCCCTTATGTCTCCTCCTGAACAACCTCCATCAGGTCTTGATATCTTCGTTGGACTTGCGACCGAGAAAAAGTATTTCTCCCAAATTAGTAAAGCCAAAATAGTTGGTCATCGACCTCTTCTTTTTAATGAGTTAACCAATGTTGGTGTCAACATTAAGACCTTGTTTGACCGTCAATGATTGACTCACTTTTTCTCCTGAGTTCCTGGCTGGAAAGGATATCAAGGGTTTCTATCTGCAACTTGTCAAGATCTTTTATGCCAATCTTAGTCAATTTGAACCCCCACTGTTTCGATGCTTACAATCAAAAGTTGGAACTTGTACCTTCATCTTAAATCCCTTTATAATCTCTGAGATTGTCAAAATCGATCTCTCAAGAAAAATTTGGGAAGATTTAGAAGTTAGCATTCCTATAGAAGATGTTCGTCGTACATTGGTTCTACCTCACCATCATAATAAGCCTGATAAAAATTTCTCCACCAACAAGTTAACTCTTCTTGCTTGATTCCTCACCCATGTCATTGATTGCAATATTTTTGGAAAGACCAGTGGCTTTAATCATTATCCCAAGAGAAATGCTTATCTAGTCTTTTTGTTTTATTCATAAGATCCAAATTCATTGGCCTAATCTCATCCTTTCACACATGATTGATGATCATAGTGGATCTTTGCTCTTCGATTCCCTTCTCTCTCATGTCTTTTTATTGTTCAAAATCAAGTTAACTTTCTATCAACTGGAGTCTTCGATTCTATACTTCAATCACAACACCCTAAGTTGCGTCAAATAGGCAACCTCACTCTGTCCTAATGATGAAGATTCTAATGATGCTGGACCGTCCTACACCATTCCTGAAAGTGATCCTGACCATCCTTATAACTACAAATGGGGCTACATGCAAAGTGATAAAACCAATACAACTTACCTCAATGGAATTGGTCTCCTCTAGCGACAAGCTAACGATTGCAAACAGATGGCTCAAGTACTCTATAACACACAGTGCCAGTTTATCAAGTTCAAAACAAGCGTTAAGAAGGATCTTAAGTCTATCAAGAAGGCCTCGAACAAATCCATAGGTTAGTTTCTTGCGTTTATGTTCTAACCTTTTGCGTTAGCTATTTTGGATGGGGACCTTATGTTATGTTTGTTTGGTATTTTTGGATGCTTTAGCTATGTGGACTTCTAGTAACTTGTTGCGGATGCTACTTCTAGTTATGTGGACCTTATGCTTATTTTATTGTCACGTATCTTAAAACATCTCTGTTATATCTCCTTGTTATGTGTTTGGTTATGTTCTCCATCATACTCCCTATTGAAGTATCTCTCTACTTATATCTCCTTATTGTTTGTTTCTTTTATTTCCTAAGCCTTGCTTTCTTTTTGAAGTTTGATTAGGGGAAGTGATGCCCCTAATATATACGATGAAAATACCTCTTGCATATGCATGCGATGATATTGTCTCTCTTTTATTATGCATCAATTCTTTTTGAAACGAGTTTTTGAAATTATCATTTATTTTATCAAATATCAAAAATGAAAAGATCGTTAATACTTCAGTATTATATAACTCTATTTTGATGTTTAACAAAATATACAATTATTATCTTATATGATATCTTATCTCTTGATTGCAGATTTTCAATCACGTAAGCTTGATAAGATACAAGAAGGTTGAAAAGCTTGGACATTTATATTAGCTCAAAAAGATGTTCATGTTTCAAGATGAAATTTTATTTTTACTTTGTTTTATATTTTTGTTAAATAGCCCCACTTGCACAAAAACGTTCAAACTTATTTTATTAAATGTCAAATTATTTATAACCAAAAACCAAGTCTTTTTTATTAAATAATTAATTAGCCCCATTTCAGAATTTTATTGTTATATTGACTTTATCTCTTTATACCTCTATGTACATGTTTCAAAAACCTTCTAGAAGTTTTCTTTAACACACATTTTATATGACCCAATCTTCTCAAAAATATGTATGTTATTATTGTTCAAAGTTTTTAAACTCAAAATTAATAACTATAAAATAATTATATGATAAAACATAGAAATTAGTCGCATAATTGATTTCAACCATACTTCTATTAATCAACTAATTTATACAATTATTTTTTGCTGTGAATTTCAAATTCGAATTCTAGTTTCATTTTTTCTTATCAACAATTAAATGAGCATTTGAAACTCAAACTTTAAGGACCATTGGTCTTCTATAAATATTCTCCTTGGTCCTTTGTCAGAATACACATTAGCTTCTCTTATCTTCACTTAAACTTCAAAAGTAAATTATTTTGAACAAGCTCTCTTACGTAATCAAGTGCTTAGAATTCTCTCAAGTATACTCGGCTACAAGGAATTTACAGCTTCCATACATTAAAGCTATCTTTAAAAAAAGAGAGTTTGAAAGTAAGTATTTTCTCTTTTCTGACCTCCTTACTTTCACGTGAAAATATTATATCCACCAAGGAAAGTTCTATTGAAGTATGTTTTCTTGGTTTGTTGAGCTTCTACTCTCACGCCACATTTACACATTTGGCTTTATAGGATTATTGTAAACATCAATTTATTTTTATTCTTATTGTTGTTGGATTTCCTTGTGTGGAATTCCTATTCTTCCTTGACTTAAGAATAAAAGTACTTTCTTGTGGGTTGTATAAGAAAGTGGTTGATGTGATTAAGGCATATCACCCTCGAGTTTAAGTGGTATTGATTAGTGGATTGCTTGCGCAAAGTAAGTAAAAAAAAATCTTTGTTGGGAAACAAGGTAGGGATTTTTTCGAGTTTAAGGATTTCCTCTCTAAATATAGTGTTTATTTGTGGTTTGATATATTGTGACTTTTAAATTTTAAATTTATTTGATATTTGTTATTTTTACACAATTCACCCCCCTCTTATCCCATTCTTACCATTCTTTGAAGGAACCAATATCGAGCTAGTACCTCATTAGCTACAAATATACCACATACGATATCAAGGGCCCTCTCTCCTTCCACTACCAACTAGAAGGTAGTTCCCTGAGGGCACTACACACACAGTCACATTGATGCTGATGATAGGCCAATATGTTCGATCTTGCACACCACATCTTATTCCTCACTATACACCCACTACACATCTAGATTGTCCTTTACAATAGTTCTCCTAGGCCTTGCTCAGTACTGTGGTACCCCGTAAGTACTCGTAGGTGTCTTAGGATCCACAACAGCAAACAGCAATGGATGCAAAAATGGAGGCCCCAAGTTGACTACTCAAGGCACATGGGAGCTTGTGCCATGTCCCCTTGGACCTAGCTAATTGCAAGTGGGCATACACGGTCAAGTAACTTGCAGATGCCACTATTGATAGGTTCAAGGCTAGACTAGTGGCAAAGGAATTCACCCAAGCATATGGCAATTGATCATTTTGAGACATTCTCTCCTACAACACAAGTCTCATCTATACGCATTATCCTATCTATTACAGTCAATAGGAATTGACTTCTATTTCAATTGGACATCATGAATGCTTTCCTGTTGGGAGACTTGATTAAGGAGGTATATATGCGACAACCTCCTAGTTATGAGGTTGAGGGGGAGCATATATGTAAGTTGAAAAAGGCTATATATAGGCTCAAATAGAGCCCTCGAGTCTATTTTGATAGTCTAAGTGCAAAAATCATAAGTATTGATTTTAGGATATTTACACCCGACCATTCCATTTTCATCAGGCAGGACCATATTGGGATTGTCATCTCAACTATATACGTTGATGATATGATCTTGACAAGAGATGGCAGAGGTAATATTCAAGAGGAAAAAGCCATAGGAAAGTTGAGATACTTCCTAGGGATAGAGGTAATTAGATAGGACAGTGGCATGACACTTTCTCAAAGGAAGTACACACTACAAATTCTCAAGGATGTAGGACTCCTAAGCACCAAACAATTTGCTATACCTGTTGAGCAAAGGAGACATGGAAAGAGTGACAATCCCCTCTCTGAGGATGTTCATAGATATAGGAGTATAATTGGCAAGCTGCTGCATCTCACTATCAAAAGGCCAAATATCAATTGTATAGTTAACAAAGCCTGTCAGTTCATGGATAAATCACACTACAGTCATTGGCACAATGTGTCTCATTTTAAGGTACTTGAAGGGGATTCCTGGGAAGGGACTCTACTATAGAGACAATGGGCATCCCAACATATGGTCCTACTTTGATACAAACTGTCGGGTCAGTTGAAGACAAGAAGTTTACTATGCGGTACACCATATTCTTGGGAGTTAACCTTGTTTCTTGACGTAACAAGAAACACATTGTTGTTGTCCACTGCAGTGTCGAGGCCAAGTATAGAGAGATGGCTCACGTTGCTTATATGGTGATGTGGATCACCACCTTCCTTGCAAATCTTGGGATCAAAGTATAGACACCAGTTCCTATGTTTTGTGACAATAAGTCTATCACTTACATTGCCTCAAATCCTATCTTTTAAGAGTGGACAAAATATATTTAGGTGGACTGTCAATTCATAAGGAATGTAATAATGGCGGGAAAGATTATCACTCCTCATGTCCCATCTAAGCTCCAGCTTGTTGACATCCTAACAAAGGTAGTGAGAAAGAAGAGGTGCCTATCTTTGTGTTTGAGTTATATATTTTGTTTGTCTATTTTTATGATCTTAATGGACGTGTAATTTTTCATCCCACCTCTCTCCTTATAAGAGGCTTCGATTTCTTTTTAAGTTATGACATTTCATTTCCTCTCACAACTACAAATTTGCATGTGTATTAAGAAAAGCCATTCATTATAAATTAGGTTAGTGCACAAGTACAACCAAATGTAAATCTTAAAGCTACTATTAGTCTAATACAATCCACAAAGGCAATAACAAATGAGTACTTGTAAAATACTCACCAAAAATTACAAACTCTGCCACATAAGCCAGCTACCCATTTATTTAAAAGTTAATAATGCTGGGGTTATCTGGGTTTTGTTTAATCCAGACATGACAGACAAAAGACTATGATCGTGAAGTTCATTTAAGATGAATGTCTGCTCAGATATCACGACAAGAACCAGGAAAACAGAGTATCTTGATTGCACTAGAGCAGAAAGATCCTAGGCCCAGGTGATTTACCTATTCAGAATTCAGCCTCAGAACATCAACCAACTGATACAGGTCCCCTCGACGTTGGTTCCCGAGAGGGAGGTTTGTTCTGTGCAGGTTACACAGATAACATGTTAAAAAGTGCAGACGCATTTATAAATGCATATAATCTATAGGAGAAATCTACCTTCTAAGCTCAATAAGAGAATAATCGATCTCTGAAATTATTGTACTCTCTTCAGATTCTGTGGTAGCAAGCACTTCACCAAACTGTTTTACCATGGAGACAATTATGTTTGTTAGATTTCTACCAAAAAAGAACAAGAGTTTTCTCTTACGTGCTCTAAATAAGACAAGAATCAATTCATAAAGGAAAGGTTTCCCCAGGAGGGATGATATATTAAACTTTCTCCCATTTCATTCTTCAGCCTCCATTCCCATAGGCCATCAAAGCTGTTAAGAATCATGTTAGTTGGGTACCAAAACCTACTAGCATCAGTACTAAGCATATGTAGGAATGGGATTGCTATTAGGATTTAGTGTATGGTGTGGACCTATCAAAAGGCCATTATGCTACTATTTTTACTTTGAGAAGTTTCCATGCAATATTCAGCCCTCCAGGGCTCTTCTTCTGTAGGTTTTCCATGTTATAACTTGTGTTCTTATGATTATGATACTGCATTTATAGTCATTATTTTATTAACTTAGTAATGGAGCAAGCAATTTTGAGGTGTCCCAAGATTTTAAATCGAGGATCAAAATAAATTGTTGGCTTTACTCTTAGGTTTCAAGTCAAAATTAATATTTTCACTGTTCACATAAATGCTATTCACACATCACTATTTATGGAGTATTATTGATACAATACTGTTTTTCAATCTGAAATTGATGAAATCAGTTTGGTTGCTCCAGATTAGCCTTTCCTACTGTTGATTTTTAAGAAAAGAGAGTCAGGAGATACTTTCTCCAGGAATCTGTCGTGGTTCTCCTACAAGTGGTCTCAATCCTCGAATACTATTATTTTCTACTCCATTGGCAACAAGAAGGAAGATGACCAAATAATTCAACCAAAAAAGATCAAGCACGGCAGTATCAATATGGTTGAAATCTGAAGGTTGCATCACCTTCACTTCGACCTAGACAATCAAAGCTTCATTAAAAATGGCATGAACGATCCTTTTACTATAGATCATGCAAAAGTTTCCCAGGGTCTCAAATATCTCTGTCTCTATCTGCAGATCCAAATTGTTGATCATCTTTCATGTTGGGAGGATGTCTACTGGAGGTCGGTAGTCATCAACTCCATTCTACCAAAAAGAGAGTTAGAATATACTTACAGGTGTTGTGTCCAAATATAGAGAGAAAATTCACTCTCACCACATATTCTAACCACACCCTTTCTCCCCTAAAAAAGGATCAATTCTGCTGAAGCTACGAGGCCCACAACACCGCAGCCAACCTACTTCGGATACTAGGATCCACAAGCTACCCATTGCGGAAAGGCCATGCATCCATCGATCCCATTCCCTGCCACATCAGTAACCCCAAGGCAAGAAAAAGATCCCTAAGCAGACCACATCCCATCAAAAAATGTTCATCATTCTCATCATCCACCCCACAAAGGAGACACATGGTATTACAATTTGGGAGCCATCTTCTAACCTGATCTTTGGTGGGTAAGCTTCCTTTCCTCAACTACATAAAAATCTTAACCTTGAAGGGCACTTTCATCCTCCTCTAATCATCTTCTAACGGTTGCTTGGTGACACATTGACACCACTCCTACAATATGTAGGTGATACTATTTTTTTTTTGTTGAGGGGGGTGTGGTGACGTGACAATACTATTTTTTTGTTGGGCAGCTTATTTGGAGTCCCTGGGACTTTTTGGGAAGTTTTTTGGACTTACTATTAACTATGGTAAGTCTATTTTGATCATACATAATATGTCGGTGGAGGAGACTAGCTCTTGTTCCTTGACCCTAGGCACTCCAGTTGGAAACTTTCATTTGCTCTACTTGGGCTTGCCATTGAAAGGAAGACATATTTCTTATTGATTGGTTATCATTGATTGAAAAGCTTGAAAATAGAATGTCTGGTTGTTGGAGGGGTTGTGTGCTTTCGAAGCATGGAATATTGGTGCTTCTTAAGTTAGTTTTGGCAGCTATTCCAGTATTTATCATGTCTGTTTTCAAACTCCTGAAGAAGATTATTAAGAGGATTGATTGACATTTTTTTGGGAGGGTGCAAATCATGAAGGAAGGTTTTTACACCTTGTTTGTTGGGATTAGATTTGCAGGCTGGTCGCTCAAGGAGGATCGGGAGTGTTGCCTTTATTACATTTTGGAGATTCTATACTCACCAAATGCGTTGTAAAGCTCCTCCGTAACGACACCACCTTTTGAACTAAAGGAGTGTCATGCATGATGCTTATGGGCAGTCGTTGAATTGGGAGGAGGGGAGTGGTGCCATGTAGTGCATCGGGATTTTGGAGGGAACTGACGGTGGTGATGGAACGAGTTAGGCAAGTTTTTGGGTCAAAGCTGGGGGATGGTTAGACTTCCAATTTTTGGGAAAATGATTAGACATGTTAAGGGAACCTCGCCTCCAAGTTTCCTAGGCTTTATGCTTTGTCTTTGGGTCAAGCATATCACAATTGACTAGGTTTGGGATGGATAGATGATTAGAGGAGAGTCTTAGGTGCTCTCTTTTGATGGGGAATGGTCTAACACTCAGGCTGTGCAGTTGCAGGAGCTACTTCATGTTCTTGATGCATTTGTACTGCTAGCAGGAACTCCTGATTACTTCTTGTGGTCCTCTAGTAGTTTTCTACTAAAAAGGTTTACAAGTTGATGAGGGATGTAGTGGTTTTGGAAGATGGGTACTTCATCCATAATGTTGACTCATGCTATATTCATTCGCCAATGCTCGTCTAAGTAGAAAGACCTAAACCTACCAGAGATGGATGTAGTAGTATAGTTAACTTATTGCTATCAAAGATTCTTTTACAAATGAGAAATTATTCATATACTCCATTTACACACTATAATATACTTGTCACATGTAAGTGCCAGTGGCAAGGGGGTCACAAGTGACAGTGAGTTTTGGCATGTAGTGGACCTCTTTTTGAAGACAGTTGTTTTTTCTGCACTCGCATCCATACAACCCCGATCTCACTAATCCCCCATTTGATATCATAGTTGACAAATCCAAGTAGGTATTTAGAGTCCACAATGGGATGTACCATGAATCGGTATAAGGTGTCTCTGCTTGCAAATCGGTACACTCAGACATGTGGAGTAGACATCTTTGACACTTTCTCCTTGGTAGCTTGTGTACCGGCCATTGACATTTTCATCTCTGTAGCAAAACAATTTGATTGGCCCCTTCAATAATTGGACGTCAAAAATGCAATTTTATATGAATTCACTAGCAGTTTGTCTACGTGCAACAATCCCAAGATTCATAGTTTAGGAAGAGTGTCACAAGGTTTTGTAGGTTGAAGAAGGCCTTTCATGGCCTCAAGCAGAGTATACCTGCCTGATTTTAGAAATTGCCAAAGGTTGTGAAGACACTTGGATTTCATCGCTTATTCGTGTCAAGGAATAATGCATGAACAATTGTTACATTAGTTTATGCAGATGACATTATCCTAACTAGACATGAAGTAGAAGGAACTATTGAGGCTATTTGGCTAGAGAGTTCGTTAGAAAGATCTAGATCCTTTAAGGTACTTTCTTGGGATTGAAGTTGTTCATAGCAAGCTAAGTATTGTGTTGTTCCAAGGAAAGTACACGATACATTTACCATTAGAGACTAGAATGATGGGGGCTAAACCGACATCTATTCCTATGGACCTAAGTGCACTCATATGACAATACAAATGATTTAGCATAGGCATGAAAGTTTAGAGGATGGATAGGTAATTGCTATATTTAACCATCACTTGTCCTGGCATCTCGCTGGTGTAGGAAAAATTAGCCACTTTTTGGAGAAATCTGCTGAAGTGTACTAGGATGTAGCCATGCGATGATATGAAGATAACTGAAATCCTCACTAAGAAAGGGTTTTCTCTTTAGCAAGAGGACATCCCTTGAAATCATAGCTTGTAATGATGTGGAGTACAGAAAGCATCCTAACTAGAGGAAATTTCTAGTGGTAACATGCCAAAGAAGTAGGCTATTGTTCATAGATCAAGTGTAAAATCATATTATCGTGCCATGGAATAAACTGCCAAGCTCATGTGGATACTCTTCTTGGTGATCCTCATTCTTCGCTGACATCCTCTATAGAGATATAGTACCATAACAAGGACATATTGTTCATTGCCAACAACCCAATATTTTATAAAATGACCAAGCATGTTAAAGTGAATTGTCATTGTACTAGAGACTTGATGCAAAGGGTGTTGATACACATTGTGTATGTTTTATCCAAGGAACAAACTGCAGATACCAAGGCACACCCACATCACAGTTGTTATCCAAGCTAAGCATGACTGACAATCATGCTTCAGCTTGAGGGATACCGTTGAAACTTGTTATTTTTCCCTTATTTTCCTTATTTATTTAATGGTCGTATTGTAATTTTAGTTTTCATTTATAAGTCAATGTGTCTATACGTATATGCATATTTTCAGAGGATCTATCTTATAAGCATTGTCATTTTATTAAAATGACCACTAGATCTTGGTCGTTTTCTTCTAAATGGTGTACTAGATCTTGACACTTCATTTTTTATCCCATGGACATCATCTGTATTCCAAAACCACAACCACAGTGTTAGTGGGAAGAAATGAAATGCTTATTTTATTATGAGAGTCCTATCCCTCTTTATATAGAGAAAGGAAGTAGGCAAATAGCATTACAACCCCAACGACACAAAAAGGCGTACAACATATCCTTACAAATAGATGTAAAAATAATAAAATATCTAAGTCTACACTTTCCCTTAAGTTAGGACATATAAATCTATCATGCTCAACTTGAACAACAAGACTCAAAAGTAGACTTAGGAAAAGATTTGGTAAAAATATTTGTTGTCTGATCATCTGTAGCAACATGAGTCGTATATAACAGGCCTTTTTGAATCAAATCACTGGTGCAGTGGCAATCCATCTCAACATGCTTGGTTCTTTCATGAAACATTAGGTTATTAGTTACATACGTGGCAGCAACGTTATCACATCGCATCTCGATAGAACAATTAATCTCGATGTGTAAATCTCCTAAGAGTGATTTCACCCACATGAGCTCAGCAACTATCTGAGCCATAGCTCTGTATTCTAATTCTGCACTCGACCTGGAAATTATAACTTGTTTCTCACTTTTCCATGTCACTTAATTGTCAACTAAGTAGGTGCAAAATCCTGTGGTCAATTTTCTGTCTGCCAATAACTTGCATAGTCTTGCATCAAAGTATGCCACTATTGACATGGAAGTGCCTTGAGACTACGTCTTGGTGCCTTTTTAATGTATCTTAAAACCATCATGGCAGCATCCGAATGTTGCTTTGTAGGCTTATCCATAAATTGACCAAGTCTTCCCACAACAAAGTCTATATATGGTCTGGTGATAGTGAGGTGAGCAGCTTTCCCACAAGCTGCCTGTACTGTTTGCTGTCCACTGAAGATGCCTCTACATCATATAGATGTGCCTTTGAGTCCATAGGTATATTTGCTGGTTTCACCCCAAGCATCCCACCCTCCTGTAGAACATTTAGTGCATACTTTCCCTGAGATAGAACTATACCCAACCTGCTGCGAGCAACTTCTCTCTATTGAGTTGTAGTTTGGTCTTTATTTCTATTTTGTTATGTAAAGGGTATTCATGTACTTTTTTTCTTTTGGTGCCTCTCTCTATAGAGGCACCAGGGTTTTTAGAAATAGCCATTACATTTCAACTTTAGCATGGTATCAGAACAACAGTCCTAGACTGGGGATCTGGTATCCCACAAAACCCTAGCCTCTCAACCTTAACCACTACACCCCTTTCTCTTTGTCTAGCAGCATTGGCCACCAATAGGGTTAGCAACGCCAGCCACCAACAGGGCTAGCAGCGCCCAACGCCACCCCCCCACTAGCATCGCCAGCCACCGTAGGGAGGCCAACAACGCCACCGACCGATAACAGGCCCTGCAGAGCTCGCTGCCAGTTTGCCCTCCCTCCCATGCCGTCACAGAGGTGTAGGGGGCTCATCAGCGTTGTTCTCCCCTCTTTTGGTCCAGCGCAGCCTCTGGGAACTTCTCCTTAGGGCTATGCTGGCCTAGATCAGGCTAAGGAGAGTTCCCTTTCCTCTGAACTGGACTTAAAAGGTAGAGTAGGTTGCCTACATCGACTAGGATCGGAGCCTTTCGGTCCTTTCTTCTTCTATAGAGCTTCTACAGGAGGTTTCTTGGGTGACAGGCACCGCTATGGCCAGATCTATGCCCTAGTGTATGCAAAGAGAGCATCTTTTTTGGTACCTACAAGGTGCATGATATGAACTCAGCGCTCTTTGTGGTATATATGTGTGTTTTGAAGGCAACAGATATGAAATCAAAGTTTCCAGACCTTATGATATGATTTTTAGACCTTGAAGTTATTGTTTTTCGTGGATCTTGACTTCGGCTACTATGAGGGACAAAAAGAAATCCGTGAGTGACTTAGTGTGGAAGACATCTACCACAAGCACTCCCCCTCAAATGCAGGGGACTTCTACAAAGTTGGATGGATCCAACTTCCTGCTTTGGTCTACCTCTTTCTCCCAGTTTGTCAGATCACATCAGAAGAAATATATTTTGACAGATGATGTGTCTGCCGTGAAGTTAGCTGATTGGGAGGTTGACAATGATTGGGTGATAACATGCCTCCTAAATAGCATGACTCAAACTATCACCAAACAAGTCATGGCGTGTGCCTCAGTGAAGAAAATGTAGGAAGTGTTACATGAGATTCATTTCCACAGGAGCAACATTACTAGGTTGTACTGAGTCGTAGAGGACATCCACACTCTTTGGAAAGGCACTATGGCCTTATCCCAATACTATGACACCATGAAGAACCTATGGGACGAGCAGGACATCTACCAACCTATTTCTACAAATGCAACTGTTATAGCCAAACAAAGAGAAGCTATTCGCTCTATCGAGCTTCTGGCTGGGACTGGCTCTGAGTACAAGGTAGTGAAAGATCAGTTCATGACTATGGATGAGATTTCCACACCGACACAGATTCATGCTCGTCTCTTGAAACTTGACACCTCTGATCTCGTGCTTACATCTAATGACTCTACTATGGTTGTCGGTCATGGTAGGGGAATTTCTGGGGGTAGAGGTGGTTGGTCTCGTGGTGGTGCACGTAGTCATGGTCATGGTTGAGGTCGGAACTCCTTCTGTGAGTACTGTCACAAAAATGGACATGCTGTGGACCAATGCTGGGTGAAGCACGGATATCCACAGGGTATGGATCCACGTGCCCGTCAGGTATCTGTAAAGGAAACTTCTCAGGTGCAGAAGGATGATAACCAGATTTCAATCTCCAGAGCAGACTATGAGTGCTTCATGGCTTCTCAGGTACTGCAGCCGTGTCAGCTAGATCCCAAGCCCCTGCTTGGCTTATGGATTCATGTGTCTCCTTTTACATAACTGGTGATACCACCTTGTTTCCTCTCTATGAGATCATGCTACCCCATTCCAGGTTAAGGTAGCAGATGGTGGCTTGTCACCAGTTAGTGGTCTTGGGAACATCTCTATCTCTTCTACTTTACCTTTATCGAATGTTATGCATGCTCCCAAGTTTGCTCTTAACTTGATGCCAATTAGTCAGATTACGAAGGATTGTAGTGCCGAGCAGTTTTACACGACCAGTATTTCTTCTTGCAGGATCTCCAGACGATAAGGCAGATTGGTGGACTTGAGCAGAATGGTCTATACTATCTTCATGTTCCACCTACACATAGTGCCGATGCTGTTTGTGCTTCTACTACTCTCTAGTGGCATTTCCACCTTGGTCATCACAACCTGCATGTTCTTTGTCGTCAATTTCCAAAGATGGCTTTTCCTTACTCTTTTAAGTGTGACGCATGCCAATTAGGAAAACACCATAGGTCATATTTTCCATCTCAAAATAAACGGTATGGGTCTGTATTTGATTTAATTCATGCTAATGTTTAGGGTCCATGTAAGGTCGAGAGTATTTAGGGTTTTCGGTACTTGTTCTTGTGGATGACTATACTAAAATGTCTTGGGTGTTTATGATGAAAGATAAGTTCAAAGTTTTTGACCTTGTTAAAAATTTTGTTCAAGAAATAATGACTTAATTTTCCACTACTAAAAAAGTTTTCCGGAGTGATAATGGTTTGGAGTTTGTGAATGCCAAAGTTACACATTTCTTCCAGCCTCTTGGTATTATTCACCAGACTTGTGTTCACACCTAACAAAATAGGGTAGCCGAACATAAGCCCTGTCATTCGTTAGATGTGGCTCGTTCTATTATGTTTCAGATGAATGTTCCTCCATCTTTTTGGGTTGATGTTTTAACGGCCACATACTTGGTGAATTGTGTTTCCTCTTCGATTTTGGGGGTGTAAAACCCCATACTCTCTCTTATTCCTTGACAAGGACATGTTCTTTGTCACTCCGATTGTTTTTGGTTGTGTTTTGTCCATTTACATAAAGTGGATAAGATTTCTCCTCTCTATGAAGTGTATTTTTCTAGGCTACTCCATGACCCAAGAAAGGTATAAATGCTATGACCTTATTTCACAGAAGTTTTATGTTATTGCTAATATCACGTTTTTTGAGGAGATTCCTTACTACCACAAGCAGGGGGAATAATTCACTTCTTTCCACCCTCAAGAGGTTCCTCTTCTTATGCCATCTGAGCCACCACAGCCCACTGAGCCACCTATATCTAGAACCAGTTAGCCTGATCATGATCTTTTCCTGTTTCATCCAAAGATCCTTGATACACTTTCAGCGCAGGTCTCTGGATGTACCTCAGGTGGGGGAACCATTGTCTACCATTTCTACTCAGTCTCCACCGGTTGCTGATAATTTACCTGAGTACCAGGTACCTACTGCTACTGAGAGTACTACCCTGGATCTTCCTATTGCACAAAGGCTCCAAGGTCTTGTGTTAAATACTCTGTATTATTGTTTATGTCATTTGACAGTTTGCCTATAACTGGACGACAATTTCCCCTGGCTATTAATAGTCTACAGGTACTACGGGACCATCAGGAGGCCTTCTAAGATCTATCTTGGACCTTGGCTATGAAGAGATGGTAACTTTGCTGTCTCGGGCATGTAGGAGCTAGTTGATCTACCCCTAAGACCTACAGTTGTGGGGTGTAAATGGGTCTTCACCCTCAAATGTCGTCCAGATGGTACTGTGGAAAGATACAAAGCACGCCTGGTTACCAAAGGCTACACTCAGACCTATGGGGTTAACTACTTTGAGACGTTTTCCCCAATGACTCGTCTAATTCTATCATAATATTACTCTCCCTTGTAGTTAACAAGAGCTGGATTGTTCATCAGCTAAATATAAAAAATGCCTTTCTTTACGGAGACTTCGAAGAGGAAGTTTACATGTAACCAGTAGGTTTTTCCACTAGGGGGGAGTGTCAAAAAGTATGCAGGCTGAAGAAAGCTATTTATGGGATGAAGCAGAGTCCTAGAGCCTAGTTTGAGAGGTTTAGCAAGGTAGTCCAGGAGCATGGCTTTGCTAGATCCTCTGCTGATCATTCTGTGTTTACACTACATAGGAAGACATGCTCTGTTATACTCATTATTTATGCTGATGATATACTACTGACTGGTAGTGATAGGAAAGGGATAGAAGAAACAAAAGTGCTGCTACAATCACAGTTTGTGACCGAGGATCTAGATTTCAACTATTTCCTTGGCATTGAGGTGCAACACACTAAAAGACTTGCACTGAGACTATGTTCTTGACATGTTGAGAGACATTGGTATGTTGGGATGCAAACCAACATATGTGCCTATGGATGCATCCTTGCCTCTTGCTGATGGTGATAGCTCCCTACTATAGGACATCACTAGATATCGTGCCATGGTGGGTAAGCTATTGTATCTGACAGTTACTCAACTTGACATTCCCTTTGCAATTGGGAGGTTGAGCCAGTTCATGCAGTCACCTAGAGAAGTCCACTGGGATGGAGGTTGCCAGATTTTCAGGTACTTGAAAACTGCACCTAGGAAAGGACTTTATCCAAAAAACAATGCAAAATTGGATGTGTGTGGCTATTCAGATGCAGACTATGCTAGAGCACGAGGATAGAAGGTCCACTGTAGGTTTTTGCACTTTTGTTGGGGGGGAATCTAGTTACGTGGAGAAGCAAGAAGTAGACTACTTGTGAGCTACTCTGGGTTCGATCCATCTTAAAGGACTTTGGAGTACAGGTTACTGGTCCTATTCCTATGCACTGCGACAACAAGGTTGCTACTTTTATTGCAAATAATTCTGTCTTCCATGAAAGAATTAAACACATTGAAGTTGATTGTCACTTTATTAGGGAGGCTATTGCTGCAAGGAAGATTTATACACCCTACATTTGTACTGAAGACCAACTTGCAAACATCTTCACTCAAGCACTCTCCAAGAAATGACTACACAATCATTGTTTCAAGCTGAGCATGTTCAATGCTTATGCTTCAGCTTGAGGGGGCATGTCGAGTTGTAGTTTGGTCTATATTTCTGTTTTGTTATGTAAAGGATGTTCATGTACTTTTCTCTTTTGGGGCCTCTCTATATAGAGGCCCTCAGGGTCTTCAGAAATAACCATTACATTTCAACGTTAACATTATCCCTAGAAAGTATTGTAATGGACCTAAATCTTTCTTTACAAACTGACTGGCCAGTCGCTCCTTAATCTATGCTATACCATCTATGTCATCCTAGGTGACAAGTCATCCACATAAACTAGAAATGCCACCACACCTTTCTCTGTCTTCCTGACAAACAGGGAATGATTTGCTGAAGATCTCTAAAAGTCATCAGACTCCACCTGGGACAATTTTTGGAACCATATGCGTAGACTCTGCTTGAGTCCATAGATTGCCTTCCTTAGCCTACATACACACTCCCTCTGTCGCATATCCAGGAGGCTGCTGCATGTACACTTCCTCCTATAAATCACCATATAGAAAAGCATTTTTTATGTCGAGCTGATGCAATTGCCAATCATAATGTGTTACCACAGAAACCAAGATCCTCACAGTCGATAACCACGCGACAGGAAAGAAGGTATCAAAGAAATCCACCCCATAGGTTTGGGTAAACCCCTTTGCCACCTACCATGCTTTGTATCTAACAATAGTCTCATCTAGATAAAACTTGAGTACAAATATCCATCTGCGCCCACAAGACTAGGGGTGGGCATTTGATCGGTTTGGGTGGATTCAGGTTATTCAGTTCGAGTAGGGTTGACAAAATGGTCACCCATGACCCAATCTAATTAGATTGGGTTTGGGTCGCTTCGGGTCGGGTGAAACTCAAATTTTGCACATGTTTGTTAACAAAAAAGGACTTCAAAAAAAATGCTTTGCAACATATGAGTGACTAAACGCTTCATCCATCTTATGAAAAGTTAAATACCATTTATGATTGCAAAAAGAAAGCTTCTAAAAAAAAAAGGTTAATATCATTTATAAATCAATTCACCTATGCATTTGAATTTGGGTTGGGTGGGTGGGTGTAAGTCATGTGACCTGCGGGTCATCCAATTCAATAGTTTAGGTTCTTTGAGTGGTTTAGGTTGCATATGCTAAACCCATCAACCAACCCAAAATCCATATAAATTTTACGATTTTGGTCTCAACTCGACCCATAACCCAAATAACCCAAACCAAATAATCCATTTACAATGGTTTGGGAGGATTATTTGAGTTGACCCGAACAACGCCCACCCCTACACAAGACTAGCCCTTGACAGAAGCGGTGCAAGCACCCATGTGCCTCTACTCTAAAGTGCAGCCATCTCCTCCACCAAGGCTTGGCACCACTTTAGATGAAGCATGGCTTCGTGGCAAGAAGCAGTCACAGTAGTAGAGACAAGGGCTCTAGTAAAGCCAAAAAAGGTTGTCCCAAGGTCAACCGTCTGTAGGTATCCAGCCACATGTTACCTGGCACACAATCTATGAGCCTTCCGAATGGCAATCGAAAGGTCACTATCCACCTGAGCATCATCATCTATAACCTCATCTGTCCCTGCATCATCACTAAACACCAAAGCATCAGTGGCTTAAGATTGTGTGCTCACCTGATGTGGGATGGAGACGTCGAAGGAGGGGGCATCTAGAATGTAGTATGTGGCTTCTGATAGGTAATAATAGGATCATTAAATCGGCCCTTCTCACAAGCAGGTGAAGTAAAATGCTCATCCACAGGTATCGTACCAAAAGGAATTGGTGGAATAGGCATAAGAGCCACATCAGTCATAGGAAACAAATCACTACTAATAGTAGAGAAATATGGTATAAACTCATGGAATGTCACATCAATAGAAACATAATGGTGGAAATTAAGTGTATCAAAACATCTGTATCCCTTTTGGGTTCTAGAATAACCCAAGAAAACACACTTGACATCCTGTAGTGCCAGTTTGTCCCATCCTAGACTCAAATCATGGATAAATGCAACATACCCAAAAATACAAGGGATGACAAAAAATAAAGGACGACCAGGATATAGAACCTGTCATGGAATCTACTCGTGAATAGCAGAGTTCGGCATCCTATTAATCAAAAAATGGGTTGTAAGTACAACATCCCCCAATATAAGGCAGGCACAGAATGGTGGATAAGCAGGGTGCGTGCAACATCAAGAAAATGTCAATACTTCCTCTCAACAACTCCATTTAGTTAAGAGGTATGAGCACAAGTGGTTTGGTGTACAATCCCATTATTACAAAAAAAACTGCAATAAACGAGAAGTATGAAATTCCAAAGCATTGTCAGATCGAAACATTTTATTATTTCCATAAAAAAACTTTCAATAATAGTTCCAACATCAGATTTATTTTTCATCAAGAATAATCACGTAACACGAGAGAAATCGATAAGAACAAGGAAATAGAGATGTCCAAGATGGTCAGGAACCCGACTTGGACCCTACACATCCATATGAACTAGATCAAACATGGCAAATGACCCAATATGTGCAGAAACAGGAAAACTGGCATGATGGTATTTGCCAAGCTGGTAAGTGTTGCAGGGGATGGTGGTGTTGGTAGGTATGTGGGGTAGTATTGATTTAAGTCTCTCCACAACAAGGTGGCCAAGGCGAAGATGCCACTTGATGGGAGATCCAATGGCCAAAGTAGTCTCCTCTTGACACACAGAAGCAGCAGTAGCAGTCAGAGAACTACTTAAATGGTACACCCCTCCATCCTCACGCCCTCCACCAATTGTCATCCTCGTACGCCGGCCCTGCAAGACACAAGAGCGCACATACAAAATGGCTCTGCAATTAAGTTCCCTGGTAAAAGAGTTAATAGAAAGTAGATTAATCGAAAAATTAGGAACACAAAGAACATTTTGCAACTGTAAGCTAGAGGAAAGGGACACTTCCCCCTTTCCAGCAACCAATGATAGTCGATCATTTGCCACCTACACTATCATGCCTGGAGGGATAGACCTCAAGTCTACGAACGCATTTGAAGTATCACATAGGTGCCTAGAAGCTTTGGAATCCATCAACCAGTCTCCTGTACTAAGTGCAGACAGTGAATAGGCATCTACTATACCTGACGAGGACGCAACTGTAGCTGTCCCTGGAAGGGTAGGTTGAGATAACTGAGTAAACTTCTGAAGTAGCTCCTCAAACGCAACCCTGACACTATATCAATTGTAGTAGTTTCTGTCACCTGATGAGCAATAACAGGCTTCCCATGTTTCTGGCAGCACATATCCTCATCGTGACCCAATTAGCTACAATAAGTGCACGAGGCTTGCAACCTCTTGAATCTCATCTACGACCACGACCACAGGTGGAAGCATCTCCTCTCCAGGGACCATGAGAGGGAACCGGTGCAGTAGACCAACAGCCTGAGTAATGGTCACGGTAATTCGGCTAAGTCTACTATGCGTCTCCTCTAATATAGGAAGCTTGGTCAGTCAAAATCTGGTCTCATGCAACAGCATATTTTGTCCCAAAGCCAAATAGAAACAAAGAAACTACAAGCTCACTCTTGAAGGCACACCAAGAGAAGCATGTGCAACCAAGTCTATAGGAGTTATGTCTCTCCAATAACACCTTGACCTGAGAGTAATATTGGGCTAGTGTCTTCCCCTCCTAGCATAAATGGAAGAGCTCATGGTAGATCTAGAAAACTCAAGCAGAATTATTCTCATGAGAATATGCCTTATTGAGAGAAATCTCGCATCTATTTCGCAGTTGGATAGTACATAATCTCGACTTAAATCTTGGGTATCATGGAGTTCATTATCCAGGCAAAGACCATCACATTATCTCTATCCCATGAGGCATTAGCTCCTGTTTTCTCGGCATGTTCAGGCTGACTCAAAATATGCTCCTTCCCATGACCCCTAACAGTCATCAAGAACATCTAGGATCACTGTAGATAATTAGTCTCATCCAATTTGATCATCATGCCAAAGAACGAACTCTTATAGCTCCCGGTGTCTGTAGAAGTGTCTGCTGTGACCTCGGACAAATTGGAATTGATGGAAGAACTGGATGATGCCACATTGCAATCCCCTGTCACCCGCTAGATGAAAATAGAGCCCACTATAGCAATAATCAAACTAGAAATCATACAAACATGATCTAAAATTCATTTTTTAGATCATGACCACAACTTGAATGGCATAGTAACCCTCCTCTAGACGTGATCTAGCAAGAATGGGTCACCTCTTTCTGTTGAGACCCCACAAGGAGGTCAAACGAAGTGAAGGGTGCACGTAAGCACCCCTGCCGGATAGCAGCAAGGGGGTGGTGACGGTGTAGCGCCTGCAGCGGCAACCAATATTAGTTGCAACACCGATTAGGCAACGTTGCAGCAATCAGAGTGGCTGCCATAGCACTGGAGACAGCACCACCATCGGCTGTTACGTAGCAAAAGTATCGACCCCCGCCTGCTCTTCTCTCCGCCAGGTGGGTGGCGATGGTGCTGTGGAGAGGCGATGGCGGTGGGAGGCTTTGCTACGGCAACTAGGGTTAGGGTGGAAAGGTTGGAGGCTTATTTCGATGGGGTATCTAAGGCACAGTCTACGATCGCTATAATGCTAAGCGGAAAGAAATAAAAGACTTATTTTATTATCAGTCTTATCTCTCTTTATATAGATAGAAAAAATGGGCAAATAGCATTCAACCCCAATGACAAAAAATAGGTGTACAACACACCCTTACAAATAAATGTAAAAACAAATAAAACATCTATTTTTTCAAAATCATTATTCTAAGTCACCATAAATAGAACTAGTGAATAGCTATGGTACATTTCTAAAGTAAACTTCAAGAAACTAAATTAATTAGTTCTTTATTCACAGATACAATTGACCACCATTCCCTTTTACTCATCATTGGCCACCATGTCCCCAACGAATCAAGCATTAAGTGTTGTTAGAGTCCATGGAATAAAAAATGATTTAAATGCCGGTGGCATGGCATGCCATTGAAATTGCAATTTTTGAAGATATGACATGTCGACATCTCAAGTTGAAACACCGGTGTTTCACTGGCATGCGAACAAAATCGGCATGTCGCTGGTACACTCGGCATAGCAGTGGCATGATGCTACTCCTGTTATTGTTGCTCCTATTGTAGCTCTGCTGCTACTACTTCACATGTTATGTATCGATATATTATATATGAAGTAAAAGACATGATTTAAGAATTAAATGGAAATATTTATCCATTGAAATAGTTATTTTTAAAATTCTAATCATTTTGACTACTGTCATTTTTGTTTGCATGTTGGCAAAATGCGCATTTGAAAATTTATTGAAACGACATTAAAATCAGCATTTCGAACCTTAGGAATAAAGTCACGTGGTAGCAGTCCGTAGGTCCCATGTTAGGCACTTGTGTGCGTGCGTGAGTCTATGTCTGCATTGATCTTGGCTTGCAAGCCAAGTCTATTTTATGCCATATATGGCAAGTTATTATTTGATTGGTTGCTAGAGTTCAAATTAGAATTGAGTCAATTTAGGAATAGTTAATTTGATTTGATTTTGTTTAAGGAAATAGGATTGGCAAATTCTAGATTAATTGGGATTGCAATTGGGATTGGATCTCTTTAAATAGAGACCAAATCCCCTTATTTTCTTTTGATTTCCAATAATAATATTTTCAACTCCAAGAACTCTCCTCTCTTCCTCTTCACGCCACCTCCCTCTCTCTCTCCTCTCCATGTGCACCACCTTGAAGGAGAAGGCTCCATAATTCTTCATGTGGTATCAAAGCGGGTCCTTTTAGCCCATTGATCTCATGCATGTGGAAGAGAGATCTCTCTCCACGTACTCTCTCTATGCATGGAAACATGGAAATATGACAAAGGTGAAGAGCCAAGCCAAGATCAAGTTTAAGTTCGACGCACGTAAACTTTTCACAAGCGCGGGAAAGCCAAGTAGAGAATTTGGCTTTGAGGCATACAAGAAGAGGCACAGAGACCTCAAAGTCCAAGTTCAAGGGGCACGTGAATCTCTTACGCACCATTAAGTGCCAAGCTATAGCACTTGACTCTTGGGCATACAAGAAAAGGCATACAAACCACCACAAGTTGCAATTATGGTTGATGTAGAGGCCTTAATCACCACAAAGATGAAGGTACTTGTCCAAGGCGCAACCATCAAATTGATAGGCATGTCCAACTACATCTTATGGGCAAAAGCCTTCAAGATCTTTGTTGGTGAACAGGACAAACTCCATGTTATCTTCATGACAACACCTGAAAATCGCGAGGGAATAAAGGCGAAGAAGTGGGAGGAAAATTATCATGTAATGAATTGGCTTATGAACTCCATTGACCCTTCTTTTACAACCAATTTGTTGTACAAAAACATGAGCAAGGACATGTGGGACTCGCTTGAGAAGAGATTTTCCAAGAAGGAAAGCTGTGCCAGACTCGCTAACATCTATTGGCACATCTAGAACTCGAGTCAAGGGGAGCTTCCTCTTGACAAGCACTTCTTGAAGATGGAGAGTCTCTTTGAAGAGCTTAGCATCTACGGAACTAGCTTGTCATGACAAACAAACCAAGTTATGTGCACATTGGTAAGCGCGCAAGTTTCTCGGGGGTCTCCACCCTGGATATAAGGTTGCATGTGACCAGATCCTCACCATCGAAGAGGATCTCGACCTCAAGACTATCTATAGTTGTCTCAAGAAACTCGAGGTCATAGATCCAGGAAGTTCTACCCCAATTATGCTAGATACGATTACTCTAACCACTACTGAGAGTGGCTTGGATGTGGAAGAGGTAGTGGTCGTGGCTTTGGAAGGGTTTACCTTCCTTGCTAACACTACAGTTGAACCAATCATCCCTATGAGAGATGCTAGGACAAGTATGGAAGGCCTTCATGTGATTACATGTCTACTCCATGTCCACGAGAGCCCTCATTTACATTTGCAGATTTAGAGAAGCTCTGGACATTACTAAAAGAAGAAAAGAAGATGACTACAGTCATAACGACTCTTGAGGTTGCCAAAGAAGCAAGGACTACTGAGGTTGCAAAAGGACTCATAGTTGCACCAAAAGATGCATTTAATGAAGATCCAGGAGCATACATTGATGCGGATGATGAAAAAGAGTGGTGGGGCATTTAGCCTCACAAAAGTTCAAGACTATGCAAATCTTCACCCTCTCCAACATTTGACTTGAGGGGGCGTGTTAGAGTCCATGGAATAAAGCCACGAGCTAGTGTCACATGGCAACGTATGAGGCCCATGTTGAGCACGTATAAGCATGCGTGAGTCATGTGTGTGCATGGGGTTTAGCTTGCAAGCCAAGTCTATTTTGTGGCACATGGCAAGTAATTTTTTGATTGGTTGTTAGAGCCCAATCTGGTGTTCTCTGTGATAAGAGGGTCCCTTTAAAAGTTAAAGGAAAGTACTATCGAATTGTGGTAAGACCAACCATGTTGTATGGTTCTGAATGTTGGACTATCAACTATAGGCATGTGCAAAAGATGTCTGTGACAGAAATAAAGGTATTAAGATGGATGTGTGGTCATACAAGAAATGATCATATTTCAAATGAGATTATTCGAGAAAAGATTAGGGTAGCACCAATAGAGAATAAAATGAGAGAGACACACCTAAGATGGTTTGAACATTTGCAAAAAAGGCCACTAGATGCTCCAGTCAAGAGATATGAGAAGTTGGAGGCTAAATCTGCTAAGAGGGAGCGAGGAAGACTAAACAAGTGTTGGAAGGAAACTATTAAGTATAACATCAATTACTTTAATTTAAGTCATGAAATGGCTCAAAATCGATTTGTGTGGAGGCAAAGAATCCACATAGCCGGCCCCACTTAGTATGGGAAAGGGCTTGGTTGTTTTTTTTATTTTTGAAAAGTGAGAGGGTAGTTATCCAAATGATAACCACCCATGATCATTTCATTCCACCAGAAAGAATTATATCAAAATTACAGTTGAGATCTCCAGAACTCCACCTGGGACAAAATGGAAAAAGAAAAATTTTCAACATAGGGCCTCTCCAACCTAAAAAGCACCACATTCCTGCCCAGCTAAACACCCCATAGCACAGCCAAAATCTTAGCTCGATCCTTCTTGGATCTAAAGGAGATATGACCCTCTTGAGCATTCCCCCTATGGAAAGATGACCAAAAGCTAACCACATCCTGATGTACAATCCAGTCGATCCCCATCCTCTGCCACACCTACTCTACAAAGGGGCACTGGAAGAAGAGGTGTTGGATGTCCTCTTCCATTCCACAAAAAGGATAGCTCACGTCATCCATTTGAGCTCACCTCGCTCTCCACGTCTTCATCATGATCCTCCCCTTCCTCACCAACCACTCGAAAATCTTCACCTTCAACAGACACCGCCTCCCAGAAGAGCCTGCAGTCTCTCAAAAGATCTACGTCTGTGTTGGCCACGCCACCACTCAATCTGTGGAAGACCTTCGCCACTAAGAAATCACCTTCTTACCAGGAGTATGTGACACCACCCTCCTCTGGCTCCCATCCTTTCAACTCCTGCATCAACCTCTGGAAATTCTCACATCTCTGATTAGATAGGCCCCCTCGAAAGACTGGACACCAAGCCCTAGACCAACAATCTCCCACCGAGATCGACGGGTCAACCACACTCCCAAAGAGATGAGGATATCTGTCGCTGAGGGAAAGGCCAACCCCCTACCAATCATCCACAACCAGAACCGGAAAACATCTCCCTCACCCAGTGTAGGATAAAAGAATGCTCGTACCTTCCTTGCCACCGCTGCCAGCCCCTTGAGAAAGAAAGATGTCCTTGAAGGTGACTCTAAAGGCTCCCAAGAGATAAAGGACCCATAACTCATGACGTCACCAAACAACCCCTGTTCATAGCCCATGAGTCTGACAATCCACTTCGTGAGGAGGCTAACATTCACTTTTTCCACATCCGTAACTCCCAGGCCCCCCTCCTGCACCGGCCTACAAACCTCCTCCCAAGCCACCAGCCTCGCCACTCTTCCTATCGCCCCCACATTAGACCAGAAAAGGTCACGCATCAGCCCAGAGATCTTCTCTACCTGTTTCGGCATCCTAAAAACAGATAGCAAATATAATGGAATGGATGCCAAAACAGCCTTCACCAGAACAAGCCTCCTACCTCTAGACAACAGTCTAGCCGACCACCCTACTAATCTTTTCTCCATTCTCTCCAGCAAAGGAAGACAATCTCGCAATCTAAGCCTACTATCCGACAAAGGAAGGCCCAAATAAACTAGTGGCAAAGATCCCACTTCCGTCCCAAGAACACCCAACTACTCCACCTCTTCGGCCACCATGTTTATCAGGACAAATGTCGATTTCTGGTAGTTTATTTGCAGTCCAAACGCTGTGCTAAAGAGCTCCAGGATGATTCTCATCCTCCTAGCCTCCAATCTCGCTCCTTTAACCAGAAAGAGTGTATCATCAGCATACTGCAAGATTGCCATCTGGTCACTCTCTCCAATCCGGAAGCCACTAATCAGACCTCTATCACATGCCCTACGAGTCACCCTCGCCAAGGTATCCGCCACCAGTACAAATAGCATAAGAGCTAGAAGGCACCCCTGTCTGACTCCTCTCCTAGGTTGCACCCAACTTCCCGCCGGGTTCCCATTACTCAAGATCGAGAAAGATGTCATGCATCTCTTCATCAAGCCAATCCACATTGTAGGGAAGCCTCTCCTCAGTAAGGATGCCCATAGGAACTCCCACTGCACTGAGTCATACGCCTTGTTAAGATCTACCTTCCATAGAAATGCTTGTTTCTTCTCCCTCTTCCAAGCAGCCAAAACCTCCATAGCGATGACAAACCCGTCCATATTCCCCTACCCAGTACGAAGGCCATTTGTACAGGGGATATTGAGTCACCGAGGACATCTCTGAGTCTGTTTGCTAGGACCTTGGCAATAATAAGGTGGACAGCATTGGAAAGCACAATTGGACAAAAATCCTGAATCTCCTCTGCACCTTTTTTAGGCAACAAGAACATATAAAATCTATTCAGCTTGTCAAACCCCCTGTTTCCTGTCGCAAACTCCTCCAACATCTCCATCACATCCGCTTCCACCAAAGACCAGAATTCCCTAATGAAGAAGACAGGGAAACCGTCCGACCTAGGGCATCCCTTTGCATTCAACCCCCAAACCGCCTGCCTCACCTCGTCTTCCAAGAAACCGGTCGTAAGCCTCTACACTTGAGCATCAATAACACATCGTATATCCTCCCCCTCCATCGCCAACAACCTCTGTTGCATCTGCCAGTGAACTCTCTGAAGTAGTTTGCCGCGGCTTTGCCTACCCCCTGAAAATTCCACCCCATGAATCAACAGCCTCTCTATCCAGTTCCTCCTCCTAGCTGAAGCCACTTGGTGGAAGAACCTGGTTTTAGAGTTACCCTCCTTGAGCCACTTCTGCCTCAACCTCGTCTTCCATTCCACCTCAGTTGTTTTGTCCTGCACCATACGTGACATCTTCATCCTGACCTCCCTATCCTCAACCGAGATAAGGGCCTGATCCTCCTGCCTATCTATTCTGGTGATTTCCGTCAAAGCCTCTTCCTTTCTGCCCCTCCTGACTGCTCGGATTTCTTTCTTATATGTTTTAAGATGGTCCTGCAACATAGATAACTTCTTTGCTAGACAAATCGCAGCTAATTCCTCTACCACAAAAGAGCTCCATCTCTCCACCATACCCCGAAAACCCTCCTTGAGCAGCTAAGATCTATCAGACTTGAAGTAAGTGCCAAAAAGCACTCCCTCAGTAGGTCGCCACATCAAGGGTGTATGGTCAGAGAAAGGTCTCTACAAAGGGGACACCTCCACCATGGGGAAGGCCTCTGTCATCTCCACGTTGAACAGAAATCTGTCAATCTTGGACATCTGACCACAATTGTTCCTCTAGGTGTATGCACAGGATGTCGAGCACAAGTCTATAAGGCTATGCATGGCTACCAACTCAACAAACTCATTGGAACTAGGGTCCTGTCTCCCCCACCCCCCGGTCTGTCCTCCAACCGCAGAGTAATGTTGAAGTCTCCTCTAATCAACCAAGGACACCCATGGCAACCCGCTGCCATTGTCGAGAGCTCCTCCCACATCACCCCTCTTGCCTGCGTCTTTGACGGTCCATAGACCCCCGTGATCACCATCCTGGCACCACCCGTCTTCTGTATCAACCTCACTGAGATGACATGTTAACCCTTAAAGCTGCCATCCAAGGAGAATACATCTTCCCGCCACCCCAGTATCTGCCCCCCAGAGCGACCAGCTGCTCCAACATAACAACCTTCCATCCACGAGCCTCCAATCTCCCTCCATGTTCTAGCATCACAATCAGCGAGCTTCGACTCCTGCAGCAACATAACATCCACTTTCCACAAGCGAATGTAGTGCCCTAGTGCCGTCCTCGACGGGTCATTGAGACCTCGCACGTTCCACATAAGTACACCATTCATGAGGAACAGGTGGATGTCTCCCTTGTCTTCAAGCGGAAGCCACATGTTTCCACGGTTCGAAGAGCCTCCTCATTATCAAGGTCCAGGTTTGCTCTCTAATAGCTGTGAAAGCTACCGCGGCCATCCACCACTACCCTCTATCCCCGATATGAACCTCGATATCTCCACTTCCGCTTGCATCGAAGAGCTCCTCCCTGGCCACCATCCACTACAAGCAGCCTCCACCCTAACGGAGGGATGACCACGCGATCGCCCGCTGTCAGGGGTACACCTTCTACATGGCGTCGTAGCAAGCCACCAGCACAACATAGATCCGACGCCACCACCTCCGCCCCTAGGCCCCTAGTCCCCTTCTCCCCCATCGAGGGGGAGTTGGTGGAGACTTCCTCTTCCGCACCCAGCATAGAACAACGTTGAGCTCCTTCTCAGGTGGCAACATCCTCCATCACAGCGAGAAGGACCGGCGCAGCCTTCTCAGTCTACTCCGTTTGCGTTGTCGAGGGAGGGGCAATGCCACGTGCCCCCAAAGCGGTCTTCATTAGACCTGGGTCTTGGTCCTCCGCGTTGTCCGAACCATCATCACCATTCGAATCCGGAGCAGATCCAACCCGCTCGCTTGATATCTCAAAAGGGGGGTCGGTAGTAGCCCCTCTTTGAGAATCTTCGGTCCCGACCGCTAGTTATCACCGCGCGCCAAAATTGCCTCCCTCTCCTTCAATCGCATCGCAATCAGTGTCTCCTCCGCTTCTAGACGCATCGTCTCCTCCGAGGCAGCCGCATTCACCGACTGTTCCTCGATCAGCGGAACCGTCTCCACGTTAGCCTCATGACGCTTGGGTTCCTGAGCAAGCACGAAACCCTAGACCGAGTATGCAGCGGCTCCGCCACTGCACCGTCTGAGCTCACTACTCCTCCGGCCACCTCCGCATACGAGGCAATCCTCCCGGAGGCCCTCTTGCGAGAGTAAGAGACCACCCACAGATGTCCTCCATGGCGAAGAATCACTTTCTCCATCACCATCGTCCCCAACTTCAACTCCACTGCCTTAAGTGGTCCAGCTGAGAGACTGGTTCCCCGACATCAACGTAGGCGCACGAACGAGGACACCACCGCCCGGAGGACCTCCACCGTTCGAAGCCACCACGGTATCCCCTCGACCACCAATACCACCGGTACTCTCTCCGTGCTCCATCATGGACGAATGTCTTTCGCCAAGCCACCGTACCCAACCTCAACCAGTAGATCGCAAAGCAAATGTCCATCTTCGTCAGAGATAGGCCTACCACAAGGACCCCCCTGTCACCCAAGGGAAGCACCTTCACAGCAGACCCCTTTGGTTTGACGTAGAGGGCCTCCATTACCTCGGAGATCCGTAGTTGGCCCGAAGTCAGCTCACCCACAAGACCACCACCTACCAAGCTACGGAGGGTGGCTGCATCTGCCGACCAAGGAGCCTGCACCTCCGCCAAAGGCACCACCACCAATGGTGGTGGCGGAGTGCATCCCTCACCCGGACCTCGTGCATCGCTCCGCCATCCAAAACCACCACACTGTGCCCGCCGATGACCAAGGCCCCCACATCCCTAGCATCGCACAGGCTTTTGGCAGTCCCTCGCCCAGTGGCCAGCCCCTAAGCACTTGAAGCAGCGGTGAGCACCAACCCTCCTCAGATCTACTACAGCGCGAGCCTCCGCCTCACCACCGACCCTCCCCCGATCTGCCGAAGTGCGGTCCTCTACCTTCCTCTTCCTCTGCTCGACCACCCTCCATTCTCCGGGGTCTTCACCCTGGCCGTCCCGCAGACGACAAAGTCTCTCTCTTCCCCCCACCTCCCTCCCTCTCTCTCTAAGCCTCTCTCTTGCTCTCGCTCTTCCTCTCTCCCGCTCCATCTCCCCTTGTTACTGTTGTTGTTTTTAGAGCCCAAATTAGGATTGAGTCAATTTAGGAATAGGTGATTTGATTTGATTTTGTTTCAGGAAATAGGATTGGGCCATATTTAGTCCGACATCGTATATTGGGTTCGTGTGTTGAGTGATGCCTATAAATAGGTTGATTGTACCTCCATTTACTCTTTGAGAATACAAAGAAGTACTCCCATATAGGCACTTCTCCCACGATTTTTTCCCTACTCTTCGTGAGTGGTGCTTCCACATAAATCAAGGCATTCATATCGTAATACTCTTGATATTTATGTTGTCCATTTTATTCCACTTATTTTGTATTTCAACATGGTATCAAAGCAAGTCAATTTGTGAGAATTTTTTAGGGAGTTTATCATTATCATTTTTGTCTTGTTTTTGGAGTTCATTGTAATGAGGGCTTCAATGCGGAATCAATGGTGAACTAGCCGGTGGAGATCTCACGATTGAGATCATATGCTCTTATTGCCAAGTTCAACAAACCCTATGAAAGTGACGAAGTCGAAGATAAAGATAACAATCATCGCAGCGGTGCGAGGTAGCAGCAATAGAGCAAAAGCCAAAGGAAGAAGCACGCAATGCGCCTCTAAACATTGTTAGCAGGACAACAATGTCGTGGTGACGAAATCAAAGTCGATCACGAGAGAAACTCGTGCCAAGGACAACAATGGCTAAGCTACAGAAGGTGAGGTCGCGAGGATGGCACCCAATCACAAGATCAGCAACAACAGCGAGATGGATGCGATGAATACGTGCTGGCATGGTCTTTGTGTGAGATCGCAAAAGATATCATTCGACGTGAATGCAAAGGAGAAGAGGCTTCGTGTAAGATCGCACGAAGGTGAAGAAGCTAACGAAGGAGGCACTGTAGAAGAATCGATGTCGATCGAGGTAGCGAAATCCATAGCAGCAGCAAAAGAAGACAAGATCACGTGAGATCACAGCATGAAATTGAGTCAGTGGTGAGCGTTGTGGCATCAATTGCATGGGATCTCATGCAAGGTTGGCGACAGCAGAGATGTTAGCAAAGAAGAAGGCAACGATCTCGGGCAAAGGTCTCACGAGAAGCATAGTAGCGAAGAAGTCAAAGGAGATTACAGGCGTGATTGTGCATTCTTTTGAACCTCACAAGAGATATTTTGGTATTTTCTATCTGTCCCTTGTGTTTTTTGTTATACCCATTGGGAATGTACTTAGCTTTGCAAAAGAAGAAAAAGGGATAGGAAGGACAGAAGAGGACAACAGTAGGAGGAAAACAAGGGGGTGCAGAAATGAAAATAAACTTATGCATATGGAGAATTGCAAGTATTCAATGAACTTATTGTAAGTTATATATGCAATATTATAATTGTTGAATTGACTTGTTACCAATTGCAAGTTGTATAAAAGGGAATAACATTTTTTTTCTAAAATAGAAAAAAAGAAGTGAATAAAGTTGAACTTACCCCTTACATGTGTTAGAAACTAATCCATTATGAGTTATATATGAAATAAAACAAGTTGAAGAAGCTCATTACACATGTTAAATAATGTAATAGATTAAAGGTGGAAAATATGTGTTTAACATTGTGATTGAACTTGACATAGTAGCATATTGAGTTAGGATCATATGAGAGGGAGAGGAGAGAGGAGAAAGTGCACTAAGTAGGGATCAAATGAAAAAGACACCGAGTCATGGCTGTGACCACTCTGATGTTGGCCTCATCGAGGAGCTCGATAGCAACGGTGATCAGTAGCATGTTGTCCAACATCACCAATACTATCATCCTCACCCGTAAATACAATGCTTCTAGTGCCTTAGCATTTAGATGGCCTTGCACTACCTTTTGAAGGTTATTTTTGGTTTTGTCATGGTATTAACCACTTGGTCTTTTTGTGCTCAACATTAGGCGATGCTAAGAAGATGAAGGACCATGCTCGATGCTCAGTCAAGGAAAAAGGTCACCCTTAACACCTCATGAAGGCAATCCTTAGTGGTGTTGTGCACGATCATCCATTAGGAAGGGCAACAACTTTCATCAAGCTAGTTCGCTTATTGGAGTTTGTAGTTGATTGCTCATCATGTAAGATCTCTCATGAAGGCATCTCCCCTATCTTTATTACAAGTCACCATGCTTTGATCTACCTGCTAGCAAGGACCATCTCTTATCCCTTTGGCAAAGGCTATCTCTTATAAGTCAAAGAATCAGTGATTCTCATCTCTACAATTTATTGGAGAAGTAGCTTGCATATGCTATTGTTTGGTCTCACCTTTTCCACTAGAGTATTAGCATTTTCCTTCAACAAGGGGCACGATCATCTTTGATGAGGAAAAATGAACTGCCATTGGATGTGAACCAAAAGGTTGAGGGTCAATAATTGTTGGCTCAATCATGTATGGCCCTTTTCAGCATTGTAACTCTGCAAATAGATGCCCCACCCCCTAACCCCTCCATCACCACTACTAGATCCCCTGTAATTAAACTTAGGATCTAATTGTTCACTTCTTGGATACAAATCCACAATTGGAATAGGGATTCTTTCGCTAAACTTTTATTCTCAAGAAGCCTCGCCCTCCTTGATTCTACTCCCTTCTGCTAACCAACCATCGTAGGGGCTTCTCAGGTTGTAATGATTGCCTTTTGCCCCTTCTTATAACCCATTCCTACCTCTTCTTCCTTCGCAACCAACGATGATGAGAAGATAGTGTTGGCTTTTGTGTGTCTTGAGCGAGCATTCCGAATGTTGTAATATGATTACATTTTCATCTAAATAAAAGAATTTGATTGATTTCTGGTAAATGAATTGGGTCTCTTACTATGAATAGGATGATGTACTTAGCCAGATCGAATAAACCTGATATGTGATGATTTAGAGATTTAAATGATTTAGATGATCCAATAGTATATCAAGAAATCATCTATTCGATCATATGGTTCCTAAAGCTTCATTATTGGAGTGATGAAACCAATAATGATTTTATGGTTTCCTACTTGATGGACAAATCAATTGTAATTTAAAGAGTTAAATTGTACTTAATTTAGTGTTTAATTGCATCTAATATGATTCTATAGAAAATCCAAGTGTTGGGTTGCAATTAATTTAAGTTTGGATACTAAATCCAAACATCCTATAAGTTTTTTTTTTTTTGAAAAGGTTAAACATACCATAAGTTGTTTTGGGCTTATCTTGCAATTATCAAGTACTGTTTGATCCCTTCCCTTGGAAAAAGAATCAAGGGATGCCATCAAATTAGGTTTAGCCTTGGGATTCCTACAAATACCTACCAAGTACAAACCTTAAAACTCTATGAAATCATGATTCCCACCATCCTTGAGAGGCCTACAGCCGCCAGGAGGATTTGGGATTCAATCCCATTGTAGCAGGTCATCAAATACTCTTATTGTACGTCCACTCAACCACTGGCTAGCCGTCCAACTACTTCATTAGACAACCTGCTTGTAAAGGGCATCTCCATCAAGGATGCAGCCTTTACAAATCGGTCAACCAACAATTACTGTCGCTTGTCCGGTTACTACTGCAGTGAGTTTTCTTGGCCCTTTTGAAGGTCCACTTGGCATGCACTCAAGGTACGGAAGCAAGGAGTCGCTTTAGGTTCATGAAGAGTTCACAAATCTTGTTTGGGGTCGATTCTCCACAACAAGAAAGGTCTCATTCGCCTATTGCGAAGGAGTTTGAGCTTTGCCAAGACTTATTTAAGGAGGCATCACATGTGGAGTGCTGCACTACGCCACCTACAATGATATAACCTTTTCTACTCGTAGGATCTTGAAACAGGAGGAAATTAGTTCCTCCCATGTGATTCCGATTAGGTAGGGTGTTTTCTATTTGGTTTCTCAATGGGGTTTTGGCATGGATCCGATCTTGTGATGCGAAGATTTTCAAACGCCTGTTTTCATGCTTTCATGATGCCCTGGGTCAATATGATTGAACCCTTTAGATATTTCAAGATGATGGGGTGATGCTACTCCGCCTTAAGGAGGAGGTTAATGGCGCTCTATCAAAGGTCAGATGGAACTTCACATACTTAATCCCATTGCTAGGAGTAGGGATTTGTTACTCCTTGTTGATGCCAGTTTCAATCAACTATTTCTCATTCAATTTCTCCGTAACTCCAATAATGATTTACTTTAGTCCTTACACCTCCCCAATAAACTTAAGAAGGTTTACCATAGAAACTGCAACCCAAGTTTCATCTGTGTCCAACCTTGTTCCTCAGGAGTGGCTACAGGTAGGCAAGAACAATGTGCCTCTACCACCTACTTTTGGACTTGGTTCAAGGTTTGGGGATCAAGTGTCTAGAAACAAAAATAAGGCTTTGGTAGGTTGGTGGGACTTCAGACAATAATGGTAGATGCCCGCGATAAGCCGTCAGGCCATGAAATATTACAACAAGGAGTACTGTTCATAGAAGATGATCCTAATATGGAACATATAAGGCCTACGAGATAACACGAGGGGCATCTTAGGGAAGAATCTAATAGAATGGCATGTAGACATTCCATTGCTACAAGAAATGAAGCTAGAAGAGTGCAATGGGCAATTCTTGAGATAGTTAAGCACTGGCCACTTGGATTAGTTTTAGGCACTTGATGCTTTGGGTATATGTAGTTTGTTGATAGACTAGCGTAGGCTACCTACCTTTATGAATCTATGGCCAAAATGATTCAGGTAGAGAATTGCAAGCTATAATTTAGATACTTTATATTTAATGTCAAATTTTTTCTTATTGTTTCATTGGATGAAAGAATATGTAGTTGGTTGAATCTGGCAAGTAAATTGTTTGTGTCATAAGTTGATGTATGAGAGTTGTCGTTTAATTGTTTAATGTAATATTAATTGATGCTTTTTATTTGTAGATACAATGCATTGAAAACCATCAGGAAAAGGTAAACCTTACTTAACCCTTGCACATTGTATCCGAAACCCACCACAAACGGGACAACATGTAAGTTGATTGTATCCAAACAAATTATTAATGGTGTTGAGCCTGGGGATATATTTACTATTTTATGCTATTTTTGGATGACTGTGTAATTTTTCCAAACCTCTCTAGTATAAAAGAGAGGCTAGGGTTTCTTTTGAATGCAATGCATCATTTTTTTCTCTACATGGAATTAGAGCAGTGGTCCTAGGCTGGTGCTTCAATATCCCACCAAATATCTATCCAAAAGATGATCAAATCACCAACATAAAGGTGATTTGATGGAAGGAAAATCATTGGAGCATGGTAGCAACAATAGCGACACAGGAGAACGCCCTCCCAATGTCGCCGCCAGCAGCCAAGGGGCTACCAATGATCTTGCCGCTGTCGCCCAAGGGTTCAGTGACCCTGCTACCACCACCTAGAGGTCTGTCGATGTGTTTGCCACCAGCTGAAGGTCTACAGGGGGTCTGTCGGTGACCCAACAGGCCAACATATGGGCTTGATCCTTGGTTCTTGGTGGTGCTTCTTGCGTGATGAAGCTTCTTTCACGTGTTATATGTGTAGTGATAAGCCTTCTCTCACCATTGATAATGAAGTTTTCTCTCACAAGCATAATTAGCATTCTCTCATACAAAGAAGATGTGATTAGTTCAAACAAAGGGTCAATTTCAAATCTGAAGGGTCTTGCATTTCTAGCCCAATAAGACCCGAAGAGGAAGAAGAGACTGGGAGGAGCATGGGCAGTTGACTCCGACGTCTCTATTCATCTTATAGGAAACGTGGAGCGGCTTGTGAATCTCAAGGCTTCATGTGGGATTAAGGATGTCAGAGTGGCTAATGGGGCCACATCACCAATCACCGTAGTTGGGAGTGTAAACGCATCTCCAAAGATGATGATTGAAGAGGTTCATTGTGCCCCAAAGTTCCCAATGAACCTACTATCTATGAGCCGTGTCGGTAAGGATCTTGGATGCCATGTGATGTTTGATGATCATTGCTACTTTCGAAACCGACATACGGGAGAAATCATAGGTGGGGATATAGAGCGAAATGGTCTCTATTACCTTGAGACACCTACTCTACTTGCTGGATTTGTGTCCATAGCTACCGATCCCTGGCTGTGGAATAGGAGACTTGATCACCCGTCTGTCAAGAAAATGTGACAGATGTACCCTGAGTTACCAGAGTTTGACTTTGCAGTGCGAGGATTGTCAACTTAGGAAGCACCACAAGAGTAGTTACCCATGGAGAGACAATGGAGTGAGTGTTATTCCCTTTTGCTTTGTGTACTATGATGTGTGGGGACCCCCTAGGGTGACTACTCTAAGAGGACATCGGTATTACGCAATCTTTGTGGATGATCACAACTACCTCACTTGGGTCTTCTTGATGAAGACACGTTCAGAGATCCCTCGGATTATACTATAGTTTCTTTCAGAGGTTCAAACCCAGTATACCACCATAGTCAGAGTTTTCGATAGTGACAATGCATTAAAGTTTATGCAACGAGACTTTACAGCAGATTCTCTTCCATAGGCATTATTCATGAGATGTCTTGTGCTCACACATCCTAGCAAAATGCTATGACCGAGCACAAACTCCGACACCTTGATATTGCTAGGACCTTGATGATCCACATGAAGGTTCCCAAGCAGTTCTAGGGAGATGCTATACTCACTATAGCTTACTTGATTAATTGAGTGCCTTTCGTCTGTGCTTGGAGGACAGATTTTGTATCAGGTTATTTAGATTGTACCAAGCCTTTTGCTCTTCCATTGAGAAATTTTGGATGTACTTTGTACAAGCGTATGGCAACCAGGACAAGTTCTCCCCTCGAGCTATCAAATGTATTTTCCTTGGGTATTTCAAGACAGAAGGGATACAGGTGTTATGACCCGAGCTGTAGGAGATTCATTGTTACTACAGATGTTACTTTCTTTAAGAAGATCCCATACTTCTCAAAGGAAGGAACCTTTATATAGGCTACCTTGGAGGATCCCTAGTTTACCATCGGAGACGACAAACTTCACCTGATTCAGTACCTTATCCTATTATCTCAGATAAGAGTCATTCAGATACTGAGGAGCAACCAGTTCTGAGGAGGTCCAACAAAGCTTGTCCTCTTCATCCTTTATCTTAGTATACAGGAGTTTCCCACCTGGAGGATGGGGTTTGCTAGTTTGCCTCAGCCATTACCACAACAGTTATCCTCAGTGATTTTGTTCAAGCATCGCAGGACTCTAGGTGGTGTGTAGCAATGGATGAAGACAAGTAGGCTTTACAGTCTCGGAAGACATGGATCTTGTACCATGTCCTCTAGATGTTATACTACAGTTGTTGATTGCAGATGGGTTTATACCATCAAACATAGAGCTGATGGGACTGTGAATAGATATAAGGTTAGGCTTGTTGCTAATGACCTTACTCAGACATATGGGATAGACTATCTTGAGACATTCTCTCCTGTGGCCTATATTACATCTGTCAGGATTATCATCTCTGTTGCTATTGTCAAGAGTTAACCTCTACATCAGCTGGACATTAAAAATACCTTCTTGTATGGTGACTTATCTGAGGAGGTGTATAAGAGACAGCCACCAGGGTACAATAGTCAAGGGGAGCTTGTATGTCGCCTGACAAAAGCTATATATGGGCTGAAGCAGAGTCCTCGCGCCTGGTTTGAGAGACTTAGATCAGAGATTGAGAAGATTGGGTTCCAACACTCTAGTTCAGGCTATTCTATTCTCGTCAGGAAGGCTAGGTATGGTGATCGAGTTGTCATTCTTGCTATTTATGTAGATGACATGATTCTTATTGGTGATCATAAGGATGGAATTATCTAGACAAGGTCCTTTTTACAGTCCACATTTGTTACCAAGGACTTGGGTTATCTTAGATATTTTCTAGGGATCGAAACAATTCGACAAGGATCGTGTCTTTCCTTGTCATAGAGGCAGTATACGTTACAGATCCTTGAGGAGGTCGATTTGCTTGGGACCAAGCCCTCTAGTATACCTGTTGAGCATTGACCTACACATTCTTTTGATGAGGATCCACTATATGAAGATGTCACCAGATATCGTAGTACAGTTGGACGTTTGCTTTACCTTACTATCATGAGCCTGATATTAGTTTTGCAATGAACAGAGCCAGCCAGCATATGTAAACCCTACAATACAATCATTAGCATAAAGTTTGCCTTATTCTTAAGAACCTTAAGGGGACACAAGGTAGAGGACTACTACAAAGATGGCGGTAGTTTGAACATTCTGGCCTATTCTGATGCAGACTATGTTAAAGTCTGTAGATGACTAACGTTCAACTTCAGGCTTTGCAGTTTATTTTGGTGGAAGCCTAGTCTCCTAGAGAAATAAGAAGTAAAGTGTTGTTACTCGCTCAAATATAGAGGTTGAGTACTGAGCGATGGCCCAGGCTGCTTGTGAGATTATGTAGGATGTCACTTTTCTGCAAGATTTGGGCATTCAGGTCACCATGCCAGTTCCACTTCTTTGTAACAAGTCAGTCACATATGTTGCTTCGAATCTGGTCTTTCATGAGAGGATCAAGCATATTGAGGTAGATTACCACTTTATTCGTGATACAATCCTTGTAGGGAAGATTAGCACTCCTTATGTCTCCTCTGAACTTCAGCTAGCAAATGTATTCATCATGGCTCTAGAGAAGAAACATCTTGATTTTTTGTGCAACAAGTTGGGTCTCAACCCAACTTGAAGGGGAGTGTTATTTTTGGATGACTGTGTACTTTTCCTAAACCTCTCTAGTATAAAAGAGAGGCTAGGATATCTTTTAAATATAATGCATCATTTTCTTCACTACAAATGGAATAGATGGCAATATAATTAAAAAATAACGAATAAAATCATGTCAAAAAAATCATGTATAACTTGTAAAACTTTAATAAATTAGTTAACATGTACAAATGAAGAACCATTTATTAGAAAATAATTATGCTATGTAAAAATAGTGAAAATCACTTATTTTTATGTATATTCATGTGTATATAAATACGTAGTTGTGTGTGTAAGCACTACTACTAAGTGTGGGGGTTGGTGGGTGCATGCCATGAAATAATGGTAACTAGTACTAGCATTTTAATATTCTCAAGAAAGTCTGCAAACACAAAATGTTGTCAACTAGCCTGAAGGAATTTAGATGCCAACCTTGATGCCTCCTCGAGCTGAGCGCTAAAAAAATAGAGTTCTTTGTGCATCCCAACTACTTTGCTAGAAAAGGCAATTAAATGATGACTCAATGTTATAGACACAAGGACACAAATTCAACGAGCCTAAAGGCTCTGATACCTTGTAATCTATGTCACCACATCAATAATCCAATTGTCCTTTGAATCAAGAATCATAATGTCTCTACCCACACTTTTGCAAGCCATCCAAGAAATAGGGTAAAGCAGACTTCCACAACCTACCAATGGCAATGGAGAATTTCTTCAAAAACAAACACATACATTCATTCACACAATGGAGAATGCCAAATCACTAGAGATACATACACAAATTCAATAATATAGCAAAGTTGATCACAAAGATAACCATCAACAGGAAAATGAAACATGAGACAATGTGGAACTCTTCACAGTGTAGAATGGTGTGAGAAGAATGAGAGTGAGGCAGTGAAAAAGGGAGGGACGCGATAGAGGTAGGCCTTGATGTCACCGGGAGGTCGTCGTGTGGTCCTTTGCTTCCGTTGTAGGGGGAGGGGACATCTCGTAGGTGAATGTAGGGGCCCCGTTGTTTGTATCTGGTGTGGGAAGGTTGAACATCAGCGTCAACCCTGTTCGAGGGGGGTGTCATTGGTGATTGATGCGGTGGGTGTCCTACCCACATCGATGTGCGAAGTGGAGGTTCTTTGGTCTGTGGCACATGTCAAGCTCAGTAGGTGGCTTAGGGGGGTCAAGTCTAGGATGCTATGTCAGGTAGAGTCGAACTCTAGAAAGAAGCTTTAGGGTGTCATTTACCAATAGGACCAGAAGCGGGAGGTGGAGTAGAGACAAAGGTCAAGGCAGTTTTGGCTAAAGGAGGGGGATGTGAACGCTTGGTATTTCCACTTAGCAGCCAGTGTGACAAGGAGATCCAATCTAATTTGCTCCCTAAAGGTTGGTAAAGAGATGGTCTCTTATCAAAAGAGAATTAGAGAGGCTATGATTGCCTACTTCCATGACTTTACTAGGAAGCAGTGTTTAGGTGGCTGGCAGTAGACGGACTTAGAGGTCCCTATTGTTGAAGTTGATGAGGTTGAGCATCTGGTTCAGCCGGTGTCTAAGGAGGAGGTTTTGAAGGCTATAAAGGGTCTAAAGGATGAAGGATCATTGGGTCCAGATGGTTTCCCTATCTTCTTCTTTACGAAGTTCTAACAGGTGGTTAAAGAAGACTTCATGGCAATGTTGCAAGAGTTCTTGTCCGAGAACTCTTATTTCGAGAGGTTGAACAGATCTTTTATCTTTCTATTGCCAAAGAAGGTGGGCGCTACAACAATTGACGAGTTCCATCCCATAGTGCTTTCGAACTTTGTGCATCTCATTGTGGTAAAGGTGTTGGCAAATAGGCTTCGGGAGGCTCTATCTCGATTTATCAGTTCGATCAGGTCTACCTTCTTGAAACAAAGATCCCTCCAAGATTCCTTCATTCTTGGGAACGAGATGGTGTTATCTTAGAAGCGTAGAGGAAAGGCTTCTTGTGAAAGCTCAATTTCTCCAAGGTATATGATTCGATATACAGATCATATTTATGGCAGGTGCTAAGGAGGCGAAGGTTCCCAAACAAGTGGATGGTGTGGATGAGGTGTGTTACAACTACTTCATTCTCAATTTTGGTGATCAGGAGACCCTCGAGGCAATGGATCCAACCTCAACGTGGAGTACACCAAGGCTATCCTTCAACTCCCCTCCAGTATATCCCTGCAGCAGATATTCTGGCTTTAGTGGCCTCCAGGACTACACTAGGAGTCTGCCGAGGGGATTCCATGCTACTCATGAGGACCTTTGCATCACACCCATTTTGCATGTGCTGACAACACACTCTATTGAGGGTGGAAGCAGGGAGGTTGAACATCTAGAATCGTTGGTTCGCATCTTTAGGGAGATTTCTAGCCTGACGGTGAATCGTAAGAAGTTTGCCTTTGTGCTTATTAACCTTGATTCTGAGGTTGAGGAATGCTCTCGCCTATTGCTTACTGAGGCTACTACCTTACCTCTCTCCTACCTTGGTCTCCTACCAAAAAGGAAGCAATTTGCGATAGGCAACTAGGGCCCCTCGATTGATATGTTATAGAGGAGGTTGTCAGGTTGGAAAGGTAGAGTTTTGTCCAGGGGAGGACGATTAGTTTTCCAGAAGTCAATGCTCTCTACCATTTCGGTATTCCATTTTTCTATTTTTTAAACACCTACAATGGTGGTAAGAAGACTTGATGGCATTAAGCGTAGGTTTTTTTGGAAAGGGTTAGACCATGAAGGTCATTTTTTGAGCCTGGGAGGATATATGTCGATCGATAAGTCAAGGTGGTTTGGGGTGTGTTAAATCTAGTGAATTTTGCTAACTCTTCGTTGGCTAAATGGTTGGCCAGGATGTTGAGAAATGAAGACTCCCTGTGGGTTCGATTAATACATAACTTGTATGTTCACACACTTGGAGAAGAGATGTTCTATCCCTAGAGGGGCTTCCAAGTTTTAGCGAGGTTTGGTCCCGGTGCTAAGAAGAGTCTTCATGTGGTTGTACCCTCCTCTAGGGGATGGCACTACCTTCAAATTCTAAGATGATAAGTGGATAGGTATCGGTCCACTAAAAACTAACTTTCCAAGATTACACGCTAGGGCTTTTGACAGAGATTGCTTTGTGGTTGAGGTTTGGGACGAAGGACTCCACTCTGAAGGTGGTGTTTAGAGGCGACCCCTTAGGGATTCACTTTCAAATGGCAAGATGGACGAACTATTGCAGCTTCTAAGCAACATTGAGTCACTTGTCCCCTCTTAGAGTTCCTATGATGCTTTTATTTGGACTCTTGGGCCCTTATTAGTGAAGAAGAATTATAGGATTTTTAGGGAAAAGGAGGTGAGGGACAACTATCTTGGTGTTGATGCCTCTCTTATTTGGAGACTTAAGGTTCCTCTGAAGGTAAAAGAAAGAGAATAACCAAGCAAATCTTGTTCACTAACCCTACCTAATAATATATAACGGTGGGAAAAATTCAATACAACCCCAAGAAAACAATAAAAGATACATAAACTGACTACAAATAAGTAAAGATCAAAGGAGCACAACACCCCCCTCAAGTTGGAGCATAGATGCCAATCATGCCTAGCTTGGAACAACATACATCAAAGGAAGAATGTGGTACTGGCTTAGTAAAGATGTCTGTTGTCTAGTCCTCTGAAGTGACTGAGACTGTACGAATAAGCCCACGCTGGATCAAATCACGTGTGTAATCGCAGTTGATCTCAACATACTTTGTCATTTCGTGAAACATGGGATTGTTAGCAATATACATGGCAAACCTATTATCACACCTCATCTCCATAGGTGTGTCACAAGAAATATGCAAATCTATCAAAAGTGAACTCACCCACTTCATCTCTGGAGCTGTATGGGCCATAGCCCTAAACTCGAACTCCACACTAGATCTGGCGACAACAACCTACTTTTTGCTCTTCCGACAAAATCCTATGGTAGACTTCCTGTCTGTCAAGCAACCTACATAATTTGCATCTAAGTATCCTACCACACTCATGTAAGTCCCTCTACTAAACAAAATACCCTATCCAAGTGCCTTCTTTAAATACGTCAGCACCATCATGGCTGCATCCCAATGCTACCTCGTCGAATTGTCCATAAATGACTCAATTTCCTAACTACTAAGGAAATGTCAGCTCCGGTGATGGTCAAATAAAGAAGCTTGCCAACTAGCTTCCTATATTGTCTGCTGTCAACAACCTCTACCTTCTCATCAGATAATCTGTCTTTGGGATCCATAAGAATATTTGCTGATTTGGCCTCCAGCATGTTTCTCCTGTAGAACATCTACAACGTACTTCCTCGAAGATAAAACAATTCCTTTCTTGCTACAAGCAACTTCTATCCCAAGGAAGTAGCTCAATGAACTGACGTCCTTCATAACAAATTTGCCTTCAAGACATTACTTAAACAATCAATGCCACTTGTATCATCCCTTGTAACAATCAAGTTGACCACATACACAAGTATTACCACTCCTTTTTCTATCTTCCTGACGAAAAGGGAATGATCTAATGTGAACCTCTGAAAGCCAATGGCCTCAACCACCTAGGAGAACTTCTGAAACCAGGCTTTAGACTCTGCTTTAGCTCATATATGGCTTTCCACAATCTGCACGCACACTCCCCCTGAGCCACATAACTTAGTGGTTGCTGCATATAGACCTCCTCCTAAAGATCACCATAAAGGAACGCATTCTTGACATCAAGTTGGTGAAGTTGCCAATCATACTGAACCCCAGCAAAGACAAGAATACGAACAATTGGAAGTCAAGCGACTAAAGAAAATGTGTCGAAAAAGTCCACACCATATGTCTAAGTAAACCCCTAAGATAGAAGATAAGCCTTGTGTATAGCAACCAACCCATCCAAGTTGTATTTGATGGCAAACACCCATCTACAACTAACAATTGCTCCATAGAGAAGAGAAGTAAGCTCTCAGGTACCCCGTGAACAAAAGGCAACCATCTTAACCTCCATACCCTGGCACCATTTTGGATCAAGCATGGCCCACTGTTAGGTGGTAGGCAGCTGGGTAGTAAACATAGCAACATAGAACCTCTCAAAAGAAGTGCTCAAGCCCTTACGAGATAGAGCCTCTGCCACATCATATTGGGCACAGCTCTTGAGGTACCATCCAAATAACAACTAGAAGATCCACCATATCATCAGGCACAGTCCCCCTGTACTGGCTCAATTGTGTCATCCATCTCTACACCTGTATCATCACAGTTTAGTTAAATACTGTTAGTCTGCAAAATATTTGTACTCACCTTTACTAGGGAAGACAATGCCAGTGAAGAATGAGGGTGCTACCTACAAGTGACAAGAAGCCTGAAGGTAATAGGTAGGCCTTAATACCGCACAAGCTCAATAGTAGAGGGCATAGAGTCAGGAACTAGTATACTGTCTAAAGGTATGGAGGGAACATGCATAGGTGCCTTAACAACCTCTGGAGAAAAAGCACACCCTGTAGTGGAGAAATAAGGGATGGACTTATGAAAGGTAAACATCAGGACTAACATAATGACTAAAAATAGGATCAAAGCACCGACAACCCTTTTGAGTTTGAGAGTACCCCAAGAAACATACTTGACTACCCTCGAAGTTAACCTATCCCAACTAGGAGTGAGATTGTGCACAAAAGCAATACACTCAAAAACTCTAGAAGGCACATGAAACATTTCACAATCAAGATACAACAGTTGCCAAGGAATCAACTCATGGATAGCAGAGCTGGGCATCCTGTTGATCAAAAAACAAGCAATCAAGATGACATCTCCCCAGTAAAAAGAATGAACACTGTGATCTATCAACAACGTGTGAGCCACATCAAGGATATGCATGTGCTTCCTTTCAGCAACTCCATTCTACCGAGACATATGAGTACATGTAGTCTGATGCACAGTGCCATGGGATTTGTCAAATAGAGATACTGACGAGTACAAAATTCCAGAGCATTATCTAAACGCACAATCTTAACAATAGTAGAAAACTAAGTCTTTATTTCTAATATAAAATGTTAATAATAGTACTCACATCAGACTTATTTTTCATAAGAAAAACCATGAAACTTTGGAAAAATCATCAATGATGACAAGAAAATAATGGTAACCCTGTCGGTCAAGAATCCAATTATCACCCCACACATCCATATGATCCAACTCAAATAAGGCAATAGACCTAGCACTCTAACTAGAAGGAAACTGGAATGATGGTGCTTGCCTAGGTAACAAGCATTATGTGTGATGACCGTAGACAGAGAGATATGGGGTGTGACACGTCGGAACCGATCCAAAGGAAGGTGACCAAGATGAATGTGGCACCAAGGTTCGAAATGCCGATTTCGACGCCGTGCCGATAAAATTCTAAGTATGCATTTCGTGGGCATGCCGAGGCACGCCGTGGAAATGGCCGTTTTTTGATAACCACACCATGGAAATACCAAGGGCATGCCGACAACATGCCGACAAAAAATCGCATAAATAATCAAAATGATATCATTTTCAAAAAATAATGATTGTGTAACAATAAAGTTACTTCATAATGACTGTGTGTGTGTCCTTAGACCCTTACATTCCTCAATATCGACTTTCTATGCCCTTAGGATTCCAAAAATCGGCCTGTAGCAACAACACCTTCGCCCAGCAGCATCAGACTCGGCACCACCATCGGTATGCCTCGGCATGCCCTCGAAATCATCGGCATGTCGTTGGCACACCTATAAACCGATACTATAATCATCTCAATATGGCCCCCTCCCTAAAATAGCATTGCCGATAGCATACTGTCAACATTTAAATCACTGGGTGGCACTGGAAGGGACTCCCAGCCACAAAGGAGACCTCCCCGATGCAAGCAGCAGCAAATAGATTTTCGCTCAAACGATAAACCCCATTTCTTCATGTTCCCTACCAATCATCCTCCCTGTGAGCTTGTCTTGAAATGCACAAGACACATCGTCAAAAAATGGCACAATAGTTCAGCACCTTTGTAATCCGACTCGCAGAAAGTAAACTGATCGAAAAATCTAGTATAAACATGTCAAGTAATCTCAATGTGGGGGTGACAAGAACCTCCCCCCGTCCAGCAACATAGGAGTGCCTCCCACTAGCTACCTGTACCGTCCTACTTGGAGGAACATTCCTAAGCTGAGGGAAACACCTCTGATTTCCACACAGATGACGTGAAGCCCTAGAGTCAACTAACCAGTCACTACATCTATCTGCAAACTAGGAAGAACAAACAAGATTTGTACCTTTTAAGGAAGCAAGGGCAACTATCTCAGTACTAACAGAAACCTAGGTCAGCTAAGAGAAGCACTGCTATAGATCATCAAACTCGACCCAAGACACTGTGTCAAAAGTGGCCTCAGCGGGCTCAACTTCTTGGTTGATAGTGGGGGACAACCATGCTTCATTCAACAGGTGGCCTCAGTGTGTCCAAGCCAACCACAGTAAGTACACGAAGTACGGCCTCATCCCCCTAATGCACAACCACAACCTCTGCCTCGTCGTGCGAGAGACCCTCTACCTTGTCCAAAACTAGCAGCAAGAGCAGAAGTCTGACCAGTAACCACTGCAGTAGGTAGGTGAACAATAATTCTGCTCAACCTATTATACGTCTGCTTAAGGGAAGCTCTGCTAGGGTGACAATCTGAGAACATGCCGCAGTAAACCCTAGTCCAAAGCCAAACAAGAAGAGTAAAACAGCTATCTCCTTGTACGCCCTCTGAGAAGCACAAGTACACGAGTCAACTAGTATGGTGCTTCCCTAACATGCCCTTCATAGAAGAATAGTACTAGGCTAGTGAACGAGCCTCCTAGCATAACTACGTAAGCTCGTGGAAGGTCTAAAATACTCGGGCTAAATTCCTTTCGTGAGAGTATATCTCTTACAAACTATCCTTGGCTATCTGATAATACATAATCTCATCACCAATCCATGGAATAACACAATTTATGATCCATGCACATACCATAGCATTAACTCAGAATAGCTGAGAAATCTTATTGAACTATGAAACCCTACACCTCTTTATATAGAGAGGTGAAAGGAAAATAGCAGTACATGTCCAGGAAGAAATATAAATAGCAAAAAGGTACATAAAGTTCAAGAAGTGTCTAACTAACATACTAACACTCCCCCTCAAGGATATTGATGTCTACTGGTCATCTCCACTAGAGGAGTCCCCCTCCCCCTTTTGTAGCCATAGGGTGATCTCTCGAAGTTGGAGGGGGATGAAGACGACTGGGAGGAGGCGCGCGAGGTAGAGAGGGAGGGGAGATGAGGTTGCTCGCTCTTCTCGCATCCGGAACATCGTTTGTTTCAAATGCCGTGGGAGAAGCCATTGGGCGAGGGATTGTTGTGATCCCTTGGTTTGTCTATTGTGTTGTGGGTAGGGACATCGGAGGACATGCCCGAAGAGGTTCCATAAGAAGGTTTCGATGGGGAACACGTCATTGCAGCCCCCTCTACCACTGACTGAGCCTCCAACATCGGGCGTTGATGTTTCTTGGTCACATGAAGTCCTGGATTCCTTGCTTGAGTTCTCGCTGATTGGGGTGTTTCAACGTGGTATGGCTACTGTTGATCAGGTAAGATCTTTCCTATCGCGCTGTGATTTAATGTTGACTGAGTGGAAGGTTTTTGTTTTATCGAAGGTCATGGTTTTTGGGTTAGTGAGAAAGGATATATGTCTTAAGTTCAAAGAGTTTTCCATTGATGATGCTTGCATCCGTTGGTCGACACCGAGCATTTACGAAGGGGCTTCGGATGAATGGATCCCATTACGATCAATTACTAGATTTTGCATTATCGAAATCCTATTAAGATTGAGAACTGTGGGTTCTGTTGTAACCATTTATTTTTCTTTTGCATGTGTTAGGAGGTGCTTTGGGATTGGTTTACGGAGGGTAACGCTTCTGTTGCGGTTGTGGAGGGGAAGCTGCTAGTAGGAAAATCTATCCCAACAAAGAAGAACCTACGTTTTGGTGGATGCGCTTGCGTCATCTCGTTTAAGGAGATGGGTTTGGAGGGACGGCAAAGGCTATCCTATGCGCAATTGGTGGCTGCCGGAGTTGTTGCGGATGTTGGGAAGAGGGTCAACATCCAAGTAGCGGCGAGATTAGGCGGTGCTACTGGGGTTGAAAAGCCGATGGTGGGCGACGCAACAGCAAGGCCAGTCAGCCGCGGGCCTGGAGGCTCTCGGTGGGAATGGAAACTAATTGAAAAAACTTCCTTTTCTGCAATGAAGGTTCGAATTTCAAATAAGCCACAACCGGTTGTCAATCGTGATTGCCTCCTTGATTTTGGGGTGGATGGATTTCCTTTTTCGGATTCCACTCCAAAAATGGATGCTGAGGTGGCAGAAAATAATCCTCGTACTAAACAAGTGACCTCCGGATCCGTTTACGAATCCAGATGTGGTGAGTTGAACACTTTGTCCAATAACCCTTCCTTTTGCATTGTGTGGTGCCCGTTGGGTCCTCTGCCGTGTTGGACGATCATGTGCAGGTTGGCTTCTCAATGGGCGGAGGAATTGATGCAAAGGGTGCGGCCTACAGATGTGCGACACTAGATGCTGATCCCTTGGTCGTAACCCAAGGAGGTGCAGATCGAGATGAGGGCCCCTATGCTGTAGCACCTGACCATGCACGTCTGGGCATGGACCTGGAGGATTTTGAGTACACTCGTTCTCCACAGATGACGACCAAACCCAAACCTGAGTCCGAGCATGGTGAGTCCACCTACTTTACATACTCTCCCCACCGACCACCTATTGCTGGTCCTCCAGTGTTTCCTTTGTCTACTACTACTTCATTTTGCAAGGGGAGCGTATGCCATTGGCATTTGGGTCTATTTTCCATGGATCCATTGTGGGAGATATTTTTAATGATTGCAACAAGCTCAGTGAAGAGATGATGGACAAGGGCCATAAAGTGAAACACGTGCCTGAAGATGCAACCTCTGATGTACATGACAATTGCGTCACAACCAAGAAGCCAAGTGATAAACCAAAATCCATTCACCATAGATCTGCGTCCAGTAAATCATCAGGGCATATCAATGTTATTCTGCAAAGACAAATTGATTTTGAGCGCCTGTTATAAGCGCAAGAAGGCTGTAAAGAAAATGACAGGAAGAGGACAAGGAGAGGACGTGGATGACCAGGTGGCGAAGGTTATTAGCACCAAGAAGGTTCACAAAGGGGGTTTAAAGAAGAATATTAATGGTTAATGTAGTGTCCCAGAATGTCCAGGGTCTCCAGGATGACAAGAGACGATCTATTTTGAAGAGATATTTATTAGAATGGAGGATGGACGTTGCCTATATGCGAGAGATGCATTTGGAGTGTCTAACTCCTCAATTGAAGGCAAACCTTTGTGGTGACATCTATTTAAATTTTATTGAATTGGAAGCTGAAGGAAGTTCTGGGGACATGTTTATGATGTGGCATGAAGATTTACTAGAGTTGTGTTCCTCGAGATTGGCTGGTAGGATGATGACTGCGATTTTCTCTAAGTCTGGTAGTTTTTCATTTGCCATTTCCACGGTCTATGGTTCTTGTGATGATACATCCAGTGTCTCCTTCTGGGAGGAGTTCGAGCATGCATCATCCTTTGTTGAGGGGATGCCTTGGTTGATTGAAGGTGATTTTAATGTGACACTTTTATCCGAGGATAGGCCTGATCGGAGATGTGATGTCACAACAGCCTAGTTTCAACAGGTTGTACAGGATCTTGAGTTCACTGATTTGCCTACAGCAGGTACTCGCTTCACTTGGAGGAATGGTAGTGGTGTGGCTTCTTGTATTGATAGATTTCTATATAATATTGCTTTAGCAGAGTCTTTTCAAATAGATGTGATTGCTTGTGATAGACCTTTTTCTTATCATACCCCTCTTATGGTGTAGTAATGAAAATGCTAAGTATTCAACGTATTTCAAATTACGTAAGTCATGGCTCAAGGAACCTGGTTTCAAAGATTTGATTAAGAAAGATGGACTAGCACTACTACTTCGGCTAGACGTACATTGGTCTATTGAATTAAAGTTGTTAGATAGGCTATGATGGAGTTCAAGCATGATCTGAAATCACGTAGGGAGGAGAGAAGAAATGAAGCCCTTTTGAAGATTTCTTCCTTTGATAGGAAGAGGTTGCACCACTCACTGTTGATGATTGTCAGGAACGACGTAGATGTCAGGTGATTGTGTCAAAAGAGGACCACAAAAAGGAAATGGACTAGAGGCAAAAGTCACGCTAGTTATGGCTTAAAGAAGGTGATGCCAATACAAGATTCTTCCACTTGGCTACGAGCACTAGAAGGAGGAGAAACATGGTTAATACATTGAAGGTGGGTGAGGAAGTTTTCAAAAGGAGGGATCAGATTTGCAATGCTTTCAAATCCTATTTCCATGATTTCACTCGAAGGAAACCTTGTGGTGATTGGCGCTTAGCAAACTTGGAAATGGGACAAGTTGGGGAAGAGGCGAAAATGTGTCTTACTAGGGATGTGGATGAAGATGAGATCTTGTGTGCCTTGCGTGGCTTAAAGTCTGAAGGGTCCCCTGGAACTAACATGCTGCAGATTGTCAATTTCAAGGAATTGTGGGATGTCGTGGGGTCAGATGTGGTGTCTATGATCAAAGAGTTTTTCGGAGGAAATGAAGGTTTTGAGAGGTTGAATAAGTTCTACATATTTTTGCTACCAAAGAAGCTAGGTTCAGAGAACATGGAGGACTTTAAACCCATTGTTTATCCAACTCCATTTATTTGTTGGTTGCAAAGATTCTTGCGAACCAGTTACGCAACATTTTACCAGACATCATATCACCAGTTCAATCTGCTTTTATCAGGGAGAGGTCTTTTTAAGATTCATATGTGTTGGCTAAGGAATTTTTGATGGCTTGGAAGCGGAGGGGGAGTTCAACTTTCCTTTGGAAAGTTGATTTTTCAAAGGCCTATGATTCCATTTCGTGGAATTATCTATGAGATATTTTGAAAAGAAGAGGATTTCCAGACCATTGGGTGCATTGAATGAAGAGATGTGTCACTACATCTTCCTTTTCTATCCTAATTAATGGACGATCTAGCGGATTTTGGGTTCAACCACAAAGGAGCGTGCGATAGGGGTCTCCTTTGGCACAAATGCTCTTTAATATAGCTGTGGATACTCTTGCTGGGATGGCTTTTAAGGCTTGTAATGGTGGTCTCTTCTCGTGCTTTACTACTTATCATGAAGGGAGGTTCCTTACCCCTATCCTGCAGTATGTTGATGATACGACATTTTTCATTGTGGGGGGTAGAGTGGCAACAAAGCATGTCTCCTCCTTGGTGAGGATTTTTGAGGAAATTCCCGGCTTGAAGATTAATATAAGCAAATCAAGTTTGGTTACTTTTTCCATGGAGGGAGAGGTGGCGAATGAGGTTGCTATGATTCTGGAGACTCCGATGGTACATTTACCTATTATATATCTTGATCTTCCTTTGAAAGGTAAAAGGCTAGTTTCTTCTAATTGGAAGCCTTTGATTGAACGATTTTCGAGAAGGCTTTCCTCATGGAGTGGTAGATTACTCTCTAGAGGGGGAAGACCGATTCTCCTTAAATCAGTCTTGTCCTCTATACCGGTTTTCTTTCTATCTGTGTTCTCGCCTACCAAGAAGATCTTCAAGTAAATTGATATGATTAGGAAAAGATTTTTTTGGAAGGGACCTAATTTTGTGGGAAGATTTGCTAAACTAGTTTCTTGGGAGGAGGTGTGTAAGCCTAAGAAAGATGGTGGACTTAATGTGCGCCAATTGCTACCTTTTAACAAAGCACTATTATTATAATGGGTGGTCAAATTGTTGTCAGACGATAGATCTTTGGTTACTTTTATTTTGAAGGATTTTTATGGAGATTGTATGAATTTAATTCTGGGACAGATGCAAATGTCAGAGGCATTTCGGCCTTTTGGCATTCAGTTGGGCCATTATTGAGAGAGTCTTCAGCCCAATTTTCACCAAGTTTGGGTGATGGTTATTCTTTCAAATTTTGGCTTAATAATTGATCTGATTCGGGCAAATTTTGAGATCTGTTCCAAAGGTTACTTCACCAAATCATGCAGAAGGAGGTCATGGTAAGAGAAATGTGGGATGAGGAGCTGAAATCTTGGGATTTCAGACTTGCCGGAGGGCCTTTCAGAGCCCACATTCACTGAATTTCAGCAGCTGCTGCAGCTTTTACATGATTTTTCTCCAACTGCAGCAAAGGCAGATTGCTTCCTTTGCGGTCAATTCACGGTTAAAAAAGCCTACAAACTTCTAACAGCAGGTGATGCATAACATAACTTGGTGGACGGGACTCAAAGCTCATTTGGATGTGCAAGGCACCTCCTAGAGTTAAACTTTTCTTATGTTTTTTTAAGAAGGAAGCATCATGTTACTAAAATGTACAAATCTAGGTGGCGTACAGATGGTGACACGGCATGCCCCCCATGTCAACATTCTGCAGAGGATGTGCACCATCTGTTCTTTGACTGTCTAGTGATGTTTGGGCTCATTTCAACCTCCCAACAGTGGATATTACGGATTTTGATCTATTCTGGACGAGTTTCAGAAATCATATTGATTTGGATATGGCGGGATGGTTTTAGGCGATTGTTATATTTGGAGCATCTGGATTCAAAGGAATGGCAAGGTCATAAGGAATGAACAATGTTTGGTTGAAAATGTTGCAAGAAAAGCAAAATGTTTTTCAGATTTTTGGCTTAAAAATCTATAAGTCCGTTCCTTTACCCTTATTAATACAATTTTAGGATAATTACCACTCTCAAGTAATCTTCCTCCTTTTTCCTCGAAAAAAAAAAAACTTCCTCTCGAGCTAGAGCATAGATATCAATCATGCTTAACTTGGAACAATAGACATCAAATGCAGGACAAGGAAGAGACCTAGTGAAGATGTCGATGTCTGGTCTTCAGAGGCAACCAAGTATAGATGACTCCGCACTATATCAAGTCTCTAGTATAATGGTAATCAACCTCAACATGCTTAGTATGTTCATGGAACATTGTGTTGTTTGCTATATAAGTAGCAACACGGTTGTCGCACTTCATCTTTATTGGCCCCTCAACCTAGACATGCAAATCTTGTAACAGTGATTTGACCCAGACCATCTCTATTGCAGCCTATGCCATGGCACGATACTCAGATTCTGCACTTGACCTAGACACAACCTGCTACTTCTTACTCCTCCAAGTCACAAGATTTTCTGCTACATAAGTATAGAAACCCATTATTGACTTCCTATCTACCATGCATCCTATATAATCCACATCTGAATAGCCAACCACAGTCATAGACTTTCCTCTGTTGAACAAGATACCCCGACCTGGTGCTCTCTATAGGTACTTGAGCACCTACATAGAAGCATCCCAATGCTGCTTGATCGGTTTATCCAGGAAATGACTAAGCTTCCCAACAGCAAGGGAGATATCAAGACAGTAATAGTGAGATATAACAGTTTGCTAATCAATTGCCTATAAGATCTGCTATCAACAAGCTGAGACTCAGTATCATAAAAATGTCCTTTAGGATCTATGGGTATGTTGGCAGGTTTGATCCCAACATCCCTGGCTCCTGTAAGTAACACATCAAGGGCATACTTGGGCTGTGTGCGGACTATACCATCTCTACTCCGTGCCACCTCAATCACTAGAAAATACCTTAGCTCACCCAGGTCCTTCATTACAAAGGAATCAACTAGCTTCTGCTTGACCTCTGCTATCTCAGCTTTATTATTAGTGAGGATAAAATCATTAACATAAACAAGGAGTGCAACAACTCCTCCCTTGCTCTTCCTTTCAAAGAGCGACTGATCTATAGAAGATCTTAAGAGTCCCAAAACATGTACTTCCTCTGATAACTTCTGGACCACGCACGCGGACTCTGCTTCAAGTCATAGATGACCTTCTTTAGTCTACATGCACACTCCCCTTGACTCTCAAAACCAGGAGATTGCTGCATGTAGACTTTCTCCTGAAGATCACCATAGAGAAAGACATTCTTCACATCTAGCTGATGCAATAGCCAGTCATAGTATGCAAACACAGAAAGAAGAATGCGAACGACAAAAAGCCTTACCACGGGAGAAAATGTGTCAAAGAAACCCACCTCATATATTTGGGCAAATCCCTTCACAATCAATCAAGATTTGTGGTAAGAAATAGACCCATCTAGATTACACTGCAATGCAAAAACCCAACAGCATCCTACCACCTTGGCATCTTTGGGAAGATCTGCAAGCTCCCATGTCCTACAAGAATGTAAGGTAGCCATCTCCTCCATAGCTTAACGTCATTTTGGATCAAGCATGACTTGTTGATATGTGGTGGGAATATGAGTGGCTGATAGCACAAAAGTAAACATAGCAAACGACTTCCCAATATTGGCAGTAAGCACTGCCCTAGTAACTTGGTGATGAGCACAACCATGAGGTCCTTCCGAATAGCAATTGGAAGGTCAAGATCCTCCACCTTGGTCTCCTATAGTGTATCAGTGGAAACATCATCCCTAAAAGGCTGGCCAGAAGAATCTAATGAACCTGCACCATCACCACTAGGACAAATTATGTCAGTATCAATACATACTTGACCTGGGGAGAAGAGAGGTGGCTAAGGTGGTGGGGGGTGTCTAGTTGATGTTATGCATGTTGCCTATGAGTAACTGGCAATCTGTAGCATGAGTAGGCTCTATGTGTCATATACTATTATCTTCTGTAGTAGTGGTGTTTAGACTATGAGTAACTGGAATTTGTTCCAAAGGGACTGGTGGCATTAGCATAGGAGAAAGATTCCCTTCAAATGACAACTGATGACCAGTAGTGGAGAAGTATGGAACTGGCTCATGAAATGTAACATCAACACTTTCATAGTGCTTCCTACCCAGTGGATCATAACACCTAATACCCCTTCTGAGTACTACTATACCCTAGAAATACACATTTCACGGCTCTAAGGGCGAGCTTGTCCTTGCCTGGTCCCAAAGTATGAACGAATGCTACACAACCAAACACCCTTGGTGGTACATGAAACAACTCCTTGTCTGGATGAAGAACTTGCCAAGGAACCTGCTCCTATATTGTCGAATTAGGCAACCCATTAATCAAGTAGTAAAAACAAGCAGTAAGCTTTGCATCTCCCCAATAGATCTGTGGTGCAATGTAATGAAACAGTAATGTCCTGGCCACATCTAATACATAACGATGTTTCCTCTTTACTACCCCATTCTACCGTAATGTATGGGGGCAGGAGGTCTAATAAATAATACCAAGGGACCTGTAGAAAGCAACCAACTTTGCCATGCAAAACTCAAGTGCATTCTCAGAACGAACAATCTTAACAATAAAAGAAAATTGGGTCTTTATTTACATGATAAAAGTTTCAATCACTATGCTACATCAGACTCTTTCCGTAACAAGAATAACCAAGACATTCGAAAGCAATCATCCACAATAAGCAAATAATAGCGATGACCCAATATATCTGAAACTCTACTTGGACCCCAAACATCCATATGCAACAGATCAAAGCAAGAAGCAGAACTTTGCGAGGAACTAGCAGGAAAACTGGAGCGATGATGCTTTCCCAATTGGTAAGCATCACAATAAATCTCAGTAGTAGGTGAAATATGGGGAATGACACGTCTCAGCATGTCCTGTAAAGGGTGTCCAAGTCAATGATGCCACTAAAGAGTTGTACCAGCACTAAAGGCAACTTCTCCTTGACATGCAGCAGCAATAGGTGTCTGAATCAGGCAATACACACCCCTTCCTCATGTCCTCCACTAATCGTCCTCCCTATGAGCTCATCCTGAAAAGTACAACCCAACTCGTCAAAGATGACCCGACAATGTAGATCTTTTGTAATCCTGCTAACTGACAGAAGGCTAATAAGAAAATCAAGAACAAATAAAACATCTAGTAATCTTAATGATGGAGTAACTGCAACAGCTCCTCAACCATTAATCCGAGAATGCCTACCATCAACCACCTGGATAATCCTACCATGAGGAACAGACTGAATGTGCTAAACACAACTCTGATCTCCACTCAAATGACAAGATGCTCCTGAATCTACTAGCCACATAGTGCAATCAGAAAGTCCACTACCGGAACTCAAGGCAGGAACAATACCTAAGGAGGCGAAAGCAGCAGTATCTATGGAAATAGTGGACACTTGTATCAGTTGGGCGAGGCACTGCACCACTGCATCATAGTCTACACGTGATACAATATCACTCAACTCCTCTGAAGAAACAACTAGCCATAGGAGGTCTACCATACTTAGACTAGCACGTAGCCTCAACATGCCCAACCTTGCCACAATGAGAGCATGTGGTCTAAGGTCTGCCAGACTAACCCCAACCATGTCCTCTACCCCTGGTAGATGGAATACCACATCCACCAGTAGCCAACAGAGCAGAGGTCTGCCCAACATCTGGAGTGGTCACCTTCACAGCCACTCTACTCATCCAGTTGTATTCTTCCTCAAGAGATGGAAGCTCCGAAAGTATAAGAATCTATGACCTGGCAACCTCATACTCAGGCCCAAATCCATCAAGAAACTGCAAACTCTCTCTTGTATGTCTTTTGTGTAGCACAAGTGCAGACGGGTTTGAATGCATTATACTTCTCCAAGAGCCCCTTCAGGGTAGCATAATACTAAGACAACGAGTGGCCCTCTTGCTTCCGACTAACAATCTCATGATGTACCTCAACGACCTTGTTAGAATTCTTTTCATGTGAATACGTATCATGTAAAGAATGCCACATCTCCTTGGCAATCTAGTATTACATGATGTTATCTCCAATCCGCGGCAAAACAGAATTCATGATCCATGCCCAGACCATGCCATTATCCTTCTTTCACGTGGCATACTTACCAATCTTATTCTATGGCTTCATCTTCATCAAGATGTGTTCCTTATCATGCCCCTCAACTGTCATCAGAAACATTTAAGACCATCTAGCATAGTTGGTCTCATCCAACTTCGCGATAGGAACAAAAAATAGCTGCATCCATGCAGTATCCGATGTCACCTTTGAATTACTAAATGATGCCATTGTGCCTATATAAGAGAGAAAACGACACCAACTGCAATCTGAAACACGATTTCAGATCTGAAACATAGAAATCAGGAAGATAGTGGCCTCTTGATCATGAGATCTAAAGACCTAGAAGTCCTAGAAATCATCCCAAGAGACACCACAGCCCCTTAGGATCAGTTGAGATGCATGCTATGGCACGGGAAAACCCCTAGTAGCATCCCTAAGGGGTGTCGGTCCCCCTCATTGGTGCAAAGAGCCCCCCCTCCCCCCGGATCACCTACGAGTGATGGCGACGACAATTGGCTACTACACGGTGGTAGCGACGGCTTGTTGTTGCTACTTGGGAGCAACAACACCTGTTGATGCCTCCTATGCTGTGTGGCAATGTAGCAGGGGAAGAGCTATCGGCAAGGAGATAGGTTAAGGTAGAGGGGTTACAGAGGCCTTGTACTAGTGGGATATCGGAGCACCAATCTAGGATCGTCGCTCTGATACCAAGTTGGAACAACTGAGAAATCTTATTAAACTATGAAACCCAACACCACTTTATATAGAAAGTTGAAAGGGAATTGTTGTACATGTCCAGGTAGAAATATAAAATAGCAAAAAGGTTCATAAACCTCAAGCAGTGTCTAACATACTGGTACATTATCCTTATTCCACGTAGCATTCTTGCTTGTCTTCTCTTGTAGTTCCGATTGAAGAAGAATATGCTCCTTATCATGATCTTTCACCGTCATGAGAAAAGTTTGTGACCATCTTGGATAATTAGTCTCATCCTGAAACGGGATCCTATGTCACCTCCAATGAGCTTGAAGACACCATCTTCCTTCAACCGATCCACTTCAATTGCCACAAATCAAGGCTAATGCATCCAATCAATCAGCAAACCATCAAAAAAATCCAATCTAAAGTAGTAAATCAAATATGAATACTTCATTTTCATATCATTTGTGATCTTAAAAATACGATATTGTAGGCGTAGCACTCACTTTCGCGGTAAGAGGGAACTTCAAGAATGACCGCCTCTCCCTTCTAGTGTCCGCTGCTGCCCAGAGTAGAAGAGGAGGGCGACACAATCGCCCCTACCAACAAGAGGCCTCCATGCAGCGTTGAAGACCCCCTACAGGCTATGTAGGGGCAGCAAGAGACTCCTTGTAGTGGCTCAGAGGCCACAAGAGCCCCTCATGTATGGTGTTAGCGGCGCTGCAGCCGCAGCAAAGGCTATTACAGTGTTACTAGAGGTGTAGGTGGCCATATGGTGGTGTTAGGGCCCTGCTGGGCCTTGGTAGCGCTGCAGTAGGGTTGGCGAAGATGAGAGAGGACCGGCGGCGCCCTTAGACAAGGGGTTTCGATAAAGGGTGTGGGAGGCTAAGGTTTTTGTTGGGGATACATAGCCCCGATCTAGGATCATTGCTCTAATACAAAGTAAGAGAAAATGTCCAAGTAAATCTTATCCACTAACCCTACCTCATAATATATAGAGGTGGGAAAAGTTTAGTACAACCCCAAGAAAATAATAAAATAATAAAAGATACATAAACTGATTACAAATAAGTAAAGACCAAAGGGGCACAACAGTACAAATATTTTTATGGTTGGTTCGAAGGAGGAGGTTGGCCAAACGAGGAAGGATTCAGGGTTGGATGCATGTAGAAGACAACGCTTGTGCGCTATGTAGGGTAGAGGTAGAAGATGTGGGACATCTGTCACTACATTGCAACTTCGCCAGAGAATTGCTAGTCAAGATGGACTTGTCAATAATTCAGGGTGACAATGTTGCGCATGCTGGGAGGCATTTAGGATCGGGGCCTTGGTGGATCCTTTGGTTCAAATGAAGGTTGATGTTGTTTTGTGGTCAGCTTGGTTGCAGCTCTGAGCAAGTGTTTTCAAAGGTGGACTGGTATACATTGAGAATGTCGAGAGAGGGGCCTCTTCTTTTTTCAATTTTTGGTCCAATGCTCTGTAAGTAACTTTTTCGTTCTTGTACTTAGCATTTTGAGGTAATATAGCGGATGTTTACCGACCTCTGGTAAACATCCTTTTCCTTCTCAAAAGGGAAAAGACTATAGAAGGTGCAAATCTCGTCTTAGAAGAAAAAGATCAAACCTGATGAAAGAAGTATAACCTGTAGCTTCCAAACATGACCATTCAGTAGAAAGATAAAAAGGAACTGTAAGATCAATTTTTTATTGTAGGACATAATTGAGAAGGATTAAGGGCTAAAAATCCGAGCAGACCACTTTCATTTTTACCACCAAAAAACACCAATCCATAAAAACATGACGAATTCACCACTTGTAAGGTAGATCTGTTTGACCACTCAGTAAGAAAGTTAACTGGTTGGAGAGATGCACCCAAAAGAGCCAATAGTTGCAACCAATCTATTTATAAACCCTAACGTAAACAAGCAATAACAAAGCCTAGTGAAAAACTCTTTTAGCAACAAGTATCAACTTACTGGGCCAACAAGAGTAGAATGTCCCCATGCAACATATTCTGAACCAGTATTGCGAGCAGGAGAACAGGTTGCCACAAACAACTATAACATGAACTAGAGGTTAAATTACGCGATGCACCGAATTCTGAATATAATGAATTGTATTTGTCTTGGAGTAAAAAACATTTAATCATCCAAGAGGGTTTAAAACTCTTTGGCCTAAAGTCAGAGATAAAGAACTTTGTAGAATACCTGGTTGTCTGCACCCCTGCAAAGAAGAAACAAGGATTAATAATAGCTATGTTATAAAAATATGAAACACCACGTAAACACCATAAAAAGAATAATATAACTATGTTATAATAATATGTGACACCACATAAATACAATAAAAAAATATATATCAACTAATGCAAGCTTCAAAGAAAAAAATTGAATAGAGTAAACCCATAAGCCAACTACTAATGCCAAATGGAAATCCCCAGGAAACTGCTAGGATACAATCCCAAGAAACTAACACTAAAAAACATAGGTTAATTTGCAGAAATCCTCTCATGGATAGATGGTGATCCATGGGCATCTTTGAATGTACCCATGACTTTATTTATGCTAGAACCCACTTCACTAACTTTTGGTGCTTTTTGGATAGTCTTTCTTCAAGCAACTTGGCAACCTGTACTTGAAACATATGCGAGCAAGTCTATGTTCTCCATGATGACTCTGATGGAATCTATAGGATCACAAGCTACCCTAGAGGGAGGCGATTAGTGCAGCACTTGATATATTTTAAAAATTTATGCGAGAATGAAGCTACAAGTCAATCACAAACTAAAAATCAGTCAAAGCACAATAAAAACCAGCCTACTAGCTTAGGATTTTTGAATCAGTCCCAGCCGATCAATCCACTAAACCAAGCGACTTGAATCGTGGGTGGTTTAACCCTAAACAACTCTAGATCCGCAAATTAGAGTACTTTTATCTCTCTAAAAGAAAGAAAACTCAACACGCCAAGCACCTTGACAAATAATGAAAGAAAGAAAAATACAACATTAAAAGTACACAAATTTTCCTATTGAACCTCAAGATGAATATGGAAATTGAAAACCAATAAGATTAGTCAAATCACTTTTGGAGTGCTCAGAAAAATGAAGATGATTGAGGTCTTGAAGCACAAGAATGGAGGGTCTCAAGAATGATGGGCATTGAGAGCGTGGGGATCAAGTTCTCTACAACAACAACAACCAAGCCTTTTCCCACACTAAGTGGGGTCGGCTATATGGATTCTTTGCCTCCACACAATGATCAAGTTCTCTAAAACATGTTTTTTATCTTTCAGTGTGTAGGAGAATAGAGTAATGCTATTGTTTCTAAAAGAAATGCCTCTTCACTTATTGAGGGATTAATATTAATCAAGATTGGAAAGTAATCAATGAGAACAACGATTATGATAGAAAAATCTATTGATCAAACAAAAAGTTAGTTGATCAATCAATAATTGATCATTCAAAATGGAATTTTGGTTGATCAATAAATTGGGTTGGTCAATCAAGTGGTTGTTGGACCAAAAGTTGAAGTTTACGCATAATGGTTGATCAAAATGCAGTTGGTTAATCAAGATAAAAAATTCGTCGATCAATCATGTAGGTTCATCAATCAAGAAAAGATGAAAAAAGATGTTCAAATTTTCATTGCAATCTAATTCATCGGAATAAAAATATTGATCGATCAAGGAACGATCAAAAAGTATTGTTAAACGATCAAATGTCGTAAAATAGGAAGTTGAAAGAATAAAATGACTTGTTTTTCTATAGAAACCCTACCCCTCTTTATATAAATAGAGATGGGAAAATACAACACAACTCAGAAAAACTATAAAAGGTATAAGACACACACATACAATAATAATAACTCAAGTCTTTCAATGCTTCATCCCAAGCTAAAACATATATGTCAATCATACTTAGCTTAGAACAACAAAAATCAAAAGCTGACTGAGTAAGAGGCTTGGTGAAGATGTCTACAGTTTGATCATCGATAGTGACTGAAGTTGTGTATAAATAGCCTTTCTGAATAAGATCCTGTGTATGATGACAATCCACTTTCACATGTTTGGTACGTTCATGGAACATGGGATTATTAGAAATGTAAGTAGCAACCACATCATCATAATGCATCTCCATAGTACCATGAACCTAAACATGCAGATCAGCCAGAAGATATTTCACCCTCATAAGTTCTACAGCTATTTGTGCCATGGTCTTGTATTTAGACTCTGCATTGGACCTAGAAACAGCAGCCTACTTTTTGCTTTTCCAGGTTACTAGATTGCCAGCTACATATGTACAGAATCCTATAGTAGGCTTCAACCTGCATAATCTACATCAAAATAGGCAACGACTGACATGGAGGTACCTCTAGTGAACAAAAGACCTTATCCTGGAGCATTCTTAAGATACCAAAGGACCATCATAGTAGCCTCCCAATGCTACTTGGTAGGCGTGGCCATAAATCGGCTCAACCATCCAACTAAAAAAGTAAGATCTGGCCTGGTAATGGTGAGGTATAGCAGCCAGTGTTCAGGAAGTCGGACCAAGTAGGCGGCCACATAGTCGTAGGCGAACCCCTCCCCGAACTGTATAATGTAAGGCAATGCTATAAGCAGGTCTGGGTGAGTAGTTGGACCGAGTAGGCGTTTACTCGGCCGAGTAGTCACCCGCTTTTGAGATAGGGCTTGGGTTGGGGTCTTCTCAAAAAAAACCCATGAAAAAGATAACATCAGGGTCCCACGTAAAAAAAATCCACCTACAAACTAAACATCTTAGGTACCCAAACTAATTTTCCCCAAATAACCCATCCCACCAAATCGTAAAACCCATACGATCCCCACTGCAACGATTCAAGCTGTCACGATCTCCATCGCCCAGGGCATCGTTGCCCTAAACCCCAGCCCAACAGGCTAGCACTGTCCATCGCGGCGCCAAGGCCATCGCAACCCCATCGCCTGCCATCGTCGACTATGCCTATCCATCGTCGCCACCATCGCTTGCCATCGCTGACTCCCAACTGCACCTCTCCATCGCCTGCCATCACCGCCATCACCTGCCATCGCAACCCCATCGCCGACTGTTGGAAGACATGGAAGACTCGCGGGACCACTGTCTTAACTAGGTTCAACATCTTGGCTATTTATTTGGTGTTCATATTCAGGTTCAACATCGCAAGACCCCATCTTGGACCACTGTCTTGACTAGTCAATCTATTTATTCGGAACATTTGTTCATGTTCATTCTGCATTTTATTTGGTCGGTCTATATATTTAGGGTTTGGTCTATTTATATTTGGTTTGCTTTTAATAATCGTTTATATGTTCATTAGATCAAGTCTACTAGTCTACCTGTTTATTTGGATGAACATTATTGATTATTATTTTGTGTTTGCTTAAATGAACATCTAGATTCTAATCTCTACATTTTCTTGTTTCTAGATGTCAAATCTTTTATATTCTAAGTTATATAGTAATCAAAGAGTATTAACTACATTTGCATGATTATAACATTGTATATAACACAAAATTTAATAAATTAACTAATTATTTTATTTTTAAAATAAAATAATGCAAAACCGCATACTCATCCGCATACTCCTCCGAATACCGCATACTCACTATGCGGTGACCCAACCGACCGCATACCGACTTCCTGAACCTTGATAGCAGCTTGCCCACAAGTTGCCTATACTGTTTGCTATCAACAGGTGGTGATTTTGCATCATATAGATGAGCCTTCGGATCCATGGGTATATTAGTTGGTTTTCCTCCAAGCATACTTCTTGTAAAACATGAAGAGCATACTTCCTCAAGGAAAGAACAGCACCTCTCTGGCTACAAGCTACCTCTATCCCCAGAAAGTACCTCAAAGGAACTAAGTCCATCATGAACTGCCCTGCCTTGACCTCCATAATCCCCTTAGTGTCATCTCTTGTGACAATCAAATCATCCACATACACAAGAAGTATACCACTCCTTTCACTGTTTTCCTAACAAATAAGGAGTGATCCGTAGACGACCGCTAAAATCCATCAGCCTTAACAACCTGAGATAGCTTCTGGAACGAGGCATGGGGGCTTTGCTTAAGCCCATAAATGGCTTTCCTTAGACGGTGCACACACTCCCCCTGCCTTTCATACTTGGTGGCTGCTACATATATACCTCCTCCTGCAAATGACCATACAGGAAGGCATTCTTGACATCCAGTTGGTGAAGCTACCAATTAAAGTGTACTGCCACTACAATAAGTATCCGCACAGTCAACAGACAGACCACATAAGAGAATGTGTCAAAAAAGTCTACTCCATATGTCTGAGTAAACCCCTTTGCCATTGAGAGGGCCTTGTATATGGCAATCGACCCATCTAGATTGTACTTCAGGGTAAACACCCATTGGCACCCAACAACAGTGGCTCCCTCAAATAGTGCAGTAAGCTCCCAGGCACCACGAGATCGCAAAGCAGCCATCTTATCCTCCATGGTCTGGCGCTACTTTGGATCAAGCATGGCCTGGTGATGACTAGAGGGAATCTTTGCAGTAGAAAGAGCATAATAGAACTTGCCAAATGTAGCTCCCAAACCTTCTATATGGACTGCTCTTGTATAAGGATATTTGGGACATTGACGAGGTTCCTTTCATAAGACAATCGAAAGGTCAAGATCAGTTAGTAAGGCCCCCTATAAAGGCTCTGAGGTAGAAGTTGGATTTGCTGGGCTTGTAGAATCACCACTAGGCGCAGAACTGTCAATGTCAAAAGAACTTGAGCTCACTTAAGGGAAGGGGACAAGTGTCGGAGAAAGAAGGGCACCTGAAAGGTAGTATAAGGCTGTCGAAAAGTCACCACAGAGTCACTGTATCGAGGTTTCTTAGATGCAGGATTAGTAACAGGTTATGTATTAGGTATAGCACCAAAGGGAATAGGTGGAATAGGCATAAGAGCAACCTCAGAGGATGGGGATAAGTCACTCCCAGACGTAGAAAAAGAAAAGGCATAGCCTCATGAAAAGTAACATCTGCATTAACATAATAACAAGAGGTACGTGGATCAAAACACCTATATCCCTTTTGGATTTGAGAATATCACAAGAAAACATACTTGACAACCCTAAGCACCAAAAAATCAACTTATCGATTGCGATAGATACCCAAGATCATTACTAACCATCTTATTGACTGTGCGGGAGCAAAGCATAAAAACAATGGGGTGAAGGGAGCAGTACTAAAATCTCAATCAAATCTCATTGATGCAAGGTGGATTTTTAGTTCCATTTAGTCCACGATGGCATCATCCTCAATACTTTACCTCTACTCCACCCCTACAAAACAAATAACGAAGGGGCTACTCCTAGTAGACAAGTGGGAAGAAATGAATTTGGTCTGTTCTTGCCAAAAGAACCAAAAACCAATAACTAAACACATGCTGGCGGCAATATAATTGTTTCCAGCATCTTCCAAGAATGACCTGAGATCGGTCCCTCTTGCTCCAAATTCATGCACAAAACATTCTACAAGGTGTACAGATAATAAATAATAAGTCATTCTAATCATGGTACCCCACACCTTGTAATGATAACTAGTACCTTTGACTTCTTCCTTTCCGTGCTCCTCTACTTCAGCTCCTTTCTCATGCGGATGCGCTGCTACGTCCTCTTGAGCATCATCCTCTCTCGACGACATCATCCCTCTCCATTGCTGCCGCTAGTGCCAGAGCATCGACGCCTTGACATTCCTTCGACTTCCTGTCGGAGCCACCACCCACAAATGCTTGCTCTTCACCAACACCACCCGCAATCGCGAACTGCCCACCCCCTCGCCGCCGCCACCAGCAATGCGTTCATCACTTCAACCGCCCCGACGTGCCAGCGACAGCACTCCCCTCAGTAACCTCAACTTCGCCACGATGTTCCATTGCCTATGCTTCACCACGATCGCCTTCGACTTCGATGTCGACGACTTGGGAGGGTACTTGCTTTGCAAGAATTGCCGTGCCCTAAACCCAAAGGAGTATGCACCAGTTAGGGTTCCCTACTAAGGAAAAAAAACTTTGCATGCGTTTGTCTGCTCTTCTGCTCACCCTCCTCTTTTGTGTCGTTTGACGGTCTTAAATCGACGTCCCGGTTCCCTACGATATCTCCCTTCGATATTGCTTCCTTTCCCTGACATTTTATTACTCAGATGATGATTTGGAAAAGATATCTCCTTGCGATTGTGTGTATCAGAAGGCAGATACATACTTTTTCATGTCTTTTTCGCTTCCCGTGCTTAAGTATCTCAGGCAGTTACAAGCCAAACAACCCATTTGAAAACTGCCTCCCTTAAATAGCGCACCCTTTCTTGCATTAAATTAGCAGTTACCCCTTCAACACGTCACTTCACTCCATTAGCAGACAATCTACCCATTTACCGAACATCAAATATGTTCAAATTCAAATTTCTTATACACATCCCATTCTCGCTCCATAACAAGCTATTATCTTTGGCAGATCACGTGAGATAACATCAAGTAGGTCACATTTTAATTTACTGCCTTTGGTAGATCGCGTGGGATACACTTTTCTCCTAATTCAAGTATCTTCCCCAAACATCACTTCCTTTTAAATAACGTTTACACAAACTTCGGGGATTCAACATCCGATTTCATACATCTCCTCCATGAGACAATATCCAATATGTGCATCCATCTTTTTGAACTAACCAGCACATTAACATCCAATACAATGGTATTTCTTGCCCCAGGCAAATCTCCTACTCCTGCATTTGCCCTATCTACTACATCTATATCTCCTTCGATCTTAATGATATGAGGATTTAATAATTTGTTTACAGCATTTTTAACTTACTCCATTTCAGACCAACTCGATTTCATTAGAAGTTGTTCCTTTTTGCCTTACAAAACGTATCCTTTCAAACATTCCACAAAAAGGTGATTCCCTTTTACTCGTACAATAACCGATTTCTCGCCACGCTGCCCCCAGATCATTACTCCAAAAATACCTCACGATAACTCCCAATGACAAAAAACTCGCACAAAAATTTTTTTTTTTTAGAAGTAAAGGTGTAGTTATCCGAGCGACAACCACCCAAATTCATTTCATCAAAACATCAAAAACCACTTGGGAAGAAATGGACGAGATAACATTCTCTACATACAGCCTCTCCCCCCTAAACACCACACCATTTCTCTCCAACCACACACCCCACAACAAAGCCAACACCTTGGCTCTATCTCTTTTGGACCGAAAAGTGGTTACTCCAGATGTGGTGCTGCCTCTCCAGAATGACGCCCAACAGCTAGATATGTCCCGATGATTAATCAAAGCTAGGTCCAATCTCCGCCAAATATGTGAAACAAAAGGGCACTAGAAGAAAAGATGTATGTCCTCATCCGCCTCTCTGTAGGAGCACCTCACATCGTCCATCTGTGCCCATCTCGCCCTCTACACCTTTGTCACAATCCTTCCTCTCCGTAGAAGCCAAGAGAATATCTTAACTTTCAGAGGACATTACTCCTGCCAAAGTAACCTACAGTCTCTGGAAAGGTCCGTGTCTAGGGTATGCGTGGTGCCACCAAGCTCTCCAAACACCTTCTCCACGGCAAACTCCCCGTCAAACCAAGAAAAAGCATCTCCCCTCCTCAAGTGCCCAGCCCTCCAGCTCCTAAAGCAGCTGCTAGAACTCTGCAGCTCTCTGGTTCGAGAGACCTCCCCAAAAGGTAGGGCACCACACCCCATCCCAGCAGTCACCAACCGTGGATGTTGGAACCCTGTCCCTCCCGAAGAGACGAGGAAACTTGTCATTGAGGCTGCTCCCCCGCCCCTATCAGTCGTCAAGCCAAAACCTGAATGTATCCCCCGCACGGAGCTCCGGCAAGAAGAAAGGCCACACCTTCGGTACCACCGTCGCCAAACCTCTGAGGAAGTAGGACGCCCCTCGGGGGGGATCTCCAGCGGTCCCCAAGAGAAAAGAGCCATAGCAATGCCACATGACATCACCAAAAAGACCTCGCTCCTACCCCACCAACCTCGTAATCCACTTCGTAAGGAGACTCAAATTAACCCTCCCTACATCTCTAACACCCAGCCCTCCCTCCTGCAGCAACCAACACACCTCCTCCCTAGCCACCAACCTCACCCCTCTTCCGGTTGTCCCTACGTTGGACCAAAAGAAGTCTCTCATCAGCCTTGAGAGCTTCTTCTCCACATGATGCGGTGCCCTGAAAACAGAAAGGAAAAAAGCCGGATTGGAGGACAACACCGCCTTCACCAAGGTCAACCTCCCTCCCCTCAATAGAAGCTTAGAAGACCAGCCCGCCAACCTCCTCTACATCTTTGCCAGAAGCGGGATCCAGTCCTTCACCCTAAGACATCGATCAGAAAGCAATAGCCCCAGGTACACCAAAGGTAGCGAGCCCACTCCAGTCCGAAGGGTGCCCGCCACTTCCACCACGTCCTCGGTTGTCATGATCAGCAAGATGAAGCTAGATTTCAGATAGTTGATCTACAGTCCCGAGGCCTCTCCAAAGAGCTTTAACAGTATCCTCAACCTTCTTGTCGCCAAAACTGAGCCCTCCACCAAAAATGACGTATCATCCGCATACTGTAACAGAGGGACCTCTCCTCCAGCACCACCCTCAAAGCCATTGATCAGTTCCCTCGCACAAGACATGTAAGTCGCTCTCACAAGAGCATCCGCTACCAGCACAAAAAGCATCGGGGCGAGTGGGCAGCCCTGCCTAACCCCCCTCCTAGGCTGCACCCACCCTCCTGCAGGGTTCCCATTGACCAACACGGAGAAGGATGTCGTAATCACACACCGCTTCATCCAGTCAATCCAGACCTGGGGGAAGCCCCTTCTTACGAGAGACGTCCATAAGAAGTCCCACTGCACTGAGTCATATGTCTTACTAAAATCAACCTTCCAAAGGAAGGCCTTCCTCCCCTCCCTCCACGCCGCGAGAGCCTCCAAGGCCACCATGAAACTGTCTCAGATTCCCCTCCCTGGGATGAAGGTTGTCTGCACCCGTGAGATGAGATCCCCCAAGATGGACCGAAGTCTGTTGGCTAGGACCTTAGCGACAATAAGGTAGACGGCGTTTGAGAGAGCAATAGGACGGTAGTTCTCGATTGCCTCTGCACCTTCCTTCTTGGGTAGCAGGAAAGATAGAATCTGTTCAACTTGTCGAACCCCTATTACCTTCTGCAAATTCCTCCATCATCTGCATCACCTCCTGTTTAGTCAAAGCCCAAAACTCCTTAAAGAAAGCAACGGGGAAGCCATCCGGTCCAGGGCATCCCTCCCCATTAAGGCCCCCATACCGCCTCCCTCACCTCACCCTCTGCGAAAGTAGAGGTAAGCCCCAAAGCCTGGTCCGCCATAACGCTCGGCACATCTACGCCCCACCACCTCCAACCCCTCTACTCTGCCTCCCTATGACTTCCTTGAAGTAGGCCGTCGCAGCTCGACCAACCTCCTCTCTGCCAGAGGACTCCTCTCCCACCTGCAAGCTCTCAATCTAGTTCCTCCTCGCCGAGGCTACCTGGTGAAAGAATCTAGTGTTGGAGTCGCTCTCACGCAACCACTTCTGTCTCGATCGTGTCTTCCATTCCACCTCCGCCTTCCTGTCTTCCTTCTGCACCACCCGAGTCAGCTTAACCTTACGATCTCTGTCACCCTCAGAAACAGACTTGAGGTTCTCATGCCTGTCTATCCTGGCGATCTCCGCCAGAGCCTCCGTCTTCCTGGTGCGCCTAGACTCCCTAATCACTCTCCTGTACACCCTCAAAATGTCCCTCAAGCCAGCTAACTTCTTCGCCAGACGAATCGTGGCTGATCCCTCCACCTCCATCAAGCTCCACCTCTCCTCCACCATGGAACTGAATCCATCCTTAAATAGCCAGCATCTATCGAACTTGAAGTACTTGCCAAAGCATGTCCCCACATTTGCTTTCCACATGATCGACGTGTAGTCAGAGAAGAGCTTCTCCATCGGAGTCACATCCGTCAATGGGTATGCCTTTGTCAGCTCAACATTGGATAAGAATCTATCAATCCTGGACTTCTGACCATTAGCATTCCTCCAAGTGTAGGAGCAAGAGGTAGGGACCATGTCAAAGAGACCACGTAGTGCCACAAACTCCACAAAGCTTCTGAACCAGGTTCCTGCCTGCCTCGTCCTCCTGGTCTGTCATCAGTCTGCAGCGTGACATTAAAGTCACCGCCAATCAACCATAGACTCCCCTGGTTCCCTGCTGCCACTGTCCCAAGCTCCTCCCACATCATCTCCCTCGCCTGTGAATCGAACGGGCCATAAACACCTGTGATGACCGGCTTAGCCCTATCTGCAATCCTGGCTAATCTGACTAAGATAGTGTGGCTCCCTATGAAACTATCCTCCATTGTGAAAACATCCTTACGCCATCCGAGCAGCTGTCCCCCTGCACGGCCAATCGCGTCCAGACTCAGAAAACCCTCCATCCAAGAGCCCCCAATCTCCCCCCACAACCTCCCATCAAAGGAATGCAGTTTTGTCTCCTATAGCAGTACCACGTCCGCCCTCCACTACCTGATATAACTCCCCAATGCCGACCTCTTGGAGGGTTCATTAAGGTCCCTAACATTCCAAGACAGCAGACCATTCATGGAGAAACCAAAGGGACCTCCCTCATGGCTGGACGGAAGCTCGCGGCCTCCACCGTCCAATGAACCTCCTCATCCATCGCATCTAGCGCCGCAGCTGCCGACCGTGGGGCTGGCAGCGATCCTCCCCGGCTGTCAACCACCACCCGATCGCTCCTTCTGATCTTCCTGAAAGACCACCATCGATTATACCGGAGACTGCCTCCCTGTCCCCTGCTCACGACACGTGGTTTCCACGCGACTGTGCTAACCTGGATCTGAGCCCCAGGTTGGTCAGGTGTAGCCGCCGCCTCTGCTCCAGACCCCTCAGCCCCCACCTCTGTCATTGCACCCAGCTCAGTGTCCTCGTGCGGCACCGCCGATGCTTTCGTCTCTGTCACCGAAGCCCCATCCTCGTTCGCCTCCTCCTTCACTGCCACAGACTCCACGCCTCCTCTCTACTGCCTAGGTCGCGCCGAGGCCTCCACCTCGGCCTCCGCTCCACCCGCCTCGGCCATCTCCTCCGAAGCTTCCTCCCCCCGATCCAAACAGAGCAGAGTGGGGAGATCTTCTGGCCCATCATCCCTGGGGACTGCTCCTGGCAACTCTTGCTATGCTCCCCTCCGCTCGGAGGGAGGAGAAGATGCGTCGTCAGGGGTCTAGGAGACACCTCAAGGTGGATCTCCCAACGGTGGTTGCCCTACCGCACTAGAGCCGGGTCCACATCCACGATCCACTTCTCACCCAATCGGGCAACCTCGTCAAGAACACGGATCCTCCAACCGAGAGGCGTGCTCAAATAATCGAGTCGTGCCCTTCGCACCCAACCCGACTACCTCCGGCCATACAAAAAGGCTCTCCAGCTGGGCAACAGCACCTTCACCTGGGCAACGGCACCTTCACCTGATCCCTCCGCTTCCCTAGGTTGCTCTTGTGCCTTAAATCTCGCACACTGCCCCGCGGATCTCGATGGGCCCCTCGAGGGCGACGCCTTAGACCCTGCGCCGACCCAAGTCTCCGCTCGCCTAGGTTTCCACACCGACCTCGTGACCCATGGCACTGCCCCACCAGAAGGAGCCCTGACCGCCCCCCCAGCCGACTGCAGCGAGCAAGCAACCAACCAGGAGGCTCCGTCTACCCTCAGGGTGACCCTTTCCATCAAAGAGGAGCCAACCTTGAGCTCAACCTCCGCAAGAAGCGACCGAGCGGCAAGGCCAGTGTTCCAACACTGCCTGAGCCGAGCAAACAACCCAACCAGAGCCACCACCACCTTAACCGTCCTCAGCCACCAAGGCACCCCAGTGAGAAGCACCTTAAACAACGGCTGCTCCGAGGGGCACTCCGAAGTGGCCCCATCATACATACACGGCCTCCGCCACCACAGCCTGCCCCTCCTCAACTGAAGCTCCTCTCCGCACAGTCTTGTCCTTACAGACAGTAGGAAACCGAGGGCGAGGAACTTCCCCTCTTTCACAGCCACGACCTCCATCCCCCTCACCTCGAGGGTTCCGAAGACCTCACTGCATCGAACCCAACCCTCCAAGACCTCCCCCACTAACCCCCCTTCAACCGCCGCCCTCAACTTGACCGTCTCGCCCGACCATGGTGCTTCAACCTCAGCCATCGACACCTACGTCGCAAGTGGGGGAGGCAAGGCACCCCCAACCACACCATGATGGCAACGCACACTGCGATGCCCGAGGCCCCCGCACTTCTAAAGGGTCGCGACACTCCATGGCAAAATGCCCACCACCGAGGCATTTGAAGCACTCAACCTTCGCTCCCAGCCCTCCGCCTCCCTCTACCCCAGCCGCGTGCCGCTTCTCACTCCTCTCTACCACCACCCAACCGCCCCCTCGTCCCTCTCACCCTCGCTCTCGGTGCATGGCTCCTCAATTATCAGTCCGCAACTTCGCACAAATTGCCAACATTATCATCAGTCCGCAACTTCATTCTATTCATAACAAAAAAAGGAAGATTGTGAAACATCTGCCAACAGCAAGTACATTATCCACCAATTACTAATAACTACCATAAATTCCCCACCTCAATTACAGACACAATTCCAGCCAACACAATCCCAAACACACAATACAATGCACATCACCCAACACACCTAATTCTAGACTATTACTTGCAGACACCCGACACGCAGATGCCCTCAGCAGATGCATCAAACGAGTCTGATGCCCTCAGCAGAACCATCCAACTGCACATACACTTTCATTCCTGCTGACAACAGCTTCATCAGCTTCTCTCCACTACTCAATGCCGGAGGCACATACCCTGTCACTGAGGCCCTTGTCGCTTGAGCGGAGCTACCTCGAGTAGAACTACAGTACGATAATGGAGGGCTATCCTCCACTGGGTCCTCCCCAATACTATACCCCTCTATAAACATTTTTCTCCTCAAATTTCTCAACTCCAACTTAGCAGAGCGATTCTTCATGAACTCGCTCTGCCCCTTCCAAGAAGTCACTTGAGCTTGAAGATCCCTTTTCTCACTCATTACCTCGGTCAGAAGCTCCAAAGTGTTCCCAAGCATGGTGGACATGGCCTTCAGCTAGATCTTCATCAGAGTTGTCTTCGGAAGGCACTCCACAGGAACATCGTAATTGCATAGCTTTGCAACAAAAATAACATTCGCCAGTGATATTTCTAACCAATATACTCTTACTGTATATAGATGGTACTCAAATCTCTATAGCATGGATAGGGCATTGCACTCATTGGTTCACGGATAAAGGCGACTCTTTGAATTGAAAACTTCGTAATCAAGCCACAATGACATGACGGCATACAAGTGTCCATTGTCACCTGCTTCTAACTATTTCGTAGCGATTCTCCCCTTACCATAGCGAGATACCTGCTACGAGCAATCAAGAATGGTTTGGAACGGTGGTGGGATGTGGTTGGTGACTTGCGAGGGTCATCCTCCTTTTATAGACAAATTTCAAATTGAATTGGCGGTTCCCACTGTCACCTGCTTTCTCTGCTTGCTGTCATTAGGGGGGTGGGTAGTTCGGGGGAGGGGGAGGGGGAGGGGGAGGGGAATGCCACATATATTGTACACATAGGTATCCTATTCATCTTGGGTATGAAGGTAGGTATGTATAGGAGTGTATATATCATTACCCAATTCAAATTGAATTGGTGGTCCCCACTGTCATCTGCTTTCTCTGCCTATTGTCGTGGGGATGGGAGGGGGTGAGGGGGAGAGGAATGTCGCATATATTGTACACATAGGCATCCTAGTCATCTTGTGTATGAAGGTGGGTATGTTTGAGAGTGTATATATCATTACCCATGAGAAAATATATGAATGACAATAGGAGACAGAGAATGAAGGGAACGCATGATAGATGGTCGACAAAGGAAAAAGGTAAGAAATAGTTGTGCTAGAAGTGGTAAAGAGTACAAATTTCTCATCACACAAAAATAAAACTGACCAGATCTATCTAACAAATTCAGGACAGAAAGAAGTATAAAGTTATCATGAGCCTGTATATCTGTCGATGACAGATTGATATATGTCATCCAATTGCAATTGGCATGAGAACATATCCTCCATGAGTGAATGGGTATATACACATACGTATTTAAATCTACCATCGGCACTACTGCATATGGAACTAACATGTTGGTGAGAAACTACCGTTGGCAGCATAAGGCAACATGTCTAACATTAAATAAGCAACATCTTCATCTTCCACATAACTACAACATTTCAATTCATTCCATATTCGTATAAGAAGCCTGTCGTAGGTTAGCATTCTGCCGCAGCTCCCATATCTGACGTACGTTGGCGTCCTGGCGTAGGTAAGCATTCTCGCCCAACTCCCATTTCTGACGCAACTCCCAGCACGTGTGCGAATTAAAGAGGCACATGCATAAGGCCACATGGGAGCCCATCCCACGTAGGATGGGTAAATTTCTGGGCACAAAAAGTGTACAATTTTTCTTTAATTCGATGCCAAGTCAATTAAATGTAAATAATTTATTATCACCTAAGCAAGCAATAAAGATTTGAATTGGGAAATCATACCTACTAAGGCATAAAGAGTTATACCTAATAGTTATAATTAGGTGGAGGGAATTGAAAGCCCCTTCGACCTTTTTATTACTTATTGTAGTCGATTTCATTTCTTTATTTCTACGAGGACTCTTGTAATTTTTCCACCTCTATATATTGAAAGGAAAGGATATGGAATAAGACTTAGATTTATTTATTCTAACTTAGTATTAGAACAGCGATCCTAGATCGATACTTGTGCCCTCCTTATTCCAATACACCACCAAAAAAAATAGAGAAAGAAACCCTAATCCCATGGAAGGTGAGGGGCACCGCTACTACCGCCACCAGCCATCTGATTGGCTAGTAAACCTCTTCCTATCGTGCAGCAGCCCCTGGTGCATCACCCCACGCATCTCCTTCCATCAGCATGGTCTCCAGCGCCACCCGAGCCTTAACCCTCACCACTAGGGTCACAGTACCACATCACCTAGTGCCCATCTCGTGCAATGGTCTGCGCTTGATCACCTGTGTGGCGCAACATCACCCCAGCACCGCCGACACTGCCACCTGTTAAACCCCCCATAGTGCCACCAATCTCTTGTGCACTACTCCAGTGCACCTATAGCCTGTGTATAAATCTCCATAGTGCCTTTACAGTGCGCAACCACACCACAACACACCACAACAAATCTACAGTGGTTCTTCATGATTTTCTATAGTGGCCCTTCGTGAGTCTACCACTTCTTGAGGACAAGGGCTTATTATCCTGATGTTTTGACCAGACTGTTCATGTATTCATTGGTTGTGATCTAGCTGAAGAAGACATGGCTTCTAAAAGTTACTCGGAAGTGACATCGGAGCAATTAGTGGATACGGGGGTTTACAAAAACCCCCCATAGTGCTGCCAATCTCCTGTGCACTACTCCAGTGCACTTATAGGCTGCATACAAATCTCCATAGTGCCTCTACAAGGCGCAACCACACCACAACACACCACAACAAATCTACAGTGGTTCTTCATGATTTTCTATAGTTGTCCTTCGTGAGTCTGCCACTTCTTGAGGACAAGGGCTGATTATCCTGATGTTTTGAGCAAACTTTTCATGTATTCATTGGTTGTGATCTAGCTGAAGAAGACATGGCTTCAAAAAGTTACTCAGAAGTGACATCGAAGCAATTAGTGGATATGGGGGTTTACAAAAACCCCTTCTTTGGTTTGACAGTGAAGTTAAACGAGACCAATTATGCCTGGTGGTCATAGACCTTCACGATGACGATGGAAGGTCATGATAAGGAGCATGTTTTGCTTTAGCCAGATCATACAGAAAAGACCAAGAAGAATGCCTCCTATAAGAAAGATAATGCCATGGTTCACGCTTGGATCATGAATTCAGTCTTCCTAGGATTGGGGATGAGATTATGTATTACCACACTGTCAAGGAGACATGGGATAGTTTGAGGGATACCTACTCCAAGGAGAAGAATTCTAGCAGGGTCTTTCAGATCTACAGCAAGCTCTCTCAACTTCGACAAGAGGGTCTCATGTAATCCCAGTACTACTCGACCCTAAAGGGTCTCCTGGAGAAGTACAATGTGTATTGACCTGTGTGCACGTGTGCTATTCAACGAGCTTATCGCAAGGAGGAAGCAGTCTTACTGGTTCTAGTTGGCCTTAGACTCGAGTACATAGCAACCCAGTCATAGCTTCTTGCTCTCTCCAAGCTTTCTACCTTAGAGAAAGCATACAACAAGATTAGCAGGATCTTTATCACCCTCACTACTCCAACTATATGTAACAAAGGTCAAGGCCGTGGGCCCATTGGGAGACGACATTTGGTGTGCTCGTACTGTGGGAAGCCAGGGCACATGCAAAGCAATTGTTGGACCAAGCATGATTGTCCCCCCATGGTCAATCAGGCTATTGCTAGTGCAGAGCAGCCAGCTAATACCATTTCTATGCCAAAGGCTAACTATGATGAGCTACTTTAGCACCTCAGTCGTCACAGGAGGCCTCGTACGTATACTTCAGAGACTATTACTTTCGCCTCTTCGTCAGGTATAGAATTTGCCCTCTTCACTGTTGATGATCAGTGTGATACAGATTGATTGGTTGATTCTAGAGCCTTACAACATCTTAGTAGTGAAAAGAGATGTTTTTGTTATCTACTAGTTTCGCCAGGGAAGACTGCAAGTGGCAGATGGGTAGCACTCCCTAATTGCTAGATAAGGGGAGGTCTCAGTTACCCTAAACATGCAATTGGCAGATATTCTTCTTGTGCCAGATTGTCCTAGTAGTTTACTATATGCCAATAGAATAACCAAGGAGCTGAATTTCCGTGCTATATTTAATGCTAATACTTGTACTTTTCAGGATATCCAGATGAGGAGGATGATTGGTGGCGATCATAAAGAGGGGGAATTTATCACCTGATCCAATCACCCTTTGTTGTTGCCAATCATGGTGGTACCACTTTTACTGTTGGGTCTTCTTTCCGATGGCATCTTCAACTTGAGCTTCTTTCACTGGACAAGCTTCGTTGTGTTATACCCGAGATTTTTTCGTTTGCTGTCATTTCTTGTGATGTCTGTCAGTTGGGCAAGCATCATCGAAGCACCTATCCTACTAGCAAGAGTCCAAGGTCTACTAAGATGTTCTAACTGGTTCATACTAATGCATGAGGCCCTAGCTGTATTCCTGATCGATTAGGTCATCATTATTATTTAATTCTTGCTAATGATTTTTCCCGTCGGTCGTGGTTGTTTTGCTTAAAAATAAGTTTGATGTTGTAAATATCTTGGAACAATTCATTTTGAAAATGAAAAACCAGTTTGGTACTTGTGTTAAAAATATTTGTTCCAATAATGCTCTTGAGTTTTGTACCTATAGATTGTATGCTTTTTATAAATCTCATGGTATTATTAATCAGACTACATGTTCTCATACATCTTAACAGAATAGGGTTGCTGAGAGGAAGCATAGGCATATCCTTGATGTAGCATGCATCTTATTGATTCACAACAGTGTTCCCTTTATTGGGGAGATGATGTTCTCGCAGCATACTTAATCAATAAAATGCCTTCTTCTGCGGTTCATGAGCAGATTCCCTTGTAGATTCTTTATCCAAAGGGTAATTTGTTTCATGCTCCACCAAGGGTGTTTGGCTATATTGTTTTTGTCCACATTACTACTCCTAGTTGGAATAAGCATGCTCATAGGGTCGTCAAGTGTCTGGTTTTAGGATATTCTCACGCTCAAAATGGATAGTAGTGTTATGACCCCCTTACTCAGACACTATGTGAGTGCAGATGTCATTTGGTATGAGTCTATCCCATACTTTTCTACTGCTGGGAGGAGTCTTTCTCCTGAGTTTGTTGAGGTACCTATGCTTATTCCTCCTACGCTCCTCGAGGCTATCCAAATCATTAAATCACCACCTTCTAAGCCAATACCCTCTAAGCCTATAAGGTTTCGTAAGCCTCCCATCACCCACAAGCTTCGACCCCCTCTTTTTGTGCCAACTCCTTCGCCTCAGGTGAGCACAGGTGATTTACGAACTGATGAGATTGTGCATAGTGATGATGCAGGTCCTATACAGGAGACAATAAGTAGCCAGAGGCAGTCCCTAAGATAGTACCAATTCTGAATCATCTAGATCTCCCTATTACAGTTCACAAGGTACCACGAAATTGTGTCAAATGTCCTATTTCTCATGCTATGACGACAAATTTTCTAGGAGGGGCATACAGTAAGTTATGTCACGCTCTTTCCACCACACAGATTCCTACGTTTCACTAGTAGGCTATTCTTGATCCAAAGTAACGCCAGGCCATGAAGGATGAAATGCTGCACTACTCTTGTGACACATTAGAACTTGCTGACTTACCTCTAGAAGCGTCAGTTGTGAGGTGTTGGTGGGTCTTTACCATCAAGTATCACCCGACGAGACGATAGCTAGATACAAAGTTCGTCTTGTAGCCAAAGGATTCACACAGACCTATGGCATGAATTTTTTTGACACTTTCTCCAGTGTGTGCCTTCCTACTATATGCATTTTGATCTCTATAGCTGTGTAGAAATATTGGCCCCTCTATCAGCTTCATGTGAATAACACCTTCCTATATGGTGACTTGCAGGAAGAGGTATATATGCAGCAACCCCTAGGCTATGAACCTCAACGGGAGTGCTCGAGGATGTGTCACCTGCGCAAAGCAATCTATGGTCTGAAGTAGAGCCCCAAGGCCTAGTTTCAAAAGTTGTCGAAGGCTGTTGAGACACTGGGGTTCCGCAACTCAACATCATATCATTCCCTCTTTGCCAAGAGGACTACACAAGGTATGGTGGCATTACTTGTTTATGTTGATATTATTTTTACAGGAGACGATGAACCTAGCATTACTGAGGTCAAGAAGTCTTATAAGCATGGTTTTAAAAATCGCGCCTCGAGGGGAGGCGGGTTGATTTCGCCTCGAGGCTATAGCCTCAGCTCTATTCTGTGAGGCATGCGCCTCAACTCTCCGAGGCGGTGCCGAGGCACTGAGGCACTGGCGAGGTGCCGCCTTGGTTGGATTGCTTCATCACTGGTGCCAGCTCCACCGCCAGTTGCAGCTCCATCACCAACTCCATCATTGATGCTAGCTGCAGTTCCATCGCCAACTCCTCCACCGCATCCAAAGCAGCCAGCTCCATCACCAGCATCAGCTCCACCGCATCGCCAGCAGCAGCGCAAGCAGCTCTTTCGCCAGTAGCAGCACTCGCTCCATCGACAGCGCAAGCTTTAGCATAGGCCAGCGCAGGCCAGCACAGGCTCACTCACTCCAACGCAGGCTCCAACGTGAGCTCCACTCGCTCGCTCCACCGCAGTCAGGTGCAGCACTCGCCAGCACCATCGCTCCAGCGCAGCCAGGTTGCTCCAACTCTCCAACAGGATGCATTTGAGAGGTAATGGATTTTTATTTAGGGTTTAGGGTGGTAAGGTGCACACTGTACACATTTGAGAAGTAATGTGTATACTATACACATTACTTCTCAAATGTGTACAGTGTGCACCTTACCACCCTAAACCCTAAATAAAAATCCATTATACACATTTGAGAGGTCATGTTTGAGTTTGTGAAATTCTTATTTCAATCACTGAAATAAGAACTTTTAGTCAAAAGGGGAGGTCATGTTTGAGTGAAATTCTTATTTCAATGTTTGTTGTAGAGTAAAAATGGCATGAATATGTATTTTTTGTTTTTTTTTCATTATTAATATTTAATAAGTATATGTTTATGTCATCTTATCTTATTTTTCATCCAAAACCTAAGGCTTACGCCTCAACCGTCTCGAGGATTATGCCTCGCCTCAGTGAAGGCAAACCGCCTCAAACCGTCTCGCATTTTTTAAAACCTTGCTTATGAGCAACTTTGTTATAAAAGATCTTAGACCTCTTAGATACTTCCTCGGAATATAAGTGTAGGAAGGGCGTTGTACTTTCCCAGAGGAACTATACACTTGACCTATTACAAGAGACTGGCATGCTAGGGGCAAAGCTAGCTAATACTCCTATGGATCCCAAGGCACGCTTATATGATAAGAGGTAGTGGATAGTCATCAATATAGAGGACTGGTGGGAAAACTCTTGTATTTGACTATTACAAGGCCAGACATTTCCCTTGTTGGGAAATTGAGTTAATTCATGGATAGACCTACTAGATAGCATTCGAATGCAACAATGATAGTGCTAAGATACTTGAAGAGAGCACCAGGAAAAAGGGTTCTATTCACTAAGGGAACCTCTATGAGCGTTGTGGCCGATACAGATGCAGATTATGCAAGATGTCTTGTTGATAGGAAATCTACCATAGATTTGCACTTATGTGGCAAGGAACTTAGTGGCATGGAAGAGTAAGAAATAGGTCATTGTATCCAAGTCTAGTGCAGAGTTCAAGTATAAAGCTACGGCACACACAACTACTGAGAAGATGTGGGTGAACTCCCTTCCAACAGATTTGCATATGTCAATTGATACCCCTATAGAGATGAGATGTGATAACAAGTTCACCACTTTTATTGCCAACAACCCTATATTTCATTAAGGAACCAAGCATGTGGAGGTACATTGCCACTACACAGGTAACTTGATTCAAAGAGGTCTCATCCACACCACGCATGTCTCCTCTGGCAACCAGGCAGCATATATCCTTCCCGCGGTGTTCCTGCGGTCTTCCTTTGATGTTCTTCTAAGTTAGGCATGATTAACATCTATACTCCAACTTGAGAGAGAGTGATAGAGCTCCTTTGGTCTTTTTATTACTTATTGTAGTCGGTTGCATTTCATTATTTCTTTGAGTACTGTAATTTTCCCACCTTTATATATTACAAGGTAGGGGTAGGGAATAAGAATTACATTCTGATGGGACAACTGAGCAATTCATTATTTCATAGAGCCCTATGTGCCTTTATATAGAGAGAGGCACAAAAGAGAAAAAATACATGTACACCAACATATAATAAATAAAATAGAAAAACAAGCCACATAATTCAATACTCTCCCTTAAGCTGGAGCATACACATCGAACATGCTAAGTTTGGAACACAAAGACTCAAAACACTTCTTTGAGAGTGCTTTGGCAAAGATATCTATAATTTGCTCCTCAGTGGCGATGTAGGGTGTTGAGATCTTCCTCCCTAAAATGGCATCTTCGATGAAATGACAATCCATTTCACTATGCTTCATTTGCTTATGAAAGGTTGGGTTGTTCACAATGAATGCTGTAGCATTATTATCGCAATACATAGGAATGGGACCAGAGATAGGAACACTAAGTTCCTTCATAATGGACCTCACCCATAGCAACTCACAAGTGGTGTGCGCCATTGCCCTATATTCAGATTCCATACTGAACTTGGTGACAACATTCTACTTCTTGCACCTCTAGGTGACAAGATTTTCACCTACATAAGTGCAATAACCCATAGTAAGCCACCTGTCCTTATGCATCCCAACATAATCAGCATCTAAGTAGCCCCATACATCAAGGTGACCATGCTTCTAGAATGAGAGCCCCTTCCCATGAGCCCGCTTGAGGTATCTCAGTACCTAGCATACACCATTCCAGTGTATCTCTCTAGGAGACTGCATAAACTGGTTGAGTCTCCCAACTGCAAATGCAATATCAGGCCTCGCCACTATCAAGTATAGGAGCTTTCCACCATTGCATAATATCTGATCACATCCTCAAGTAATGGACTCTCAGGATCAACAAGTAGGATAGAAGGGTTTATTGGGATACAAGTAGGTTTGCAACCAACCATTCCGGACTCTTTCAACATGTCTAGCACATACTTCCTCTATGACAAGATAAGGTTCCCATCAATGTGTTACACCTCAATGGCCAGAAAATAATTTATCAACCCTAAGTCTTTAATCACAAACGAAGGGTGTAGGAAAGCCTTGGTGGTATATATGCCTTCTTTATCACTCCCTGTAAGCAAAATATCATCGATGTGGACAATAAAAGTAACAGAGCTAGTAGTCATATGCATGGTAAAAACTGAGTGGTCAACTATAGATCAAGTAAAGTCATACTCCTAAACGGCCTTACTAAACCTTTCAAACCAGGCCTACAGACTCTGCTTCAAGCCATATATGACCTTCTTTAGTTTGCAGACCTTCGACCCTAAGTCACAAATCCCAGAAGTTGCTGTAAACCAATTCCTCGAGATCACTATAGATGAAAGCATTCTTGATGTTCAACTGAAACACAGACCAACTACTGTTCATTGCCAAGGATAGGAGGATCTGGACTGAGTTGAGACGAGCCATGGGGGAGAACATCTCAAAATAGTCAACGCCAAAGGCTTACGTGTAGCCTTTAATGACCAGGCGAGCCTTAAATAACTCAATAGAACCATTCAGGCAACACTTGAGGGTGAATACCCATCTACACCCCACAACTGTAGCACCTAGGGGTAGGTCAACAAGCTCCCATGTCCCTCGAAATTGAAGAGCTGCCATCTCCTCCATGGCCAGGGTCCAGGAGGGATCTTGAAATGCCTATGTATGATTCATGGGAACTTGGTGGTTGTCCACTGCAAGAGATAAAAGCTTCCCTGCTACAGGCCAATGATCAAGTGACATATAATGTGAAACAGAATATCTAGCACAAGATCGGTAAGCCTTCCTCTGAGCAATAGCAAGATCCACATTTGTTGCTTCAAGTGTTGTAGCTACTGGATCTCTAGTCAAATCCATAGGATCAGCAAACGAGTAAGCAAGAATAATAGAGGCAGTGTAGGTGTAACAATGGCCTTGCAGTGATATGATGTAGACAAAAAAAAGATGTATCAATGGACTGTGATGGGGCTGGCTCAAAGGGCACTGGAGACGGAGTAGTGAGCATGGGAAGCGAGACATCCTGTGATGCCGTGGACTTCCCAATAGTAGTATAATAGGAAATCTCCCCAAAAAGGCAACATCCTTAGTGACACAAAAGCGGTGTGTCATTGGGTCATAGCACCAATATCCCTTCTGGGTTCTAAAATACCCCACAAAAGCACATTTAAACAACCGAGGAGATAGTTTGTCCACTTTGAACAAGTGAACAAAACAAACACATCCAAAGACCTTAGGCAATAGAGAAAACAACTTTCGGTCCAGAACGAAAATAGAGTAGGGAGTCCTTCCATTAATAACAGATTAGGAAACCCGACCAATCAAGAATGCAGTCGTAAGAACAGCATCAGTCCAAGAAACATCAAGCAAATGCCTCAACTTGTGTTCATTCATGCCATTTTGTTGGGATGTATGAACACAAGATGTTTAGTGAAAAATGCCTAAGGACAAAAAATTAAGATAAGGTTGCATTCACAATCTTAAGCTTGTTGTCGGTCTGAAATATGCGAATGTGTAGAAAATTGAGTTTTTATTTCATTTAAAAAATTATTAATCAATATAGGAGTTTCTGATTTCTCCATCATAAAGACCCAACATGGGTACAATCATTCACAAGAACCCAAAAATAACAGAAACCCCTAACACTTCGGACCTGACATGGGCACCATAAATCAATATGAATAAGATTAAAAGGAGACTCATTCTTTTATTATTACTCGAAAAAGACACATAATGGTGCTTGCCAAGCTAATAAGCCTCATAGGAAAAGGAATCGAGAAAGTACATATTCGAAAACTAACGGCGAAGGTGCCATTGGAGAGTAGATGTAGCACAAGCAACTGCAATGGAAGGATTCTCAGGTGAGAGGTGCAAGTAGTTGAGGTCATCCTGCTCAAGCCCATTAATCTGCTTCATCGTTTGGAGGTCCTGCAAGAAAAATAAGTGGTCATGAAAAACTACTCTACAACTCAATGCCTTTGTAATCTGACTTGTAAACATTAAATTAAAGGTAAATTTAGGTGCATGCGTAACATCTAACAAAGGCAAAGTAGAAGATAAAGAGATGGCACCCAAGCTTGTCACAGGGGACAAGACACCATCTGCTACCCTAACATGAACAGGGGTAGTAAGAGGTCTAAGAGGTGAGAACAGTGTGGCATCTCCAGTAATATAGGAAGAGGCACCTGAATCAGCAAGCCATGTTGGTGTATGAAAACCTCTAACATAAGCAGCAGTAGCTATCAGGCGAGTCACTGAGGCTCGAGCAGTAGAAGTGGGTTGAGAGGATATGATCCTATCATGCTCCTCCTTGGAGATGGTAATCTGGGAGCCAACCTACTCCTCATCCTAGTAATACTGATTCCCTTCACCACCATAAGCCACTTGGTTGGTCTGATGCCCCTAAGGAAAGCCATGTTTTATCCAACAACGATCAACGGTGTGATTTGTCTTGTGACAATGGTCACAACACAAACTGGTATGGCCTCTTACACCACGTCCTCTCCCCCTGCCTCCAAGAACCCCCTTGAATTTAAATGCCCCTTTCTTTCACCATGTCCTTTCTTCGTGCATTATTTTAGCTTTTTCTATTACTTCTTTTTCAAGTTCATCATAGAAGTGTATATTCTAATGGTGCACTTTAAATTGTTTAAGATGTCCACAAAGTGAATGTACTTCTCATTCATGTCTTCTACCTTTTCATGAAAATCTAAATTTATAGTTTTAGCTTATTACAATTTTCCAACTCAAGTGTAAGATTAGTTGTTTCTAGTTCTAAGTCTAAACACTTAGTTATTTTCTTTCTTTGTTCTTTTAATTACGCTATATGAATCTTTATATGCATCTAATAATTCATCTAAAGTGAGGACAGAGTTTACCTCTTCTTCACTTGATTCTATTGACGCCATGAGACAGATGAGGAACTTTATCTTCGTGGCTTTTTTGTTTAGTCTCAGTCTTTGTCTCACTATCATCCCAAGTAGTCTTAAATGCCTTCTTGAATATCCTTTTTTTTTTTGCTTTCTCTTCTGTTTTTTCTTCACGCTCCCTGTACTCCTTCCTATCTTGTTTGACAAGTGGACAGTCCTTTTGAACGTTTCCTCCAGCAATTGAGATCTCCTAAGGAGAGGCCCTTGTTAGAGCCACCTACAGCAATTCGTCCAGCAACTCCAGCCCTATCGTCATTAGCACAACCTCCTACAAGCAAAAACCAAATTGAGATCGTTGTGTTATGTTGTGTAGAGTGGGATTTCTGCATTGTACAAGCTAAGCATTGCATGCTCTAGCTTGAGGGAGAGTGTTGGAGTATGTGTAGTTGGTTTAGTCCAACGTCGTTTATTGTTGGATTATGGAGTGTGTGGTGGCCTAAGCATGTACCCCTCTGCTTATTCTTTGAGAATATCAATATAGAAACTCATCATAGAGCCTTCTCTCGTGGTTTTTTTCGCACTCCTTGTGAGTGGGGTTTCCATGTAAATCCAAGTGTTTTTTTTTGTTTATACTTTGATATTTTGTTGATTTGCTTCCGCTTATCCTATTTTTCAGCTAGAACGAAAGGATATAGAACTTGGGAGACCAGCCAGTATGAAATATGTTTCCAACCAAGACAAGAAGCAAAAGAGTATCAACGGGATGTTTGGGAATGTTAAAGAAAAGGTGGGAAAGGTCATCTCTACACTTTTTTACACATGCCATCTAACAAATGTAGCAAGCGGACCATTTCTGCAGCATGCTATGGATAAGATTGTCCATGAAGGAATAGGGGTAAAGGCTCCTACCTCACATGAGATCATGAACAAGTACTTGCATATGGTAAAAGATGGCCTTAACAACTACATAAATGTGTTGAAAAGGTTATAGTCAAATTATGTTGTCTATTATGTGTGATGGGTGGAATAATTTCACAAGAAAGCAAATCATAAATTTCCTTCTTTATTGTGATGGGAAGATGATCTTTTTGAAATCTATGGATGCATCCAATCGAGTCAAAGATTACAAGTACATATACTGTTTGATGGTGGATGTTGTTAAGAAGGTTAAACCCGAAAATGTGTTACAAATTATTACGGCTAATGGCAACAATTTTAATAAGGCTAGCAAGAATTGATGAAATCTAGTAGGTGTACAGTTTTTTGGACTCCATGTATAACCCATTGCGTTAATCTAATTCTCAAGGGCTTTGGAATCAAGAAGGCAATAAATGAGCATATTAAAGATATGCGATCAATCACCACTTTTATTTACAATCACTCAGCATATGCTGGCATTAATAAGGCATTTTTGTAAGAGTAAACTTATAAGACCAGCCATCACCCAATTTGCAACAAATTACATCATATTGCAAAATATTTCAGATAACAAAGTTGAATTAAAGCTAATGTTCATATCTCACAATTGATATGTGTTGTAAGGCACTTTATTTATCTTTAGTTGATTGTTTATTTATTTCCTATTCTTTGTTGGTTCTCTGATGTAATTTTCCCAACACCTGTTTTTATATAAAGAGGTGTAGGGCTTCTTTTGAGAATATAATTGCTCATTTTCTCCAACTTTGCATCAAAGCGGAGATCCTAGATCGACGCTCTAATATCCCACCGAAATAAGCCTCCAAACCCAATCACCAAAACCCTAACTCTTCCTATTTCCTCTCTCTTCACACCGCCACTACCTAAGGCAACAATAGCAACGCCGATAGGGACCCTAGCAGCAATAGCAAGGGCCCTGCAGCGGCAGGAGTAAGGGCGGCAGCAGCAGCAACAGGCCTCTACGCACCGACAGCAAGGCCACCGTCGGTCGACAGTAAGGCCACCGTCGGTCGACAGTAACACCACTAGTGGGCCTACGTTGCCTCTCATGCCGATGAGGGGAGTAGTAGTGGCCCTTTGAGGGCCACTAAGGGTCCCTTATAACCCTAGCGTGTGCCTCTTCATCTCCAGAGGGACCGCTATGTATGTCTAACTTGATTTCCAAGGAAGAAACTACTTGGATTTCATGTTAGATCATTGTTTTTGTGATTCATGGTGATTCTACAGATCTGATTTTGGCATTTCCTGCAAGGTTCTGAGCATCATGGCTCCTTTCTTGTCTGAGGTTTCATCGAAGACAACTCCGGAGAACGAGAACTACAAAAACCTTTTTTTGTCCCAATATTAAAGTTGGATGAGACCAACTATGCTCATTGGTCATAGACGTTCCTAATGACAATCGAGGGTCACGACAAGGAACACATTCTTCTTGAGCTAAAGCCTCAGAACAAGACAGGAAAATACGTCATGTGGAAGAACGACAATGCTATGGATTACGAACGCGGTTTTACAGAGGATTGAAGATCACACCATGTATTGCAAAACCTCCAAGGAGATGTGGGATTCTCTTCATAACACCTACTCTCATGAGAAGAATTCGAGTAAGGTATATCAAATCTACAATGATATGTTTTCCCTCAGGCAGGAGGTTCATCTCTTAACTCAATACTATGCCACATTGAAAGGGCTTTTGGAGAAGTATAATGCATGTAAACCAGTATGCATGTGTACTACACAGTGAGATTATCACAAGGAAACTATTTTACACTCTGGATTAGGCCCAGAGTATGATGTTGCTCACTCTCAAATATTGACCGTTAGATCTCCCATATAGTCGTCTCAACATAATCACAACACTACCAGGGATTACTGGACAGACCTTTGCTTTGGTTGTTGGTGAAGGTTGTGGTACCTGGGGTTCTTCTACTCGTGGACGTGGACGTGGACGTGGACGCGAAAGAGGACAAACTGGCAAACCTTGTCCCATGTGCAACTTCTGTGGCTAGATTGGTCATGTGGAGACTTATTGTTGGTCTAAGCATAGGAAGCTTCCTTTGGCCAATCAAGTTGTGACTACCTCTAGGGCAAAGTTAGATACAATTTCACATGCAGAATATGATGTCATTGTGCAGCGACTTGCTCCGATTACTCAGGAGACTCCTTCCTCATACTCTGATACGGCTGTCATTGCCTCCTCAGGTATACATTGTATTTTTTGTGCTTCTGACAAGTATGACACCACTACTTGGCTTGTGGATTCTGGTGTGTCACGTCACTTGAGTGGTAACCATAATTGTTTCCAACAGCTTCAGTCAGTGTCACCTGGTAGGATAGTTCAAATAGCAACTGGTCGACATTCCAAAGTGGATGGTCAAGAGGTGTCAATACACCTAGTTTGAGATTACCTAATGTTTTGTTTGTTTCAGCCTTTCCTATGAGCTTATTGTCTGTTAGTATAATTACAAAGGATCTTAATTGCAGAGCAATTTTTGATGGTGTTAGTTGTGTATTTCAGGATAAACTCACGGGGAGGATGATTGGTGGCAAACATGGAGGGGGTGTGTATCACCTATCCCAGACGCCAATTGCCACATCTTGTCAAGGCAATGTGTGTTTTGCGACCAGGAGTAGTTTGCAATGGCACAATCGTCTTGGTCATCCATCTCCGAACAAACTTCGCCGTATCATCCCTCATCTTTCACCAGCTACAGAGATCCACTATAATGCATGTTAAATGGGGAAACATCACAGAGCCACCTACCCTACCAGTTCTACTACTGCTAAGTCTATTTTTTATTTACTACATTTGGATGTATAGAGAGCCAATCGTATACCAGATCGACTGCACCATAGATACTGTTTGGTGATAGTGGATGACTGTTCTAGAATGTCATGGGTGTTTTTATTAAAGAATAAGTCTAATGTAAAATCAGTCATTGAGAAATTTATTATTGAAATAAAGGATCAATTTGCCTCTACCATTAAAGTTGTTCATATAGATAATGCTCTTAAGTTTTGTACTACTAGAATGACCACCTTTTATAGATCTTATGGTATTATTCATCAAACCACCTGCCCCATACATCTCAAGAGAATGAGGTGGCAGAGTAAACGCAGGCATCATTTGGATGTAGCCAAGACTATATTGATTCATTATAATGTCCCGTCACGATATTAGGGAGATGCAATGCTTACTGCATTCTATTTGATCAACAGGATGCCCACTTCTATATTATCTACGCAGGTACCATGGCAGATATTGTACTTAGATCGGGAGTTATTTCAATAGCCACCTTGAATTTTTGACCGTGTAGCCTTTCTCCATATTACTAGGCCTAGTAGAGACAAACTGGCTCCAAGGGCAGTTATGCAAAAGAGCCATTATGTGAGTGCAGACAATCGTGCGGCCACATATATAGCTAATAATCCTATGTTTCATAAGCGCACAAAATATGTGGAAATTGATTGTTATTATACTAGAGATTTGATTCAAAGAAGACTTCTCTACATCACGCTTGTCACTTCATAGAACCAGACTGTAGATATGTTTACCAAGCCTCTTGGCAAGTCCACCTTTGATGCATGCTGTGACAAACTAGGCATGACTGACATCTATACTCCAACTTGGATGGGAGTGTTGCGAGACACTATTTATCTTTAGTTGCTTTTTTGAACTATTTATTTATTTCTCATTCCTAATTGGTTCTCTAATGTAATTTTCCCAGCATATCTCTCAATATAAAGAGGTGTGGAGTTTCTTTTGAGAATATGATTGCTCATTTTCTCCGACTATATGCAAAAAGAGAGCAAAATTCAAATCAAGAAGAATGTTGAGAGATTGGTGACCTCCATAAAATTCTGAGACAATTGTTCACGAGTTGTAAGGATAATAGAACCTGCTATTGTCGTGCTAAGAATGGTTGATGGTGATAAAAAACCCAACTATAACAAGTATATATGTAGCCATGGAAATGATGAAGCAAAAGATAAAAGAAAATGATGGGAAGTCAGGTTGCCAATACATTAAAATAATTAATGAGAGAAGGCAAGACCTACTCTCGCATCCACTTCATAAAGTTGGTATGAATTTATTACTTGACTATTAAGTTTCATTCATATGTTGTTACCTTTGGACATGACTCATGACTTTTAGTTTGTACTTTGTAGTGATTATTCTTAAATTCTAATTTTGCAGCATCTTATCTCAACCGAAGATATCACTATAAGTATGGACTTCATACTGATCATAAGCTCCTCAAAGCGGTACAAACGATTATCTATAAAGTCATGAAAGACGTAAAAGAACAAATAGCTTGTATGAATGAGATGAATGTGATAAATTAGCCCATACTTTTAGCCTAAGATTTTAGCCTGGTTTATTAAATTATTGCTTCTTATAGATAAAATATTTTAGAGATGAGTTATTATCTTTCAGGACAAACACTGTCACACATGCTCAAAATAAAACTCTTCATAGTGTGGTCATCATCTTGTGGTTTGTGAATTTTGAATTCATTTCATACAATTACATTAATGAATTAATCATAATTAGTTTGTTTTCATTTTTCTATTTCAGTTAAATAGTGGCACTTGCATGACACAGATGCTCCTAACCTTTGCCAAGTTGTTGTAAAAATCTTATCTTATATGGCATCGACAAGAAGGTGCGAAAGAAATTGGAATACCTTCAACTTGATTCACTCACAGAGAAGCAATCGTATCAGCAATCATAAGCTAATGAACCTGGTATTTATGCACTACAACATCATATTAAAAATGAAACATATACACGTAGGAGAAAATAAGAAAGAGTAAATGGACCATGTTGGAACGTAAAATAAAAGCCTCGTGGATTGTCCACGTGGTAGTCAACAAGCCACGTGGACAATCCACATGGCAGCATCTATAGAGCCCAATAGGACAGTCGGTCATGGGTTCTACAACCCAACTTTGGAGTCTTTTACTTAAGAGTCAAGTTTTGCTATTTTTAGCATGTGTGTTTTAGGAAAAGAATTTGTTATTTGATTTAATTAGAGAAATAAAATCTTTCCTTATGAGATAAGTTCTTTGGTTACCAAGAATAGGGATAATGTACTCTCTATAAAGAGAAGTCTTTGTAATCTCTGGAGTCATAATAATATTTTCTATTCTAAGAAACTCCTCTACCTCTTTCTTCTTCCACCACCATAACCGACCACCATCAACAAGGTAGCTAGCCTCCTACGCCAACCACACAGGGCTGCCAACCACCAAGCTCATCTTCCTGATTTGTGTGCACATAGCCCCCACGTGGGACTATTTTCCCACGTCTAGGAGCCTCTACGCTTCACATATTACGTAAATCTTGACATGGTATCAAAGCCTTCGATCTAAGCTCCTGTGCATGTAGGATATTTGACTACAAGTTGGTGATATCTGCATCTAGAAAGTCCTCAACAAATCTGAGGCCTTACACGGAGGAAGACTAGAGAAGATAGCAAAGTCAATCATGACGACCGGAGATGCCATGCTTGGTCCAGGAGAAAGCAAGGTGGTTGTCTCCGAGACAACCATCAAGCTTAATGGTGCGTCTAACTATGTCTTATGGGCTCACGCCTTCGAGATATTTGTTGGAGCCCAGGAGAAGCTTAGCATTCTCCTTAAGGAGCCACCATAGTTGAAGGACGACAAGAAGAAGTTTGAGGAGAATTATGTTGTCATGAATTGGCTTATGAACTCGATGGACCCGTCCATCACCTCAAACATGCTTTATGAAAAGAGCGTATATGAGATTTGGATGGCCCTTGAGAAAAGGTGCGCCCAAACCTCAAGCAATGCATGTATTACTGACCTCTATACTCTCATTTGGACAGTTAATCAAGGCGATCTCTCATTAACAAAATATTATGAGAAGATGGAGGCACTATTTGAGGAGTTGGAGATCTATGAGCCACTATGTTGTGACAAGCAGCAGGAGACTCGAGCGGTTTGGCAATCCACCAAGTATTTATCGAGGTTGCATCCCTGCTATCGAGTTGCATGAGATCAAATCCTGGCTTCTGATAGGAGGATGGATCTTGAGACCATCTTCTGCCATCTTATCAAGATGGAGATCGTTGAGGATGAAGACTCGGAGAAAAGCGAGAGCTCAACACTTGCTATCCCCGAAGCAAGTGTGGGATGTGGATGAGGACGAGGACGTGGATCTTACCGTGTCTATCCAAAGTGCCAACATTGTGAACGTAGCAACTATCTGCAAGACAAGTACTGGGAAAAGTTCAAGACACCATCATGTAGGGCTACTAGCACCCTACCAGTGGACTCCCTAACTCATGAAGACCTCGAGAAGCTAGGAGCTTTACTTCGAGAAGACAAGATGACGACCGCTGTAGCAACAACTCCTCAGGTTACCACAGAAGCAATGACTTCGGAGGTTCGCAAAAGGCTTCACCATTGACAAGTCAAAGGAGAAGACCGAAAGTGTGGCTCTCGAAGGAGAAGAGTAGTAGGGCGTCTAACCTCATAAGTTAAAGACCAAATCGTTGGCCTCCCGACCTTCGCCTTGAGGGGGAGTGTTGAAACATAGAATAAGAGCCACATTCTACGTGGCAGTCAGCAAGCCACGTTCTACATGACAGTCCATGTGGCAGTGTCTATGTAGCCCAATAGGGCAGTCGGTCATGGGTTCTAGAACTCAAGTTTGGAGTCTTTTGCTTAAGAGTCAAGTTTTCTATTTTTAGTGTGTTTTAGGAAAAGAGTTTGTGATTTGATTTAATTAGAGAGAAAATCTTTCCTTATGGGATAAGATCTTTGGTTTCCAAGAATAGGGATATGTACTTTTGATAAAAGAGAGCCTTCCCTTTTTGTAATCTCTGGAGTCATAATAATATGTCATATTCTAAGAAACTCCTTTGCCTCTTTCTTCTTCTACCATCACAACCGACCACCATCAAAAAGGTAGCCGACCTCCTGCGCCAACCACATAGGGCTACCGACCACCAAGCTCCACTTCCTAATTTGCGTGCACATAGCCCCCACGTAGGAGTATTTTCCCACGCCTAGGAGCCTCCACACTCCACGTATTGCGCAAATCTTGACAAACCCAATTGATGTGGCATATCTTTTTGGAGATAAAGAGGGAGATGTTTTATAAGAATGGTTAAATAGTAATGAAAAACCATTGCTTGATAAAAATGATGGTCCTAATCCTGAGATAGCAGAAAAATTGGGGGCAAATGTGTCTGAATTTGTGTGCAGTAAATCAGGTAGAAGAGTTATCCAAAACCTTAAAACTGAAGAAAGTCCAGACGAAGATTCGCCACCTTCAAGAGGAACAAAAAATGATAATGATGTAGTGATGGTTAACGAGTCACCGGAAGAATAGTGGAGATGAGAGAAATCATCATCAATATCCTAGTAGAGAGGATGCCCAACATAAATACATGAAAAGATATGCAAATATACATAGAGATCCCGTGCCAAGTCCATCTCGTGAGTATGACGCAAGGGCAGGATATGGATATATCTCAGGTCATTCTATGAAGCCCATCAATGATTTAAGTTTACCTGTGAAATCCCTTAATCTGGCGGCGGAATCAATCTTTGGAGGTGGCCCTGGATCACTATAGTGTTACTATGGTGGTTATGGATCTCATTACACCAACCCTCAATACTTACCTCAAGATGAGACGCAAAGTTCATCTCATTAGTTCCCCAACTATACCAGCTTTCCATCTTATTATGGTTCCTTCTACAAGTATGATGGTCACCACCAAAGAGATACTACCTAAAGTAATCCTACAAGTTATGAGATATTCCTGAATATTTTGCACCCCAAGGTCCCCAATTATTTTCTTATCAACCTTCCCACTCTGTTGCACCACTTCCTCAACCACTATGGAGTTCATCGACGAGACAACGTGGGCCTTCTTAATCGTCAGGTTTTATACTGAAACGAGGTGGCTCTAGCAAGTCTAGAGATTCAAGAGGACATGGAGATGAGTCTACTCAGGGTCAATCTATAACTAGAAGCATGAGCAACTCCTCCGACAGTAACAATTGATATCTATGCCTTAGAATACTTTTGTATTGCAGTGATGAAAACTATCAATGATACATTAATGAATACAATACTTAATACAACTACATGGCATGGAAGTCCTACTGTATGTTAAAGTATTTCAAATAGAAGAAAATCCAAGGAAAGGTATCGTGCCAGGTCCAAGCTCAACATGATATTGATTTGGTGACATTAGTTGATGCTTCCGTACTTTGTATGGTCCACTGGTAGTCTGGTACTACTTATATTTTATTTCTTCTGGTGAGTAGTATTAGTATAAATATTTTTCAATTATTATGTTATGTGCATTTTCTTTTCAATATATGACTTTGTCGATATGCTAATAGCGTGTTTCAATTATGTTTTCATTCAAAATTTATGATTTTGGTATTCCAAGCATTTTTTTTTCATGTAGTAGTTTTTAAAATGTTAATTTTCCTCAAATTTGTGACATTTTAGGATATTTTGGACCTTTTAAAGTGATTTCTCCAAAATTCACCGATATCAGTGATGTATCCCTGACATATTCCCTTTTTGACTTGTCAATACGACATTGATATCGACATTTAAAACCTTGAGCCTATCTCCGACCACCATAAGCCACCACCGCTGCAAAAGATGCTCCATGGAAGGACCCATAGGCATTCTTCTCGAAGACCACCCCAGAGCAACCATCAATCCCTATGACAGCCTTTGCAGGCAAAGAACAGCCACGAAGAACCTCAACTTCCATAAAACCTGAGACATCTACATCAAAAAGACCAACTCTCTTGCACCACCTAACCTGCGCGAATAAGGCACACGCCTTCTCTACAACCTCCCGACTCCTCAAACACAAAGGAATACCCACAATCAAAAAGTAAATGGTTGGCCTCATAAGCGCACGATCATCAAGAACACCATTGTACAACAAGGGAGACCTCCAACAAATCACACCTTCATCAATCATCTCAACAAAGTGCAAACACTCAACATCCTCCTCCAATGGCCTGAACAGAAGCAACTTGGTAGAGAAGAAAGAGAGCTTCCACCCACCAGAAACAAAACCAAACTTCTCTAAAAAATACCTAACCTCCGCCAAAGAAAAACGACCACTAATCACAACCACGAAATGAAGCACCTCATCAAGTCACCAACCTCCAAAGACTGTCAAGCACCAACTCAAGAGTTGGAGGAGCCGGAGGAGGAATGTTCCTCCTCAGGCAACTCCATTATTGATGACCCACCCCCTACACACCACACAAACCACCGGATCGCAAAAGTATGAAGCCACATGTCTGCGACTCTTACATTTGAAGCACACCACAGCATGACAGTCCTTCTCCAAAGAGGACCATCCCCTCCCAAGCACCCCCTTCATCCTCCAACCGCCACTCACCTTCCAAAGTCCTTAATCGTTGGGCTTGGCACGAGCATATATTTGCCTGTAAAGGCCCAGCCTAATGCTCTACCATAATCAAAGGGGAAGGTGTAAAAGCTTATTCGTTTATAAAGGGTCCCCTCTTACATAGGAGCATCTAAAGGGCCTAATGCATGGAAGTAAAGGGATGAGGATAGAATAGCATCTAGCCACCCTGCATTCAGACAATGTAAGATGTAAAAGTAAATATTATTAATGCATGTCTCCTCTGTATCTAGAGTAAAAGAGAAAATTACATTAAAAAGCCAAAACTAATCCATGATATGTAAGCCTGTTAATACTTTGACATGCACAAAAGGAAAAGGAAGATCCTTTCGAATGCTAGTTTTATAAAAGTGATGATCAGATTGTGTTTCCCACTAGGATTACTGCAGGTTGTCACAGGGATTTAGAACAAAAAATCGTGACAGTATGCTTGCCCATATGGCAAATAAACTCTTTGCTTGTAACTGTAAGAAATGAAAATGCATGCAACAGCAGTGCCCTTACCACAATTAAGCTAGGTTCCAGAAAATTATAACTGACAATGGAGCTAGGCTTAGGGAAACTACAACTTGCTACATAGTAAGCTACATGGTGAGCATTACCTTGCCCTCTGAAGCAATTCCCAGTGCAATGGGCCAGTGGTCATGTTAAATGCACCAGGATAGCATAGAAGATGAGCACCTGAAGGGAATAAATACACATAAGATGAGCATTTACCATTTACACTATGAATAATTGTATTCAACTCCAATCATATGAATCCTAATAGAAGGAATTGCTATACCTTTGTAAGCTGTTGCACTTCTATAAGTGCCCAAGTAAACTTTGATTAGATATGTGCCCCTAAAAAGTTGGTTTGCTTACACCATTAAGCTAACAAGTAACAAAAAATTTCGTTTGCACCTTTGTAAAACTACTAATCACTAAACCCCTTTTCCTTTCCTTTCTTACCTCCCTCCTCCCACCCCCTCTATACATAAAAAATGAGTGAAGCTGGGGAGGGAGAGAAGGAAAGAAATAAAATTATTTCCCAGGGTTTAGATCAAGTTTTTCATTACTTTTTATCTTGAATCCATTGATGGTAATGGAAAAAAATTTGAGGGGCGAATGGTATGAAAAGGATCAATGGGGACACTTATATCAAAAGCCTAAATTTCGGAATACTTAGGCGATCAAAATTGAGTCTCCTTCAATATAAAGGGGAGAGTGTTGAATTGGTTTGAAATTTTGTGTATAACTTATTCATATGAAGTGATCTCAATCCAAAAAATTTCACTTCAAAACATTACTCGTGATGATTTTTTTTTTTAGAAAGGAAAGGAAGATTATCAAAGGTCAATAATCATCCAGAAATCGATATTAAAAAAAGAACGACCTTACAGATTGTGAAGGCAAAGATCAGAGAAAACAACAGTCTCCCTCACAACATTATCAACCCAAACTCGTTCCCATCACGCTGAAGCTAAATGCACCACAAAGAGATCATGACCCTAACCTAGCCAGTTGTGCTGGGGTGAATCGTCCTTCAAAATGAACCTCGGAAGCTATCAAAAGAAGAGCAATCCACACCCTGAATCTGCAACTCCCTCCATACTGCCACAGAGAATTGGCACAAGAAGAATATGTGATGAACGTCCTCAACTCCAGCACTGCAAAAGGAATGCGACACATCTGTGTCCTCTAACAAACTAGATCTGAAAGATTTCGTAACAAGCTTCTCCCTCAACATCTAAATGAAGATCTTTACCTTATGTGGCACCGGAAGCTTCCAGATGAAGGAGCAATCAATCAAAAAGTCTGAAATCGGCCCCTGTAAAATGTCCTTCCTTCCAATCAAAGTTGTTAGGCATAGCATCATGAGGCTTTATGCCCTCCAATAATCTCATTATGCTCTGAAATTCCACCAAAGTGACCTTAGAAATACCCGTCAGCAGAATGGAAGACAAGGAATTGGGTGTCCCATCCCACACCTCTGATACTGGAGCATCTCTACCAACAAGAAGACTAGAGAGGCATGGGAACAAAAAGGCTAAAGTTAGAACAAAGGAGTCTAAGTCTTATTCCATAGCCCCACCTCTCAATATATATAGGTGAGAAAATTACATAAATTCTCCTCAGATAAATAGAAAGTGCTACAACTCAATAAATAACAAAATACATATAAATGACTCAAGACTGTGGGGCCAAATACTCCCCCTCAAGATCAAGCATAGATGTTAAACATACTCAGCTTGGAATAACAAATATCAAAAGATGATCAGGCCAGTGCCTTGGTGAAGATATGTATTGTCTGATCATCAGAGGAGACATGAGTAATGAAGATGAGACCTCTCTTAATCAGGTCTCAAGTGTAAAGGCAATCAACCTCCACATGCTTAGTCCTTTCATGAAACGTCGAGTTGTTAGCAATGTAAGTGGTTGCATTATTAACACACCTCATCTCCATAGGTACATCAGCAGGAACATGCAAGCTTGTGAGAAGAGAACTCACCCACATCATCTCGATTGCTATGTGTGCCATGGCCCTACATTTTGACTCTGCACGAGACCTAGAGACAACTACTTGTTTCTTATTCTTCCAAGTCACTAGATTTCTTGCCATATAGGTGTATTATCCAGCAGTGGATTTCCTATCTGCCAGACACCCTGCATAATCTGCATCAGAGTAGGCCACAACACTCATAGAGGTCCCTTTAATGAATAGGACCCTTCTCACTAGTGCTCTCTTCAAGTACCTTAGCACCATCATTGCAACATCCTAATGCTGCCTAGTAGGCCTATCCATGAACTAGCTTAATTTCCCAACAGCAAGGGAAATGTCAAGTCTAGAAATAGTCAAATTCAAAAGCTTACTCACTAGACCTCTATACTACCTACTGTCCACTACTTCAACCTCCTCATCATATAAGTGCATCTTGAGATCCATAGGAATATTGGCTGGATTTGCTCCCAGCATGCTTGTTTCATGTAGTAAGTCAAGTGCATACTTTCTTTGGGAAAGAACACCAATCTTGCTATGTGCCACCTCTATCCCAAAAAAGTACCTAAGAGGACCAAGATATTTTATAATAAAATTGGTTGCCAAACTCTTCTTGACCTAAACAATACCATGGCCACATTTCCAGTAAGAATGATATCGTCTATATAGACAAGTAGTGCCACCACACCTTGTGCCGCCCTTCTGACAAATAAGGAATGATCTGAAGACCTCCGGAAGCCCAGCATCTCAACAACCTCTGACAACTTCTAGAATCATGTCTTGGGGCTCTGCTTCAGACCATAGATTTCCCTGCATAGGAGACACACTCAAGAATACTCCCCCTGAACCTCATACCCAGGAGGCTACTACATGTATATTTCTTTCTGCAAGTCACCATACAAGACAGTTGTTTTGCCATCAAGTTGGTGGAGGGGCTAGTCATACTGCACTGTGACCAAAGCCAAGATGCGGACAATAGGAAGTCACGCAACTCACGCCACTGAAGAAAATGTGTCAAAGAAATCCACTCCATATGTCTGGGTGAACCCCTTGGCCACAAAGCAAGCTTTATGTTTGGCAACCGTCCTGTCAGGGTTATATTTGATGGGAAACACCCATTGGTACCCAACAATAGAAGCTCCTAGAAATAGGTCTGCAAGCTCCTAAGTGCCATGGAAGCAAAGAGCGGCCATTTCATCCTTCATCCCCTAGGGCCACTTAAGATCAAGCATGGCCTGCTGATGACTAATAGGAATGGACGTGGCCGAGAGAGCATGCCAGAACTTGCTATAGGCCCCCCTAAAAATGCAATGGGCATGGCATGTGATATAGAATATCTAGTACAACTCCATGGGGCCTTGTGGACTGCAATGGGAAGATCTAAATCATCTATCGCAAGAGGCTCCATCTCAGTACTAAGTACAACCTCATCATTGTCATCCTGTAAAAACCCTATATCACTATGCATAATCTCATCAATATGTAATCACCTATGCTCACCTGAGGCGAGGGAGGAAATGACGTAGAGGAAGAGGGATGCTGCCAATAGGTAACAAGCTATCAGTAGGTGACAGGTGGATCTCGAAACCTAGTAGACTCCAAGGGAACAACTCAAGGGGTGGTGGCTCAAAGGGTGATGACACATTGATCGAGATAACCTCCAGAGGAATAGGCATGGGTGCCTCGACAACCTCAGGAGAGACTCCACCCTGCAGTAGAGAAGTACGGGATAGACTCATGGAAAGTGACATCTGCACTCACATAGCATCTATGTGTAAGGGGATCTTAGCAGCAGTAACCCTTCTGAGTACAAGAATATCCCAGAAAGACAATTTGACAGCCCTAGGAGCGAACTTATCCCGACCTAGAGTGGCAATGTAGACAAAAGCAACACAGCCAAACACCCTAGGAGGAACATGGAATAGATTACCAACAAGATAGAGAAGCTGCAGGGGATCTATTCATGTATAGCAAAATAAGGCATCTTATTAATCAAGTAGCATGCCATAAGAATAGCATCACCCCAATAAAGAAAGAGGACACTATGGTGAATTAGCAACATGCGTGCCACATCAAGAATATGCTCATGCTTCCTCTCAGCAACCCTATTCTGTGGGACATATGAGGACAGGTAGTCTGATGGATAATCCCATGAGATTTATAAAACATAGACAGGAGATGCGTACAAAACTCGAGCATTGTCGAAACAACTATTCTTAACACAAATGCCGAACTAATTTTTTATTTTTAAAATAAAATGTTCCAACACAATGGCCAAATCAAACTTATTCTTTAACAAAAACACCTAAGACAAACAGGAAAAATCATCCACAATAACCAAATAATAACAGCGACCTAGTCAATCAGGAATACAACTAGGCCCCCGCACATCAGCATGAAAAATATAAAACTCAATGGATCGAGGACTCTAACTAGCAGGATGTGAACTTCGATGATGCTTGCCTAGCTGACAAGAATCACAAGTAATAAGAGTAGACGGAGGAATATGTGGAATGATGTGACAAACCTTATCCAAAGAAATGTGGCCAAGACGAAGATGCCACTGGAGAGGGGACCCAATAGAGGAGGTGACATCCCTATGAGAAGCAGCAACAAAGGAAGACCGGAGCACATGATAGACACCACCTTCCTCATGGCCGCCACCAATTGTCCTCCTCGTCAAGATATCCTAAAAAGTGTAAGTAGTACCATCAAATATTTTTTGAAAGGCAGTAGTGTCGTCAAATATGGCATGACAATTGAGCTCCTTCATAATCTTGTTAACTGACAATAAACTAATGGGAAAGTTAGGCACAAGAAGAACATCAGTAAATCTCATAATGGGGTACCAAACACCTCCCCCTGCCCTGTAATTTAAGAATGACTCACAACTGCAACCTATACTATCCTCCTAGGTGAAACAGATCAGATATGACAAATGCATCGTTGATCTCCATAAATGGCAAGAGACTTCAAAGTCAACCAACCAGTCTATATCACACTAATCATTGGTGGTAGTAGTGAAAGCAAACATTGTACCTAACAAGGAAGCGAATTTAGCAATCTCTGTGGCAGATGATGTCTCCTGGTACAACTGTGCAAGGTGCTGCAGCAACTCGTCATAATTTGCCTTAGGTACAAGTATCGTATCAGTCGGATGCTCTGTAGTAATAATTTCCTAATTGGCCATAAGAGGACAACCATGCTTGGTCTAACATGTACTCTCAATATGCCCAGTCTTGCCACAGTATGTGCAAGTTGGGTAACCTCGCCCAATAGATCCACAACCACGACCCTGAATGATAGCAAGGGTTGAGATCTGTCCAGCAGGTTCAGTAGGTGAAAGAGTAATAGAAAACCTATTCATCTGGTTGTATGCCTCCTTTAGGGTAGGAAGCTCTGAGAGAGTAATTGTGAGCGTGCAACAGTATAATCTAGTCCAAGACTTACCAAAAACTGAAGTACTACAACCTCATGACGGTAGGTTCTCTGAGTAGCATATGTGGAAACAAATCTGCACGCATTATATTTCTCCAACAGATCCTTCAGGGTCTAATAGTATTGTGACAGCATGTGGCCCTCCTGACAAAGCTAAGAGAGCTCGCTATATATCTGAAAGACTTTGCTCATGTTCTTCTTGTGGGAATAGGTATCATGAAGACTATCCCACATCTCCTCTGCTGTCATATAGTACATAATCTCATCACAAATCCTTGGAATAACGTTATTCATGATCCAAATACGGATCATGGCATTATCCTTCCTCCAAGATGCATTTTTACTAGTCTTGTCTTGTGGTTTTGATTGATGCATAACATACTCTCCTTGGCGTGACCTTTTATTGTCATTAGAAAAGTCTACAACCACCGAACATAATTGGTCTCATCTAGCTTTACCATGGGACCATAGAAGGGGCTCATGTACCCTCTTATCTTCGGGACTTGCTCCGATGTCACCTCGGATGAACTCTCTGACACCATAATGCTTCAACCAGACCACAAACAGTCTTGTTGCAAAGCAAAGATGAAAATCAAACCATCATGGATTGATGTAGGATTAAGAGATGATCCACCACCAACCCTAGCAACACCACATGGCACTGCAGGGAGAAAATTATCACCAAGAAGGGTTGTGCAACAAAGAGAGACAGCGTAGACGATAAGGCGGCATTGTGTTACTGCTCGAAGCCTTGCTTTGCTACCCAAGCGGCAATGTTGGATGCTCAGCCACTACGAGATGTGACACTAGGTGGTTCAGTCACCACCTAGGGAGGTGCAACAACCATGCGAGGCTATGTAAAGGCCAACCAAAGGTAACAGCAACCTCGCTGAGCTACATTAGGGATCGTGTTGGGCACTAAGGGACCACACCAAGCGATGTGAGGTGGAGTAGGTGTTATTGCAATGATGCAGAAAGCCACTCAAGGCAACATCAGCGACACAACAGGCGACACAACATTGCTAGAGGTTGTGCGATGCAAAGCTATGTTGTGTAGCAGCCTTAAGCAACGTAAGGCGGCGAGGAGGACCACCGACCGACCAAGGGACTGGCGGTGGTGTAAGGTGGTACCGAAGGCCTCCTCTTAGTAAGTTCTGCCATGCTTTCTCTGTCACGTTCATTCCTGCTAGACTGCTAGTCCTCAATAGGCTATGCTTGATCCTAAGTGGTGCGAGGCCATGAAAGATGAGATGGTCGCTCTCCTCTCCCGTGGCACATGACAACTCACAGACTTACCTCATGGAGCTTCTGTTGTTTGGTGTCAATCAGTGTTTACCATCAAATATAACCCCAATGGGACGATTGCCAGACATAAAGCATGTCTTGTGGTTAAGGGATTCATGCAGACTTATAGGGTGAATTTCTTCGACACTTTTTCTCTAGTGGTGCATCTTCCTATCGTTCGTATCTTAATTTCTGTCGCTATGCAGCATGAGTGACCTTTCCACCAACTTGATGTCGAAAATGATTTTCTCTATGGTGGCCTACAGGAAGTATACATGCAGCAACCTCCTGGCTATGAGGTTCAGGGGAAATGTTCCCGAGTGTGTCGCCTCTGCAACACAATCTATGGTCTGAAATATAGCCCCAAGGCATGGTTTCAGAAGTTGTCAAAGGTTGTTGAGACGCTGGGCTTTCGAAGGTTCTCTTCATATCATTCCTTATTTGTCAAAAGTACGGCACAAGGTATGGTGGCATTGCTAGTTTATGTAAATGATATCATTCGATGAACATGGTTTTATTGAGATCAAGAAAAGTTTGGCGACTAATTTTGTTATAAAAGATCTTGATCTGCTCAGATACCTTCTTGGGATAAGGGTGGCATGGAGTAAGGGTGATGTTCTTTCCCAATAAAAGTATCCACTTAACTTGCTACAAGAGACTAGCATGATGAGAGCAAAGCCAGCCAATATTTTTATGGATCCCAAGGTGCATTTGTATGATGAGGAGGCTAAGGCAGTGGACAGTCAACAATATAGAGACCTAGTTGGCAAGCTTCTATATTTGACCATTACCAAACCTAATATTTCCCTTGTTGGGAAATTGAGTCAATTTATGGATAGGCCTACTAAGCAGCATTGGAATGCTACAATGATGGTGCTGAGGTACCTGAAGAAAGCACAAGCAAGAGGGGTCCTATTCACTAAGGGGATCTCTATGAGTGTTATGGCCTACTCAGATGCAGACTATGCAAGATGTCTGGTAGACAGGAAATCCACTACTGGCTTTTGCACCTATGTGGTAGAAAATCTAGTGACCTAGAAGAGCAAGAAGCAAGTTGTCTCTAGGTCTAGTGCAAAGTTAGAATATAAGGCCATGGCACACTACATCCGAGATGATGTAGGTGAGATTTCTTCTTGCAGGCCTGCATGTTCCTGTTGATGTACCTAAGGAGATGAAGTGTGACAACAAGGCAGCTACCTACATTACCAATAATCCGATGTTTCACGAGAAGACCAAGTATATGAAAGTTGATTGCCACTACATACATGACTTGATCCAGAGAGGTCTCATCTTCACTACCCATGTTTCCTCTAATGACTAGACAACAGATATCTTCACCAAGACATTACCCCGCATGGGTAGTGTCTGTAATTTTCCCATCGTAGACAAACATGCCACTGAAGATAATTTATCAAAGTAGTCAACACTATATATCTGTGTGTATCCCTTGGCCACAAGGCAAGCCTTGTACCTTTTAATGATGCCAACCATATGATATTTCACTATAAATACCCATTTCCAACCAACAACTATAGCATCAAGTGGAGGATTAATATAGCTCCATGTTCCTTGAGAAATCAATGTAAACATCTTATCCTCCATGGCTTGTCGTCATTTTGGATCAAGAATTTTCTCCTGATAAACGGTAAGGATATGTGTGACAAATTATCTATATTGAGGAGATAGACCTACCATGGGCATATGCTTGCAAATATGGTTCATGGTACACAACTTGATCCCTTCCACATAACAATAGGAAGGACAAGACCATCTTCAACCTCACAAGATTCTGTTGAGTTACATTATATTGTAAGGGGTGTTATGTCCTTTTTATTATTTCGTTGGTTTTATGTTGTAATTTTCCCTCACCTCTCTGTATAAAAAGGTGTAAGGGTGGGTTGATAATTAAGAAAAATCATTTTCTTCAACTTGGTATCAGAGCCAAGTTAGAGACTCCACCTCCAAAACCCTAACCCTACCACCAAACCTCATCGCCGCCGCCAGCAGCAGCGCCACCACTACCATCGCCAGCAGCAACGTCGCCGCTCAGGTACAGGTGCCGCCGTCGCCCACTACAGCAGCAAGAGCAATAGTAGGAGGGTTCCTCGACTTCTCTTCTCTTCTCTAGTGCCCTCTTCTTACTGTTGAGTCCCTTCCAACGGTAAAGAGAAGGTTGTAGACCCTATTTTTCCCATGCAGTAGGGTCTAGGAAGGTCCTTGGCTCATTGATGATGGAGTTCTAAAGCAAGGACCTTCCGGAAAGAAGTTTGGAAATTTGTCTTTAATAGTATAATCAAATCAAAATTTTCATTACTGTTTTGAGGTGTATATTCCCCTGTTGATGCATGTTTTGGGGTGTATATTACCCCTGAATTGTTGACCGCGTGTGAGCGGAGTTTTTTAGGGTGTGTATTCCCTGTTTGGTGCATATTTTTGGGGTGTGTATTCCCTGTTTCTGTTAGATTTCAGATCTATGTTTGAAGGTATTTGTGGTTTGTTGTCACTATAACCACATCATCGTCAAAATCTGGAGTGACGTCAGAACAGACTAGAGATAGTGTAGTCTACAAGAACTTGTTCTTTGCTCCTATTATGAAACTTGATGAGACCAATTACCCCCATTGATCTCGAACATTTCTTGTGACTATGGAAGGACATGAGAAGCAGCATGTCCTCATAGAAGCACCACTAGAGCAGAAAATAGGGAAATACACAACCTGGAACACAGATGATACCATGGTAAGGACCTAGATACTTAACAGTGTTATACCTCTGATTGGAGATGAAGTCATGTATTACAAGACAGCCAAGGAGATGTGGAATGGTCTGAAGGTCGCTTATTCTCATGAACTCAACTCCACCCAGGTCTTTCAGATCCATTATGATCTCTGTCACTTGAAGCAGGAATCCATGAGTCTCTCACAGTAATATTCCACCATGAAGGAACTCTTAGATAAATATAATGCATGCAGGCCCAAGTATACCTCAGCCACATGTAGGGATTAGAGGAAGGAGTTCTCTGCACATATATTTCTGGCAGGGCTTAATGACAAATATTCCACCGTACGCTCACAGATTTTGACACTATCTGATCTTCCTCCAGTTGAGATATACAAGAGGCTTAGCAGGTTGCAGATCCAGTTTATGCCAGAAGGTGTTACTAGTAATACCTCCTCTACTCAAGTAGCTGTGAGTACTCATGGAGGACGAACAAGAGCCTTTAAAGGCAAGGGCAGGGGGTGTGCTGATGGTGGTCATAGCAAGCCCACCTACTCTTATTATAGGAGACTTGGCCACATTGAGGCCAACTTCAGGAATAAACTTCGACGGCCTGCAATTACCAGCCAAGTTTCTGTGACTACACCTCCAACTGTGTCTAATGAGGTAGTGAGCCTTGTAAAGGCGAACTATGATGCAGTTGTACAGCATCTAGCCCAGTTAACCCATGAGTAGTCTCAGTCATCAAGCACAGCTACTTATGCATCTGCATCAAGTATGTCTAGTTCATGGTTGATTGATTCAGGTGCCTTAGATCATTTGACAGGGAATTCCTAATGTTTTGGGAATATGCAGAAGATACCACAGGATCGCTCAGTGCAGCTTGCAGATGGTAGGCATGCTCCCATCCATGGTAAGGAAGGGGTGTCAATTACTCCCGGCATGCATCTCTCTAACATTTATTATGTGCCTAACATAGCAATGCAGTTGCTGTCTACTAGTATTATTACTAAGCAATTGAATTGTCATGCCATTTTTTATATGGTTGGATGTACATTTCAAGACGACATAACGGGGAAGACGATTGGTGGTGGCCATGAGGGGGGGTGTATACCAACTGGTTCAGAATCTTGTTCTTGTAGCCTGTCAGACGAGTACTACTGCGAGAAGTGTCTTGCAATGGCACAAACAACTAGGCCATCCTTCACTGGACAAGCTACGCAAGATCATCCCACATCTTTCTCCTGCCATAAAGATTCAATGAGATGCCTGTCAACTGGGGAAGCATCACCGTGCCAATTTTCCATCCTTTATCTAGTCTAGTAGTTCTACTTGTTTTAATTTATTACATTGTGATGTTTGGGGTCCTAGCCATGTGGCAGACCAACAAAGTTATCGGTATTATTTGTTATGTGGATGATTTCTCCCGTTTGTCATGGACATTTTTTGTGCAGAATAAATCAAAGGTTGGATCCATTATTCAGCAATTTGTGATGTTTGTGAAAACTCAGTTTGGTGTGTACATTAAGAAGATCAAAACTGGTAATACCTTAGAATTTTGTACTAAGAATTTGGTAGACTTGTATGGGTCACTTGGCATTGTGCATCAAACATCATGCCCTCACACGCCACAGCAGAATGGGATTGCTGAAAGGAAATACCATCATATTCTGGATACAGCGAGAGCCTTGCTTATCCAGAATAGTGTCCCGCATAGTTATTGGGGAGATGCAGTTCTCACTACCTATTATCACATTAACAGGCTTCCTTCCTCTGTGCTTCATGAGCAGATCTCATGGAACGTTCTATATCATGATTCAAATTTGTTTCTTGAGCTGCCAAAGACTTTTGGTTGTGTGGCGTTTGTACACCTCCTTGGGCCTGGTCATGACAAATTAGCTCCTAGGGCAGTTAAGTGCATATTTCTCAGTTATTCATGCACTCACAAAGGATATAGGTGTTTTGACCCTATACATCAAGGCACTATGTTGGTGCGGATATGATTTTCCATAAGTCTATTCTGTACTTTTCCATCTCAGGCCATTACTTGAAAGAGGCTGAGATGACTGTGCCAATGCTAGTACCTCCTGTAGCCATGGAGGATTTTTCTCGAAGTAGTGGTGTACCTACTACAGAGCAGACTGTGGGCACATTCAGAGTTGTACCACCTGATGATAAAACCTTTAAGGATGCTACATATCAGCTTCCTGTCAGTTACAGAGAGAAGACACACCCCCTCCTTAGTTCCTACTGAGCCACCATCGTCCTCCCCCACTTAGGTATGTGTCTAGGGTATTGGCAATACTTCTAATATTTATCTCCAGGCTCTCTCTCTATGCCCATTGATGAAGATATCCCCATTGCTATCAGGAAGACTCCACAATCTTATGCCCAGTATCGTGTTGTCGAGAGTATTGTTTCTGCTGATTCTTTGGGTTTGGAGTTTCATGCGTTCACTGCTACAGTTTCCAGTGCTGAGATCCCTACCTCATACCAGAAGGTTCTACATCCACACTGGAAGGCAGCTATGAAAGAGATGTCTGCTCTTACTAACAGAGTCACCTGGGAGCTGTCTACTTTACCATCTGGCAAGCACCTTGTTGGAGCCAGATAAGTCCTTGCTTTGAAATACAATTCAGATGGGTTTATTTCTCGATATAAGACTTGCCTTGTCGCCAAAGGACTTACCCAAACCTATGAGGTGGATTTCTTTGACACGTTCTCCCCAGTTGCTCCGCTCTCCACTGTTCGTATACTAGTTTATGTTGCAGCTCATTCTGGATGGCATTTACATCAACTGGATGTCAAAAATGTGTTTCTATATAAAGATTTACATGAGATATATATGCAACAGCCGCATGGATTTGAGGTTCAGGGAGAGTGTGTATGCAGACTCCATAAAGCCATTTATGGTCTTAAGCAGAGCCCCCAATCCTGATTTCAGCGCCTGTCTGAGGAGTTATCTATTATTGGGATCAGAGGTCCTCGTCTGACCATTTACTATTTGTGAGGAAGACCAGTAGTGGTACAGTAGCTCTACTTGTGTATGTGGATGACCTTATCCTCACAGGTGAGATGATGCAGATCGCATTTCTCAGGTGAAGGAATACTTGACACACCAGTTTGTTATGAAAGACCTTGGGAAGCTGAGATATTTTTTGGGCATTGAAATTGCCACAAGTAAGCAAAGGATAATTATGTCACAAAGAAAGTATGCTCTTGACATTCTTCAGGAGCCAAGCATGCTAGGATCAAAGGATGCCAATATTCCTATGAATCCTAAAGTTTATCTCTTTGATGATACAGTGAAGTTGAAGGACAAGAAGGCATATCGACAGCTAGTGGGGAAACTATTATATCTGACCATCACTAGGCCAGATATTAGACTTGCAGTGAATAAGCTAAGTCAGTTCTTAGACAAACCCACTAATGTTCATTGGCAGGCTATGATGCATGTGTTGAGGTACATCAAGGAATGTCCAGGTAGAGGCATTCTATTTCAAAAGAAGGCATCTATGTCTGTTGTTGCCTGCTCAGACACAAATTATGTAGGAAATATTGGAGGCAAGCGGTCTACCATTGGCTTCTGTACTTTTGTAACCATAAACTTAATGACCTGGAGGAGCAAGAAACAAAGTATAGTTTCATGCTCTAAGTGTCGAGTCTGAGTACCGGGTCATGGCACATACTGCAACTGAGATAATATGGATAAGACCTTTATTACAAGATCTTCATGTTAATATTCAGGAGCCAATGGAGATGCATTGTGACAATCGAGCTGCTACATTGCAAACAATCCCATGTTCCACAAGAGAATGAAACATATGAAAGTGGATTGTCATTACACCAGAAGTTTAATTTAGTAGGGTTTACTTTGTACTACCTATCTTGCCTCTTCAGACCAGACTGCTGCCATGTTTACCAAGCTGTTGCCTCGCCCTCAGTTTGAGAAGTGTAGAAACAAGCTGAGCATGGTGAATATATATGCTCCAGCTTGGGGGAAAGTATTGAGTCACGTTATATTGTAAGGAGTGTTATGTTATTATTTCGTTGGGTTTATGTTATAACTTTTCCCTCACCTCTCTTTATATAAAGAGATGTAGGGATGGCTTGGTAATTAAGAGAAACCATTTTCTTCAACTAATTCAAGTGGATGACGATCTTCCAAAGCTAAAGGAGTAACAGTAGTACCTTATGCATCAAAATTGGAAGGAGCATTAGTACTATAAGGTATAGGAATTACCTCAAGAGGAAATGATGACCCTAGCCGAGGAGGGGGGTCTATTTCAGACACATGACAACAAGCATATATCATTTGAAATCTAGGGTCAGGCCTATCATCTAGTTTAGGGATTGGAATAACAACCACATATTTTCAATTAAAAAGGCAACAATACACAAGCCAGCAGATGAATAATAAGGCATGGACTTGAAAAAAGAGACACCGACATAGACATGGTGGTGTCTCCTAATAGGATTATAGCACTTATACCCCTTCTGAATCCTAGAGTATCCTATAAAGATACATTTCACTGCACAAGGTGAGAGTTTATCCCTGTTCAAACCAAACAAGTGGACAAAGGAGGCACATCCAAAAACCTAGGTGATACTCCAAAGAGCTCCTTGTCAAGAAAGAGAATGTAATAAGGAACTTCATCAAGAATGGTGAATGGCATGTGGTTGATAAAGTAGCAAGTGGTAAATACCACATCCCCTCAATATGACAAAGGAACGCTATTCTAAATTAAGAGTGTCCTAGTAATATCAAGAATGTGACAATCTTTCCTTTTGGCTATACCATTCTGCTAGGATGTATATGGGTAGCTAGTTCAATGGATGATCCCATATCCCTAAAATATAGAGTGAAGAAACTAGGTACAGAATTCCAAAGCATTATCTTTTCTGACCACTTTCATATAGGCACCAAATTGATTTTTTATTTCAATGAGGAAGTTCTTGATTACACCATCCACCACCAACTTAGATTTTAACAAGAAAATCCAAAACAAGCAAGAGAAATCATCACCAACAAGATAAAACATATACCACATATGATCAAGAGCATGACTATTACTGTAAGCATCAAAATGAAGCAACTAAAACATGGACTCAATACAATGACTCTGCCAACTAGGTAATGAACTCCTATGGTATTGTCCTAGCTAGCGTGCCTCCCATTAAAAAGTGGCAATAGGTAGAATATGTGGTATCATATGTCAAAGCTTGGGTAATAGGAGGTGATCAAACCTCAAGTGCTATAGATAGCTAGAAGATTCTCCAGAAGGAAGAAGAACATAACCAGCATATGGTGACTACAACAGGTGAAAGATACCCCTCCCTACAGCCATAGCTAATCACCCTCCCATTAATATATCCTAAAACATGAGAGACACAAGATCAAAGATAGCTCTGTAATTCAATTCCTTTGTGATTTTATTAACTAAAAGTGATTGAGCTTTGTCAAACCAGATCAGGAAAACTAAGACAAAATTGGTAACCCAATTCCATCAGTACAGTGTACGTCTATGGAGGGGAACTCTCAAGAGTTAACTAAAACTCTGTTATTTGTACAATAAGGGTGATTACCCTTTGTTGTATATGATGGGCCCTTTTTATAGGAGGTTTAGAGCTCTAATTATTAAACATAATTATTTGTTCTTCAAGGAGCACAATCATATTTTCCACTTCCCAAGGTCCTGCTTCACCTCTGCATCATTTCGCCTTTCGAGTCAATGCCACTTGGGCGTCGTTGTCCTGGGGGCTAGGCCAGGCAACCCACACAGATATCATGTTGGCTTCACATCAGGTAACTGGGGCAGACCTAATTTGTTCTTCCCAAGTTTCCTCTACTAGTAAACCAGATGGGTCAATTGGAGTGGTGGCAACACGAGCTTGGTTCTCTTGTTGTGAAGTTGCTCCTTCTGGGCCTTGGGCTGGCCCTTTCTTCAATTCCTTGGGCCTCTTGGACTAGTAGTTTAGGGCCTAACTTTTCTCCCCTCATTAGCTAGGGAGCAATTCTAGAAGAGCGAACGATATCCGTGGATCAACCAACCAAGACAAAGGTTATTGTGGCAAAGCAAGCGATCCACTCGTTGCTGATTAAACTAGGAGATTCTGAGCAGTAGCCCTCCCCACCCACAAGCATTCCCCTTCTGCCATGGAGCATCTTGCCTCTGGGTGCCCCAACTAGCAAGACCTTCGATACCTAAGGCTTGACAATCACCAAGAGTTGCTTCCTCGAAACTCGTCACTGAAGCGTGAGCCAAGGTTGCTTAGCTCGTAAACAGAGCATTTTCAGCCTCCCTTCTCACCTTCCGTTTGGAGGCAATCAGGTCAAGAATCGCCAAATTCATGAGGAACAAGAGAGTACAGTAGTCCACGCCTTTGACTCTGAGGCAAATGCGGTGAAAGCAACTGAGGCATCAAAGAACACTTAGGGATATCAAGAGAAGGTCTTCAACTTGTCCTCCTCATGGGAGGTGCTGAAGGTATGCTCAGATGCTTTCAAGCAAGTGAACCTCTGAACGGAGAGCAAGATGCTAGAGCTCCTAACCTCCAACCTAGAGTAGGAAACTATGCCTCGTGCCTCCTCTCACCTATTGAACATCTACCAGAACTATCTCTGGGTGGTAAGCTTCTCGAGGTGTCGCTCCTTTAGCTTCACATTTCCACATTCTCCCGTTATAATTTTGTTGCTTTTCCCAGGTGAAGGTGATCGAGTAGGACATCTCAACAATAGGGTGATCTTTCTGCCACCACCGATTAGGTTCAGGAGGGGGCCATCCTTCATTGCCAAGCAAGCAGGCTCTTGGGTAGATGCCCGGGACATTCACATCCAGTTGGACAAGGCCCTCGCTGCCCACAAGAAAGAGCATGCTACCCTAGAGAGGCAACAAGAGGTTGATGGGGCAGAGATAGCCCTCCTGAAGGAGAGGCTTGCCATGGTAGAGACTGTTCTAGCGACCCACTCAAGGGAAATTGAAGCAATTCTGAAGGAGCAACGCAACCTTAGTCAATTTGCAAAGGTTCAAGATAGGGCTCTTGTAAAGTTCAGCACCAACTTAGAGGAGCAAACCTCGCGAGCAAATGAAATGGTCAAGCGGGCCAGACAACTAAACAAGAACATGGACAAGTTCACCGTAGAGTATCAGTCCTGGCACAAATTTCACGAGAAGGTGTATGTCAACTTCTAGCACTCAAGTGATTCTTGAGCAAGGTTGCTTCTCAAAAAGCCAAAGAGGTGATTCAGCAAACCGTAGCCTACCTTAAGAAAGACCTAGAAGCCAAAAAGCAACCCATTAAGGTTGCCACCTCATACAACAAAGAGCTGGCAAACAAGATCTAGCAGCTAAAAACAAGAGGTCGAAGAGGCTCCGATTGAGAATGGTGTTAAACTTTTTTGCCACATATCCATTTATGGAGGCGAGCTGCCAGAAACTGAGAGCAAAATTCGAGAAGTATACTTTAGCAGCCACCTAATCTATGTTGGTAGGCGACATCACTTCCATAGAAGAGTTCTTATCATGCTCAGTGCCTGAACTCTTTCAATTTCATGGAGAACAAGTCCACGAGGGGTTAATCCAAGACTGAACTCCTATCGAACCACCAACCGCCAACCACCAATGAAGGAAGGAGATGAGCTAGGTGGCAATCTAGGACCTAGCTCCTATCGTTCCCTTCCGCCAAAAGTTCAGCCTTGTCCTCTTTTTCTCTTTGGCTGCTTGTTGGGCTTCACAGTTTTAAAGGCCAAGAAAGCTAAAAAGATGGAATAAAGTCATATTAGCACAACAAACTTAACCGAATAAGCTCGTGAGCACTCTCTGGCATATGGATAGTTGTCCCTGATCTAAGACAAGATCCAAATGTCCTTCCACATAAAATCCAACTAAAAATCCTCCAAACTAAAAGCCCAAAATCCTCCAGGGTATCCAACTCATCTTTGATCTGAGAGCTAAACAGCAACTGGACATCACGATCAGAGGACCTTGCCAACTATTGGTTACACAAAGGGGCTCATCATTATTTACAATAAAGAAATAGCAATCTTGCTCCTTCAGGTTATCCGACAGGTCCACAATCCAGTAGCCCAGCTTCCTCACTAGGAAGGTGTACCGTGTACATTTTCTTCACTTTCTACGGGAACAAACCGATGACTAGCTAAAAAAGATCCAGCCAAGGCTCTATCCCAAGGTTAAGGTAGATAGCCACAAAGCCGTTGTGGACCAGCTAGCAATTCAAACCAAGTTGAGACGATGCAAGATTGTAAAAAGAAAGGAAAGCAACAATGAAGGAATTAAGCGAGATAAGAAGTACATTCTCTATGGCATAGTTACAAATGATAAAGTTATCAGACCAGTTGAGCAAACATAGTTTCAACCAATCCCCTCCCACAGTATATCAAACCCTGCCTAGGTTATATCTCCTAAGAAATTTCCTTATCTCCTCACTACAGATCAAAGAGGGAAAATTGTACAAGGCTTCAGTCTAGTCACTTACACACCCAAAAGAAGGATTCTCACCCTAACTGATCGATAATATTCCAATCCGACTGGAGGGAATCCACTTCGATTAAGGTAGAGGACACAGCACCAGTAGCACAACCACTCCGAATCCGAGTGAAGCTCATTTACTACTCTTATCTACCCCTATTTATAACCAATGGTAGAAGGTGAAGAGGCACGGATTTTACCACCCTAAACTATCTCATCGGCATTTAATGTGAATGAACAGTCTAAAAGCCTAGGCCAAATGAGGTCACAACACGTGTTCCACACCAAGCCTCGGGAATGCCAATCGATGTGATGATGTCACTTGCCCTACCACCACATCTAGATGGCGTAAGGCAGTGGCTGGCCACCATCCACCTTAACACTTAAGCAAATGGACCAACTAGTTAGGGCACAATACCCCGACTAAATTGTGGATGGTATAGACCACCAAGTCCGAACAAGGGGAAGACCCCCAAGGAACCACAGGAGTGCCTAAGAGTATAAACCGCCAAGGAAACAACCCCAATACCCCCAAAAGGAAGACCATAAGGTAACCGTCTTGAAGCACCAACTACCTAGCATACCGAACGAAAGCCGCTTGGGGGAAGGGAGCACGCCCTTAAAAAAAACATTACTCTTCAACTTTCACAATCGACACAACCAAACTACGAGAGTGAGGGCAGTTGATGAGGGGAGAAAAGTTAGGCCCTAAACAACCTGTCCAATAAGCCCAAGGAACCAAAGAATGGACTAGCCTAGCCCAAAAGAAGCAACTCCGTAGCAAGAAAACCAGGCCCACGCTGCCACCACTCCAATCGGCCCGTCTAGTTTGTCACCAGAGGCAGCCAATCGGGTCCTCGAGCAACAAAGCTAGATAGCTAGGAAACTCAGGCCCAGCAAAGCAAGATCGCCCGAGCTACGTGGCATAAAGATGACCCAATATCCGTGCGGGTAACCCCACCCAACTCCTAGGACATCGAAGCCTAGGCACCATTACCTCATAAGACGAAATGACCCAAAGGCAAAGCAGGACCTCAAGAAGTGAAGAAAACAATTACACACCCCAAAGAACAAATAATTATGTGTAATAATTAGGACTCAACCCCCTATAAAAAGGGCCCATTGTATACAAGGAAAGGGCAATCACCCTATTGTACAAAGAGCGAAGTTCTAGTGCATTCTTAAGGTTAGATCCCCCTGCCCAGACGTCCACCATATAAGTGAAACTGAGTTAATGGGGTTCGACAAAGCTCGATCAGAAAGCAAATTCAATGGAAAATCTAAGGCAAATAAGACATTTTGCAACTGTATGTGTGGGGTTATCTGAGCCTCTCCCTGACTAGTGATGGGGGAATGCCTTCCATCAACAACTAAAATCAACCCTACCAGATGGGACCAACCACAGCTAAAAGAACTGTTAAGCCTTCCCACATATGTAACGAGATGCTCCCGAATCAATAAGCTAGTCAATGTCCTACTACTAGCATGGCAGACAAGACATATACCTGAAGGGCTTACAAAGGTAGCAATGTCTATGTTCCCTGTAGAGGAACTTGAAGTAGCTGTAGAGGAGGTGACAGATATTCCATGATAGTGAAGCCTCTGAACTAGATTATCATACTCTAGTGATAGGAGTGGACTCTCAGATTGTCTCTTGTGTTGTAATTGATGGGTATTGACAGGTTTCTCATGTTTGGTTAAACGAGTTTCCTCGATATGGCCAATCTTTCCATAATGGGCACATTGGGGCCTCACACAGCCCTAACCTCCTCGACAATGTCCAAAACCTCTAGTGAATGTTGTAGGTGCTCTGCCTCTTCCTTAAGAGACAACCATATCTTAAGTATGCTCAATACATGGTGAAGATTAAATGCTAACAGCCAACCGGTTGAGTCGATTGTAGGCCTTCTCTATGGTTATTAGTTGGCATCTCAAGCAACATAAGCATCTAGGACCTTCCAACTTCATAAGCTGGATTTAGAGCTGCAATGAAATGTTTCGCCATGGTTTATGCTCTATATTGCTTCTAAGACTTGCAAGTTGGCCTAATCAAACAGGTTATGTCAGGTTGGACCCAACCCACTAAGGCCATACCCATTTACAAACGGGTCAAGTCGGATCCAACTCGTTTATTAAACAAGTCTGGATGTCCTAACCCGAACCCGACCCGTTTATGTAAACAGGTTAAATGGGTTGTGTTAGTATTAATATGAGGGTGTATGTGTTATTTATGATTGTATGAGGACTACTTTTGTAATTTACCATGCCACCGACCCATCTAAGGGCATAGCACCGTCGGTGGGAGGGAGCCTTCTGCGACCGCTGCAGTGCCACCTCGGCACCGTTGCTGACATCTGCAGTGCCGCTAGGCCACCACAGCCCCCCAAACCGTGATCCCAGGTGCTGCTAGGCTTATATAACACCTGCTCATCAATCCTAGCGACATCTACAGCATCGTCGGAGCATCTTCATCACCGCTGGTGATTTATAGGGCCGCCTAGGTCATCCAGGATCGATCTGATCCCTTTATTGCAATTTTCCAGGTGCCTTGACCAGTAGGCACCTAGTATAAACACTTGTTTAGATGATCTTGGGTTATGGTTTGTACTTCCCATAACTTGTAGACCGTATTCTACCTCTATTCTCTTCAAATCTATGTTCTGGATACTCAAAGTCAGATCTGAGTCTCCTTATTTTCATCGCTTCTCATGGTCACAGTCATGGCATCTACCTCGAGTGAATTAGTTGAAGCAAAGCTGGTGACTACCTTGGCTTCCCTGATGGTCCAAGGGACAACTATCAAACTTAATGGGTCTCAAAACTACCTGTTATGGGTGCATGCAGGCGTTCAAGAAATTTGTGGATGGCCACAAGAAGCTTTTGATTCTAACTACTAGTCCCCTTAAGTCAACCCATAAAGATTTTGAAAAATGGGAGCAAGATAATTAGCTAGTGATGAACTGGATAATGAATAGCGTGGAACGACAAATAGCATCAAATTTGTTGTATAAGACAACGAAGGATATGTGGGATAGCTTGTCCAAGAAATATTCTAAAAAATCTAATCATTCTCATCTTTCATATATATATCATCGTATATGATCCATGTCTCAAAGACAAAGGATGCTAATTGATTATTATACAAAGATGGAAGGGCTCTTTGAAGAGTTAAATGTGTTTCAGCCTTCCTGTTGTAATACTCAAACCAACCAGAGACAAACTTGGCAAGCCTATAGATTCTTGGATGGGTTGAATGCTAAGTTTTGATCTGCTCATGAGAAAATTCTGGCCCTCGAGATTATGCCTAATTTGGAGACTGTGTATGATCGTCTACAAAAGATATCTATGAATGCTAATCATCTTCCTATTGTCGCTACGACAATAACGACACCGAACATTAAGGCATCCGCTTTTGCTACATCTGGAGCCAGAGGTGGATTTCACGGGGGTTGTGGCTATGGAGGTGGTCGTGGACATGGACATGGATGAGGTCGCATCTAGAAACCTTGTGTCCATTGTTAAAGGACCAATCACCCCTCAAAGAAGTGTTGGGCCAAATTTGGCTATCCAAGGAATCGTTCCATTACTGCCGCAGTAAATGAGGGGGAGCTGCCTCCCTCCACTGACTCTATTTCTGCACCTATGTCATCTCCTACTCCTACTCTGACAATGGATGACTATACTAGCCTTATGGTCCTTCTGCGTCAGCCTACTGCCTCAGACACTACTGCTTCTTTGGTTGCCACTAGTAATTCTACGAACCTTGCCACTATGTCAACTTCATCATGGATTGTTGACTCAGGTCCTTCAAGTCATCTTTCTGCTAAGGAAGATGATACTGTTTCTATGCTCAAGGCTAATGATATTACTTCTATTCGCCTGGAAAATGGCACATATTCTCCTGTCATTGGAGTTGGAGAGGTTCATTTTTCCAACAAGCTAAGGTTGTCTATTGTTTACTGCATTCCTGGATTTCCATTGAGCTTATTATATGTTTACAGATTATGCAAGGAGCTTAAATGTCATGTTATATTTAATGAGCAGTTTGTCTATTTTCAGGACATCCGAAGATGATGATTGGTGAGGGGATTGAACGTGATAAACTTTACTATATTGATGCTTCTACTTTGTTTGCTGGTGCTGCTTTGGTTTCTATGAATCCAATTCTTTGGCATCGTCCACTGGGTCATCCTTCTATTTCACATGTGGAAAATGTTTCCAAAGTCTAATATACCAAATAATCTAGAATGTGAAGTTTGTCATCTTGGCAAGCATTACCGTGTTTCCTTTTCATTTAGACAGAATAAAAGATGCTTAGTACCTTCTGAGTTGGTTCATTATGATGTTTGGGATCCATGTCCAATAACTCACTGGAATGTTTACCAGAATTTTGTAGTTTTTGTTAATAACTTCAATTGTCTTTCTTGGACTTTCTTGATGCGTGATAGATCTAAAATTCTCTATTATTCCAAAGTTTTTCAATAAAGTTCAGAATTTTTATTCTACTCGCATCAAAATTTTTCGTAGTGACAATGCATTGGAATTTATGCAAAAAGATGTGGCTGATTTTCTTTCTTATAATGGTACCCTTCATCAAACTTCTTGTGCCCACACTTTGCAGCAAGACAGGATTGCAAAACAAAAGTTACACCATCTACTTGATGTTGCTAGAACCATAATGCTTACCACAAATATACCTAAGAATTTTTTAGGGGATGCTATCCTAACATCCACATACTTGATAAATAGACTTCCTTCCCCTGTGCTTAACGAAGCCACATCATTACTATCGTTATAGCCAGATACCACATTTTGCATTGCCACTACGAATTTTTGTGTGCACGTGCTTTGTTCACCTCTTTGGGACCCCCCTTACAAGTTGTCGCCCTAGTCTGGTAAGTGCGTTTTCTTGGGTTATTCTAGAACCCAGAAGGGGTATCACTATTTTGATCCTAATGGGAGCCAATATTGTGTGTCTGCAGATGTCTCCTTAATTGAGAAGACTCCCTACTCTCATGAGGAGTCTAGTCTCGAGTGATTTTCGCGGACTTGTGAACGTCGTCATAATTCTTCCATTCATGTCCCTATACCTATCATGCAGGTGGAAGATCAAGAGGAGCCTCACATCCCCTCACCATCATCAGATCCGAATGATCCACCACAACAATCAGATGGCCTTCCTATTGCTCTAAGAAAACTGGTGACATCTTGTACCTTACATCCTATGACCAATTATACTACTGTTGATCACCTAATTCCAGACTTGCAAAGGTTTACCACAACTCTTGCAGCTATGGAAATTCCTAAATATCATGATGAGGCCCTCCGAGATCCTAGTTGGCCCTTATGTCTCGAGGTACATCGGACTTAACACGTCTTCGACCTGGAGCCAAGGTGGTGGATTGCATATGGGTGTTTATTGTGAAGTATCACCCAAATGGCACCATTAAGAGGCTGAAAGCCATGCTTGTGGCGAAGGGTTATACCCAAACTTATGGGGTAGGACTACTTTGATACGTTCTCCCCAGTGGCACATATATGCTTCATCAGACTCATTCTCTCCCTTGCAATAAATAAAACTTGGCTAGTGCACGATTTGGATGTGAAAAATACTTTCTTAAATGATGATTTACATGAGGAAGTTTATATGTCCCAACCACCAGGTTTTGTGCTTAAGGGGGGTCAAGTATGTAGGCTCAAAAGGGCTATATATGGCCTAAAATAGAGGCCCTAGCCTAGTTTGAGAGGCTCAATGTTGCAGTACAGAGGATTAGATTCTGCAGGTCTACTTCTAATTATTCCATCTTTATTAGATGAAAGGACTTTGGAACTATTATTCTTACTGTATATGTTGATGATATGCTGCTCACAGGGAACGACAGTCAAGGGATTCAGGAAACAAACACATACTTACAAAGCATATTTGTTACCAAGGATTTGGGAAAACTATGTTATTTCGTGGGCATTGAGGTTGCCAGAAACTCCAAAGGAATGTCTCGGTCTCAAAGGAAATATGTGCTTGAACTTCTTGGTGAAACTAGACTACTTGGTGCACATTGCAAAGTCACTATGTCGATTGCCAAAGGAGGATGATCCATTGTTTGAGGACAAAGGCAGGCACAGAAGCATTGTTGGGAAACTTTTGTATGTTACCATTGCTAGAGATGATATCAATTATGCAATTAATAGGGACAGCTAGGATATGGAGAACCCAAGGTATAGTCATTGGAATGCTGTGTGCCTTATCCTCAGGTATCTAAAGGAAGTCCTGGAAAGGAGCCTTAAAAAAACAAATGTCATTTTGATGTACATGCGTATTCTAATGCTGATTACGTAGGGAATCCAAAGGACAGATGATCTACCACTGACTACACTACTTTTCTTGGAGGAAGCTTGGTAGCATGGAAAAGTAAAAAGCATGTAGTAGTATCCAGATCCAGTAATAAGGCAGAATATCGAGCAATGGTACATGCTAGTTGTAAGACTGTGGCTTATTAACTTCCTGAGAGATCTGAGAATTGAAGTTAAGAAACTTGTCCCAATGTTCTGTGACAATAGATCAACTATGCTTATTGCCTCCAATTTGGTGTTTCATGAACGTACTGAACACATTAAAATGGATCATCACTTCGTAAGGGATATGGTGATTTCTGGCAAGATATGCACCCCTACTACTACATCAGAGCAGCAAGTAGCAGATATCTTCACTAAGGCACTACCTCGGAAGCGTCATGTAGCAAATATCTTCACTAAGGCACTACCTCGGAAGCATCAGGATTTTCTTTGTTCAAAGCTGGGCATGCTAGATAGATATATATGCTCTAGCTTGAGGAGTGTTAGTATTATTATGAGAGTGCATGTGTTATTTTCTAATTGTATGAGGGCTACTTTTGTAATTTACCCTGAGGCTCTATCAATATAAAGAGACCTAAGATTTTCGAGTTTCTCCTCCCTCAACAAGTTGAAACCCGTTTAACATAAATAGGTTTGAGTCCAGTTCAGGTCAATTATTCGAGTCAAAAATGGATCGAGTTGGAGGGTTCAATTTTTTGTTAGCATAACATTCTAGTTATCTTTTCCTTTATGCTTTTCGACTATTTTATTATTTGTTTTTCCCTCCTGGACTTATGATATAATTTACCCAACACTTCTCTCTATATAAAGAGGTGTAGGACTTTCTTGAAGAATAAGATTATTCATTTTCTCCGACCTGGTATCAGAGCGGCGATCCTAGATCAACACTCTAATATCCCACCTACACTAGCCTCCAAAACCCATCCACCCTAACCCTAACCCTAGAACTCCCCGATGGCCCTCCTCCCTGTTCTAGGTTGCTGCCACCCATCTAGCAGGGTCGCCAACCTTCCAGTAGGGCCGCCGCCCCTACCAAGTCGCAGCCAACCTCCAGGAAGGGCAACGCTGCCCTAGCAGGGTCATCGCGTGCCCAACAGGGGAGCCGCTCCTCCTCCACCACCCAGTAGGGGGGTCGCTCCTCCTACTGCTGGTATTGGCTCCTTCTATGATAGCAGGAGCTATTGCTGTTGCCATCTACTACTGCTGTAAGTAGTAGTAGCCGATGGCTGGTAAATCTTGCTAGCAAGAGAGTGCAGCACCCCTTAGGAGAGCTATTAGGATCTTCCCCATACCCTAAAATGCGCTAAGTCTTGATTTAAGAAGTGCTTGTGACTCTTGGGATATTATCTAAGGTCTCTAGATTCGAGATTTCATGATCAAGAGATCACGTTCTCTCTAATTTCAAAGTTTTCCAAATCAGAATATTGGTTTCAGATCACGTTTGTGGCATCTTGTGGCAATCCTAAGGCACGATGGCCTCTTCAAACTCATCGAAGGTGTCATCAATTACTGCTACGGACATCGAGACTTACAAAACCCCCTTCTTTGTTCCTATCGCCACGTTGAATGAGACCAACTATACCAAATGGTCTCAGACGTTCCTCATGACTGTAGAGGGATATGATAAGGAACACATCTTGATAGAGTTGGAGCCACAAGAGAAGACGGGGAAAAATGCCACGTGAAAGAAAGATAATGCAATGGTTCGTGCTTGGATCATGAATTTTGTGGAGCCTCAGATTGGAGATGGGATCACATACTACAGGACAGCCAAGGAGATGTGGGATTCTCTACATAACACGTATTCTAGCAAGAAGAATTCTAGCTAAGTGTTTAAGATCCATCATGCCATTGGTGGTCTGAAGCAGGAGGGCCAGTCACTGTCTCAGTATTACGTTGCTTTGAAAAGGCTCCTAGAGAAGTATAATATATGTCGTCCTATTTGCACCTGTGCCCCTCAGAGGGCGCATAAGAAGGAGTACGCAGTCCTTCAGATCCTGGATGGACTTGGACCAGATTATGAGACTGCTAGGTCCCACATCCTGACTCTTGCTGAGCTTCCATCTCTTGAGGAAGCATATAGTCGGGTAAGGTGTTGTTAAATCATCCCCGTCAGATGTTGGGCAGACTTCTGCCTTACTGGATACTAGAGGATGTGATGGACGTAGCTCTCAATCTACCAGGGGGAAAGGACGTGGTGGTCAATGCACAACCAGTAAAGCTCGCACCATATGCTCGCACTGTAACAAGGTTGGCCACTTGGAGGCCTCCTGTTCATCGAAGCATTGTAGACCTCCTATGACCAACCAAGCTATCTTTTCTGAGGAGGCGAGTAACACAGTGTCACGTGTTGACTATGATGTTGTTATCCAACATCTCGCCCAGTTGACCAAGGAGACTGCTACTACTACTGATATTGCTGCATTGGCCTCCTCAAGTATAGCTTCTGCTTCTATCTCTGGTAGTGGTATTTCTGACAGCACCTTGGGCTAGTAGACTCAGGAGCCTCCCACCACTTCAGTGGTGATCAGACATGCTTTGGACAGGTTCAGATTGTTCCTTCCGGTAGATCTGTTTAGGTAGCAAATGGCAGACACTGCAGAGTGGATGGCAGAGGAGATGTGACAGTGACTCATTCACTGACTCTACCTAATGTTCTTTTTTCAAAAAGTTCCTAATTTTCCAATTAGTCTTTTGTTAGTTAGCAAAATCATAAAAGACTTACATTATCGCGCCATTTTTAATGAGTTGGGTTGTATCTTTTGGGACAAACTCACGGGATGAACGATTGGTGGCGGACATAACAAGTGAGGTGTGTATCGCCTGATCTAGACTCCTTTTGCTGCTATGTGTCACGGCGAGGTCGCTTTTAGTGCTGGTACAGCTCTTCAGTGGCATTGTCATCTTAGGCACCCTTCACTTAACAGGCTACGACGTATCATCTCTCATATTTCTCCTACCACTAAGATTTTGTGTGATGCATGTCAGTTGAGGAAGCATCACAGAGCTAGTTTTCCTTCCAATTCTTCTCAAAGTTCTGCTGTGACTTTTGATTTATTGCATATGGATGTATAGGGTCCTAATAGAGTTTGGATAGACTGGGTCATAGATTCTACTTGCTTCTTATGGATGATTTATCCATGATGTCGTGGTTATTTTTGCTAAAGAATAAATCAAATGTTGGGTATGTGATTAAGACATTTATTTTACAAATAAAGACTCAATTCTCTGTCATTGTGAAAATTATACGATATGATAATGCCTTAGAATTCTATACAGCTAAGTTAGAATCTTTTGACAAAGCTCTTGGGATTGTTCACCAGACATCATGCCCCCATACTTCGCAACAAAACGAAGTGGTTGAGAGGAAATACTGTTATACGTAAGATGTGGTTAGAACATTACTTATTCAGCACAATGTGCCACAGGTTTACTGAAGAGGTGTAGTGTTAACTGCATGCTATTTGATTAATAGGTTGCCTAACTTAGCTATTCAGGAACAAGTTCCATGGCGGGTCCATCCTGTGCCACCTTATGTTTTTTGCTGTGTAGCCTTTGTCCATGTTTTAAAACCTGGCAAAGATAAGCTTGCTCTAAGGGTAGTGAAGTGTGTCTTTCTAGGATACAGTAGCACCCAGAAAGGATATATATGTTATAACCCACGAGGCAAGAAGCATTATGCGACTACAAATGTCGCTTTCCACAAGCCTATTCCATGCTTCTCTACATATGGTCATCAGTTGATATTTGAGGGAGGCTCAGTCCCTATGCCTGTTCCATCAGTTCCTTTGGAGCAGATCCCTATTACACACAGTAAGGATACCACTACTACAGAGACTCCTACGAGGCAAGAGGTAGAGATTACTCATGTATACAGGTTACCTATTACATACAGACAACATACATGGAATCACAAACACACCCCCCCACCACCTCAGCCACCTGTCTCCTCACCTGGTCAGGTATGTGTTGATACTGACATGAGTTGTCCTAGTGGTGATTGTACAGGTTCTTCTAATGAGTCAACTTCCCCTATTGAGCAGCAGGTTACACCTTCTATTGTTATTGAGTCGATAGAGGAGGATCTTGACCTTCTAATTGTTGTTCGGAAGGCCTCCCGCAGTTGTGCCCACTACCATACTGCAGGAGCAGTGCCTAATGCCAACCTTGGGAGATCGTTTGCTATGTTCACGACTGCTCTCTCTGCGACAGCTTCCCACTTCTTATCAGCAAGCCATGTTGGATCCAAAGTAGCACCTAGCTATGGATGATGAGATGGTTGCTTTACGCTCCAGAGGAATGTGAGAATTGACTATTCCACCCGATCACGCCAAGATAGTAGGGTGTCGATGGGTCTTTGCTCTCAAGTACAACCTAGATTGCACTAAATCTTGCTACAAGGTGAGATTGGTAGCAAATGGATCTACCCAGATATATGGGGTAAATTTCTTTAATACCTTCTCACTTGTAACATGGCTTCCTATTGTTCGCATTCTGTTGTCTGTTGCTGCTCACTATGATCAGCTGGATGTGAAGAATGCATTTTTGTATGGCGATCTTCAAGAGGAGGTCTACATGCAACAGCTTCCAGGGTTTGAGACTCAGGGGGAGTGTGTATACAGGCTAAAGAAGGCCATTTATTGCCTGAAGCAGAGCCCGAGGGCTTGGCTGCAAAGATTATCAGAGGTACAGATCATGGGACTTGTGAGATCCTCTGTTGATCATTCGCTCTTTGTCAGGAAGAGCACAGGAGTTGCGGTGCTTCTTGTCTATATTGATGATCTTATCTCACTAAGGATGACACTGCTGGGATAGCTGAGGTGAAGTTGGCTGAAGCCTTCGTGATGAAGGATCTGGGTAAACTTAGATATTTCCTAGGCATTGAGATGACACGCAGCAAAGAAGGCATTGTCCTAAGTCAACGCAAGTATGCCCTTGATGTGTTGCAGGAGACAGGGATGCTGGAATCTAAGCCTGCTAATATACTAATGAATCCCAAAGAACATCTCTACGATATATACTCTCTGCCTATAAATAACAGATCTTATAGGCAATTGGTTGGTAAGCTATTATATCTTAATATTACACGTTCTGATCTTTCCCTTGAAGTAGGAAAATGCAATCAGTTCATAGACAAACCAACCAAGCAGCATTAGAATGCTACTATGCAGGTGCTTAGATACGTGAAAAAAACACCTCGCAGAGAAATTCTGTTTCAGAAGGGCACATCTATGAGTATTCTTGGCTATTCTGATGCCAACTATGCAAGTTGCATGGTAAACAGAAAGTCAACAAATGGTTTATGTACTTATGTGACAGGCAATCTTGTGATCGGAAGAGTAAGAAGCAGCAAGTGGTATCCAGGTCAAGTGTAGAATTAGAGTATCGTGCCATGGCACAAACAGCTACAAAGATGGTCTAGGTCAGATCAGTGTTACAGGATCTATATGTCCAGGTGGAGGGACCAATGGAGATAAGGTGTGATAATCACGTTGCTACTTATATTGCAAACAACCCAATGTTCCATGAACGTACGAAGCATGCTAAGGTTGATTGCCATTACACCAGAGACCAAATATAGCATGGGATTATCTACACTACTTCAATTGCTTCTGAAGATCAGATTGCAAATGTATTCACGGAGTCTCTTCCTAGATCCACATTTGATATATGTTGTTCCAAGAGTGTTGGCATAACACTCTAGTTATCCTTTCTTTTATGTTTTTGGATTGTTTTATCATTTGTTTTTCCCTCCTAAACTTATGATGTAATTTACTCAACACCTCTCTTTACATAAAGAGATGTAGGGATTTCTTGAGGAATAAGATTCTTCATTTTCTCCGACCTTTTTTTTTACAGCTATACTTGAAAGAGACCACTAGTGTGTAATCATTCAGTCTCTCCAAGGCTAACTTAAAGGTTGAATAATACCCATCATGTTATGTGAGTAATCCCATAGTAAAGTTGGAGATTATGTGTCACATACTTGTCCTCGAAGTAAGACTGACATAGATTTTTCAACATTTCCTTGGTTATCTTGTAATGCATAATCTTAGTATCAATACGTTGAATTGTAGTGTTTATGATCCACACTCTCACCAGGACATTGTCCTTCTTCCAAGTTGAATACTTTCATGTCTTCTCAATAAGCTTCAATTTGGTGAATATGTTCTTTGTTGTGTCCCTTCACGACATTCAAAGCAATTACGTCGCAACACATAGTTGGCCCTATCAAAATTGACTATAAGGCTAAAGAAGGGGTTCTTAAACTCCCCTCGATTCTCGTCTCGTTGAGTGGATCCATTTAACTATCTTAGAAGCCATACTCTAATCCGATCGATAAGGTTGCAGAAATCAACAATCAATATTTAATCAGTAAGGTCACCAACTAAGGAGTATATAGTATGCGGGCCATTAATCAAGGATTAATCGATTAAGAATTTGTAAATATTTAAAAATCTAAATATAATTATAAATACTATTATACATAATATATACACACATATATATTGAAAATATGCACATATGTTTTAGTATTATTTTTTTATATGCATATTCTCGTAAGAAACCTAACAGGCAACCAGGAGGGCGGTGGTGATGGAGGATGGAGGAGAATCGGAGAGGGGCACAGATTTAGGGTTTCATTAGAATTTGAATGTAGGAGGAAGGGGATGGAGAATTCAGGTGAGGTTCTTTTTTTCTTCGATGTGCCAATCACGACACAAAATTGAACTCTCAATGTTTGATCGAATGATTAATCAATCGATTAATCGAATAATTGACCGATTAATCAGTCTACCCGATTATATGCTCGAATATTTATATACGACTCGATCACCGACCGCATACGATTAATCAACCGCATAGACCGATCTTTACACCCTTGCCAATCGAAGTCCAAAAGCCCAAGAACAATTTAAAGAACCACTTAGGTCACCAAGAGGAGAAATTCACTACAAATCCATAAGAGAAGTGACTAAATTCCTAGAGCTATGCACATTAGGGCTTCAATCACACTACCACCACAAATCCCCGCTCCAGTTGTAGCCAATAGGAACAAAGGGAGGACTTCAATACTTACAAAATCAGCAGCTCAGGCATTGACTGCCCCAAGGAAAGGTTGTAGCAAGGAAAAAATCACCCAAGGGTAGCACCACCAAGGTTCTACAGTGAGAAAGGTCACTGCAACTTCAAGCATAGTTGTATGATGGTCATACGACCACTAAGTTGGCCGGAATAGGCTAGAACTGAAGTCTACCACCCAGAATTAGCCATCCGAGCTCCAAAACCAATTGCTAGAGTAGGCAGCTACGTCATTGGTGACCGATGAAGGAGCCATTGGAGTCTAGTCGGGTCTCCAATGGCTAGTGTCGAGGCACATGATCGATGCCCTAGGGCACAACCCAAGGGGAAAAAAGTGGGTTCTCTTTTCAAACTTGTTCACAAGTTCCAAGAATCAAAAAGAGACCCTTAAACATTTATTTATTGAAGAAGAAAGGAGAGAAAGGCCAAGAGGGTCCTAGGACCGTCAATTTGATATCATATGGAGAAGGGAATTGATCATTCTATTCTTTAAAGAAACCTTAAGCCCCTTTATGTAGAGAGGGGCTAGGGAGAAATTACATATAAACCCAAAATAAAAAGAAAAAAAAACTACAATTGTAAAGTAGGACAAATAGGAAACAAATAGGCTTATCTATCTGCAATTACCATCTAACAATAAATTCTCGAAGATCCAATTTTTAAACCTCAAAGGCATGTGTGATGATTTATGCATTTGCATGGCATAGAGACTCTTCCACGTGGAGAGAAAACGCAACAGCAAACTGCTGCAGTTGGTGTTGGTGCACACAGAATAGAGAGAGGAGAGAGAATGCAATTGACGGTGAACAAGAAAGAGGAGAGAGAGGGAGTTATTTATTTGGTAGAGAATATAATGCATTCAACTCAAGTAGAAAATACAGGGGTTCTCTCTTTATATAAAGCACTAAATCCTAATCTCTAAAACAAGAAACAAATCTAATCAAATCTCCTAAAATAAGGAATAAAATATCCCTTTAACTTAACTAATTGACACCTTAACATACTAAAAATAGGAAACTTGGACACTAAGCAAAATCCACCAAAAACCCTTAGGGACGGCGCCCTTGGGAGCTTACTGGACCTGCCACGTGACACTGCCACTTGACCTTTATTCTCCACACTCGCCCTCAAGTCGAGGCCGGGAGGACGATGACTTACTCTACTTGTCCCACTGATGGTACGGCCAGATGCTCCACCATCTTCTTTTGATGTAACTACGACTTCTCTTGTCACCTCTGTAATCGTTGCTTCTTTGGCAACCTTTGAAGTCGTGGCTATTGGAGTAATCAGTTTGTTTTTGTAATTTGATAAACTCTCTTCTCCAACCATTTCTTTGTCGTGTCCTTGGACTTGGGCTCCCCTTTGAGTAGGACATGCAACTTGTCTTGTCCTCCTACTAAGATCTTAAACGCTCAAGCCCATAGGATATAATTCGAGACACCCTAAAGCTTGATCATGGTGCCTTGAACTAAAACCTTTCCTCGATGTTGATCTGATTCTCACTCTCAACCATCTCCGTCCTCGAAAAACGAGCCTTCCTCTACTTGTACGCTCCGCATAAGGCACTAGATGCGTAAGCGAATTCACTTGCCAGAGTCCCCTACTTGCCTCCGTAGACTTAGCGTAAGGCACCAAGGTCCTTCAAGGAGTTCTCTGAGAGAACTCACAAGTCAACGAAGATGTCTCGAAATACGAGGCTCCGATGCAAGTGGGAATCACACACAAGATAGGTTATTCTTGTGCGTGATCTCTTACCTTCACTCCCGCATAGAAGAAGGCTATCTGTTGAGAAGAAAGGCCACACGCACTTGGCTGCAATCCACCAAAAGAGTCACACACAGACTATGTGTCTGCCTTTTCTCCTCTTCTCTGTTCTACTTGCTTAGAAAATCTCCGAGAAAAGCCTAAATCGAAGGCTCTGATACCATGTAAGAATTTGTGCACTTGTGTGGCGTAGAGACTCTTCCACGTAGAGAGAATGCAGCAGCAGGCTGCTGCAATTGGTGTTGGCGTACATAGAACAGAGAGAGGAGAGAATGTGCAGCCGGCGATGGAGAAGGAGAGAGGAGAGATAGGTAGTTGTTTATTTGGTAGAGAATATAATGCATTCAACTCAAGTAGAAAATAGATGGGTTATGGGTTCTCTCTGTACATAGAGAACTAATCCTAATCTCTAAAATAGGAAACAAACCTAACCAAATCTCCTAAAATCAAGGAATAACAGATCCCCTTGACAACTTAACTAATTGACACCTTAACATACTAAAAGTAGGAATCTTGGATACTAAGCAAAAGCTATCAAAAACCCTTAGGGCCAATGCCTCTTAGGAGCTTACTAGACCATGTGGCCTTTATTCACCACAGCATGAATACAATTACAATGTTACCATATTTGCTAAGTAGTATTAATAAATTGAACTACTATTTTCCCATTGGTAATATTATTTAGGAAGTAAGAGACCTCTTGCTGCATACAGCATGGCCAGCTCCTGGAAACGAATATCATAACAAATGCCGATGCCGATACGCCCCACATCTGCAATAATAAAAGGGTAAGTTTGGTGCAAAAGATACAGCAGGATTCACAACTAAAAAGAATGTTTCTTGAACAAGAACTTCAGTTACAACAGACAGTGTATTTTTGCTCATTTAATTAAGATTTTTTTTGGAAAGTGTAATTAAGAATATGTTGCCATCCATATCAGACATGCTTTAAAGCCTGCACATGGACATCACCACCACCATGGGCTTTGCATTTATTGATTGGAGATGTCAAAGGCTAACAAAGTTACATGCAGTTTCCCCATTCGTCGATCTGAAGCTTTACCATTAACTAACTTGAATTTCCCAGAGGATTTTCCTGTCACAGTAATCTTACACTCATCAGATTCTGCATCAACATCCTCAAATTGCATCACAACTTGAGAGATACTCAAAATTCTAGCCCCAACCACCCACCCCCCCCCCCCCCCCCCCTTCCCCGCAGAAATTTAAAAAGGGTGCTGTCATCCACACCCCAAATCTCACCTACGATCTCACCCATGAAATCATAGCATTCATGGAGAGATTTGGAGGGGAGGAGGTGGGTTTTGGGGTGTGTTAAACATTTCTCTTTCAAAAAACGCACACACACCCACACCCAACCCTCCAAACACACATATGTACTGTCAGATTATTATTAATGTATGGTTTACTTTTCTGGTTTCATTATTGTATAGGGGTCTCTCTTGTAATTCTCCCAAGGGCACCTCTTTATATAAAGGGGCCCTAGAGTTCAATAATAAAATAATTTCGCTCATTTCACCTAACATAGCATCAGAGCAACGATTCTAGACCAGGACTTCGATATCGCACCAACACTAGCCTCTAAGTCCACCACCCAAATCCCCTCTCTTTCTCCATCAGGCACCACCAGTGAACTCCATCAACACCGCCACCTGCAGATGGCCATCTCCAACGCCACCACCTGCAGGAGGCTCTCATCTCCAACATCGCCAGTTCCTGAAGGGACCTCCTGTGCCTGCAACGCCGCTGATGGGTGATTGACAACAGCCCACACCGTGCTGCAGTCATCTTCTCCATCACCGGCACCAGGCAGCCAGCTTAGACCGGTTCTGCAGGCAGCACAGACCAGAGCAGCAGTCTGATCTAACTGACTCGGATCACCGAAGGGCCTTCTATCTCAGGGAGAGGCACTGCTAGGGCTCCTTCCATGTCCTAGCATGTGGCTGTTCTTCCCACAATGATCTGAAATTACTGTCTTCAGATCCCTAGGACTTTTTTTTTGAGCTGATTGATGGTCTGAAAATCACCGTTTCAGATCTTCTTCATGTTTCTGATTGTATTGTTGTGCGGGTTTCCAAGAACTGATATAGTGCTCTATGGTCTTATGATCCGATCTTCGATCTTTAGAGGCATCTCCTTGATCTCCTTGCATCAAAAAGTTGTTTTCCACGTGGATCTTAGTATTTCTACTGGATTGCTCTCTGTGGAGGCTACATGATCTGATTTGCAGCAAGGAGAAGTTTTCTTCTTTTTATCTATAGCGACTCGATGGGGAAGGTATCCACCACAAGCATAACCTCTCACTCAGGTTCATTTGCCAGTACTTCTGTGGTCAAGATAGAAGTTATGATTGCGTTATCTGCTAACTCACATGAGCCATCTTGCATTGCTGACTCAGGCGTTTCTTCTCATTTCACTAGAGATGCCACCTTGTTTTCTTCCTTGTGTGCTCTCGCAAACCCGTTAATGTGAGAGTGGCTGATGGAGCTTTATCCCCAGTAACAAGACTTGGAGATGTTTCACTTACCGATTCTCTGCCTCTTATAGATGTTCTACATGCCCCATGTTTTGCTTGGAATCTTATGTCCATTAATTAAATTACGAAGGCTCTACATTGTTGGGCAATTTTTTATGACTACGATCTATTATAGGATCTCCACACAATGGTGGAGAATTTAAGCAGAATGGCTTGTACTATTTGCACCTTCCATACTCATCTAATCCTCCTATTGCTGCATGTGCCAGCACTACCTTACAACGACACCTATGCCTAGGTCACCCAAGTCTCAATACTTTACACAATCAGTTCCCCGAGTCGACTTTTCCTGAGTCTTTTCGCTGTGATGCGTGTCAATTTGGCAAGCATCGTAGAGTTTCATTTCCGTCTAGTAATAATAAAAGAATCGATGAGCCCTTTTCTCCTATCCATGCGGATTTGTAGAGGCCATATAAAGTTCGAAGTTTGCAAGGTTTTAGACACTTTCTTGTCTTGGTTGACGATTATACTCATGCTACATGGGTCATTGTGTTGAAAGAAAAGACCGAAACCTCTAAAATCATTAAAAACTTCTTTTCTGAAATAAAGACCCAATTTTCTTGAGTTCATCGTATTTTCCAAAGTGATAATGGATTGGAATTTGTGAATACTTCTTTATGTTATTTCTTCACCTCTCACGGAGTCCTTCATCAGACATCATGTATTCATACATCTCAACAAAATGAGGTGGTTGAACACAAGCTTTGTCATTTACTTGATGTGGCTAGAACTATAATGTTTCAAATGAATGTTCCACCACATTATTGAGCTGATGTTGTCTTGATTTTTTTTGTTAGCAACGTATCTTCGTCTATCCTTAAGAGCAAGGTTTTAAAAAACGCAAGGCGGTTTGCCTTCATCGAGGTGAGGCGTAAGCCTCGAGGCAGTCGAGGCGTAAGCCTTAGGATTTGCATAAAAAAATATAGAAAATGAAATGATATATACTTATCAAGTACTAATAAGGAAATAATAACATAAATAACAATTTCATAACAATTTTTCTCTATCACAACATTGAAAGAACGAAACTAAACGAGAGATGACGTTTAAATGAAAAGATAAACATTCATATAATATAGAAGATTAGAAACCATAACAAAAGCACAAACTAAACCAACTTCTCAAACCATTGGGATACTTAAGAGTTAAAACATACATTAAAATGACGGTACATGAAACATCCACATCAAAAACTCAAAAGAAATGAAGACTTCAGCGCTGGAGCTGGAGCCTGCACTGGGGCCTGAGCTGCCGCTGCTTGCGCTAGGGCCTGCGCTGGAGCTACGCTACGCTAGGGCCTGCGTGGAGCTCTACGCTACCGTTGCTTGCGCTGGAGACTGTGTTGGGGCCTGAGCTGCCGCTGCTTACGCTAGGGCCTGCGCTGGAGCTGCGCTACATTGAAGCCTACGCTGGGGCCTGCGCCGAAGCCTGCGCTAGGGCCTGCGCTGGAGCGCTGGGGCTTGCGCTAAAGCCTGCCACTACTTGCGCTGCTGACTCTGTTGGCGCTGGAGCGCTGCTCGCCGATGGAGGCTACAATGCGGTGGAGTAGGAGCTGTAGCCGACTCGCCGGTGATGGCTCTTGCTCAGGACTTTTTGAGGTTTGGGTTTTAGGCTTAGGGCTAGATCAGCTACACCAAGGCTTGGGTCAAAAAAATTTTACAAACCAAACCAGCCGAGGCGGCACCTCAACGCCTCGGCAAAGCAAGGCGCACGCCTCACAGACTACAGCTGAGGCTTAAGCCTCGAGGCGAAATTAGCGCGCCTCACCTCGAGGCGTGTTTTTTTAAATGATGCTCAAGAGTAACACACCTTACTCATTGTTGTTTCCTTACTGGGATGGTTTCTCTCTTACGCCTACAGTCTTTAGGTGTGTCTACTTTGTTCATCTTTACAAAGTTGATGAACTTTCTTCTTGGTCAATAAAATGTATATTTCTAGGATACTCGCATACCCAAAAGGGCTACAGGTGTTATGACCTCGAAACCCATTGATTTTATATGAGAGCTAATGTCACCTTTTTTTAGGATGTTCCATATTTTCCAACCAAGGGGACACCTCCGTATATGCCCAATTCTGAGGAGATTCCATTGCCCATGCCCTTTGTTACACCTCTAGTGCCCTCTGAGACTCTAGAAAATCTAAAACCACCACCACCACTGATGTCGCCGCCGCCACCCTCTACGCGCACTTACCAACATAGAGATCCTACTCTACCACGACCGAAACCACTATGTACAATACCTCCTTCTCAATCTTCTACTGATATTGCGAAATCTAATGGAAATTAGGTACCATCTATAGACGAATATGACTTGGACCTTCTCATTGCTCATCAGAAGGCCCAGCAATCCCATGCTTGTTATTCTATTTCCCAGCATATGTCATTTGATCATTTTACCTGCTACTACTTTATTTTTTCCTATTGTTGTGGATAGTCATTAGGTTCCACAAACTTATGTTAAGGCACTCCAGAATCCAGTGTGGAAAGATGTTGTGGATGATGAGATGCAGGCTTTGCAATCCCATAGCACGTAGGAGCTAGTGGATCTCCCTCTTGGAACTACAATGGTTGGGCATCAATGAGTTTTCACCATCAATACCTTCCTAATGGGACAGTTGAACAGCATAAGGCTCGCCTTATTGCCAAACGCTATAATCAAACCTTAGCGTGGATTATTTTGAGACCTCTCCAGTGCCATCGTTGTACTCCATTCATATTCTTCTATCAGTTGCATTGAACAGTGATTGGCCAGTGTTTCAGTTGGACATCAAGAATGCATTTCTTTATGGTGATCTCAACGAAGTGGTGTATATGCATCAGCCACCCAGATTTGTTATTGAGAGGGAGTGTCAGAAGGTTTGCAGGTTGCAGAAAGCTATTTATAGACTAAAACAAAGCCTCAGGGTGTGGTTTGATCGATTCAGCAAAGTTGTGCAACAGTTTGGTTTTCATAAATCCTCTTCAAATCATTCTATTTTTGTCATGAAGAGGCCTAGAGGTCTGGTAATTCTTATAGTCAATGTTGATATTATTCTCACAGGAGCAACATAGAGGGCATAAAGGCAACCAAGAACATTTTTTGCATTCACAATTTGTTACCAAGGATCTAAGGAGAATTAGCTTCTTTTTTGCCATTGACGTACACCATCTTGATGGGATGTTGGTATTATCTTAAAGGAAGTATGCAGTTGACATGCTGAGAGAAGAGGTGATGATGGGATGTACAGCTAACATCTCCTTGGAGTCAACCACTCATCTAGCGAATTATGACAGCTCTGTACTAGAGGATGCCACTAGATACAGTGTCATCATTGGCAAACTTCTGTATCTCACTATTACTAAACCTGATATTGCCTATACTGTTGGTCAACTTAGCAAGTTTATGAAAGAGCCAAGGGAGGCACACTAGGCAGGGGTGTGCTAGATTTTGAGGTACTTGAAGAGCAATCCGAGAAGAAGCCTAACGTTTCAGAAGCATTGCCACATGGACATATGGGGATACTCTGATGTTGATTATGCAGAAGCACATGAAGATAGAAGGTCCCCCACTGGCTACTGTACTTATGTTGGTGGTAATCTAATTACTTGGCGAAGCAACAAACAAAATGTGATTTCTAGATCCAATGCTAAGTCAAAATACAAGGTGATGGCCCATACTAGATGCGAGTTGTTTTGGATTCAGGCTATTCTATAGGATTTTGGTGTTCATGTTTCTGGTCTTATGCCCATGTATTGTGACAATAAGGTATAAATGTTCATTGCTAATAATCCAGCCTTTCATGAGATGGCCAAGCACATTAAAGTGAACTGTCACTTCACACAAGATGTTGTGATGTGCAGACAAATATTTACCCCTTATATTCCCATAGAAGATCAAGTTACGAGTATCTTCACCAAGCCTCTCTCAAGGAAGCGACTAGAGTACTTTTGTTCTAAGCTGAACATGACCAACATCCATGCTCCAACAGGGAGTGTTGAGATTATTATTAATGTGTGGGTTACTTTTCTATTTTCATTATTGTATGGGAGTCTCTTGTAGTTCTCCCAAAGGGCACCTCTCTATACAAAGGCCCTAGGGTTCACTAATAAAATAATTCCATTCATTTTACCTAACACGTATAATAGAAAACAAAAGAAATAATTAGAAAACAATTGCGAAGCAAGAAGGAACAACCTTACATGCACAAGGAAGCTTTTAAATTAGAGATTACATTACATGCAAATCCTATTTTACAAGAGTTATATCAAAGAGAATTATGAAAGAAATATTTTAGGATTGGTTTTTTTTTAAGAAAGAACTAGTTAAATTAAACAAAGTTGTTTTCTTTTATTTTTTTGAAAAGTAAGTTGTTTTCTTTTATCTCTTTCTATTTTGATTAGGATTAGGATTGTTATTGTAATCCCTCTCTATATAAAGACGAGTTAAGGATTTCTCTTTTCAATCAATCTCAATCAATAAAATCTATTTCCAAATTATCCAACATGGTATCAAAGCAGGAATGGTCCTAGAGAATTCTCAGATCACTGGCCCTCTCTCCTGCAAATGGTCTCCTCTACATGCTCTCCAATGCACTCATGTCATCGCCATGCTTCTTCTCTATTCTCGCAGCACACATGCACACAGGTCTACCGGCCTCCACACATTCTGTGAGAGGCCCTTACTGCATTGCACGCTACTATGCGCAATGCTTGTCTGCCTACCACACCTCTACGTGTGGGTTCTCCTATCTACGCACAAGCCACATGCGTTGCTGCCTTGTCCTGGGCCTCCTGACATGCACCCGCACGTGATCTTCACTGCCCCACATGCATCTACGTGCACCCTGCTATGCACTTACATACACGCATTACGTGTTACTCCGCACGTTTTTGCATAATATATCTTCCTGTGTACGTGACCCATATGCATCTCTGTGTTTATGTAGTGTTGTATGATCAACTTTACGAATCACGATATCGACCTCGAGATCGTCTTCTACCATTGCTAAGGCCAAGACTTTGGCCTTTACTACTACTTTGGTAGTTCAAGGCACCTTGATCAAACTTAACGATGCCCAAAACTACATCCTCTGGTCTAAGGGCTTCAAAATCTTTATCGGAGGCTAGAACAAGCTTTATATCCTGACCAGAGAAGAACTTGGCTTCACAGAGACTACGACAAGTGGAAGCAAGATAATTACATAGTCATGAACTAGGTTATGAATAGCATAGAGTTGAAGATCACAACTAATATGTTATACAAGAAGAATGCAAAGAACATCTAGGATAACTTGGCCAAGAAGTATTCCCCAAAGTCCAACTCCAGGTTGATAGATGTCTACCGTAGGATATGGTCCATTAACCAAGGGAACCTATCCTTGGTTGACTACTATGCAACCATGGAGTCACTCTATGAGGAACTCGCGATCTTCCAGCTCTCCTGTTATGATGCTCAAACTTCTTTGATGGCTAAGTGGCAAACTTATAGGTTCCTTGACGACTAAGACTCACTACCAGTTTGTCAAGGACCAACTTCTGTCCTCTAACACAATACCGAATTTAGAAATAGTTTACAGCTACCTAGAAAAGATCAATGCAGATGTCGTCGATGATCGCTCCTACCGTTGTTTCTAAGAACTCTACCCTTGTTGCCTTTGCAGAGCAAGTTGGTCACTCAAGTGGTCGTGGTGGTGGACACGATGGACAAGGCTAGATTTACCGTCCTTACATCCATTGCAAGAGAACCATCCCCCTGACAGATGTTGGGGCAAGTTCAGTAGACCCCTTTAGGCCAATCAAATGACTACAGAGGTGACTACCTGAGATTAAGACGGACCAGTCTCCTCTCTAGTTTACTTCCGCAAAACTAAAGCATCTGCAATCTCTCCTGAGGAGCGAGACCTCATCCTCTACTGCTACCATGGTTGCAACCCCTACTACTTCTCCAGACCAAGGTACTGAAACTTCTGATCTAGCATCTAACTTATCAATTGAAGTTGACGAATAGTAGGGACTTTGAGCACCGCTTTCCCACCTCTACTTAAGAGCATTTCCTAGTGTATTTGGCTGCTATTATTGCTACTACCCTACTACTATTATGTTCTGCTGCTACTCTACCACAACATCCAGTATTCTACAGCGACTACTATTTCTACTACAATAGGCACTACTACCTGCTACTCTAGATGTCTACATTAGGAGGTAGTTCTCATTTTACTGTACCTCCCACATGTTGGATGTTGTACACTCCAACTTAGGAGAGAGTGTTAGAGAATTACAAAAGAGATTTTAAGTTAAATTAAGCAAAGTTATTTTGTTTTATCGCTTTCTATTTTGATTAGGATTTAATTTAATTGAGTTTGTTTTCAAATTAGTTAGTAGCATTAGAATTGTTAGTGTAAGAAGGGTTAAGGATTTCTCTTTTCAATCAATCTCATTTAATAAAATCTATTTTCAAATTCTCCAACAATAACATTTTTTTGCACCAATTAGCATAAACCAACTCTTTAATCCCATCAAAAAAAAAAGGCGAAAAAAAGTTCTTCAGGTCAAGTGTCCTCTAACATTCACCCTTGATTGCGAATGCTAGAGACTAAGACATTTAAACCTCTTCAACCAAGCCCCCTATGAAAATACATGATGGATTCAAGAGGAAACTCACTTAAGACACTAAATAATGAAAAGCTTGAAAATCATCCCAACTATGCAAGTGGCCAAATGTCTTTGCCACTTTGCAAGTGGCCAAATCTAGTTTCGATCATTCCATATTCATCAGGTAATTTTTATCCTAGTTACTTATGTTCATGATATGATCTTGATGATAATGCAAGGATTTAGGAAGCCAAACTATTCTTGAAAAAGATTTTTGTTGCTAGGTATCCTAGCAAATTCAAGTACTTCCATGGGATTGAGGTGACTCAAAATATGTCTCAAATTTTTTGAGACGGTTAAGGAAGTTAGACAACCAAGAGCAAAACCTTTTGTAGTATTCTCATGGAGCCTAGAAAGAGGCTCAAGAAGTAAAATAATGCTCCCTTCAAAGTTCTTAAGAGATATGATGCAGCATCATAGGTTAGTGCTGATGTAACTTTCTTTGAAGAACTCCCTTTTTATTCAAGGAAAGAAGGCTCTCTATAGGTTCTAGGTTGCGTAGGATGTGCTCCTTTCCATGACCTCTCACAGTTATAATAAATGTTTGCGACCAAATTGGTCTCATCCAATTTAATCATGGGACCAAAGAACGAGCTCTTGTATGCCCTCGTCTTTACATTCGAGTCCGAAGTCACCTCAGATGAGCTAAAGGACACCATTTGCCTTTACCTATAAACCCAAGACCTATAAGAAGCAATCAGAACATCAAATCAGCCACCAAACACGAGAACTAAGGTCTGAAACACTGCATTTCAGACCAAATCAGCAAGATATGATCACAAGAAGAAAGAGAACTCAGCAAGCAACGAGTTCCAAGGCATAGAATCCCTTTAAAAACATTGCCTCTTCCACTCATATGTATATTTAGACGAAGGGTGAGATTCACACAACACTAGCTACACCAACCAGACCTCACAAGGCATGACTGAGATCTAATCTGGGGCCCCAACAGCCCCTAATCGGACTGCTGCAAATAGTAGGGCCTGTAGTGGCAACAAGAAAGGCCTCGCAAGGGCTTGGCAACAGCGTGAGGGAGCCCTGGGAGGCCTCAGGCTATGCTAAGGGTTTAACTGTGCTACTGCAGCACTGCTGGCAACCCTTGGCAACATAGGCAAGGCCTCTCAGGTAAGGGTGACACTCTGAGGCGATGCAGGTCGTCAGCATCATGAGGGTTAAGGTGGAGGGGCTAATGAGGCTATTGGTTGGTGGGATATCTGAGCCCCGATCTAGGATCATTGCTCTAATACTAAGTTAGGAGAAATTATCAAGTTAAATTATTCTCAAACCCTACGAGAGGTGAAAACAAATTACATCATAACCCCATGAGAAAATAAAAATGAGGAGCACCCAAATATAAGAAATAAATAACTCAACAATTTATTATGTATTTACATGTTTCCTTAATTTTGCCATGGTGCATAGTTAAAAAAAATGAGACAATCACCTTATTACGTAACCCTAATCCTCAATATATAGAGGATTTGAGTAAACTACAGAGAAGTCTACTATCAATATGAAAATAAGAAAAAAAACTAACAATAATATGATTCTCAACACTACCCCTCAAGCTGGAGCATAGATGTCAATTATGCTTAACTTGATACAACATCTGTCGAAGGAGGTCCTGGGAAGCGCTTTGGTAAAGACAACTACAATTTGATCTTCAAAACTAACATAGGTGGTACATAGGAGCCCCTCCAAATCAAATCTCTAGTATAATAGTAATCCACCTCAACATACTTGGTCCTCTCATGAAACATAGGATTATTTGCAATATAACTAGCAGCTCTATTATCACATCAAAACTTCATAGTCAATGGCACCTAAACATGCATATCCACAAGGACAGATCAAATCCACATCATCTCAATAGCAGTTTGTGTCATAGCATGATACTCTGATTCAACACTAGATCGTGCTACTACAGCCTGCTTCTTACTACGCCATGTCACTAGGTTGCCAACAAGTACAAAAACCAGTGATAGACTTTCTATCCTTAAGGCAACCTACATAATCAGCATCTGTGTAGGCAATGATGTCTAATGAAGAGCCCTTGGTAAACAAGAGTCCCCTACCAGGCGACTGCTTAAGATATCAGAGGACCATTATGGCTGCATCCCAATGCAACTTTGTTGACCTATCCAATCATGTAATGGTCAAGTATAGCAACTTGCCAACAAGACTCCTAAACTATCAAGTGTCAACAAGAGCAGCAATATCATCATGTAATCCCAAGGATCCATGGGAATAGATACAACTTTGGCACCTAACATGGCAATTTCTTGCAGAAGGTTCATAGCATACTTTCTTTGAGATAGTATAACACCATGTTTGCTCCTAACAACTTCACTGCCCAAAAAACCAAATCCTTAATCGCAAAGTGATTAGCAAGATAACCTTTTAAATCAGAGATCCCCTTGGAGTCATCACCTGTAACAACAATGTCATCAACATACGCAAGCATCACAACTCTTCCACGAGGTATTCTGTACAAGTAGAGAGTGATTTGCTAACAATCGACAGAATCCAAGGTTCTCAACTACCTCAGATAATTTCTAGAACCATACCCAAGGACTCTACTTCAGTCCATATATCACCTTTCTTAGCCTACACACCTTGGAAGACTCCCCCTGAATTTCAAACTAGGAGGTTGATACATATACACCACTTCCTATAGGTCTCTACACAGGAATGGATTTTAACATCAAGTTGATGGAGAGGTCAATCATACTGCGCTACACCGAAGTGAAAATGTGCATTGTGGGTAATCATGCTACAAGAGAGAACGTATCGAAAAAATCCACTCCATAAGTCTAAGTGAACCCCTTCGCTACAAACTGTGCCTTATATTTCACCATGAAAACCCATTTGAAACCCACAACAGTAGCACCAGTAGGTAACTCGATAAGCTTCCAGGTATCTCTTAAAACCAAAGCAGACATTTCCTTCCCCATTACTTGCCTCCACTTAGGATCTAGGAGAACCTGCTAATGTGAAGTAAGGGCAGCCACCACTGGCAGAGTCATAGAGAATCTTCTGCAGGTAGGGCCAAGACATAACAAAGAGACATGCTTGATATAGGTTTCCTTGTGCAGCTACGTGGTGCCTTCCTAAATGCAATAGGAAGATCAAGATCTATAATAGTTGGGCGGACATCGTCTATTTGTACTTGCACAACTACAGCTGTGTGACTAGTGTTGTCAATAGAAATTGGCTCACAATTCACCTAAGGGGAGATGTGTGGTGTTGGCTCAGAAGATGAAGGATAACGAGAACAAGTAAACCGAAACCGATCATCACCAAAAGGAACAATGGCACTATCAGAATGGTCACAGGAGTATCTTCCAATCAAGATCTATAATAGTTAGGTGGACATCGTCTATTTGTACCTGCACAACTACAACTGTGTGACCAGTGTTGTCAGTAGAAATTGGCTCACAATTCACCTAAGGGGAGATGTGTGGTGTTGGTTCAGAAGATGAAGGACAACGAGAACAAGTAAGCCGAAACCGATCATCACCAAAAGGAACAATGGCACTATCAGAATGGTCACAGGAATATCTTCCAACACCTTAGGGGGAACAGGCATAAGAACCATATCAGCATTGTCAAGAACCATATTCACACACGACCCTCCTGTAGAAAAATATGGTACTAACTCGAAAAATGTCACATCTACACTAACATAGTGGCGATGTTGGAGACGATTGTCACATCGATACCCCTTCTGTGACCTGGAATATCCCAAGAGCATGCACTTAATTGCTCTGGGGACCAACTTATCTCATCCAGAACCATGAACATGAACGAATGCAACACATCAAAAAACTCGAAGTCGGAGCAGAACAGGAAAGATACCATACATATGACAAGATGCTCCAGAATTTACGAACCAATCTAGATCACATCTAAAGTTATGAGTAGACAAAGCAATCAGGAAATCTATCAAAGAGTCAATGGTGGAAGTAGCCAACATCTAAGGTATTCGCTGCACATGAGTACCATATCTATCTTTGAGAATCATCCATATCTCCTTTACAATAGTACATAATCTCATCTCCAATTCTTAAGGCAATGCTATTATGATCCAGATAAGGACCATAGCATTATCTCTCTTCTATGTAGCATATTTGCCTATCTTCTCATTCGACTCTAGTTCCGTAAGAATATGCACTTTATCATGACTCTGCACAGTCATGAGAAATATATGAGACCACCATGGATAGTTGGTCTCGTCCAATTTGATTACTTGACCAAAGAATGGGTTCTTGTAGACTCTTATTTGTCACCTTCGACATGACATCTGAATAATACGAGGAAGCCATCTCTGACACGAACTAGAGCCCTAAGATGCAAGAAAATATCTCTCAGATCAACTTAGATCATGAAATCGGATCGGAAAGACCTATTTCATATCAAAAAAAGCCAACAGGACTCTCCAACCTACTAGTGGCGATCCAATGAGCTACTAGAGTCAGGTGGTCATCACCAGAGCAGAGTAGGGCCTGGAAACCCCTCCGATGAGGGAGTCGGCCGGTCACGCACCCAGAAGCAGCCTTTAGGCACCACTAGGTGCCTTGCTACTAATGGTGGGGATTGAATGCCTCCTACTGCCACCAATGGTGAGGTTGACCGACAGCGGCGGGGTCACTAGATGAAGCGCGACAATCCAACGACCTCGTCAATGGTTAGTAGCGACTGTTGATCGATGATCATCCTCTGAGTAGATGGTTTCTTCCCTCAAACATGAGTTTTCAAGGGAGAAAACCTAAGGTTTTTTTATTTGGTGGAAAAAAAATAGGGGGAGTAGGAGAATCCGGCGGCCCTGGTAAGAGACTGTTGGTCTGGGGCTTTCGAAAGGGCCTATCTGACCAGAGGTGCATAGACTTTCAGACGCTGCTACAGGAGCTGGAAGGTTGGGAGCCGGAGGTGGGGGGTGACACAATTGGGATGAAGGTGAATTTTCAATGGCGAAGGTCATCCGCAGATTGAATGGCAGCGGAACTAATGCAAACATAAATCTTTGGAGAGACTGCAGACTTATCTGGGAGGCGAAATGTCCATTGAAGATAAAGATTTTTGCGTGGCTAGTGAGACAGGGGAGGATTATGACAAGGAAGTGGAGAGCGAGGTGGACCCAAATGGATGACATGAGTTGTCCTCTCTGTGGTGATGCAGAGGAGAATGTCCAGCATCTCTTCTTCAGATGTCCATTTGTAGAACAGGTGTGGCAGAAGTTGGGAATTGATGGGGTTGTTCCTCGCAATGAGGTTAGCTTCTGGTCATCTTTCCGTAGGGGGAGTGCTCATTTGGGTCACAATGCTTTTAGATCCAAAAAAGACCGTGTGAAAGTTTTGGCAGTATTGTGGGGTGTATTGTTGGGCAAGAATGGAGTGCTATTCAGGGGAGAGAGGCCTGATGTTGAGAATGTTTTTTATTCCATTTTGTCCCAGGTGGAGTTTTGGAGGTCCACGACATGACCTTGTTGTAATTGCTTTGTTGTTTTGGAATTGAAATGAATGACATCGGGTGGTTATCATGTGGATAACCACCCTTCCCCTTTTCAAAAAAAAATAGGGGGAGAAGGTTACTAGACATCAGCCTAGGATCGTCGCTCTAATACCAAGTTAGAAAAAATGAAATAATCACCTTATTACGTAACCCTAATCATCAATATATAGAGGATTTGGGTAAAATACAAAGAAATCCACTATCAATATGAAAATAAGAAAAAAACACCTACAATAACACGATTCTCAACATGCATGTCCCTACATGATTTTCCTTCTACTCTATATAAGTGAAGCTAGGGTTTCAAACCAAAATATTTCTCTTTATCTAACATGAATTAGTATTTTTTGAAGGAAAAATATAGCATAATTTACTAGCTACTTTTCAAAAAAAATATAACTTACTAGCTATACATGTTTAATTAACATTGAAATTTATTCCTTAGTTTGCAAAATAGATATGAGTGAAGGTAAAGAATCTATATAGCCAACCCCACTTAGCATGGAAGAAGGCTTGATTATTGTCGTTGTTGAAATTTATTTTACCATTTACGTATATGAATTTATGGCTAAGTGGAGCTTAGTCTACTTTAATTATGAGTAGATCTAGGCATCTAACATTGAGTTTATTATATCTAAGCATCTAGGCACATACATGCAGATGATTATTCTCATCATAGTTTTAGCTAGGTAACGCTTAGAACTACTATGTGAGGCTAAACTTTAACTGCGCAAGGTTTAGATTGTAGTTTGAGAAGAAGATTTAAGAATAATAGGCAAGATTATAACTACATATTGGCACAGCACCAAAATGTTGAAATGCCAGAATTTCAACACGCACATGTGAAATGGGCCACCATCAAAATAGGCCATTTCACTGGCAATGCTAGTGAAATTTCAAATTGTTTTGTGAATATTTCAATTTTGGCCTTTAGAACTGGCCATATCAAAAGAAAGAAAAGATAAAGAAATAGAGAGACCAAGGCCTTTGGAAATTGGTCTGCCTACGGTAAGTATTTGTGTTGTACAAAGTTGATGAAAACAATTTTGAGGACTAGAAAAGAGTGTGAACCATGTGATTCTTAAGCACTTAGAAAAAGAAGCCTTGGTGTTTTCTTTTTGACAGGAAGAAAAGGGAGTCTTGTAATGATTATGTAAAACCAAAAATAACTATTTGCACTAAATGAGTGGGAGATAATGCAGTTAGTGATTCAACACAAACTCGTAAAAAAATAGGAAGTGGAGTGCATGTATAAAAGAAGTAGAAAAATATTTAGTTTAAGATTCTGTTCAGGAAAATCTGAATGGTGGCTGCTAGGTTCTTGTGCATTCACAGGCAAAACCAGCCCTTTCAAAAAAAACATTACTTTAAACATGCAATAAATTCAACGGTATGAAAAAAGAAAACCAAGACCAACTTGGTTTCCAGTCCATAAACCAAAAATGCACTTGACAGGTCTAACCTGTGTCAACAATGGTAGGATTCACTCCAGCAGCAAAAATTTCTGACTCCTTGAAAGTAATCTTTCCTGGAATATCAATATCAAAGAGATGGATCTGTACTTTATGACCACATATAAAGAAGTCAGCAAATAGTATGTTGGAAACAAGTTGCAGCATAGATTTGAAGGTGTGAGTCAATCAAGTCAGTTACTTTTACCTTCCTGTGTTTCCCCCTCAGTTTTCCATCAGAACCAAATACACAGCAGGTGTTGTATAGATGGCTGCCAGAGCGCTCTGGCATCGAACCACCAACTATTGTAATTCGCCGGCTCCGCGCAACTTGAGACAGCATATGAGTTGAAGGAGATGACTCACCACCAGCATCGATATCCTCAGCATATATTGGAAAGCTAGAATTGGAATAAGGGCTATTCCATATTTCCTAAAAAAACAGGGGAAAAAAAAATAAAAGAGTCTTCCACTTTACAAAAAAGCTTTTTTTCTTTGGAAAACTTTAAGAAAAAGCACTTATGATACATGCAAGCTTCAGACATTCTCACAATAGGAATCAGAAAGAGTGACAATTTTGAAGCTACTAGCTTTGAAGGTAGGCCTAGCTTGTTGATTCTTTGTGGCCAGAAAAAGTCAACTCAATTGATGGAGTAGTGTGGAGAGGGGCAGAGAGGGGAGAGTGAGAAGGTGTGAGGGCAGAAGTAGGTAGGGGATGGCGGTTGGCAGAGACGGATGGATTGTGGTGCCGGGTTGTCGACAAAGATGCATGGGTGAGGGGTCTTTGGAAGCCGAGGGAAGGCAATGTGGGGAGGTCAACTGCTTTCGCTGTTGAGGGTATGACCATATGGCACAGACTATTGAGAATCTACAGTGCATCTGCACTACAAGGGGGATATCAGCAATGTTTATGTCCAAGGAAGAGGGTCGTCTCAGCCACTGACATCGCTACCGGTGTGATGTGTAAGAGCAAAGTGGTGGACCTATCGATCTAGATTGTGAATGCACCATGGTCAGCATCCTTAAGGACGATTCAATAGTTCCTTGATGGGGCTCTCTTAAGAAATATCGTTCAAGGATCTCCTGCATCAACTTCCATTCAGGTTGCGGTAATGAAGGGTGGTGCAACAAGGCTGGATTTGAAGGTCACTCCAATCAACAACGCAAAGGTTCCTCTGCATGGGTGTTCCTTTGAAGACGTTGACAGACTGCACTTTCTTACGATGAATGTAGATGGTGGAAAAGTTAGGTGGTCGCCCTCCACACCAAAGGACGAAGCTTTGAAGGAGCATCCACCACCAAGATTGATAGTCGATGTTTTTCTTGTGGGGACCCCCCTCCATTTACAAACTCCTAAGGTGGTGCTTTGGTTTCATACTTCACGAGGCTGAAGCTTTACCGACAAGTTGGGCCAAAAGCAAATGATCTACGGTGGGTGCTATGTCCTTGGAGGTGAGAAGGCTCAAATGGTATTTTAAATGCTGACGACATGCCACCGGCACACTGCCAAAATGGTGGATTTTGGGACATGCCCATATCAACATAGTTTAGGTGTTGAAACTCAAGGATATCGCCAGCATGTCGACCATATCGTCGGCATGACAACATATCGATGCTGCAATGCAGATGCTGCTCCAGTACCCTATCGTTGTTGTTCCACTACGTTGCCACTAACTTGATAAAGAAGTGGGTTAGGTTGATTTAGGTCCAATGCTATTTGGTTAATTTGGTTCCTCTTAGCTAATTAGGTTTGGGTTGGGTCTATTGTGTTTTGATTTAGTTTGACACCCCTACTAGGTGGAGACCTATGCAAAAAAGAAAGAGGGTTCCATACAGTTGTTTTGAAAAACTATCCCTTTCTACTTTTCAAAAAAAAAAAAAAAACTACCCCTTTCTTCTAAAGACAGGCTTCATTCTTCGTTGAATTTGGTAGTTCCTTTTGGTGTATGGGTTGTAACGTGTACAATGGCAAGCAAGTGCAATGACAACATTTTGTGATATTTCATTATTAAACTTTAACATGGTATGGTCATGCTGCATATGAATATTATGATATAATACTCTTATTTGTACATAATCATCATTTGATTTCGTGAAATTGATATCATTTTGACTACTTCTGCCATTTTTCTTGGCATGCATTAACATGTCATCGGCATGCCTCAAAAATGGCATATTTTCGAGCCATCGAAATCGTCGAAATCTACCATCGAAATATGAACATTTCCACGACATGTCATTGGCATGCCTACGAAATGCACACTTAGAAATCCATTGACACGGCGTTGAAATCAACATTTGGAACCTTGGGCTCAAACATATTCCCACAAAGACTATCCTACATATAAGGGGCTCTTCATGGTTGATCCATTTCATCATGAATGAGAATCGGAGAACTTTTGGAGATGTGGTATCCTCTACTCTAGCACTGGTGAGGCAAAACGATGCTCCATCTCTTCCAGCATAAGCAAGGAAGAAGGTGGCAAGGTGGCACTAGCAAGGAAGAAGGCAGAGCTCTAGTAAGGCAACATGTGGCATGACGATTGGAGTAGGTACAGAAGGGGTTGCAAAGATCATTGAAGTCAAGGGATTGTTTTGGGGAACTTGCTAAAAGCAACACCACGTATCTTTAGCGAGATCGTTGTTGTGGAACAATTTTAGCGCTCTGATGCTGATGGGTCCTTGTGTATTGTTGTAGGACTCCTCTTTTATTATTTTATTTTTATAACTGGTCTTGTAGCATTATTTACCAACACCTCTTATTATATAAAGAGATGTACGGCTTTTCTTTCTCAATAAGACAAACCATTATTTCCCACTTGATATCAAAGCATCTATCCTGGATCGTGGCCTTGGTATCCCACCCAAGTAAGCCTCCAAAACCCTAACCACAAAATCCCTCCTCCCCCCTTGCCACACAGCCATTGCCGCCAACTGCAGACCCTATTAATCGCCACCAGGACACTTGACATTGCCAGAGCACCGCCACCAGTCACTAATCGCCTATGGTGGTCCCAGCAGTGCTCCTCCTCTAATTGGGGGACCACCAGCCTCCCATCGGCAGCTCCAAGCCACCTGATCGCCTCTCATCAATCGGCAGAGGCACCACTCTTCCATCGACGGCAAGGAGGGGCAATAGCCCCTAGATGGCTGCACTAGAGTGTTTCCCTGCATCCTAGTGCCGCCTCTATTGGTTCTAAGGGCTCCTTTAAGGCTCTTGGTCTAATTTCTAGGCAATGTGTACTTGAAACTTGTGATCAAGAGGTTCAACTTCAATTTTCAGAGATTTCTATGATCTGAAATTAAATATTCAAATCAGGGTTTCTCCTTCCTCTCAAGGCATGATGGCATCATTAGAATATTCAAAAGTGTCATTGGATACCACTACAGAGGCACGGACGTATAAAAATCAATTTTTTGGGCCTATCTCCAAGCTTAATGAGACAAATTATGCCCGATGATCTCAAACATTCCTCGTGACCATGAAGGGCCATGACAAGGAGCATACGTTGCTAGAGATTGAGTCTGCCAACAAGACAGGAAAATGTGACATGGAAAAAGGATAATGCAACGGTACGCTCATGGATTTTTAATATAGTACAACCCTAAATTGGAGATGGGATTATATACTATAAGACGGCCAAAGAGATGTTGAATTTATTGCATGATATATATTATCGTAATAAGAACTTCAAAAAGGTGTTCCAGATTCACCACGATCTAGGAGGCCTTAAACAAAAGGGACAGTCACTTGCTTAGTATTATACTTCTCTTAAGGGACTCCTTGAGAAGTACAATTTTTACTACCTTGTATGTACCTGTGCCAGCCAGAGGGAGTATCACCGAAAGTATGCAGTACTCCAATTCTTAGATGGTCTTAAACCAGAGTATGATGGGCACGATCTCAGATCTTAACTCTCTTAGAGCTTCCCTCGCTGGAGGATAGTTACAGTCGACTTGCAGGATTATGGTGAAGCCATCTACTATTGTTACTCTTGGTCAGACGACAGCCTTGGCAACTTCTAGAGGCCGTGGAGGACGGGGGAGCACCCTTTATACATGGCCGAGGACGTGGATGGGGTCAGTCTAGTAGGCCTCGGAGTACATGCACCTTTTCTGGCAAAGTTAGGCATGTTGAGGCTACATGTTGGATCAAACATAGTAGACCTCCAATAGCCAATCAGGCTATCACTTCAGAGGACCAGTCAAATGTGGTGTCCCGTGCAAGGTATGATTCTAAGGTTCAAAGACTTTCTCAGTTGACACAGGACTACTCCTGCCACAGATACTGCAGCTTTTGCCTCTTCAGGTAATGCCCCTACTTTTAGTTCATACACTGGATCTGGAGATGGTACTATGTGGCTTGTTAACTCAGGTGCGTCCAGGCACCTAAGTGGAGATCATTCTTCTTTCAAGAAGATGCAGTCTGTTCCACCAAGTCAGACCGTACAAGTTGCAGATGGGCGTCACTCTCAAATAGGCGAATAGAGGGATGTTGTGGTTACCCCCACTATTAAACTGTCTAATTTTTTTTTGTTCCTGATTTTCCGATGAGTTTATTATCTGTCAGTAGGCTTACAAAGAATCTAAATTGTCATGCTATTTTTGATGATGTTGGATGTATCTTTCAGGGCAAACTCACGAAGATAACGATTGGTGGCAGACATGAAGAGAGAGGTGTCTATTGCCTAGTCCAAACTCCTATTGCAGCTTCTTTCCAGGGGGAGGTTCCTTTACTACTGGTACAGCATTACAATGGCATCGACGACTGGGACATCTTTCTCTGGGCATACTATGGCAAGTGATACCATGTATTTCTCCTACTACTAAGCTTCTCTATGATGCATGTCATATGGGAAGACATCATCGATCTTCATACTCTACTGGTTCTTCTTTGAGCTTTTTTTACTTATTTTGATCTGGTTCACATGGATGTATGGGATCCTAATCGTATTCCCGATAGACTAAGCCATCGTTATTATTTGGCCATAGTAGATGAATTTTCCATATTATCTTGATTGTTTTTGCTTAAGAATAAGCCAAAAGTTGGTGATGTAATTCAAACATTTATTATGCAAATAAAGGCTCAATTTTCTATGGTGAATAAGATTGTTCGATCTAATAATGCTCTTGAGTTTTGCATTGGTACATTGGGTACTTCTATTACTTACATGGAATTATACACCAAACTTCGTGCCCCCGTACATTCCAACAAAATGGAATTAAAAAAAGAAAACATCGTCATTTGTTGGATGTTGCCAGGACATTGTTGATCTATCATAATGCACCACCCTTGTATTGGGGGGATGCATTTCTCACTGCATGTTATTTGATTAATAGAATGTCCAACTCAACCATTCAGGAGCAAATACCTTGGCAGATCCTTTATCCTAAACAGAACTTGCTAATGTTTCACCCAAGATTTTTGGTTGTATAGCATTTGTACACCTGGTCCAAGACGTAATAAGCTGGCACCACAAGCTACAAAATGTCTTTTTGGGTTATAATAGTACCCAAAAAGACTATCGATGCTATGATCCAATGGCCAGGAAACATTATATCAATGTAAATGTTACTTTTCATAAGGCAGTGCCATATTTTTCTACCACAGGGCATCCGTTGATTTTTTAGGTAGAAACAACTCCCATGCAAGTTCCTTTAAAGTATATTCTTGTCACTTTTAGCACAACTAAGACAGAATCAGAGTAGAAAAAGGGCAGATTTAATGATCCAATCAAAGTTTACAGATTGACAGTATCTTATGCACTAAGACACCCTCCTTTGCCCACGCAACTATCTCCCCCATATCAAGTGTATATTGATGGTACTGATGACCCTTGTTCTAGTGTTGTTCTTGCAGGTTCTTCTAAGTTGTCTCCCACTATTGAGGAGCTTTCAGAATCTGAGGTTCCTGCTCCTACTGTGGATCTTCCAATTGCTATTCGAAAATCTCCATATTCTTGTGCTCAATACAGGACTCCAGAAGTTATTCCACAGGCCAATTTAGGCAAGTCCTTTGGTCTCTTTTATTATGCATTGACGGCATCTACTATTCCTTCCTCCAACCAGCAAGCTATGCTTGATCCAAAATAACATCAAGCTATAGAGGACGAGATGGCTGCACTATGTTCCAATGGCACTTGGGAGCTAACTATGTTGTCGCAAGGAGCTCATTTGGTGGGTTGCGGCTAGATCTTTACCTTCAAATATAATTCAGATGGATCTATTCCATAGCATAAGACTCGTCTTGCTGCAAAGGGATTCACCTAGACCTATGGAGTGGACTTCTTTGACACGTTTTCTCCAATGGCGCGACTTCCAACTATACGGATTTTGCTTTCTGATGTTCATTATGATTGGCCTCTATTTCAACCGAATATGAAAAATACATTTTTATATGGTGATTTCCAAGAAGTTTATATGCAACAGTCTCTTGGTTTCGAGACTCAGAGGGAGTATGTATGTAGACTTAGGAAGACTATCTATGATCTTAAGCAGAGTCCTCATGCATGATTCCAGAAGCTATCAAAAGTGGTGCTGGACATTGCACTTCAGAGATCCTCGACAAACCATTCCTTATTTGTGCGGAAAAGTGACAATGGAGTTGTTGTGCTCCTGGTAAATTGGATGATCTTATTATTACTAGGGATGATGAGGTAGGAATAAAGGAGGTGAAGAAGACTGGCAAAAAAATTTATGACGATTGATTTGGGGAACTTAAGATAATTCTTGGGCATTAAGGTGGCACGAGAGAAGGTGTTGTTATTTCACAACGCAAGTATGCACTTGATGTTCTTTAGAAAATAGAAATGTTGCGTGCTAAGTCTACCAATATTCCTATAGTTCCTAAAGGACACCTATACAATGCTGAGTCCTCTCCAGTTGACAACAGATCTTATAAGCAACTCGTGGACAAGCTCCTTTATCTTACTATTACCAAACCAGATATTTCTCTAACTATGGGAAAATTGAACCAATTCATGGTTAGGCCTACAAAGCAACACTGGGAAGCTACTATGCATATGCTTAGATACCTAAAGAAATCAACTAGTCATGGTTTACTATTTTCCAAAGGTACTTCCATGCATGTGATTGAGTATTCTGATATTGATTATACAGGATGCAAGGCTAATAGAAAGACTATCACTGGGTTCTACACCTTTGTAACTGAGAATCTTGTTATTTGGCGAAGTAAGAAGTAGAGTGTTGTTTCTTACTCTAATGCGGAGTCTGAATATTGTGCTATAGCATAGACTGTTGCAGAGATGGTCTAAGTGAGATCTGTTTTACAAGATTTACATATCCAGCTAATATGGAGATGAGATATGACAATCAAGCTGCAACCTATATTGCCAATGATTCAACGTCCTATGAGCATACAAAGCATGTTAAGGTGGATTGTCACTACACAAGAGATTTAATTCAGCGAGACACTATCTATACATCTCCAATTGCTTCTAAAGACCCAACGACAGATATTTTTACTAAACCTTTATCTCGTTTTGCTTTTGATATTTATTGTGATAAACTAAGCATGATTAATATCTATACTCCACCTTGAGGGGGAGTGTTGTAAGACTCCTCTTTTATTATTTTATTTTTATAACTGGTCTTGTAGCGTTATTTACCCATGCCTCTTATTATATGAAGAAGTGGAGGGCTTTTCTTTCTCAATAAGACAAACCAATATTCTTCTAAAAAAAAAAAAAGACAAACCATTATTTCCCACTTGTATCATTGTATCATTGAAGCCCCCCTTGCTTCAATTTTGGTCATGTGTAGGGGCATTTTGCTTTCACTGAGAATGGCAACACTTATTCTAGGTGGCTTGAGATTCGTCTATTGTTTGGTAATGTCTCCTTCCCCTTTATTTCCTTGTCTTGGGCTAGTAGGTGATGGGCCTTGTTTCGAATCTAAAGGTATTTTCTCTTCTCCCCCATTTGTTGGCCTTGGTGCCCAAGTCGCATAAAAGCATTATATATTCCTTCAGCTGGCGAGCCCGTTCTCGATTTTATGCAAAAGGGGAGGACATCACAGCGAAATGTGCCTTTCTAGAATGAACCAATGATCACCGATATTGGCGAGGGACCAGCATTCCAATTCCAAGCAAATAGGCGACAAAGGAGATGGTTGGCACAGCACTTAGCTGCAAGGATCAAACCCTTAGGGAGTCGAGATGTACCGATGTGGGGATGGTGACTCCAACTTTGTGTGACCATGTCGAGGGTGTGACCATGTCGAGGATGGTTGCGCATGAGACCCTTCAAACACTACAGCCATAATGAATGAAGCTTTTAGGCTTACAAAGAGTTAGGCGATTGCTTTGTGCCTAGAGGTATCATTGCTATGACAAGGTTTGTTAAGAAATAAATATAAGAAAAATAATAAAAAAAATAAATATCAAATCAATCAAGAAGGAACAGTTGGGTTTACGTAGAAACCCCACTCACAAAGAGTGGGGAGAAAACCAAGGGAGAAGTACCCCTATAGGCGTGATATCTCTGTATTCTTCTTGAAGAGTAAATGGAGGTACAATAGCCTATTTATAGGCACCACTTACACACACAAACCCACAACACACAATGTGGGACTAAATATGGCCCACTACAACTCTTCACCTTTCAACACTCCCTCTCAAAGTAGAGCATGGAATGCTTAACTTGTACAAAAGAAATCCTCTACAAAGCAAAACACAACACTCAACTCAATTGGTGTTGTCAAGCCACTGCTTCCCCGCATTTTGTGTCATCAGCTTCCTTGCATCCACGTTCTTGCTTATAGGCCAGTGTAGGTCGAAGTCCAGAGATGAATTACTGAAGTTAGCACTAGTACCTATGCCTTCCATTTTAAGAACTCTAAAGAGGGTATCTCCCATAGAGAATAAGAAATCGGGTCTCTCCCAATGCTGTCAATGCGAAAGACGATACCAAGGCGACAAGGCCCATAATCGCCCGAGGCGAGAAGCGATGAAAAAACGACAGCCTAAGTGCATCGAGGCTACCATTTTTTTTATTTTTTTGCATATCTATGCCTTATTAATTCTTAGTAATAGCAACAAGTTTATAAAAACATTTCTAATAATAATATTTTATACTTTAAGTGAAAGAAAAGCATAAGAATTGTATTACAAAAAAATCATTTTACATACTTCCAAATGATAAGGAAAGAAAATCCTCTACCAATCAAGATAGAAAAAAAACAAAATTATCAATGAAGTGAATAATTCTCAAATGATATAATGCATCACTCATCAGAGTCATCGTTAAGATTCAATTCATCGTCATCGTCGTTGTCACCAGCAACTTCAATCTCCTCTTCCTCTTCCTCATCATTATTGTCCACATACTCTTCCTATTCTTCAATGATTATTAGAGCTTTCCCTTTTCCTTTAGGATGCTTAGGAGCATTTTTGTTCATAGTAGCACGAGGAACGAGTATATCGAAAAGTGGCTTATTTATTAATGCCCAATGCAAGCTCAACCATGCCCCAAGTGGATCATCATCACCAAACACAAGATCATTCCCTGCATTTTCCTCATCTTCCTCCATTCTTCCAACAGCCATTCATTTAAATCATCAATCTCATAGAGGAAAATGGGATCCGGATAATCCTTATCTTCATATCAATCCATCAAAGCTTTGCTATACTTGACAAACACAAGATCATTCAATTTTTGTTGTGCCAACAGATTTCTCTTCTTTGAGTAAACCTATATAGATTACCAAAGTAAAAGTACTAATATAAAATTACTTAATAAAATTAACGCAATGCATATTACGATTTAGTTTGTAACTTACATTTACAAATACACTCCAATTCCTTTCGCATATCGAGGCACTACAAGAAAGACCTAGCACCTTCAATGCCAATTTTGCCAAGTTTGGTGCAAAACTACCAAAGAAATTCCACTACTCCACTGCAAAAAAAATAAGTTATATAATATTAATAAGCACCTGGAATTTTAATAGTATTATAAAAAATTATACCACTTGACTACATGGGACAATGGTCTTCCTTTATCTAATAGCCATAGGTGTTCCAAAGAGTCCTTATGCATTTCTATAAATGGAAATTTCATGTGTTATTTTGCCTTGCACACTCTCATCAGGCTCCAATTTTGCTTAGACATTGTAGAACCCATTCATAACCTCCAAATCAAAATCTCGATTTTGATTTTCATAACAGAATTCAAGATTGAGGAAATATCCTACTGCATGTAGAGGCCTATGAAGCTGGCAATCCCACCTCTTATCAATGATGTCACAAATAGGTCCAAACTTCTCAGCATTGTTGTTGAATGCCTTCATGATAGCTTCTTTAGCTCTATCAATTGCTTCGTATATGTATCCCATTACAAGTCTCTTTTATTAGTCAACAATACAAAGCATTCTCATAAGATGAGACATAGCATTGAGAATGTAAACAATCTTATTCCAAAAGAAAGGCATAATAATGATTGTTGCCACCTTCTTTCCCTCCTCTTCTTTTATATTTTTAGAAGTGAACCACTTATCTAAAGTGAACATCTTCCTTAAATTTACCTTTTGACTATGAATGCTCTGTAAGGTAAGGAAAGATGTAGCAAATCTTGTCACTGCAAGCCTCAACAACTCCCTTCTTATGAACATCAAATTTAAGACTAAAGGATGCATGTATATGTATCTACTCAGTTGCATTGCATTCTTAAGTGTCTTTTTACATCTCTAACTTGCCAAAATCTTCCGACATCAGGTCGATGTAGCGTACAACACAAGGAGTCCATAAGCTTAGGGATGCTTAGCCTCCAATAATTTGCCCATGGAAAAGAAAAATGATATTTTTTATATTTTACAATGCTTACATTGATAAAGAAAATGTGCATGTTAAAGTAAGTAGAGATTTATTACTAACAAGAACACAATTTGATGCATTATCACTGACAACTTGAATCACATAGTCCTCCCCGACGCAACTGATTATGCCGCTTAGAAGCTCGTAAAGCTTCTCCCTTGTCTTCAAGTAGGATGAGGCATCAATAGACTCTAAGAAAATTATTCCCCGGGGAGAATTGACAAGAAAATTTATAAGCATTCTAGCTTTCCTATCTATCCAACCATCTTTCATCAATGTGCATCTATATTTCTTCCAAGCATCATAATATTTAGTGATGAAATCCTAAGTCTCGTTCACATGATATCTCAATAAATGAACTCTTACTTCATGGTAAGGAGGCTTCAATCCAGGGCCAAAATAACCAATTGCCTCAATCATATCTCCAACCAAATATCTTTAACAGCATTGAATGCAATGTTGTTACGGTACATCCATTTCGCAACGATCCACCCAACTGCATATCTTCCCTCCTTGAAAATCTCAGAAATTATAGTTTGTTTTGTCAACAATCTCCTTTTTCGTTCCCAAACCACCTTCTCGGGATCAACCTTCATAAACTTATCCATAGGTCCATGAAACTTTTTCATCAGAGGAAGTCCACCACTTCTACTTCCACCAGCACCCATCATGGGACGAGCCTTTTTTGCATGTGATTGTGAAGGATTTTCTCTTCTTTTAGTTGTGAATCTGTCCATGAGTCCTCGTAAGACATTCACTTCTACATGCCCTTCATCTCCATCATCATCATCATTGAGCATCTCATCGTAAATAAAATCTTTTATGAACATTTCTTTCTCTTCTTTTTTAGATTGTCGATACTCTCTCAACTCCTCTCTAACATGTTGTGGAGCTTTTAGACATATTGTTGTGTTCTTATCACCACCAGTAATAAGTCCAGTAACTCTATGAATCCCCCCTTTCACTATCTTACTACAAAAAGCACACTTCGTGTCATTAATCCTTTTTAGGTCCTCCAATGTGACATACTTCCAACATAGATGTTTTCTCCTTGATTCAGCCATCTACAAAATTTAAAACACATGCAAAGTTACAAACAATGAATATTATCCTTATACTTATATGTTAGAGACTTAGATATATATCTATTATCGAACAAATATCACATTATATTAATGTATTACATCACATATCAATATATATCAGTATAATATACTACCAGATAGTAGTATATTAATATTATATACTAATAGATATCACATTACATATGTATGTAGCAGCATTATATATATATATATATATATATATATATATATATATATATGTAATGTATACACATGTATATGTTACTGACAGTATATAAAAAAGTACTTTTTGTGATTATATTATTTATATTCTGATTTATAAACATACTTTCTATATAAATTACATATATTATATATTGTATACCCACTGATTAGTAATTATTAATTATATAATATTATATACATATATTGTATTGTACTTGTACATAACATTATTTGGAATATTAGTTAATATAAATACTAAATAGAAGCTAAATACCTATGCACAATAGGACTATCAGAAGTCAAGACCTTGATACCAAATAGTTAATAGTATTTAACGGTTAACAAGTAACAAGGACCGGACATATCACACATGTTGAGACTTAATATGTATCTACTATTACTCTTAACTTAATACAAGTAAAGGAAAAAAACTTCACATAAGTTGAGACTAAAAATATATATATACAAAGGGTTTTCAACAAAGACAATGAAGTACGATCAAGACTCGGTGATGGGGAGGACCTGACCTTGCCAACGATGGCACAATCAAGGTTCGAAATGCCAATTTCGATGTCGTGCCAATGAAATTTTAAGTGTACATTTCGTGGGCATGCCGAAGGTATGCCATAGAAATGCCTGTTTTTCGATGACCATGCCAATGGGCATGCCGAGGGCACGCCGTGGGAATACCGAGAGCATGCCGATAACATACCAACAGAAAATCACATAAATACTCAAAATGAAATAGAAAATCACATAAATACTCAAAATGAAGTGTGTGTGTGTCTACTTGGAAAGCTTGAGTGTCTCTAGTTGAGTTAATCATCGTGTGTGTGTCATTTTAGCCCCCCCCCCACATTCCCAGTTTTGAATCTCCCACTCCTACATTCAAACCTCTCTGTTTGTGTGTGTGACAGTCCCCCAATTTTCAAATTTCAGCCCTTGACTAAGCCCCCCTATTTCATATTTCAGCCCTTCCGAATCTCCAGCACCTGCATTTCAAACCACTCACAGCGCCGATCGGCATGCCGACGGCACACCTGTAAATCGGCAATATCTTCATGTCAGCATGACCCCCTTCCAGAAATGGCCTTGCCGATGGCATGCCGGCGACATGCCGTCGGCATTTAAATCACAGGGCACAATAGCTACAGCAGAAGGGATGTTGGCGCTGTGACGGTGAGAGAAGCAACAATGGTGAGCAATCGAAGCTTAAGCAATGATGGTGGAAGGCAACGGCGACCCATTCCAACACCGACTCGTTATATATGCATGTAAGGGGAGGGAACTAAAAAGGCATGTTCATAACGAGCATGGGGAACTCAAGGCAACACTCATTGTCGAGGTGACGAGGCGACGAGGCATCCGAGGCACTCATCAGGCGACAATGCATCTCGCCCAATTGAAGGCCATCACCTGCCGCTTGCTCAAGGTGACAACCACTGGGATCGCCTCGCCTGGTCGCCTTTTCGCCCAAGGCGATCGCCTCGACAACGCTGGTCTCTCCTACACAAAAGTTCAAGGTGGGTCTCTCCCTTGGAGACCTCAAGACTCATCTCTCCCATACGAAAATCTCTCTATAGATTTCTCTCATATAGGGACCAAGAAAAGTGTCTCTCATATAGGAACCAAGAAAGGAGCTTCTCTCAAGTGGGGATCTCGAAAAATGAGTCTCATTACTCGTATGGGGTCACAATAAGCTCTTACACCTCCCTTTTCTTCCATACTCATAGAAAAAAAAGAAAGAAAATGGAGAAGAAAAAATCAAAGAGAAGAGCTTCTCCTCCCTTCTCATCATTATCATTTTTTTTTCCTTTCTCCTTTTTTTGTTTTTTTCTCAACTTTTTTGTCTTTCTACTATTGTCCTCTTCTTCCTTTTCCTTTGTTTTCTTTCTTTCCTATCCCTTTTTCTTTGCAAAGTTAAGTAGAAGCCCAAAAAGGATATAGCAAAAAGGATAAGGTGCAAAGATGTAAAGGATACCGATAAAAAATCTCTTAAGGGTTCAAAAGAACCTAAAGTAACATATATGATCATTGATCTCCTTCGACTTCAATGCCAGCAAGATCGACGTCGCTAATCATGGCCCATGCCTCATGAGAGTCTTCACCCTAAATCGTCGCTTCTTCAATCAACAACGTCACCATTGCCTTCATGTCCAACATATAGCTCCAACAAAAGTAATGGTTACCGGTTGACACATTGAAGGAATTTGCAAATGGCATATTTAATGTGAATAGAAACTATGAAGATTTTAGGAGAATAATTTTTTTTATTGAATTAAAAGAGGAGTCAATGGCCCTCTTTTATAACGAGAGCAAGGGCAAACAAGGAAACATGATAACTCTTTACTAAATATAGCACTGACTAAAAATAGTAAAAACAACTAAATACAATATTTGATTTATTTCCTAACACTCCCCCGCAAGTCAAGATGCGAGAAACGGTGAAGACTTGAATCAACAATATTCGACAGTAGAAAAATAATCAACTTCAATATCCGTATCAACTTGTCATGTTTCTACTTCTATGTCCTGCGTAAGGCACTAGTTACGTGAGAAATCACGACTAAAATTGGGTGTTACTGCTCTCATGTCTAAGAGTCTAAAGATGATAAGGCTTGATCTTCTTAAGTGCGCATAAAGTCATACGGATGACATTGCTCCTACACCTCGTGAGCTAGCATCTTGTGCTTAGTTTCTCCGGACATGCATAAGGTCACCTCGCTACCATTGCTCTTATGCCCTTAGAGCCAACCGAAATGCTCTAAGTGCGTGAGAGTGCACCCCATCTACGTGTCAATGCCGATGTTTGTCGTTCTCTTCTTCAAGTTGCCTTGGACTGCGAACACAAGTCCTTCAAGGCCTAAATCCCCTGCAAGTCAAGACGCGGGAAACGGTGATGACTTGAATCAACAGTATTCGACAATAGAAAAATAATCAGATTCAATATCCGTATCAACTTGTCATGTTTCTACTTAAACGTCCCACGTAAGGCGCTAGGTACATGAGAAATCACGACTAAAATTTGGGTGTTACTGCTCTTACGTCTAAGAGTCTGAAGATGATGAGGCTTGATCTTCTTGAGTGCGCATAAAGTCATACGGATGACATTGCTCCTACACCTCGTAAGCCAGCATCCTATGCTTGGTTTCTCGGACATGCATAAGGTCACCTCGCTACCATTGCTCCTATGCCTCAAGAGCCAACCAAAATGCTCTAAGTGCGTAAGAGTGCACCCCATCTACATGTCAACGCCGATCTTTGTCGTTCTCTTCTTCAAGTTGCCTTGGACTGCAAACACAGGTCCTTCAAGGCCTAACTCGACCCCCTTCATAGGGCCAACTGGGTGCTTCCCACATGAGATGTGGTTGCCCGCACATGGCAGTCCTAACCCTGTCAAACCCTCGCTGGCAGTCTTAAGGGGTTCGGGCAGTGCTCCAACGATGTCTTACCTTAGGGTCGGTCCCAAATCGAAGGTTACCACCTTAGGATTCTAACAAGTCCCATAGGAGCCCCTTTAATCTGAAGAAGATCAAAACAGGGATCAAAGCCCCCCAGCAGAGAGGCAACGCTTCGACGAGGAGCCAACGCTCGGATTTGCCCCAAATACGAGATGACTTCCCTAGGGTTCTAATGAGACCCCTAGGGCTCCGTCAAATCAATATGAGAGAGCTCAAGAAAATGTTTCGAGCCCCTCTTGTCACCAGTGGTGCTGGGATCAAATTAACTCGTCATCGGCGACGATGGCGTCGGCCAATGGGCATTGGAGGGGCTGCGGCCGATCAACGATGAGCCGGTGATGCACCTCCCCAAGGTTAACGACGATTGGAACAGCGATGGTGGTTGCGGTCCCATTCTCCCTAGAGCACCAGAATCGGTGGCTTTAATACCATGTGAGGATTTGGCCGCTATGGGAACATGAAGGCTCTTCCACATGGAGAGGAATTGCAACAAGCTGCTATAGTTGGTGATGGTGCAAGCAAATAGAGAAAGAGAAAAGAGGGCAGCCGATGGTAGAGAAGGAAAGAGGAGAGAGAAAGTTGTTGTTGTTGTTGGAAAGAATATTGCATTAACTTAAAGGAAACATACATAGGTTCTCTCTATTTAAAGAGAGCAAATCCTAATTTCAAAATAGAAAATAAATCTAATCACAACAACAACACCAACCAAGTCTTTTCCCACACTAAGTGGGGTCGGCTATATGGATTCTTTGCCTCCACACAAATCGATTTTCAGCCATTTTAGGACTTAAATTAAAGTAATTGAGGTCATACTTAATAGTTTACTTCCAACACTTGTTTGATCTTCCTCGCCCCCTCTTAGTAGGTTCAGCCTCCAACTTCTCGCATCTCCTAACTGGAGCATCTAGTGGCCTTCTTTGTAAATGTCCAAACCATCTTAGACGGGACTCTCTCATTTTATCCTCTATCGGTGCCACCCTAACCCTATTTCTAATAAACTCATTTGAAATACGGTCCTTTCTTGTATGACCACACATCCATCTTAACATCTTCATTTCTACCACAGACATCTTCTGTACATGCCTATAGTTTATAGCTCAGCATTCAGAACTGTACAACATGGCTGGTCTTACCACAGCTAGATAGTATTTTCCTTTGACTTTTAAAGGAACCCTCTTATCACAGAGAACACCAGAAGCACCCCTCTATTTCAACCACCCTGCATTAATTCTATGTGTAACATCTCCATCAATTCCACCATCATGTTGGAAAATGGATCCCAAGTACTTAAAAATATCTTTCATTGGAATGCACTCTTCTCTTTCCTAAAAATAAATCTAATCAAATCTCCTAAAAATAGAAAACATCAAATCCACTTAACTACTTGCCTAAAGAACTTATCACCATACTAAAAAGCAAACTTGGACTTTAAGAAAAGCCAAACAAATCCCTTAGGGCTAGTGCCCTTGGGGAACTCAAAACCTGCCACGTGGAATTGCAACAAGGCCCAATTAACCTACCACATGACACTTTATTATCCACACTCCCCCTCAAGTCAAGGCCGAGAGAACGATGACTTGATACACTTGTGATGAGGCTAAAGCCCCCACCACTCTTCCTCTTCTTCAAGCTTCATAAATTCAATCTTCTCTTTGATAGAAGTAATGGTGTAACCTCTTGCGACTTTAGTAATCATTGCTTCGTGGGCAACCTTAATAATTGTCGCAACGGCCACCGTTTTCTTTTCCTTCTCATCCTGGAAAATGGCTTTGATCTTCTCTAAATCCACAGGAGTAAGAGACTCCACGCATGACGTGCTTGTAGCCCCATGTGTGGGTCTTCCAAACTTGTCCCAACAACGATCTTGCAGATGATTGGTGCATCCACAATGTTGACATGGTAGATAGACTTGACTTGAGCCTTGTCCATGTCCTCTTCCACATCCTGTGCCTCCATCAAAAGTAGGCATAGCATTGCTTTCAAACACCACAACTTTACTGGAACTTGTATTTGATTCTCCAAGCTTCTCAAGACAACTATAAATCATCTCAAGATCCAACTCCTCATCCAGTGCAAGGATCTAATCACACGCACATATCAGGGATTTAACCCCGATAAGAATCTCGCGACTTGCCATCTTTTTAGTATAGTGGTATGTTTGTCGCAGCAAACAAACTCGTAGATCTCCAGTTCTTCAAAAGGCACCTCCATCTTTGAGTAATACTTGTCAAGGGAAAGTCCCCCTGACTAGCCATCTAAATAAGAGTATAGATGCTGGTGATGTGGGCACTGCTAGACTTCTTGGAGTATCTCTTCTCCAAGGAATCCCACATCTCGTACACCAACTTATATAACATGTTGGAGGCGATGGATGAATCGATTGAGTTCATCACCATGTAGCTCTCTCCCCACTTCTTCGTTGAATCCTTGGACTTGGACTCCTCCTCGAGAAGGACATGCAACTTGTCATATCCTCACACGAAGATCTTGAATGCTCAAACTCATAGAATATAGTTCAAGGCATCCTAAAGCTTGATCGTGGTAACTTGAACTATAACCTTTCTTTCCTCGGTATTGATCTAATTCTCACTCTCAGCCATCTCCGTCCTTGAGAAACGAGCCTTCCTCTACTTGTACGCTCCGCGTAAAGCATTCCATGCATGAGGGAAGCCACCTGCCAGATTCCCCTACATGTCTCCCTGGGCCTTGTGTAAGGCGCAAAGGTCCTTCAAGGAGTTTTTTGAGAGAACTCACAAGTCGACGAAGATGCCTCGACACACAAAACTCTAATGCACATGGGAATCACGCACAAGATAGAAACTTCTTGTGCATGATCTCTTCCCCTTGCTCCTGCGTGGAAGAAGGGGCACTTGACGAAAGGAAAGGCCACGCACGTGGCTGCAATCCACCAAAAGTCACGCACAAACTATTGTGCGTGGCTTTTCTTCTCTTATTCTCCATTCTATGCACGTAGAAAATCTCCAAGAAGAGTCTAGATCGAATGCTCTAATATCATGTGGAGATTTGGGGAGAGTAATTTTTTTATTAAATTAGAAGAGGAGTCCTTGGCACTCTTTTATAGAGAGAGTGCAAGGGCAAACAAGGAAACATGACAACTCTTTACTAAATATAACATTGACTAAAAATAGTAAAGACAACTAAATACAATATTTGATTAATTTCCTAACAGAAACAATTATGATAAGGCCAAAAGCTGCAACATCTTTGTAAAGTCCCCAAAAAAATAGTGCTACATTGTAAACTTAGGAAACTAAGTAATGAGCTATAAAGGACTAAGAACTACTACTTGGAAGCCTTTAGTGGGACGAAAGGGCCACCTTAGGGGCAGCCCTAGAGTATGCCATGAGATGTAGCTGCCAACTACTAAAAGCATATGGGTCAAGTTGCAACAAGGTCATTGCAAATTTAAGTGGGGGGAATTGTAATGCCTCAAAAATAATGTCACATCTTAAACTCAGGAACTAAGTAGTGGATTAGAAAAGATTATGAAATACTACTTGATAACATCGGAGTGAGACAACTCTCAAGATGCATATGTTGAGGAAAGCGTGGTCAAAGCTTTCGGTTTGGTTCAAAGTCCATCTTCAACAAAGGATAAGAAAACTTCTTAACCTTTTTAAGTGCTATAATTGACTGGATATTGCGGTGGATTAAACCTTTTTTCTCCTTTTGTGTTACAGGAAATTCTTTTCAGAGTGTAGGTCTTATTCATATATGTTTTGGAGCAATGCCTTCTTTCTGGAATACAGGATAGGCTATCAGGTTCTTGTAAATTTATCAGCAAAACCTTGAGGGCATTATTTCCATTTAATAATAAATTCCAAAATGGCCACCAGTAGCATGGGCATCCTTTGTGCTTTCAAAAGAAAACATCAATAGAAGAGCTCAACATAATCATATTTTAAAGTAATGCCAAAAAAAGGCAAGATGGTTAGGAAAGGAAAAAAAAAGGTAACTTCCAACACCAAAATTAACCATGGCATCCAAAACATTATCACCCAAAAGTTCCTAATTAGAGAGCAAGTCTCCTGTGACCTTTTAAGGTTCAACGGAATAATAATGAGAGCTCCTCTCAATTTTCAGAAGGAGTCCAGACGGCAGCCGGATTTCAAACTTCAAAGCTTTCATGTGATGGTTGCAGCTTTTGAGAAGTCACTTAAAAGGGGCGGTGCTTTAGCGGTTGTTGGCACTCCACCTCTTGTTGTGACACTGGATTGATAGGAATAAGGCATGATATTGAAATGTATGCACAACCTGAGAGCCTATGGATTGACGGACAACCAACACAGGAGAGAAGAGAAGAAGAGAAGATGAATGAATCGCTCACAGGTAGGACAACGAGCCGGGCGCCACTATCCGCAGCTCTCTCGATGAGGTCCCTCGCGTGAGCAATGTTCTTCTCCTTATCCGCCGCCACCGTCATTTGGCACAGAGCAATCTTGAACTGCAGAAGAAGAACAACAGCAACCCATCAACAAGGAAAAAAAGACACACCAGTCTCTAAGCAAAGCAAAGCAAAGCAACAAGAAGAATATCATCGTTTTACGTACCTTAGAGACAGGGGGAGCGGGTAACTGGACAGCAGGGGGCACTCGGGCATCCTCGGGCCTATAGGCGGCGGTGGCGGCCATCACAGTAGAGGTGGATCGCCGGGTCAGGTTGCGTAAGGAGGAGAATTCAGATTTAGGTTTTAAGGGAAGGGAGTGGGCAGGGAGGAGGAACGGGGAAGAAGGGGTCAAGGAAGAGAAAGGGGTGGAGGTGGTGACGGTGTGGCGGCGGAGAGTGGTGGCGGTGGATTGCTGGAAGAGGGATGCCAGGAACCCGCTTCGCATTTCTCTGTGTGCGACAGTGACGCGAACGGCGTGCCAACACAAGATAAAGTGGAATCCAATCCAACGAATAAATAAGCTAAAATGTACAAAAACTCGTTGCGACGGTTTTGATTTTGCAGATGTAAAATGATTATGAATAATTTTATATTAATATAAAATTATTTGAAATAATCTATTTAGGATTTAGTATTTTGTGTTTAGTATTACGATCTAATTTTTGAATCCTTACATGATACGGGATTGGGCCGATTCAATTGATCCCAAAATCTAGTTGTCCAACGAGTAAGTAACTAAAAAGTAGTAAAAATAAACCACATTCACTATACAAGTAACTAACAGTAACAAAAGTACAGTAATAAAGAAGTAAACTACTACAGTACACACCACCATAATAGTAGAGAATTTAAAAAGGATACAGGAATATAAAGTTTACCATAAAAGAGTACACAAGTGTAAAAAAAATACTCACTACAACGAAAACAGGGTACAAACAAAAGGTACAACTACTGGGCTCTACTGGACCCAGCACCCTCTGCAGCTGTAGGCTTTGACTGCTCAACACCTGGACCTGAAAAAGGTTATGAGTACACGAAATCAGCGAACGCTGAGTAGAGTGGCAACCAACTAACTAAAAACAGTAAAGGTGGACAGGTAGCTTTTCTTTTCAATTTCTTTCTTTCTTTATTTAACTAATTATTCTTTCTTTCACCACTTAGTTTAGTTATCAGGTCTTTTTCTTGATCTCGAATGTTCCTCGTGGGAATGATCTTGATTACACTCTTTTCCGAAGAGTAGAAGTAGCACGTAGTGCTCTCCTGGCCGAGAGAGTCCCACGTGGTGGTCCTACACTCAGTCAACCACCCCAAGGTCGCTGACAGACGTAACGGTGACTACGGCAGGCGCGATAAGCGCATGGGTAGCTACCCCGCACTGGCACACGGTCAGTCGTTTCTGTTAACGGGTGCGCCCAAAGCACAGCACGGAACCAGTATAAGGCATAACCCTCTCAGTAACAGGGGTCTAGCCCCTAGAACCAAATAGGGGTCTCACCCTTCCACAGTCCGCGCACCCTCGCCTGTCTACCCTGGTTTGCCCAGTGGGCCTAACAAGTCGGTGTAGGACGGCTAGCTGAACTCCAAGCCCCGTGGGGTGGCTAACTCTCTCCCTACCCTAGTAGCTCTCCCCAGTACTGTATACGCAAGGGCCAAAAAATCGGTACAAAGTGACCAGTCCTAACCCCGGGTCCCAACCCTAGAGCGGCTAGCTCCGCTCTGCACTAAACAGGGGGATAGTCGCTCTCCTTGGTATTTCATACTCAAGGGCCAGCTCACTTCCCCATTCACATTTCCAGTTCTATTCCATTTATTTCCAGGAGCTCTACTCCTAATTCCCCGTAGGGTTCATGCTCATGTTTCTCAGGCCAAGCCATACTAGGTTTCATCATTTTTATTTCCATTTCATATACAGGCAGCTCGTATTAAATTGCAACAACAGGAACATACATGCAACAGTTGCTAACAACAGTACTTTATATTCTACAGGCAGCTGTTTTCCAATTACAGGCAATTGTTATTATTTTATTTAATCATCTAAGACTGCAATTCATGCATTCAATACAATTATTTCAGTGTTTCTAGTCCTAGGATTCATGCTATATCCTAGGATCTAACATTCATTCCAGATATGCATTCATGTGTGTAATTAATCTAGGGGAAGCCACTCTACCAGCAAAACCAGGAGTAATGGGGGCTTGATCGGCGGTCCACGTGCCTCCGCAACCCCCAAATCCGCAACGGAACGAGGTCCTAACGCAAGGATCAACCACAAGAAATCACTGAGAACATGATAAAAACATTCCAACAAGTAGAGGAACTTATACAAAGAAGAACGAAATCTTAATTGTAGAAATCAGACCTCAAACGGACCCTAAACGGGTCAAAAACTACAATCCTGACTCAAATCAGATGTCTTGAACACCTTCCAGATGTCTTAAAAGAAGTCCAAAATCATACCTCACTCTGCGCTGCTCCTCAGACGTCCAGAGATCCTTCTGAACCGTCTGGACCTAGTTCCAGACGTCCGACCACCTCTCCGGATGTCTGGAGACGCTCCCCGCCGTCTGGTGCCTTGCCCAGACGTCTGAACCGCGTGGGAGGCCGTGTCCCACGCCTTCCCGAAATGAATCCTGCATGCGCAACGTAAATCTCCTAAATACGGCACGTCTCAGTGCCTCGGCGGAACGGCCTGCATGGCCGTATCCGCAAAGGGAGGCATAGGGCGCAAGATTTACCTCTCAGCCGTCTGGAACCTCCTCCAGATGTCGTCTACGTCGTCTGGATGTAGGTCCAGACGTCTGATTCTGGGAAAATCCCAGAATCAAAAGCTGCCTTCGTCTTCTTCATGCTGCGCGCAGCCGCGCCGCGCTCGCTCATCCGCTGCTCTAGCTGTAACAGCATCGAGGGAAGCCTCCCTAGCACACCTCTCCACCGTGCGCACGCGCCGACCGGCCGTGAGCTTCTCCGGTGAGCTCTCTCGCGAGCTGGCGCACTCTCCTCTCCTCTCCTTCTCATGCTGCTCCTCTCCGCCGGTTCGCTCGCTGCACTCGCCGCTCTCGCTCTCGCTGGAGGATGGAGAAGGTGGTTGGAAGTGGGGTGGTGAACGAGGGAGAGGAGAAGGGTTTAAGTAGGCACGGGGGAGGGTTCTGTCGGCGAGAGGGGAGAGAAGAAGGATGTTGTGCATAGTCTGCGTGCAGCACGCGATCAGACTTGAGAACGTACGCACACAAAAATTAATTTTCAGATGTCTGGGAAGGTGTCCAGATGTCTGACAAGACGTCTGACCCAAGTCCCAGACATCTTAAAGGGCTTTAATGGCACGGGTCTTAACATTTAGGATTTAGGGTTAAAAGTCTATAAAAAGTGATTCTACCTGTAAAAAAGAATTTTTCACTTCGAAAGTAATTTTTCACCTTTAGGTTAAGGATTTAGTATATAGTGTTTGGGGAAAATCACTTTTCAAGTAAAAAAATCAGTTAAAAATCAAAATATACCGATACAAAATTATCGTAGAGTAATTTAGTATCGATGCAAAGTGATTCTACACCAGTGCAAAATCATTTTGCAACCATGTGCTATGTCTAACGTGTTGCAAAATACATTAACTTTCATGTTTTTATACATGCATCCAATAAATAAGTACAATTGACATATCTATAACATCAGTAGCAATACAGTGAATTTTAAGTTCCATGCAACAAATCCCCACTCAACTAGTTTCTTTTCCTAACATGGTTACAGATATTTTTTGTGTATAATATACATCCTTAATATGAACATTGTTCATATTTATATTATCGACATGTAATTTTGTGGATATCATTATTAAGTTTGTAGATGGATATGGAGATGTATTCAAACTTAACCTTAACATGACCCATCAACATCCTTAATAATAGAACTTAAATAGATGAACTAAAGAGTAAATGAGTTTAGATATGGACTTGAATTTAAGTACTTAATAGTTAAATAAGTAGGTTTAAGGGTATTGGATTAGAAAATAGGTATAGGTTTGAATTTACGTAAACCTAATAATTGGCATCACTATACAGAAATCCCAAAAAGAAAGCTTCGATTTCTCTCATCAAGCTATGAAAGCCATAAGGCCTTCTCCTTTACTTTACTCTCACACAACTCATGCTAAAGGATATTTAAATCCATGAAAGTCTAGTTGAATCTAAAACCATTCTCCAATTTATTTAGAATGAGTTCAGAGAGCAATAGTTACAAACAAAAAATAAGGTTTTTAGCTATGTTAATTCCTTGACTAGGGCCACATTCTTGTGAGGTTCCTATACTCTCCTTATGCACTAAAGAAGGTTCATTACAAGAAGTTAGTGTTGGATTTTAATCCAACGTATGGACTAATATATGCGTTATGTATTCATATAATTAATCAACATATAAAGGACTATCATATAATACCAATCACATAAAGTGATCAAATTAAGGTTTATTATGGGTATGGGCATAAAATGCAAAATGATGGCATGGTTTAGATTACATATGTGCAGAGACCTACTTGTGAATTATGTCTCTTCAATGGACAAAGACATAATTCACCATATAGTAATTAGGAGGACTAATTACTGATTAAATATTTTTTTTGGGTTATGGTCCCCAAAAGACTCACTACTAATCCTAGGTTTTGCACCCCTATCGTGTACCTAAGGGGTCAATTTTCAATGAGAGAGAACAACAAGGAAAAGAAGAGAGAGAGAACTCTTTCTTCTTGTCATTCTTGATTAAGGTATTGGAGGTGGGTTCTTTTGGAAGCACCATTTTGCAGTCCCCTCTTCTCTTCCTTCAAGATGAGCACAGGTATTTCTATCTTCAGCAGTTCTTTCAATCATCAAAGGCATGCCTATGTATGTGTGTATACTTATTGGTAGAAAGAATCTCGTTGCATAGTTTATCTAATTCATGATTTATCTTATTCGATTCAAAATCCATAAATGTCATGTTGTTTAGATAACTGATATTTGTTAATCTTTATTTCATGAAAATTCATATGGGATAGATAGATGTTTCATCTTTATAGAATGCTTCAAAATACATTCTGTAACCGTCGTAAGTACTAGCACTCATGATGAGTACCGGTACATACACAATATTGTTTTGGACCATTAAGTGTACTGTACGTTGTTGGTACTGATATTCTTCATGAGTACCGATACATGCATGCTACAGATCAGCTCTAGGTCATCTTAAGTCCAAAATTGTGACTTACATATATCGGTACTCATCATGAGTACCGGTACACATGAGTCCCAGGTTAGGTTCTGGACTTGAAGTCACCAAATCTTGTAGCTTACAAATATCGGTACTAATCACTAGCATCAGTATTGGTAGGCTACAGGTGGTGTATCTAGTACTCAACAAGTATTGATACTCTTCATGAGTACCGATACTCGTTGAGATCAGCTCTTTCCTAGAAGATACCAATACCCTATAAGTACCAGTACTTATTACAAGTACCGGTACACTATGAGTACTGGACAAGTACTCATCTAAGCTTAAGTTCCAAACAGTGAGTTACAACTACTGGTACTTAGCATTAGTACCGGTACTTCTTTGGATATGGAACTCAAAACAATGTGGCATGGATACTGATATTGGCCAAGTAGTACCGGTACCATTTGCATGGAATACCGATACTGGTATACCAGTACTAGTATCCATTCAGATAAAAGCTCATTTGGGATTAATTATTATATAGGTCCATCCTAAATTAAATGTGGGTTAATTTCAATTAAGTTCCTAAGGTTTTAAAGAACCCTAACAGATAGGAGCAATATCTGTAAGTGTATGCACCTTTTCCTGTGGATAGATGGCTCATCCATAGGGCTTCATGTACGCAATCGCATAAGATAAACTGATGATAAAGCAAATGTGACAATCACTTATTTGATGAATGGTAAGTTTAACAATCGCAAGGCCAAAATCCAACTATGGAATTGAACTCCTCACCTCAAAACAAACTCAGTGATGTTTGTTGCATCAAGTTAGAATCTAATTATGCTCCTAACATGCAAAATGGAGTAAGAAAAATCCTTAAACATTTCTTTTTGATGCACAAACTTTGAGATCGATGATATGGAGGTGTGTTCAAACTTCTCAAGTCTTAAAGATTCCAACAATAATCTTGGTGTACAAATTGAAGCTTGGATGCACAAGTCAAACAAAAACACATGTAGAATCTACCTATGAATCTATGCTATGCAAACGACCTCTTAATCAAATTATGAGAGTTGCATTGGATTCCTTTCATCTTCATGATTCTAATTACACATGTTTTCACAAAAAATGGAACATTGTAGACCAAGTTACAAGAGTCATGCAAGATAAGAAATAATAAAAATAAATGATGATACTTTATTCCTAATCTAACAACCCTCCCACATACCCCTAGTTAAGTCCCTTTAATCCCTCCACTTTGTTGAGACATTAAGGATAATATTAAAGCATTATGTATAATGTAAGAAATATAATTTTGATGTTTACAAAATAGTAAAATAATAGAAAAGCTTGAAATTATTTTTGCAAAATTTTGATAATAAAGATGCAATTTTCACAAACATCATGGATATAATTGTTAAATTTGGATGCATATTTGATAACTATATGCCTAGTGCAATGATATTGTTGAATATTTATCTCAACATATGTGCAATAGATTTTTCACTAGTTGCAAGTATCTATGTGCAAAAGTGAAACATTTGTATCCAGTCAAATATGACAGAAAGGACAATTATATGTTGATCAAGCAACATGTGTGGAAACTTGAAGACTATAAGGTGGAGAATGTAATTGAAGCAATAAATGATGTGAAGATCAAGTTTAATTTTACAATTGCCATTTTTATTTTATAGATCGTTAAAGCCTTTCAAGATAGTTCATATTTAATCACCATATAGGCTAATGGAACCAATCAAGCTAGCTTGAATCAAGCCATCTAAATGAAGGATCGTTTCAGTCCCTTGGTTAAGTGCAAGGGGAGCAATTCAATTTAACCTTTTTATTCACCTCGGTTTAGTCGACAACACGAGATGACCTAGCCCTTCACCAAAGAATCAAGGTCAAAGACTACATAAGCGCATATAGGACACAAGGAGAGTTTTAGCCATGTTCACCCCCAAATCAGTGGGCTATGTCCTAGGGAGGATGCTATTCTCTATTTAATATATGAGTGTTTTGTAGGAGTCAAGAACCTTGCCCTAGCTCTTACAGTGTGGAATGCGTGTAAGGAGAGGGTGAAGATACTTTAGCATGCATGCCCTTTTGCATGCCCTCGTGGGTCCTTATAGAGTGCATTGATGAGAACCTCATCATGAATCCTAATTAGCACAATTTGATCTGAATAAGTGTGAAAAGGCTCCTACAAAACCTAAAGAGAAGCCTAACTCAGAGGATTTTGAAGTAAAGAATAAAATAAATCATAAGGGGTAAAACTGTAATTTTACCAATGCAGTACACAAATAGGATATCTAAGGGTCTAAACACAGGTCAAATAAGCTTAATAAGAAAGGAAGTGGGATGATTTGATCTGAAAAAGGGTTATAGCAATTTCTACGAATTAAATGACATCCTATAACCCTAAAACAAAATCGCTTTAATTCATGAGGTTCGAGGCAGGATAAAAATCAACTAAACCCTCTAAAATTCATAGAAAAATATTCCCTACGATCTAGAACCTTCAATTCGGCCTTTGCAACCTATTTTGACCTAAATTGAGAACCATGCCCAATTTATCACTTAATTTAGGTTTTTCGGTAAATTGACCAGTCAAACGTGGTCAAACCTAAAATCAAATTTTACCATTAAAATCCTTAGGTTCCAATTAGGCTGGTATAAAAATTTGAGCCTAAGAAAATACCATCTTGACCGACTTTACAAATTGGTCCTCTTGAATTACTTTTTGACCCTTATCTTTTGAAACCCTTACACATTGCCCCCTATCTTTCTCGTCGTTCTTCGTAGAACGGTCCTCCCTGCCATTCTGAGCAGCGCCATGCCTTCGGCGACCTTGAGCGGAGGATGGTGCCGCGCAGGGCATGGCGCCTGTTCTCAGGAATGAACGAGGGGTTTCCTACGTAGTCCTCTTTTGCAGGAACCCCCTGCCTTGCCTTGCAACCGCCCATGCCTCTCGTGCGAATGCACGAAAGGCATGGGTCTCCATCTCCGGCCGCTTCCGGCAGCTCCTCAACGCCGCTGTCTCGTGCGTCTCCCCTCGCCAACGCCTTTATAAGGAACGGCAGGGTCTGCCGTCTCCTTCAAGCTACTTCTGGCCGAGAAACCCCCCTCTTTCGTCTCCTCTCTCTCCAGTCAGATTGCCCTAGCTTCCAGCGAACTCTCCTCCTCCTCGTCACTCTGCTGCCATACCTGCAGCAGAGCCCACACTGCCTTGTCGTCCCACGCCAGGCCACACCAGCTGGCGTCCTCAGATCTCTTCCTCGTCGCCGTCACTCCTTCCTAGGGCACCTTCGTCCTCGACGCCGGCAGGTACGAGTCGAGCGCCACCTCCATCCCCCTTTGTCAATTTAGGTAAGTAAAACTTTTCTCTCTCTCTCTCCCTGTTATTTCCCCCTTCCTAATTTACACTTTTAACCCACTGACCACCACTGTCCATTGCCATCTTCCTCACCTTCGGCCACCATCTCCGGTGAGATCGCCCTGATAAACGCCAGTTTATCATCATTCTTACGCATTAAAACAAACCTAACTCTTAGGATTTTACTCCGCAAACGGGTTTTTGGGCTGCATTTAGGCATAAATTAGGTTAGGCATGCATTGCATCTTTTATTTGTCTTTTTAATATGTTTTTGTGAGTGTTAGGGATGTACAGATATGCAGATCCTTAAAACCCTAGCACTCAAGAAGGCAAATGGTGAAGGAGAAGCCCAGACTAGTTGGAACTCAGCTCGATCCAGCTCACCACAGCTGGAACCTAGCTCACTTGAACTAGGGTTAGCTCATCCCAGCTCCATTCAGCTAATCTCAGCTGAATGGTAGCTCAAGAGAGTTCATCTTAGCTCACCCTAGCTCAAGTCAGCTCAGATCCAACTCAACTTAGTTGAGTCTAGCTCATCTCAGCTCCCACTAGTTCACAGGGAGCTCTAGCTAGCTCAGCTGAGTTGACAGGAGTTCACCCCAGCTCAGATCCAGCTACATCCAGCTCCACTCAACTCCAGCCAGCTGAAGAAGAACTCATCCCAGCTCAGGAAGCTCAAGTCCAGCTCCCGGGGACTCAGCTTAGCTCAACTCAGTTGAGCTAAGCTACCTTAGCTGCCTCAACCAGCTTGATTCTCCCCGGGAGCACCATACCTAGCTCACCTCAGCTCATTCTGGTAGAAGCTAGCTCACTTTAGCTTGGCTTAGCAACTAGCAAAGAACTAGCAAGCTAAGCCAGCTAGAGTAGCCCCATGCCAGCCTCTTCAGCAGCAGCCAGCTCTAGCTCCAGCTCCAGACTTCTCCTCCTCAGCTCCTCCCTTCAAACCCTAGCTCCAACACCTTCTCCTCTACTCCTCCATTATCTAAGCTAGCTTAGCTTAGCTTAGCTTAGCTATGCTCCAACTTCCTTGGCTTGTACCACCCCAAAAACCCACCTAACAACTCCACCCAACTAGCTCCACCTAAGCTCCACATAAGCTAACCTACTTAGCACCAACCTAACCTACCCACCACCTCCAAAAGACACCTAAAAGTGGCGCCAAAAACTACCCTAACCACCCCCTTAATGGCGCCACTTTTCCCTCCAAAACTCCCCCTCATCTCCACCACACAATTTCCCTTGAATTCATCTCCACCATCCGCCTAACCCCCCTTCTAGAAGACCCCATCTCCACCATCCACAAAAATGGTGGTGTCTCTCCACCACCAAAAGACACCAACACCACCATAACTACCCCCTTTAACACCCCTTGGGTTGGCGCCAACTCTCCTTAGCCATAGGATCACCAACCACCTCCATCCTTCCATCCTAGCCCTCCACTTCAAGGGGCACCTTAACCCCCCATCCTACCCTATAAAAAGACCACTACCCACCACCATTCAAGTCATCCTTGGCTAGTAATTTCACTCTCATATTCCACCAAGAAGCCCACGTCCAAGAGAGAAGAAGAAGAAGAAGATTAAGGGGATATTCTGTCCCCTTGGTGCCTTCCCCTCTTCCCTTCTCTCTTGTGTCACGCCAGCCAAAGGAGAAGCCAGGCAAGGAAGATCTTGGAGGAGATCTTGAAGGTGGTCACGCCACCTTGGAGGAGTTTTTGAGGGTGGTGCACACCCACCCCTTTGGATAGAGCATTAAAGGTGGTAGCTTCCACCTTGGAGGAGCTCTCAAGGAAGGAGAAGGAGGCCCTCTTTTCAAGCCAAGGAGCAGCTAGGCTTGGAGCAAGAAGACGACCTTCTTCACCATTGTTGCAAGAGGATTTGTGTTTCTTTTCTTGCTTTTAGATTGTTTAATTCTAGTAGAAGCATTCCTCTACTTGTCCTTGAAAAGAACACTCATTCTACTCAATCAAATTGCCTTCTTTTAGCTTTTTATTGCAGTTGTTTTTGGTTCTAGCACTTGTTTCACCTCTTCTTCCTAATTACCCTAAGCCTCCACTTGCCTAGAGTGAGCTTAGGAAGAAGATATTTCTATCTTTTAAATTTTAGTTAATCATTTGTAGGTGTTAGTTCTTTTCGTTACAATCTGTAGTTTGCCCTCGTCTTTTCAAAATATAAAAAAAAAATTACATATTGAAAAATATCAAAAAGAAAGTTGCGATCTATCTGTAAGCAAGAGGATTAATTTTGCAATTTTTGACTCCTTGGATGACCCTAGATACTCCCCTATCTAGGATATAAATTTAAAAGCGAAAGCGGATTCGCGTGTTACAACGACGTTAAAAACCCACTTTTACAAATCACACGTATTTCGCTATCACGCCCCACCTCCACAGACCCTTCCACCCCTCACCGACAAGCTCAGAAGCTTCCCCTCACTCCACTCCAGCGATCCCCCTACTCCATCCATCACCCTGCACACTCTGTATACCCCCCGAACACACCCACTTTCGCTCACGTAGTTTGCCCTAGGCGCACGGCCACAGGCACTCCCACGCCTCGCCGACCCCCGCACCACACCCGCTGCACTCTGGCGAACCTCCTTAGAACTTTTTGACGTGGCCGCGAGGCCGTTTGCGTGTTTCAGGTGTCACCCTACTCGCCGCCATTAACGAGTAGCAGGAGCTTGTCCGCAGATTGCCCCAGGTCTCCTCAGCTCCAGACGTGGGTTCCAGGTGACGCGGAAAGGAGTCACGCTCACGCCCAGGTTCTCAATTGGGGTCGCGAGCCTTCGCTGCTGCCTCAATTGCGCGGAGCCTTCTCCGCGGATGCCCGAGATCTGAGGTGGGACTTTAGTCCCACCTGGTAAGTGTGTGGCCTTACGCCCACACTTAAATTGTTTTTGTGCTATCGGCTGGTTGCCTCCGATAGCACTGGGGTGAGGTCCCTCACCTATACTCACCGCCCTCGTCCGTGAGTTCACAACATGGATCAGGGGCGACCCGACCCGACACTCCTGTGCACTCCTCGCGCACCTCCCACGCCGGTGCGCCTGGACCCGGGCACGTAACCCGACCCTATTACCCGGCTCTGGGAGAGCGTCGTAAAGAGAGATCCAGAGAGAGAGAGATGCGGGGAAGGGGTAGGGTAGGTTTTGCTCTAATGCGTGTGTGTGCGCGCAGGAAGGAAGAAAAGAGAAGAGACAGCGGCTGAGACTTAGCCGCACAGAAGAGAGAAAGGCTGAAGAAGGTGGAAGAAGCAGAAGAAAGGAAGAAAAGAAGCTGAAGACAAAGAGGAGGAGCTGCACTGTAGCAACCGAGTGGTTAAGTCGTCTGAGCGCTGAATCAGATGTCGGCGAAAGAGAGGGAGAGTCAGCAGCAAGAAGAAGAAGAAAGAAGAAAATCAGAAAAGAGGAAAGAAGGACTCAGCCGCAGCAAAAAGAAAAGAAGAAGAAGAAGCAGAAGAAAGGAAGGAAAGAAGCTGAAGACAAAGAGGAGGAGCTGCACTGTAGCGACCGAGCGGTTAAGTCATCTGAGCACTGAATCAGATGTCGGCGAAAGAGAAGGAGAGTCAGCAGCAAGAGAAGAAGAAAAAGGAGAAGAAAGAAGAAAATCAGAAAAGAGGAAAGAAGAAGGACTCAGTCGCAGCAAAAAGAAAAGAAGAAGAAGAAGAAGCAGAAGAAAGGAAGGAAAGAAGCTGAAGACAAAGAGGAGAAGCTGCACTGTAGCGACCGAGCGGTTAAGTCATCTGAGCACTGAATCAGATGTCGGCGAAAGAGGAGAGTCAGTAGCAAGAGAAGAAGAAAAAGGAGAAGAAAGAAGAAAATCAGAAAAGAGGAAAGAAGAAGGACTCAGCCGCAGCAAAAAGAAAAGAAGAAGGATGGGATCGCTGAAGGAAGAAAGAAAAGAGAAGAAGAGAAAGAGAAGAAGAGCAAGAGAAGAAGAAGAAGAAAGGAGAAGGACTTAGCAGAAAAGAAAGAGAAAGTAGAAGCCTCTGCAGCTGCAGAGAAGAAAAGAAAGAAAAGAGAAGAAGCCGCAGAGAAGAAAAGAAAGAAAAGAGAAGAAGAAGACGCAGAGAAGAAAGAAAGAAGAAGGGAAAGAAGACAAGCAGAGAAGAAGAAAAAGCCAAACTCTCTCTCTTTCTCCTTTGACTCACTTTTTTTTGTAAAACACTATGTTGTGAATTCATATGCTTCTAGAATTATAGTTTGCTCCCTGAGTTCGACCTCGGGAATCTTTCTATTCTGAGTAATAAATCATATTAAATTGGTAACCGTTCTTGTTATATACTACAACGCGTATAATAACGACATCAACGAGAAACGCCACCAATTTTTGGTGCCGTTGCCGGGGAGCAACGGCTATTCTAGAAGCTATTAATTCACAATTTTTGACTTCCTATTGACCAATCTCTTCTCTTTTGTTGTGCAGGCACAGGAAATCAAGAGGAAAACAAGCAGCCGCACAACAACCACGCCAAGGACAGATAATTTTCTACCCTCTCATTTAAACCTCTAAATTCTCAAGAGGAAGAAAAAGAAAGAAAAAGATATCTGGGAATAACCTGTCTTCTATACTTAGTAAGCCACAAGAGTTGCCTGTTTTTCAATTTCAACATATTTTATCTGTACATCCACTGAAAGGTATTTAAGGCTAAAACCTTCTTGCTTGAGCCCTAATTACCCAAAGGCAACTAACTGGACCAAGTAGAGCCAATATAAGGTTCAAAGCTAGGGTTTTAGAGACACACTTTTCTAAGCAAGAATAGAAAATTCCCAAAGGAGGTGTGCCCAAGCCATTGTCTAAAAGCACCTATTCAGAGAAACCCTAAACAATTTGGCTCTTAAAAACACTTGAACCCTAAAAGACAAGACCTAATAAGCTCTCAAAGGAACTAGTAGGTGAAGTTGACCCATTGGGTCAACCAACATTGAACTTAGGTCACTCTTTGCACTCAAAAGGATAAAGTTCAAGTGAAAACCCTAAGCACCTTGATCCTAACTAAAAGTGGTAGACTTAAGAGGTCAAGGTCCCCATTCTGGTCTACCTGGAATCTCAGTGACAAGAAAGGTCGGGTGGGGGAAACCCTGTTACCCGTGGGGGCGCTCTACTATGTAGGGGTCTTCGCGGGACTCACCCTCTCTGGCTGCTCAGGTAATTCTCAGGTGGACGACTTTCTGATAAAGGGGTCCATCCGCCCCGAACCTCTATAGTCACCCAAAATCCTGGGTGTCTTGATTGGGTCTAGCACGTGCTAAACTCATCCACTCCTTCAGTGTATGTTTGGTAGGAGGTCCTTGAAACCTCCTTTATAAATTCACTCTCCTCGAGGCCGAGCCTCGGTACCCTTGCATGTGCAACCAACCCTTCACATAGACCTTTCCTCCGATTCTGAACCCAACTTACCTCCTTCTTCCACAATGGCTCAGCCAATTGAGGAAGAGAACAATCTGGAGCACTAGCTCCAGCGACTCAATGACCTCTTCCAGAACTTTATGCACCCACCGCAGCATCCCATGATGCGGGATCACTATAATCCTGTTGCGGTGGCTATTGAGCCTCGAGTCAGAATCCCGACTAGAGGACCTAATTATGAACTGAAGCCCAACATGATTCATGCTATTCCTAAATTCCATGGGCTTAATTCTGAGGATCCTTTCCAGCACATCAAACAGCTAAAGCATCTGGCCCAGATTTTCGGGTCAGATGCACAAAAATCGGGATATTCTCCTTATGTAGATGTTCTCTTTCTCCCTAATGGACAAGGCCGCCCATTAGTATCAAACTCAAACCCGACCGATAAACAATTGGGAGGAACTTCAATCTGAGTTCCTAAAGAAGTTCTTCCCCATTGGTCGAACCAATGCCTTGCGATATCAGATTACTCATTTCACACAGCAAACGGGAGAACCTCTTCATGAGGCATGGGATCGCTTTCAGGATCTCATGAGGAAGTGCCCCCATCACGAAGTTCCTAAATGGGAACAAGTCCAGTCTTTTTACCAGGGACTCTGTGAGGATATTAGGCTGTTCGTTAATGCAACTTGCGGAGGAAATATCATGAGTCAACATGAGGACACTGTGTGGGAGATTCTCGAAAACATGTGTGAGAACTCCATAAATAATGACTCCATGGGACTATTCGACAGGACGAATACCCGCACAGCGACGACTATTAGGGGAGCACATGAGACGCAGGACCTGTCCGCATCAGTCGATCTGGAATTAATGGCCAGTCGATTGGACAAGGTCTCTATCATTGAGAAGAAGGTGGATGAGCTGACTCAGCACTTGCAGCGAGCCACCTCTGCGCAGAATTCCTTTGCACAACCTCCTTCTGCATGGGAGACTGTGCAAAACATTTTCCACCGACCTTCTCCTGGGGTGGACTCATATCCGTCCTCATCTGACTCTAGGACTGGAGGAACCTCCGATCCTTTCTATTCCTATCGAGGGAACCCTGCTCCCTCATTCTTTGACTTTTTTGAGGTTCCTCAGACCTGCGAGGACCTCAACGTCATCCAGAATGACCCATTTTCTAATACCTACAATCCTGGATGGCGAAACCATCCCAACTTCCAGTGGGCGGGGAATTCCCAAACTCAAAGACCACCCTTTCTGCCCCGTCCACAAGCACCTTGTCCTTACCAGCCGCCTCAGCCACGATCCAAGCCTACTTATTCATCCGGGCCAAACCAAGACCAAATGTCCCTCATCCTTCAGACTTTGGCTGACATTCAGAGAATGAATGCAACTATGCAAAAGCAACACAAGGATGAAATCATAAAGGTTCGAAACCAACTGGCCTAGTTGGCAAATTCTCGCCAACCAGGCACACTTCCCTCTCAGCCTCTTCCTAACCCTAATAACGTGCCGACCCAGCGGCGCGTTATAAACCCAAACCCGGGCCATGCACACATGGTTTATCAGGCCCCCTCTGTTCCTTCACCTGACGGGATGGAGGCCTCAACTTCCTATGCGAGTTATTAGCAGCAGCCCATCCTATCAACCCCTAACTAGAACCAGGCAGGACTGAATTCTGTAACCACTCATAGTGGTAAGGAGACCCAAGATCCACCTTATCCAAACCACTCCAAGCCTGGTAGTGACCCAAACCCTGGGATAGTAATCCAGGATGTTCCTATCCCTGTCCCAGATCAAAGACCTGGACCTATCCTAGAGGAACCAACCAAGGTTCCATTTCCCGAGGCCTTGACCAAGGGAAGAAGGACAACAAAACCCGTGGCTCCTGAAGAGGACCTGGTCAAGCTCTTTGAGCAGGTCCAAATAAACATCCCCTTGATGGATACGATTCGCCACATATCGGCTTTCGCACGATTCTTGAAGAATGTATGTACACCTCAGCGTAAGCTGCGAACCAAGAGTAGGAGTCCAATTGTACTATCAGAGCAAGCCAGCTCTGTAATCCTGAGTAGACTCCCACCCAAGGCAAAAGACCCAGGCACTCCCCTAATTTCATGCAAGATAGGTGAAACCCAGTTCGACAGAGAATTACTAGACTTAGGTGCTTCCACAAACTTGATACCCACATCCTTACTCAACCACCTAGAAGAATCTGAGCTAAAACCGACTGAGGTGACACTACAGTTAGCAGATCGATCTATAAAGTCACCAAAAGGGATTCTTGAGGATGTTATTGTAAGGGTACGGGATTTCTATTTCCCTGTAGACTTTATAGTCTTAGATATGGACACACCTGAAAGCCTTAGGGATACACTGATCATTCTAGGGAGACCCTTTTTGGCCACTGTTAGGGCCAACATCAATTGTGAGGAGGGCCAAATAGAACTGAAATTTGGGAACCAGATTCTCAAAATTGATATCTTTAAGGCCCAGCAAGGAATTAATTGCGGTGTCATTGAGCAAATCTGTGATATTAGAGCTTTGGTTGATGAACCATAATTTAAGGATAACCTGATTTTACTTCATCAACCACAAGAGGATTTTGAACCGCAATTAGAGGAGTCAGACCCTGTTTTAGACAAATCCATAACTCCTATCCTTGAACCTCACACTCATCCTGAACCACCCGCTGCTGCTGATAACCCCATCCTCGAACTTAAACCTCTTCCCGACCATTTGAAATACATCTTCTTGGGTTCTAATCAGACTTTTCCTGTGATTATAAATTCTAAGCTCACTCCTGATCAGGAATCCCATCTAATTGCTGTCCTCCAGCAACATCGCAGAGCCATTGGTTGGACTCTCGATGACTTGACTGGAATAAGTCCCTCTTATTGCACCCATCGTATCTATTCTGAAGAGGGCGCACGACCTTCCCAGGAGATGCAAAGACGCTTGAATCCCAATCTGCAGGAGGTCATGAAAAAGGAGATCATTAAGTGGTTAGATACAGAAATCATCTACTCGATCCGACAGTCGTTGGGTGAGCCCAATCCAGGTTCTGCCTAAAAAGGCAGGACTCACCACTATTACGACTGAAACTGGAGAAGTCTTACCTATCCGAATAGCCAACTCGTGGAGAGTCTACATAGATTACCGAAAACTCAACTCCTCCACAAAGAAGGATCATTTCCCACTACCTTTCATTGATCAGATTCTCTAGAAATTAGCGGGAAATCGATTCTTCTGCCTTCTTGACGGGTACTCCGGTTATAGCCAGGTAGCTATTCATCCAGAGGACCAAGAGAAGACCACGTTCACTTGCCCCTTTGGGACAGACGCGTTTCGAAGGATGCCGTTCGGTCTCTGCAATGCACCCGCGACTTTTCAGTGATGCATGCTTGCCATATTCTCAGATATGGTAGGTGATTATCTCGAAGTTTTTATGGATGACTTTTCAGTTTTCGGGGCATCATTTGATGATTGCCTCCAACACTTGGTTCATTACTCAGGCGTTGCACTGATGTAAATCTGGTTCTTTCCTGGGAAAAATGCCACTTTATGGTGACTGAGGGGATCATCCTAGGACATCTAATTTCTGAAAAGGGCATCTAGGTGGATCGAGCCAAGGTTGACCTAATTTCTCGACTTCCTATGCCTAGCTCGATCAGGGACATCCGTTCTTTTCTAGGGCACATCGGTTTTTACCGTCGTTTCATTCCTGATTTCTCGAAGATCGCGTGCCCCCTCACTACTCTTCTCTCCAAGGATGTACCCTTTGAGATTACAAGGAATGCACTCAAGCCTTTGAGAATCTTCGTGACCGAGTCACCCAGGCCCCGATCCTACAATCCCCTGATTGGTCTCAACCCTTTGAGATCATGTGCGATGCTTCTGATTTCGCTGTAGGAGCGGTTCTGGGGCAGAAAGTTGACAGGAAACCCGTGGTCATCTACTACGCTAGCAAGACACTTGACGAGGCTCAGCGTAACTATACAGTTACTGAGAAAGAGCTGCTAGTCGTAGTATTTGCTCTCGAAAAATTCTGATCCTATCTTCTAGGTCCCCACGTCATCATCTACTCGGATCACACGACTGTGAGGCATCTCTTTGCCAAGAAGGATGCGAAGCCCCGACTAATCCGATGGATCTTATTATTGCAAGAATTCGACCTTGAGATTCGCGACAAGGCGGGAAGACAGAATGTGGTAGCTGACCATTTGTCTCGCCTTCCTTCTGAGATCATCAACCCTTCTGGACCCATTACGGAGCATTTTCCTGATGAGCACCTACTGACTATTGGTACTAGGCTCCCATGGTTTGTTGATATAGTGAACTGCTTGGCATCTCATCAGATCCCGTTTAATTGGCCGAAGGCCGAGAAAGACAAATTGCCCTCTAATGCCAAGTATTACATCTAGGAAGACCCGTACCTCTTCTGCATAGGTGCTGACCAAATCATCCGACGATGTGTCCCGGAGGGTGAAATCATTGATATTGTCTCCTGCCATAACCAGGCATGCGGTGGCCACTTCTCTGGGCACAAAACCGCATCTAAGATCCTCCAGTGTGGCTTTTACTGTCCCACCATCTTCAAAGACGCATACAATCACTGCAAGGCATGCAGTCGTTGCCAAACTTTGGGCAACATGAGCTATCGCGACATGATGCCTTTGCAGCCGATTCTCGTATGCGAAATCTTCGACATTTGGGGGATTGATTTTATGGGCCCCTTCCCTGTTTCAGACGGCTTTGAGTACATTCTGCTTGCTGTGGACTACGTGTCCAAATGGATCGAAGCCATTCCGACCCGAACCTGTGATCACAAAATCGTTATCAAATTCATTCATCAGAATATCTTCTCACTGTTCGGGATTCCTCGTGCAACATCTCTGATGGAGGGACCCATTTCATGAATGCTCAGTTCAGGTCACTGATGTCCAAATACGGGGTGTCTCACCGAATCTCTACTCCTTACCACCCCCAGACTAATGGTCTAGCTGAGCTTTCAAATTAGGAGACCAAGAAAATCCTGCAAGTCACTGTTCGACCTGACAGGAAGGACTGGTCGTCCCGACTTCCAGAAGCTTTGTGGGCTTATAGGACCGCCCGCAAGACCCAATTAGGCATGTCTCCTTTTAGACTGGTGTACGGGAAGGCGTGTCACCTTCCCGTCGAACTGGAGCACAAAGCCTATTGGGCAGTATGCAGTTGCAATTTAAATCTTTCTAAGGCTGGAACCCACAGAAAGCTTCAGATAAGCGAGATCGATGAATTACGCCTTGATGCATACGAGAACTCGCGAATCTACAAAGAGTGGGTTAAAGCCTTCCATGACAAGCACATATCTAGAAAGATCTTTTATCCTGGTCAGAAGGTCCTACTCTTTGATGCCAGACTCAAACTCTTCCCTGGGAAACTGCGATCCAAGTGGGTCAGACCTTATCTTGTCCGACAAGTTTTTGGAAATGGAGCCGTCGAAATCAGTCTGCTTAGCCATGATTCCGAACCTTTCATCGTGAACGATCAGAGACTCAAACCGTTCATCGATGTAACCTCTACAGATTCAGCTGAGTCATCATTTATCCTCTATTTTCCCTGAGCATATTGCACCCAACCGATGGCGTAAAACTCAGCGCTCAATGGGAGGTGGCCTGTCATTCTCTTTTGAAAACTCGAAACCTTTTCGGACACCTCTTTTGCACTTAAGGTTCATCCTTTCGGACAGCCAACTCCACCTCAGGTGCTTGCATCTGAGATTAGAAATCGTCCGCAGCAGCCACCCTGAGCCATCCACTCACCAAAACACCTATCCTAATGCATGAACTAATCCAAATAAAAACCCTCCTAATTTACAATGAGGACATTACAAATCTTAGGCATGGGGGGTATGAAAGTGCAAAGAAAAGGTTTCAAACAAAAAAATTCACATATACCAAAAACACCATAAAAATTAATTAAAAAAATATATATAAAAAAAAAATTCGAAAAAGAATAATAAAATGAGAGGAAAGAAATTTTTTGTGGACTTTATAAAAGAGGAGGAGAAAAAGAACAAAATGACAAAAAGGAGCACAAAATGAGAGAAAAGAGATAGTCATTAGTAAGAAGTTAAGGAATTAACCTAAGTTCTAGACCACATTCAGGAAAAGAAAAGGAAAGTGAACAGGAATTAACCTAAGTTCTACTCTCCTCACTCCCTCCTCCCCATCGCTCTCTCGACCGTAAGCACCAGTTCAATCACCATCACCCCCTCTCTTTTTTCTTGACTACAACTGGCCACCATCACAGCTATCGTCGACAGCAGCATCATCGCCAGCATCGATTTCTTCCTTCCTCTCCTCTTCTTTTCCCTCCTCGACGTCCTCTCCTACTTCCTCACCTTTTGATCTCCTCTCATAATCTCCTCTTCCTCTTCTCTCCTTCACTGTGAACCCAACATAACCATGTGTTGCTTCCTTGTCAAATACAAATGACCTCCACCCTCTCTTTCTCCACTGTGACCACCTTACTACTCAAAAATGGCACAAGGGAGGAGGTGATTTGTGCTTAAAAGAAATAATATATAATTAAAAATCATACCATGAGAATCAAACTACAATTGACACAATTATTTAAAGAGGAAACCCAAACTGGGAAAAACCTCTACCTAGTTATGCCTAACTAGGATTTTGCCCTTGCTTCCTAGCAAGAATCACTAGTCACACCATTAAAATGAGGGCAGTGCACCTCAATTACAACCTCACCTTCCTGAACACCCTTTTGTTCTTCTCCACAAGAGAAACAGAGAAGCCTACACCTTACGCACCAATGAACATCAAATCTAAAAAATGATACAGTTTTAAGTCTTAAAGAGCCAATAAATTGTGCAAAATAAGTGTATGCAGCTAGAACTTAATTAAAATACTCCCTTGTACTCCTTTAAGTAGGAATTTCGAAAATCCAAGTGTAAGAAGTAGAGTATGGAACCTTGTTGCAAGCAGAGTATAAAAATGAGTGCTTTAGTGAGTAAGAGATCTCCAAGAATGCTTGAGAGTAATAGCATTTGAGAGAGATGTTGTATCTTGCTTTAAAACCTTCAAAGAGTATTTATAGATGTGATAGGATCCCTAGAAATCATTTAAAATTTGAATTAGGGTTGTTGTAATTCAAACCCAAAAGATGCATTAAAGAAATGATGTGATAGTTAACAAAAATATGAAATTAAACTCTCTATTGATCGAATAATACATTGTACCAAAGGTAAAATTTAAAAAATTAATCAATTAAGAAAGATAGGTTAATCAATTAATTTTGCCATCTCAGTGAATTACGCAAGTCAAAATAACAAAAAATTAATCAATTAGGTGATCGATTAACTAACCATCAGGGACTTTCATGTCATCAATCATTTACTGTTCACAACCAAAATTAATAGATTAACTTAATTGTTTAAACAACTATCAGGACCTTTTTTGTTAATGTGTTAACAATTAATTTACAGTATTAATCGATTAATTTACTATTCATAACTAAAATTAAACGATTAACTTAGTCATTTAAGTTGCTATTTTGAATGTTGAAATTTTTGAAAATCAAATCTTTTTGCCAAGGGGTGTCTTCAAGATGGCAACTAACCTTACAGACTCTCCCCAAACCTCCCTAATCAATTGATTTCTATTTTAAACAAATTTTGAAACTTTTTCTAACTATTTTTAATGAGTAAAACTTTAAGGCTGAAAAAAATGAGTGAAGTGCTAATTCCTCTTTACATATGCTCTAGAAAAATTAAAAATAACTCTCTGGTTTCTTCAAATTAATCCTTGAAGCTTGTTGGAGATTGAATTGAGTAGCCACCTTCCACCATCATCACCTCTTGTGTTTTCTTTGCATCACCCTTATTTCTAAGCTCTACATCTTATCAAATGAACTTGTTAATCATTAATAGCTTATTTTGTTAACATCAAAATTAACATAATTAGTGCCTAGCTCTAACAATCTTCCCTCTTTTGATATTTGACAAACTAAGTCTCCATAAAGATATAAAATAGACTTAGAAAGAAGATCATTAAATGGGCATAAAATGAAGATTAGATTATATACTTTTCTCCCCCTATCAAAAAGAATTTAAACGTTCTAGACATTTTCCCAACATATCTTTATGCAAATCATTCTCCCCCTTTTTGTCAACATTAAAAGGAAATATAGAATGAAATGACAACACCATGAGGAGAAATAAGCATGTAAATAAATAAAACATTAGCTAAGAATTAACATTCAACCAATCAAGCTAGAAGTCTTTTAGTTATGACACACCATAGAAAGTTCAAAACTAAACTAAACATAACTAAAGAGTTCATCATCACTACAAATCATAACAAAAGAAAATAAGTAAAATAATTAGAATGACCAAAGCTAATTGCTATTCTTCAAGTGCAACCTCCTTTCTTCATATCCTTGATTTCTTTCTTGATGGCAGTGAGTTCCTCCTTGACATTCATCTCAAAATGAGAAAATCTATCTTGCATGCTATCAAGGACCTTTGCCATTTGTCTTCGATCATCTTCTTGGCCATGCAGGAGAAGACTAAAACTACCCATATAAATTGGGTTGCTATCTGCAGCCATGCAATCCTACTTCACATTACAGGCATGCTCGGTGTCATCCATGGGAATAGTATGAAGAGAATGGAGGTGTAGCAGAAGAAGAACCAACTCTTGGAGTTTCTTGAGTAGGTGCATCATCATCATCACTTTCTTCATCTTCATTTCTTATTCGAACAACAGCCATGTGCATTTGTTTAATTGTAATGCTATCAAAGTATTCTAATTGAGAATCCAAAGGATGTTGCGAGAAGTCAATAGGGGTGAGCTTGAAAATATGGGAAAGAAGGGTGCCAGACGGTAGGGAGCCACCATGAATTTCATGCATATGGATAATGATCATTTGAGGCCAATTTAATTTGATTTTGTGGGGAAGGCAATAGATAATATAGGCTGTATGGTGGGGGCAATGGTTAAAGCCTCCAACCTTACCAAAGAAGCTCCAATCGAAAATTCATGCCAAGAAACGCGTAACAAAATTTAGGTTTTTCATGAGAGTTCCTTTTTCGGTTGGTCAAAGGCATCAGGGATGATTAAGGCTTTACGGACATCATCAAAAAGAACTTCCTTAGCCACTTGTTCCCACTGTTTGCCCCTTAATTCAGTTTTGCAAATATTGGCAACTGATTTGTCATTGACTCTTATGGTAGTGCTAAGCATAGTGGATTCAAGAATGATCTCATTTCCTTCTCCAACATCTTTAAGGTTGGCATAAAAAAGATGCACAAGAGATGTGTAGATCCCCCTGATTGCATTTCTCGTGTTGAGCCAACAACAAAAATAGGCCTTGATGTCTTGAAAATCAAAGAGATCACTAAGGTTTATTCCGTTAACATCTTTTAACTCATTAAACAAAAGAGGTCTACTAGCAACACATTTAGCATTTCCATAAAGAGAACAATATCATTGCTCGGTTATGGGAGAATGCAGGAAAGGTAAGACTATATTTGCTAAAGGTGATGAAGTTTGTGAAGAAGAACCAATAATAGTCTAGGCTCTTTTTGGTTTTGGGGCCATGGCTAAAAAAATTTTCAAACCCAAAAATGTGTGGAAAAACAGGGGAAAAAGTTGGAAATCAATTGGGATTCGAAGGAAAAAGTTGATCAAATCATATTTGGTCAAAGATCAAAGAGTTGTAGCATCAATGGAGCTAAAAAGAACACATGAACAACATGAAAAACATATCAAATCATCACAATGACATGACATTGAAAGCTCTAACATGAAACTCAAATAAATGAACCCAACTACTTGGTGTTAGAAAAATAGATACCTCAAGGCAGGAAGCTTCAAGACAAGGAAAGGGAAGATCCTTCACAAGACGGCCATCCAAGAGGGGCTCTTCTTATTGGGCATGGAGGTGCTATTGAGTGGTTAGTTGCTAAGGTTCTAAAAGGGGCTAAAATGGAATAGAAAGGAGTGGTTGCTTTTAAGGCAAAAGGAAAAGGTGAAGAGATGTAACTGCCTCCTTTTAGGTTTAAAGAGAGAATTATGATCATAGGGAATCATACCCAAGAGAGACAAAACTCAAAAATGCCCAAACAATAAAGCACCTGCTTGCCTTTGAAAAACTCTAAAATTAATGATTAATCAATTTGATTAATCGATTAATTTTGACTGTTACTACCTTATTAAATTGATTTTCAAAGTATTGATCAAAGATGTTTAAATCAAGGATTTCTTGGAAAAGTATGACATAAAAATGACTAAGAAGAATTACTAAAAAGGTTCATTAGTAATTACAAGAGGGAAAATACCAATTATGCCCATTAAAAATGATTAGTTCTTGATAAAGCAACATACAATCTAAAATTAATTGATTAACTTAATCGATTAATTTAGAAACAGAATAATATAAACAAAATCAAGCAAGGTTATTTAAAGTACAAATCCTACGGTTTCTGTTAGTGTGAGTGAACTTATCTCTTGCTAATGGTTTTGTTAGGAGATCTGCTAATTTGGTCTTGAGTGTTAATAAATTCTAAAGTGATTTCTCCTTTCAAAACATTATCTTTAAGAAAATGATGTCATACATTAATGTGTTTTGTCGTAGAATGATGCATGAGATTTTTAGATAAGTTTATTTCACTAGTGTTGTCACATGAAATTCTTACTTAAAGGTTAATCCTAAGTCTTGTAAGGTCTATTTCATTCACAACACTTGTGAACATGATAAGGCAACCAAGATATATTCTGCCTTGATAGTGGAAAGGGTAACACAATTTTGTTTCTCGGAAAATCAAGAGATAGGTGCATTTCCCATAAATTGGCATGTTCCACTTGTACTTTTCTGATCAGTTTTTTTTCTTGCATAGTCGGCATCACTGAATGCGGACACTAATTAAAAATATCCCGTATGCCCATTAACAATGAGGAATGCTTGATAGAACAATAAATAATCTAGAATTAATTAATTAACTTAATCGATTAATTTTAGAAATAGCACAATTTAATTAAAATCAAGCAATGTCATTCAAAGTACAAATCCCAAGGTTCATTCTAATGTGAGTGAACGTATCTTTTGCTAAAAGCTTAGTGAGGATATTTGCTAATTGGTCTTGAGTGTTAACAATTCTAAAGTGATTTTCTCCTTTCAAAACATTGTCTCTAAGAAAATGATGGCGTACATCAATGTGTCTTGTCCTAGAATGATGTATGAGATTTTTAAATAAGTTTATTGCACTAGTGTTGTCACATAAAATTCTAATTTTCTTAAAGGTTAATCCTAAGTCTTACAAGGTCTATTTCATCCACAACACTTGTGAACATGCCAAAGCAACCAAAATATATATATTCTGCCTTGGTAGTGTAAAGGGCAACAAAATTTTGTTTCTTGGAAAATCAACAAACAAGTGCATTCCCCATAAATTTGCATGTCCCGCTTGTACTTTTCTGATCAATTTTGCTTCTTGTATAGTCAGTATCACTAAATGTAGATAGTTCAAGTGTGAGAGTATGTGTATAAAACAAACCATAATTATTAGTGGAATTCAAATACCTAAAGATTCTTTTAATTGCATTTAAGTGTGAATCTTTAGGTGAAGTTTGAATACGTGCACATAAATATGTAGTAAACATTATATCTAGCCTACTTGTTGTTAAATAAAGTAAAAAATCAATCATATATCGATATTTAGTTTAATAAACTTCTTTACCTTTTTCATCCACGCTAAGGCTAATATATGTACTCATTGGAGTTCTTTTCCTTTGGAGCTCTCCATTCCAAATTTCCTTAGCATATCCAAGGTATACTTGGATTGGTTAATGAAGATTCCATCCTTCATTTGATGGATTTGGAGACCTAGAAAGCACTTGAGTTCTCCCATGAGAGTCATTTAAAATTCTGCCTACATAACCTTAGCATATTCTTGACATAGAGTATTGTTAGTTGCACCAAAAATAATGTCATCTACATAGATTTGTATAACTAATAAATCAAAATTTTCTTTCTTAATAAACAACAGAAGCAACTTTTCCCATTGAAAAATCAAATTTTATCAAATAATCTTGCAATCTTTTGTACCAAGCCCTAAGTGCTTGTTTAAGTTCATATAAGACCTTTTAAAGCTTATACACATGATTTGGTAATTCAAGATTTACGAACCCAGGGGTTGCTTAACATTGACTTCTTTTATAAATCCATTTAGGAATGTAGATTTTACATTCATTTGATGCTAAAAGCATCTATATGGACTCAAGCCTAGAACTAGGGCATAAGTCTCATCATAATCAATTCTTTATTGTTGATTATAACCTTGTGCAACCAATTGAGCTTTATTTCTTGTTACTTCCCTACTTTCATTTATTTTATTTCTAAAAAACCATTTAGTCCTAAGTGGTGAATGATTTTAAAGTTTAGGAACTAAGTCCCATACCTGATTTCCTTCAAACTAAATTAATTCTTCTTGCATTTCCATTGCCCATGATTCATTTGTGAGAGGTTATTCAACATTTTTGGGTTCTACTTGATAAATAAAAACATTGAGAGCAAAGTTATTATTCAATTGAGAACATGTTTTAACTTTGTCATTTACCTCTCAAATTACCATCTCCTTTAGTTGATCTTTGTTAACTGACCACTCTTTAGGAAGATAATGAACATTATTTTCTTTGATGTTAGAAACATCTAGGAAAGGTTGCTCATCATCTTTGTCATCTTCAATAACATTTTCTTGGTTTAAGGTTGGGGAAAGTTCATTAAATGAAGCATGAAGGGTTTCTTCTACAGCAAGAGAGTTCATATTGAACACTCTATGTGCTTTGCTTTGGGTAGAGTACCCAATGAAGATGCACTTTTCACCCTTAGCATTAAATTTATCTAAGTTTTCTTTAATATTCAAGATGAAACATTTGCTACCAAATACTTTAAAATAGCTAATTTTAGGTTTTCTTTCATAATATAATTCATATGAGGTCTTATTAAGTATAGGCTTAATAAGGACTCTATTCAAGACATAACAACCCACATTTATCATTTCTACCCAAAATACTTTGGTAAATTAGATTCAATAAGCATAGTACGGGTGCATTCTTGTAAAGTACGATTTTTTCATTCAACAACTTTGTTTTGTTGAGGTGCTCATGGAAAAGAAAACTCATGTTTAATTTCATGATCTTTTTCAAAATGAAGAAAAAAGTTGATTCACAAATTCGACATCATAATCAAAGCGAATGCAAGTAATCAAATATCCTTTCTCATTTTGAACCAATTTAGTGAAATTTTTGAAAAACTCAAAAACTTGATCATTTTGTTTTAGAAATAAACCCAAGTAAATCTAGAAAAATAATCAATAATTGCAAGACAAAAACTACAACCATTTAAACTTTCAGATCTAGTTGGGCCAAAAAGATCTATGTGTAATAGTTGAAGTGGTATAGAAGTGGAAATGATGTTTTCATTTTTGAAAAAACTTTTATGTATCTTTCCTAGTGTGCAAGCATCACAAATCAAGTGTGTGTCAAACTTCTTTTAAGGTAAACCTTTGACAAGATCATGTTTAATTAACTTATTTAAGTGTCTTATGTGCACACGACTTAATCTCCTATGCCAAAGTGAATTTTCACTATCAAAGTAACTAAATAATCATAAGTATTATATCTATCTAAAATAACAATGTAAATATTTGTGTCTTTTATTTTCTAACAAAATTTCCCTGGCAATTTCATTAATAATACAGAAAAATTTAGAAGCAAATAAGACATTAAATCCCTTGTCACATATTTGGCTAATGCTCAAGAGATCGTGATTGAGACCCTTAACTAAAATAATATGACTAAAGAAACAATTACCTCGACCAATGGTCCTCGTACCAACAATTCTTCTGGTATGATTGTTCCCAAATGTCATGGTTCCACCTTCCTTGTATTCGAGATCGGTGAATAGATTCTCGCCTCCCATTATATGCTTTGAACATCCACTGTCCATCACCCATCAACCTATTGTTGAAGCTCCTACAAAATGATGCTGCTTTTGAGTTGAAGCTTTCTTTATAGCTTTAATCTCATTCAAAGTGATATGAAAGGTCCATTGGGAGTAATCAACATCTACTTTCACTACAAAATAATTTTGTAATAATGTTTTTGGTACTTGATCGTTGCGAAATCAAAGTCATAAAAATACATTCGTTTTTGTCAAAATCGCGAAGATACTCTTAAATTTATAATACTGAACTTAGAAAATTGTGCAATTTAAAAATGGAGTCGGGTTGTCTTTAGGAGGCAACCTGTGTCTTTCGCTTCCTAAGAGGGATATTTTTTTGGTATTTTATTTTTTTGATTTTGTTTGTATTTTTTTATAAGGAACAGGATAAAAGCAAGCTAAACTAAACTAACAACGAAGAAAGCAAATGCAAGGAAACTAAGGTACTAGCCATAGAAATAAATGCGAGAGACATAAAGACTTGTAAAGAAAGGCATCACTAATGATTGAAAAGAGTTCTAATACATCAAAGCAAAGCTACAAGCATGAATATTACAACCAGAATAACTATAACAAGAAAAAGTGAAGGTAAAGGCATAGCCTAGAGAGTCAAAGATGAAGCGGATGCAAAGGCGCACCTAGCGGAGAGAGTGGTTGGTGTAGAGTTCCTTGAGATGTGGGAAGGCCCACGTCCAAGGAAGAAGGTGGAAGATGATGGTGGAAGGTGAATATGGTGGTGGAACACTAAGGGATCTAATGGTATACCTAAGAACTAATGGAACTAAATTGCAAGCTAAGGAGAGGAAAAGCCCTAAGAGACTAGATGGTCTCCAAGGGGGAATGTTCAAGGGTTTAAATAGAGGAGGGGGGCATCCAAGGTGGCTTGGGAGGCAAGGTTTGGGTTTAGGCTTTTGGAAATTAGGTTTAGGTTTAGGACTTATCTAAATAGGAAAGTAGGATCTAATTACCTTCAAATTTTTGCCACTTTATGATTCGAACTTCAAGTTGCACATAAAAGGAAAGTTGTAGCCCTTGAATTTAGCGTTCCAATGCAACTTGAGTCACTTAATGCAGAGTTAAATTGAGAAAGTTATGATCAAAATGGTAAAGGTGTGTCAGGCTATCCCGAATTTCAGGATTGGGATCTTTATTTGAGAAATTTAAGGGATTTATTTGGAGACCTAATTGGATAAAATCAAGGCCATTTATTACTAATTTATTTCAAGAATATTTAGGCACTTTTGTGTAGAAGAATTAAGTGACACATGTGGATAATGTGTAGGGCTCCATAGGATTGGATTAGGATTAGGACCAAGGTGGTGTCACTAGGTGAGTGTGCAAGGCTTTAGGACTAGGTTTTGGAGTGATCCTAGGGTTAAGAAAAAGGTTTAGTGAGCTAAGTGGAGCTGGTTTAGGGTTAGGATTAGGTTTTTGGTGAGGACTAAAATAGGTAGGCAAGGCTAGGGTTAGGAATTTGGGTTCAAGTGGCCAAAAATGAATTCTCTTCCTCTTGCTTGCACATTTAGAGCTCAATTTTCCTACTTCCTTTCCTCTTGAGCTTGAGTATCAGATTCTTGCATACAATAAAGCACAAAATTATGGCTCAAAATTATGATTTTACCCCTAGCATGCAAATATACAATTTTTTTATAATATGACCTAAATCTAATGGAACTAATACCCAAAACCAACAAAACTAAGTAGGTTATTATATAAATTAGCTGACTTATCAGTACTCATTTTTTATTAGGTCCACAGGGGTTAGTCTTCTTCCAAACCACTTGGGTTGTGGAAGATGATCCTTTTTCAACCTTATGACCAAGAGAAAAGTCATTCTTAATTAACTTAGTTGGTTGAGAAAAATTTGAAAAATCAATTCCAAATTTGCTATTTGATGTTCGTTGCTATCAAGTAATTTTTCTAAGTTGTCACTTCCCTTAGTGAATTTTCCACGATCATTAAGCAATTTTTCAGAATTCTCTTTTAGATTTACTAGATCTTTTTCTAACGCACTAATCTGAGTTGCAAGGGAAGTAACTTCATATTTCATAAAAGTATTTTCTTTTGCAAGATCACCACATTTACCAACATGCAACTCGTTTATAATTTTCAAACCTTTATTTTCATATTTCAATTTCTTATATGAATCATAAAGGTCATTGAAAGCATCTAACAATTCATCAAAAGTATCTCATCTTCCAAAGCCATTAGTCCTGGACAAGCAACCTCTTCTTGTGCAGACTTGCTAGAATCATCATCTTTCTCTCTTTCACTTGAGTTGGAATCATCCCAAGTTGTGTGGAGCACTTTTTTCTTGTATTTTTTCAAAAATTTCTTTAGCATTTTCTCCTTCTTCTTCTTGAAATTTTCCTTTTTGAGAAGAGGACAATCCTTCTGTATATGTCCGATTCTCTTGCAATTGTAGCACATGATTGGCTCATCTTTATGCTCCTTCTCCTTCTCTAATTTCTTTTTATCTCTCAAGAACTTTCAAAATTTTCTTGAGATAAATGCTATGTCATCATCGTCATCCAAAGAATCCTTTGAGTCACTATCAACTTGAAAGGCAAGTTGTTTCTTCTTTAGCTCTTTAATAACTTTCTTCTTGTGACTTGTTCTCATAGGCCATCAAGTTTCCAATGAGATTCTCCATGTCCAAATTCTCTACCACATTTCCTTCCTCTATTGTTGTAACTTTAGGCTTAAAAGAAGTGGTTAGAGATCTCAAAATTTTACCTTCAAGTTCATCGTTTATAAAATTCTTTCCAAGTGCTTTGAGGTCGTTAACTATGTTGATGAAGCGCGTTTACATCTCCTTTATTGTCTTGTTCTCCTGCATTTCAAATGTTTCAAATATTGAGTCAATAAAATAATTTTAGAACTCTTTACCTTGGTAGTGCCCTCATGTGTAATTTGGAGTGTTCTTTGAATTTCATTCTTTGTTGTGCATTGAGAAATTCTATTAAACTCTTTAGGACTTAGAGCACAATAGAGTGCATTCATTGCTTTTGAATTGAGAATAAGTTGCCTCTTCTGATCATCGGTGTATGCTCCTCCTTCCAACTTGGTGGGCGTATTGAAGGTGTTCTCCATGATGTCCCATATTACGAAGTCATTGGATTGGAGAACATTCTCCATCCTTTGTTTCCAATATGCGTAGTTAAAACCATCAAAAAATGAAGGTTTTGTTGTTGATTGCCCATTGTTGCTCCCAAATGTTGCGGTTGCTCTAAGTATCATAGATTCACCTGAAAGTCACTTCAATGAAATGGTGAAAAACCTACTCTGATACCAATTGAAAATGGTACAAGAGAGGTGTGATTTGCGTTTAAAAGAAATAATATATAATTAAAATCAAACCATGAGAATCAAACCACCATTGACATAATTATTTACAGAGGAAACCCAAATCAGGAAAAATCTTTGCCTAGTTATCCCTAACTAGGATTTTACCCTTGCTTCTTAGCAAGAATCAGTAATCACACAACTAGAAATATAGGTGGTGCACCTCAATTGCATCCTTACCTTCTTAAGCACCGTTAAAAAGCTATTTTGTTCCTCTCTACAAGAGAAATGGGGAAGCTAATGGTAACACCATCATCCATTATAAATATTTTGAATTAATGGAAATCTAAAGATAAATGCTCCTGAACGGTCGCCTGAGGACTATAATTCCACGCAAATCCATTTTGAAAAGAGAACATTAAAATATGGCTAATTCAGTAGTTTTAACATCACATCATAATTGCAGAGTAACCACAGGATCTCTTAAGGGTTAATTAAAGGTCTATTGAGCATTAAAGTTCAAAGAGTGGTTACAAACAGATAAAAATGAGGTTTCACGTGTTTCGAGAACTACATCAGAACATAAAACCCTAATTTCAGATCTGCTTAAATTGAAGAGGTTCTGGTCAAGATAAAATTCATGTAAACCTCCGAAAATTATTTTAAAAATATTACAAGAGATTTGGTACCTTTGGTTTGACCATCTAAACCCATTTTGATTTAAAATAGAGTTTCAAACAGGATTTTACCCTAATCTGGGTGTTACAACCTGGTTCCCGAATCCCTACAGGACATGAGAATCGGACCGACTCAACTGGTCCCAAGACCCAGTCGTCTAACGAGAAAGTAACCAAAAAGCAGTAAAATAAACCACATTCACCATGCAAATAACTAACAGTAACAAAAGTACAACAGTAAAGGAGTAACTACTACAGTACACATCACCACAACAGTAAAAAATTTAAACAGGTACAGGAATATGAAGTTTACAATAAAAGAGTACGAAAGTGTAACAAAATACTCACTACTACAGAAAACGTGGTGCAACAAAAGTACAAGTACTGGGCTCTACGGGGCCCAGCACCCTTTGCAGCCGTAGGCTCTGGTTGCTCAACACCTGGACTTGACAAAGGTGGTAAGTACGACACGTCAGCGAAACGCTGAGTAGAGTGGCAACCAGCTAACTAAAACAGTAAAGGTGGACAGGTAGCTGTTATTCCAAATCCTTTATTTAACTAATTATTCTTTCTTTCTTCACTTGGTTTATTTAGCAGGTCTTTTTCTTGATCTCGAATGTTCCTCGTGGGAACGATCTTGATTGCAGTCTTTTCCGAAGAGTAGAAGTAGCACGTGGTGCTCTCCTGGTCGGGAGAGTCCCCCGTGGTGGTCCTACACTCAGTCAACCACCCTAAGGTCATTGACAGACGTAACGGTGACTACGGCACGCGCGATAAACGCACGGGTAGCTACCCCGCACTGGGATGCGGTCAGTCATTTCCGTTAACGGGTGCGCCCAAAGCACAGCACGGAACCAGTATAGGGCATAGCCCTCTCAGTAACAGGGGTCTAGCCCCTAAGAACCAAACAGGGGTCTCGCCCCTCCACAGTCCGCGCACTCTCGCCTGACTACCTTGGTTTGCCCAGTGGGCCTAACAAGTCAGTGTAGGATGGCTAGCTGAACCCCGGGCCCCATGGGTTGGCTAGCTCTCTCCCTACACTAGTACCTCTCCCCGGTACTGTGTATGCAAGGGCCACAGAGTCGGTACAAAGTGGCCAATCCTAACCCCAGGTCCCAACCCTAGGGCGGCTAGCTCCGCTCTGCACTAAACAGGGGACAGTCGCTCTCCTTGGTACTCTGTACTCAAGGGCCAGCTTACTTCCCCACTCACCTTTCTAGTTCCATTCTATTTATTTCCAGGAGCTCTACTCCTAATTCCTCGTAGGGTTCATGCTCATGTTTCTCAGGTCAAGCCATACTATGTTTCATCATTTCAGGTTATTCGCATATAACACATGTTTCCAACACTCAATCCTTCCTTTCCAATTTATATACAAGCAGCTCGTATTTAATTTCAACAACAGGAATTTCATGTAGCAGTTACTAACAACAGTACTCTACATTTCACAGGCAGCTGTTATCCAATTACAGGCAATTATTATTATTCTATCTACTCTTTCAAGACTGCAATTCAGGCATTCAATAAAATCGTTCCAGTGTTTCTAGTCCTAGGATTCATGCCATACCCTAGGATCTATCATTCAATCTAGTGTTTCTGATCCTAGGATTTATGCCATACCCTAAGATCTATCATTTATTCCAGATATGCATTTATGTTTGTAATTAACTAAGGAAAGCCACTCTACCCGCAAAATCGAGAGTAATAAGGGCTTGATCGGCAGATCCACGTGCCTCCGCAATCCCCAGATCCGCAACAGAACGAGGTCCTAACGCAAGGATCAACCACAAGGAACCATTCAGAACAGGATAAAAGTATTTCAAACAGGTAGAGGAATTTATACAGAGAAGAACAAAATCTTAAACGCGGAAATCGGACCTCAAACGGACCCTAAACGGGTCAAAAACGACAATTCTGACTCAAATCAGACGTCTGAAAAATCTTCCAGACGTCTTAAAAGGAGTCCAGATCCATACCTCACTCTGTGCTGCTCCTCAAACGTCCAGAGATTCTGTTGAACCGTCTGGACCTAGTTCCAGACGTCCGACTATCCCTCTGGACGTCTGGAGACGCTCTTCGCCATTTGGTGACTCGCCCAGACGTCTGAACTGCGTAGGAGGGAGTGTCCCGCGCCTTCCCGAAGCGAAACCTGCACGCGCATGCAAAATCCCTTAAACATGGCACGCAATAGAGCTTCGGCAGAATGACCCGCTTGGCTTTATCTGCAAAGAGAAGCATAGGACGTAGTATGTACCTCTCAGTCGTTTGGAGCTTCCTCCAGAGATCATCTGCGTCATCTGGATGTAGGTCCAGACATCTGATTTTGGGAAAATCCCCGAATCAGAAGCTCCTTCGTCTTCTTCCTGCTGCGTGCGACCAAGCCGCGCAGTCGCTCGTTCGTTGCTCTAGCTGTAGCAGTGTCGGGGGAACCTCCCCGGCACAACACTTTGCCTCGCACACACCCGACTGGCTGCGAGCCTCTCCGGTGAGCTCCCTCATGGCTAGTGCGCTCTCCTCTCTTCCCTCCTCTCGCTGCCCCTCTCCTCTACACCACTACACTTGGCAGTAGCTGCTGCTCGCTCTCACTCTCGCTCTCGCGCTGGAGGAAGGAGAAGACGGATGGTGTGGGGTGGCGTGAGGGAGAGGAGGGGATATATGTAGGCACGAGGGGGAAAAGGTTCTGCAGTTGGCGAGGGAAGAAGAAAGAGAAGGAGTCGGCTGGGGCTCAGTCTGCGCACGGCACCCGCGTAGACTCGCGGTCATACGCACATAAAAATTGATTTCCAGACGTCTGACCAGACGTCTGGCCCAAGTCCCAGATGTCTTAAATGCGCTTGATGGCACGGGTCTTAACAACATAACAAACTCAAAGGAAGTTTCGTCCCTGAGACTTGCGCTAACTAGGGTGCGGAAAAATAACAACATACGCATAACAAACTCAAAGAGGACTGAAACCGGTCCGAAAAGACGTACCCTCAAGGAGCTCCGGGTACCGCTCTCGCATCGTCGCCTCAGGCTCCCAGGTAGCCTCCTCGTACCGCTGGCTCCTCCATAAGACCTTCATCAGGGGTGCCTGCTTCCGTCTCAGACTCCAGACGGCTCTATCGAGTGTCTGCACTGGCCGCTCTAGGTAGGTCAGGTCGTCACCCAACTCGACGCTCTCGTGGCTTAGAACGTGATTGGGATTGGCGACGTACTTCCTGAGGTTGGACACGTGGAACACGTCGTGCACACCAGAAAGCTGGGGTGGAAGGGCAAGCCTGTAAGCAATGGGTCCAACCCGCTCCAGGACCTCAAAGGGTCCCACAAACCTCGGCGCGAGCTTCCCACTCACCCTAAACCCCTGCAAGTCCTTCATGGGCGAAACGCGATGGAAGACGTGATCCCCAACCTCAAACTGCACCTCTCTGCATTTTCGATCTGCATAGCTCTTCTGTCTGCTCCTGACAGTGTGGAGTCGCCTGTGAATCTGCTCGATCACCTCCTGACTCTGCCGGATCAGCCTGGGGCCAACCTCCCACTTGGTCCCCACCTCAACCCAACCCAAGGGTGCTGTACACCTCCGTCCGTACATAGCCTCGTAGGGTGGCATGCCGATGCTCGAGTGATAGCTGTTATTATATGCAAGCTCCGCCAGGGGCAAGTGATCCTCCCAAGAGCCCCACCAGTCCAGTACACAAGCACGCAAAAGGTCCTCAAGTGTCTGTACCGTGCACTCAGACTATCCGTCTGTCTGGGGTGGTATGCTGTACTGAACCTCAACCGTGTCCCTAGAGCTTACTGAAACTCAGCCCAAAACTGAGACATAAAACGGGTATCTCGATCGGATACGATCTCCCGCGGAACTCCGTGTAGACATACCACATCGCGGATATACCTCTCTACCAATTGTGGTGGTCCCAAGGTGACTCGGATTGGCAAGAAACGTGCCATCTTCGTCATTCTGTCCACGATCACCCAGACTGTGTCGTGTCCTCGCTGGGTAACGGGCAAGCCCACCACCAAGTCCATGGTGATGCTCTCCCGCTTCCACTCTGGCACTGGAAGTAGTTGCAACGGCCCTGCAGGCCTCTGATGCTCGGCCTTCACTTGCTGGCACACTAAACACTGCTGTATGAATTCACCTACATCCCTCTTCATTCCCCTCAACCAAAAGTTGCATCTCAAATCGTGGTACATCTTTGTGTTTTTGGGATGTATGGTGAACCTGGAATCGTGTGCCTCAATCAGGAGCTCTCTCAGTAACTCCTCGTCCCTGGGAACGCACAAACGTCCCCTCATGCGCAGTACCTGGTCTGTAAAAGAGAAGTCCCCAGGGTCTCTTGACAGCACTTTGTCACGCAACGACTGCAAGTACGGGTCAGCCATTTGTCCTGTGATGTTGCGGTCTACCAGCTCTGGCCTCGTCTGTCGTGTCACGGTTACTGCCCTACAGTGCCCCAGTAACTCTAGGGGTCACCAACTGCCCATCTCCTCCAAGAGGCTCCAACTCTGTGCCTGTAAACTGGACAAGTGTGCGGGCACCTTCTGGCTCAAGGCGTCAACCACCACATTGGCCTTTCCCGGGTGGTAGGAAATGCTGCAGTCACAGTCCTTCAGGAGCTCCAACCAACGTCTCTGTCTCATGTTGAGCTCCTTCTGATCAAACAAGTATCTGAGGCTCTTATGATCTGTGAAAATCTCAAAGGTCTCACTGTACAAGTAGTGCCTCTAAGTCTTCAGCGCGAAGACGATAGCTGCCAGCTCCAAGTCGTGGGTAGGGAGCTATGCTCATGGGGCTTCAGTTGCCGCAAGGCGTAAGCGACAACATGACCCCTCTGCATGAGCACTCCCCCTAACCCCTGCAAAGAGGCGTCCGTGTACACAACGAACCTGTCACTGCTGTCTGGGATGGTGAGCACGGGAGCCGAAGTCAGCCTCTCCTTCAGCTCCTGAAAACACACCTCACAAGCGTCTATCCATGAAAAGGGCACGTCCTTCTGGGTCAGCTGTGTCATAGGACGTGCAATCTGCAAGAAGCCCCTGATAAACCGCCTGTAGTAGCCTGCCAGTCCCAAGAAACTGTGGATCTCTGTAACAGTACACGGTCTCTCCCACCTGAGCATTGCCTCAACCTTGGTTGGGTCCACAGCCAAGCCATCCTCGGAGATCACTTGGCCCAAGAAGGTCACCTCCCTCAACCAGAACTCGCACTTGCTGTATTTGGCATACAGCCTACGTCGTCTCAGTGTGTCCAAAACCATCCGCAAGTGCTGTCCGTGCTGCGCCTGATCTCGAGAGTAGATGAGCACATCATCAATAAATACCACCACGAACTGGTCCAAGTACGGTCTGAACACCCGGTTCATCAAATCCATGAAGGCAGGGGGGAGTTGGTCAGCCCAAACGACATGACCAAAAGCTCGTAGTGTCCGTACCAAGTGCGGAAAGCTGTCTTGGAGACGTCTATCTCCTTGATCCTCAACTGGTGGTATCCAGACCTCAGGTCTATCTTGGAGAATACCGTGGCACCTCGCAACTGGTCAAACAAGTCGTCAATCCTCGGCAGGGGATACCTGTTCTTGATGGTAACCCTATTTAGCTGTCTGTAGTCCACACAAAGGCGTAGGGTACCATCCTTCTTCTTCACGAACAATACCGGGGCTCCCCACGGTGATGCACTGGGCCTCACAAAGCCCTTCTCCAGAAGGTCCTGCAACTGGGACTTGTGCTCTCGCAGCTCAAGTGGTGCCATCCTGTACGGTGCTGTAGAAATGGGGCTGGTCCCCAGTACCAGTGAGATCTCAAACTTGATCTCACGCTCGGGCGGTTGATAACACTACACAAGGGGGTGATAATTGTGTTGAATATGGCCCATCTTTAGAATAAAAGGCACAACATAAGTAGAATAGGAGCATTGCATGCATCATGTACCAAGATTGCTTATAAATTGTATTAATGGCCATTTGTGTAAGCATTTATCAAAGTAAGCCTCAGATGAGCAATCGGACCACATGGATGGATTCAGAACGACAAACGGAGTCCAACGGACTCAAGATCGGCCAAATCCGACATCCGAAGCTCCTACAATGGGCCCAAGAAGTTCTGACCGTTTATCTGGAGATCAATGGCCCAGATTGCGCCACGTCGGCCCACCCCACCGTGCGCCGCACCTTCATCAAGACAAGATTAGATCTCGGCCGTCGATCTTCGATCGAACGGTCGAGATCTGCGCGCCCACCCGCGGTCGCCGCGACAAAGCGTAAGCGTGGCGCAACGGTTAGCACGCACGCCCGCACCAACGCGACGCGTGTTCGAGTCGCGCGGGGAGGAAATTGAAGACGGGCGACGGGAGCGAAGAAATTGGGCCGCCTGATCAGCAGCAGGCGGCCAGGATCTTGCCACTCGGCGCGATCGCAGCTCACGAGCGTCCACGCGCGCGCGCACGTCGGCCGGAGACGCGCGCACACACGCGCGCCCGAGGTGCGATCCCAACACAGGCGAGGAAGGCTCTCAACCGTCCGATCTTCGATTGGACGACTCTCGTTCAGCGGCCGCGGATCGCGCGAGGAGAAGGAACGTGGCGGGCGGCTGACCAGCGGCGAGAGGGCTACACCGACAGTTTTGGAAGTGGTTTTGGTGATGCACTGGATGTCGCTAAAGGCCCTTCTTCTTTTAGGAAGCCCTTAAGTCTATTTAAACCCCCTCCAACCACCATTCAAGGCATTCACTCCCCCTTGCAACTAGTCTACCCCTCTCTTAGCTAGCCTTAGGCACTCTTGTAATCGCCAGAGACGACGAGCCGTCGACGGAGCCCCCTCCACCGCCATGGCTGCCTCGTCGCTCTCCACACACACTCTAGTTTTCACGCCTCCCTGAGACCGACACTCGGACTCACCTCCGTTTAATTATTTTAAAATCGATGTTGCAAGTGTGACTATAACGACACTCCTTAACACACACGCACAAAATCACGTCAGTTTTTGGCGCCGTTGCCGGGGAGGCAACGGATTTGTTTTATCACCTGCATTCCACATTCATTCTCACATCGTCTAATGCCTTATTTTCCTTTTTACTTGACGGTTGTAGGAATTCGGCGCATGACGGCGAAGCGACGCATCCCACGACAGTAGCAAGGGAGTAGGCGCCTCGAGGACCGATAGTGAGTAACCTGTCTCATTGTTTGCTTGCGTGAAAAAGCTAAAAAAAATTGTAAAAACTGAAAAAAATTGGCATGGTATATGATTGCTTGACCCACACCCTTAACACATCACCCCACAAAAAAATGTACACTCTAACATTCTAAATAAATTCTTGGAGTGTTATTTTCTTTTTCTTGAGTGGTGTTTGCGAAGCCACCGTGAGTTGACCTGGGCCACACCACTCAACCCTAAAACTGACTCTTCTAATAGAAGCTGCATGATTATTAAGATGAGTACACTAGGGTTTTAGAGCCTCTACAAAAGAAAAGGAAATCTACTTTCACCAAGTTGTGTGCAGAACTTGACGTGCCCACTGAAACTTGTTTGAAAACATTAAGACACGTCAACCCTAAAAAGTACTAAAGTAAGAATGAAACACTAAAAGACACCACATCTTAACAAATCCTTGCTTGAAAACCATGTTTTGCTAGAAGCACACACTTTGAAAGTGGAAAATTAAGAGGCACCACCCCAATCAACGCCTCATCACATCACCCTAAGCACAAGCACTATCCTAACCCTTTAAAACTGAGTAGACGTGCTCTAGGCAGGACTGAGTTAAGTCTCAAAAGGCAAGGTTTTGTTCGCTAGGCACTTGGCTTTCATTCCCTTGGTAAAATCTGGTGACTAGGTTGAGGGGCAGTGTCAAACGATCGCGGTTGTAGGGTCTGTGGATCCGAAGGCGCAAGCCAAAGCAAGAACCTTCCCTGCAATCCCCTCGTAATCAACCTGGCCAGATTAGCCTTGGGAAGGGGAGTCCAGTGCTTACGGACTTAATCACCCTTTGTGAGATTTCTAGGTCTCCTGAGGAATACACCATAAGGACTAGGCTTGGGTGCTTGATTGAAACACATTTCTCGCATCTGTCGCCCTCCGCATCCCCTCCTGTTCTTCTTTAGTGTATGCACGGGAGGGGCTCACTGCATCCCGAGTTGTGTGTTTTGGGGCAGGAATCTAGGCGACGTAATTCTGTTGAAAACATGGCTGAACCTAGGGTAGATGAGGCTGAAGATCAACCCCCACCAGACGCTATGGCCATCATCCAAGCTCAAATCAATGCTAACCATCGGCTTCAGCAACAACAAATCTACACCATCATGCAAGCCATACAACAGTTACAGAACCCACAAGAACAACCACCACCACCCTTCCACGACATACCAGGGCAACCACCACTTGATTTACCGCCATTTCAGGACCAGCCAAGACCCCTCCGTGATTTCTATAACCCTTCTGCTATTAGAGTCGAGCCACACCTTAGGATCCCCGAGGGGGAGATGATTTTGAGCTAAAATCGAATGTCTTAAGTTTGATTCAGATTCACTTTAATGGAAGCTCAAATGAGGACCCCTTTCAGCACCTAGAGGATCTTGACCGCATAGCACGAACGGTGAAACCTAGGAACATTAGCCTTGACATTGTTCTAATCAAGATGTTCCCTTTCTCATTAAGAGACAAGGCTTCTCATTGGCTTAGAACCCTAGGTAGACCCATCACCACCTGGGAAGAACTGAGGCATGCATTTTTAAAGAAATTCTTCCCCATAGGAAAGACCAATGCCCTCAGAAGAGCTATCACTACCTTCGCACTCCAGGGTGGGGAACAATTTCATGAGGCGTGAGAAAGATTTAATGAACTTTTGAGGAAATGCCCACACCACGAAGTTCCAAGGTGGCAATTGGCCCAGATCTTCTACCACGGTCTGGACAGCAACCTACGGAACTTCGTTGATGCCTCATGCGGGGGAAACTTCCTAAACAAAGATGAGGAGAGCGCGTTTGAGCTCTTTGAGTCTATGAGCGAGAATTCGCTCAACAATGCCTCCATGAACCAGTTTAACAGGTCCAGTCAACCCCGTGGCAGGATTTATGAGGTGCAAGCAAATTCTGGAATGGTTGACATGGACATCATTGCCAAAAAGTTGGATCTAGTGGAATTGGTGGACAAAAAGATTGATGAGCTACTGAATCAGACCAGGAACCCCTTGCAGGCTTTCTCCCTAGCAAAGGGAGCACGTAATGTTGACCTGGTCCAGCCGTCACCCAACTGAACTTGGAACAACCCCTGACCACGTTCCAGGGAGGGACCTTTGCTCCCTCGACCCTTGATTACTCCCTTCCCTCTTCACCAACATTGGCTATCCTAGAAGATGTGCAAGCCGTCGAAGGATATGCGAAACCTAACCCTTTCTCCAACACTTACAATACCGGCTGGCGTAACCACCCCAACTTTGGTTGGACAAACCAGAAACCACCGCAATTCCAAAACCCGCCTAGGCCAAACCGGCAGCCACACTTGCCCCCTATCAGCAAGGATCACCAGTTAGAACCCAATATAACCAGAATAGGGCAGCCCCTCCCCCACAAAATCAAATGGATACCCTAATAAAGATGATGGCTGACATGAACCAGAAACATCAGGAGGAAATGGCCTTGGTAAAGGGACAGTTAAGCCAACTCTTGGACTGTAAACAACAAGGATCCCTACCTTCCCAACCACAACCGAACCCGCGAAACATAATTAACAGAGGCCCCAATTCGTAAGGGTTCCAAAGCAACCCCGGGCAGGCTCACATGGTCCAGCCAGCCCCGCAAACACGTCCTGGGTTTGGCGCTTCTTCGTCCTCGTCTTCTCAAGGATCACCCCATGGCCCCAATGCCTCTGCGAATGCGGTGACCTTGAGAAGTGGCACCAAAAGCCAGGATCCCAAATGGCTGACTCTCCCCGAGTCTTTACTTGTTGAAATACCCGACTCAGAAGAGGCACCAACCAAGGACCCAGACATGGAACCAATCCACATTCAGACACCCTACCCTGAGGCCTTAGAAACAATCAAGAAAAAGAAGAATACTGTGGAAACTGAGGAGTTGTTGGAAATTTTTAAGCAAGTACGGATTAATATTCCGCTCCTAGAAGCCATCAAACACATCCCTACTTACGCCAAGTTTTTAAAGGATGCCTGTACACTCAAGCGTAAGCTGAGACCGCAAGCACCTAGGAAGGTTGTACTTTCTGAGCAAGTAAGTTCCGTGATATCAAGCAACCTTCCACTCAAGTGAACTAACCCAGGAGCGCCCCTGATTTCGTGCAATATCGGGGACATGACGTTTGATAGAGCGCTCTTGGACCTAGGTGCTTCTATCAATCTAATTCCAACAACCCTATACCACCAATTTGGTTTTGGGGAGCTGACACCAACCCCTGTCACCATCCAGCTGGCTGATAGATCTGTGAAAACCCTGAAGGGGGTTGTCGAGGACGTAATTGTACGGGTCAAGGACTTCTATTTCCCAGTTGACTTTTTGGTGCTCGACATGGAAGTCCCTGAAAAATTATAGAATGCACCCATAATTTTAGGCAGACCTTTCTTAGCTACGGCTAAAGCAAACATTGATTGAGACACGGGATGTATGGAAATCGCGTTCGGGGACAGGAAAATGCAATTGGATATCTTTCGGGCGACAAAGTCTTTTGATTGCGATTACATTGAGGAACATGATCCGGTAGAAACTTTAATCGAGGAATGCCTCACCCTCAGTTCTGTCTCAGATCACCAAACCCGTAGTTATGACCTGTCACCATCATTACCCGTGGACCTCTATAAGGCTGAGTATCATCACATGACACCATTTGAAGAGATCTATGTTGATCAACTACCGCCCTTTCCCTTCCCATCGACTGTGGTCCCACTCGCACCCGAACTTAAACCATTGCCCGAGAATCTCAAGTACGTCTTCTTGGGACCTGACCAGACCTTCCCAGTGATTATTAATTCTCATCTAACCAAGGATCAGGAACTCAAGTTGACTGCAACCCTTTCAGAACATCGGGCCGCCATTGGTTGGACCATTTCGGATTTAAGAGGAATTAGCCCCACCTATTGCACCCACAAGATTTACCTGGAAGACGGGGCCCGACCTTCCCACCAGATGTAGAGACGTTTAAACCCTAACATGCGGGAGGTTGTTAAAAAAGAAATCATCAAGTGGCTTGATGCCGACATCATCTACCCTATCTCCGATAGCCCCTGGGTGAGCCCCACTCAAGTGGTTCCAAAGAAAGCTGGGCTCACCGTTGTCACCAATGATCATGGTGAATCCATCCCCACCCGCACCACTACCGCATGGCGGGTGTGTATTGATTATAGGAAGCTTAATGAAGCCACTAAGAAGGACCACTTCCCCTTTCCATTCATTGACCAAATCCTTGAAAGATTGGCAGGGCAGAAGTATTTTTGCTTCCTGGATGGATATTCAGGATATAACCAAGTCGCAATTGCTCCAGAAGATCAGGAAAAGACTACATTCACTTGCCCGTATGGCACGTTTGCATTCCGTCCAATGCCGTTTGGGTTATGCAACGCACCTGCGACCTTCCAGCGTTGCATGCTAGCCATTTTTTCAGAAATGGTGGGTGAATACTTGGAGGTCTTTATGGATGATTTCTCTGTATTCGGGGATTCATTCGACCATTGTCTGAGCAACTTGGAGAAAATCTTGAAATGATGTATCGAGGTTAACTTGGTGTTAAGTTGGGAAAAGAGCCATTTTATGGTTCAAGAAGGAATTATCCTCGGTCACATCGTCTCGCATAGGGGTATCGAGGTAGATTTAGCTAAGGTTGATTTAATTTCCAAACTTCCTCCACCTAGTTCGGTCTGGCAGATTCTCTCCTTCCTAGGACATGTTGGCTTCTACCGAAGGTTCATCAAAGACTTTTCCAAGCTTTCAAAACCCTTGACTGACCTTCTAGCCAACGACGCCATATTCCACATGTCTCCTGATTGCATCCAGGCTTATCACACCCTCCGGGACTTAGTCTCCACCGCACCTGTACTTCAACCCCCAGACTGGTCCCAGGACTTTGAGATTATGTGTGATGCATCTGATTTTGCCATAGGCGCTGTCCTGGGACAAAGGCAAGACAAGAAGCCCGTGGTGATCTACTACGCGAGCAAAACGTTGGACGAGGCCCAACGTAATTATACCGTCACAGAGAAAGAGTTGCTCGCTGTAGTATTTGGACTTGAAAAATTCCGCTCATACTTACTGGGATCCCACGTGACTATTTACACTGACCATTCAGCCATCCGGCACCTGTTGGCCAAAAAGGACGCAAAGCCCAGGCTCATCAGATGGATCCTACTTTTGCAGGAATTTGACCTGGAAATCCAAGACAAGGCCGGATCGAAAAATGTGGTAGCTGACCACTTGTCGAGACTTCATCCAGACCACATTGGACCCTCCGTACCTCTATCTGATACCTTCCCTAATGAACACATCCTAGCCGTGCAAGACAAGAAAATGCCATGGTATGCTGACTACGTCAATTACTTGGTTATAGGACAAACCCCGCACAGCTGGTCTAGACAGCAACGGGACAGGTTCTTGGCTGAGGCTAAGCACTATTTCTGGGATGATCCCATGCTGTTTCGCCTCTGTGCTGATCAGATCATCAGAAGGTGTATCCCTGAAGATGGAGTTCAGAGTGTGCTTTCCTTTTGTCATGACCAAGCATGTGACGGCCACTTCTCTGGAAAGAAAACAGCTGCAAAAGTTTTGCAGTTTGGATTTTACTGGCTGTCCCTATTTAAGGATGCACACATCTTTGCTAAGACTTGCACACGTTGCCAGATGGTGGGGACCATGACCAAGAAAGATATGATGCCCCTTCAGCCAATTTTGATTGTCGAAATCTTCGACGTTTGGGGTATCGATTTTATGGGCCCCTTTCCACCATCCAACGGCTTTGAGTACATCCTGGTCTCAGTAGCCTATGTTTCCAAATGGATTGAAGCAGTCGCCACCCGACGATGCGATCACAAGACTATCATGGACTTTGTAAAGAAGAACATCTTTTCCCGGTTTGGAATACCCAAGGCCATGATCAGTGATGGTGGAAGCCATTTTATCCATTCCCAATTCCGTGCCCTACTTAGAAAATACGGGGTAAACCACCTCATTTCCACCCCGTATCATCCACAAACAAATGGCAGACTGAGGTCTCCAATAGACAAATCAAGAACATTTTACAAAAGACTGTGAGACCTGACAAGAAAGACTGGTCCACACGACTTGATGATGCCCTGTGGACATACAGGACCGCTTTCAAGACCCCGATAAGCATGTCGCCTTATCGCCTGGTCTTCGGCAAGGCCTGCCATCTTCCTGTCGAATTGGAACACCGGGCTTACTGGGCTGTCAAGCAGTGTAACATGGATCCCCAGTTAGCCGATGCGTAGAGGACGCTGCAATTATCTGAGCTTGAAGAAATCCGTCGGGATGCCTTTGACAATAGTCGACTGTATAAGGAGAAAATGAAAGCCGTCCACGACCGACTCATTCATAGAAAAACCTTTGAGCCTAACCAGCAAGTTTGGCTGTTTGATGCACGCCTAAAACTCTTCCCAGGGAAACTCAGGTCCAAATGGACAGGACCATTTCGGGTGGTTAAGCCCTATTCTAATGGGGCGGTTGAAATCGCTGATCTTAACACTGGGCACACTTTTACAGTTAATGGTCAAAGATTGAAGCATTTCCTGGCCCAGGTACCCCCGAAGGAAAGTGTCACCCTCCTTGAGGGCTGACACCGAGCACCGCCCAGCTGGAGGCGTTAAACTCAGCTCTTCCTGGGAGGCAACCCAGAGGATTCAGACTGATTTGGTAGTTTACGTCACTCAGGTACTATCTTTTTGAACCCTTTTGCATCATGCATCAGCCAATGAGGACATTGTCCAACTTAAGCATGGGGGGGTGGTAAATTGCATAATCCTGAGCTCAATTAATCAGTTTGAATGAATAAATTAATTAAAAAATAAATAAATTTAGGAAGAAAACTTAGGCATTAGAAACTTGTCAATAGTGGGAAATAATACAGAAAGAACTTAAACACTTAGACTTTTCAGGCCTTTAGGCTTAATCAGCCCTGGTGTCTGTTAAAATTTGGATTTAGTGGCAAATCCTTGCAACCTTAAGCTATTCTAATCCACCTACTAAATAAGGTAATAAGTATACGACTTATCAACTCACTCTCTAACTCAGAACAACTTTGAGTCTAAGCATCTGCACATATTTTTGTACGGACTCACTTCTAGGAGATTTTGACAGAAATTGGGTAGCTCATGAACTCTCTAGGGTGGTATGGCTGGCAAGTTGTTGTAGGTAACAGCCCATTAATAGGTTGTCCAGAACCTAGCCATAGGCCATTTCTTTTTCGTTGCCTTTAGGTACATTTGAGATCAGGGAAGCCACCTACAAAAAAGAAAAAAAAAAAGGGAACAAGAAGAAAAGAAAATAAACTACACTTCACCGCACAAGTATGGCTGGCAAGTGATCGTGGGTAACAGCCCATTGGTCGGTTGTCCAGAACCTAGCTCAATAATTGCACAAAAAAGACCAAAACACCTAAGGAAGAAGCGGGAAGTAGTACAAGCCGGGGAGATATACACTGGAAAAAACCTCGTGTTGACCCCAATTAAAACAAATGTAGTGAGAAAGCTACCAATCGAACAAATACACCTTCATGCAAATTTGTTTCCTTTTCCGGTCACCTAGAGGCGTAGAAACTCGAAGTCTGTCTCAATTACCGTTAAGTGAGTCTATCACAACATTCACACCAAGATGCTTAGTAGTTAGGGTTTTGACCGAGTTTTGGGTGGGTTGGGTAGCCGTAAAAAGTTACCAACCCACACTGAATTCCGAAAAAAATTCTTAAAAAATATATACGTATGTATAGTTATATATACATTAAAGTAAGGATTCGGGCGATTCGTATTTTGGCAGACACTCGGGCGCTGCTTAGTCTTTGTAGATTAAGATCTGTGTAAATTTCCTCTTATTGACAAGTAACGAAGTGCCTGAGCAATTACTTCTTGAATTCTGCAAGGAAATAAAGACTAGAATAAACCTTGCTAGGGACTAGCAAGGAGTAAGCATGGGGTATGATAACACTACACAAGGGGGTGATAATTATGTTGAATATGGCCCATCTTTAGAATAAAAGGCACAACATAAGTAGAATAGGAGCATTGCATGCATCATGTACCAAGATTGCTTATAAATTGGATTAATGGCCATTTGTGTAAGCATTTGTCAAAGCAGGCCTCAGATGAGCAATCGGATCGCATGGATGGATTCATAACGACGAACGGAGTCCAACGGACTCAAGATCGGCCAAATCTGACATCCGAAGCTCCTACAATGGGCCCAAGAAGTTCTAACCGTTGATCTGGAGATCAACAGCCCAGATTGCGCCACGTCGGCCCGCCCCACCGTGCGCCGCACCTTCATCAAGCCAAGATCAGATCTCGGCCGTCGATCTTCGATCGAACGGCTGAGATCCGCGCTCCCGCCCGCGGTCGCCGCAACAAAGCGCGGGCGTGGAGCAACGGTTAGCACGCACGCCCGCACCCATGCGACGCACGTTCGAGCCGCACGGGGTGGAAATTGAAGACGGGCAACGGGCGCGGAGAAATTCGGCCGCCCGATCATCAGCGGGCGACCAGGATCTTGCCACGCGACGCGACCGTAGCTCATGAGCGTCCACACGCGCGCGCACGCCGGGCGGAGACGCCCGCGCACATGTGTGCCCGAGGCGTGATCCCAGCGCAGGCGAGGAAGGCTCTCAGCCGTCCGATCTCCGATCAGACGGCTCTCGTTCAGCGGCCGAGGATCGCGCGAGGAGAAGGAACGAGGCGGGCGGCTGACCGACGGCGAGAGGGCTTCACCGACGCTTTTGGAAGCGATTTTAGCGACTCTCTGGATGTCGCTAAAGGCCCTTCTTCTTTTAGGAAGCCTTTAACTCTATTTAAACTCGCTCCAACCACCATTCAAGGCATTCACTCCCCCTTGCAATTGGTCTACCCTTCTCTTAGCTAGCCTTAGGCACTCTTGTAATCGCCGGAGACGATGAGCCACCGACGGAGCCCCCTCCACCGCCGTGGCTGCCTCGTCGCTCTCCACACACACTCTCTTTCTCTCTCTCCCTCTTTTAAGCTTTTTATTATTTTTGTGGAAGCATGTATTTAATGTTGTAAGTCATGAACTACAAGTGCATGTTTAATGAAGTATTTTCTTGTTCAGTTGCCATTTTAATTTCCGTTCAAGTTACATGATCAAAACAAAGAACTTTCTAACCCTAAACCTTCTCTCTCTCTATCTCTCTCGCTCGCTTTTCAAAATTGCACCTTTCGCAAGCAAAACTCCGCACTTTCTGTGACAAGTGGTAAAGTAAAAATCCGATTTTCATGCCTCCCTGAGACCGACACTCGGACTCACCTCTGTTTAATTATTTTAAAATCGACGTTGCAAGTGCAACTATAATGACACTCCTTAACACAAACGCACAAAATCACATCAGCGGTACTCCTGGCAGCTCACCTGGGAACACGTCGGGATACTCCCTGACCACCGGGATACTCTGGAAGTCTGCCACAGGGCTGGGCTCTGCCACCACACAAGATAGGATGCCCTCACACCTCTGGCCCAAAAGTCTCACCGCCCGAAGTGCAGAAATGCACCTGAAGCCTCCGTCCACTGACTGCCCGTGAAACTCGAAAGAAGGCAACTCCGGTATGGAGAAGACGATCTCCCTCTCAAAATAGTCCACCAAGGTGTGGTAAGCAGACAACCAGTCCATCGCCAGAATCACGTCAAAGTCCTCCATCTGTGTCACAATCAGGTTAGCGGGAAGGCTGTGTCCCCCAACACTGACCTCACAACCTATGTAAACCTCCTCAACTACAAACAGCTGACCACCCGGACCTCTGATCACAAATGGATCCTCTAACCATACACGGTCCTGCCCTAAACTAACAGCAAAACTGGCAGCGACAAATGAGTGCGTGGTGCTGGAATCAAAAAGCGTGTAAACAAGTCTGCCGGAAACTGTAATCATACCTGCCACCACTGATCCTGAAGCTATGGCATCCCTGTGTGTTAGGGCATTGATACGCCCCTCAGCCCTAGGTGCGGACGAAGCAACCACACTCTAAGTCGGACGGGTAGCCGCTAGCCGGTACCCTCCCCGCGACTGCTGTCCTCCTCACGCTTGGAAACCGCAGCCTCCAGCTTGTCCTCCAGTGCTCGACGTGGGGAGCATCTACTGACCTCCAGCCCTAGACGGGCAATCCCTCCTGTTGTGGCTCAGCTGGCCACACTGGTAGCAAAGGGGGACTCAACTCCCGCCCTTGGTGGGTCCCTGCTGACGGCTGGGAGGGGGTTCGGTGCTAGCAGCTGGCCCCTATCGGGGGCCCCCAAAGGCCACTGACTGCCCCACAAAGAGTGACGGCTCTCCTGCGGGCACCACGTGCCTCCTCTCTCGTCGGCCCTGTGAGAAGTCTGGCTGGTAGGGCCTTTTTTGCCCGCTGTCAGTGTCACGTGCGGATGGGTTGGTCTCCTTATACGTCATGGCTACCTCCACCACTCTCGAGAACGTAGGCAGCTTCAGGGGTTTGACATACCCCCGAATAGCATGCCTGAGCCCCTCGGTGAACCTCTAATGGCGCACCTCCTCGGTGGCCATAGTTGTCGCTGTGAAATGAGACAGCTCCAGGAAACACCTGCGGTACGCGCTCACTGTCATCGTCCCCTGGCGGAGAGTGTGGAACTTCCACCTCCCTGGTCTTGCCACGTCTGGGGGAAGTACTGCTCGTAAAAGAGGGTGACAAACTGGTCCCAAGTAGTCTCGTCCCTCTCTTGACCCTTGACCGCCCTCCACCACCTGTGTGCCGCGCTCTCCGGCTGGTACATGGCAAAGGCCACGCGACACTCCGGAGGGGGGCAAAGGGTGTCAAACACCTTCTCGATCTGCTCAAGCCAGTCCTCCGCCTTGGTCGGGTCCTCATCCCCCTTGAAGGAGGGGGGCTTCAGCTTCCGGAACTGTTCGAAAAGCTCGTAATGGTGCTAAAGTGGAGAAGCTGGTACGCTTCCAGGTAAGGAGGGCTCGTGCTCTGAAGTGCCGGAAGAGGGTGGGGGCGGTGGAGGGACACCCCCTCCCCCACATCCAGTGTCGTGTCCATCTCGTTGTCCCACAGAGGACTCCCCCACCGCAACCCCAGGGAGAGGTGCTTGTGAAGGCGGGTGAAGCTCCTCTCGCACGATCTCTCGTATCAGCTGGGCGAGGTCCTGCGCCTGAATGCCTGGGAGTAGTGGCTCGTCCACTGAGGTGTCGGGCTCAACGTGCTTGCCCCTCCGACCTCGTCCTCGGCCACGTCCGCGGCCCATCTTACAACCTCCACGTCGAGGCATCTCCTGTAAGGAGTCGCGAACACAGAACAGAAAAGTCGTCAATTTTAATCGACATTTAACGAAGAAACCCTAGAACAGATATCAAAAGGTATGTTGTGGTGGTTACTCTAGTTATAAGCACATGAATTGGTTATTTTCTAGCTAGTTGGTTCACTTCTCGGGATGACCTTGCTCTGATACCATCTTGTTATGACCCGGTTCCCGAATCCCTACAGGACATGGGAATCGGACTGACTAAACTGATCCCAAGACCCAGTCGTCCAACGAGAAAGTAACCAAAAAGTAGTAAAATAAATCATATTCACCATGCAAATAACTAACAGTATCAAGAGTACAGTAGTAAAGGAGTAACTACTACAGTACACACCACAACAACAATAGAAAATTTAAACAGGTATAGGAATATGAAGCTTACAATAAAAGAGTACAAAAGTGTAACAAAATGCTCACTATTACAGAAAACGTGGTACAACAAAAGTACAATTACTGTGCTCTACTGGGCCCAGCACCCTCTGCAGCCGTAGGCTCTGGCTGCTCAACACCTGGACCTTAAAAAGGTGGTAAGTACGACATGTCAGCGAAACGCTGAGTAGAGTGGCAACCAGCTAACTAAAACAGTAAAGGTGGATAGGTAGCTGTTATTCCAATTCCTTTCTTTATTTAGCTAATTATTCTTTCTTTCTTCACTTGGTTTATTTAACATGTCTTTTTCTTGGTCTCGAATGTTCCTTGTGGGAACGATCTTGATTGTAGTCTTTTTCGAAGAGTAGAAGTAGCACATGGTGCTCTCTTGGCCGGGAGAGTCACCCGTGGTGGTCCTACACTCAGTCAACCACCCCAAGGTCGCTGACAGACGTAACGGTCACTACGGCACGCACGATAAACACACGGGTAGCTACCCCGCACTGGCACGTGGTCAGTCGTTTCCATTAATGGGTGCTCCCAAAGCATAGCACGGAACTAGTATAGGGCAGAGCCCTATCAGTAACAGGGGTCTAGCCCCTAAGAACCAAATAGGGGTCTCGCCCCTCCACAGTCCGCGCACCCTCGCCTGACTACCTTGGTTTGCCCAGTGGGCCTAACAAGTCGGCGTAGGACGGCTAGCTGAGCCCCGGGCCCCGTGGGGTGGCTAACTCTCTCTCTGCACTAGTAGCTCTCCCCAGTACTGTGTATGCGAGAGCCACAGAGTCGGTACAAAGTGGCCAGTCCTAACCCCGGGTCCCAACCCTAGGGCTGCCGGCCGCGAGCCTCTCTGCCTCGCACACACCCGCCCGGCCGCGAGCCTCTCTAGTGAGCTCCCTCACGGCTAGTGCGCTCTCCTCTCTTCCCTCCTCTCGCTGCCCCTCTCCTCTACGCCACTGCACTTGGCAGCAGCTGCTGCTCGCTCTCACTCTCGCTCTCGCGCTAGAGGAAGGAGAAGACGGATGGTGTGGGGTGGCGTGAGGGAGAGGAGGGGATATATGTAGGCACGAGGGGGAAAAGTTTTTGCAGTCGGCGAGGGAAGAAGAAAGAGAAGGAGGCGGCTGGGGCTTAGTCTGCGCGTGGCATGCGCGTAGACTCAGGGTCGTACGTACGCAAAAATTGATTTTTAGACGTTTGGGAAGGTGTCCAGACGTCGGACTAGACGTCTGGCCCAAGTCTCAGACGTCTTAAAAGTGCTTGATGGCACGGGTCTTAACATTGGGCTTCTATGCAAATTGACTAGTCAAACGTGGTCAAACCTCAAATCCAGCTTTACCATTAGGTTCCTTGGGTCCAAATTAGGCTAGAGCCCAAATTTGGGCCTAATTAGAGTCCATCTTGACCTAGTTTGCACTTCAGTCCCTAAAGCCTCTATTTCTCTCACTTAAACCCCTTGCTTTTGAAATTCCTTACGTTTAGGTCCTTAACTTTCTCATCATTCTTGCATTTATACCCCTACCACCATGCGTATGAATAGAAGCTCCATGCCCTTGATGCACCTGTAGGTTCTGACGGAGGGGGGGGTGAGATATGCATAATATGAAATAAAATGCGGAAATATAAATAATCAATCTAACAAAAATGCAATCACAAGTACACAAGGAATTTTTGGGTGGAAACCCAAACCCGAGTAAAAACCACCACATAAGCCTCTTGACTAAGGATTTTCCGATCGACTTAGTCGATCAAATCCACTAATCAAACTACTTAAAATGAGGGCAGTTCAACCTCAATGCAACTACGCTACTATGTACGAGGGTAGCATTTCTCAAAACCCCTCATCTTCATGAGAATTTTGTCTCGCGAGGGTGACAGGAATGTTCAAGGTGAATACCCAACTAAAGACAATAATGCAAATATCTTATAGAGCACAAAGTAATTAAGTAAATCTAGCTACTATAGGCTAAGGAAACTTCCCTTTGGTGGAAGTGCGTCGGGTAGCAACGCAGGGTGCATGAACCATGCGATGGCACTATGACGCTCTCGTATTCATAGGCGGGAGAGCGAGTGCACAACAAGGATGATGCTCTCAAGATGTAGATAGAGGTTTGGAGAGCAAGATTTCTTCTCAAGATCAATTGGACACAATATAATGTGGAAGTAGTGTACCTCGGTGTGTATGATAAAGGAAGAGTGCCCCTCTATTTATAGAGGTCCTAAGAAGGGTTTAGCAGACCTTGGAAGGATTCTATAGTCGTTGGGAAGAGATACAAGGCAAAACAGGAAGAAATCAGGGTCATTAATGATTCTGAGAGAGTTATCAGTCGTCTGGTTCTAAGGTCAGATGTCTGGGCTATCGTCTGATCTAGGGATCAGTTGCTTGATCTAGAAGGGTAGAAGATCTGGATTGAGTTGGATCAAGACGGACGTCTAGGATTTAATTATAAGACATCTTGGCTAATAATCAGATGTCTAATCTTAAGAAGGTTTCTTTCCTATTTTCACAAGATCAAAATAGGGTTCTAGTGATAAGTTCCACAGACCATAGATCAGACGTTTAGAAGTATGTCTGGACGCCTGGAAACATAAATCACTGCGGGAATGGATTTCCCGAGGCTCAAATGGCTACATTCATCTGACAATAATGATTTGGGTCAGATCTTAGCCTAGCATCTATTTATTAGATGTCTGGGATACTCTATGGATGTTTGAAAGTAGATGTAAATCAGATTAAGGGTTAATCTTCTAGGATAAGCTAACAGTCCTCTAGTTGGACGTCTGGCAAGGTCCTCATACATCTTTTAAGACGGGGCTAGACGTCTGAAACTAACAGACAGAGAGTGGGTTTTTAGCCTAAGTGTTTTGGATGTCTAATCAGATAGTTAGACGTCTTAAAGTCTAAGATCAGACATCTGATGTCCAGATTGGACGTCTGATTAGGCTGTTTGATGCCTACTTTGGTTTTCTAAGTTTTGTACAAGATGTCTAAGTATCCTAGGGTAGAGTAAGTGTTCCTAAGGCTACTGTTTTGTTACTTTAGGCTCTTTAGCAAATAATCTAAGTAAGAAAAAAAGATACAAATACAAAATACAAGACAGACAAACATCTATCTTATTCTTCATCTTCTTGTCTTCAAGCTCTCGCTCTATGCGAAGCTCCTCCTCCATCAAGCTCCTTCAATTCGCCATGGATGAGAGCTTGAGCTCCTTCACATTTGTATCCATTTGCATTTTCCTGAAACTCATAAACTCAATGCAAATGTTAAATAACAAGTGTTTTGTTATTATCAAAATTATCAATCGTGGTGCTCTTATACTAAAACACCGACTTCAATTAAGGATTTCTCCTTGATTTGTCAGTCAAATCCCTCCAAATTTATAGGGATTGCTAATTGAAAGATACTGATCATTTGAGCTATCTTTAGAATCCCAAATCAGATCCTGGAGCTCAGGCGACCTCGAGGATTTTGGGTGCCTTTTTCCCCTAAAACCATGGTTCAATCAGTCTAGTTTCTTCATTTAGAGCTCGGATTTGAGCTCTATATAAAGCCCCGATGCACCAGCCATTCTCCTCAGCAAGGTTTAGGCCCAACATTCCTTTTCAACTCCTTCCTCGGCCTTCTATGATTGAGCTCCGGTGACACTTCCTCGATCTCTTCCTACGGCCAGGCAAGTTAGGAGCTGCCTCCCCCTTTCCTCGTAGTCGTCCTGACCACCGGAGTATTCCTCGTCTCCAGCGTCGGCCAATCAAAGCTAGCGCCAAATGCTCATCCCCTTCGTCCGTTGATAAGTTCTCTATCTCTCTCTCCCTTTCTACTTCAAGTCCACCTACTTAGATCTTAGGTTTGACCCCAAAACCACCCTCAACCCCATCGTCTTCTCCACGGCCAGCGATGCCTCCGATGAAGCCATGTCACCACTACACCGCACGAAACCTCTCTCCATCACCTTCACTAGCTCCACCACACTTTAGAGTGTAAAATCCCTCTGATTATTGAGGCTATCGACCTTTCCACACCCTCGTCGGACGACCCATCCTTTTGCCACCTCCTCCAACATCATTCGGTCGCGACCAACCTCAATCCACCAAAGGAACACCACCGCCAAACTCCTCACACACTAGAGACCCTTTTGGACCATCTAATTGGGTCTAAGTGCTCATATTCGTGATTATAGGTACTCGCCACCGTTGATGACAGCTTCGCCTCCATTTGCCGTCCTCTGACCGTCGTCCTCATTGTTGCCACCCGCTATCAAAGGGGTTTGACCTTGTGAAGGCATCAGCTTCATCAATTTAGCGAGGGATAGACACCATTAGTTGGAATCAGAGAAGCCTTCATCTGCTATGCACATAAGGGAGAAAGCTCAACAAAGTCCCACATAGTATACCGTCAAGCTGCCTACAGCATATAAAGAGAATTTGTGCCATTGCCTCAGTAACACAGGGGGTGAGGTCACCCATGCACGCGCTCACCTATGCACTCTTACTCCTCACCTACGACCACTACCCACGAGTCTAGACCCTACCCAGATCCGATTACCCGGTTATATATCCGATTACTCCATTCTGAGAAGGGACGGGGAGGAAATCTAAGGAGGGTGGAGGGTGGTTTTGAATTGTTCATCCTTGAGATGCGTGCCTCTTAGTTGTACACTTAGATCTTTGAGAAGGGTTCTAGCTCTGTGTTGGCACTTTGGTGCCTTGTGTTGCTTTGAGACTTAAGTCGTCTGAGCATTGCCTCCGACGTCTGAATTGGGATTGGTTGTAAACACTATGGCATTATTTGAGGTTCGTATTGACATGGAATTGAGAGATTAGTGGTTCAAGACCACTGTAGCAAAATTGATTTAATTATGAATGCCTTGGGATGTGCTTAATTGTGGGATTTAAGAGATCACCATTTTTTATAGTCCTTTCTATTCTTTTTATCCCAATAAATCTTGAGGTATAATTTGGGTTATTATTGCATACATTTTTTATTATTGATATTCATTGCATATTGTTAACGTGGTGAAATCGAGTTTAAAATGAAGTGTTGTAATATAGTCGAAATCGGTTTGAAAACAAATACAATTTTATTACTCAAAAAAGGTTCCAAGGTCGAACACATGGAGCAAGATGAAATTCAGAAATCAAGATCACAATTTAAAGTAAAAGAATTTGCAATAATAACAATATCAATGTGCGAAAAGATGGGAGTAAAATGGTGATTTAGATCACCAAATGCTCCTACAATATCAACTAAGAAACTCAATGTATATATATGAAATGGAAGCTCAAATCTGTCGTCTGATTTAGAAATCAGACGACTTAAAGTTTGATGTTCTTTCTTTGTGCTGTAGCTCTTCTTCTTCTTCTTCTACTCTTTCTTTCTCTGACTTTCTCTGATTCTTCCTTTCTTCTGTAGCCTATTCCTCTTCAGACCTGCCTCTTCTTCTTTCTTTGCTTTCTCAGCTACGACCTTCTCTTCTTCTCTAAGCCTTCCTCTTCTTTGGCCCTTCAGCTCAGGCCTTCACTTCTTCTTTTCTTCTTCCTTCTCTGGCTTTCCTCTTCAGAATCCGGCTAAGTGTCAATCAAATTTCCTTATAGCAAAACCCTCCCCCTACCCACGCAGCTCTCCTTCTCTCTTTCTCTCTTAGGATTTGCTCTCCCAGAGCCATGGGTAATCGGATTCAGGCGCGTACCCGGGTCCAGGCTCATCGACGTGCGGTGGTGAGAAAGGAGTGCTGGTCTGGTTATTGGGTTCAGGCCAGGTCCGCGTGTACATGTCACGGACGAGGCTGGGTGAGAGGGACCTCACCCCCTGAACTGAGGTGAAAAGCTACCAACACAAATTCAATTTATGCGGGCGCACGGCTTCTACACTTTCCGATGTGGGACTATCCCACTTGCTTTTTTGCGCATTTGCAGCAAAGGGTCTTCTCCTCACTTGCTTCAGCTCGCGAGGCTCGCGTCTTCAATTGACTGTTGGGATGTGTTCGAGGGTTGATTTTGCGCAACCTAGAGTTGAGACCTGGGACCGAAGCACCTGGAACGGCTCTCAAGCAACCTCGAAGCTTGCTCGTTAATGGTAGACAAGGCAAGTTCCTGAAATCAACAAAATGGCCTTTTAGCCATGTCAGAACACTCAGAGAGGGTCGCCGGACAACGGCAAGTTCGGTGAGGGTGTTGGTGTGGCATCTCGTGGTCTGTGAAGGCGTGGTGAGGTCAGACTGTGTGCGTGGGAGTGGGTGTGTTTGGGGGAGTGCGTGAGTGGAGTGGTGCATAAAGAGAGGGGAAATGAGTGGGGAGGTGAGGCGGTGGTCGTGGGCTTGTCGGCGTGGGATTTGGTGATTTGTGGAGGTGGGATGGTCTTGCTGGAGGGGATGGCTGGAGATGGAGGAGATGGAGTTGTGGAGGGTCGTTGATGGTCGATTCGAAGTGTGGTGAGTGCTAAAATAAAGTATAGGAGATGAGGAACTTAGCTAGGAGGTAGGTGGACGAAGTGGGGCAGAGATGGCGTCGAATGTGGTGTTTCCGACGTTGGAGACAAAGGCGGCTCCGGTGAGGTAGAAATGGCGAGGGTGAAGGAGGAAAGGGCGTCTGTTGGTACGGTGAGATGCGGACGGAGGCGAGGAAGAGGAATCCACCAGTGGTATTGTGGAAGGGTGATGAGGAAAGGCTGAGGGGATCGTCAGATGTCGAGGAGCCTTTGACCGTGAAAGAGAGAGAGGAATTGTGAGGACTCACGGCCGATTTCGAGCTTGAGGAGATCAACGAGCTCTGAGGGTCCTTATAAAGGGTTCTAGAGGGCGGTTAGAGCTTGGGAAGCAAGCTTCCTAAGCTTGGAAGGTCGTCAGATTTGGGTAATTCTTGAGACCCAAATCTCTCATGCATTCACATGAGAGATTGGAAAAGATTCGAAGCACATGGATGGGTTTAGATTGAAGAGGATTTCTCAAAGAATATCCTTTCCAATTTTGGAAGGGATTGATTGAATAGAGTTCTCTTCAATCAAAGGTCGCCGGAGAAGGATTTCTTCGCGATAGTGGCAGAGGGACCTAATTGTGAAGATGATGAGGAAGGTAGGGGGCTAAATGCAAGGGTTTTTGAAAGTTGGGGTTATAAATGTAATCAGACAGGACCATTTTGCAAACTAGGTAAGGATAAGCTCATCTTGGGTCCAAATTTTGGTACAAATATAATTTGGAACTAAGAAATCTAATGGTGAGGTTGGATTTTGGTTTTGACCACATTTGACTAGGTAATCTATGCAAAAACCAAAATTAGGGCAATTTTTTGTTTGAGACTCCATTTTGGGTCAGGATGGGTTCTGATGGTCAAATTGAAGGTACTAAACCCTAGAGAATATTTTTTTATGATTTTTAGAGGGTTTATGTGAATTTTATCCTAACCAGAACCTCGGGAAATTAGGTGGGTTTATTTTTAGGGTTTCAAAAGTCATTTAATTCTCAAAACATACGCAAACCCTTTTCTGTCTGATCTAACCCACTTATTATCTTATTAAGATTATTTGACCTTTATTCAGCCCTTGAGAAAATCCGTGGTTGTACCGCATTCATGATAAGCTAGTAAAATTGCATTTTTAACCCTAGTTTCTTATTTTTTCTCTCAGAATGGTTATACAGTGAGTTATGGTTCTCTTGCGATTATGTAGGAGTATTTATTGACTTAATTGGGTCAAAAGGAGATAGTTATGGCTTATGATGGTGTTCCCATCACATATCTTTGTTATTGTGCACATTATTTCTAATTTCGATTAGTGCATGAATTCCACATTTGCTCCCTACGATTGACCTCAGACTCGTTTCTTGATTTCGAGTTTTATAAATTTAAGTGTTCCTGCGATTTTCGTCCTATATTACATTATGTACTTAAATCTTGACGAATTTGCTCACAATAGAGGCCTACATCCATAAGTTGTTATGTGGTGTACGAAATTTCATTTCTTTATATAGGGTATCATGTTCTCTTATTTAAGAATTTGTTTTAGAAAATTATAAACCTCCTTAATCGTAAATGTTTTGTTTTTAATTTCCAACTAGATTTGTGTGCATCATACAATCCATTTTTTTTTTTTTCATAGATTGGTAGATAAATGGATGTTTAAACTATTATTTTTGTTTCATAAAAATCTAAGTTTGAGTTTTAAGTAAGTGCACATCTTAGTTCATGATTTTTAGTAATTCAAGTTAGTGTTTTCTTTTTAAAAAAAGCAAAGTAAAAAAAAGTGAATGCTTATATGTTTTTAAATTATTAAGTTTTCCTCTCTTTAAATAGATGTCAAATTAGTATAGAATTATCGTAGATATCTACCTTCTTTACAGAAATTACTTAGTGCATCATTAGGCTTTATATAATTAAATTTAAAGTTAATTTTTTATTTCTATTTCAAATTGGACAACTCTCTGAAATAACCTAACTAGAAACTCTTAAGCCTCCTAGCGAAATGATTTGAACTCACCCATCTACTTGCAGTTTGATATAAATTATTAAACTTGATGCTTTAATCGCACTACAATGACGCATTTTAACTATAGCGATTCGAGCACGTCAGGAACCAAGAATGGCTTGTCAAACCATCAAAAAGATCCTTTGTCAACTGATGAGGGAAGAAAAATCCTTCTGATTGGGCCTAACTGATAAGGGCTTGCGAAGGAAATAAAATTTGTGATTCAAGTCCGCTTTCTCGGTGATATGACTAGGTCTGGATATCGACAAGTGGGTCTTTACCTGCTTGCCTAGCATCCTAATGGATCTAGCTACTCGAGGTCGGATCTGGCGAGTCTTTACTCATTTTCCTAGGAACTTGGCAGATTCGGCTACCTGATGGTGGATCTAGTTGCCCAAAGATGAATTGCTGAGCCGTTTTCCTTCAATTATTTAGTAGGCTGATAGGCGTGGCAGTTACAAGTCACATCTTCATTATTGATTAGATCATGGGATCATGGATTGAGAACCCACGTTGCCTATGATGGAAGGTCTCGTAAACTATATAAACCAACTCAAAGAGAAGGGGTTACACAATATGAGAGAAGAGAGGAAGAGAATTTCCTTTTGCTTTGTATTCAACACTCTCCCTATACGTACACCAGTCAAGGTGGAACTGGGTCAACAACTTGTGTTTCTTGTGTGATTGCATTTGAGTGGAGCACTCTATTCTAGGAGGGCACGATCAATTAGCGTCATCTGTGGGCAACGCTTGATTTTCTCACATCCTCTATCTTTGATTGCTTCGATGTCTCCTTCCACTTGTCATTCTTCTCAAGCAAATCCTGAGAAGCAGGCTCCTGCCAAGTCTAGCGTTTCTGTTTCGAGGAAGAGCCGCTAGGTCAAGGGACCGAGCAAGGCATAGGAAGTGCAGGGTAGCCAACAACCTGAGCCTTCTCATCAGGAGAACCTTTGCGCGGATCTGCTCCTAGAAATGCAAGAGGGAGGAATATGAAGCCGAATTTGCTACTTTAAGGGTGGAGCAAGAGTTGGTAGCAAATCGGTTGAAGAAGTCCAGTAGTTGAAGGAAAAGGTGAAATCTCGGCCTGAAGAGCCTTAGAGCTCCATCCCCACTGATGATCAATTGAAGTGTTGTCTTGTAGTGGAGGAGAATGCCTGCCTACGTGAATAGCTTGAGAAGCTAAAATGAAAGCTTAGTAACCAAAAGGGTGAGGTCCCCCTCGGCCCACCAAGGGTCCCTCCCTCGCCATAACAGGTTTCTAAGGAGCAGTTGGGTGCCCTAGCCTTGACACCAAGTAGAGGAGGTTCCATCCTTGAGATTGTCCGCCAGGTCATTGGGGAGATGAGGGCATATGCCCCCGAGCATATGTTACCATGTACCCCTTCACAGAGGAGGTGATGACCGCCCCTCTACCGAAGAAGTTCAAACACCCTGTTCTGGGTCAATGTGATGGTACTATTGACCCCAACAGCTTTGTCGGGAGTTACCGCCATATGATGCTAGTCCACGGGTGCCTAAATGGAGTACTCTGTTGGGTATTCCCGTCTTATCTTTCCGGCATGGCTCATGAATGGTTTAATGAGCTGCTAGCTGGACAGATCATCTGCTTTCAAGAGCTGGCTGACAAGATTTACCAGTACTTTGCTGGACAGCAATAGGTCAGGGATAACTCAGAAAGCTGTCAAAGGTTCGGCAGCAAAGACACAAGTCTTTCCACTCCTACCTCGACAAGTTTAAGACCTATCACTTTAAGTGCAAGAGGCCTCACGATGACATTACCATCCAGTACTTCAAGTTAGGCCTTTTGACTCAGAGGTTCTGGTATGATATCGATGATTTTTCTCCTAGGGACATGGTGGAGTTGTGGGACATAGGCATGAGATTTTTAGAGCAAGATGATTCTTTTTACTCTTGTGGACGTTTAACGGATAGCTATGGGGATGACCAGCATTATTCCTCGGATGATAAGAAGGTAGCTGTGGAGACCTCCACCATCCCTATTCGTAGAGGTAATTGCTTTAGCAAGTGGAAGGGGAATTTGCATGACCAGAAGGGGGACCGGCCGAATAAAGGTCGCAACAATGGACCTCAGTAACCTAGGTGGGATTTCTATGTGGAGTACACCCCCTTGGCAGTGAACTTGGTTGAGATCTTTATTGAAGTTTGGTCAGCAAATAAGGAGCTCCTTTTGCCACCATGACAGCTGAAGAAGAAAGTGGACTTCGAGCCTTACAGTAAATACCATCAGGCCCAAGAGCACGCCACTAAAAATTACTTGGATCTGAGAGACCAGATTGAGTTGCAGATCTGGCATGGAAATCTGGCATAGTTCATCAAGGGAAACAAAGGCCAAGACAAAGGTAAGTGACCCATGGAGGGCCCAGAGGAGTATCACAGGGAGAAGATCCAACAGCCCTGTGGGGTGAACGTGGCATTCCTTGAGGGTGAGTCTTCGTTGAGCCCTACAGTGACGATGGCGGAGTAGGGGACATCACCCGAACCCCCACCTCCCAAATACCATCGATAAATCCTTGCATTGTTGGCAGCCAGGCGCCAGGCTGTTGAGGCAAGGGGATTATCTTCACCCTGCCAAACCTTGCCCCAGGTGGACCTGTCAGTTAAGGAATGGGTGGATGTTATTTTCAAAGTTAACACCACCCCTCATAACCAGTCTGTCTGTCTTGAGGGTGAACCCCCTTGGGAATCGTATCCTACTCTCCAATAGGCCATTCCAGCTGATTGAAGAACCATTCGCTAGGTTGCCTCAAAGTTATTCATTTCTCTCCTGAATCCAGCTAACCACATGGATATGCTTTTGGTCACCTTTCTGCTAGCAGGGCAAATCTGGCCATGACTACTCATTGATGAAGGAAGTGATGTGGTCATTCTTTTCCTTAAAACCCTTATTCACTTAGGTTTTAAAGAGGAGGATCTTTCCCCATTGGCATATCTAATAGTTGAGTTTGGAAACCATAAAGTAATGCTCAAGGGTGAGATTGAGTTGCCAGTGTCTATATATGATGGAGATAGGCACCTTAACCGGATAACTATATTTACTGTGGCCAATTTGGCGGTTGCATTTGACGACATCGTAGGGCATTTGACAACTCACGTGTTCCTGGTAATTCTGTTATCTTACTTTCAATTCATGCTTTTCCAAACTCCAAGAGGAGTCGGAATTGTTCATGGGGACCAATCTACCGGGAGTGAACTCTATGCATTGAGCTTGAACGCTTGATGGAAAGAAGACCCCCCAGACCACAAAAGTGGGGGAAGAAGCAGAATAAGTCCAAATGGTCCGTAAGGAAGACTTGGCTACCTTGTTGGTTGCACTAGAGGTGCTCCCCAGATCATCCACCATGGTGATACAACTCTACCCTAACATGGCTAACAAGCTCATCCAAATAGGGGTAGACCTTCTCCCCTCAGAGGTTCATGATCTGCTTCTCTTGTTGAGGGCTAATGTGGATGTTTTTGCATAGTCTGCCAATGATTTGCCGTGGGTTGATCCATCATTGATAGGGCACCAACTTAATATTTTAGTTGGGTGCTTGACCAATAAAACAGGTGCGTAGGCATAAATCTGTGGAGCAGTGGTACACGGCTGCTTCATAAGTCAACAAACTATTGGAAGCAAGCTTCATCGAATCACTTTACCCTGCTTGGCTATCCAATATAGTCATGGTTAAAAGGGCAAATGGCAAGTGGCGGATGTGTGAGGATTTCACCAACTTAAATGAAGCATGCCCCCAAGATGAGTTTCCCCTGCCTAAGGTTGATGCCCTCGTCAATTCCTGCAGTGGGCAATCTCATATGTCTTTCTTGAATGCTTATAGTGGCTATCATTAGATAAGCTTGGCCTTAGCAAATTGACCTCATACTTCATTCATAATTGATAGAGGTCTTTTTCAGTATAGGGTCATGCCCTTTTGCTTGAAAAATGCTTAGGCAACATATCAACATCTTGTAAATATGTTTTTTTCCCATTTAATTGGAAAATCATTTGAAGTGCATATTGATGCTATGTCTGTAAAAGGATTGAGTTTTTGTGAGCATTTGACAAACCTAGCTAAGGTGTTTTAAGTTTTAAGTGACATCCGGCAATGCCTCAACCTTGAAAAGTGTGCTACTGGCGTCTCTTCAAGTAAATTTCTAGGTTTCCTAGTCTCTAACCGAGGAATAGAGGCTAATCCCGACAAGATCCAGGCAGTCATGCCACTAACGCCTTTATCTACACTAAAGGGAGTATAGTTATTAGTCGGCAAGATCACTGCCTTGGGCTGCTTCTTGTCACGATCTTCTGATAAGTGTCTCCTATTCATCGAATGTATCAAAAGGGTAAAGGTTATATGTTAGCCCATTGGACCCCTTAGTGCCAGGAGGCCTTAGAGGCTGTTGAAAAAGCCCTTCAGTAGCCCCCTGTTCTGACAGTCCCCACCTTAAGCGAACCTTTATTCCTTTACCTACCGGTATCCTTCTCAGCCGTCAACATCGCTCTCATGCATGATTATGATAGAATTTAGCAGCCAAGATATTTCTTCAGTAATACTTATCAAGGGGCAAAAGCTAAGTATACTATAATCGAGAAACTCATTTTAGCTTTGGTGGTTGCTGCCAGAAAACTATGCCCTTATGTCCAGGCCTACACCATAAATGTCATGTCCCATTGCCCCTTGCATAGAATGCTACATAAACCAATGGGGTTGATATGGAAAATGAAATGGGCTATGGAATTGGCCAAGTTTGATATTAAATATAAACCTTGAAGATCTATTAAAGGGCAAGTTTTAGTAGATTTTGTTGCTGAGTTTACTGAACCAAATTCCCCAACCACCCTCCCCTAGTGGTTGTATGTGGATGGTTCCTCAATGTCTGTTGGGGCAGGCGCATGGATAGCTTTGATTGCACTAGACAGCCATACATTCAAGTATGCCATCAAATTAGCTTTCCTCGCGTCCAACAATGTAGTCAAATATGAAGCCCTTCTCATTGGTATCTGCGTAGCCAAGTCTATGGCAACCCCAACATTGGAAGTCTTTACAAATTCACAATTGGTCACGAATTAGATCAATGGTGAATTTCAAACTAAAGATACCCATATGAGATTGTATGTTGATAAAGCTCGAGAGGGATTGATGGATTTTAAAACCACTGTGATCAGGTGGGTGCCTTGTTTCGACAACCTCCTGGAGATCGCTTTGGCTTGACTGGCATTAGTCATATCTACTGGCGAAGAAGATGATATATTCCTTCAAACATTAAATGAGACAACTGTATCACCCTCCCAGGTGTTAGTTCTCGAGCAAGCTACATGGCTGACACCAATAATGCAATATTTGCATACTGGGGATGAAAAACATCCCAAGGCTTTTCAGTTTAAAGCCTCATGCTACACTTTGCTTGACAGTCAATTATACAAGTAGGGTTATTCCACTCCCTTATTGCATTGCCTTTCCTCGTAAGAAGCTTCCCAAGCCCTTTGGGAAGCCCACGGAAAAATCTGCAGTAATCATGAAGGCTTCAAAGCCCTTATCGCTTGCCTACTACAGTCAGGCTATTCCTGGCCACAAATGAGATAGCATTGCAAGTCTTATGTTCGCAAATGTGACAAGTGCTGAAAATTCTCGATTGTACCCAACTCCTGCTTGGTTAGATGGTACCAATTCTGTCTCCAAATCCCTTTGCTTGATGGGGAATGAATTTTGTGGGCCCATTTCCTCCGGTTCCAACCCATAAGCATTTTATCTTAGTAGCTGTGGATTATTTCTCTAAATGGATAGAGGTTGAGGCCATGGCCAATCCAACAGTCGATAGAGTGGTGAGCTTTGTTAGGAAAAGCATTATTGCCCGCTATGGGATCCCCCAAGCCATTGTTACCGATAATGGCACCCAATTTGCTTCTAAGAAGTTCGAGGAGTTCTGTACTAGCTAGGGAATCCAACTACATTTTACCTCTGTTGCTCATCCCCAAGCCAATGGTCAAGCAGAGGTGACAAATCTCACAATTTTTAGCACCTTAAGGCACCGACTTGATTTTTGCAAAGGTCGGTGGTCTGAAGAGTTGTCGGATGTGTTATGGAGTTATCAAACTGATTAGAAAACTTCTACAAGTCACACTCCATTCAGTTTGGTTTATGGTATGGAGGCTTGACTTCCTATCGAAACCATCCTTCCTACATATAGATCATAGTGGTATGATCCACAGGCGAATGACGATTAAGTTTGCCTGGCACTTGATCTTGTCGATGAGCTAAAGGAAGAGGCATCGGACCTACTTTTGACTATAAAGACGAGGTTGCCGCTGCCTACAATAAGCGGGTTCGAAAGAGGAAATGTACTGAAGGAGATTTGGTTCTAAGGCAAATTGAAGCCCTAAACCCGATAGAACTTGGTGGAAAGCTTGCCCCCACTTGGGAAGGCCCGTAGAAAATTTGTCAATCTAGTAAGGGTGACTATTATAATTTGCAAACATTAGGCGACAGGCCAAACCCCACACATAGCATGCCACAAACTTGAGATTGTACTTACATAAGAAATAGCATGACAAATGTTTCTTTTCATTCATTTCATATGTATACATCTCTTTTTCCCTCGTACACATCTAACGCTAAAAAAATAAAAAAACAAAAAAGAAAGAGAACCAAAAGGTACAGTTGACCAGGCATTTCCATCTTTATATGTCTTCCGGTAGGTCAATAGTTGGGGAGGGGTGTAGGGGCATTTACTAACCCCCCTCATATTTATAGCCTCGCACGGGGAGGTATTCCAACTTTTTGATTCCTGCCATCATGACGGGCAATTAATGCACCTACATACGAATCATTACCCTGAAGATTTGCCTCCCCTGAAAATCAATGATCTGTTCTAATTAACACAATGAGAATATCCATCATTACGATAATTAATCTTGCCTTGTCATTACTAAATGATAAATATAAGCCTGCGGTGACTGACTATCACCCAAAGAAGATGACGTATACATCGTACGAGATTAAGTCTTGGGATGGTGGGTTCAAAAGCCTACTAGGGAAATTAGGTAGTAATATGCCTATTTCTCTATATAAATGGGTGATGATATGCTCATAACTTTTTGATGCGTGACACCCTACCTACCATCACGAATAACAATTTCAATCACTCCAACATTCCCTAAAATGATTGAGTTGCCTATAGAATAGCCGACATATCATTGAGGGCATCATGTGCATGAAGTTTATTTCCTGTTGATGACTGTTACTCTCTCTGCTACCTAAGTTGGCAAAGAAAGTGGGGGCAACTTATGAGGGAAGAAAAATCCTTCCGATTGGGCCTAATTGATAAGGGCTCGCGAAGGAAATAAAATCTGTGATTCATGTCCGCCTACCTAGTGATATGACTAGGTCCAAATATCGACAAGTGAGTCTTTACCCTCTTACCCAGCAACCTGACAGATCTAGCTACCTGATGGCGGATCCGGTTGCCTGAAGATGGACCACTGAGTCATTTTCCTTCAGTTACTTAGTAGGCAGATAGCCGCGGCAATTACGGGTCACGTCTTCATTATTGATTAGATCGTGGGATCGTGGATTGAGAACTCACAACGCCCACGATCGAAGATCATGTAGCCTATATAAACCAAGGTCACTGAAACAGAGGGGGTTACACAATCTGAGAGAAGAGAGGAAGAGAGAATTTCCTTTTACTTTGTATTCAATAAATCTAATAGTGAAGATTGAGAGTTTAACACTCTCCCTAGACATACACCATTCAAGGTGGAATTGTGTCAACAACTTCCTGTGTTTCTTGTGTGATTGCATTTGAGTTGAGCACTCAATTCTAGGAGGGCTCGATCATCAACTAACTACTAGTCCTCCATATCTCTCATGGATGGAAGCCTACATAGTATATAACCTGGTGTAAGAGGTAGGTGGTAGTGATGAACTCCAAGATTAGATCTTAAAGAGTTTTAGAAGGTACGTGCACTCAAGCCCCTAAAAGTCAATGGCTTGCCATCTACATCTCAAATGCCAAAAAGCCTAATAAAAGCATTGTCTCGCTCCCTCCAAGAATTTACATTGATCCCATGATGTCCAGAACCCACTGCTGCAATATGACATTCTATCCTAAAATAAGTAGGGAATGAGTAAGTGGCCCAATAAAGACAAACTATAGGTGTAAACAAGAGGAGCGGGTAGTGTATAAGTGTCTACACTACAAGCTAACCAACCAAACCATTGGAACCCAACAGTTATCCCATTGGACATTAATTTATTATTCTTTCGCTTTACTTAAAGGCCATGTCATTTTTAATCATCCCCCTCTAAGAGAGGTGATTGGGAGATATCCTCATCTTGACACCTCATGGTACTCTAACTCTCTCTTTAATCAAGGGTGAAATTAGCAGTACTCGTGATCCTCGGGTGATGCATACTAGTTGTTGATACACGAGAACGTTATTGATGTCAATTAGAAGATTCGAGCCTTTTTGGGAGGTACCTAGCCCAATGCCACGAGATCGTGAGGAGATAACTCAACCTAAATACTCATAATCCTCTAGTGAGGCATAACATTTCTTGATATACAAGAATGTTGCTAACGTCAGTTAGAAGAGTCAAGCCTTTTAGGAGCTACCTAGCCCAATGCCACAAGATCTTGAGATAACTTGACCCAAATCGATCAAGGTCCGATCAACAACCATTCAAATCTTCATTAGTAGGGGACAGACAAATGGGTTGGCCAAACCAATATGAAATTGGCACAAGAGGGGGGGTGATTTGTGCTTAAAAGAAAATAAATAAGTAATAAACATAATCATCAACCATAAATAGACAAAAGGATTTAGAGAGGAAACCCAAATTGGGAAAAACCTCTACTTAAATCTTCCTATCTAGGATTTTGCCCTTACCACCGTACGAATCACTAACTACACCACAAAAATTGAGGGTGGTGTACCTCAATTACAATAAGCCCCTCTTGGACAAGCCTAAAGAGGATTTTGTTCCTCGTCAGTGAAGAACGGGAAACCTACACCTCAGATACTTAATAATATGATAAAACTGATAATAACAAAATACAAGTCCTATAGATCCAAGATGCAAGTGTATAAATGTGATAGGACTAAGAAAATACTCCCTTGTACTTCTTTTTTTGAAACAACTCCCTTGTACTTCTTGAATTCGAAATATCAAAGTTTGGTGTGAGGGAAGCGGAGTACGAAAGCCCTTCACAAGCGAGATTGAGAAAATGAGCACTTTATATGCAATAAATCTTTCAAGAGTGTTTGAAAGCAATAATAAGTGAGAAATATGCTATGTACACGTCCAAGGCCTTCATAAAGTATTTATAGACTTGATTTTAAGCTTAGGAACTTTTGTAAAATTATTTCATAAAGATTTGAATTTGAATTGAAAAGGTGCATTCGTGAAGAGATGCATTTAGTTAAGAAAATAACTTGAAATTAATCGATGATGCCTCACCTTAGTCGATTAATGCATTGTTCTTAATTGATTAATGTTAAAGAAATTAATCAATTAATTTCTTTTCAGCACTTTATTTTTCAAAACTAATTTTGACAAAATTAATCGATTAAGACCATTATAGAATTCTCTGTTTGTTTTCTTAATAGATTAATTTACTGTATCGATCAATTAATTTTCTTCACAGGATTGAAATTAATTGATTAACTGATTTTCTTGATCGATCTATTTTGAACATTGAATATATTGAATCTTGCTTTCTTTCATCAAGAGATGTTATTAAACTCGTAACTGACCCTCTAAAACCTTTCTAAACATTCTTAATCAATTAATTTTCAATTAAAATGAATTTTGAAAGATTTTCTAGGTATTTTGACTAAGAGATATAATGTATGTGTGTATGCTCATGACTCTTCAACCAGAAATATAAAAACTAAAGTAAAGCTTTACATGAGCTAAGCTTTAAACTTCTTGAGCTAGGCTTTGATCATCTTGAAGCTCCACAATTAGTACTTCATATATGAAGCTTCCTTCGTATTTAGCTTCTTTGTAGATCATTTTAAGTTCTACATTACAATAGTTAGACTTATTCAAATATCATATCTTATTTTGTTGACATCAAAATTAGGTTGATTAGAGCCTAGCACTAACAATCTCCCCCTTTTTGAACTTCGACAAAATAAGTCCGTCATAAAGATAATAAGCAATAAATATCAAGTAAAAAGTAATAATACTCGCCATATAGAAAAATTTTCATGCTCCACTCATCAATGATAATTCAAGTATCTTTATGAAAGTTCTTCCCCCTTTTGTCAACATTAAAAAGAATAGGCAAGTATAAAAACATAAGAGGAATAAACATTCATAAAAGTGCATACTTGTAGAGAAACGATTAAGAGTTCATATCAGCATTCATGACAACCTGCTTATAAGTTCATACATGGCATAGAAAGTTAAAACAGAATCTTAACGAAAGAGTTTATCGCTATTACATGCTAAACTGAACTAAAGCACGATAGGAAAAGAATAGAAACTTCAAGTGCATCCTTTTCCTTACTTCAATTCCTTGAGATCCTTTTTGATAGTAACCAAGTCCTCCTTCACACTCCTTTCAAAATGTGAAAATCAAGCTTCAATGATATCTAAGACTTTAGTCATTTGCTTATAGTCTTCATCTTGCTTCCTCATGATGAGACCAAACCCACTCATACAGAGTGGGTTGGCATCAACACACATGTAGTCCCAATCTATATTGTAAGCATGTTCTTATCACAAGGAAAAACATGATAGGCTTAGAAGGAAGGAGGTGCACTAGAGGAATATCCTCCACCATCACTCGATGTAACTACAGTAGTAGGAACATCATCGCTGTTAGTTTTAGCATCATCACTGTCAACATGATTAGGAAACAATGTTGGTTTCGAAACTCGTGGCTTTTCTTGTAAAATTCTTGCAACACAAGCTATGGTGCTTTGATTCGCGCAAAACAAAAAGCATTGGGTTCCTTACGGAAAATGAAATTTGACTCGAGTGTGGAAATTCAAGTTTGAGGTCTCACAATGTTTTTGCATTTTGGGTGTTGGTTTAGTAGTGTTATACTTTGAATGTTAGGTAAAAAGTTTCTTATGGAAGTCTTCCATTGTATGAAATACAAGCCTTTATATTAATATATTGTTGAGGGAAGGAAAATCCCCAAAAAAGCCCATTGGCCCAAACTTTACTAAGGCCTAGGAATAAGCCTAAAAGGGCCCAACAAACTAGATACAAAAATAATTAATTGGGTAGAACCTGACTAAACATCTAAACGGGCAATTGGACTAAAGAGTTCCCGATTCTGCCTAACAGGAAAAGGTGGAGTAAAATAGTCACCTGTAAAATAAGCTCATCGAACAGACTCTCAGTTCACCTAGTAACTCAAGCGAACCATTTCTCAATCAACCAAAAGTGTTGGTGGCTAGACTGGCTACTAGGGTTGACATACTAGCATTAACTCAGTTGAACAATGTCGAATATGCCCATTCAAGGCTTCTGATAAATGTGTATGGCCCACGTATCACGTAACGATCAATGATTGACAACTGGGTTTCGGCCCATGATGCCCTCAATCCGAAAATTTTGAAAGAACAAGATTCCGAACGTTACTAGGCCTACAACCCTTTAATAGGCCATGATCCCAAGGAAGAGGGATCACATGCATTAAGAGAGAGAAATAATTTCTTGTACTCAAAAGCATAATAGTGAAATTTTTGAGAGTAATCCTACTCTCCTCAAATGTACACCTTTCTGGTGGAACTAGGTAACCAAATCCCTTTGTCTCATTGTGTGATTGTCGATTGTAAACAAACCTTATTTATCTATTGTTAACCCAAATAAGGCCACTAGAAGAAGGCTTTGATATATTGGCATCGTTTATGGGAGAATGAGCTAATTACTATTCCTTTGTTCTCAACATTATCCTCCTTCCAGTCGTCCTACCAACTAGATGGCTTCCACAACTTGTCATTCCTTTAAAGCAAACCTCGAGAACCCTAGACCTGAAGAGTCCAAAGTGGCTCAAGTCAATGGTAGGCCAAGGAGGCTGACAAGCTGAAAAGTGTTACTCATGAAGCTGAACAACCTCCCATTGACCCATTGGAAGAAACTTGGGTGAAGGAACAAGAATTCCTTTCCTACCTAGCCCTTCAGGCAAAACAAAACTTGGCCATGGGCTAACTCCACGAGGTGTGGTAGAAAAAGGAGAAGGTTGAGTTGCAACCTCATCCTCCCCATCCCCTGACCTCAAGCCAGGTAGATGATCAAGCACATTGGTGTCGTGTGGTCGAGGAGGAGAATGCTCACTTACACGAGTAGCTCGAGAAACTGAAGCAGCAAATTGATAGCTATGAGGGTGAGGCCCTACAGGCTTCACTTACTCCTCCCTTGCCTCTGCGTGAGCTAGAAAAGCAGTCAAGGGCATGGGTGTTGACCCTTAGTGGATGTGGATTGATTTAATCGTGAGTATAGATGCATGAAAACACATTCGTCATAGTAAATTGTGTAAATACTTTTACAATTTTTATTTGTATCGAACTTAAAGATGTAGAAATCACAAGTTAGAAATTGGAGTTCGAGTCGTTTGTGTTAATTCAAACTCTCTCAATAAATGTTTTGATGATTTTACAAAATGACAAAAAGATAATGAATATATAAAAACAACTATTACTTATGTTTAATCATCTCTAAGTTGCAGGATTCAAATTATATCTCAAAGGCCAGACTTGAAGAAGAAGAAGCTTTAGTCTAGGTCTTAGGAATATTGTACATCAAGTTCTAAAGAATTGTAATTTTTTCTCTCATTGAGTCTAGAAGAGTTGTAAAGAACCCCTAACCAGATATAGGAACCCTTCTCATAGTCAGCTCAACACTTAGGCAAAAACCTAAAACAAAATCCAAATTTAAATCAAGGACATCCTTTGGTATTAGATGTCTAACATAGACTCCAGACATTTGATTTGGAAAGTTAAGTTGTCTGATCGATAAATCATACATCTAATAACCATATATATAACCTTAACAAACTGAATAAATAGGGTTCAGATGACCCATCCTCACTCCAAACGTCCTAAGTCCACTCAAGACATCTGATCACACCATCAGACGTCTAATAATGGATCGTTTGAACTAAATCAAGCCTAAATCACACTTTGTCAGACCAAAATCATCTCGAACCAAGTTGGGAATATTTTATTAGTATCATCAAACGTTTAGACACCCTTCCAAATGTCCAATAATGGAATGTTAGGGCTAATTTGACTTGAAGGCTGATTTGTTAGAGTAAATCTCAATTCTAAGATTCTCTAGAAATCATAAAATCTTGGTCATCATTATCATGAGACATCTTGTAGACGTTTGATCCCTAAATAGAAGATCCTTGTTTGGATTTGATCATTTCCAAGAACCAACCCACTCATTTTCAGACATCTAAATATACTATCAGATGTCTTATAATGAATACTCAGACTCCAACACTTAGTGACAAGTACACTGTTTAGATCTAGTTACTTCTATGAACATTGACTCTCTTTTTAGACGTCTAGAACTTTTGCCAGATGTTTAGAAACCCCTGTTAAGTCACTAGAGTCGAAGTTTAAAAATTGCATTGTAGAATAGTTAACAAGAGTGAAATCAACACTTAAATTTATATTCTCAAAATGCGATGTTGAAATCCGAGGTTGTTCTCTAGGAGTAAATAAATGCACAAAAAACCACAATTTAAGTATCTACAAGAACTGAGGCTAAGGAATTTGATACAAAGGAGATATGCTATCAAACTCAAGAAAAATGTAGATTAGATTAAATGCCAAACAAAAGAGCAACAATTTCAAAAAGAGTTGTTTCTTCACAAACCCAACAGCCACTTAGCAAACTCAGAACCCCACGGAAGCTATTTTCTTTTTTTTTATGTTACAAAATTGGCTTGTTCTACTGGGCCCAATCATGCTCGCCAAATGGGCTGCCCCCAGATGGACCTAAATCTCTCCTAATAGGTGTAATATATGAGCTAATATGTGCCTATGGGGAGCCTCCCTATTCATGGTTGATCAGCCGGTGGGCGAAAGACAAGAAATAATGGTCAAGCGCTTCACTACTCCACAAGGTGGGACTAATGTCCCTCACTTCTTCTTCAATTGCCTTTGGCTGACAGCATGTGACATTCGTGGGTTCTTGGACGTCGGATCTTCAAATCAATGATCTGGATGGTCTTTAAAAGGGTGTCCATAGATGTTATCACTCAAGATCCTTCAATTAGGGTGGCTGGCAGTCATGTCTACGTCAGAGAAGAAGGCCAAATTTGGCGAGAACTTCCAAAGATAAATATGAGCCTTTCGACTCCAATTAAACATGTTAGAAGCTTCGGTGAGGTACGCCGCTGGAGTAGAGCCCTGTGTTTATTAGGCACAAGGGTGGTAGGAACTAGTCGGAGCAAAAGCTCCTTCGAGCTCTAATGGCGGAAGGTGGGATTCAATGATCAAGTAGGAGGTGGTTCCAATTGACTTGGGCAAATACTCGGTGATGGCGAGTGGAAGCTTTTGGTCAAGTCAATTGAATGTGAGAATGGGTGAGGTGTGGTGGTGATGACTGTGGTGGTGGTCGTTAATGGCAGAGGTTGGGGGAGGAGAAAGACTTGATGAACGGAGCTATATAGCTCTAGATACCTAATTGACACCTAGACTAAGCAAAGCCCTAACCTATTTGATGAAGGGAGGAGAATTACCTGACAAACCTGAGGGGGTTGCGATGAAGAAGAAGAATTAGGAGCTAAAGAAGAGGAATTGAATCGCGAAGCTCTGTGGGATGACGGGGAAGCATCGCCCTCTGCCAATTTCTGTGGCAGAGCGACGGATGATAGAGGTGGAGGAGCTCCAAGGTGCTCCAATGGCATGACAAGGAAGAAGAGGAGGAGGAATTCAGTCCTATTTTCGCACGCCTATGTATGACTATGATCAAGTTTTTAAATATATGTGAAATGCGCATCAAAATGAGCCAATCTCGTGGGAATTGGTTGTCAAATTGTTGGGTTTTTCAGCCCCAAATCTTCAGTCAAAATGAAGGTTGTACATGCCATCACAAGAATTAAGACCTTGCTTGCCATATTTGCCAAGATCCGTGGATCAATCCCACCAATTTTGGTGGGATTTGATTGAGAATATCACGATCTCGAGCTACTGCAGGTAGCGCACGAAGTGGAGCTCAAGCTTCTCTGCTCGGTTGCTTGAAGATGATGACCGACATCATGTTGATGTTGACCAAGGACCATAGTGAGATGATTTTAGACTTAAATGCAAGAAATTCAAAAGTTAAGGGCCAAACTACAAAGCTGGTTAAGATAAAGTTTAAATGGTGTCAACATTTTAGGGTAACCTAGTTTATACCTAGGGAATCTAATGGTGACTTCAATTTTGATTTTAATGAAGTTTTCTTGGTCAATTAACATTTTAACCCAAAATGTATTGAATATTAACCTTGGTCTCTGTTTTAGGTCAAATTAGGTTCATTTTGTAAAATTGTTGTTCTAAACCTTAGGGAATATTTTTCAGTGATTTTTAGAAGATTTAGATTACATTTATTTCCATTAGAACCCTTTGGATTTAAGTGAGGCTAAAATTAAGATTTTTAAATATGAATTAGCTTTCATTTTTTAGAAAAACTCTAAATCAATCAATGCAAGTCCACTTATTTGAAATTTAAGCTTAGTTGACCTTCAATTAATTGTCAGTTTATAACTTGGTTAATCTGCACTTGTATTTGCCTGTTAAAGCAAGAGAATTAACCCAATTTACATTAATTCCTCTTAATTAGGCCAAGATTGAATTATATCCTTTCAATGACTAATTAGGTAAATTTAGCCTTAGAAATTAGTCAATTTGAGTTAGATAAAGAGGATGATGGTATTACCATCATACCCCTTTGCCTAACATTTGCTAGTCTCTTAGCAAATTCTTAAAGTTCAGCACATAGTTTAGCTTAGAGGGTATTTTTGCATTTAGCTCAATTAGAAATAATTTATTTTGTTAATCTTGGTCAGAACTTTAGTACAAACAAAAGTGCTCTTATGCCTAGAACTTTGTACAACCTGGTTCATCAAGACACTAAGATCTAACAACTCCCTAATTTAATTTCACCTGATTCTTGATTTTTAAACATAGAGGCACATGATTCAGGTTGGTTTCAGTTTCACTCCTGGTTTCGTTGCTATCAGGTTTGTGTTTCTCCATCCTTCAATTGCTGGCTTCCATAAAAGAGTTATTTTTCAACTCTACCTAAGTCCAATGTTTTATTAATCTTTTACTTGGGTCTTAAAACTCAATCCGTATATGTGAGGTTGTGCTCCAGTTCTTCAAACTCCTAGATCAAAAGTGATAAAGAGACCAGTTCAAACACTTGTGCCTCATAGTCCAAGAAATTAAATTATCCAACTTTTGCTTAGTAGGGTAATTTAAGCCATGCTTGACCAAGCATATTTGGCCCGAAAATCTAAGGTCGGGGTTATGGATGTCCTGATACTAGACTGGAGCACAAACTTAGAAAATGACCATGACTAACAAATTTACAATTCAACATTCTTTTTCCTCTTTGCCAATCTTTAAAAATTTGCAATTCATCTAAAAAAGGTTTTCTCCCTCCTTTTGTCAATTTTTTTTTATGAGAACCTTTTAAAGAAATTATATTTTTAATCATTTGCACTTTAATACCCCCCCATGCAAAAGCTTTGTAATGCCTTCGTTGCAAAAAGGATGGGTTCGAATTCAGCTTAGTTCATATTTTTAGAATAGGTTTATAAAGGGTGGATGGGCGGGTCAGAAGTGGTGAAAAATAGACGATTTGAAGCTCTAATGTTAAAATTGGAGGTAGAGTCGGTTGTTCTAAAGTATGGACTTGAAGGTGTAATAGAAATGTTGTTCAAGAAGGATATGAAAGGTCTTGAGTTTTTGAGAAATGACGGGTTGCTTCCCGTTAATTACCAAGTTTATTGCCTTTGTCCGAGCGCAAGACGGTCAGGAGGAAGGAGTAATCAGAATGCAAGAGTTTTGTAGAACAAGCACCTCAATGATTAACCTAGTCGGGACAACCAGGTGCTTATTTAGATCAATTGGCTAATTATGTAGACCAAAACCAATGAGTCTGGTTGGTTGAGAAATGTGGATCATTAGATGTGGAACCCACAACGCGTAATTTGGTTCAAGAGGATTTGGAAATGAAAAGTGATGGTTTGGCTGCGTAGGTTCAACCGGTTCAGAGTAGGAGACCTCAAAAGATAATGGATTAATGAAAAACATAGGAACCCTACTTATGGGATCAAAAATAATAAGCAGTTGACTATCAGTTTGATCAATGTCCCACTCATTGTCAAATTGAGGTGGAAAATCAGCTCCAACTAGTTCAGAATGAGATGATTTAGAATAAAAATGAATTCTGTAACGACCCGATTCCCGAGTCCCTACGAGACACGAGAACCGGACCGACTCGACTAATCCCAAGACCCAGTCGTCCAACGAGGAAGTAACCAAAAGACAGTAAAATAAACCACATTCAGCATGAATATAACTAACAGTAAGAAAGTACAGCAGTAAGGAAAGAAACTACTACAGTAGGCACCACCACAACAGTAAAACAACATTTATCATATAACAAAAACTGCAGGTAAAGAAGGTACAGCGGAAATAGAAACTACTCACTAGAACAGAAACAAAAAGGGGTACAAAGCTGTGGTAACTCTACTGGACCCTACTCGGCCCAGCATCCTCTGCAGCCGCCGACCCTGGCTGCTCAACACCTGGTCCTGAAAAAGGTAACGAGTGTAACACGTCAGCAAAACGCTGAGTAGAGTGGCAAACTAACTAAAGGCAACAGTAGAGTGTACAGTAGCTGTTATGTTCTATTACTTCCTTTATTTACATCTTTCAATTTTTCTCACTATTTCATTTACTTCTCAGATCCTTTACTTGATCTCGGATGTCCTCGTGGGACGATCTTGATTGCAGTCTTTTCCAAAAGTAGAAGTAGCACGTGGTGCTCTCCTGGCCGGGAGAGTCCCCCGTGGTGATCCTACCCTCAGTCAACCACCCCAAGGTCACTGACAGACGTAACGGTGACTACGGCACCCGCGATAAACGCACAGGTAGCTAGCCCGCACTGGCACGCGGTCAGTCGTTTCCGTTAACGGGTGCGCCCAAAGCACAGCACGGAACCAGGGCAGAGCCCTCTCAGAAACAGGGGTCCAACCCCTCTACAGTAACCAAACCGGGGCCTTGCCCCTCCACAGTCCGCGCACCCTCGCCTGACTACCCTGGTTTGCCCTAGTGGGCCTAACAAGTCGGTGAAGGAGGCTAGCAGAACCCCGGGGCCCGTGGGGTAGCTAGTACTCTCCTAACACTACTAGCTCTCCTCGGTACTACGTACACGAGGGCAACAAGTCGGTACAGAGCGGCCAATCCTAACCCCGGGTCCCTGGGGCGGCTGGCCCCACTCTGCACTAAACAGGTACAGGTACTTCCCTTGGTACTGCGTACCCAAGAGACAGTACAAACTACATCTCAGTTCCATTCCTTTTTCTTTCCAGGAGTTCCACTCCTAATTCCCCATAGGGTTCCAGCTCTTTATCTCAGAACATCATATGTTTCACTTTCCAGATTCACATTCTCAAAATCCATGATCTCAAACATGTTTCTTTATTCGTAACAGGCAGCTGTTAATTAATTTTACAGGCAGCTTTATATATTCCTTTCCAATTTTCCAAGACTGCAGTAATATACATTCCACTAGTTTTTCCACCCTAGGATTCATGCCATATCCTAGGATCTATCATACAATCTAGTTTTCCGGCCCTAGGATTCATGCAACACCTAGGAGCTATCATTCCATATATTTCTCATTCCTAGGATTCATGCAATGCCCTAGGTTCTAGTTATGGTTCCATACTTTAACAGATTTTATTAATACTTAAAGCCACTCTACCAGGTACAACGGGAGTAATGGGGGCGTGATCGGGAATCCCGCGCGCCTCCGCGACTCTCAAGACTGCAACCGAACGAGGTCCTATCACAAGGATCAAACACAAGGAGAGTCTCAAAACAGGGTATAGCTACTGTAGGCGGGTAGAGGAATTAATTCTGAAACGAACGCAACTCGAATCGCGGAAAACGGAGCCCAAACGGGCCCTAAACGGGTCGAGAAAGACGATACTGTGCAAAATCAGACGTCTCGAACTCCTCCCAGACGTCTTAAACGGTGGATCAGAGAATTACCTGTTCGGCTTGGTTCCCCGGACGTCCAGAAGTCTGCAGGGACGTCTTTCCTATATCCCAGACGTCCGATGGTCACTCCGGACGTCTGGAGGTCACTCCCGCCGTCTGGTACAACTTCCAGACATCTGATTCGCAAAGGATGACGAATCAGAGAACCTGCGCACAGCCAACCCCCCTCCCTCAGTACGGTCAGTCGACAAAAAGGAAGAAGAAAGCGGAAACTCACCTTTCAGACATCTGTATGATCTCACAGACGTCGACCTTGCCGTCTGGATATCAATCCAGACGTCTGATTCTGGAAATTTTTCCAGAATCAGAGCCCTGCTCGGCCTCCGCTCGCGACGCCGCCCGCGTCGCACCTCGCGCGTACGCTGCTCCGCCCGCAGCAGGTCCCTCTCCGCGACGCTCTGCGCCCCCTGCGCCCTCCGCCGGCCGGCCAAGCCGCTCCTGGCGAGCTCGCCCTCACGGCAGAGCCCCGCCTTCACACGCCGCAGCTCCTCCGCGCTCACTGCGGCTGCCGCTGCCGCTGCGCCCTCGCGTCCGCTCGCTCTCGCGCACAGGCAGGAGAAGAAGGAGGAAGATGGTGGAGACGGGAGGGGAGGCGCGCCCCCCCTTTTAATGCCGCGCGGAGAGGAGAGAGAAGGCGGTCGCAGCCGCCTGCAGCCGCAGAGAAAAAGGGCAGAATCGCTGGTCTGCGCGCACAGGCGCGCAGACGAATATCCCGTGCGAGCATAACTGTTCGCCAGACGTCTGTAAACTATCCCGGACGTCTGGTCAGACGTCTGGATGTGATCCCAGACGTCTTGACAGACGTCTGGGCCACCTCCCAGACGTCTTAAAAGGCGTCTGGGGCACGCGCTCGTTACAAATTCCGAAGGAATAATGTGATTGAGACTAGTTGCTGAGAGGCTTAAGCAACTATTCCTGGGTGGCCCCCTGATTATGTGGTACAACTGCTTTAAGTTCCAAATCAATGACCTCATAATCATAATCAAAGAATGGGTCATGGACATCGAGGTCATAAATTGGTTCAGGAACATCTAGAAACACGGATTCTCTTAAATCAGAATCATAATTAGGGTAGGAGAATTCCAGAACAGAGCATGGGTGAAAAGGGTTGTCTGAATCTTAATCTGGGAGTAGATCTGAAATCATATAACCAGCACATGAAGAATCAATACCCACAGAGTTGTCAACCTGAAATTGTTCTAACCTAGATTCTAGTTCCAAGTTAAGGGATATCCTCACTAGGCAGAGGCTTGGGTTCAAGACATCTAAGGTAGATCCAATTTAATCCTAACTCTTTAGATTCCTCTGATTCTGTATCATAATTTAGTTTCAATTCAAATAAATCAATATGCTCTTCCGAGGGATCTAGGGAATTTTGTTATCAAAAATAGACTTATAAAAATCATGATATTTTGAATATGAGATTTTATCCTCATCAAATTTAGCCTTACAATCATCCCAAATAGGTTTCGGTCTAGATTCTAGGTCGATGGTTGGAATTGGGTCACTAGAATCTCTTTCTAAGTTCAGCTCAATTGGGATTTCATATGCAATCTCTTTAAATTTGCATGATTTAAGCTTAAAATTTTCCTCCCATTGAGGCAACTCTGGTTGATTGATGAACGAGATTTTATGCACAAAAAGATTTAGTTAAAAAGTCGTCATTGTAGTTGCGTAAAAATCCATCAATAAGATATTTTTATTGAAACTTTGGTGAGTGCTAGGTCGAACACAAGGAGGCAAATGTTTGATTAAAAATCACATTTAGAATTATTGTCACAAAGTAAAGTAGCTGGTTGAAATTAATCTACGCAAGCTAAACTACTTGAAGAACAAATAATAGAAGAAAGAAAGAGAAAATAATACAAAGAAAAAGAGGGAGAGATAGAACAAATATTTCATATGGATATAGTCATGTTCAATACACTAATGGCAAAATTAAAATCTACACTAGAAAGCGGTAAAAAGACAGGGATGAGAAAAATCCTCCTCGACGGCTGCTTGGAGGACAAGCCGCGTTGACAGAGTGCCCGGAAGAGGGTGGTGAGATGTTGATGAAGGAGAACGGAGTTGGAGGATGGAATAGGGCAGCGTCACAACGGGATTCGCTTCCTGAATGGTGGAGAGAAAACCACAGGATGCTCCATGAAGGGGGTGAGAAGTTGGGAAAATTATTTTACTCTAGCTTTAGTGGAGCATCCTGGGTATGGGACTAGCTCGTAGAGCTTTGCAGGGGGTGAGAGAAGAGAGAAAGGGATGATGAATGAGGAGAGTGTAAGGTCCTTTTATAGGTAAGGAGGAAGGGGTAGAATGGTCATTTCAAAGGCTAGAAAATGAATGCAAGGCTTTTAGTGACGCATGCAAGAGTTACGAAAGACCCCATGTCGCTAAAGCATTATGCAAGGAGAGCCATCAGATCTTGATCAGACGCTCAAGATTGTGCCACGTCAAGCGCCTGGTCGCCTTCAGCCGGTGTGCACCTCATTGAAGCACTACGACACGTGGCACACTGAGGACTCTTAGATCGAGCATCCACGACCGAGATTCACCTGTAGTCACTCTTCACAACGAGTGCGAAGCATGTCTGATGATGCATTATCAGCCGCGTACAGAGCCTCGCTCATCCGTGATGCCGTGTCTTTGCCTCCATTGCCGCTCATTGCTGATCCAACGGGTGAATTTTGCCTGCGCTTGCCTTCATTGAATTTTACTCCTTGCCACGATTTGAGCACGTGTCGCGTGTTGTGCATAAGGCGCACGACCACTACGCTACACTCGAATCTTTGTCCCATTTACATTTTAAGGGTTGAGCGCTCGTGACCGTTGGATGGCAATCCAACATTCGATATCACTCGTGCCCTCTCTTTAAGAGATGTGAAGCGCTGGAGAGGGATGACGTGGAGCATTCTCAACCGTTGGATCAAGATCCAATGGCTGAGATCAAGGTTTCTTTGATGAGGAGGAGCACCAGTGCCTTTGGGTGGCTTGGATGGCACCACGTGGCTCCATCTGGGTCATCCATCTTCAAATGCTCGTAGATGGTGCCACGAACGTTGGATTGGATCATTTTTGTACCGTTGGGCTACGATCGCTGATCTGAACCCATCCGTGCGGTTGGGTTTGTCATCTGAAGCCTGTATTTTTACCACCTTTCCCCTTGACGTCTGATCTTCCTCAGACTGCATGTTAGCACTTGATTTAGAGATATATTGCAATTGACCTAATTTCTAGGTTTATTAGTTCACAATGTGAACTAACTTTACCTGACCTGTCCTATGGTTTGAGGATGAAATCAGGGTTAACCCACCCGAACCACCCTGTTTCGGTTGATAAACATGTTATTAAGTATCAATTTTATGGTGAATTACATATTTTTGGGTTAAATTGTTAAATCAATTCAAACAAGGGCTTAGGTAACACAATGCGGGAAATCAAATTTCCTTTAAGGCTTGCAATGTGCTTTTGCACTTCAAAAACCCTAGTGTTTTAACCCTAATTTGGCTCTAAATGAATTCAATTTAATTTAGTTAAATGTGTACCTTGGACTCAAGCAAGAAGATGTTAGTCCAAGGTGTGCTAAAATTAAGCACAAGAGTCCCTATAGGCACAAGAATTTAGAATTGTGTGTTTCTAAATCAATTTCTTCACAATGTAAGCACCCAAATGTTCAAGAAATTCTTGCCACAAGTGATATTATCTAAGAAAAAAAGTCAAGGTTGCAATCCTAGATTTTTTTGAAGTTTTTTTTATATATATACAAGGAAAAGGGAGAATTGGAAGAGAGAAGAAAAGTTAACCTGCCCCTGGAGTGATTGTTCCCTTGACGCAGTGGTTGGTCTGGTTGAACTGAGTTCGCAACTTAGTAGATCTGGTCCGGCAAGAAGATCAACCAAATCAAAGGGCAAGTGAGTTAAGAATCAAATATTTACAAATAAAACAAAAGAGAATAAACACAAAATATGCACAGAATAAAAAAAATACAGAATGATAGTGGTAAGTGTGCGTTGCTCCCCGGAAAATGTGCCAAAATGTTAAATCGTTAGAGGCAAAGTTTAAAGCTTGCATCGTAGCATAGTCGACAAGAGCATAATCAACACTTGAAATTTATATTCTTGAAAATGCGATGTTGAAATTCGAGGTCATTCTCTAGGAGCAAATAAATGCACAAAGACCACTATTTAAGTATTTACAAGAATTGAGGCCCAGGAGTTTGATACAAATGAGATATACTAGGAAGATATTCTATCAAACTCAAGAAAAATATAGATTAGATTTTGTTTCAAAATTTGTTTCTTCATAAACTCAACAGGCACTTAACAAACTCAAAAGCTCATGGATGCCATTTTCTTTGTTTTTTTTTTATATTGCAAAATCGACCCATTTCTACTGGGCCCAACCACGCTCGCTGAATGGGCCTCCTCCAGATGGGCCTAAATCTCTTGTAATAGGTGCAATTTATGGCTAATATATGCCTATGGGTAGCCTCCCTATTAATGGCTGATTAGCCAATAAGCGGAAGACAAGAAATAGCGCTCAAGTGCTTCATTGCTCCACGAGGTGGGACTAATGTCCCTCACTTCTTCTTCAATTGCATTAGGCCGATAGCATGTGACATTCATGGGTGCTTGGCCGTCGGATCTTCAAATCAATGATTTGGATGGTCTTCAAAAGGGTGTTCGCAGATGCTGTCACTAAAGATCCTTCGATAAAGGTGGTTGGTGACCGTGTCTATGTCGAAGAAGAAGGTTGAATTCAGTGAGAACCTCTAAAGATAAATATGAGCCTATCGACTCCAATTAAGCACGTCAGAAGCTCCGGTGTGGTACATCGAAGCAGAGCCCTGTGTTTATTGGGCACGAACTCGTCGGAGTAGAAGCTCCTTCGAGCTCTAATGGTGGAAGGTGGGATTCAGTGGAGTGGATGGTAGTTCCAATTGACTTGGGCATATGCTCGGTGATGGTGAGTGGAAGCTTTTGCCATTGAACATGAGAATGGGTGAGGTGTGGTGGTGATGAAGGTGGTGGTGGTCGTTAATGGCAAAGGCCGGGGGACGAGAAAGACTCAATGAACGGAGCTATAGAGCTCCAAATACCTAATTGACACCAAGACTAAGCAAAGCCCTAGCCTATTTTTTTGAAAAGAGGAGAATTACCTGATAGACTCAAGGGGGTTGTGAGGACAAAGAATAATTTGGAGCTGAAGAAGAGGAATTGAATCGTGAAGCTTCGTGCGAAGCTCCCTAGGACGACGGGGAAGCAATGCCCTCTGCCAATTTCTGTGGCAGAGTGGTGGATGACAGGGGTGGAGGAGGTCTGGGGTGCTCTAATCACATAATGAGGAAGAAGAGGAGGAGGAATTTAGGCCTATTTTCGCATGCTTATGCATGACCATGTCAGGGGTTTAAAAAGATAAGAATCGCAACTCAAAATGAGCCAATCTCGTGGGAATTGGTTATCAAATTGTTGGGTTTTTCAACCCCAAATCTTCGGTCGAAATGGCGGTTGTACATGGCATTACAAGGCTTGAGACCTTGTTGCCATATTTGCCAAGATCCGGGGATCAATCCCACCAATTTTGGTGGGATTTGATAGAGAATCTCGCGATCTTGAGCTGCTACAGGTAGTGCATGAGGAGTTCGAGCTTCTCTACTCGGTTGTCGGAAGAAGATGGTTGATGTCATGCTGACCTCGGCCAAGGACCACAATGAGATGATTTTGGACATAAATGCAAGAAATTTGAAAGATAAGGGCTAAACTGCAAAGTAGGTTAAGATAAACTCTAAATGGTCTCAAACTTTTAGGGTAACCTAACTTAAACCCAAGGAATCTAATGGTGACTTAAATTTTGGGGTTCATTTTGTAAAATTGATTGTTCTAAACCTTAGGGAATATTATTCAATGATTTTAGAAGGTTTAGATTACTTTTATTTCTGTTAGAACCCTTTGGATTTAAGTAAGGCTAAAATTAGGATTTTTAAATATGAATTGGCTTTCACTTTTTAGAAAACTCTAAATCAATCAATGTAAGTCCACTTATTTGAAATTTAAGCTTTGTTGACCTTCAATTAATTGTCAGTTTATAACTTGGTTAATCTGCACTTGTATTTTCTTGTTAAAGCAGGAGAATTAACCCAATTTACATTAATTCCTCTTAATTAGGCCAAGATTGAATTATACCCTTTCGATGACTAATTAGGTGAATTTAGCCTTGGAAATTAGTCAATTTGAGTTAGATAAAGAGGATGATGGTGTTACCATCAACACCTGATCAGACATCTGACATATTTTTCAGTCGTCTAATTCTGCTGTTAGACTTAACCATTGCTTGATTTGATTTGGATTTCGACCAAATCTTTGGGGATTTGTCTCCAATAGTTAGGGAAAGGCTCTCAAGCCTTCTTGAAGGTTATCTTGAGCCTTATAAATAGTCCTCAACTCTCAATGAGGCAAACACACCCATTGGAGATAAAATTCAAGCTTTACACTCAATATTACTCCACTTTCTACTTGCCCTACTATTGTGCACTCAATTCCCTTGGGAAAAACTCTATCTTCCTCGTTATTTAGCTACTAGCAACCATCTTAGAGAGTTTTCTTACTACCTATAGTAGCTAGATCACATTACTATCTTGTTGGGGAGCTTTATTGGTTGTGCTTCATTTCTGTTTTACTTTGTTATTATTGTACTTGGATGTTCGACCTGTTAGATCCCTATCTCTTCCTAATGAAAGGGAGAAACCTCTATTTAGAGATCGAAGGTGGGTTTTGTAATTGAGCTACACTTCTCTCGTGTTGAAGTGGTGTGGATAGTGATTTGATCACCTAGTGATCGGTAAATCCTAAGTCAGGTTGACTTAGGTGTTGGTTTTCACCTAAAAGTAGCTGTGTTCATTTTGTGTGGTTGAATTTTATTTACATATTATTCTTTGATCACACCATTCACCCCCTTCTAGTGTATTTTCAGTTTGCAAGGAGGCAATCGGATAAAAATGCTTTCGTAGATCTTAATTTTTTTTGTATTTTTGATTTTATAAGGAATAGGCAAGTAGAAATAGAGTAACTCAACTACAAATAAAGTAGCAACTAGAACTAGTGTGAAGGAAAGTAACAACTAGAACTAAAGTGAACAAGTAAATGAAAATACTTTAAGGCAAGAATAATTAGAACTTTTATTGAAGATAAGAGTTGTAATACAAGAAAGATTGCTACTAGAAATTTAAAAATACAATTAGAACTCAACTAGAACTAGAAAAATAAATCTAAAACTATCTATAGGTCTTGAAAATGAGGCGTTGGCGATGGTGAGAAAGTGGATGCAAAGGCGCACCTGGAGAATACCAAAGGTGGCATGCAAGTAGAGAGGCTAAAGTCAATGGTTGGAAGGTCTAAGAGATGATCTAAGGATGGGGCAGCCTAGGGTTTTTAGAGAGGGTGGGGGGTTTTGATTGGTTGATCCAAGTTGCCTTGGATCACAAAAATGAAGGGCTAGGATTAGGTGTCTAGGAATCAATGGTTAGGGTTTAGATTTAAGGTAGAAGATAGGTTGGTTTTTGTTGGGATTCTAATCAAGGGTTGGGATGAGTTTGGGGGTAAGATAGAAGGTTAATATTCAACTAAGGGTGGAGGCTACTAAGGGGGGTTAAATCCTATGTATAGATGGACTATGATTGGAGATAGGTTGGCCAATCATAGGTGGGTTTTATCTAAGGGATATTGATGATAGTGTCATCATCAACCATATCTAGCTTTAATTAGTCATAATCAAGGAATAAATGCTCCTACATAACAGCCAGGGGATCATAATTCACTGCAAATCCATTATGAGAGAATAACAAGAAAATAGGGGTAAAATTGCAGTTTTAGCAGCATATCTCAATTGCAGAATAATCATGGGATTTCTAAGGGGTTAATTAAAGGTTAAATGGTCTTAAATGTCTAACAAGAGGGTCCGTGTAGACAGAAAAGGGTTTTCGCGCATTTCAGGAATTAAATGACATCTGAAATCGTAAAAAACAGACTCGTTTAATATTCTGAGATTCTGGTCAGGATAAAATTCATATAAATCCTCTAAAAATCATATAAAAATATTCTCTAAGATTTGGTACATTCAATTTGACCATCAGAACCCGTCTTGACCTGAAACAGTGCCACAAACGGACTTTTGCCCTATTATGGGTAATTATGCAATTTCTCTAGTCAAACTTGGTCAAAACCTAAATATAACTTCACCATTTTATTCCTTGGGTTCAAATTAGATTTGTACCAAAATTTGGGTTCAATCTGAGATCATCTTGACCAAGTTTGCATTTTAGTCCGATCCGATTCTTCCTCTCAGACCCGTACCCCTAGCTTTTGAAAGTATTTGCGTTTACCCCCTAACTTCATCTCCTTCTTTACAAAATAGTCCCTACCGCCATTGGTGTGAATGCACCTTGCTCCGACGAGATTCGAGCAAAGATTTCTCGCTCGATTCTCAATCAAACCTTCTCAAATTTGAATCGAAGACCCATCTTGAAATTATCTTCCAATTAGACTGATTCTTGAGCTTCAATTCTTTCCCAATCTCTCATGCGAACGCATGAGAGATTTGGGTTTCCTACTTCGGTGGCCTTCCAAGCTTGGGAAGCTTGCTTCCCAAGCTCTAATCACCCTCTAGAGACCTATAAAAGGAACCCCAGTGCACGCCGTCCTTCCCAAGCTTGAATTCCAGCCGTGAAACCCCCCTTCCTCTCTCCGCTCCAGCCGAGAAGCTTCGCAAGCTTTGGCGACTCCCCCCGATCTCCCTCGTCGTCCGATCGCAATACCAGTGGTCGAATTTCCTTCCTCTCTCTCGCCCGCTCTTGGCCATACCAGCAGGAACCTCCTTCCCATCGTTGTTGTCACTTCTACCTCACCGGAGCCTTCGACTTCTCCAGAGCCGACGTACCCTCGGTAAGGAGAATCCTCCCCTTTCGTATGATTAGCTTAGGTTAGATTAGTTCCTTATAGATCATTAGGTTAGTTTCCTACCCAAAAATCCAAAAATATCCTGGCGATGCCGTCAACCACCCTCATTTCCCCCGTCTCTGGCCACTCCTCCGGCGAGGCGTCCCCGTCACTACACCCTTCCATCCGCCTCGCCAACCTCCTCATAAGCTTCACCACGACTTACCCATCAAAACCCCTCTCCTATTACGCTGATTCCACCTCCAAAACTTCCTAGCGAACAACGCACCTTCACACCATCTTCTCTGACACCGACCACCCTCTACACGCAGCCATCCTCCATAAGACCGTCACCATCACCTTCGCTGTGTTACGACGAAGCTAAGGAGACATTTAACTGGGGCCTTCGAGCCTGTATTCTTATTCCAGGTCTTCGCCGGTTTGCTGCCGCTGCCGCCACCATCCCCGACCACGACTGAGCTCCTCTGGCTTCGAGATGACCTGGTGCCACTCTCAATCGACACGACTTCGTCCCAGGATATGGTCTAGGTCTTAGATTAAAAACCCCAAGCTGCAGCCGCTACCAATTGAAGTAGACTTCCACCTCTAGCAGCTGCTTGCTGTGTGCGAAGGAAAGTGTGGAACTTTAGTCCCACATCGTTAACCACTGAGAGGTCACAGTGGCATAAAAGGAAAAGGTAACAGAGGGTCCTCGCCTCAAGTTACACAAGGGGGTGAGGTCCCTCGCCACCCTCACACGCCTCGCCCGTGACACCATCACGCGGTCCTGCCTCTGACTCGTTTACTCGCCTATGCCGGCGCACACCTCGGCTGCTACCCCACGCCGGCAGACCTGGTCCCAGGTGCGCTCTAGACTGATTACCCGATACTGTGCATGGCCTTGTGAAGGCAAGAAAGAGGAGAAACCAGAGAGAAGGAAAGAGAGAGAGCACGCGGCGTTAAGGAGGTTTTGCTTCCCTGTGTATTGGGTTAACACTTAGCTACATCTGAAGAAGAGTTGCCCCCCTGTGCATAAAGGAAAAGAGAAGAATAGGAAGGAGAACTGAAGGGAAGAGCAGACGACAAAAGAAACAAAGAAGAAAGAAGGCTTATGCACGGAGAGAAAAAAGAAGAAAGAAGACAGAGTAGAGAAAGAGAAAGAAGTACAGTGCCCTCTTAGCACTGTAGCAAGGCTGACTTAAGCCGTTTGGTTAAAGACTCTATCGTCTGATGGAGTGCACTGTGCACTTGGTTTGAATAGTTGATATTATTTGAGTATTTGCTACATGTGTTAGACTAATAATTGGTGATCCAAATCACCATTATTTTATCTAGAATTCTTTTTGACTCATCATATACTCATGTTTTACTTTGCATATTAGATTTTGAGTAATTAATTGTGCTCATTTACATTATATATTGAGATTAGCACGTGAATTTCATATTTGCTCCCAGCAAATGACCTCGGACTTTATTTCTGACATTCGAGTTATAAATTTTATCCGTTGTTCGATTTATTGTGGATTTCAAACTACGATGACAAGACATTGATTTAAATCCTTGATAGATCGATTAAACAGATATGGGCGGCTTGGTGTTGTTTTTTGAAAGGGATAGAGTTAGGGTTTTAGGTGGATGTTTAGGCCATAAGATAAGAAATAGATGGTGGAGATGTATGGACTATGTTAACCAGCTACTAGGAGATAAAAAGAGATGCATATGCGGACTATAAGGAGAGGAGGATGAGAGGAGGGAGGTGGCGGCTAGAGTAGGTGGTTAGGAAAGGGTATGTTTTAGGTTTTAGGGTTAGGGTTTTTCTAATAACGTGTGAACCTAGTTTGGCCAGCCATTATAGATTAGCCAATTGGTTGCCAGGGTTGACCAATATATGTTCAATTGGGCTAAGTAAGGTTAAGGTGTTGAGAATTAGGCTCCTAATTAGGCTAGGGTTTGAGAGTTAATTAGGCTAAGAATTGGGTTTAGGAAATGACTTAACCACTTACACAAGTGAGCTCAGACTCAAAACTTCCTCCTACGAAGGTCTAGTCAGTTTCGTACTTGGCACCTACACATAAATAAGAACATCAAGGCACTAGATATAGCTAAGGGGAATATTGCCGAAAATCCTAAAATTATGCATTATTTACAAAATGCACTTATATAATTAATCTAGCCTAACTAAATGCTTTCTAGCCTAATTCACCCTCCAACTAGCATTAGTTAGGCATAATTAATGTAAATAACTATGAAATTATCATGGATCTCTATTGAAGATCGTTCGGTAGGTTACCTAAGCCACAAAGGGCATCTACCCTAGGGCATATGTAACCACCTACCCCTTTACAAAGGAGTTAACAAATGTGGCTGATGGGAACACCATCATAGGCCCTAACTATCCCATTTTAGTCTGGAATAAAAGATAAAAGCTCCTACATATTAATCTGAGGATTATATCTCCACTACATTGTGTTTTGAGAAGAGAACAAAAAATCAGGGTTAATTCTGTAATTTTAATAGTAAATCATGAGCACAGAATAACTAAGGGGTTTGCTAGGGGTGAATTAAAGGTCAAATGAGCATTAAAGTCAAATAAGTGGGTTCATGTAGACAAAAATGGATTTTCACGCATTTCAAGAATAAATAGCAACCCAAAACCCCAATTTCAGACCCGCTTAAGTAACAAAGGTTATGGTCAAGATAAAATTCACCTAAATCTTCTAAAAATCATAGAAAAATATTCCATAAGGTTTGGTACCCTAGATTTGACCATTGGAACCCACTTTGACCTAAAATAGAGTCTCAGATAGGAAGTTGCCCTAATTTGGGTTTTTGTGTAAATTTACTAGTCAAACTTGGTCAAAATCAAAATCCAACTTCACCACTATATTTTTTGGGTCCAAATTAGGTTTATACCAAAATTTGGGCTCAATCAGAGATCATTTTAACCTAGTTTGAATTTTGGTCTAGTCTGACTCTGTTTCTCTTAAATAACCCCTCAGCTTTCGAAATCTATTGCATTTAGCCCCCTTTGTTTATCATCACCTTCACCAAGAGGCCCCTATCGCCATTACTATGTGAACCCATCAAGCACCAAGAAGATCTTCCTGATTTCACAGCCAATCCCTTCCAAAATTGGAAGGGAGGATCTTGAGACCTTCCTCTTCCATCTGAACGCAATCTCGTGCTTAGATTTAAGCTAAGATGCTCATGTGAACTCATTAAAATCAAGAGTCCTAATCCCTAATTTTTAAGCTTTCAAGTTTGTTTCCAAGCTTGGAAGCTCATCTAATGCCCTATAAAAAGACCTTGATTGCAAACCTCATCTCCTTAGCAAGCTTCTAGGCCATAAAACCTTCTTCCTCTCCCTCTTCGGCCTGCTTCAAGCTCCACTCCGGCGACCGTCTACCTCCAACTCCCTCACCGGCTGCCACATACAATAGACGACAAGTTCTGACTCCCCTCTTCATTCTGCATCGCTCAATACCGTCACAGTGCTCTCCAACCTCCTCATCACCGTTCTCCTTCCCGGAGTATTCTCCTTCTCCAGCGTCGACTCATCATGGCTGACACTTCCTCCGTATCCTCCTCATCTGCTAGCACCTCTTCTCAACTCCTCTTCATCTATTGATCACCCCAGCACCTCTAGACTTCGATTTAGATCACACAATCGCCTGCTCCACAGTCATCTTCCAAATCACCGGCGTACCTTCGACGATCTTGATAGCACACCACACTTCACCAACCTGCCCGCTATCACTTTGCACACCATTGCCGTGTCCACGCGAGCAAAAGCCCTGAAGAAATTGAGGGGATTGCTGCGCCCATCACCTCCCCGAACACCTCCGCCTTCGCACTCATTCTTCGCCTTTGCCACGCTTACACACGCACCTTCACAGCACACCATCGACACCACTTTACTCGCTGCACTCTGGCGATTCTTATGAACCTGTTTGACGTGGTCGTGAGGCCATTCTCATGCTTTCAGGTATTCCACCGGAGCTCTACCACCGCCCCGACTCCTCCAACTACGCCTTCAGTCCTTTGGCCACATCTGCTCCAGGTTTCAGTCCCAGGCTTGGCGGGTGACTCCCAAGCATCCTTCCAGACCTTCAATTCCACTCCACGAGCTCACCTTCAACTTAAATTGGACGAAGCTCCATCTACTGCTGAGTTAAGAAGATAGTGGAAAGATTAGTTCCACATCGTGGGATTGGGAGCTCACAGCCCGGGATAAATTATTTTTCTGCCCACGACCCCTCGCCCAGTACACGAGGGGTCGGGTCCCTCATGCTCGCCTCACTCCTCGGCTACCTCTCACACCTGGTAGCCCTGATCCCCTGCCCAGATCCATATACCCACCTGGATACTCGATTATAGACTCGATGATGAGGGTTTCTGAGAAAGAGAAAAAGAAAGAGAGGGAGAGGAGGGGGGTTTTTGCCTCGCTCTCTAACTCTCAACACTGAAAGGAATTTTAGAGGCTTTGCACCATTATTATTCATGGCTGCTGAGTCTTTCTCTTGAGGCTCAAGAAGAAGAAGGGAAGGCACTATCTGAGGAGCCTTGTGCTTGTGCTGGTTAAGCTGTCTGGGCTAATTTCTGACGTTTGATACTTGGCATTTGATTTGATTCTGATTACTTTTCATATATTTGAGTATTTGTGAGGTTTAAACTTAAAGGGTAATTTGGTGATTCAAATAACCATTTTACCTTAATCTTTTTGCACATTGGTGTTTGGATCTATTGATATATTATTCTGAATTGCTCTTCTGATCTTAATTGCTTATATTTTGCTTAGAATTGTGATATGTGAGAATGAATTACCATTATTGCTCGTAGTGAACGACCTCGTACTTGCGAGTTATAAATTTTAAGTGTTTTCAAGCGATTTTGACTTGCTACGATGATTACATCCTTTAAAACATCGATTTTGTGTGTTAACAGTGGCCCTCCCCCAGAAGTTCAAACACCCAACACTTCCACAGTACGGTGGCACATATAACCTAATGCGTGAAACCCGCTTAAGGTTAAATTGTATCATTGTAGCACAAGTTACGCAATTGCTCAAAATTAATTTTTTGAACTCGTAGTGGATTGAAAACTTAATATATGGGAGTCCAGGTTGTTTATCAGAGAGAGATTTGGCTGGGTTGCTTCCTAAGTAATTCTAAGTGTGCAGGAATCTTTTCAAAAATTTTGGAGGTATTTTGCTACTTTTTTTTGGGATTTTTCTTTAAGATCAAGGCAATCTAGCTAATTTGACCCCTTATGCAAGATGCATGCCTAAACTAGATGACATGATGTCCTACTTTTCTACTAATTTTTCCTAAGATTACTGACTATATAAGGCGACAACTGCAGTTTATTTTGCTTCAATCAGAGGTGTATAAAAATTCCTGAAATTTGGGCAATACTAGAAAACCAGGCTTTAACCCCTTGTTGATCAGGGAATTTTATAGAATAATAGAGAATGATTTTCGCATCAAAATTGTGCAAGAATACTTTTTACTAGTATCCTAACATATAACAAAATTGGGTGATTTTTGGAAGTGCGAAATAGTCAGAATGAATTTCAAAACATGGGATGCGAATCTACAAAAATACGAGAAATTCGAAATGCAAGAAACACAACACACTACACTTGTTTTGGATTTTTCAAGATAAGAAAGCAAATAAAATACTAACTAGTAGGCAAATAGAGTAGAGAGAGATGAAAACCCAAACATAAATATACTATTACCGATCAAAGAGTTCACAACTATAACTAAGAAGAAGAAGAAGAAGAAGTAGAGAAAGGAGTAGAGAAAGAGAGAGAGTAGAGAAGTAGCTTGATGTAGACACATCTATGTCACATAAATTGTCTATTTATGTGTGTTCTTAGGTATATAATTGCATCATGCATTATAAATATTGCATAACATATATCATCATGCATTTAAATTAGTTTGTACAAATTATATGTTAATTTATCCTTTTTGTGGATAGGGGATAGGGAAATATCATTTCAGGGCCTCGGATTGAAGATTCAACCGTATAGATCTGATCAGAGCGACGATTAGAGTCCAATGCCTCTAAGATCACCCCGATCGGACTTCTGTAGCATTAAATGTAGTCTGAGGAAGATTAGAGGTCAAGGGTCAAGGTGGTGTAAATCCTACCTCAGATGAAAAATCCAACTGCACGGATGGGTTCGAATCAATGATCACAACCCAACGACGCGAAAATCGGTCCAATCTGATATCCATAGCACCACTTACAAGCAAGAGAAGACGGACAGTCCAGACGATGCCACATGGCACCATCCAGACCCTCCAAACCAGCCGTTGCCTTATCATGCACCCACGCCATCTTTAATCTCAGTCGTTGGATCTCGATCCAACGGCTGAGACTAAGCCTTGCCTGCCTTCACATATCCTCAAAGAAGACTTCAATGTGCGATCATGGTTGTTGGATCTTCATCCAATGATCATGAGCAATTGAGCCGGAGCACATCTTCTCAACAATCTAGTGAGATGGCGCATTGGTGAAGCGCCTTTCAATCCAAGAGAAGGCACGTGTTCAAGCCTCCGTGCGCCTCAAATCCACAGCGTGCCCGCTCATGCTGAAATTGGACATCTGATTGACATCGAGTAGCGATTGAGGCGGTGACGTGGTGCAATTGAGAGTGCTGGATGTGAGCACTCGATGGACGTGTGTGATCACACGGCTTCTCATGCGAGATCTGACATGCCGCAGAGATGCTGTGGGATGAGGCAACTTTTAAGCTGTCTGATCATTCGATCGGATGGCTGATGGCGATGAGGCGTGATTGGAGGCTTCAACGGCTGAAGGCAAGCGGCCAGGTGATGTGGCCGCACGAGGAGCGTCGGATCGGCAATGAAGGGCCCTTGTTCCATGCGGCTTCAGCGACGTGGGGCTTTAGTAATGCCTACATGCGTCACTAAAAGCCCTACATTCATTTTAAAGGCATTGAAAATAACTCTTTTGCCCTTCTTCTTCACCTATAAAAGGGATCTTACCCTTCACTTTTTCTTCATCCCTTCTCTTCTGCTCTCACCTCCACCGAAGCTCTACGAGCTGGTCTCATACCTGGGATGCTCCATTACAGCTAGAGTAAAATAATTTTTTCATCTTCTCACCCCCTTTGTGGAGCATCTTGTGGTTGTCTTCTCGCCACCATTCGGGAAGCAGATCCCTCTGCGACGTCACCCTGCTTCATTCTCCATCCTCCAGCTCTGTTCTCCCTTGTCCAGCATCTCATCCCCATTGTCCGAGCGCTCCGTCAACATGGCTCGTCCTCCAAGCAGCCGTCGAGGAGGATTTTCTTATCCCTCTCTTTTTATCACTTTCTAGTATAGATTTCCAGCTTTTTAGTTGTAGTAAGAAGATGTAATGGACATGATGTTGTGCTTATGAAATACTTGTTCATTCTCTCCCTATTTTCTCTTTCTTTGTATTATTCTTTCTTTTTCTTCTATTTGTTTATTCTTTAAGTAGAATAGATAGTGTAGATTTAATTCAACAGCTAATCAGCTTTCCGAAAATAATTCCAAACACGATTTGTAATCAATCATTCGCCTCCCCGTGTTCGACCTGGGACTTACCAGAGTTTTAGTTATAAATTTATCTGATAGCGGATTTTTACGCAACTATGACAGCTTTTCAAACTCAAACTTTTAGCATACAAATCTCACTCATCATAGCCATAAAGATGTCGAAGATGAAGAAGACTGAGACGGTTAAAGAATAGTGCCACCTCAAGACCCCAAAAGTAGATGAAGACCAGAGAGATGTTTAGGAAGAAGTCGAAGAAGATCCTGGAGAAGAAGAATATGAGGTAGGAGAAGATAATGAAGAACTTGGGTAGCTAAGGGATTACTTATTAATCTAAGGGACCTAAGGAGGTTGTTGGAAGGTGGAAGAAAGTGAAGGAAGGTGGAGGACCAAAGAAGAAGAAGAAAGAGGTGGAGATAGGAAGAAGCTATATGGAGGAGGTTGGAAGAAGTTATGGAAGGAGCTAAGGAGGTAGAAGAAGACTTAAGGAGGAAGGAGCGAGGAGAGTGTAGGCCATGTGGTGTTTTTATAGACACAAGGGAAGGGGGTGGATGTCCATAGGCTTCTTAGAGGGTAAGGCTAGGGTTTAGGATTCGGAAATTAGGTTTAGCTTTAGGATTGTCTAACTAGGAAAGTAGAAATCATATTTGCCTTCAATTTTTGGCCTCTGTATGTTTCTAATTTCAAGTTACACATAAAAGAAATGCTGTAGCCCTTCAAATTAGCTTTCAAATGCAACTTGAATCACTTAATTTGGATTTAAAATAAGAAAGGTATGGCCAAAATAATAAAGGTGTGTCAGTGATAACATTACACAAGGGGGTGATAATTATGTTGAATATGGCCCATCTTTAGAATAAAAGGCACAACATAAGTAGAATAGGAGCATTGCATGCATCATGTACCAAGATTGCTTATAAACTGCATTAATGGCCATTTGTGTAAGCATTTGTCAAAGCAGGCCTTATATGAGCAATCGAACCGCACGGATGGATTCAGAACGACGAACGGAGTCCAACGGACTCAAGATCGGCCAAATCCGACATCCGAAGCTCCTACAATGGGCCCAAGAAGTTCTGACCATTGATCTGGAGATCAACAGCCCAGATTGCGCCACGTCGGCCCGCCCCACCGTGCGCTGCGCCTTCATCAAGCCAAGATCAGATCTCAGCCGTCGATCTTCGATCGAACGGCCGAGACCCGTGCGCACGCCCGCGGTTGCCGCGACAAAGCGCGGACGTGGCTCAACGGTGAGCGCGCACGCCCGCACCCACGCGACGCGGGTTCGAGCCATGCGGAGTGGGATTTGAAGACGGGCGACGGGTGCGGATATATTGGGCCGTCCGATCAGCAGCAGGCGGCCGGGATCTTGCCACGCGGTGCGACCGCAGCTCACGAGCGTCCACGTGCGCGTGCACGCCGGGCGGAGACGCGTGCGCACACGCGTGCTCGAGGCGCGATCCCAGCGCAGGTGGGGAAGACTCTCAGCCGTCCGATCAAAGATCGGACGGCTCTCGTTCAGCGGCCGCGGATTGCGCAAGGAGAAGGAACGAGGCGGGCGACTAACCAGCGGCGGGAGGGCTTCACCGACACTTTTGGATGCGATTTTAGTGACGCTTTGGATGTTGCTTAAGCCCCTTCTTCTTTTAGGAAGCCCTTAACTCTATTTAAACCCCCTCCAACCACCATTCAAGGCATTCACTCCCCCTTGCAACTACTCCACCCCTCTCTTAGCTAGCTTTAGGTACTCTTGTAATCGCCGGAGACGACGAGCCGCCGACGGAACCTCCTCCACCGCCGTGGCTGCCTCGTCGCTCTCCACACACTTTCTTTCTCTCTCTCTCTCTCTTTTAGGCTTTCTATTACTTTTGTTGAAGCATGTATTTAATGTTGTAAGTTATGAACTACAAGTGCATGTTTAATGAAGTTATTTTCCATCCAGTTGCCATTTTAATTTCTGTTCAAGTTGCATGATCAAAACAAAGAGCTTTCTAACCCTAAACCTTCTCTCTCTCTCTATCTCTCTCTCTCGCTTTTCAAAATCGCACCTTTCGCAAGCAAAACTCCTCACTTTCCGTGACAAAAGTGGTAAGTAAAAATTTGATTTTCACGCCTCCATGAGATCGACACTCGGACTCACCTCCGTTTAATTATTTTAAAACCGACGTTGCAAGTGCGACTATAACGACACTCCTTAACACACACGCACAAACCTACGTCAGTTTTTGGCGCCGTTGCCGAGGAGGCAACGGATTTGTTTTATCACCTCCATTCCACATTCATTCTCACATCGTCTAATGCCCTATTTTCCTTTTTATTTGACGGTTGCAGGAATTCGGCGCATGGACGGTGAAACGACGCATCCCACCACGGTAGCAAGGGAGTAGGCGCTACGAGGACCGATAGTGAGTAATCTCTCTCTCATTGTTTGCTTGGATGAAAAAACTAAAAAAAAATTGTAAAAACTAAAAAAAATTGGCGTGGTGTATGATTGCTTGACCCACACCCTTAACACATCACCCCACAAAAAAATGTACACTCTAACATTCTGAATAAATTCTTGGAGTGTTCTTTTCTTTTTTTTCTTGAGTGGTGTTTGCGAAGCCAACTCCGCCTATGTTGAGGTTCGTGTGCCTTTTCATTGCCGGTCCCAAGCTCGGGTAAAGGAGGAGGGTTGCGTTTGGTAGCCGACAGCCAGCGTAAAATTTGTCGGATCTTTAAACATGGATTCTAGCAAACACTCTGATTTCATTGGGGCGTTCCCTACTTGCGACGCGCTGCATCGACGCCCGTGTGTAGTGACAAATGAGCAAGGGTTCTCGCATGAGGAATGCATGCGAGTAAAGAAGTTAGTTCCGCTACATCGCCGCCCGGATGTAGTCCAAAATGAGCAAGGGTTCTTGCATGAGGAACGCATGCGAGTAAAGAAGTTAGTTCCGCTACATCGCCGCCCGGATGTAGTCCAAAATGAGCAAGGGTTCTCGCATGAGGAACGCATGCGAGTAAAGAAGCTAGTTCCACCACTTCGTCATCGAAGTGTGTCACAATGTATGCTGAGATTCGGTAGTTGGAATATTGGTACCTTGACCAGCAAGCTCATGGAGATTGTGGATACAATGGTAAGGAGAAGGATTCAAATTCTTTACCTTCAAGAGACTAAGTGGGTTGGTGAAAAAGCAAAGGAAATTGAGAGAACAGGTTTCAAACTTTGGTATTCAGGAAAGGACAAAGGTAGAAACAACGTGGGTATTATAATTCATAAGGATTTGAAGGAGAGCGTGGTTGAGGTTAAGAGATTGGGTGATCGAATTATTTTGATAAAATTAATCTTAGAAGAAGAGATCTTGAATGTCATTTCAGTTTATGCACCTCAAGTTGGTCTAGAGGAAAGAATAAAGAATAAATTTTAGGGAGAGCTTGATATGATAATTCAAGGAATCCCACCAACTGAAATGATTTGCTTGGGTGGAGATTTAAATGGGCATGTGGGAAAAGATGCTTTAGAGTATGCAGGAGTGCATGGAAATCATGGTTTTGGTGTTAGGAATGAAGAAGGGAAGACGTTCCTTGATTTTGCTATGGCTTATGATCTTTTCATAGCAAATACTTTCTTCAAAAAATGGGAAGAGCATTTGATTACCTATAAAAGTGGCTTAACGAGAATGCAGATCGATTACTTTGCTTTGAGAAGAGGGATCGTTTATCTTGTAAGGATTGCAAGATTATTCTAGGGGAGAGTTTAACTGCTCAACATCGTCTTTTGGTGTTGGATGTTCATTTGAAGAAGGCAAAGAAGAGAAAATTAGTGTCTAAGAAGTTGAGAATTAAATGGTGGAATCTTAAGAAAGAGCAAGTGAGATTTAAAGAGAAGATGATGCAACAAAAGGCTTGGGATCTTGATGGTAGTGCTGATGAAATGTGGTTAAATATGGCAAACTGTATTAGGAAGGTGGCAAAGGAGGTGTTAGGTGTGTCTAAAGGAGGTGTTCCAGGACAAAAGGAGGCTTGGTGGTGGAGTGAGGAAGTGCAGGAGAAGCTTAAAATTAAAAGAGCCTATTTTAAAGCCTTATATCGAGATAAGACCGATGAAAATATGGAAAATTACAAAAGAGTTAAGAAAGATGCAAAGAAAATTGTTAGTGAAGCAAAAGCAAAAGCTTGGGAGCATTTTTATAAGAAACTTGATTCTAAAGAAGGTGAAAAAGATATTTTCAAGTTAGCTAAAGCAAGAGAGCGGAAAGCAAAGGACCTTATGCATGTAAGATGCATCAAGGATGAAGAAGGAAGGGTGCTTATAGCTAGTGAGGATATAAAGACAAGATGGAAAAGATATTTTCATAAGCTTTTTAATAAAAAATAAAAGAATGATATCATCTTAGAGGAGTTAGTTAACTCTGAAGAGTATATGAATCGATCTTGTTATCGAAGGATACAAAAGAAATAAGTAGAGGAGGCTCTGAAGATGATAAAAAGTGGGAGGGTTGTTGGGCCTGATGATATTCCTATAGACGTCTGGAGAATGACGGGAGAACAGGGTATAACTTGGCTCACAAATTTATTTAATACTGTGTGGAGAGGCAAGCAGATGCCAGAGGAATGGAGGAAAAGTTTTGTGGTACCTTTATACAAGAACAAAGGTGATATACAAGATTGTTCCAACTATAGAGGTATTAAGTTGATGAGTCATACGATAAAACTTTGGGAAAGAATAATTGAAAGAAGGGTGAGGCAAGTCTCTATGGTAACTGAAAATCAATTTGGCTTTATGCCATGTAGGTCTACTATTGAGGCAATACACCTCTTAAGACGTATGATGGAGATTTACAAAGTGAAGAAAAAGGATTTACATATGGTTTTTATTGATTTGGAGAAGGCCTATAATTCTGTCCCAAGAGATATCTTGTGGAGAATTTTGGAGAAGAGACAAGTGCCAATTATATATATCAACCTCATTAAGGATATGTACTATGGAGCTATAGCTTGTGTAAAGACTAAGGATGATTTGACAGACTACTTTGATATCTCTATTGGTCTGCATCAAGGTTCGACTTTAAGCCCTTATCTTTTTGCCTTGGTTATGGATGAGTTGACGAAGCATATCCAAGTTGAGGTGCCTTGGTGTATGCTTTTTGCTGATGACATTGTGTTGGTTGATGAGACAAGAGATGGAGTGAACAGAAAACTTGAGCTTTGGAGAGAAGCCCTGGAAGATAAAGGATTACGCATAAGTAGGACGAAGACTGAGTATATGGAATGTAAATTTAGTAGTAGAGGGAACAACGAAGGGATTGATGTAAAAATTGGAGAAGAGTGCATTCCAATGAAAGATATTTTTAAGTACTTGGGATCCATTTTCCAACATGATGGTGGAATTGATGGTGATGTTACACATAGAATTAATGCAGGGTGGTTGAAATGGAGGGGTGCTTTTGGTGTTCTCTGTGATAAGAAGGTTCCTTTAAAAGTCAAAGGAAAATACTATCGAGCTGTGGTAAGACCAGCCATATTGTACGGTTCTGAATGCTGGGCTATAAACTATAGGCATGTACAGAAGATGTCTGTGGCAGAAATGAAGATGTTAAGATGGATGTGTGGTCATACAAGAAAGGACCGTATTTCAAATGAATTTATTAGAAACAGGGTTAGGGTGGCACCGATAGAGGATAAAATGAGAGAGGCCCATCTAAGATGGTTTGGACATTTACAAAGAAGGCCACTAGATGCTCCAGTTAGGAGATGTAAGAAGTTGGAGGCTGAACCCGCTAAGAGGGGGCGAGAAGACCAAACAAGTGTTGGAAGGAAACTATTAAGTATGACCTCAATTACTTTAATTTAAGTCCTAAAATGGCTGAAAATCGATCTGTGTGGAGGCAAAGAATCCATATAGCCGACCCTACTTAGTGTGGGAAAATGCTTGGTTGTTGTTGTTGTTGTTGGTGTTTGCGAAGCCACCATAAGTTGACCTGGGCCGCACCACTCAACCCTAAAACTGACTCTTCTAATAGAAGCTGCATGATCATTAGGATGAGTATATTAGGATTTTAGAGCCTCCACAGAATAAAAGGGAAATCTACTTTCACCGAATTATGTGCAGAACTTGACGTGCCCACTGAAACGTGGTTGAAAACATTAAGACACATCAACCCTAAAAGGTACTAAAGTAAGGATGAAACACTAAAAGACACCACATCTTAACAAATCCTTGCTTGAAAATCATGTTTTGCTAGAAGCACACACTTTGAAAATGGAAAATTAAGAGACACCACCCCAATCAATGCCTCATCACATCACCCTAAGCACAAGCACTATCCTAGCCCTTTAAAACTGAGTAGACATGCCCTAGGTAGGACTGAGTTATGTCTCAAAAGGTGAGGTTTTGTTCGCTAGGCACTTGGCTTTCATTCCCTTAGTAGAATCTGGTGACTAGGCTGCGGGGCAGTGTCAAACGACCGCGGTTGTGGGGTCTATGGAACCGGAGGCACAAGCCAAATGAAGAACCTTCCCTGCAATCCCCTCGTAATCAACTTGGCCAGATTAGCCTTGGGAAGGGGAGTCCAGTGCTTACGGACTTAATCACCCTTTGTGAGATTTCTAGGTCTCCTAAGGAATAAACCATAAGGATTAGGCTTGGGTGCTTGATTGAAACACATTTCTCGCATCTGTCGCCCTCCGCATCCCCTCCTGTTCTTCTCTAGTGTATGCACGGGAGGCACTCACTGCATCCCGAGTTGTGTTTTGGGGCAGGAATCTAGGTGATGTAATTCTGTTGAAAACATGGCTGAACCTAGGGTAGATGAGGCTGAAGATCAACCCCCACCAGACGCTATGGCCATCATCCAAGCTCAAATCAATGCTAAGCATTGGCTTCAGCAACAACAAATCTACACTATCATGCAAGCCATACAACTGTTACAGAACCCACAAGAACAACCACCACCGCCTTTCCACGACATACCAGGGCAACCACCACTTGATTTACCGCCATTTCAGGACCAGCCAAGACCCCTCCGTGATTTCTATAACCCTTCTGCTATTAGAGTCGAGCCACACCTTAGGATCCCCGAGGGGGGAGATGATTTCGAGCTAAAATCGAATGCCTTAAGTCTGATCCAGAGCCACTTTCATGGAAGCTCAAATGAGGACTCCTTTCAGCACCTAGAGGATCTTGACCGCATAGCACGAACGGTGAAACCTAGGAACATTAGCCTTGACATTGTTCTAATCAAGATGTTCCCTTTCTCATTAAGAGACAAGGCTTCTCATTGGCTTAGAACCCTAGGTAGACCCATCACCACCTGGGAAGAACTGAGGCATGCATTTTTAAAGAAATTCTTCCCCATAGGAAAGACCAATGTCCTCAGAAGAGTTATCACCACCTTCACACTTTAGGGTAGGGAACAATTTCATGAGGTGTGGGAAAGATTTAATGAACTTTTAAGGAAATGCCCACACTACGAAGTTCCAAGGTGGCAATTGGCCCAGATCTTTTACCACGGTCTGGACAGTAACCTACGGAACTTCGTCGATGCCTCATGCGGGGGAAACTTCCTAAACAAAGACGAGGAGAGCGCGTTTGAGCTCTTTGAGTCTATGAGCGAGAATTCGCTCAACAATGCTTCCATGAACCAGTTTAACAGGTCCAGTCAACCCTGTGGCGGGATTTATGAGGTACAAGCAAATTCTGGAATGGTTGACATGGATATCATTGCCAAAAAGTTGGATCAAGTGGAATTGGTGGACAAAAAGATTGATGAGCTACTGAATCAGACCAGGAACCCCTTGCAGACTTTCTCCCTAGCAAAGGGAGCACATAATGTTGATCTAGTCCAGCCCTTCACCCAACTGAACCTGGAACAACCCCTGACCACGTTCCAGGGAGGGACCTTTGCTCCCTCGACTCTTGATTACTCCCTTCCCTCTTCATCAACATCGGCTATCTTAGAAGATGTGCAAGTTGTCCAAGGTTATGCGAAACTTGACCCTTTCTCCAACACTTACATCACCGGCTGGCGTAACCACCCCAACTTTGGTTGGACAAACCAGAAACCACCGCAATTCCAAAACCAGCCTAGGCCAAACCAGCAGCCACACTTGCCCCCCTATCAGCAAGGACCACCAGTTATACCCCAATATAACCAGAATAGGGCGGCCCCTCCCCCACAAAACCAAATGGATACCCTAATAAAGATGATGGCTGACATGAACCAGAAACATCAGGAGGAAATGGCCTTGGTAAAGGGATAGTTAAGCCAACTCTTGGACTGTAAACAACAAGGATCCCTACCTTCCCAACCACAACCGAACCTGCGAAACATGATTAACAAAGGCCCCAATTCGCAAGGGTTCCAAAGCAACCCCAGGCAGGCTCACATGGTCCAGCCAGCCCCGCAAACACCTCCTGGGTTTGGTGCTTCTTCGTCCTCGTCTTCTCAAGGATCACCCCATGGCCCTAATGCCTCTGCGAATGCGGTGACCTTGAGAAGCGACACCAAAACCCAGGATCCCAAATGGCCTACTCTCCCCGAGACTTTACCTGTTGAAATACCCGACTCAGAAGAGGCACCAACCAAGGACCCAGACATGGAACCAATCCACATTCAGACACCCTACCCTGAGGCCTTGGAAACAATCAAGAAGAAGAAGAATACTGTGGAAACTGAGGAGCTGTTGGAAATTTTTAAGCAAGTACAGATTAATATTCCACTCCTAGAGGCCGTCAAACACATTCCTGCTTACGTCAAGTTTTTAAAGGATGCCTGTACACCCAAGCGTAAGCCTAGACCTCAAGCACCTAGGAAGGTTGTACTCTTTGAGCAAGCAAGTTCCGTGATATCAAGCGAACTGACCTAGGAGCGCCCCTGATTTCCTGCTATATCGGTGACATGACGTTTGATAGAGCGCTCCTGGACCTAGGTGCTTCTATCAATCTAATTTCAACAACCCTGTACCACCAATTTGGTTTTGGGGAGCTGACACCAACCCCTGTCACCATCCAGATGGCTGATAGATCAGTGAAAACCCCGAAGGGGGTTGTCGAGGACGTGATTGTACGGGTCAAGGACTTCTATTTCCCGGTCGACTTTTTGGTGCTCGACATGGAAGTCCCTAAAAAATTACAGAACGCACCCATAATCTTAGGCAGACCTTTCTTAGCTACAGCTAAAGTAAACATTGATTGCGACATGGGATGTATGGAAATCGCCTTTGGGGATAGGAAAATGCAATTGGATATTTTCTGGGCGACAAAGTCTTTTGATTGCGATTACATTAAGGAACATGATCCCGTGGAAACTTTAATCGAGGAATGCCTTACCCTCAGTTCTGTCTCAGACCACCAAACCTGTAGTAACTGTTCTGACCCGTCACCATCATTACCCATGGACCTCTGTAAGGCTGAGTACCATCACATGACACCATTTGAACAGATCGATGTTGATCAACTACTGCCCTTTCCCTTCCCATCGACTGTGGTCCCACCCGCACCTAAACTTAAACCATTGCCTGAGAATCTCAAGTATGTCTTCTTGGGACCTGACCAGACCTTCCCAGTGATTATTAATTCTCATCTAACCAAGGATCAGGAACTCAGGTTGACTACGACCCTTTCAGAACATCGGGCTACCATTGGTTGGACCATTTCGGATTTAAGAGGAATTAGCCCCACTTATTACACCCACAAGATTTACCTGGAAGATGGGGCCCGACCTTCCCGCCAGATGCAGAGACGTTTAAACCCAAACATGAGGGAGGTCGTTAAAAAAGAAATCATCAAATGGCTCAACGCCGACATTATCTACCCTATCTTCGATAGCCCCTGGGTGAGCCCCACTCAAGTGGTTCCAAAGAAAGCTGGGCTCACCGTTGTCACCAATGATCATGGCGAATCCATCCCCACCCGCACCACCACCGCATGGCGGGTGTGTATTGATTATAGGAAGCTTAATGAAGCCACTAAGAAGGACCACTTCCCCTTTCCATTAATTGACCAAATCCTTGAAAGATTGGCAGGGCAGAAGTATTTTTGCTTCATGGATGGATATTCAGGATATAACCAAGTTGCAATTGCTCCGGAAGATCAGGAAAAGAGCACATTCACTTGCTCGTATGGCACGTTTGCATTCCATCGAATGCCGTTCGGGTTATGCAACGCACCTGTGGCCTTCCAGCGTTGCATGCTAGCCATTTTTTCAGAAATGGTGGGTGAATACTTGGAGGTCTTTATGGATGATTTCTCTGTGTTCGGGAATTCATTCGACCATTGTTTGAGCAACTTGGAGAAAATCCTAAAATGATGTATCGAGGTTAACTTGGTGTTAAGTTGGGAAAAGAGCCATTTTATGGTTCAAGAAGGAATTGTCCTCGGTCACATCATTTCGCATAGGGGCATCGAGGTAGATCGAGCTAAGGTTGATTTAATTTCCAAACTTCCTCCACCTAGTTCGGTCCGGCAAATTCGCTCCTTCCTTGGACATGTTGGCTTCTACTGAAGGTTCATCAAAGACTTTTCCAAGCTTTCCAAACCCTTGACCGACCTTCTAGCCAACGACGCCATATTTCACATGTCTCCTGATTGCATCCAGGCTTATCACACCCTCCGGGACTTAGTCTCCACCGCACCTGTACTTCAACCCCCAGACTGGTCCCAGGACTTTGAGATTATGTGTGATGCATCAGATTTTGCCATAGGCGCTGTCTTGGAACAAAGGCAAGACAAGAAGCCCGTGGTGATCTATTAAACGAGCAAAACGTTGGACGAGGCCCAACGTAATTATACCGTCACAGAGAAAGAGTTGCTCGCTGTAGTATTTGGACTTGAAAAATTCTGCTCATACTTGCTGGGATCCCACGTGACTATTTACACTGACCATTCAGCCATCCGGCACCTGTTGGCAAAAAAGGATGCAAAGCCCAGGCTCATCAGATGGATCCTGCTTTTGCAGGAATTTGACCTGGAAATCCGAGACAAGGCCGGATCGAAAAATGTGGTGGCTGACCACTTGTCGAGACTTCATTCAGACCACATTGGACCCTCCCTACCTCTTGTTGGTGCTAGAGCACCACGATCATTTGTTTTGATGATAACAAAACACGTGTTATTTAACATTTGCAATTTGAGTCCTAGATTTCAGGTCAATTGCAAATGTGGACGTGTTTAGACGGAACTCGAGCTCGCATCCAGGACGGATTGGAGGAGCTTAATGAAGAATAGAGGAGGTTCGCGTGGAGCGACAGATTGAAGATAGAAGACAAGAAGAATAGGATAGATTCTTTTTAATCCTTTCTTGTATCTCTTGTCTTTATTTTTCTTGCTCTTTTTATTTTCCTTAGAATATTATGTTAAAGAGCCTCAAAGTACCCTAACAGTAGTCCTAGGAACACCTGCACAACCCTAGGATACTTAGGTTTTCTGTAGAACACTTAGAAAATCAATATAGGGTTCAAACAGCACTTCCAGACATCTAATTGCCAAATCAGACGTCTGATAAAGTATTTTAAGACGTCTGACTGTTGTTTCAGACGTTTGATATCTGTTAGGCTGCACGTAGCTAGTTCTGTCTGATGAAATCAGATGTCCAGACCTTAGACCAGACGTCTTAGGAGACGTCTGATGGACTTGCCAGACGTCCAGATAGTAGACCGTTGGCTAGCTTAGCAGGCACTGCAGAATATGACCGTTAGAGCCTTATCAGACGTCCTTAGGCCTTTCCAGACGTCTGATAAATGACCGTTTTGCCTCGGCTGACCCAAAATCTCTTCTCAGAGATTTTCTAGCCGTTGCAACGTTTGGAAATCAATTCCCACAGTAAAAGTAGGTTTCCAGACGTCCAGACATAGTACCAGACGTCCTGTATGTTGTCTGATGGACTTGCGCAAAAACCCTGTTTAGATCTGATTCAAGTCAGGAGGAAACCCGCATAGAATCAGACGTCTGACCTTTAAATCAGACGTCTTAAAGTGGCCTTCCAGACGTCTGATGCCATAATTAGACGTCTGATCACCCTGTCAAATGTAATCATTGTCCTGATTTCGGCCTGATTCTCTTGGGCTTTGCACCCAACGGCTATAGAACCCTTCCTAAGCCTTCCAAAGCCTTCCTAAGGCCTCTATAAATAGAGGGGAACCTTTGCAACACACACACACACTGAGAGACACAAGATACACACTAAGAGAAACAAGAGACACTCCTAAGTAACTTAGTTCCACTCTTTTGTGTCCAAGAGAAGCACTTGCTCTCCAAGCTCTAGTTCCATTCTCTAGAGAGCATCAAGCTTCGCGCACTCGCTCTCCCACCGTTGTTTACGAGAGCGAAGTTGCGCCGTCGCGTGGCACACGCACCGCGTCACCAACTCGACGCACTCCTTGCAAAGGGGAGTTTCCTTATTCCTATAGAAGCTAGGTTCATAATTTCTTTGTTGGCTCTATAGGACTTGTTGTTTATTTTATCTTTGTTTTTTTTGGTTCGGTATTCGCTTTGCGAATTCCCGTCTCCTTCGTGGGACAAAATCCTTCTCGTGGAGAGAAGGGGTTGAGGAACGCTACCCTCGTACTTGTAGCGTGGTTGTACTGAGGTTGAATCACCCTCGTTTTAAAGTGATTCGGTTAGTGGATTTGATCAACTAGGTTGATCGGAAAATCCTAACTCGAGAGGGTTAGGTGGTGGTTTTCACCCAGTTTGGGTTTCCACCTAAAAACATTTGTGTATTTTGTGTGATTGGTTTTCTTTGGTGAGATTGCTTTATATTTTATTTTCGCCTTTTTTACGTCACGCTGATCTCACCCCTCCTAGTAGTGTTGGAACCTTCACCTCTATCTGATACCTTCCCTGATGAACACATCCTAGCCGTGCAAGACAAGAAAATGCCATGGTATGTTGACTACGTCAATTACCTGGTTATAGGACAAACCCCGCACAGCTGGTCTAGACAGCAACGGGGCAGGTTCTTGGCTGAGGCCAAGCACTATTTTTGGGATGATCCCATGCTGTTTCACCTCTGTGCTGATCAGATCATCAGAAGGTGTATCCCTAAAGATGAAGTTCAGAGTGTGCTTTCCTTTTGTCATGACCAAGCGTATGGTGGCCACTTCTCTGGAAAGAAAACAGCTGCAAAAGTTTTGCAGTCTGGATTTTACTGGCCGTCCCTATTTAAGGATGCACGCATCTTTGCCAAGACTTGAACACGTTGCTAGACTTTGGGGACCATGACCAAGAAAGATATGATGCCCCTTCAGCCCATTTTGATTGTTGAAATCTTCGACTTTTGGGGTATCGATTTTATGGGCCCCTTTCCACCATCCAACGGCTTCGAGTACATCCTGGTCTCAGTAGACTATGTTTCCAAATGGATTGAAGCCGTCGCCACCCGACGATGCGATCACAAGACTGTCATGGACTTTGTGAAGAACATCTTTTCCTGGTTTGGAATACCCAAGGCCATGATCAGTGATGGTGGAAGCCATTTTATCCATTCCCAATTTCGTGCCCTACTTAGAAAATACAGGGTAAACCACCGCATTGCCACCCTGTATCATCCACAAACAAATGGGCAGACTGAGGTCTCAAATTGACAAGTCAAGAACATTTTACAGAAGACTGTGAGACCTGACAAGAAAGACTGGTCCACACGACTTGATGATGCCCTGTGGGCATACATGATCGCTTTCAAGACCCTGATAGGCATGTCGCCTTATCGCCTGGTCTTCAGCAAGGCCTGCCATCTTCCTGTCGAATTGGAACACCGGGCTTACTGGGCTGTCAAGCAATGTAACATGGATCCCCGGTTAGCTGGTGCGCAGAGGACGCTGCAATTATCTGAGCTCGAAGAAATCCATCGGGACACCTTTGACAATAGTCGACTGTATAAAGAGAAAATGAAAGCTGTCCACGACCGACTCATTCATAGAAAAACCTTTGAGCCTAACCAGCAAGTTTGGCTGTTTGTTGCACGCCTGAAACTCTTCCCAGGGAAACTCAGGTCCAAATGGACAGGACCATTTCTGGTGGTTAAGCCCTATTCTAATGAGGTAGTTGAAATTTCTGATCTTAACACTGGGCACACTTTTACAGTTAATGGTCAAAGATTGAAGCATTTCCTGGCCCAGGTACCCCCCAAGGAAAGTGTCACCCTCGTTGAGGGCTGACACCGAGCACCGCCCAGCTGGAGGCGTTAAACTTAGTGCTTCCTGGGAGGCAACCCAGAGGATTCAGACTGATCTGGTAGTTTACGTCACTCCGGTACTATCTTTTTGAACTCTTTTACATCCATGAATCTGCCAATGAGGATATTGTCCAACTTAAGCATGGGGGGGTGGTAAATTGCATAATCCTGAGCTCAATTAATCAGTCTGAATGAATAAATTATTTAATTTTAAAAAAAAAATTTTGAATTTAGAAAGAAAACTTAGGCATTAGAAACTTGTTAATAATGGGAAATAATACAGAAAGAACTTAAACACTTAGACTTTTCTGGCCTTCAGGCTTAATCAGCCCTGGTGTCTGTTAAAATATGGATTTAGCGGTGAATCCTTGCAACCTTAAGCTATTCTAATCCACCTACTAAATAAGGTAATAAGTATACGACTTATCAACTCACCCTCTAACTCAGGAAAACTTTGAGTCTAAGCATCTGCACACATTTTTGCACAAACTCACTTCTCAGAGATTTTGACAGAAATTGGGTAGCTAATGAACTCTCTAGGGTGGTATGACTGGTAAGTTGTCGTGGGTAACAGCCCATTGGCAGGTTGTCCAGAACCCAGCCATAGGCCATGTCTTTTTCGTTGCCTCTAGGTACATTTGAGATCAGGGAAGCCACCTACGAAAAAAAAAGGAAGAAGAAAAGAAAATAAACCACACTTCACCGCACAAGTATGGCTGGCAAGTGATCGTGGGTAACAGCCCATTGGTCGGTTGTCCAGAGCCCAGCTCAATAATTGCACAAAAAAGACCAAAACACCTAAGGAAGAAGCGGGGAAGTAGTACAAGTCGGGGAGATATACACTGGAAAAATCCTTGTGTTGATCCCAATTAAAACAAACGTAGGGAGAAAGCTACCAATCAAACAAATACACCTTCAGGCAAAATTTATTTTCTTTTCCGGTCACCTAGAGGCGTAGAAACTCGAAGTCTGTCTCAATTACCGTTAAGTGAGTCTATCACAACATTTACACCAAGATGTTTAGCACTTAGGGTTTTGACCGAGTATTGGGTGGGTTGGGTAGCCGTAAAAAGTTACCAACCTGATGAGTGACTACTCATCATGGCTAAAAAGCTGAAATTAAGCTAGACACTAAGCAAAACAATATCAAATTAACAGATAAAAAGGGTTAAGTGTGGGAATTAAAGAAAAAGACCTAAAACCTTTACTCTGTGTTAAAACTTCATAATTAGGTCACAAAAATGAGATATTCTGAAAGCAAAATACAAATGATGATCCATGTGTCAATTGAACACATAAATAAATTTGAAAAGCCAAATCAGAAGTATAATCAATGTCTTAAATGTTCAATTAAGCACATATAAAAATTTGAAGGCAATTGGGCATCATTTAGGTTTTGAAATAGATAGTTTATACTTAGGTCCTTCATGCATTACACTTTGACCCTTAAAAACTCATTTTTGGACCTGCTTATAGGCCGCAGGGACCCTTTTTGAAAGGCTGCAGGGCCCTTCCAGTTATAGTTCTTTTCACTTATGGCCCTGTACGCTATTTTTCTACCCCTTCGTTCAAAGGTCTGTCTGCAAAATTTCCTTCATTTCAGAGAGAAGCCTGCTGCTCTTCACGTGCACTGTAGCATGCGAAGAACACGACCAATCTCAGCCGTCCATTGCTCTTTAGATCTTGATCTGCGATTGTATTCTATTGGAACTTTCACGCAATTCGATGCGTGCGTTCACCTCTCTCCCCAGATCTCATCTGACGGTCAGATCTTGTGCTCAGCTCACCGCGCGCTCCGCCCCTCACATCCTCCCCGCCGGTTGCATCTTGTTTATTCTCACCTGCGCGGTGATCTCAGCCACTGAGCTGCTACTTAAGCACCTCAGTGGTGTCGCGTGCAAGGGATCGCTCCCTCCTACACCTCTTAGTGATCAATTTGTCCACTCTAGTCTCTCCTCCCCATCCAGTCTCTGATTCCACAACCACCGGCTGTGAAATCATCGCCTTCTCTCAACACTCCTCATCGCTAAGGACTTCGTAGCACCTGAGGACGACCCTGGAGCCTCACTAGCAGACTCTTCCCTCCGTTGGAGTCATCTTCCTCCTTTCTTCCTCCTTAGCCACCGGCTAAGGACTCATAGGTCCCATTCTTCCTGTTATTTTAGGTTTTTAATTCTGCATAATTAGTTTTAGCTGTAGTTAAGTAGTTTAGAGTAGAATTAGCATAATTGTTAGTTTTAGCTGTAGTTAAGTAGTTTAGAGTAGAATTAGCATAATTGTTAGTGTTTAATTTTCACTGTAGGTTAAAGTAGCTATAGGAGTAGAATTAGTTTTAATTCCCTTCCCTCACCTCCTCTGATCAGTCCAGATTAGAGGGGAAGAATTCATCAAATCATGTTTCAAATTATCCCCCTCTCCATTTTTTTTCACAATCCAGTTCTGATTTCTTTTTACGACAAGTTTTTCTCATCTTTCACCCACACACCCTGATCCAATTTCAGATCTGGCTGGTTTACAACCTCAGATCTGAAATTGGAGTCACAAGCACCTAAGGGGCTTCTCACTCACCCCATATTTGATCACAAAAGCCCCTTGATTTTGGGTCGAATTCCTTAGTTTGTCAGATTTCTTTTCAACATGGATTTTAAGGATTTTTGCTTTCTGGATTTCACTGCCTAATCTGACAGATTGAAGATGATTTGAATTTCTTGTTGGCAAGGACTCTGGGAGGTTTTCTGGTGACAGAAACCATCTCAGAAGAGCCATCCTTGAATCTGTTTTGCTATACTGTTAATGCATTCACAAGTTACTGTGAATTCCCTTAATGAATTCTAGTACTGTTTTGATAATTCAGAATAGCCATACATTTTCTATTTTGATGATTCTATGATAATTACTGAGGTGATTTGTATGGTGATTTCCTAACCTAAGGAGTTCTCAATACTCCTTAAGGTTGCAAGAAACTGGGATTTGATCTTATGGTTTTAATTGACTGACTTAAGTCTTCCTTCATGCTGTCTATAGCATTAGGAAGAATTAATTCAGTGATGTTTTTGGATTTAATCTGAAATGAGGTTTTTGATGAGGGTTTTTTGGGCATTTGAATTGAGACATTTAGTGATTTTCATGAGAAATTGAACCCTTGTCAGAATTGGGATTTACTTATCTGTTTTTCAGTTGATTTTGATTGATTTTAATCCCAGTTACACAGTGAATTGCTACATCTTGCAGCTACATATTTCCCTCTTCTCTAAATTCTTCCCTTCTCATCTAAAACACTGAACACTCTGAACACATTCCCCTCTTCTCATCTCTTTGACAGTGGCTGAAGCTACTATTAGAAAAAGAAAATTAAATACAATCAATCCTTCTTTCCTCAACCTCCTACTGAAATCTAATTATAAGTATACTTAAATCTGATACTGTATATATATACATATACAACTAACTATAACCATAATGTACATAATAACTATGTAAGTATATATACTTATATACTGAAATGTATGTGTATAAAATTGTATATATCTATATATATGTAGATTATAAGTATATTAAATCCCTTACCTTAATTAAAATTTTTTTATATAGAATAAATAATGAATTTATTCAGTTAAAGCCAGATTGTTAAATTAAATTAGCTAAACTAGTAATTTAGAGTTATAATTAAGTTAATTGAATATGTAGACCTAGGTTAATATATCTTAAGTAATTTAAGCTAGTTAAAGTATATTTATACCCCTTTTATATTACTGTAACTTAGTTTATAAGTTAAACAGCCATTACTGCTATTTAAATATAAATAAAACATAAATTAATTCAGAAAAATATAATAAAAATATGTATAAAATACTTAAGTATGTAATCTAGATCTGTATAAGGTCAATTAGACCATTTACTAACTAATTTATAAGTAATTAACCAAGAAAGCACCTAAATCAGCCTGTAAAAATAGCCCACTTTAATTAATTTATTTGCATAGTAAACCTAACTAAAATTCAAAATTAATTGAACAATTATATAGTATTATGTAAATACTTTATATTCGATAATTTATTTTATTTTTTTAAATAAGTTATGGCCCTCGAATTGAGGGCCAAAATTGCTTCCAGACCACAGCTGCACGCGATTTCCAGCGCAGATGTGGCGCTAGAATAGTGCCACATCATGCGTTGCAAACCGCACGCAGGGGTTTATATTGATTTTATGTTTACGTCTCCTCAGTCGTCACGGGTGCTGGGCACCCGAAACAACGATACATTCGATCCATTACCTGAGCATACTTATGATCATACTCTGAACATATTGTGGGGCCGGGGGCTCGAGAAGCGTGTGTCGTGGGGCTAAGGCCCTGCGCTGAGTCTGAAAGCATAATTAAGCGGCCTAATCAAGATTACGGTGCGCTTAATAGAGGTTTGGTCTCACCCTCTGGGTGCAGCGTATCCCTTGAAAGGCGCACCCGCAAATTAAAGACATTTTTAACTGATTAATAAAAGCTAATGACGGTTGCTTAATCCCCTTCGCCGCAGCACTTGAAATCTCTGTTAAGGCTGAAACATAACTCAGAAACAAAAGAGAAGAAGAACAGAAACTTAGTAAGTTTAACACAAAGAGACAGAAGGTGTACATACACAGAAGTATACATACGTAAATACAAATGCAAGAAAAAGATAAACATATATATATGTATACATAGTATAGCCCATTACATTTGTGTAAATAAACCCGTATATTTACTAACAGAATAAAATGTCACCCTAAATGTCGCTACAGACCTCAGTTTGCCTCTTTAGGTTTGTATATAGTTTTTTTGAGATCTAGCGACGCTTATGTCTGTCACTAAAACTGCTGTATGTGTTATTGTAGATAACAGACTAGTAAGTTAAGTTAGTATACTATAACATCTTAGTCTATTGTGTACTTCCATGTTAGTAGTAATATTATAACTTGTAAAGACAGTTTTTAGTATAGTAATAAATTGTTTGGTGCTTGTTTTTAGTTAATTTTTACAAGCATTACAATTAACTTTTAGTAAGTAGGCAAACCATTTTTATATTCATTCATTCTTTAATAAGATGTAAAGTTTCTTTTTGGAATTAGAGGATAATTTTGAGATCAAAGAGTGAGCGATACAATTCAATAAATTGCCTCCTAGTGAATGACCTGGAACAAAACCAGTAAAAATTAGATAAGTAAATAATAATAATGGTTGTAATGACTGGTACTCACCCTAACTCACCACTATGACACTCTCAGTGTTACATACTACAACAGTACATCAATCAATCATCATATTGCAGTCATTTACAAGCTTTGTATTATTACAACCCACACTGAATTCCAAAAAAATTTTAAAAAATATATATATACATATACATATGTATAGTTATATACATTAAAGTAAGGATTCATGCGATTCGTATTTTGGCAGACACCTGGGCTCTGCTTAGTCTTTGTAGATTAAGATCTTCGTATATTTCCTCTTATTGACAAGTAACGAAGTGTCTAAGCAATTACTTCTTAAATTCTGAAAGGAAATAAACGCTAGAATAAACCTTGCTAGGGACTAGCAAGGAATAAGCATGGGGGTATGATAACACTACACAAGGGGGTGATAATTATGTTGAATATGGCCCATCTTTAGAATAAAAGGCACAACATAAGTAGAATAGGAGCATTGCATGCATCATGTACCAAGATTGCTTATAAACTGCATTAATGGCCATTTGTGCAAGCATTTGTCAAAGCAAGCCTCAGATGAGCAATCAAACCACACGGATGGATTCAGAACGACGAACGAAGTCCTACGGAGTCAAGATCGGCCAAATCCGACATCCGAAGCTCCTACAATGGACCCAAGAACGGCCCAGATTGCGCCACGTCGGCCCGCCCCACCGTGCGCCGCGCCTTCATCAAGCCAAGATCAGATCTCGGCCGTCGATCTTTGATTGAATGGCCGAGACCCGCGCGCCCGCCGCGGTCGCTGTGACAAAGAGCGGGCGTGGCGCAACGGTAAGCGCGCATGCCCGCACTCACGCGATGCGGGTTCGAGCCGCGCAGAGTGGGATTTAAAGATGGGCGACGGGTGCGGAGAAATTGGGCCGCCCGATCAGCAGCGGGCGGCTGGGATCTTGCCATGCGGTACGATCGCAGCTCACAAGCATCCACACGCGCGCGTACGCCGGGTGAGACGCGCACGCACACGCGCGCCTGAGGCGCGATCCCAACGCAGGCGAGGAAGACTCTCAGCCGTTCGATCTTTGATTGGCCGGCTCTCGTTCAGCGGCTGCGGATCGCGAGAGGAGAAGGAACGAGGCGGGCGGCTGACCAGCGGCGGGAGGGCTTCACCGACGCTTTTGGAAGTGGTTTTAGCGACGCTCTGGATGTCGCTAAAGCCCCTTCTTCTTTTAGGAAGCCCTTAACTCTATTTAAACCCCCTCCAACCACCATTCAAGGCATTCACTCCCCCTTGCAACTACTCCACCCCTCTCTTAGCTAGCTCTAGGTACTCTTGTAATCGCCGGAGACGACGAGTCGCCGACGGAGCCTCCTCCACCGCCGTGGTTGCCTCGTCGCTCTCCACACACTTTCTCTCTCTCTCTCTCTCTCTTTTAAGCTTTCTATTACTTTTGTTGAAGCATGTATTTAATGTTGTAAGTTATGAACTATAAGTATATGTTTAATGAAGTTATTTTTCGTTCAATTGCCATTTTAATTTCTGTTCAAGTTGCATGATCAAAACAAAGAGCTTTCTAACCCTAAACCTTCTCTCTCCCTTTATCTCTCTCTCTCGCTTTTCAAAACCGCTCCTTTCGCAAGCAAAACTCCTCACTTTCCGTGACAACAAGTGGTAAGTAAAAATTTGATTTTCACGCCTCCATGAGATCGACACTCGGACTCACATCCGTTTAATTATTTTAAAACCGACGTTGCAAGTGCGACTATAACGACACTCTTTAACACACACGCACAAACCCACGTCAGTCAGGTTATCACGAATTTTGGGTTGATTGGCTAAAATCATGGGATGTAATTGAAGCTTAATTAGATTGGTTGATTGCCACATTTAGATGATTCAAAAGAAATTTTTTTTGCATTTTTATGTGTAGGAAATATTATGTGGCAAGTAGATAAGGTAGATGCTTCTTAAAGATAGGATTAGAAGTAGGATTGAGTTAGTGACATTATAGTGTGAGCTAAGTTTTTAGGACTGGGTCTAGGATGAAGGCTAGGATTAAGGCAAGGGTTTAGGGAGCTAAATGGAGCTTGTTTAGGGTTAGGATTAGGTATTAGGATTAGGGTTTTAGGTGAAGCTAAAGTAGGTAGGTTCTGACTTGGCTTAGGGCTAGGGTTTTGTGGCCTAAAAAGGTTCTTCTCCTCTAAATATGAGCTTTGGTGAGTTGGATTCTTATTTCTTCTCCTCATGAGCATGAGTAGAGGATTCTTGCACATAGCAACACCTCAAATTAGCACAAATAGGCTCAAAATTATAGTTTACCCCTAGCATACAAATATGCAATTATGTATATAATAACCTAACTCTAATGCAACTAACAACTAAAACCAATAAAACTAAGCATGTTAACATATAATTATGCTCACTTATCACACCCTCATGCCTAGGTTTTGCTAATTCTAAGCAAAACTACTAATAAAATCAAAATTTGAGTTAAAATTTTTACAACGAAGGTACTAATCATCGCTAACTATAGAAACATGAGGGAAAATTCGTATGTAAAGACTCAACAGCTCTAGACTATCGCCCTAAATATGAACCACCAAATCCTGACAAATTCTTGTATCTTGCGATTATTTGCTTCTATAGTAGATTCTACGGCTCTAAGGTCTACCAAAGGTTTACGAGAAACTGAAAAGTCGAGTTCCCGTGCTCGTAAAACTAACTCGACAAGTGGCAACTATATTTAGAATTTCCATTCATTATGTGTTGATTTCACCTATCATCCCGCTCACTCCACTTCAAATAAGGCTTACTACAAAAATGGAATCATCGCCTGTTTTAATTTACTACCATATATAACTATAGGGAGGGCCCTACACTCCCATGCCTCAGGATGACACCTTAAGAGGCACCATCCTTATTCTGCAATGCATATTTGAATATGCACTAATATATATATATATATATATTGCTTCTTTTGTTTTATTTTTTTTCTCTTTTTTTTTTCCCTTTATATATATAATATAATATAATATATAAGTGAGGCTAATCCATAAACTTGGTTCAAAACATCACTTTAGTAGAGTTACATGAGAATCTACATGCCAAGGTGGGCTCTGAATATCCTGCATCCGTGGAGAATACCTAGTGCAACATAACAACCATACCTGTGAAATTAAGTTGTTAATGTGTAGTTGTCACAAGAGAAATCATGGTGTGATGTTCACTAGAGATTATAGGTTGCGAATTGTGTAAAATTGCGGGTTTTATCATCATAGTTTGTTGCACCTAAACCACCAGGTCATTTGCAAATTTATTAACGGAACTCAAGCAATTTTGATTAAGTGTTGGCAAGTCCCAGTCGATCCAGTAGGTTTCAAGCCGTAATTAGTCTTTTTTGATTTAAGTTGCACTTGTTTAATCATTTGGTAAGAGCTCAAGGGATGCAAACACGTGTGTGTTGTGTTTTCCTGAACTTATCCGCCCCTACTTGCTATGTTGCCTAGTGGATGTTTCTAAAGGGATCGATATGTATTGCTTTTAAGTAGTATAGGCTAGGCGGCCAAAGTTTACAAGGGGGCTTCACAAGCCTTGCCTATTAGAAAGACATCCAAACAAGGTTCAAGCAGGACAAATAATGCAGTTGTCTAAAAATATAGAACTCCTAAGTTATGGTTAACCTAGTGGTTCATGTTTGTTCTAGGACCGTAGTAAACACCCAATCAGTACAACACTTAGCTTCCAAGGGTGGGATCAGTGAACAAACAGTCCCAAACTTGGGCCACTGTCCACACTTCAGTTACTGATTACAAAAATATTTTTCTTCAATTTTCTACTGTTTTCCTGATTTTATCAGAATTTACTACCAGAGTTGCGCAATCAGGACAAACAGACAGGGCTGTAGTTAAACAGACAACAAACACAGTAAATTACTTCCAAAAATTTTTAGGATTTCACTGTAGATAGTAGATTAAGAGAGATTTCAGTGGACACAAATTTCAGGTTAATTGGAGATGTGTAGCCCTGGGAACAATTTGTCTAAGTTGCCTGATGAAGTAGCCTGGACAGACTTGACCCCTACCTACTGCAGGAATTTTAAAAATTCTCACAGTAAGAGTTTTTGTTTAAAATCAGTGCCACTAGAAGGCCAGTTTCAAGATCTATCTAGGCAGTACGGATTTTGTGATTTTTGGAAGTTCAGGCAATCAGGAATTGATTTTTGAACTTGGAACTGTAGGTCTGCCCGAATTTCAGAGGTTGCTTTTAGATGTGGTTAAGTATGATATGAGCATGCACTTCAACCACGCCTATTCCAATTCCATTTTTTAAAGATTTTTGTATTTGTCATATTTTTAAGAGTTTATGAATATTTTAAAGTTTTTTTGTGATTTTTATGTGAAATGAAAATGAAGGAAAGGAAGCTTACCTCTTGGTCCCGACCACAGATTGGTGTGTGCGATGTCCAATCACTTGGCACCTGAAACACACATGCAAGCAATCTTAGTTAGGCCAAAAGGAGACTATCAAGTGAGCTTCCCAACACAAGGCCTGTTGACTCCTTGGCAACGGTGCCAAAAATGACGTTCGCTAGTGATTACAGGTTGCGAATTGCGTAAAATTGTGGGTTTTATCGTCGTAGTTTGTTGCACCTAAACCACTAGGTCATTTGCAAATTTATTAACGAAACTTGAGCAAGTTTTGATGAAGTGTTGGCGAGTCCTAGTCGATCCACAGTGAGGTGAGATTTTTGCCTTTGTTTTGCGTAATTCGCTTGACTAGATTTTATTATATTTTTGGGTTTTAGGCTTTTGCCAATTTTTTTTTAATCTTTTCACTTATGAAATGTAAATAGGAAATTACACGAAGCAAAACAAATCTACTCTCTTTTTTTTTGTTTTTGCTTTAGTGTGAGAAGCAAGAAATAATGACTACACTAACTTGTTTTTGGCCTTTTCAATTTTATACTTTTTTTCTTTTGAGAAAATGAAACTATGCTAATCACAACTAAGGGCTATTTTTTTTTTTTGTTTTTGCCTTGCGAGTTTTTTTTTGGCTTTTGATGCACAAAAGAAAAGACTATTTTTTTGTCTTTTAAATAATGAGAAAATGATAACAATCGACCACAATATAACTTAAAACATCACTTTCTTCGAAGAGTATGTACACTCAAGTTATTATAACACTAAGCTAAGCATAAAAAGAACTAGCGATTACAACTCTTGGTAGCTCAAAGCTACTTATACAATGCACTAAAAAAATATTTACAAAACTAAGCGTGAAGGATGAGAATGGTAGTGATGAGTAGTGTGACTTGATGGGTCCTTTGATGCATGTTGGCGTGAAGGTGTGGGATTCGGAATGGAGATGGGGTGAAGGTGGTGGTAGTGGTGATGATTGGTGTGATTACAACTAGGTAGTAGGTCATTAGGTTAGATGTGGTGGGTGTGGTAGAGAGTGTGGAGGTGCCTAGATGTTAAGGGTTCAGTAAGGTAGGTGACAATGTGTTCGTTGATTGCACGGGAGGTTGTAATCACTAAGGCAGTGGTTAGTGTGAGGGTTACATGGGTGGCGTAGTTAGGTGTCTCAATGGTCGTTTCTATAACCATATTCTCAATGGAATCCACTTGGTGGGACACATGGAAGGGTGTGGGTATGGCCATAGGTTAGGTCTATTAGGGGTGAGCTAGGCATATAGTTGAATACCTAAAGGGGGTATGGTCTTGATGATGGTAGGATCAGGATAGGCTACTAGATGGATCAGGTTAAGGTGGGTGGTAATGGGTCATGGGTTGTGATGGTATTGTGTGAATTAGGACAAGGGTGAAGGGTTAGGACAAAGGTTGATGGTGAACCTTAGTAGTGGAGTGGATGATGGTGTGTGGCCTAGGTGGTGTTTGTGGTTGTGTGCGCGTGCTTGTGTTAGTGTGTGTGTGGTAGTGAGTTAGGGTGTGTGGAATGGTGGTGGATAATAGGTGAAGGGCACGACCAAGTGATGGTGGTGGATGGTGAGAGTAGTTAGCTAGTGAATAAGGTGGTGGTGATGGTGACTAATAGGGTAAGGGATGGTCAAGTGAGTGTAATAGTGGTGGTGGTCATGTGGTGTGGAAGTGAGGGTGGAGGTGAATGTGTGGCCGTGTGATGTAGGGTGGTGGTGGTGTGTGTTGAATGGTATGGTGGTGGTTGGTGATAGTGGTGTGTGGAGTGTGGTAGTGAGAGAGCAAGAACAATAAAGAAAAGCAAGGAATATAGACAAATAGTAAGAAGAACAAGAGAAATAAGGAGAGCACTAAAAGAGAATGTTAATCTACTAGCAAGAGTAAGGAAGGACTTGAAATTGCATGAAATGAAAATACTAACTACTTGCTTGGAATTTAAAACTGACTACAAACAAAGAGAAAAAAAGAAAGGGAGAGGAAGGTGTCCACTCCAATGTGGGCTCTGAAGAGCCATTGGCCTTTGGAGTGGGAGAGTGAGAACTCTAGAGTGGAGTAGATGGATGGAGAAGAGAAAAATGGAAGAGGGGGTGGGGCACCTATGGGTGTTAGTGTTTTTATAGAGGTGTGTTGTGGTAAGGTGCACCTAGGGAGTTGTGTAGGGTCTAGGTTAACCATACATTCTAAGGGAATTAGAAGTTTCTAGTGGGTCCTAGTGTGTGAGCAACTTAAGGAGAGGGTGTGGTCAAGGTGGTCAATTGGCTTGTGGATAAGGTAATGCTGGCATGGGGACATAATGGTGGTTTAGGTGGGTTTTGGTGTGGCTTAAGGTGGCGTGAAGGGTGATGAGGGATTAGTGTGGGTGATAGTTAAGTGGGTGGAGTAGTGAGATGGGCTTCGTGTTGGTGTGCTTTGGCCTAGAGAATAGGTAGCAAAAATAGGAATTAAATAGGTGCACCTAGGCATGAATTCTTATCAGGTTTGGTGGGCCAATTGATGGGAGTGTGTGGGCTAGGTTTAGAATTGTGCAATTGTGTACATGTAGGTATATGCATGCATTGTAGTGTACATACATGTATTTGCAATTAATTGTGGGTGCACAGATGGTGAGTGAGTGATTGGTGTATTGGACGTGCATGCATGCATGGTCTGTCTTGGCTTTGCATGGCCTTGTCTGAGCGGGACCATGCTTGTCTCCTCTCTCCTTTAGTCTGTTATTGCATGGCTCCTAGTTTCTTATGAGATCATTTACAAAAATACGTGTTGTAGTACGTGAAATCGAGCAACACTTTCAATTTTTTTTTTTTTTAATTCGAACTAGAAAGATGCATGTTTTTGAATTAGAGTCGAGTCATCTCAGGGAGGCAACTGGATCATCTCACTTTCCTAAGTCTAATATTTTTTTGTTTTTGCTTTTATGATTTTTTTGGTTTTTCAATAATGGCAAGAATACCAAACTAATCTAACCTACGAACTAGCAAAGCACATAAAGTAGATGCTCATAATAGATGAAAGATTTTCTATTGAAATCACAAGAAATGTTTTACAACTAAGACAAAGGAAAATAGAAAAACAAATGATGCAAATAAAATGGAGCCCCAAGACGAAGCCCTACTGGATAAGTAGAAGGTCGGAAGCGACCGCGAATTCGGTGTACCACCAGAGACTAGTAGTTGTAACCTAAGGCAAGAGAGAACCACGCCCAAGGTTGAGAGGAGAGGAAGGTGGATGGCTATGGGACTAAGCTAATTATGTGGTGCACTAATGTAGACGAAGGTAGGGAGAGTAGGTCATGTTTGGAATGGTAGAGGTGTAGTCCTTTTATAGAAATGTAGAGAAAAATATGAGCCATTAGATCTTGATCAATGGCTAAGGAGTAGCGATCAAATCAAGATCAAAGTGGACCTTAGGATGGGCATCTAAGGGCTAAAGGGGTGGGTGGCTAAGAGGAGATTAAATGTAGGCCCTTGGTTGAAGGATGAAAGGCTTGGATCAAGTGTGGTGATGTGGAGTAATTAATTACTAACTAACGTTTGAAATGGGGCATTGAATGGTAGATCTAGGGATGAGATTACACTAGGTTTTGAAGAGGTTTTTTGGATAGATTTTAGACTTATCATTTAGGCCATCAAAAGGAAGATCAAGGGAGGAAAACATACCATGGTGGCCGACCATTAAGCTTCCAAGAGAAGCTTCCTTGGTTGGCCACATGAAATGGATAGGTTCTTTGGCAAAAGGGTTTTAGTCCTTAGGATTATTGATCAATGGTGGAGGTTTGTAGGTGGCTTTCCTAAAATATGTTTAGGACATAGGTTTTGGATAAAAAGGTTGTCCTAAGGTGGGTTTTAGGAAGGGTTTTAAGTGTGCCATGTGCCTCCTCTTGTCTTTATTTCTTCTCTTGTCATCATTTCCTCTATAGCTTTGTCTTTATTCCTTCAAGTTCTTCATTATTTGACTTGCAAAAGAGTTTTTCTCCTCCAATAAGTAGTTCTCCATCTCCTTAGCTTGCTCACTACCTACATTATTAAGAAGAAATCATAATTAGATGCAAGTTAAGTATACAACATATGCATGGCCTAATTATGCATGTATGATTATAATGCAACATATGTACAACCTATATGCACTATGCTAGCATAAAGTAGGCAAGTTATCATCAATGATTATGTATTTATGATACCCCCATGCCTATCTTTTGCTAGTCCCTAGCAAAATAGAAAATAGAAATCAAGTGGGAATTTGAGAATCGAGTTTGAGCTTAGCTAGATTAAGGATGTCGAAATGATTTTTCACCAATTCAAATGAAATCATACACAAAACCTTAATGACAAAGACTTAACGGTTATAGAGTATCAACTTAAATATAGATCGCTTAAGTCTAATTAGATATTTTTTAGCCTAGGACTTGGGTCTTAAGAGCAACTTTTTATGGCTATGTCAACCCACCCAAAGTTTGAATCAAATGTGAAAGATAAGCATACTGTGTGTGTAAAAAGTGACTCGTCAAATAGGCAACTAAGTTGACTCTAAGTATTCAATAAGGATTAGAATATCTTCTCTCTAGTGGACCCTATTTTTGGATTAGCCTTACTAAGTCTTTTCGCTCTAGCTTTCTCCTCACCTGTTTCTATCTTGAGGTCAACATTCTAGGCATATATTTCTTTGGCTAGACCCTATGTCTCTTTTCCTAATTATTTTGATCTCTGTATTTTTCTTATTTTTTTTTTCTAAAAAGGTAACACCCATATGTAACAAGGTGTTTTATTTGAATGTGACACCTATTTGTAGTGAGGTACAAATTTATTTGTAATTTCCCAACTTCTCCTTTTTTTCTCTTTTTTTTATTCTTTATATTATTCTACAAAACACTTTTCTAGGTGAGTGGCTCTCCTTCATTTATTCAAGAGCATTTCCTAAACAAAGCTGGGATCTGGACATCCTACATTTGGGGAGCATACCTAGTGAACATGCCAGCCATATTTGCAAGGATCAATTAACCCTCAGACTAAACCTTATTGACTGCTAAGGTTTCAACGGAAGTTGCCCAAAAGATGAGTCAGTGCAAGGTGTAATGCAGATTGCTTAAATCTCAAAGACTCTTTAAACTAGAGGGTAGGAAGATAAGTCACATGCCTATCACTCTTTTCGACTTAATACTTTTGGCCTTTTCAAATCTCGTCAAAGACTTAGGAAAGAAATCCGCACTTCAGTAAATACTTGAGAGAATTAAGTTAGAAAGTGACTTGAAGAATTTAAGTGGAAATACTTTATTTGTACATTTCCTAAGATCGGTAAATCTTCAAAATCGAAAATTTTTTAACCTTTCCTTAGCTCAAGCTCTAAAAACACCAATTTTTTCTTTTACAATTTTTCATTTTTTTTTCAAAACTAATTTTCGACGAAACAAAATATATACAAAAGTTTAGAAACAAAAAATGACTCAATCATAATTATCTCCCCCCCAACCTATTTGTGCAATGTCCTCAACGCATGCACTAAACATAAGAGAAAAGTAGATATCACTTGAGAATTCAAGAGTTCTGAATATATGAAGTTTAATTAGTTCCAGACCTGAAATCAATTTATAGAATATATACAAGTTAACCTAATTCGCTAGGTTGACTCCCAATAAGCACTGAATTTTACATCTACAGCTAGACACAATCTAGACATTCAGAAGGACCAGTATTGTAGTAAAGAAATATGAATCATTTGCCCCCTACAAGTATAAGTTGTGTAAATGATATAACTTTGTAACTCAGGTAAGAAGTGCCCCTAAAAGTGAATCAATTGGTGATGTAGGTCCGTTCTGGAGGGTCGGGTACAGGATAAATAGATTAAGTGTAAATATACACTGACTTTCAAATTCAAGGTAATTGGGTCCAGTTCTTGGTTTTTATCCATAAAACTCAAGTATAAAAGGTTGGACATTTGATAGATATATTCTGAAAATGGTTTGCGTTCAATGGTCATTCAGTTTGAAATGGTGATCTCATGGTTGCATAAACTTGGGTCTCAAGGAATCAGATTCGTAAAATTCATAAGGGTCTTTGTAAGATGTTGGAGATTTCAAAAACAAAGGTACCCTGGACTCTAAAGGTTTGTTTCCTCTTGATTTTTCCCTCTGAATCATCTCTTCAGAATTTCCAATCTCCTTTTGAAAATCCAAATCCCTGTCATGAAAGATCAGCTTTGATTTAGCTTCATCAAGTTCAAAAGTGAAGGATTCTAATTTAGGGCTTTAAATGCTTGATGGAAAAATGAAGTTAGTCATTGAAATACCATCAATTTCCAGAACATATTCCTTTAGTTCACTTACTTCCAGAATAGGATTTTCATTTAATTCAAATACAAAATTACTTTCACAATTAGGCTCACACTGTGATTCATCCTTATAGTAAAATGACTCATACTCAGGTTCATTTTCAATCCACAATTCTTCAATTGAATCTTTATTTTGCCCTGAGACATTTTCTTTTCTTTTCATCTCAAGGTCAACACATTTATCTTTGAACTCATGAGCTATCTCAGCTTATCATCCATATATTCTATCTTTTTAATTTCCTCAATATACCCACAAAGTTCATTTAAGTCTTAATTGCCTTAAAAACATTCAATTCCATCTTTTTCTCTCCAAAGGCAATTTTCAATTTCCCAAATTCACAATCAATATTTGCCTTGGCCGTAGCTAGGAAAGGTCTTCCTAAGATAATTGGAGCCCTTCTCATATCTTCCGAAATTTCCATGTTTAAGACATTGAAATCCACGGGATAATAAAAATCATTTATTTGAACAATGGCATCCTTTATCACTCCTCGTGGACTTTTGAAGGATTGGTCAGCCAGTTGAAGTGTGATCGAAGTGGGTTCAAGCTCCCCGAGTCCAATTCTTTCATAGATTTGTGTGGGTAGGAGATTAATGGAGGCCCCCAAATCAATTAAAGCCCTATTAAAGGTTAGATCACCAATTGTAGGAAATCAAGGGGGTTCTTGGGTCTTTCTTCTTAGAAGGAAGATTATTAAGGATGATGGAGCTAGCTTGTTCAGTCAGTACTACCTTCCTAGAAGTAGATTTGGTCTTGTGCTTTGGTGTAGTCAAATCCTTTAAAAACATAATGCAAGAGGGAATATGTTCAATTGCATCAAAAAGTGGGATGTTGATATGAACTTGTTTGAATAAATCAATCCACTTCTCAGCATTAGGCTAGACCTTCCTAGTCCTAGACCTATTTAGGGCCTCAGGAAATGCAATCAGGACATCTTGGTCCAAAGGATTACGAGTCGTAGTATGTTTTTTCTTGATATCTTTCTCGGGCTCTTGATGGTAACACCATCATGAGCTATAACTAGCTTTAATTAGTTATAATCAAGTGATAAATGCTCTTACATAATCACCTGAGAGCCATAATTCCATACAAATCTATTCTAAGAAGAAAACATTAAAACATGGTTAATTCTGCAGTTTTAACATCACATCATGAAAGAAGAGTAACAACGAGGTTTCCCAAGGGTTAATTGATGGTCAGATGAGCATTAAAGTCCAATGAGTAGGTCCACACAGATAGAAACGAGGATTCACGCATTTTGAGAATCAAATCAATACCTAAAACCTTGATTTTAGACTCACTTGAATTGAAGAGGTTCTGATCAGGATAAAATTTATCTAAATCTCCTAAAATTTATAGAAAAATATTTCTTGAGGTTTGGTACCCTTGGTTTGACCATCTGAACCCATTTTGATCTTGAACAAAGTATTAGATGGAATTCTACCCTAATTTGGGTTTCTACGCAAATTTTCCATTCAAAATTGGTCAAAACTCAAATCTGACTTCACCACTAAATTTCTTGGGTCCAAATTAAGTTTGTACCAAAATTTAGGCTTAATCAGAGTTCATCTTGACTTAATTTGCATTTCAGTCCATTGAAACTTTATTCCTCTCGATCAAGCCCCTAACTTTCGAAATATTTGCAGAAAGGCCCCTAACTTCACTGTCTTCTTCACAAAATGGTCCCTATCACCATTATAGGTCAACTGACCTCTATGCATCTGTTGATCGCACCAAATAGGCATCAAATCACCACCAAATCTCACCAAAATTGGTGAGATTGGTGTTCACACGATGAAGATTCGTTTGGACTTGTTTTGGGACTCAAAACTTGCACAAAAATCTCGCATGAATCCACAAAATCCATAGGTTTCCTATGCCCTAATCTCCAAGCAAATCAAGCCTCTTCCCTTGTTTAGAGACTTGCTGGCGCTCTATAAAAGCTCCTGGAGCTTCAGGCCATGCTCCTTAGTCGTTTCTAGGTCGGAAAACCCCCTCTTCCCTTCTCTTCAGCCACGAACTCCATCGAATTTGGCTATCTCCTCGATCTCTCTCTCTTTAGAGCCTCCAACGGATAAATTGGAGGCACCTCCTTCCTCCTTACCTTTGTTCGTTGCTTGCAATACTAGTAAGGCACTCCCAAACCTTCTCATCGTCGCCGCTTCGCCTACCAGAGACTTCATCCCCTCCGGCGCCGACCAATCAAAGTCGGCACGGAGATTCTTCCCCTTCGTCCATAGAAAAACAATTCATCTTCCTTTCCTTCTTTAGGTTAGATTCCACCTCTTATATCCTCAATTCGACCAACTAATCACCCTCTCCCCCTTCATCTTCTTCCACTTCGGCCGTGCTCCAACATAGTCGTTCGCCCTTCGTAGACCACCTAACGACCCACCATTACCTCCAAAAGCTCCCTCACCCTCCGCCGACCAAAAGCCCTCTACTAATTGGAAGCTTCGACCTCCACACACCTCCATCGAACACCGCACCTCACCGTCACCTTCCTTGACTCTGTCAGCCTTCCATTCGCCATCATCCACCAAATTGACACCGCCATCGCACTCGACAAACACTGGCAATGCTTATGGACCTACTAATTGGGGCTTAAGGCATGTATTATTGAATTTTAGGTCTCTCCGGTCCTAGTCTATCACCGCCATCACCTCCAGGTCTGGTTGCTGAGCTCCGAGCAGCTCTGACCTCGTGCGACTCCCAGGTGCTGTGGTTCCCATCCAAGAAGAGCCCCAGGCTCTCAATAGAAGCATCAGGCTACGTTTGCTGCCTCAATTTGACAAAGCTTGCATCTGCGTTGCATGAAGAAGGAGGCACTTTAGTGCCACATCGTGAGCAGACAAGCAGCCACAATGGTATATCTTATTTTTGTGTGCTTAGCTTCTCACCCAAGATCAGGAGGGGTCCGGTCCCTCACAAACTAGCCCTCACGCACTCCTCGCCTGCGATCACGCCTGTGGGTCTGACCCTGTACGCGACCCGATTACTCGAGTCCGAATCTGGTTATGCCCAGTTATGAGAGAAAGAGGAGAATTTGTGAAGAGGAGGGGGGAGGGTTTTGCTGTGGCTTGATCTACCTCGGGGCACGTGATGAAGGAGAAGGCTAACACTTAACCTCTAAGGAAGGGTGTTCACCCTTGTATTGTGCTTGAGAGGAGAAGCCTTGGCACCCTTGTGCGCCTTATTGTGATGTTGTGATAGTTAAGTCATCTAGCTTTCATATTCGACGTTTGATCTTCGTTCAAAGATACTGTGGCATTATTCATCTGATAGCTGACATGGATTAATGGTTAAGTTACTGTTGGATTATTTAGTTGAATTACATGTGGGATGTATGCTTAATTAGAAGGATCTAAATGGTGATCTAAATAATCACTTTTTAGGTTTGTTCTATTCTTTTTATCCCATGAATCTTTGAGATACATTTATTTATATTTGAATATATTTCTGAGCAATTTTATTCATTGAACATCTTTATTGTGCCTAATTAATTGTGCTCATCATTCCTAAATTGAGATTATTGTGTGGATTCCATTTGCTCCTTGCGAATGACCTTAGACTCCAACCAGATTTTGAGTTTATAAATTTAAATATTTGTTGTACGATTTAAGGAGTGTACTACGGCAACCATTTCATAAATCTCCTTATCGCACCCCCAAATAGCTCCTAAGTCAAATCAACTACACCTTGACACTCAGGATTCAGCTTAGGTGTCTGGATTGGGTCTTGAGTGGTCTTGCCACTCCTTAGAGTCACATCATTAACAAATGCATGAGAAAATTTATTTACTCCTTGAGAAGATGATCCTTGCTATGAAGTCTGATTTAGACTGATCCCTTAGTAAGATTGATTTAGAATTTGATTTGGGATCTGATTAAATCTAGGTGGAATCAAAGGATCTTGATAGATTTGACGAGCTTGATTATGCTTCTCTGGATATTGGTTGGACCCTATAGGTGCATTTCCTTTATTAGGCATGTTCTTAGGGTTTGGGATTGGTTGGATGGGTAAAACTTCTATAGGCCTAGGATCATTTCTGGTTCCTATTTGGGTCTTTAAGTCATTAATAGACTATGTCATTTGTTGCATCATTTGCAACATTAAGGATTGTATGTCCATTAATTACTTGTTCTGGGATTATAGAGTCACTTCAGTTTGGCTTGGCTAACTAGAGGGCAAGGATTGGTAGGTTGGACCCTGATTATAGGTTTGAAAATTTGGGTTTGGTTGATAAGGTCTAGGTTATACAACAAGTTGGGTTCCTTTCCCTTGGCCTTTCCAAGAGAAATTCAGGTGATTTTGCCAACCCAGATTCTAAGTGTTCAAGTACAGGTTGGCCCTAAGGTTCCTTTGGATTGCCATGACATCCTCATGTCCCGAGGATGGAGTGATTAGTGTGGAATCAGGATAATAGGGATTAAAGGTCCTTGCTTGGAACCCCTTAGTTAGGTTTTGGGTTAGATGGCTCACAGATTGAGCCAGGTTCAAATTATTCACAGACTCCCTCCCTGAGGAAGTCTAGATAGCAATGGCTAGGTGACTAACTCCTTTTTGGTTCATTAATTTTGCCAATTACTTGGACACTAAATCAACTTTGTCCAATTTTTGGCAAATTAGCTCCATATTTGCTTGTCCTGAATTATCTTGAACCTCATTGATTGATGCTCTCGGTTGATTGGACTTGCCATAAGTATCCTTGGAGGCAGTATTAAGGAAATTTTCACTCATATTTTCAAACAGTTCAAATGCACTGTTCTCATCCTTATTCAAGAAATTTCCTCCACATGATGCATCCACCAAATTTCTTAATGGTTCATTTAGCCCTTGACAGAAAATCTGGACTAGCTGCCATCTTGGTACTTCATGCTGCAGGCATTTTCTTAACAGGTCCATGAATGTCTCTCAAGCTTCATGTAAGTTTTCTCGAAGTTGTTGAGAAAAGGTTGTAATGGCCTTTCTAATTGCATTGGTTTTAACAATAAGGAAAAATTTTCTAAGGAAGACATCTCTAAGAGCGTCCTAGTAATCTATGGGTTGTCCTATGGTTTGATACCAATTGATGACTTTATTCTTTAAGGAGAAGGGAAAAAGCTTCATTTTCAGGACAACCTCGCTCATATTTTGGATTTAGAGTGTTTAGCTAATGGTAGTCAGCTCCTCAAGGTTTTGAAATGGATCCTTTGAGCTATTGCCATAAAATTGTGGCAACAGGGCTATAGTAGTAGGTTTAATCTCAAATTGAGCATTAGCCTACGGAACTCGTACATAGGGTTCAGGAGTAACATGGGAGTGATTGTAGAAATCCCTCAAGGCTCTAGGTTGTTATTCCTGACGTGGGTTCTAAATTAATTCAATTAGTTCCCTTATTTGCTTCCTATGGTTTGTCTAAAATTGGGTGAATCTTTGCTTTAGAAAAACAATTTGGGTGGTAAGGTCCATAGGTTGATTGGTATTCTGTCCCCCAAAGGAACTTGCCTAACTCTTCATCTTCAAGAAAATGCCCCTGCTAGCAGCAGTAGCGAGCTTTCCTTTTCCCTTGACTTCGGCCATGGAGAAACCACCCAAATTTTTCTTGGGCTGATCACAATCAAAGACCTAATTCTCAGAATCTGACCCCTCAAAACCCACCTATGTTGTCTTCTTAGCAACAAGTGAGGCCCGCCCACGTGAATACACTCAACTATTTGGGGCCAAATAGGGACTCATAGCTTGGGTAGATTTTGAGAGTTGTGACTGAGAGCCAGCAACATAATGTTGAGGCTCTAGCTGAGATTTAAAGGAAATGTATGGCTGAACTGGCTAATTTACGAAATCAAATCACACAGCTGGTTGAGTCTCGTCAGCCAGGTACTCTTCCATCGTAACCAATTCCAAACCCTATGAATCTGCCACATCCTAAGTATCAGGGTCAAGCACATGTAGTTAATCAAGCCATTGATTCGAATCAAAACCTGCCCTCTGCACCTCCCGAGAGTGAGTTACCAAACTCGCATCAGCAACAACCTTTGTTGTACCAAAATGATCCTCCTATCATTCAAAATTACAATTGATTTGTTGCTGAGCCTATACCTTTAGTTTGTACTCATTCCTTTCCTTTTCCTCAACCTTTCGTTTCTTTACCTCGATCAAAATTTATCTTTCACAAAATCAACTGTTATTTTCTTGAGATTTTCATGTGAATTTGACTTTGGTCCTGCGAGATCTATTAAGGCAAATCAGGGTGAGGTTATTTTTGACCCTTTTGATTACGGGTGGTTATTTTGTTTTTCTAATTACAGGGGTGAGGGCCAGGTTTATTCCTTGACTCCCTCATTTCATATTGTATCCATTATATTACGGGAGTTACTTTTCACTGGGTTTATGTCTAGCTGAAGGCGTAAAACGTAGCTTTTGTATATAGTTGTTTCCTATTTTTTTCCGTCTTTGTCTACTTCTACACTTGAGTGTGTGAGTTAACATATCATTTCTTTCTTACTCTTCACTTAGTCTGATTGACCCCTTTGATTTTTGTTAGAGTAGAAATCATCCACCTTGAGATCTGTTGATCTCCTCTATATGATTTTCTTAATGCTCAAAATCGATGCTTTAAAGGATGTAATCGTCATAGTAAGTCGAAATCGCTCGATCAACAGATAAAATTTATAACTCAATTTACAAAGGAGTCTGAGGTCGAACACAGGGAGCAAATGTGGGTGAAGAAGACAACAAAGTTAGCGGGTCCTTATAATTATTTTGAAAGTTGAGGGGTTGATTGAAAGAGAAAGAGAGTAAGGCTGGACTAAAATGCAAACTAGGTCAAGATGATCTCTGATTGAATCCAAATTTTGGTATAAATCTAATTTGGATCCAAGGAATCTAATGATGAAGTCGGATTTAGATTTTGACCAAGTTTGGCTAGGTAATTTACGTAAAAACTCAAATGAGGGCAACTTCTTGTCTGAGACTATGTTTTAGGTCAAAATGGGTTCCAATAGTCAAATCAAGGATACCAAGCCTTATAGAATATTTTTCTCTAATTTTTACAAGGTTTATATGGAATTTATCCTGACTAAAACCTTTGTTAATTAAGCACATCTGAAATTAGGGTTTCAAGTGTTGTTTTGACTCTCAAAGTGCATGAAAACCTATTTCTGTCTGCATGGACCCTCTTATTAGTCATTAATGAACATATGAACTTTAATTAACCCTTGGGAAATCCCATGATTATTCTACATTCATGATCTTCCGTTAAAACTACAGATTTAACCTTGATTTAATGTATGTCTCTTAGAATGGATGTTTAGTGAATTACGACTCTCTAGCTATTATGTAGGAGCGGTTGTCAATTGATTCTGTTACGACCCGGTTCTCGAATCCCTACAGGACACAAGAATCAGACCGACTTGACTGATCCCAAGACCCAATCGTCCAACGAGAAAGTAACCAAAAAGCAGCAAAATAAACCACATTCACTATGCAAGTAACTAACAGTAACAAAAGTACAGCAGTAAAGAAAAGAACTACTACAGTACATACCACCACAACAGTAGAGAATTAAACAGGTACAGAAGTATGATGCTTACAACAAAAGAGTACAAGTGTAACAGAATATACTCACTACAACAGAAAAACGGTATAGCAAGTACAACACAAGTAGAACTACTGGGCTCTACTAGGCCCAACACCCTCTACAGCCACAGGCTCTGGCTGCTCAACACCTGGTCCTGAAAGGGTGACAAAGGTGACACGTCAGCGAAACATTGAGTAGAGTGGCAACCAGCTAGCTAAGAAAAATAATAAAGGTGGACAAGTAGCTGTTATTTTTAATTTCATTCTTTATTTCTCTATTTACTCATTCTTGAATTATTTCTCAGATCTTTCTCTTGATCTCGAATGTTCCTCGTGGGAACGATCTTGATTGCAGTCTTTTCCGAAAAGAAGTAGCACGTGGTGCTCTCTTGGCCGAGAGAGTCCCTCGTGGTGGTCCTACCCTCAGTCAACCACCCCAAGGTTGCTGACAGGTGTAACTGTGACTATGGCATGCGCGATAAACGCATGGGTAGCTACCCCGCACAGGCACGCAATTAGTCGTTTCCTTTAACAGGGTAGCCCAAAGCACAGCATGGAACCAGTATAGGGTAGAACCCTCTCAGTAACAGGGGTCTAGCCCCTCCACAGTAACCAAACAAGGGTCTTGCCCCTCCACAGTCCGCGCACCCTCGCCTGACTACCCTGGTTTTCCTAGTGGGCCTAACAAGTCGGTGTAAGGCAGCTAGTAGAACCCCGGGGCCCATAGGGTGGCTAGCGCTCTCCTTACACTAGTAGCTCTCCCCGGTACGCGAGGGCCAAAAGTCGGTACAAAGTGGCCAAACCTAACCTCGAGTCCCTTGGGCGGCTAGCTCCGCTCTGCACTAAACAGGGGGGACAGTCGCTCTCCTTGGTACTCCGTACTCAAGGGCCAGCTCACTTCCCCAATTCCATTCTATTTACCTTTCAGGAGCTCTACTCTAAATTCCCCGTAGGGTTCATGCTCATATTCTCTAGCCAAGCCATTTTAGGTTTCATCATTTCAGTTTTATTCTCATATAGCTCGTGTTTCCAGCATTTAATATCCATTCATATACAAGCAGCTGTTATCCAATTACAGGCAATTATCATTATTCTATCTACTTTTCTAAGAATGCAATTCATGTATTCACGACATTCGTTTTCAGTGTTTCTGTTCCTAAGATTCATGCCACACCCTAGGATCTATCATTCAATCTAGTTTTCCAGTCCTAGGATTCATGCCATACCCTAGGATCTATCATTCAATCTAGTTTTCCAGTCCTAGGATTCATGCCATACCCTACGATCTATTATTCAATCTAGTTTTCAGACCCTAGGATTCATGCCATACCCTAGAATTTATTATTTATCTCAAGATGCATTAATGTTGGTAAATAACCAAGGGAAGCCACTCTACCCGCAAAATCGGGAGTAATGGGGGCGTGATCGGCAAATCCGCGTCCCTCCGCAACCCCCAAAGTCGCAACGGGACAAGGTCCTAACACAAGGATCAATCACAAGGAACTACTCAGAACAGGATAAAAGTATTTTAAACAAGTAGGGGAACTAATTCTGAGAAGAACGGAATTTCAAACGCGGAAATCAGACCTTAAACGGACCCTAAATGGGTCAAAAACGATAACTCTGCCTCAAATCAGACGATTTGGAACACCTTCCAGACGTCTTAAAAGGTGGTCCAGATCATACCTCACTCTGAGCTGTTCTTCAGACGTCCAGGATCCCGCTGAATCGTCTGGACCTAGTTCCAAACGTTCGACTATCACTCCAGACATCTGGAGACTCTCTCCGCCGTTTGGTGCTGTGCCCAGACGTCTGATCTGTGTGGGAGGTCGTGTCCTTGCGTCTTCCTGAACAAAACCTGCACGCGTACGCAAACGATCTCAACACGGCAATGAGGCAGAACCTTCGGCGGAATGGCCTGTATGGCCGTATTCGCGAAAGGAAGGAGATGAGAAATATCGTACCTTTCAGACGTCTGGATCTCCCTCCAGACGTAGGTCCAGACGTCTGATTCTGGGAAAATTTCCCAGAATCAGAACCTTCTCGCCTTCTTCCCGCTGTGCGCGGCCGCGCCGCGCTCGTCTGCCTGCTGCCTGAGCTGCAAGAGCACCGGGGTAACCTCCCCAGCACCACGCTCCTGCTGCGCGCCCGTCGGCTGGCCCTGTGCTGCTCTGGCGAGCTCGCTCTCTCTTCCTCACGCGCTTTGCCTCTTCCCCCCCTCTCGCTGCACTTCTTCCTCTCTCACGCCCCCCGGCAGCAGCTGGTACCCACTCTCTCTCTCTCTCTCGTGCTCAAGCTGGAAGAAGGAGGGGACGGTGGGGTGATGGGTGAGGGAGAGGGAAGGGTATTTGAAGGCGTGGGGGATGGGGAAAGGTGTTTACAGGACGGTGAGGGAAGAGAGAGAAGAAAAGAGGACGGCGGGTTCAGTCTTCACACGCACGTGCACAGATTTGCAATCGTACGCCGCAAAAATTTATTTCCAGACATCTGGGAAGGTGTCCAAATATTTGACCAGACGTCTGGACCAACTCCCAGACGTCTTAAAAAACATTTGATGTCATGGGTCTGAACAGATTCTGATTAATTAAAGCTAGTTATGGCTGATGGTGATGTTATCATCAAATTCCTTCCGTCATCCTATACTAAGTGGTGTAGAGTCCTCTCACCCTTTTCTTTACAATGAGGATAGTGTAAGATTTTGGCATGGGGGGTGTAAAGTGAATCTTATTACTTTAAGTGTACTAGTAGACAAAAGAAGAAAAATGTTGAAAAACCTAAAAATCTTAAAATTTTGAAAACACATAAAAATTTGAAAAATTGATAAATCATAAAAATATAAAAACAAATACAACAAATATATGTTCTTTTTATGGGGGATTACTTTTATTTTGAGAGGAATTTTATCATGAGAAGAATTTTGGAAGAAAATTGTTAAGGACCTTATTTAATATTTATAATTAATAATTAAAGAGTTAAGAATTCTTATGGTCAAAAATAAAAAGTATATATAAATATTTATATTGTAAATATTGCACATAAATAACATTGAATCCCTACTTTAGACTTTGTTTTGAATATCTTTTCAAAACACGCACTTGTTTTTGACTTTTGACACAGGATTTTTCGAGTTGGAAGGTTGAAACCCCAGTATGTGATCTGTATTTCCACTCTTCACTCTGGAACAGAGTAACTAAGATATCATTAATTCTTATCAAGACTTAATTTTTGGAATTAAATTGTAACTTTCTTGGTCAATAAGACTTGATTATGTTCTTTCGACTCTTGAATGTCTATTTTTATCACCAAGTTGAGTAAAGAGACTAGATACTTAGATTTAATCAAGTAAAGAGGTTAGCTGAATCCTTAACCATAAGGTCTAATGGGCTATAGATAGCTTAATTAGTCAAGGACGTTTGTCTAGACTTGGCGAGTTGCATCTTGACAGATTCTGTGGGTTGATATTAATGGTAAAAGGGACTTGAAAGTGAAAGGCTTTGTTGTCCACTCTCTGATTTGTGAACTAAGTAACCTAAGTGTCCAAACTTCACATACATTAGAATTTTCTTATAGGTATCTGAGACTGTGAAAACATAATGATCATTCAGTATCCTTTTTATTCCAAGGATTTCCACGGGGCGGCTCTTGAAAGGTTGAAGGATGTGCCACTCACCTAGAAAAAAGACTTGGAGATTTTACTTAATAGTAAGAAAAATGAGAAGGCGAGAAAATATATATATATATGAAAAAAATATGTACACCCTAAAATAATGCACCTCGGTACAAATGGGTACTTATGCATTTTTCTCCACCAAATAAAGCATCTCGCTTCAAGTTGATGATATCCTCCTTCATCAGTTAAAACACCTCAATACAAATGGGTGTTTTAACCTATAGAAAATGGATTAGAAAAACATGGAGATAAAAATTAGGAATAAGAGATCCAGTGATCCACTGGGGAAATATACACCTAGCATGTTGACCTCAGGATAAAAACAGGTGAGTAGAAAACAACCAAATCTAAGTAAGGCCAAGCTAAAGGCTTGAATTGGAATGACCTGGATTGGGATCTTGATGTCTTAAGGTCTGGATTTTTGCAATTTTAGATGCTTATAGGACGAGTCTATTTCTCCTGCATGGACATTTTAAGCTCATAGCTATTGAACCTTGAGTCGGTAGTGGAGCCTGAGAAATCGAGTTTTAGAGACTAGCGGTTGAGGCCTAAAGGAGACAGATTGGCATGGCCCTGAGTCTAGAAGTCCGTCCTTAATGCTGTGGAATGGTTGGTTTAGGGATTTTACTTTCTTTCTGAATTTGATTGATAAAGGGTGTTTAGTTAATTTACAAAAGCTTAGATTAGTAAAAATAAGAATTCACGACTTTAAGGAATGATTTGTGTTTACTAAATTTTTGAGTTAGAATTTGATTTCTAATCTTTGAGTCTTGTTACATTACTTATCTTGGCCTCTTTGATTTCTAGGTTTAGAGTGGTGTACAGAGAATAAAACGGGTATTAGATATTTTGATGCAGATTTGAATTCTCATCAAGAGTCTATTTTTCATGAGTATATGTTTTGAAGGATATTTAGGGTTTTGAGTTTGTTGTAAGTGGATTCCTGTCAAATGCTCTATTTATTTATGGATACTTATTTATAAAAATATAAAAACATAAAAAGATAGAAATCTTAAAAATCTTCTTACCTAATCATTCCTTTATTTAAGAATTAATTATAGTCTATTTAATCACCTTAGTGTTTAAATCATCATATTCATTGTTAATTTTGCTAGGGACTAGCAAAACTTTGGCTTGGGGGTATGATGAGAGACTCATCATGGCTCCTAATTTACCCTAATTAGCTAGTTTCCTTAGCTAATTAATATTAATACCAGGTTAATTATGTAATAAAGGAAAAATAGCAAGGACCTTGAAAATAAGTTAAAATAGCTAAAGTAAGGTTTAATTATTGTTAACTTAAGCTTAATTAATTAATAGGACTCAAATAAGACCTTAAACCTATATATAAAGCATTATATAAGTAACTTATATCTATAGTCTTTAATTAAAATAATAATGTAATCACTTAAATAAATAAAGCTTAAAAGGGAAAAAATGTAATTTCATAGCATAAATATGTTATTTACTACATTTATAATAATATGTAAAAGGTTGAAAACTAAATAAATAAAAATAAGCCATTAAATACACTATTCGAACTTATGCCCTTAACTTTTATGTCAAATGAGTCCTTTTATCTCGATCAAGTCCTTTAATTTTTGCACATAGGTTCTTGTGTACAACTCTTCTTTTTCTATTCTTCTCTTTGGATAGCCACCATCAGCCGGTGACCAGATCGTTCGATGACCGTCTATCTTACATCGGAACTCTTCTCCCTTGGCCATTAAACCTTCGTTTACCACCTTCTTCCCATCGAACTTCTCGGATGAGTTTGAAATCCTATTTTGTAGAGGTGAATAAACTCATCGTCGTTGGAGATGACGATGATGGTTACCTCACACCTAGACGCTATCACAGCCAGGTTTTTCCCCCTTGACTTTCACCGGAGCCTATAGGTCTCCACCCCTCTGATTTGAAGTGTCGGTTCCCTTCCTTCTTCCCCTAGTGCAACTGGCGATAGGCTATTCTTCTTCTACCTTCAACGACCTCTCATCCCTCCTCAGAGCTTCTCCCGGCGATGGAGCTCATCTCTCTCACCCCCTCTTCCTCTCGTACACCCTGCCAATGGTGTCTAAGTGCCCCATCCTCTCTAAAACATCTTCAAACTTCTCACTGGAGCTCTCCTGTCAACCCAACTATTTCGTTCCCATTCTCACCCTGCCAACGGTGAGATCCCACACCCCCTTGTCAGGTAAGTAGTCTAGAATCTTCAGATGATAGCTTAGAGGTTAGAGTAGTTAGATAGGTAATTAGAGTAGCTTTTAGTGGATGTTGTGCCTTGTCTTCTCCGACTCCGGCGAGGCCAAATTCAGCCTTGTTGGGCCTCTACACACCAAATCAATCCACTGTTCACTTTCCTCACCTCCCCACAAACATGCTCTGCTTCTTAATTGACCTAATTAACCATCTAAACACCTACACCACCAGACACTTACACCTGACATCTCGCTGTCCATGGCGAGATGCTCAGAGTTGATACCACACCCTAATTAGCCCTCCATCACATTCCCTACACTACAAGGGCCATCCCTGACCCCTCAATATGATCTATCAGTCCTTATCCACTAAATGCCTAAATCAACTCACCTTCCTAACTCCCTTGTCAATGGCGAAGGTCAAAAGGGGCTATTCCATCTAATTAAGTCATCCTACACAATCACACTATCCTATAGTGCAAAATGCCTTACTCAATTGAGTGAGACTATTTCCTCTGTGTCCTATAAAATTCAGATTGTGCTTGTTGAAGATCTTCCTGTCAATAGAGTATTCTATGATTAATCAATGCAATTGAGGTGTTTTTGATGATCTTGAGGTTATTAGGATTTTGCTACGTTAATTCTTGAGTTTTATGGTGTTTTCTACTCAGGCATTGAAAACCGACCTTTACTTGAGCTCTGATGTGCTCCAGCAAAGCAAATTTGTAATACAAAGCTTGATACTTAGCATGCAGCTCCAGATCAACGTCTCATGATATACTGATTGATTTCCATTCATTATTTTTTGTTTTAATGCATTTATAATTTGATTGGTCATTGCCTTTCCCAGCTCCAGTAGCGTCGGGGAGACTGATTCAGCTATTATCAGATCTTAGTGATAGGTCCAAAAGTATCAGAAGAGCTCCTAGAGTTTGTAACAACCTTTTGGTAGGTTGTTAAACTTTTAGATTGGTTTGACGATTGAAGCCATTTTAGTTCTCAGGAGATGGACCTGATATTACCTCGTCATTGGTTAGAACTTCATTTTCAGTAGCTAGGAACATTCCTTAAGTTCTGAGTGTTTGGTCTAGACAATCGATTGAGCTGGAAACACATTGGAGTTTAAAGTCAAATTTTTAACTTCTTCTGGTCAACCGGAGGTACTTTATGGAGCTCTGAGCTCTTGAACTCAGTTCTAAGGAGAGATTTAAAATCCTTGGTTGTCAGTAAGAAGTTAGAACTGATTTGGATGTGTTTTATTTAGGATTTTAGTGAGATTGAATCTCTGTGCAGTTTTGGGTTCTAAGTATGTTCAGTGTGGTTCAAAGAGCTCCAAATGAATTTCTGAGCTCAAATTAACCTAGATCGATCGCTTTTTGTCATTTGAATCTATTTAGAATCATTATAGAGGTTTTAATTTTTTATTTTAGCTAATTAAGTCTCTGATTAGTCAGCTCTGAAAAGCAGCAGATGTCATCGAGGTTTCCTGAGTTCCCTGAGCTTCCCAAATCTCCTTCTCCATTGCAGAAGGTGCAGATTAGTTCTAGGCACTATGTGAAGTACATAGGAGTGAGTGAGAGAGAGAAACTAAGTCTGCTTAAGTCTGCTTAAGTCTGCAGGTACAATTGTTATTGCTGTCGTGCCATGGCATCAAACCAATTTTTGAGGCATGGTCAATGGAGCTCTTGTGTTCCATTTCCCAGATTGAAGGATTCAATTAGTAGACCTATGTTAGCTCTAACGATCTGGAGTTGTTTGTGGAGATTTGACATTGAGTTGATTGGAATCGAGTGAGGATGTCATCACCGGAGGCAGTGAGCACGTGAAGAAACCAGGAAACATAGTTCCAGATCGAGAAGAGAAAAATACTCGCAATAATATAAAATGAATTGCGTTACCAGGCTCTCAGTCTATATTGGGGTAGAATCCCAGAGCATCTATAGTTCTCGAGGAAAGAAAAAGAGTGGGCCCCGGCTAAGGCGAGTGTGACTTATGTGGGCCAGTATTGGTCCAAAATTAGTGCTACGAGAAGGTGAAGGCTGAGTTGTGAAGACTAAAGGAAAGAGACATTGTTCTAAGTGTTAATTTAAATCAGAAATATTTGTCTAAATTATAAATAAATTGAGCTTACTATAAAATAATTTTTTTTGTTCTATTCGTGTTGTTGACATATTAGAATAATTATTAGTTAATTAAACCTTAATTATGTAGTTAGTCTAATTAGGAAAGTTATTAATGTAGTAATCTATATGATAGAGTAATATAAGCGATACTAGTTAAGCAGTAGTACTATTAGCATAACCTAAGTAGTATAACTTAAGTAATTAAGAACAAATATTAATTTAGAATAAATGGTGATTGATTAAATTAAATAATTCTTCCTACGAATGATCTAGACTTAACTAGTTAAAAATAATTTTCTAAATGTTATGTTACCTTGTCTCCTATACTATAACTAACAATGACAAATTAGTTAAGTAAGGTAGCTTAAGTATGATTTTTGGCACCATTGAATAAGTTAATTGATGAGTCTATATTTATGAGTTAATTAGTTACTTAAATATCTAGATATTAGAGTAATATTGACATTTAGCCGGTACATATTAGGACGTAAATAAATTAATTCATATTTTTATTTTAGTTGCATAATTTATGTATTGCATTTATATCTAAATACATTTAGAATTAATTTAGAATAACATACATTGAATTAATTAATCTTTAAGTTGTATTACTTGTATTGTTTTAATTTAACATAGAAGTTAAGGATTTATACGTAATCACCTTAATATTTTATTAGTCTACTTCTTCCACATGTAACGGCTCCGCTTCCTCCTCTTGTGTCCATTCAGTCCTCACAATTGCCAACATTCATTTGCTGGGAAGAGTAGATTTGCTTTCGCCTCTTTGCAATTCAAATCCATTAGCTGCAACTACAAGAGAGGAGGCAACCATACAGAGGGAGGCCTTCATCCCTTTCCCTACTGTGCAACCTTTCCCTACTGTGCAGAGAACTCAGCTTCTCATCCGCTTCACCACCACCGACCTCAACCGCAGCGGAGCTTCGCCACCGAGGGTGTACAGGGTGACAACTTGCATTGCCATTGTAGAACTCCACATTACAACTTCTGCTGTGCCATCCCCTCCAGTTAAGTCATCCAAGAAGGTTCCGGACATACGAAGGCCCAACACCTTCACCACCACCTCCACGCTTGTTGTTCACTCAGATCATCTCAGCACCAACTTCACGCCATCTCTTTTCTCTTCTATATTTTCTTCTCCTTTATTCTCTCCTTCTCCACTGTTCATCTTCTCCACGAAGGACCCAACATTCCCATCCCCACTGCCGCACACACCAGCCACTCCCTCGCCCACGCCACAAGCGACCATCACTAGCATCACCGACCAGCACTCCCGTGTGCCACCAGCTCCTCGCGTGCCCTCGTGGCACGACCAATGCGTGCGCTGTCCACCAACCCCACAGCCTGCCTCCGCGCCCTCTGCTCCAGCAGTAGCAGCAACGTACTGCCCGCTCTCCCCGCGCCTCCACTATGCGCGTGCGATCACCACCGGCGCACCGTCTGCACGACCTCCACGCGCGCGTGCACTCCTCCAGCAGCAAGCAGCCACCGCCACCTTTCGCTCGTCAACGGTAACGGCAACAAACCCATCGCCGCCCCCACTCTTTGCTCCGTCCGGCCAGCTCCGGCCACGCCGTGACCCGCCTCGACCACCACCGTGAAGCCCTCGCTCCACTTGACCTCCGGCGAGCTTCAGGCCTCTGGCCAACCCCTCCTCCCCGCGTGTGAGTAAGGGGAAGGATTGCCCTGTTTTTGAATGTATTTCTTTTTACATTTTCATGCCATTGTGGCAGATAGATTTTGGATTTATTGGATATTGTATGGATTTATTGGATATTCTATTGTGCCATGTTGATGAGCATATCCCTTCTATTCTTCATTATTATTATTCCAGCATATTTAGACATTAATGACCTAATTTGAAAAAGATTTTATCTTTATTTCCTGGAGAATTAGTTACTGAATATTTTATTTTAGATTCTTACTAATTAAGTGTGACCTGCTCTTTTTTGAGCAGTTAATTTTAAATATTTTGATTAATGATTTTTCACCATTTGCATACTACAACACGACATTTTATGTGTAAAACTAAATTTAAATTGAAAATTATCTTTTCATTAATAATCTTAATTAATAGTGTTGAGAATTTGCACATCACATGTAAATATGCAATTATGTATATAATGACTTAAATATAATGCAACTAACACCCAAAACAAATAAAACTAAGCATGTTAACATATAATTATTCTTACTTATCACACCCTCATGCCTAGGTTTTACTAGTCTTGAGCAAAGTACGAATAAAACCAGAATTTGAGTTAGGATTTTTACAACGAAGGTACTAGTCATCACCAACTACAGAAACACGTGAGAAATTTGGATGTATAGACTTAATAGCTCTAGACTACCACCTTAAATACAAATTGCCAAATCTCGTAAAATTCCTACACTCGCAGTTATCAGCTTCTAGAGTAGATTCTACGGCTCTACGGACCACCCAAGGTTCATGAGAAATTGAAAATCTGAGTTCTCGCGCTTGTGAAATTGACTTGACAAGTGGCAATTGTATTTAGAAATTTTATTCATTACGTGTTGATTTCACTTATCACCCCGTTCACTCCACTTTAGATCAGCCTTATTACAAAAATGGAATCATCTCCTTTGTTTATTTCTTACTATATATAACTATAGGGAGTGTCCTGCACTTTGACACCTCAGGAAGACACTTTAAGAGGCACTCTCCTTATTCTGCAATGCATATTTGAATATGCACTAATATAAAGATATAATTTTTTTTACTTCCTTTTTTCTTTTTTCTTTATATATATAATGTAATATATAACTGAGACTTCACTTTAGCAGAGTTACACAGGAATATAGATGGAAGGCTAGGGTTTGAATATCCTACATCTGGGGAGAATACCTAATGTAACGTAACAACCATACTCGTGAAAGTGTAAGTGCTAGGTTGGGATCTGAATACCTTATAATTGGGGAGTATACCTTGTGCAACCTAACAGTCATACCTGTGAAATTAAGTTCTTAATGTGTAGTTTCCATAAGTGAAATTGGGGTGTAGGTGTAAATGTGAGATACTCAAACTTCAAAGATGTTCAAACTAGAGGGTAGGCAGAAAAGCCATGTACTGCCATCTCTGTCAGCTTTTGACCTAAATCAGCAGGTTTCATTAAGGACTCGTTAACAAATTTGTATTTAAGGAGATACCTTTGCTAGTTGCTTAAGTAAGAGTCTAAGGGATAAATTCTCGACACATATTCCCAAGGTTGGTGACTTCTAAACACCCACAATTTATGAGGAATGCTAACTCAATTCACAAATTTTTCTCAATTTTTTGCAATTTTTCTTTAATATAAAAAGCTTCTGGAACTAGATAAAGGAGACTCATCAAAATATGACCCACCTCCCTATGCCTATTTCATGCAATGTCCTCATTGTATCATGAAAAATACATGAAAAGGTAAAAAATAGGGAGGATATCACTTGCAAAACTCTGAGTGGAAATAACAGAGTTCGACTACCCAAACTTGTAAATAGAGAGCCTAAATATATGCAAGCAAAATTGTGTTGGGTTGCCTCCTAACAAGCACTAAGTTTTACATCTTCAGCTTGACGCAAACTCAAGAAGATGGTTTAATTCCATCTACAGAGATAAATAAAATCAAAATCATGACGCGATCATGGAGTCCATAAATCATGTGTCCACAGGTGTGGACTAGTCGGTGGTGCAACCCCATTCCGAAAGGGTGGATGGTCTTGAAATGGTGAATCGGACATGCCCTCATCCAATCGTCTTTAAGCTCACAGACATGAGGCTCAATTTTTGGTTTAGGTCCATGTAACCTAAGTCAAAAAGGTCAGACACACAAAAGATAGCCAGTGTAAGAAGCTTGTGTCTCTTTGCAATTTAACTCAAGTTGATAGTCTAGTGATTGCACATACTTAGGTTCAATATACTTTTCCAAGTCAGGATTAAAAAGATCATAAGGGTCCTCATAAAAAGTAGGTAGTTTAAAATCAAGAGGAACCATTAAATTTCAGAATTCATCTCCCTCAAAATTTTCTTCTAGAATGATTAACTCCTTATTCAAATCCTTCAATTGATTCAATTCTGTTCTTGGGACAACCTGGATTTCTTCAACCACTTTGGAGACCAAGTCTTTTGAGTCATCAATAGCCAAATCAGACTTGGGTTCATCACTTTCAAGTTTAATTGATTGAAGTCTAGGCTCTTCAAGGTTTGATTGGGAGGTGAGGCTTTTAATTAATTCATCATCAGGTTCAAAAATCGATTCATCATCTTAAGTCAAGACAATGGCCTTCAATTGATTCAAATTTCAAATCCTCAGAATCAATTTCCTTAGTTGGCCCTTCTTCACAATCATATGTATCAGAATCAGATTCTTCTTCAACATAAGGATTTTTGTAGAAATCAATTGAGACATCAACCTTAATAAATATGAATTTATCTCTTTAGTCTCCTCCTTAGAATCTTTAGAATTGTCATTCAATCTATCAACATCTTTTAGATCTTGGTCCAAGGTCTATTCTAGCATTGGACTCATAGGAGAATCAAGAGGGGGTTCTGATGGTTCAGCTTTAATAAATTCAATCATTCCCAAGCCCGATTGCATTAAATTAAGATGTGTCTAGAAATTTCTACTAGGTCTCTTTGTCCAATTGTTGGAGCATATTCATCATAGAGATTTTCATCTCAATCAACTTCAAATTTTGCTTCATTAGTTCCAATTGTCTAGCCTCAGGTGTTGATTGAGTGACTTTAGACTGACTTTGGACTTGTTTTGTATTAAACCTGAAATCAAGATTCAACTTAGGCGAGCATGGTCTAAAATGTTGAAGATTAGAGGGTATGGGATAAGAAGGTCCTAAACAGAAATTAGTGTTGGAGTTAAGATTTTTAGGTGGGTCCTCTATCCTATCATTTTTTGGATATAGTTCTTCTAGAGGCACCATTTTTCCCTTAGTTCTGCTCTAAAATAATTTAGGTTCTAAGTTGTCCTCTTCTTCATTAAGGTACCAAGGTTGAGGATCGTTAGGTTTGGTTAGCCCTTCCAAATTGTATGTCAAATAAAAGTAATCAATTGGTTCGTGTGACCCATATTGAGAGTTGGCTTGGGTAGGGTAAGGGCTTGAATATCCTCCTAAGTTGTAGGTTTGAGAATAATCAATAGTGGCTGTGGACCCATATTCAAGATAGTTTTGAGGAAGATAAGAGTATTGGTATCTAGGCTGGTGATCGGATCCCCGATCCCCGATTAGAGTTATCCCAACTCGAGTATTGGAAAAATTGATTCAAATTGGTTGGATAGGAGATTTGATATCCAGGTTGATATCCCTGATTAGATGTGGAGTTATCCCAATTTGAGGATGGATATGTTTGAGTCAAATTGGGATTTAGGTTATAAGCATTTTGGGGATAGAAGTTTGATCTAGATATTGCAATCCCAAGTTGTATCCCCAATTAGAGTTATCCCAATTAGAAAATGGATATTGTTAGGTCGAATTGGGATATGCATTATAATCATGTTGGGGATAGAAGAAGTTTAAAAGATAAGAGTTACAAGCCATTGTGTGTATTGGAAAAATTTAGGGGATAGGAATTGAATAGGAGAGAGAATATGTGTGCCTTTAATTAGGCAAATCAAGCAAACAATTTTTAGCCTTAAGGTGTAACCCTATAAGACCTAATTCACGTACAATTGGGTTCTGAATAAATCTCCTTGACCCTTGAAATATTTGGTTGGCTAGATGGAAGGGACCTCATAGGACACCCTGCATGGTAGGACACCACTAGTGGTTAATGCGGTCACTGCACCATTCCATCTAATCACTGGTTGATCCAAGTAGACAAGGCCTCGATTCCACTTAGCCCTACCTTATTTCACCAAGATAGTAAATCTTGCCTAGGGCATACCTACTTGCTTTTAATTAGGGTTAGGATAATTGTGTTCAGGAATGTGATGGGCATTAGGGGGTATTTGCCCTTAAAGATTAATTAAGAGTGTGTAGTGCCATGGTAAATAAACAAACATGACCTTAATTGAAGATGTACGTTTTTTAGGGTCTCGCCTTGCTATTACGTGTTTTAGGATTTCACTTGCCTCTTTTAGGGTTTCGCAAACAAAGTTATCGTAAGTCCAATGTAGAGATGCATGATAATTTTAGGAAAGTTAATCACGGGAATATACAAATCTACTAGAGGCAGCTTAACCTTAGAATGATTGCCCTAGAAACATATATCTTTTATTTACATGTGGGTTTTAGGGTGTGAATTAGAAGTTTTTTTTTTCAATGCAAACCTAACTAATGGAAGTCCTAATCTAAGTGGAGAGACATGTACCTAACTGAGTCGATCTGACTTGGCCCAGGGCCCAAATCTTCCTGTAAATGCACAAACTAAGATGAGGCAAGTGAATTAGTAACTAAGAATGCAAACTAAATGCAAAGTTAATGCGAATGCATGCAATAGAAATCAACCTAATGCATTGCCTCCTTGGTGATGAGGTGTGGCTCATCATAGTTAAAATGCCCAAGTTAAGCTAGAAACTAGGTTAAACACTATATAATTAACACAAGAAATGAGTTAAGTGTGAGAATTAATAGAAATGACATAAAACAGCAAATCAGTGTTAAAAACACACAATTAGGTCAATAAAATGAGATATTCTATTTAAAAATGTAAAATGATGATCCGATTGCAAATTTAACACTTATTCGGGTGATGTAAACATGTTTATATCACATAAATTGTTTATTTTTGCATGTTCTTAGGTGTATAGTTTCATCATACATTATAAATATTGCATAACATGCATCATCATGCATTTAGATTAGGTTGTATAAATTTTAGGTTAATTTTCTCTTTTTGTGGTCAGGTAATAGGGCAATATCATATCAGGGCTTGGACAGATCTAATCAAGGCAACGATTGGAGTTCAATAACTCCAAGATCACCTTGATCGGACTTCCGTAGCATCAGATGCAGTTCGAGAAAGATCAGGGGTCAAGGGGCGAGGTGGTGTAAATCAGTACTTCAGATGACAAATCCGACCACATGGATAGGTTCGGATCAACGATCGTAGCCCAACAGCATGAAAATTGATCCAATCTGACATCCGTGGCACCATCTACAAGTCAAAGAAGATGGACGGCCAAGATGGTACCACGTGGTGCCATCTCAGCTGCCCAAACCGCCCAAGGGTGGCCACTGCTCTTTCTCTCCTCAATCGGCCATCAGATCTGGGCCGTGGGATCTTGATCCAACGACCATGGTTGCATGTGCCTTAAAGTGTGCGCGCACCTCAAACGCATATGCAACACGTTGGGCGAAGGTACTATGTAGAGGTAGAGGCGTGGGTTTAAGCCTCTTTGAGCGATCAAATTGACCGCGAGCGATGGCACGGGCTCAATTGAGCCGTTTGATGGTGTACGGACGGTCAGATGGAGGGTGACGTGGCCGCACGAGGTTGCGCGAGCGCTGCATGCGCGATCAGACGCGCATGCGAACGCCCGATTGCACATGCAAGCGTGCAATGAAGGCGTGGGAACATGCATCCTAAGCCGTCCGATTGAACGTACGCATATGTTGAGTGCATGGGGAGAGGAGGCGGTACGCGCACACACACATAAGCCCACGTTCAAGGCTTTAGTGATGAATAAATCTGTCACTAAGGACCCTGACATTAATATTTTGAGATGAAATGACCTAATTGCTCCTCCATTCTTCACCTATAAATAGCCCTACGACCTCCACTTCTTCATCCCTTCCTCTCTTTTCTCACCCCCTCAAAGGCTCCACGAGATTGTCCCAAACCTGGGATGCTCCATTAGAGTTAAAATTAGAATTTTTCCACCTTCTCACCTCCTTCGTGGAGCATCCTGTGGTTGTCTTCTCATCGTCGTTCAGGAAGCGGATCCTACTGCAACATCACCCTGCCCCATTCTCCGTCGATCGTCGTCGTTCTCCTTCGTCCTGCATCTCACCACGTTCTTCTGGGCGCTCCGTCAATGCGGCTCGTTCTCCAAGAAGCCGTCGAGGAGGATAATTTCTCACCTCCCTTCTCTTTACTGCTTTCTAGAGTAGATTTACCACTTTCTAGTTGTAATATTTCCAGCTTTCTAGTGTAGTGATTATTTGAAATGAACATTATTATGTGGTTATGAAATACATGTTTATTTTATCTCTATTTTGTCTTTATTTGTATTATTCTCTCTCTATCTTCTATTAATTATTTTTTAAGTAGATAGCTAGTTTAAATTTAATTCGACCAGCTAATCTGCTTCATGACAACAAAATAAACACGATTTTTAATTAAACGTTTGCCTCCCTGTGTTCGACCCGAAATTCCTTTTAAGTTTCGGTTAAAATTATCTATTGATGGATTTTTCTCGCAAATTGCACAACAATGACGGGTTTTCCAAACTCAACTCATTTTGCGATGATTTTTTTGCTTCAACATCGGGTTCAAAAGTTCATATTGAAAGTAAAATCAACTTCCTAAATGTTCAATTAAACTTAATCAAAATTGGGTTGCATTTGGATATCAATAGGATCCTGCATTCATTAGATTACAAATAGGTCCATCATTCACATTTTTCTAAGTTTAAAGCCTTCAAGGACCATTATGAAACTATTGGGTGCTTCTTTGCATTACATAGGGACCACGCTACACTCTTTCTCGCAACTTAAGGGTTTCCTCCTAATTTGGTTACCGCTTCACCCTTAGAGGGCCTCCCTACAAATGTACCAACAGACCTGATGGCACGGGTGCACTGTTCACCCGCAAGAACTTTTTCCATCACAACTGTTGATTCTTTACTCCTCAGATCCAAGGGTCGTTCCAAATTGAAGCTTTGCGTGAACTTGTGCGTGGAATCACCATCCTCTGCAGATCCAATCCAACAACCATGATTTGAGTTGAACCCTTCCTGCCCTCCTCTCAGCTCGCATCCACCATCCAAGCCTTAGGAACCTAATCTCACCCTTACGATGACCACATTCACTCTTTTGGCTACATAAGCTGCTCCCAGGCATTGCACGTAAAGGATTGACCTCCTCTCCTACTTCCTTGAGGCGATCCTTTCGTCCTCTCTAGCTCCTTCACATAGTGTTACGACCTGATTTCTGAATCCCTACAGGACACGAGAATTGGACCGACTCAACTGATCCCAAGACCTAGTCGTCCAACTAGAAAGTAACCAAAAAGCAGTAAAATAAACCACATTCACCATGCAAGCAACTAACAGTAACAAAAGTACAACAGTAAAGAAAAGAACTACTACAGTACACACCACCATAACAGTAGAGAAATTAAAATAGGTACAGAATATGAAGTTTACAATAAAAGAGTACAAAAGTGTAACAAATACTCACTACTACAGAAAATGGGTACAACACAAGTACAACTACTGGGCTCTACAGGCCCAGCACCCTCCGCAGCCGTAGGCTTTGGTTGCTCAACACTTGGACCTGAAAAAGGTGGTAAGTAAGACACGTCAGCGAAACGCTGGGTAGAGTGGCAACCAGTTAGCTAAGAAAAACAGTAAAGTAGCTGTTGTTTTTAATTTCTTTCTTTATTTTACTCTTTCTTGGTTTATTTCTTAGTTCTTTCTCTTGATCTCGAATGTTCCTCGTGGGAACGATCTTGATTGCAGTCTTTTTCGAAAAGTAGAAGTAGCACGTGGTGCTCACCTGGTCGGGAGAGTCCCCCGTGGTGGTCCTACCCTCAATCAACCACCCCAAGGTCACTGACAGACGTAACGGTGACTACGGCATGCGCGATAAATGCACAGGTAGCTACCCTGCACTGACACGCGATTAGTCGTTTCCGTTAGCAGGTGCGCCCAAAGCACAGCACAGAACCAGTATAGGGCAGAGCCCTCTCAGTAATAAGGGTCCAACCCCTCTACAATAACCAAATAGGGGTCTTGCCCCTCCACAGTCCACGCACCCTTGCATGACTACCCTGGTTTGCCCCGTGGGCCTAACAAGTCGGTGTAGGATGGTTAGCTGAACCCCGGGCCTCGTGGGGTGGCTAGCTCCCTCCCTACACTAGTACCTCTCCCCGGTACGGTGTACGTAAGGGCCAAAAGTCGGTACAAAGTGGCCAGACCTAACCCCGGATCCCTAGGGCGGCTGGCTCCGCTCTGCACTAAGAGGTAACATGTGCTTCCCTTGGTACTACGTACTGACGTGCCGTAGTGCGTGTGTGTTAAGAGGTGTCGTTATAGTCGCACTTGATACGTCGGTTTTAAAAGAAGTAAACGGAGGTGAGTCCGAGTGTCGGTCTCAGGGAGGCATGGAAATCGGATTTTGTTTATCACTTGTTGTCACGAAAAAGGCAGAGTTTTGCTTGCGAAAGAGACGGTTTTGAAAAGCGAGAGCAAGAGATAGAGAGAGAGAGTTTAGGGTTAGAAAGCTCTTGGTTTGGATCATGCACTTTGAGCAGAAATTAAAATGGCGATTGAACGGAAAATAATTTCATTAAACATGCATTCATAGTTCATAGCTTACAACATTAAATACATGCTTTAACAAAAGTAAATGAAAGCTTAAAAGAGAGAGAGAGATGGAGAGAGAGTGGAGAGCGACGAGGCAGCCACGGCGGTGGAGGAGGCTCCGTCGACGGCTCGTCGTCTCCGGCGATTACAAGAGTGCCTAAAGCTAGCTAAGAGAGGAGTGGAGTAGTTGCAAGTGGGAGAGTATGCATTGAATGGTGGTAGAAGGGGGCTTAAATAGAGTTAAGGGCTTCCTAAGAGAAGAATGAGCTTTAGCGACATCCAGAGCGTCGCTAAAATCGCTTCTATAAACGTCGGTGAAGCCCTCCTGCCACCGGTCAGCCGCCCGCCTCGGTCTTCTTCGCGCGATCCGTGGCCGTTGAACGAGAGCCATCCGATCTAAGATCGGACGACTGAGAGCCTTCTGCACCCGCACTCAGATTGCGCCTCGGGCGCGCGTGTGGCGCGCGTTTCCGCCCGGCGTGTGCGTGCGCGTGGGTGCTCGGGAGTTGTCGTCGCGCCGCGTGGCGAGATCCTGGCCGCCCGCTGCTGATCGGGCGGCCCAATTTGTCTGCGCTCGTCGCTCGCCTTCAATTTCTACTCCGCGCGGCTCGAACGCGTGTCGCTGCGATGAGGGCGTGCGCGCTAACCGTTGCGCCACGCCCGCGCTTTGTCGCGGCGAGCGCGGGCGAGCGCGCGGATCTCGGCCGTTCGATTGAAGATCAACGGCCGAGATTCGTCTTTGGCCGGCTTGAGGGTGTGCCAGCGGTGGGGGCGGGGCGACGTGGCGCTCTCTGGGCCGTTGATCTCCAGATCAACGGTCAGAATTTCTTGGGCCCATTGTGGGAGCTCCGGATGTCGGATTTGGCCGATCTTGCGTCCGTTGGACTCCGTTCATTATTCTGAATCCATCCGTGCGGTCCGATTGCTCATCTGAGGCCTGTTTGACAAATGCTTTACACAAATGACCATTAATATAGTTTATAAGCAATCTTGGTACTTGATGCATGCAATGCTCCTGTTCTACTTTATGTTGTGCCTTTTATTCTAAAGATGGGCCATATTCAACCTAATTACTACCCCCTTGTGTGGTGTTATCACGTACCCAAGAGACAACACACTTTCACATTCACTTTTCCAGTTCCATTCTATTTATTTTCAGGAGCTCTACTCCTAATTTCCCGTAGGGTTAATGCTCATGTTTCTTAGGCCACGTCATACTAGGTTTCATCATTTCAGTTTTATTCGCATATAGCACGTGTTTCCAACATTTAATCTTTCTTTTCCAATTTATATACAAGCAGCTCGAATTTAGTTTCAACCAATAGACATTACACGTAGCAGCTACTAACAACAGTACTCTACATTTCACAGGCAGCTGTTATCCAATTACAAGCAGTTATTATTCCATCTTCTCCTTTCAAGACCACATTTCAGGCATTTAATACAATCGTTCCAGTGTTTTTAGTCCTAGGATTCATGCCATCCCCTAGGATCTATCATTCAATCTAGTTTTCAGGTCCTAGGATTCATGCCATACCCTAGGATCTATCGTTCAATCTAGTTTTCAGGTCCTAGGATTCATGCCATACCCTAGGATCTATCATTTATTTTATATATGCATTTATGTTTGTAATTAACTAAGGAAAGCCACTCTACCCGCAAAATCGAAAGTAATGGGGGCGTGATTGGCAGGTCCGCGTGCCTCCGCAACCCCCAAGTCCACAACAGGATGAGGTCCTAACACAAGGATCAACCACGAGAAACCACTCAGAACATGATAACAAGTATTCCAACAAGTAGAGGAACTTATACGAAGAAGAACAGAATCTTAAATGCGGAAATCAGACCTCGAACGGACCCTAAACGGGTCAAAAATGACAACTTTGACTCAAATCAGACGTCTGGAATAGCTTCCAGACGTCTTAAAAGGGGCCCAGATCCATACCTCGCTCTGTGCTTCTCCTCAGACGTCCAAGGGTCATGCTGAACCGTCTGGACCTAGTTCCAGACGTTCGACTATCTCTCCGGACGTCTGGAAATGCTCTCCGCCGTCTGGTGACTCACCCAAACGTCTGAGCCGCATGGGAGGGCGTGTCCCACGCTTTTTCGAAGCGAATCCTGCACGCGTGCGCAAAACTCTCTCAACACGGCACGCAACAAAGCTTCGGGGAACGGCCTGCATGGCCGTATCCGCAAAAAGAAGCATAGGAACAAATATGTACCTCTCAGCCGTCTGGAGCTTCCTCTAGACGTCGTCCACGTCGTTTGGATGTAGGTCCAGACGTCTGATTCTGGGAAAAATCCCAGAATCAGAACCTCCTTCATCTTCTTCCTGCTGCGCGCGACCTCATTGCGCAGCTGCTCGTCCGCTGCTCTGCTGCAGCAGTGTCGGTGAAACCTCCCCGACACACACTCCGCCTTACGCACGCCGACCGGCCTCGAGCTGCTCCAGCAAGCTCTCTCTCTCTCATGGCACGCACGCTCTCTTCTCTTCCCTCTCGCCGCTCTTCTCCTCTCCACCGCTGCACTCGACCGCAGCTGCTGCCCTCGCTCTCGCTCTTGCGTTGGAGGAAGGAGACGGATGGAGGTGGGTGGCGTGAGGGAGAGGAGGATATATGTAGGCACGGGGGGGGGGGGGGGGGGGGGAGGTGCTGCAGGTTGGCGGGGGAAGAAGAAAGAGGAGGGGGCGGCTGGGATTTAGTCTACGCGAGGCACGCGCGTAGACTCGTGGTCGTACGCACGCAAAAATTGATTTCCAGACGTCTGACCAGACATCTGGACCAACCCTTAGACATCTTAAAGTGTTTTGATGTCACGGGTCTTAACACATAGCCCTTGCTCCACTGCCCATGGCAGTGGGATCCACTCTCGTAAGACCAATCCTCGCTGCTAAGGACCACGTAGCACCTGAGGGCAACATTGAGCTTCACTAGCAGGCTTTCAATCCGCTAGAGATCCTCCCCCATTCATCGCTGCAGCCACCAGTTGCAGATCTTCTCATGTCCCATTCTTCTGTTAGTTAGGATTTTACTTGCTTTCTAGATTAGTTTTAGTGTTAGTGTAATTTAGATTAGTTAGGTGTAGTTAGATGTCAAATTTGAGGATGGATTTGTTTGGATTAGCTCTTGGATAGATTAGGCTTAGTATAGCTTCGATCCGCACCCTAACCAACTCACGTCCACATTAATTGATTTCCCTCGAAGTTTTAATCGCAACTCACCCATCCATTGAAGCATCAATCAGATCTGATGCTTCATAGCATCTAGATCTCATTGAGCACTAATTTCACCTGGGGGGTCTCCCACACATTCCATAAATCCACAAAGACCCCCCATTCTGATTTGAATTGAACCAATTCAAGCATTTACGTCAGATTTGTTGGTTTTTTTGATTTAAGAAATTTTGATTGAAATCAAGGTCAATCTAATTTGAATGATCGAATTGAATCCTATTATATTCCATTGAGCTGATTGAAATGGGTGTAAGCGATTTGAATTTGATCTTAATCGTTAAATGTGCTTACACCCAATTTTTACTTGAGTTTCTGATTTTCATTCATTATTGGGTATAGAAACCTATGAAATTATGTTGCATGGATTTGAGGTTGTCACAATGACCCAGGTGGTTCTGAAGCTTCACATATCTCTACTGAACACTAGTTAATAGTGTGTAGAGTTCTTAGATGCTCAAAGTAACCCAATGAAGCTATATGAATTGCCCATGTAGGCAACAATGGTTTGCTCATAAATCTCATTTTAATTCACCATTGGGAGTTTTAACGAAGATGAATGTGTCTTAGTGAAGGTTCAAGAGCAATTCTAGGTTGAACTTAACTCCTATTTTGGTTCCTTATTCATAGTTGTCTATAATAAGGAAGAAGGGACTAAAGTAGGGTTTATTGATCCAGAATGGGTAATTTGATGAGCAAGTGAGTTTCAAAATTTTTAATGAGTGTTTGGAATGATTGAGATCAAATTTTCTAGGTGATCTAAGTTGTCTATGTGAGGAATGGCTTTCAGATCTTCAAAATGGTTTTCAAGGGAATTTGAGAATGAAATCAATTTGATAAGAGCTTAAAGATCCTAGATCTGAAATTTCAGATCTAAGATTGATGTTTTTGAACAAGAATACAAACCTTGATGGTTAGATTCTGGCTGTAGCATTTGGTTACTCAATTCAGCAGCATCAAACTAGTAGGCAGAGCAGCATTTAGCTATTCGGTTTGACATTAACGCAGCTATGGCTATTGACAGAACTCAATGCTAGATCCTTCAGATAGTTACCTGGAAGTAGCAATTGTGTGCTCAATTGGAACAACTCCAGCAACCAAACCAGCTGCTGAAATTGTTTAGCAGTTGCTTCCATCTTAATTGCAGTAGATGGACTGATTTCAAGGAGAATTAAGTTGGGATTTGGGTTTAGATGAACTGTGGTTGTATTATGCTGTTAGAACAGTTTAATCAAGCATTCGTATACATGCATTTGAGCTTAAATCTGATCCTAAGTGATGTATGAATTCATTTTGAGGTCATTTTCAGCTCTTTCATGATTAAATGTGTCCAAAAAGTGATTCAGTGGAATCAAAAGAGAAATTCATGTTTTAAAGTTTATAAATGTTGCAACATGCTTGGTTGATGTTCTTAGATATTTAAACACGCTTTCTAGCTCTTAGGTTCTAAGGTTCAAACACCCTTATGGCCAAAACTTGGGTTAACTTGTATATAAATAAAATACATAAAAAAATTATAAGAAAATAAAATAAACCTATCTTGAGTAAGATCATGTATTTCTTTAGATGTGTACCAAGTTTCAAGGCATTTTGAATCCCCAGCTTGGTAGAACATACTAACTGACGATTAAGTATACCTTAGAATTTAATAAAAGATTAAAGATGAAAAATCACAAAAAGAAACTTCTATATCTCATCTCACTCTTTCTCTCCCATCACCTACCTCTATTATATACATAAAAGCTATACAAATCAGAAAAGCCCCAAAAACACCCAAAAATACCTTGTATATTATGTATATACTTGTATATATAAATTAAATCGAAGTTATATGTGTATACTTTACAATATATATATATATATATAATGAGTATATATAACTTATATATGTGTTCTATATATTAAATTAAATATTTAGGATGATTTATTATATAGATAACTTTATTGTATTATTACTTATTAATTTATATTAACTAAATGTAAAGTAACCTAATTAATTATACAAACCTATCTGAATGTACATATCTCTGACTAATACTGTACATATGTATTTAACTATGTATTATATACTGTATAATAATGTAAAATAATTTAATTATATATTTATAGTAGGTAATTAAGTTATTAAGTTAATTAAGTAATTTATTAACTTAAAATAAAATAAATTAGTAAATTAAACTAATACTGAAGTAAATTATAATGTATACTTGTATAATGTTATATTAAATATTTTCAACCTATTTATACTGTATTTATAGTATATTACAATATTTATAAATTAATTATGTACATAACTACCTAAAACATGTATTTAAGTGTATATAAATTAAAATAAAGTTTCTAAAATATATTAAAAATGTGTAATAAATAATTTATTATATAAATTAACTTTGTATTAAGTCAATTTGGTAATCAAGTCACTAATTTATACTTTAATTAGTAATTTAATGTGTACAAAACCCTAAGTTTAACTAATTTTAATATATATATGTAAGTAACTTATTTTTCTAAACTAATTGTACAATTACGTAGCCCTGTGTAAGGGCTTTATAGTGATATAATTTAATTATAATTTGAACTTTAATTAGGCCCTCAAATCGAGGGCCAAATCTGTGTAATCTGAACATTTCGCTGTGCAACGTAATCAGAACAATTGAGCGCTGAAGATGAGTGCCACATCAGTGCCTGAGAGTCGCGTGAAGGTGAATAATAGGTTTTGGTGCATTAAGCGCTTCAGTCATCAGCGCTCGACGCACCAATACCCATTATATCCCTCTCCTCTCTGATTTGATACTGAGCATATATTTGAACAGTGCATAGGCCGGGGGCCTGCACTGTAGCTAGGCCTGTATGGGCTTGATATTGGGTCTAGAATCGGATAAAATTGAACCTAAAATTAACTAGGGCTAGCCGCTAGTAGAGGTCTGGTCCTGCCTATATGGCACTATGTATCCCTCGAACATGGCTGTCCCGTCCACTTAAAACCCAATTTTTGGGTTAAGCAACAGACATCTGTGTGAGAGAGTGGACGTCCTAAAATAACTAAGTGTTGAGAACAAAAGTAAAGAAGGAGAAGAAAAAGAAAAGAAGAGAAGCCCCTAAGCGGCTAAGTGTTGGCTACTAAGGGCTAAGTGAGAGTGCCTGAGTTTGAGCGTGTGTGTATATTTGTGTATATATATATGTGTAATATACATATGTATATAAATAATGAATAAATCATTATAAATATGTATACGTATATAATTAATGTATATGTATAAGTATCAAATTAGTATAGATATGTTTGAGCTCTTATATGTATATAAATAAACTAGAGCTTTAGTGACAGTTATATTCATCACTATATATCTATTTATATGTTAGTATAGATGACTATTTTGCCTTAAGTTGTGTACATATGTTACTAGGGCTATAACATTGCATATTTATGTTACTATAGATATTAGTATGTTAAGTTAATTTAGTATAGTAGATATTAATAACTATTTTTGTACCTATACTTAGGTATTACTTATATTAGTTGTAAATACTTAACATAGTATAGGATTAATTATTTTTTGATGCCCGTTAGTTGTCCATATGTTTTAGGCATTGTAAATGAAAATAGTTGATTCTTTTGTATATCATTAACCCATTCATTCATTGATTGATTCATTCATTTTGTAAATAGAATTAACATTTTTGGAATAAAAGAATATTTTTGGAAGTAGAAAGTGATGTATATCAATAACTGTCTCCTAGTGAACAACCTGGAAGCAAACCAGTAAAAATTGTAATTAAATAAAAATGACATGACATCGGTTTGCATTTGTGACACCTATACTACAATAATGACCTAATTAACCATTTTTAATGCAACTCGCAACTCAATGAACGTATTCTTTAGCACCGATGTCGGGGAGGCAACTCTTTATATGCCAAAATTTTTCTTTTATTCTTCATTTGTACATATTTTTGATTTGTTTATATATAATCATTCTTTTATTCATATTCTTTGATTGATTTTTGTATATAATTGTCATACTAATCATTTGGTGTTTTTGCAGCACTTGAGTAGTGTTTTCTTCCAGGTGGAGTGTTCTTCCTGGCGAATCGCTGCACCTCAGACTTGATTTCCCAGAGGAATTTTCCCAGAGGAGCTGCATTTCCATTAGTTTAGTGGTAGTTTAGATCTAGGTATATTAGTAAGATATTTGTGATAGGCATAAGTTGCAAGAGCCTGTTCTTACACACTCTGTGTATAACTTGGACTCTCCTTGGACCCTCTATATCTCTCTACTCATCTCTCATTGACGTAATTTTTTCGTATCTCGATTTTTGTATATCAATTTCGTTTTGATTTGTTTTTGCTTGTTGCATTTTAAAAAAAAAATTATAAAATCAAAAATACCAAAAATATCTCATCCCTTATTTAGCAACAGCATCTACTAGGCATTTATACTTAGGTTGCACATTTCCTGCTAGATTTCATTTTCAGTCAAATTGCATATTGTAGAATTGCTGAGGTCAAGTACGCATCTTCTATCCTTTCTGAGCTCCTGCCATCTTTGCATTTGACTTAAAACATAAAAAGATCATCTCTTGTGTGAAAAAACTAAAAAGTGAGATGAGCTGCATAGAATACACTTTTTAAATACTTGAATCAAATTCAAAAGGAGACATAAAAACTTGTTTGAAACCCTGTTTGAGTTTTCATCGCTATCTGTTGATTGTTTATTGTGTACACACTACACGATCACATAAGATTCACAAATACATGGGTTTTTATCTCATCTTCTTGGGCAACCACAAGGTTTGGATTCGCACGCCAATCTTATCCAGATTCCAGGTGGATTTGTAGAGGTTTGCACTTCGCTAGGTCTTTTGTAGCACGCGTACAATTGCGTTGAAAAAATTTGTTTGCATACTGCTACCATGTTCGTGTAGTAGACCTTGGGAAAAATTTGTGTTTATCTCGCTTGATTAATTTGATTGGTCTTTTGCTAAGATTGATATTGGGATTTCTGGTTTGATTGGGATTGATTGAGAATGTTTACCTCTTTTGAGTTGTGACTGTTTTGAAAATTTCATTTTCAGAAATTGACTCAATGGAAGGTAGGAGATCTAAAAACCCTGAGTTAGTACCTCCCTTGGGTGTTGATGCCCAAACTTCCACTTCTACCTCAATGCCTTCCACATTCAATCCTCTACCTCCTAGGCCTCAAACTCCCATCCATCATCTTGTTCATTCGGAGGATGATCATGATTCTGCACAATTCGAGGAATTCGAAGAACTTCCTCCACATCTTTTTACACATCCTCTACCACCAGCACTAGCACCAAACCATAGGTTTCATCCTCCTCCCTACCCTAACTTTCCCAACCAACCACCATTGGAGAGAGGTCCACAACCTAGTCTTCAACACTTGTTTGAAACACAGCTTCAAATGAACACTTTTACACAATAGGCGTAACAGCTTACACAAGCTGTTAATCTTTTAGCGAACCCCCTACCTCAACCTAGAGCTCCCCAGGCACCTCAACCTCGTAGACCTCAACTACGGGATTACTATAATCTTGCAGTTGCACAACCTATGCCTGTGGTACGCTATCCCTTTAGGGGTCGTGCTACTGATTGAAGCCGAACCTTATATCACTTATACCTCACTTCTATGGTCTTGTTTCTGAGGACCCATTTTAGCATTTAGAGGAGCTGAAAAACCTCACTCAGGCTTTAGGTCCGCAGGGCCATGATTAGCATACACTTCTGATGAAAATGTTCTCCTTTTCATTAAAACATAAGGTAGCCTTTTGGTTCAGAATACTAGCACGAACTACACCTATAGAAACTAAGGCTTCTTTGGAACATGAGTTCCTTAAGAAGTATTTTCCTGTAGGTTGCACAAACACCTTGAGGTGTGCTATCACCACATTTAAACAGAACTCAGGAGAACAGATGAACGAGGCTTGGAAGAGATTCCATGAGCTTCTTTGTAAGTGTCCCCAGCATGGTATCCCACACTGGCAACAATCCAGATCTTCTATCATGGGCTCCATGATGACACAAGGAATTTGTAGATGCCGCATGTGGAGGCAATTTCTTATGTCGGGATGATGAATCAGCCTTTGAGCTCTTCAAAGGCATGGCCAAAAACTCTATTAATAATGCTTCGATGAGTGTTTGTAATAGAAATTCCTTACATTCCCACTCACACATGGGGGTACACGAAGCCTAATCTAGCACACGCGATCTAGAAATTATGGCTAGTCAGTTGGATAAGGTGGGATTAATAGAGAAGAAAGTGGATGAAGTATGGAAGTTCCTATCTAAACGTTCATCATCTTCTTCTCAGTCATCTGCACCTCACACTTCTCAATTTCCCATAGGGAGGGAAATTGTAAGCAACCTATCTGTGACACAACTTGCACTACCGGATTATTCATTTTCATATCCTTCACCAATTGGAGGAACCTTTGTTCCTCCCTACACTGAATTCCCTGCACCTTCCATAGCTTCGGAGGAGCTCCACACCATTCACAATGATCCATACTCACAAACCTACAACCCTGGATGACATAATCATCCAAATTTCTCATGGTCGGGAAATTCACAAAGACTCAATTTTCAACAACCTTCTGTACCACCACTTCACAACTCGATCCGAGCACCACCTCCACAACAACACAGGTATCCACCGCATGCCTACCAGCGACCCCAACCCAGGCCTGCCCAATACTCTCAACTTGGGCCTACACGTGGTGATCAATTGGGAACAATCATGAAAACTCTTGCTGACATGCAACAGCAGAATATTGCTATGCAGCAGAGGTAGGATGCGGCTTTAGCTGAGATGAGAGCCCAGCTATCGCACTTGACAGAATCCCATCAATCACATTCACTCCCATCTCAAGCACAACCAACCTTACGAACATACCTGCCCAGAGGTATGTCCAACCTAGACCTCCTGTGCAAGGTCAAGCACATGCCATTTCACAACCCTTGCATGAAACTGAGTTCTACACTGATCCCAATACTTCCTATTCTCAACCCCAACCACCTCTTCTACCAAATACCGACACACCGTCTACGTCTAGAGCTGAACTGAATGCCATCACCACTAGGAGTGGTAGAAGCACTGTAGATTCACCATTTCCTACTTCTACATCTTTTCCTGGATCTTCTACTTCCACTCCTCCATTTGATTCATCTCTTTCTGATTCTTCTCAACCTACGAATGACCCTCCTATTACAACTTCTATACCATTTTCATAGGCTTTAAAGATGAATGGAAAAGGAAAGAAAAAGCAGTCTAGTGTGGCTCCTGAGGAGGATCTGCTCAAGCTCTTTGAGGAAGTCCACATAAGCATCCCCTTGTTGGATGCAATTCGCCACATTCCTCTTTACGTTAAGTTTTTGAAAGACCTATGTACACCTAAGTGTAAAGCGAGAATTCAGAAAGGGAGTAGTCCAATCATTCTCTCGGAAAGAGTTAGTTCCATCATTTCTAGTAGCCTCCCTACTAAGATGAAAGACCCAGGCACCCCTCTTCTTTCCTACATGATTGGAAACACCACATTCAATAGAGCATTACTTGATCTAGGTGCTTCCATTAATCTTATCCCAACCTCCCTATTGACACACTTCAAGGTTGGCAATCTGAAGCCAACCAATGTGTCCCTGCAATTAGCTGATCGATTAGTTAAGACACTTCAGAGAGTGTTGGAAGATGTTATAATGCGGGTTAAGGACTTTTATTTTCCTGTAGACTTCATAGTCCTTGACATGGAAGTACTTGAGGATATCTAGAACACACCTATCATACTAGAAAGACCTTTCTTGGCTACGGCCAAGGAGAACATTAATTGTGAGGAGGTCCTTATAGAGTTAATATTTGGAGATCAGAAGATGAAAGTTGATATTTTTCAGGCCTAAAGGGGACTATCCTGTAGTTTAATTGAGGAAATATGTTCCTTGGATTCTTTGGATAAGTTGGTTGAGGATACATTGATTGATTCGCTTAACTTAGAACCTCAACATCCGTTGGCCTCTGACTTGACTCTTCTTGAGACATCACCCTTAGAAACTGAGGACTTACCTCCTATTCCATTAGTGTCTTTAAGATCTTCTGAGATCTCCACACCTACTCCTTCACCTGATACTATTCCTGTCGAGCTTAAACCTCTTCTTGAATCTTTAAAATATGTCTTCTTAGGACCAGATTAGACCTATCTTGTGATTTTCAATTCCCATTTATCGTCTAATCAAGAATCACGACTCTTATCTGGCCTGAAAGCACATAGACAGGTTATAGGATGGACCCTTTCTGACCTCACTGGCATTAGTCCTTCTTACTGTACCCATAGATTATTCACTGAAGAAGGATATAGACCAACCAGACAGCCACAGCATAGACTGAACCCAACACTTCAAGAGGTGGTTAAGAATGGAATGATCAAGTGGTTAGACAACAGAATCATCTTCCCTATATCTGATAGTCAATGGGTAAGTCCTGTTCAGGTTGTGCCTAAGAAGGCTGGACTTACCATCATAACCACTGAATTTGGAGAAGTCGTCCCTACACAAATTGCTAGTTCGTGGTGAATATGTATTGACTACCGTAAACTCAACCAAGCCATGAAGAAAGATAATTTCCCATTGCCCTTCATTGATCAGATACTAGAAAGATTGGTAGGGAATAGATTTTTCTGCTTTTTGGATGGCTACTCTGACTACAATCAGGTGGCAATTCACCCCAATGACCAGGAAAAAATGACTTTCACCTGCCCCTATGGAACCTTTGCATTCCATAGGATGCCATTTGGATTATGCAACGCACCTGTTGCATTTTAGCGGTATATGTTTGCAATCTTCTCAGATTTAGTTGGTGAATGTTTAGAAGTCTTCATGGATGACTTCTTGGTCTACGGGAGCACATTCGATGCATGTTTAGACCACCTGACTAAGGTCCTGCAACGATGCATCAATGTGAATCTGGTACTTTCCTAAGAGAAATCACATTTCCTGGTACCGGAAGGACTAGTTTTACGTCACCTTATTTCTGAGAGAGGAATTGAGGTTGACCGTGCGAAGGTGAAATTGATTTCTGACCTACCATTATGTTCATCGATTAAGCAAATCATATCTTTTCTTGGGCATGTTGGTTTTTATTGTCGCTTTATAGTGGACTTCTCGAAAAAAGCCCGACCTCTCATTAATCTCCTCTCTAAAGATGTAGACTTCCAGATCTCTAATGATTGTGTTTGTGCCTATATGACACTCCGTGATCTGGTTACCAAGGCACCAATACTGCAACCCCCAGATTGGTCTCACTCTTTTGAGATCATGTGTGATGCCTCTGATTATGTAGTAGGGGCTGTCCTTGGGCAAAAATTGGATGGGAAACTTACAGTCATCTACTATGCTAGCAAGACCTTAGATGAAGCACAAAACAATTACACTGTCACTGAAGAGGAATGGCTAGCAGTAGTATTTGCACTGAAAAAATTCAGACCTTATCTTTTAGGTTCCCACATCATAGTCTACACTGACCACACACAGTTCAACATCTTCTTGCCAAGAAGGATGTGAAATCTCGTCTAATTAGATGGATCCTGCTGTTGCAGGAGTTTGATTTAGAGATTTGTGACAAGGCTAGGAAGCAGAATGTGGTAGCTGACCACTTGTCCTGCCTTCGTTCTGAAGTGATATCTCCTCCACTTCCCATCACTGACCACTTCCTTGACGAGCAATTGCTGGTCATTCATTATGATCTTCCCTACTAGACTTCTAGAATCATTCCCTTTGATCGGGTTCGACATCAAAAAGACCACGGTTATTCAAGCACTATAAAGACTAGATCCTTAGGAAGTGTGTCTCTGATAAGGAGATAGAGAGTATCCTATCGTTCTGCCATGACTAGGCCTGTGGCAGTCATTTCTCTGGCAAAAAGATTGCTGCAAAAATTTTGCAGAGCGATTTTTATTGGCCCACGATCTTCAAAGATGCACACGAATATAGTAGGGCATGTCCACGCTATTAGTCTCTCGACAGTATTGGCCGCTGAGACATGATGCTCTTGAATCCGATCTTAGTGTGCAAAGCCTTTGACATTTGGGGCATTGACTTCATGAGACCTTTTTCGAATTCTCATGGCTTTGAGTACATCTTGTTAGCAGTTGATTATATTTCTAAATGGATTGAAGCCATCCCCTCGAGAACCAACGATCATAGAGTTGTGACACAATTTGTTCAAGATTACATCTTCCCTAGATTTAGGGTACCAAAAGCCATCATAAGTGATGGAGGGTCTCATTTGAGGAACACACATTTCCAGTCCCTACTTCAGAAGTATGGGGTGAGACATAAGATTGATACACCTTATCACCCTTAAACCAACGGACTGGCTGAATTGTCCAACAGGGAGATCAAAAGGATTTTACAGACTACCATCAGACCTGATAGAAAGGATTGGTCTTCCTGCCTTTCTAATGTATTGTGGGCATATAGGATAGCTCACAAAACCCCATTAGGCATTTTAGACTTGTGTACGGGAAACCCTGCCATCTTCCCGTAGAATTTGAGCACAAAGCCTATTGGGCCATCATAAAGTGTAACTTGGACTTAGAGAAGGTAGGTGATCATAGAAGACTTCAGATTTCCGAGATTAATGAATAAAGGAATGAATCTTATGAGAGCTCGAGGATCTATAAGGATAAATTAAAAGCCTTCCATGACTATCACATCCATAGGAAAACCTTATACCCTGGTAAGAAAGTCCTATTTGACTCTAGACTTAAACTCTTCCTAAGGAAACTCAGATACAAATGGACTGGACCTTTCAAAATTCTGAGAATCTTTGATAATGGAGCCGTTGAAATCACTGAAATCGACAAATTTGAACCTTTCATTATCAATGGACAAAGATTAAAACCCTTCATTGAGCCACATGATCTCAGACTTGTCAATTCCATCGTGATGGAAACACCATCATGAGCCATAACTAGCTCATTTTGACCCAATTAAGTCAATAAATGCTCCTACATAACTGCCAGAGAATCATATTTCACTGTGTAATCATTCTAAGGGAAAAAAAGGAAACTAGGGTTAAAACTATAATTTTACCAGCACATCATGAATGTAGTGCAACCACGGGTTTTCCTAGGGGTTCATTAAGGGTCAAAAGGTCCTAGAAAGGTGACAAGTGCATTAGATCAGTCAGAAAAGGGTTTGCACATGTTTTGAGAATTAAATGACTTTTGAAATCCTAAAAACAAACCCAAATTAACCAAGGTTCTAGTTAGGATAAAATTCACCTAAACCCTCTAAAATTCATATAAAAATATTCTCTAGGGTTTCGTACCTTCAATTTAACCATCAAAACCCATCTTGACCCAAAATAGAGTCTCAGACAGATATTTGCCCTAATTTGGGTTTTTGCATAAATTACCTAATCAAACGTGATCCAAACCAAAATCCAACTTCACCATTGGATTTCTTAGGTCCAAATTAGGTTTTTACCAAAATTTGGACCCAAGATGAGCTTGTCTTGACCTAGTTTGCAAAATGGTCTTGTTTGATTACATTTATACCCCCAACTTTCAAAAATCATTGCATTCAGCCCCCTAACTTCCTCATCGTCTTCACAATTAGGTCCCCCCACCATTATTGCGGAGGAAACCTACTCCGACGATCTTTGACAGGAGATTTCTCCTTGATCTCTTAGCGAATCCCTTCTAAAATTGAAAGGGAAACTCCTTGAGAAATCCTCTCCAATTTGAACCCATTCTTGTGCACCAAATATTTCTCATTCTCTCATGAGAATGCATGAGAGAATTGGGTGTCAAAGAAACTCCCAAATCCGATGAGCATTCCTAGCTTGGAATCTTGGCTTCCAAGCTCAAAACTCTCTCTAGAGCCCCTTATAAGGACCCTCAGAGCTCGCCGATCTCCTAAGCTTGAAATTCAGCCAGAAGTCTTCCTCTTCCTCTCTCCTCTTCGACCGCAAATCTCTGCAAGCTCCGACAGTCTCTCTTTGACTCCTCTTGTCGTCTGACCACAAAACCAGTGGTAGATTCATCTTCCTCACCATCCGCGTTGTGCAATACCAGCCGTCGCCGTCCTTTCCCCGTCTTCACCGCCGTCTCTCCACGGAGGTTCGTCTTCCCCACATCTGGCAACCACACTGGCGTGGGAATCCCTTCACCTTTTTGTCCTTAGAGTAGATTTTTAGGTTCCTTATCTCTCCTAGTTTCTTCTCCTCTCTTTATTTCCCAAATCCAACCACTGACGATACTAAACACCATCTCCTCCATCTCCGACGACCACTCCGGCGAAGTCCCCCGCTCACGCCACAACTCCAAATCCTTCGCCAACCACACCAAAACCTCCACTTCACTTTTCCGCACCTTTCCCCTCACTCCATTCGTTCCATCATCCACCCAAACTCGCCCCCTAACACAACCACCTTCACGCACACAGTCCGACTCCGACCAGCCACCATACGCATCTATCCACTACGTCGATCCTCTCTACAAGTTCGTCGTGCTCTGGCGACGCTTCCTGAGCATTTTAACGTGGTCGAGAGACCTTCTTTTTGATTTTCAGGATATAGGTTCACGCCATTACCGTAGCTACTTCGAAGGAGCTTGAAGCGTGTTCTAGCGACCTGCAGCTATAGGTGTTGTGTCCATGTAGTGCAGAATAAGCACAGGAAGCGACCCAAGCTGTTAATTGGAGGAGTCTACCTCCTCTTCACCTTTATTTGGTCGCATCCTCTACAGTCGTTTGCATGAAAAGAAGAGGGACACAGATAGTCCCACATCGTCGGTTGAAAAGCGTACTAAGGCAAATAAATTGAAAAAGTCGCATAAGCTGTTCGCCTTAGTTCACGGGGTGAGGTCCCTCTCACCTGCTCACCCAGCCTCGTCTGTGACACGTACATGCGGACCTGGTTTGACCCGATAACCCACCTAGACTTGCACTCCTCACTTACTACCGCACACAGGTGAGCCTAGACCCGGGTACGCGCCTAAATCCGATAACCTGATTACCTGTGGCTCTGGGAGAGCAGATCCTAAGAGAGAAAGAAAGGAAGAGAGTTGTGCGGGTAGGGGGAGGGTTTTTGCCACAGGGAAGTTTGGCTGACACTTAGCTAGATTTCGAAGAGGAGAGCTAGAGAAGGAAGAAGAAAAGAAGGAGAAAGCTGTAGCTGAAGAAAGAGAAGAAACTGAAGAGGAAAGACAGAGTCAGAGATAGGAAGAAGAAGAGTTGCAGCACATCAGCAGACGACTTTAAGCCATTTGGTTTCCAAACCAGACGACAGATTTGAGCTTTCATTTCATACATATGCATTGAGTTCCTTAGCTAATATTGTAGGAGTATATGGTGATTTAAACCACCATTTTACTCCCATCTTTTTGCACATTGATACCTGATATTATTGCAAATTCTTTTAGTTTAAATTGTGATCTTGATTTCTGAATTTCATATTGCTCCTTGTGTTCGTCCTTGGAATCTTTTCTAGTAATAAAAATTATATTTGTTTGAACGCTATTTTGGCTATACTGTAATGCGACACCCTTTAAAACACTGATTTAGCACAATGAATATTTTGGCGCTGTTGCCGGGGAGCAACGAACAATTTAGAACTCTTGATTGCAATTCCTGATTTGGTACTAACTTACTTTATCTCTTTGTTGTTGTTTCAGGAGGGATTCATTGAAGAAAGTTCAGCTGCACAACAATCACACCAAGGGGCAGGTAAGTTTTAACCACTCTCTCTTAAACCCCTAATTCTAAAAAGAATAAAAGGAAAAAAATCAATTAGGCTACTTGCATTCTTTCCATAGATAATTCATCAAGTTGCCTGATTTGATTTAAACAACAAAATCTGATTTGTGCACCCACTTAAGGTAACTAGGGCTATCACATTCTTGTTTGAACCCTAGATACCACATTTGACAAATTAAATTGGATCAAAACAAGGGCCAAGTAAGGATTCCAAGTTAGCATTTTAGAGACACACTTACATAATCAAGAACTAATCTTTCCCAAACAATGTGTGCCTAAGCCTTGGTTGAATTGATCTATTCAAGCAAACCCTAAAAATCAGGCTCTTAATCTCACTTGAATCTTAAAAGAGAGACCTAAACTTCTCAAAGGACAAATAGGTGAAGTTAACCCACCTTGTTTGGTCAACCAATCTTTAAATTAGGTCACTTCTTGCACTCAACACATCTTAAAGTTCAAGTGAAATTCTAAGCACCCTTGCTCTTAATTAAAACAGGTAGACTTTAGGGTTCAAGTCCCCATTCTGGTCTACTTGGACCATCAGTGACAAGAGAGGTCGGGTGGGGGAAACCCTGTAACTCGTGGGGGCGTTCTACCGTGTAGGGGTCTTTGCAGGACTCTCCCTCTCTGGCTGCCCAGGTAATTCTCAGGTGGATGGCTTTTTGACTAAGGGGTATCATCTGCCCCGAACCTCTAGTCATCCAAAATCTTTGGGTGCCTTGATTGGGTTAATATCACATCCAGTCCCTCATCCCTTCCATTTAGAGCACACACACAAATTTTCTTGGGAATCTTTTTCAGATCTAATCAATTTTGATCTAAACTTGAATTTTGATTCTACATCTTAATTCTACCATCTGATTAAAAATGCGGCTTGGCTACTTAGGAAAACCATTGAAGAAACCTGAATCTCAAAGATCCATGAAAGATAGAATGGTTGAGGATGCCCTCAGATTTTATGAGATTGATGACCAAACCTCAAAACCAATTGAAAACATTCAGGTTAATGTATCGACAACAACAACCTTCATCATAAACTGTGCCCAAGTAATTATAACACAAGTAACAAATGGATCTACCTGGGATAGTCTCATGACAGAATACATTGAGTTAGAGAAATTACATAACTATGAGTATCTCTAATGCATGATGAATCCTATACTTTGGGAAAGAAACCAAGATGATCTTGAAAAATGGGAGGAGATGATAAAATTGTTAAAACAAATTATCGATCAAAAATACCCGTACATTTCCCAAACATTAGTAAAACATTTGGGAACAATTTTGAGGATCTATCTAATTTTCCAAATCCCGGGTTCGAGAATCAAGTTGTTGTGGACCTCCAGCCCAAAAGGAATATGATCAACCTAATATACAAATTAACATTCCTAATCTTGAAACAGGTTGGGAGGTTCCAATTGCAGGAGAACACGATTTTGGAGAGTTTTCTTAATGGATCTTTACTCGTCCAAATCAACTTGTGTTGATAAGTCGCTCCTAATCTAGGTAGTTTTTTTAGAAAAAAATTAATGCATTTGCGTGATTTTGATATTAAGCGCACTGAGCCAGACTGTGTGTGAATTAGGGTGCTTAGGTTACCGAATCCTGCAAACCAGAGGTCAGTTAGTGAGGCTGAATAATCTCTACGCCTTAGACCTAATACTTAAGCTTCGTATTTTCCTCAACCTCTTGAGGATTATCCAGATCTTAACGGATACGTGAATTTTTTAAGCCTAAAACATGCCCAAGAGGCCTAAGATTAGTACTCATACTAATCTCTTTATCTCTCTATTATTCTAGGACTTAATTTTTTTCTTTTGATTTGGTCTAGAACTTAAGTAGATTTCATAATCTTTTACTAATGACTAATCTTTTTGTTTCAAATTGTTGCTCCTTTTTAACATTTAAAATCACCTCAACTTTTCTTCCTCAAGAATGATATGCAGTTAATCCTTAAAATTTCCTCCCCTTTCTCCATTTTTCTTTTTTTTCAATTTTTATTATTATTATTTTTTATTTTTTTGGTTTATTGAATATGTAATTTTTTTGTGAGAACCCTTCAGAAATTTGAATTTTTATGTGTTTGCACTTTAACACCCCCCTATGCCTAAGTTTTGCAATGTCCTCATTGTAAATCGGAGGGTATGAAATCAGTTTGGTTCAGGGATTAGAATATGATACATGGGTGGGTGAAAGGGTCGGGATGACTGTTGCAACGCTTTCAAGCTCTGGTACAAGTACCAGAGGTGGAGTCGACTGTTCTAAAATTGAACTTAGAGTACAGTAGACGTGAAGCTCAAAAGGATAATCAGAAGGGTCTCAGGTTTTTGGAATGATGGGTTGCCTCCCGTTAAGAATTAAATTCAATGCCTTCAGCCAAGCAGAAAATGGTCATGGACAAGGAGTGGTCAAATCAGTCGAATTTTGTAGAACAAGCACCTTGATCAATAGCCTGGTTGGTCTAACCAGGTGCTTGTTTAGATCGACAGGCTGATGATGCAGCCTAAACCCAATCAGTCTGGTGGGTTGATGGATGTGAATCAGTAGATGTGGTGCCCACCAGATACTTTAAAACTTGAAAAGATGTGGAATTGTCAATCCAGGGTTTGGCTGAGTGTAATCAACTTGGTTAGAGTAGGGATCTTCAAAAGAGAATGGATCTATGGAGGATGTGAGATCCCTACGAGGGTGATCAGAGAAAGATGAAGCGTGATTTATAGTCTGATCAATATCCGAGACTTGATTAAAAGATGGAGGAGAATCATATGCGACCAGATCATCGAGAAGAGAATCAGAATATAAATTGATTCCCGTTGCGGGTCGAGGTTTGGTTTGGATCTGAGCGGGTTTTGTATGTGCTGTAGAAGAGGTGGCTTCAAGAATAATTATATGTAAGGGCTTCTCTAGGAATGATTCAAAGGTTGGTGTATCTAGAGAGTCCTCATAGAGCCCATCAAAATCAAATGTAAATGCCTGAAGAGTGTTTATAGGATCATGAAAATCGGAGCTAAGAAAAGATTCAAACTCTGGATTGCATACACTTTCGGCACTTGTAGTTTCTGAATCTTGTAGATCATAAAGGAATGATTCCAAGTCAATGGAACTCGATTTTGAATTGATAATCTCAGGATCAGGGACCTTAGAGTCAGAGTCGAAGAATGGGTCGTGGATGTTGAGGTCGTAAATTGGATCGTAGTCGTCATGAAACAAAGATTCTTCGAAATCAGAGTAAGATTCGAAATTGTCAAAAAATTTGTGAAGATCATGTTCTGAACCTGATTCTATATTGGATGTTCCACCACAGAATGGATCGAGATATGGAGTTGCAGCAACCTGACTTGGATCTAACCTAAACTCAGAATCCGAACTCAAAGAGGTGTTCCTATTAGGCACGGGCTCAGGTTCTTGGCTCCTAGGAGTGACCCAATCGAATCCCAATTCTTCCAGCTCCTTAGTTTCTGTGCCATAAATTGGCATGATTTTCGAAAAATCGATCTGTATCTCGGAGAAGTCTGGAGAGGTGTAGTCATCACACATAAGCCTAGAATCGTAGTTTAGATTGAAAATCTAATTCTCATTACATGGGGCCTCATAATTATCTCAAATAGGCTTGAATCCAGATTCTAGGTTAAGGGTAGGGATTGGATTACTAAAATCTAGGTTGGGCTCTATTGGGATGTTAGAATCATCTTTGAAAATTTCCTTAATAGTTAAGGGTAGGGATTGGATTACTAAAATCTAGGCTGGGCTCTATTGGGATGTTAGAATCATCTTTGAAAATTTCCTTAATAGGATAAGGCCTGGGATTTACATTCTTGAAGAGTTCTGTTTTAAGCTCATCATTACAGGTGTCTGGGAATTCAAAGCTAAGCGAACTAGGTTCTCGTGTCTCTAAGGCTAGTTCAAAATCGGGAACACCTGTAATTGGATCTTCCCAACCCAACTTAAGATTAGGTGTATCAGTCTGCACATAAGTTGGATTGTATTCCATCTGGGTTGGGGATCCACAACCTTGATGCTTGAACCCAGGATTTGGGAAATCAGATTGATCCTCAGTATTGTTTCAAGATGTTTCTTTCCTCTCTTGGGGAATATATGGGTATTTTTTATCGATAATTTGTTTCAACAATTTTATATCTCTTCCCATTTCTCAAGGTCATCTTGGTGTCTTTCCAAAAGTACAGGATTTGTCATGCATTGGAGATATTCAAAGTTATGCAATTTCTCTAAATCAATGTATCCTGTCATGAGAATATCTCAGGTTGATCCATTTTTTGCTTGTGTCAATATTAATTAGGCACAGTTTATGATGATGGTTGTTACCGGCACATTAACCTGAATGTCGTCAACTGGATTTGAGGTTTTGTCATCAATCTCATAAAATCTAAGTGCATCCTCAATCATTCTATCTCTCATAGACATTCGAGATTCCAATTTCTTAAATGGTCTTATTAGATTGCTAGGTTGCATTTTCAAAATCAGGTGGTGAAATCAGGATTTTAGAATCACACTTAGGTTTAGATTTGAAGTTGATCAACTTAGATTAGAACTCCTTGAGACGATCTAATGAGGTCTCTTAGGTTAGAAACCTAATGACCGTCCTGTGTGTGCACTAGAGAAAAGATGAGGGACTAGATGTTATTGGACCCAATCGAGGCGTCCAAAGATTTTTGGATGACTAAGGTAATTTTGAGGTGGATGATCCCTCTAAATCAGAAATTCGTACACCCGAGAATTACCTGGGTAGCCAGGAAGGGAGAGCCCCACCAAGACCCCTACACGGTAGAGCGTCCCTATGGGTAACAGGGTTTCCCCCACCCGACCTTCCTTGTCACTACGGTTCCAAGTAGACCAGAATGTACAAACTTAAGACCTTAAGTCTACCAATTTTAGCCTAATTTGTGCCTTGGATTTCACTTGATTAGAAGTTAATTTAACTTGTGACCTAGACGGAGGAGGAGATTCACCGTAGCTAGGGTGGAGATGGTCGAAAAGGGGGTTTGAAGAGGGCTTTTGGGCCAAAACCTAGCTAAGGAGGTGAGGTTTTCATCGTAGGTCCATTTATAGGCCATGGGGAGGGGTTTTAAGCTTGGAAACCAAGCTTGTAACCCCACATTTTTCACACAAATAGGACATGTGAACCTTCAAAAGATTCGCATGAAGAATTGGGGTTGAGTTAGGATTCGTGGAAGGTCTCATTTGGAAGGAAATTCCTCAAGGAATCTCCCTTTCAATTTTGGGAGTGTTTGATTGAGAATCGATTGAGAAATCCTCACTCGAAACTCGACGGTGAAGGTTTGACCTTCCAAAAATGGCATGAGGACCTTTTTGCAAAGAATGGTGAAGGTTCAAGAGTAGTTCTGGGTTGAACATAACTCCTATTTTGGTTCCTTATTCATAGCTGTCATAGCAAGTAAGAAGGGACTAAACTAGGGTTTATTGATCTAGAATGGGTAATTTGATGAGCAAGTGAGTTTCAGAATTTTTAATGAGTGTTTGGAATGATTGAGATCGAATTTTCTAAGTGATCTGAGTTGTATATGTGAGGAATGTTTTTCAAGGGAATTTGAGAATGAAATCAATTTGATAAGAGCTTAAAGATCCTAGATCTGAACTTTCAGATCTAATATTGATGTTTTTGAACAAGAATACAAACCTTGATGGTTAGATTCTGGCTGTAGCATTTGGTTACTCAATTCAGCAGCATCAAACTAGTAGGCAGAGCAGCATTTAGCTATTCGGTTTGACATTAACGCAGCTATGGCTATTGACAGAACTCAATGCTTATATATGTATATAATGAGTATATGTAACTTATATATGTGTTCTATATATTAAATTAAATATTTAAGATGATTTATTATATAGATAACTTTATTGTATTATCACCTATTAATTTATATTAACTAAATGTAAAGTAACCTAATTAATTATATAAAACTACCTGTATGTGCATAACTCTGACTAATACTGTACATATGTATTTAAACATGAATTATATACTGTATAAAACCTGTAAACTGATTTAATTATATATTTATAGTTGGTAATTAAGTTATTAAGTTAATTAAGTAATTTATTAACTTAAAATAAAATAAATTAGTAATTTCAACTAATACTGAAGTAAATTATAATGTATACTTGTATAATGTTATATTAAATATTTTCAACTTATTTATATTGTATTTATAGTATATTACAGTATTTATAAATTAATTATGTACATAACTAGCTAAAACATGTATTTAAGTGTATATAAATTAAAATAAAGCTTTTAAAATATATTAACAATGTGTAATAAATAATTTATTATATAAATTAACTTTTATTAAGTTAATTTGGTAATCAAGTCACTAATTTATACTTTAATTAGTAAATTAAACTTTAATTTAATGAGTACAAAACCCTAAGTTTATCTAATTTTAATATACATGTAAATAACTTATTTTCCTAAACTAATTGTATAATTACATAGCCCTATGTAAGGGTTTTACAGTGATACAATTTAATTATAATTTGAACCTTAATTGGGCCCTTAAATCGAGGGCCAAATCTATGCAATCAGAACATTTTGCTATGCAGTGCAGTGCTAATTTGGCACTTAAGATTAGTGCCACATCGGTGGCTGAGAGCTGCGTGAAGGCGTATAATAGGTTTTGGTGCACCAAGCGCTTCAGTCGTCAGTGCTCGATGCACCAATACCCATTATATCCCTCTCCTCTCCAATCTGATACTGAGCATATATTTGAATAGTGCATGGGCCGGGGGCCTGCACTGTAGCTAGGCATGTATGAGTTTAATATTGGGCTTGGAATTGGATAAAATTGAACCTAAAATTAATAGGGTTGGCCGCTAGTAGAGGTCTAGTCCCACTTATATGGCACAGTCTATGCCTCGAACGTGGCTAGCTCGCCCACTTAAAACCCAATTTTTGGGTTGAGCAACAAATGCCTTTGTAAGAGAGTGGACATCCTAAAATAACTAAGTGTTGGGAACAAAAGTAAAGAAGGAGAAGAAAAAGAAAAGAAGAGAGGCCGCTAAGTGGCTAAGTGTTGGTTGCTAAGGGCTAAGTGAGAGTGCGTGAGTTTGAGAGTGTGTGTGTCTACATACATATACATATATATATACTGCTAGTAGAGGTCTGGTCTCGCTTATATGGCGTTTTGTATCTCTCGAACGTGGCTAGCTCGCTCACTTAAAACCCAATTTCTTGGTTGAGCAACAGACGTCTGTGTGAGAGAGTGGACGTCCTAAAATAACCAAGTGTTGGGAACAAAAGTAAAGTAGGAGAAGAAAAAGAAAAGAAGAGAAGCTGCTAAGTGGCTAAGTGTTGGTTGCTAAGGGCTAAGTGACAGTACGTGAGTTTGAGCGTGTGTGTGTATGTATGTGTATATATATATATGTATATAAATAATGAATAAATAATTATAATTATGTATATGTATATAATTAATATATATGTATAAGTATAAAATTAGCATAGATATGTTTGAGCTCTTATATGTATATAAATAAACTAGATTTTTAGTGAGAGTTATATATGTCTCTGTATATCTATTTATATGTTAGTATAGATAACTATTTTGCCTTAGGTTGTGTACATAGATATTAGTATGTTAAGTTAATTTGGTATAGTAGATATTAATAGTTATTTTTGTACCTATACTTAGATTTTACTTATATTAGTTGTAAATAATTAACATAGTATATGACTAATTGGTTTTTGATGCCTGTTAGTTGTGAATATGTTTTAGGCATTGTAAATGGAAATAGTTGATTCTTTTGTATATCATTAACCCATTCATTCATTTATTGATTCATTTATTCATTTTGTAAATAAAATTAACATTTTTGAAATAAAAAATATTTTTGGATTTAAAGAGTGATATATATTAATAACTACCTCTCAATGAATGACCTACAAACAAACCAGTAAAAATTATAATTACATAAAAATGATGTGACATCGGTTTGCATTTGTGACATCTATACTATAATAACGACATAATTAAATATTTTTAATGCAACCCACAAGTCAACAAACACGTGGCAACGACGCTAAAAAGTGATGCATGAAACTTGCTTAAGGTTAAATTGTGTTGTGGCGCAAGTTATACGATCGCTTCAAAATTAATTTTTTGAACTCGTAATGGATTGAAAACGTAATATATGAGTCTCCAAGTCTTATCTAAAAGAGGCTTTTGATTTGGTTGCTTCCTAACTAATTTTAAGTATGAAGGAATGTTTTTGGAAATTTTGAAGGTATTTTGCTATTTTTTGGGATTTGCCCCTAAGATAAGGGTAATTTAGTTGATTTGACCCCTAATGTAAGATGCACGCCTAAACTAGATGAAATGATGTCCTAAATTTCTACTAATTATTGTTAAGATTCCTAACCAAATAAGGAGACCATTTATTTCATTTCAATTGGATGTGTATAAAAATTCCTAAAATTTGGACAAGTCCAAAAAATCAGGTTATGTTTTGGCTTTGACTTTTTTGTTGGTTCGTGAATTTTATAAAATAATAGAGAATGATTTTTGTGCCTAAATTTTGCAAAAATACTTCTTACTAGTATGCTAAGGTAGTAACAAAATTGGGTGATTTTTGGAATTGCAAATTAGTCGGAATAAATTTCGGAATGTAGGATTGTGAATCTACGAAAATACGGGAAATGCGAAATGTGGGAAACACAACACACACTACACTTTTTTTGGATTTTTCGAGATAAGAAAGAGAATAAACCACCAACTAGCAAGCTAATAGAGCAGAGAAAGATGAAAACATAAACATAAATATATTGCTACCAATTAAAGAGTTTACAACTACAATTGTGAAGAAGGAAGAAGAAAGAAGAAGAAGCAAAGAAAGAAGGAGAAGAAGTAGAGGAAGAGAGAGGGTGTAGGAGAAGTAGCCATAGAGATATTGAAGATGAGGAAGCCCCAGATAGTTGAAGAATAGTGCTGCCTCAAGCCATCGTAAGTAAAGGAAAACTTCGGAGACCGGAGAGCTATCGAAGAACTCAAAGAAGATCTTGGAGAAGAAAAATATGAGGTAGAAGGAGAAGATAATGGAGAACCTACGTAGTCAAGAGATTACCTAATAATCTAACGGACCTAAGGAGGTTGCTGGAAGGTGGAAGAAGGTGGAGGAAGGTGGAGGACCTAGGAAGAAGAAGGTGGAGGTAGGAAGAAGCTATGGAGGAGGAAGAGGCTAAGGAGGTAGAAGAAGACCAAAGGAGGAAGAAGGAGCAAGAAGGAGAGTTGTATGCAACTAATGGTGGCCATGTGGTATTTTTATAGACACAAGGGAAGGGGGTGGACACCCATAGGCTTCTTAGAGGGCAAGGCTAGGGCTTAAGATTCGAAAATTAAGTTTAGGTTTAGGATTTATCTAAATAGAAAAGAAGTAATCCTAATTGTCTTCAGTTTTTGGCCTTTATATGTTCTGAATTTCAAGTTACATATAAAAGGACCATTATAGCCTTAAAATCAGCTTTCAAATGCAACTTGAATCACTTAATTTGAATTTAAAATAAGTTATGGCCAAAATGCTAAAGCTGTGTTAGGATGTCATGAATTTCTAGATTAAGATTGGGATTAGGATCTTGATTGGCTAAAATCATGGGATATAATTGAAGCCTAATTAAATTGATTGATTTCCATATTTAGATGATTCCAAGGAATATTTTTTGCATTTTTTTGTGTAGGAAATATTATGTGTCAAGTGGATAAGGTAGAGGCTTCTAATGGATAAGAGTAGGGCTATGATTGAACTAATGACATTATAGTGTGAGCTAGGTTTTTAGGACTAGGTCTAGGATGAAGGATAGAGTTAAGGCATGGGTTTGGGGAGCTAAATGGAGCTGATTTAGGGTTGGGATTAGGTATTAGGATTAGGATTTTGGGGGAGGGCTAAAATAGACAAGTTTTGACTAAGGTTAGGGCTAGGGTTTTATGGCTTGAAAAGGTTCTTCTCCTCTCAATATGAGCTCTGGTGACCTGGATTTCTGCTTCTTCTCCTTATGAGCCTAAGTAAGGATTCTTGCACATAGCAAGACCTCAAATTTGCACAAAATAGGCTCAAAATTATAGTTTTACCCCTAGCATGCAAATATGTATATAATGACCTAAATCTAATGCAATTAACACCCAAAACTAACAAAACTAAGTACCTTAATGATCTAACGCAAAAGTGTACATGTAAAAATGTGTTCGTTGTAGCAAGTATTCACGTAGATACTGCGTAGATGCTTTAGAAAGTTTTTTATACCGAACTCGAAAATATAGATTTGAAGTTCTAAAATCATAGTCTGAGTTGTCTCATAAGGAGACAACTAGATATTCACACTTTCCTACAAAGCTAATTTTTTGTGATTTTTATATAAAGTGATTTCAAGATCAAGTCTACTAACTACAAAATAATTCTAACTATGAAAGCAGGAAATAGAGACAAAGATGATCAAAATCTAAAATGACTTTTATTGCTAATTAAAGAGTATTTCAAACTAGAGAATTATAGCTAAAGTAACAATAGAGGAATGGTTAAGAAGAAATAGAAAATGAAGTAATATAAAGGCAGCTACAAAGATGACGAAGATGGTAGAAAAGCGAACGCAAAGGTGCACCTGGAGATCTACACCAATGGTGGTAAGGATTCAATTAAGGAGAAGGCTCCAGGATTAAGGTAATGGAGTAATGGTGGAAGAGAGGAGATGGTGGATAGCTAGCTAGGTTTAGGCTAATTATGGTGGTGCACTATGGTAGACTAAAGTAATCTAAAGTAGGGAATTTTTGGAATGGTGGGGGATTAGGTTTATTTATAGAAGTCTAGGATAAATGTGGACCATAGGATTTCAATCAAGGGCTGTAGGTTTGCCATCAAATCAAGTAAGATGGACCCTTGAATGTGCATCCAAGGGGTGATATGGGAGTAAGGGGTGGCCAACCACATATATTCTTAAAGAAGCTATGTTTGGCTGGCTATGGGTATGGTTTTAAGGCCTTAGAATCTCGGTTGGAAGGTTGGGATTAAGTCTTAGATGATAGGTTTTGGTTGAAGGTTTTTAGGAATGGATATGTTCTTAGGTTTTAGAGTCCTAGAGAAGCTATCTAAGTGGGCAACTAAGGGCTTTAAGGATGGCCTTGGGATGGAGATTGGATACTAGATAATGGGACGTAGGTGGCCAGCCACTATGCTTAGTGCCTAAGCAATCATGGTTGGCGACACTAAGTGGATAGGTTCATGGGTTTTCTAAATATTGCAAGGGTTTTGGGCTTTAGGATCTTAGATCTAAGGTGTAGGTTTTTATGTGGATTTCTAAGGTTAAGTTGAGGACACAGGTTTAGAAAAATTGGTTGTCCTAAGGTGCATTTTTGGTAGAGGTTTATGGGTAACCCATGTGTATTCATTGTACCTTGTCCTACCATATTGTCTTTAGTCCATCGTTGTCTTTATTTCCAAGTGAGTATTGATACCCTTGTTTTGATGTAGCAAAATTTTGTTTTACTGTGGACTGACCATTTTAGGTCACTGAAAGTCAAAAACTCAAGAAATGGTTATGCTCCAATGATGATCAATCTCATGATGAAGTGTTTGAAGACTCCTTTTAATTTTATTAAGTCTAGAATGTTGTAAAAACCTCAAAAATAATAAAAAACCTGCTTGATGTAAATACATCTATTTGGGTTAAAATTCCTATTCATACATGTTCCTAGGCTTAGATTTGCATTTCATGTTATAAATATTGCATGGCATGCATCATTTTGCATTTAGAGTAGTTGTATATAATTTAGGTAATTGCATCCTTTTTGTGGTCAAGTGAGAAGGATATTTATTTTGGAGCATTGGATTGATGATCCAATTGTACGGATCTGATCAAGACAACGATCGGAGTCCAACGCCTCCGAAATCACCTCGATCGGAGTCTCGTAGCACCATATGCAGTCCAAGGAAGATCAACGGCCAAGGGACTAGGTGACATAGTTCGGAGCTTCAAATGAAAAATTCAACCATGCAGATGGATTCGGGTCGACTATCGCAGCCCAACGGTGCAAAAATCGACTCAATCCGACTTCTGTAGCAGCCCCTTCAATGAAAAGAAGATGGACGACTCAGATTGTGCCACGTGACGCAACCCAGGCCGCCCATGTGCACGCACGCTCACAGTAGCATGGGTGTGTGCATGCGTGCGGAGACACACATGCGCACAGCACAGCGCCAACGCGTGAGCATGCGTGCACACGACAAAGAGAGCACATAGCACAGTGCCAGTGGGCATGAGCTACCTACAGCGACACTTCCAGCGACACCCTAGAGGTCGCTAATGGTCCCATACCTATTTTAGCCTCTTCTCCTCCACTATAAAAGGACCTACACCTCCTTTCTTCCAAGCCATCTCTACCTACTCTACTCCCACCTACTCCTAAGCTTTAGCAAGCCTACCAACACTTTGTTAGAGCTTGCTCTCAAACTCCCAAGGAGTCTATTACTGTAACAAAATTCTGCCCCACCAAATACTCCTCCAACTTCCATCTCCATTCATAGGTTGCCTTGGAGTCGTCCTCCCACCTCCTTTCCGGTAGCAGATCATCTTCGCCTTCTCACCTCCATTCCGGAGGTGTGCTGAAGCTTTCCTCTACTCGATGTCCTCCCGCTTCTCACCTCCGTCGTCCTGCTTCCCAACTCCTTCATCCGAGCTTCCGCCAGGCACCGTCATCTCACCGAACGGTCGCTTTGAGAGATTTCTTCTCACCTCCCTCTCTTTTTATGTTTTCTATATTATTGTAATTGACATTTATGTAATATATCAGATTCATTTCTATCTCTCTCTTGTGATTGATTGTCATTTTATTTCAAAAGCAAAAAAAAAAAACAAAACCCTAAAACACGAAAAAGAAACACATTGAAGCATGGTTTTCATATAAAGTAAACGTCGCCTCCTTGTGTTCGACCTGGGACTCCCTTGGAGTTTCGGTATAAATTATATTTGATCACGAGTTTTGCAACTACGACGACAGGTTACTCGTAACCCCGATTTTAAACATGTGAAACCCATGCGATCATTGCTTTTGAACTTCGTTAGATTACAAACCTAGGCGAAACCCTAATTTCTTAATATTTTTGATCGACCAACTTCTTACATTGATCGGCCAAACCCATTTTTGGTCGACCAAACCTTGTTGCTTAATCAATCAAAGACTTTTAACGGTTAAATCTTGAATTTGCGCTTCAAGTTGATCAATTTCCTAATTTAATCGATCAACATGGAATTGATCAAAACTTTATTTTGATCGACTAGCTCTTATTTTTGATCGACCAAAGCTGTATTTATAGACTTTCTAAATCAAGTCAAAAAATACCTATAAATATGACCCTCGATCCCCCACTTAAGAACACACCTCAAGAGCTTTCAAAAAGCAATTCTCTTTTATTCCTTCTAGTGCTTTCGTGCCACTACACCTGCAACTATTGCAATCTAAAGCATGCGTCTCTGCGATCTTTAAAAGCTCGATTTGTCTTATTCTCTAAGGTTCCATAGGATTTATTGTTGCATTTTTATTCCTGTTGTTTTGATTTGGGACACAAGTTATTTTGGGAGTCCTATTTTTCTTCTCTTGGTCAGGTTGTATAAGAGAAGTCAAGTAAAGAGGTTGTGTCACCCTCGTTCAAGTGGTGCGATAGTGGAATTGACTAACATCTAGTCAATATTTAATGGCCATCAGATCCTCGTGGTACAACGTATTCGACAAATATGCCATCGCACCTTCTTAAGGCGAGATACCTGATCTCCACCGGTGATGACCATGACATCATCTTTTTCTTTTTCTCCATAAGGAAAATTTAACAGGCATCGATTGGCCATTGCCCACCTAAATGCGATTGATCATAATCATTGCCTAATTACACCCGAGTTAAGCGAAATCTCTTCTAAAGTAGTCGTCAATACGCCTATATGAATCTCTTCCAAACTAGGCGCCAATATGCCTATAGTTATTGCCTTAACTCATGCTTCCTCCCTGATGAAAGCAACCATCCAATTCATTTTGACGAAAGGAACGCCTGCTAAGGGCAAAAATGAGGAAGAAATTCTACAACCTAATACTACTTTATTAGTTAGTACACTATGTAAAGAAAGTGGAGGCAATTAATGAGGGAAGAAAAATCCTCAAAAAGCATTATTGGCCTAAACATTACTAAGGCCCAGGAATGAGCCTAAAAGGGCCCAAAAAACTAGATATGAAAATAATTAATTGGGTAGAACTCGACTAGACATCTAAACAGGCAACTGACTAAAGAGTCCTTGATTCTCTCGTTTAATGGGAATAGGTGGAGTAAAATAGCTGCCTACGAAATAAGCTCATCGGAGAGACCCATGGTCTACCTAGTAACTCAAGCAAACCATTTCCCAATCAACCAAAAGCCTTGTCAACTAGATCAGCTACTAAGGTTGACATTTGAAGCGTTAACCTGACTAGACAACATCGAGTATGCCCATTTAAGGCTTCTGATAAACATGGCCCACCTACGTGCCGTTACTTAGCCAGTTGGACAGGCCGCCTGAGCCCCCCATTGCATGGTAGCCAAGCCTAGGAGCACTTCACCAAGTGCCTAAGAATCGGAGACAACTCTGAGAGGTTGTCAGAAGTCGAGTGGTGGGAAACTGAGCCCACTCAATCTTACTCGGAACAACTCGAGGCTTAACACTCCAAATGAGGGAAGCCTGATGTGGTAATGATCCCTCGGCACCTCGAGTCAAACCATTTTTCTTGATAGCACAAGTGCGATGTCCTCGACCATGCGTAGAAGTACCCAATGATAGACCACGGAGCGAGATAACTCATCCTGTGGATCATTCGAGGGATGAAGCGGTGACGATAGCCTTGTTAAAGGTAGTAACACCCCTGGGTGGGTGGGTCTTGATGCCTGCCTGCAGAAGATGCTCCTTCCATGGGCGAAGGGTTGCCACCCCTAAGATAGCAGCCGGCTCCCAGAGGGCCACTATCTTGGACCACACCAGGTGAAGAAGTCCCTCAAGGAATGCACTCCCTCGGCCGTGCACCAAGTGGACATGCTTCAGGTGGATCGGTCTACTGAGGATCTCCATTACAGACCCTTGCCACTCTGGGTAGGAGTCCCTCGGAGAATACATCCCCCGGCCATGAACTAGGTGGGCATGCCAAAAGGGGGTCAGTCCGTGGGCTAGGACTCGTTGCCCCTAGGCCCCATAGAGCGAGAGAATGCAAGGCCTGTGAAGCGCTTGAGTGACCACCCCGAGAAGAGGAATCGGCGATTGCAGGTAGCCGATGTAGTCTCCTTGGTGTACTAAGAGCCATTCTAGTCGACACCTCGCCCAAGCAGGCAGGCGGTGTCGCCCCAGCTCCCCATCCGGTGGACATTGTTGTTGAATCCTGGCAGTGACGCTCGCACCATCCAAGATCCTCCCCTTTTGTCGCTTGAACACTTCAATGCAGAAGATTAGATAACCTTGGGTCGATGTCATCCCAGACAGTTGAGCCCTCTCTTCCAAGTCGGCTCTCCCCACGTACCTCCCCTTAATCTTCATTAGGGAGGGAAGGATATGGTCGAGCCTCCCCACACAACTCGGTAGAATGTCCAGGCTGGCTCCATTGAGAGCCTCCCCCATCAGGATGGCCCTGAACCCTTCAAGAAATGCACTCCCTTGGCCATGAACCAGGCGGGAGTCTTCGCCGAGACACCCATGATTACCCGAGGTCCTTGCCCTTGGACACCCAGGCGCGTTAGCAGAAAGGGTGAAGTGATCCCTAGAGTGGTGCCATCCGAGACGGGTCAACAGCCCGCGTGGCTGATTTCCAGTGGCAATGCCCGCAACGTTCCAAAACACCCGGGCCGGGCCACCATTCAAGCCACCATTCTGGGTCGAAATGCCCACGGTGCGACCACCATCCGGTGGAATACTCCTCTCCTCCCTCCGGCCATCCCGAGAAAGGAGAGAGGAAGGGTACGACCCTCCTCCAAATAAACTTGGATGAGGATGGGCCCCTCAACCAGGTTGCCACACTAAAGGCGACCGAGTTGACGGTAGCATTCAACGACCTAATCGGCTGACCATCGACATCCTCCCATTGCCAGGTCCTCCTAGAACATGCTTGACCCTCTCAAAGGATGAGGATAGTGTGCGAAGGCATGGCCAGCTGGCACGAACTCCTTATGGCTGAGGCAAAGCAGCCTAAAAGGCACATGTGGGGAAAGGAGAGGGGAACTAGGTTTGTGCAATCCAGCGAGGGGCTAACCCGACTGATTTGGCAAGAGATTTTGAGATCATAGCTAGACTCTTCAGTCACGGCATTCCCCGCCGTCTCTTCTTTCCTCATGACGTGACCAAGCTTGTTGAGGTTAGGGGGATCTCAATCCCTCCAAGGGTCCAAGGGCAATGACCCCCCCCCTCCGTCGGAGGGGCCAACATGCCTAAAGATAGCCTCGTAAGGCTACCAGAGAACATGACATCCCCTCGAGTCCATGCAGTAATGAAATCACCCCTCGAGGGTGACTGGCACCGGATATCCCTTACGTGCGCAATCTTGGCCACATAAGGAGCAATCATGTAACCTTCAAACTTGGCGTTTGAGGCCTACACCCTACCATAGCAGTGGCAAGAGGTTCGATCTGTCTTACCAAGGGTAGAGTCTTATCCTTCACGATAGTTGGCTACCATTCGCAAAAGGCGACGATCGTCCCACGCCATCACCGACAACTTACCCTAGGGGAATGGCAGGGACCAGACGTCAACCCGGCAAGCCACCTCCTAAGGTCGGCGAGAACTTGGATGGACGCATCCGACGTTCCATCTGTTGCTGCCTCTTCAAGCCGACAAGCCACCTCCTAAGGTCGGCGAGAACTCAGACAGATGTGTCCGACGTTCCATTTGTTATCGCCTCTTTAGGCCGGCAAGCCACCTCGTAAGGTTAGTGAGAACTCGGATGGACGCATCCGATGTTCCATATATTGCTGCCTCTTTAGGTTGGCAAGTCACCTCGTAAGGTCAGTGATAACTTGGACGGACGTGTCCAACGATCCATTTATTGCTGCATCTTTAGGCCGGCAAGCCACCTCGTAAGGTTGGCGAGAACTTGGACGGACACGTCCAACGTTCCACCTATTGCTGCCTCTTCACGCTAGCAGGTGACCTCTTAAGGTCAGCAAGAACTCAGACTGACACGTCCCACGTTCCTTATGTTACCGCCTCTTTAGGCTAGCTAGCCGCCTCTTAAGGCTGGCTACCCACCTCTTAAGGTCGACCTGAACCCAGACGGACGCATTCGAGAACTCGAACGGACGCACCTGACACTCCTCAAATTGCCACCTCTTATGGCTGGCAAAGTAACTTCTGATAGCTGGAGTGAGGCACTCATGCCCCGCTTGTCGACTACTATAATACCGTCCCAAAGGAACGACAGAACTAGGGCTCCCACACCCCACGTACAGGTAGCTATGATGACAGCTCCACGGGATGGCAGCGACCTGGGCCCATGCACCCCGAAGTTCCACGTACCGCCCACTGGTAAACCTTTAGTCACTCCACCCTTAGCGGCATTTCCCTACATAAGTGCACAGTGAGCATTCAGGTCATTTCGCCCAATGGCCACCATATCGACCTCTAAGGCTGGTAGGGATCGGGACCCCAGCACCCCGTGTCCCGAGAAACACCACGTTGCATAACAGGACCTTGGGCCCCTAAGCCCCAAGCACCACTTAGCATGCCTTTAAACTCCTGGTAAAAAGAGTCCAGGCGTCAGCTCGCTCAAGGTTGGCCCACGGTCGCTTTCCAAGGTTGGCTCCTCTTCATCGCCACCTTCCCTTTGGGCCACCTCCCGGGGCAATGGCTAAACTTCAGGGTGCCCTTTAAGGGTGGCCCTAGGCAATGGCCACCTTCAAGGGCTAACCCACACAGAAATCCCCCAGTGCTTGTCCTATTCGAAGGCACAACCCGGCAGGCAGGTGCCCGACGATATTGTTAGTCGCTCTGAAACGGGTTTTAAAATCAATGCGTGTAGTATAGGTCGAATCAGCACGAAAAACAAATAGAATTTATTACTCGAATGAAAGTCCAAGGTCGAACACAGGGAGTAATTGACAAAAATGCTTCTCAAGATTGCAATTCAACACAAGTATATAATCAATAGAATTCCAAGCAAATATGAATGAAAGTGAATGTCAGATAATGCAAAAAGAATGGGGTAAAATGGTGATTTGAATCGCCAATTACCCCTCACAATTTATATCAAATAACTTAATAGCACTAAGCAATTAAATGCCACGTAAGGTAAGTGTACAGTGCACTTCAGATGAAGCTCAGACATCTGTTCAGTCGGTCAGACGGCTTATCCTGCTTAAAGGTATTTCTCTTTTTCTTCTTCCTCTTCTCTGTGCCTTCTTCTCTTCTTCTGCTGCTCAGGCTTCCTCTCCTTCTTCCTTCTTTACGCGTAAGGGGGAGGTTGTTGAGGAGCAATCGACCTAACTAGGTTAAGGCTTTTGCTCTTGGGGTCGAGGCGGAGGGATGAACGGCGAGGGGTTTGGTGGTGTGGAACGAGATGTGCCTCGCTGAAGGAGTGGTCGGACACGGAAGGGATGATGGTGAACGGGCAGTATCCTGGTCGAAATTGAGTATGGTTGGGATGAAAATGAGGTAGAGGAGTTAGGGGATTTATCTAGGTAGTTGGCAGACGACGGGGAGTTGAGGCGGCGTCGATTGCAGTATGGTCGACGTCGGGGAAGAAAGCGCTTCGGTGAGTAGGAATCGGTGAGGAAGATGCACAACGCGGAAGAGAGTGAGGGAGATAAATCTGCCGTCGGTATTGCGTGAGAATGAAGGATGGAATTGGAGGAGCTCGTTGGACGTCGAGGAGCTTCGACCGGATGAGGAGAGACGAAATTAAGGGGGAATCTAGTCGAATTCAAGTGTGGGAAGTTCGGTTTGATCTGGAGGTCCTTTTATAGGCTTTTAGAGGGAGTTTGAGCTTGGGAAGCTTGGAAAGCTCATCGGAGTTGGAGTTCTCTAGGATACCCAAATCTCTCATGCATTCGCATGATAGATTGGGAAGGTTTGACAACATGAGAATTGGATCAAAAGGAAGGGAATTCCTTGATGAACTTTCATTTCAAATATGAGAGCGATTCGTCAGGGAATAAAGGAGAACTTGCCAAATTTAGGTCGCTAGAGTTTGTAGGAATAGGATTTATGGCGGTAGGGACCTATTTGAAGAAAATGATGATAAAGATAGGGGCTTTTTAGTAAGGATTTTGAAAGTTAAGGGCATATGTGTGATATAAAAGAATCAGATAGGACCAAATTGCAAACTAGGTCAAGACAGTCTCAGATTGGGCCCAAATTTTGGTACAATTCTAATTTGGATCCAAGGAATCCAATGGTGAAGTTAGATTTAGGTTTTAACCTCATTTGACTAGGTAGTTTATGCAAAAACCCAAATTAGGGCAAATGTCTGTCTAGGACTCTATTTTGGGTCAAGATGGGTTCTAATAGTTAAATTGAGGTACCAAACCCTAGAGAATATTTTTTATATGAATTTTGGAGGTTTTAGGTGAATTTTATCTTGACCAGAACCTCAGTTAATTAAGCAGGTCTATTTTTAGGATTTTAGAAGTCATTTAATTCTCAAAACACACGAAAATCCTTTTCTGTCTGTATTAACCCACCTATCAGACTTTTAGGACCATTTGACCTTTATCTAACCCCTGAGAAAACCCGTGGTTGTTCTACATTCAAGAAATGATTGTAAAATTGCAGAAATAACCCTATATTCTTGTTTTCTTCTCAAATCAATGTTTTGTGCCCTTAAGACCTTCTGATGGATATGTAGGAGCTTTTATTGACTTAATTAGATCAAACTAAGATAGTTATGGCTCATGATGGTATTCCCATCATACCCCTATGCCTAACTTTTGCTAGTCCCTTAGAAAAATCTCATGGAATTAACTTAGATTCTGGCCCATGCCTTTTTATGCTCAGATTTCAGCTGTGTGCTTTCTTTTGTAGATTAGGTCAAAATGTCAATAGTAGGCCTAGAGGTGGTCAAGTACTAACCAAGATCTGGACCTGACCAGCTCTAACCTTAGTCCGCTGTGAAGGTTTCTAAGGCCCACAGGAACTAACCTAAGGTTTGTTAAACTCCGTGGTTAAAGCACCCGTGCTTAAAACATGTTTAGCCCCGATTCAGTTTGCAGTGCATTTTTGTAAGAGAGAGATAGAAGATTTATTTCTTTTTTTTGGAGAGTTTTCTCTCTTTTCTTTCTGTATTTCTAGCTTTGGATTGGCTTTACAACACGATCTGTATAGGATCCTAGCTCTCATCATCAATCCTCGTAGGGTCTTGATGAGAACCTCATCATGAACCCTAACTAGCTTACTTTGATCTAATAAAATGAACAAAAGCTCCTACATAACCTAAAGGAAGGCCTAATTAAGGGGATTACTAATCTGAAAAGAGAACATGAAACATAGGGTAAAACTGTAATTTTACCATTGCAGTGCATCAACGGGATTTATAAGGGTCTAGACATAGGTCAATTGGACTTAATAAGAGAAAAAGTTGGATGTTTCAGTCAGAAAAGGGTTATTATGAAATCTAGGAATTAAATGACATTCTGTAACCCTAAAACAGATCCACTTAAATTCACAAGGTTCCAGGCAAGATAAAAATCAACTAAATCATCTAAAATTTATGTAAAAATATCTTCTAGGGTTTAGAACCTTCAATTTGGCTTTGGAACTTGTTTTGACCTAGATTGGGGTCTATGCCTAATATTTGACCTAACTAGGGTTTTTATGCAAAATGTTTAGTCAAACATGGTCAAACCTAAAATACAACTTCACCATTGGATTCCTTAGGTTCAAATTAGGTTTATACCAAAATTTGGACCTAAGGGAAGGTCGTCTTGACCCACTTTGCAAATTGGTCCACCAAATTACATTTAGACCCTTGACTTTTTGAAACCCTTGCAAATCCCCCCCTAACTTCTTCATCTCTTTCTTCACTTCGGTCCCTTTTCCATCGCAGCAAAGACCCATACCTTCGGTGACTTTGCGCGGAGGCTCTCTCCTTGGATTCATGGGGAGCCGCTCCTAGATTTGAAGGGGAGCTCCCTACGAAGCCCCCTACCGCATTGACAGCTCCCCATGCCCTGAAATGCCCCATACCTCTCGTGCGAATGCTCGAGAGGTATGGGTCTCCCTACGACCTTACCTTCGGCGTGTTTTTCCCACCGTCTCCTCGCGACTCCACCCTCTACCCTTGCCTATTTAAGGAAGCCCAGACCCCTCCGCTTCCTTCAAGCCTAATTTAGCCGAAGATTACCCCCCAATCTCATCTCCTCCTCACTCCAGCCAACTGCCCTCGGCTTCCGGTGACTCTCCCTCCCTCTTCTTGTCACTTTGCCACAGTACCAGTGGCAAAGCCATCTCCGCTGTAGTCTTCCGCGCCGCACCGTACCAGCGCACACCCTCTGCCTCTCTTCCTCGTCGTCGCTTCTTCCCCACAGGGTCTTCATCTCCAGCGATGGCAGACACCCACCACTCACCCTCCGCCTCCCCCCTTTGCTCTGAACACCCTAGATAAGTACCCCTTTCTCCCCTCTTCATTTTCCCCATATTAATTTCCTAAATCGACTACTGCCACACGCCATCCACCATCATCCCCTTCACCTCCGGCCACCACTCCGGCGAGTTCGCTCCACCACCACAGACCACCTCCCTCTTCGCTGACCAGCTCCTAAGCACCGCCCCGACTCATTGATCACCATCCACTCTTCCATCAACCGCCACACACACCCCACATGCCCACCGAACACACCCACCGCAGAGCCACAGTAAGCCTTAGGCATACTCACACAGGCATTCCCACGCCACCCCGACCACTGCAGTACCTTTGCCTCGACACGGCGAAGCTACCCAAGTGTTTTGACAGGGCTGCAAGGCCGTTTTGGTGTATTTAGGTACCCAACCGCCGGCCGCCATTACTGACGACCTTGAAGCAAGCTTCGAGCGGCCCAGGCTCTGTGCAACTCCAGGCAAGACTCCCAGGCTATGCGGATTTGAACCCCACATGCATCTAGGCCCTCACACAACGACTCCAGCCTCTGCAGCTTAGCCAATTGGACACACCATCTGCTGCTGTGCGCGCAACAGGAAGGTAGGACATTTAGTCCCACCTCGGAAGTGGGTGAGTGAGTGCAGCAATATAATTTGAAAAACTGCATAAGGCTCTTCGCCTCCTACTCACGGGGTGAGGTCCCTCACCCACTCCACTTGCCTCGTCCGCGACCACACCTACGTGGACCTGGTTGACCCGTTTACCCTGCACTCCTCGCACACCACCTACGCCTGTGTGCCTGGACCCGGGCGTGCGTAACCCGACTCGATTACCCGGCTGGCTCTGAGAGAGCGAAGAGAGAAATAGAGAGAGAGACGCGGGGAGGGTAGGGGGTAGGTTTTGCTTCTCTGTGCTATGTAGGGAAGCAGGAGGAAGAGGAAGCAGTTGTGGGGAAGAGGAAGAGAACAAGGCGCAGCAGCCAAAGAAGAAGGGCAGTTGAAGGAGAAGGTCTGCAGAGCCTAAGGAAGGAGTTGAAGATTAGATGTAGAAAGACAAGGAAGAAGGAGCTGTAGAAGAAAAAGAAGAGGAAGAAGAGAAGGTGCAGCAGCTGAAGACTTAGCCGCAAAGAAAGAGAAGAAGAAAGAAGGAACTGCTTCAAAGAAGAAAGAAGAAGAAGCCAAGGAGGCAGCCACAGAGAAAGAGAAGAAAGAAGAAAGTAGAAGAAGGAGAAGAAGTAGCCAAAGATAGAGTAGCAGAAGCTAAAGAGTAGGAAGGAAGAAGAAGAAGGCGCGGCACTGTAGTAAAAGGCAGTTAAGGCATCTGATTCAAAGAATCAGATGTTTGAAAGAGGAAAAGAAAGAGAGGAGAAGAAGAAAGAAAAGAGTTTTGTGATTATTTCTTTTTACTCTATATATACAATGCATTATTAAACATTATCTTTCAAGTAAATGTTGAGAATTGTGATTTTGCTTCTAAATACCAATTTGCTCCCTGAGTTCGACCTCAGGATATTTTTGAATTTTGAGTAACAAATAAATTTGATAATCGTTTTTCGCGGTATACTACAATGCATATCTTTTAAAACTGTGAAACAAAGCGATTATTTTTGGCACCATTGCCGGGGAGCAACGGACATTTTAGAAGCATTAATCACAATTTCTGATTCATTACTGACTTAATTTCTCTCTTTTATTGTGTTTGTTTCAGGAAAATCCGAGCAGAGAAAAGCAGCCGCACAACAGCCACACCAGGGAACAGGTAACCTCTTATTAACCCTCTCTCCTAATCCCCTCAAAATCTGAAAAGGAGAAACAAAAAGAAAAATCAATCTAGGGCTACCTGTTTTCCATATTTTGTAATCCACAAGAGTTGCCTGATTTTTAATTTCAACACATTTCTAATTGCATATCCACTTAAGGTAACTAGGGCTAAAACCTTCTTGATTGAGCCCTAAATACCCATTTCTGAGGCAACTAAACTGGACCAAATAGAGCCAACTTAAGGATTACAAGCTAGGGTTTTAGAAACACATCTTCTTCTAAGCAAAGAATTAAAAATTCCAAAAAGAGATGTGCCTAAGCCTTGTTTGAAGAGACTTATCCAAGAGAAACCCTAAGCAAATTAGGCTCTTAATCTACTTGAACCATAAAAGAAAGGACCTAAGAAGCTCTCAAAGGAACAAAGAGGTGAAGTTGATCCTTTGGGTCAACCAACCTTTAAATTAGGTCACTTTGCACTCAAAAGACTTAAAGTTCAAGTGGAACCCTAACCACCTTGATCTTAACTAAAAGAGGTAGACTTAAGAGGTCAAGGTCCCCATTATGGTCTACCTGGAATCTCAGTAACAAGAGAGGTCGGGTAGGGGAAATCCTGTAACCCGTGGGGGTGCTCTACCGTGTAGGGGTCTTCACGGGACTCTCTCTCTCTGGCTGCCCAGGTAATTCTCAGGTGGACGATCTTCTGATCCAGGGGTATCATCCGCCCCAAACCTCTATGGTCACCCAACACATTTTGGGTGTCTTGATTGGGTCCAACACATTCTAATCTCATCCAATCCATCATTGTATGTTTGGTAGGAGGTCCTTGAAACCTCCGTTAGAAATCACTCTCCCCGAGCCAAGCCTCGGTACCCTTGTTTGTGCAGCAACCCCTCCACATAGACCTTTCCTCTGATTCAGAACCTAGTTCTCCTTCTTCTTCCATCATGGCACAGCCTGTTGAAGGAGAAAACAATCTTGAGCACTAGCTTCAGCGTCTGAATGACCTCTTCCAGAACTTCATGAACCCACCGTAGCGTCCCATGATGCGAGATCACTATAATCCCGCTACGGTGGCAATCGAGCCTCTAGTTCGAATCCCGGCTGGAGGACCTGATTCTGAACTGAAGCCCAATATGATTCATGTCATTCCTAAATTCTATGGGCTTAACTCCGAAGATCCATTCCAGCATATTAAACATCTCAAGCATCTGGCCCAGACCTTCAGGTCAGATGCGCAAAATCGGGATATCTTACTCATGAAGATGTTCTCTTTCTCCCTTATGGACAAGGTGGCTCATTGGTACCAAACTCAGACCCATCCGATCAACACATGGGATGAACTTCAATTTGAGTTTTTGAAGAAGTTCGTTCCCGTTGGTCGGACAAATGCCTTGCACCATCAGATTACTCATTTCACCCAACAAATAGGAGAACCTCTTCATGAGGCATGGGACCGATTCTTGGATCTCATGCGGAAGTGCCCCCATCACGGAGTTTCTAAATGGGAACAAGTCCAGTCTTTTTACTAGGGACTCTATGAGGACATTAGATTATTCATCAATGCAACCTGCAGAGGGAATATCATGGGTCAGCATAAGGACACAGTGTGGGAGATTCTCGAGAATATGTGCGAGAACTCCATCAATAATGACTCCATGGGTTTATTCGAACGGACGAATACCCGCGCATCGACGAATCTTAGGGGATCAACATGAGATGCAGGGCCTGTCCGCATCCGTTGACTTGAAACTGATGGCCAGTCGGTTGGACAAGGTCTCTATCATCGAGAAAAAGGTGGACGAGCTGAGTCGACATTTGCAGCGAGCCACCCCTACGCAAAACTCTTTTGCACACCCACCTCCCGCAAGGGAAACTGTGCAAAACATCTTCCACCGATCTTCTCCGGGGATGGACCTGAATCCACCCCCATCTGACTTCAGGACCGGAGGGACCTCCGATCCTCTCTATTCTTGTTAGGGGAACTCTGAACCCCCATACTCTAACTTTCCTGAGGTTCTTCAGACCTGCGAGGACCTCAATGTCATCCAGAATGACCCATTTTCCAACACCTATAATCTTGGATGGCAAAATCATCCCAACTTCCAGTGGGCGGGAAATTCTCAGATCCAAAGACCACCTTATCAACCTTGTCCACAAGCCCCTCATTCTTATCAGCCGCCTCAGCCTCGACCCAACCCCATCTATCAATCTGGGCCAAACCAAGACTAAATGTCTCTCATCCTCCAAACATTGGCTGACATTCAAAGAACAAATGCGGCAATCCAAAAATAACACAAGGACGAAATCACAGAGGTCCGCAACCAACTCGCTTAGATGGCGAATTCCCGCCAACCGGGCACACTTCCTTCACAACCTCTGCCGAACCCAAATAACGTGCTGACCCAGAGGCGCGTTATGAACCCAAATCCAGGCCACGCACACATGATTTATTAGGCCCCTTCTATTCCATCACTTGACGGGATAGAAGCTTCAACATCTTACTTGGGTTATCAACAGCAGCCACCCATTTTACCAACCCCCAACCAGAACCAGGAGGGATTAAACTCTGTAACAACCCGTAGTGGGAAAGCAACCCAAGACCCACCATATCCAGACCACTCCAAGCCTAGTAGTGATCCAAGCCCTAGGATAGTTATCCAAGATGTCCCCATCCCAGATCAAGAACCTGGACCTATTCTAGAGGAACCAACCAAGGTTCCATTTCCCGAGGCCTTGACCAAGGGAAAAAGGACAACCAAACCCGTGGCTCCGGAGGAGGACCTGATCAAGCTCTTTGAACAGGTCCAAATAAACATCCCCTTGATGGATGCAATCCTCCACGTACCGGCTTACGCACGATTCTTGAAAAATGTGTGTACACCCTAGCGTAAGCCAGGAACCAAAAGTGGGAGTCCGATTGTACTGTCAGAGCAAGCTAACTCTGAAATCTTGAGTAAACTCCCACCTAAGGCAAAAGACCCAGGCACTCCCTTGCTCTCATGTAAAATTGGTGAAACCCAATTTGATCGAGCATTGCTAGACTTAGGTGCCTCCATAAACCTAATACCCACATCCTTGCTTAACCACCTTGAAGAATCCGAGCTTAAACTGACTGAAGTGACATTGCAGTTAGCTGATCGATCCATTAAGTCACCTAAGGAAATACTCGAGGATGTTATTGTTAGGATACGGGATTTCTACTTCCCAGTGGACTTTATAGTTCTAGATATGGATGCACTTGAGAACCCAAGGGATACACCAATTATACTAGGGAGACTTTTCTGGCCACTACTAGGGCCAACATAAGCTGTGAGGAGGGCCAAATAGAGTTGAAATTTGGGAATCAAACTCTTAAGATTGACATCTTTAAGGCCCAAAAAGGGATTAATTGCGGTGTTGTAGAACAAATATGTGATATTAGAGCCGTGGTTGATGAGCTGCATATTGAGGACAACTTGATCACCCTCAATCAACCACAAGAAGATCAAAACCCGCAATTAGAGGAGTTTGAACTTGATCTAGATACACCCATAACTCCTACCCTTGTTCTTCACACACTCTGAACCACCCGTTGTTGCTGATAATCCCATCTTGGAAGTCAAGCCCCTTCCCGACCATCTGAAATACGTCTTTTTGGGTTCCAATCAGATATTTCCTGTGATTATAAACTCCCAACTCACACCTGATCAGGAATCCCGTCTGATTATTGTTCTACAGCAACATCGTAGAGCCATTGGATGGACTCTCGATGATTTGACTGGAATAAGCCCCTCTTATTGCACCCACCACATCTATTTCGAAGAGGGCGCATGACCTTCGCGTGAGATGCAGAGACGTCTGAACCCTAATCTGCAGGTCGTGAAAAAGGAGATCATTAAGTGGTTAGATGCAGGGATCATCTACCCGATCTCCGACAGTCGATGGGTGAGCCCAATCCAGGTTGTGCCTAAGAAGGCAAGGCTCACCACCATCACGACTGAAACCGTAGAGGTCATACCGACTCGTATAGCCAACTCGTGAAGAGTCTGCATTGATTACCGAAGACTCAATTCCTCTACGAAGAAGGATCATTTCCCACTACCGTTTATTGATCAGATTCTCGAAAAACTAGCGGGAAATAGATTCTTCTACTTTCTTGACGAGTACTCTAGTTACAACCAAGTGGCAATCCATCTAGAGGACCAAGAGAAGACCATGTTCACCTGCCCCTTCGGGATGTATGCGTTCCGAAGGATGCCTTTCGGTCTCTGCAATGCACCCGCGACTTTTCAACGGTGCATGCTTGCCATATTCTCTGATATGGTAGGTGATTATCTGGAAGGTTTCATGGATGACTTCTCAATATTTGGGGCATCATTTAATGATTGCCTTCAGCACTTGGTTCAAATACTCAAGCTATGTATTGACGTGAATCTAGTTCTTTCCTGGGAAAAGAGACACTTCATGGTGCCTGAGGGGATCGTCCTGGGACATCTGATTTCTGAGAGAGGCATCCAAGTTGATCGAGCCAAGGTTAACTTGATTTCCAAGCTCCCTATGCCTAGCTCGATCAGGGACATCCGATCTTTTTTGGGGCACGTCAGTTTTTACCGTCGATTCATCCTTGATTTTTCAAAAATCGCGTGCCCCCTGACCACTCTTCTCTCCAAGGATGTACCTTTTGAAATTTTCAAGGAATGCACTCAAGCATTTGAGATCCTTCGTGACTGGGTTACCCAAGCCCCAATCCTACAGTCCCTTGATTGGTCTCAACCCTTTGAGATCATGTGCGACACATTTGACTTCGCTGTAGGAGCGATTTTAGGGCAGAAAATTGACGGGAAACCTATGGTCATCTACTATGCTAGCAAGACACTTGACGAGACTCAGCGTAACTATATGATTACAGAGAAAGAGCTGCTAGCCGTAGTATTTGCCCTTGAAAAGTTCAGATCATATCTCCTGGGTTCCCGTGTTATTATTTACTTGGATCACACAATTGTGAGGCATCTCCTTGCGAAGAAGGATGTGAAACCTCAATTAATCCGATGGATCTTGCTATTGCAAGAATTTGACCTCGAGATTCGTGACAAAGCGGGAAGGTAGAACGTGGTAGCTGACCACTTGTCCCGCCTTCCTTCTAAGATCATCGACCCTTCTGGACCCATCACGGAGCATTTTCCTGATGAGCACCTTTTGACTATCGATACAGGTCTGCCATGGTTTGCTGACATAGTAAACTACTTGGCATCACATCAGATCCTGTTTGAATGGCCGAAGGCCAAGAAGGACAAATTGCGCTTCGATGCCAAGTATTACATTTGGGAATATCTATATCTATTATGCATTGGTGCTGACCAAATTATCTGGCGATGTGTCCTAGAAGTCAAAATCAAAGACATACTCTCTTTCTGCCATGACCAAGCATGCGATGGCCATTTCTCTGGGCACAAAACTGCATCAAAAGTCCTCTAGTGTGGCTTTTACTGGTCCACAATCTTCAAGGATGCATACAATCACTGTAAGGCATGCAACCGTTGCCAGACCTTGGGCAACATGAGCCATCGTGACATGATGCTTTTACAGCTGATTCTCGTATGCGAGATTTTTGACATTTAGGGGATTGATTTTATGGGCCCTTTCCCTATCTCGGATGGCTTCGAGTACATTTTACTCGCTGTTGATTATGTGTCCAAATGGATCGAAGCCATTCCAACCTGAACCAATGATCACAAAGTTGTTCTCAAATTCATTCACCAAAACATCTTCTCACAGTTCGAGATTCCTCGAGCGATCATTTCTGATGGAGGGACACATTTCACAAACGCTCAGTTCAGGTCACTGATGACCAAATACGAGGTGTCACACTGAATCTCTACTCCTTACCACCCCCAAACTAATGGTCTAGCTGGGCTATCAAACCGGGAGATAAAGAAAATCCTTCAGGTTACTGTTCGACCTGACAGGAAGGATTGGTCATCCCGGCTTCTGGAAGCTTTGTGGGCTTATAGGACTGCCCACAAGATTCAATTAGGCATGTCTCCTTTCAGACTAGTGTACGGGAAGGCGTGTCACCTCCCCGTCGAATTGGAGCATAAAGCCTATTGGGCAGTACGGAACTGTAATTTTGATCTTTCTAAGGCTGGAACCCATAGAAAGCCTCAGATAAGCGAGATTGATGAATTACTCCTCGATGCGTATGAAAACTTATGAATCTACAAAGAGCGGGTTAAAGCCTTTTATGACAAGCACATATCTAGAAAGATCTTTTACCCTGGTCAAAAGGTCCTACTCTTTGATGCTCGACTAAAATTGTTCCTAGGAAAGCTACGATCCAAGTGGATTGGACCATACTTAGTCTGGCAAATCTTTGGAAATGGAGCCATTGAGATCAGTCCACTCAGCCATGATTCCAAACCCTTTGTCGTGAACGGTCAGAGACTCAAACCGTTCATTGACATGACCAATATAGATTTGGCTGAGTCATCCTTTATCCTCCACTCTCCCTGAGCTCATTGCGCCCAGCTGATGGCGTAAAACTTAGTGCTTAACGGGAGGCAACCCGTCATTCTTTCAAAAACTCGAAACCTTTCCTGACATTTCTTTACACTTTAGGGTTCATCCTTTAGGACAACCGACTCCACCTCAGGTACCCGTACCCGAGATTAGAAATCGTCCATAACAGTCACCTCAACCCGTCTACTCATCCAATACCTGTCCAAATGAATGAACCAAGCTAAATACAAACCCGCCTAATTTACAATGGGGACATTGCAAATCTTAGGCATGGGGGGTATGGAAGTGCAAAATGTATAAAAACTCATATCAAGAAAATGTTTCAACAAAAAAATCACATATCATCAAAAAAAAAAAAAATAAGAAGAGGAGAGCAAAATTTTTATGCGCTTTACATAATCAAAAGGAGGAGAAAAAGAGCAAAATGCTAAAAAGGAGCATAAAATGAAAAAAAAGAAAGAGATAGTCATTAGTAAGAAATTAAGGGATTAACCGAAGTTCTAGACCACATTAAGAAAAGAAAAGAAAAGTGCTAAAGAGACACAAAAAGATTAGTAGGAATGCTGACCTTAGGCCTTTTTGGCCAGACTCTTAGTACCCGTTAAGATCTGGATATTCCTCAAGAGGTTGAGGAAAATGCAAAGCTTAAGTATTAGGTCTAAGGCTTAGGGAGTATTCGGCCTTGTTAACTGACCTTCGGTTTGCAGGACTCGGTAACCTAAGCACCCCAATTCACACACAGTCTGGTTCAGTGCTCATAACTATTAAAATCATGCAGAAGCGTTTTAATATTCTGAAAATGTTGCCTAGATTAGGAGTGGCCGATCAACACAAGTTGATTTGGGCGAGTTCCCGACGCGGGGAGGTGGGAAATTCCCCTCGAAGATGCGTAACAACATATCGTCTCCTTAGTGCTTGTCTCTTAGCATATTTACATATCCTACCGGGGGCATGTAAGCACTCTGCTAGTTCAGATACCATGGATGGCATTATCACGAAATGTCAATCGCCAGGGTCTGGGTTCAGCCACTGAATGCCATGGGTGGGATTATCTCGAAATCTCAAAAACTAGGGTTCTGGGGGTTGCCATGGGCGGTGTGATCTCGAAGCATCGATTGCCAGGGACCTTTGAGGATTGATGATGGGGACGAGGAATCTGATATAGACCGTGTTGAGAAGCCAATCCTAAGCTAGAATTAAAAAGAAAAGAGAGAAAACTCTCCAAACAAATAAATCCTCTGTCTCTCTCTTACAAAATGCACTGCAAACTGAACCAAGGCTAAAAATGTCTTAAGCACGGGTGCTTTAACCACGGAGTCTAATAAACCTTAGGGTAGTTTCTGTAGGCCTTGAAAACCTTCGTGGAGGACCGAGGCTAAAGCTAGACAGGTCTGGATCTTGGTTGGTACTAGAGTACCTTTAGGCCCATTGTCAGCATTCTGACCTAATCATAAAGGAAAAAGAAGAAAAAACACTTATCATAATTGGTGAAAGGACCTTATGGCCTAGAACAGAGGTTGAAACCTTAAAATTTTGCAAAGGGACTAGTAAAAGCTAGGCATGGGGGTATGATGAGAACCTCATCATGAACCCTAACTAGCTTACTTTGATCTAATAAAATGAACAAAAGCTCCTACATAACCTAAAGGAAGGCCTAATTCAGGAAGTTATTAATCTAAAAAGAGAACATGAAACAAGGGGTAAAACTGTAATTTTACCATTGCAGTGCATCAACGGGATTTCTAAGGGTCCATACATATGTCAATTAAACTTAATAAGAGAAAAAGTAGGATGGTTCAGTCAGAAAAGGGTTATTATGAAATCTAGGAATTAAATGACATTCTATAGCCCTAAAACAGACCTACTTAAATTCACAAGGTTCCAGGCAAGATAAAAATCAAATAAAACCTCTAAAATTCATGGAAAAATATCCTCTAGGATTTTGAACCTTCAATTTGGCCTTTGAACCCTGTTTTGACCTAGATTGGGGTCATGCTTGATATTTGACCTAAGTTGGGTTTTTATGCAAAATATCTAGTCAAACGTGGTCAAACCTAAAATCCAACTTCACCATTGGATTCCTTAGGTTTAAATTAGACTTATACCAAAATTTTGACCTAAGGGAAGGTCGTCTTGACCTACTTTGCAAATCGGTCTACCAAATTACATTTAGACCCTCAACTTTTTGAAACCCTTGCAAATCCCCCCCAACTTCTTCGTCTCTTTCTTCATTTCGGTCCCTCTTCCATCGCAGCAGGGACCCATACCTCTGGCGACTTTGTGCAGAGGTTCTCTCCTTTTATTCATGGGGAGCCGCTCCCAGATTTGAAAGGGGAGCTCCCTGCGAAGCCCCCTATCGCATTGACAGCTCCACATGCCCTGAAACGCCCCATACCTCTCATGCAAACGCTCGAGAGGTATGGGTCTCCCTCCGGCCTTACCTCTGGCGTGTTTTTCCCGCCGTCTCCTCGTGACTCCTCCCTCTACCCTTGCCTATTTAAGGAAGCCTAGACCCCTCCGCTTCCTTGAAGCCTAATTTGGCCGAAGATTACCCCCCAATCTCGTCTCCTCCTCACTCCGGCCAACTTCCCACGGCTTCCGGCAACTCTCCCTCCCTCTTCTCGTCGCTTTGTCACAGTACCAGTGGTAGAGCCATCTCTGCTGTACTCCTCCGCGCTGCGCCGGACCACCGTGCGCCCTCTGCCTCTCTTCCTCGTCGCTGCTTCTTCCCCACAGGGTCTTCGTCTCCGGCGACGGCAGACACCCACCACTCTCCCTCCACCTCCCCCCTTCGCTCTGAACACCCTAGATAAGTATCCCTTTCTCCCCTCTTCATTTTCCCCATATTAATTTCCTAAATCGACTACTGCCACACGCCAACCACCATCATCCCCTTCACCTCTGACCACCACTCCGGCGAGTTCGCTCCACCACCACAGACCACCTCCCTCCTCACCGACCGGTCCCTAAGCACCGCCTCGACTCACTGATCACCAACCACTCTTCCATCAACCGCCACACACACCCCACGAGGCCACCGAACACACCCACCTGCGCAGCCACAGTAAGCCCTAGGCACGCTTACACAGGCATTCCCACGCCACCTCGACCACTGTAGCACCTTCGCCTCGACACGACGAAGCTACCCAAGTGTTTTGACAGGGCTGCGAGGCCGTTTTGGTGTATTTAGGTACCCAGCCACCGGACGCCATTATTGACAACCTTGAAGCAAGCTTCGAGTGGCCCAGGCTCTACACAACTCCAGGTAAGACTCCCAGGCTGTGCGGATTTGAAGCCTGCGCGTGTCCAGGCCCTCACGCAACGACTCTAGCCTCTGCAGCTTAGCCAATTAGACGTGCCATCTGCTGCTGTGCGCACAACAGGAACGTGAGACGTTTAGTCCCACCTCGGAAGTGGGTGAGCGAGTGTAGCAATATAAATTGAAAAACTGCATAAGGCTCTTCGCCTCGTACTCACGGGGTGAGGTCCCTCGCCCACTCCACCTGCCTCGTCTGCGACCACACCTACACGGACCTGGTTGACCCGTTTACCTTGCACTCCTCGTGCACCACCCACGTTGGTGTGCCTGGACATGGGCGCATGTAACCCGACCCGATTACCCGGCTGGCTCTGAGAGAGCGAAGAGAGAAATAGAGAGAGAGACGCGGGGAGGGTAGGGGGTAGGTTTTGCTTCTCTGTGCTGTGCAGGGAAGCAGGAGGAAGAGGAAGCAACTGCAGGGAAGAGGAAGAGAAGAAGGCGCAGCAGCTAAAGAAGAAGGGCAGCTGAAGTAGAAGGTCTGCAGAGCCTAAGGAAGAAGGAGCTGAAGATTAGCCATAAAAAGGCAAGGAAGGAGCCGTAGAAGAAAAAGAAGAGGAAGGACTTGAAGAGGAAGAAGAGAAGGTGCAACAGCTGAAGACTCAGCCGCAGAGAAAGAGAAGAAGAAAGAAGAAGGAACTGCTGTAGAGAAGAAAGAAGAAGAAGACGCCAAGGAGGCAGCCATAGAGAAAGAGAAGAAAGAAGAAAGTAGAAGAAGGAGAAGAAGTAGCCAAAGACAGAGTAGCAGAAGCCAAAGAGAAGGAAGGAAGAAGAAGAAGGCACAGTACTGTAGCAAAAGGCAGTTAAGGCGTCTGATTTAAAGAATCAGACGTCTGAAAAAGGAAAAGAAAGAGAAGAGAAGAAGAAAGAAAAGAGAAGATCTATTTCTTTTTACTCTCTATATACAATGCATTATTGAACATTATCTTTCAAGTAAATGTTGAGAATTGTGATTTTGCTTCTAAATACCAATTTGCTCATTGAATTCGACCTCGGGATATTTTTGAATTTCTAGTAATAAATAAATTTGATAATCGTTTTTCGCGGTATACTACAACGCATATCTTTTAAAAGTAAGAAACAAAGCGATTAGGTCCATGGCAATCGATGCTTTGAGATAGCACTAGCCATGGCAACCCCCCAGAACCCTAGCTTTCGAGATTTCGGGATAATCTCGCCCATGGCATTTTGTAGCTAAATCCAAACCTTGGCAATCGACTCAAATTTTCCTCCTCAAGAATGATATGCAATTAATTCACTCAAAATTTCCTCCATTTTTTTTGTTCTTTTTCAATTTTCAATTTTTTTTGGTTTTTTGGAATATGTATTTTTTTGTGAGAACCCTTCCGAACTTTGAATTTTTGTATGTTTGCACTTTACCACCCCTCATACCTAAGTTTTGCAATGTCCTCATTATAAACGGAGGGTGTGAACCAGTTATGGTTCAGTGATTAGAATAGGATTATCGGGTGGGCGAACGGGTAGGGATGACTGTTGCGGACGATTTCAAGCCTTGGTATGAGTACCAGAGGTGGGATCAACTATTCCAAAATCGAACTTAGAGTGCAATAGACGTGAAGTACAAAAGGATAATTAGAAGGATCTTGGGTTTTTGGAATGACGGGTTGCCTCTTGTTAAGTGTTAAATTCAATGCCTTTAGCTGAGCGGAAAATGATATGGAGTGGTCAAATTAGATGAATTTTGTAGAACAAGCACCATGATCAATAGCCTGGTTGGTCCAAGCAGGTGCTTATTCAGATCAGCAGGCTAATGATGCATCCCAAACCCAATCAATCTGGTGGGTTGATAGGTGGGGATCAAGAGATGCGGTGCCCACCAAATACTGTGGAGCTCAAAAGGATGTGGAAGTGTATAGCTAGGGTTTGGCTGAGTCAAATCAGTCTCATCAAAGTAGGGATCCTCAAATGAACAAGATTCAGTGGAGGATGTTGGAACCCTACAAGAGTAATCAGAGAAGGATGGGTCATGATTTGTAGTCTGATCGAAGTCCGAAACCCGATTGGAATGTGGAGGAGAATCATCTGCAACCGGCTCATTGAGAGGAGAGTCAGAGTATAAATTAAGTTCGGTTGCGGTTCGGGGTTGAAAACAGGTTTGGGAAGGTTCTGCATGTGTAGAAGAGGTGTTTTCTTCCAAATCATTGACCTCAGCGTCAGAATCAAAAGACAGGTCATAGTTGCCGAGGTCGTAAATTGGTTTGTAGTCATTAGGAAACAACAGTTCTCCGAAATCACAGTAAGATTCGAAATCGTCGGAGAACTTGCGAGAATCATTTTCTGAATCTAATTCAGGATCTAAGATTCCACCACAGAATAAATCAAGATGTGGACAATCAGCAACCTAACTTGGGTGTAACCTATTTTCAGATTTCGAGCTCACAAAGATGTCCCTATTAGGTTTGGGCTCGGGTTCTTGGCTTGTAGGGAAGTCCCAATCAAAACCCAACTCTTCCAACTCCTCGATTTCTGCATCATAGATTGGCATGACTTCCGAAAAATCAATCTGTATCTTTGAGGAGGTTGGAGAGGTGTACTCATCACATACAGGCCCAGAATCATAATACGGATTTGAAGTCTGATTTGTTTCACATGGGGCCTCATAATCATCCCAAGAAAACTCTGATCCAGATTCTAGGTTAAGGGTGTAGGTTGGCTCACTAGGATCTAGATTGGGCCCTACAAGGATGTTAGAATTGTTCTCGAGAGTCACCTTATCAAAATAAGGGACGAAATTTACACCCTCGAGAGGTTCTAATTCAATCTCATTATCATGAAAATCTAAGCTTGGTGAACCAAACTCTTGATTTTCTAGGGTTGGCTCAAAATTGTGAACACCTGTAATCGGATCCTCCCAACCCGTCTCAAGATTAGGAATGTTAATTTGTTCGTAATTTGAATCAAATTCCATTTGCGTTAGGGGTCCATAACAAGCTTGATCATCAAGCCCAGGATTTGGGAAATTACATGGATTATTGGACTTACTCCAAGGTGTCATCTTAACTTCTGATGGGTATTTTTGATCGATGAATCTATACAAATTATTTAGCAATTCTCCCCATTTTCCCAAAAAATTCTGGAGTTCTTCCGGAATTGAAGGATTTGACCAATATTGCAGATAATCATTATTGTGTAATTTCCTCAATTCCATGTGTTCTGCTAAGAGGTGATCCCAGGTTGAACTATGTTTCATTTGTGTCCACATTATCTCTATACAGTTCGTGATGAGTTATGTTGTTTTTGCAAATCTTTCCTTAATGTCCCTTATATAATATTCTTCATGTTTTCTATAGGCATTCTCAAGTATCTTTTCTTTCAAGCTCATTTGGGATTCAGGTTTCCTAAATAGTTTTCCTAACATGTCAGGCTGCATTTTTGAATCAAAAAGGTGGAATCAAGATGTAGAATCAGTACTCAGGTTAAATTGAAGTTGATCAGATCTGACAAAAATCCCTAAGATAATTTGTGTATGTGCTCTAATAGAAGGATGAGGGATTGGATGTGAGATTTGACCCAATCAAGGCACCTAAAAGATTTTTGGATGACTAAGGCAATTTCGAGGCGGATGATACCTCTGAATCAGAAATTCGCACACCCGAGAAATACTTGGGCAGCTAGGAAGGGAGAGCCCTGCAAAGACCCCTACACGGTAGAGTCTCCCCACGGGTTACAAGATTTCCCCCACCTGACTTTCCTTATCACTAAGGGTCCAGGTAGACTGGAATCTATGATCTTAAGACCTTAAGTCTACTAATTTTATGTCCTGATTTGTGCCTTGAGTTTTACTTGGTTAGAAGTTGATTCAACTTGTGACCTAATTTGGAGGTTGGTTGGCCTACAATGTAGACCAACTTCACCTAACCTGCCCTAAAGATGGCAGAATGAGATCTAGGTGAAGACCTAGAAATCACCTTGATTTGATTCCCAGGTTATTAGGTCCAAATATTTTAGGGTTCAAGTGAATTTAGAGCCTGATTTTTAGGATTTTTGTTGATTAGATCTTTTCAATCAAGGGTTTGGGTAGCACACAAATGCGGGTGGGTTTGTTTCCTTTTATGCAGGTAAGTGTGAACTAGCCCTCCAAAACCCTAAAAATTGAAACCCTAATTGGTTCTATTCTTCATCCAATTGATCTTCAAAAATGTTCTCCTTGGACTTCAAACAAGAAGTACGTAGTCCAAGAAGATTAGAAATTCACGCGTGGTCCCTAATAGGCATAGGAAATTTGGGGTAGGGAATTCTAAATAGAATCGCTTCAAACTCCAATCAGATTTGAAAAATTTTTGCAAATCAAGAAACTTGCCTTTTAAATGATGATTACTATGAAAAATAAGGCAGGTGATTCCTAATTAATTATTTCCTTTTTTATCTTCCCAAGATTAGGAGGTTGATTAGGGAAGAATAGAGAAGTTTCCTACCTTGGAATGGTTACTTTGCGTGGAATATCTCCTCATGAAGTACCTCACAAAATTACAATAAAGTAAATAGGGCAAGTCAATGCATATATATAATCAAATAATGCAGAGAATAGCGGTGAATTGTGCGTTGCTCCTAGCAATGGTGCCAAAATGTTAGTCGCTCTAAAAAGGGTTTTAAAATCAATGCGTGTAGTATAGGTCAAATCAGTGCAAAAAACAAATAGAATTTATTACTTGAATGAAAGTCCAAGGTCGAACACAAGGAGCAATTCGCAAAAATACTTCTCAATATTACAATTCAACACAAATATATAATCAATAGAATTCTAAGCAAATATGAATGAAAGTGAACGTCAGCTAATGCAAAAAGAATGGGGTAAAATGGTGATTTAAATCACCAATTACCCCTCACAATTTATATCAAATAACTCAATAGCACTAAGCAATTAAATGCCATGTAAGGTAAGTGCACAGTGCAATTCAGATGAAGCTCAGATGTTTGTTCAGCCGGTCAGACGGCTTATCCTACACAAAGGTATTTCTCTTTTCCTTCTTCCTCTTCTCTGTGCCTCCTTCTCTTCTTCTTCTGCTGCTTAGGCTTCCTCTCCTTCTTTCTTCATGCCTAAGGGGGAGGTTGTGGAGGAGCAATCGACCTAACTAGGTTAGGGCTTTTGCTCCTGGGGTTGAGGCAGAGGTGTAGGGATGAACGGCGAGGGGTTTGGTGGTGTGTGGAGCGAGATGTGCCTCACCGGAGGAGTGGCTAGACGTGGAAGGGATGACGGTGAATGGGTAGTAGCGTGGTCGAAATTGAGTGTGGTTGGGATGAAAATGAAGTAGAGTTAGGGGACTTCTCTAGGTAGTTGGCAGACGACGGGGAGTCGAGGCGGTGCCGATTGTGGTATGGTCGACGTCGAGGAAGAAAGCACTCCGGTGAATAGGAATCGGTGAGGAAGACGGAGGACGGGGCATCGGCGGGTACAACACGACGCAAAAGAGAGTGAGGGAGATAAATCCACCACTGGTGTTGTGCGCCGATGAAGGATGGAGTCAGAGGACCTCGTCGGACGTCGAGGAGCTTCGACTGAATGAGGAGAGATGAAATTAAGGGGGAATCTGATCGAATTCGAGAGTGGGAAGTTCGATCTGATCTGGAGGTCCTTTTATAGGTCACTGGAGGGAGTTTTGAGCTTGGGAAGCAAGCTTCCCAAGCATGGAAAGATCGTTGGAGTTGGAATTCTCTAGGATACCCAAATCTTTCATGCATTCGCATGAGAGATTGGGAAGGTTTGAGGGCATGAAAATTGGCTCAAAAGGAAGGGAATTCCTTGACGAACTTCCCTTTCAAATATGAGAGGGATTCGTCAAGGAATCAAGAACTTGTCAAATTTAGGTAGCCGGAGTTTGTAGGAATTGGATTCATGGTGGTAGGGACCTATTTGAAGAAAATGATGATGAAGATAGGGGCCTTTTTGTAAGGATTTTGAAAGTTAAGGGTATATGTGTGATATAAAAGAATCAGATAAGACCAAATTACAAACTGAGTCAATATAGTCTCAGATTGGGCTCAAATTTTGGTACAAGCTTAATTTAGACCCAAGGAATCTAATAGTGAAGTTAGATTTAGGTTTTGACCATGTTTGATTGGTTAATTTATGCAAAAAACCTAAATTAGGGCAAATGTCTATCTAAGACTCTGTTTTGGGTCAAGATAGGTTCTGATGGTCAAATTGAAGGTACCAAACTGTTAAGACCCGTGTTATTAAGCCTTTTTAAGACGTTTGGACTGAGGGTCAGACGTCTGAAAATCAAAATTTTCGTATACGAGCTCGCGTCTACGCGCGTGCTGCGCACAGACAGTACACGTCCCTCGCTTCTTCTCCTTCTCTCTCCTTTCGCCCGACGAAAACCTAATGCCCACACCTTATATAAACCCCCTCCTCTCCCTCACACCACCCCCACTTCCAGCAACTTCCTTCCTCCACCCTCCAACGAGAGCAGCCGAGCGACAAACGGTGGAGAGGAGCGACGTGAGAGGAGAGGAGGAGCAGCGTGAGAAGGAGAGGAGAGAAGGTTTGCGAGCTTGCGTGGAAGCTCGCCGGTGAGCTTACGGCTGGTCAGCGCGTGCGCAAGGCAGAGGAGTGAGTTGGGGATGTCCTCCCTAACACTGCTGCAACCGGAGCAGCAGGCGAGTGGGCGCGACGCGGCCACGCGTAGCATGAGAAGGCGAAGGTAGGTTCTGGTTCTAGGATTTTTCGTAGAATCAGACATCTGGAGTGACCACCAGACGACAGTGAGGACGTCTGGAGGTGGTGCCAGACGACTGAGGAGGCTTCGCGAAGGTACGTCTCCTTTGCGGATACGGCCATGCAGGTCGCTTCGCTGAGACACTGTTCCTTACCTTTTTGAGAAGATTTCGGTTGATTCACGCAAGTGTTGCTTCGGGAAGGCGCGGGGCACGCCCTCCCACACACTTCAGACGTCTGGGCGAGGCACCAGACGACGGGAAGCATTTCCAGACGTCCGAAGAGGTGGTCGGACATCTGGAACTGGGTCTAGACGGTCCAGCGGAGTTCCTGGATGTCTGAGGAGTAGCGTAGGACTGAAGTATGGCTCTAGACTCTTTTAAGACGTCTGGAAGGTGTTCCAGACGTCTGATTTGAGTCAGAATCATTATTTTTGACCCGTTTAGGGTCCGTTTGAGGTCCGATTTCCGTAATTAAGATACTGATGTTTCCCGTATGATTTCCTCTACTTGCTGGAATACTTTCTATACTATTCTGAGTATTCTCTTATGATTGATCCTTGTGATAGGACCTTGTTCTGTTGCGGGTTCGGGGCTTGCTGAGGCACGTGAGCCTGCCGTTCAAGCCCTCATTACTCCTGGGTTTACTGGTAAAGTAGCTTCCCCTCAATTTAATTACAACCTAATTACCTGTGTGGAATGAATGATTAGAACCTAGGATATGGCATGAATCCTAAGACTAGAAATACTGGATTGTCTGTATTGAATGAATGAAGTGCAGCCTTGAATGAGTAGATAGAATGATAACAATTGCTTGTAAATGAATAATAGTTGCCTACGAATTATGTAGTACTTGTGTTAGTTAACTGTTGTATGTAACTTACTTGTCGCACACATGAAATAATATAATATGAGTTGCATGTATATAATTTGGAAATGAAAATGTGAATGTTGGAAACACGAGCTACCTATGAGTAACTTGAATATGGAAATGTGAACTATAGAATTTCAAGTTGCATGAGCATAACTTGAGAATGGAAATAGAAATGATGAAACCTGGTATGGAATGGCATGAGGAATATTAGCATGAACACTATGGGGAATTAGGAGTAGAGCTCCTGGAAATAAATGGAATGGATTTGAAAATGCGTTGGGAAGTGTGGTAGCCCTTGAGTACATAGTACCAAGGGGAGCACATGTTACCTCTTAGTGTAGAGGGGTGCTTGCTGTCTTCGGGTTGAGACCTGGGGTGGGTTTGGCCACTTTGCACCGACTCGATGGCCCTCGTGTACACTGTACCGGGGAGAGCTACTAGTATAGGGAGAGAGCTATCCACCCCACGGGGCCCGGGGTTCAGCTAGTCGCCCTACACCGACTTGTTAGGCCCACTAGGTAAACCAGGGTAGTCAGGCGAGGGTGCGTAGACTGTGGAGGGGCGAGACCCCTGTTTGGTTCTTAGGGTCTAGACCCCTGTTACTGAGAGGGCTATGCCCTATACTAGTTCTGTGCTGTGCTTTGGGCGCACCCACTAACGGAAATGACTAATCGTGTGCCAGTGCAGGGTAGCTACCCGTGTGTTTATCGCACGTGTCGTAGTCACCGTTATGTCTGTCCGTGACCTTGGGGTGGTTGACTGGTTGTAGGACCACCACGGGGGACTCTCTCGGCCAGGAGAGCACCATGTGCTACTTCTACTCTTCGAAAAAGACTGCAATCAAGATCGTTCCCATGAGGAACATTCGAGATCAAGAAAGAGACCTGATAATTAAACCAAGTGGTGAAAGAAAGAATAATTAGTTAAAGAAAGAAAGAAATTGGAAAACAACAGCTACCTGTCCACCTTTACTGCTTAATAGTTGGTTGCCACTCTACTCAGCGTTCGCTGACGTTTGTACTCATAACCTTTTTCAGGTCCAGGTGTTGAGCAGCCAGAGCACACGGCTGCAGAGGGTGCTGGGCCCAGTAGAGCCCAGTAGTTGTAGTTCTTTTGTACTCATTTGTAGTAGTGAGTAGCTTCTTGTACCTTTATATTCTGTACTCTTTCGTTCTGCGCTTTATATTCCTATACCCGTTTACTTTTCTACTATTGTGGTGGTGTGTACTGTAGTAGTTTACTTCTTTACTGCTGTACTTTTGTTATTATTAGTTGCTAGCATGGTGGATGTGGGTTATTTTACTGCTTTTTGGTTACTTTCTCGTTGGATGACTGGGTCTTAGGATCAATCGAGTCGGTCTGGTCTCGTGTCCTGTAGGGATTCGAGAACCAGGTCGTAACACAAACCCTAGAGAATATTATTCTATGAATTTTAGAGGTTTTAGGTGAATTTTATCCTGATCAGAACCTTAGTTAATTAAGCAGGTCTATTTTTAGGGTTTCAGAAGTCATTGAATTCTCAAAACATGTGAAAATCCTTTTCTATCTATATTAACCCACTTGTTAGACTTTTAAGACCATTTGACCTTTATCTAACCCCTGAAAAAATCTGTGGTTGTTCAACATTCAAGAAATGATGGTAAAATTGTAAAAATAACCCTATATTCTTATTTTCTTCTAAAATCAATGTTTTGTGCTCTTAAGGCCTTCTGATGGATATGTAGGAGCTTTTATTGACTTAATCAGATCAAACTGAGCTAGTTATGGCTCATTATGGTGTTCCCATCATACGTCGAGGATAGGCGCCCAGGCTCTCTGGCATCAGGTTCTCCTTCCCAACCCTCATGTGGGTTAATGTAGTGAGTATTGCTAAAGATGAACCTATCCCTGCCAAGGGGTCTCCCAAGAGACCCAACTAAGTACCCCTCAAGTGGAGGGGCACGCCCCAATAAGAGGAGCCTCAAGTCCCCCTGGTCCTCAACAAAAGGACAGGGGGACAACATCGCCAAGATGGCCTAAGCCCCTTCGCTCACGAGCTCCAGGAAGAAGGGCCCCAACGGCGCAGATGGAGCTCGAGTACCTGTCCGACTCTGCCTTAGATAATCCCGTCAGCAGTCGACTCCGGAGGAGCATGCAACGGACCAAGGAGTCCTATTTGAGAGCCAGCGACACAAGCTGGGACTCTCTGCCCCCTCTTATCGCCACCTCAGAGGGAAAGTCGCTCAAAGGCGAGGCTTGCACAGCAAATGCCCCAAGCCTGACCATTCTGCGGCGATGAATGCTGCATACCTAAAGCCTCAACATAACTTCTCGCCTACAGAGAGCGTGCTGCTCCTGCCTACTAAGGGAATACATATGTCTGCCCCATTAGGTACACGAGGTGTGGTCAAAGCACTGATTCCACCTATAGCTGATATAGACGGGTGGACCGAGCACCGGGCAACTAATCAGCCCATGGAGGTCGCAAGAAGACCCCTAAGGGAAACCCGCCTGCACCTTCACAATGCAAGCCATGGGCGCTCAGCCACTACTACGGATGGTCCCCTCCATGAGCATCCTAGTAGTCCCTGCCAATAATTAGTTGGGAGGGAGTAACAGGAGAAGCCTCCATGCCAGGTCGTTCGAGCAAGCAAAAGGGATCAAGCCAAGCCTCATAAAACGCGATTCATGAAACTCGTGTGAGCAACGAAATCCCAAGCAAAAAATACATTTGCACACTTGGCATACAAGCAGTCTATGCAAGAGACACAAAAATTTCTTCTTTTACAATAAACACCAACTGTTACATTCCCTGGATTATTTTCTCCGACTTAGTTACAGCTAAAAAGAGATAGGATAGTACAAAGAAAATGGTGGCAGGACTCAGTGGCTTCACCTTCAATCTCCCAAGGCTGTTTGCACTTAGAAGATCAGGGTAACAGTGCAGTGGCAAGACCAGTGAGCTCTGCAGCTCCTGCCCGACTCGCCTAGAACGACTCCCCAATAGAAGCCAGTTCGTCCCAATCAACTGCCATCGGGCTGGCAGGCGTTGATGGATAAGGACGATTGCTTGAGGCAGTCAGGGCCCCTGGGGGTGCAGAGTACCCTGCAATATATCAGTGAGGTACCCCACCTAATTAACGCCGCTAGGCCTTTAGCCAACCAATCCACGAGGAATCCCTAAATGGACCTAACCATCTGGGCAAATGTGGCGGGCGCCATCTGACCAAGGCCCCACATCTGGCTGGGCAATTACACTCCCACCCGAGGAGCCACCGGCAGCAGCAGCCCACGCTTTGCCTCCACGGAGTTATGAAGGAAGCCGAGTGGAGCAAGAGGAGCATCATGAATCCACGCAAGAGTGAGCTTCCCCCAAGCCCCAGGTGGAACCTCCACGGCCCAGTGTCCGACTGGTTCTCCACACAAGACTGAAGGGGACGACACCCCCAGCTTACCCTCGCCTGGGTTTGCAAAGATGGATGCGGTGACTCCCTCTCAACGGAGCCCCGCAGGCGCCTTGAGAGAGCTTGCTCCACCCTTCTCGGCTCCCTGCCTGCTTCCCATTAAGCTCCTCGAGAGCAAGAAGACCACTTCTTCGCACATCGCCAAATAAGCTTCCCCCACGTGAGATGGACCCCAAACCAGGAGAGCCCACCACAGCATCCAAATTCACCTGGCAAAGAAAACCCTTAGAAGCCTACGCCAGGAAACAAGGCAAGATGAGCATGCAAAAGGTAAGATAAGCCACAGCAGGCACATCAAAAGATGGAAGCCCTTACCTCAACCCGTGCGCTGAACAGGGTCATGAAAAGGGGCTGATCCCCATCTGAAGAGTCACACATAATCGCCCTTTTGTCGCTCTGCCAAACACGTAGAAGTTCGACGACAGAGCTCTACCCAAAAAATGAACGAGCCATAAACGTTCCTCCCCACCACTCTTAAGTCCTTCAAGCATGACCAAAGATGATGAAAGTCTGTGAAATGAGAACCAACACAAGCCTTTATTTATAGCCATGCCACACGGGCTCCCGAGGGCGGCAATGTCTTTCCACCCCCTACAGATCGCAAGTTCCCAAGGAACCAAATCCCTCGAGATTCATCATGGATTCCACAGCTGCATGAATGCGTTGATAAAATCGCTAGTCAAGGACCTCGCACATTATTACACGACAGACATTCAAAAAGCCTTTCATGCCTTTCCAAAAAGGCAAGATGCTTCGGGTCACTACCTCTCACGGCAACCATAGTTAAAGCCTACCTCAATGCCTCAACTTGGCAACATGTCGCCTCCTAAGGCTGGCATTGGCTCGGGCTCATAGGCCCTGTGCCCAAGTTATGCCGCCTCCTAAGGCTTGCACTAGCTCGGGCTCGTATGCCCGTCGCCAAAGTTATGCTGCCTCCTAACGTCAACATCGGCTTGGACTCACATGCCTCTCGCCAAAGTGATGTCGTCTCCTAAGGTCGACACCAGCTCGGGCTCGTACGCCCCACGCCGAAGTTAATGCTTCCTTCTAAGGCTGGCATCGGCTCAGGCTCACATGCCCCTCACTCAAGTTATGTTGCCTCTTAAGGCCGGCATCGGCTTTGGCTTGTACATCCCTCATCAAAGTTATGCCACCTCCTAAAGCCGGCACTAACTCGGGCTCGTACGCCCCTCACCATAGTTATGCCGCCTCCCAAGGTTGGCACCAGGTCGAGCTCCCACACCCCATGCCGAAGTTGATGCCACCTCTTAAGGCCGACACTAGCTCGAGCTCACACACCCCTTACCTAAGTGATGTCGCCTCCTAAGGGCGGCACCAGCTGGGACTCACACGTCTCTCGCCAAAGTTATGCCACCTCTTATGGACGACATCGGCTTGGGCTCATATGCCCCACGCCAAAGTTTATGCCACCTCCTAAGGCTGGCACCGGCTTAGGCTTGTATGTCCCATGTCAAAGTTGATGCTGCCTCTTAAGGTTGGCACCAGGTTGGGCTTGTACGCCCCTCTCCAAAGTTATGTCACCACCTAAGTCCCGTGCCTGCTGGGGCTCGTGCGCCTCACACCGAAGTCTATGCCACCTCCTAAGGCCGGCACTGACTCGAGCTCGCAAGCCTCGTGCCTAAGGAACATTGCCTCCTAAGGCCGGCACGGGCTTGGGCTCATGTGCCCCGCGGCCAACTTACACCACCTAAGGCGGGGGTAAGCCATGACTCATTAGCCCCAGCATCAATAATCACTACCTCATAAGGCCAGCTCGAACTCGACCTTACACGCCCTACGTTCAGCCTTGGTACATGTCACCCCCTAAGGTCGACGTAACCTCGAGTGAATATGCCACACGTTCAAGCAACGTCGCCTCCTAAAGCCGACACAAGCTTGAGCTCATACGCCCTAACAAGGGACCTCTTCCAAACAACTGGAAGCAGCCACACAACTCCATCACAAATGTTCCTGCTACTGCAATACAGCAGGAAGAACATCTGGGGGCATTATCTACTGTGGCGTTTTGATCACTCTCACTACTCTCTTAGAAGTTCACAATAGCTAGAGAGTAGGGGCATATGATGAGGGGCAAAACTTGCCCTCGAATCCAAAACTCTGCACATGACTCAATAGAGGATCCGGCTGCCCGACTACAGAGTATGCAAGTGGAACCGGCTCAGGCCGCCTTGCCTTAGGCCAACTAGGTCCCAACCGGAACCTGCCCAACCTGCCAAAAGATTTAGCACAGCATGGGCAAAAGATACGATAAGATGGGCCTGACCACCTACACCTTGATAGCTACCACGTAGCTTGGCAACTAGGGGTACTAGAGCCCATCGAGTGAGGGTCCCTCCCCGCCTAGATTATAAATAGAGAGGGAGGCCCTTAGAAGGAGGTGCCTGGCCCCTCGAAAAAGAGAGGAAATCATGTAACATCATATAATCCCCAAAGATTCTAGTGCATAGTTGGGAGCATGATCCTCCCTCTAGACGTACATCCCTTATGGTGGAACTGGGTTACCAAACCCCTATTTTCTATTGTGTTTGCTTGTCAATTGCTGCTCTATCCTCCTGTGTGATGGATGATAATGGCTAAGTAGTGCCTCCGACCCATATAAATCGTTTGGTGGCCTTCCAAGACCCATCAGTGATGGATACAAGTCTGACACCCAAGACAACCCTCCACACCTTCAGTGACCTAAGGTCTGCTTGGGAAATAGTGCTAAACTCCACTATTTCCACCACGTTTGCCTTGGCTACCGAGTTGAACTCATGCGAGGCAGGCGGGTGATCTTTCTTTGGCAGCCATTTCCAAGAGTTGTGGACTTCCAACTCCTTGTTATGCAAGATGAAAAATTATTGATCCTGCCCTTTCAAGTTAAGCAAATATGTAATCCTATACCTCATCCTTTGATTATACAAGGAATAGGTGCTAGAAGGAGGTTTCCCTTTCTTCACCTTTAACGGCATCAACCCAAAAGGAAGTTGTAAAAGGCTAAGTCGAGGTTGAATGCTTATGTGGGAGCAAATAACCACAAAAGCATTCAGCATTGGCTAGCAATTCAAGCTTAGTTTGGAGGGTGTTGATCGGTAAAAAGAAACTATAAAAGGGTTTAGAGGAACCATAAGGTCATCTTCAATGGCATATTTACTAATAATGAAGGAATCTCCTATGCATGGTGAGCATTAGCCAAACATATTGTTCGACTACCTCAAACCTAACTCAACCGAACTAGTGTAGCTTAAAAATGACTTAAGAGCTGAACTACTACAAATCTCAGAACTAGATGTATACAACCTTAACATTTCTGCAGACAAATGACTGACAAAGGAGGAAGACTGACCTTTGCTAGCAATCCCAGACATCTTGGCTTGAGTGAAGATGGAAGACAAGTCTCAAAAAGTGCTAAATGTAGACAGGAAAATTCTTGATGGCTAATTGCGGAATTTACTGAGGGGGTAATGATAACACTACACAAGGGGGTGATAATTATGTTGAATATGGCCCATCTTTAGAATAAAAGGCACAACATAAGTAGAATAGGAGCATTGCATGCATCATGTACCAAGATTGCTTATAAACTGCATTAATGGCCATTTGTGTAAGTATTTGTCAAAGCAGGCCTCAGATGAGCAATCGGACTGCACGGATGGATTCAGAACAACGAACGGAGTCCAACGGACTCAAGATCGGCCAAATCCGACATTCGAAGCTCCTACAATGGGCCCAAGAAGTTCTGACCGTTGATCTATGATAAACGCCAGTTTATCATCATTCTTATGCATTAAAACAAACCTAGCTCTTAGGATTTTACTTCGCAAACGGGTTTTTGGGCTGCATTTAGGCATAAAATAGGTTAGGCATGCATTACATTTTTTTATTATCTTTTTAATATGTTTTTGTGAGTGTTAGGGATGTACAGATATACAGATCCCTAAAACCCTAGCACTCAAGAAGGCAAATGGTGAAGGAGAAGCCCAGACTAGCTGGAACTCAGCTTGATCCAGCTCACCACAGCTGGAACCTAGCTCACTTGAACTAGGGTTAGCTCATCCCAGCTCCATTCAGCTAATCTCAGTTGAATGGCAGCTCAAGAGAGTTCATCTTAGCTCACCCTAGCTCAAGTTAGCTCAGATCCAGCTCAACTTAGCTGAGTCTAGCTCATCTCAGCTCCCACTAGTCCACAGGGAGCTCTAGCTAGCTCAGCTGAGTTGACAGGAGTTCACCCCAGCTCAGATCTAGCTACATCCAGCTCCACTCAACTCCAGCCAGCTGAAGAAGAACTCATCCCAGCTCAGGAAGCTCAAGTCCAGCTCCTGGGGACTTAGCTTAGCTCAACTCAGTCGAGCTGAGCTACCTTAGCTGCCTCAACCAGCTTGATTCTCCCCGGGAGCACCAGACCTAGCTCACCTCAGCTCATTATGGTAGAAGCTAGCTTACTTTAGCTCATCTTAGCAGCTAGCAAAGAACTAGCAAGCTAAGCCAGCTAGAGTAGCTCCATGCCAGCCTCTTCAGCAGCAGCCAACTCCAATTTCAGCTCCAGACTTCTCCTCCTCAGCTCCTCCCTCCAAACCCTAGCTCCAACACCTTCTCCTCTACTCCTCCATTAGCTAAGCTAGCTTAGCTTAGCTTAGCTTAGCTTAGCTATGCTCCAACTTCCTTGGCTTGTACCACCCCAAAAACCCACCTAACAACTCCACCCAACTAGCTCCACCTAAGCTCCACATAAGCTAACCTACTTGGCACCAACCTAGCCTACCCACCACCTCCAAAAGACACCTAAAAGTGGTGCCAAAACCACCCTAACCACCCCCTTGATGGCGCCACTTTTCCCTCCAAAATTCCCCTTCATCTCCACCACACAATTCCCCTTGAATCCATCTCCACCATCCACCTAACCCCCCTTCTAGAAGACCCTATGTTGGAGCCAAAATGGTGGTGTCTCTCCACCACCAAAAGCCACCAACACCACCATAACCACCCCCTTTAACACCCTTTGGGTTGGCGCCACACCCTTGGCCATAGGATCACAACCACCTCCATCCTTCCATCCTAGCCCTCCATTTCAAGGGGCACCTTAACCACCCATCCTACCCTATAAAAAGACCACTACCCACCACCATTCAAGACATCCTTGGCTAGCAAATTCACTCTCATATTCCACCTAGAAGCCCACGTCCAAGAGAGAAGAAGAAGAAGATTAAGGGGATATTCTGTCCCCTTGGTGCCTTCCCCTCTTCCCTTCTCTCTTGGGTCAAGCCAGCCAAAGGAGAAGCCAGGCAAGGAAGATCTTTGGAGGAGATCTTGAAGGTGGTGCTGAGATCAAATCTTGGCCGTCGATCTTCGATTGAACGACCGAGACTTACGCGCCCGCCCGCGGTCGCCGCGACAAAGCATGGGCGTGGCGCAACGGTTAACACGCACGCCCGCACCAACGCGACGCGGGTTCGAGCCGCGCGGAGTGGGAATTGAAGACGGGTGACGGGCGTGGAGAAATTGGGCTGCCCGATCAGCAGCGGGCAGCCGGGATCTTGCCACACGGCGCTACCGCAGCTCACGAGCATCACGCGCACGCGCACGTCGGGCGGAGATGAGTGCGCACACGTGCGGCCGAGGCGCGATCCCAGCGCAGCCGAGGAGGACTCTCGTTCAACAGCCACGGATCGCGCGAGGAGAAGGAACGAGGCAGGCGGATGGCCAGCGGTTGGAGGGCTTCACTGACGTTTTTGGGAGTGGTTTTAGCAATGCTTTGGATGTTGCTAAAGCCCCTTCTTCTTTTAGGAAGCCCTTAACCCTATTTATTAAACTCCCTCCAACCACCATTCAAGGCATTCACTCCCCCTTGCAACTACTCCACCCCTCTCTTAGCTATCTTTAGGCCCTCTTATAATTGCCGGAGACAACGAGCCGCCGACGGAGCCTCCACCGCCGTGGCTGCCTCGTCTCTCTCCACACACACACACTCTCTCTCTCTTTTAAGCTTTTTATTACTTTTGTTGAAGCATGTATTTAATGTTTTAAGTCATGAACTACAAGTGCATGTTTAATGAAGTTGTTTTCCGTTCAATTGCCATTTTAATTTCTGTTCAAGTTGCATGATCAAAACAAAGAGCTTTCTAACCCTAAACCTTCTCTCTCTCTCTATCACTCTCTGTCACTTTTCAAAATTGCATCTTTCGCAAGCAAAACTCCGCACTTTCCGTGACAACAAGTGATAAGCAAAAATCCGATTTCCATGCCTCCCTGAGACTGACACTCGGACTCACTTCCGTTTAATTATTTTAAAACCGACGTTGCAAGTGCGACTATAACGACACTCCTTAACACACACGCACTAAGACACATTAGGTAACAATCGTGTTTACTCACACTTGCCCCTTATTTATACTCGTGGTATTGCGAGATACGCATGGTAAACCATGTCAATACGAGGTCTCAAATCCTCAACGTCTAGTCAATATTTAATGGCCATGGCATCCCTTCAGATCCTCGTGGTACAATGCATTCGACAAATGTGCCATCGCACCTTCTCAAGGTGAGATACCCAATCTCCACCAGTGATGACCATGACATCATCTTTTTCTTTTTCTCCATAAGGCAAATTTAATAGGCAACGATTGGCCATTGCCCACCTAAATGTGGTTGATCATAATCATTGCCTAATTACGCTTGAGTTAAGAGCAATCTCTTCCAAAGTAGCCTTCAATATGGCTATACTAATCTCTTCCAAACTAGGCGTCGATATGCCATAGTTATTGCCTTAACTCATAGTTCCTCCCTGACGAAAGCAACCATCCAATTCATTTTGACGAAAGGAATGCTTGCTAAGGGTAACAACAAGGAAGAAATTCTACAACCTAATACTACTCTCTTAGTTATTACACTATCTAAAGAGAGGGGAGGCAACTAATGAGGGAAGGAAAATCCCCAAAAAGCATTATTGGCCTAAACATTACTAAGGCCCAGGAATAATCCTAAAAGGGCCCAACAAACTAGATATGAAAATAATTAATTGGGTAGAACTCGACTAAACATCTAAACAGGCGACTGACTAAAGAGTCCTCGATTCTCTCACTTAACGGGAATAGGTGGAGTAAAGCAGTTGCCAATGAAATAAGCTCACCGGAGAGACCCACGGTCTACTTAGTAACTCAAGTGAACCATTTCCCAATCAACCAAAAGCCTTATCAACCAGATCGGCTACTAAGGCTGATGAAATGACCCTTCCCAAGGGTCGTTCGTAGTTTTTCGGAAAGGTGGGGGTGTAAGTACAATTTTAAACCCTTGGGTTTAGGTGTGTGGGCTTTGCGGGAAGAAAAAGGTTCTGCTGGGGAGATTTCACAATTTTCACACTCTCTCTTCCAACACAACACACACGCACACACCCATGCACACACCCTCCTCTCTTTAAAACCCCCTCCACCCTCTCCATTTCCTCTCCATCTCCACCACCTTCACCTTCACTCCACCACCCACTTGTCGGTGACCACCTCCTTCCCGTTCCCCTTGCAGCCACGAGTGGGGAAGGAGGGGAGCTCGAGACAGAGGAGAAGGAGAGAGGGAGAGTGTGGGCAAAGGAGAGGGAGAGCTTGGGAGAGGAGTCGGTTGGAGGATTGAGGAGCTCGGGAGAGGAGGTGCAGCCAGAGGTATGACTGAGGGAGCTCGTGGAGAGGAGCTCCGCGACCTTCTACAACCGCTAGAGGAGTTGCTATGGTCACTGCGGGCGGAGAGGAGAGCGAGGAGAAGGTTCACAGGGCGTATTGCGGAAACATTTTTCTGCAGTATCAGACGTCTGGAACTCCATGCAAACGTCTGGAGGAGCCTCAGGACATCCGGAGCTGGCGCTGGACATCTGACAATATGTAGAGTGCCAAGGTATGTCCTTTGTATGCACCTGCATGCACATACTTAACTTTTTACGTGTCATATTTTTAAACCCGTGCACATGCATAGGTACAAGGCATGGGAAAGGCGCGTGGCGTGTCCTTCGAGGTGCTTTAGGACTTTTGGAGACAGTTCCAGGCGTTTGACTGCACTCCCAGATGATCGGAGGGGGTCTCAAACGTGGGTTAGGACATCTGAGGAAGCCGCAAGAAAGCAAGGTGAGATTCTGAGGTAGTTTAAGACATCTGGGTCTAGTCCTAGACGTCTGATTTTAGTCAGTATGCATGTTTTTAGCCCGTTTAGGGTCCAAACGGAGTCGATTTTGCACAAACAAACTATCGTTGGTTTCCGTTCGAGTTTCTTTACGTGTTAATGTCACTCGTATACTGTTTTGAACTTGTTTGATGTGTTTGGTCAATTGTATAGGTCTCCAGCCAATTGAGTATACGGGGTACGGGGCCTGTGGAGACGACGGGATTTGCGATTTGAGCCCCCATTCCACCCATGTATCCTGGTAGAGTGGTTCTCTCTTTAATCCCAGAATTAATAATTAAATTGCATGCCTTAGAAATAAATGATTGAACCCTAGGTTGTGAGATGAACCCTAGGGCTGAAAAGGATGAATGCATGCTACTTTAGAAATATTCAATTGAGCCCTAGGTTGTGAAATGAACACTAGGGATGAAAGAGATGAATGCACATGTATTAAATGATTAAATTGCTGTGATACTTACTGAAAGTAGTAAACCATGAGTTTCCTATACCACATTTAATGAACCATGACATGAATTAAAATATTTACGGTGTACTGAATAATTAATTATGAAATCTTGAGCTTCCTGTATGCATTTAATGAATCGGATGTGGAAATGAGAAAGTTTATGTACGAACCCTATGAGGAACTAGAAAGGAACTCGCGTATATGGAACGGATATCGTATGTAGGAGGGAAGTGAGTTGGCCCTCGAGTATACGGTATCGAGGAGAGCAACTGTCCCTTTTGCTTGGAAAGTAAGCTGGTCCTCATGTATGCAGTACCGAGGAGAGCTACTGTCACTTTAGTGCAGGGGGAGCTAGCCGCCCTTGGGATTGACCTGGGGTTAGGAATGGCCCCCTACACCGACTCTAGTTACTTTAGTGTAGTGGGGGAGCCAGTCGCGCCATGGGGCCCATGGTTAGGACTGACCACCCTACATAAACTCTTGTTAGGTTCGCTGGGTAAACCGGGATAGTCGGGTGAGGGTGCATAGGTTGTTGAGGGGCGAGACCCTTGTTCTATTCTGTGTTGTACGTTTGGGCATACCCGTTAGCGGAAACAACTGACTCCATGTTAATGCGGGGTAGCTACCCGTTCGCTTATCGCACGTGTTGTAGTTACCGCTACGTCACGAGTGCTGGGCCTAGCCGAGCCCAGCCGTAGTGTTGTTCCTTTTTCTATTCCAGAGCTCTTTTGTAGTAGTGAGTACTTTTAGTATGTATTAGCCGTTCTGCTATATTTCTGTTCATGTTATATTTCCCTCTGTTGTAGTTTTGATGGCTATGTATGTTATAGTACTATTCCGTTTGTGGCATGTAATATGCTTTAGATTTCTCGTCCTGTTTTCCATTACTACCTCTTATTTATTTCTGCTCAGTTACAATGCATGTGTGGTTGTTGTATATATTTTCTGCTTTTGGTTATTTCTCGTTGGACGATTGGGTCTTGGGATTAGTTGAGACAATCTGATCTCGGGTTCTGTAGCGAGCTGGGATTGGTTCGTAACAGCTGACATATTAAGCGTTAACCTAACTAGACAACATCGAGTATGCCCATTTAAGGCTTTTGATAAACGTGGCCAACATGCCAAGTAACGGTCAATGGTTGACGATCGGGTTTTGATCCATGATGGCCATGATTTGGAAATCTTGCAAGAACGAGATTCTGAATGTTACAAGGCCTATGACCCTTAAATATGCTATCATTGCAGGGATGAGGGATCGCGTGCATTGGGAGAAAAAAATATCTTCTTGTACTAAAAAGCAATATAATAAAATTTTTGTGATCTTCAAATGTACAACTTTTAGGTGGAACTGGGTAACCAAATCTCAGTTCTGTGATTGTGAACGAACCTTCTTTTCTTATTAAGAACCCAAATAGGTCCCACTAGAAGAAGTTTCTGATCATATATCAATAGCATTTTCTTTTCCATTAGTGTTGTGAAGTTCGTTGCATGTGCATGGTGTTAGTCTAGGTGTTAGCCTTTATGTTAATGAGTCCAGGTGTTATTTTTATGTTTGGTTTACCTCCATTTAAACAAAATTTTCATTTCTCAACCTTCAATATTTTTGCTCTAACTTTAGGATGACATTTTGATTAAATAACATTAACATTTCTAGTTTCATCTTCCCCCAACCGCCCACTTAACCAAAAAATAAATCCTGTCATACGAGGAATGTTTGCTTTTGCTTTAGAAAGCATGAAGCAAAAGTCAAATAACTCAAATATGAACTATTTTCACCTAAAAGGCTATGCATTGAATTTATTAATCTAAGTTACTAAATTCATAAAGAGATATGTTGTTTAGGGTCATCATAAAGAGATGGGGGTTTACTTGCGGAAAAACTGTGCACCAGCATCAATAATCACGACTGTTGCACCCTAATCTATTTCAGCATGGGTTTCGTAGGCCACTAGTTTTCGTGTGTCTTTCCCATTTTTCATATATTTCCAAAAGGCTAGTTAGTATTATTGTTCGGATTCACTTTCGTAGAAAAAGACGATTGACGAAGTAGCGATGAAAATTGATATTTCCACCTAGTACAGTTTCAAAAGGGGCATCTCCACTTAGTGGTGCCTAGTCGACCAAGTATCCAGAAATAATAGTAAAATCAAAACACCAATCCTACAATACACAGTATACTCAGTCCTTAGGAGGACAACCCGAGATGCTTCCCACAGCTGTACGAGAGAGAGAACACCGCTCGAAGTCCTCTGGGGCTCCGATCGACCTCTCCAGACACTTTGTCCTCCTCCCCAGACCTGTCCTCTACGGCGTATGGAATGCCTCCTTGACATGCAAGGTGGATGGTGGCTCATGGCGCTCGCTCATCTCCCATGGCATTCTGGTAGCGAGGCTCGTCATCAAACTGCTGATGAGGCGCGCGACCGGTGACCGTCGTAGGTCGTGCTTGCTGGGGCAAGTGGCCGTGGCGGTGGGATTGGTAGCCGTGTGGTACTCCTCATCGCCTGGGCTTGTCGTCGACTGTGCATCGTGTGGCTGGGAGCGAACGCGGTCGGCGTAGATGGGAGCGGCCGAGATCGACGTCGATGGGAGTGGCTGCGACTGAGGTCGCATGGCTGGGTGCGACTGTGGTTGGCGTCGATGGGGTCGTATGGTCCCCCTCGTCGACGCCGGCGATAGTCTCTCTCCTTGTTGACGGTGAGCGCTCAGCGACGACAACATAGGTGTTGCGGGTTGCTAGCTAGTTCGGTGGTCGCAGGGATGATATTTTTTTTGGAGAGTTTTAGGTTTTTTTTTTTTTTTTCAATGTAGTGTTAAATTTTGTTAGAAATAACATGTGATCGCATATTTTCTGCCATCGAGTTTTTGACGTGAGTCAATGATGGATTTTGACCTTTAAGTTGATTTATTTGGCTAACTCATTAGTGTGATTTTCGAGACATTTTTATCGTATCGACGGATGTAGGATCACCCTCCTTCACGAGGTTACGTATTTCATTTTATTTTTTCTTTATTTTTTATCTTCTTTTTATGTTTTTAGTTCCGCTGCCTCTGCGGGACATATTTCCTTTTTCGTGAGTAAGGATTTTCTCTCTACCCCTAGGCGTCCGCTTTTACAGGATTCTTCCCCATTAATGAAAATATTTTCAAAAAAAAAAAAAAAATCCACGGTACAGTGAGAGCTGGGTAGAACCGCAGATAAGATCTAACATATGTACAATCAACCAGGTTCAAATTTTTTTTTTTGAATTTTTCTAATGGGTCTATATTTTGTTGATACTTTATTTCAGACCGGACGCGGACATATAGACTGATATCCAATCACTCAGCAGACTCAGAGTTAGACCTAAAGACCTCACAAATTTTTGGGAAATTTTCTACTAACACAAAACTTTTAAGGAAAATTCTGCAACAAATTTCATCCAAATCGAATGCGTGTGTCATTTTATAGAATTCCCTGAAGGTAGACTTTCACTAGTTAGATACACTTCTCTTTGATATTTAGAGATTACTCCAGAAATTGAAACGCGATGAAACTTAACATGATTATTCTCTGCTAAATTTCTAACCTACATGCGAAGTTTGGTAATTTTAAATTTAGAACACTTCTAACGTAATGAAACAGAGTTTTGAAACAAATGCAAGGAGTCTTCCTGGATTGACAGAATCGCAAAACACGTGCAAGATTGGATGCAAGCAATAAGAGGTGGAGTGTAGGCTTTGGGGTAGTCCCTGGGTAGAGACCCCTACACACGTACCCTTAGGCTTGACGTATCCACGTACTTGTCCGAGGCATGGCCCGACTCAGAGTCACGCTCCTAGCTCGGGCTTTCTCCAAACGAGATGATGGGATATACCAAGTCAGGTTCCCGCATTATGCAACTCACTCTACCCAAGGCATACCCCAGTCTACCAAGATCTTCCCAAAATCCCCTCTCCGAGGAAATTAGCTATGCATCGACTTGGAAAATGCACAACTTATCTTGACAAGAATGTACGTCTCCATTCAAGCCTGATTACAAGAGTTTGCAATAAAAATATGAAGACAGTGAGGGTATAGAAAACTCTAGATTCCAAGATGAAGGTGTGGCATGCCCTCTTGATGGAGCGGTGATAGCGGTGTCTCATCCCCTTGTAGCAACTCCTCCATGGGCTGATTGGATGATGGTGGATGAGTGGTGGTGGTGGATGGTGATGGAGGAGAGTAGTAAATGGCCCAGTGGAATGGAGAGGCCCTTATGCGATAGGGAGAGGATGGCTGTGTTATAGGGAATGGGAGAGTGGGCAATAGGTGAGATCGTAAGATGAGTTTGTGAGGTCGTCGATGGCTGTGTGTGCGATGGGAGAGGAGGGAATGGCGTGTGCTGGGGGTGATGGGAATCGAATGGGGCTGATGGTGAGTGGTGTGGAGGTAGCAAGGACTACGCATGGAGAGTGAAATGGGAGATGTAGGTGCCGTGGGTAAGATGGGAAATGGCAATGGGCTGCACGAGTGCGGGAAATGGGAAGGGTTATTTCTGTAGCGCGTGAGGGAGTGAAGGGCCATGAGTCTCGCAAGAGAGATGTGGGAAAAATTGAGGTATCTTGTGCGAGGATAGATTGGAAAAGAGTGTGTCAAGAGTGAGAGGGTGAGGAAATCTTCTCGCGCATGTCGATGGTTGGGTAGAGTTAGTTGGTTGAGAGGGAGAGATATTTGCTGTAGAGATGAAATTATGGAGAAGGGCAAGGCAAGGGAGAATTAATCTTATATATGGGAGAGAAAAGAAAATGGTATTAAGGCGGGAGAAAGGGTGTTAATCTAGGTTCCAAAAAATGTGATTCCACATGACTCTTCCTCATATTTCTTTACTTGCATCTCACCCCCCTACATGGAAGATAACCACTTATTAATCATTTGATGAAATTAAATTTAGTGACACAAGATTAACACTTAATTCATGCAATCATATCTAAATGCAAATTCAGAGGAAATGCACTAATCTAATGGCCTAATGTAATTATTTATGCAGGACTATCATTCAATAAGCAAGAATTTTGTGGGACCATGTGCAAATCACCTAGATGATCCACAACATAGGTGAAAGCTTGTTGAATTGCTACTTCAGTTATACGAACTTGGAAAATAGATAAAAAGAAAAGCCTGTCCTCCAAGATATAATTTCTTGAACATAGACAATGCCTCTTATTAATGGCATATCAACAACATTGAGCAACTTCATTAGAAGCCATAAAGTGCTCTATCTTGTATGAAACTCATTAACAAGAGTACAATAACAGTGCAAATAGGAGCCTACATCATCAAACAATGAAATCTGATTCTTAAGGGAAGAGAGAAATTGGTGAGAGAGAAAGGTCCATATTCATATGTTTATAAAGCTTGTGATAATTCAACTAAAAGGATGATGTTCAGTCATCTCCATTTAGTCAAGCCTGCATGTAAGCCAACAATAAAATGATCTCCACTATTTTTAAAGATTTTACATCAATAGAATACTCATGTTGTCTATCAAATAGAGGTAAGAGAATTTGCAACACGAGTGACTTGTTCTTTTTCTGGTCATTATGCTTGTTAGTTAATGAGTGAGTCCAAACAATTTGTATTTGATTTTGAATTAAATCCTATTAATTGAATTTATGGAAATTCCTACTTCATGGGGTGATATGCTACACCACCTACAAGTATATCTCTAACTCGTGGATATCCTAGAATGGAGAGATGCTAGATCTCTTCATATGGTTCTAGTTACATAAGTTTTATTTTCGATTTTGTGATTCGGGCTTTTACCGGCATCGACCCAAGTTTTGATTCGATAAAAGTTTTTAAACCTATGTTTTCATGCTTTCACAATGCCACAAGAAGTAGGGATCGAATTGTTCGATTCCTAAGCCCTCAATTGTCGAGTAAAGTTCCCCACGAGGACCTAAAATTTCCCAATAGTAGCTTTTACCTCTTTTATGATGATTAGACTAATTTAGATAGGATAGGTCATAAATTTGCATTAAGATGATAGGTCATCAAGGTTACTAAGTACATACCACTACCTATCTTAAGAGTAGGGGTCTTTTATGTAACAATCATGAATTCATTATATTAATTCTAGTTTCTACTTGCAGAATGCTCTTTATGATCTCGACTTATGATTAATTACCGTGGTATATTTTTAGGATTGAGTTTTTTCTTGTTGCAATCATTAGGACCCCATAAAGAAGTATCAAAGTGAAGCTAGTAGCTCAACTTTCGAGGAAGGTGCTTCTTGACAAAGGGATGCTTACTCGAAGGTGAAGGGAGATGAGAAGAAAGATAGAGTTCGTTGTTTAGGAGTAATTGCTCCTTCGAAAAGCTTCAAGATCACAACTTTCCCTCAACCTAATATCCATGAGGCTTTCAATGGAGTTTTTGATACTATTTCGGGGATGGTCCAGATGTTGAAATAACAATTTCTTAATACCGACATGAATGATATTATGCAACATGCAAGGCGCTTGTCTATGCCGGTATGATTTGATACATTTATTTGACATTGAACTTTAATAATTTGTAATCTGATTTGAAAGTTTTTTTTGTACATATAGGTAGGGGCAAGACAAGTATATGTATTTCATTATTTTATTTTTATAAAAGACATGAGCCTTTTGTTATGTAATTATGTAATTTGACTATATTTGGTAATTATCTATTACTTCATAGGTTCCTCATGATAGAAGTGTACCTAGCAACTCCTTTTGATAACAAGGGTCTTGATCATCAACCTACCAACCATTAGTTTTTTAGGTCAAGTATAATTTTGCTCATTCTCATATATTGACACTAGGTAAGGTGCGTTTTAACTAGAAGTATATAATTGGTAAATGATTAACTAGAAGTTCATTCCTTTTAGAGACTTTAAGTTGACAAATCCAACCTTAAGAAGCCTTCATAACTTCCAAAGCCAAGAATTTTGATTGGAAGCAATCACTAAATAAAAAGGATTAGAGCAATCACCTTAGCAACTATTACAAATGCTTCACATAACCAAGTTTCATTTTATCTATCATTGAAGTTGTACAAAAAGTAACTATAGCTGAAAATCTTTCTCTTAGGTGCCTCAAAACTGATAAAGAATTCAAATTAGAAAGTAAACATTTGTAAACTCAAATGCTAATGCCTCCAATAGCCATTACTTTTTGCAAAATTTGTGGTATTTGGTTCGTACGGTAATACCAATGGGAGCCAAGAGGCAAGTATCCTGAAACATAAAATATGCATCCCTGAATTTTATGGGCATTAATATCATAAAGAAATATTGCCTTGGGTTTGAAAATCAAATGGAAAATGTAAGGATGACCCTCGGTAGGAAACACTATTTTAAAAACCTTCTAGGGCTCCTACTTAGAAAATTTGTGTTGAAATAAACACATATAGGAAATAAATAAATAAATAACATATGCATTTCAAATATTTTCGCATAGATAAAAAATATTAAATTAAATAAGTCAAACATGATTTGACAAGATACAGGATAAAATAAAAAACAAATAACATGCAATAGTATAAATAAACAAAACGAGAATAGATTAGATTTTACTTCAATCGAAGCACCCATTAGGGATTTCCCTTAGAGAAAGTATCGCCTCCCACAACATCGGTACATCGAGATCTGACGAACTCCTCCCAAGATACGATGATCCACCTCCAAGATTCGACACACTACGATCTTGGACATCCTCAAAAACCACCTCAGGAGAACGAAGTCGACACAATTAGGTTCCAACTAAATTTTCGATTGATTTACTAATTTAATGGTTTGATCAACCAAAAATTTCTCGTGGATCTCTCAATCTTCTTATACAAGATCGACAAAAGTAACTGGAGATTTTTTTACCAATCTCACGTCGAACGAATGCACCAAGAAAGAGAGATAAGAACGAGAGAGAGGGAGAGAGAGTGGACAGAGCTTGTTTGCTCTTGTTATGTGTCAAATGAGAGTCCTCTCGTGGCCCTTATATGAAGCCCACGTCTAGACGTTTATGGAAATTTCCATTTTATGCAAAATACAGTAATTGATGGACCAATTAAGTTCTTTGATCGACCAAAACAATTGATCGATCAAACTTTACTAGTTGGTTGACCAAACCAATTAATCGACTAAACTAAATTCATTGACCGACCAAAACAATTGATCGATCAATTTTACATTTTGATCAACCAATCCAGGTCAAAATTGTGAGATTAACAATCGTAGCAAAAGAGTTCAAGTTCCAAATTCCAAATTGATTCTCACCTAGGCCTGAGCCCGAGCCAGAGTCGGAGTCGAACCACACTTTAAGGTATTTCAAACTTGGTTTCCTGTTTCTCCAAATATCAAATGGACTACTTTTCTTATGCTTGAGGGAAACTCTATTCAGAATATGGCATGTCATATTCAAAGCTTCCCCCCACATGTAAGTAGGTAATCCTGAGCTTTACAAGAGAGCGTTGATCATGTCAGTTATAGTCCTATTCTCACTCTGCTATCCCTTTAGATTGAGGGGAATATGGGGCCGTCACTTTATAAACTATACCAAAAGCTTGTCGCTATTCATCAAATAAGTTGGACGTATTTCCCCTCCTCTATCTGGCCTCAGTCTTTTAAGAGTTTTCTTAGTTTGTGTTTCTGCTTCTTTCTTGAAGATGAGGAATTTACTTAATGTCTCATCCTTAGACTTAAGCAAATATATATAGCAGTATCTGTTACTGTCATCTATAAAGGTGATAATATACTTTTTATTGTCTTTAGTCAACACACCATTAAATTGGCAGATATCTGTGTGCATTAAATCTAGAACCTCAGTATCTCTAGTAATAGAGTGAAAATGCTTCCTAATTTGTTTAGCCTACACATGTATCTCGTATTTCTTAGTTTTATCTATGGTGTGTTCAGGAATTATATTTAATTTCATCATTTTTTTTAAAGAATTGAAATTTATATGACCCAATCTATCATACCATATATCACAAGATTCAATATTACTGCAAACAAATTGAATCGAATGAAAACTAACATTATTTAGAACATTTCTAAATGATATATCCACATCACATCTCACTCTAAATAATAGATCAAAATCTGCCAAATATCCCTTTCCATAAAATATTCTATGTCTCAATATAACAACTTTATTACATTTAAAGTTTAACTCAAAACCATCTCTAACTAACAAGGAACTAGAAAGAACATTATTTTTCATAGCAGAAACGTGTAGCACCCTACGCAGTGTCCAGACTCGCCTCGAGGAAAACCTCAAGTTCACGCATCTAAATCCAAGTACCTTAGTTGCAGAAGCATTCCCCATCTTCACAGTCCTGCCACTGCCGGCCTGATAGGAAGAAAAGAACGATCTATTAGTACAAATATGTACGTTGGCTCTAGTATCCATGAGCCATTAAGTAGGATTGTGAATAACATAGAGTTCAGGTTTTATTGAGATATACCCATCGCTAGACCCGGCCTCCTCCGTGATCACATTCACCTGAGAATTCCCATCTGTGGTCTTCTGCTGAGCTTTATTAGCAGGCAATCCTTCTTCCAATGCCCAACCTACCCATAGTGCCAACATAATTTGTTCTTGGATTTCTTCTAAGTCTTAGGTTTGGCCTTCGTTTTATTTTTATTGTTCTTATTTTTATTCTCCTTGCCCTTAGATGTCATGACATTCACCTTATACTCCACAGGCAATACAGATTTCTATTTCCCATGCTCTTCCTCAATAGCAATGGCTATCATCAAGTCATCAAGAGAAATCTTTCCCTTCTTATGCTTAAGAGTCATCTCGAAGTCTTTCCCAGATTTAAGAAATTTCTTAATGATAGACATGACTTGAAACTTTTCAGGAAGCTTCAATTTAGCCTCTGCTAAACCATAGAGTAATAACAGAAATTTGTGTGCCTGTTCTAATACCAATTTACCCTCAGCCAGTTGGAACTTAAGCAATTTTGCGACAGAGTATTTTTCAATACCAAAATCCTCAGTACATTAAACAACACATTGGACAATGCTAATAAGACGCAACTGTGACAAATACGGTTGTGCTCATTCCACACATCCACCGCCTTTTGGCTTTCAGGAGCGGGTTTTCCCTAACCCAAAATCGGGCAATCGATTTCCAATGCCAAGATCAAACCAATGGTGTTCAACCAAATTCTCATGCATTATTGCCAATACTTAAAATTTTGCCCACCAAATTTTTTGGACATACCAGATAAGTCTACATGTGATTTAAAAGTCATTTCCAACATCCCAAATATTTTAAATTTAAGCGATACCTTCTCTAAGATTGTTGAAATAAACGCATATAGGAAATAAATAAATGAATAACATATGCATTTCCAACATTTTCACACAGATAAAAAATATTAAATTAAGCAACTCAAACATGATTTGATAAGATCCAAAATAAAATAAAGAACAAATAACATGCAATAGCACTGATGATAACATCATCATGAGCCATAACTAGCTTTAATTAATCAGAATCAAGTGACAAATGCTCCAACATAATTGCCTGAGAGTTGTAATTCCTTGCACATTCATTTTGAGAGGAATACATTAAATTATGTTTAATTATGAAGTTTTAATATCATATCATGAATGAAGAATAACCACAAGGTTTCATAGGGGTTAATTGAAGGTCAACTAAGCATTAATGTCTAATAAGAGGGTCAACGCAGACAGAAATCGAGTTTTACTTATTTAGAGAACTGATACAGCTCCTAAAATCTTACTTTCAGATCCGCTTAAATTATAAAGGTTCTGATCAGAAGAAAACTCATCTAAACCTTTTAAAATTCATTAAAAAAAATTTCATGAGGTTTGGTATCCTTGATTTGACCTTTGGAAACTATTTTGACCTTAAACAGAGTCACAGACACAGTTCTGCCATAATTTGGATTTTTGCATAAATTGTCCAACCGAACATGGTCAAAACTGAAATCCAACTTCACCCCTAGATTTTTTAATTCTAAATTAGGTTTATACCAAAATTTGGGCCCAATCAGAGTTCATCTTGACCTAGTTTGCATTTTAGTTCAGTTGAACTATTTCTCTCTCAATTAGCTCCTCAGCTTTCGAAATCCTTGCAAATAGCCCCCTAGGTTTGTTATCTTCCTCGCAAGTAGGTCTTTTCCACCATTGGAGGTCAACCGACCTCTAGGAAACCTTTGACCACACCTAATCCTACTCAAACAATCATCAAATCCCACCAAATTTGGTGGGATTGATGTTCATACCATGAAGAATTGATTGGGACCGGTCTTTGATCCCAAATCGCATCTGATTGCCCTCGTGAACCCATGAGATCAGTGGGTGTTTGTTGATTCCTAAGCAAGCTAATTAGGCTTATTTCTAGATCTAGAGCTCGGTCTAGAGCTCTATAAAAGCTCCTAATTCTCAAGCCTAACTCCTTAGCAAGGTTTAGGCCCCAAAATCCTCTTCAACTCCTTTCCCGGCCGTCTCCAACCAAGCTCCAGCAACACCTCCTCAATCTCTTTCTACGACCGGCCAACAGCCAAATTGGTTGGTTCTCCTTCATCCTCGACTTCATCCGCTCCTCGACAGCCAACTCAGGAGCTTCCTCCCCCTCTCCTCATTGCCGTCCTCAACCTCAGGAGCATTCATCATCTTCGACGCTGGCCAATCACAGCCATCGCCTTCCTTCCCCTTTCATCCAGTAACTTAGGTCCTATCTCCTCCTTCTTCTCCTGAATCCCCCCAACTCTTTCTTTTTCTGTTTCGATCACTGACGCTGCCGTTCGCCCTCCATCTTCTCCAAGTCCAGCCGAGCTCCAACGAAGCCTCTACACCACCACAGACCATCAAACATCTCGCTATCACCTCCATAAGGTCTGTCTCATCTCCATGATCAAAACCCCTTACTTAATTTCATCATTCACCCACTCTAAAGCTCCACCGAACACAACTTGTAAAGACCCGTTCTGTCCTGAGCCTTTTAAGACGTCTAGACTGTCGGTCAGACATCTGGATAACTTCCCAGACATCTTGAAATTGAAATTTTTGTGCAAAGCCTTCGCGTCTGCACGTGGGAAGCATGCAGATAGTACACTCGTTTTCCTTCCCTTCTCTCTCTCCCTGCCTCCAGCGAACCCTAACCCACCAACCTTATAAACCCCTTCCCCTTCTCTCGTTCTCCCCACTCCAGCCACCTTCCTCTCTTCCTCTCCACCCCAGCAAGAAAGCTATCATGAGTGAGTGAGCGCGAGAGCGGTGACGAGGAGGAGCGACGTGAGGAGAAGAGGAGTTGTGCTCGCGAGCTCGTGTGGGAGCTCACCGGAGGGCACATTGCCAGAGCGACGCGTGCGAGAGGAGGAGTGCATCGGGGAAGTCATCCCCGACACTACTGCAGCCGGAGTTGCAGGCGAGGAGTCGAGCCGCAGTTGTGCACGGCGAGAGCGAGCAGGAGCAGGTTCTGGTTCTGGATTTTTCCCAGAATCAGACGTCTAGAGTGACGTCCAGACGATGGAGTGGACGTCTGGAGGTGGTTCCAGACATCTGAAGAGAGGTCTTCGTGAAGGTACGTTCCCTTTGCAGATACGCCCATGCAGGCTGCTCCGCAGCTACACTTTATGTGGCTATTTTGAGAAGATTTGGTCGTCGTGTGTAGGATTTGCATTGGGAAGGCGCGGGACACACCCTCCCATGCATTTCAAACGTCTAGGCGGCTTACCAGACGGCTGGAAGCACTTCCAGATGTCCGGAGAGGAGGTCGGATGACTGGAGCTAGGTCCAGACGGTCCAGAAGAGTTCCTGGACGTTTGGGGTGGACGCAGAGCTTGAGGTGCGTTTCTGGACACTTTTAAGACGTTTGGAAGTTATTCTAAATGTCTAATTTGAGTCAGTAGCCCTATTTTTGACCCGTTTAGGGTCCGTTTGAGGTCCATTTTACGCAAATAAGATACTGATGTTTTCCTTGTGAGTTCCTCTACTTGCTAAAAGGCTTTCTATACTGTTCTGAATGTTCCTTTGTGATTGTTCCTTGTTATAGGACTTCATTCCGTTGCGGGTTATGGGCTTGCTGAGGCACGTGAGCCTGTTGTTCGAGCCCCAATACTCCTCGGTTGACTGGTAGAGTGGCTTCCCCTAAATTTAATTATAAACCTGAATGCATGTGTGGAATAAATGAGTAGAACCTAGGATGTGGCATGAATCCTAGGACGAGAAACAATTGAAATGTCTGTATGCGTGTTTTGCAGTCTTGAACGAGTAGATAGAAAATAATTGCCTGTTAATGAACAAGAGCTACTTGTGAAATATGAATTAACTGTGCTAGTGAAATAGTTGCATGTAACCTTACCTGTTGTATACATTAAATATTAGAATACGAGCTGCATGTGTATAACCTGAGAACGGAAACGTGAATAATAGAAATACGGGCTGCACATATATAACATGAGAATGGAAATGTGAATGATGAAACCCGGTAGGGAATGGCATGAGAAATATGAGCATGAACCCTACGGGAAAATTAGGAGTAGAGCCCCTGGAAATATATGGAACAGATCTGGAAATGTGATGGAAAGTGTGCTAACCCTTGAGTACGTGGTACCAAGGGGAGCACATGTTCCCTCTTAGTGTAGAGGGGAGCTTGCCGCCTTCGGGTTGAGACCCGGGGTGGGTTTGGCCACTTTGCACCGACTTCGTGGTCCTCGTGTACACTGTACTAGGGAGAGCTACTAGTGTAGGGAGAGAGCTAGCCACCCCACGGGACCCGAGGTTCAGCTAGCTACCCTACACCGATTTGTTAGGCTCACTGAGCAAACCAGGGTAGTCAAGCGAGGGTGTGCAGACTGTGGAGGGGTGAGACCCCTGTTTGGTTCTTCGGGGCTAGACCCCTGTTATTGAGAGGGCTAGGCCCTATACTGTTCCGTGCTATACTTGGGTGCACCTGTTAACGGAAACGACTGACCGCATGCCAGTGCGGGGTAGCTACCTGTGCGCTTATCGCGCGTGCTGTAGTCACCGTTACGTCTGTCCGTGACCTTGGGGTGGTTGACTGGGTGTATGACCACCACGGGGGACTCTCCCAGCCAGGAGAGCACCACGTGCGACTTCTACTCTTCGGAAAAGACTGCAATCAAAATCGTTCCCACGAGGAACATTCGAGATCAAGAAAGAGATCTGGTAAATAAACTAAGGGGTGAAAAGGAATAAATTTTGAAATAAAGCAAATGGAATAAACAGCTACCTATTCACTTTTACTGCTTTAGTTAGTTGGTTGCCACTTTACTCAACGTTCGCTGACTTTATGTCACTCATAACCCCTTGTCAGGTCCAGGTGTTGAGCAGCCCGAGTCTACAGCTGCAGAGGGTACTGGGCCCAATAGTAGTAGCTTCTTTTATTGTACTTCTTTGTAGTAGTGAGTTCAGACTCCTGTACTTTACGTTTTGTACCTGTACGTTCCTGTACCTTGCTACTGTTTATAGTTGTGGTGGTGACATGTACTGTAGTAGTTTTTACTTCTTTATTTCTATACTCTTTTACTGTTAGTTGCTTAGCATAGTGAATGTGGTTTACTTTCCTGCTTTTTGGTTATTTCTCATTGGACGACTGGGTCTTGGGATCAGTCGAGTCGGGCCGATCTCGTGTCCTGTAGGGATTCGGAAACTAGGTCGTAATAAGATGGTATCAGAGCAAGGTCGTCCCGAGAAATGAACCAACTAGCTTGAGAATAACCAATTCACATGCATGTAACTAGAGTAACCACCACAATATTCCTTTTGGCATCTGTTTTGGGATTCTTTTGCTGAATGTCCGTTAGAGTTGACGTCTCTTTGTTCTATTTTTCGCGTCTCCATGCAGGTGATGCCTCGATGTGGTGTCCTTGAGGCAGGCCGAGGACGAGGTCGGAGGGGTGGGCGTGCTGAGCCCGACGTTTCAATGGATTAGCCACTTCTTCCGGGCTTCAGGCCCAGGACCTCGCCCAGTTGATACGGGAGATTATACGAGAGGAGCTCCACCCGCCTCCACGAACGCCTCTCCCTAGGGACGTGGAGGGGGAGTCCTCTGTGGGACCACGAGACCGACGCAGTGTTGGACGTGGGGAAGGGGGTGGTCCTCCACCGCCCCCATCCCAGTCTGACACTTCCGAGCATGAGCCCTCCTTGCCTAGAGGTGTGCCCGTTTCCCTACTATAGCGACATTACGAGCTTTTCAGGCAATTTCGGAAGTTGAAGCTCCCCTCCTTCAAGGGGGATGAGGACCTGACTAAGGTGGAGGACTGGTTAGAGTAGATCGAGAAGGTGTTTGACACCCTTCTCCCCCCTACGGAGTGCCGCGTGGCCTTTGCTACATACCAGCTAGAGAGCATGGCACATAGGTGGTGGAGGGCAGTCAGAAGTCAGGAGAGGGCAGAGCCAATGTGGGACCAGTTTGTGACCCTCTTCTGCGAGCAGTACTTCCCGCAGACGTGGTAGGATCAGAGGAGGCAGGAGTTTCACACTCTTCGCCAGGGGACGATGACTGTCAGAGCGTATCGTACACATTTTCTGGAGTTGTCTCGTTTCGCTGTGACAGCTGTGGCTACTGAGGAGAAGCGCCTATGGAGGTTCACTGAGGGGCTCCGACCTGCTATTCAGGGGTATGTTAAACCCCTGAAGCTGCCCACGTTCTTGAGAGTGGTGGAGACAGCTATGACGTATGAGGAGACCAACCCGGCTGCACGTGACACTAACAGCGGACGGAAGAGGCCCTACCAGCCAGAGTACTCACAGGGCTGGCGAGAGAGGAGGCACGTAGCGCCTGCGGGAGAGCCGTCACGTTTTGCAGGGCCATCATTGGCCTTTAAGGGCCCTTGACAGAGGCCAGCTAGCAGCACTAGACCCCTACCCAGCCATCAGCAGGGACATACCGAGGGCAGGAGTCGAGTTCCCCTCTGCTACCAGTGTGGTCAGCCGGGCCACATCAGGAGGGCCTGCCCGTCTAGGGCTGGAGCGCAGCAGATGCTCCCCGCACCGAGCACTTGAGGCCGAGCAGGTAGCCATGGTTCCCAAGCATGTGGGGGAGGACAGCAGTTGTGGGGAGGGTACCGGCCAGCGGCTACCCATCCGACGCAGAGTGTGGCTGCTTCTTCCGCACTGAGAGTTGAGGGGCGTATCAACGCCCTGACACACAGAGATGCTAGAGCTACAGGTTCAGTGGTGGCAGGTATGGTTACAGTTTCCAGCATACTAGTTTACGTTCTTTTTGATTCCGGTGCCACGCACTCGTTTGTTGCTGCGAGTTTTGCTGTCAGTTTGGGACAAGGTTGTGTGTTGCTAGAGGATCCATTTGTGATCAGAGGTTCGGGTGGTCAGCTGTTTGTAGCTGAGGAGGTCTACACAAACTATGAGGTCAGTGTTGGGGGACACAGCCTCCTTGTTGACCTGATTGTGATACCGATGGAGGATTTTGGCATGATTGTGGGGATTGATTAGCTGTCCGCTTACCACGCTTTGGTGGACTATTTTGATAGGAAGATTGTCTTCTCCATACCGGAGTTGCCTTCTTTTGAGTTTCACGGACAGCCGGTGGATGGAGGCTTCAGGTGCATTTCTGCACTTTGGGTGGCGATACTTTTGGGCCAGGGGTATGAGGGCTTTTTGGCTTGTGTAGTGGCAGAGCCCAGCCCCATGGCAAACTTTCAGAGTATCCCGGTGGTCAGAGAGTACCCTGACGTGTTTCCAGAAGAGATGCCAGGACTACTGCCTGAGCGTGAGATCGAGTTTGAGATCTCATTGGTACTGGGGACCAGCCACATTTCTACAGCACCTTACAGGATGGCACCACTTGAGCTGCGAGAGCTCAAGTCCCAGTTGCAGGACCTATTGGAGAAGGGCTTTGTGAGGCCCAGTGCGTCCCCGTGGGGAGCCCCAGTGTTATTTTTGAAGAAGGATGGTATCCTACGCCTTTGTGTGCACTACAAATAGCTGAATAGGGTCATCATCAAGAACATGTATCCGCTGCCGAGGATTGATGATTTGTTTGACCAGTTGCGAGGTGCTACGGTATTCTCTAAGATAGATTTGAGATCTGGCTACCACCAGTTGAGGATCAGGGAGACCGACATCTCCAAGATAGCTTCTGCACCCGGTACGGACACTACAAGTTTCTAGTCATGCTGTTTGAGCTGACCAACACCTCTGTTGCCTTCATGGATTTGATGAACCGGGTGTTCAGATTGTATCTAGACCAGTTTGTGGTGGTATTTATTGATGATGTGCTCATTTACTCGCGGGATCAGGCGCAACACAGACAACACTTGCAGATGGTTTTGGACACGTTGAGATGACGTAGGATGTATGCCAAATACAGCAAGTGTGAGTTTTGGTTAAGGCAGGTGACCTCTTAGGTCATATGATTTCAGGAGATGGCTTGGTTGTGGATCCAGCCAAGGTAGAGGCAATGCTCAGGTGGGAGAGGCCACGAATAGTGACAGAGATCCGCAGTTTCTTGGGACTGGCAGGCCACTACCTATAGTTTATCAAGGGTTTCTCGCAGATTGCGCATCCTATGACACAGTTGACCCAGAAGGACATGTCCTTTACTTGGATAGACGCTTCTGAGGTGTGTTTTCAGGAGTTGAAGGAGAGGTTGATTTTGGCTCCTGTGCTTACCATCCCAGATAGCAGTGGTGGTTTCGTTGTTTACACGGACGCTTCGTTGTAGGGGTTAGGGGGTGTGCTCATGCAGTGGGGTCACGTTGTTTCTTACGCTTCGCGGCAACTGAAGCCTCATGAGCATATCTACCCTACCCACGACTTAGAGCTGGCAGCTGTTATCTTCGCACTGAAGACATGGAGGCACTACTTGTACGATGAGACTTTTGAGATATTCATGGATCATAAGAGCTTCAGGTATTTGTTTGACCAGAAGGAGCTTAACATGAGACAGAGACGTTGGTTAGAGCTCCTGAAGAACTATGACTGTAGCATCTCCTACCATCCTGAGAAGGCCAACGTGGTGCCTGACGCCTTGAGCCAGAAGGCACCCGCCCACTTGGCCAGTTTACAGGCACAGAGTTGGAGACTTATGGAGGAGTTGGGCAGTTGGCGACCCTTAGAGTTACAGGGGCATTGTGGGGCAGTGATAGTGACCTGACAGACGAGACCAGAGCTGATAGACCGCATCATCACAGGACAGATGACAGACACGTACCTGCAGTCGTTGCGAGACAAAGTACTGTCAAGGGACCCTGGAGACTTCTCCTTTACTGATGAGGTACTGCACATGAGGGAATGTTTGTGCATTCCCATAGACGAGAAGTTATTGAGAGAGCTCCTGACTGAGGCACATGGGTCCAGGTTCACCATACATCCCGGGAACATGAAGATGTACCATGATCTGAGACGTGACTTTTGGTGAAGAGGGATGAAGCGGGATGTAGGTGCGTTTGTGCAGCAGTGTTTGGTGTGCCAGCAGGTGAAGGCCGAACATCAGAGGCCTGCAGGACCATTGAAGCCACTTCCCGTGCCAGAGTGGAAGTGGGAGAGCATCACCATGGACTTGGTGGTAGACTTGCCTGTTCCTAGTGAGGACACGATGCAGTCTGGGTGATTGTAGATAGATTGACGAAGACGGCACGTTTCTTTCCGATGCGAGTCACCTTGGGACCAGCGCAGTTGGCAGAGAGGTATATTCATGACATGGTACGTCTACACGGAGTTTCGCGTGGGATTGTATCCGACCGGGATACCCATTTTACGTCCCAGTTTTGTGTTGAGTTTCAGCAGGCCTTGGGGACACGGTTGAGGTTCAGTACGGCGTACCACTCCCAGATGGACGGACAGTCAGAGCGCACAATACAGACACTTGAGGACCTTTTACGTGCCTGTGTACTGGACTGGAGGGGCTCTTGGGAGGAGCACTTGCCCCTAGCAGAGTTTGCATATAATAACAGTTATCACTCGAGCATCGGCATGGCACCCTACGAGGCTCTGTACGGACGAAGGTGTACTGCGTCCTTGAGTTGGGTTGAGGTGGGGACCAAGTAGGAGGTTGGCCCCAGGCTGATCCGGCAGAGTCAGGTGGTGATTGAGCAGATTTATAGACAACTTCGCACTGTCAGGAGCAGACAGAAGAGTTATGCCGATCGGAAGCGCAGAGAGGTGCAGTTCAAGGTTGGGGATCACGTCTTTCTTCGTGTTTCTCCCATGAAGGGCCTGCAGTGTTTTGGGGTGAAAGGGAAGCTTGCACTGAGGTTTATGGAGCCCTTTGAGGTCCTGGAGTGGGTAGGACCCGTTGCTTACAGGCTTACCCTTCCTCTCCAGCTTTTTGGTGTGTACGACGTGTTCCACGTGTCCAACCTCAGGAAGTACGTCGCCAATCCCAGTCACGTTCTGAGCCACGAGAGTGTTGAGGTGGGTGACGACCTGACCTACCTTGAGCGACCAGTGCAGATACTAAACAGAGCCGTCCGGAGTTTGAGATGGAAGCAGGTACCCCTGGTGAAGGTCTTGTGGAGGAGCCAGAGGTACGAGGAGGCTACCTGGGAGCCTGAGGCGGCAATGCGAGAGCGGTACCCAGAGCTTTTTGAGGGTACGTCTTTTCGGACTGGCTTCGGTCCTCTTTAAGTTTGTTATGCGTATATATATTTCTTTTCCGCACCTTAGCTAGCTCAAGTTTCTGGGATGAAACTTCCTTTAAGTTTGTTATGATGTAAAGACCCGTTCTGTCCTGAGCCTTTTAAGACGTCTGGACAGCTTCTCAGATGTCTGGAAATTGAAATTTTTGTGCAAAGCCTTTGCGTTTGCGCACGAGCGATGCACAGACAGTACACTCGTTTTCCTTCCCTTCTTCTATCTCTCCTCGCCTCCAGCGAACCCTAACTCACCAACCTTATAAACCCCTTCCCCCTCTCTCGTTCTCCCCACTCCAGCCACCTTCCTCTCTTCCTCTCCACCCCAGCGAGAAAGTTAACGCGAGCGAGTGAGCGCGAGAGCAACGACGAGGAGGAGCGGCGTAAGGAGAAGAGGAGTTGTGCTCGCGAGCTCGTGTGGGAGCTCATTGGAGGGTGCATCGCTGGAGCGGTGCGTGCGGGAGGAGTGCGTCGGGGAAGTCATCCCCGACACTATTGCAGCCGGAGCTGTAGACAAGGAGTCGAGCCGCGGCTGCGCGCGGCAAGAGCGAGCGGGAGCAGGTTCTGGTTTTGGGATTTTCCCAGAATCAGACATCTGGAGTGACGTCTAGAAGACGAAGTGGACGTCTAGAGGCAATTTTAGATGTCTGAAGAGAGGTCTTCGCGAAGGTACGTTCCCTTTGCGGATACGGCCATGCAGGCCGCTCCTCAGCTACACTTTGCGTGGCTATTTTGAGAAGATTTGGTCTTCGCGTGTAGGATTTGCTTCGGGAAGGCATGGGACACACCCTCCCACGCATTTTAGACGTCTGGACAGCTTACCAGACGGTTGGAAGCACTTCCAGACGTCTGGAGAGGAGGTCGAATGACTGGAGCTGGGTCCAGACGGTCTAGAAGAGTTTCTAGATGTCTAGGGTGGACACAGAGCTTGAGGTGCATTTCTGGACACTTTTAAGACATCTGGAAGTTGTTCCAGACGTTTGATTTGAGTCAGTAGCCCTGTTTTTGACCCGTTTAGGGTCCATTTGAGGACCGTTTTACGTAAATAAGATACCGATGTTTTCCTTATAAGTTTCTCTACTTGTTAGAAGACTTTCTATACTGTTCTGAATGTTCCTTTATGATTGTTCCTTGTTATAGGACTTCGTTCCATTGCAGGTTTGGAGCTTGCTGAGGTACGTGAGCCTGCCGTTCAAGCCCCTAATACTCCTATAGAGTGGCTTCCCCTAAATTTAATTATAAACCTAAATGCATGTGTGGAATGAATGAGTAGAACCTAGGATGTGGTATGAATCCTAGGACAAGAAACAATTGAAATGTCTGTATGCGTGTTTTGCAGTCTTGAATGAGTTGATAGAAAACAACTACCTGTTAATGAACAAGAGCTGCCTGTGAAATATGAATTAACTGTGCTAGTGGAACAGTTGCATGTAACCTTACCTGTTGTATACGTTAAATACTAGAATACGAGCTGCATGTGTATAACCTGAGAATGGAAATGTGAATAATAGAAATACGAGCTGCACATATATAACCCGAGAATGGAAATGTGAATGATGAAACCTGGTAGGGAATGGCATGAGAAATATGAGCATGAACCCTATGGGGAAATTAGGAGTAGAGCTCCTGGAAATATATGGAATGGATATGAAAATGTAATGGAAAGTGCGGTAGCCCTTGAGTACGTGGTACCAAAGGGAGCGCATGTTCCCTCTTAATGTAGAGGGGAGCTTGCTGCCTTCGGGTTGGTACCCGAGGTGGGTTTGACCACTTTGCACCGACTTCGTGGCCCTTGGGTACACTATACTGGGGAGAGCTACTAGTGTAGGGAGAGAGTTAGCCACCCCATGGGGCCCGGGGTTCAGCTAGCCACCATACACCGACTTGTTAGGCCCACTGGGCAAACCAGGGTAGTCAGTCGAGGGTGTGCAGACTATGGAGGGGCGAGACTCCTGTTTGGTTCTTCAGGGCTAGACCCCTATTACTGAGAGGGCTAGGCCTTATACTGTTCCATGCTGTACTTGGGCACACCCGTTAACGGAAACGACTGACTGCGTGCCAGTGTGGGGTAGCTACCCGTGCGCTTATTGCGCGTGCCATAGTCACTGTTATGTCTATCTGTGACCTTGGGGTGGTTGACTAGGTGTAGAACCACCACGGGGGACTCTCCCGGCCAAGAGAGCCGGGAGAGCACCACGTGCGACTTTTACTCTTCGGAAAAGACTGCAATCAAAATCGTTCCCACGAGGAACATTTAAGATCAAGAAAGAGATCTGATAAATAAACTAAAGGGTGAAAAGGAATAAATTTTGAAATAAAGAAAATGGAATAAACAACTACATGTTCACTTTTACTGCTTTAGTTAGTTGGTTGCCACTCTACTCAGCGTTCGCTGACTTTGTGTTACTCATAACCCCTTTTCAGGTCCAGGTGTTGAGTAGCTCGAGTCTACGGCTGCAGAGGGTGCTGGGCCCAGTAGAGTCCAGTAGCAGTAGCTTCTTTTGTTGTACTTCTTTGTAGTAGTGAGTTCAAACTCCTGTACTTTATGTTCTGTACCTTTATGTTCCTGTACCTTGCTACTGTTTATGGTTGTGGTGGTGACATGTACTGTAGTAGCTTTTATTTCTTTACTGTTGTATTCTTTTACTAGTAGTTGCTTAGCATAGTGAATGTGGTTTATTTTCCTGCTTTTTGGTTATTTCTCGTTGGACGCCTGGGTCTTGGGGTTAGTCGAGTTGGGCCGGTCTCGTGTCTTGTAGGAATTTGGGAACCGGGTCGTAACACAACCACCTCCAAACACCTTCCTTGAGTTCACCCGACCATGATACGCACCTAAATGCCATGAAGACTCCTTCATCGTCTTCGTCGTCCTCAAGCAAACCTCTTGAACATTTCTGACATGGCCGTGAGGCTCTATTTCCTCTTTCAGGTGTTCGTCATTCACCGTTGTCGCCATCGTCTTCCCTGACCATGACTGCTGAGCTCCGAGTAGTTCTGGTTTCGCTACCATGCCTAGGCGATGCAGCCCAGCTTAAGACCCTTCCTAGGTCCTCAATCAAAGACTCCAACCTCAGCAACTGCGTCAATTAGGTAGCATTGGCTGCAGTATTTGCGCGAAGAAGGTGGGGGACAATAGTCCTACTTCGTCAGTTGACAGGCATGCGAAGACCCTTAAGTTGAATTTGTGCTGTAGCTTCTTCGCCCAAGTACACAGTGGTTGGGCCCCGCTCACCCACTCACCCACTTACCCACCTACAAACACCTTGCCTACGACACATGCCCGCAGACCTAGTCCCTATTCACGACCCGATAACTAGATTAAATGCCCAATTACACCAGGTCTGAGAGAGAGGAGAGGAGGTGAGATTTTTTATAGAGGGGGGGTGGGTTTTGTTGTGCCATCCTTGTACCCCTGTGTTGAAGAAAAGGAGAGGCTCTCGACACTTAGCCTCTGAAGAAGAAGCCCTGTGCTTGAGGAAGGAAAGGCTTGAGAAGGAAGCCTTGAGAAGAAGAAGGCTCTTTGAAGAGCCTTGTGCTGGTGCTTCGTTAAGGCGTCCGATGCTGCACTGCTGACACCTTATTGAGAATTATTATGAGCACTGTTGAGTTATTTGAATACCTAAGTTTATATTGAATTCTGATTGAGGATTACTGTTGAATAATCTGAATAATTGAATGCATGCTTAATTAAAGAGAATAAGTGATTATTTAAATCGCCATTATTTTTATTCTCTTTCCTTTTTGATTCCATGATCTCCTGAGATATTAGATTGCATTGAATATCAATCTGATTAGTTTTATTCATTGAATATCTAGTTTGTGATCAATTTATTGTGCTCATCTATTTCAAATGAAGATTAATGCGTAAGTTCCATATTTGCTCCCTACGAATGACCTTAGACTTTCTTTAGATTCTTAGTTATAAATTTAAATATTTTGTTGTGCGATTTAGGAGTGTACTACAACGAACACATCTTTAAAACTCCCCTATCGTCCATTCAAAAAGCACAAATAAACAAAACGAAAATGGATTAGATTTACTCTAATCGAAGTGTCCATTAAGGATTTTCCTTAGAGAAGGTATCACCCCCCACAATATCGGTGCATTGGGGTCTGACGAATTCTTCCTAGGATACAATGATCCACTTCTAAGATTCGGCATACTCTGAACTTGGACGTCCTCGAAAACCACCTCAAGAGAATGAAGCCAAGGCAATGTGGTTTCCAATTTAATGGTTTGATCAACAAAAAACTTCTCGTGGATCTCTCAATCACTTTGTGCAAGATTGACAAAAGTGATTGGGGATTTTTCTACCAGTCTTACGTAGAACGAATGCATCAAGAAAGAGGAATAAGAACGGGAGAGAGGGGGAGAGAGTGGAGAGAGCTTTTCTGCTCTTGTTGTGTGTCAAATGAGAGTCCTCTCGTGGCCCTTATATAGAGCCCACGACTAGACGTTTATAAAAATTCACGTTTTATGGAAATACGACAATTAATCAATCAATTAAGTTCATTGATCGACCAAAACAATTGATCGATCAAACTTTACTATTTGGTCGACCAAACCAATTGATCGACCAAACTAAATTCATTGATCGACAAAAACAATTGGTCAACTAATTTTACACTTTGATCGACCAATCCAGGTCAAATCGTGAGATTAAAATCCGTAGCAAAAAAGTTAAGTTCCAAATTCCAAATTAATTTTCACTTGAGCCCTAACTGGAGCTAAAGCTGGGGTTGGAGTCGGGTTAAGGTAGGATCGGAAACACACGCATGCGTGCATGATCTCCAACCTCACCTCTTACTCTTTGTTACATAAGCGATGGGAGGCAGAAGCCTTTTACACCCATCAAGAGATTTATTCACTTCCAGTATGGGACTAAAAATTTCTTTTAAATCTCACTGATTTCAACTTGAATTCCCACGTCAGCATATAATAATCGCATCGTGATTGATGTAATTAGGCTCTCAAATCTAATAATTTGAAGTACCTACCACTCGACGAACACTATAAGCATTTTGTGGGCCACCTAAGTAGGCAAACCAAACGGGGACTCAACTCCTAAGAAGCTAGTGGAGTAAACTAAGGTGTATGCACCAATTTAGTTCATTAGATTACCTAATACTGACATTTTCCCTTATTTTATTGTACCTTTCTACCCTTTAAATTGTTAACTACAAAATTATTGCAATAAAAGAATACAAATTCTTAAATGTCATTATACATAGCTTTTCTTCCAAAGGAAATAAGAATGCAGAAATTGTCATGTCAGAAGTAGGTATAAACATAGCCCGTTCACATATTTTCTTATGTTAAGGAAAATCATTCCAATGAGAAAGTATGTTGGGCAGATACAAAATGATGCAACCATCATCATCATTTTACTTCATCAACACGATAGCTAGACTTTAAAGGATGCCAGTGCATGGTACATCTGAGCCACTTCATTTTTCTTCTCTAATTAAATCATTTGAACCACGTTTTGAAGTTTAGATGATAACTTAGAATCAATCTTACATAGTAGATTCAACTTCCTAAGTCTTGTGAACGAATTGATTCAACTTCCCCTCATCTTTTTGTTTCTCCCTTTAGACATGTGTGAACTAATAGCAATTTGACATATTACTTCTTGATGTTAACTAAGAATAAACATTAAAGTGAAAGGTGAAAAAAGGTAAATGAAATGTCAAGAAGGGAGCAGGGAGACGGATGGGGGGTTTATACGTGTCATGCCACGGGAAGGGAAAGGGAGGAGGTGAGGGTGTGTGTGCAAGAGGAGGGGAGGGAGTGAGCAAGGACATGGAGGTGTTGGGGGTGGCTATAGGAGAGAAATGAGATGGTGGTCGGATCTGATCGGTGGATAGCTGAGGGGAAAAGACCAGAAAAAATGGAGAGATACAGGAATGAATAATAATAAGCCTATACAAAAGCGTAACAAAATGCTTATTTTTTCTTCCATTTCTTAAAAAAATAAGGTTGAAGTTGTCCACGTAGAAGCCAAACATGCCACCATCGTCTCTCTCTCTCTCTCTCTCTGCAGGAGAGCAACGTACCCTCCAGTTTCCACTCTCACCCGTCCACGTCTGCTTGGGCCCCACGGCGTCGTTCCAGTCGACCGTTCCCAACCAAGGGATCTGAACCGTACGATTTAGCGTCAGAGACCAGACAGGGTGGGCGGTCCACCGCTGCTGCGGAGCTCTGCACGTCCACGTCACCTGATCAATAAGCGGCTGCCTCAGCCTTCCTTGGAATGGACGGTTGTGATTCGTGCTCTCCCTCCCTCGGACACTCGGGATGAACACAGATCCACCGGCTGTAGCTGCCTCCTAATGTTCAAAGATTGACCGCTGCGAAGACTATGCGTGGAAAATGATGTGAAATTTGGAACGAGGATGCCGGGTATCGAGGGTGTGCGCATCTCTTCGGATGGGGACGGTATTCGGATTGTAATGACATGCCTATATCTGAGCCTAATTAAAAAAATTATCTTTAATGATTTGGTGGCTATGGACACAAAGAAATCAAATAATAACTCGAAATACTTAAGTTTATATTTTTATGCAGTAATTTTAAATTATTTTCGGAGGTGTTATAATTTCCTACGCTGAAAGACTTGACGTCTTCCTCAAGTTTCAATACTTTCGATGGTAATAGTGATTCTAGCTCATAGTGTATTTTTTGGTTATCTAAAAAATAATCATTTCCTTGTATCACAGGAGATTTCACTCCGAAACTATTTGTGATAATTTAATTTTAGATCCAAATTTAATTAAAAAAATTATTCTTAAAAATTTATTAGGTATAACTACGAAAAATTCAAACAAATACTTAAAATACTTAAAAATCAAATTAATAAATAATAACTTTCAATTTTCTTATATCCCACTACTCAATTAAATAAATTTACTATATAAAACTATTCTCGTATATATATTTCCGGGATCCAATCGACTGCTGCTGCTATTATCTCTCCTCTTCTTCCGATTTCAACTTTTGCAATCAAATACCGCCAAAACATAGGGAAAATAGACACTGAAGCTAAGAATTTGCAATATTAATATATTGCAACGACTGTGGAGTTTTACTAATGCGTCCCCTTTCCCTCCTCTCCGAACGTTCGGCCTCTTCGTGGTATAAGATGTAAGGAAATTAAACAAACTTTTCTGATTTTTTTAATTGAAAAAGGAAGAGAGAATTTGATTTCCTTTAAATTGCGGATGATTGAATGATGGAAGACTAAAAGAATGACAAAGGAAAGCTAGAGTTTAAAAGAAAATTATCCTTTGTTATACAACGAGCTATATCCTATTTCATAAACTTAATTTTGTGCCCCTCTTATAAATTATCTCTAAACATGCTTGATAGCACCCGACAAAAAATGACAAAGAGAGATAGGCTTCTAGAGATAAGGAGCAAATGTGCAGATAAGATGCGATTTTTTAGTTAGATTTCACCCTATCAAGGCATATGTCCTATGTGTAATTGAAATGAAATAGTCGGGATCTTTCAAGATACATCACATGTTGAGAGGACTTAAGAGGGAGTGTATGTCATTGATTGGAATCCTAAGAATAGGAATCTCGATTGAAATGCAATCATAGAAAAATAACTCGAGAAGTTGTTAATCCAATTCCACCTCGAAAGGTGTATGTCTGGAGGGAGATAGGTACTCTTAAATTTCACTAGCTTTTGGTGAATAGTACAAGCAAAACTCACTCTTTCTTCTCTCTGATTGCGTAAAAAACTATAGTTAGCTCGGCCCAAGTATTTATAGGGTGTGCTACCTTTGATCGTGGATCTCATGGGATTTCCCACGATCATACTATCTAGTCATTAATTGGAATTCAATTTAGTAATCGTCAAACGACTACTAATATAAATATCGGTGTAACGAACATGTTCGAATCTTGTTCCACATCTTATTTTGGTGTTAACAAAATTATTATGGATTAATGTTTGCAATTAAGTGTTGTTTCAGATTTAGGTAAAGAAGCAAAGCAAACAGGAAATGATGGAGGCTTGATGAAAATGAGAAGATCATGATAAGAAGGAGGCAAGATAACAAGGAAGAGTCGAGGAGAAGAAAATCATCTTCGACTTTAGTTTCTTTAGTTTAGATTTTATTTTTATAGATTGTATATGCCTCTTAACAAAGAATCATAACTTAGATCGTAAAATCAATTAGAGATAAATTAGGATTTATATTGCAAACATTTTCAAAGTAGGTAATGAATTAAATCACTTAAAAAAGGTACTTGTTAACCCACAAGTACCGGTACTAAAGTTTAGTACCGGTACATGTGAGTTACAGGTTTAGGTTTTGTCAAGAAACAAACCTGTACCCTGCAAGTGCCAGTACTCATGATTAGTACCGGTACTAGAGGTAACGAGTACCGATACTAATGATCAGTACCGGTACAAGTGGGTTACAGATTTGTGTTAAGAGTTTGAAACCTAAATCTGGAAGCAACGAGTACCGGTATAGGTACTTTAGTACCGGTACCAACTAGCCGTTGGCCCAAAACAAAACGGCTAGAAAATTAATTCCAACAATATGAACGTTGGGAATTAATTCCCAACGTCTAGTAGACGAGTATCCTAGGTCCTAAACTCTATAAAATGACCCTAGGACTCTTTGTTTGCATACAAGAGACACAAGAAAAGAGAAGAGAAAATCCTAGAGCTAGAATTTCAAATTCCCACCATATTCACAAGAGAGAAAGAAGAAGCTTGCTATCCACTCTCATAATATTCTTGCAAGCTCAACGACGTGTTTTTTTTACGCTTCTATGAAGCGAATCACGTTCTTTCTAGGTTGTCAAATCGGTAATATTATTCTATATATTGTTGAGAGGCTTAGGGACTTAGTTGTAATATTAGTCTTTCTTATACCTGTACTTCTTTTGTATTTGAGCATTTGCTCATTGGGTTGTAACAAACCCGTTATTGTACTTGGGTTGAGATAACCCGTTAATTACCTTGGTTAGTAAATTGATTCTCTCGAGGTTGAGAGAATCGGGTTAAAAATCCTAAGCTGGGAGGCTTAGGTAGTGGAGTATCCAAGGGAGGGGAACCACTATATATCTTGTGCAAATTTCTGTGATTGTATTTTGTGTAAATCTTTTTGTATTACTAACATTGTGTTTGAGATTTTGTGCGCGTAGATAGCCACATATATATTTCTATATCTTCAGATCCTTTATTAGGACGTGTGTTTTAGCTTTGATCAACAGGTGCCATTGATGGGTTATTGGATCCTTAAGTGCGTTGGGTTGTCGGATCAAGCTGGACCTGGTAGGATGCCGGGTCAGCTGGATCCATCAGTATACATTTAGCCAGATCTACAAATGTACCTGGTTTGGATCTGTTAAGATCTAGAGTTTATGAATAAGATTTTTCTTCCCTCATCAGTTTCCCCTACACTCTTTACTAACTTAGGCGGCAGAGAGAGTAGTAGCTTTTAGAAATAAACTTCGTGCATATGGCGTCTGCCAATGATATGCCTGCCAATGTTTAGGTGGACTGATCAGTTGTAGGTCTCATAGAGTTTGTAATTATTTGGGTGGTGATTTTCCTGTCGGCATTAAGAAGCCAAACCCCACGTATTTATAGGGTATGATGTAAGCATCATCTTCTGCGAGTGATGGCCAATCACTGTAGGGTTAAGTTTGTCGTTTTACATGGACAAGATTGACATTAACTGCTGTAATGATGAAAAATCCTTGTTCAAATAATCGAAACAAATTACAGGGTTTCTGCCGCTGTCAAATAGCAGCGTAATGATTATATTTTGTAGGGGCATTAATCACCCCTCAATATAATGAGATTTATGAAATTTGAAAGCCACGCTCAATGGGGTTATAAACAGGGGGTAGTTGGGGTAGTAAATGCTCTCTGCCCTTTTTAATGCGATAGAAACCCTAGTAGCACTTGAGCCACCGCCCTCGGAAGAATGCCATTGCTAGAGAAGAAGATACTCTTATTCCTCAACCTTCTCATTAGCGAAGATGTCCGAAATCACGAGAAAAGGTGAGTCAATGGGGCTTTCTTGTGAAATGCTGAGATTGTACACTTTTGCTTTGATTTTTGTAGTAATGCCACCATTTAGGAGTTCCTGATGGTGCATGGACTTGGACAAGTCTGGTTCCGTGCCCTTGGCATGTTTTGAATGATTTCACGATCATTTGTTTTCATTTGGGGATTTTGATGTCGAGAAACACATTTATGTAATTCGTTTGTTGTAGCATGTGTTTACGACATCAATTTTAATAAGAAAAATCGCATGTTAGTACGAGTGTCCAACACAGGGAGGTAAGGAATTGGATCCGTTAATCACTTTAATGTCACAAGATATGCAGTTCGGTTTGTTTACGAGAAAGAGAGAGAATAGGGTTAGAAATCTGAGGTAAAATGAAGGTCATTAACTATGCAATATAGTAAGAACATGGATTCGCATAAGTGGAGCTAAGTACCAACGTGCCAATTATGATAATGAGAACTACTATATTGCAACACAAAATGTCTTGAAACTATGAGCAAGTACATTAGAGAAATGCTTGAAAACATGCAACACTACGCTAAAGCAACAAAAATAAATGAAAGAAATAGGAGGGCGTCAAGGCAGCCACGGTGGTGGGGGAAGCTTCCGTTGGGGGCTCGGCAACTCCAAGGATGTGCTCTCAACTCTAGAAGGTGGTGCGGACTCCTAAGTAGAAAATGGTGAAAAGTGGAGGGGGATAGGTCCCTATATAGTGTGTAGGAGGGTGTGTTTGCGTGCATGGGTCAATAGCAACATTTAAAACGTCGCTGAAGACCCGCCGCAAGAGTCGCTACAGCCCCAACTCATGCACCCACTGGTGCTCTCACCTATCGCGTGTGGTCTGCGTGTGTAATCAGGCGTCAGCACGAGCGTCGGGGTGTGCGTGGATGCATTGTGCGCGTTTAGCTGCGCCATGTGGTCATGATCTCAGCTGTACCTCGTCAATCAAGCGGCTCAATTTTGCCGCCCCCTCGCGTAAAGCAGATTTGGCCTTGCGTGGAGTTTCGAATGCGCACCTTTGCGATGTGAGCGTTCATCTCCACCAATGTGCTGTGCGCGTGGATTATCGCGTTGAGGGAGTTGCCACATGCACCTCTTCAGTCGTTGGATGGGAAATGGACAGCCGAGATTGCACTTGCGCGCGATGAAGAGAGGAAGCAGGGTGCACGATTGACGAAGGAGTGGGCGCCACGTGTTGCATTTTGGGTCATTGATTAGTAGATCAATGGTCAAAACTTCTCAGGCTTGTTGTGGTTGCTATGGAGGTCAAATTGAGGTGATTTGCAGTTCGTTGGACTCCGTTCATTGATCAAGATTCATCCCTACGGTCCGATTGCTCATCTGAGACTTGTTTCAATATGCACCTGTACACATGGTCATTAAACATTGATTCTAAGCAATCTTAACATAAAATAATGCAGAATGCATGCAATGCCCCCGAACCCACTATAATATGACATTAATGCACATGTGCCCTTGAAATTGACTCTAATTGATAATATTAACATTGATAATTGTAGAGTCATTATACCCCCATGCCCACCCCTTGCTAGTCCCTAGCAAGGTTAACCTAAATGCTATCTACAACTAGAATTAGGAATTGATAACTCGGGTAGAAGTTACTTGTCAATAGGAGGAAATTTCTACTAAGTACCTAACTCGCAAAGACTCAACAGTGCCTGGGTTGCCTACCAAAATGCAGACCACCCGAGTCTCGCCTTATTCTATATAGAAGCAAATATATTTTTTTTCTTTCTCATCTTTTCTAATTTTTTTTAGATTTTTGGAGTTGAGGATTTCGGGGTAATTTTTTACGGCTACCCAACCCACTTAAGACTCAAAAAGGACTCTAAGTACTAAGTATATTATCATGAAAATTATGAAAGAGTCACTTGACAATTAAAATTGACTTCGGGTTTCTACGCCCTTAGGTGACTTAAAAATTCTGCATCAAGGTTTATCTTTTTGATCAGTAGCTTTCTCCCTACTTTTTTTAAAATATTTTTTATGGGGTTAACACAAGGGCGAACCTAGTGTATATTTCCTTAATTTATTCTACTTCCCCACTTCTTTCCTAAATATTTTGAAATTTTTTTGCATTTCATGAGCTGGGTTCTGGACAACCAGCCGATGAGCTATTACCACTAACCATTTGCCAGCCATACTCGTGAGGTAAAGTATGGCTTTATTATATTTTTTCTTCTTTTTTTATTTTTTTTTTTAGGTAGGTGGCTTCTCTAATCTAAGATTTACCTAAAGGCAATAAAAGAGAATGGTCTAGTGGCTGGACTCTGGACAACCTGCCGATAAGCTGTTACCACCGACAACTTGCCAGCCATACCACCATAGAAGGTTCATTAGCTACCCAATTTTCGTTAGAATCACCGATGAGTGAGTCAGTGCAAAACGTGTGTAGATGCTTAGACTAAAAGTTCCCTCAAATCATAGGATGGGTTGATAAGTCATATACTTATCACCCTACTGTTTATTGCGTTGAATCGAGTTTTCAAGAATATCACATTGTAATATAGCCGAAAGAGCATTCAAAACAAATACAATTTTATTACTCGAATTTTAAAGTCTGAGGTCGAACATAGGGAGCAAATTGGTGCTTTAGAAATCAAGATCACAATTTAAAAGAATATGCAATAATATCAATGTCAAAAATATAGGAGTAGATGTGTAGCACAAAATATTCAAGAACTCAATTATGAATAAAAAAGTAGAATTTCTTCTCTCTCTCTGATTCTCTTCTCTTCTTCTTCTTTCTGATTTTTCCTTTGCGAGTTCTTCTTCCTTCCTTCTTCTTCTGATTTTGACTTCTCCTGCCTTAGCCTTTCCTTGAGCTTCCTCTACCTTCTTTTCTTCCTTGGCTTTTCTCTTCTTCTTTCTCTCTCTCTGCCGGCTGCTTTCTTCGTTGGCTTTGCCTTGCTACCTTTTCTTCCTTCAGCTTCTTCCTTCTCTTCCTTTCTCTGCCTTAGCCTCTCTATGACTCTTCTCTTTCCTTTGGCTTTCTTCCTCTTTTGCTTTATACTTTAGCCTTCCCTTCCTCTTCTTCAGCTTCGCTTCTCCTCCTCTTAGCCTACAGAGCAAAACCTACCCCCTACCCGTGTGAACTCTCTTCTCTCTTTTCTCTCTTGGGTTCCGCTCTCCCAGAGCAATGCTTCTCAGGTAATCAGGTTGGGTACGTGCCTGGGACCAGGCCCACCAGCGTGCGGTGGTGGGCGAGGTGTGCTAGTTGGGTCGGGTCTACCAGGTCTATGGGGCATGGTCGCGGATGAGGCGGTCAGGTCGGGTGAGAGGGACCTCACCCCGTGAGTTGGAGGCGATGAGCCTATGGCAAGAAAACAATTTATGCTGGCATGGCGCTCCTTCCAGTTCCGAGGTGGGACTATCTTCCCACCTACCTCGTGCGCGCCTGCGACAAAGAAGCTCTCTTCGATTGCAGCAGTTGCTATGGCTCTTGGCTTCAATTGGATGCTTGGAGTTGTTCGCGAGAGTGCCTCGTGCAGCCTAGGACACGAGCCTGGGGCTGTCACAGCCTGGAGCTCGTTGCAAGCAAGCTTCAAGCTCTACATCAATAGCGGAGGGCTTTTGGACCTGAAATCACCGCAACGGCCTCGCGGCCACGTTAAAATTGTCAGGGAGCTTCGCCAAGGCACGTCGAATATGCGGTGGTGGTCGGCGTGGTGTGGGAACGTGTGAGTAAGCGTACCTAGGGCACACTATGGTCGTGTGTGTGGGTGTGTTCGGGGGTGTGTTTGAGTGAGTGTTTAGGTGATATGAGTGAGGGGTTGTGATCAGGGGGTCAAGGCATTGCTTATGGACTAGTCGGCGAGGAGGGAGGTGGTTTGTGGTGGTGGAGCTATCTTGCTAGAGTTGTTGGTCGGAGGTGAAGGGGATGATGGAGGTGGAATGCGGTAGTAGTCGGCTGAGGGAAATAAAGAGGGGTAAGGAATGTAGAGGGTGAGAGAAACTTATCTAGGAAGTGAAGAGACAAAAGGGAGACGGAGATGGTGTCTGGCTCGTATTGCCGACGTCGGAGACGAAGGCGCTCAGAGAGGATGGTCGGCAAGGACGAAGGGGAGCAGGGGCATCAGCGGGTGCTGCGCGACGCGGACGAACGTGAGGGAGGAGAACCTGCCATCGGTATTGTGGCTAGGCAACGGAGAAGATCAGGGAGGGTCGCTGGAGCTTGATGAGCCAGTCGGCCGGAGGAGAAGAGACGAATTTGAGGGGAATTCCGGCCGATTTCAAGCTTAGAAGAGTCGGGGTGAACTAGGGCTCCTTAAATAGAGCCCAGGAGGCCGATTTTGTGCTTGGAAGCCAAGCTTCCAAGCATGGCAAGGTCGTCGGAGTTGGCAACTCGAAAGAGACCCAAATCTCTCATGCGTTCGCATGAGAGATTGGGTACCAAGTAGGGCACCAAATTGGGTTCACATTAGAGGGAATTTATCAGAGAATCTCCCTTCCAATTTTGAAGGGGATTCTCTGAGAAATCAGGGAGAAATCACCTTCTCAAGTTCATCGGAGTAGGATTCCTCCGCTATAATGGTGGAGGGACCTAATTGCAAATAACGATGAAGAAGATAGGGGGTTTTTGTAAGGGTTTTTGAAAGATAGGGGTACAAATATAATCAGGTTGGACCTATTTGCAAAGTGGGTCAAGATGAGTTCCCCTTAGGTCCAAATTTTGGTACAAACCTAATTTGGACTTAAGGAATCTAATGGTGAAGTTGGATTTTGGGTTTGACCATATTTGACTGGGTAATTTACGTAAAAACCTAATTTAGGGCAAATATATGTCTAAGACCCCATTCTAGGTCAAAATAGGTTCTAATGGCCAAATTGAGAGTTCTAAACCCTAGAGAATATTTTTATATGATTTTTAGAGGATTTAAGTGAATTTTATCCTGATCAGAACCTTGTTTAATCAAGTGGGTCTGTTTTAGAGTTACAAGAAGTCATTTAATTTCCAGGGTTCACCCAAACCCTTTTCTGTCAAATCCAACCCACTTTTTATCTTGTTAAGATATTTTGACATGTGTTTAGCCCTTGAGAAAATCCGTTGTTGTACTGTAATGGTAAAATTACAGTTTTACCCTTTGTTTCTTGCTTCTCTCAGAAAGGTTATTCAGTGAATTATGACCTCCAGTTGGTTATGTAGGAGCTTTTATTCTCTTCTTTGGGTCAAAATGAGCTAGTTAGGGCTCATGATGGTGTTTCCATCACCTACTTTATTGACCAGATTAATATAAATTATGGTGGTGAGGACTCAAGAACAAGTCCACATTTTAGTGGACACCCGGACTGATTCTCATTAAGTCTGAAGACCTAAAGAGTCTAAGCGTGTAGGTCCCTAATGTATCATTTCTTAAAGTTGATAAGCTCCTAATGCCTAAGTTTTCTTTTCCTAATCTTTCTTTTTTGAATAAAAAGAAATAGAAATTATTTCAAGCTGACAATTTTATACTCAGATCATGAGAATTACCACCCCATCATGCCTATCTTTGATAATGTCATTGGAAATTAAATGTATGCAAGAGAGTAAGGAAAAAAATCACCCGAGTTTCAACAGTGAATCCAGTCAGCTTGAATCCTCTAGGTTGCCTCCTAGGAAGCTTTGAGTTTAGTGCCGTTAACTGGGCATAGTACATAGACAACAAAGGATCAATCAGTTGAATGGTCTGGGTCAAGAAGGGAAAGACATAATCAGCTAGACCCAGAGTCAGAAGTTCGCAGATGCGGACTAGATTATGGTGCAGTCCCATCCCTAAGGGATGAGAACTCTGCAAATGGTGTATCACGCATGCCTGTGTTTGTTCCTCTCTTAATCTACGGGCATGCAGAGAAGTTGATTTGAACGAGTGTAACCCGAATCTATAATGCCATACACTAAAGATGTAGGCTTTGTAATCAGCTTGTTTCCCTTTAAAGTTGTAATCCCTCAAAGTTATATCCATTCCAATGAATTCGGGTTGCGAGATTTCAATTCTGATAGAGCATGTAACAAAATCAAGAGTTTGATAATGGACCCTAAAATTAAGCATGAGGTCTCTCTCCAAAGAAAAATCCATCCCTTCTTCTTCAACTAAGATTTCATTACTTAATCCCTCCAATTCCTTGACCCCTAGAATATTATCTTCAACCTCATTTATATCAGACTCAGTTTTTGTTGTGTGTGAAAAGAGGAGATTTAAAATATGTTTGTTGTAGTACACTCCTAAATCGCACAACACATTTAAATTTGTAAAACTCAGATTCTAATTGAAGTTCGAGGTTGTTCACAGGGAGCAAATATGAAACTCACACATTAATCTTTATTCAGAATAAATAAGCACAATAAACCAGGCACAATAACAGATATGAAATTAATAGAACTTATTAAACTAATATTCAATAACAATTAATAATATCTCAAAGAGTCATGGGATAAAAAAAAATAGAAAGATAAAACAATGGTGATTTGAATCACCAATTATTCATCTTAATTAAGCATATATCCCAAGCACTTATATCATTCAAATAAATCAACAGTAACTTCAATCAATCAACTTAGGTACTTAAATGATTCAACAGTAACTAATACCAAAGATCAGACGTCACCTCACAAAACCAGACGACTTAACCTTCACATGGCAGAGCCTTATAGAAGGCACACAAAGGTGCCAAAGCTTCTTCAAAGCCTTCTCTTCTTCAAGTCTTCACAAGGCCTCTTCAAGCCTTCTCAAATATAGGGCAAACTCTCAGAACACACACGAAGGCACTCAGAGGCTAAGTGTAAAGCCTCCTCTTCAGTATGCGTCTAAGGGTTGCACAAAAAAACCATCCCCCCTCCACTCACAAATCCTCTTCCTTCTCTCTCAGATAATTGAGTTTAATTGGGTAAGGTGTCGGGTAATCGGATCCTAAACAGTGGCCAGACCCACATGCCGTGTGCACGGGCGAGGCGTGAGAGGCTCATGAGTGAGGACCCAACCCCTAGTGACATGGGAAAACAGGATACAACAGGAATTCAACTTAAGCACTTGCAGCTACTCCTCATCTAATGATGTGGGACTAAACGTCCCACTCTTTCTTCGTGCAACGCAGCCGAGGTGTTCCACTTGATTGCAAGGTGCGGCTGCTAGAGAAGGGTCAATTGAAGCCCTGGAGAGTGTTGTGGGAGTGTTTCGCAGGTCCTGGAGATAATGTTGAGGCAGGAGGTGGCTGGGAGATCATGGTCGGAGACAAAGGTGATGATTAGCAGCAACGATGCCTGGAAACAACAATATGGCCTCTTGGCCCAATTAGAATAGCTTAGGGGCTTCGCTGCGAGGTGAGGAAGGTGATGGTGGTGTTTGTGTGGTGTGGGGTTGTGTGTGAAGGGTGTGTGAACTTGGAGAAGAGGTCGATGATAGGTGGTGTTCGGTGGGATGCTTGGAGGAGTAATCCCCTCAATTTCTTGAGGGGTTTTGGTAGGTGTGAGATGGTAGAGCTTTTAGGAGCATCGCGCGGGTGTTTGGTGGGATGTGGTGTTGGGACGACCTCGCCGGAGTGTGGTTGAAGCGAAAGAAGATAGTGAGGGGGACAGTGAGTTGTCGGTCGAAACAGAAGAGGAAGGAGATAGGGAGATTTAGGAGGAGAGGAAGAGGTTGGACCTAAATTAGGGATGAAGTGGGGAAGATTTGGCATTGGCTATGATTGGACGATGCTGAAGACGAAGGGAACTCCATTGAGAGGAAACGGTGATGATGAAGGGGTAGGTGGCCTCTGCTTTGGTTGGCGAGAGGCGGAGGAAGGAGAGGAAGGTCGAGGTCGGGCCAATTTGGCTATTGGATGGCCTGAAGAAGCTGTCGAGGAAGGTCGCCGGAGTTGAGCTGGAGAAGGGAAGAATTGGGGTATTTTGGGCCTAAACTAGACTAAGGAGCAAGGAATTGCAACATGGAAGATTTTATAGAGCTCCTGAGTAAGTTCTAAACAAGAAATAGCCATGATTGCTTGGGGAATAGGTCAAAGAAACCCACGGATTTTTGTGGATTCATGTGAGCTTCCTGCTTCGAATCCAAGCTCGAGATTACCTTCAGGTGGAAGAGGATCTTGTTGCAATCATCTCCGATTTTGGAGGAGATTGGATGTTGATTGAAGGAGATGCACACGGTCAAAGTCGGTGTGGTGAGGGTTGATTGTGTGCTTTAGGAAACCTTGAAGTTTTAGGTGGCAGGGACTGTATTTTGAAGATGACAAAAGATAGGAGGCTATTTGTAATTAATTTGAAAGTTAAGGGTCTAGATGTGAGGAATAGAGATCTTGGGGACTAAATTGCAAACTAAGTCAAGATGGACTCTGATTGGGCCCAAATTTTGGTACAAACCTAATTTGGACCCAAGGAATCTGATGGTGAAGTTGGATTTGAGTTTTGAAAAATTTTTCCTCGACAATTTGCATAGAAACCCAAATTAGGGTAGAATTCCGGCTGAGACTTTATTTAAGGTCAAAATAGGTTCTATGGTTGAATCAAGGATATCAAACCTCAAGGAATATTTTTATATGAAATTTAGAAGGTTTAGATGAATTTTATCTTGACCAGAACCTCTGTAATTTAAGTGGCTCAGAAATTGGGATTTTGGGTGCTGTATTGGTTCTCAAAACACGTGTAACCCTATTTATGTCTGTGTGGACCCTCTTATTAAATTTTAATATTCATTTGACCTTAGATTAACCCCTGGAAAATCCTGTGGTTACTCTACATTCATAATGTAATGTTAAAACTACAGAATTAACCCCGATTTAGTTTCTTCTTTCAAAATGGATATGTAAGGAATTATGGCTCTCAGATGACTATGTAGGATCATTTGTTACTTGATTATGACTAATTAAAGCTAGTTATGGCTCATGATGGTGTTACCATTAGTTTTCAAGGTTGCAGTAGAGGTAGGGCTAATTTCATCATTTAACTCAGACTCAGATTCTTTCCTTTGGCCCTCCTCTAAACTTGTGATGGGAGTTTCCAATAATTCAAAATCAATTATTTCAGAATCGTAATCCCACTCCCCATCTTCAATTTTGGATGTCTCTTCCACCAAATCATTTTCCTCAAGAAGATTAGATTTGGATTTAAAGACATCGACCCCCAAATTCTCAATTTCCTCCTAATTTTTGTCCTTAACCCTCCCCAAATTATGTTCTAAGGAATCCTCAATGACATTTTCTAATGAGTTGTCCAACACCGGGGGAATATCAATGGTGGACTGAACCAGTTTTGGCAACTAAGTGTAGTCCAATTGATCACCATAGGGCGTTGCTTCATGAATTCCATAAAAGGAGTTACTTTGATCAATGTTCTTTGGCCTTCTTCATCCAATTGTTGGAATATATCAATCATGGCTTGTTTCCTCTCAATCAATTCTTGGTTCAGTCTATATAACTCCAACTGAAGGCTATCAGGAATTGACTGAGTGTCATTAGGTTTCCCTTCGATTTCTTTAGCATTTAACTAAGGGTTAGGGGGATATGGTTGAGGATGTGTATCGGAGTCTGTGCTGGGGTTTAAGTTCTTGGGTGGGTCCTCTATTCTATCATTTTTGAGGTCTAATTCCTTAAGAGGCACCATTTTCTGTTTAGTCCTACTCCATAATAATTGAGGTCCTAAGTCCTCTTCCCAGTCGAATTCTTCTTTTGGGGTCCAAAGCAGGGATTGATCATTCTTGATTTGCCCAGGTTTATGATCATCATTTGATTCCCATTTTTCTAAAATCCCTTCCAATCCATAGGTCAAGTAGGAGAGATCCTTGAATTCAGATGACCTATCTTGGTTATGGTCCTGAGAAGGGTAGGGGTCTTGGCGTTCTCCTAGAGTGTAGGTCCTATCAGATTGGTTAGTGGGTGAGTGGGACCTAAAAGAAGAGTCATCATAAGGAGAATCAAGATAAGAATCCCCAAGGTTTGGATCATACTCCTAAGTGGGTGGGTTGGATGTATCCTAATACGAAGTTGGTGCGGGTTGGGTAAAATTGGGATGGTTGGGATAAGAGGGGTATTTGGGGTATTCAGGTCCTGGGTTATATCCCCAACTAGGTGGCTGGTTATCCAAGTAAAATATGGATACAGTCTACTTGGTTTAGAATACAAATCATGTTGGGGATAGTATGGAAGGGAAGGATAGGCATTGAAATCCATGGTTTGGAAGAAGTGGAGGGATGAGGGAAGAACATATGAGAGAATTAAGTGTGCACAATCAAGCAAGCAAAGCTAAGCCCTATAGTGTAGACCTAAGTGGCTTATGCTTCAAAAATAAACTCCGACCACATGACGAATTTGGTGTTGTCCTTACTCCCAAAGGTGGTAAAGTTAGGAAGGCGAAGCAGGGGGAGCGTGTCCTGAGGGTTGCTAATTATGCTAAATCCCTGCTTACATAAGTTGTTTGACAATTGGGCCTCCCAACTTAGCACCTTTCGAAGCAAGCAGATGTCACTAATTCTCAATGAGTTCAGGAAAATACCCTGAAGCTGACTCAATGAATCCTAGGGCCAACATCTACTCAATTTTATTTAGAGCTAGGTTAGTGCTTGTAAAGACCTGTCCCACTTTTAGCTTTTTAAGACGTCTAGAGTCTCAGTCAAACATCTGTCTAGACATTTGGACCCTTTCTCGGATGTCTGAAAATGAAATTTTTGTACGCGCTCTACGCTTTGCACGCGGGCAGCTCGCATAACTTCTTTTCTCTCTCTCCTTTCTCTTCCTTCCTACCCGAACCCTAAACCCACAACACCTATAAAGCCACCCTTCCCTCCTCTCCTCTCCACCCCACACACCACCACCACACCCCACCTTCACTGCCGCGAGCGAGGAGGTGAGCGAGGGTGAGCAAGAGAGGATGGGAAAGAGGAGAAGTGCAGGAGGAGGAGGAGGAGGCCGGGGCCGGGAGCTTCTGTGGAAGCTCGTCGGAGCTCGCATGGCCACCGCAGGTGCGTGCAGGAGGAGGAGGGAGTCCGGAGCGACGTCCTCGACCACCTGCAGCAGCTGGAGCTGCGGCGGAGAGAGGAGAAGCGCGGCGGAGAGCGGCGAGGAGTGTTGGGAGTGCGTTCTGATACTGGAAATTTTCCAGTATCAGATGTCTGGAGTGAAGTCCGGATGATTGGCTGAACATTTGGATGCCTGGAGTCAAGACCAGACGTCTGAAAGCACTTTTATCGTGAAGGTACGTTCTTTTCACGGTTACGGCCATGTAGGCCACACCGCAGAAGATTTGCCGGTCTGATTTTGGGGTGGCTGCTCTATCCTACGTAGGAGCAGCCTTGGGAAGGAGCGTGGAATGCCCTCCCACGCACTTTCAGACGCCTGATTAGCTCACCAGATGACCGGAAGTGCTTCCAGACGACTGGAGGACTGGTCCGACATCTAGAACCGCCTTCAGACGATCGCAGAGGAATCCTGGATGTCTGAGGACACCACAGGAACTTGAGGTGAGATTCTGTATCTTTTAAGACGTCTGGACTTATTTCCAGTCATCTGATTTTGGTCAGTACACGTTTTTGACCCTTTTGGGGTCCGATCGGAATTTGTCTTACGCACACGAAATATCTGTAGCTTCCTGACGAGTTTCTCTACATACTAGAAGCCTTTGTACACTATTCTGAATCCTCTTTTGTGATGTATTCCTTGGTATGGGATTTCGACCTACTACGTGTTTGGGGCTTGCAGAGATGCCTGGGTCTACGGTTCAAGCCCCCATTACTCTCGGATTGTCTAGTAGAGTGGTCTACTTCTGTTAATTATATTAAATAAGATAAAACTTGTGAAATTAGTCAACTGGAACCCCTAGGATGTGGCACGAACTCTAGGACAGAGATACGAATGAAACCATTGTACCGCATGATGGTATATGTATACATGATTAAGTTAAACTACTAGCAATTGCTTGTAATAAAATTGTGAGCTGCCTGAGATAAATGAACAATTACCTGTGAAATCATCAGTTGCATGTATGGAATTGTGGAAACACGAGCTGCCTATATATAAAGGAGAACTGAATTGTGAATGGTGGAATTTGAATCGGAATAATGTGGTGAACATGAGCATGAACCTTACGGGAAATTAGGAGTAGAGCTCCTGTGGTCAGATGGAAATCTTAAATGTAGACGGGAAGTGTGCTGGCCCTTGCGTACATGGTACCAAGGAGAGCGATTGTCCCCTTTTTGTGTAGAGCGGAGCTAGCTTCCCTTGGGTTCGGACCCGGGGTTAGGATTGGCCGCTCTACACCAACTTCTGTTGACCCTCGTGTACACTGTATCGAGGCGAGCTAATAGTGTAGGGCAGGAGCTAGCTACCCCACAGGGTTCAGCTAGCCACCCTACACCGACTTGTTAGGCCATCTGGGCAAATTGGGGTAGTCAGACGAGGGTGCGCGGACTGTGGAGGGGCGAGACCCCTGTTTGGTTCTGAGGGGCTAGACCCCTATTTCTGAGAGGGCTAGGCTCTATATTGTTCCGAGCTGTACTTTGGGTGTACCTGCTAGCGGAAATGACTGACCGTGTGTTAGTGCGTGGTAGCTACCTGTGCGCTTATCACGCGTGCTGTAGTCACCGCTACATCTTGACAGTGACCTCGAGGTGGTTGATTGGGTGTAGGACTACCACGGGGGGACTCTCCCGACCAGGAGAGCACCACGTGTACCTTCTACTCTTCAGAAAATATTGCAATCAAGATCGTTCCCATGAGAAACATGCAAGATCAAGAGAATTTGAAAGTTTGAGGAAAATGGGTGGAAAATAAAAAAAAGGAAATACATATAAAATAAAATAACTAGAAAGAGAATAGAATTAAACCTGTTGGTTTTACTGCTTTAGATAGTATAGATATCACTCTACTCAGCGTTTACTAACTCTATCTTCATAATACTATTCAGGTCCAGGACTTGAGCAGCCCGAGCTTCTGGCTGCGGAGGGTGTTGGGCCCAGTCGAGCCCAGCTGTAGTTTTTTGCACTCTTTGTTGTACCCCCTTTTCTGTTATAGTGAGTTTCAGACTTTTAGCTACTATTGTTGTTACTGTTGCTTTCGTTTCTGTTGTTTCTGTTGTTATGGTGGTATGTAATGGAACAACAGTTCTACTTTCCTTTACTGCCTTGTATGTTTTTACTGCTTAGTTATATTGCATATGTGAATGTGATTTACTTTCCTACTTTTTGGTTATTTCTTGTTGGACGACTGGGTCATGGGATTAGTCGAGGTGAACCGGTCTCGGGTCCTGTAGGGATTTGGGAACCAGGTCGTAACAGTGCTTGTGCTCTAGGTATATGATGAGGTGTTGTTGGGGGTTGTGCCTCTTAATTAATCCAATTGAGCGTGTATGTGCACTTCAACAAATTAGGGTTTTCAAGCAGGGCTTTTTTATGTGGTGTCTTTTATTATTCGTCCTTGCTTTAGTGATTTTTAGGATTGAAATTTCTTAATGTTTTCAGACAATGCTTTAAGTGTGCACACAAGGTTTTGCACAAAATAGGTGATGATTGATTTCCTTTAAGATCAATGTGGACCTAGAAATAAGCAACCCTAATATATTTACCCCTAAAGTTCATACAATTCTACTTGGTGAATCAATTTTTAATTTTTTGATGAGTGATGTGGCCCAATACAAAACACAGTTGGCTTCACAAACACTACTCAAAAGAAAGAACACCCCACAAGATTTTTTTCTTTAAGGATATTAAAGTGTATTTTTTTTTATTTGGGTGATGGATTTGAGATATGGGTCAAGCAGTCATTCATCATGCCAATTTTTTTTGGATTTTTATTTTTTATTTTTGGATATTATTTTTATTTTATTTATTTATTTTTTTGGCAAGCAAATAATCAAACTAGCCTAGGGTTTATGTACAAGCCTAAATGCATATTTTTTTTCATTTCATTTTTTTTTGTCTTTTTGATAGAAGGATGGATGAGACTATGCTAAAGAGGTTGATACTCACTAAGGTCTTTGCTGCATTTTTACCTTCAATCTACTATCTTTGAGTGCGCTCCTCCTGTCGCTTTCCCGTTGGATTCCTGTAGGCAATCCATAGAAAGAGAGAAAGAAAGAGTAAGATCTAATTTATATCATTAATGTAAGGATAAAAGCGACAAAAAGATCCGTTGCCTTCCCAGCAACGACGCCAAAAAATGACGTCGAGAAACACATTTATGTAATTCGTTCGTTATAGCATGCACTTACGACATCAATTTTAATAAGAAAAATCGCACGTGAGTACGAGTCTCGAACACAGGGAGGCAAGGAATTGGATCCATTAATCACTTTAATGTCACAAGATATGCCGTTCGGTTTGTTTGTGAGAAAGAGAGAGAAGAAGGTTTGAAATTTGAGGTAAAACGGAGGTTGTTAACTATGCAATATAGTAAGAACATGGATTTGCATAAGTGGAGCTAAGTACCAATGCGCCAATTATGATAATGAGAACTACTATATTGCGCATGCAAAATGTCTTAAAACTATGAGCAAGTACAATAGAGAAATTCTTGAAAACATACAACACTACGCTAAAGAAACAAAAATAAATGAAAGAAATAGAAGGGTGCCGAGGTAGCCACGGCATTGGGGGAAGCTTCCGTCGGTGGCTCGGTGACTCCAAGGACGTGTTTGCAGCTCTAGAAGATGGTGGGGACTCCTAGGTAGAAGATGGTGAAAAGTGGAGGGGGATAGGTCCTTATATAGTGGTGTAGGAGGGTGTGTTTGTGTGCATGGGTCAACAACGACATTTAAAATGTCGCTGAAGACCCATCGCAAGCATCGCTATAGCCCCAACTCACACACCCGTTGGTGCTTGTAGCTATCACGTGCGGTCCGCATGTGTAATCGGGCGTCCGCACGGGCGTCGGGGTGCGCATGGATGCATCGTGTGCCTTCGGCTGTGCCACATGGTCATGATCTTAACCGTACCTCGTTAATCGGGCGACTTAATTTTGCCACCCCCTCGCACAAAGCAGATTTGGCCTCGCGTGGAGTTTTGAACGCATGCCTTCGTGATGTGAGCGCTCGTCTCCACCAATGAGCTGTGCGCGTGGATTGTCGCGATGAGGGAGTTGGCACATGCACCTCTTCTATCGTTGGATGGGAAATGGACGTCCGAGATTGCACTTGCGTGTGATGAAGAGAGGAAGAGGGGTGCACGATTGACGAAGGAGCGGGTGCCATGTGTTGCATTTTGGGTCGTTGATCAGTAGATCAATGATCAAAACTTCTCAGGCTTGTTGTGGGAGTTACAGAGGTTGGATTGAAGGGATTTTGAGGTTGTTGGACTCCGTTCGTCTATCCGGATCCATCCGTATGATCCGATTGCTCATCTGAAACCTGTTTTAATATGCACTTGTACACATGGTCATTAAACATTGATTCTAAACAATCTTAACATAAAATAATGCAGAATTCTTGCAATGCCCCTAAACCCACTATAATATGATATTAATGCACATGTGCCCTCAAAATTGACTCTAATTGATAATATTAACACTAATAATTGTAGAGTCATTAGATTCATCTACAGGTAGGACTATTCCATCTCATTTTTGAACTGATGCCATTTAAAGTGAAAAGGGGAAAGCCCCCATCCTGAACATACACCCTTTATAGCTAACGCACTAAATATAGGATTACAAACCTATTGGATAGATTGAAAAGGCAGGACTGCCAGTTTTTCTTTGTCCACAATGTGGAGAAATTAAAGGTTCTGAGCACATGGCAGGGCCTGCCTGAAAAAGACTTGTCATCTGTTGCTCACGAAATTGACTCGGAGGCACAAGCGGATGTCAAAAGAATAATGAACTTTGAGCCTATAGCTCGTTTAGAATTAAGGTAGTCAGACGTCTAGGCGACGCTGACATGGGTGGTAGATTCTTACCCCACTCCAAGTAAGTTAAGGGGTAATGGCTTTAGATATTTTGTTTGGCATGAATAATGAAATAGTTATGCCTTTTACTTTGCCTGTAGCCTTTGGGAGGTTTGCCTGGTCGAATACTCTGAGGAGACGTTCTGGGAGTTCATCCCATGGTACCCAACGGGGGGAGGTAAAGAAGGAGCGCAAGGGACAGGGAGAAGGTAGTGTATCCACCTGCCACCGGGCTGGGAAGAGAAAGGAGGTGGTAGAGGCCTTTAGTAGCCCTGAGGAAACCCCAATTAAGCGGAAGAGGATCTAGCCTGCAAAAGTTACTGCGTAGGTCTCTTCTAGCTCTTCTAGAGGAGCTGAAGAGGAAAGAGCCTGCTCCTAGACTTCCATCCACCACGAAATCAAGAAGATGTGCCCCAATCACGCTTCTAGTTAGTCCGGCGGGAGGGTGACTTTGAGCACACCATTTGCACCATTTGAGGTTCCTAGTGCGTTTGTACGGCGACCCAGCAGGTGTCCAGGGGAAGTGGATTTTCAGTCGGCAGCTTCTTCAGCCAACTGTAGTATATATAGAGCACCACTGGTGCCAGTGTATGTGTTGATCCATGTGGCGTAGGGAGCTCTGAGATGATCGGGCAGACCCTTAGTGAAGGGAGAGGTTCCGTCCGGGAGCAAACCTAGGCGGTGGAGGCATTTAGCACCACGTTTTTGGGTGGTCCATTGCCACCCTTCAGGGTTTCATCAACACCACGTTGGGCAGAATCGAGTGGAGGATGCGCCAACTTGTGAAGACTTAGATCTAGGTAGTCCCAAAAAGAAATTTTTAGCATAGATGATTAGGACAACCAACTCTTTTGCGGACTTGACCATGGGCAGAATCGAGTGGAGGATGCGCCAACTTCAAATGTCAGAATTGATCCCAAAGATTCTCACACCGTGCATGGTTGGAAACTTGGTGATAACAATCATGATGACAACAAGCATGTTAAGCAAGAGTAATGGTTGCTGATAGTCCGTCATGTGAGAAGCAATCAGGTACCTGACAAATAAATAGGACTAGTGTTTGTCAAAAAAATTATCAACGGCTGCAAAATGAAAGCACACAACCCATGGAACATGTGTATGGTACAGACTGGCATCGATAAATACGTTGGTTGCTTGGGAAAAAGTTGTTTTTTTTAGAAGAAGAAACGACAAGGCACCAACGTGGTGCTCAACTAGAATTTATTTATATATCAAAAGGCTGCTAAATGGTCCAAGAAGCCCATAGGTGGGCCCTTCTGACAATATCAGAAGGCAAGAAAGACTCCCTACTAAAGACATGCCCATTATGAGCCAACCATACAACCCACAACACTGCTGTCATAACAATCCTATCCACCTTCTGATCCATCAGCATGACCCGGAGATCATCCCAGGACGGTGGAGGGGTACCCACCGCCTCACGCCATACCTAGAGGGTGAACGGGCACTGTGAGAAAAGATGCTCTATGCTGTCCTCAACTCTCATGTATAACTCGCAACTCTGCTTTGGTGCCCCCAAACTATTGTTGAGACAAAAATCAGTTTAACTTCTCATCATTTTGATTTTGGGGATGATGACCAATTTTTGACCAGCACATTTGTTGTCCAAGCACCATAAACCAATCATCCTATAAAGAGGTCAAAATCTTTAGCTTGGGAATAGGTTGACCTATCTAGATGGCCATGAATTAGGCCATCGCATCTACTAAAATGGCAAATTTTGCAGATGAATCCACCATCAAGTGCAAGTAGCACTTCTAACTATTACTGAACTGTTTGTGTCTGTGCTTTGCCTGGGCATAAGATAGAATGATCTGAACTGAAGTAAAGAGTCTATATAGAAGATCCCCATTAATGTGGGGAGAAGACTAGTTTTGGTTTTGATCTTGGTATGTTTGTGCTTTGTGAAAAAATTATAAGATCAATCTTCCAAATAAATAAATAAAACAGCATTGTCATTACTACTCATGACATCCATCAAGTAGCGTACTCCCAGAATAACTCAAGCCCCACAACCGTAAATTTTAGATGCTTCATGACATTAACAATTGCCATTTTTTTTTTTATAACCTAGAATCCCATTTGAATAAACCGGAGAATATTGACCATCCCCCACATACCAATCCTCTAGGTAATACAAAGATGAGGACTCGAAACAAGATCTCTAGTGCCAAAGTCAAGAGCCCCCACCATTCAAACATGCTCTAACGGATCACAACCATGATTCTCACATGCATATCTTTCCTTCACCAAATATTAATGCCAATCTTTTCAAAGGAAAACTTTCTAAATGTTTTTGATGCAGTATCAAAGATAAGAATTAGGCACCTAGACTTGAATAATATATGAATACAACAACCATGGAAAAAAGGTGCAAAAATAGCCTTTCGTACTTACCCAAAGTAAACTAGAATTTGCCATTTATGTTAATAGTGTATTCATGGAAATCACACAACAAGAAAAAGAAACTAAATATGAAACAATATTTTCTACAATATATCCTTATCTTTCTAATTTGGAGACATGGACCTTTCGAAGAAGTGGTAACCCTCAAGATGTAACAACACTCTCATTAATATTGTTTATCCTACTATAGCTGTTGCAACAGAAGGTGAATCCTATGTTTCTCTTCTTCATGCAAAGAAAGCATACCCAAGGGAGGTCACTTTATGATTACCTAATGAGGAAGACTAGAAGCTACGTCTTGCTCATATTTTCAGCAATAAACTATTCTACTATCATTAATTATGTAATCTCTTGGAGTGAAATTGTATAGATTACCATGTTTAAAGACAAGGCTATGAAATAAAAAAGTTTGTCTAATCACCGTATCCATCATCTGCAAGTAGAATCAGTTTTCATGGCAACTAAATTCTCTAGAATTTAATAATTACCTATCTCAGTAAACATTCTGTTAGCCATTAGATCCAAGGATCTCTAGGATATCCTTTCGAAATGAAGTTGTTCTTACTTTGCATAGGAATAAGTCTGATACAGATGGACCAACCCAAACACTACGAGAAACACAAATGTCAGAAGGAAGAAAAGAAACAGCCAAGGATTCCCACGGAAAGGACAGCCCCATGCACATACTTACTATTTGCAAGGTCCAAGGATGGATCAAACCACTCTAGATCTATTCTACACACCTTACCCTTCTTTTTCACAAGAGATTGTTTCCACAACTAGAACCTATGATCTCCATGTCACGTGGCGACAACTAATTAATTAAACTATTGTGCGAATGCTCCACTTCATCCAAGGGTTCCCATAGACCTCTAATAATATCTCAAGAAGAAGAATACAAAATTAAAATTATTTCTAATACTAAAAAATCCATAATATGCATGACACTGTAAATTCTTTCCACGTCATCCATTGGTTAGAGCATCTCATTGAAACATAAAATTATGCTTAGCCCACACAAGAGGTAGGGATAGAAAAATGGCCATTAGAGCATAATTTTGCCAATTCTATTTTTACATATAAGCCTAAAGAAATCATGCGTATGAACATGTATATCCCTATAGAATATGTGCATCCGTAACCTTTCAAGTACATATTTATATCATATCAATGACTCCTTTCGAAAAAAAAATCAATGACCTAATTAAGGTTTTGCTAAGAACTATGATACTAATGACCGATGGAAAAAAACGCCATGTTTTACTTCTGCTAGAGTAAAAAAGGAAGGAAAAGGAACAATGAAAACACTCTCTTGCTTTTTAACACATCAATTCATACTTGTCTAAGTCTCTTTAACATTCAATCCTAGAAGAAAAGTTCTGTATTGAACTATGAATATCTTCAAGGTTGTCAACGTCCTATTCCAATTGGCATGAATCTCCAAAGACAGATAATACCTATTCCTATAGTTACCATGGCTTTTCAAAAAACAATGGAAGGAGATTCTACAAAATGACCTGTAAATCAAAATCAATAAATTAGCTCATTCTTTTAAACTCTTAGAATCAAAATTTGGTCAGCAGAGAAACTGAGACAGTTTTAATCTACAAAGAGACCAATGGGTCATTCCAAGAAATTTTGCATCTACATATATTAGCTACTGAAATGTTGTAAATAGGTAGTTTAAGCATGCAAGATACTCCCTTTCACTTGGTATAGGAACTTGGTGGCAAATAATTTCACTGCTGACTCTGAGCAACAACATTTATGGTACAATATTTATGGGTTTTTTGTGCAACTACGAATAAATTTAGGGGCAATTTATTTTTGCATAAAGAATTTGTTTCTCTGGAGAATGTATGGTTTTTTCTTTACATTGAAGCCTCGTGTATGATATGAAATTTGGCAAGTTTTGGTAGTTCTTGACTCATTCTTCTTTACAGTTCAAGCTTAAGCTTCTTTAATTCATTCCTTATTTGGCTTGTATCAATTCTAACATATGACTTTTGACTTGAAAAAAAAAATAGTTATGGCATTCAGTTTAAATACTAGAAATCTGAATTCCCATTGGCCAACTTTCTGTGTGGTTTTGCTTACAGCAGGAAATAGAGGGAAAATAGAAACAATATGCTTGTGCATGTGACACAAGTAGAAGGTAAATGAAAATGGTATGCTTATACATTCATGCATGTACAAAAGAAGAAATTTTGCAAAAAAGTCATCTAAAGGATGGAAAAAGGTGCCTAAAATTTATACTGAAATTTACATTGAAATTTATGCTGAATGGGTGGATTACTTGAAATATGCAAAGGAAAATTAGCAAAGTGAAGTTGTATGTTTGCGTGTGTGTGTGTGTCTATATATATATATATATATATATATCAAAAAAATAACGTTTCAAAACTTTTTAATTACCTCTTAGGACATGTGGGGTGATAATGACCCCTCTCTCCACAAAAATGACAAGTTCTTTTCTTGCCTTCATTTTTAGACGATAATGCTTCAATCACTGACTTCATACACTCCAATGGAATAAGGTGCCTAAAATTTATACTCAAATTTACATTGAAATTTATGCTGAATGGGTGGATTACTTGAAATATGCAAAGGAAAATTAGCAAAGTGAAGTTGTATGTATATATATATATATATATATATATATATAATGTTTCAAAACTTTTTAGTTACCTTTTAGGACATGTTGTTTGATAATGACCCCTCTCTCCACAAAAATGGCAAGTTCTTTTCTTGCGTTCATTTTTGGTTGATAATGCTTCAATCATAGACTTCGCATGCTCTAATTTTCTTAGGCTTGACACATATAGGATCCTGAATATCCAAGAAACTTCCTTGTGACTTCAAAATGGAAAGAATGTTAGAGTTGGACATTGGAGTTGCCAAGGAATTCACAATAGAGGGTAAAGCAAGTACATGAGATTTGAAATGCTCCTTCATTTGGTTCCTAACTTCTGTAACCATCTGCATAGCCAATTGAATATTTTCTCTACTTGCTTGTCCTTATTCATATATATCAGATAAGATGGAACTTAAACCCCATATCATATGTGGCATTGGTTGATTTTCACCATTAGGTTGATGAGATTGACCACTACCAATGAATTTGCTATCGATTCCCTAACGGCTCAATAAGTAACAATTAGGCAATTCCAAGAATCCCTCTCTTTTAAGAATAAATAAGGCATGACAACATAGAATGCCATCTTATTCAAATTTCTTACATGAACACCAACATCTTTTTTCATTAACAACAAAGTCAATGGTAAAGACTTTATTGCCCTTGCCATGCATATATACCTCATATGCATTCTTCTCATGCACCGTCACTTGAAATTTTTTTAGATTCATAATCAAAGCATCTTTTTGAACTCTTCTTGGAATATCATGAAATTAGGAGTATAAAAATTAGCAACTTGCAATTCGATTGGATGATTTGGACTAATGGTGGCTTCGTTGTTAAGCCTCTAAAATCTTCTGTCTCCTCATCATTACGATGAGAATCCAATGCCCGATAATATTGTTGAACAAACTTAGATAAGGTGTCAGAGCATTTATGTAGCCATGAAAATAAGAATTCATACTTTCGGCTCTATGACTTGTTGACATTCTAGCCTAAAATATATCTCTAAGATACGTAGGCATCTAATGCTGACGAATTTCATACATCTTGCACAACCAACTTCCACTTGCTATTTCATATTTTTCCTCCACTACAAAAAAACTACCTTTAGTGACATTTAATATTTGCTACTATAGGTGTTATATTTGCCGCTATATGTAATTAGCGACACTTAAAATATTTACTACTTAATTGCCGCCTTCGTTTGCATCACTAAAAGTTAACGGCAATTGTACAATTATCGCTAAATCATTGGTATTAGTGGCACTTTAATTACCTCAAATATTATCGCTAATGACCTTCTTGAGTGATAATTTATTTGTCACTATTTCTCCACTATTGATTTATATTAGTGACAATTTAATTGACACTATTAGTGTCACTATATACTTCATTTAATGGCCTTTCCTTGTCACTAAATTGTCACTACTGATTTACTTTAGCGACATTTTATTTTACCATTTAATTGCCTCTATTGATATTATTTAGTAGTAATTATTGGTGTCTCTAAATTACCACTATTGATTTGCTTTAATGGCGCTTTCTTATGCCATTAAATCATCACTAATTATTTACTTTAATGGCACTTTCTTTTGCAATTTAATTGCCACTGTTGATCCACATTAATGATGCCTATATGATTTAATTTTATTCTTTACTAAAAAATAAATTTTTTTAACAAGCACAAAACATAGGGGCCTGAGCACAAAGTCTCTTTTATTGACTTCCCAGATCATTAAAGTACATATTCCCCTCTTAAGGGTGATACAAGAGAAAAGAAAAATACAGAAAAAATAAAAATATAATAAGTTTGCACATGACATATTGTATCTTCTGTAGATCTAATTCCAACTTTCCAATTGTTGAATATCTTTCATAAGAAGCTCATCCCTCTTTCTAGCCTCCTTCCCATTTCCCTTTTGTAGCTTGCAATCTTCGTTTGGTTGAATATGGCCATGTGATTTGGCATTTGCAAGCCTGTCAGTTCTAGCTCTAGAAGATCAGCTTAATCTTGCTTAATCTAGAAGCCAATTGCCACAAGAGGATCCTACATTTATGAAAAGAAGAGAGGGCCATGATGAGATACAAAACAATCAAATACATGGATGACTTCATTGAAGGGAAGGGATATACCAGATTGGAACCAACATGCCTTTGCATCTCTCACTTCTAGTGTCCCTGAGAATCAAGCCCTTCATCTTGTGGTTCTAATTAAATTTCAAAGGGATAAACCGATATCTCAGTATCTTGAAGAGCCACTGCTTGTGCTGCCTCAGAAAACAACCAGTCCTAACAAATAGCTATGACAAAGTTTTAGACATGTCAATGCAAACATGAAAATTTCCTTTTATGATCTCAAAATCAATAATTTAGGTTTGAAAAATTTTAGCTGGATATGCTTCCATGATTTTTTTTAGATACATAGATTGGTGCTACTCAATTCTAAAAACATTGATGTTGCATCCAACTAATGCAAAAATAGTTTAAAGTAATAGACATTTACTATTGCGAAGGCCATATTTAGCATATTTAGTAGGAACTTTTTTTGAAGGGGATATCCAGTACGATCATAAGATGTTTTTCCAAAAAGTAAAGAATAATAGTGATGCAACCATGCTAATAAAAAATAACATAATGAAATCAAAATGATCCAGTTACCCATGAAAGTAGCCAATCATGGAAGGAAAATACATAAATCATCTATTGTAAACAACACACATCACTAAGTACATGATAAACATTACAATTACGTGGCTATAAATTACATGGCCCCTGATTTTGAAACACACATCCAAAAAAATGCATATCAACTTTCAAGCAATAGGTGACAAATGGTAAGTTAGTCAAGAGAATTAAATTTAGTAAGATATGTAACATAGCTAAACTTACCTGATGGGTACTAACTCTTCAGCATCAGGATCTATGTCACGATTACTCCCTGCACATAGGAGTAAATCTACAAGGAGCACATCTTGAACCTTAAGCTAGTGTAGGCCATTAATGAATAACAAAATAGAAAGTAGCATGGAAATAAATCCATAAATGGCCTAGCCACTCTAGTGATGTGGCAAATACAGAGCCAAAAAAATGACCACGTGTTGCACCAGCACCACCAACTCCAAACAATCTTGAACCAGACTGTTGATGTAAAAAATGCCAGCTTAGATAAATATAAATATCCAATTTACTTCAACACTTTGATGTTTGAATGATTTGGTATCATGCAAATCTCATTGTCCATAACATCAAGAATAAGTGCCCAAGTGGATGAAATGCTAACAAGATTAAGCATGGCAACCTTCAAAAGTCCCCAATGAATTATGCGATATTCCAAGGATAGACAATTTGCTAGTGCATAAAAGAGGTAAGCCATACCCATAGAAAGAAAGCTATCCTAACTAAAATATAAAACCATCCATGGTTATCTCATCCATCATATACATTCTTCTCTCGACCAATAACACCCTCTCTGTTACCAAAACCTAAAAATTATGGCAAACGAAGATAACACAAATTCAATCAACTATAAACCATATACTATTTTTCTTCTATACCTCGGACATGGAAGGCAAATCTCGGGTGATAGAAGCATACCAAAGAATGAAGAATTCACAAAGAGATACATCGAAAAATATATGCACAAAGACCATGGCGTGAAATTTATAAGTGACTAATTTCCATCAAGCGCATCATATAATTCATTTAAATTTTAATTTGTCGCAATCCCTTGGAATAGCCCTAGAATGCACCCAACAACATTGCATGGGTACTTACAAGGCATGCATATAAGTATGGGAGTATCTGTAGCTAAGAATGGAATGAAATATGCATTTCAAAAGCATAAAATTGGTGTTTTAATCTTTATATTTCCTAGTCAAAGCATAAAATTGGTGCATTTCTTTGTAGGTTGCCATTACAATCATCGTAGTCAAAGCACCTATATTGCATAGAGTTGTTTAATAGTGAAATTAGCTTTTTAACCCAAAAATAGTGCATAATAAGAAAATGATGATTACTCTGGCATCAACATCATGTTCAATATAATACTAAATCATGTATCGTTCTTTTAATAGGTGCTGATAGGCTTGGAGTAGTCTCGAAGAAGGATTTCAACCTATAAAAATAATTATAGACATCAAGAGAATTTAGAACAAAGAGCAATCTCCAAAAAAAGTTTTTGATTTGGAAAATAAATGATATTAAAAACCATGACATTCATTAAATTCTAAAATCACATGTACAAAACAACTAAAAAAAAGAAAAAGAAAATCATTTACCTCTTCATCAGGTGCAGTCCACTTCATGTCAAGCATATCATCTAGAGATGAAACTACTAGCCCCTTGAAGAGGTTCATATGAGATTTCTGCGAAAATGTTAGCTTTGCATGAATTGTATGCTTAGAGCCACCTACTATCTTTTTCAAGCTCCATTCCAATTTTTTGTTTCCTTCTTTGAGATCAATTGTCTATCCTACATTCCCAGGTTCTAGTTCAAAGCTAACTCTAGTGGAGTAATTAAGTTGGCAGTGGCATCTGTACTATAATAGAATTTGCAGTGATACTTGAAGGGAAATCAACACATATTTTCAATATTGTGAATTTAGTCCTATAAGATGTTGCTTCTACTATTAATGCATTCATATGGAATGGAGGCTTGAACTCTTAGATCATCCTGTAGCTCATCACAAAAAATTCTCCATCAGAGTCAAAGTATGATTAATCCTTTGTAAGAGCTCCAAAACAAGTGATGCTGATACATTAGATCTTGTTGTTGCCACGAATAACAATCCAACAATCTTCACGTGACTGCAATTAACACCATCAACATTCTACAGTTAAACAGAAGATAGTAAGACATTGTATTTGGTGGAGAAATAACATTTTGTAATACCATCTTCTTGTAGTGTGTCAAGAAATCTCTGCACTCAAAACTTTTAACAACCAAAATAGCATGTTCGGTTGGTTAATTGCTTTAGCATCCTTTACACAAAAGGGAGGAAAATTTAAACCTCGTCTCACGAAAATGTTAATTGACATACTTAGTATAGCCATAATTCTTGACAAAAAAAGGAAAAAATAGATTGTAGCCATAGTTGAAAGTAACCTGCTTGATCAAAGAGATCATCCAAAGTAACCTGTTTCATAAAAAAGATCTAGCTAGAAATGGTAGTAACTACATACCCCAGATAATGATGTTGAGTAAGCATTCAAAACTATAAATTAGGTGTCTCACAAGGTTGGTTCATATATCATATCATATATTATTTCATGGATAACCATTATACAGAAGTCAACTCTACCTCAATTATCCAATGATCTCACTCAATGCATGTCAATTAGCAAAGCAAAAAACTAGAAGCTTCAAATAAATACGTAGAGGACCATAACTGTCACATAAGTTGCACATTTTTCCATATTCCATGCTTTTGTCCCAAGTACAAGCACGAAAATAGGTTGCTTCAAACAAATACCTACAAAGATAGGAGGTGTCTCCTCTCCATCACCCCCTTTCAAGAACTTGACATCATGAAAGAATATCTTGGTACTTCCTTTTTGCACATCACCACAGTCTGACAGGCATTACCAAGGGAGTGTTATCACCTAACAATATGATGACAATTTAATTAGTTACTGAGATATCAAGAACATCACTTGTAAATACTTGCTTTTCAACATGAAAAAAGGCATAAGGTCATAAGGGAATAGTACACAAAAAACAAGAAATATAGATTTGGGTGGTAGTAGCCTTACAATGTCTTCGGTGATTCTAAATCCTGATATAAGATGAAATTATTGTAGTATAAATCACTTTTTATGGGCAAGGCTTTTCTTATTAATAAGGCAGTAAGCATGTGCAATATATATTACCAAATATCACTTCACTACAGACAATGAATAACTACATTCCTATCAATTATTTCACCTCAAGAAAAATCATAGGAGAAGACATAATATGCATTTTGTTAGAGCATCATTATCAAATGGTCATCAAAGAATAATGCAAATATCCTTAAGTACACTATTCAGTAATTACTATCATCGATAAGATATTTCTTAGTCTTCCATCAAAAAGGATATTTCATAAGTCAGGAACTTTGCTTTAACTACAAAGGGATGGAAAGATAATTGGGATTAATTATCAAATATAGTGGTAGTTTAAGATAGAAAAGAAAGTTAATTAATATGGCATCTTTCATCCTATCAACTAAATATATACAGATAGCTACCTATCAGAGAGAATTCACAATGATAATTTTAGCAACCCTAAGTTCTTACATGTTTGTCATTTCTTTGCCTCTATCTATATATCTACTTATTTTTGCTATTAGGATCAAATAAAAATCAGAGCAAAATATTCAGAGCATGGGTTAAGAAACCAGTGAAGACTGCACTCTACATCTTTGGAAAAGGCAATAAAAAGCAACAAGAGGAATGCAGAATAACACTCACAGATTTATTTAAATATTTAAATAAATCAGTTTAAATATTCTGTAATAAGAGGAAACTAATATTCTCTGTGATTTCACTAAAAGAAGTTTCAAAAACCATTAGATGCTATTTGTTGTATTCATAAATAGGTTCATTTACATTTAGTGTAGAATGATCCGCAAGATAGGTGATGTGCCATTTTGCAAATAGTTAATAGGCTACACCAGGGCACATTGAAAAGAAAATGCAAAGAGATAGAAAAAGGGAAAGTGGTGGGGAGTTGGTTAAGGATGAAAAGACGAAAACAAACAGGAGTTAATGGAGAAACTGAGAAAGAATAAGGAAGAAGTTGCCCATGCAATAAACACTTTTGTAAGGGAAAGCTGAGAAAAAGATAAATTTAATAGTTTGATTTATAACTAAAAAAATGAGCATTCTTGTTTTAGAATTCGGACATTCAGGTAAAGTTATACCTTAGAGTGTGTTTGCAAGTAAGCCTACACATCAAATCGGGAGATCCATTTGAGAAGAATTCCCTTCTTAATCTTATGTGGAGCATGCAAGATGCTTATATGCATTGTCCAAAGGACCTTCTCAAGTTGTTGACCACAAGTAGTCCCCATTGCATTTAGCAGCAATCTAGTCACCTACATCATTAAAGAAAGGACATTCATTTCAAGAAGAATTTAGCTTGTTTATTTCCACTAATATAGCCCTACTTAAAGATAACTAGAAAGCAAACATTCCCAAGAGTAGGGTACTTCACTTGATTGCAACATGAAAATAACAAACAAGACTTTGTTTATTGCTCCAATAACCAATAGCAGCACAAGCATAAATTTGAACAAGATAGAAATCTGAACATATCAATCTTTCAGTTAATAATGCTAATATACACAAAACAGAAATCAATCCTTAAAGCAAGAAAAAAATTCTTCAATTATACAATGCATTTACAATTGTTCATCAATCTTCAATCCTACAAATTTTGACATGTTAAAGTAAGCTAAACCTCCCAATATTGAAAATCTCCTGATCACATTGCTACAGATATAGAAACGTACCTGTTCTCACTAGCTTGATGCACCACAACCACTGACCACTCTAAGTTATTACTCTACCCACCAATTATCATTGCTCATTATGGTTCCTCTTTCATGACTGCCCAGGCATCCCTTAGTCCCTTACTGGTGCACTAGTTTTATCTAGTTTGCACTAATCCCTTCGCCTTCTCCCTGGTACATCATCATTATCACCCCCAATGGTGGATGTCCTATCAGTGGGGTAGAGCACGGTAGGCACTTAGCCTATTTTGTGTGATATGTGTTGTTAGTTGTTGCAGGGAATTACTGCAGCTAGTTTGTGTGGGTGTGTGATGAGCTTGTGGTGTTTTCAATTTTATAGAAGTTTGGAATAATACATTTTTTTGAAGCATTTGGGAGTATTAGCCATCTGGGAGACATTTACAATAGAAAAAATTCTACTTGGGTAGGGCTTTGATATGTTGAAAAATTGAATATAGTGGAAAAATTATACATAGAGTGGTATATTTCATTGGTGGTAAGTTAGAAAACTACCTCCTACTTCCAAGAAGCATAGTTTTTCAAACGAAAAGGTTTAACAACCCCCCCACCCCAAAAACAAAAACCCCAAAATTTGTGTATCCAGCATGTAAACCACCTTCCTTTTTTGAAAGGACTACCATGAATCATAGTACGGCCTGCTTAGTTACCATTAAGATACAATCTCAACAAAAAAAAATCCTAAAAGTGAGTTTCTGTTGCTCATCTAATTGTTCTTTTACCTTCACCTCTGTCTACTTTTTAGAAAAGGACTTAGAGAAGAACTCATTTTCTCTACTTTGTAGGTGAAGTTATATCTTCACTGAGCCACAAATATAGCCCTTCGAGACCCTCATATGTAGGCTACATTATTCCCATCATACACTTGGTCAAATCTGAACTACATCAATAAGATGAGGAAAGATGGACTATTAATCCATGTAAATTAAGTTTGCTCTTGAACAAACCACAATCATCAGTGGAGACCTAAAGAAAAGTTGAATAAGATCCTCATCTCTATAAAGATGAAAAGAACAAAAGATATATGAATCCACTGCCTACCTATGTATAAATCATGGTAACCAATCTCTTTCATCTTGTACACCGCAAGAACATGTTCGTCTTCTTGGTGACCTTAGCATGTTAACCAACCTACAATCACTAATGTGGTCTCCATCCAAACTTAAAAGAGGTGTTGATGATTTCTGAAAACATTTCATTCTGAAAATCCCTATTGCACCAAACCATCCGTCCCCTTTATGCAATCCAGGCAAATCATCAGAGTGTCCTCCAATAAAGGGAGTCCAACTCCTAAAGGTGTAATTCTCTCAGCTTATCCAACAGACTGCCACCAAGACAAGCATATATTGGCAAGGGCATCGATCATTAAGGATGTTGGGAGTAGGAGATGAAGGCAAACCTCAATGGAAGGGTGATGTGGTGTTTGCCAGATGAGGTATGTAATCAGAGGAGAGAAGTCAAAGTCGACGATGCAGACATCAGAGGTAAGAGAGGAGAGGTCGCATGCGAATCAGCGAAGAGGACGTTGCAAGTGGTCGAGGAGGTGGTCACAAGCATGTGGCTGGAAAAGAGCGGTTGAGGACTTGATTAGTGGTGAGGACAGAAAGGGAGATAGTGGGGAAAGGCATGCAACAAAGAATAAGGGAAAGACGATTGGGCTGTGCAGTGTGGAGAGGGGGAAACGTGTGCGACAAGGGTTTTGGGGGATTCTAATTTCGGGGAAATTTGATGTGGAAAGAGTGTAGGATTTTTTGTCGAGAGGTGGCTATGAGGTAAGTTTTCGTCTAAAGTGTTGGGTTGGGGGTGGGGGAGGTTACTATTATGATTTGCAACATTATATTAGTATCTCTTAATTTTTATTTTTAGTTTTTTTAGTAAACTGTCACAATAAAACTATCATTTTTGAGATGGTAATGTTTACCATGACAAATATCTATCCCAAAAGATATATTTTCTTATAGTAAGTTTCAATTTACCTTTTCCCTATTTTTGTTATTAAAAATATGTTGAAGATGAAATAGTAGCCTCATTTCATCTACATCAATTTGTCATTCGAAAAAAATATTATAGCGGAATAAGAAAAAATTATTACCAAATCAAAGACTATAGTGGTAAATCTATTTGCTATTAATGCTAATTGTCATTTTACAAAAATATTATAGTGGCATAAATAACAATTGCCACTAAATCAAATACTATAGTGGTAAATATATTTGCCATTAATGTTAATTGTCATTTGACAAAAATATTGTAGTGGCATATATAACAATTGCCACTAAATCAAAATTAATAGCGGCAAATATAATTGCCACTAATACTAATTGTCTCTTGACAAAATGTTATAGTGGCAAATACAAAAATTTACCGCTAAATCTAAGGAATTAGTTACAAATGCTTTATATGCCACTATGTAATTCGCCACTGAAGATCATTTTTTTTGTAGTGCTTCAATTCCATCCACTGCCTTTCAAACTCTTCTATACTCCCACATTTGTTAATCCACCGATAATAATCATCTTGGAATTGCTCGATACATCGCAATTTCTGCATGTGTATTAATGTATTTTTCCTTATATGGCACATACAAATCTATGTAATGTGGAAGGAAAAATTTCTGCAATTGCTTGTCGCATGGTTGAATCTTGATCAATTATAATTGATGTAGCCATTTTACCATAAATGCAATTTAACCAAGTCTAAAACAACCATTTAAAAGTTTTTGCAGATTCATCAGAAAGCAAAGCACAACCAAAGATTGTAGATTGCTTGTGATGGTTGATACTAGTAAATGGCGTGAAGGGAGTGGAAATTTTATTTGTTTTGTATGTTGTGTTAAATATTAATATATCATCAAATTTTAAATAAGAAGATCTGGATATACCTAGAAAATACTTCTCACAAGATCAGTTTCATCAACTTGAAGTTAAAAAAGGAAAGTAGGATCACTGGCCATCTTTTCTTAAAAGGATCTAACAACTGCTCTAAACTCCTTCCTAATCTTATTTTTCCTTTAGCTTTTGATTAAATCCCAACAAAACTGCCTTGTGACATTTTCCTCTCCCATTTCAGTAACTATGGCAACAATCTTTCATGGGTGCAAGCCAAAAGTATGCAATGTGGTTATCATTTCCATAGTAGAAGAATATACTTGCTTATGTGATCTTAACTTTCTTATTTTAGATAGACTTGCCATTCTATGATAATGTTCATCATGAACCCTTTTCACAACCCAATTTCCCTTGACATTTTAACAAACATAGCTATGTGCTTTACAACCTTGTCGACTTTTCCGTTGCTATTTCACTTCTCTTCCTTCAGTCTCCTTCATTCTCAAATTTTTAAATTCTTGACTGGATCATACAATAGTATGGGCCACAATAAGTTTCGATCTTTTCCACTATTGCACCTAATTCTTATGAATGGAAAAACCCTTCATTTTTTCATATGCATTGTAAAAATGATATGCATTATCTTTTGATTTAAACTCCATGCCTAATATAGGCTTCTGTCCTTCCACATTTATCATTCCAACATTTGCTCCATTAGATTGGCTACTATTTGCATCCAATTCATTTATCTCATCCACTTCAATTTCATCGTGATGACCCAAGTCTTACCAGTTGACGAAACTCAAGTCACCATGTGCTAACAACCAGCACAATCCAACCACAAGATTGCAATCACCCAGCTCATAGTTATAGAATATCAATAGCTGAACATTCATTCATAATGCATTAAATGAAAATAAATAAAGTGTTGACAAACATAATAAAATCTACCACAGAAAGCATAAAGGTAAAGAGTGCTCAAGTGTTAGTACAAACACTAAAAGATAGGAATTAAAAGTCTAACAATGGAAAAAGAACAAAGTTAAAGAGCCACTGGCTTATAATGGATCGTCTCCTAACGTAGGACCCATTCCCACAGTAGACGGACCAACGACAGCTGTTGCACTCGACTGCTTAGCAACAACTGAGTATAGAACCTAAGAAAATACGTCAGTAAAAATTAAGTAGAGTAGAACAACCACAACAGAGTAACAACAGCGACAAGAGTAAAAGAAAGATGGCACTATATCAATAGTTATTTCATTTATTAATTATTTGTTATCTAGTTTCGATTTATGCATTAAAGCCCATGCTACTATAATCCACATTCCGTCAATCAACGTGTTAGGCCACGAGACGATCTCGTGTAACTTCCTGCAGCACAAGATTGGTATAAGCCACCCTCTTGTCCAAGAAGACAGCTTATACCCATCAAGTCACCACTCTTCGTCACCTTGGGGTCATTGCAGAAAGGGGTGGCAAATACATCATGTAGTGTGAACACGTACAAGCGCTATGTATGCTGAAACACAAACAGGCAATAACCCACCCATCAGTCGAGAAAGAAACCACTCCTAAACCTCAAGCTATGCATCCCGCTATCCTAGTTGGTCGCTAAGCCTAACCAAAGAGTCTTAGGAAGGGCAGCAACTCCCTATAGCCTAGATCCAGTCTAACAGACCAAAGCTATAGCCAAATCTGACAAGTAGTGGGATAAAACCAGTTATCCATCCTCTAAGTCCCGACTAAACTGTCATCTTGATAATTTAATCAATTCCAGATAACTGTATCATTTATTATCATCAAACCAAACCATATTAACAATTTCACTTACTAAGTCCAGGATTACCAGATATTCACATTATCCACTTTCTTATTAGTTTACAAGTATTTTCTAAATTATACTAGTGGCTGCATATTGTTTATCAATTAATGAATACAACAGAACTTGTTTCATAGAAAATGGAGTTTGTTTTACACATACGATGATAGGGGTACATTAAGTCATTAATTCTTAACCATTCACATGACATCCAATTATTTCTCATTAAAGTACCCAAAAATTCAGGGTAAACTTTAGGAAGGTTCTGGACTCAGCAACAGAGGATTCACCATGCCAATCAACACGATATACACACATAATCACCCACAATGGGTCTACGTTTACTCGGAGACGACATAGAAACATGAAAAAAGTAGACTACTGATGAGATCCTCATCATGAGCCATAACTAGCTCATTTTGACCCAATAAAGAAGATAAAAGCTCCAACATAACCTAGAAGAAGGCTTAACTGAAGGAATAAGTGCTCTGAGAAGAAAACATGAATTAAAGGTTAAAACTGCAATTTTACCATTGCAGTACATAAATGGGATTTCTCAGAGGCAAAACACAGGTCAAAAGGTCTAAATGAGATAAAAGGTGGGTTGAGTCAATCAGAAATGGGTTCATATGCAATCTAGGAAGTAAATGACATGTGGTAACCCTACAACAGACCCGCTTAATTCAACAAGGTTCCGGTCAGGATAAAAATCAATTAAACCCTCTAAAAATCATGGAAAAATATCACCTAGGGTTTATAACACTTAATTTGGCCTTTGGAACCCAATTTGCCTAGATTAGGGTCTTAGTTCATCAATTAACCTAATTTGGGTTTTTACGCAAAATATCCAGTTAAACGAGGTCAAACCTAAAATACAACTTCACCATTGGATTCCTTAGGTCAAAATTAGCTTTGTACCAAAATTTGGACCTAAGGGGAGGTCATCTTGACCTACTTTGCAATTTAGTACACCCAAATCACAATTTGGTCCCTATCTTTTGAAAAGCATAACAGAAAGCCCCCTAACTTCCTCGCCACCTTTGCAATCAGGTCCTGCCGCCATTATTAGGGCAGAATCCTGCTCCGGCGAGGATTTGAGAGGGAATCCTCTCTGATTCCTCAGAGATCCCCTCCCAGAAATGGAAGGGAGATTCTCTGAGGAATTCCCTTCCATCTGAGGCTAATCTTGATCCCTGGTGTGAACCCAATCTCTCGTGCGAACGCACGAGGGATTTCGGTATCTAAAATCTTTCCATCTCCGGCGACCGACCTCAGACGATTGCGTGCCTTCCACGCCTTGAACGACTGGCCCAGTGCCTATATAAGAACCCACACCTCCGGCCGCTCATCTTCAGCTTGAGTTGGTCGAGTTTCCACCTCCAATTCATCTCCTCCTGCCCGGCCAAAGTTCCCAGCAAGCTCCGGCGAGCTCCCTCTCCCATCCTCTTCGCTCTGCCACAAAACGAGTGGCAGAGTTATCTTCCTGATTCTCCTCCGCGTCGCGCAATACCTGCGCACTCTGTCTCAGCCCCGTCGTCACCGCCGTTCTCCCCCACTGGGCAGCATCTTCTCCGGCGACAGCAGGTACTGCTGTTCGCCTCTCTGTCCCCCTTCATCCCTGTAGTTAGGCCAAGTACCTTCTCCACATTCCCCTCTCTCTTTTTCCCTTGCTATTTTATCTACTTACCCCCCGACAGTGCCTGAACACCTCCATCTTCCTCGCCTCCGACCGACCTCCGGCGAGCCGCCCACAGCACTCCGCCCCTCCACACGGCTCACCAACCCTCTCGTGAGCTCCGCCTCACCACCAGGAACTCAGTCCACCCCTCCACTGCCACTCCAGACCTTCACAATCACCCCCCGATCAACCCCACACCTCCGACCACAGGTTGACCTAGGCACGCACGGCTAGGCCGCACACTGTCCACCGGCTTTGCCGTGCTACGGCGAAGGCCTCTAGCTGGTCTGATTGGGCCGAAAGGCTCGTTTTGTGTCTGACAGTGTTGATGCTCCTGCCGCCATGGACGACATTGGAAGAAGCTCCGTAGCAGCTCCAGGCACCAGGGTTCCCAAGCTGCAGGTGCTGCGTAGTCGTGCGAGTGTTGCGAGGTGCCCTGGTCCAGCAAGGAGCGCAAGCAGAGCCAGTAGCTGTGGGGATGACACGCAAAGTCTGCGGGCGCGCGCGAAATCAGGGCAGAGGCTTTAGTCCCACATCGTGGAGAGACGAGGCGCCGCTGCGCCATGAATTGAATTTATGATATTACCTTAACGCCTCCGTAAGCACAGGGGTGAGGTCCCTCACCTGCCCTCACACCCGCCTCGTCCGCGGCTTGATCTCGCGGATCTGGTGGGATCCGACCCGACCCAAACCTTGAGCACTCCTCGCGCACCACCACTTGCCGGTGCACCTGGTCCCGGGTGCGAATCCAACCCGACTACCTGTGTGGCTCTAGGAGAGCGTCCTTGAGTGAATTTCTTGAGAGAGAGAGAGACGCTTGGGTAGAGGGATGGGGGTAGGTTTTGCTTTGGCTGTGGTGTGTGCAGGAAGGAAGAAGCAAAGGAAGCAGCGAGCACTTAGCAGCTGCAGAACAGGAAGAGAAGAAAGAAGAAGAGGCTGTGTAGCCGAAAAAGAAGGAGAAGCTTTCGTAGAGAACCAAAGAGAAGGAAGAAGGAAGGCAAGGCAGGAGAAGAAACAAGAGAAAAGATACAAAGGCAGGAAGAAGAAGCCTTTGCAAGAAAAGAAGAGAAAGAAGAAAGAAAGCAAGATCAGAAGAAGGAAAAGAGGAAAATATTTTTAAGACGTCTGATCACCAGATCAGACGTCCAATTTCATATTTTTTGTCCTAATTACTTTTAATCGCATACATTCATATTTGAATTAACATTTTGAGTAAATTAGAGTGTTCAATTACATTTTGATTAGTAGTAAATTTCATTTGCTCCCTGTGTTCGACCTCGGATACTTCAGATACTCCGATTTTCGAGTAATAAAATTCTCTATTTGTTTGAACGCTTTGTCGGCTATACTACAACGTGATACACTTTAAACCCGCACAAAAGCGTCGAGAACAACTACTCTACCTAACATCACCAAGGGGTCATGGTGACTTTGAATCATGCACAAAGAGCCTGGGAACAGTCACCATGCCCACCACATAATTCGCCCATGCACCAGGGACAAATCCTGGTTTATATGGATAGAAAATTGGGTTGGAATCTTCTGATTTTTCACTAAGGAAATAGTACTCAAAAACAAAAATAAATAGTACCAACAAGTAGTACGTGTTGATACGATTCCAACGGTACCTTATTTGTCAAAATTCGAGCTTGGGAAGGCCATGAACCACTTGAAACAATGCAAGAGGGTCACTTAATGAACCGCTTCAGTCAAATCGGTCAACGATGCAAGTGAGCCATGCGTGTGCCACATGTCAGCACCCGCTTCGCCCGCTCCGCCCGCTCAATATCTCATGGATAGTACTCCCACGTGCCTGCACCGTCGATCTTCGCCATGCGTCAAACATCCAAGGGGATTGTGCCCTCCTACTCGTGCAAGCATACCTGCAAGCGCGTACCCTCAAGACTTTTATGTTCTACACGTGTCGCGAATTAGATGCCCACTGCCAAATTGGATGGCCCATGTATGCAGCTATCGAAACCTATGTGAAAATTGCTAGGGGGAAGTGATGGGAACACCATCATGAGCCACAACTAGCTCATTTTGATCCAATTAAGTCAGTAAATGCTCCTGCATAACTACTAGAGAGCCATAAGTCACTGCATAACCATTTTGAGAGAAAGATAAGAAAATAGTGTTAAAACTACAGTTTTACCATCATATCATGAATGTAGTACAATCATGGGTTTTCCCAGAGGATAATTAAGGGTCATATGGTTCTAAAAGTCTAACAAGTGTGGTAGAACAAACAGAAAAGGATTTGCATGTGTTTTGAGAATTAAATGACTTTTGAAACCCTAAAAATAGATCCTCTTAATTAATTGAGGTTCTGGTCAGGATAAAATTTACCTATACCCTCTAAAATTCATATAAAAATATTCTCTAGGGTTTGGAACCTTCACTTTGACCATTAAAACCCGTCTTAACCTAAAACAGAGTCTCAGACATACATTTGCTCTAATTTGGGTTTTTGCATAAATTACCCAGTCAAACTTGGTCAAAACCTAAATCTAACTTCACCATTGGATTCCTCGGGTCAAAATTAGGCTTTTACCAAAATTTGGACCCAATCTGAGATCACCTTGACCAAGTTTGCATTTTGGTCCAGTCAGACTCTTTCTATCTCATTTAGACCCAATAGCCCTGCCAACTTCTTTGTCTTCTTTACAAGCAGGTCCCCGTGCCATTTTTGGAAGGTGAAACCTTCACCGTCGAGTTTCGAGCAAGGATTTCTCGCTCGATTCTCAATCAATCCCTCTCAAAATTGATATGGGGATTCCTTGGGAAGTTTCCTTCCATTTGAACCATTCCTTGGGCTCTAAGTCCTTCCCAAAAAGCCATGCGAACCTTTCAAAGGTTCGGGTATCCTATGTCGCAACTACCTTCCAAGCTTGAAAGCTTCTTTCCAAGCTTGGAAGGGCTTCCAATGGCCTACAAAAAAGATCCCCAGGGCACGACTGTGCATTTTAGCAAGTTTTGGCCTAAGAAACCCTCCTCTACTCCATCTCTGGCCACCTTCAAACTTAGCTCCGGCGACTCCTCTACGCTCTTCTCCTCCGACCGTCCAACCATCAAATTGGATGGCCGACTAGCTCCCCCTCATCCTCGCGAACCTCTAATGCCAACGAGAGGTCGTACCTCTACCTTAGTCGACGTCGCCAACTCGCCGCACCATCATCCTTCTCCAGCTCCAGTCGACCAACATCGGAGCCTTCCGCCTCCCCACTCTCTCGCTAAGCCCTTCTTTAGCTCCCTCTCTCTTTCTATTTCGTTTTCCTACCCTCACAAACACACACAACCGCCAAACGCCGCCGCTCACCTCCGTCTTCCCCATCTCTGGCGAGGTCCTCCGCGCACTACACTCATCCACACACCTCGCCACAACTCCCAAAAGCTTCGCAGTGTCCTAGAGAGAAAAATCCCTTTGGTTATTAAGGCTATTGGCCTCTCCTTAGTGCCACCGAACACCCCACCTTCGCACCGCCGTTTCCGTCACCGTCAGGCCTCCACCCTCATTCTCACCACACGCTGCACCCACCACCGCATTAACCACTCCACGGCGAAGCTACTGAGTTGGTTTAACAGGGTCGAAAGACCGTTCTTTGGATTTCAGGTTCACCACCATCGTCGTCATTAACGCAGTTGCTTCAAGAAAGCTTCAAGCCTGCTCCAGGGTGCCTTCACTCCAGGCCTTGACTCCAGATCGCACAGAAACATCATGCGCATACGCCCAGGCCTTCAATTGAGGAAGATACCCTCAGCAACTGACCTAGTTGAGGAGGAGACCGTGCTATTGCGGACGTGCAAAAGGAAGGTGGGACTTTAGTTCCACCTTGGAAGCTGTGAGACGTGTGTAGATGCATAAATTGGAAAAGTGTCTGGGGCTTATCGCCTCAAACACTTGGGGGGTGAGGTCCCCCGCTCACCTACTCACCTGCGCCTAGCCTGTGACCCATCCCCCGCGGGCTTGGCAAAGACCCAACCCACCTAACCCGACTCCACTCTTTGGTTGCGATCACACTCGCAGTCCTGGACCCGGGTGCGCTCTAGGTTCGAAACCCAATAACCTGGTATTGTTGGAGGCTCTGGGAGAGCGTGACATAAGGAGAGGAAGAGATGATCATGCACGGGGGCAGGGGGGTTTTGCTACAGAGAGTAATGGCTGACACTTAGCCGTTTGAAGAACCTTCCCCTTCTACGTGAAGAAGGAGAACTGAGAAGAAAGGCAGGAAGGCAAGAAGATGAGGAGAAGAATTGAGCCAGAAGAAGGAAAGGAGAAGGAAGGGGAGCTGCATGGGAAGAGGAAAAGAAGAAGGAGAAGAGTAGAAGAACAAAAGAAGAACAAAAGGAAGAAGAGAAGACAAGGCAGGAGAAGCAGAGCATAGAAAGAAAGAAGGAGAAGAGAGACCCTTGAGTCTTTGGGAAGCAGTACTGTAGCACCAGGCTGTTTAAACCGTCTGATACATCTAATTACATATATTTGAGTCTTTGTTGATACTATTGATTTAGTTTCTATTTGTGAGGAGTAATTGGTGATCCAAATCACCATTTTACTTCATTCTTTTTGCACATTGATACCAGACATTATTATTGCTGCAATATCTCAAATTCTTGATTCAAATTGTGATATTGAGTTTTGAATTCCATATTGCTCCCTGTGTTCGATCTCGGACTTAAAATTCGAGTAATAAATATTATTTATTTTCAAAGCGATTTCGGCTATACTATAACGCAGTTTTTAAACCTCGATTTCGCTTGCGAACATTTTGGCGCCGTTGCCGGGGAGCAACGCACAATTCAGATCTCTTGATTGCAATATCCGAGTCAATACTAACTTGCTCTATCTCTTTTGACTTTGATCTATTTCAGGGATTCATTGAGGAAGACCAGCTGCACATCAACCACTCCAAGGATAGGTAAACTCCATTCAAATCCTTCTAAGCCCCTGAATCCAAAAAAGCTAAAAAAGGAAAAATCAATTAGGGCTACTTGCATTTTATTCTTAGACAAACCATCAGGTTGCCTAATTTGATATATTCTAGAGAACATCTAAGACCTAATTTGTGCACCTACTTAAGATCTTAAGGTATCTAGGGCTATCACCTTCTTGTTTTGAGCCTTAGGTACCACATTTGGACGAAGTAAATTGGACCAAATCAGAGCCAATTAGGGATTCCAGTTTAGGGTTTTAGAGACACATTTGCTTAATCAAGAATTTATCTTTCCAAAACAATGTATGCCTAGACCTTGATTGAATTGATCTATTCAAGCAAAATCCTAAAATCAAGCTCTTAAATTCATTTGAACACTAAAAAAGAGGAACCTAAATTTCTCAAAAGGACAATATAGGTGAAGTTGACCCACCTTGTTGGGTTAACCAATCTTCAAATTAGGTCACCTTTTCACAAATACATCTTAAAAGTTCAAGTGAAATCATAAGCACCCTTGCTCTTAATTAAAACTAGTAGACTTAAGAGGTTAAGGCCTCATTTTGGTCTACCTGGAATATCAGTGACAAGAAAGGTTGGGTGGGGGAAACCCTATAACCTGTGGGGGCGCTCTACCGTGTAGGGGTCTTTGCAGGACTCTCCCTCTCTGGCTACCTAGGTAATTCTCAGGTGGACGGCTTTCTGGCTAAGGGGTATCATCTGCCCCAAACCTCTATAGTCATCCAAAATTTTTGGGTATCTTGATTGGGTCCATCACATTCTACCTCTCTTTTACTCCATCAGTGCATGTTCGGGAGGAGGTCTTTAAGACCATCCTTGAGGCCTCCTTTAGCTACTCATTCTCGTCGAGGCCAAGCCTCGAACTCCTTGTTTTTGCAACAACCCAATCCAATCGATATCTCTTCTGATTCATCTGAACCTAATTCTCCTTCATCCATCATCATGGCACAACTAGCAGAAGAAAATAATCTTGAAAATTAGTTTCAGCGCTTCAATGATTTATTCCAAGCCTTTGTGAACCCACCACAGCATCCAATGATGTGAGATCACTACAATCTCGCTGCGGTGGCAATCGAACCTTGAGTACAAATCCCTGCTGGAGGTCTTGGCACTAAACTCAAACCCAGCATGATCCATGCCATTCCCAAATACCATTGGAGTAATTTTGAAGATCCTTTCCAGCATATCAAGCAACTTAAGCATCTGGCCCAGACCTCAGGTCAGAAGCTCAAAATCAGGATGTTCTACTCATGAAAATGTTCTCCTTCTCTCTCATGGATAAAGTTGCTCACTGGTACCAAACCCAAACGTGTCCAATCAACACCTGGGCGGAACTTCAATCTGAGTTTTTGAGAAAGTTCTTCCCTGTTGGTCGGATAAATGCTTTATGGCACCAGATCACACATTTCACACAGCAAGCAGGAGAACTGCTTCATGAGGCATGAGATCGTTTTCTGGATCTCATGCTAAAGTGGCCCCATCACGGTGTTCCTAAATGGGAACAAGTCCAATCTTTTTACTAGGGACTCCGCGAGGATATTTGATTATTCGTCAATGCGACCCGTAGAGGAAACATCATGGGCCAACACGAAGACACCATGTGGGAGATTCTCGAGAATATGTGCGAGAACTCCATCAATAATGAATCCATGGGCATGTTTGACCGGACGAATGCTCTTGCATTGACGAATCCAAAGGGAGCACATGAGACGCAGGGCCTATCTTCTTCCGTCTACTTGGAACTGACGGCCAGTCATCTGGACAAGGTCTCTATTATTGAGAAGGTGGATGAGCTAACTCGACACTTGCAGCAAGCCACTTCTATGCAGAACCCATTCGCGCAACCACCCTCTGGCAGAGAGGCTATGCACAACATCTATCACCGACCTTCTCAGGGGATGGACCTGTATCCACCCTCATCTGATTCTGGTTTCGAAGGAAACTCTGGACCCACCTACTCTAGTTGGGGGAACTCTGAATCGTCGTATTCTAACTTTTCTGAGGTTCCTCATACCTGTGAAGACCTCAACGCCATTCAGAATGATCCATTCTCAAACACCTACAACTCTGGATGGCGTAATCATCCTAATTTCATGTGGTTAGGAAATAATCAAAACCAGAGACCTCAATATCAGCCCCAACCACAAGCTTCACCTCAATAACAGCTGCCTTAGCCTCGGTCTAACCCAACTTATCAATCTGGGCTGACTCATACAGATCAAATGACTCTTATCCTTCAGACTCCGGCTGACATTCAGAAGACGAATGAGACTATGCAAAAACAACACAGAGACGAGATCACATAGGTTCGCAATCAACTTGCCCAGATGGTCAATCCTTGCCAACCTGGTGCACTTCCTTCACAACCTCTGCCTAATTCGAATAATGTGCCCAACTAGAGGCTCATTATGAACCCAAATCAGGGCCAAGCTCACTTTGTTTATCAGGCCCCTTCTACTTCATTACCCGATAGGATGGAGGCTTCGATAGCTTATGCGGGTTATCTGTAGCAAGCATGCCTTTTACCCATACCAAACCAGAACCAGGTGGAATTGAATTCTATTACTACCTACAGTGGCAAAACAACACAGGACCCACCTTATCCAAGCCACTCCTAGCCTGGTAATACAAACCCTCACCCTAGGATAGTCATCTAGGATACCTCTATCACAAATTAGGAACCTGGACCCATTCTAGAGGAACCATCTAAGGTTCCATTTCCTGAGGCCTTGTAACGACCCGATTCCCGAATCCCTACGAGACACGAGAATCGGACCGACTCGACTGATCCCAAGACCCAGTCGTCCAACGAGAAAGTAACCAAAAGAGTAGTAAAATAAACCACATTCACCATGTATATAACTAGTAGTAACAAAATACAGCAGTAAAGAAAAGAAATACTACAGCATACACCATCGCAATAGTAGAGAATTAAACATATACATAAACATGAAGCTTGCAATGAAAAGAGTACAGGTGTAATAGAAACTACTCACAACAACAGCAAAAAAAAGTACAGTGGGTACTACAAGTGACACTACTGGGCTCTACTAGGCCCAGCGCCCTCTGCAGCCGCCGACTCTAGCTGCTCAACACCTGGTCCTGAAAAGGTAACAAAGGTGACACGTCAGCGAAACGCTGAGTAGAGTGGCAACTAAAAGCTAAGAAGCAGTAAGGTGGACAATAGTTGTTATATTTATAATTTCTTGCTTTAATCTTTTTCCATTTATTCACTATTGAATTACTTCTCAGATCCTTCTCTTGATCTCGAATGTTCCTCGTAGGAACGATCTTGATTGCAGTCTTTTCCGAAAAGTAGAAGTAACACGTGGTGCTCTCCTGGACGGGAGAGTCCCCCGTGGTGGTCCTACCCTCAGTCAACCACCCCAAGGTCGCTGATAGATGTAACAGTGACTACGGCACGCGCGATAAGTGCAGGGTAGCTACCCCGTACTGGCATGCGGTCAGTCGTTTCCGTTAATGGGTGTGCCCAAAGCACAGCACGGAACCAGTATAGGGCAGAGCCCTCTCAGTAACAGGGGTCTAGCCACTCCACAGTAACCAAATAGGGGTCTTTCCCCTCCACAGTCCGCGCACCCTCGTCTGACTACCTTGGTTTGCCTAGTGGGCCTAACAAGTCGGTGTAGGAGGGCTAGTAGAACCCCGGGGCCCATGGGGTAGCTAGTTCTCTCCCTACACTAGTAGCTCTCCTCGGTACTATGTACACGAGGGCCAAAAGTCGGTACAAAGTGGCCAGACCTAACCCCGGGTCCCTGGGGTGGCTAGCTTCGCTCTACACTAAACAGGAGGACAGTTGCTCTCCTTGGTACTCCGTACTCGAGGGTCAGCTCACTTCCCCAATTCTATTCCATTCACTTTCCAGGAGTTCTACTCCAAATTCCCCGTAGGGTTCATGCTCTTTTAATTCAGCCAATTTAGGTTTCTCCGTTCCAGCTTTATATCCATATAATTCATGTTCTCAACCGTAATTATCCATTCATAACAGGCAGCTGTTAACCAATTTACAGGCAGCTATCGTTTCCTTTCTACTTTTCCAAGACTGCAATGTTTATATATTCAACTAGTTTTTCAGTCCTAGGATTCATGCCATACCCTAGGATCTATCATTCAATCTAGTTTTCCAGTCCTAGGATTCATGCAATACCCTAGGATCTATCATTCAATCTAATTTTTCTGCCCTAGGGTTCATGCAATGCCCTAGACTCTATTAGTTATTTCACAATTTATAAATAATTTAAAAGGCCACTCTACCCGCAAAATCGGAAGTACTGGGGGCATGGTCGGCAATCCCGCGCGCCTCTGCAACCCCTAGAGTTGCAACAGAACGGGGTCCTAATACAAGGATCAAAGACAAGGATCTACTCAGAATAGTATACAATTACTGTAAACAGGTAGAGGAAATAAATCTGGGAAGAACGAAACTTGAAACGCGGAAAACGGACTTCGAACGGACCCTAAACGGGTCGAAAACGACGAGTCTGTCCAAAATCAGACGTCTGGAACTTCTTCCAGATGTCTTAAAAGGTTGCTCAGGTCATACCTTGGTCTGCACAGTCCTTCAGACGTCCAGAAGCCGGCTGAACCGTCTGGACTTAGTTTCCAGACGTCCGTTGTCACCCCGGGAGTTTGGAGGCCCTGCCGGTCGTCTGGTGCTGTGCCCAGACGTCTGATTTGTGTGGGATGGCGAGCCCTCGCGCCCTCCCAAACAAATCCTGCACACGCACACACTCGCTCTGTAACGACCCGATTCCCGAGTCCCTATGAGACACGAGAACCGGATCGACTCGACTAAACCCAAGACCTAGTCGTCCAACGAGGAAGTAACCAAAAGAGCAGTAAAATAAACCACATTCAACATGAAATATAACTAGCAGTAACAAAATACAGCAGTAAGGAAAGAAACCACTACAGTATATACCACCACAACAGTAGAATAACATTTATAACATAATATGAACTGCAGGTAAAGAAAAGTACAGCGGAAGCAAGAACTACTCACTACAGTGGAACCAAAAAGAGGTACAAGAGAACAGTGGTAACTCTACTGCACCCTACTTGGCCCAGCGTCCTCTGCAGCAGCTGACCCTGGCTGCTCAACACCTGGTCCTGAAAGGTAACGAGTGTAACACGTCAGCAAAACGCTAAGTAGAGTGGCAGCTAAACTAAAGAAATAGTAAAGTGTACAGTAGCTGTTTTAATTTTCCTTCTTCCTTTATTTACGTCTTTCTATTGTTTCACAATTTATCTATTTCTCAGATCCTTCACTTGATCTCGAATGTTCCTCGTGGGAACGATCTTGATTGCAGTCTTTTCCAAGCAGTAGAAGTAGCACGTGGTGCTCTCCTGGTCGGGAGAGTCCCCCGTGGTGATCCTACTCTCAGTCAACCACCCCAAGGTCACTGACAGACGTAACGGTGACTACGGCATGCGAGGGTAAGCACACCGGTAGCTAACCCGCACTGGCACACGGTCAGTCGTTTCCGTTAACGGGTGCGCCCAAAGCACAGCACGGAACCAGTACAGGGCAGAGCCCTCTCAGTAACAGGGGTCCAACCCCTCCACAGTAACCAAACAGGGGCCTTGCCCCTCCACAGTCCGCGTACCCTCGCCTGACTACCCTGGTTTGCCCCAATGGGCCTAACAAGTCGGTGTAGGAGGCTAACAGAACCCCGGGGCCCGTGGGGTAGCTAGTACCTCCCTACACTAGTAGCTCTCCTCGGTACTACGTACACAAGGGCCAGCAAGTCGGTACAGAGTGGCCAGTCCTAACCCCGGGTCCCTGGGGCAGCTGGCTCCGCTTTGCACTAAACAGGGGGACAGTTGCTCTCCTTAGTACTCCGTACTCAAGGGCCAGCTCACTTCCCCAATTCTATTCCATTCACTTTCTAGGAGTTCTACTCTTAATTCCCCGTAGGGTTCCAGCTCTTTTAACTCAGCGCATTTCGGTTTCACCTTTCCAGTTTCACGTTCATACATCCCATATTCTTAATCATGTTCATTTATTTATAACAGGTAGATGTTTAAACAAATTTACAGGCAGCTATTATTTCTTTTCCACATTTTCAAGACTGCAGTATTCATATATTCCACTAGTTTTTCCCATCCTAGGATTCATGCCATACCCTAGGATCTATCATACAATCTAGTTTTCTAACCCTAGGATTCATGCAACACCCTAGGATCTACCATTCATTCTAGTTTCTCATTTCTAGGATTCATGCAATGTCCTAGGTGCTATTTATGGTTCTATAATTTAACAGATTGTACCAATAAACTTAAAAGCCACTCTACCGGTTACAACAGGCGAACTGGGGGCGTGGTCGGGAATCCTGCGTGCCTCCGCAACCCCCGAGACTACAACGGAACGGGGTCCTATCACAAGGATCAACACAAGGAGTTTCTCAAAATAGTATATAGCTACAGTAGACGGGTAGAGGATTTAATTCCGAAAAGAACGCAACTCGAAATGCGGAAAACGGAACCCGAACGGGCCCTAAACGGGTCGAAAACGATGAAACAGTGCAAAATTAGACGTCTGGAACTTATTCCAGACATCTTAAAAAGTGGATCAGGGGTTACCTTGCTCTACGTGGGCTCTCAGACGTCCAGAAGCCTGCGGGGGCGTCTGGCCTAGTTCCCAGACGTCCGATGGTCACCCCGGACGTCTGGATGTCGCTACCGTCGTCTGGTGCTACAGCCAGACGTCTGATTCGCGTTGGATGGCGAATCACCGAACCTGCGCGTACCCATCCCTCTCTCTCAGTACGGTCAGTCGAAGAAAACGAAGAAGATGGAAATAACTCACCTTTCAGACGTCTGGACAGTCTTCCAGACGTCGTGCCCGTCGTCTGGCTAGAAGCCCAGACATCTGATTCTAGAAAAGTTTCCAGAACCAGGGCGCGACTTGCCCTCCGCTCGCGACGCCCAGCCGTGCCACATCTCGTCCGCCTGCTGCTCAAACTGCAGCAGTCCCCCCCGCGTCGCTCCGCGCCCGCTGCGCCCCCCGCCGGCTGGCCCTAGCAGCCCCGGCGAGCTCGCCCTCACGGCCGAGCGCCTCTTCCACGCACAGCACCTCCTCCCACGCTCACCGCGGCTGTCGCTGCCGCCGCTCACTCGCGATCGCTCTCGCGCACTGGCTAGAAGGAGAAGAGGAAGGGGGCGAAGGTGACGGGAGTGAGGGAGAGGGCGTGGCCTTTTAAGGCCGCGAGAGGAGGAGAGAGAGAGCGGACAGGGTGGGTCTGCGGCCGCAGGAGAGAGGGAAAAAGAGAGGGAGGGAGAGCGTACGCAGGTCTGCGCGCTCAGGCGCACAGACGAAACACGCGTGCCAAAAATAACTGATTCCCAGACGTCTGGAAGTGGTTCCAGACGTCTGGGCCACCTCCCAGACGTCTTAAAAGACGTTTGAAGCGCGCTTTCGTAACACGCTCTCATCACGAAGGGGTGCAGAAGAACTCGGTGGATAGCTGCATGGCAGTACACGCGAAAGGAGAAGATAACAAATATTGTACCTGTCAGACGTTTGGTCCTTCCTCCAGATGTCTTATGCGTCGTTTGGACGTAAGTCCAGACGTCTGATTCTGGGAAATTTTCCCAGAATCAGGACCCTTTTCGCTCTCCACCCGTAGCGCACGGTCGTGCCGCGCCACGTCCGCCTACTACCTGAGCTGCAGCAGCTCCTCCGCGGCACCCCACGCTCGCTGCTCTCTCGCCGGCCGGCTCTAGCTGCCCGGCAAGCTCGCACCCTCGCGGTCAAGCTCCTTCTTCCTCTCGCAATGGCTCCTCCTCCCCACACACCTGCAGTAGTCGCTGCTGCCGATCTCGCCCGCGCGCTCTCTTGCAGATCGGGAGAAGAAGAAGGCAGTGGAGTGAGGGTGAGGGAGAGGGGAAGCATTTTTATAAGGCATCCATGGGGAGAGAGAAGGAGGAAAAGCGGCATCTGCAGGGAGGGAGAGGAAAGAGAAGAAGGAGGGCGGCGGGTTCAGTCTACGCGCGCATCCGCGCAGATGCAAACCCGTACGTCGAAAAAATTTAATACCAGACGTTTGAGAAGGCTTCCAGACGTCTGGGCCACTTCCAAGACGTCTTAAACGACGCCTGATGCCCTGTTCGTAACAGGCCTTGACCAAGGGAAAAGGGATAACCAAAAACCGTGGCACCTAAGGAGGACTTGGTTAAGCTCTTTAAGCAAGTCCATATAAACATCCCCTTGATGGATGCGATATGCCACGTACTGGCTTACGCACGATTTCTGAAAGACGTGTGTACACGTAAGCGTAAGTCATGAACCAAAGGCGGGAATCTGATCATACTGTTGGTGCAAGCTAGCTTCGTCATTTTGAGCAAACTCCCGCCTAAGGCAAAAGACCCAGGCACGCCTCTGATCTCCTGCAAAATTGGTGATATACAATTCGACCGAGTTTTATTAGACTTAGGAGCCTCCATAAATTTGATACCTACATCCCTACTAGACTACTTCGCGGAATCCGAGCTTAAACCGACAGAAATGACTTTACAACTAGCCGATCGATCAATTAAGTCACCAAAAGGAATTCTCGAGGATGTCATAGTTAGGGTACATGATTTCTATTTTCTTGTGGATTTTATTGTCTTAGACATGGATGCTCCTGAGAACGTGAAGAATACATCGATCATACTAGGTCTGGCCACTGCTAGGGCCAATATCAATTGTGAGGAGGGCCAAATTGAATTAAAATTTGGGAGCAAGACACTAAAGATCGATATCTTTAAGGCCCAGCAAGGAATTAATTGTGAAGTTGTAGAATAGATTTGCAATATCAAAGCTGTGGTTGATGACTTTATCAGGGAAAACCCGACTATTTCTGATCAACCACAAAAGGATCAAAACCCGCAATTAGAGGAGCTCGAACTCAACCTAGACACACCCATTGCTCCTTCCTTTGCTCCCAACACCCACCCTGAACCACCCGCTGTTGCTGACAACCCAGTTATGGAATTAAAACTTCTTCCCAATCATCTCAAATACGTCTTTTTGGGTTCCAATCAGACATTTCCTGTGATTATCAACTCCCAACTCACACCTGGTCAGGAAACACGCCTGATTTCTGTTCTCCAGCAGCATCGAAGAGCCATTGGATGGACTCTCGATGATCTGACTGGTATCAACCCTTCATACTGCACACATCACATCTACACTGAAGAGGGCTCACGACCATCTCGTGAAATGCAGAGACGCCTAAATCCAAATCTGTAGGATGTCATGAAAAAGGAGATCATCAAGTGGTTAGATGCAGGGATTATCTACCCGATCTTCGACAGTCGGTGGGTGAGTCCAATCCAAGTTGTGCCTAAGAAGGCAGGGCTCACCGTCATCGTGACTGAAATCAGAGAAACCATACCGACCCATATAGCAAACTCGTGGAGAGTCTGCATTGATTACAGAAGACTCAACTCCTCCACGAAGAAGGATCATTTCCCACTACCATTCATTGATCAGATTCTCAAGAAACTAGTGGGAAATCAATTCTTTTGCTTTTTAAACGGGTACTCCGATTACAATCAGGTCGCAATCCATCTCGAGGACCAAGAGAAGACCACCTTCACCTACCCCTTTGGAACATACACATTCCAAAGGATACCGTTCGGTCTCTGTAATGCACCCGCTACTTTTTAGCGGTGCATGCTTGCCATATTCTCAGATATGGTTGGTGAATACCTTGAAGTCTTCATGGATGACTTCTTGGTATTTGGTGAATCATTTGATGATTGCCTCCTGCACTTGGTCCAAATCCTCAGGCGGTGCATTGACGTGAACTTGGTTCTTTCCTGGGAAAAGAGCCACTTCATGATACCTGAGGGAATTGTCCTGGGACATCTCATCTCTGAAAAAGGCATCTAGGTTGATCGAGCCAAGGTGAATTTGATTTCCAAACTCCCTATGCCTAGCTCGGTCAAAGACATCCGATCCTTCCTGGGGTACGTTGATTTTTACCGTCGATTCATTCCTGATTTCTTGAAAATCGTGCGCCTCCTGACTAATCTTCTATCTAAGGATTTCCCCTGTGAACTCTCCAAGGAGTGCGCTCAGGCATTTGAGATCCTACGTGATCGAGTTACCCAACCACCTATCCTGCAGTCCCCTGATTGGTCTCAACCCTTTGAGATCATGTGCGATGCATTTGATTATGCTATAGGGGCGGTACTTGGGCAGAAAATAGATGGGAAACCCATGTCATCTATTACGCTGTCAAGACACTTGACAAGGCTAAGCGTAACTATACAGTTACTAAGAAAGAGCTGCTAGCCGTAGTATTTGCTCTGGAAAAATTCAGATCATATCTTTTGGGTTCCCGTGTTATCATATACTCAGATCACACTGTAGTGAGGCACCTCCTTGCAAAGAAGGATGCGAAACCTCGACTAATTTGCTAGATCTTGCTGTTGCAAGAATTCGATCTCGAGATTCGTGATAAAGAGGGAAAACAGAACGTGGTAGTTGACCACTTGTCCCATCTTCCTTCTTCCGTCATCAACCCATCTAGTCCAATCACCGAGCATTTTTCGGACGAGCACCTGCTAGCCATTCACAATCTCCCTTAGTTTGATGATATTGTAAACTACTTGGTTACGGGGAAAGTTCCACTAGATTGGCCGACTTCCAAGCGGGAGAAATTGATTGCCGAGGCCAAGTATTATATTTGGGAGGAACCATACCTTTTCCACATCGGCAATGATTAGGTGATTCGGTGATACATTCCTGACAACGAGGTCAAAGACGTAATGTCATTCTATCACGACCAGGCCTGCGGCGGCCATTTCTCTAGGTGTAAAACCACAGCGAAAATTCTCCAGTGTGGGTTCTTTTGGCCCACTTTGTTCAAAGACACAGACGTATTGTAGGGCATGTGCTCGTTGTCAGACCCTCGGCAACATGGGCCCGCGGGATATGATGCCCTTGAACTCGATTATTGCGTGTGAAATCTTTGACATACGGGGAATTGATTTCATGGGACCCTTTCCCGGATCTAACGGCTTCGAATATATTCTATTTGCTGTTAATTATGTCTCTAAATGGGTTGAAGCCGTCCCCACGAGAACTAGTGATCATAAAGTTGTCCTCCGATTTATCCAGGAGAACATCTTTACCAGATTTGGGGTTCCTAAGGCCACCATCAGCGATGGTGGATCTCATTTCACCAATTTGCACTTCTAGTCCCTGATGAAAAAGTATGGGGTGTCCCATCGTATCTCGACTCCTTACCACCCCCAGACTAATGGACTGACAGAACTGTCGAATCGAGAGATCAAGAAGATCCTTCAGGGCACTGTTCAGCTTGATAGAAAAGATTGGTCTACTTGCCTTCCAGAAGCCTTGTGGGCCTATTGGACCACCCACAAGACCCAATTAGGCATGTCACCTCCTCGTCGAGATGGAGCACAAGGCTTATTGTGCAGTACGGAATTGCAATCTGGATCTAGTGAAGGCTAGAATACACCGCCGGTTGCAATCAAGCGAGATCGAGGAACTACGTAATGATGTGTATGAGAACTCGCGTATCTACAAAAAGTGGGTTAAAGCTTTCCACGGTAGGAACATTGTGAGAAAATCTTTCCACCCTGGTCAGAAAATTCTACTCTTTGATGCCAAACTCAAACTTTTCCCAGGAAAACTTAGATCAAAATGGATTGGACCATTCTTGGTGAGATGAATCTTTGAAAATGGAGCTATTGAAATCAGCCAACCTAGCCTTGATTCAGAACCCTTTGTCGTGAACGGCCAGCGACTCAGGTTGTTCATTGAACTCACTGATGTGGATAGGGTTGAGGTATCCTTTGATCTCCATTCTCCTTGAGCTTATTGCATTCGGCTAATGGCGTTAAACTCAGCACTTAACGGGAGGCAACCCATCATCTTTTTGAAAAACCCGAAACCCTTCTTAACACATCTTATGCTGAACTCATATTGCACTTTAGGGTTCATCCATTAGAACAGCCGACTCCACCTCTGGTACCCGTATCCAAGCTTGAAATCGTCCACAACAATCACCCCAACCCATCCACCCACCCAACACCTATTCTAATGAATGAGCTAAGATGAACTCGAACCCACCTAATTTACAATGAGGGCAGTGCAAATCATTGGCATGGGGGGGTATTAAAGTGCAAAATGCTGTGAAAGTCACTTCACAAGATAGGGTTTCATCAAAAAAATCATATATTCCAAAAAACCACAAAAATAAAAAAAAATTGAAAAAGAACAAAAATAGGAGAATGGAGGAAATTTTGAATTGATTGCATATTATTTTTTAGGAGAAAAGGGGAGGAAATAAAACTGTCAAAAAGGAGCACAATTTGAAAAGAAATGAGAAAAAGAGATAGTCATTAGTGAAAGATTAAGGAATTGACTCAATTCTAGATCAAATAAAAAAGAAAGAAAATGAAAGATAAAAAGTGCTAAGAGATAAAAGAGATTAGTAGGAACGCTAATCTTAAGCCTCTTGGGCTGCGATCCTAGGCTTAAAAATTCAAGTATCCGCTAAGATCTCGATAATCCTCGAGAGGTTGAGGAAAATGCGAAGCTTAAGTATTAGGTTTAAGGCTTAAGGAATATTCGACCTCGTTAACTAACCTCTGGTTTGCGAGACTCGATAACCTAAGCACCCCAATCCACACACAGTCTGGTTCAGTGCGCTTAAGTATCAAAATCACGCAAATGCATTAAATCTGTTATGAAAAAGTTACCTAAATTAGGAGCGGCTAATCAACACAAGTTGATTTGGATGAGTTCTCGATGTAGAGAGGTGGGGAATTCCCCTCAAAGATGTGCAATAACATATCATCTCCTCGGTGCTTGTCTCCTAGGATATCTAAATATCCTACCGAGGGCATGTAAAGACCTTGTGCTGGTTCAGATGCCATGGGCGGCATTATCACGAAATGTCGATTGCTAGGGTCTTGATTTAGCTACAGAATGCCATGGGTGGGATTATCTTGAAATCTTGAAAGCCATGGTTCTAAGGGTTGCCATGGGCGGTGCTATCTTGAAGCATCGATTGCCAGGGACCCTACGAGGATTGATGGTGAGAACTAGGAATCCAATACAGACTATGTTGTAAAGCTAATCCGAGGCTAGAAATAAAAAGAAAAAGAAAAAAGAGAGAAAAATCTCCAAAAACTCTTCTATCTCTCTCTTACAAAAACTCACTACAAACTAAACCTAGGCTAAAACATGTTACAGGCATGGGTGCTTTAACCACGGAGTTCAACGAACCTTAGGTTAGTTCCTGTGGGCCTTAGAAACATTTGTGGCGGATTGAGGCTAGAGCTGGTCAGGTCCAGATCTTGGTTGGTACTTGAGTACCTCTAGGCGTACTATCGGCATTTTGACCTAGTCTACAAAAAAAGCACACATCAAAGTTTTTGAGCATAGAAAGGCATATGGTCTAGAATTAAAGTTAATTCCATGAGATTCTACTAAGGGACTAACAAAAGATAGGCATGGGGGTATGATGGAAACACCATCATGAGCCATGACTAGCTCATTTTGATCCAATTAAGTCAGTAAATGCTCCTGCATAACTACCAGAGAGCCATAAGTCACTAACCATTCTAAGAGAAAGACAAGAAAATAGGGTTAAAATTACAGTTTTACCATCATATCATGAATGTAGAACAATCATGGGTTTTCCTAGGGGATAATTAAGGGTCCAATGATCCTAAAAGTCTAACAAGTGGGGTAGAACAAACAGAAAAGGGTTTGCACGTGTTTTGAGAATTAAATGATTTTTGAAACCCTAAAAATAGACCTGCTTAATTAATCGAGCTTATGGTTAGGCCAAAATTCACCTAAACCCTCTAAAATTCATAAAAAAATATTCTCTAGGGTTTGGAACCTTCACTTTGACCATCAGAAGCCATCTTAACCCAAAACAGAGTCTCAGATAGACATTTTCTCTAATTTAGGTTTTTGCATAAATTACCCAGTCAAACTTGGTCAAAACCTAAATCTAACTTCACCATTGGATTCCTTTGGTCCAAATTAGGTTTTTACCAAAATTTGGACCCAATCTGAGACCACCTTGACCAAGTTTGCATTTTGGTCCAGTCAAACTCTTTCTATCTCATTCAGACCCTTAACTTTTGAATTCTCCTACAAATTGCCTCCCAACTTCTTTTTCTTCTTCACAAGCAGGTCCCCTCGCCATTTTTGGAAGGTGAAACCTTCACCAGCGAGTTTCGAGCGAGGATTTCTCGCTCGATTCTTAATCAATCCCTCTCAAAATTGATATGGGGATTCCTTGGGAAGTTTTCTTTCATTTGAGCCATTCCTTGGGCTCTAGGTCCTTCCCAAAAAGCCATGCGAACATTTTAAAGGTTTGGGTATCCTATGTCGCAACTACCTTCCAAGCTTAGAAGGGCTTCCTATGGCCTATAAAAAGATCCCCATGGCACGACCGTGCATTTCCAAGCAAGCTTCAAGCCCGCTCCAGGGTGCCTTCACTCCAAGCCTTGACTCCAGATTGCATGGAAACATCACGCGCATACGCCCAGGCCTTCAATTGAGGTTGATACCCTCAGCAGCTTACCTAATTAAGGAGGAGACCATGCTGCTGCGGACGTGTAAAAGGAAGGTGGGACTTTAGTCCCACCTTAGAAGCTGAGAGGCGTGTGCAGATGCATAAATTGAAAAAGTGTCTGGGGCTTATCGCCTCAGATACTTGGGGGGTGAGGTCCCCTACTCACCTGCGCCTCACCCGTGACCCGTCCCCCACGGGCCTGGCACAGGCTTGACCTGCCTAACCCGACTCCACTCCTCGGCTACGATCACGCCCACAGCCTTGGACCTGGGTGTGCTCTAGGTCTGAAACTCGATAACACGGTACTGTTGGAGGCTCTGGGAGAGTGTGACATAAGGAGAGGAAGAGAGGATTGTGCACGGGGGCAGGGGGTTTTGCTATAGAGAGTAACGGCTAACACCTAGTCATTTGAAGAACCTTCCCCCTTTAAGTGATACATCTGATTACATATATTTGAGGCTTTGTTGATACTATTGATTTAGTTGCTATTTGTGAGGAGTAATTGGTGATCCAAATCACCATTTTACTCCATTCTTTTTGCACATTGATACCTGACATTATTATTGCTGCAATCTCTCATATTCTTGATTCAAATTGTGATCTTGAGTTTTGAATTCTATATTGCTCCCTATGTTTGACCTCAGACTTAAAATACGAGTAATAAATATTATTTCTTTTCAAAGCGATTTTGGCTATACTATAATGTAGTTTTTAAACCTTGATTTTTCTTGCGAACAGGAAGCCCAAACTTCTCTCTATTTCTTATAGGTCCCTAGGAATTTGAAATTAGAATTTCAAATTAGAAATCCTAATTCCCAACTCTCTCTCTTCAACTCTAAGTGGCTTTTGGGATTAATGATGAACCTAGGTCTAAGGGAACCTATTTATAGACCCATAATCTATTTAGGTTTAGGATTACTGGGGTGAAATACTGAAAATACCTCTTAGGTTAGGTTCACCTTACATTTAGGTCCTTTTTGACTTGTTTTGGTCATAACTTGAGCTATACACCTTGGATTCAAGCAAAACAACCATCGCTGGAAAGCTTGAGATAAGAGGAATCCAAAGATACCCTACATGGAACCCTTATGATGGGGTGTGACAAGGGATTGACCCAAAATACATGTTTTTAGCAAGTTTCAAGAGGTGCATGTACTTGCACCGAATCGCAATCATGTTTACAGGTTTGAAGTGGCCTAAATTACACTAAAATGACTTGGAACATGGATTTTGGTATGTTACATTCATCTTCCAATGTATAGTTCTCAACTTCAATTTCATCTTCTAATGTATTGTTTTCAACCCTAAGTGCATTGACCAATGTGTAGTTATTGACTTCACACTATTAGAATATTCACTATTGATGACCGTTAAAAATGGTCGGCAATGTGAAAAAAAATGGTTGAGAAAAAGGGTCGAGGAATGTATTGTCGCTATTGTGTTTTCTCGACCGTTCTAGAGCATTACGATCGGGAAAAAAGTGGACCATCATTCGATGTGTGGTTGTTTTTGTCGTCCATTTTCAATGGTCGAGAAAAGTTTTTATTGCTGCGTCGACCACTATTTAGATGGTCGAGTAAGGTGGTATTCTCGACCGTTGGAGACAAGCAGTCGAGAATGGTCTCAACCACTCCACCTTATAGGTAGGTGGGAAACTTAATGATCGAATTTTTGGACAACGTTCCATCTTAGAATGGCCGAAAATGTTATTATTCTCGACTGTGGTATAACGGTCGAAAATGAACGGCCGAGAACAACACCTTTTCTACTAGTGTCAGTTTCATCATTCAAGTTGACCATTTTTTCCTGGCGGAAATGAATTCATGAGAAATATAGTAAATGATGTTACTGAAAATAGAGTTAATGATGTTGTCCAATTAACGACGTTTAAATTTCACCATTAGTAGAATAAGAAGAGAAACAAGAAAATTATAGATTTCTAGGCATGAGTCCGTATTTTTGGGCAATGTAGCATAATAAACACCTAGAATTACCACATAACAAAGGAAACAAAAATTAAAGCATCATGTCAGCTGAAAAAATAGGATTGCATCAATAAGCAAATAACAATGTCAAATGCATTAATCTTCCCTAGATTATCTCCTCTAGAACTAAATTATCTTCCCTCAATACCGTTCCTAAACTCTACAATTACACATAAATATAATTTCCATGAAACCTCTAATTTTGAAAGCCTTTGAACAAAAAAAAAAAAATCAACAAGAAAGAAAATATATGAATTTAAGAATTGAAGGAATAAAAAAAATCAAATAAAATAGGTAGGGTGGTGGTGTTCATTGGTGGAGGAAGAAGGGGAGGGGATGGGTAGGGGAAGGAGAAGGATGAATAGGAAGGGGCAAGGAGGATGAGGAGTAGGGAGAGGGATGGTGGTGGTAGCCATTGGTGGAGGAGGAGAAGAGAGGGATGGTGGTGGTGTTTGTTCATGGAGGAGGAGGAGCAGTAGGGATGGTACTGGAGGTGGAGGATAAGTAGGGAGGGATGTAGTGGGTGAAGGTGGTGGAGGAGGAGGAGTCACCAACAGTTGTGGAGGAGGAGACGGTGGTGGGCGATCATGGAGGAGGATGCATAGGGAAGGAGGAGCCGAAGATGGTGGTGATGGGAGATCGTGGAGGAGGAGTAGGATGGGTAGGGAACAAAGAGGAGGAACAAGAAGAGGAAGAGGGAGGGGCGGGTCGAGGAGGAGGCGAACCTTGGGTGGTCAAGCGAGTGGTGAGGGTGCAAATGTCATCCAGATGAGGAGCACGAAGGAAAGGTAGGCATGGTGATCGATGACCACGGCATGGGGGGAATGTTGGGAGTTTCAGGGAGTCAGCAAGGAGGATTTGGGTTTGGGGGTAGGCGGGGTGGGGAAAGAGTGGTGGGAAGATTGAATGGGTCAAAGAGGGGGAGACTAGATCCAACAGTTGGGGATTATTAGGCTACACATAACTATGTGTAGCTTAGCTTTACAATCCTCTTTTTTGTTTTTTATTATTTACTTTTTATATGAAGGCTCTTCTATAGTTTCTTCCTAATCCTTTATATAATGGGGATTAGTGCCTTGGTATGAAATAGGACATTTCATTTTCTTTGACCAATGCTTGCTCTATCCAGTGGAAATGTCGCATTGCCTTCTCTAGAAATTGATGCTCACAGCTCATCTGAAGTTGCTACCCTACTGCATTCTATCTTGAAACTAGGTCACAAGTAGGGATGGGCCAAGTTGCCTGATATGAAATTTATGCAGATTTATAAAGTTAGGTTTGGATATCATTGTAACGTATAAAATCCGATCAACTTTTAAAATTTATAAACCTAGAGAGTGTGAGTATCTAGGGTCGTTCAGGGAGCAATTTTAGTTTCAAAATCAATGATCTCTCTCTCACTCTCTCAAATCCACTTTTTGTTTTGGTCTTTTTAGGGTTTTTGAAATCGGGCAATGAAGATATTGAAAGTAGCTAACGGAGACATAGAAATACGAAGATAAAAACCCAACCTGCCTAAGCTCACTCTAGGCATGTGTGGCCTAGAGTAATTAGGAAGGGAGTGTGTGCACTAAAAATCATGGAAATCTAAGAAAAAAAAAGGTGAATTTTCTTTATATTGCTAAGAATAAAGATAACAGTGTCACAATTGGAGGGCTCACTTGTGTGGAGTATTCCCATACAAGTAACCTCCAAATGTAGAGGAATGCTTGTTACAAAATAAGTAAATACAAAAGAAAGATAAAGAGATAGAAAAATCCTCAAAATGAAGCCCGAGATAATCCTCACTCCAAATACGACTACTCCCGCACTTGAAGAAGATTCTCCCTTACTTTTCTCCTTAGATGAGGTGCTCCAGAGTGCTTAGGGATGTAAGTTTTCATAAACCCGACCCGAAAAGAATGGGTAAAACCTGACCCAAACCCGATCGGGTTTGGGTATGGGTTTTATCCAAAAATCCTGACTGGGTATGGGTATGGGTATGGATCAATACCTAATTACCTGACCCAAGTACTTGAATAAAATCCCCATTTACTTGAGATATATAAGTATCTTCCTAAGTCCCTCATTCTCCCAACCCTGATATCCTTCATATGATTCCCTCTGTGATTTTGAAGGTTGGGAGTACTTCTGAAACTTCCATTAATTTTCATGAATGGAGATATTTTATTTGAAATGTACTTGTATTTTGTCTTTGCCTGTATTTTTTATATTTTATTTTTGATATATTTTCCTTCAAGTGTACTTTTGTAATAATTTCAATGGAGATCAATAAAATTAGAGTAGCTCAAGCTCATATGTTTCGAGCTTATTAAAAATAAACAATTGATGAATCGTGCTATAGAATTTTTTCTTCTAACTTTAATTCGGGTATACGATTTAATTGTAAGATCAATTTATAAATGGGTACCTAATTGGTAAATAGATACTTGATGGGTAGATGGGTATGGGTATGGATTTGGATTTTCATACTTGATGGATAAATTGGTAGGGTATGAGTATGAATTTTGTAAATGGGTATGGGTATGGGTTTAGCGAAACTCGACCTGAACCAGACCCATTTGCATCCCTAAGATTGCTCATAAGGGTGATGGACTTCCACCCTTCTCCTCCTTGCTTGGGCATCCTCAAATGTGCTCCTTGGCCTGGTTCCAAGGAACAAGAAAGTGGTATGTAGAGACTAGAAGGAGGTGGTGTTGTGCGCTCCTATTGTGCAAGCCCACAAGTCTTCTTCCAAGGTCTTGAGTGTAGAATTTTTGGTGGAGATAAATGTAGCTAAGGATGGGCTTTATGATGGTAGTTAGTGGTGTTTGCAACTAGAGGAATGTTTGAAAAATTACAACTAGAACTAGATTACTACAACTAGAACTAGACTAGAGAAATGAAAAAATTATGGGCTTCGAAGGTGAAGTTTGGAGCATCAGCGTAGATGTGGATACGAAGGTGCACCCACAATCTCTGAGAAGAAGAATGGAGGACTAATTCTAGTTGGTGGATCTATTTGGAAGTGGAAAGGAACCCTCCTAAGGGGGGTGGCTAGGGTGTTTATATAGAAATCATGGAGGCTTCCTATTGATATGTTTAGGTTGCCTAAGATTACTAAGGTGTAGGGCTAAGATTAATTAGGTTAGGGATCAAGGGTTAGGACTAAAGGCATTGTGATAGGGTATGTTAGATTTTTGTTGGAAATAAATTAAGAGCCTATAATAGATGGGAAGAATGATGGATGTCCTACATTTAATGATAGGATGGAAAATGATTAAGTGGAGAGAGAATAAGTGGTGTTGAGTTCGGTGGAGGAGAGTGGATAGGAATTTGGTGTTGACGTTGGGGTTTGTTTGGTGGAGGTAAGAGGATAAAGGTGGGGACGTGGAAAAGGTTGGGATTTGCATGCATTAGTTGGTAAACGTGGAATGTGATTTGAGGTATCGGTGGGCGTGGGTGTTGTTAGGAATAAGATGGGATAGAATAAGGATGGAAAATGCATGGTCGGTGTAACGGATTTGGGCTTACGTGAGTTGTTGTATGGGGAGGGTGGGATTTATGTGGTTGGCTTTGGTGCTCGGAGGGATTGGAATAGGTTACGTAGAAAACTTGGTGGGGTATTGCATGCATGTGTATTACGTGGAGGGTGCAAGGCAAGTTCGTAGGTGGGGATATTCGGTGCATGGGTAGGTGTTTAGCTAAGGGATTATTTATAGGAGAGCTTGGATATGGGATATTTAAGACAAGGGTTTAAGAGTAGGTAAATGGGTTCCTAAATAAGCTAGGGTCAGGTCTAATTGGGTCTCCAAATACGTCCATCAACTTGACGTAGCCTTCTTCAAGTGAGCTCATTTCGAAAACTCCCTTCAGCCATGCTCCAATTAGTTTGAAACCTAGTATCTACACACATATGAATAGATAAGTCAAGGCACCAGATATAGTTAATGAAAAAATTGCATAAAAGCCTAAAATTATGCATTATTTATAGAATGACTTACAATGCCTAATCTGACCTAACTAAATGCAATCTAACCCAAATTACTCTCAGACCAACATTAATTAGGCATTATTACATAAATAATTATGGAAATATCATTCCTCATATTCAAATTTATTTGTATGTTCCTTAGATTTTGAGTCTATCAAAGAGACATTTTCTTTATTTTTAATTAGACCCTCAACTTGCTTAAGTTCTTCAATAAGCTCACAACCTTCATTAGAGTCTTCAATAGCCTTAAAAAGTTTCAATTGCACCTTTTCATCCCCCAAAGGCTATTTGTATATTCCTATTCTTGCAATTAATGACAACCTCCATAATTGCTAAAAATTGTCTTCCAAGAATAATTGGGGCCCATCTCAAATTGTTGGAAATGTCAAGATCCAAAATAATGAAGTCCACGAGGTAGTAGAAATTATTAATCCGAACAATTACATTCCTCAAAATCCTTCGTGGATGTCTTATAGATTGGTCGACCAGTTGGATTTGAATTGCAATAGGTTCAAGGTCCCTAAATCCAATCATGTCATTAATCTTGGTGGGCTTTAGGTTGATGGAAGCACCTGATGAGGTATTCATCATAGCTCCTAATTCACTTAAAATAGCTTGTTTACCTAGTTAATTGGTATTAAATATAATATAAATAGGGTTAATTGTGTATATAGTTAATTAAAGGCATGAGATTTAAATTCCTATCAAATTAACCTTTTTATTACCAAGAAAATGTATTATTTATCCAAGTTAAAATTAGGGGCTCAAAATCATAAATTAAATTATTTAAAACCTTAGTAATTAACTAATATTTAATTAAGGTTAAGATTAATATATTTAAAGCCCTAAGTTGAGCATTAATTTATATATTAAATGTTGGGGTTAAATTTGCAAATTGACCTTATAATTAGGTTTCTTAATAGACATGTTTCGCTTCAATCGTTTTTCAAAAACACGCGTCGTAGTATAGTTGATCAAAGCGAATCTAACATTTAAATTTTTAATACTTGAATTAATCAGAAAAATCTGAGGTCGTCTCTGGGAGCAAGTAATGCGCGACTATCACTATTTCATTATTTGCACATGATCTTGGTGAACTTATATTAGAGATTAATTTTTAAAATAAAAAAAGTTCAATTTCTACACTTGGTTGTACATGTAATGATATTAAATACGACTCAAGTGTAGGGGATAAATAATTACCTATTGCTCAATAAAATGGAATAATCAAGTCTTAATGAGATTAAGCAATAAATAATCATTAACAGAATGTTCGAGCAGGTTAAAATAATAAAAGTTTATTTCAACCAAAGTATAAGCCAAATCAATAACTACTGCAACTCAGTCCTTAACTATTGCTATCAGGTCCCTATGATATTGCATTTAGGTCCCTACAAACCTTTCTTCTCGTGGATGAGTCCTTCTTCTTCTTCTTCTTGCCGTGCTTGCGATGAGGCTTCAGTGGAGCTATAGGGAAACGTCCTGTGAGATCTAACCGTTAGATCGCTCACATAGGGGCTGAGGTGAATCGCGAAGGGATGGCCGGCTGTGCGGTGGTGGCTGATCTGAGATCTGCAAGGCGAGGCCGGCGGATGACGTTGTCGAAGGGGTTGGTGGTGGCGTGAATCCGGAGAGTTGGTTGGAGCTCGTTTGTTGGAACCTAGTTCCATCTCTCTTCTGTGTTTTGGTGTTAACAAAACCATTTTAAAAATCTAATGTGTTTATGAAGTATTACAGGTCAAAAGAATCTATGGATGCAAGCAACAAGATAGCATATGAACGAAGAAGACTAGAATATAGTTTTTGTTGTATTCATTGTATTTTAGAATCTTTGTATGTCTCCTAACAAGTAAAACATAATTTAGGAGTTAAAATCAAAGTAGAGATAATTAGGGTTCAAAATATCGTTCATTCATTCATTTTAAAACTCAAATTCGATTCTTTCAAAATAAAGTCACATAGAGTAGATGGGATAACACTAAAAACTGACTTACACTTCTAATATTTGGTACTTGTAGCAAGTACCGGTACTGGTCATAAGTACCGGTGCATGCTAGGCACAGGTTTGGGCCTAAGTCCCAAACTATGAACAACAAGTACCGGTACTCATCGTGAGTACCAGAACTAAGTGGTCACAGTTTATGCACTTGGTGTTGCCTGAACCTTACAAGTACCGGTACTAATTACTAGTATTGGTACATGTAGGTCACTGGACCCAAATCTGTGAGTCACAAGTACTGATACTCATCATTAGTACCAGTACCTAGTGACTTAGTTGGGCTGACTGTAGGCAGTCAGTATTGGTACCAAAAGTTTAGTATTGGGACTAACTAATCATTGTGACCAATCTAAATGGCTATTTTGCAATTAAACCTATCTTTAATCTTTCCAAATTGCCCTTAACGGCTAGTAATCGTAGGGAAGGTATTTAGTGGCTTATATAAACACTTTGTGTGTCATTTGCATAAAAAAAAACAATAAGAAAATATTGTCTCCTTGCTCCTAATTCCAGATTTCACATTTCTAGCTGCAAGGTCTATTGTTTTGTTGCATCCTTCAAGGCGACACTCTCTCAACAAACATCTTTTAGGCGATCTCGTGCTTTATCGTATTAACTTTCGTTTTACTCTGATTTCATTAGATTAGTATATTATCATCTATTAAGATATCCACTTTTTTGAAGACTTAGGAATTTATTGTAAGCTTTTATTTGCATCTTGCTTACACTTGTATCTTTATTTCTTTTTGATATCTTGTAATTGAGTTGAGGTAACCTGTTAATTCACTCAGGTATTAGTAAATTGATTCTCTCCGGGTTGAGGGAATCGAGTTAAAAATCCTAAGTTGGGAGACTTAGGTAGTGGAGTACCTAAGTGAGGGGAACCACTATATATCTTGTGTGTTTTTGTGGTTTGTTATTCCTGTAAATTTTTATTTACCATACTATTCATCCCCCTTTCTAATGTGCTTGTACTTTACAGATCCTATAGGTGGTATCAGAGCGGGTCCCGAATAGAAGAAGTAATCTTTCTCTCTCGCAATGGCATCATCAATCAAGCATACTGAAGGACAGTCATCCACACGTCCTCCCTACTTTGATGGGACGGACTATGGATACTGGAAGAGGAGGATGCAAATCTTCTTCAAGGCCATGGATGAGGACTCGTGGACTCTCATTCAAGAGTACACGGATCCGGAGCCACAGGAAGCTATTGTTTGGACCATGGACCAAAAGAAAAAGATCGCAGGAAATGCAAAAGCGATGAACGCACTCCATTGTGCATTATCAAGGGAAGAATTTAACCATATCTCCGCATGCGAATCCGCATATGAGATATGGAACACACTGCAAGTCACCTATGAAGGTACAAGTAAGGTAAAAGAAACACATATTTCTATTCTAACAGAAAGCTATCAGTGTTTCAGGATGCAGTAAGGTGAAACAATCAAAGCGATGTACACAAGATTTGGAGAGATCGTGAATCCAATGGAGAACCTTGGAGTCAAGCTGAAGGAGGAGCAGCTTGTAAGGAAGATCTTAAGATCCCTTACAAGCGATTGGTCTCCAAAGTCCACAGCCATCCAAGAGGCGAAGGACCTCTCTACTCTCTCCTTGGATGACTTGATTGGAAGCCTCAAGACGTATGAAGTCCAATTGGAAAATATGAAGAAGAACGAAGAAAAATCTGTAAGCAAGAAGAAGGACCTTACTTTCAAAGCTATAAAGGAGGAGTCGGACTTCGATGATTCAAACTCTGACGAAGAAGAGGAGCTTGGTCTTCTAACGAGAAGATTCAGTCGAAAATAAGGTAAGAAAGTCAATAAATTTACAAATGACATTATTTGTTTTGAGTGAAAGAAGAAGGGGCACGTACGAAAAGATTGTCCAATGATCAAGAAGAAGAAGGAAGAAAAGAAGGACAAAGAACTTGATCGAAAGAAGAAGATTTTAAGAAAGGCATACAAGGAGACTTGGGATGATAGTGATTCCAGCACGAATCATCTTCTGAAGAATCTGAAGAAACGGAAATTGCACATCCTTGCTTAATGGTGAACAACGATTGCTCAGAAAATGAGATAGATTCTGAAGTCACTTTTAATGAGTTATTACAAGCATATGAAGATTTATATCACAAAGCTAGGTTTGTTAAAAAAGAAAATAAGGTCTTGCATGATAGTTATTAAACTCTAGAAATAAAAAAATATTGTTTAGAAATAGAATTGGAAATGTCAAAAGAAACTAACAATCAATTGCATACAAAAATAGTAGAATTAGAAAATATTTATGTACACTTTGAGGGCACTTTGAATAATCTAAAAACAACTAGGCTGAATACAGAAGTTTGATAATTTAAAAGCCAAGTTCAATAATAAAAAAAATACACAAAATAAATCACATGCACCTAGACATGCATGAATTTATCAAAGGGTCAAGAATCCTAAGAATTATAGATCTAACACTAAGATCTATAAACCTAAGGATTTGAAGGGTACTAACCATCAAGGATCCAAAAGAAAATGGGTACCTAAAAAAGATTTAATAAACTGTTTTGCAGGTCAGGAAGGACAAATCCTAGATAGTGGGTGTTCCAAGCACATGACGGGACACTCCGACCTCTTTATCAAGTGGACCAGAATCAAAGATAGAGGATATGTCAAGTTGGGCGAAAATAAACATTGTCTCATTATTGGTGAAGGTACAATAGGTAATTCTTATAAGGAGGTATGTAATATTCTTTCAGTAGAAAACTTAAGCATAACTTGCTTAGTGTTAGTCAAATATGTGATAATGGATGTGATGTTTTGTTTACTAAAGTTGGATTTAAAATATTAAAAGAAGGAACAAATACGATTTTAATTGGAGGCTTTAGATATGAAAATATCTATGCTTTTCATTTTTCATAAGATAAATTTGTAAAATGTCTGCTTGCCTCCCATGTCGAAATAGATCTTTGGCACCGTAGGCTAGGTCACATTAATCACAAATATCTTAATAGGTTAGCTAAAAATGAGTTAGTAAGAGGCCTACCCAAACTAACTTATAAAAAGGATGCTTTGTGCAAGTCTTGTGAACTTGAAAAAATGCACAAGGCTTCTTTTAAACCTAAGGACTTAGTTTCAACAACATGACCTTTAGAGTTGTTACACCTTGATTTATTTGGACCAACATGATTCGAGAGTCTAAATGGATCAAAATTTTGCTTAGTTATTGTTGATGACTTCTCTAGGTTCACTTGGGTCATCTTTTTGAAACATAATGATGACTCATTTGATTTCTTCCTAAGTCTTGCTCGAAGACTTCAAAAGGAAAAATCATCCTCAATTATTAGACTTAGGACTAATCATGGGGGTGAATTTGAAAATGAAAAATTTTCAAGTTTTTGTGTCAATTTTGGCTTAACCCATGAATTTTCATTTCCACGGGCACCATCTCAAAATGGTGTTGTAAAGTGCAAGAATCGCACTCTACAAGAATGCACTCGAACTTTGCTCTTGGACTTTGGGCTTCAAAAATATTTCTGGGCAGAAGCCATTAATATGGCATGTTATGTTCTTAATAGAACTCTCTTAAGGCCTATTACTAAGAAAACTCCATATGAGCTTTATTATGAGAAGTCTCCTAGGATTTCATATTTTAGGGTGTTTGGAAGTCGATGTTATTTATTAAACACCCGTGATTGGTTTGATAAGTTTGATGCTAAAGGTGATGAATGCATTGTTATTAGCTATTCAATAAGAAGCAAAGCTTATTGAGTCTTTAATAAAAGGACTTTTTTTATAGAAGAATCCCTGCATGTTTCATTTGATGAAACAAACTTAGGTGAACCTGAACCAAATCATTTAGATTCTAATGATGAAGATACCCCCTTCATCGATGTATCAAAAATGGAAGATACACGAAATGTACATGATCTTCCAAAAAAATGGGTACTCCATAAAGATCACCCTCAAGAATAGATCATAAGTGATATTGAACAAGGTGTAAAAGCCCGATCTCACTTTAGTGCTGATTTTGTCCTTAATGCCTTTGTTTCTCAACTTGAACCCAAGAAAGTTGATGAGGTATTAAAGGATGAGTCATGGGTTGTAGCTATGCAAGAGGAGCTACTCCAATTACAAAGAACAATGTATGGAACTTGATACCCGCTCCTGAGGGTAATTCCATCATTGGAACCAAGTGGGTGTTCCAAAATAAATTGGATGAATCTGGTTCAGTGATCAGGAATAAATCTAGACTTGTAGCTCAAGGCTATAACCAACAAGAGGGTATTGACTTTGATGAGACATATGCTTTTGTTGCTTGCTTGGAGTCCATACGGATGCTACTTGCCTTTGCAAGTGCAAAGGACTTCAAGTAATATCAAATGGATGTCAAGAGCGCCTTTCTTAATGGTTATATTAAGGAAGAAGTTTATGTTCATCAGCCTCCCAGGTTCGAGGACCCAGCACACCCAGAGCATGTACACAAGCTCAATAAGGCGTTATATGGACTTAAACAAGCTCCCAGGGCCTAGTATGATAGGCTTAGGACCTTTCTTCTTCAGCACGAATTTAGAATTGGAGTTGTTGATTCAACTCTTTTTGTAAAAGAAGGAAATGACATCCTACTGGTTCAAATATATGTTGACGATATTATATTTGGATCAACTAAGGAGTCCCTGTGTCAACATTTCTGTGAGACTATGAAGACTAAATTTGAAATGAGTATGATGGGTGGACTCAGATTCTTTTTAGGACTCCAAATTCAACAATTAGACATAGGAATTTACATTAGTCAAACAAAATATGTTCTTAAAATTCTCAAGAAATTTGACTTTGAAAATGTAAATGGCAAAGAGACTCCGGTTGCTTTATCTGCTTCTCTTGGTGAAGATTTATCTGGCAAGAGGGTAGATGAAAAGAAATACCGAGGCATGATAGGTTCACTACTATATCTTACAGCTTCTAGACCTGATCTTCTTTTTGCTACATGTTTATGTGCGAGATTCCAATCCGAACCCAAGGAATCTCATTTTAATGCAGTAAAAAGAATATTTAGATGCCTAAACAGCACAAAAGATCTTGGTCTTTTCTATCCTAAAGCACAAACCTTAGATCTATTATCCTATAGTGATGCAGACTATGCAGGGACTCGGACAGACTGAAAGAGTACCAGCAGCACATGTCATTTTATTGGAGAATCTCTAGTCTCATGGTTCTCTAAGAAATAGACCTATGTTTTACTTTCTATGATTGAAGCAGAGTATATTGCTGCTTCACTTGCTTGCTTTTAGGTCATTTGGATGAAACGCACTTTGTTCGACTTTGGATTGATTTTTGCGCAATCCAAAATTTTATGTGATAATACAAGCACAATAAATTTATCCAAAAATCTGGTATATCATTCACATACCAAGCACATAGATGTTAGACATCATTTCCTTAGAGAAAATGTGCTTCAAGGTTCAATTCAATTAGAATTCATTGACACACAAAACTAATTGGTAGACATCTTTAAAAAACCTCTTGCAGTAGAGAGATTCTGCTTTATAAGAAGAAAATTAAGACTTTGTACAATAAAAGAGATTCAAAACTAATAATTTGATTGATCTGTAATTTGTTTATATTTTTAAAAATCTCTGAGGGCCTTACTGCAATTTACCCATGCTTGCTAAAAAAAAGGGGTAAATTGTAATATTTCTATATGTCTGGAAATATCAGGGTGTTGTTTGCAATATGGTTACTGAACTTACGTTGTTGACTACATTATTTTTTCAACACCTAAGTTGTCAATTTCATTTCTCTCAGCCACTTAAGTGGTCATGTGACTAGCACATGACCCATCCCATATAAAAGGGGCCAAGTACAAACACTTGCCTCATTTTGTCACTTGCAAACCCTAGTTCTCTTCACAAGAGCCTCTCTAAGCCCTAGCCAAGAAGAGAAAGATCATCTCCAAGCCTCAACTCTAGGTGCACTCTTATCTTCTTGTCATTTTGTGCTTCTTTGAGTCATCTTGTATCTTGTTTTCTTTCTCTCGAAACCATTCCTGTTGCTGCACTCTATTCATGTCAGGTACCAGATGGTACCAGTACCCATCACTGGTACCGGTACTAGCTAGGCGCAGCAGTGCCTGCTTTAGTGAGCAGGTATCGATACTGAATATGAATATCGGTACTAGCTCGAATTTCTGGTTGGAACAGAAACCAGCCAGTACCGGTACTAATCACTAGTACCGGTACATGAAGGCTTAAATGTATTTTTTTTTATACAAACACATGAAAGGAAGTTTTCTATATTTCTAATCGTATTCCGATTCCTTGTTAATGCATGTTTTCAAATGGCACCTAAATCTAAAAGTAGGGGAAAAGCACCTCAAGATGCTTTTCACAAGTTTTGCATCAACGAGGATGCTAGGTCGAAGTTTGATTGGTATAAAGGCCTAAAACTTCATCATTGTAGGCCAGTTGAGTGGAAAGATTTCTCTCTTCAACTCTCTAATTTTATCACTCATCTTTCCAAACAAAAACTCATGCATTTCTTTGATGAATCATTTTTTGCCGATGTTCCTGAAGTATACCCTGATGTCAATTGCCTATTCTTTGCTAATCTCCAAGAACAAGAAAACAGAGGTCACCTTGTCTTAACAACAAATGTTTTTGGTCAGAAAATCACCATCACACCTAAATTCTTATCAGCCATTACTGAATGTCCTAATGAAGGTCATGCGTTTAACACACTTAAGGAGAAATTTCCTACTCATAAACTCCATGAAACTCTCTTGCCCCCTAATTGCCAGGGCAAAGCATTGGTTGCCCTAAACATGACTCTATTTGCTTGTATCCTTTTTCGTATCTTAGCATGGAACTTAAGGCCTAACAATTCAGGATTCCACAAAATTCTTATTGATATTTTACCCTTAATTTATGCTATCATTACAACCTTCCCGGTAAATTGGAACACAGTTTTCATTCATTTTCTTAGACCCCATTACCATGCATCAGCTTTACCATTGGATATTTTGGTGTCTCACATTCTTCATAAAAATAAAATTGACCTCTCTAATTTTACCCCTCTTAGAAAAGTGGTCTATTTCAAATGGTTCACTTTCTGAAAAATGGGAGTGAAACCTGCTAGAGAGGAATCCTCTAGTGATGATAAAGAAGTTGATCCAAATGCTTAATCTTCTTTTCATCCACCTCCTGAATCATCCTCCACTTTCGTTCCTATAACCTACCCATATCCAGAAGCTAAAACACCTTGGGTAAATCTATCTAATGTGCCTGGAACTGATCCCAATTTGATAAATACTTTCAATTACATTGGTCAAAATTTTACCAATCTCAATTTTGCCTTTCGTCACATGGAACGCAAATTTCATGATATTTATCTTTCGATTGAGTCCTCCCATGTCACTTCTTCCACTCAACAACCTAAACAAAGGAAGCGGACTCAACCGAAAGCACCTCAAGAATACAGTGAAAGAAGGCAAAAGCACTTTCAAGATTCATCTCATGTTTCATCTTCAATGGTGGAAAAAGAACCTATTCTTCATGATGAAGAGGAAGAAGAAGACATTGAAGATGAAGAAGTTTCATATGAAGATAGTGATGATGAAGATGAAGATGATGACAACAACGATGACAATGATGGTGGTGGACATGTACAAAAGCTTATCAGAAAACATCCTAGAAATTAGTTTAGTTTTCATTTTGTTGCTTGTTAAACTTGTATGATTTTTAAGATTTCTTATTTGTGGCTTTGCTAAAATTGTCTCAAGCTTTATAAACTTTATCATGCTTAGTTTTTATGAAGGTTGAATAAAGGTAGTTGTTCATATATCATGCTTTGATTACTCATATGAAATATATCATGTTTTACTTTTAAAAATGTATTATTTGCTCATCTTTTTGCTTGCTTGATAAAAAGGGGAAGAAATAAATGATTGGATACTTCATATTTAAAATAGGGAGAGCTTAGTTTGAGGGGGAGGTTTTTCACTCCGTGTGGAGTTTTTTATTCTTCTCTTATTAAGTCTCTATTTATTTTTAAATATGAGTATCTTGTTTGTTTTGTCAACACCAAAAGGGGGAGATTGTTAGAACCTAGTTCCATCTCTCTTCTATGTTTTGGTGTTAACAAAACCATTTTAAAAATCTAATATATTTATGAAGTATTACAGGTCAAAAGAATCTGTGGATGCAAGCAACAAGATAGCATATGAAGGAAGAAGACTAGAAGACTATAGTTTTTGTTGTATTCATTGTATTTTAGAATCTTTGTATGTCTCCTAACAAGTAAAACATAATCTAAGAGTTAAAATCAAAGTAGAGATAATTAAGGTTCAGAATATCGTTCATTCATTCATTTCAAACTAAATTCGTATAGAGTAGATGGGAAAACTCTAAAAATTGACTTACACTTATCTCAAACTGTGAACAACAAGTACTAGTACTCATTGTGAGTACCGGTACCAAGTGGTTACAGTTTGTGCACTTGGTTTTGCCTGGACCTTACAAGTACCGATACTAATCACTAGTATTGGTACATGTAGGTCACTGGACCCAAATTTGTGAGTCACAAGTATCGGTACTCATCATTAGTATCAGTACCTATTAACTTAGTTGGGCTGACTGTAGGCAGTCAGTATCGGTACCAAAAGTTTAGTACCAGTACCAACTAATCGTTGTGGCCAATCTGAATGGCTATTTTACAATTAAATCTATCTTTAATCTTCTCAAATTTCCCCTAACGGCTAGTAATCGTAGGGAAGGTGTTTAGTGGCTTATATAAACACTTTGTATGTGTCATTTGCATAAAAAAAAACAAGAAGATATTGTCTCCTTGCTCCTAATTCCAGATTTCACATTTCTAGCTGCAAGGTCTATTGTTTTGTTGCATCCTTCAAGGAGACACTCTCTCAACAAACATCTTTCAGGCAATCTCGTGCTTTATCCTATTAACTTTCATTTTAGTCTGATTTCATTAGATTAGTATATTATCATCTATGAAGATATCCACTTGTTTGGAGACTTAGGAATTTGTTGTAAGCTTTTATTTGCATCTTGCTTACACTTGTATCTTTATTTCTTTTTGATATCTTGTAATTAGGTTGAGGTAACCCGTTAATTACCTTAGGTATTAGTAAATTGATTCCCTCCGAGTTGAGGGAATCGGGTTAAAAATCCTAAGTCGAGAGACTTAGGTAGTGGAGTACCCAAGTGAGGGGAACCACTATATATCTTGTGTGTTTTTGTGGTTTGTTATTCCTGCAAATTTTTATCTACCACACTATTCATCCCCCCTTCTAGTGTGCTTGTGCTTTACAGATCCTACCTTGTTAGTGTGCAAAACAACTCTGTGGAGGGGCCAAGATGTTCCTCATGCCGTGGGGAAGCTTCCCACGAAGCTTGGAAGCTCGCGGACGTCGCAGTGCTGTGGTCGGGATCGAGGAAGAGAATGGCGGCAGCGGATGTTGTCCGTGCGTGGGAGAGGGCTTTGGGCTCAATCGAAGGGCCGATGAGAATTGGCCGACCTTGCTGAAGATGATGGTGACGGTGGATCGCTACAAGAATGCCGGAGATGGGCCCCCGGATGTGTCGAGGCTGGCGGCATTGGGTTGTGTTCGATGGGGTCGATGTGCCAACGGAACCTTCGATTAGGAGAGGAGTTTTGTTCCCCTCGTCAAGGTGAAGGTTTTGGGGTGAACATGACAGGCGAGGGTGGACAGAGAGGTGAGGGTGTGCCGCCAAAGTGTGGGCGACGGGGTGGCCAGAGATGAAGAAGATGATGGCGTGAAGTGGGTATTTGGTGTCTAAATCTATATCTAAAGATCCTAATCTAATCTAGAAGAAGAGGGGAAGAAAGGGATCCACCTAGAAGATGAGGAGGAGGACAAGAAGGTGGCTAGCGTGATCGCCGGTCATGAGGAAGAAGAGGACGACGAGAAGATTTTGGAGCCGAGGAAGAGGGTATGAGAGCTGGTTCTTTGATGGGAAGCACGGCGGCAATGAGGGGAGAAGAAGCCCTCTATCAATTGCACAATAGAGTGGCTGATGAAGGAGGTTGGGAAGCTCCAAGGTTGTCATTAATGGTGGTGTTGAAGAGGAAGAAGAAGGGGGTAATGGCGCACCAAAACGTTACGAAATGCAATGGTGTAAGTTGGGGAAGCTTTGTAGCTTGTTGGCATGCAAGGAGAGGGGTGGCAGATGCTCGAACCACCTTGTCGGAGTTTGCAACCAGAGGTTACGGAGGTGGAAGGTGGAGGCGGTGTTGGAAGGGGTGTGTTTGTAATAGAAATTCAAAAGTTAGGGGGTCCTTTGCAAAGAAATCAAGTTTTGAGGGCCAAATTGCAAAGTTGACCAAGATGAAGTTCAAATGAGGCCAAATTTTTGTGGTAGCCTAATTTAGACATAAGAAAGTTGATGGAGACTTCAATTTTGAGTTTTGATGTCATTTACATGGTCAATTTATGTTTAAACCTAACATGTACCAAATTCCCGTCTATGATTCTGTTTTAGGTCAAAATAGGTTTCGATTATTAAATTGACTGCGCCAAACCTTATAAAATATTTTTAATTGATTTTAGAAGGTTTAGATCATATTTATTTCCATTGAAACTATTTTAATTAAAGAATGTTAGAAATTTGCCAATTTGATTGAGGATTAACATTCAAATTGAATGTAAATCTTCAATTATTCAGTACCATCCCACTTTTAAGATAATTAAGCTCAATTGACCTTTGATTTAGCCATATTTTACCCTCTAGCTATTTTGCATTTATAATTGTTCGTGGAAACTGCAGAATTAACCATAATTTTCTATCAATTTGTCTCTCTTCCGCCTAATTGAGTTATACCCTTCAATGTATTAATTAGATGAATTTAACCTTAGAACTTAACCAAATTAATTTAGTTATAGAAGTTGATGGCAATGCCATCAATCCACAAAACCTTATAGAAAAATTTGGTGGAAAACTAAATTCATTTGCACCTTTAAAAAGGGCATTTGCATTTTAGTCCCTGTAAACATTTCATTTTAGTCCCTAAGGATATTACATTTCAGTCCCTATGAAGACCGTCATCTTCCTCAGAGCCGACGGGCGATGGTCGTCCATTTCTTTCTTCTTTGACGACGACCGATCCTTGGGCTAATCTTCAATGGTTTGGATTAGACAGTCATCGCTTTGTCCAACGTGTAGGCATCGTCATCGTCAGAGAAGACGATGATGGTTCCCTTCAACTTAGACACATTTTTGGCTGACTACAACCCCCTAGACCTCACCGCCAGCTATAAATAACCCCTTAGATCTTCAGATCCGGCTATCGAGAGCCCCTCCTATCTTCCCCAACCATGCTTTGGTTGTAGGTCATCGTCTACAACTTCGATGTCTCACTCACCTATTCTCGAGCTCACTCTAATGAAGTGGTTGCCTCTCTCACCCCCTCTTCCTTAGCCTCGCCTTGCCACCGACGAAGCTGCACCACAACTCCCTCTCTTAACCGCTTCAACCGATCGAAGATTCTTGCCTCACCTCAACTATTTTTCTCTATCATCGGCGAGCAATCAACGGAGCCCTTCTAATCATTTCATCTAGGTAACTTGTCCATGCCCCTCACTGCCTTCTGTAGAGTAGATAATTACTTTCAATTTGTAGGTTTAGCTAGTTTAGATCCTTTAATTTCTCATTATCTTCTCTGTTGCCCACCACCACTAATTCTGATGGTGCACGACCTTCTTCTATGCAATCGACACACTGAACACTTTCTCTACTTATTCGTGACCACAAATCACCTTCTTCCCCTCGACATTAGTCACTCTACACCAAATGCCCAAATCTGTAATCCACTGGAGCTCTACCACCACTCCGGTGAGCTCTTTCGACTTCCTCACCTCCAATTGCCCTCTATCCACTATCGTAACCTCCTAAGGGCCATTTCGCCCAATTCAATTTGAAGATTCACCCACTCCATCGACTCAACCACCTCAATCCTTCTTCCTAGTTAATCCAACTTTGCATCACTTTCATGACTGATTTCTGATCCAATTGAGGTGCTATTCACCTTCCTGAGGTCACAAGGAATCTTTTGAGCTTTTCTCACCTTGATGTTATGCTGCCATTGTCTGACCACCTTCATCAACTCCGGAGACCCCAAACTTCCACCAGACAGTTTCTAACCACCTATAATAGACTTCAATTGTCTCCACATCATCTATACATCACTTTTCCATCTTTAGTTTTGAATTCCACTGGCTGTACACCTCTAAACATCTCATCTCCTCCATCTCCAATGAAGACATAGACCTTAACGATAGGTCTAAAAGCTTTGTTAAGTTCCTCTGAGCTCAAACCCATAATGTGTAGGGTTGTTAGAGCTTCCAATAACTCTATCGAACATACCATCCAGTAGCAGAGGTGGCAACCCTATAGATGTATTCAATTCCCTTGGATTTTGGATCCAAGAGCTTTAGGAGGTCGAGATAAGTCTACCAACATCTTTACTTTGGAGTGAATTGCTCTATTGGTCTAAGTCAATCTCTGACTTGAGTAGGTCAACCTATGGTTGTTGTTAAGGTTTAAGAGGCTCTGGAGTAGTGTTCTGAGATCTGGAGTGCATATTAGAGCATATACAGAACACTTGGAGTTTAATTAGAAGCCGTGAGCACAAGGTTAGATAAGTTTGTTAGAGTTTGATTTGGATTGCACGTAATTTATCGCCATTAATGTCAGATGATGTTGCAAGCACTGTTCGTCAATTCTTTAGTCATTTGAAGATTTAAATCAATTCCTTAAAGTGCCATGGCGACATTTGAAGTCATAAATAAGTTGTTGAAGCCTGGAAATAGAAGTAGCAGTCGTAGGTGCTCAGATGAGAACTACTTAGCATCGCCAGCAATGCTAATTCCAATCAATGTTGTTCATTGAAGAAAAGGGAACCTGGTTAGTCCTACCTCAGTAGCATGCAAGCATTTGGAAGCAAATTTAAAGAAATGCACCCTATAGCCTCCCATAAGCGTTGTGTCGGCTTAGGCTTACGTTACCTAGCTGACTTGATCCTGAGCGTATATTGAGCCCCGAAGGGTGTGGCACGTGCTGTGCAGCCTGCAGGTACTGACTATTGACTCGGCCACGTGGACATTGACTAAGGTCGGGCCTAGACTTTTTGGTGTAGCTTAAATCAGTTGTATAGCATGCTTGACACTTAGTTGTTATTCAAGAGATATTGTAGTTGATTCAACATTTCTTTATGCATTCCTTTACATATTCTTATGCATTTGGAGTAGAAAATTAATTACTATATCTTTGTTTATAGTTAAACTTAATTGCCATGTTTTTATTCATTCCTTTTGCATTAAGCCTATGTGCTTACACTTATTTATATAATTATTGGCTTGTTTGAAAACTAATTAGGGATATTAACTTAATTACTTAGGTTATACTAGAAATCTTATTTAAGTAATAATTATAAACTTAATTAGTTAACCTAATCTTAACTAGTAATCTTATGTAAATTATGATTCCTTAACCTAATTAAGTTAAGTATAGCTTATATATTGTTATGAATAATAAGTATTTATATAGTATTAAGGGTTTAATTATTTGAAATATATGTATTCCATTATATATATTCTATTTATATGCATTAAGTTATACTGTAACACCTTAATTTTACCTACAACTTAATAATTGATTTCCTTTATTATAAGAAGCTAAATTATTATAATTAAAGTAAGTATAAGATAATTTAAATAATAATTGGTGAATTAAATTATAATAAGTCTCCCAGTGAATGACTTGGACTTATCCACTATAAATTTATAAAATGTGTGTAGGTAATTTGCACACAATATTACGACTTAATAACACTTATTATAATTATGAAGTAGCCTAACATCAGCCCCAAATCAATTAAATCCCTATCAAAGGCTAGATCAATAATTATGCAGGAAATCAAGGGGGTTTTTGGGTCTCCCTTCTTGATAGGTAAATCCTTCAAGAGGATAGAGCTTGCTTGTTTAGAAAGGATCACCTTCTCATGATTACTTGATTTCAGCTTGCACTTGGTTGTAGTTAGTTCCTTTAAAAACTTGGCACAAGTCAAGATGTGTTCAATTGCTTCAAAAAGTGGGATATTGATCTAAACTTATTTGAACACATCCAACTAGGTCTCATTATTAGTCTCGGGCCTCTTCTTGCTAGGCCTATTCAGGTCCTTACGGAAAGGGATGATTTCTTCCTCTATCACAGGTGTATTAATTTGAGTTGGTCTATTAGGATCCTGGTGGGTTGATTGATTTCAATGCACAGAGTCCTTAATGGTCTTTGTACTCTTTAGAGTAATAGAATTAGCAGTGGCATTAGGGTTCATGCCCTGAGGAGGAGTAGGAAAAATAGGTGTGGTCAGATGTGGAACTTAAGGTGCATTAAAACCAGGGGGTTCAAGGGAGCTAGTTGAATCACATGGACTCGACACTCCCTATTTTGAATGAACCCTGTTTTGTCATACATCGATAAGTAAAAATAGAGTAATTGTCATAGTGCAATTTTTTCAAAAATAGAAATAAAGTAACTAAGACTTTGGTGAGTCCCAAGTTGAACACGGAGAGGTATAGGATTTTTCAAAGTAGATGGAAAACATAAAGCAAATATGAACTAAATATAAAAAAGGAGATGAGAAGAAGGATGTCACAATCAGGCAATTTGATAGAGAAGGGGGTGAGAAGTAGGATTTAAAGACAAGATAGAAAATAAACTTTTATTTCTACTAGAATGAATGTTAATACAACTAAAACTACTAGAACATAAAACATAATATCTACTAGAACTAGAAATCTACAACTACAAAAGAACCAGAAGAATAGGTGAGATGGAGCCTTGTCCATTGATGTAGCCGCCTTGAAGATGGAGATGATGATAATGCAAAGATTCTGGACGTGGTGAGGAGGACGACCACTAGAAATTTCAACAGAGTTTAGATGTGGAGGTGAGAGGAAGAAGGTGGTGAGGTGTTCTACATAGGAAGGTTAATGAAGGTGGTGAGATGTTGGACTATTCTAACTAAGGAACTTAATGAAGGGAAGGGAGGGGGTAGGCTTCTATTTATAGTTTTCTAGGTTTTAGATGGAGGGCTAGGATCTAATTAGGTTGGGATCAAGGGTTAGGATCAAATTTAGGTGGATAGGTTAGGTTGTTTAGGTTGGAATTAAATGGAAGGCTAGGATTGCATAGGAAGGATGACAGAGGATTGAGATCTTATGGAGGAGGGTGGAACCTAATAGGTTTTACCTAGGGTTGGTGGCCATCTATGGGTGTTGAATTTAGGGTCGTAGGATGAAGGTTGAAGGGCTAGGATTAAAGAGGAAAGGATATGCACTAAATAGGATTTTTTACACTAAGGGATATGGTTTAAATAATTGCCTTAGGATGATCATCTAAGGGTGGCAAGGGAGGCTATAGTAGACGGCTAAAGGATCTAAAATGCCTAAGGGTGGCAGCTAGAAGAAGAGGATAAAGTCTAGGTTTTTGTGATTTTAGGAGGGAAAGGATAAGGTGGTGTGTTAGAAGGGACATGGTCAAGTGTTTGGTTTTAATTAGGCTCATTTAGCTGAGCATATAGGTTTCTAATTAGGTTCATGGTTGGCCAAATTAGGTTGGTAATTAATTTAGGTGGGTGGGTCCTAGGTTAGGAAAAATTGGATTTCTAAATAGACTAGCCTAATTGCTAAATAGATTAGGGTTGAAATAAATAGACTCATGCTCTTCACCCAATTGAGCTTACTCTTAGAAATCACATCTACAAGGCTCCAAATGGCACCAAATCCGGTACCTACACATATTACAACAAAGACACCAAGGTATCAGATATAGATTGGGGAAAAATTGTAGAAAAACCCAACATAATATAATATTTACAAAATGCACTTTATGATTATTCTAACTTAACTAAATGCTTTCTACTTTAATTAACCCTTAAAATAGCATTAGTTAGGCATAATTAATGTAAACATATATAGAAATATCAAACCCTTTGGTGATTGTATTCCTGATTAGGCATGTTCCTAGGATTCAGAATAGGTTGTGCAGGCAAGGCACCAAGAATAGGTTGTATCCCTGATAGTCTAGGCTTGCCCATGAGGCTACCAAGAAAAGTTAGGGTGATTCCTCCAACCTAGATTATAGGTATTAGAGTATGTTCAAGGGTTGGTCTAGATACCTGAACATCCTCACAAGCCAAGGATAAAGAGTCGGGGTAGCTGGGATCAAAGGTCTGAGTCAAGCTCGTATGTGGAGTCTGATGGTAACACCATCATTCATCATAACTAATTGAAATTATTTAAAATCAAATGATAAATGCTCCTAAATGATTGTCTGAGGATCGTAAATTCGCATTGAACTAATTTGAGAAGATAAGAAAACAGGGGTGATTCTGTCATTTTACCATCTCATCACAAATGAAGATTGACCAAGGGGTTGATCAGGGGTTAATTGAAGGTCAAATTAACTTAAAAGACCAAGAAGTGGGCTCACATTACTGAATCAGGGTTTCACGCATTTTGAGGACTAAAACAATATTAAAAACCCTAATTATCAGCCTCACTCAAATTGAAAGGGCTCTGGTAGAAATAAATTCAATAGAAACCTCCTAAAATTCATTGAAAAATATTCTAAGAGGTTTGGTGCCTTCACTTTGACCATCTGAACCCATTTTGACCAAAAATAGAGGTTTAAATGAGAATTTACCTTGATTTGGGCTTGTCTGTAATTTACCCAATCAAATGTGGTCAAAGTAAAATTAAGGTCACTATTAAATTTCTTGGGTCCAAATTAGGTTAACACTAAAATTTGGGTCTAATCAGAGTCCATGTTGACCTAGTTTACATTTCTACCCGTAAAATCCCTCTTTCTCACATCTTGACCCATAGGTTCAAGTTTCCCTACATCTATGCCCCTAACTTTATCATCTTCTTCACATAGAGGTCTCTGCTTCCTGCAACTCCTAAATAACGATCAAACCCAAACAACACAGACTTTAACCGAGCATATCTCCTTCAATTCATACCTAAATCCCTCCAAATTTGGAGGGATTATTCATTAGTAGATTCTCTACGATTTGGGCTTGGTTCCCTGCCCAATGTAGAGATAGAAAGACCCCTTCAAGCCTTAGGATTCATGAATAGGAAACCCTCTAAAATCCTAATCCTATGCACGAATTCTTCCTATTTGACCTTAAATTTGAGCTCTATATAAGCTTTCCCATGCTGTTGGGTCAAAATCAGTCAATTCTACACTGAGAACTACCTTCTACCTTCCTTCCCAGAGACGATCTCCGTCGACTCTGGCGACCTCCTTGACCTCCTTCCTCTGGACACCCAACGGCCAAATTGGGTGGCCCAATTTCTTCCTCATCTTCTTCCGCTCCTCACCAAACCAAGCTGGACCTCTCTACCCCCTTTGTCGTCACCGTCCACCTTATTAGAGACTTCATCATCCACGGCGCCATCAAAGTAAGCATTGCAAATTTCTCCTTCTATTCATCCCATAACCTAGGTCTTTCTCTTCCTCACCCTCTCTAGAATAGGATTGACTACTACGACTTCTCCCCCCTTGTCTTCCCCAATCCGGCGGGAGCTCTAGTGAGCTTGTGCTGGCATTATACACACCCAAACAACACTCCATCACCATCACTACCTTCCTCTCCCTCCATAGGTTAAAATCCCTCTACTTATTTGGGGCTTTGATCTCTACAATGCCTCCTCGAACAAACCCATCATTTGCCACCAACTCCGACACCGTCACTCTCCACACACCTTCAATCACCAAAACTCCACCACCACCAAACTCCATGCATCACTACGATGCTCCTAAGCCATCTAATTGGGCCATTCACCACTGTTGACGATATCGCTACCGCTGTTCGCCGTCGTTCGATGATCTTCGATCTTACGACAACCTCCAGGCTTGGCGGAATACCCTCACAGAGCTCCTTAGGGTTTCAATTTGGAAGAGGAGTAGCACAACAACTCAATTAGCCAAAGCAGTACCAACAACTGCACACGTCGAAGCACACGAGGAGAAAGCCAGCCTTTAGTGCCACATCGTGGCTTTTCAATTTTGAAATCCTTTATAATGTTCTTCATCCATAGGCTACTCACTCAAAACATGGGGTTGGGTCCCCATGCATGCATATCGCACATGCCCTCGCCCATGCCCACATGCACGCAAGCCTGTGCCAGTCTGGGTCAGCCTGAACTGGTATAATTGGGTTTAAATAGTGAACCCGATTTGGGTCAGAGAGAGAGAGAAGAATTTGTGAGAGAGTGGGGAAGGTGGTTTTGCACTGAGAAGCTTTGGCTTGAGAATTTCAGGTGTCTGAGGCCTTCATAGGATATCTGACTTAAGAAACTTGGCTAAGTTTGTGGGTTTGATTTGAGGCTCTGAATTTGGTTAAATATTGATGAGCTATTTGCTTGAGAATTGAGCCTAGGTGTAAATGATTAATTGGTGGTCTCAACCACCACTTTTTTGCATGGAACTAGAGATACAATTTGGCTACTTCTTGAATATATTTTTGATTGATTATTCATTGCATATCGTTACTTGTGATTTGATTATTGTGCTTATACTTATATTTTTTGATTAGTGGTTGAATTTCAATTTTACTCCTTGCAAACGACCTTGGAACTCATTGTTTTTCAAGCACTATAAATTTAAATGTTGATTCAATTTTCATCGTTATACTATGACGTGACATTTTCCTAAACCACGATGATCTCCGATTCAATAGAGTTGCATCCATATTATTCACAAACCACTTGGACAAGGGAGCTTGTGAGGAAGTCAGAAGATTAGAAGTTGTTCCCTACATAGCGGACTGATTAGAGAATTGATTCTAGGATAGATATTGATCCAGTTTTTGATTTAGCTTCTAGGAGACCATATTTTCCAATTTGGCACAAAGAACATTTGTGTCATACTGATAAACACCAATTTATCATCATTCTTAGGCTAATATTACACTTATTTCCTAAGATGTTTGCATTCTCATTGCAGTATTAGGCTGCATTTAGGCATTCACGTGCATTTAGGGTTTAGGCATGCATTGGTAGGTTTCCTTACCATTTTGTGTAACTTATAATTTGTCAAGGATAAAGACACTGAAAACTAGTTGAACCCTAACAATGTGAAAGGAAAAAAAATAAAGATAGAAGTCTCACCCAATTGTATTCCTGCTCATCTCAACTGGATCCCAGCTCATCTTCAGCTCTCCCCAGCTCATGGCTGCTCATCCCCTTTAATCTTGGCTACTAGTCTTGAACTAGCTAGATAAGCTAGTTGAAGAGTCATCAGTAAGCTCAGCCCCATCTCATCTCAGCTTCAAACAGGCTGAAGTCAACTCCTTCCAGCTAAGTCCCACTCAGTTTGGCTACTAGCAAAGAATTAGCAAGCTAAGCTAATTGCTGAGTACATAGGAAGCTCTTCATCAACTTCTCTTAGCTCCATGCAATCACAGAATAGCTCCTCCTCCTAGCTATTCCTAACTCCTATTAGTTACTACGCAATCTAGCTAAACTAGCACCTACTCTACAAATCCTCCTCCTAAAATGTGGCACCAACATACATTAATAACAACCACAAGGTGGTGCCAATGTGACCCTATGGCACCCCTTCATTTTGACACCAACCTTGTAACCACCACCACCTTTACACCCTTTCATGGGTGGCACCAAAAACCAACTCCAACCACCCTTCAGAATGGCGCCAACTTTCCATAACTCCCACATGAAATCCCTACCCTCCATCCCTCTGCAAACACCATCATAGCCATCGATTTTTGGTTCCAAAACCCACCTTTTAGAAGCCAAAAGTTGGCACCAAAAATGAGAGCCACCTCTTCATGGTGGTGCCACCTATGGTGTTTCTTCATTGCCTCCTTTGTATTCTATAAATACACTACCCTACCATCACATAAAACCCATCCTTGGCTACATTTATCACCACCAAAAATTTTGCATGCAAGGACAAGGAGGAAGAGGCTAGGCGTGCACATTAGAAGGGTTCCTTACCATGCCCTTATAGTCTCTACACCTTAATTTCTTCCTCCTTGGAACCAAGCCAAGGAGGAACCTAGGAGGGTGGCCAGGCAGGTGGAAAGAGTGGTGGATGTCTACTCTTTGAGCTAGAGAGGAGAAGCACTTCAAGAAGCAAGAAAGAACCCTCTTCAAGTGTAGGAGTAGCCACACTTGGAGCAAGGGCCTCTTTTTCAATTGGGAGCTTTTCTACTTCTTTTTCTTCTTTTGTATTTATTTTAGTAGAAGCATTCCACTACTTGGAGATTAGTTGTGTGGGATTCCTCTACACAATTGAACTCCCCAAGTACTTGTAGACATTTTTGCTTAATTAATCGAGTGCCTGTCATTAATTTTTGTGTTTTCATTTCAAGTGTCTTTAATTTATGTAGTGTCCTTCGCACTTCCTTCCTAACTATCCTAGGCCACATGTGCCTAGGGTGAGCTTAGGAAGGTTGGGTTTTTCTTATTTGATTTCTACATTTTGACTCAACTATCTTCATCTTTGTTGCCCCGATTTCAACCTAAAAAAATCTCAAATCACAAAAACCCTAAAAAGAAAAGAGGATTTGGGAGAGCGAGAGATAGATTATCAAATTTACAACTACTAACTGCCTCCTTAAATGACCCTAGATACTCGCACTATCTAGGTATACAAATTTAAAAGTTGATCGATTGTGCATGTGATTGCGTAGCAATCATAGGTATTAATTGACCTAAATTAGGCTAGGACTTAGCATAAGTTAGGATAATTCATGCATGCATAAGTGACGTAGAGATTCTCGCTTATTTATGATAGCAATAGAATGATATGTTGTGTTTTATTTGGTGGAAAATCTCTCAATCAAAACTAAATATCAAATTTAACCACAGTAAAGATGTCGCATCCAAAAAGAGGAATAGACCAATAAATTCATGAGTTGAGGAATATACTATTTGCAGACACTACCGCGACTTTAATGTGAGGAATTTGCTATTTTAAATGATGCTTGCAATTTCCCTAAAAGTTCAAGGGTATTTATGCAGTTTTCACGTCAGGAATTAAGCTCCAAAAATATGTGTATGATGCATGTGTAATGGCATATCATGTAAATTTAACTTGCATGCAAATCTGATTTGAAATTCAAAGTTAAATCATGCACATAACACAAGTGACGTAATTTCAGGAAACTATGAGTGCATCAATACAATGTGGCCTGAATAAAATATTAATATCTAAATGACAATGGCATTATATGTAAATATTAATTGAGGAGAAAACAAAGGATTTCTCCTCTCTGTTCCTCGCATGAATGGCCGTGCATGGTTGGCGGCGAGAGTCGATGGGGTGGTACACCTCGATGAGGGCTACACAATGGTGGTGACGCGGCAACCGGAGGTGGCCGGCGGCGGCTGGACGGAGGAGAATGGCCGCCGGCCTGTTGGCCCTGTTGGAGGAGGACGCCACGCTTGGAGAAGAAGAACAGCGTTGCTGCAGCCCGCATGGCTACGCGCTGGGCGTGCGCGCAAGGCGTGCTAAGGTGCGGCTGTAGTGGCCTGCGGGCATGGTGCCTGCGGGCATGGTGCCTGCGGGCGTGGGCATCTGCTGCCTGCGGGCGCTGGTGAGAGCGCGCCTGCAGGAGAAGATGAAGCGCGAGGATGCCTACGTGGCAGGGGTAGGCTGGGGTGGGGCGGCTGTAGGCTGGAAGGGTGCAGTGGATGCAGCACCTGCGAGTGCGTGTTGGCCTACGGGTGTGCTTGTAGGGCACGATGCAGGGTGGCATGGTTACAAAGGCGCTCGCGTGATTTGAACAGGCAGTGGAGGGCGATGGTGTGGCTGCAAGGGCGCACGCGCGCAGTGGACAGGCGGTGGAATTTGCAGGCACGCGATGAGGGAAGGCTCTGTGGCAGTGCGGTGAAAGGCGCTTGGTGTAGTAGCGTGATGGCGGTGAAAGGTGGCTCGCAAGGGTGCTGGAGGGGGCACACCTGTAGGGCGCTTGGGCCGTAAGGGCGTTGACATGCGCTGCTGCTAAGAGTGTTGCTTGGTGATGGCATGTGGTGTGGTACCTGCGGGCGTGTTGTGTAGCGCCTTCGGGCGCTTGGGAGGGTAGATGCAGCGCCTGCGGTAAGGGCAGGAGGGCAATGGTGTGCATAGTGCACTCTTGGTTCATAGTGTTCGCCCTCTCCACGGTGGAGAAGGATATCCCCTCAGGGGGGGGAGAAGAACCGATGCCCTCTCCTTTGCTCAGCCTCCTCTTAACTCCTCTCTTCCGCCCTTCAAGGGATTTTCAAAATCCTTTTCTAAATATGGCTTCATTTGTTGAGGGAGGACGACCGTAGATTAGATATTTGTGGGGAAGGTGTTGAGGCTGGGCGGAGGATGAGGGAGGTGTTGAGGTGTTTGTTGGGGGAAATTTACCCCCCCCTCCTTGTTCTTTTCCAACATCATGCCTACAACAACAAAACATAAAATATTTACATACTAAGTTATAGAATGCAATAAAATAGATAAAAAATCAAGTGATGATGCATGTACTTATTTAATGACCTAATGTGATTATTAATAAACATACTATGTTAGAATTGAAGTACTTAGGCGTAACAATAGTCCATTAAAATGGACTCATCAATAAGCATTATTTGCATCTTTACTGCTTTATTTTAGCTATGCATAAAATAATGCTATAATGAACTATTTAGGTGCATTATGACAATTACAGGTAATAAGCTGACCAAAAGGTAGATCTAAAGTTGGATCTGAAGTTGGAATAACTGGTGTTGCAGCAGAGCTGGAGCGGAAGACGTAGATTAGATGTAGTAGATAATAATGTAAGGGAGTTAAGGTATGCTATTCTATTAAGTAGGAATAAAGCAGTAAAAATATGAAAAACTTAGGATCATCCTAACCCTAGGATAGCCTAGAAGCTTCCCCAAGCCTTAGCCACCCTTAGATTAGGTCACCACACCCTAGGAAACCTTAAAACCCTAATTTCAACCTCTTTCTGGACGTCCAGATGAATTACAGGACGTCCAGAACCCTTAGCCAACTCTCGCGCACCTTAAACCTACTTCTGCAGTATTATTGGACGTCCAAACACTTGGTCAGACGTCCAATTTCTGCAGAATACCAAAGACAGAACCTAGAATCCTTCCTGACTCTGATTAGACGTCCAGAATTGAAGTCAGGACTTCTAATTTTTGAGTATAAGTCGTCTGATGCTATTATTGGACGTCTGGAACTGCTCTCCAGTTCCTGTTTTGAGATTCAAGCTTTATCTTGGATCTCTAGCTCCCTAGACCTAATTCTAAGCCCCTAGGAACCTAAATTAAGGTACCCCAACCCTAGTACATCACCTCTAGACCTCCTTAAGATCCTAATTAGGTCCTTATTAAACCTAATTGACTTATATCATAGTCAATTACCATTGCCTAGTCAATTGGGCTCATAAGGTCCAATTGAGCTCAGATCTCAACCCATACAAGTCCAATTGGACTCAGTAAGAGTCCAATTGACCTAAGCCCAACCTAATTGAGTTATTTCACTCTCAGATAGGTTCATAATCATGCAATTAAACTTATGTTAAGTTAATTGCATTTCCCCCTTAGCAATTAGGGTTTGTAACCCTAATTTCAGACCTACACCAACCCAAAACCCTTAGGACCTAACCTAGACCACTTAGCCACATAGGGCACGGCCACACACACACACCCATTCACGCACACACACCCATCTAGAGTTCTCTAGAACCCTCTTCCAGGTGGCGCCACTCTTGGTTGCCAAAATTAGCAACCAAGAGCCATTCAAATTGGAGATCCACAAATGGTGGATCTAAGAACCACCTCTCTCTCTCTCTTTGGCCGACCACTCTTGGAGCTCTCTCTAGAGAGTTCCACACTTCTCTAGAGAGTCTCCCTTAGGTCTATAAGAAGACCTAAGGGGTGGTCATTTGGACCCATCCATTTTCTTGGCTTCATTCACACTTGGTTCCATTTAGGTTAGCTACATTTACATCCACTCCACCTCCACGAGTTGCTCACCATGGCCACCACCATCTCCATGCCAAGATACTGGATCACCTCTCCAACCTCTCTTCAAGGGCCTGCCTAAGCACCATTGGCCGCCCTTCCTCCTCTCAACCATTCAAAGTCCATCGGAGCGCACCTCCGAATGCCCTTATTTCTGCTAGATTCGTAGCTAGTTCTTCATAGTTTACATGCTTTTATTACTACTTAGTAGTATAGCTCTTTATTCTCCCCCAATGATGCATGCAAAATCCCCCCATAGATTCCTGTATGCGATCGTTTTCTGTTAGCTAGATTGATCTTTTCAAGCTTTCCTCTATAAGCTTTCCACGAGTTCCATGTTGGAAACACCATGATGAATGAATGAAAGATCTTTTATATATATATATTTATATCTCTGTGTTGAGAATCACCATGAGCTTATTGCAATATATATTTTGTGTGATTAAAGTTGCATGCTTTTAATTATTATCTATTGCAACTAGCATGTCGGTAGCTGAAAATATTGAGGATCTAACTATTAGTGCATTTTCCGTAAACAACCACCACGTAACTAGAATCATGCATACTAAAACTCACACTTTCACATTTTTCATCTATCTAACACATGTGCACGTAATTAGGCTTCATAATGGAAGTGGCCAAACATTGATCTGACAATTAGAAACCGATGTGCAATTTTAAATAAGTAGAGCGAAAAAGATCGATTTCAGATTTGCATGAATGCCTCCCAGAGACGAACGACCGGGAATCAAGTCTCGTTATCTTTACAAAATCATTTTTTGATGAGCGTTTTAGCGTGACTATACTACGATTTCCGACGATTTCAAAATGTGTGAAAACAGACTTGTCAAATGGCATCGTTGCCGGGGAGGTAATATTTTGCTTCATCAACTCCAAAAATCCTCCACAACTCTGATAGGCTATTCCCTCCACAACTCTAACAATCCTCCACTACACCATCCGACTTCCTCCATCCACCTTTATTAGCTCTGAAACTCTGCCGAGGTCAGCTGCATCTTTAGACACAGGCGTTGACTAAGGAGCTCCTCTGCTTCACCTCACAGCCACTGCTGGAGATCTTCCAACTACCCTCTGATTTCTCTCCTCCGTCATAAGCTGTCGACGGAGATCCTCTGACCTCTTCTTCTAGGTAAATGTAGGATAGGAGTAGGACTAGGAGTAGGATAATTTAGATAGTTAGTTAGGTAGTAGTTAGCCGTAATGTCAGATTTTAGATTTCATCTTCCTTGACTTCGGCGAGCTCCTTGAGCTTTCCAGAGCCTTAATTTTGTCTTTTGAAACCGCTGATCATCTCTTCTATCTTCCATGATCACTTCTATCACATTTAATTCCTAATTTGATCATCAATTCGCCTAATCCACTTCCACCTCCACCAACTACTTCTGCTGTCCATGGCAGCAGTAGTTGACCTAATCTCCACCTCCATTGGATCCTCCATCACCTACTCATTACTAAAGGATCCTAATCATCACTATAATTAGAGTAAATACCACATATAACTTAAATGCGTAATTCTATTTAAGCTCCTGAGCTTGCTGTCAATGGCGGCTCAGGAGTAGTTGAAATCTTAAATTAATTATATATTTATTATTGCAAACACTTTTTGACTTGTTTTGACCACTCAATTGAGTAGGAAATCAAGTCCCAAGCTTCAACAAACTCAAATTTTCTGAGAAATGAATTCACTGATGAATCTTAATTTTAATGAGCAAATGCAGAATTTAATGTGATCCTAAGGTTCCTTGTGACCTCAGGAATCTTTTTAAGTCGTTAATGACACACTTTCTCTTTCTGTACACAAAATTTACTTTTTCTGGACTCACCAGATCTCCGGCGAGCTCCGGCGAGTCAAATGTGTTCTTCGGCCTATAGAATTTGATGAAAAGCTCCAGATCGATAAAATATGGATCATTGATCATTTTGAGGTCATTTGTTTGGGGTTTTAATATCTGGAGTGGTAGTTAGGAGTTCATCTTCTCCAACTCCGACGGAGTTGGAGAAGTCTGTTAGAAAGCTTAAAGATGCATTTAATGGATCTAGAAGCTTCCGTGCAATGCACTAAAGTCATTCCTAGCCTTAGATCTCTGTAACAACCTTTGATTCACTCTGACAAACAAACCCCTTTTGGGGTTCAGGCGATGAGCCTAAAATCCTAGAATCCTAAGTTCAAACATCTATTCAGGGGTCTGAGCAAGTTTCTGAGGTTGAGGAGAAGAAATTTTTGGCTTTAATTTCTTGAGAAAAGGCTTAGAATAGAAAGTCAAATTTGAAGCTTTCTAGTCAAACAAGAGCTTCATACCTTGGTTATAGATTCAATTTGATGATTTGATGAGTTTTAATTGACTCTGAGATGTCTATGAACGATTTTAAAGTGAATTGGATGAGCTCAAATAAGTAATTCATTTGGATTTCAAAAATTGCCAGTTTGGGTTGTTTTTGAACCCAAACTGTTCGCAGTGGATTTTTGTTGAGTTTTGATTGTGAATTCTACCAAGATGAGTTGATAACAACCTCCAGAAGCTATTCTAATCGATTGAAAATGATTTTAGCTGTTTGTTAGGTCTTTCTCATGTTTGTTTGCATTCCCTGAAGCTTTCAGAGAAGCTTTGAGCTTCTCTGCGTTTCCTGAAGCTTCTAAGAGCTTGAAACCCACATCTGAAGCTATGGAATAACCTGTAGAATCTATTTAGAGCCTTAACTAAGAGAGAAAGTTCAACCTATGGACTCTATAACATTAATTCCATTTCCAGGACAAAAATACCCGTAGAAAACCTATAACTTCACTCTTCAAATCGAAGAGGAAATCTTCCCCTTCGCATTAAATTGATAGCATAATCTTGTAGAGCAACTCAAGAGCTTTCCAACAAGCTTTTGTTCGCTTGAATTGGAGCTCTGAGGTAGGAGTTATCATCATTCAAAGTTCACTCTGGAAGGGGGAACTATAGTCCCACATCGGTAAACCATGAGTGGCTGCCTTGGTATAAAACATTTTTGTGCAAAGGGCATTTCAGTCGTTAGCGCTCGGCGCACGGATACGAACGAACATTACTGAGCATGCGTGTGTGTGTGTGCGGGCATGTGTGTGCCTGCGAGTGTGCACCTGTGTGGGTGTGTGGATGTGTGGCCCTGAGAGGGCGAGGCCTGGGAGGCGTTGAGCTGGTTTGGGTCGAGAAATTTGAATTGAAAATAAACCGAACGATAATGAACCAGGCGAGGACTTAGTAGGATCTGGTCCCACCCTGTAAAGGGTGCTGCGTATCCCCGAAAAGTTTGAGCCGCAAACAATAAAATAATTTTTGGTTGAAGAGAAGAACCAGGTTCGGTTTAGCTGAAGGCCAAGGTTCAGAAGATGAAGGCTAAGTGAAGAAAGGCTAAGGCTCAGAAGGTTATGGAAGTATGTTAAGGGAACAAGGTTCAGAAGTGCTGAAGGAAAGAAAGAAGGTTAAGGAAGAAGAAGAAGAAAGTGCTAAGGAAGAAGAAGAAGAAAGAGTTAAGGAAGAGAAGGAAAATAAGGGAACTCGCAGAGGCAAAGGCAAGATTGAGCAGGCACTAAGGAAAGAAGGAAGGCAGAAAAGAAAAGAAGAAAGGAAAAAGAAAAGAGCTTGAAAATATAAGGAGAAAAGAGAAAGAGAAAAGATAAAAGATAAGTAAAAGAGAGAAAGAAAGAAAGAAGAAGAAAAGGGAGAGAGAGGCTGAAGAAATAAAGAAAAGAAATAGTTTTTCTTGCATTATTTTTAATTTCTTTTTGTTGTAATAAGGCATGTTTGAATTAGAAGAACTCTCTATTGCTTTAATTCATTTGAAATAAATTGAAAATTAACATGTTTACTTCTTATTAAAGTAGATCATTTGAGTAAATATATTTTCTTATGGAATTTTGCATATTTATTAAATTTAAATCATTTTTGCAAAATTCATGTTATTAAAATTAACTTAATTAAATCCCCTATGAATTGTTTTGAATTGATTGGTGAATTTGAAATAGTATATACCTCCCAGCGAATGACCTGGACTCAACTACTTAAAAGTAATAAAATCTAAAATGTTAGGTTAACTTCACCCTATACTACTGAATCGACACAAATTCGAGTTAACCTAAGTTACTTTCTTCTATACTTAATTAAGCTCAATTAACTTAATTAACTGTGTTGAGAGAGAACGTATCATTTTAATGGCGCCGTTGCCGGGGCTAACCACCGGCGTCTTCTCTGACAACAATGAAGTTATCTCTAACCCTAAATTAGGATATCAAAGTCATCCAGACTGATGGATGAAGATGGGATGGTGAGCGCAAGCTCTAGGAGCTTGAAGAAGAAGAAATCACGTCGGATGGGTGGTGATCGTGTGGTGGCTGCATCTTCAGTCGTCAGCCGTTCAATTGGTTGAAGAGAAGAAGTCAGGGACCTGTTCGTAGTGAAACATAAGGACCTAAATAGAAAATAAGGACCCAATTGGGATGAAATATAAGGACCAAAATGTAAACTCAGGTTTTCAAGGCTTATTTTAATTTAGATCTTTTTCAACTTTTTATATATGTTTGTAAATAAGGTAATTATTATATTTAAGCCTTGAATTTACATTTTTGACCTTTTTAGATTAATTTATTTAATTAAGTAATGTTATATAAGTTATTACATACTTAGGTATATATTATGCTTAAATTAGTTAATGTATTAATTAGATGAATGATTAGTAATATTTCTAGTCCAATTATTAATTAGATTATTAATAATATTAATAGGATGATAAAATAGCATTTTTAACTTATTTTAAGGTCCCTTACTATATATCCCTTATTTAATAATTAACCCATATATTCACATAATCCTAGCTAATTAACTAGGAAGACTAGTTAATTACGGGTAATTAGAGATCATGATAAGCTTCTCATCAGCAACATCATTTTTATTTTGATGTCTTGAATTATCACTAATAAATCTTCCTCCGCTTGTCTTTTGATGTGCAGGAAAAACAGGAAAAGATGGGATCCACGCACACAACGAGCACGGAAAAAATATTCCAGGTGCACATCATATCTTCCGTAGTCTAGGTTTTCTTTTTTTTAACCCTAGGTTAGATTTCGTTCTAGCAATTTCATTTGAAAAAAAAAAGAAAAAAAAGTCCTATTTATTTTCATTAAAAAAAGAAAAAAATCAAAGAAAAAAATCTAGGTATTTAAATTAGGTTTCTTTTTGAATCCTAGGTTAGTTTTGAAAAAGCAAAAAAAAAAAAATGAAAATCCTTTGATAAAAAAATCCTTTTTGAAAAAAAAATTCAAAACTTTCTTTTTTAAAAAAACAAAATTTGGTGGAAAGTTTGAATGTTAAACTCAAACACCTTTTAAAAGCTTTTCCACCATTCTCTGATTTTTGGCCAGATTTCAAAGTCCATTGTAAAAATTCAATTGCTGAAAAATTAATGAGCGAAAAATTCTGAAATTCGAGTTAGACCTTCATTTTCAAACCATCTTTCAAACGGCACCATTCATTTGAAAAAATTCCAAGCATAAAATTTTTAAACATTCATGAAGTGGAAGGGGGTCAGACTGACCTTGATTTGAGATTTTTTCAAAATTCCAAAAGCAATTTCAAGCAATCCACGAATCTGTTTTGGCTAAAAGTGGTAGGGTTTGTAAGATAACCTCATTGGCTTTAATTTCCATATTTTTTCAGAATTTTTGAAAATCATTTGTACTATTTTGATTTGAAAAATCAATCAGGGGTCAAAATTCCAAATCTGACCCCTTGACATTTAAGAATATCTATAAATTCGGTTGAAATAGTAAAAATTATAAAAGAAAATTCTATGGAAAGACAATTGAAAAAGGAATCTACTTACAAAATTTTAACTTATTTGGATTCCAATTTTTTCCAGAGAACTATTTTTATTTCGTGGTCTATTGAAAAGAAGAAAATGAACAACCATAGAATTGCATGAACCGTATGTTACATCTTTAGGGTTACAATCTAGAGACCACATTTGGGCTAACCTAGACTTCACCAAGTCTAGTGTTTAGTCGGTGAGCTTGGTCACCTTGTGGGCCACTCACCACAAACCCCAACTGAAGAAAAATGTGCTAAAATCAATTTTGAAACACGAAATCAACCCGAATTCATTGTCATACTACTGGGTGCTTTCAACCTCTCTTGCCAAACCTAGTGGCTGGGTTAGCTTGAGAGGCGGGAATCACTTTCAGTCGGTTGTACGATGAATTTTTCTTCAAGAATTCGTACTTAGAACGAAAAATCTGGTCACCCGATCATAAGGACCATCTGATTGACAAGGCCTTAGCCTTGTCTGTCTTGGCTACACCAACCCAGGGGTTGGGTGGTGTTTGCAAGGAAGGAGGTCACTTAGACCTCAACTGGTTGGACCTTGGGAGCCGCTTCCAAGGAGGCGAGTCACCTCGCCAGGAACATCTTCTCCCCCCACTTCTTCTACTCCCTTAGCCGCAATGGCTAATCCTGGACCTGGACCTAGACCGGGTTAGGACGCTGGTAATCTGGACCCAATGGCTTGTTTGGAGGCCCGGGTTATTGATTCTGAGGAGCGGCATCAGCAGAGAATGGACTGTATCTTGATGACACTTGATAGAATGAAGCATCCACAGCGAGGAGAACTTCGGGATTTCTATGATCTAGCTGCACCGATCGTCGCACCCTTTGTCAGGATTCTCGTAGGCGGAGACGCATTTGAGCTCAAGCCCAATGTGATGGGTTTGATCAGCAGTCATTTTTATGGAAACTCAACCGAAGATTCGTTCCAGTACTTAGAGGACCTGAGTCGACTCACAGAAATGATTCGACCTAGGAATATTGATCTCGGGATTATTCTAATGAAGCTTTTCCCATTTTCTCTGAGGGACAAAGCTTCATACTGGTTCAAGACCATTGGTAAGCCAATTAGAACCTGGCTGGAGTTACGACGTGAATTCCTGCAAAAGTTCTTCCCGATCAGTCGAATGAATGCGATGAGGCGTGTGATCACGACTTTCTCCCAAGGAACTAGGGAGAAGTTGCATGACGCCTGGGACCGATTTCACGACCTTCTTTGGAAATGACCGCACCATGGTATACCCAGATGGCACCTAGCTCAGATTTTTTACCATGGGCTGGATGACACTCATCGATATCTGGCCGATGCATCTAGTGGTGGGAATTTCCTCGTGAAAGACGAGAACAACACATTTGAGTTGTTCGAATCTTTGGCAGAGAACTCGATGAATGTTGGTCCATGAACCAGTTCCAGTGGCCTGGTCAGCAGCAGGTTGGTGTCCATGAGGCTCACACCGAGTCTATTCAAGCCGACATGGATATCATCGTCAAGCAGCTGGATAGAATAAACCTGATCAAGAAAAAGATTGACCAAATTAGTCAGGGTCAATCTAACCTGAACTCTGCTACTCCAAGACCCTCCTATGCACCCCGAGCCCCTCCTGCTCGAGTTAATCTACTCACTCAGGATGCATCTTCTCCTTATTTATGAGATCCTGCATATCAGGATCCCGTAAACAATCCTGATCTGGCACCATATGACCAGGGTACGCACCACCCGCTAACTATAATACGTATCCCCTTGATGGACATATGTCTCAGACGTCTTCAGCCTATGAGGACATCAGTGCTATTCAAGGATACGGGTGTAATAACCCGTATTCAGAGATGTATAACCCTGGTTGGCGCCAGCATCCGAACTTCTCCTGGTCTGGTAACTCATAGAGACCACTTCAAGATCCACACTACCAGACCAGGCAATACGGGAATGCGCAAAACACATACCCTAGGCAGCAGCCATCCTCGTATCAGCAGCAACGCCGTTCTCTATACCAGCCGCTGCACCAAGCTGCCAGTCACCCTCCAAAGCGGGCTAACCCTTTGGAGGCGCTGAAAGAGGAGCTGCAAGAGTCAATGAGGAAATCTACACAGGATAGTTTGCAGATAATGAAGGCGATGGCTGACCAGATACAGACTATACAGAACACGCAAAACCAGCTGTTGCAGGAGCATAGGACTCAGGGAGCCTTACCCTCCCAACCCATCCCGAACCCTCGGTATGTGCAGAACCAAGGCGCCCCACCTAGGTTTCAGGCACCATAGGGATAGGCACGCGCCATATTATAGGCACCTCCTGCACCACCTGGTTATGCTCAAGGCCAGTCACCTTTGATGCAGAACCTTGCATACTCTGCCCCTTCCGCTTCTCCACCACCTCATGGACAGCAAGCCGATGCAAATGATGTCTCATTGAGGAGTGGAAGGAAGACATTCAACCTACCAAATAGGTAGGCGGGTCCTGATTTTTCTCACCCTTCGCTGCAGGCGGGTTCGACTCCTTCTCCATCTCAGGAGACACCTATGGCAGATAAGGGTAAGAGGCCACTTGACCCTGAGATTCCCGTCCATTTTCCTGAGGCTCTGATGTGAAATGTAGTACGGAAAAAGGACACATGGAATTTTGAGGACCTGAAGTCAATGTTCAAGGAAGTACATATTCAGGTCCCCCTCCTTGAGGCAATAGATCACATCCCCACTGTCGCTAGGTTCTTCAAGGACTATTGTACCCCGAAGCGATAGCCTAGAATTGGACGACAAGTGGTACTGTCAAAAGAAGCTAGCGCCGTGATTCTAGATGTTATGACCTGGTTCCCGAATCCCTTCAAAACACGAGACTGGCTCGATTCGACTAATCCCAAGACCCAGTCATCCGACAAGAAATAACCAAAAAGTAGGAAAATAAACCACATTCACTATGCTAAGTAACTAACAGTAAAAAGAGTGCAAGCAGTAAAGGAAGTAAAAACTGCTAACAGTACATACCACCACCACAACAGTAAAGTGGAAATAAAGTACAGAACGTAAACAGTAACAAGAGTCTGAACACACTAACAAAAGAAGGTACAACAAAAGGAAGACTACTACTACTGGGCTCTACTGGGCCCAGCACCCTCTGCAGCCGGTGACTCAGGCTGCTTAACCCCTGGTCCTGAAAAGGGTTATGAGTAAACAAAGTCAGCAAATGTTGAGTAGAGTGGCAACCAACTAACTAAAGTAGAAAAAGCTAACAGGTAATTTATCTTTTCCAATTACTTTTTTTCACAAGTTATTCCTTTTCCCCCGTTGGTTTATTTTTCAGATCTCTTTCTTGATCTCGAATGTTCCTCGTGGGAATGATCTTGATTACAATCTTTTCCGAAGAGTAGAAGGCGCATGTGGTTCTCTCCTGGCTGGGAGAGTCCCCCGTGGTGGTCCTACACCCAGTCAACCATCCCAAGGTCACAGACAAACATAGCGGTGACTACGGCACGTGCGATAAGCACACGGGTAGCTACCCCGCACTGGCACGCGGTCAGTCATTTCCGCTAACGGGTATGCTCAAAGTACAGCACAGAACAGTATAGGGCCTAGCCCTCTCAGTAACAGGGGTCTAGCCCCTCAGTCCACGCACCCTCATCTAACTACGCTGGTTTGCCCAGTGGGCCTAACAAGTTGGTGTAGGGTGGCTAGCTGAACCCCAAGCCCTGTGAGGTGGCTAGCTCTCTCCCTACACTAGTAGCTCATCCCGGTACAGTGTACGCGAGGGCTAAGAAGTCGGTGCAGAGTGGCCAATCTTAACCCAAGGGCAGCTAGCTCCGCTCTATAATAAAAAGGGGACAGTCGCTCTCCTTGGTACCACGTACTCAAGGGCCAGCACACTTCCAGCTCACATTTCCAAATCCATTCCATTTATTTCCAGGAGCTCTACTCCTAATTCCCCGTAGGGTTCATGCTCGTATTTCTCATGCCATTCCATACCAGGTTTCATCATTCACATTTCCATTCTCAGGTTATATACATGCAGCTTGTATTTCCATCATGTAACATATACAACAGGTAATGTCACATGTAACTGTCTAACTAGCACAGGTAGTTCATATTTCATAGGCAGCTCTTGTTCATTAACAGGCAGTTGTTAATATTTTTATTCATTCATTCAAGACTGCAATTCCAACCACGCATACAGACATTTCAAGTACTTCTCATCCTAGGATTCATGCCATATCCTAGGTTCTAGTTATTCAATCCACATATGCATTCAGGTTTTATAATTAAATTAGGGGAAGAACACTCTACCAGACAACCCAGGAGTATTGGGGGCTCGAACGGCAGGCTCGCGTGCCTCGGCAAGCCCCGAACCCACAACGGATCGAAGTCCTATAACAAGGAACATACCACAATGGAATATTTATAACAGTATAAGTGGCCTACTAACACATAGAGGAACTCACAAGGAAAACATCGATATCTTGATTGTGTAAAACAAACCTCAAACAAACCCTAAACGGGTCAAACATAGGGCTACAGACCCAAATCAGACATCAGGCATAAGGTTCAGACGTCTTAAAAGTAACCAGAAACTCACCTCAGGTTTTGCGTCGACCTCAGACATCCAGAACCTCTTCTAGACGGTCTGGACCCAGCTCGAGACGTCTGACCTCTCCTCCGGACGTCTGGGAGTACTCCCGATCGTTTGGTAAGTTGTCCAGACGTTCGAAACACGTGGGAGGGCATGTCCCGTGCCTTCCCGAAGCAATCCCTGCATGCGACAGCCAAATCTCCTATATTTAGCCACACCAAACGTAGCTGCAGTGCGGCCTACATGGTCGTATCCGCAAAAGGAACGTACCTTCATGAAGATCTACTTTCAGACGTCCGGTGTAGTCACCAGACGTCTGCCCCGTCGTCTGGACGTCATGCCAGAAGTCTGCTTCTAGAAAAATCCCAGAACCAGAACCTCTTCTTGCTCTCCCTCGCCACGTGCAGCCGTGGCCTCGCCTCCTCGCCTGCAGCTCCGGCTGCAGCAAGTGTCGGGGATGGCTCCCTCGACGCACTCCTCCCGCACGTCCGCTCCGGCCGTGCACCCTCCGGCGAGCTCCCACGAGCTCGCAAGCTCAAGCTCTTCCTCCTCTCCTTACACCACCTCTCCTCCTCGTCGCCGCTCTCGCGCTCTCTCTCGTGCTCGCTCCTCTCGCTTTGGTGGAAAGGAAGAAAAGAATGTGGCTAGCTGTGGTGAAGTGGGGAAGAAAGGAAGAGGGGTTTTATAGAGGTGCATTAGGGTTCAGTGGAGGAGGGAAGAGGGAAAGAGAGAGAAGAAGGGTACTATCTGCGCGCAGACGTGAAGTCACGTACCAAAATTTTGATTTCCAGATGTCTGGGAAGGGGTCCAGACGTCTGACCGACAGTCCATACGTCTTAAAAGGCTCAGGACAGAATGTGTCTTTACATCATAACAAACTTAAAGGAAGTTTTGTCCCCGAAACTTGAGCTAGCTAGGGTGCGGAAAAAGAACTATATACACATAACAAAGTTAAAGAGGACCGAAGCCAGTTCGAAAAGACGTACCCTCAAAAAGCTTCAGGTATCGCTCTCCCATCGCCGCCTCAGGCTCCCAGGTAGCCTCCTCGTACCTCTAGCTCCTCCACAAGACCTTCACTAGGGGTACCTGCTTCCGTCTCAAACTCCGGACGGCTCTGTCTGGTATCTATACTGGTCACTCGGGGTAGGTCAGGTCGTCACTCACCTCGACATTCTCGTGGCTCAGAACGTGATTGGGATCGGCGACGTACTTCCTGAGGTTGGACACGTGAACACGTCGTGTACACCAGAATGCTGGGGAGGAAGGGCAAGCCAGTAAGTAATGGGTCCTACCCTCTTCAAGACCTCAAAGGGCCCCACAAACCTCGACGCAAGCTTCCCTTTCACCCCAAAATGCTGCAGGCCATTCATGGGCAAAACACGAAGAAAGACATGATCCCCAACCTCGAACTGCACCTCTCTCCGCTTCTGATCGGCATAACTCTTCTGTCTGCTCCTGACAGTGCGAAATCATCTATGAATCTGCTCTATCACCTCCTAACTCTGCTGGATCAGCCTAGGGCCAACCTCCCACTTGGTCCCCACCTCAACCCAACTCAAGGGCGTAGTACACCTCCGTCGGTACAGAGCCTCGTAGGGTGCCATGCCAATACTTGAGTGATAACTGTTATTATATGCAAACTTTGCCAGGGGTAAGTGCTCCTCCTAAGAACCCCTCCAATCTAGTACATAGGCATGCAAAAGGTCCTCAAGTGTCTGTATCGTGCACTCTGGCTGTCCGTCCGTCTGGGGGTGGTACGCTGTACTGAACCACAACTGTATCCCCAAAGCCTGTTGAAACTCAACCCAAAACTGGGAAGTAAAATGGGTATCTCGGTCGGATACAATCTCACGCGAAACTCCGTGCAAACGTACCACATCATGAATATACCTCTCTAACAACTGCGCTGGTCCCAAGGTGACTCGGATCGACAAGAAACATGTCGTCTTCGTCAATCTATCTACAATCACCTAGACTGCGTCGTGTCCTCGCTGGGTAATAGGCAAGCCCACCACCAAGTCCATGGTGATGCTCTCCCACTTCCACTCTGGCACAGGAAGTGGCTGCAACAGCCCTGCAGGCCTCTGATGCTCGGCTTTCACCTGCTGGAACACCAAACACTGTTGCACGAACTCACCTACATCCCGCTTCATCCCTCTCCACCAAAAGTCACGTCTCAGATCATGGTACATCTTCGTGTTCTCGGGATGTATGGTGAACCTGGACCTGTGTGCCTCAGTCAGGAGCTGTCTCAACAATTCCTCATCCTCAGACGTCCCCTCATGTGCAGTACCTCATTTGAAAAAGAGAAGTCTCCTGGGTCCCTTAACAGTACTCTATCTCTCAACGATTACAGATATGAATCTGTCATCTGTCTTGTGATGATGCGGTCTATCAGCTTTGGTCTTATCTGTCGTGTCATTGTCACTGCCCCACAATGCCCCTGTAATTCTAGGGGTTGCCAACTGCCCAACTCCATAAGTCTCCAACTCTGTACCTGTAAGCTGGCGAAGTGGGCGAGTGCCTTCCGGCTCAAAGCATCAGCCACCACGTTGGCCTTCCCTGGATGGTAGGAGATGCTACTGTCATAGTCCTTTAGGAGCTCTAACCAATGTCTCTGTCTGATGTTAAGCTCCTTTTGATCAAACAAATACCTGAGGCTCTTATGATCCATGAATATCTCAAAAGTCTCACCGAAAAGGTAGTGCGTCCATGTCTTCAGCGCGAAGACAACAGCTGCCAGCTCTAAGTCGTGGGTAGGGTAGCTATGCTCATGGGGCTTTAGTTGCCGCGAAGAGTAAGCGACAACGTGACCCCGTTGCATGAGCATGCCTCCTAATCCCTGCAACGAAGCATCCGTGTAGACAACGAAACCGCTACTGCTATCTGGGATGGTAAGCATAGGAGCTGAAGTCATCCTCTCCTTCAACTCCTGAAAACACGCCTCACAAGCATCTATCCAAGCAAAGGGCACGTCCTTCCGGGTCAACTTTGTCATAGGATGCGCAATCTACGAGAAACCCCTGATAAACCATCGGTAGTAACTTGCCAGTCCCAAGAAACTGCGGATCTTTATCACTGTACGTGGCCTCTCCCACCTGACTAATGCCTCTACCTTGGCTGGATCCACAGCCAAGCCATCCCCTGAAATCACATGACCCAAGAAGGTCACCTGCCTCAACCAAAACTCGCACTTACTGTATTTGGCATACAGCCTGCATCGTCTCAACGTGTCTAGAACCATCTGCAAGTGTTGTCCGTGCTATGCCTGATCCCGCGAGTAAATGAGCACATCATCAATAAACAACACCACAAACTGATCCAGATATGGTTTGAACACCCGATTCATCAAATCCATGAAGGCAGCGGGGGCATTGGTCAGCCCAAACGACATGACCAAAAACTCGTACTGTCCGTACTGGGTGCGGAAAGCTGTCTTGGAGACGTCGGTCTCCCTGATCCTCAACTGGTGGTAGCCTGATCTCAGATCTATCTTGAAGAATACCGTGGCACCTCGCAACTATTCAAACAGATCATCAATCCTCGGCAATGGATACCTGTTCTTGATGGTGACCCTATTCAGCTGTCTGTAGTCAACACAAAGGCGTAGTTTACCATCCTTCTTCTTCACAAATAACACTGGGGCTCCCCACGGGGACGCACTAGGCCTCACAAAGCCCTTCTCCAATAGGTCCTCCAGCTGTGACTTGAGCTCTCGCAGCTCAAGTGGTGCCATCCTATACGATGCCGTAGAAATGGGGCTGGTCATCGATACAAGTGAGATCACAAACTCGATCTCACACTCAGGCGGTAGTCCTGGCAGCTCCTCGGGAAACAAGTCAGTGTAGGGTGGCTAGTTGAACCCCGGGCCCTATGGGGTGGCTATCTCTCTCCCTACACTAGTAGCTCTCCTCGGTACAGTGTACGCGAGGGCCAAGAAGTCGGTGCAGAGTGGCCAATCCAAACCTTGGGTCCCAATCCAAGGGCGGCTAGCTCCTCTCTACACTAAACAGGGGACAATCTCTCTCCTTGGTGCCACGTACTCAAGGGCCAGCACACTTCCCGCTCATATTTCCAAATCCATTCCATTTATTTCTAGGAGCTCTACTCCTAATTCCCCGTAGGGTTCATGCTCGTATTTCTCATGCCATTCCATACCAGGTTTCATCATTCACATTTCCATTCTCAAGTTATATACATGCAGCTCATATTTCCATCATTTAACATATACAACAGGTAATGTCACATGTAACTGTCTAACTAGCACAGGTAATTCATATTTCACAGGCAGCTCTTGTTCATTAACAGGCAGTTTTTAGCATTTTTATTCATTCATTCAAGATTGCAATTCCAACCACGCATACAGACATTTCAAGTACTTCTCGTCCTAGGATTCATGCCATATCCTAGGTTCTAGTTATTCAATCCACATATGCATCATGTTTTATAATTAAATTAGGGGAAGACCACTCTACTAAACAACCTAGGAGTATTCAGGGCTCGAACGGCAGGCTCGCGTGCCTCGACAAGCCTCGAACCCGCGACGGATCGAAGTCCTATAACAAGGAACATACCACAATGGAATACTTAGAACAGTATAAGAAGCCTACTAACAAGTAGAGAAACTCATAAGGAAAACATCGATATCTTGTTTTTGTAAAACGGACCTGAAACAAACCCTAAACGGGTCAAACATAAGGCTACAGACCCAAATCAGACGTCAGGCACAAGGTCCAAACGTCTTAAAAGTAACTAGAAACTCACCTCAGATTCTGCGACGACCTCAGACATCAAAAACCTCTTCTAGACTGTCTGGACCCAGCTCCAGATGTCTGACCTCTCCTCCGGACGTCTAGGAGTGCTCCCGGTCGTCTGGTAAGCTGTCCAGACATCCGAAACACGTGGGAGGGAGTGTCCCGTGCCTTCCCGAAGTAATCCCTGCACGCGACAACCAAATCTCATATATTTAGCCACACAAAACGTAGCTGTGGTGCGACCTGCATGGCCGTATCCGTAAAAGGAACATACCTTCGCGAAGATATGCTTTCAGACGTCCGGTGTAGTCACCAGACGTCTGCCCCGTCGTTTAGACGTCTGATTCTGGAAAAATCCTAGAACAAGAACCTCTTCCTACTCTCCCTCGCTGCGTGCAGCCGCGGCCTCGCCTCCTCACCTGCAGCTTTGGCTGCAGCAAGTGTCGGTGATGGCTCCCCTGACGCACTCCTCCTCCCATACGTGCCACTCCAGCTGTGCGCCCTCCGGCGAGCTCCCATGAGCTCGCGAGCTCAAGTGCCTCCTCCTCTCCTCACGCTGCCTCTCCTCCTCGTCGCCGCTCTAACGCTCTCTCACGCTCGCTCCTCTCACTGTGGTGGAGAGGAAGAAAAGAACGTGGCTGGCTGTGGTGAAGTGGGGAAGAATGGAAGAGGGGGAGAGGGGTTTTATAGAGGTGCATTAGGGTTCGGTGAAAGAGGGAAGAGGGAAAGAGAGAGAAGAAGGGTACTATCTGCGTGCAGACGCGAAGTCACGTACCAAAATTTTGATTTCCAGACGTCTGGGAAGGGGTCCAGACGTCTGACCGACAGTCCAGACGTCTTAAAAGGCTCATAACAGAATGGGTCTTTACACTAGCTAACTTGCCGTCGAAAAAGAAAGACCCTGGTACCCCACTCATATCATGCTTTTTGCAAGATTCTCCATTTGATTGGGCCCTTCTAGACCTGGGTTCATCCATCAACTTAACTCCTACTGTCGTATTTGATCGATTTCGATTTGGGGAGTTAAAGCCTACCTCAGTCACGATTCAGCTGGCTGATAGATTTGTAAAAACACCGTAGGGGGTGGTTGAGAACGTGATCATAAAAGTCTACGGATCTTGCTTTCTCGCAGACTTTTTCGTTCTCGATATGGAGGTTCCTCCTAATCTCCAAGATGCACCAATCATTTTGGGTCACCCATTTCTAGTGACTGCTCAAGCAAACATTGATTGTGCATCCGGGTGTATGGAGATAGCCCTAGGTAATGAGCGACTTCGACTTGACATATTCAGGGCATCAAGGAATTTTAACTGTGATCGCATAGAGGATGGTGAAGATGAAGATTTGGCATACTGTGGTAACATTGGGCTCCTTTGTGACGACCTAATGTCTCATTTGTCTGCACTATCAGAGTTCTTGGACCTCGATCCACACGGGACTGAGACCCCTGCACTACACATATCTCCCAGAGGATCTGACTGTTTAGGGTGTCTTTCTGACCACAGCACCCCTGAATCTAGCTATCCTGATCCGTACACTACTGGATCGCTCCTGTTGTTACAAGAAGACGTGACCATAGCTAACGGGTTTCCCATTAATGTAGTCACAATCGATTATCTCACAGGAAGCGAATCAGTGGGAATTCACATGCTTATGGATCATCAGATTCCCACCTTCGAGTTTGCTCCTTCTATTCCCATTTCTGACTCTGACCCACCCATGATTGAATTGAAGCCCTTACTTGACTCACTTAAGTATGTGTTCTTGGGCGAATGAGACATACCTGATCATTATTAATGCCCACTTAACCCAAGAACAGGAGCATCAATTGATTTGTATGCTACAAGACCATAGGGCTACTATAGGGTGGAGCATTGCTGATCTCCGCTGTATTCGCCCCTCGTATTGCACTCATCACATATACACGGATGAGGGGGTGAAACCTTCGAGACAACCTCAAAGAAGGCTAAACCCAAATATGCTACAGGTTGTTAAGAAGGAGATCATCAAATGGCTGGATGCAGGTATTGTATACCCAATCTCTGACAGCCAATGGGTGAGTCTGATCCAGATAGTGCCAAAGAAAGCAGGACTCACCGTAGTGAAAAATGATAAAGGTGAATCCATCTTGACCCGCACTATGACATCTTGGCGGGTCTGCATCGACTATAGGAAGCTGAACATGGCTACCTAGAAGGATTAGTTTCCTTTGCCTTTCATTGATCAGATCTTGGAACGGTTAGCTGGACGTAGTTTCTTTTGCTTTCTGGATGGATACTCCGGGTATAATTAAGTAACAATTAGCCCAAAAGATCAAGACAAGACCACATGCACATACCTCTTTGGAACATTCGCTTTCAAGCGGATGCCCTTTGGCCTCAGCAACGCACCAGCAACATTTCAGCGTTGTATGATGGCCATCTTCTTTGACATGATTGGGGACCATGTGGAGGTGTTCATGGATGACTTCTCCATTTTCGGAGATGATTTCGCATCTTGTCTTGATAACCTCACCAAAATCTTGAAACGGTGTATTGAGGTAAACCTAGTACTATCCTAGGAGAAAAGCCATTTCATGGTGAGGGATGGCATAGTACTAGGGCACAGGATCTCTAAAAATGGACTCGAGGTCGATCGAGATAAATCTGAGATTATTTCCCACTTACCACCACCTATCTCGGTCAAGCAAATCAAATCATTCTTGGGTCACGTTGGCTTCTATCGGAGATTTATACGCGATTTCTCAAAAATTGCACGACCTTTGATGAATCTCCTTGGTGCCGATGCCCCATTCGAATTCGACACCTCGTGTCTCAGTGCCTTCAAGACTTTACAAAATGCTGTCTCTGATTCCCTGATTCTCCAACCACCTGACTGGTCGCTTGATTTCGAGATGATGTGCGACGTTTCCGATTTTGCTGTCGGTGCTGTTTTAGGCCAGTGTCGGGAAAAATAACCTTTTGTCATATACTATGCTAGCAAGACGCTGAATGAGGTTCAACGCAATTATACTGTCACCGAAAAAGAACTGCTAGCAGTAGTATTCGGGTTGGAGAAATTCATATCTTATTTATTAGGGTCCAAAGTCATCATCTTAACTGACCACTCTGCACTCCGGCATTTGTTGGCAAAGAAGAATGCCAAACCCCGGCTCATCAGATGGATCCTTCTATTGCAAGAATTTGATATTGAAATTCGTGACAAAGCCAGAAAGTAGAACGTTATGGAAGATCACTTATCCAGACTGGACCCAGTCCACATTCCTTATTCCCTACCTATCCACGACCAATTTCCAGATAAACCCCTTTTGGTAGTTCACTCTGTTGAGTTCCCCTGGTATGCAGATATCGTGAACTATCTTGTCGCAGGCAAGATTCCTGCGAACCTATCCAAGGGCCAGAAACTCAAATTTACTGCGGAGGCCAAATTCTACCTCTGGGATGACCCACTGCTCTTCCTCATTGGAGCAGATTAGATTATTCGAAGATGCATCCCAGATTCTGAGATCCCCAGTGTGTTATCCTTTTGCCACAATGATGCTTGTGGTGGGATGGAAAACCACTCCAAAATTTTGCAGTCGGGATTTTTCTGGCAAACTTTTTTTAGAGATACACATGAATACGCCCAACACTGCAAACGATGCCAGTCGGTCGGTTCTATGACCAGGAGAGACGTGATGCCACTCCATCCCATCATGGTTGTAGAAGTGTTCGACGTCTGGGGCATTGATTTTATGGGCCCTTTTCCAAACTCGCATGGCTTTGACTACATATTACTAGCCGTTGACTATGTCTCAAAGTGGGTCGAGGCCATCCCGACGAGACGGGCTAATCATAAGATCGTTATGTCTTCGTATGGCAATACATCTTCGTGAGATTCAAAATACCTCGTGCTCTGATTAGCGATGGGGGAAGCCACTTCATCCACACCCACTTCAAGTCATTATTAAAGAAATATGGGGTACATCACCATATAGCCACCCGGTATCACCTGCATACCAATGGGCAGGCTGAAGTGTCTAACCGTTAGATCAAATTGATTCTCTAGAAGACGGTTAGACCAGATAGGAAGGACTGGTCTGATAAATTAGTTGATGTACTCTGAGCATATCGGACCATGTACAAGGCCCCACTCAGAATGTTACCATATCGTATGGTATACGGTAAGGCCTGTCACCTTCCTGTAGAGCTGGAACACCGCGCCTTTTGGGCGGTGCGAAAATGTAACCTTGACCTCGATGTAGGAGGTCAAGAATGGAAACTCCAGCTCAACGAATTAGAAGAGTTCCGGTGGGAGGCCTATGAGAACGCATTGATATACAAGGACAAGACCAAGGCCTTTCATGACCGCCACATCCAGAGAAAAACATTCACGCCCAACTAGCAAGTCTGGTTGTTTGATTTGCAATTGAAATTTTTTTTAGGGAAGCTCAAGTCCAAGTGGACCGACCCATATGTTGTGATTCACCCATAACTTAATGGGGTGGTCCAGATCAGGGACCCAAAATCTGGGCATATATCTACGGTAAATGGCCAATGCCTCAAGCCATTTTTGGCCCAGGAACCTCCTCCAGCTGACGAGATCATTCATCTTATTGAGGACGTGTGATTGAGTTTTCACCCAGCTGGAGGCATTAAACTCAACATCTACTCCACATCCATCACCCTATACATATTCATTTTTATATATAGCATATTTCTCTTTTAGCATATTTTCTTTCTGCATATTGCATACTGTCAGGTTGGCCGATGTTGAATGTATAATTTCAGGAGCAATTACAGGTGATTTCTACCCATTTAATTCCTGCTGTATTTATTTTCTTTTATATTCATGCATGAGGACATGCAAGAACTTAGGCATGGGGGGGTAGATACAGTAAAACTGAAAAATTTTTATGCCAACATTTGAAAAAAAAAAAACCTCGGAGCTACATGTCAAACGTACTTTAAGACCCTAAATAAAAGAACAACCAACTCCACCTCCAATGCTCGCGTTGGAGCTAAAAATCGTCTGCAATTGCCACTTTCGACTCACCCGCTCACCTCTTGTTCTAAATTTAGGGTCAAGCTGGATGTAACCCAAAAAGGAAAATTTCATAAAGTACAAATATAAGAGGTTACTTGTTTATAGCATATATATATAGTGCATCCATGAATAAGATTTTTATCAAGAGAATGCATTAGGGATTTTATCCTTTAGTTCATTCCTGTAATATGGAATCTAGTACAACTTTTGACACACACGTAGAATTTGCAATGGATTCACAGTGAAGGCTGATAAATGTTTTTAGTCTGTTGAGAAGAAGCAGTGCTTCTTGTCTAAACCCTTGGATAGTATTTTGGGAGCTAGGTAGATTTTCTTCTAAAAATCCACCAAATAATGTGAGATGAGAATAGAGAGTACTGGTGCTCTAAGATTAGCGCAAGGAATCTAGAATCCTAGATAATTAGGTGATGATATTAAGAGATTAGGCATAGTTTCTGCTCTCGGTTCCTGCATATACATTTTTATGCAAAATTTTGAGAGCCACCAAATAAGGCAAGTACGCGGAGAGCGAGTTTTCATAAAACTAAGGCTAAGGTAGATGGTTACGACCATTCTTTACGAAATCCTCGGCAGGAGGGTATTGATGTCAAGGTTAGAAATACACCGTCCTATCCGTCTCTCCCGGTGCTGTGAGTTGGCACTTCCACTAAATAAGCCACCCAATGTCTCTTGAGTACCACCAATCCCTAATAATGCCTCCTCAATAAAGTTCATGGATATGTGTTAATTGTGTTGTGTTGAAAGAAGAAAAAAAAAGAAAAAAAAATGACGAAAAAAGAACAAAAGTGAAGAAAAAAGAAAAGAACAAAAAGAGTAAATATTTAGTGTTTAACTCAGTTACATTGAGGCAATACCACCAAATAAATTTGAAATCCACCAAATAAGGCCTTAACGTATCTTTTTGTGCTTTTGACCGCCCGAATACTGGCTGAGGAATTACGACTTAGTGTTAGGGTTATGGAAACTTAATTAAAATGTTAACGCCAAGTGAGACTACCAAATACAGGTCATATATGTGAATCTGGTGAGATTGTGAGCTCTAAGAAAAAGAAAGAAAAGAAAAGAAAAAGAGAAGAGAGAAAGTGAGAATGAATACAAAGGAACCAAAGAGAGCATAGTTTTCTCGTCTTTCTCTGAGTTGAGTTACTTAGTAATCTGGGAATCTAGATTTTACAGTACTAATCTCTATGTACCACCATTCGAGAGTGAGCCCCCAAATATATAATCTTTTCCCTCTAAGATTCTCTACCTAAGCTTAAGACTAGGTGAAATTCATAGAATATCTTGAATACCCCGAGGGAAGAAGTTCGCCTATCCCACTAGAATTTTTACTAGGGGTCAAGTACAGGCTTTAGAGGTGAATTAGTTTTCACCCGAATCCGTTGCAAAAGCTACATAGCTATACTTTCACGATTGTTTGGATTTCTAGAGCATAGGATGAAAACAAAAATGCGAAAAATCTCTAGGCATACACTTGATAAAATAATCAATCCCTTACGGACCCTTCTGTGAATAATTTAGTCTTGCATTTGCTAGGGACTAGCAAAATTTAGGCATGAGGGTATGATTGCGCAGTAATCATAGGTCTTAATTGACCTAAATTAGGCTAAGACTTAGCATAAGTTAGGATAATTCATGCATGCATAAGCATTATTTACATCTTTACTGCTTTCTTTTAGCTATGCATAAATAATGCTATAATGTACTAATTAGTTGCATTATGACAATTACAAGTAATAAGCTGACTAGAAGGTAGATCTGAAGCTGGATCTGAAGTTTGAATAACTGGTGTTACAGCAGAGCTGGAGCGGAAGACCTAGATTAGATGTAGTAGATAACAATGTAAGGGATTTAAGGTATGCTATTCTATTAAGTAGGAATAAAGCAGTAAAAATATGAAGAACTTAGGACCATTCTAGCCCTAAGATAGCTTAAAAGCTTCCCCAAGCCTTAGCCACCCTTAGATTAGGTCACCACACCCTAGGAAATCTTAAAACCCTAATTCCAACCTCTATCTGGATGTCTAGAACCCTTAGCCAACTCCCGCACACCTTAAACCCACTTTTGCAGTATTATTGGACGTCCAGACACTTGGTCAGACGTCCAATTTCTGCAGAATACCCAAGATAGAACCTAGAATCCTTCCTGACTCTAATTAGACATCCAGAATTAAGGTCTGGACTTCTGATTTTTGAGTGTAAGTCATCTGATGCTATTATTGGACGTCTAGAACTGCTCTCCAGTTCTTGTTTTGAGATTCAAGCCTTTATCTTGGATCTCTAGCTCCCTAGACCCAATTCTAACCCCTTAGGAACCTAAATTAAGGTACCCCAACCCTAGTGCATCACCTTTAGACCTCCTTAAGGACCTAATTGGGTCCTCACTAAACTTAATTGACTCAGATCATAGTCAATTACCATTGCCTAGTCAATTGGACTCATAAGGTCCAATGGAGCTCAGATCTCAACCCATACAAGTCCAATTGGACTCAGTAAGAGTCCAATTGACCTAAGCCTAACCTAATTGAGTTATTTCACTCTCAATTAGGTTCATAATCATTCAATTAAACTTTTGTTAAGTTTAATTGCATTTCCCCCTTAGCAATTAGGGTTTGTAACCCTAATTTCAGACCTACACCAACCCAAAACCCTTAGGACCTAACCTAGACCACTTAGCCACATAGGGCACGGCCACACACACACACACACACACACACACCCATTCACGCACACACACCCATCTAGAGTTCTCTAGAACCCTCTTCAAGGTGGCACCACTCTTGGTTGCCAAAATTAGCAACCAAGAGCCATTTAAATTGGAGATTCACAAATGGTGGATCTAAGAACCACCTCTCTCTCTCTCTTTGTCCGGCCACTCTTGGAGCTCTCTCTTGAGAGTTCCACACTTCTCTAGAGAGTCTCCCTTAGGTCTATAAAATGACCTAAGGAGTGGTCATTTGGACCCGTCCATTTTCTTGGCTTCATTCACAGTTGGTTCCATTTAGGTTAGCTACATTCACCTCCACTCCACCTCCATGAGTTGCTCACCATGGCCACCACCATCTCCACACCAAGATGCTGGATCACCTCTCCAACCTCTCTCTAAGGGCCTGCCTAAGCACCATTGGCCACCCCTCCTTCTTCTCTCAACCATTCAAGGGCCATCGGAGCCCACCTCTGAATGCCCTTATTTCTACTAGATTAGTACCTAGTTCTTCATAGTTTACATGCTTTTATTACTGCTTAGTAGTATAGGTCTTTATTCTCCCCCAATGATGCATGCAAAATCCCCCCATAGATTCCTGTATGCGATCGTTTTCTATTAGCTAGATTGATGTTTTCAAGCTTTCCTCTATAAGCTTTCCATGAGTTCCATGTTGCAAACACCATGATGAATGAATGAAAGATCTTTTATATATATATATCTCTGTGTTGAGAATCACCATGAGTTTATTACAATATATATTTTGTGTGATTAAAGTTGCATGCTTTTAATTATTATCTATTGCAACTAGCATGTCGGTAGCTGAAAATATTGAGGATCTAACTATTAGCACATTTTCTGTAAACAGACACCACATAACTAAAATCGTGCGTACTAAAACTCACACTTTCACATTTGTCATCTATCTAACACATGGGCATGTAATTAGGGTTCATAATGGAAGTGGCCAAACATTGATCTGATGATTAGAAATCGGTGTGCGATTTTAAACAAGTAGATCAAAAAAGATCGATTTCAGATTTGCATAAACGCCTCCCAGAGACGAATGACCGGGACTCAAGTCTCGTTATCTTTACAAAATCATTTTTTGACAAGAGTTTTAGCGTGACTATACTACGATTTCCGATGATTTCAAAATGCACGAAAACGGATTTGTTAGCATGTTACAACGACTGAAAAACCCATCTTTTTAAATTATACATTTTTCACATCACTTTTTTGCGTTATTGCTGGGGAGGCACAACTCAGTTATTTTTTCACTCTCTCTTGCTTATTTGAATTATCACTAGTTTTATTTTGTGTTTTGAGTAGGTGCAAATTGAGGTGAAAGTGGGAATTTGGTTGATTTGGTTCGAAAGCTTTAAGTATTCTTTTCCTACCACGAAAATCAAGTAAGTATCTAGCCAAAATCCACTCAAAGTCCCAAGAAAATCCCAAAAGACTCTTTAAAATATCAAAACATACAAAAACAAGAAAAATCAAGGGTGTTAGAACCCTAAAATTGATTTGTTTACTTGTTTGCATCACCTTTCCACCACTTTCATTACATTGATGCTTCAATTTTTAAAATCAAGACTTCTGTCCTGACTTTCAAAAATCATGATCATGCACAAAGAGGCTTCATAAAATCTTACAACTCTACCAATAGTAGTAGCTTCGAGTTAGGAACTTAATTCTAAATTTCATAATATTGGCCAAGTAGAAAAAAATTAGAAAATTCAGGGACTACAAAGGAGTCAAACCCTACTTTGTTACTATTTTCTTACTATTCTCGAATTTTCTAAATTTTTCTACTAGTCAGATTTGGAAAAAATTTATTTTTTTGGAATCCTTGAGAAATTCTATATAACATATAAAATTTTCAAAAATTTCTTAGGTTGTTTGAGGATTCTGCAGAATTAATTTTCCAAATCTATCATTTTTTGATTTTGACACTAGTGTAGAGAAAAATCTCAAAAAAGTATCAAACCAGGTTGAAAAGTTCCAAAAAAATCATTTTCATAATCCTTGTTTGATTTATCTTCTAGTGGTGATACTATTTGTCTTGTTTGGACTACCACATAAAAGGATATTTTAAAATTAGTTCATTTCTTAGGAGTTGCTTACATAGGATTTCAATTTAGGGTTTAATTTTCTCTTGGGGTTTTTACATATATACCCCTATAAACTTTCAATAAGATATATATACCCTTATGTTTTTGGTATTGACATACATACTCCTAAAAAGTTACTAACCTAGGTATCTCATGCCCCTCAGCTACATTTCGTTAGATAGAGGTGTTAACACCACCGTCAGTGAAATATTGAAAATAATAGATATGTCCCTGAGACAGTAGCCGTTGGAGGAGAGTTTGAAATGGGTCTTCGATGACTATTTCTTGTTGGAGACCTATTTAATGGTGCCTATAGCAACTATTTGAATAAAAAAAAGGAAATAAATTAGGAAGTCTTTTATTCAACTTTTCAAGAGTACAAAGTTAGTTTCTAAATCTTAGTAGGTATGTGAACATGATGAAGGTTTATAGAAGGCTTAGTTACAAATATTTTCTTCTTTTACTTAGAAGTTACAATGCTTACATGAATTTTTTGTGTACTACAAACTATCGGCTTCATGGACTCTTCATCTCAAGGATCATCGAAAAGTCCACATGTCAGGTGCTGCTGCCTTCTTCCAGCTGCAGTGATGACGTCTAACAAACCATGGAGTAAAGGGCAGCAATTCTACACATGTAAATCTGGAAGCTGTAATTACTTTGCTTGGGTAGATTAGTCATACAAAAATGCAATGAAATATGAGATGGAAGAAATGAGAGACAAGCAACTGTACAATTTAGCAAATGAAATTTCTATGTTGAAAGATAATATGAATGAGTTATCAAATGTGAAGATGCTAATGAAGTATCTGATACTCTACTCTAAAGTGTTGATCATGTTTTTAACCTTTCAAATTGCACTAAAGATGTACACGTGAAGGGATGAGAAATTGAGATTGAAATTAAAGACTGTGCCTGTGATTAGTGAGTCCAAGATTGCATATACAGAATCAGACTTGTTGCTTAGATTTAGTTCACCTGTAGACATCTTGTAGCTTACGTCAAGTATGGAATACTACTCAAATTCACACTTTTGATCTTTATATAACCGGATGTTACAATAAAGACAACATTCTTGATTTTTTTTCCTATTTCATTATTGGATCTTGTACCTTTCCTCCTTTTGTCAGTATGAAGACATGTAGGTTTCTTCATGAATAGATCAACTGCATGGTAGCAAGCTCTAGAAGACAACTATAATCAAGTTCAAACTCCATGGTAACAACTATAATCATGCTAGCAAACTCAATGGTAACAAACTTCTGTTTAGTGGGATCTACTAATTTAAAAGACAAACAATTCAAGTACCTAAATGGAAGAAGATTTACTTTCCTTTGTACCATACGCATTGTCTGTCGTACTCTATCAAACAAATCAAGGAAGAAAATTTCAAAATTCAAATCTTGACGAATATTAGACAAGTAAAAAGATAGGCTTATGAGAGAAATACATCAAAATATACCTTTGACCAATAGGAATTATCTTTAAGCCTTTCATGTGAGAAATTAACCTCATCAAACTTCACCTGCAATCCTACTGTAACTGCCCTTGGCTGAAGAAGAAAGTAATCCCAACAAAGGAGTGGACAATAGAGATTCTCTTCTAATATATACTCAATCTTGAAATTAGGTCACCTAACTCGAATAATCTACACATAAACCAACTAATGACATCACCAGAAGCTATAATGAGATCAAATCACCTCCAAAAGAGCTTCAATTTCAAACTACATAATCAATAGCCACAATGAATCCAAAATCGCATAAACACATCAACAAAGTCACAAACTCTAATGAAATCAAGACATCTTTGAGAGAAGCTTGAATTTGAAACAAAATCACAATAAAAAATGTGCATCCAAAATAGGTTTAATATTCATCAAATGCCAATTGGCATAACCAAGGACATGCACCCCCAGAGGAAACAAACTGTAATGAAACATTTCACTAAAACATTGAGCTTTGATATTGCCAATATTGCTAGCTGAATATAATTGACAAAAAGATAAGAAAAGTTGGAACATATAAGAGTTTGTAAGCTAAACTATAAAAATGATGGTATTAAACCACTGTTTTACTATAACACTTTCTAAGTTAAATTATTAAAATGACAATATCAGTTTCTTCATGTTGGTTGTGCTTTGTTGAGTTCTATCATCTACAAAATAATGTCAAACCTGCATCCAATAATAATCAAAATATTACATAAACACCTCTCAAATGTTTATTGTAACATTGAATTATTAGAAGGTAGGTAATACATTACCTGTGTAGAGTATATGAGTGTAGCCAACTTCGTACAATGTAAAAAAATCCTAGCCATACATCCTCACTTATTCATTAGTCTAATTGGCAGATAGGCCCATCAGGCACCAAAGTCAAATCAACCTTCTTTGGTTATCCTCTCTTCTTGGTTGTTTCACCTTCATGTGGTTTTTTCTTCTTCTTTTTCTTTTGTCTTCCACCTCCAACTGAGACACCACCAAAACACCAATTGAATGAAAAGAAATGAAGATGAAATCCATCAGAAGTTAACTGTAAGCTATAGAATTTAATTGATACCAGCGTCCAGTAATACTTGTATCAATTTCAGTAACAGCCCTTGCACTTGATGTTGGCTGAGATGAGGGTTAACATGAGGGCTAAGATGAGGCCTGAGATGCATTTGATGGTTTTAGTGGTGCTTTACGTGTGTTTCTGTGATGCCCATGACCACTACACCTTGCACATTTGTGTTTTGACCTCTGCCTTTGTGGTTTCTCATTGTTACTATGAATTCTATTTTTTCTTGGCCTTCCCAGAGGCCTTAGAGAATTTGTAGCCTTCACAATATATGGGAGTTCAACCTTATGCCATTGTTCTTTACTAGCCATTGGAGCAATTCCTTCTTTATAAGCCAAATGGCAGGTACTAATCTTGTTGTAATGGCTAACAAAATTCTCCCATTTGGGACCTCTAACGCTACCAATGGTTGCTCCAGAATGTGTACATGGAAGACCATTCATTTGCCACTTCCTAAATGACCAATGCCTTTCATTGAGCCTCACAACGAATCACCCTGAGGTGCACTCAACCTTAACATTATTGTTATCTGACCGCCTCACAATAAACCTTTGTAAATCCCTTGAAACATTTTTGATATACTCCATGGTAGTTGGAGGCAAAATACCTCTCCATTGGGTTGCCTTTTTCCTTCGATCATCCATCATAGTCATCATATTTTGTCTAATCCAATCAATTAACCCACGAAGAGGGAGCTGCAAAGTTGTTTGTCAAATAATTGCAATTCACAGCAATATTGAAAGTGTGACTACTCCACTTCTCCTTAATGACATCAAAGTATTCAAATGAAGTAGTGTTTACCTTCACAATCTCATTCATATGTTGAATGCACTGCTGTTTGTTAAATGCCCATGCAGCACTCCAAACTAAGTGCTCCAAATCTTCACCTGGAAAAGCCTTCTTAAAATTCTTGTAACAATGTCTCATGCAAGCCCTATGCTCAGGTGCCGGGTATGTTGTTCAAATCGCTTCGAGCAAACTCGTTTGACCATCTAATATGATTGACAATCCATTTCCATCTCTAAAGCCAATCCTTCATGTAAACAGCCTATAAACTACGTCTAAGACACAGTGGACTCATCTTCTACTATTGTAAATGCCACTGGAAATAATCCATTGGTACCATCTAGTGTAGTAGCCTCTAGTAATGTTCCCAAGTACTTCCCCTTCAAATGGAAACCATCTAGGCCTATAAATGGCCTACAACCACTCAAAAACCCACTTATAGATGACTTGAATGACAAAAAGAGCCTTAAGAATGCATTAGTTGGGTTTGTCATGTAATGTATCACACTACCAGGATTTCTTATCTTCAATTCATATACCATATTTGGTAAAGTCTCATATGAAACCTCCACCCTCCCAAAAATTTGCTCCAAGGCCTCATTTTTTCCCCTATAAATCCTCTTGTATGGTGGACGGATACAAAAATCCTCAAAAATTTTCTCAAAAATCACCTTCACAGTCATTGTAGGCCTCTCTCTGAGCCATCTACCAGCTAAGCTTGCAATCCAGTGTTGGGAGGCCATCTCATTGCCAACCATGTTCATAGAAGGGCATGTGTGATGCGAATTAAGTGTTCTCATTCTAAACCTCTTATCATCCAACTTAGAAGCATGTATTCTCCATTTGCATTCCTGGTTAAAACATCTAGCAGTAACTCTTCTCTAATCACTCTTTAAGTACTTCAACTTGAACCCTCCCTTAATGCAATGTGTGGCTAAAGCATGTTTGAAGCATTTTACATCATCAAATACCTTCCTAATGTAAATGTTAGTATTTTCACCCATTTCTAAGTTCTCACTTTCATAACCACAAACCTCATCAGAAGCAGAATCAAGATCATCATCAAGTCATATAATTTAGAATCTGACCTATCTTCAGATTCATCATCACCAACAACAAAATCAGTGTCATCAGATGAATTTGTTAGATCTCTCATTACATCATTGAACGGGAAGTTTTCTCTTTGCAAAAAAATATGTATCAGAAAAATACGTCGTCGCAGTAAAATCGCATGGTAGAAAAATCCGAGATAAAAAAAATGTCAGTAAAACTAACCACAGTGGATTAGGTCATATCCATAGGGAGGAACAACTGCAATAAATTCACGGGTATGAAGCCATCATTTTCATAGAAACATTAGCTAAGTCAATTCAATGAATATGCTGCTCTTAATGTAACTTTCAATTTCATAAGAAGTTAAAGGCTATTTATGTAAATTTCACGTTAGAAATCAAACTCCTACAAATATGTAGATGATGCATGTGTAATGGTAGAGTATGTAATTTTTAATTGCATGCAAATCTGAATCCAATGTGGTGCACATAGAGATGAATCACAAGAGTTGAAGAAATACGCAAGAACAAGTGTCAGGTCGCAATTTCACCATAATAAATTTATCCAAAAATGAGAAAATGAAATGTTGGCAATGGCATGGAGATGTAAATATAAATTGAATCCAAAATAGAGCATTCTCTCTTCTTGTGTGTGCGCGTCGAGGAGGTGACGGTGGGTCGCGAGAACTTCGGTGGAGGTTGGCCATGATGAGGGTGTTTCGATGGTGGTAGCAGCTTGTCGATCGGTGGTTGGCGACGGTCGACTGCGGTTGGCCGACGGCTTGAAGCTCGCTGGCGATGGCGGTCTCTGGCATTGTGCCGGTGGCGAATGGCTTGTTTAAGGGAGTTTAAGTAATTGTGAGGGTGAGGAGAGCACGTTGACATCAACAGTGCGAAGCTTTGAGGCCGGAGTTGATGGTTGCGAGGAGGACCATGATGACTGTAGGGTCCTTTCGGTCTGTTGGAGGAGAAGAAGATGAAGACGAAGAAGAAGAAGGAGGAGGTCGGCTACGCACAAGGGCACGCACTCACGGGTTGTGCATGCGAGAGGCTTGTGGAGCGAGCGAGGCTTATGAAGCGAGCGAGCATGCTCTACTGCAGTTGTGGTTGTGCGCAAGCGTGGAGGTTGTGTGCACGGCAACTGCTATGCGACTGAGTGCGTGATGTAGATGCGTGCAAGGCAGGTGGATGCGCAAGGGTGGTAGTGTGCGCAAGGTAGGTGCACGCATGGGTGGTGGTGCATGCAGTGATTGTTGGGTGCACTGGAGGAAGAAGGCCGGAGATGCGAGTCTCTGGATGTCTGGGAACCTTCCCGGATGACTTAAATAAAAGGGTGAGAGGGTGCAGTTGAGGAAGAGGCGAAGCAGGTGGTGATTCGTCAGAGGTGCAATTGCGAATGCGGTGTCGAGGAGTGCGTTGTCACCATGCTCGTCGAGAATGAGGTGGAGCACAGTGGTGGTTCATCATTGTGGTTGGGGGTAAGATGCGATGTTGAACGTTGATGGTGGAAGCGCGGTGGTGGAAGTTCGTAGTCGTAGACATGGCCGACGATGGAGGCTCGTGGTGGTGCTTGTGTGGTGGCGGAGAGGTTGCCTCCCTGCTGGTGGCTCATGGGGAGGTGATGTGGAGAGAGGGGACCTCTCCTGAGAGAAGGTATGCCTCTGGAGTCGCCTACTTCCTTGTTTATAAAGAGAGAGAGAAATAATGAGCGAGAATATTCGTAAGGGAGAGAGAGGGAGAATAAGAGACTGACATGATTTCATGTCACCAAATAACGGCAAGAGAGAGACTTGAGCGAAAATAAGGAAGGAATGCCCTTGATTATTTTGAGAGATGATTCCCTTGCTATATTTTGCTAGAATAAAATTCCCATACTATGGTATCTCAAATTGAGATTTGATGTGATGTCCTTGCCTTTAAAGTGAATAATTAATCCTTCCACATAGAAATTAATGTAATTAATGCATGAAATGATACATTTAAAGCTCACATCATTTTGTTATTACCATGCATGCTTTGGATTAAATTCTCATCTAAATACTAATGCACTTAAGCACTAAATTAGTCCACTAAGGTGGATCTATCAAATACCCCCAAGACTAAGTTTTGCTAGTCTCAAGCAAAATCATATGAAATAGACCAGGTCTCTAGGCTAGATTTCATCGTTAGGATGCCTTATCGTGCCACAACTCTAGAGATTCGATTGAAATGCCAACTAAAGGCCAAAATGTACTCAAGTACTAGCCAAGACACAGACCTGACCAGCCTCAATTTTGGGTTTGCTATGAAGGTTTCTAAGGCTTGCAAAAACTGCCAGAGGTTCGTTGACCCCAGCGGTTAAAGCACCTGTGGTTATATGTAGCAAGGCTAGGTTCAGTTTGCCAATGTATTTTAGTAAGAGAGAGATGGAGAAAGATGTTATTTGGAGAGTTTTCTCTCTTTCTTTTTAAATTCCCCTAAACCCAACCTCGGATTGGCCTTAAACACAATCAGTATCGGATTCCTTATGCCCATCATCAATCCTCGCAGGGTCCCTCGAAATCGATGCTTCGGGTTAGCATCGCCCATGGAAACCCCCAGAACCTTGGCTTTCGACACTTCGGAATAGTGCTGCCCATGGCGTTCTGTAGCTAAATTCAGATCCTGGCAATCCACATTTCAGGGTAATGCCGCCCATAGCATTTGAACCAGCACGAGATGCTTCCATTCCCTTGGTAGGATATTTAGATATCCTAGGAGACAAGCATCGGGGAGACGATAAGTTATAACCCATCTTTGAGGGGATTATTTTTAATTCCTGCTCTCCTTGCCGGGAGCTCATCCAATCAACTTGTGTCTTTGAGCTGCTTTGATCGTCGCGAAATGCATTTGCGTAAAAATGTTTGTTGTAGCTTGTTTTACGACGTCAATTTTACTTAGAAAAATAATCGGATGTGAGTCCGAGTGTCGAACACAGGGAGGCAAAGTATTGAATCCACTAATCGCTTTCATGTCACAAAAATATCACTTTTGATTTGCTTACAAAAAAGGAGAGAGCGAGAAAAAGAGAGATAGGGAGAGAGAGAGAGAGAGAGAGAGAGAACGGGGAATAGGGTTAGAGAATCATGATGCGAATAATATATCAAAGATGTATTATATTAATTATCAAATGTTATGATAAACAAAATATAGATGAATGCTTCAAATGAAAAACATGTACTACACTATCACATAAAACAAAACTAAGACATGGAAGAAGACAGCGTCAAGGTAGCCATGGCAGTGGAGGAGCTTCCATCAATGGCTCGACGGCTTCAAGACCTTGCTTGGAGCTCTAGAAGGTGGTGGTATCTCTTGGGTGGAAGCTTGGTGCAAGTGGGAGGGATAGGTCCCTTTTTATAGTTGAGGAGAGGGCTCAAATTCATCTCCAGGTCAATAGCAACATTCAAAATGTCACTAAAGACCCGTCACATCCGTCACCCTTGCCCTCGCCCTCGTGCCTTTACGCACACAGCTGCCCTCCATGCATACAATGCAAGGATCATTTAAGTCGTCTGATCAAAGATCGGACAGCTGGATTCAAACCTCGCACGTTCCTCAAGTAGCACCCTGCGCACATCAGATGGGGCGTGCTCGAGCGGGTGATCTCGCATGTGAGAATCGACTGACTGGATGGTGCTCATCGCGCCCAATCGAACGGTCCAATTTCAATTGGCATGCGATGGGGGTGAAGTGGGATTCGATCCCTCGTTGGGTGTATGTAGGCTGGAGGCGCTACCAATGAGCCATCTATGTGGATGGTTGTGAAGATGTCGAGGTGCTGGAGCGGTGGCAATTGTTGGATGCTAATCCAACGGTGGATCTTGTGCGGAGAAGGAGCTGTAGTTGCCTTAAGCGTGCAATGGAGGCAGCTTCTCAGCAATTCGATCAAGATCCAGCGACTGAGAATAGAGGGTGCGGATGTTGCGGTGATGAAGGGTCAGTGTTGGGCAGCCGAGATGGCACCACGTGGTGTCATCTGGGCCATCCATCATCTTTTCTGTTGTAGAGGATGCCACGGTGCTCGGATTGAGAAGATTCTCGTGTTGCCGGACTGCGATCGTCACTCTGAATCCATCTGTATGGTCAGATTTTTTATCCGAAGTTTGTAAGGATGTCGCATTGTCCCTGGCCATTGATCTTCCTCAGGCTTGTTGTGGGAGCTACAAAGGTCGTATTGGGATGATTTTGAGTCTGTTGGGCTCCGTTCGTTGATCTGGATCCATCCGTATAGTCCAATCGCTCATCTAAGACTTGTTTCAATATGGACTTGTGCACATGGTCATTAAACATTGATTCTAAGCGATCTTTAACATGAAATAATGCAGAAAGCATGCAATGGTCCCGAACCCACTATAATCTAACATTATCGCACAAGTACCCTCTAAATTGACTCTAATTGATAATATTAACACTGAACATTGTAGAGTCATCATACCCCCATGCCCACCCCTTGCTAGTCCCTAGCAAGGTTTTAATCTAAATGCTATTTACAACTAAAATTAGGAATTGATCGCTTAGATAGAAGTTGATTGTCGACAAGAGGAAGTTTCTACTAAGAACCTAACTTGCAAAGACTTAACAGTGCCCGGGTTGCCTACCAAAATGCCAATCGCCTGAGTCCTTGCCTTATTCTATATAGAAGCAAATACATATTTTCTTCTTTTTCATCTTTTCTAACTTTTTTGGATTTTTGGTGTTGAGGATTTCAGGGCAACTTTTTATGGCTACCTAATCCACTCAAAACTCGAAAAGGATTCTTACTACTAAGCATCTTATTGTGAAAGTAATAGACTCACTCAATGACAATTAAGGCGAACTTCAGGTTTCTATGCCCCTAGGTGACCCGAAAGAAAAAATGTTGCCTAAAGGTGTATCTTTCTGACTGGTAGCTTTCTCCTTACTTTTTATTTTTGTGGGGTCAATACAAGGGTGAACCCAGTGTATATCTCCTTGGATTATGCTACTTCCCTTCTTCCTCCTTAAGCGTTTTGGAATTCTTATGCATTTTATGAGCTGGGATCTAGACAACTGGCTAATAGGCTGTTACCCACGACAACTTGCCCGCCATACTCGTGCGGTGAAGTGTGACTTATTTCTTTTCTTCTTTTCTCCTTTTCTATTTTCCTATTTCATTTTTTTTTAAGTAGGTGGCTTTTCTAATCTAAGATTTACCTAAAGGCAGTAGTGAAAGAGAATGGTCCTGTGGCTGGGCTCTGGACAACCGACCAATGGGCTGTTACCCATGACAACTTGCCAGCCATACCACCCTAGAAGGTTCATTAGTTACCCAATTTCCATTAGAACCACCGATGAGTGAGTTAGTGCAAAACGTGTGTAGATGCTTAGAATAAATATCCCCCCAAATCAGAGGGCGGGTTGATAAGTCGTATACTTATCACCCTACTTTATTGACCAGATTAATATACATTAAGGTGGTGAGGACTCAAGACCAAGTCCATATTTTAGTGGACACTCGGATTGATTAAGTCCGAAGACCTGAAGGGTCTAAGCGATTAGGTCCCTAATGTATCATTTCCTAAAGTCAACAAGCTTCTAATACCTAAGTTTTCTTTTCCTAATTTTATTATTATTATTATTATTATTTTAATAAAAAGAAATAAAATTAGTTCAAGCTGATAATTTGTACTCAGATCCTGAGAATTACCACCCCCCCATGCCTAAGTTGGAAAATGTCCTCATTGGAAAAATAAATGTATGCAAGGGAGTAGGGAAAGAAATCACCTGAGTTGTAATCGTGAATCTGGTTAGCTTGAAACCTCTGGGTTGCCTCCCAAGAAGCGCTGAGATTTGTGCCTCCAGTTTAACCCTCAATGAAGGTCACAACTTCCTTCAGGGGGATCTGGGCAAGAAAGTGTTTTAGTTGTGACCATTAACAATGAAGATTTGCCCAGTCTTGGTATTGGCAATTTCAACCGCCCTGTTGGGATAAGGTCTAACCACTTGATATGGTCCTGTCCACTTAGATCTCAGTTTCCCAGGAAAGAGCTTAAGTCTTGCATCAAAAAGCCTGACTTGTTGATTCGGCTCGAAGGTTTTTCTATTAATGTGCTTGTTGTGGACGGCTTTCATCTTCTCCTTATAAAGCCTATTATTCTCGTAAGCATTCCGATGGATTTCCTCGAGCTCAGAGAATTGGAGCTTCCTTTGAGTTCCGGCCATCTGGGAATCCATATTGCACTTCTTAGCAACCCAGTATGTCCGGTTCTCCAACTCAACCGGAAGGTGGAAATCTTTGCCAAAGACCAATCAATAAGGTGACTTGCTTATTGAGGTCTTAAAAGTGGTCTTGTATGCCCAAAGGGCATCGACCAATTGTATGGACCAATCCTTCTGGTCAGGTCTCACAGTCTTTTGCAGAATATTTTTAATTTGCTTATTTGAGACCTCAGTTTGCCCATTCATTTGAGAGTGATATAGGGTGGCAATGCGGTGAGTGACCCCATGTTTCTTAAGTAAGGCACGAAATTGGGCATTAATGAAGGGACTCCAACCATCACTGATCATGTCTTTAGGTATACCAAATCGGGAAAAGATATTTTTCTTTACAAAGTCCATGACAGCCTTATGGTCACATTTTCGGGTGGGTACGGCTTCGATCCAATTCAAGATGTAGTCCATTGAGACTAGTGTATACTTGAAACTGTTTGATGGTGGGAAGGGACCCATGAAATCAATGCCCTAGACATCGAAACTTTCAATGATCAGAATGGGTTGTAGAGGCATCATATCTTTCCTAGTCATAGTCCCTAAGGTCTGGCACCTAGTGCAAGTCTTTACAAAGTTATGTGCATCCATGAAAAGTGATGGCCAGTAAAAACTGGACTACAAAACTTTAGCAGCAGTCTGCTTCCCAGAGAAGTGGCCACCACAGGCTTGGTCATGATAGAAGGATAGCACACTTTGAACTTCCTCTTCGGGAATACACCTCCTAATGATTTGGTCAGCACAAAGTCTAAACAATATAGGATCATCCCAAAAATAATGCTTGGCCTTAGCCAAGAACTTATCCTGTTGTTGTCTAGACTAGTCGTGCGGAGTCTGCCCTACCACTAAATAATTGACTAAGTCTGCATACTTAGGTAGACTCTTTCCATGAACAGTTAGAAGTTCATCAAGAAAAGTGTCGGTTAAGGGTAATGAGGGTCCAATGTGTTCCAGGTGAAGTCTGGATAAGTGGTCAGCTACAACATTCTTGGACCCGACTTTGTCACGTATTTCCAAGTCAAATTCCTGCAAGAGCAGGATCCATTTGAGTAGCCTGGGTTTAGCATCCTTTTTGGCTAATAAATGCCAAATAACTGAGTGATTGGTGTAAATAGTCATGTGGGATCCTAGAAGGTCTGATCTAAACTTTTCTAATCCAAAAACTACGGCAAGCAGTTCTTTCACCGTGACAGTGTAATTTCGTTGAGCCTCATCCAAGGTTTTGCTCGCGTATTAGATCTCCACGGGTTTTTTCTCTCATCTTTGTCCTAGGACTGCTCCAACAGCAAAATCTGATGCATCGCACATTATCTTAAAGCCCTGGGACCAATCTAGGGGTTGTAAAATAGGTGCAGTTGAGACTTCCTTAAGGGTGTTATAGACATTGATGCAATTAGGTGTCATGTCAAAAAGTATGTCATTGGCTAGAAGGTTAGTCAAAGGCTTGGAAAGTTTGGAAAAATCCTTAATGAACCTTCTATAGAAGCCAACATGTCCTAGAAAAGATAGGATTTGCTTGACCGAGCTAGGAGGTGGAAGTTTGGAAATTAAATCAACCTTAGCTCGATCAACTTTAATGCCCCTATGCGAGATGATGTGACCGAGGACAATCCCTTCTTGAACCATAAAATGTTTCTTTTCCTAGCTTAAAACCAGGTTGACCTCGATACATCGCTTCAGGATTTTTTCTAGGTTGCTAAGACAATGGTCGAATGAGTCTCCAAACACGGAGAAATCATCCATAAAGACCTCCAAATATTCACCTACCATCTCTAAAGAGATGGCTAACATGCAACGCTGAAAGGTAGCGAGTGTGTTGCATAACCTGAATGGCATACATCGGAATGCAAATGTGCCAAACGTACAAGTGAATGTGGTCTTCTCTTGGTCCTTTGGTGCAATAGCAACCTGGCTATATCCTGAATATCCATCGAGGAAGCAAAAATATTTCTGCCTTGCTAGTCGTTCGAGAATCTGGCCAATGAATGGTAGGGGAAAGTAGTCCTTTTTAGTGGCCTCATTAAGCTTCCTATAATCAATGCATACCCGCCACGCAGTGGTGGTGCGGGTGGGGATGGATTCACCATGGTCATTTGTGACCACGGTTAGCCCGGCCTTCTTTGGTACAACTTGAGTAGGGCTCACCAAGAGGCTGTCGGAAATCAGGTAGATGATTTCCGCATTAAGCCACTTGATTATTTCTTTTTTAACGACCTCTCGCATATTTTGGTTCAATCGCCTTTGCATCGGGTGAGAAGGTCGAGCCCCATCTTCCAAATAGGTCTTGTGGGTGCAATAAATAAGGCTAATTCCCCTTAAGTCAAAAATTGTCCACCCAATAGCTGCTCGATGTTTAGAAAGGGTAGTAGTCAACATAAGTTCTTGGTCCCTAGTTAGGTGTGCATTGATAATTACAGGGAAAGTCTGATCAAATCCTAGGAAGATGTACTTAAGGTTGTTGGACAAAGGTTTCAATTCGGGTGTAGGTGGGATTATGTTTGACGACTAAGGGAAGGGTGGGAGTTGATTAACATCAATCTCCTCAATTGGAGGTTGCTGGTGGTAATCAGTTCTACAAATTTCCACCTCCAAATATTGGGATGGGTCAGGGTGGTCAATAATTGGTGGAATCAGATGGTCTTCTAAAGAGCTTATAGCAAAGCATTCTTCAACCAGGGTTTCCACGGGATCACATTCCTCAACCCAACCACAATCAAGTGACTTTGTTGCCTTGAAGATATCCAATTGCATCTTCCTATCTCTGAAGGCAATTTCCATACATCCTATGTCGCAGTCAATGTTCATCTTGGCCATAGCCAAGAAGGGTCTACCCAGGATGATGGGTGTCTTCTGTAGTTGCTCGGGGACTTCCATGTGATGGACTAAAATGTCAACTGGGAAATAGAAGTCCTTAACCCGAACAATTACATCCTCGACTACCCCTTTCTGGGTTTTCATGGATTGGTCGGCTAGTTGGAATGTCACAGGTGTGGGCTTTAATTCCCCAAATTAGAACTGGTAATAAAGGGTAGTTGGGATTAAATTAATTGAAGCACCTAAGTCCAAGAGTGCTCTATCAAATGTCATGTCACCAATATTGCAAGATATTAGAGGTGCTCCAGGGTCAATTCTTTTCGGAGGTAGGCTGCTCAATATCACTGAACTAGCTTGTTTCGAGAGCACTACCTTCTTAGGTGCTTGGGTTCTTGTCTTACGCTTAGGTGTACAGACATCCTTCAAAAATTTAGCGTAAGCTGGGATATGTTTGATTGCATCGAGGAGAGGTATATTAATCTGTACTTATTTAAAAATCTACAACAACTCATCGTTCTTAGCCACATTTCTCTTTTTCTTTATTTTCTCCAAGGCTTCAGGGTATGGCATTTGGGCTTGAATTGGCCTAGGCTCCTGATCCTTGGGTTCCTCCCGCTCATCCTTAGAATCAGGCATCTCAGGTAGTGAAGTCACGGGAGGGGTTGGCCATTTGGGGTCCTGGGTTTTGTTGCGAGCAGAAAACTACGCGATCGAAGTTGGTTTCGAAAAACCCGTCGTTGTAGTTCGATTTGTGAAGAAATCCATCAACAAATAAATTTATACCGAAACTCTAAGAATTCCAGGTCAAACACAGGGAGGCTACGTCGATCTTAAATCCGCGATTATATTTTCTTTTTTTGTGTTTTTGTTTGAAAATGAGATAATTACAATGGAAACAATAAGAGAGAAAGAAAGAGAGAGAGAGAGAGAATAATCACTTGATATAATAAAAATGTTTTACAACTAGAAAATAGGAAATGATTACAACTAGAAAGCGGGAAATTCTATTCTAGAAAGCGATTAAAGAGAAGGGAGAGAGATGTTATCCTCATCGACGAATGCTTGGAGGACAAGCTGGACGGAATGATGCCTGGAAGATGGAGGATGGAGCGGGAAGAAGGAGGATGAAGCAGGAAGAAGCGAGAATGAGGCAGCACATTGTTGTCGTCGTGGGATCCACTTCCGGAAAAGGGGCGAGAAAATTGAATTTAGCTCTAGAATAGCATCCTAGGTGTGGGACAAGCTTCTCTTGAGCTTTAGAGAGGGAGAGACGTGAAGGAAGGGATGAGGATTTCATAGGGTAGAGGCCTCCTTTTATAGTTGCAAGGATAGGGGGCAATTTGGTCATTTCATAATTAAAACATTAAATGAGGTGGCTTTAGTGACAGATTTAAGCGTCACTAAAGACCCTACGTCGCTGCAGCTTTAGTGACGCTTAAATCTCTCACTAAAGACCCCCTCGCCTGCCGCGCACTTAACGCACACCCACGTTCTCAAAATCTCAGCCGTTCGTTTGCGAGATCGAACGACTCAGATTACTCCTCACGCGTGCCTTCTTCTGCACCTAACCGCACCCCCAAGTGCTATCGGGTGTGCACGCTGTGCGTTTGATCTTGCGTGCGGGCGATTGGATGATCTGGGTCACCCGCAGCCAATCGCACGGTCAGGATTAACCACTTGCGCGCTGCAGATGGCGAGTCAAACGCACGCCCCGCTCTCGTATAGCGTCGCTCGATCGCTGTGCTAGCAGTGCTTCTTAGTCGCGCTTACGATTTAAGAGTGCGCGCTTCACAATAGTTGGATCAAGTTCCAACAACCCAGATCTCGCCTTGCCGTGCCTTCAGAAGATGGAGAGCGGTGCTGCGGCCGAATTGGGCGACTGTGATGGCACCACGTGGCATCATCATGGCCGTCCATCTGCTATGACATGTATAAGGTGCCACGGATGTCGAATTGAATCGATTTTTGGGTCGTTAGGCCATGATCATCGATTTAAACCCATCCATGCAGTCGAATTTGTTGTCTAAAGTGCGGTTTGGCACCATCTTAGCCCTTGATCTTTAGGCTTCCTCGGTCTATATCTGGTGCTACGAATGTCCAATCAGGGCGATCTTGGAGTTGTTGAACTCCAATCGTCACCCTGAACAAATCCGTACTGTTGGATCTTCGATCTGAAGCCCCGATTAAAAGTCTCCCTATCCCTGACCATAAAAGGAGACAATTACTATACCATTTATACAATTTAACCTAAATGCATGATTATGCATGTTATGCAATATTTACAATGTATGATGCTAATATGACACTAAGAACATGCATTAATAGACATTTTTGGCTATTTAGATATATGCACATCACACCCCCATGCCTATCTTTTGCTAGTACCTAGCAAAAACCACATGCTATTTATAAAAGAATTAGGGTTGGATTACTCGGGCAAAAGTCATTTTCAATATTAAGAAATTTTTACTTAGGACTTGAACTTTCAAAGACACAACAGTGCTTGGGTATCTACCAAAATGCAGACTGCCTCAAGCCTTCTCCTTATTCAAAGATGGATTTCTTTTTCTACTTTTTCTTCTTTTCTAATTTTTTTGGATTTTTGTGTTTAGGGTTAAAGAGTGGCTTTCTAAGGCCATTCAACCCACCCAAGACTTGATGAGAACCCTAAGTTCTAAACATCTTTTCGTGAATGTGATAGACTCATTGATCGGCACTTAGAACGGACTTCGGGTTTCTACGCCCCTAGGTGACCTTTAAAAAAAATAATTCTTCCCAAAGGTATATCTATATGACCGGTAGCTTTCTCCCTACTTTTCTTTTTATGGGGTCAACACAAGGGTGAATCCAGTGTATATCTCCCCGACTTATTCTACTTCTTTGCTTCTTCCTAAGTGTTTTAGGAATTCGACGTGCATTTCTTGAGCTAGGTTCTGGACAACCTACCAATGGGTATTACCTACGATAACTTGTTAGCCATACTCGTGCGGTGAACTGTGGCTTTTGTTTTTCTTTGTTTCTTTTCTCCTTTTCTTTTTCTTTTTCTCTTTTTGGGCTTTCTATTTCTTTTTTTATGTAGGTGGCTTCCCTTGTCTAAGGTTTACCTAAAGGCAACAAGAAAAGAATGGTCCAGTGGCTAGGCTCTGGACAACCTATCTATGGACTGTTACCCACGATAACTTGCCAACCATACCACCCTAGAAGGTTCATTAGCTACCCAATTTCCCTTAAAACTGCCAAACAACGAGTCAATGCAAATAGTGTGTAGATGCTTAGACTTAAACTTCCTTCAAATCAGAGGGTGGGTTGATAAGTTGTGTACTTATCACCCAAACTTATTTAATAAAATTGAAATAGAATTCAGGATGGCGAGGACTCGATAAACAAATCCACATTTTAGTGGATACCCGGGCTGATTAAGACTAAAGACCTGAAGGGTCTTAGTGTTTAGATCCTACTGTAATATTTCCTAAGATTGAAAAGTATTAATGCTCAAGTTTTCTTTCCTAATTCAATATATATATATAAGAAAACAAGTAAAATTTACAAGAATTTCACAGAGTTAACAAATTGATTCATAAATGAATCCACCCCCCATGCCTAGATGAAGCAATGTCCGCATTGAGGAAAAAAGACATGAAAGGAAGGTAGAATGTAGAAGATATCACCTGAATATGAAGCTCAGGTCAGCTCTGAGTCAGACTGTACAACTACTAAGTTTAATGCCATCAGTTAGGCAAAGTGCAGCCAAAGAAATCACAACATGATGAGAGCAACCGTGTCTGAGATGGGTTTTGGAACAATGTAGTCAATAAAAGTCTTCAGATGTTGACTGTTGACTTTAAATGAATTATCCGTCTTTAGGTCAGAAATATGAACGGCCCCGTTTGGAAAAATCTGATTGATGATGAACGGGCTGTTCCATTTTGACCTAAGTTTGCCGAGAAAGAGCTTAAGTCGAGAATCAAAGAGCCAGACCTTCTGGTTCGGCTCAAAGCTCTTGCGTGGTATCAATTGGTCATGAAGAGCTTTGGTTCAAGCCTTATAGATCTTGGCATTCTCATATGTGTCATTTCTAAGCTCCTCCAACTCAAATAGTTGGAGTTTCCTGGTCTTTCCGGCTAAACTCAAATCCAAATTGCATTGTTTGATTGCCCAGAATGCCCTATGTTCAATTTCTATGGTTAAATGGCATGCCTTTCCATACACTAGAAAAAATGGTGAGATGCCGATAGGCATTTTGTACACCGTACGGTAGGCCCAAAGGGCATCCTCAAGCTTTTGAGTCCAGTCTTTACGATCAGGCCTAATCATTTTCTGAAGAATATGTTTGATCTCCCGATTGGAGATCTTGGCCTGTCCATTCGTCTGGGGATGGTAAGGTGTGGAGATTCTCTGATTTACCCAGTATTTTGCAAGTAAATTATAGAACTAGGCATCAGTGAAGTGAGAACCACCATCGCTGATGATGGCCCTCGGAATCCCGAACCGGCTGAAGATGTTCTTGATGAAATTGATGACCACATTGTGGTCATTGGTTCGAGTGGGAATGGCCTCAATCCACTTAGACACATAATCAATAGCGACGAGAATGTACTTGTATCCAAATGAAGGGAGAAAGGGTCCCATGAAATCGATACCCCAAACGTCAAAGATTTTGACAGGAAGAATCGGGTTTAGAGGCATCATGCCTCTCTTGGTTATGCTCCCAAGTGCCTGGCATCGAGAACACGACCTCAAGAATTCCTAGGCATCCTTGAATAAAGATGGCCAAAAGAATCCAGATTGCAAAATTTTTGCAACTATCTTTTTCCTGGAGAAATGTCCACCATACGCAGATGCATGGCAGAAGTTGAGTATACTTTTGAAATCAATCCCTGGAACACATCGGTGAATAATCTGATCAAAGCCGATGCGATACAGTTCAGGGTCCTCCCAAAAGTAATATTTGGCCTTAGATGTGAGTCTCTCTTTGTTGCTTGGTCCAATCCCAAGGGATTTGACCAACAGCCAAATAGTTTACAATGTCAACAAACCATGGGATTTGGACACCTGAAACTATAAGGATAGTCTTGTCCAAAAAAGTATCAACAATCGGAATATCCGGACGAGAAGAATCACTCAGAAGTCTCGAAAGATGATCTGCCACCACATTCTGTGCCTCAGATTTTTCCTTGATTTCGAGAACAAATTCTTGAAGCAGAAGAATCCATCGAATAAGGAGGGGTTTGGCATCCTTTTTGGCCAAGAGATGTCTCAAGGCCTAGTGGTCGGTATATATTATGTCATGAGACCCTAAGAGATAAGCCCTAAATTTCTCTGAAGCAAATACTACAGCTAATAATTCCTTCTCAGTAATAATGTAATTCCTCTGGGCCTCGTCCAGAGTTTTACTAGCGTAGTATATGACAGAAGGCTTCCTGTCAATCTTCTGACCCAAAATAGCCCCGACCGCGTAATCAGAAGCGTTGGTCATGATCTTGAATGGGGCTATCCAAAATGGTGGTTGCAACACCGGAGCACAAGTGACTGCCATTTTAAGAAAATCAAATGCCTTATGGCATGATTTGTTGAAATCAAACGACGTATCTTTGGCGAGAAGGTTGCTCAGTTTGCTCAGAGGGCGAGCAACCTTAGAAAAGTCCTTGATGAACCTCCTATTGAACCCCACATGACCAAGAAAAGATCGAATTTGTTTGACAGATGTGGGAGGAGGAAGTTTAGAGATAGCATCAACCTTAGCTTTGTAACTTCGATACCCCGTTCATAGATTACATGACCCAAGATGATGTCTTCTTGTGTCATGAAATGTTTCTTTTCCCAGCTAAGGACCAGTCTTGTTTTGATGCATCTTTTAAGAATCATTTCAAGATTAGCCAAACAAGAATCAAATGATTCTCCAAAAACAATGAAATTGTCCATGAAGACTTCCATAAACTCTCCCACCATGTCTGAGAATATGGCTAGCATAAACCTTTGAGAAGTCGCGGGTGCATTGCATAAGCCGAAAGGCATCCTACAGAAAGCAAAGGTTCCGTAGGGATAGGTGAAAGTCATTTTTTCCTAATCCTCGGGATGGATAGGGACTTGATTGTATCCCCAGTAACTATCTAAGAAACAGAAGTACTTCTGCCCAACTAGTCTTTCAAGGATTTGATCGATAAAGGGGAAAGGGAAATGATCCTTTTTCGTCGCTGTGTTCAGCTTCCTGTAATCAATACAAACCCTTCAAGAGGAAGCTGAACAAGTTGTGACAGATTCTCCTTTCTCATTAGTCACAACGGTAATCTCGACTTTCTAGGGAACAATTTGCACGGGACTTACCCAAGGACTATCAGAGATCAGATAAATGATTCTTGCATCGAGCCACTTAATTTCCTTCTTGACCACTTCTCGCATATTAGGGTTTAATCTCCTCTGCATTTGGCGAGAAGGGCGGGATCCATCTTCCAAAAATATTATGTGATTGCAGTAAGATGACTCGATCCCCCTTAGGTCATGAATGGTCCAACCAATTGCCTCCTTGCGTTCCTTTAGGACCTTGATCAGTTTAATCTCCTACTCCTTAGTTAATCTAGCACTGATAATCACAGGGGGAGTCTTTTGAGGTCCCAAAAACTGATATTTGAAACTCTTAGGCAATGGTTTTAGTTCGAGCTGGGGCGGGTTTTGGATTGAAGGTAAGGATGATGCTGATGAAGATTTGTCAAGTGGAAGAGGTTGAAAGTGAATAAAATCAATAACCTCTTTAGAATGTGGTGGGTTTGCCACAGAGGGTTGCGGGTTAGATCCATCACAACAGGAGGAACTTTCAATTGCAGAAACGGCCATACAAGTTTCAATATTCAAGTTATCATCCTCAAGTTCCTCTATAAATCCACAATCCTTGAGTTTGTTAATCACCTTAAAAATATCCAATTTCAATTTCTGATCACCAAAGTCGATTTCCATGCTACCGCTTTCATAGTTGATATTGGCCTTAGCAGAAGCCAGGAACGGATGCCCCAGAATGATGGGCGTGTTCCTTAGATTCTCAGGTACATCCATGTCAAGGACAAGGAAACCTATAGGAAAATAGAAATTCTTAACCTTAACAATAACATCTTCAATAATGCCTCATGGATTTGTGACCAAACAGTTCACTAACTACAGTGTTACTAAAGTCGGCTGAAGTTCACCTAATCTGAACTTCTCGTAAAGAGAAGTCGAAATTAGATTAATAGATGCACCTAGATCCAGAAGTGCTCTATCAAAAGTGTAATCTTCGATGACACAAGAAATCAAAGGAGCACCTAGATCTCTCTTTCTCTGAGGAAGGTGATGCAAGATAATAGAACTAGCCTGCTTGGAGAGTACCACCTTCCTCCGAACAGATTCCCTCAACTTACGCTTCTATGTGCATAAATCCTTCAAAAATTTAGCATAAGCCGGTATGTGTTTGATAGCATCAAGGAGTGGAATATTGATCTCGACATTCTTGAATATATTCAAGAGCTCCTCGTTACTATCAACAGGTTTCTTCTTCCTAGGTTTAATCAAGGCCTCAGGAAAAGGAAAATGAGTCAGATCTTCGGAATTAGGTTCCTGAGCCTTGGTTTCTTCTTCCGAGTTCTCCTTTCTCTCCTCAAGCTCTCCAGGATTTAATAAATTAGAATAGTGTGGTTGTGAATCTTAAGTTTGTTTTCCACTCCTTAAGGTAACTGAATTACCAGATACATACGGGTTTGGGTCTTGGGGAGGGTTAGGAAAGATTGGAGGGGCTTCATTAGCCAGATACCTTTGATTTGAGGAAGAAGCACAAGAAGGACCATGCTCAACCACCTGAGCATGTGCATGCAGGTCCCTCTGATTCCCATACCCTTGGGCTTGATTGCCCGAATTCTGGATAATATGTGGGTTGGGTACGGGTTGAGATGGTAGAGATTCGGGTTGACGAGAATTAGCAATGAAAACGGTTTGCAAGTTGTCCAGCGAGGTTTTCATTTGCTGCATGAGCTGGAGCATAGATCCTTGCATTTCTACCATCTGTCGGCTCATATCAGCCTGCCCTGCAGGTTAACGGGTATTCCAAGCTGGATGATTGACCTGATTCGTTGGTAGCTGAGTATAAACATGACCCTGATCCATTGGTCTTTGCAGAGCATAGTTGCTAGGTCGAATTGGGTCTGTTGCCCTGGGTTTTTCCATGAGAAGTTAAGGTGGTTCCTCCAACCTGGATTATAAGCATTGGAGTAAGGGTTGGACCTAACATTCTCTTGTACAGCATAGACATCCTCATAGGGTGAGGATGGAGAGAAAGAAAGGGAGGGATAAGAAAAACTGGGATCAAAGGCCCCAGTTTGGAACTTGGGGGATTCTAAATAATGCTAGCTCACAAGTTGAGCCGCATCAAGTTGATTCATGAACTCTCGTCCAAAAGGAACTCGCAATGAATGGAATCCCGAATTTTGGGACTGAGTGGATCGAGAATTGTTCATTAAGTTTCCAGCCATCCACTCCTCCATCCTTTCAGTAACCAAGTCCACCTTATCTAGTTTATTACAAATGAATTCCATATCGAATGAATGAGAGTCGTGGACTTCATTAAAATTCGATCTGAGTTGTTGGGACTGGTCAAAAGTATCCATGGAGTCATGATGAGAACACCATCATGAACCCTAACTAGCTCATTTTGACATAGAAAAGAGAACAAAAGCTCCTACATAACCAAATAAAGGGCCTAATTTAAGGAATAACTGTTCTGAAAGAAAAGCAACAAACAAAGGGTAAAACTGCAATTTTACTATTACAGTGCAACATCGGGATTTCTCAGGGGCTAAACATAGGTCAAATGGTCTTAACAAGACAAAAAGTGGGTTAGTTTAATCAGAAAAGGGTTAATGTGAGATATGGGAATTAAATGACATTATGTAACCCTAAAACAGATCCACTTAATTCAACAAGGTTCTGGTCAGAATAAAAATCAACTAAACCCTCTAAATTTCATGGAAAAATATCCTCTAAGGTTTATAACCTTCAATTTGGCCTTTGGAACCTATTTTGACCTAAATAGGGGTCCTAGTTAAATATGTGCCCTAAATTAGGTTTTTATGTAAAATGCCCAGTCAAATGTAGTCAAACCTAAAATCCAACTTCACCATTGGATTTCTTAGGTCCAAATTAGGTTTATACCAAAATTTAGACCTAGGGGGAGTTCACCTTGACCTATTTTGCAAAACAGTCCAACCCAATTACTTTTATGCCCCTAACTTTCGAAAACCTTGCAGATACCCCCCTATCTTCCTCGCCACTCTTTGCAATTAGGTCCCTCCACCATTACAGCGGAGGAGTCCTACTCCAGCGAGGATTTAAGAGGGGATTTCTCCCTGATTCCTCAGAGAATCCCTCTCAGATTTGTAAGTGAGATTCTTTGAGGAATTCCCGATCGTGTGAACCCCATCACGCACTCTGATTCGCACCCAATCTCTCTTGCGAACGCATGAGAGATATGGGTATCTCTTGACTTTCCTACTCTAGCAAGGAAACCCGTGCTTGGAAGCTTGCCTTCCAAGCACAAGGCCCTCTGCCTGTGCCTATAAAAGAAGCCCCAGCCCCGGTCGTCCATCCTCAGCTTGGTTTGGCCGGAGACAACTCTCCAATTTCGTCTCTTCTCCTCCGGCCAAGCATCCAGCGAGCTCCGACGACATCTTCTCCCTCTTCTCTTTGCTCTGCCACAATACCAGTGGTAGAGTCTTCTCCGCCTCCGTCGTTCGCGTCGCGCCATACCTGCGCATGCACCAAATACCCCTTCGGCGTCGTCGTCACCCCTCTACTAAATCTTCGTCTCCGACGATGGCAAATACGCACCGTTCACCCTCCACCTCCCCCTTTCGTCCACTCACTTGCAGATAAGTTCCTCTCTCCCTACTCTTCATTTTCCCCCACTTTATTTCTATTTTCGTGCCTCGATAGCCACAGACCACCCTTGTCTTCCTCATCTCTAGCCGACCATCGGCGAAGGCGCATCCACCACTCCACGCACCCACATGCCTTGCCACCGACCATAGAAGCACTGCCACCTTCCACTGATCATCATCCACTTCTTCATTGACCGCCACACACGCCCTACACTTCCCCCAAACAAATGCACCTTCACGGCCACAGTCTGACCTAAGCATGCACACCTAGGCCGTCCCTCACCATGCCACCCACCGCACCACCTTCGCCATGTCATGGCGAAGCTTTCTAAGTGCTTTGACAGGGCCATGAGGCCATATTTGTGATTGATAGGTTTGACCCCTAGATGCCATTGGAGTAGGAGCAAAGCTTGCTCGCAAGCTTTCTCTAGGCAGCCTCGCTCCAGGAGATTGAGTCCCAGGTGCACGGAAACACTTCGCTTTCCTCTTGCACCCAGTAATCGAAGCCACAGCACATCGCAGCTGCAACGATTGAAGGTGACCCTCTGCGGCCGTGCGCGCAAAAGCGGGTGGGACTTTTAGTCCCACCTCAAGCGTTTTGGAGTGAGGTGAGTGACATAAATTGAATTTGTGTTTTAGCTTCGTTGCCTCCGAACACGGGATGAGGTCTCCTTGCCCACATACCCACCTCGTCCGCGCTCACTCCTCCATGGATTTGGCTAACCTGACCCAATAACCCTACACTCCTCGCGCATCACCCACGCTGGTGTGCCAAGACCCAAGTGCACTTACCCGACCCGAATACCCAATTGGCTCTGGGAGAGCAAGCTAAAGAGAGAAAGAGAGAGAGCGTTCGCGGGGGAGGGTAGGGGTAGGTTTTGCACTTCTGTGCAGGGAAAGGAAGAGGAAGTCGAAGAAGGCTAAGGGCAGGAGGAGCCAAAGAGGAAGCTGAGGACCTGAAGGCAAAGCTAAAGGAGAAAGAAGGAGATTAGAAGCTAAAGGAAGAAGAAGGCACGGCTAAGGAAGAAGCTAAGGAAGGAAGCCAAAGAAGGAAGAAGCCAAAGCAAAGAAAGAAGAAGGCACGACTGAAGAAGAAAAGAGGAGGCACTATTGCAGAGAAGCCAGAGAAAGAAAGAAGCCAAGGACCAAGGCTAAAGGCAGAATCAAAGAAGAAAGAAAGAGGAAGCTGAGGGAGAAGTCAGAGAAGAAGAAGGCCGAAGCCAGAGAAGAAAAGAAAGAGAAGCCAAGGTAGAGAAAAGAAAGAAGGAGATTTGAAGCCAAGACAAAGAAGAAAGCAATCGACCACAGCCAAGGAAAAGAAGAAGAAGAAAGAAAGAAAGGCAGAAAAGAAAAGAAGAGCAAGAGAACAAACCAAAGAGAAGAAATAAAAGAAGAGTCAAACCTTTTTAAGACGTCTGATTCCATAATCAGACATCCAATTTCTCTTTTGCTATATTTTATTATTCATAAACTCATGCTTTACATTCTGAATTAGGTTTTGAGTAATTTTATGTGTTCAAATTACATCAATTATTGAGATTAGTATATGAATTCCATTTGCTCCCTGTGTTCGACCTTGGACTTAACATTCGAGTAATAAAATTTATTTGTTTTCAAGGCGATTTCAACTATACTACGATGCAATTACTTTTAAACACCGATCTCGCCTTTGCAAACAAGGCATGATTGATCGAATTCAAACTCATCTCCTCAAACAAATCGTGCATGCTATCTACATCTTTGTTGAGGAAATTGCCTTCGCAAGAAGCGTTCACGTGATTTCTGAGTTGCTTAGTCAACCCGTGGTAGAAGATCTGCACGAGCTGCCATTTCGGCACCTCGTTGTGTGGACACCTCTGCAATAAGTCCTAGAATCGCTCCCAGGAAACATGAAACTGCTCCCCCAGCCGCTGGGTGAAGGTAGTAATCGCCCATCTTAGAGCATTCGTATGTCCGACAGAGAAGAATTTCTTCAGGAAAGCCTATTTCAAATCATTCCAAGTTGCAATTGGCCTTCTTATAGTTCTGTACCAACGAGCGGCATTATCCCTAAGAGAGTGGGGGAAGAGCCTCATGATCATCTACTCTTCATTCACATTTCGTGCCTTAGTGGTCTGGACCAAAGTGGTCAAGTCCAAGTGCTGAAACAGGTCTTCAGAGCCAAGCCCATGAAAGTGTTTGATCAAGCTTAACACCTTGGGCTTGATTTCTACATCTCCGGCAGGAATTTGGACGCTGGGACATTCCCTGTAATTTGAAGGATCATAAAAATCCTTTAAGGACTGAGAGCCCTGCATTCTCTGGAAACATTCTTGCATTCTCTGCATTTGTTTCAGCTACCTTTGAAATACCTCCTATGGATTCTAAGGTAGAGGAGGCTGTTGATCGGCCATGGGATCAATTTGGCCAAAATCCAATCTACACCTCCTAGAATGCCCTAGTGGTCCTTCCAAGCGGGGATTCAATGACCTCCTTCCCAGCATAAACTAGGAAGAGGTCGGAAGGACTGAGGATAAGAACCCTACAGCACAATAAAACAAGCCTGTCCTTAAGTGGGGTAGCCTAAGGATCTACAAACTCTCAGAATCTGCCTTAAGATTATAGATGATTTACTCTACTTGTGTCCAATCAATCCAACCAGTGGACTGGGGAGAAGGTTCTTCCTTTGGCTTGCGCCTCTAGTTTCTAGTGTACCCCCAGCCACGGTCGTATGACGCTACTCCCCTAGCTAGACATCAGATTGATTGGTACAAGTAGGTTAATCGTAAACAATCTCAGACTGAGCCCCGAAAAGCAAATCAGTCCTTAAGGCCAACATCCTAGGATTGTAGTGCTTATGGAATGTGGTCGGCCCTTAAGATAGGTTGTGCCCTTAATGATCAATTGAGTATGTGTGAGTGTGTGCACAACCAGGGTTTTCAAGCAAGATTATTTGTGATGAGTAGATTTTAAGGTTCAAATCTTGCTTAAGTAGCTTTTAGGGTTTGGAATTAGTTTAATTCAATGAAGTTCGAGGCAAACCAGGTTTTCAAGCATGGGTGAAGATCTCTTTCCTTTTGAAATCAAAAAGTAAAGTGGAGTGCCTGGTATTGACCTAAATTGAAAACCCTAAGGGGAAGCTACTTGGTGAGTTGATTTTAGGATAAGTGGTGTGGCTCAAACAACTCAAACAATTGGCCAAGATTGCACCATTGAGTTAGGCACAATAAATGATTAACCTAGATTGATTTCTACTCTTTTATATGTTGATTTGCATGTACTGGTTCCACATATCAGAATCCGGTTGAGTAGATAAAAATAAATTAGGTTATGTGCCTTGAATGTGGGAGTATGTAGTGTGAATGTTGATTTACCCCACAAGAAATATCTTTTTGTTGATTTTTTCTTTTATGTGGGTGAGATGAATGTGAGTGGAAATTCAAGCAACCAAACTAACCCTAGGATTTATGCAAACACCTAGGTTAATTGGAGTTTGAATTAATGTGATGAAATGGAATCTATGGAGGGGGAAGAATGGGGAGCACTTACAGTTGTCTTCAACTGCACTTTACTCCGATCTACCACTTGAAGATTCCCTGTTAAGGTACCTACAAAAGAATAGACAAGAAATAAAGCAAGTTAGAAAATAATAAGGTGCACGAAATGCAGAAAGAAAATCGAAAATCGTTGCCTCCTCGACAACTGCGCCAAAATGTTGTGAGCGGAAAACTACGTGATCGAAGTTGGTTTCGAAAAACCTATCATTGTAGTTCAATTTGCGAAGAAATCCGTCAACAGATAAATTTATACTGAAACTCTAAGAATTTCGGGTCGAACATAGGAGGCTACGTCGATCTTAAATCTGCGATTATATTTTTTTGTGTTTTTGTTTGAAAATGAGATAATTACAATAGAAACAATAAGAGAAAAAGAAAGAGAGAGAACAATCACTTGATATAATAAAAATGTTTTTACAACTAGAAAACAGGAAATGATTACAACTAGAAAGCAGGAAATTCTATTCTAGAAAGTGATTAAAAAGAAGGGAGAGAGATGTTATCCTCCTCGGCAAATGCTTGGAAGATGAGCCGGATGGAGCGACGCCTGGAAGACGGAGGACGAAGCAAGAAGAAGGAGGATGAAGCAAGAAGAAGCAAGAATGAGGCAGTACGTCATCGTCGTCGTGGGATCCACTTCCAGAATAGGGGCAAGAAAATTAAATTTAGCTCTAGAATAGAATCCCGGGTGTGGGACAAGCTTCTCTTGAGCTTTGGAGAGGGAGAGAGGTGAAGGATGAGGATTTCATAGGTTATAGGTCTCCTTTTATAGTTGCAAGGACAGGGGGTCAATTTGGTCATTTCATAATTAAAACATTAAATGAGGGGTCTTTAGTGACGGATTTAAGCGTCACTAAATATCCCACGTCGCCGCAGCCTTGTGCACACGCCCACCTCCTGGCCTGCTGCGTGCTTAACGCATGCCCATGTTCTTGAAATCTCAGCCGTCCGATCGCGAGATCGGACTGCTCAGATTGCTCCTCGCGCGCACGTCCTTCTGCGCCTAACCGTGCCCCCGAGTGCGATCGAGCGTGCGCACTGTGCGTTTGATCGCACGTGCGGGCGATTGGACGATCTGGGCCACCTGCAGCCGATCGTGCAGTCGAGATTAATCTCTTGCGCGCTGCAGATGGCGAGTCGAACGTGTGCCCCGCTCTCGCGCAGTGTCGCTCGACTGCTATGCTAGCAGCGCTTCTTAGTTGCGCTTACGATTTAAGCGTGTGCGCTTCACGGTCATTGGATTAAGATCCAACGGCCCAGATCTCACCTCGTCGCGCCTTCAGAAGATGGGGAGAGGTGCTGCGGCCGATTTGGGTGGCTGTGATGGCACCACGTGGTGTCATCATGGCCGTCCATCTTCTATGACATGTAGAAGGTGCCACGGATGTCGGATGGAACTGATTTTTGTGCCGTTAGGCTACGATCATCAATCCAAACTCATCTGTGAGAACGGATTTGTTGTCTGAAGTGTGGTTTGGCACCATCTTGGCCCTTTATCTTTAGGATTCCTCGGTCTATATCTGGTGCTACAGATGTCCGATCAGGGCAATCTTGGAGTTGTTGAACTCCAATTGTCTCCCTAATTAGATCCGTACACTTGGATCTTCGATTCATGGCCCCGATTAAAAGTTGCCCTATCCTTGACCATAAAAGGAGACAATTACTTTACAATTTATATAATTTGACCTAAATGCATGATTATGCATGTTATGTAATATTTACAATGTATGATGCTAATATGACACTAAGAACTTGCATTAATAGATATTTTTAGCTATTTAGATGTATGCACATCAGTTTGAGTGCTGCTTCTCAAGGTAACCGCATTGGCTGAGGCGTTAGAACCATGGTTAGATCCTTGAGAAGAAGAAGAAGCATTAAACCCAGGAGGTGTTTGTGGGGCTTGTTGGATCATGTGGGCATGCCCTTGATTTGATTGGAGCCCTTAAGGATTGTGGCCTCTGTTCATTACATTCCTCGGGTTCGGTTGTGGCTGAGAAGGAAGGGACTTCCTATTGTTTGTTATCCAATAGCTAGCTCAACTGTCCCTTCATTAATGCCATCTCCTCCTGATGTTTCTAATTCATATCAGCTATCATTTTAATCAGAGTGTCCATTTGGTTCTGTGTAGGGGCCGCCCTATTCTAGTTATAGGGGGTCTAGTAGGTGGACCTTGCAATAGGAGGGAGGGTTTTGCCTAGGTTCGTTCTGGAATTGATTCGATTTTTGGTTTGACCAGGCAAAATTTGGGTGGTTGCACCATCCAGGGTTGTAAGTGTTGGAGAAAGGGTCTAGCTTAGAAAATCCCTGGAGGGCCTGGGCATCTTCAAAGGTAGAAGGCACCGAAGGGGAGGGGAAAGAGTAATCAGAGTTTAAGGGATCAAAGGTCCCTCCGTGGAACATGGTCAAGGGTTGTTTCAGGAGCATTTGGTTCATAGATTGAACCAAGCCCACATTGTGATCTCCCTTCGCTAGGGAGAAGGTATGTAATGGGGTTTAGGTTTGGTTCAACAGCTAGTCAATCTTTTTATCCACTAACTCAACCCGATCCAATTTCTTGGCTATAATGTCCATGTCAACCATTCTAGAATTGGTTTTCTCCTCATAAATCCTACCATGGGGTTGATTGGACTGATTAAATTAGGTTATGGAGGCATTGTTAAGCGAATTCTTGTGCATTGATTGAAAGAGCTCAAACACGCTCTACTCAATCTTATTCAAAAAGTTACCTCCACTTGAAGCATCCAAAAAATTCCTAAAGTTGTTGTCCAGACCATGGAAGAAAATCTGGTCCAATTACCACCTTGGAACCTCGTGGTGTGGGCATTTCCTCAGTAATTCATTAAATCTCTCCCACACCTTATGAAATTGCTCTCCACTTGGCAGGGTAAAAGTAGTAATGGCTCTCCTAAGGGCATTAGTCTTTCCTATGGGGAAAAACTTCTTAAGAAAAGAATGCCTTAATTCCCCCCAAGTGGAGATGGGTCTCCCTAAAGTCCTAAGCCATTGAGACAGTGTCTCTTAGGGAAAATGGGAACATCTTGATTAAAATAATATCTAAACTGATGTTCCTAGGTTTTACGGTCCGACCAATACACTCTAAGTCCTCTGGGTGTTGGAAAGAGTCTTCATTTGAGCTCCCATAGAAATGGCTTTGAATCAAGCTAAGGACATTGGGTTTTAGCTCAAAATCATCTCCCCCTTTGGGGGTCCTAAGGTATGGCTCTACTCGTATGGCAGATGGATCATAAAAATCACGGAGAGGCCTTGGTTGGCCCTCAAGGGGTGGTGGTGGGTTAGGTGGGTTCAATGGGGGTTGTCCTTGAGGGTTCTACCCTTGATTCTGCCCCTGAGGGTTCTGTAGTCAGTGTATGGCCTGCATGACGGTGTGAATTTGTTGTTGCTGAAGTTGGTGGTTGGCGGTAATCTGAGCCTGAATCATGGCCATGGCATCGGGTTGAGGTTGATCCTCAACTCGTGGGTCAGCCATGTCCTTAGTCCTACCCCTAGAAAAGTCAAGTTTTTTCCTAGTTTCTCTATCTAAAGCAACCAATTCGGGATGAAGTGATAGCCTTCCATGCATACACTGGAGAAGAACCAGGAGAGATGGGAAGGGAAATAGATGTGAGAAGTGTGTGCACAATCAAGCAAACAAATCTAAGCCCTACAGTGTACACCTAGGCGACTTACGCCTCAGAAGTAGATTCCGACCACACGGTGAATTCAGTGTTGCCCTTACTCCCGAAGGTGGTAGAGTTGGGAAGGAGAAGCAGGGGGAGCATGTCCCGAAGGCCACTAATTATGCCAAACCCTGGCTTGCTTAAGTCGTTTGACAATCGGGCCTCCCAACTCAGCACCCTTTGAAGCAAGCAGACATCACTAATTCGCTATGCATTCAGGAAATTACCCTGAAACGAACTCAATGAGTCCTAGGGCCAACGTCTACTTAATTTTTAAGGCTAGGTCAGTGCTTGTGCTCAAGGATTGAGTGAAGGGCGTTAGGGGGGTTAATGCCCTTAAAATTCCAGTTGAAATAGTGTGCACAATTGGGTGCAAGGCCCCAATGCCAAAACAAGTGTTCCTTAGCAAGCAAGATTGAGATGTGTGATTTTTATGATTTAAATCTTACTTTAATGGCTTTTAAAGTTTTCACTTGTTTACACCTTCAAACATGGCACAAATGTACAGGAACACGGTTGAAGATTGATTTTCTTTAAGGCCTTTTGTGTGTTTATAAAATCAAAAACTTCCTAGTGTGGAAGATCCTAGGGTGTGCAGCTTCTATTCAATGAATCTTTTTTTAAAATTTCGTCAAGAAGGGTCCAATCAAAACAATAAATGACCCTATCCTGATCAAAATTGAGTAAGCTTTTCAAGAAAATTAATTTCAGAATTTTTTGAGGACGATAGACCACCTAAATTTACATTTTTTCAAGAGGGGGTCAATCCGTCCAGAACCTCTAGATCAGTGCGCAAGTTTAATGTGTTGATCAGAACAAGCACTAATCAATTTCAAATGCAAAAGTGTTCTTCATATTTAGTGTATAGAATTTCAAGGTCTTTCTAGAAATATAAATTTCTCACAAATCCGATCTACGTGGGGTTTGTAACAGTAAGAACACCCTACAGATCTTTAGAACTTAGGACAACCTTGCATACTTCCAGTAGCGAATTTAACACGGCCAAACAAAAAGGTGTTTGGCCTAAAATTTGACAAGGCGTTTGCCTACTGGAAGGAACACCTCTGAGATTTTTCTCAAAATTTTTAGATGTGTTTAGGGTCCTTGAATCATGTCCTTAACCCAAATCCAGAAAGTGATCTTGCGAAGTTAAAGGGTTGAAGACTTAGCGGTGGTGTTTTTCTTTGACAAACAAAAGAGGGTTTTTTTTTTTAAAACACTACCATTTTTCTTGGTCCAAGGATGGGAAGTTACCTTTGGATAATGGGAAGACAAGACAAGCCTTCGAGTCGATGGCGGTCTTCTTCTTGTGCTTCCCGATCCAACCCAACTCGCTCTCCTCATGTTGCCAGTGCACAAGGTTCTTGCAACCACAAGAAGAGAGAGAAGAGCAAGTTAGATAACACAAGTATAATTGATAACCAAGAAATGAAATCGAATAAGAGATCCGTTGCCTCCCTAGCAATGATGCCAAAAACTGACCGTTGCGAAATGCATTTTCATAAAAACATTCATTGTAGCGCATTTTACGACGTCAATTTTACTTAGAAAAATAATCGGATGTGAGTCTGAGTGTCGAACACAGGGATGCAAAGTATTGAATCCGCTAATCGCTTTCATGTCACAAAAATATCACTTTTGATTCACTTGCAAAAAAGGAGAGAACGAGAAAAAGAGAGATAGGGAGAGGGAGAGAGAGAGAGAGAAGGGGGGAATAGGGTTAGAGAATCATGATGCGAATAATATATCAAAGATGTATTCTATTAATTATCAAATGTTATGATGAACAAAATATAGATGAATGCTTCAAATGAAAAACATGTACTACAATATCACATAAAATAAAACTAAGAGAAGGAAGAAGACGGTGTCGAGACAGCCACGGCGATGGAGGAGCTTCTATCGATAGCTTTATGACCTTGCTTGGAGTTCTATAAGGTGGTGTTATCTCTTGGGTGGAAGCTTGGTGCAAGTGGGAGGGATAGGTCCCTTTTTATAGTTGAGGGGAGGGCTCAAATTTGTCACCAGGTCAATAGTGACATTCCAAATGTCGCTAAAGACCTACTACATCCGTCGCCCTTGCCCCTACCCTCGCGCCTTCATGCACACAATTGCCCTCCATGCCTACAGTGCAAGGATCACTTAAGTCGTCCGATCGAAGATCGGACAGCTGGATTCAAACCTCTCCCATGCCTCAAGTCGCCTCCTGCACGCATCATATGGGGAGTGCTTGAGCACGTGATCTCACATGTGAGAATCGAGTGGCTGGATGGCGCTCATCACACCCGATCAAACGGTCCAATCTCAATTGGTGTGCAATGGGGGTGAAGTGGGATTCAATCCCTCGCTGGGTGCATGCAGGCTAGAGGCATGACTAATGAGCCATCTGCGTGGATGGTTGTGAAGATGTTGAGGTGTTGGAGAGGTGGCAACCGTTGGATGCTGATCCAACGGTGGATCATGCGTGGAGAAGGAGCTGCAGTTGCCTTAAGCATGCGATGGAGCCTGCTTCTCAGCCATTGGATCAAGATCCAATGGCTGAGAGTAGAGGGCACAGATGATGCGGTGATGAAGGGCCGGTGTTGGTCATCCTAGTTGGCACCACGTGGCACCATCTGGGTCTTTCATCATCTTTTCTGTTGTAGAGTATGCCACGGTGCTCAGATCAAGATGATTCTCATGTTGTCGGACTACGATCGTCGCTTTGAATCCATCCGTACAGTCAGATTTTTCATCCAAAGTCTGTAAGGATTCGCATTGCCCCCTGGCCATTGATCTTCCTTGGGCTTGTTGTGGGAGCTACGAGGTCGGATTGGGATGATTTTGAGTCCGTTGGACTCCGTTTGTTGATCCAGATCCATCCGTATGGTCCGATCACTCATATGAGACCTATTTGAATTTAGACTTGTGCACATGGTCATTAAACACTGATTCTAAGCGGTCTTTAACATGAAATAATGCAGAAAGCACGCGATGTTCCCGAACCCACTATAATCTGACATTATCGCACAAGTACCCTTGAAATTGACTCTAATTGATAATATTAACACTGAACATTGTAGAGTCATCATGCTCCTAAGTCAACTTTTCGGGAAAAATATTTTCAGAACAGACACTTCTTGGCATTATTCTTCTTTATGCGCAATGAACTAGACTAGTGTATAATTTTTCGGTGCTTAGGTTGCCAAGTCTCACAAACCAAATGGCAGGCAACAGGGTCGAATACTCCCTAAGCCTTAGACTTAATACAATGGCCTAGCAACTCCCTCAACCTCTTAAGGAATAGTCCAGATCTTAACAAATACGTGAGTGTTTAAGCCCTAAAACAAACCCAAGGGGCCTAAAGTTGGAATCCCTCACTTATCCTCCTTTTCTCCAGCACTTCAGGACTTAATTAATCATTCATTCTAGCCCAGAACTTAGGTAACTCTTTCATAATCAAATGCTGGGACCAGCATAGTTTTTGCACATTTGCTCTTATGTCTCTTTCTTCTTTTCTTTCATTTTCCTTGAAATTCAGCTTACAAAGATTCCATCTTCTTTTTTTTTATGCAAGATGGATACCCTAATTACATGTGGAATATGTATAAATGCTATGAACAACCTCAGGTTATACCCCCCTTGCCTAAATCTGACAATGTGCTCATTGGAAAGCAAAAAGGAAGGAAAGATATTACCTAAGGTGGAGTTGGGATATCTCGCAAATTGGGCTTTAGAAGGGAAACAAAAGGAGACCCAAAGAGGATACATAACAAATCTGGCCTGGCAAGTAATTAACCCAAGATGTTGGCCAGCTGGTGATGGATAGTGATGCCAAATGCTCGCCAGATACAGGTGAAAAGAGGGTACTCCTGAGCTATTGTTGGAGGTTTTACATGATATAGATGAGTCGTGACCTCTGATAGTGTGCGGCAAGGAGGCCAAGGCTCCTCGAGTAGAAATGTGTGGGTAGTAGAGGGTGCAAAGAAGCATACCCTAAGATTGATGGGATGACATGGAAAAGCATCGATCCAAACTCTCTACTCTACCATAGGGTGTATTGGTCTGGATATCCCCCCTCTAATTAAGAATGTAAGCAGAGATTTTAGGAAGCTGTTTCTGCAAGAGTGTAAGTCTCTCCGGTGCAGGATAGGGAAGAGGGTTAAAGAGGGTTTGAGTGATTCGGCATTCATCCTTGACAGCCATTCCAGTTCCTGAATGTCATCAGAAGTAGCCTTAGTTACTGATTGCCTTTCAGCTGCATATCATTGTTGTACGCATCTTGTAATGGGCCCAAAATGTTCATCTTTCAAATTGAATCGCTCAAGGGTGTCGTCCATTTCATTATCCTGTAGAAGTGGGTTGGATGCAATAGGGTTGTGAGTATCCTCAATAATGACATCCCTAGGTTCTTGTTCGACGCTACAATCTTGCCCCTGGGGTGTATAGATTCCTTCCTCAAGAGTAGTAATTGCTTCCAATTCTTCAAAATGTTTGAGAGGATGATCTTGATGGTCAAAGGTATGTAGGAATCCAGATTTGGCTAATTCAATCAAATCTTCAGGGGGTAAGTCCTCGAACAAAATATATTTTCCCATTGAGTCACTCCATACTCAGAGTCTGGGCCCCTCAAATTCATTATCATCCTCTTTTATGTTTCATCTCTCTTGCCCCTGAGACTTAGGAAAATCTTTCACACTAGGATCAAGTGCTTCCTCAAAAATCAACCCTTTGTGTCCCTGAGACCAATATTGATCCAATTCTTCCAATTCAATCTCAATTATCTCATGGTCACATGTTGCTGCTTCTTAAAAAATCAATTCGTCATGCCCCTAAGACCAATATTGATCCAATTCTGTCTCAATTTTCTCATGGTCACTTGTGTTGGGTACCTATAAATCCTCAGAATGTTTAATGATAGGTGTTGGTCCCCTTTCTTCCAATATGGTTTCGTTCGGTATCCAAGACTCCTGGAGTTTGTTAATTTTCGAATCGCATTCCTCAGGGAAATCTAACTGAGGTGCAATGTCCTCAGAAATGTATGGTATATGCTCAACATCCTTAGGATGGGGTGCAGATTCCACCTCAAAATTCATACTGGGAGTTGGGTTGATTATTTGACTGCAACCCATTTCATCAAATGTGACAAAGATACTATCATTCATGTCGAGTTCATCTAATGGGACCATCTTCCCCTTTGATTAGATCCAATAAAGCTCAAGTGGAAAATCCAAGGAGTCCTCCTCTACTGGCTGCCACCATTCTATATCACCATTCAATGATTAGCTACCCCTTTCAATTCCCATTGTATCCATGTTGCCTTCCTCCCCCTTAATGTCAAGACTTCTCAAAGATGAGTTATCGAGTATGGAGGGGTCTACATTATCCTCAAGAGGGTAGCTATATTCCAAGGTTGAGTCCTTAATGTCCCCTTCCATCTTGTGATGTGGCTTTCTCAAGGAAGATGCATCTAGATTGGAGGGGTTAGAATCAACTTCAAGGGAGTAAATCAGGTGACCAATTTCATCTTTTAATTGTTGACTTGTCCTCAAAGACTCTCCAAAAGATTCCATCATTTCCATCTGTTGTTTTTGCATTTCTCTCTTGAAAGAGGAGAGGCTATCATTCTTTTTAGGAGGAAAGTCAAGCTCAGGTTCAAGTTGCCTAGGAGTATTGGTCCAACCATGATAAGCACAATTGTGAAGGGTGGGTGGGTTGGGTATAGTCATGGGAGAGCTAGGGTTGGGCCACCCTTCTCCTAGGTTCTGCTCATCAGTTCTGGGTTGGGGATTAATCAGACCAATTCTTCTAGAGTAGGAGTAGAAAGGATCCCAATGCTCATCAGATGATGGATAGCTACAAGTCATGGGATTGGGATTCGATATTCTGGGGTGAAAAGAAGTGAAGTAGTTATTGTAATCCATTTGAAAACATGACTTGAAAACATACCCCAATTAAATGCAAGGCAATGGGACTCTCTTGTCTTTCTTAGAGTAGATTTGATCTAACCTCCAACCTACTCCTTAAAGTTTTCAAATGGGGTTAAGTTTGCACCCGTCCATTCCCACTTTAGCGGTATAAGAGGGAGATGTGGCTTGAGATCCCTGACAAGCTCTTTGGAGAAGAATAAATGTCGTTTACATTCTCTCTTGGTGGTAAAAGAAGTTTCACAATCAATTACATGTCCTAAGTCGACCTTCGCGTGCCCTAGGACCTATACTTTGCTTCAATGATACTCTCAAGTGATCAAGTGAGAAGTTACTCCAAGGATGAACAAAGGGATGCAAGTAGGGCAAACCCTTCCTTTGAGGCGACGCGTAAGCGGTGCCCCTTAACTACCCTATTGTCCTTTTAAGGGGTGTCCCCTTCCTTGAAATATCAACACACTTGGTCAAAAGGCAGTACCACCAGCACAAAGTGAAGTAGGAGGGTCTGCACCGATAAAGAGATCAGTGCCTAGTCTGCATGCTTAGTGTCAGAAGTTGCATTACACCACAAATCAATTTTGGTTTTGAGAAGAAACGCAGACAAGTCCCTTTTGATCAGCTTAAGTGTGATTTGGTTTTAATGTCAAATCTTATTAATAATCCCAATTCTGGTTAGGTGATCATTGAATTAGATCAATTCAATAAATTTTGGTGGTCTTGAAATTTAATCCAAATGCAAATGCATGAACAGGAGCTGGATGCAAAGATAGAAAGGTATACCTGTCTCTAGCAATCTTCGCGTAAATATGTAGGCAATGTAGAGAAGAGATCTAATATGCTGCTCAATTACCCCTAAATGCGCGCGTGTAAGGGCATGCAACTCCTAAACAGGCAGCTTGATATTTTTTCTCCTTTTGCTTTTAGAACAAGCAGGTAGAAAATGAATCATGCACATAGAAGAATAGCCCCTAGCAGCTAAAGAATGTGGGGACAGACCCCCAAAAATTAGCCCCAATTGCTACCAGGGCGAGAAGATAGAATTGAAATAAAATTCACAACAAAGAAGAATCCCCTGTGAAAGCAGGATCCAGGTCTCCTGCGTCTTCTCCACGTGTGTGGGTGTCACTCAAGGTTGACTTTGTCACTCAGCTGCGTCGTTGCCTCGTTAGATTCCTTGCACAGAAAGATAAATAACGATCAGATAATTGCGCAACTCAAAATAATAAAAAATAATCAGGTGAATCTATTGCATCTATTGCCTACCCGGCAATGGTGCCATTTGAACGGGAAGTTTTCGCTTTTCAGAAAAATATATATCATAAAAATACGTCGTCTCAGTAAAATCACATGGTAGAAAAATCCTAGATCAAAAAAATATTTATTGGTAAAACTAACCATGGTGGATTAGGTCATATCCCTAGGGAAGAACGACTTCAATAAATTCACGAGTATGTAGCCATCATGTTCGCAGAAACATTAGCTAAGTCAATTCAATGAATATGCTACTCTTAATGTAACTTTCAATTTCATGAGAAGTTAAGGGCTATTTATGTAAATTTCATGTCAGAAATCAAGCTCCCAAAAATATGTAAATGATGCTTGTGTAGTGGCAGAGTATGTTAATTGCATGCAAATCTGAATCCAATGTGGTGCATGTAGAGATAAATCACAAGAGTTGAAGAAATACGTAAGAACGAGTGTTAGGTCACAATTTCACCATAATAAGTTAATCCAAAAATGAGAAATGAAATGTTGGCAATGGCATGGAGATGTAAATATAAATTGAATCCAAAATAGAGGATTCTCTCTTCTTGTGCGTGCGCGTCGAGGAGGCGATGGCCAGCCACGAGAACTTCGATGGAGGTTGGCCACGATGAGGGCATTTCAATGGTGGAAGCAACTCGTCGATCGGTGGTTGGCGGCGGTGTTGAACATTACGAATCGCTACGCTAACGTGTTCGATTTTGGAAAACCTGCCGTTGTAGCTTGAAAGCGAAGAATTCGTGTTCAACAAATAAAATTTATACCGAAATTGAAATTCCAGGTCGAACACAGGGAGACAGACTTTTGATTTAAAAACTACGCGTTTCTTTTTATTTGTCACGGAATAATTCAATTTAAAACTATCTAATTATTTACAATAAATAGAAGAGAGAGAGTAAGAGAGAAAGAGAATATTACACAGAGAAATCAAAATGAGATGTAGAATAAACAAGGAATTTATCATTAAGGAGATTGTTCATTTCACTCTTACAACTACAAAGCATAAAACAATTACTCTAGAAAGCATTAAAAGAATGGAGGGAGAAATGTCCTCCTCGACGATTGCTTGGAGGACGAGCAAAACTACACTAGAAAGCAGTAAATCTATACTAGAAAGCAGTAAAAAGAATAGGGAGAGAGAAATCCTCCTCGACGGTTGCTTGGAGGACAAGCCGGATGGGACGACGCCTGGACGAAGGGGAACGAAGCAGGACGAAGGAGGACGAAGCAAAAGAACGGGAACGGAGCAGCATGCCGTCGTCGTCGCGGGATCCACTTCCGAAGGGGAACGAAAATTTGGACTTTGGAGGGGTAGAGAGGAGAAGGAAGGGATAAAAATTTTGTATGGAGGGGGTCTCCTTTTATAGTTGCAAGGAGTGGGGGCAAAATAGTCATTACAACTTCAAAATAATAAATGAGGGGTCTTTAGTGACGGATAAATCCGTCATTAAAGCCCCCAACGTGGGCATATCTCCCGCTCCCTTGCGCGCCTCCTCAGCTGCCCGCGCACGCAACGCATGCGCACGCACTTTGATTCTCAGCGATTGGACGGCTTAAGACGCATCTCCGCCCGCTGCTGCGCCCGCCTGGCGCGTGCGATCGCGCGTGACGCCGCGCGTGCAATAGCGCGTGAACGCTATCGGGCGCGCACGGCCGTCCGATCAAGATCCAACGCTCCACGCGCCTGCTCGCTTGTGCCTGATTTGAGGCTCGCGGGACTCGATCCCGCGACCTCTGCTTCACCCGCAGCTTCGTCTCCGCTGCCCTACGCGGTCGAAAAGGTCACGCGGATGATTTTAAAGAGCCGTGTCCACAGCCGTTGGATCGAGATCCAACGGCGGAGAGGGAGCGGGTGCGTGGTCTTCATGGAATGTAAGCGGCTGTTTGGGCGGCTGGGATGTCACCACAAGGCCCCATCTTGGCCGTCCATATTCTGGAAGTTGTAGATGGTGCCACGGATGTCGAATTGACTCGATTTTTGCGTCGTTGAGCTGCGATCGTCAATACGAATTCATCCATGCAGTCAGATTTGTCATCTGAAGTGTGGATTTACACCATCCTGGCCCTTGATCTTCTAGGGTTCCCTGGTCACTATCTGATGCTACGGATGCCTGATTAGGGCGATCTTGGAGTCGTTGAACTCCAATCGTCGCCCTGATCACATCCATACGGTTGGATCTTTGATCCGAGGCCCCGATAAAATGTTTGCCTTGTCCAAGCACATAAAAGGAGACAATTAACTTCCATTTTATTCAAACTACTCTAAATGCAAGATGATGCATGTTATGCAATATTTATATCATGAAATGCAATCCTATGCTTAAGAACATGCATAAATAGACATCTTAAGTAGTGTAAATGTGTTTACATTAGGCGGTCTACCAGTGGCTTGAAGCTTGCCAGCGGTGGCGGTCTCCGGTAGTGCACGGGTGGTGGATGGCTCGTCTAAGGGCATGGAAGTACTTGTGAGGGTGAGTAGAGCACGTTGATGTCGACGGTGTGGAGCTTCGAGGCTGGAGTTGATGGCTGCAAGGAGGAGGACCACGATGACTTGGGTTCCTTTCGGACTATTGGAGGAGAAGAAGATGAAGAAGGAGGCAGGTTGCATGCAAGGGCATTCACGCATTGGTTGTGCACGTGCGAGGCTTGTGGCGTGAGCGAGCACGCTCTGCTGCGGCTGTGGCTGCGCGGAAGCGTGGAGGTCGTGTTCACGACAGTTGCAATGTGGCTGCATGCGTGAGGTAGATGCACGCAAGATAGGTGGATGCACAAGGGTGGTGGTGCGTGCGGTGATTGTTGGGTTCGCTGGAGGAAGAAGAAGGCCAGAGATGTGAGTCTCTAGGGCGAGAGGGTGCAGTCGAGAAAGAGGTGGAGCACGATGGTGATTCGTCGGAGACGCAGTTGCAGACGCAGTGTCGAGGAGCACGCTGTCACCACACTCGTCGAGAATGCGGCGGAGCACAGTGGTGGTTCGTCGTTGTGGTCGGAGGTGAGACGCAGTGATGAACATCGATGGTGGAAGCACGGTGCTAGAAGTTTGCAGCTGTGGATGTGGCCAACGATGGAGGCTCGCAGTGGTGCTTTCGTGGTTGCGGAGAGGTTACCTCCCTATTGGTGACCCAAGGGGAGGAGATGTGGAGAGAGGGGACCTCTCCTAAGAGAGGGTATGCCTCTGGAGTCGCCTCCTTCCCTATTTATAAAGAGAGAGAGAAATAATGAGATAGAATATTCGTGAGGGAGAGAGAAGGAGAATAAGAGATTGACGTGATTTCATGTCACCAAATAAAGGCAAGAGAGACATGAGGGAAAATAAGGAAGGAATGCCCTTGATTATTTTGAGAGGATTCCCTTGCTATATTTTGCTAGAATAAAATTCCCATATTATGGTATCTCAAATTGAGATTTGATGTGATGTCCTTGCTTTTAAAGTGAATAATTAATCCTTCCACATAAAAATTAATGTAATTAATACATGAAATGATACATCTAAAGCTCACATCATTTTATTGTTACCATGCATGCTTTGGATTAAATTCTCATCCAAATACTAATGCACTTAAGCACTAAATTAGTCCACTAAAGTGGATCTATCAAATACCCCTATGCCTAAGTTTTGCTAATCCCGAGCAAAATCATATGAAACAGACCAGGTCTCCAGGCTAGATTTCACCATTAGGATGCCTTATCATGCCACAACTCTAGAGATTCGATCAAAATACCAACTAAAGGCCTAAAGGTACTCAAGTACCAGCCAAGATACGGACCAACCAGCCTCAACTTTGGGTCCACTGTGAAGGTTTCTAAGGCTCAGGAAAACTGCCCAAAGGTTCGTTGACCCTAGTGGTTAAAGCACCCGTGCATATATGTAGCAAGGCTAGGTTCAGTTTGCCAGTGTATTTTAGTAAGAGAGAGATGGAGAAAGATGTTATTTCGAGAGTTTTCTCTCTTTCTTTTTAAATTCCCCTAAACCAAACCTCGGATTAGCCTTAAACACAATCTGTATCGGATTCCTTGTCCCCATCATCAATACTCGCAGGGTCCCTAGCAATTGATACTTCGGGATAGCACTGCCCATGGCAATCCCCAGAACCCTGGCTTTCGACACTTCGGAATAGTGCCACCCATGGTGTTCTGTAGCTAAATTCAGATCCTAGCAATCGACATTTTAGGGTAATGCCGCCTATAGCATCTAAACTTGCACGAGATGCTTCCATGCCCCCAGTAGGATATTTAGATGTCCTAGGAGGCAAGCATCGGGGAGATGAAATGTTATAACGCATCTTCGAGGGGATTATTTTTACATTCCTCCTCTCCACGCCAGGAACTCATCCAACCAACTTGTGTCTTTGAGCCGCTCCTAACTCAACTTTTCGGGAAAAACATTTTCAGAATAGTCACTTCTTGTCATTATTCTTCTTTATGCGCACTGAATCTAACCAGTGTGTGATTTTTGGGTGCTTAGGTTACCAAGTCCCGCAAACCAAAGGGCAGGCAACAAGGTCGAATACTCCCTAAGCCTTAGACTTAATACAATGGCCTTGTAACTCCCTTAACCTCTTAAGGAATAGTCCATATCTTAACAAATACGTGAGTGTTTAAGCCCTAAAACAGACCCAAGAGGCCTAAAGTCGGAATCCCCCACTAAACTTATCTCCATAACTAACTGCTTCTATGTCAGAAAATGTAACAATCAATTCTACACTTTTGCCATCCATGTGTCAATTAATCATTCTCATCATTTCTTTCTTGTTGGCAAGGTCAATATACTTGGAGATTCTTGAGTCGGGATCCTGGAAATATTCTCCATACTTCAGACAAATGGAGAGGATACCTTATTGTCTTCTCCACCAAACCATCCTACAACATTAGATTTAAGTCTATTTAGAATGCATCCATGAAACACATACATGCAATGGGGAAAGTTCTAACATGTAAAAGCTTACCTGGAAACCTCCTACTATCAATTAAAAGTTCCACTTTGATCCCTTCACAACCAACCTTCTTGTCCTCCTATACACTTGTAACCACATGAGCAAACATCAACATATACAAACTGTAATAGGCTCTATATCGATTCTCAAAAACCAATTTGAAACCCTAAATGAAAACCTTAATCTAAGCTCTTAAAAATCCATAAACTCAACCTTAATATAACCTCCTGTGGGTCATTGAAAAACACAAGTGAAAACAATAATAAACCCTAAATCAAAACTAACACTATCCCTAATATAAACCCCAAAAAAACTGTTGAACCCCTAACCATAAATCCTAAAACAACCATCAACACAACCTAAACTTATCCCTAAATAAACCTATCAAAGTCCTAAACCCTAAATAAAACCTTACTTTGCTCTTAAATCAAACCCCTAATTAAAATCTTAATCAAAACCCTAATATAAATCCCCAAAAAACCATAACATTAAGCCCCAAAAAAATTCTAAAATGCATCCCTCTATGAAACCCCGAGACCCTAAACAAAACCCTAATATGAAAACACTAACCTCAGTATAAACGGATGAGGAGCAACTGTGATGGTCGACGAGCTTCCTACATCCTCAGTATAAATGAAGGAGGAGCAACTATGATGGTCGACGAGCTTCGTACATTATCGAAGAGGTCTACTGGGAGGGAGAAGGCTGATTGATCAAATATGTAAGCATAGAGGAGCTCGATCAATCGATGTTCCTATGACTAAGGAGATCGAAAGGGAAGAGGGAGGAGAAGAAAGAGTAAACGATGGATCCTCTCCCAACGATTTTCTCACCAATCCCTTTTCATCCCAATCATTAACCATGGTAAGTAACCACAATAGGTGCATCTTAACCCATCTTCACTTACCCAAACAAACGAAGGCGTATAGAGGGGTATCCATACTGATGGAACATATTTAGTGGCGGTATATATGTCAATACCAAAAACATACGGGTATATACATCTTATTGAAAGTTTATAGGAGTATATATGTAAAAACCCCTTTTCTCTTTACTTAGTCACACCAAACTTAAAGGAATTGGACTTCACCAACTCCAAAACTTGTTTGCAATTATTGTGTGGCACTTCAAACCTTGTTTGAAACTTCAAAAAGGGAAAATCTTAAAACTCAAAAACTTGTATATCAAACCCTAAAAGGCACTCATTTTAATCCTATTTTTGCAAACCCTTTTTTTTTTGGCATTGAGCATCACTCCCACCAAATTTGCACACACCAAAAAAGAATAATTTGGGCAACTACCCCTTAACACCCTTAAAAAATCCATGCACTTTAAGTATCCGAAGCCTAAATTAAAACTTGTTGCAACTTGACCCCTAAGGATTTCATCCAAATTAGGCTTGCTATTTGTTTACTGAGCTATTTTCAATGGATCTCTATTTTTTAACTTAAACTTGGTTTAGGCTGAGGGGAAGTGTCAAACGACCGGGTGCAGGTTTATACAAGCCCCCAGTGATTTTCCTGGGATATGATTGTGCCCAATCCCCTCTTGCAGCTTGATTAGGTTAATTAAAGGAGCAGTGATTAGTTGTTAATTATTTAGTAAACAAGTTCCCAAGTCTTTGGTTTTCAAAGGAGTCAAGACTTAGGCTAGGCTTAGAATTTTTTTTCCTGAGTGCGCACTTCTTCTCTCATCTCTTCTCCTCTCTCCTCCCCCATTCTTCATAAGTGTATGCATAGGTGCAAGTCCTAGAAACCACACTTGGAGGGACCAATTGATTTTGCCCCACGTACAAGGTGACTGATTTCTTCTTATTTTTATAAGAAAATGGAAAACCATCAAAATAGGTCCAAAAATCCATCCACCTTCGCCTTTAATCCACAACCTAACCAACCTGAAGCTAACTTCCATTCTAACATCCCCATACCTGACCTTCCACATCTGGAAATGCCTCAAAATGCAAAGTTTCCAAATGAACAAGGTCAAGGTCCCTCACCTATCCCTTTACTCAGATGGTTGAGCAACTGGCTCAACTTCAGACCAATCAGCAATAGTTGGTTAGGACTATCATGAACCTAGCCAACCAAAGGAAGAACCCACCACCCTATGAGGAGCTCATCCTTCCTCTTAAGGATTTTTACGACATTCAAATTATGAGGCATGACCTGGGGTGGTAATTCCTGAAGGAGATTTTAAGATCAAACCAGCGATTATGAACCTATTCAAGCACTTTCATGGCCTACCTAAGGAAGACCCATTTAGCCATTTAAAGGAACTCACAGTCCTCGCCCAAACCACCCATTCCCGTAATGTGCAAGAAGATTTATGGCTGATGAGACTCTTCCCTCTCACTCTTAAGGATAAGGCTGCCTATTGGTTCAGAATGATCGGCAGGCCCATCACAACACAGCCCCAACTCAAGAGTGCATTTCTAAAAAAATTCTTCCCCATATGTCGTACAAATGCTTTGAGATGATCTATTATGACCTTCTAGTAAAAGAATAGTGAATCTTTACCTTAGTCTTAGGAAAGATTTCAAGAATTATTAAGAAGTTGCCCACACCATGAGATTCAACTCTGGTAGTTAGTGCGGATCTTCTATCATGGATTTGAAGATCAATTAAGAAGATTCATGGATGCCTCATGTGGTGGCACTTTCCTTAACAAGGATGTAAAAGTGCCTACCAATTATTTGAGGAAATGAGTGAAAACTCATTTAATCATTCATCAATGGATACTTTTGGCAAGAGCAAAAACCCGAGACTTGGCCTTAACGAAATCAATTCTAGATCGAAATCCATTCCAGTCACACAAGATGATGTCCAAATGATTGCCCAAAGATAGGGTCAAATGCAAATTCATCAAAAAAAATGAAAGAAAGATTTAATTTTCAAAAACAAACTCCTCTGACTCCACCTAACCTAGTCAAAGAGAAAACTTGCATCACATTGGTGTTGTCCTAGCTGAATAAAATTATTCTCTAAGGTTACATCGGATTTGACTGGGACATATGATTTTATAAATCAAAACTCTTTCAGCTCTACTACAGAAAACATTTCGGCCCTCTAGGAGCATTTTAGAAATTCCTTTAGTGCTTATAGTTCAAATTGGAGGAATAACTTGAATCTCTCCTGGAAGGTCCCTAATCCGGCTCCTTTTCAAAGGCAAAATCTACCTGGGTTTTTTTTAAAAGAGAAAGGATGACTACAAGTGCTAGTAGTTGTTCGAGATTTTATTAATCAAATCAAAAGGGTACGATTACAAATGGGAGAGCCACACATCGGCAAAGGAATTCATATCCACACAGATATTTTCAACCCAACCTCTCTCAATACTAAAAATAACATTGTTCCTTGCTTTCCAAACCACTCGCATCACAGCCACTATCTTCACCTTTGTTTGGTCGGATTTGATAGTTGTTTCCATAAATCTTCCTAGGATGGCATCGTGGAGGAGAGAGTCTGAAGCCAGACTTCATTGGTAACCAAACATGAATCAAACAGATGTTTGATATCATTGCTGCTAAAGCCACATAAGGGGCAAGTGGTATGAGGTACACCCATCAGACGAGACCTCAAGGAGCCAGTTATCAATCCATCTATTCTTGCCATCCAGAGAAACACCTACACCTTTAAGGGGACCTTTATTTTCCAAATCATAGAACATTGGCGCCTGTTGTGTCTTGCTCAATGCCCCCAATCATGCTATCATAGGCCTTGGCTAGGGAGTAGATGCCACTCCTTCATACAAAGCCATCAACCCCCTCACACGGCCTGAACGTCTCCAGCATCTCCTGTAGCCTGCCTACTTCTTTGCCAGATCTGGATGCACACTGATCCCCCCTGCGTGAATGTCTTCCAATAATGGATGTCTGGATCCCACAACTCTGCAACCTTTGCATCCTTTATCACTGCTCTATCAAATGAGCAAGGAAACAGATCCTTCATGCACCCTTCACCACTTCAATTGTCCTCCTAGAAATGAATGCGACCGCCATCCCCCAACTTAGGCATAAGAAAATGCCACTGATTGCTTATCACTATCGAAATCAAGGACTAGAAAGGGGAAGGTTTGGCTAGGTGTAACACATCTCTTGGAGCCCTGCCCCCATACGAATCAATAACCAGCTCCTGCCACATCCCACCCGCTCCTTTGAGGATCACCACCCCCCACTTTAGCAAAAGGGAATCTCCAAATTCCCTAAGAGCCCGTACACCCAGACAACCCCTCTTCTTTAGTTTGTAGATACTACTCCACTTCACAGGTTGCATAAATCTTCCCTCATGTCTAGCGCCCTTCCAGAAGAATCACTTCTTCATTAGTTCCATCTTCTTGATAACCATCCCAGGAGGCTTGAAGATAGAGAACAAAATACTAGCATAGCTGATAGCACTGAATTCAAAAGAACCAGCCTTTCCCCCTTAGACAAAAATTTTCCACACCGCCTGAATAAGAGTGCAGCATCTTCTCCAGGAGATCCTTCTAATCATCCTCCAACATCCTCTTCACTCTCAAAGGGAGGCCCAAATATCGGATAGGTAGATGCACCACTGGCATCCCCAGAGTGGTAGAGATGATATCCTGGCTGGAGGCCACTGCTCTGAAGAAAATTAACGATGACTTCTCTCCATTTATTTTTATCCCAGAGATCTCCCCAAAAATCTCCACTATCAATCTCAAATATCTAGCCTCCATGTGCCCTCTTTCGATAAAAAATACTGTATCATCAGCATACTGGAGAATAGGCGTCAAAGCATGATTATTCATCAAAGACTAGCCATGAAGGAGATCGCCAATGGATGCTTTGAAGGTGAAATGTGACAAGGTATCCACAGCCAGATAAAGACCAATAGTGCTAATGGGCACCCCTGTTCACCCCTTTCAGGGGCTGAATCCATCAGCCAGACGGTCTACCATTCACCAACAATAAGAAAGAAAAGGTGGTGATGCAACGCTTCAGCCATTGGACCCATCTCTCGAGAAAGCCCCTCCTCCTAAAGATTTCCCACAAGTAAGACCACGAGACAGAGTCATAGGCTTTAGAAAAGTCTACCTTCCACATAAAAGGACCCTTCTTCCTTCTCACCAAACCAGAAACCATCTCCTATGCCAAGATAAATGACTCTCGAAGCAAACCCCCTTTCAAGAAGGCAGCTTGGATTGGGCTGATCAAACCTGGTAGCACATTCCGCAGTCTGTTGGCAAGCACCTTTCCAATTAACAAATAAATTGAATTGGAAAGTGCAATAGGGTGAAAATCCACACATTCCATCTCTCCCTATTTTTTTGGAAGTACAAAGAGATGATCTATTGTGTTTTTCCAACCCAGAGTTGCCCTGCTGGAACTCATCTATCACCTACATGACCTCCGGGCCTTCCACCAGCCCAAACTCCTTGTAAAAAGCACTGGGATACCATCTGGACCTAGGGAGCTATCGGTCTTAAGGCCCTTCCAGGCACCAACCACCTCCTCTTCCCCAATAAGCCTGCATATCATGTCTCCATCCTCCTCCCCTAGGCATGGCATGTCTAAGGTGTTGAGACACCACTCCCCCCTCAACTCTGCATGAGTGGTATCAAAGAAATAGCAACTTGCCAAGTCATGCATTTCCTACGCAAACTTTGCCCTTTGCCCATCATATGACAATGCTAACAAGAGGTTGAATCTTTTATGTGCACTAGTAAAGCCATGGAAGAATTTAGTGTTAGCATCACCTTCTTTCATCCATAACTAATGGGAGTGCTAGCACCAATCTATTTCTCGCTACAGATCCTCCTTAGAAATGAAGGATTGAAACTCTCTTCCTTGTTGTATCTACTCTTTCGATAGCAGCCCACTTTCCTCCTTGGCATCAAGATGTTTTAGTCCGCCCAATGCCTCCTTCCCCTTTCTAATTCTAACAATCACCTTGGACTTCTTGTACTCGAATAAAAGGTGACGCAACCCATTCAGCTTTGCGGCAAGGCGTTGCATGGCCGTCCCCTATAACTCCTGCGTCTCCCACCAAGAGGTGACCATCTCCCTGAAGTCTTCTTCATTCAATCATGATCTTTGGAATTCAAAATCTGTGTGCATTCTAAGTCCTTCCCCACTCTCCCATAGGATGGTCACATCATCAGAAACAGGCCTCTTCAAGGCCACCACTAAAGCCAACTAGAAGGAGTCCATCAAGTTTACGTTGCACATGAATCTGTCTAGCCTGGACATCTGACCACTGCCATTCCTCGATGTATACATAGATCCAAAAATAGGAAGATCAAGGAGATCTAACTCTAACACCACTACCTAAAACCCAAAGGTGGATGAATCTGTGTGGAACGTGGCATTGAAATCACCCCCAATCAGCCAAGCTCCCCCTGCACCCGATCCGCAACCACTGATAGCTCCTCCCAAAGCCACGGCCTCTCACTTTGAGCACAAGGCTTGCAGACACATGAAACATAAAAAAAAAAATTATCATTGCTCTTGGTTAGCCTGCACGTGAGGACGAAGGAATCTGCCCAGTAATCAGTAACCTTCAAAGTCTCCTTCCACCAAATGCAAAAATTGCTCGCCCTCCCATTAGTCTTCATGCATCGAAGATCTGCTAATTCATTCATCATAAGAGGCTGCCATCCAGATAGCTCCTCATTGTCAATATGTGTCTCCAGGAACAGTCCACAATCAACCCTTCACTCCCTCAGGTAATGAGCCAGTGCCCCATGCCTGACTCTATTGCGCAACCCACACACGTTCCAAGACAACACTCTTAACGTGTTACTGCATGTGTCCCCTTTCTTTCAGTTGAGGTACGAGTGACATTCAAAACATTAGTGACCACATCCACATCAGGTGCAGCTGAAGCTTGTACCGGCCCTCGGCTTCGAAGATTATATCTACCACGACCATTGGGTCCATCCCCCTTCCTTGTAGAGAATCCCACCTCATAGGACATGCCCTTAGTAGATTTAAAGGTAAACCCATAAGACTGCCTCTGATACACGTTCTGTGGACTTACTACATTGTTAGGTTGCATGTTGCATTGTTTGCCCTTTTCATGCACCACCATAGCACTGGAATGCTGCCCCTCCTCCATCATTCCAGTCGATTCAACCATCGAACCACAACCATCCCCTCTGATCTTTCTTTTCTTTTTTCCTTCAATTCACCTCCCATGGTTTCACACGCCACCTCCTCCATTACATCTCCTTTGTCCCATCACGGCCTGCCTCTCTCTCCCCCATATTTGACCACCCAATGGCCACCGGATGAACCCGCACCTCCAACCGGAGCAACCATGAAGTTCCACCACACCTCAAGATGACACGATCTGGGAATCCACCTCCATGTCTCAAGAGTACCTCCACCTACACCAAACACCTGTCTCCTTCCACCAGACTGACAGCCATGCCCTCCTTAACTGCATCAAACCCTGCCACAACCTATCCAACAACAGCCAAGGAATGGAGGTGCAATGGTAGTCCTCGGATGGTCACCAAGCCACTTCTGATGATCGCCCTCTACTGCGGTCGTTCCGATAACACGTTGTTGAAGGGGGAGACTAGCCTCCACAGGACCAAAAGGTCTCCCAAGACAGAGGTTTTAAACTTCAATCTCTCCACATCACCTTCCGATAAACCAAACACCAATACTCATGTTGCACTAAGCAAGGAAACCTTCCAAAGAGAGGAGGATAGGGTGAGAGAGGTTACCATCTCACATATCTTCTCAAGGAATTAGGACCCGCACATGACCTCCTCGATCACAGCACCACGAAGGATGTTCTCCGCTACTAGTACATCCAGTGACATGGAAACTTCCACGTCAATCACCAGAGGGGAAGTGATAAATGTTAGTTTATCATCATTCTTATGCCTTAAAATGTATCTAGCTCTTAGGATTTTAACTCTGCAAATGGGTTTTTGGACTACATTTAGACATCAATTAGGTTAGGCTTGCATTGCATGATTTTTTTCTATTTTTGACATGTTTATTTGAGTGTTAGGGATGAACATATAGCTATATCCCTAAAACCCTAACATTCAAGAAGGCAACAGGTGAAGAGGAAGCTTAATTCAGCTGGGACTCAACTAAATCTAGCTCATCATAGCTGGATATCAGCTCACTTGGGTTAGGTTTAGCTCTCTCAAGCTCCATTTAGCTTGTCTTAGCTAGATGATAGCTTATGGTAGATCAAGTTAGTTCAAGTCAGCTTGGATCTAGCTAAACTTAGTTGAGTCTAGCTCATCTTAGCTATAATCAGTTCACTGGGAGCTCTAGCTAGCTCAAATTAGTTGATAGGAGTCCACCTTAGCTCAGGTCCGACTCTCTCCAGCTCCACTCAGCTCTAATAAGTTGAAGATGATCTCAACCAGCTCAGGCCAGCTCAAGTCCAACTCCCAGAGACTCAACTCAGCTCAACTTAGTTGAGCTGAGCCACCTAACCTAAACTAGCTACTCCAACTAGCTAGGTAACCTCCATAAAGCCCAGACCCAGCTCACCTCAGCTCAATTCAGCAGAAGCCATCTCACTTTAGTTTGGCTTGGTAGCTAGCAAAGAACTAGCAAGCTAAGCCAGCTAAGGTAGCTCCTTACTATTCTTTTCAACAGTCACCAACTCTAATGCAGCTCCAGACAATTGATTCTAGCTCCTCATATCCAAAATCCTAGCTTCCTCCTACCTCCTCCTCTACTCACCTACTAGCTAAGCTAGCTTAGGTAGCTCAACTAAAATATCCACCCATGGCCATCCACCTCCAACCTAAACCCTAACCTAACTCCACCTTAACTCTACTCCAAGTCCACCGCCTAAGCTAGTTACCCACCTCCACCTATAGCTGGCGCCACCATTCATCCACCCCTTCACACCACTACCTTCAAGAGCCACAAAAAAGTGGCACCAACTTTCCTTTGAAAAGCCCTTCACATCACCACCATCCATCTCCTTTTAAAGCAATCTCCACTATCCACCTCACCTCCCTTCTAAAAGCCCTCAAAGTTGGCGCCAAACCATGGCATCCTTCCATGGTTGGCGCCACCTTTGGTGTCCTTTCCAACCACTAACTACCAAGCCTACCACCCCTTCATATGGTCCCATTAATTCTCCACAATAGGATCCACGTAACTACCCCTTCTAGCCATCATAACCATCCATCCTAAAGCCACCAAACCCACTTCACATCCTTTGGTTTGGCGCCATTAATCCTTGGCCCTTGGATCTCTCCAAAAGCCATCCTAACCTTCCCTTTTAACCACGCCAACCCTTCCCTTCATAAGCCCTATAAATACCCCCCATCCTACCACCACTAAAAGCACCTTTTGCTTCATCTTCCACACATAATTCCACCTTCATTCAACCACACCCACGGCCAAGAGAAGAAGGAGAAGAAGATTAAGGGGACACTCCGTCCCCTTGGTGCCTTCCCCTCTTCCCTTCTCTCTTGAGCCATGCTAGCCAGAGGTCCAGCTAGGCAAGGAGGATGTCCAAAGGAGGAGTTCTTAAGGGTGGTTCACACCTATCCTAGGAGGAGATTTTGGAGTGGAATTCTTCCACTCTTGGAGGAGCTAGGCATGCCCACCAAGGGCTTGCCAAGGAAGAAAGCGACATGATAAATGCCAGTTTATCATCATTCTTATGCCCCAAAACTAACCTAGCTCTTAGGATTTTAACTCCACAAAAGGGTTTTCGAGCTGCATTTAGGCATTTACCTAGGATAGGTATGCATTGTACTTTAATGTATTTTTGATGCATTTATCTGAGTGTCAAGATTAGGCAGAATGTTAGATCCCACACGTCTTGGCACTCAGGAAGGTAGAAGATGAAGAAGAAGCCCCTATTAGCTGGATTCCAGGCAGATCCAGCTCATCTCAGCTGAATCCCAGCTAGATCCAGCTCATCCCAGCTGGATCCCAACTCCTTTTAGTTGGATCAACTCACCCTTAGCTCCATTCAGCTCATCTTAGCTGAATGGTAGCTCCAGCTAGTTCACCTTATCTCCATTTAGCTCACCTCAGCTAAATGGCAGCTCAAACTAGCTAAAGACAGTTGATCCCAGCTCCATTCCAGCTCTTCTAGCTCAAAAGAGTTCATTGGAAGTTCAACCTGACTAGGACTAGCTACTGACATCAACTATCTAGACCTAGTTAGCTGAAAGTGACCATAACCAGCTCAGGCCAGCTCAAGTCCAGATCTCGGGGACCTATCTCAGCTCAACTTAGCTGAGTTGAGCTACTTGACCTAAGCTTGCTACTCGAGATAGCTAGGTAATCTCCTGGAAGGCCAGACCCAGCTCACCTCAGCTCAGATCAAAAGAATCTAGCTTAGATTAGCTTGGCTTAGCTGCTAGCAAAGAACTAGCTAGCTAAGCTAGCTACTAAGCTCTAGTTCAGCTCCCTTCAGTAGACATCAGCTCCAGTGTAGCTCCTTCCAGCTACCCCCAGCTCTTCTCCCCTAAAACACTAGCTCCAAATGCCTCCAACCCTACTCCCTACTATCTAAGCTAGCTAAGCTATCTTAGCTTAGCTTAGCTAGGCACCTCCTTGGCAACCCAACCTAACCCTAAAACCTACAAGCTAACTCCACCAAAAAGTGACCTAACCTAGTCCACCTAGCTCCTACTCCTAAACCCCATTTTTGGACCCAACCCATTCACCTCCCTTCAACCCACCACCATCACCAAAGGAACCACAAAATTGGCACCACTTTTTCCCTCCAAAACCCTCTTCATCACCACCCTACACCTACCCCTACAACCCTCTCCACCATCCACATACCCACCTTCTAGAAACCCCCTTAGGTGGTGCCAAACCATGGCACCCCTCCATGGTTGGCATCAATTCTAAGTGCCCTTCCATGGCCATAACCACCCACAACCACCATCCATAAAACCCCTTCACTTGGCACCATCCATCCTACATCCTAGAACTCCATAACCAACCCTTAAACACCCACCAAACCTAATCCTAGCCATCCACATGTCCATGCCAACTAACCCCCTCTCCACCTCTATAAATACCCACCATAATCACCACCAAAAATCCATCTTCTCCCTTAGTTAGGTCCATCAACATTCCACCCCATCTCCATGCCAAGGAGGTAGAAGGAGAGAAGAATATCAAGGGGGCAACCTACCCGCCCCCTTGCAGCCTTCTTCCTCTCCCTCTTCTCCCTTAGCCACGCCAAGGAGGAGGTCACCTTCATCAAGAGGGGATGGCTAGGCAAAGAAAGAGCCAACAAGGTGGTTGATGCCCACCTTGGAGGAGAACTTGAAGGAAGGCCACTTGAAGAAGGAAGAGAAGGAGATCTCTTTTCAAGTGCGGAGCGACTGCACTTGGAGCAAGGCCTCTCCTAAACTTCTATAAAGGATTCATCTTCTTCATTACCTTCTTTTATCTTGTATTAGCTAGTTTAGTTTCTCTTTTGTCTTTTAGAAGCATTTAGCTACTTGTAATGGACCTTTCTTGTAATACAAGTCATAATTGCCTTCCAAGTTCATGACCTTATCTTATTGTGTTTTTCATGTTATGCTATTATAGTGCACACACTCTCCTCTTCTAATTACCCTAGGCGCACTTGCCTAGGGTGAGCTTAGAAGAGAGAACTCCATTATTGTCACTTAGGTTTAGTGATAGGTGTAGTTGTAGTGTAATTTCGTCGTCGCATATCTCAACCCAATTGTTTTGAAAAATATAAAAACAAAAAAATGAAAATCACAAAAAGAAAGTGTGGATTTGAGAGGTGAGAGAGAGAACCATTCATGTGATTAACAATTTGGCCTCCTTAGACGACCCTAGATACTCCACCATCAAGGTATTATAAATTTAAGAGTTGATTACAGATTTACGCGTCTCAACGACACTATTTCGTATAATTAACAAACTGCGCATTTCTCCGATCACAGCATCTCTGGAGGAGCATATCAAAAAGGGATTAGGTGAGATCCTTTCAAGCCTAGGAGCAGCTAAGATTGGAGCAAGGATCTTCTCCTCTTCACCAACATCACCAGGAGGATTTGTGTTTTCAATTTTTGTATTTTCATTTCTATAGTAGAAGCATTCCTCTACTTGTCATCTTGTAAAACACTTTTTCTCCTTAATCAAAGCTACCTTTCCATTATTTTTTCTATCACATTTTCTTGCTTTTATCATAGTGCACTCACACCGTCTTTCTAATTACCATAGGTCTTCATGCACCTAGGGTGAGCTTAGGGAGAGGATTTTCTTGTCACTTAGGTTTCAGCTTTAGTAATTTAAGTGGTCTTTCTTCTCATAAATTCGTTGTTGCCCTGTATTTCAAAACTAAAAAAAAAAGTATTATATTTCAAAACACAAAAAAGAAAGTTGATTTCCCGTTATCGAGCGAGAGTGTTTAAAAGTGCAAACTTGCCTCCTTGGGCGACCTTAGATACTCCAATATCTAGGTTTATAAATTATAAAAGCGATTGCGAATTTGTGTGTTGCAACGACTTAAAACCCTAATCTTATTGAATTCACTGTGGAGACTACCGTCGACAATACACACCCCATGCCAAATGATGCCCCCTTCGCGTCTCCTCCTGCATGGCCTCCTCCCTCACTCACTCGTTAAGGCTTTTCATAGGGGTGACCACATTAGGATCTTTCCCCTACACATGACCATCCCTTAGAGCATGACCTCCACAATTTTTGACTACCGCCTTTACCCTGCACGTATTGTGCCGGTGCCCTAGGCCACCACATGAAAGTCACACCAGTGCATTCCTGCAAATAACTGCCATATGTCCACGTTCCCGGCAGTGGAAATAAACAACCTCCTTCTGACTTCTTCCTTGGTAGAGGCCATCCTTTCGCCATTGGCCTCCACTCCTCTCCCCATCGTCTCACCCCCCATGATTGGTTTCCTCCCCATTGCCAAGAATTGCCCCTTCGGTCACCCCATCTCCCCATTCCTTGACCCTTTTCCTTCATGTATTTGCTTATCAAAATTGAAATTGGAATTGTATTTGACATCCATGCCATGCCCAAGTGCCCTTGTCAAGATATATTAAATATAAGGACCCAACTGTTCCATTCCCATTTGGGTTTATTTTTATTTTCTATGTGGGGTTTATGGGAAAAATCAATATCAATCTGGGCCTTCTCAAGATGACATTATTGCCCAGGTTATGAAAAACCTGCAGGGCATACAAAACCAAATGTCTGAAGTGACTCGCAATGTGATCACTCTTCAAAATCAAATTAGGGTCACTCCAGGCCAAAGACCTGCAAGAAATCTACCCTCCCAGCCTATGTCAAACCCCAATAATCAAAGGAACCATTATTAAAGAGGGAATCCCAATCATCCTATCCATCCAGCACCTCAGCACCCCCAGGTTTCAATCAAAATCAAGCCCCTCGACCTCCTCCTATAAATAATCATACTGCAAATTTTGTAACTCTAAGGAGTGAGAAAACCACTTAAGACTCTGGGCCTTCTTCTCCAACACAAGGAACCCACCCAAAATCTATGCAAGTTGACTCTCCTCCCACCCTAATCAAGAAGAAAAAGAAAAAGAATCAAAAAGCAAAGACCCCATCCCCTTCCCTCAAGCTCTGAATCCTACCAACATCAAAAAGTAGACTGAGCCCACACATACCGAGGTCATGGAATTATTTGGGCAAGTAGAGATTAATATCCCTCTCCTAGATAAGCCGCTCCTAATCTAGGTAGCTTTTACATAACAGAATTAAATGCTTTTGTGTGATTTTGATATTAAGTGCACTAAACCAGACTGTGTGGATTAGGGTGCTTAGGTTACCGAGTCCCGCAAACTAGAGGTCAGCTAACGAGGTTAAATAATCCCTAAACCTTAGACCTAATACATAAGCTTTGCATTTTCCTCAACTTCTCGAGGACTATCCAGATCTTAACGGATACGTGAATTTTTAAGCCTAAAAGAAGCCTAAGAGGCCGAAGACCAGCATTCATACTAATCTCTTTGTCTCTCTATTATTCTAGGACTTAAAATTTTTTTTCTTTTGATTTGGTCTAGAACTTAAGTAGATTCCATAATCTTTTACTAATGACTATCACCTTTTTGTTTTAAATTGTTGGTCCTTTTTATTTTTGAATCACCTCCTCATTTCCTCCTCAAAAATGATATGCAATTAATTTTCTTAAAATTTCCTCCACTTTCTCCATTTTTTTGTGTTTTCAATTTTTTTGGTTTTTTGGAATATGTAATTTTTTGTGAGAACCTCAGAAACTCAAGTTTTTTGTGTGTTTGCACTTTAACACCCCCCCATGCCTAAGTTTTGCAATGTCCTCATTGTAAAGTGGAGGGTATGGAATCAACTTAGGTTCAAGGATTAGAACAGGGTCAAAAGGGTGGGCAAATGGGTCGGGATGACTGTTGTAGATGATTTTAATCTTTGATACGAATACCAAAGGTGGAGTCGACTGTTCTAAAACTGAACTCAGAGTGCAGTGCCTTCAACCGAGCAGAAAGTGGTCATGCAGAAGGAGTGGTCAAATCAATGGAGTTTTAAAGAACAAGCACCTTAATCAAAAGCCTGGTTGATCCAACCAAGTGCTTGTTCACATCGACAGGCTGATGATGCAGCCCAAACCCAATCAGTTTGATGGGTTGATGGATGTGAGTCAATAGATATGGTACCCACCAAATACTTTATGACTCAGAAGGATGTGGAAATGAAAAACCAGAGTTTGGCTGATTTGATTCAGCCTGGTCAAAGTAGCGATCCTCAAATGCAAAAGAGTATATGGAGGATGTAGGAACCCTACAAGAGTGATTAGAGAAAGATGGAGCGCGATTTGCAATGTGATTGATATCTGAAACCCGATCAAAAGATGAAGAATCATATGCAACCAGATCATTGAAAGGAGAATCAGAGTAGAAGTTGATTCCGATTGCGGGTCGGGTTTGGGATCAGATTCGAGAAGGTTCTGTATGTGCTGTAGAAGAGGTGGCTTCCAAGAGAACTATGTCTGAGGGCTCCTCTAGAAAAGGTTCAAAGGTAGGTGTATCTAGAGAGTCCTCATAAAGCCCATCAAAATCAAATGTAAATGCTTGGAGAGTGCTTATAGGATCATGAAAATCGGAGTCAAGAAAAGATTCAAACTCTGGATTGCATATACTCTCAGCACTTGTAGTTTCTGAATCCTGTAGATCATAAAGGAATGATTCCAGGTCATTGGAACTCAATTTTGAATCGATGATCTCAAGATTAGGGACCTCAAAGTTAGAGTCAGAGTCGAAGAATGGGTTGTGGATGCTGTCGTAAATTAGCTCATAGTCGTCAAGAAACAAAGATTCTCCGAAATCAGAGTAAGAATCGAAATTGTCAGAGAATTTGTGAAGATCTTGTTCTATACCTGATTCTGGATCGGAAGTTCCACCACAGAGTGAATCGAGATGTGGAGAAGCAGCAACCTGACTTGGATCTAACCTAAATTCAGAATCTGAACTCAAAAAGGTGTCCATATTAGGCATGGGCTCGGGTTCTTGGCTTCTAGGAGAGACCCAATCGAATCCCAACACTTCCAGCTCCTAGATTTCTGTGTCGTAAATTGGCATGATTTCTGATAAATCAATCTGTATTTCAGAGGAGTCTAGAGAGGTATAGTTATCAAACATAGGCCCAGAATCGTATTTCAACTCGAAAATCTGAATCTCATCACATGGGGCCTCATAATTATCCCAAATAGGCTCAAATTCACATTCTAGGTTAAGGGTAGGGATTGGATTACTAAAATCTAGGTTGGGCTCTATTGAGATGTCAGAATCTTCCTCGAGAATTACCTTAATAGGATAAGGCTCAGGATTTACATTCTCGAGGAGTTCTACTTTATGCTCATCATTACAAGTGTCTGGGAATTCAAAGCTAGGTGAACCAGGTTCTCGTATCTCTAAGGTTGGTTCAAAATCGAGAACACCTGCAATTGGATCTTCCTAACCCAACTCAAGATTTGGCGTATCAATCTGCATATAAGTTGGATCATATTCCATCTGGGTTGGGGATCCACAACAACCTTGATTCTCGAACCCGAGATTTGGGAAACCAGATTGATCCTTAGTCTTTTTCCAAGATGTTTCGCTAAATGCTTGGGGAATATACAGGTGTTTTTGATCGATAATCTAGTTCAACAATTTTATCATCTATTCCTGTTTCTCAAGGTCATCTTGGTGTCTTTCCCAAAGTACAGAATTTGTCAGACATTGGAGATATTCAAAGTTATGCAATTTTTCCAATTCAATATATCCTGTCATGAGAATATCTCGAGTTGATCCATTTGTTATTTGTGTCAATATTAATTGAGCACAATTTGCACAATATTAACCTGAATCATGCTGACTGGATTCGAGGTTTTGTCATCAACTCCATAATATTTCAAGGCATCCTCAATCAATCTATCTCTCATGGACATTCAGGATTCAGATTTCCTAAATGGTCTTCCTAAATTGCCAAGCTACATCTTCAAATCAGGTGGTGGAATTAAGATGTAGAATCAAACTCAGGATTTAGATTGAAATTGGTCAGATCTGAAAAGAGTTTCCTAAGAAGATTTAATGTGGTCTCTTAGATTAAAAACCTAAGGACCTTCCTGTGTGTGCTCTAGTGAAAAGATGAGGGACTTGAATGTTATTTGGACCCAATCAAGGCACCTAAAGATTTTTGGATGACTATAGAGGTTCGAGGCGGATGATACCCCTGGATCAAAAAGTCGACCACCTGAGAATTACCTGGGTAGCCAGGAAGTAAGAGTCCCACAAGGACCCTTACACGGTAGAGCGTCCCCATGGGTTACAGGGTTTCCCCCACCTGACCTTCCTTGTCACTATGGATCCAGGTAGATCAGAATGGATAACTTGACCTCTTAAGTCTACCAGTTTTAAGTCCTAATTTGTGCCTTTAATTCCACTTGATTTAGAAGTTAATTTGACTCATGATCTAATTTGGAGGTTGGTTGGTCCACAATGTAGACCAACTTCACCTGACCTACCCTAAAAGATGACAGAATGAAATCTAGGTCAAGACCCAGAAATCACCCTGAAAGACTCTCAATTTATTAAGTTCACGATTTTAGGTTCAAGTGATTTTAGAGCCTAACTTTTAGGGTTTTCCTTATTAGATCTTTTCAAACAGGAACTTGGGTAGCACATAAATGCGGGAGGGTTTATTTCCTTTTATGCAGGCAAATGTGAACTAGCACTTCAGACCCTAGTGTTGAAACCCTAATTGGCTCTATTTCAAGTCCAATTTAATTTCAAAATGTTCACCTAGGGCTTCAAGCAAGCGGTGTGTTAGCCCAGGGCGATTTTAGAAATTAAGCATGGTCCCTAATAGGTACAGGCAATTTGGGTAGGGAATTCTAAACAGAATTGCTTCAAACTTCAATCAAATATGAAAATTTTCCGCAAATCAAGAAACTTGCCTCTTAGTGATAATTACTAGAAAAATAAGGCATGTGATTCCTAGGTAGTTTTGTTTCCTTTTCTCTCTTCCAAGGATTAGGAGATTAGGGAGGAAGAGAGATTACCTACCTTGGAGTGGTTGAATCGTGCGGAAGTTCACCTAATGAAGTACCTCACAAAATCACAAGAAATCAAGTAGGGTAAGTTAGTTCTCAAATATAATCAGATAAAGCAAAGAGTAGCGGTGAATTGCTCGTTGCTCCAACCCCAGCAACGACGCCAAAATGTTAAAGTGAATTCGTCTTTGTTAAAGTTATGCGTTGTAGTATAGGACAAATGCGCTCAAACAAATGCAATTTATTACTCGAATGGAAATCCAAGATCGAATGCAGGAAGCAAATGTTGCATTCACACACTAATCTCAATCATGATATAAATGAGCACAATAATTAAGCCAATAATGATATTCAAGGAAGAATAATTACTCAAAAATTGATCATCAATGTATAACATGAGCTTGACATAGCAAAAGGAATGGAAATGATCTAAAAAGTGGTGATTTAAATTACCTTTTAGACCCACATTTAAGCATGCATCTCAATTTACTCTTAACCATAGTACTTAAATTATTCAATAGTAACATAGATAATGCTCAATCAGATGCCAAGTACTTAGATGCTACAGTGCAAGGGCACTATTCATCTTCTTCAATTCTTCTCTTCCTTCTTCTTCCTATCTTCTTCAGCATGCATAGGCCTCTCTTCTCTTTCTTTTCAAGCCTTCTCTTCTTTTCACACACAAGGGCCTTGAAAAGCTTCGAATTTTGGCTAGGTGTCACACAAGGACAGAGAGCAAAACCCCCCTCCCCCGTGCTCTCTCTTTTTCTCTATTCTCCTCTTTCTCTCTCAGATGGTCGGGTAATTGGATCACACGCACCCGAGTCCAGGGCTACTAGCATAGGTAGTGGCCGAGGAGTGTATAGGTTAGGTCGGGTCAAGTCGGGGTTAGTGAGCATGTGCGGGTGAGCAGGGACCTCACCCCTGGTGTCTCGAGGCAAACAGCAGGATTCACAAAATAAATTTATGGGTTGCCGCGCGCCTCTCTTCTCATGATGTGGGACTATCCTACATCCTCCTCGTTGCATGGGGCTGCAAGTGGCTGATGCTCCAATTGCGCATGCTCTCATAGCTGGAACCTACAATTAAGGATCGGGATGACTTCCTGGGGATAGTCAGCTCTGCCTAAAGGTGAGACCTGGGGCTTTCAACACTTGGAGCTTGAAGAACGAAGGCGGCGCAGCTCCGGCGTAGAACCTGAGAACATGAAATAAGGCCTTGCGGCCGCATTAGAACATCTTAGAAGCTTCGCCTGGTGTTGGCAAAGGTAACGATGGTGGTAGCATGTCATGAAAGGGCGTGAAGTGGCCGGACGGAGGTGGAGATGGTTGCATGAAGGTGGGTTGTTTGGTAAGCGAATTGGGTGGATGGATAGGCGAAATAGGAGAGGGCTTTTTATGGAGGGAGTATGGTGGAGCTTTTAGAGGTGGAGCGGGCATGTTTGGTGGTGTGTAGTGATGATGAGGGCTTACCAGAGCTCGGCCGGTCATAGGGAAGACGGTGGAATAGTGTCGAATTGAATTAAGAAGGGTTTGAATGAATTCTAGAGAGGAAAGGGAGGCTAAGGACCTAACTAAGGGATGGAGAGGAAGGAGATCTACGTCGGCTTTGATTGGCCAGCATAGGAGGGGCCAGTGAGATGAACAGCGACGAAGAAAGGGGGAGATGGCGCCCGCTGTGACTGGCAAGACACGGAGGAAGATGGGAAAGGTTGCTACGCTTCTAATTTGGCTGTTGGAGGCACGAAGGAGGGAGGTTGAGAAGGTCCGCCGGAGCATAGGTTAGAGGAGGCTGAAGTTGGAGAAAGAGGAATATTTTTGGCCTTAAACCTAGTTGAGATCGATGAAGCTTCATAGGATCTTAAATAGGGCTTAGAAGGGCATTCCAAGCTTCGAAATCAAGCTTGGAAGCATGTAGTTCTTGCGTGACAAGGAGACCCGAATCTTTGAAAGCTTCGCATTAGGTTTTGAGTAGCATTCAGAGCCCAATGCGTGGCTTAAATGGAAGAGGATTTCATCAAAAATCTCGCTTTCTATTTTGGGAGAGATTCGTCAAGAAATCAAAGGGAAATCTCTGATTGAAGGTCACCAGAGTAGGAGTTCCTCCACAATAATGGTAGAGGGACCAATTTGTAAATAACTAAGACAAATCTGGGGGCATTTTATAATTATTTCAAAAGTTAGGGGCATAACTGTGAGAGAAAAGAGTCAGACAGGACTGAAATGTAAACTAGGTCAAGGTGATCTCTGATTGGGCCCAAATTTTAGTACAAACCTAATTTGGACCCAAGGAATTTTATGGTGAAGTCGGATTTAGGTTTTGACTAAATTTGACTAGGTAAATTCTGCAGAAACCCAAATTCAGGCAGCTATCTGTCTGAGACTCTATTTTAGGTTAAATTGGCCTCTGATGGTAAAATCAAGGATGCCAAACCCTAGAGAATATTTTATATGATTTTGATAGGATTTAGATGAATTTTATCCTAATCGGAACCTTTGTAAATTAAGCGAGTCTATTTTTAGGGTTTTAGACGTCATTTAATTCCTGTAACGCATGAAAACCTATTTCTGTCTACATGGACCCTCTTGTTAAACTTTAATGCATATTTGACCTTTAGTAAACCCCTGAGAAAACCTGTGGTTGTTCTGCATTCATGATATGATGGTAAAATTGTTGTTTTAACCCTGGTTTCAAGTTAAACTCTCAGAAAGGATGTGCAGTGAATTACAGTCCTTTAGCGGTTATGTAGGAGCATTTATTAATGGAATATGACTAATTAAAATTAGATATGCCTGATGATGATATTATCATCACCTTCTAGATCAAACGACTGACCTTTAGATCAGACGAAGACCTAGATGTCTGACCTTAAATCTAGATGTCTGATAACATTGTCAGAATCATAAATGACCCTGATTTCAGCCTGATTTACCTTGTATTTGATTCCAACAGCTATAAGCCCTCTCCAAGGCCTTCTTGAACATTCTTAGAACCTCTATAAGTAGAGGAGCACCCTTCCTAAGCAATACACACCTTGAGAAACTTCTTTCCATCATATTAAGTGTCTTAGAGAAGAAATTATCAAGAGAAGTTGTTGCTCTCCAAGGTCCACACACCAAATTCGAGAGCACCGTTACTTTGCGCAATCATGCTTACGCACTTCCTATTAAGGGGAGACTTCTTTCCTATAGTAGCATAGCCTTATATTTTCTTTGTGGCTCTATAGGTATTTGCTTTTTCTTTTGTTTTTCGTTCTGCATCCGCTTTACAAATTCCCGTTTCCTTCGATAGTCAAAATACTCCTTGTGGAGAGGAGGGTTTGAGGTACACTACCCTCAGTTGTAAAATAGTATGGTTGTAAGAGGTTAAGTCACCCTCGTTTAAGTGACTTGGTTAGTGAATTTAATCTACTAGGTAGGTCGGGTAATTCTAAACCAAGAGGTTTAGGTGGTGGTTTTTACTCAGGTTCGGGTTTCCACCTAAAAATTCTTGTGTCTTTGCGAGATTGCATTTTTGTGTGATTTTTTATTTTATTTCAGCATTATTTTGCGTCACGCTCGATCTCACCCCCTCCGTAAGGAATTGCAATTGGTATCAAAGCAGGTACTCGCATTCACGGAGTCACACTTGGCAAGATCATGGAGGGGAGAATCTTTACCACAAGACACGTGAAGGGGCAGTCTACCATCCAATCGCCCTACTTTTACAAGAGCAACTATGGCTATTGGAAGTTCAGGTTGAACTTGTGGCTTCAAGCCACCGACTTCACGTTATGGGGATGATGCGAAACCCCATACGAAGTCCCAACTAGACTCGAAGGAGGCTAGTCGCAGCAGCAAATCCATGAGTTTTCTCTCAACGTGAAAGTAATGAACGCGTTATACTGCACATTAAGCCCGAAGGAGTTCAACTACATATCGCAATGCACCACCGCATACGAGATATGGCACATGCTTGAGGTAACTCACAAAGGTACCTCCAAGGTAAAATCTTCTAAAATTAACATTCTTTCTCAAGAATTTGAATCTTTTTATATGAAAACTAATGAATCCTTGAGTGAGATGTGCACTAGGTTTACTCTTATAGTGAACAATCTTAAAGCTTTAGGGAAGACCTTCATTAAGGAGGAGCTTCAAGGAAAGCTTCTTCGTTCCCTTGGACCGGAATGGGAACAGAAGGTCGTCACCATAGAAGAAGCAAATGAAGTAGAGGAGCTCAACATGGAGGATCTCTTAGGCAACCTTATAGCCTATGAGACAAAGTTGAAGTAAAGGAAGGAGACATCAGAGCCAAGGCCAAGGAAGACCCATGCCTTCAAAGCCGCATCGGACAGTGAGGTAAGTTCCGACGATGATGACCTTAGGATTTTATTTAAGAGATTCTCTAAGTTTCGCAGGAATTCAAAGAAGGAGAAGAAGGAGCGAGATAGCCCGGTATGTTGCTATCATTGCAATGAAAAGGGGCATCTTTGACCTGAATGTTCTCTTCTTAAGAAGGAGAAGAAGAAAGGGAAGGAGAAGAAATACAAGAAGAAAGCATTCCAAGCCACTTGGGATGACTTGACCTAGGAGGAGGAAGAAGAGGAGAATCCCAAGGCCAGGAACGAAACTGCTTGCATGGGCTTCATGGCATTATCAAATCTTAGCGACGACAATCCTGATGACAAAGAGGTAAATCATTTAGAATTACAACAAGCACTAGAAGAGCTTTATTAAATTAGTAAATCATTAAAAGTAGAAAACAAAAGTATGAAAAAGAATCTTAATTTTCTAAAATCTGAAAATGAAAGGTTAGAAATTAAAATTAAGGATTTAGAAATTAGTTCTAGTCCTAACATTCCTGAAAAGGATAACTTGTTGTTAGAGAATAATAACTTAATCAATGAAAATAGTAAATTGATTGAGGAGAATTATAGCTTAAAAACTAAAATCTCTAGTTTGAAAATCAAAATGAACTTTATGGAAAAAGATCTTGCATGTCTTAGGGAAAACTAATAATTTGATGAATAAATGAGATAATTTCTTTAATGAAAAAGTTGGATTGAGCCAAAGATTGAGAAAGGATCTCCATCAAGGAGATCAACTAACAAGGCCAAATCTAAGCTAACTTGGATGCCAAAAAATCAATTAGAATCTTGTTTTGTAGGCTACAAAGAAAATTTCAACGTACAGATTGAACCTACAAGCTCAAGAATGGTCAACACAAATTGGGAGGACCAAAGAGTAGACCAAAGAAAAAGATGTGAAGATCGACGAGATGACCGACGGGTGATCGAACCGCCATGCGTCAACCATTTGATTAGAGACTAGCACCAATGCCCAAACCTCCAAGCTTTGGATGGGAACTCCATCACTTTTGTCATCCACCTCAAGGGCCATTTTATTGGCCATGGTAAGTGAGGTAAACCCTTAACCCTATATTTGATATTTTTAAAATAGCATCTACATAGGGGGAGTTAAAAGTTTATATATCCATCATTAAGGGGGAGATAGATAAACTTTTCCTATATGTTTGGACTCTTTTAAAAAGGGGAAGATTTTTTTTTTAAAAAAAATGACTATAGCTATGTTTCCATTAGAAAAGGGGAGTTAATGGATAAAATAAGTAGCTATCCTGTTATGACAAAAAGGGGGAGAATGTCATTTTATGTCAAAAAGGGGAATTAACCCAAATTAGAAGAGCATGTATTAAGGGGGAGTATAGGATAAATAATTAAAATTGATTAATCCTTTTTTATAATGTCAAAAAGGGGGAGAATTTTTTTATTATTAGTTTTGATTTTGTCATCATTAAAAAGGGGGAGATTGTTGGTGCAAGAGTTCCTCAATCGTTGATTTTGATGATCACAAAACATTTTGTATTTAACATTTGTATTGAATTTGAGCTTTTAGGAATAATGCAAATGGATTCAAGTGTGAAGCAGCTCAAGCTCGCATCCATGGCAGATTGGAGGAGCTTCATGGAGGAGAAGAGAAGATGGAGCTTCGCTTCAAGCGAGAGCTCGAAGATACACGAAGATGAAGAGTAAGATAGATATCTTGTCTCTCATGTACTTTGTACTTGTTGTTCTTTACTCTTTATTTTCTTAGATTAAATGTTAAAGAGCACAAAATAAAATACCTGCAATCCTAGGAACACTTACACTACCTTAGGATACTTAGACAATCTTGGAAATCACTTTGAAAACCAAAACAGTAATCAGACAACCTGATTAGATGTCCAATCTGGACTTTAGATGTATGATCTTGGACTTTAAGATGTTTGATAGTTTGTACAGACATCTAAACACTTAGGATGGACTTAGTACTCTTTGTTCATTAGTTTCAAACGAACAACCCATAGTCCAGACATCTTAGAAGACGTCTGATGACCTTGACAGATGTCCAACAATAGGACCGTTGGATTGTCAGAACTTAATGTTCGAGGATTACCTTTTAATTATATTTATAACACTTTCCAGATGTCCATAGAGCCTTCCAGAGGTCCGATAAATATACGTTAGGCTAGATCTAACCCAAATCACTTTTGTCAGACCTATTAGCCATTTAAGCCTCGGAAAATCCATTCCCACCAAGAATTCTACTTCCAGACATCCAAACACTTTGGCAGACGATTGACCTGTTGTCTGACCTAAATCACCTAGAACCCTATTTCGATTTGGTGAAAACAAGATGCAACCTGTCTAGAATTAGGCATCTGATAATCTTCCCAGATGTCCTATAATTGACTTCTTAGATGTCCATCTTGATACAACAATGTTCAGATGATCAACCCTTATAGATTAGACAATCGACCTTTAGATTAGACAAAGAACCAGACGTCCAACCTTAAATCCAGACATCTGATAACCCTGTCAGAATCATAAATGACCCTGATTTCAGCCTAATTTGCCTTGGATTTGATTCCAATGACTATAAGCCCTCTCCAAGGCTTTCTTGAACATTCCTAGGACCTCTATAAATAGAGGAGCACCCTTCTTAAGCAATACACACCTTGAGAAACTTCTTTCCACCATCTTAAGTGTCTTAAAGAAGAAATTATCATTAAGAGAAGTTGTTGCTCTCCAAGTTCCACACTCTAAATCCAAGAGCACTATTACTCTCGCAATCATGCCTACATACTTTCTATTATGGGAGACTTCTTCCCTATAGTAGCATAGCCTTATATTTACTTTGTGACTCTATAGGTATTTGTTTTTCCTTTTGTTTTTGGTTGGGGATTCGCTTTGCAAATTCCTGTCTCCTCCGAGAGACAAAATACTCCTCGTGGAGAGGAGGGTTTGAGGTACACTACCCTTGGTTGTAAAGTGGTGTGGTTGTAAGAGGCTGTCACCCTCATTTAAGTGACTCGGTTAGTGGATTTGATATACTAGGTAGATGAGAAATCCTAAATTGAGAGGTTTAGGTGGTGATTTTTACCCAAGTTTGGGTTTCCACCTAAAAATTCTTATATCATTATGAGATTGCATTTTTGTGTGATTTCCTATTTGATTTTTGCATTATTTCATATCATGCTCAATCTCACCTCCTCCGTAAGGAATTACAAACTTCACCTCACCCTCGCACCCCAACCTCATTACCCACTTTAACTCCGGACTACTCTAACTTTCACTCCACTTTGAACCTCATATCTTGTTCCCTTGAACTTGGTCTGCAATTAGAGTTAAACCTTGGCTAGACTCGCACCTTGTTTCCATTAATCCATATCATACCTGTCCCCTCATTTCCTATTCTCATCTTTTTGGGGACCAAGAGGAAGAATTATTTTATGAGGGCATTCAAGTATCCAACTACCTCCATGACGTTCCTTCAGCCCTGCCACACACTACACCTAGCTGAAAGGGCGTAAAAGATAGCCCTAGTTGGGAGGTAACCCAACGTCATTTTTTCAGCTTTCCATTTTATTTTCTTTTCAGGTTCTGACCATCCTGATCTCGACCTTTCCTACTCAGGTGCTATCTTTCTCCTTCCTTATGCATGAGCACATTGCATAACTTTAGCATGGGGGACTTTAAATTTTTGTCGATCATTTCAGGACTTTCAGAACCCATAAACACAAAAATTTTGTAGTCATCTTTGCTTGCACTTTCAAAAAACCTATAAAAATTATATATTCAAAACTTTTTGAGGATTTTCAAAAACTTGGGATTGAGGTTGTGACCTTATTTCTCAAAGGTACACAGGGGATTTAATCTTTAAAAAAGATGACAAATCCAAGGATACATTGATTAAACTTTTCAGGTCTAAAAGTTTAATTTCAATCAGTATATCTCCTAAAGAAATCCTCCTGAACCCCTAAAGAAATTGATTGTCCCCAATTCCGTTTAGTTGTATGAATAGTACTTGACTTCGTTCTCGATCTAGAAATTTGAATTTCTTTTGAAACTCAAGTGTCAAACTTATTTACACACAGCCAACAAAGACAAAAAGCCAAAAAAAAACCACCCAAATAAATAATTTCCCGTATTTAGCTTAAGATGAAACCCGAAACAGTCTTAATTGGATGAGTTCCAACCACAGAGAAGGAGAGAAATTTCCTTCTAGGAAGTGATGCCAACATGTTTCCACCTCGATGCTTGCTCCGGATCTATATATGAAGCGTATAAGCACATCTTACAATTATGGTGTCTCGGATGATACTATCCTGAAGTATCAAAGCGAGAGAGTGGATTCGCTGGAATGGTAGAGATCCAGGCTACCGGTTGTTTGCACTAAGTCTACATTGTAAGGTGTCCAGCGAAGTTTTCATTTGCTACATGAGTTGGAGCATTGAACCTTGCATTTCTACCATATTCAGGTTCAAATCAGCCTACCTTCTGAGTTATGGGTCATTCTACATGGGCTACTTGACTTGATTTGGGGTAGCTGAGTATGCACATGATCCTAACCCATAGGTTTATGCGATACATAGTTGTTGAGTCGAGATTGGGTCTACTTCCCTTGGTTTTTCTAGGAGAAGTTAGGGTGATTTCTCCAACCAAAATTATAGGTATTTGAATACAGGTTAGACCTAACATTCACCTGTATAACATGATTATCCTCATAAAGTAAGGATGAAGAGTAAGAAGAATAAAAAAAATTAGGATCAAAGGCCCCATTTTGGAACTTGTAGGGTTCCAAGAAGTGTTGGTTCGAAGGTTGAGCCAACTCAAGGTGATTTACAAACTCCCATCCTCTGGGAGATTACAAAGAATCGAATCCCAAACTCTATGATTTAGTGGATCTAGAAGTGTTTCTAAAGCTTCCAGCCATCCACTTTTGCATTCACTTGGCAACTAGATCCACCTTATCAAGTCTGTTGTAGATCAATTCCATATCAAATGTGTGAGAATCAACTTGAACCTCATTGGCATTTGATCTGGGTTTCTAGGATCGATTGAACGCGTCCAGAAGGAGTGGCTTATAGAGTTTTCGCTCATTTCCTCAACAAATCATACACGCTATCTATGTCTTTGTTATGAAAATTACCTCCGCACAAAGCATCCACGTAGTAATGAAGCTGATCAATAACTCGTGATAGAATATCTGCTCGAGCTGCCACTTGGGCACCTCGTGGTGTGGACACTTTCATAATAGGTCCTGAAATCGCTCCTAGACACCATGAAGTGGTTCCCCCAGCCATTGGACGAAAGTGGTAATCACCTACCACAAAGCATTGGTCCGTCCAACAAGAAATAATTCTTTAGGAAGCCTGATTTCAATTCTGTCCATGTAGTGATCAGTCTTCCTATAGTACAGTACCAATGTGCAACCTTATCCTTAAGTGAATGAGGGAAAAGTCTCATGATCATTTGCTCCTTATCTACATTCCGTAATTTGGTTGTCTGAACCAAAGTGGTCAAATCCTCCAAGTGTTGGAATGTTTAATCAAACTCAAGACTTGGGGCTTGATCTCAACATCTCCGATGGGGATCATAACGCCAGGATGATCCCCGTAATTCGAACAATCATAAAAATCCTTCAAGGGTCGAGTGCCCTAACCATTCATATGCTGGAACCATGCTTGCATCTGCTGCAACTAGTCCAGCTGCCTCTAAATCGGCTCCTCCTGATTTGAAGGTGGAGGAGGTGGTTGTTGGTTACCAGCAATGGGATATGCTTGGTCGTAACCCAACCCTCACATCCTAGAATGGTCTAATGGTCCTTCCAATATAGGGTTAAGTCAGAAGGATGAAAAAATAAAGTTCAGCAACACAAAAAATACAAGCTTATCCTTAAATTGGGTAGCCTAAGGACCTATGCTTCAGAAATGTAACTCTAACCATGAATCAAATTTTGTGTTGTCCTTAATTCAAATGCCATTGGGCCTAATTTGCTCGCTGAAGTTGTTTGACAATCAGGCCCCCCAACTTAGTCCCTTTCAGAAAAAGTAGACGCCACTAATTCAAATCACGGTCTAAATTACACCCTGAAATGGACACAATGAATCCTAAGGCCAATGTCTACTCAATTTTATTTTGGCTTGGGATAGTAGTGCTTTGGAATGTGATGGGCCCTTAAAAATGGGTTGTGCCCTTAATGATCAATTAGAAATGTTTGTATGTGCACAACCAGGGTTTTCAAGCAAGATTATTATAGATGTGGTGTATTTTGGGGTTTAAATCTTGCTTAATAGCTTTTAAGATTCAAGTTCCAAGTATATTCAATCAGGTTTCAATGAGGCAAACTAAGTTTTAAAAGCACAGGTGTAAGTTTATTCCTTTAAAAATCAAAAAAGAATGTAGAGTGCCTGGTTCAACCCTAAAAATTGAATCCTACAGAGCAAGATACTAGATGAATTCATTTAAAATTAAAATGGTGTGACCCAAACAAATCAAGCAATTGGCCTTTCCGTACCATTGATCAAGGCACACAGAAAATAGTCACTTATGTGTGTAGTCGATTTGAGTCTACCAGGTCCACAGGTCAGAATCCCGATTAGTGACTAAATCAGAGAAGGTGCGCCTTAAGTTTGTGGGTTTTTAATCTATCCTAGGTTTATAAAATCTCCCAAGTTTGAGTTATTTAGTATGGCAAAGTGAAATCTAGTGGGTGGGGAGGGGGTGACCTTACAAAACCTTCATTCGCATTTTACTCCAATCTTCTGCTTTGGTCTGCCTCGGATGAGTACCTACAATCATAGTAAAGTTAAGAGAAGTGAGGTAAAAGTTAAATAAGTGCAAGAATAATGTGGAAAATCAAAGTTCATTGCCTCCTCGGCAACGGTGCAAAAATGATAGGCAAAAATTCGGTGAAGAAAATAGATTAGGGTTTCCGAGAAACCCATGTCATAGTACGTGCAAATTTTCACTTATCAAATAAATTAATTAAAACAGTGAGTCCCGGGTCAAACACGAGGAGGCAAACATTTTAAAATAGTGTTTGTTTTTTTTTTTTTGGTATTTTTTTTGTAATTTTACATAGGCATAATAGCAAGCTGGAATTAGTCTAAGATAATAACAAATTAAAGAGAGAGAGAGGGATAGCTATATTAAAAATGGAAAATGTCTATTACAGGATCAATATCTATTGTGAAAACAACATATACTAAAAAGCGAGAAAAAAGAGATAGAGAGAGAATCCCCCTCAATGACTACTTGGGAGATGAGAACTTCGACGATGCTCGGATGGAGAGGATCGGTGCTGGAAGGAGGACGAAGCTAAAGGAAAAGGACAGGAGACAAGGCAGCAATGGAGTGATCTGCCTCCTTGAATGGGGGTGAAAGGATGGCCGGCGGGCTCTCCACAAAGGATGACGAGAGGGACAAAATTGTTTTTAATCTAGTGGAGCTTCCCAAGGGCTTGGGAATAGTAGAATTAGTGCTCAAGACAAGTTTCTAAGCTCTAGAGGGGGTAGGAGGGAGTAAGAAGGGATGGGATGCTAAGGGGGGTTTGGTAGGGTATTTATATGGGATAAAATGGGTCAAAATCGACCAATTTGCATCCAAGCATGTCCCATGCATAATGAGGGCATGTGCGTAGGCTGGCAACAAGGGCGAATCCCAGTTGTTAGATCGCGATCGCATAGCTACGATTGCATGTTGATCCACACTTAAAAATCACGCATAGTGTGATCTTGCAACAAGAGGAGCATGCGCTTGCCGTTGGATCTCAAATGGATGGTCATGATCGTGCCTTCATCACACCTCAGATCATCCGTATGATGCGTTCAACATCTCTAAATAGTCAAGTATGTTCTCCAAGTCCTGTAAATAGTCTTCCACCAAAAATATTTTCAGGGTGCATTACAAATACCCTATTTTCACCAAATATTCTTTGAGCCACAATGCAATAAGAGTTGGGTTTGAATCTTCCTCATTTTTTAGCGTCAATCCAAAGACATGAGCCTGAAACTAGGACCAACCTGGACTTACAAAGAAGTGAAACCCCAAGATTGAGTTTTAAAGTTCACCAATGTCATATCAGTCTTAAGTTTTGTTCAGTGTTCCTAAGCGACAGGTTCTCACAATGTCCAAACATAAACACAGTTGGCTTATCAGGAAAAATTTCAGCTTAAAGATCATCTTTAAACACTTAATAATTTGAAAGAGAGAAAAATAGATATCTTATCACACTTTCCAAGCAGATGTTGAAAGATTTACACTTTAATGAGTTGTTTGCTAAGGGACTAGCAAAACCTAAGCATGAGGGTATGATGAGGTGTGACTCATCTTAGCTAAAATGCCCAAGTTAAGCTAGAAACTTGGTTAAACACTACATAATTAACATAAGAAAAGGGTTAAGTGTGAGAATTAACAGAAATGACCTCAAATAGAAAATCAGTGTTAAAAACACATAATTAGGTCACAAAATGAGATGTTCTATTCATAGATACAAAATGATGATTCAATTGCAAATTGAACAAATATTTTGCTTCAAAAGATCAAATTGAAGTGAAATCATAATCTTAAATGTTCAATTGAGCTTCAATAAAAAATTGGTTGCATTTAGACATCACTAGGACCTTCCATTGATGATATTATATATAGGTCCTTCATCTTTACATTTTCTTAAGCTCAAAACTTCTTAAGGACCCAATTAAAAACCACCGAGGGCCTCTTTGTAAACTACAAGGATCACACTGTAACACTTTTTAGCCATTTATGGTTTTCTTCCTAAAATTCCTACTGCTTCGCCCTTAAGGAACTCCTCACAATTCCTCCAAACACACCTGAGGCTATAGTCTACTATAGCAGCTGAAGACACAAAGCTCCATAGCCATTGATCCCATACATCCTCGATCCTACGGCCGATCCCAATCGAAACTTCGCACGCTCTGGCGCATAGAATCAACCCTCACCCTAGATCCAATCTTGCGACGATGATTTGATATAAACCTCCTCGCCCTTCTCACAAGCCCATCCCACCGGCCATACCCTAGAAGCTTAATCCTACCATCGCGGTGACCTGATCAGCTCTCATGCCTACTTAAATACTAACTGAGCTCGCACACACAACATCGACTCCCTCCCCCATCTAGCTTATCACCTCGTCCACTCTCCAATTCTTCTTCCTCCTTCATCAGAGTCATCAGTGACAGGGGTGGTTCTTCCTCCTCAATTTCGTCGTTGTAGTGACCTGCTACAACCTAGGGACCTCATTCACTCTCTGGAGACCCTCCCATCCTCCTTCGTCGCCACAGCAACCCGTTGTGGATCTAAGCATCCCATTCGTAGAGTAGATTTACTATTTTGTAGTAGTCTTATAGATTTGATAATGTAAAGAAGATTTATGTAATGATCCTTCACCTCCTCTGATCAAGTCCGATCAGAGAAGATGAATTCATTGTCATGCACCTGTTCACTCTTCTTCCTCACCATTCCACGAATTGCTTTCTAATCTTTCCTCGCAACTTATCTCATCTTTCACCCACTCATTTAAGCATCAATAAAATCCGATGCTCCATAGCATCAAGATTTGATTGATCGCTAATCCCACCTGGGGGCTATTCCAGCCAACCCATCTGTTCACAAGACCTCTCTTATTCTATTTTAACTGTGACAATTCACTCGATTAGTATAGATTTGATTCTCATGCCTGATTTATTGATCAGAGACTTAATTTGATTTTATTTTTGTTTAATCGAGTGAATTGAGTGTGTTTGAGCCTAATTGAGTCTATGATAATGAATTGGAACTCTTTGAGATAGATTTGAATCAAGTGTGTGTTTTATACATAATTTCAACTTGAGCTACTATTTTTGGTGTTTGGTTTGAGGTAGCAAGAGTTGAGGTTTTTGTGATGCATGGTTTTGAGGCTCCTGCTGTGACCTCAGTGGCTCTAAAACATCACTATGGATACATGAACACCAATCAATGGTGTGTAGGTATCCTAGATGAGCAACTCATCATGGCGAGCTTATATCAAAACACCCAAATGGGTAACATTGATTCCCAATTCACAAAAGTTATAATCTAATAGATGGAGTTTGATTGAGGTTTAGAAAATCAAAATGAAGGCTCTGATGTCATGTGCAAATGGTTTAAAGATCTAGTTTGATTTACTTTTGTTGTCTATAACAAGGAAAGTTGTCTAAGCTAGGGCTCTGAGAGTTATTTGGATTTGTGATTTGTTCTCTATTGATTTTAGACCTTCTGAGAGTGTTTGCGATAGGTTTCAATGAGAATTTTAGTGTGTGATTTAGATCTGTTGGGATTTAGTACAGAAGCTGCAGCACCTGATCTGAAATTGTAGCAACTTAGCTACTGAATTTGAGCTTCAGAACAGAACTACTTGGTTTGATCAGAGCAAGAATAGCAACACTAGCAGCAATCAGCTGCTGGAGTTTCATTGTAGCAATAATTGGGGCTGCTTTTAAGCAATAGCAGCAGCTAAGCAGATGTAGATTTGAGCTATAGCAGCATGTCTGGAATTGGACTTCAAGAAATGAATCTGAGTTAGATTTCAAGTTTAAATGAATCATTCATGTATTGTAATGGGAGATTAGTATATTCAAGTATTCACGTACATGAAATGTATTTTTGATTCAGTTGAAATGCTTGTTTACTATCATTTGAACCATTATCAGCTACATGTGTATTGATTAAACTGTTCAAGTTGTGATTTGAGAAAAATCAAGATGAAATCCATGTTTAATGTTTATAACATCTTTCATATGTTATGCTGAATGTGTTTAAGTGGTTTTATGTTTTCTTTAGCACATAGGATTGATTTATAAGGCTTAGGTTCCTTGTTGAAAACCTATTCTAAGCCTTCATTGGGTCAACTTGTAAATAAATAAAATACTTTAAAAAAGCACAAAAAAATAAAATAAAGATGTCTTGAGTAGGATTAGCAATTTTTCTAAGTGTTCTTTAAGTTTCAAAGTAATCTGAACCCCCAGCTTGGTAGAACATACCAGCCAATGGTTTAGTATATCTTGGAATTTAATAAAAGACCAAAGATGAAAAATCACAAAAAGAACTTCCTCTCTCTCATCTCATCCTTTGTCTCTCATCCCCTACCTCTCTTGTATGTATAAAACCTATAAAAATTAGAAAAAACCCAAAAATATCTTGTATACTGTGTACATACTTGTATATATCACTTAAAACTAAGTTATATGTATAAATTGTATAATATGTAAATAATGTATATAATTAACTTATATATGTATTCTATATAAACTAAATATTTAGAATGATTTAGTTATATATAACTTTATTGTATACTTATCTATTACTTTATATTAACTTAAGTGCATAATAACCTAAGTAATTATACAAATCTACATATATGTACATAATCATATCTCATACTGTACATACATATTTATCTATGTATTATATACTATATAGTACTTGTAATTTGATTTAATTATGTATTTCTATTAGGCAATTAAGTTATTATGTTAATTAAGTAATTTATTAACTTACAATAAAATAAATTAGTAATTTAAGTGAATACTGAAGTAACTTATAATGTACACTTGTATAATATTATATTAAATAATTTCAACCTATTTATACTACATTTATAGTGTATTATAGTATTTATAAATTATTTGTGTAAAACTAACTTTAACGTGTAATTAAATGTAAACAAATTAAAATAAAACTTCTAAAATACATTAAAAATTTCTAATAAATAATTTATTATGTAAATCAACTCTGTATAAGATCAATTGTATGTTTAATTAACTAATTTATACTTTAATTAAGCAATTAACTCTTAATTTAGAGTGTATAAACAGGCAACTTTAACTAATTTAATTATATATTTAAATAACATATTTTTGTAAATAAATTGTATAATCATTTAGCCCTACATAAGGGCTTTGTAACCATATAATTTAATCTTAATTTAGATTAAAATATGGCCCTCAAATTGAGGACCAAAATCTCCTAAATCCAAACACACCGCAGTGTAACGTGTGCCAGATGGTCGTCCTTTTGTCCCACATCGTGTGTGGGAAGTGCTCTGCACTGATATATATTGCTTTTGCGCTGTGACCTCCTCCATCATCAGCATAGGGCATACAAATGAGCATACAAGGTTTGGTTTCTCTTGGCGCGTGCCACGTGCGCAAGCGGGAGTGTGTGGGCGTGTGCGTTAGCACATGTAGGCACGTGTGTGGGCTTTGGTGGGCCTGTATTGGGCCTAAAATGCATGAAAAAATACCTAATTCAAACTAGGGCCAACCCACTAGTAGAGGTCTGGTCCCACCTCTCTGAGGTGCTGTGTATCCATAAAAAATGGGCCGACCCGCCCACTTAAAATCAAATTTTTGTTATGTTGAACAGTGCATGCATTTTCTAAGAGAGAGAAGCTCGAAATTAGGCTAAATCTTGAGAAGATAAGAGAAGAAGAGAAAAGAGGAGAGTGAGTAAGCTGTGTAAGCGGCTAAGTGCTAGGTGTTGTGTGTGTGTGTGCGTCTGTGTATATATGTATAAGTATAATATAAACGTATAAGTATATGCATATAAATAAGTAATTATAAATATGTATACGTATAGTATGAGTAGAGTAAGTACTGTTTGAGCTCTTTTGTATATAAATAACACTGAGCTTTAGTGACAACTATATCTGTCACTATATATATGTTAATATGTTAGTATAGATAACTATTTTTGCCTTAGGTTATGTATATATGTTACTAGGACTATAGCGATGTATATATATGTTAATGTACATAGAATATATATATTCCTAAAGATATAAGTATGTTAATATAACTTAGTATAGTAGATATTAGTAGCTATTTTTGTACCTACACTTAGGTCTTACTTATATTAGTTGTAAATAATTAACATAGTGTAATATTAGCTAGTTTTTACTGCCCGTCATTTGTAAATTTATTTTAAGCATTGTAGGTAGTAATAACTTATTATTTTGTATATAATTAACAAATTCTTTCATTAATTGATTCATTCATTCTTATTGTAGATAAAATTAACATTTTTGGAATACATTTTTAGACTTAGAGAGTGATGTATAACAATAACTGCTTCCTAGTGACTGACCTGGAAACTAACTAGTAAAAATTGTAATTAAATAAAATGACACAACATCTATTTGCATTGTGACACCTATACTACAACAACAACACATAAAACACCATTTTTATTGCAACTGGATAGTCGCTCAACATATTTTTGATGCCATTGCCGAGGACAAAAACTCGACAACAGTGTTTTATTATGGTTGATTGACGATTGTCACAAGTCATTAATTACTCCCTTGAAGATGCGAGGCACGAGTGCATGTGATGTGGCCCAATCAGGACCATTGGATGAACATGTAACGGCCATGGTAGCACTTTGGACGAGAGCAGGTCGGTTAATATGGCATCCTCTCGACTGTTGGATGACAATCCAATGGTTGAGATCTTACGTGTGAACATGCCTTTGGGTTGAGGAGAGTGCCTTGGGTGGCTCAGATGGTGCCACGTGACACCATCTGAGCAGTCTATCTTATAATGCTTGTAGGTGATGCTACGGATGTCCGATTGGGTCAATTTTCATGACATTGGACTGCGATTGTCGCCCTAAATCCATACGTACGATTGGATTTGTCATTTTGAGGCTCAGATGTGTGTCACCCTGTGCCCTAGCAATAAAAGTAGATAAATTAAAATACAACTTCTACAAATTACTCTATATGCATGATGATGGATATTATGCATTATTTATAATGCGAAATGCATCTACTAACCTAAGAACATGCATACATAGGCATTTTATGCTAAATAAATGTGTATCTATCACTTCACAATTTGATCCCATGCAGATGCGTGGTTTCCTGTACATAAAGCAACAAACATAGAAGCAAGTTAATCTAATAAATGCAAACAGAAAGTAAAAGTGAAAGCGTAAATAATTACTGTGGCTCCCTGACCATGATGCCAAAAAGTGATTTGACGCAAGTATAGATGAGCAAAAATCTATTCATCGTAGTAAAATCATGTAGATACTCTTATAATTTCTTCATATTGAGCTCCTAAATATAAAAACTGAAGTTTAGGAATTAGAGTTCGAGTCATTCGTAGGGGATGGATTAAAAATGCTTTCCTATAACCTAATTTTTTTTTGTATTTTTAACAAGTAGATAGGCAAGAAGAATGATAGATATAGTGAAATTACAAGAACTAAAGACTAGAACAAGAACTAAAATAGAGAAGCAACTAGAACTAAGGCAAATATCTGAAGGCAAGTAGAATAGAAAAACTAGAACTTTTATTGAAGATCAAAGTCATAATACAAGTACAAGAGAGATTGTTACTAGAAATAACATATTACAACCATAACTCAACTAGAACTAGAATTCTACTAGAACAAGAATAAGATAAATAAATCTAAAACTAGATGGTGGCCTCAAAGAGGAAGCCTCGACGACAGAGAAGTAGATGCAAAGGCACACCTAGAGAACACCAAAGATGGCGTGGACTTTGAAGAGTAGAGAGGCTAGAGTCGAAGGTTGGAAGGTCTAAAAGATGATTAGAAGGGGGAACGGCTACGTGCTTTTATAGAAAGGGTAGAGGGTTTTGATTGGTTGATCCAAGTAGACTTGGATCACCAAAATAAAAGGTTAGGATTGATCTAAGGGGGCCAGTCTTTAAGTGGGTGAACGGGGGCCCTAGGATGTGGAGTGGAGGGTTGAGATGGAGGTACATTATGTGGCTTGCCATAGCATGCTTTAAGAGGATATTAGGTTAGGGTTTTGGTAGATGATTCAAGGCCTTAGGATTAGGTTTTAGTGGAGAGAATGAGTGCATTGCCTTGGCCGACCCTAAGGTTTTGGATAAGTTTGTGTGGCCAGCCAAGCTAGTTTGTTGGAGAAGGGATATGTCCTAGGTGTAGGCCATTAGATTAGGTTTTGGGGGTTGAGATCTAAGTCATGGTGATCGACCATATAAGAGATATTAGAATTACCTAGAGCCGGGAAAGGTTTTTGCTTGGTGGGTAAGTATGATAAAGGTGGCAACTAGGAGTTAGGTAGAGGGGATATGATCAAGTTAGGGTTTAGGGTTAATTTGGTAGGATGTGTACTAGGCTTGGCTATTTGGTTGGCTGGCCAAGTAAGGTGGTAATTAAGGTGCATGGCCAGCCATTATAGGTGGGTAATAAAGCTAGGTAGCTAGGTGCTAGGTTAGGGAAAATTAGGCTCCTAAATAGGCTAGGGTTAGGATCAATTGGGCTAGGAAATTGGGTTACGGAATTGACTCAGCCACTTGCACAAGTGAGCTCAGATCCAGATCTTCCCCCTGCCAACGTCCAATCGATTTCATACCTAGCACCTGCATACATATTAATAAGAACATCAAGGCACCAGATATTGTTAAGGGAAATATTGTAGAAAAACCCAAAAATATGCACTATTTATAGAATGTTATTAAATGGCTAATTCAACCCATACAAATGTAGTATGACCAAATTTACCCTTGAACTAGCACTTGTTAGGCATAAATTATGTCAACAAATATGGAATTATCAGTGGGTACCAACTAAATAGTCAGTCCAATTACCTTCTGTTTAGTACTAACTAGCTCACAACCTATCACTACAACCAAGAACTATTCAAGTTTTCCTTAGCTACAAGTAGCTACTAGTTACCAACACAATTTGGGTGTCTAACCTATTATGTTGAACCCTTCAGTTCATAGAGTTGAGCTATTTCTTCCTATGGACCCACCTAAACATGACCTACTAGTCACTTAATACATCTTCGAATTGATTGAATAGCCCCAAAGTTCAATCTTACTCTTAGAGTCCTATTAAGTCTCTAAAGCATCTTCCATACTAATGCTAAGCTACTTTGCAATTGCAATAAGTGTTGTTAAATTGTAGTATACTGTGCAAAATAACCTACACATTTTAAAAATTTATACTAGTTGAATCCAGGTTGTTTGCTGCAAGGCTTATTTAATTTAATTCACTATTTATTATTTTATTTTTCATAATTGGGCTAATAGGCTAGGCCTTAGGCTGACCTCATAAATGAGCCACATGGGTTAAGCTCGGTTTGGAACACCTTGGCCCAAGGCCGAGCCCATTTAATAAATTGGTAATATTTACAACCCAAGTTCGTCCCAATTTAATTTTAGGCTTGGGCTTGGGCCGGCCCAATCGAGGTTGGTTACGCCGACTCGGCCTAAGGTTCATCCCTAGTAATAGTTGAGTTTATATATTATAAATTATAAGTTTATATGATTTAAGAATAAATGAGAGAGTTGTAATTTATTTGTTTTATATTTGATATTAGGTTATTGTTTATTATTGTTTTGTTGTAAAATGAATTGAAAGTTAAATGTAATAAATGCCTTTCGTTTGTTTATTATCTTTTACATATCTTGGTTTCTTTTTTTCTTTTTACTAGATAAAATGATCCTTCCTTTCAACATTTACACATAATACCTTCTTTTTGAAGGGATTCAACATATGAATTACATTCCAGCAGTAAAATGCGAGCTAAAAACTAATTGTAATCAACACCCCCATGACCTCATCAGTGGCATTAGTTTCCCCTTCCACCACTCAACACTTATCCCCTTCTGATCTCTATACCACATATATTTCAAACACCTCTCTAAAATGCCCTCTCAATTATCCTTTTCCATGTGAACTCTCCATAAATTTTCCCCTCGGCCATTTCCCTTTGATTAATCACCCATGCTTGCTTCGATTCTCTAAATCTCTCCCCACAATCTCTCTCATTTCAGGCTTCCCTATAGCCGAAACTCACTTAAATCTCCCTCTCCTTCTCAACTCTTTTTCAACACCATTGACTTTCCATCAGTTTCCCCCTCCCACTTGATTATTTTTCCTTCAATTCATCTTTCCCCTCTCAAGATAATCCCCTACAGTCGATGTCCCTCATCTCCCATGCGATTATTTTTCTCTCTCTCATTTTGTCTCTCTCAATTCTATCTCTCCTCCGTTCAAATTAATCTCTCCATCTTATTCTCCTTCCTCCTGGAATAGCTTTCATCATCAAGTTGATGGGAGCTGCATTTCCAACTTCGCCATCTTCGTCATCGTTTCCACATCTGCCACATCTTCATGGTAAGAGGACTGGAAGGATCTCTCCACTGCCTTTTCAGAGCCTCTGCACTTGATCGAGACCCTTAGAATAGGAATCTCGACTTAAATGCAAACAAAATAGAATGACTTAAAGAGTTGGTGACCTAGTTCCACTTAGAAAGTTGTACGTCTAGGGGGACATATGTACTCCTGAATTTCACTAGTTTTTTTGGTGAAAATTACAAGTAGAATTCTCTCTTTCTAATCTGAGATTACATAAAAAAACTATAGCTAGCTCAGCCCAGGTATTTATAGGTCATGTTACCTCTTGATCGTGGGTCTCATGGGATTTCCCATGATCCCACGATCTACCCATTAATGAAATTCAATTTAGTAACTGTTAAACAACTACCAACATAAATACCAATGCAACAGACGTGTGTTTTAGCTTCAGTCAACAGGATCCATTAATGGGTTACTAGATCCTTAAGTACACCGGGTTGCCAAATCAGGTGGACTTGACAAGATGCTGGGCCAGCCGAATCCATCAAGATGCATTCAGTCGAACTCGTCAAGATGACGAGGAATCGGATCTATCAATATGTCGAGTTCCCAGATCTGCTAGGATGCCAAAGTTTATGAAGAGGATTTTTCTTCCCTCAGCAGTTGCCCTCACTCTCTTTGCTAGCTTAGGTGGTAGAGACAATAGCAACCTTAAGAAATAAATTTGGTGCATAAGGTACCTCGAATGATATGTCCGATAATTTCTTTGTGGGTTGATCATTTGTAGGTCGCACCGAGTTCGTAAGTGTTTGGTGGGTCAAGGCGTCACTTTTGGAGACTTTTAAGCATATCGCCGGCTGTCTCATGGGATAAATAGGCATGTCGCCACCTGATTTTCCTATCGGCTTTAAGAAGCCAAGATCCTAGGTATTTATAAGGTACGATGTAAGCATCGTCTTCTACGAGTGATGGTCAATCACTGCAGGGATAAGTTTGTCATTTTGCACAGATAAGACTTCCATTAATTGTTGTAATGATGAAAAATCTATGCCCTTATAATCGGAACAGATTTTTGGATTTCCACCATTATCAAATCGTGACATAATAATTACATGTGCAAGGGCACTAAAGCCCCTCAATACAGCGGGATTTATTAAATTTGAAATCCGCGCTCGAGGGAGTTATAAATAGGGGTTGGTTGGGTGAGTAAATGCCCTCCACCTTCTTTAATGATATAGAAACCCTAGCAGTGCTTGAGCCCATTTTGCTGCCATGTCCACCACCTCGCTAGGAATGGTGGAGTCACTTTCCTCACTCACTTCACTCGTGATAGTACTAAGAATAAACATGTTTCCAATAGTCTCCACCTATACAACAAGAGCAAGAATGTTATGGCTAAATCAAGACAGCAGCATGGTAAGTTAAACTGAAAATTATGAGACTTACCACATGATGGTAATAGAAGTGTAGATGTTTGAAATTCAGCCTCCCCTAGGGGGGGTGACCCAAGTAAGAGCATCCTGCAGGTGTCTTAACACCTGCCTCTCCAAGTCAACAAACAGAGGAACTTTATCCACCAGTTGGAGGAAGCTGTGGTTGTCCGCCAGAGGGCAGAGAGAGGCAGAGGAGGCAAAGTGCAAGCTAGTCTCCCAGCAACGAGTGGTTGAGCAAATAGCCCAAACTTAGGAGTTAAAGGAGTCCCACTTGGGGCTAAAGACAGCCAAGAGAGCTACCAAGAAACTCGATGACTCCCTTGATAACATACATAGGAAGGACCTCGTGAAGATGGGCAAAGGGGATGAGCGGTTGGAGTTAGCCTGCACCAATATTGCGTGATGGAAGGAAGAAGTGCAAGTTCTAAGGATGATCCATTCCTTTGCTATGGAGGAATATGAAAAGGCCTTAAAGGAAGAATGTCTCTGCCTAAGTGCTACCATGGATGAGCTCGCCAAATTTAAGGCGACATAGGAGAAAGTGGAGGTGGAGACGAAAAACCTGAAAAAGGAACTTGCTGTCGCAAAAAAGCTGGTGGAGGATAATGCCCAACAAGTATTGGAGCTTGAAAGCCAACCCTGGCTGGACAAAGATCTAGATGCCTTCATGGAATTCTTTATGACTGGCCCCTCTATGGAGGAAAATTGAGCCCTTGTCTCCAATGAGGCAGGGAAATTTACTTTGGCGGTAGCTCAAGCCATACTCAAAGGTGGGCACACTGCCGTGGGGGAGTTTTGCAATGGTCATTAACAAGTTAAATGCCTAATACGACCGACAGGTACAAGAGGATCTTATCAAAGAAAATGTCCCAATGTCTCCGGTTGAGGCTAAACATGAAGATCCCCCTCTAGAGGATATAGAGAAGGCTGGCCCGTCCGAGGTCCTACTGGAAGTAGAAATAGGAGGAGGGTCTCCCAGGCAATATAGCCCAGCTTACGAGGCAAGGACCCTGCCAACCCATAAGGTCGACCTCCCAAAGGATGTGGAGTAAAAATCTCATCAAGAGTGGCATGGCAATTGTCATAACTTTTTCCCCTTTTTTATATTTTTCACTTTTTTTTACTAGTCATTGGTGGGAATGACCTTTGGAAGTGATGTAGTGAAGGGGATGATAATGTAATCCACTATGATGAATGAGAAAAAAGAAAATTTTTATTGCATTACCGCTTATGTGTGATACAATCTTAAATTACTAGCATGCCAAGTGCGAGGGACTGGTCTACCATCAAGACTTTGCAGTTTGTAATAATCATTGTCCTTATCCTCACAAAGTTTATAAGGGCCTTCCCAAGGGGCAGCAAGTTTCCCGCTTGGATTTGCCGAATGCCATGCTTCACTTCACCTCAAAGTTAGGTCTCCCTCAGAGAATTTTCTCTTTCGAACTCATTTGTTGTAGGCGATAGTTGTCTTCTCTTTATATTGTGATGTTGATGATGTCGCCTTCTCCCTGATCACTTCCACAGAGTCCAGCCTGGCCTGGTACTCACCATTTATTTGGTTTTCCACCAACTGCGAGTCGGTATATATTTCTGCAGATGGAACGCCCATGGATTTGACTACCTGGTGCCTGCTAACAAGGCCTCATATTCAACAACATTATTAGAGGAGAGGAAGACTGACTTGATTACATACTTGTGATTAGTGCCATCCGGGCCAGGTAGCGCTATTCCAGCTCCATGCCCAGCTACCATGGAAGACCCATCCATATATAATTTCCAAGGCAGGGTGGCAGGGGTATCTGGATTTGTAAATTCTTCCACAAAGTCTGCTAGAACTTGACCTTTGATGGACCTTCATGGTTGATACTCGATGTCAAATTCAGCCAGCTCGATAGCCCATTTAATTTGTCGGACTGATCCCGTTGGCCTATGCAACATTTGGCGCAAAGGGTAATCAAATAAAACAATCAATGTATGGGCTTCGAAATAAGGCTGCAATTTTCTAGCAGCAGTCAGAAGTGCTAGGCCAAGCTTTTTGATCATAGTGTATTTCACATTTGCCTCTTGATAGGTTTTGCTAATGAAATACGCAGGTCGTTGTACCGCACTATGATCACATAGAAGAACAACACTATCGGTAGAGAGAGAAGCCACCAAGTAGAGGAATAATGGTTCCCCTGCCATAGAAGCTGTTAAAATTGGGGGTTGCTAAAGGGTTGTCTTGACCTCTTCCAGAGCTTTTTGGCACTAAGGGGTCCAATGGGCTGAAGTATAACCTATACCCTTCTTAATACATTCAAAAATGGGGAGACATTTGTCAGAAGATTGAGACAAGTGACCTAAGGTGACGATCTTGCCAACTAACGACTATACCCCCTCTAGAGTAGACGAAGGCGTTGGAGCCGTAACCTCTTGGATTTTGTCGGGTTTGGTCTCTATTCCTCAATTAGAGACCAAAAATATCAAAAATTTTCCCGAGGAAACGCTAAAAGTACACTTTTCAAGGTTGAGACCAAGCCAGATGTCTCTTAAAACTTGGAACACCACGGTGAGGTTTGCCAAATGTTGAGAAAAACTCAATCCCTTTACAACATATCATTAGTATACATCGCAAATGATTTTCCAATTAAATGAGAAAAAACCATATATTTACAAGCCATTGATAAGTTGCTCCTGCATTTTTCAAGCCAAAGGACATGACTTTATACTGTAAGAGACCCCTATCAGTTATGAATGAAGTATGAGGTCAATCTGCATGAGCTAAACTTATATGATGGTAACCACTATAGCCATCCAGAAAAGACATGTGAGACTGTCCGCTACACGAATCAACAAGGGTGTCAATCTTTGGCAGAGGAAACTCATCTTTTGGGCAAGCTTCACTCAAATTTGTGAAATCCACGCACATTTACCACTTGCCATTTGTTTTTCTGATCATGACTATATTGTACCACCAGGCAGGGTAAAGGGACTTTTTAATGAATCCTGCTTTTAGCAATTTGTCAATTTCCAAGGTGGCTGCCTGCCACTGCTCTGTAGATTTGTGCCAGCATGCTTGCTTAATTGCTCGAGAGCCCAACTAGATGTTGAGGCAATGCTTACTCAGCGATGGGTCTACTCCTGGTAGATCATTAGTGGACCAGGCAAAGGCGTTCACATCAGCTCCTAGTAGAAGTAGTTCCTAAACTTTCAAAGGAGGAAGATCCGCCCCGACTTGAACAAGCCTGCTAGCTACTGATGAGTACAATTTATTGCCTATTCAAACTTGGTCAAAAATGAAATCCGACTTCACCATTACATTCCTTGGTTCTAAATTAGGTTTGTTTCAAAATTTGGACCCAATCAGAGTCCATCTTGACCTAGTTTGCATTTTAGTCCATTTAAAACTTTGTTCCTCTCGATCGAACCCCCAACTTTTGAATTATTTTTAAAGAGCCCCTCAATTTTGTCATCTTCTTTGCAAATCTGCCCCTGCTGCTATTGGAGGTCAACCAACCTCCAAGTAGACTTTGACCTCATCTAATCCTATTCAAATCAACACCAAATCCCACCAAATTTGGTGGGATTGGTGTTCACATTACAAAGAATTGTCTAGAGGTGGTTAGGGATCCTAGATCACACTAGTTAGTCCTAGAGAACCCACAAGATTCGTGGATTTCTTGTGCTTCAATCACAAGCCAATTTGGGCTTGTTTCCTGATCTAGAGCTCGACCAGGAGCTCTATAAAAGCTCCGGAACCTCATGCCGCATTCCTGAGCTCTGTTTGGCCTCAACTCTTCACAAAATCCCTCTCTCCAGCCACCTCTGTCATCACTCCGGAGACTCCTCTCGCTCTCCAATTTTCTTGCCTACTGCCACATACCATAGGCAGCAGAATCATCTTCCTTGCCTTCCTTCGCTCCTCGTCAGCCACAGCAGGAGCTCCCAGACTCCTTCACTGTTGCCACTTCCATCACCAGAGGATTCTCCTTCCCCGGTGTCAGCCAATCACAGCTGGTGTCTCCCTGGCCCCCTTCGTCCTTGATTAGGTTCTAAATCTCTCCCTCTCTCTATAGTTTAGGTTTAGCCCTTTAGATCTTAGGTTCAACCGACAAATCACCTTTCCCCCCCTCCATCTTCCTCTGCTCCGACGATGCTTTGGCAAAGCCTTTCGCATGCTACAGACCGCCAAACCCCACGCGACCACCTCCAAAATCTTTGCAACACACTACCATCAATACCCCTCTTCCTATTTCATGTTCCACCCACTCAAAACTCCCACCGAACTCCATCTCCTATGCACCACCTCCTCGACTCCGCCAGACCTCCACACGCACCCACAAGCCCTAAAATCACCACCATCACACTCGCCTTCACACGGCAAGCTTATAAGCTACTTTGATGTGGCCGCAAGGACATGTTTTGAGTTTCAGGTATTCCGCTGGACACCGTCATCGCCACCATCTTCTTCAGCTCCAGCTACAGCTCTCCGGTCGTATTCATCCGTAGTATCACCTCCAGGTGCTGCGGTTCACTTCCAAGTTCCCTCCCAAGTTGTCAATTGCTGCTGCCAGGATTGTCTTCATCCTTAATCAAAGGCAACATCCCCTGTAGCTGCGCGTAAGCAAAAGAGGATGGGACATAGTCCCACCTCGTAAGTGAAAGAACAGCTTGAGCGGTATAAGAGGAAAAAGTGATCTTAGCTCCTTGCCCAGTACACTAGGGGGTCGGGTCCCCCGCTCACATGCCATACACACCTTGCCCGCGGTCACTACCACGCAGGTCTCATCCCTTATGCTCATGACCCGTATTCTCGATTACCTGATTATGCACACGGTTCTGAGAAAGAAGAGGAGAGTTTGTAAGGAGGAAGGGGGAGCATTTTGCTTCACGGTTAAAATGCCTCGGGGCATGTGCTGAAGCAAAAGGGTTACACTTAGCCTCTGAGAAGGTTGGCCCCATGCTTCTGAGGCTTGAAGAAGAGAAGCCCTTGTGCTTCTTCTACTGTGCTGTGCCTTACGATCTGAGGCTCTTGTGAGAGCCTTGTGCTTCTAATGTGGTACTTGCCTTAGCTTCTGCTGAGGCTTTCATGTTGATTCTACTAGTACTGTTGAAACATTTACTTAAGACATTGTCAATTAATTGATTGAGAATACTGTTGAGAAATTTGAGTAATTTGAATATGAGATGTGCTTAATTAGAAGGATCTAAATGGTGATCTAAATCACCACTTTTTAGGTTTCTTCTATTCTTTTTGTCTTTATACTTTCTGAGATACCTTGGATTATATTTGATTATCAATCTGACAAGTTTTATTAATTGCATATCTGTTATTGTGCTTAATTTACTGTGCTCATTTATTCTGAATGAAGATTAATGCGTAAATTCCACATTTGCTCCCTGTGAATGACCTCGGACTCCAAATAGATTCTGAGTTCATGAATTTAAGTGTTTTGTGCGCTTTCGTTGACTATACTACACATACATTTCCTATACATCAACGATTTTGCGCGTATAACATTTTGGCACCATTGCCAGGGAGCAATGTGCAATTCACCATTAATCTTATCTTTCTAGATTGATTTGAGCACTGACTTGCCCTATCTATTTCGCTTGTGATTTTGCGAGGTACATCACAAAGAGATCTTCCACGCAATCAACCACTCCAGAGGTAGGTACAATCGCTCTTCTTCCCTAGTCAACCTCCTAATCTTGGGAAAGAGAAAAAGGAAACAAATCAATTAGGCTTCATCTACCTTATTTTCTTAGTAATTATCATTCAAAAGGCAAAGTTTCCTGATTTGAGAAATTAACTTGATATCTGATTGAAGTGAGATAATTTGTTAGAGATTCTCTATCTTGAGTTCCTATACCTACTAGGGATTTATGCTTAAATTCTCGACATCTTGGACTACTCACTTTCTTGTTTGAGTCCAAGGTGTTACATTTGAGAGTAAATTAGACTTTGAAATAGAGCCAATTAGGGTTTCTACTTTAGGGTTTTGAAGTACTAGTACACACTTGCATGTATTAAAGGAAATTGATCTTCCTACATTCGTGTGCTACCCAAGCCCTTATTTGAAAAGATCTACTCAAGGAAAACCATAAAAATCAAAAGCTATAAATTCACTTGAATCTTAAAATTTTGGACCTAATAACCTGAGAGTCAACTCAAGGTGATTTTTGGGTCTTGACTCAGATTTCATCGTCAATCCTTTAGGGCAGGTTAGGTGAAGTTGGTCTACTTTGTGGACCAATTAACCTCCAAATTAGGTCACAAATTGAATCAACATCTAATCAAGTGAAATATAAGGCACAAATTAGGACAAAAATTGGTAAACTTAAGGCCTCAATTCATACATTTCAATCTACTTGGAATCGCAGTGACAAGGAAGGTCGGGTGGGAGAAACCCTGTAACCTATGGGGACACTCTACTGTGTAGGGGTCTTTGTAGGGCTCTCCCTTCCTGGCTGCCCAAGTATTTCTTGGGTGTGTTGATTTTTGATTCAAAGGTATCATCCGCCTCGAAATAGCCTTAGTCATCTAAAAATCTTTGGGTGCCTTGATTGGGTCCAATTCATATCCAGTCCCTTATATATTCTATAGAGCACATACATAGGAAAGGTCCCTAGGTTGTTGACCTAGAGGCCTCATTAAAATTGATCTTCTTAGGAATTTATGATCTGATCTAATCAATTCAATTTAAACCTGAATTTGATTCTGCATCTTGATCCACCACCTGATTTGAAAATGCAACCTGACAATTTAGGAAGAATATTTAGGAAACCTGAATCCCAAATGAGCATGAAAGAGAAGATGATTGAGGCTGCTCGTAGGCATCATGATGAGTATTACAAAACCTCTGATCCATCTAGGCATATTCAGGTTAATGTTTTAAAACAACAACTCACATTATGACCATGTTGCAATGATATTGACACAAATGATACATGGTTCAACCCAAGATGATCTCTTATTAGAATATATTGAATTGGAGAAATTACATAGCAATGAGTATCTACAATATTGGTCAAATCCCCCACTTTTTGAAAGATACCAAGGTCTCATGGAGAAACATGGAAAATTGTTGAATATGGTGTATGGAGCCATCAATCAAAAATACCTGTATAGCCCCTCAGAAACTAATGAGACATCTTGGAACAACATTGATGATCAACATGATTTCCCAAAGCCTGGGTTAGAAAATAGAGGTTGTTGTGGACCCCCAACCCAAATGGAATCAGATTCAAACTTTGTGCAGATTGACATACCTGATCTTGATGTTGGTTGGGTGGATCCAATTGCAGGTGTTCTTGATTCTGAACCAGCCTTAGAGAGCCATGAAACTGGTCCATTATGCCTTGATTTTCCAAACACCTATAGTAAGCTTGAGTCAGAACCTCTCGAGGATGTAATTCCTAAACCTTTTCTTATTAAGGTAATCCTCGAGAGTGATTCTGGCATCCCAATAGAACCATGTCCAGATTCTAGTGACCCGATTCCTAACCCTGACCTAGAATCTAGATTTGAGCCTATTTTGGATCATCATGAGGCCCAGTGTGATGAGAATCAGATTTTAGATCTAAACTATGATCCTGGGCCCATATTTGAATATTACACCTCTTCAAACTCCTCAGAGATACAAATTGATCTATCAGAAGTCATACCGATTTATGATACATAAATAGAGGAGTTGGAAGTGTCGGGATTTGATTTGGTCTACCCTAGGAGCAAAGAACCTGAGCCTATGCCTAATAAGGACACCTCTGTGAGCTCAGAATTTGGGATTATGTTAGATTCAAGTCAGGTTTTCGATTCTACGCATCATGATTCATTCTATGTTGGAAATCCCGATCTAGAATCAGGTTCAGAAACTGATTTTCACAGATTCTCTGATGATTTTGAATCATACTCTGATTTCGGAGAACCGTTGTTTCTTGACGATTACGAGCCAGTTTGTGACCTCAGCATCCATGATTAATTCTTTGATTCTGATGCTGAGGCCAATGATTTGGACCTCAAAGAAGCCACACCTTTCGATACACATACAAAGCTTTCCAAAATCTGATCCCAACCCCGACCTGCCACCGGAATCAACTTATATTCTAATTTGCCTCTCTCTGATCTGGTTGCATATGATTCACCTTCACCTTTTGATTGACTATCAGACATTGATCAGACTGATAATCACAACTTATCATTCGCTGATCTTACCCGTAGGGTCCCTACATCCTCCATAGATCCATTTTCTTTTGTGGACCCCTACTCTGATCAGGCTGAACCAATTCAGCCAAACCCACGATTCTCATTTCCACATCTTTTTGAGCCACATAGTATTTGGTGGGCTCCATACCTATTGATTCACATCCATCAACCCACCAAACTGATTGGGTTTGGTATGCATCATCAGCCTGTTGATCTGAACAAGCACCTGGTTGGACAAACCAGGCTACTTATCAAAGTGCTTGTTCTACAAAACTCCTCTGATTTGACCACCCCTTCTCCTTGACCACCTTTTGATTGGCTGAAGGCATTGAATTTAGTGCTTAAAGAGAGGCAACCCGTCATTCCAAAAACCCGAGACCCTTCGATAATCCTTTGAGCTACACTCCTACTACACTTTTTGAGTTCAACTTTAGAACAATCGACTACACCTTTGGTACTTGTATCAAAGCTTGAAATCGTTCGCAATAGTCATCCCGACCCATTCACCCACCCTTTGATCCTGTTCTAAACTTTGAACCAAGCTAAATTTTTACCCTCCTAGTTTACAATGACATTGCAAAACTTAGGCATGGGGGGTGTTAAAGTGCAAACATATGGAAAATCAATTCTTTGAGGGGTTCTCACAGAAAAATATGTATTAAAAAATGATAAAAAAAAATTGGAAAAGAAAAATTGGAGAAAGGGAAGGAAATTTTGAGAAATGATTGCAAATCCTTCTTGAGGAGGAAATTCAAATTCAAAAAGGAGCAAAAATCAAAATCAAAAAATGATAGTCATAGCAACTGATTATGGAATTTACTTAAGTTTAAGACCAAATCAAAACAAAGATTAAAGTCCTAAAATGATAGAGACAAAGAGATTAGTATGAGTGCTGATCTTAGGCCTCTTGGACTTATTTTAGGGCTTAAACATTCATGTATTTGTTAAGATCCGGATTAGTCCACAAGAGATTGAGGAAAGTGCGAGGCTGATGTAGTAGATTTAAGGCTTAAGGATTATTTGGACCTGTTGCCCATCCTTTGGCTTGCGGGACTTAATAACCTAAGCACCCAAAATCACACACTAAGTCAGGTTCAGTGTGCTTAATAAAGAAAATCATGTCAAAAACTTTCTGTTCTAGAAAGCCATCCCGACGATCTAGCTTAGGAGCAACTCGACAACACAAGTTGATTGGACGAGTTCCCGATGCAGAGAGGTGGGAAATTCCCCTCGAAGATGCATAATAACATATCGTCTCCTCTGTGCTTATCTCCTAGGATATCTAAATATCCTACCGGGGGCATGTAAGCACCTTATGTTGGTTCAGGTGCCATGGGCGGGATTATCCCAAAATGTCATTTGCCAAGGCCTGAATTTAGCTACAGAATGCCATGGGTAGCACTATCCCGAAATGTCAAAAGCCAGGGTTCTGGGGGTTGCCATGGGCAATGCTATCATGAAGCATCGAAAGCCAAGGACCCTTCGAGGATTGATGGTGGGGACAAGGAATCCGATACAGACCGTGTTTAGGGCCAATTCGAGGCTTGATGCTTATGCATCTGAATAGCCTAAAATGTTTATTTATGCATGTTCTTAGTATTATAGTTGCATCATACATTATAAATATTACACAACATGCATCATCTTGCATTTAGGTTAGGTTATGTAAATTTTAGGTTAATTTTTCCTTTTTGTGGTCAGGTAACAGGGCGACTTTTAATCGGGGCCTTGGATCGAAGATCTAACCATACGGATCTGATTAGGGCGACAATTGGAGTTCAACGACTCTAAGATCACCCTGATCGGACTTCCATAGCATCAGATGTAATCCGAGGAAGGTTAGAGATCAAGGGCCAGGATGGTGTCAATCCGCACTTCAAATGACAAATTCGACCACACGGATGGGTTCGGATCGATGATTGCAACCTAACGACGTGAAAATTGACCCAATTCGACATCTGTTCCACCTTCTAGAAGTCACAAAAGATGGATGACGAAGATGACGCCATGGCCTAGATTTGATCTTACGTTAAGGAGAGAGTGAGAGCATGGGGGGTCTTCAGTCCTTTGCTAGGCTGGTTTGGGCAGTCAAGATGACGCCACAAGCAAGCACGTCGCGGTTAAGAATTTTACAAAGAAGAAGGCACAGCGCAGCGGTTAAGGTGTTGTGGGAGCTGAGAGCTCTCGTTTTAGTCGTGCACACTGCATCTCCCCTTCCCACGCAGGCACAAAATTCAGCTGCCTGATCTGACGCCAATGACCCAGATCCTCAGATCAGGTGGACGTGCGATTGAACGATCGCCGCGTACGCATGACTAGACGCGCGATGTAAAGGGCGGGCTGGCACACGATGATGACCCTTCGATCTGGATCCAGCGGCTTGGAATAGGGCTACGTCGCACCGCAACAAGTGAAGACGAAGTGGTAGAGGTGCGATCGTGGTTGTCTGATCTTGATCGAACGACTGAGATTTACGCTCAGCTGCTCAACGTCCGAAGTCAGAGGGGCTCGAGTAGAATGAGCATTGAGGCGCGAGGAAGGAGAGAGGGCGCGGGCAGGCATGCACTAAGCCCACGTTTGGGGGCTTTAGTGACGTTTAAATACGTCACTAAAGACCCCTGATTTAATGTTTTTAGTAAAATGACCTATTTGCTCATTCAAACCTCACCTATAAATAGCCCTACGACCACCACATTTTCTTTATCCCTTCCTTCACCTCTCTCCCTCTCCAAAGCTCAAGTGAAGCTTGTCCCACACTCGGGATGCTATTCAAGAGCCAAATCCAATTTTCTCACCCCCATTCCGAAAGTGGATCCCGCGACAACGATGACGTGCTGCCCTATTCCCACTTCTTCCTGCTTCGTCCTCCTTCTTCCCGCTCCATCCTCTGTCTTCCAAGCGTTGCTCCGTTCGGCCCGTCCTCCAAGCATTCATCGAGGAGGATAACATCTCTCTCCCTTCTTTTTAATCGCTTTCAAAAATAGAATTTTTTGCTTTCTAGTTATAATCATTTCCCGCTTTGTAGTTGTAAAAACATTCTGATTATATCAAATGATTGCTCTCTCTCCCTCTCTCTTTCTCTCTATTATTATTTATATCGATTCCATTGTAATTATTTCGTTTTCAAATAAAAACACAAAAAAATATAAATCGCGGATTTTAGTTTGGCGTAGCCTCCCCATGTTCGACCCGGAATTCTTAGAATTTTGGTATAAATTTATTTGTTAACGGATTTCTTTGCAAATCGAACTACAACAACGGGTTTTTTGAATCTACATTCAACATTTTGGCGCCGTTGCAGGGGAGACAATGATTTTCGATTTTCTTTCCGTATTTCGCACACTTTATTGTTTTCTAACTTGCTTTATTTCTTGTCTATTGTTTTGCAAGTACCTTGATAAGGAATCTTCAAGCGGTAAATTGGAGTAAAGTGCAGTTTAAGACAACTGTAAGTGCTCCCCATTCTTCCCCCTCCATAGATTCCATTTCACCACATTAATTCAAACTCCAATTAACCTAGGTGTTTGCATAAATACTAGGGTTAGTTTGGTTGCTTGGATTTCCACTCACATTCATCTCACCTACATATAAAAAAACCAACAAAAAGATATTTCTTGTGGGGTAATTCAACATACACACTACATACACCCACATTCAAGGCACTTAACCTAATTGATTTTCTTCTACACAACCAAATTCTGATATGTGGAACCGGTACACACAAATCAACATATAAAAGAGTAGAAATCAGTCTAGGTTAATCATTTTGTGTGCCTAACTCAGTGGTGCAATCTTGGCCAATTGTTTGAGTTGTTTGAGGTGCACCACTTAACCTAAAATCAACTCATCAAGTAGCTTCCCCTTAGGGTTTTCAATTTAGGTCAATACTAGGCACTCTACTTTACATTTTGATTTCAAAAGGAAAGAGATCTTCACCCGTGCTTGAACACCTGGTTTGCCTTGAACTTGATTGAATTAAACCTAATTCCAAACCCTAAAAGCTACTTAAGTAAGATTTGAACCTTAAAATCTACTCATCACAAATAATCTTACTTGAAAACCCTGGTTGTGCACACACTCACACATACTCAATTGATCATTAAGGGCATAACCCATTTTAAGGGCCCACCACATTCCATATGCACTACAATCCCAGGCCTAAATAAAATCAAGTAGATGTTGGCCTTAAGGACTGATTCGCTCTTCAGGGTCTAGTCTGAGATTGTTTATGATTAACCTACTTGTACTGATCAATCTGATGTCTAGCTAGGGGAGTAGCACCAAACGATCGCGGTTGGGGGGTATACTAGCAACCGGAGTGCAAGTTGAAGGAAGAACCTTCTCCCCAATCCCTACTTCTAACTGGTTGGATTGATTGGACGCAAGTGGAGTAAATTGTTTATAATCTTGAGGCGGATTCTGGGAGTTTGTAGATCCTTAGGTGTTATGATCATGGGCGTCAGAAGCAGTTTAAGACGTCTGGGAAGTGTCCCAGACATCTGGAACCCTTCCCAGATGTCTGGTAATAAATTTTTTTGGCGTACAGGTTCGCGTCTGCGTGCCTGCGCGTGCAGACTGAACCCGCAGCCTTCATTTTCTCTCCCTGCAGGCACCGCTTTCCTTCTCTCTCTTCCCGCGGCTACCCTATAAGAGCGCTCCCCCTCTCCCTCACCCCCACTCCACCGTCTCCTCTTCTCCATCTCCCTGTGAGCGAGCGAGCTAGGGCACAGCAGCGGCTGCCGCAGGCGTGTGGGAGGGAGTGTTGCGAGAGGAAGAAGAATCTCGACCGCGGAGTTGCGAGCTTGCCGGGCCAGCTAGAGCCGGCCGGCGGGGGGGGATAGCGGGCGTAGGGTGTCGTGGAGGAGCTGCTGCAGCTCGGGCAGCAGGCGGACACGACGTGGTGCGGCTATGCATCGCGGGCGAAGGACAAACCGGGTGCTGATTCTGGGAAAATTTCCCAGAATCAAACATCTGGACTTACGTCCAGACGATGCATAGGATGTCTGGAGGAAGATCCAAACGTCTGACAGGTACAATATTTTTCCTCCTTCTTCCTTTAACGCGTGTACGGCCATGCATCCGTCCGTCGCGTTCTCTGAGCCTTTTCGTGATGAGAGCGGTTGCGTGTGTGTGCAGGTGTTGTTCGGGAGGGCGCGAGGGCTCGCCATCCCATGCGGATCAGACGTCTGGCCACAGAACCAGGCGACGGAGAGGACCTTCAGACATCCGGGGTGACAATCGGACGTCTGGAAACTGACTTCAGACAATCCAGCGGGCTTCTAGACGTCAGAAGGACTGCGCAGATTGAGGTACGACATGAAAAACCTTTTAAGACGTTAGGAAGAGGTTCTAGACGTCTGATTTTGGAAAGATTCGTCGTTTTTGACCCGTTTAGGGCCCGTTCGGAGTCCGTTTTCTGTGTTTCGAGTTGCGTTCTTTCCAGAATTATTTCCTCTATCCGTTTACAGAAATTGTATATTATTCTGAGAAACTCCTTGTGATTGATCCTGGTGTTAGGACCCCGTTCCATTGCAGTCTTGGGGGTTGCAGAGGCGCGCAAGATTGCCGACCACACCCCAAATACTCCCGATTTCACTGGTAGAGTGGCTTTTTAATTTATTTAACAAAATTTGTTACAATTATGAAACAATTAATAGAGTCTAGGGCATTGCAAGAACCCTAGGACTGAGAAATTAGATTGAATGATAGATCTTAGGGTATTGCATGAATACTAGGTTTGGAAAACTAGATTGAATGATAGATCCTAGGGTACGGCATGAATCCTAGGACTTGAAAACTAGCTGAATATATAAATATTGCAGTCTTGGAATAGTAGAAAGGAAATGATAACTACATGTAAATTAGTTAACAGCTGCCTGTTATGAATGAATAAGTAGGATTGAGAACATGGGTTGTATGAACGTAAAGCTGGAACGGTGAAACCTAAATTGGCTGAGTTAAAAGAGCTTGAACCCTACGGGGAATTAGGAGTAGAAATCCTGGAAAGGGAATGGAATAGAATTGGGGAAGTGAGCTGGTCCTTGAGTACGGAGTACCAAGGAAAGCGACTATCCCCCTGTTTAGTGCAGAGCGAAGCTAGCAGCCCCAGGGACCCAGGGTTAGGTCTGACCACTTTGTATCGACTTTTGGCCCTCATGTACATAGTACCAAGGAGAGCTACAAGTGTAGGGAGAGTAGTAGCTACCCCACGGGCCCCGAGGTTCTGCTGGCCCTCCTACACCGACTTGTTAGGCCCACTGGGCAAACCAGGGTAGTCAGGCGAGGGTGCGCGGACTGTGGAGGGGCAAGACCCCTGTTTGGTTACAGTGGAGGGGTTGGACCCCTATTACTGAGAGGGCTCTGCCCTATACTGGTTCTGTGCTGTGCTTTGGGCGCACCCGTTAACGGAAACGACTGACCGCGTGCCAGTGCGGGGTAGCTACCCGTGCGTTTATCGCGTGTGCCGTAGTCACCGTTACGTCTGTCAGCAACCTTGGGGTGGTTGACTGAGGGTAGGACCACCACGGGGGATTCTCCCGGCCAGGAGAGCACCACGTGTTACTTCTACTTTCCGGAAAAGACTGCAATCAAGATCTCTCCCACGAGGAACATTCAAGATCAAGAGAAGGTTTTGAGAAATAAATCAATAGTGAAAATAGAAGGACATAAATAAAGAAAGTAAAAATATAACAGCTACTGTCCACTCTACTGCTTCTTCTAGCTTTTAGTTGCCACTCTACTCAGCGTTTCGCTGATGTGTCACCCTTGTTACCTTTTCAGGACCAGGTGTTGAGTAGCCAGAGTCAGCGGCTGCAGAGGGCGCTAGGCCTAGTAGGGTCCAATAGGGTTACCTATAGTACTTTCTGTACCTTCTTTCCGCTGTAGTGAGTAGTTTTCTGTTGCTTCTTGTACTCTCTTTAATGTAAACTTCATGTTCATATTTATGTTTATTTCTCTACTGTTGTGGTGGTGTATACTATAGTGTTTCTTTCCTTTACTGTTGTATTTTGTTACTGCTAGTTATATACATGGTTAATGTGGTTTATTTTACTGCTCTTTTGGTTACTTTCTCGTTGGACAACTGGGTCTTGGGATTAGTCGAGTCAGTCCGATTCTCGTGTCTCGTAGGGATTCGGGAATCGGGTCGTTACAAGATGGTATCAGAGCAAGGTCATCCCGAGAAGTGAATCAACTGATTGGAAAATAACAAATTCACGTGTCTGTAACTAGAGTAGCCACCACAACGTTTCTTTTGACATTAGCACTTAGACTTCTCCGTTTCATGTCATTCCGTATTGACGTATTTCCGTTCTGTTTCGCATCTCCTTGCAGGAGATGCCCCAACGAGGGACTAGCAAGGCAGGCTGCTGACGCGGCCGAGGACGAGGTCGACGAGGTGGGTATGTTGTGGCTGACGTCTCAGTGGACCAGCCACTACTCCCGGCCATTTAGGCCCAGGACCTCACCCAGCTGATACGGGATATAGTGTGAGAGGAGCTCCACCCATCGCCCCGAGCACCTCCCCCTGGGGCTGCGAAGGGGGAGTGATGAGAACCTCATCATGAGCCATAACTAGCTCATTTTGACCTAATACAAAGGATAAAAGCTCCTACATATCTCAAGGAAAGGCTTAACTCAGAGAATTCTGAGTTTAAGAAGAAAACAAGTCATAAGGGGTAAAAATGCAATTTTACCAGTATAATCTGCATACAGGGTAATTCAGGGCCCAAACATAGGTCAAAGCAGCTTAATAAGAATAAAAGTGGGATGAAATGATCTAGCGAGGGCTACAGCAATTCCAAGAAACTAAATGATAATCTGTAACCCTAAAACAACCCACTTCAATTCACAAGGTTCGAGGCAAAGTAAAAATAGAATAAACCCTCTAAAATTCATAGAAAAATAATCTCTAGGGTTTAGAACCTTCAATTTGGCCTTCAGAACCCATTTTGACCTACATTGAGAACCATGCCCAATTAATAACTTAATTTGGGTTTTTGCGTAAATTGACCGGTCAAACAAGGTTTAATATAGAAATGAAATTCACCATCAGATTCCTTAGGTCCTAATTAGTCATGTATAAAAACTTGAGCCTAAGAAGAAACCTCCTTGACCGACTTTACACTTTGGTCCTCATATATTTACTCTTTGGCCCTCAACTTTTGAACCCTCGCATTTTGGCCCCTAACTCTCCTTCGTTCTTTGCGATCAGGTCCCCCCAGCAAAACCTGCCAGCACCATGCTCCGGCGACCTTGCGCGGAGCATGGCGCCGCGCAGGGTGAGGTGGGGGACCTGGCAAGTAAACCGGGGGTGCCCTGCGTCGTCAGCCGTCGTAGGGACACCCCCCTGGTCGTTGTAACCCACCATACCGGCCGTGCGAACGCACGGACGGTATGGGTTCTTGTTTCCGGCCATCCTCCGGCGAGGGAGACACGTCGTCTCCCTCCGCCTTCCTCCCTGTTTGATCCCTATAAATACCCCCCGTTGCTCCACCGACCGGGGCAGCTTGGATCTGACGGAGAAAATCCCCAACTTTCCTCTCTTCTCTCTCCGGCAGACGCTCACCAGCTCCGGCGGTTCCTCCCCCTCCACCTCTCCGCTCTGCCGCAATACCAGCAGCAGAGACTTCCTCCCCTGCTCTTCCCGCGCCACGCCGCACCCAGCTGGCGCCTCTCCGGCTCTCTGCTCGCCGCCGCCCCTTTCCCTGAGCATCATCTTCTCCGGCGACAGTCGATACGACTGTCACCCTGTTCCTCCCCCTTCGTCCCTGCAAGTAAGCTAGAGCTACTCCCCTTCTTCTCCTCTTTCTTTCCCCGCTTTCAATTTATTCAATTAAGCCCTCGACCGACCCTGACCATCGTCACCCCCTTCGTCTCCGGCCACCCTCCGGCGAGCCGCTCCCATCACCTCAGCAACCCACACGGCTCGCCGACCCTCACCGCACCTCCGCCTCATCACACTGAGCACCCCCCACCCCTTCACTGCCACTCCACACCTCCGTAACGCTTCCCCCAACAAACCCATCCTCCGACCCACAGTCCGACCTAGGGCAGCCCTTGCACGCCGCCCCGCGCCTCGCCACCACCCACACGAGCTTCGCCGCACCCTGGCGAAGCTCCTGGCACTTTCTGATTAGGCCGAGAGGCCGTTTTCTTGTGAACAGGCCACCCGACCTCCGCCGCCATTGCCGTGCAGGAGGAACTGCTTCCGCCTGCAGCTACAGGCGCGCCACGCTCAGCGCCACGCCCAGATTCAACTCCCAGGCCTTGCGAGGCGTTCCGACAAAACACCAGGCTCGCAGCTAAGGCAGAAGGCTTCGCGTGACGCCGCGATCTCCCGCTGATTTCCCCGCTGCAGGCGCGCAATTGAGGTGGGACATTTAGTCCCACCTCGGAAAAGCCTGAAGAGGCGCAGCGATATAAGATGCAAAAGTGCTGGAGGCTTACTGCCTCAGCACACGGGGTGAGGTCCCCTTCACCCGCCCGGTTACCCGGTCTCGTCCGCGCTCACGCCCTGCGGACCTGACCCAACCCGACCCGACTTAAGACTGACCTGCACTCCTCGCCCACCACGCACGCCGGTGGGCCTGGACCCGGGCCTGACCCGAACCCGGTTACCCGGCAGCTCTGGGAGAGCTTTCCCAAGAGTGGTTTCAGAGAGAGAGAGAGACGCGGGGGGGGGGAGGGTAGAGTAGGTTTTGCCTCTGACAAAAAACTCTGAAGTGTGCAGGCACAGGCGAAGAAGAAGACCCGCGGAAGAAGAAGGAAGCTGACTGTAGCAACAGGTAGTTTAGGTCGTCTGATTTGGAAATCAGACGACGGCCTGAAGGGAAAAGAAGAAAGAAGGAGGGGTGACGTCCCTGGCTGAAAAAGAAAAGAAGAAGAAGGAGATCTGAAGAAAGAAAGAAGAGCATCACCTCTGCATAACAAAGAAGGAGATCTGAAGAAAGAAAGAAGAGCATCACCTCTGCAGAACAAAGAAGAAGGAGATCTGAAGAAAGGAAGAAAGAAGAGCATCACCTCTGCAGAAGAAGAAAAAGAGAAGGAGATCTGAAGAAAGAAAGAGGAGCATCACCTCTGCAGAACAAAGAAGAAGAAGGAGATCTGAAGAAAGAAAGAAAGAAGAACATCACGAGGAGAAAACAAAGAGAACAACAAATTCTTTCCCTCTCTCTTTCTTTATTTTTTTTTTGTAAAAGAAACATGTATATCTCTAGAATACAACTTGCTCCCTGAGTTCGACCTCGGGAACTCTTTTATTTTCCGAGTAAAAAATTTATATAATTGAAATGTTGGTAATAACTGGCTATACTACAACGTTATAACAATAAAACCCGGTTGAACCAACCACTTCATTTTGGCGCCGCTGCCGGGGAGCAACGGCTATTCTAGAGGTAAACATTCCTGTTTCTTTTAATTTCTGATAATCTCCTCTCTTTTGTGCAGCTACAGGAACTCAAGAAGAGAAGCAACCACTTCATTTTGGCGCCGTTGCCGGGGAGCAACGGCTATTCTAGAGGTAAACATTCCTGTTTCTTTTCATTTCTGATAATCTCCTCTCTTTTGTGCAGCTACAGGAACTCAAGAAGACAAGCAACCACACGACAACCACTCCGAAGACAGGTAAATTTTTTCCTCTCACTATTAACCCCTAAACTCTAAAGAGGAAGAAAAGAAAAGAACAAGCAATATAGGGCTAACCTGTCTTCCATACTTAGTAACCATAAAGAGTTGCATGTTTTCAACTCATCACTCCTGCACACTATTAAGGGTACTTAAGGGCTAACACATTCTTGCTTGAGCCCTAATTGCCCAACAAAGAGTTAAATGGACCAAGTAGAGCCAACATAAGGTTAAACATTAGGATTTCAGTAGAGACACACCCCTTAATCAAGAATTGAGGAAATCCAAAAGAGGTGTGCCCAAGCCATTGATTGAAAATAATTAACAAGAAAAATCCTAAACAATTGGCTCTCTCTTTAAACACTTGAACCCTAAAAGACAAGACCTGAAAGCTCTCAAAGAAAACAAGAGGTAAAGTTGACCCCTTTGGGTCAACCAACCTTAAATTAGGTCACTCTTTGCACTTAAAAAGACTAAAGTTCAAGTGAAACCTTAAGCACCCTGATCTTAAAATTGGTAGACTTAAGAGGTCAAGATCCCCATTCTGGTCTACCTGGAACCGCAGTGACAAGAGAGGTCGGGTGGGGGAAACCCTGTAACCCGTGGGGACGCTCTACCGTGTAGGGGTCTTCGCGGGACTCTCCCTCTCTGGCTGCCCAGGTAATTCTCAGGTGGACGATCTTTCTGATCAAGGGGTCCATCTGCCCCGCACCTCTATAGTCACCCAACACATTTTTGGGTGTCTTGATTGGGTCCAGCACCTTCTAAACTTACCTCTTCCAAACAGTGCATGTACGGAAGGAGGTCCCTAAGACCACCCTTAAGACCTCCATTAGAAATTCGCTCTCGTCAAGGCCAAGCCTCGACGCCCGTGTTTGTGCAGCAACACCCTCACATTATTCTCTCTTCTGATTCAGAACCAAGTTCTTCTTCTTCCCCCATCATGGCTCAGCCAGTTGAGGAAGAAAATAATCTGGAACACCAGCTCCAGGGACTCAATGACCTCTTCCAAAACTTCGTGCACCCACCACAGCGTCCTATGATGCGGGACCACTACAATCCTGCTGCGGTGGCCATTGAGCCTCGAGTCAGAATCCCGACTGGAGGACTTGATTCCGAATTAAAGCCCAACATGATTCATGCTATACCTAAATTCCATGGGCTTAATTCTGAAGATCCCTTCCAGCACATCAAACAGCTAAAGCATCTGGCCCACACTTTTGGATCAGATGCGCAAAATCGGGATATTCTTCTCATGAAGATGTTCTCCTTTTCTCTTATGGACAAGGCCGCCCATTGGTATCAAACTCAGACCCGGCCGATCAACACTTGGGAAGAACTTCAATCCGAATTTTTGAAAAAGTTTTTTCCCGTGGGTCGGACCAACGCCTTGCGCCATCAGATTACACACTTCACTCAACAATCAGGAGAACCTCTCCATGAGGCATGGGATCGTTTTCAGGATCTCATGAGAAAGTGCCCCCATCACGGAGTTCCTAAATGGGAACAAGTCCAATCTTTTTACCAGGGACTCCGTGAGGACATCCGCCTTTTCGTCAATGCAACTTGCGGAGGAAACATCATGGGTCAACATGAAGACACCGTATGGGAGATTCTCGAAAACATGTGCGAGAACTCCATCAACAATGACTCCATGGGATTATTCGACAGGACGAATACCCGCGCAGCGACGAATCTTAAGGGAGCACATGAGACGCAGGGCCTGTCCGCATCAGTCGACCTGGAATTAATGGCCAGTCGATTGGACAAGGTCTCAATCATTGAAAAGAAGGTGGATGAGCTGACTCAGCACTTGCAGCGAGCCACCTCCACACATAACTCCTTTGCACAACCTCCTTCCACACAGGAGACTGTGCAAAATATCCTCCACCGATCTTCCCCTGGGATGGATCCATATCCACCCCCATCTGATTCTTGGACTGGAAGATCATCCGATCCTTTCTACACCAGCCGGGGGAACTCCATTCCTCCTTTCCCTGATTCTCAGGAGGTTCCTCAGACCTGCGAGGACCTCAACGCCATCCAGAACGACCCATTCTCCAACACTTACAACCCTGGATGGCGAAACCATCCCAATTTTCAGTGGGCGGGAAATTCCCAAACCCAAAGACCACCTTTTCAGTCCCGCCCACAGCCCTCTCGTCACTACCAGCCGCCTCAGCCTTGGCCCAACCCTACTTATCCATCAGGGCCAAATCAAGATCAAATGTCCTTAATCCTTCAGACTCTGGCTGACATTCAAAAAATGAATGCGGCTATTCAAAAACAGCACAAGGACGAGCTTACTGAAGTTAAAACTCAACTGGCCCAGTTGGCAAATTCTCGCCAGCCAGGCACACTCCCTTCCCAACCCCTTCCTAACCCAAATAACGTGCCAACCCAGAAGCGCGTTATGAATCCAAATTTAGGCCACGCTCAATGGATTTATCAGGCCCCTACTGCTCCATCTCCAGACGAGATGGAAGCCTCAACTTCTTATGCGGGATTTCAGCAGCAGCCACCCCTCCTACCAAACCCAAACCAAAATCAGGCCGGATTAAATTCTGTAACAACACGTAGTGGTAAAACAACTCAAGACCCGCATTATCCAAACCACTCCAAGCCTGATAACCATGACCCTAGGATAGTTATCCAAGGTACCCGCTGTTCCAGATCCACAACCTGGACCTATCCTAGAAGAACCAACCAAGATCCCGTTTCCCGAGGCCCTGACCAAGGGAAAGAAGACCACAAAACCCGTGGCCCCTGAGGAGGACCTGGTCAAGCTCTTTGAGCAGGTCCACATAAACATCTCCATGATGGATGCAATCCGCCACGTACCAGCTTACGCACGATTTCTAAAGAATATATGTACACCCCAGCGTAAGCCGCGAACCAAGGGAGGGAGCCCAATTGTTCTGTCAGAACAAGCCAGCTCTGTAATCCTCAGTAGACTCCCACCCAAGGCAAAAGATCCTGGAACTCCCCTGATTTCCTGTAAGATAGGTGGTACCCAATTTGATAGAGCTTTGTTAGACTTGGGTGCATCCATAAACCTGATACCCACATCCTTACTCGACCATCTAGAAGAATCTGAGCTAAAACCAACCGAGGTGACATTACAATTAGCAGATCGATCTATAAAGTCACCAAAAGGGATTCTCGAGGATGTTATCGTGAGAGTGCGGGATTTCTATTTTCCAGTAGACTTTATAGTCTTAGATATGGATGCACCTGAGAACCCTAGGGATACACCAATCATTCTAGGGAGACCTTTCTTGGCTACTGCTAGAGCCAACATCAGCTGTGAGGAGGGCCAAATAGAGCTTAAGTTTGGAGATCAAACACTGAAAATTGATATATTTAAGGCCCAACAAGGAATTAATTGCGGCGTCATCGAGCAAATTTGTGACATCAAGACTTTGGTTGATGAATCACACCTCCAGAATGACTCGAGTATGCCTCATCAACCACAGAAGGATCTTGACCCGCAAACAGAGGAGTCAAATCCAGATGTGAACAACCCAGTAACTCCCACCTTTGAACCTCACATCTATACTGAACCACCCGTTGCTGCTGAAAACCCCATCCTCGAACTGAAACCCCTTCCTGCTCACTTAAAATACGTCTTTTTGGGTTCTAATCAGACCCTTCCTGTAATTATCAATTCCAACCTCAGTCCTGAACAGGAATCCCGTCTGATTGTTGTCCTCCAGCAACATCGCAGAGCCATCGGATGGACTCTCGATGATTTGACTGGAATAAGTCCCTCTTATTGTACTCATCATATCTATTCAGAAGAGGGCACACGACCTTCTCGTGAAATGCAGAGACGCTTAAACCCCAATCTGCAGGAGGTCGTGAAAAAGGAGATCATCAAGTGGTTAGATGCCGGGATCATCTACCCGATCTCCGATAGTCGTTGGGTGAGCCCAATTCAGGTCGTGCCCAAGAAGACAGGACTCACCACTATAACGACTGAGACCGGAGAAATCATTCCTACCCGATTAGCCAACTCGTGGAGAGTCTGTATAGATTACCGTCGACTCAATTCCTCCACGAAGAAGGATCATTTCCCACTACCCTTCATTGATCAAATTCTCGAAAAACTAGCGGGAAATAGGTTCTTCTGCTTTCTTGACGGGTACTCCGGTTATAACCAGGTGGCAATCCATCCTGAGGACCAAGAAAAGACCACGTTCACCTGCCCCTTCGGAACATACGCTTTCCGAAGGATGCCTTTCGGTCTTTGCAATGCACCCGCTACTTTTCAGCGATGCATGCTTGCCATATTCTCAGATATGGTAGGTGATTATCTGGAAGTCTTCATGGATGACTTTTCAGTTTTCGGAGCATCATTCGACGATTGCCTCCAACACTTGGTCCAGATACTCAGGCGGTGCATCGATGTGAATTTGGTTCTTTCCTGGGAAAAGAGCCATTTCATGGTGCCTGAGGGAATTGTCCTGGGACACTCAATTTCGGAGAAAGGTATCCAAGTGGATCGAGCTAAGGTTAATCTGATCTCTCACCTTCCTATGCCTAGCTCAATCAGGGACATCCGATCCTTTTTAGGGCATGTCATTTTTTATCGACGATTTATCCCTGATTTTTCAAAAATCGCACGCCCCTTGACCACTCTTCTCTCCAAGGATGTTCCCTTCGAAATCTCCAAGGAATGCACTCAAGCAGTTGAAATCCTGCGTGACCGAGTCACCCAAGCCCCGATCCTACAGTCCCCTGATTGGTCTCAACCCTTTGAGATCATGTGTGATGCATCCGACTTCGCTGTAGGAGCGGTTTTGGGGCAGAAAAATGACAAGAAACCTGTGGTCATTTACTACGCCAGCAAAACACTCGATGAGGCTCAGCGTAACTATACGGTTACTGAGAAAGAGCTGCTAGCTGTAGTATTTGCCCTAGAGAAGTTCAGATCGTACCTTCTGGGTTCCCATGTCATCATATACTCGGATCACACAGCTGTGAGGCATCTCCTTGCGAAGAAGGATGCGAAACCTCGATTAATCCAATGGATCTTGCTGTTGCAAGAATTTGACCTTGAGATTCGCGACAAAGCGGGAAAGCAAAACGTGGTAGCTGATCACTTGTCCCGTCTTCCTTCTGAAATAATTGACCCTTCCGGACCCATCACTGAGCATTTTCCCGATGAGCACCTGCTAACTATTGGTACTAGCCTTCCATGGTTTGCTAATATAGTAAATTACTTGGCATCTCATCAGACCCCGTCCGATTGGCCGAAGGCCAAGAAAGACAAATTACGCTCCGATGCCAAGTATTACATTTGGGAAGACCCGTACCTCTTCCGCATAGGTGCCGATCAGATCATCCGGAGATGTGTCCCGGAAGGGGAAGTCAACAATATCCTCTCTTTCTGCCATGACCAGGCATGCGGTGGCCATTTTGCCGGGCATAAAACCGCATCAAAAGTCCTCCAGTGCGGCTTTTACTGGCCCACACTGTTCAAAGACGCATACAGTCATTGCAAGGCATGCAGTCGTTGCCAGACTTTGGGCAACATGAGCCATCGCGACATGATGCCTATGCAACCGATTCTAGTATGCGAAATCTTTGATGTTTGGGGGATTGATTTTATGGGCCCCTTTCCTGTTTCGGATGGTTTCGAATACATTCTGTTGGCTGTGGACTACGTGTCCAAATGGATCGAAGCCATACCGACCCGAACCTGTGATCACAAAATCGTTCTCAAATTCATTCATCAACACATTTTCTCAAGGTTCGGGATTCCTCGTGCAATAATCTCTGATGGGGGGACCCATTTCACAAATGCTCAGTTTAGGTCACTGATGACCAAATACGGGGTGTCTCACCGAATCTCTACTCCTTACCACCCCCAAACTAATGGTCTAGCTGAGCTGTCTAATCGGGAGATCAAGAAAATCCTGCAAGTCACTGTTCGACCTGACAGGAAGGACTGGTCGTCCCGACTTCCGGAAGCATTGTGGGCCTATAGGACCGCCCACAAGACTCAATTGGGCATGTCCCCCTTTAGACTGGTGTACGGAAAGGCATGCCACCTTCCCGTAGAACTGGAGCATAAAGCCTATTGGGCAGTACGGAACTGTAATCTAGATCTTTCCAAGGCTGGGACCCACAGAAAACTCCAAATCAGCGAGATCGATGAATTACGCATAGACGCGTACGAGAACTCGCAAATCTACAAGGAGCGGGTTAAAGCCTTCCACGACAAACACATCTCGAGAAAGATCTTTCATCCTGGTCAAAAGGTCCTACTCTTTGATGCCCGACTCAAACTCTTCCCAGGAAAACTGAGATCTAAGTGGGTCGGACCATATTTGGTCCGACAGGTTTTTGGAAATGGAGCAATCGAAATCAGTCCACTCAGCCACGATTCTGAACCTTTCATCGTGAACGGTCAGAGACTCAAGCCGTTCATTGATGTAACTTCTACTGATTTGGCTGAGGCATCTTATATCCTCCTTTCCCCTTGAGCTTATTGCGCCCAGCTGATGGCGTAAAACTCAGCGCTTAACGGGAGGCAGCCCGTCATTCTCTTTGTAAACCTGAAACTTGTTCTGACACCTTTCAGCACTCGAAGTTCACCCTTGTAGACAGCCGACCCCAACTCAGATGTTTGCATCTGGGATTTGAAATCGTCCGCAAAAATTCAACCCGACCCATCCACTCATCCAAATTTCTGTCTTAAGGAATGAACTAAGACCCCCTAGGTTACAATGAGGACATTGCAAATCTTAGGCATGGGGGGGTATGAAAGTGCAAAACTTGTAAGAAAAGGTTTCAAACAAAAAAATTCACATATGCCAAAAACATCATAAAAATTAAAAAAAATTTTCGAAAAAGAATAAGAGGAAAAGAGAAGAAAATTTTGCGAAGGAGAAAAGAAACAAAATGAAAAAGGAGCACAAAATTATGAGAAAAAGTGATAGTCATTAGTAAGGAACTAAGGAATTAACCTAAGTTCTAGACCTCATTCAAGAAAAGTGCACAATAAGATTAGTAAAGAATGCAAACCTTAGGCATTCTTGAATAGACTCTTAGTACCCATTAAGATCTGGACACTCCTCAAGAGGTTGAGGAAAATGAAAAGCTGAAGTATTAGGTCTAAGGCTTAGGGAGTATTCGGCCTCGTTAACTAATTTTTGGTTTACGGGACTCAGTAACCTAAGCACCCTAATCTCACACACAGCCTGGTTCAGTAAGCGTAAAAATCAGAATCACGCAGAAGCGTCGCAAAAATCTGAAAAGAACACCTAGAATAGGAGCGGCCGATCAACACAAGTTGATTTGGACGAGTTCCCAGCGCGGAGAGGCGGGAAATCCCCTCGAAGATGCGTAACAAAATATCATCTCCTCGGTGCTTGTCTCTTAGGATATTTACATATCCTACTGGGGGCATGTAAGCACTCTGCTGGTTCAGATTCCATGGATGGCATTATCTCGAAGTGTCAATTGCCAGGGTCTGGATTCGGCCACGGAATACCATGGATGGGATTATCTCGAAATCTCAATAGCCAGGGTTCCGGGGGTTGCCATGGGCGGTGCTATCTCGAAGCATCGATCGCCAGGAACCCTTGAGGATTGATGATGGGAGCAAGGAATCTGATACAGACCGTGTTGAAAAGCCAATCCTAGGCTAGAACTAAAAAGAAAAAGAGAGAGAAAACTCTCCAAACAGAAAAACTTTCTATCTCTCTCTTACAAAACGCACTGCGAACTGAGCCAGGGCTAAAATCATTTCAAGCACGGGTGCTTTAACCACGAAGTCCAATAAACCTTAGGTTAGTTCTTGTGGGCCTTAAAAACCTTTGCTAAAAGACTGAGGCTAAGGCTAGACAGATTTGGATCTTGATTGGTACTAGAGTACCTTTTAGGCCTATGGTCAGCATTCTAACCTAATCTATGCTCAAATGAAAAAGGCACTTATCTAAAACTATTAAAAATTTCATGGTCTAGAACAAGGGTTGAAACCTTAAGTTTTTGCTAAGGGACTAGCAAAAGCTAGGCATGGGGGTATGATGAGAACCTCATCATGAGCCATAACTAGCTCATTTTGACCTAATACAAAGGATAAAAGCTCCTACATATCTCAAGGAAAGGCTTAACTCAGAGAATTCTGAGTTTAAGAAGAAAACAAGTCATAAGGGGTAAAAATGCAATTTTACCAGTATAATCTGCATACAGGGTAATTCAGGGCCCAAACATAGGTCAAAGCAGCTTAATAAGAATAAAAGTGGGATGAAATGATCTAGCGAGGGCTACAGCAATTCCAAGAAACTAAATGATAATCTGTAACCCTAAAACAACCCACTTCAATTCACAAGGTTCGAGGCAAAGTAAAAATAGAATAAACCCTCTAAAATTCATAGAAAAATAATCTCTAGGGTTTAGAACCTTCAATTTGGCCTTCAGAACCCATTTTGACCTACATTGAGAACCATGCCCAATTAATAACTTAATTTGGGTTTTTGCGTAAATTGACCGGTCAAACAAGGTTTAATATAGAAATGAAATTCACCACCAGATTCCTTAGGTCCTAATTAGTCATGTATAAAAACTTGAGCCTAAGAAGAAACCTCCTTGACCGACTTTACACTTTGGTCCTCATATATTTACTCCTTGGCCCTCAACTTTTGAACCCTCGCATTTTGGCCCCTAACTCTCCTTCGTTCTTTGCGATCAGGTCCCCCCAGCAAAACCTGCCAGCACCATGCTCCGGCGACCTTGCGCGGAGCATGGCGCCGCGCAGGGTGAGGTAGGGGACCTGGCAAGTAAACCGGGGGTGCCCTGCGTCGTCAGCCGTCGCAGGGACACCCCCTTGGTCGTTGTAACCCACCATACCGGCCATGCGAACGCACGGACGGTATGGGTTCTTGTTTCCGGCCATCCTCCGGCGAGGGAGACGCGTCGTCTCCCTCCGCCTTCCTCCCTGTTTGATCCCTATAAATACCCCCCGTTGCTCCACCGACCGGGGGCAGCTTGGATCTGACGGAGAAAATCCCCAACTTTCCTCTCTTCTCTCTCCGGCAGACGCTCACCAGCTCCGGCGGTTCCTCCCCCTCCACCTCTCCGCTCTGCCGCAATACCAGCAGCAGAGGCTTCCTCCTCTGCTCTTCCCGCGCCACGCCGCACCCAGCTGGAGCCTCTCCGGCTCTCTGCTCGCCGCCGCCCCTTTCCCTGAGCATCGTCTTCTCCGGCGGCAGTCGATACGACTATCGCCCTGTTCCTCCCCCTTCGTCCCTGCAAGTAAGCTAGAGCTACTCCCCTTCTTCTCCTCTTTCTTTCCCCGCTTTCAATTTATTCAATTAAGCCCTCGACCGACCCTGACCATCGTCACCCCCTTCGTCTCCGGCCACCCTCCGGCGAGCCGCTCCCATCACCTCAGCAACCCACACGGCTCGCCGACCCTCACCGCACCTCCGCCTCATCACACTGAGCACCCCCCACCCCTTCACTGCCACTCCACACCTCCGTAACGCTTCCCCCAACAAACCCATCCTCCGACCCACAGTCCGACCTAGGGCAGCCCTTGCACGCCGCCCCGCGCCTCGCCACCACCCACACGAGCTTCGCCGCACCCTGGCGAAGCTCCTGGCACTTTCTGATTAGGCCGAGAGGCCGTTTTCTTGTGAACAGGCCACCCGACCTCCGCCGCCATTGCCGTGCAGGAGGAACTGCTTCCGCCTGCAGCTACAGGCGCGCCACGCTCAGCGCCACGCCCAGATTCAACTCCCAGGCCTTGCGAGGCGTTCCGACAAAACACCAGGCTCGCAGCTAAGGCAGAAGGCTTCGCGTGACGCCGCGATCTCCCGCTGATTTCCCTGCTGCGGGCGCGCAATTGAGGTGGGACATTTAGTCCCACCTCGGAAAAGCCTGAAGAGGCGCAGCGATATAAGATGCAAAAGTGCTGGAGGCTTACTGCCTCAGCACACGGGGTGAGGTCCCCTTCACCCGCCCGGTTACCCGGTCTCGTCCGCGCTCACGCCCCGCGGACCTGACCCGACCCGACCCGACTTAAGACTGACCTGCACTCCTCGCCCACCACGCACGCCGGTGGGCCTGGACCCGGGCCTGACCCGAACCCGGTTACCCGGCAGCTCTGGGAGAGCTTTCCCAAGAGTGGTTTCAGAGAGAGAGAGAGACGCGGGGGGGGGAGGGTAGAGTAGGTTTTGCCTCTGACGAAAAACTCTGAAGTGTGCAGGCACAGGCGAAGAAGAAGACCCGCGGAAGAAGAAGGAAGCTGACTGTAGCAACAGGTAGTTTAGGTCGTCTGATTTGGAAATCAGACGACGGCCTGAAGGGAAAAGAAGAAAGAAGGAGGGGTGACGTCCCTGGCTGAAAAAGAAAAGAAGAAGAAGGAGATCTGAAGAAAGAAAGAAGAGCATCACCTCTGCAGAACAAAGAAGAAGGAGATCTGAAGAAAGAAAGAAGAGCATCACCTCTGCAGAACAAAGAAGAAGGAGATCTGAAGAAAGAAAGAAGAGCATCACCTCTGCAGAACAAAGAAGAAGGAGATCTGAAGAAAGGAAGAAAGAAGAGCATCACCTCTGCAGAAGAAGAAAAAGAGAAGGAGATCTGAAGAAAGAAAGAGGAGCATCACCTCTGCAGAACAAAGAAGAAGAAGGAGATCTGAAGAAAGAAAGAAAGAAGAACATCACGAGGAGAAAACAAAGAGAACAACAAATTCTTTCCCTCTCTCTTTCTTTATTTTTTTTTTGTAAAAGAAACATGTATATCTCTAGAATACAACTTGCTCCCTGAGTTCGACCTCGGGAACTCTTTTATTTTCCGAGTAAAAAATTTATATAATTGAAATGTTGGTAATAACTGGCTATACTACAACGTTATAACAATAAAACCCGGTTGAACCAACCACTTCAGGGAGTCCTCTATGGGACCACGCAACAGATGCGGCGCTGGACGCGGGGGAGGGGATGGGCCGCCACTGCCCCCACCTTCCTCCGACACTTCTGTGCACGAGGCACCTTTACCTGGAGGTGCACCAGCATCTCCACTACAGCGCCACTACGAGCTTTTCGGGCAGTTCCGGAAGCTGAAGCCCCCCTCTTTCAAGGGGGATGAGGACCCGACTGAGGCGGAGGACTGGCTCGAGCAGATCGAGAAGGTTTTCGACACCCTTCGCCCCCCGACAGAGTGTCGCATGGCCTTTGCCACGTACCAGCTAGAGAATGCGGCACACAGGTGGTGGAGGGCAGTCAGTGGACAGGAGAGGAACAAGCCGACCTGGGACCGGTTCGTCACCCTCTTCTGCGAGCAGTACTTTCCCCAGACGTGGCAGGACCAGAGGAGGTGGGAGTTCCACACTCTCCGCCAGGGACGATGACCGTGAGCACGTACCGCACGCGTTTTCTAGAGCTGTCCCGCTTTGCAGCGACAGCAGTAACCACTGAGGAGGAGCGCCTTTGGAGGTTCACCGAGGGGCTCCGGCCTGCAATCCGAGGGTATGTCAAACCCCTGAAGATGCCTACATTCTCGAGGGTAGTGGAGGCAGCTATGACCTACGAGGAGACCAACCCGTCCGCGCGAGATACTGACAGCGGGCGGAAGAGGCCCTACCAGTCAGACTTTTCACAAGGCCGGCGAGAGAGGAGACACGTGGCATCCGCTGGAGAGCCGCCATGTTTCGCAGGGCCATCAGTGGCTTTTGGGGGACCTCGTCAGGGGCCAGTTGCCAGCACCAGACCCGCGCCCAGCCGACAGCAGGGACTCGCTGAGAGCGGGAGTCAGATTCCCCTCTGTTACCAGTGTGGCCAGCCGGGCCACATCAGGAGGGACTGCCCATCTAGGGCAGGAGGTCAGCAGACGCTTCCCGTGCCAAGCACTGGAGGGCGAGCAGGAGGCCGCAGGTTCCAGGCGTGAGGGGGAGGACAACAGTCACGAGGAGGGTACCGGCCAGCAGCTACCCGTCCGACATAGAGTGTGGCTGCTTCGTCCGCACCTAGGGCTGAGGGGCATATCAACGCCCTGACACACAGGGATGCCAGAGCTTCGGGATCAATGGTGGCAGGTATGGTTTCAGTTTCCAGCAGACTCGTTTACACGCTTTTCGATTCCGGCACTACGCACTTGTTTGTCGCAGCCATTTTCGCAGTTAGTTTGGGCCAGGAATATATGCTGTTAGAGGATCCGTTCATGATCAGAGGTCCGAATGGTCAGCTGTTTGTAGCTTAGGAGATATACCCGGATTGCGAGGTCAGTATTAGGGGGCATAGCCTTCCCGCTGACCTGATTATGATACAGATGGAGGACTTTGGCATAATTCTGGGGATGGACTGGTTGTCTGCTTACCACGCTTTGGTGGACTATTTTGGGAGAAAGATTGTCTTCTCCATACCGAAGTTGCCTTCTTTTGAGTTCCACGGTCAGCCAGTGGACGGAGGCTTCAAGTGCATTTCTGCACTTCGAGCGGCGAGACTTTTGAGCTAGGGGTGTGAGGGCTTCCTAGCTTGTGTGGTGGCAGAACCCAGCCTGGTGGCAGACTTCTGGAGTATCCCGGTGGTCAGAGAGTACCCCGATGTGTTCCCAGACGAGTTGCCAGGACTACCGCCCAAGCGTGAGATCGAGTTTGAGATCTCACCAGTACCAGGGACCAGCCCCATCTCCACCGCACCATACAGGATGGCACCACTTGAGCTGCGAGAGCTCAAGTCTCAGTTGCAAGATCTTTTGGAGAAGGGTTTTGTGAGGCCCAGTGCGTCTCCCTGAGGAGCCTCAGTACTGTTTATGAAGAAGAAGGATGGTACCCTACGCCTTTGTGTGGACTACCGACAGCTGAATAGGGTCACCATCAAGAACAGATATCCGCTGCCGAGGATTGACGACTTTTTTGACCAGTTGCGAGGTGCCACAGTATTCTCCAAGATCGACTTGAGATCTGGATACCACCAGTTGAGGATCAGGGAGGCAGACGTCTCCAAGACAGCTTTTCGCACCCGGTACGGACACTACGAGTTTTTGGTCATGCCGTTTGGGCTGACCAATGCCCCCGCTGCCTTCATGGACCTGATGAACCGGGTGTTTAGACCATACTTGGACCAGTTCATGGTGGTATTCATTGATGATGTACTCATCTACTCTCGAGATCAGACGCAGCACGGACAGCACTTGCGGATGGTTTTGGACACACTGAGACGACGTAGGCTGTACGCCAAATACAATAAGTGCGAGTTCTGGTTGAGGGAGGTGACCTTCTTGGGTCATGTGATCTCTGGGGATGGCTTGGCGGTGGACCTAGCCAAGGTCGAGGCAGTGCTCAGGTGGGAGAGACCGCGTACGGTTACTGAGATTCGCAGTTTCCTGGGACTGGCAGGCTACTACAGGCGGTCTATTAGGGGCTTTTCACAGATTGCACATCCTATGACACAGTTGACCCGGAAGGACGTGCCCTTCACGTGGACAGACGCCTGTGAGGCGCGTTTTTAGGAGCTGAAGGAGAGGCTGACTTCGGCTCCCGTGCTCACCATCCCTGACAGTAGTGGCGGGTTCGTTGTGTACACGGACGCCTCCTTACAGGGGTTAGGGGGTGTGCTCATGCAGAGGGGTCACGTTGTCACTTACACTTCGCGGCAATTGAAGCCCCATGAGCATAGCTACCCTACCCACGACCTGGAGCTGGCAGCTGTTGTCTTCGCGCTAAAGACCTGGAGGCACTACTTGTACGGTGAGACCTTCGAGATTTTCACAGATCACAAGAGCGTCAGATACCTTTTTGATCAAAAGGAGCTCAACATGAGGCAAAGACGTTGGTTGGAGCTCCTGAAGGACTACGACTGCAGCATTTCCTACCACCCGGGAAAGGCTAACGTGGTGGCTGATGCCTTAAGCCGGAAGGCGCCCACACACTTGGCCAGTTTACAGGTGTAGAGTTGGAGCCTTTTGGAGGAGATGGGCAGTTGGCGACCCCTAGAGCTACAGGGGCACTGTGGGACAGTGACTGTGACACGACAGACGAGGCCAGAGCTAATAGATCGCATCATCACAAGACAGATGGCTGACCTGTACTTGCAGTCTTTGCGCGACAGAGTACTGTCAGGAGACCCGAGGGACTTCTCCTTCACAGACCAGGTGCTGCGCCTGAGGGGATGTCTGTGCGTTCCCAGAGATGAGGAGCTGTTGAGAGAGCTCCTGACTGAGGCACACGGTTCCAGATTCACCATACATCCCGGAAACACGAAGATGTACCATGACTTGAGACGCGAGTTTTGGTGGAGGGGTCACGTTGTCGCTTACACTTCGCGGCAACTTAAGCCCCATGAGCATAGCTACCCTAACCACTACCTGGGAGCCTGAGGCAGCAATGCGGGAGCGGTACCCGGAGCGTTTCGCGGTACGTCCTTTTGGACTGGCTTCGGTCCTCTTTGAGTTTGTTATCTATATATTTTGTTCCTTTCCGCACCCTAGTCAGCGCAAGTTTCGGGGATGAAACTTCCTTTGAGTTTGTTATATTGTTACAATCATGGGCGTCAGAAGCAGTTTAAGACATCTAGGAAGTGTCCCAGACGTCTGGAACCCTTCCCAGACGTCTGGTAATAAATTTTTTCGGTGTACGGGTTCGCGTCTGCGTGCCTGCGCGCGCAGACTGAACCCGCAGCCTTCGTTTTCTCTCCCTGCAGGCGCCGCTTTCCTTCTCTCTCTTCCCGCGGTTGCCCTATAAGAGCGCTCCCCCTCTCCCTCACCCCCACTCCACCGTCTCCTCTTCTCCTTCTCCTTGCGAGCGAGCGAGGGTGCAGCAGCGGCTGCCGCGGGCGTATGGGAGGGAGTGTTGCAAGAGGAAGAAGAAGCTAGACCGCGGAGGTGCGAGCTTGCCGGGGCAGCTAGAGCAGGTTGGCGGGGGGCGGATAGTGGGCGTGGGGTGTCACGGAGGAGCTGCTGCAGCTCGGCCAGCAGGCGGACGTGGCGTGGCGCGACTGTGTGTCGTGGGCGGAGGATGAACCGGGTGCTGATTCTGGGAAAATTTCCCAAAATCAGACGTCTGGACCTACGTCCAGACGACGCGTAGGATGTCTGGAGGAAGATCCAGACGTCTGATAGGTACAATATTTTTCCTCCTTCCTTTAACGCGTGTACGGCCATGCAGCCGTCCGCCGCGTTCTCTGAGCCTTTTCGTAATGAGAGCGGTTGCGTGTGTGCGCAGGTGTTGTTCAGGAGGGCGCGAGGGCTCGTCATCCCACGCGGATCAGACGTCTGGCCACAGTACCAGGCGACGAAGAGGACCTCCAGACGTCCAAGGTGACAATCGGACGTCTGGAAACTGACTTCAGACGATCCAGCGGGCTTATGGACATCTGAAGGACTACGCAGATTGAGGTACGGCATGAAAAACCTTTTAAGATGTCTGGAAGAGGTTGCAGACGTCTGATTTTGGATAGATTCGTCATTTTTGACCCGTTTAGGGCCAGTTCGGAGTCCGTTTTCCGCATTTCGAGTTGCGTTCTTTCCAGAATTATTTCCTCTATCCGTTTATAGTAATTGTATATTATTCTGAGAAACTCCTTGTGATTGATCCTTGTGTTAGGACCCTGTTCCGTTGCAGTCTTGGGGGTTGCGGAGGCACGCGGGATTAACGACCACACACCCAGTACTCCCGGTTTCGCTAGTAGAGTGGCTTTTTAATTTATTTAACAAAATTTGTTACAATTATGAAACAATTAATAGAGTCTAGGGCATTACAAGAACCCTAGGACTGAGAAATTAGAGTGAATGATAGATCTTAGGGTATTGCATGAATCCTAGGATTGGAAAACTAGATTGAATGATAGATCCTAGGGTACGGCATGAATCCTAGGACTGGAAAACTAGTTGAATATATAAATATTGCAGTCTTGGAATAGTAGAAAGGAAATGATAACTGCATGTAAATTAGTTAACAGCTGCCTGTTATGAATGAATAAGTAGGATTGAGAACATGGGTTGTATGAACGTAAAGCTGGAATGGTGAAACCTAAATTGGCTGAGTTAAAAGAGCTTGAACCCTACGGGGAATTAGGAGTAGAACTCCTGGAAAGGGAATGGAATAGAATTGGGGAAGTGAGCTGGTCCTTGAGTACGGAGTACCAAGGAAAGCGACTATCCCCCTGTTTAGTGCAGAGCGAAGCTAGCAGCCCCAGGGACCCAGGGTTAGGTCTGACCACTTTGTATCGACTTTTGGCCCTCATGTACATAGTACCAAGGAGAGCTACAAGTGTAGGGAGAGTAGTAGCTACCCCACGGGCCCCGAGGTTCTGCTGGCCCTCCTACACCGACTTGTTAGGCCCACTGGGCAAACCAGGGTAGTCAGGCGAGGGTGCGCGGACTGTGGAGGGGCAAGACCCCTGTTTGGTTACAGTGGAGGGGTTGGACCCCTGTTACTGAGAGGGCTCTGCCCTATACTGGTTCTGTGCTGTGCTTTGGGCGCACCCGTTAACGGAAACGACTGACCGCGTGCCAGTGCGGGGTAGCTACCCGTGCGTTTATCGCGTGTGCCGTAGTCACCGTTACGTCTGTCAGCAACCTTGGGGTGGTTGACTGAGGGTAGGACCACCACGGGGGATTCTCCCGGCCAGGAGAGCACCACGTGTTACTTCTACTTTTCGGAAAAGACTGCAATCAAGATCTCTCCCACGAGGAACATTCAAGATCAAGAGAAGGTTTTGAGAAATAAATCAGTAGTGAAAATAGAAGGACATAAATAAAGAAAGTAAAAATATAACAGCTACTGTCCACTCTACTGCTTCTTCTAGCTTTTAGTTGCCACTCTACTCAGCGTTTCGCTGATGTGTCACCCTTGTTACCTTTTCAGGACCAGGTGTTGAGTAGCCAGAGTCAGCGGCTGCAGAGGGCACTAGGCCTAGTAGGGTCCAATAGGGTTACCTATAGTACTTTCTGTACCTTCTTTCCGCTGTAGTGAGTAGTTTTCTGTTGCTTCTTGTACTCTCTTTAATGTAAACTTCATGTTCATATTTATGTTTATTTCTCTACTGTTGTGGTGGTGTATACTGTAGTGTTTCTTTCCTTTACTGCTGTATTTTGTTACTGCTAATTATATACATGGTGAATGTGGTTTATTTTACTGCTCTTTTGGTTACTTTCTCGTTGGACGAATGGGTCTTGGGATTAGTCGAGTCGATCCGATTCTCGTGTCTCATAGGAATTCGGGAATCGGGTCGTTACATTAGGCTACCCTACTTAAGGACAGGCTTGTTTTGTTTTGCTGCAGGGTTCTTATCCCCAGTCCTTTCGACCTTTTCCTAGTTTATGTTGGGAAGGAGGTCATTGAATCCCCGATTGAAAGGACCACTAGAGTATTCTAGGAGGCGTAGATTGAATTTTGGCCAAATTGATCCCATGGCCGATCAACAGCCTCCTCTGCCTCAAAATCCATAGGAGGTATTTCAAAGGCAGCTGGAACAAATGCAGAGAATGTAAGAATGGTTCCAGAGAATGCAGGGTGCTCAGCCCTTGAAGGATTTTTATGATCCTTTAAATTACGGGGAACATCTCGGCGTCCAGGTTCCTGCCGAAGACGTAGAAATCAAGCCCCAGGTGTTAAGCCTGATCAAACATTTCCATGGGCTTGGCTCTGAAGACTCGTTTTAGCACTTGGAGGATTTGACCACTTTGGTCCAGACCACCAAGGCACGAAATGTGAATGAGGAGCAGATGATCATGAGGCTCTTACCCCATTCTCTTAGGGATAAAGCTGCTCATTGGTACAGGACTATAGGAAGGCCAATTGCAACTTGGAATGATTTGAAATCGGCTTTCCTAAAGAAATTCTTCCCTGTCGGACATACCAATGCTTTGAGACGGGCGATTACTACCTTCACCCAGCAGTCGGGGGAGCAGTTTCATGTTGCCTGCGAGTGATTCCAGGACTTATTGTGGAGGTGTCCACACCACAAGGTGCCAAAATGGCAACCTGTGCAGATCTTCTACCACAGCTTGACTGAGAAACTCAGAAATCATGTAGATGCTTCTTGCGGAGGCAATTTTCTCAATAAAGATGCAGATAGCGTGCACGATTTGTTTAAGGAGATGAGAGAGAATTCGATCAATCATGCCTCCATGGATACTTTTAACCGGTCCCAACAACCCAGATCGAATGTTAATGAAGTCCACGACTCTCATTCATTTGATATGGAATTGATTTACAATAAACTAGATAAGGTGGACTTGTTCCTAAAAGGATGGAGGAGTGGATGGCTGGAAATTCAATGAACAATTCTCGATCCACTCAATCCTAGCATTCGGGATTCCATTCGTCATGAGCTCCTTCTGGACGGGAGTTCGTGAATCAACTTGATGTGGCTCAACCTGTGAGTCAACATTATTCGGAACCCCACGGGTTCCAAACTGGGGCCTTTGATCCCAGTTTCTCTGATCCCTCCCTTTCTTTCTCCCCATCCTCACCCTACGAGGATGTCTATGCTGTACAGGAGAATGTTAAGTCCAACCCTTATTCCAATGCTTATAATTCGGGTTAGAGGAACCACCCTAACTTCTCCTGGAAAAACCTGGGGTAGCAAACCCAATTCCGACCCAGTAATTATGCTCCGCAAAGAACAATGGGTCAGGGTCATGTTTACACTCAGCTGCCCCAAATCAAGTCAATCAGCCATCTTGGAATGCCCGTCAACCCATAGGGCAGGCTGATTTGAATCGACAGATGATAGAAATGCAAGGATCTATGCTCCAGCTCATGCAGCAAATGAAAACCTTGCTGGACAACTTGCAAAATGGGTTCATTGCTAATTCTCGTCAACCCAGATCTCTACCATCTCAACCCGTACCCAACCCACGTAATATCCAGAATCTGGGCAATCAAGCCCAAGGGTACGGGAATCAGAGGGACCCACACGCACATGCTCAGGTGGTTGAGCAAGGTCCTTCCTCTTCTACTTCTTCTTCAAATCAAAGGTTATTGGCTAAGGAAGCCCCTCAAATCTTTCCTAACCCTCCCCAAGACCCAAACCCGTATGCATCTGCTAATTTAGTTACCTTGAGGAGTGGAAAACAAACTCAAGATCCACAACTGCACTGTTCTGATCTACCAAATCCTGAAAAGTCTGAGGAGAGAAAGGAGAGCTCCGAAGAAAAAATCAAGGCTCAGGAACCTGATTCTGAAGATCTAACTCATGTTCCTTTTCCTGAGGCCTTGATTAAACCTAGGAAGAAGAAGCCTGTTGATAGTAACAAGGAGCTCTTGAATATATTCAAGAATGTCGAGATCAATATCCCACTCCTCGACACTAACAAACACATACTGGCTTACGCTAAATTTTTGAAGGATTTATGCACATAGAAGTGTAAGTCGAGAGAATCTATTTCGAGGAAGGTGGTACTCTCCAAGCAGGCTAGTTTTGTTATCCTGCATCACCTCCCTCAGAAAAAGAGAGATCCGGGTGCTCCTTTGATTTCTTGTGTCATTGGAGATTACACTTTTGATAGAGCACTTCTGGATCTAGGTGCATCTATTAACCTAATTCCGACTTCTCTTTACGAGAAATTTGGATTAGGTGAACTTCGGTCGACTTTAGTAATGCTACAGTTAGTGGACCATTTGGTCACAAATCCGCGAGGTGTTATTGAAGATGTTATTGTTAAGGTTAAGGATTTCTATTTTCCTGTAAATTTCCTTGTCCTTGATATGGATGTACCTGAAAATCTAAGGAACACTCCCATCATTCTGGGGCATCCGTTCCTAGCTACCGCAAAGGCTAATATCAACTGTGAAAGCGATAGCTTGGAAATTGCCTTTGGGGATCAGAAATTGAAATTGGATATTTTTAAGGCGATTAACAAATTCAAGGATTGTGGATTTATAGAGGAACTCTAGGAAGACTGTTTGAATATTGAAACTTGTATGGCGATTTCTGCAATTGAAAGTTCCTCCTGTTATGATAGATCTAAACTGCAACCCTCTGTGGCAAACCCGCCACATTTTGAAAAGGTTATTGATTTTATTCACTTTCAACCTCTTCTGCTTGATGAATCTTCATTAGCACCATCCTTACCTTCAAACCAAAACCTGCCCCAGCTCAAACTGAAACCATTGCTTGAGAATTTGAAATATCAGTTTTTGGGACCTCAAAAGACGCTCCCTATGATTATCAGTGCTAGATTAACTAAGGAGCAGGAGATTAAATTGATCAAGGTCTTAAAGGAACACAAGGAGGCAATTGGTTGGACCATTCATGACCTTAGGGGGATCGAGCCATCTTATTGCAATCACAAAATATTTTTGGAAGATGGATCCTGCCCTTCTCACCAAATGAAGATATTAAACCCTAATATGCGAGAAGTGGTCAAGAAGGAAATTATCAAGTGGCTCGATGTAGGAATCATTTATCCGATCTCTGATAGTCCTTGGGTAAGTCCCATGCAAATTATTCCCAAGAAAGCTGGGACTACCGTTATGACTAACGAGAAAGGAGAATCTGTCATAACTCGTTCAGCTTCCTCTTGAAGGGTTTGTATTGATTACAGGAAGCTGAACACAGCCACGAAAAATGATCATTTCCCTTTGCCCTTTATCGATCAAATCCTTGAAAGGCTAGATGGGCAGAAGTACTTTTATTTCCTTGATGGTTACTCAGGATACAAATAAAATCCCTATCCATCACGAGGATCAGGAAAAAATGGCTTTCACCTGTCCCTACGGAACCTTTGCTTTCCGTAAGATGCCATTCGGCTTATGCAATGCACCTGCGACTTTTCAAAGGTGTATGCTAGTCATATTCTCAAACATGGTGGGAGAGTTTATGGAAGTCTTCATGGATGATTTCTCTATTTTCGAAGAATCGTTTGATTCTTGTCTGGCTAATCTTGAAATGATTCTTAAAAGATGCATCAAAATAAGACTGGTCCTTAGCTGGGAAAAGAGTCATTTCATGAGACAAGAAGGCATCATCTTGGGTCATGTAATCTCTGAACGGGGTATCGAAGTTGACAAAGCTAAGGTTGATGCTATCTCTAAACTTCCTCCTCCCACATCTGTCAAACAAATTCAATCATTTCTTGGTCATGTGGGGTTCTACAAGAGGTTCATCAAGGACTTTTCTAAGGTTGCTTGCCCTCTGAGCAACCTTCTTGCCAAAGATACGCCATTTGATTTCAATGAATCATGCCATAAGGCATTTCATTTTCTTAAAATAGTAGTCACTTGTGTTCGGTGTTGCAACCACCGGTTTGGATAGCCCCATTTGAGATTATGACTGACGCTTTTGATTACGCGATCAGGGCAGTTTTGCGTCAGAAGATTGACAAGAAGCCCTCTGTCATCTACTACGCTAGTAAAACTCTGGACGAGGCCTAGAGGAATTACACTGTTACTAAGAAGGAATTACTAGTTGTAGTATTTACTTTGGAGAAATTCAGGGCTTATCTCTTAGGGTCTCATGTCATAATTTATACCCACCATTCGGCCTTGAGACATCTCTTGGCCAAAAAGGATGCCAAACCTTGGCTTATTCTATGGATTCTTCTACTTCAAGAATTTGATCTTGAAATCAAGGATAAATCCAGGGCATAGAATGTGGTGGTGGATCATCTTTCGAGACTCTTGAGTGATTCTTCTTGTCTAGATATTCTGATTGTTGATACTTTTCCGAACGAGACTATCCTTATAGTTTCAGGTGTCCAAACTCCATGGTTTACAGGCATCGTAAACTATTTGGCCATTGGTCAAATCCCTCAGGATTGGACCAAGCAATAATGAGATAGATTCAAATCTGAGGCCAAATACTACTTCTAGGAGGACCCTAAACTGTATCGCATCGACTTTGATCAGATTATTCGCCGATGTGTTCCGGAGAGTGAATTCAAAAGTATACTCGACTTCTGCCATGCATTTGCGTGTGGTGGACATTTCTCCGGGAAAAAGACGGCTGCAAAAATTTTACAATCTGGATTCTTTTGGCCGTCTTTACTCAAGGATGCCCAGGAATTCTCGAGGTCATGTTCCTGATGCCAGGCACTTGGGAGCATAACCAAGAGAGACATGATGCCCTTAAACCTGATTCTTCCCGTCGAAATCTTCGATGTTTAGGGCATCGATTTTATGGGACCTTTCCTCCCTTCAATTGGACATCAGTACATTCTCATCACTGTTGATTACGTGTCCAAATGGATCGAGGCCATTCCCACCCGAACTAATGACCATAAGGTGGTCATCGATTTCGTCAAGAAGAACATCTTCAATCAGTTCAGAATTCCGAGGGCCATCATCAGCGATGGTGGTTCTCACTTCACTAATGCCCAATTTCGTAATTTACTGGCAAAATACGAGGTAAATCACAGAATCTCCACACCTTACCATCCCCAGACGAATGGACAGGCAGAGATCTCCAATCGGGAGATCAAGAATATTCTTCAAAAGATGGTTAGGCCTAATCGCAAAGACTGGACTCAAAAGCTTGAGGATACTCTTTGGGCCTACCGTACGGCATACAAAATGCCTATTGGCATGTCACCATTTCGTCTGGTGTATGGAAAGGCGTGCCATTTACCCATAGAAATTAAACATAGGGCATTCTGGGAAATCAAGCAGTGCAATCTGGATTTAAGTTTAGCTGGAAAAACCAAGAAACTCCAACTATCTGAGTTGGAGGAGCTTAGAAATGATGTGTACTAGAATGCCAAAATCTACAAGGCTCAAACCAAAGCTCTTCATGACCAATTGATATCCAGCAAGAGCTTTGAGTCGAACCAGAAGGTTTGCCTTTTCGATTCACGACTTAAGCTCTTTCCTAGCAAACTTAGGTCAAAATGGAACAACTCGTTCATCATCGATCAGATTTTTCCAAAGGGGGTCGTTCAGATTTCTGACTCAAAGATGGGTAATTCATTCAAAGTCAACGATCAGCGTCTAAAGCCTTTTATTGACCGTATTGTTCCAAAACTCGTCTCAGACACGGTTGCCTTCATCATGTTGTGATCTCTTTGGCTGGAGTTCGCCTAGCTGACAGCATTAAACTCAGCAGTTGTACAGTCTGACTCAGAGCTGACTCGAGCATCATATTCAGGTGATATTTTCTACATTCTACCTTCCTTTCATGTCTTTTATTCTCAATGCGGATATTGCATCAGCTAGGCATGGGGGGGTGGATTCATTTCTGAATCAATTTGCCAGCTCTGTGGAATTCTTGTAAATTCTACTTGTTTTCTTATATATACAAAAAAAATTTTGAATTAGGAAGGAATACTTAGGCATTAGGACTTTTCAATCTTAGGAAATATTACAGTAGGATATGAACACTGAGGCCCTTCAAGTCTTTGGGCTTAATCAGCCTGGGAATCCACTAAAATGTGGATTTGTGTATCGAGTCCTCGCCATCCTGAATTATATTTTAATTTTATTAAATACGTTTGGGTGATAAGTACACGACTTATCAACCTACCCTCTGATTTGAGGGAACTTTAAGTCTAAAGCATCTACACACTATTTGTCACTGACTCATTGCTCGGCGGTTTTAACAGAAATTGGATAGCTAATGACCTTATAGGGTGGTATGGCTGGCAAGTTATCGTGGGTAACAGCCCATAGGTAGGTTGTCCAGAGCCCAGCCTCTGGACCATTCTTTTCCTGTTGTCTTTAGGTAAATCTTAGACCAGGGAAGCCACCTACTTAAAAAAAAGAAAAAGAAAGTCCAAAAAGAAAAAAAAAGAGAAAAGAAAAGGAAAAAGAAAAGGAGAAAAAGAAAAAGAAATAAGCCACACTTCACCGCATGAGTATGGCTGGCAAGTTATCGTGGGTAACAGCCCATTGGTAGGTTGTCCAGAACCCAACTCAAGAAATGCATGTCAAATTCCTAAAACACTTAAGAAGAAGCAGAGAAGTAGAATAAGCTGGGGAGATATACACTGGATTCACCCTTGTGTTGGCCCTATAAAAAGAAAAGTAGGGAGAAAGCTACCGGTCGTATAGATACACCTTTAGGCAAAATTCTTTTTAAGGTCACCTAGGGGTATAGAAACTCGAAGTCCGTTCTGATTGCCGATCAACAAGTCTATTACTTTCACAAAAAGATGCTTAGAACTTAGGGTTCTCGTCAAGTTTTGGGTGGGTAGAGTGGCCGTAGAAAGTTACTCTGTAACCCTAAACTCAAAAATCCAAAAAAAATAGAAAAGAAGAAAAAGGAGAAAAATAGATCTTTCATTGAATAAGGCGAGGGCTCGAGGCAATCTACATTTTGGTAGATACCCGTGCGCTCCTACATAGCCGCCTGAGAATCATAATTCCACTCAGATCCATTTTGAGAGAAGAACATTAAATCAGGGTTAATTCTGCAGTTTTAACATCATATCATGAAAGTAGAGTAACCATGGGATTTTCCAAGGGTTAATCTAAGGTCTAATGAGAATTAAAGTCTTATAAGAGGGTCCACATAGACAAAAATAGGGTTTCACGCATTTCGAGAACTAATACGTCATACACAACCCTAATTTCAAACTTGCTTAAATTATAGAGGTTTCAGTTAGAATAATTTTTTTTTAAACCTTTTAAAATTCATAGAAAAATATTCCTTGAAGTTTGGTACCTTTAGTTTGACCATCTGAACATATTTTGACCTTAAACAGAGTCATAGACAGACTTCTACCCTAATTTAGGTTTCTACGCAAATTGCCTAGTCAAACTTGGTCAAAACTAAAATTAGACTTCACCATTATATTCCTTGGGTCTAAATTAGGTTTTCACCAAAATTTAGGCCCAATCAGAGTCCATCTTAACCTACTTTGCATTTTAGTCCATTTAAAACGCTATTCCTCTCAATCGAGCCCCCAACTTTTTCATCTTCATTGCAAATCTGCCCTTGCTATCATTGGAGGTTAACCGACCTCCAAGCAAACTTTGACCTCATCTAATTCTATTCAAATCAACACCAAATCCCACCAAATTTGGTGGGATTGCTGTTCACATTACAAAGAATCGTCTGAAGGTGGTTAGGGATCCCAGATCACACCAGTTAGCCCTAGAGAACCCACAAGATTTGTGGATGTATTGTACTTCAATAATAAACCAATTTAGGCTTGTTTCCTAATCTAAAGCTCAATTAGGAGCTCTATAAAACTCCTAAACCTCATGCCGCATTCCTGAGCTTGGTTTGGCCACAACTCTTCACAAAATCCCTCTCTTCGGCCACCTCCACCGTAGCTCCGGTGACTCCTCTCTCTCCGATTTCCTCGCCCGCTGCCACATACCATAGGCAATGGGATCATCTTCCTTGCCTCCCTCCACTGCTCTCCAGCCACAGTAAGATCTCCCAAACTCCCTCGTCATCACCACTTCCATCACCGGAGGATTCTCCTTCACCAGCGTCGACCAATCACAGTTGGTGTCTCCCTCACCCCCTTCATCCGTAGTTAGGTTCTAAATCTCTCCCTTTCTCTCCATAGTTTAGGTTTAGCCCTTTAGATCTTAGGTTCAATCGACAAATCACCTTTCTCCCCCTCCATCTTCCTTCGTTCCAGTGACGCTCCGGCAAAGCCTTCTACATGCTACAGACCACCAAACCCCACGCAACCACCTCCAAAACCTCTGCCAGCACACCACCATCAAAACCCCTCTTCCAATTTCACGTTACACCCACTCAAAACTCCCACCGAACTCCATCTCCTACGCACCACCTCCTCGACTCCGCCAGACCTCCACATGCACCCACACGCCCTAAAATCACCAACATCACACTCGCATTCATATGGCGAAGCTTCTGAGCTACTTTGATGTGGCCGCAAGGCTGTGTTTTGAGTTTCAGGTATTCGCCAGACACCGCCGTTGCAACCATCTTCTCTGGTTATAGTTGCAGCTCTCCGACCGCATTCATCTGCAGTATCACCTCCAAGTACTGTGGCTCACTTCCAGGTTCCCTCCCAAGCTGTCAATTGCTACACTAGGATTGTCTTCATCCCCAATCAAAGGTAGCATCCCCTACAGCTACACGCAAGCAAAAGAGGGTGGGACATAGTCCCACCTCGTAAGTGAAAGAACCGCTTGAGTGGTATAAGAGGAAAAAGTGATCTTAGCTCCTTGCCCAGTACACCGAGGGGTCGGGTCCCCCGCTCACATGCCATACACACCTCGTCCGCGGTCACTACCATGCTGGTCTGGTCCCCTATGCTCATAACCCATATGCCCGATTACTCGATTTTGCCCCTGGTTCTGAAAGCAAAGAGGACAATTTATGAGGACGAGGGGGGAGGGTTTTACTTCATGGTTAAAATGCCTCAGGGCATGTACTGAAGGAATAGGTTTACACTTAGCCTTTGAGAAGGTTGGCCCGGTGCTTTTGAGGCTTAAAGAAGAGAACCCCTTGTGCTTCTTCTGTTGTGTTGTGCCTTATGAGCTGAGGCTCTTGTGAGAGCCTTGTGCTTCTATTGTGGTACTTGCCCTAGCTTCTGCTGAGGCTTTGAGGTTGATTCTACTGGTACTGTTGAAATATTTACGTAAGGCAATGTGGATTAATTGATAAAGAATACCGTTGAGAAATTTGAGTAATTTGAATATGAGATGTGCTTAATTAGAGGAATCTAAATGGTGATCTAAATCACCACTTTTTAGGTTTCTTCTATTCTTTTTGTCTCTATACTTTTTGAGATACATTGGATTATATTTGATTATCAATCTGACAAGTTTTATTAATTGCATATCTGTTATTGTGGTTAATTTATTGTGCTCATTTATTCTGAATGAAGATTAATGCGTAAATTCCACATTTGCTCCCTGCAAATGTTGTCGGACTCCAAATAGATTCTGAGTTTATAAATTTAAGTGTTTTGTGCACTTTCGTTGACTATACTACACGTGCATTTCCTATACATCCATGATTTTGCACGTACAACAAGAGTGTACCAATGTTTGCATTATAATTTAGATTTACATTGTTTATCTTGTATTATAGATAAATGCATTTATTGGATTGCAGGAATTCAGGACAACCAAGTTTGATTTTTAAGACGTCCAGAGCTTAGTCTAGACATTTGATGACGTTGATGGTACACACCGCCACCATCTTCACAGCCTAACTGTGCCCTATTCCTCCTCACATCCCAACCGCTCGCAATCTTCGCCGAGTGGTTGGAGACAATATCGGCTGAAGAAACAAACGGGAGATGTGTTTAAAAGAAGAGGCGCAACAATCGATCTAAATCATCATCTCTTCCCCCCTGCAGGGACCTCCTCCATCTCCGCCACCGTGGAACCTACATACACTGCGAAACAAGCCTGCACCGTTGACCTCGCATACTCTGTCGTGACCCCAACGTCACCAATCATGTGTGCACTGTGACAGAATGCACACGCACACCCCCCCCTTTCATCTCCATCTTCTCCTTCATCTCCTTCTCCTCCATTTCCACTCTCCTTTCCTGCCTCCTTCCCTATCGCACCTCCACCAACATCACCGCCAACAACCCCACACACCACAGCCCATCTCCTCCTTTCCTCTTCTCCATAGCCTTCTTCTTCCTCCTCATCTTTTTCCCTTGCTACTCATAAAGAAACCCAACACCACTCCAGGCAGCACCTCCACTTAGCCACCCACGACTCCCAACCACCTCAAGACAATGCCCTCACCACCTACCATCACCGCGAAACCACCTAGGCTCACGCCATCCTCTCGAGCTCTCTCCTCGCACACCACCAACACCTACTACTGCCGGCCTCCCAATGCTTCGACAGCCTACCTCCAGCCACATCTTGTCGCACCACCACTGTCATCAAGAAGATCCTCCTCCCGTACACCTCAGCTGAGCTCCTTGCCAGCGGCCGCGACTCTTCCACGCACGGCCACAAGCGGTGAACCATCCTCTATTTTGCTACAGTGTTGAGGCAATTAATATTTACGCCCCATGCCATTACGAATACTTCATTTATGGAGTTTTATATTATTGGGTGATTTTTAATGAGGCACTTTCTATCTTTCTATTTCTCGCTCTCTCTCTGACTCAACAGGGACGATGTTGAAGATATGAATATTTTAAGAGAAAAGGAGATCAATGGAAATCGTGTTTTATTTGAAAGATTGGCTTCTGCATCTTCACAAATAGAAAGAGAAATTGATAATTTTATGTCTCTCACTTTTAAATAAATACCATGAATTTTAGAGGGTAAGAATCTATGAAAAATTATTGGTACATTTGCAAGATTAATGAGGAGTTGATCTCTTGTTTATCTAAGTTATTAATCTCTCTATTTGTGAACACTACTTCATGCAATAATTTTTACGATGTTTCAAAAAAAAATGGGAATTTCATGTGAACATTCGTGGTGACAATAATTGAGTTTATTAGCTTAAGCCTCCCTGTGGATACGACCTAATCCACTTTGGTTAGATTTAATTAATATTTTGATAGTCGATTTTCCACCACAAAAGCTTTACAACGACACAACATTTTATATTAAAATTTTCAATGAAAGCAAACATCGATTAATCAGCTACATTTGGATACAACTATATTGCCATGGTTGAAGAACCAGGCTATACATCAAGAACAGGCAGCAGAATGGCTAAGTCTTCCTATCGGATTGTCTAGACTTGATTTCTTTTCTTCCCCCAATTTTGTGGCTTGGGGGGTCATCTTTCTAATGAGCATTCTAACTCAATGCATAAGAGCTCTTGGCTAGCAAACTGGTCCCTATGAATAATTCCGACACCTAGAGGTGTGTGGAAAAGCATGAATTGGAAGTAAGAAGAGGGGATCACTTGAAAAGTATGAGTTGTAGGGCAGCCTATGATATTGCCGAACGCTGCCAACAGGCTAGCTACAATAAATGTGGTCGTCTGGTTAAGGTGTCTGTCTCCATCGCATATTGACACAGGCAGGTTGATTTCACCTTTAGGCATCACCTTATGATTTCCAAAGTCAACCATTCGATGGGTTCACGGGGAAAGATGTTCCTCTTTAAAACCTAACTTAGCAAGGGTTTTAAGAAATAGAACATCCACTGCACTACCCTTATCAATGAGGAGCCATGGTTGAAGTTGCCCTACCAACAAAAGGGTTACGAGGAGCGGACCCATATGATCAGCTAAATCTTGGAGTGAGGAGAAGAGCCTCGAGGTAGCTTTCCTAATGGTACTTCTGTTAACCAAGTGGAGGGTGAGGTATATACTCTGAGTCGATCCTTCAGCATGCGTAGTCTATGCACTGGGAGTGGCATCAACCCCGTAAATGACTTCCACTTCATTTACCACTGGCTTTTGGGAGGGTGTATTCACTACATAAGTGACCTATCACCGTGCTATTAGCGTCACCAGAACTTGGTGATGATATTCATTAGGGGGAAGCAGGGGAGATATCCCTTGCTCAGCCATTGTCGTCATGGAATGCCCTACCCTCTAATCTGCTAGAAACACCACATTCACCCCTTGAAGCCGCTGAAGCTTCTCCTTGTGGTATTCCTCTTGACCCTCCATGGGTCGTTTGCCCTTATCATGACCCTCATTTCGTTTGATGAAATAGGCCAAGTTAGCATACTGGATTTGAGACTCAATTTAATCACACAAATCCCGGTAGTCTTCAGTGGCGTGACACCAGGCCTAATGATACTTAAAGTAAGGCTTGGAGTTTGACTTCTTTAGAGATTTTGGCAGCAGAAGGAGGTCCTTATTAGTTGACCAGACTTCCGCCAACATGTCCACCTGATTCACGGCCACACGGGTGTATTCCTCAAAAAAGTCCCACCTGGGTAGGTGGGGGCCATTAGGTCGACCTTTATTTTGTCGATCTCTATGGTCCATGTAGTTCCCCTTTTGCTTATTAAGGGTTACCACTGCGAATTGACACTAGAGTAGCCTCCATGAGCATCTTCTTATCGTCCGAGGAGTAACGGTCATCTATGTATCCGTCCGCCAAGAGGCTACGAAAGTGAAAGGAATCATCTTGTTCAGCAAACTTTGTGGTCAGTCCCATAGTTTCGCCATATCTCTAGGCAGGAAGTCATCAATATCATACCAGAACCTCTAAGTCAATAGACTAAACTTGAAGTACTGGATGGCAATGGAATCATGGAGCCTCTTGCACTTGAAGTACTGGGTCTTGAACCGATCGAGATTGGACCGGAAAGACTCCTTCCTTTATTGTTGGATCTACGACAGTCTTTCTGGGTTGTCTCTAACCTACTGCCAGTTAACAAAGTACTGGCAAAACTTGTTGGCCAACTCTTGAAAGCATGATACCTGCCCTGTAGACAATTCATTAAGCCACTCATAAGCCATTCCAAATATATATGATGGGAATACTCGACAGAGTACTCCATCAGGACATCCATGAACAAGCATCATTTGACATTAACTCCCAACAAAACTATTAGGTTTAGATGTCCCATCATACTGTGCCAAAACAGGATGCTTGAATTTTTCTACAAGAGGGGCAGTCACCACCTCCTTTGTGAAGGGATACGTAGTCACGTACGCCCGTGAGCGTTGCTCCTCAATGATGGTAACACCATCATTCATCATAACTAACATAAATTAGTCAGATTCAAGTGTTAAATGCTCCTTAATGAACGTCTGAGGATCGTAATTCCATGCTAAACTGATTTAGGAAGAAGGTAGGAAAAAGGGTTAATTCTGTTGTTTGAACATCTAATCATTAATGCAGATCAACTATGGGATTAATCAGGGGTTAATCAAAGATCAAAAGAACTTAAATGTCCACGAAGTGGGCTCACACTGATTGAATCAGGGTTTTAAGCATTCTGAGGATTAAAATATTACAGAAAACCCTAATTATTAGCCTCACTCAAATTGAAAGGGTTATGGTAGAGATAAATTCAATCTAAATCTCCTAAAAATTATTAAAAAATATTCTGAGAGGTTTGGTACCTTTACTTTGACAATCAGAACCGATTTTGATAAAAAATAAAGATTTAGATGGGAATTTACCTTGATTTGAGCTTTCATGTAATTTACCTAGTCAAATGTGGTCAAAACCCAAATCCAAGTTCACCACTAGATTCTTTGGATCTAAATTAGGTTAACACCAAAATTTGGGCCCAATCAGAGTCCATCTTGAGCTAATTTGCAATTTAGTCCCCGGATCTCTATTCTCTACACCTAAGACCTCATCTTTTATGTTTTTCTTACAACCTGGCCCTTAACTCCTCATCACCTTCACAAATAGGTCCCCACTGCCTTTGAACTCAGAGTTTCCTGATCAGAACTTCCAAACCCAAACGTGATTCCTTCAATCAACAATTCCTTCTTCCATCTGCAATCAAATCCTTTCAAAATTGGAAGGATCAATCATAAGGAGATCCTCTTCCCATTGGACATAGTCTTGAGTCTTGATTTGGAGTGAGAAGCTCCAGCTAAGGTTGGAATTTCCAAGTTCACGCTTGCCAAATTCACAACTTCCATGTGCAAATTCTTCCAAATTGAGCTCACATTTGAGATCTATATGAGCTCTACGATGTTCCCATGTCAAAGACAGCGAGGTTTAGGCCACAAAATCTTCTCTTCCTCTAGCCGCCTCTGACCTCGACTCTGGTGAAACCACTCGATCCCCTTCCTTCGACCACCCAATGGCCAAATTGGGTGGCCCAATCTCACCACTTTCTTCCTCTCCTTACTGACCAAAGCAAGAGCTCCTACCTCCTTCTTCCTTACCGTCTACCTTCACCAGAGGACTTCATCCCCTTCACGTTTGGCAAGCCACACTGGCGTAAGTTTCTTCCTCTTTCATCCTATAAACTAGGACTTCTTACACCCCTCCTCTAGATTAGGACTAAACCCTTAGAATCTAGTTTCGACCACAAATCCACTCACTCCCCATTCATCTTCTCCACCTCCAACCACGTCTTCGACATGGTCACCACCATGCTATACTCCATAAAACACCACACCGCCACCACCACTACATTCCTCTCCCTCCGTTGACCAAAAGCCCCAAGTTTATTGGGTGCTTCAATCACTCCACCATCCCTCCGAACAAACCCACCATCTACCTGCAACTTCGACCTCCACACAACGCCACATGCCACCAATCACCAAACTACCACTGCCATCACACTCCATACATCATGGTGATCACCCTGAACTGCCTAATCAGGGCATTAAACCCATGTTTTGATTTCTAGGTCTTCGCCGGAGTTTCCCTCATCGCCACCACTATCTGCCTTCATGTGTCGACCTCAGAACTCTCTTACACCTATAGGTGACATGGAATCAACTGCAGGAGCCATCTAGGTTGTCAATTGAACAAGAAGAAGCAGCAGTGTTGGCAATTGCACCACAACACTCACAGTTGCAGCGCGTGAAGGGAACCAGCAGATAGTCCCACATCGTCAATTGCTAAATTTAATTTTGTTACTTATTTTTTTGTGTCTGTAGGCATATCACCTTCGACATGGGGTCAGGTCCCATATACACAGACCAACGCGCACGGTCTGCTCTCCCACACCAAGCGAGCTAGACACACCCCTTATGGGCTGAACCAAATGGGTCTGAATCGAGGCCAGGTTTGAACAGAGAGAAAGAGAAGACTTTGTGTGTGAGAGAGAGAGAGAGAGGGTTTTGCACTGTAGAAGTTTAAGCTGGGAGTTAAGGCATCTGTTGGAAGCCACAGACATCTGATTTGGCTGAGTTTGAAGAATCTAACTAAGTGTTGGAAGGAGAGTTTGATTTGAGTGCTGAGGAGTTAATGCGAGAGTTTTAAGTGTTAAGGGTTTAGAATTGAGAAGACTATAAAACAATTTGAGTGCTGAGGAGTTAAGGCGTGTGTTTTAGAGTATAAAACAATTTCTTTTGGCCTTTTATTCATATCTTTTTAACTAATTGGAGACTCAAATTTCTCATCTATTTTTATGATTGAATTCATTGAATATATTTTTCTTGTGACTTGATTATTGTACTCATCTTTATATATTCAATTAGTGGTCAAATTACAATTATTTTTCTCCCTGCGAACGACCTCAAAACTCACATGTTTTTTGAGCACTTATAAATTTAAATACTGATTCGATTTTTGTCGATTGTACTATGACGCGTATTTTTCTAAACTACGATGATTATCGCTTAACACTCATCTCCTGGGAGACTTGGCGGACAATCTCTGGGATAGAACCTCCTCCACTAGTCACCATTGGATGAGCTCCTGACTGCTCATCTGACTCCCACGAAGGCAGGAGAGGAGCCTTCGGTGGACCAGCGGGAACTTCACCCTTCTGGCTACTAAGCTCTCATTTTAACTTTTCGAGCTGTTCACGCAGGCAGACATTGTCTTCTACCACGCGATGCGATTTCAATTAGTCATCGGTGGGGCAAGAATTCTAAGGCTCCTTCGACTGGATTTTTGCCTTCTCTTTCAATAGTCAAATCTCTTCGAGTTGGTCTACCACCAACTGTTGTTCCGCCCTCAAGGCATCGAGTTTAGCCTCATACTCCTCCTCCCTCGCTTACATCTCCAAGAGTGGGTTCCCCTGGCAGTTCTCCTAGCGAGAAGGCTCAGATTGGGGCCTAGATACAGTTCCCTCTCCTTGCTTGGTCCTGCAGCTTGACGGCATCTCCTTGACATGGAGACACTAGACCTAGCATCTCAGGATTAGTGTGGGAGGAATGGTGCATAGAAGGAGCCATTGCAAAATACTTGAAAATAAGAAGCGTTGCAACACTACACATTTCCCACAGATGATGCCAATTGACCGAGACCCTTAGAATAGGAATCTTGACTCAAATGCAATCACAATAGAATGACTCAAAGAGTTGGTAACCCAGCTCCACTTAGAAAGGTGTACATCTGGGGGGAGATAGGTACTTTCAAACTTCACTAGTTTTTTGGTGAATACAAGTAGAATTCTCACTCTTTCTTCTCTCAGATTGTGCAAAAAACTATAGCTAGCTTAGCCTAGGTATTTATAGAGCATGTTACCTCTTGATCTGGGTATTATGGGATTTCCCACGATCCCACAATCTACCCATTAATGAAATTCAATTTAGTAACCATTAAACGGCTACCAACATCAATATTGACACAATGGACGTAAGTTTCAGCTTCAGTCAACAGGATCCATTGATGGTTTATCGGATCCTTAGGTGCGTTAGGTTTCCAGATCAGGTGGACCCAGTAGAATGCCGGGCTAGTTAGATCCATCAAGACCAGACCCGTCAAGATGACAAGCAGCTGAATCTATCAGTATGTCGGGTTGCAAGATCTGCTAGGATGCTGATGTTTATGAAGAGGATTTTTGTTCCCTCATTAGTACCCACCAATATTTATTTATTTTTTTGCTTTCTATTTCCCTAGTTGTAGTTGTAGCTTAATTAGTAATTTTAGTTCTAGTTCTAGTTGCCTTTAATTTATTTCCAAGATTCCTTTAGTTGTATCTTGAACTTCTTTTAGTAATAAAATTTATGTTTAGTTTCCTATCTATATGCTTTCGTAATTACATTTCAATACCCGTAAGTTTATGCATTCATATTTCATAGTTTTGTAACCGTATCTCATATTCTGTTTCATATTCCAAAATACCAAAAATATATTTTTCGTCTTAGTGATTTGAAAACTCCACATGCCACCTTGAGAATGACTCAAACTTCCATATTTCTATTTGAAAATCTTACGAGTTTAACTTTATAAATTCAACTATCCCGATTTCACGCTGCAATGACGACATTATTTATTGTTGCGATTACTATGTGTCAACTACATCCAAGAGACACACATAAGACTCATTCCTTTCGAGAAATAAATGAATCCATTCTACATGCTTGTTATGCCAATCCCTGCAAAAGGGAGCAAACTCACTGATATAATCCCATGGTTACAATTCCCTCACCATGACAGGGACCACAAATCACCAACACCATGACTAATTCATTGACGCTTTTAAAAAGTAGAAACCAATCCTACTGGGAATTTGACTAGGTCTTGTTTTGAAAAAGAGTTCAATTTAATTCTATTAAATTAACTATTCTCGACATAGTTTGAAATTAGAGTCGCATTCTAATCTTGTCCTATGATTACGTGTTTAAGATTACATCACATGCATCATAATCTCAATCATACATAACATTCCACACACAAAAATTACATCAAATGTAACGACTATCAAATTATAGGGATTACATGAAAATACGCAACCCATTCACAATCACTTCACATTATATGCCTGGATGATTACATCATCATTCACATTCCACAATCAAAACCGTCAATACTATAGAATAAAATTGGCATACAAATGAAACACCTATAACATCATATGTTGAGGGATGTGATTGCCTTTTCTCCTATGATTACTAATTAATCAAGTGAGTGTGGTTGGTTATCTATGCGGTTGGAAGGTGATGTGGCATTCTCTTGCAGTGGCATTTTGTAGGGATGTCACATGTCACTCCTACAAAGACAAACTAAGTTATACAATGCATGATGTATATAAATTAACCTAAAATGAATGAGTGATCCTAAAATGCTTAAATGCATGAAATGAGCTATTTATAATTCATGAATATTGTATGCTAGGAAAACTAAGCTAAAGTAGGCATCTTACACCTATTGATTAGATACTTATCATATTCCCATGCTTATCTTTTGCTAGTCCCTGGCAAAATGTAACGTTCAAAGCTAAGTTAGGCTTTATGAGAGAGAGATATTAGTGATCACTAACATAGAGCAGATGTATGAAAATTCCATTATTATGCTCAACAACACTAAGATTATTCCTTATGTTTAAGCTGCCAAAAATTTTTTAGCTTCCTGCCAACTTCAATTTTCAGTTTCTGTGGAAGCTTTCTACGGCTCAAAGGTCCACCTAAAGTTTGCAAGAAACTGAAATTCCCAAATATGTGTGTAGGTGAAACTGACTCAACATATGAGCACCTAATTTTCAAAAACCCAACTTTCTCAAGAGCCTAGACTACCTATCACTCCCCTTGGCCCTGCCTTTGGCTTTGCCTTACTAAGAATTAGTAGCTTTCACCTTATCCTTTTTTATCCTGAGGTCAACACTAGACCAAAGCCCATGTATATCTTCTTGGATGGGATTTCTGGCCTCTTTATTTCCACTCAACCTTGGGGTCAACACTATATGGACATCTGTGTATATCTTCCCAAGTGCATATCCTTCCTTCAACTACTTTGTTTATTATTATTATAATTTTCAATTTTCTTTCTCTATCTTTTTTTTCTACTCCATTTTCTCTCACTTTTCTAGGTAGGTGGCTCCTCCAAATCCCGTTCAAGAACATTACCTAAGCAAAAGCCTAAGGAAGATCAAGATGCAAGGTTGGGCTCTCAGCACCCTACATCTGGGGAGCATACCCAGTGCAACGTGACAACCATACCCCACGAAAGTCTTTGAGATTAGATCAAAGTTAAGTGCAATTGATTAATTAGACCCTCGGACTTAGGCCTTATTGAAATCCAAGTTTTCAAAAGCTTAGTTTTCCATAGATCAACTCAAGGGGTGTGAAAATGTAACATACTTAGTTTTTCAAAGACTCCCAAACCATAAGGTGGACAAATGAGCCATGTACTTTTTACCCCATTGACTTCAACCTTAGTCAACAAGATTCCTTAAAGGTTCAGGGCAAGACCCAAATCTTATAGGAACACCTTAATTGATTAAGCTGATTACAGCCTGAAGAGCCTAATGAACAAACTTCTCAAGCATACCCCTAAATTTAGTGACCTCCTAAATACCTAATTCTCACTACCCTTTCTTAGATTAAGTAAACATGCTATTTACAAATTTTTCTCTCTTTCTTTTTTAGAATAAAATGATTTCTAGAGGCTACTTTAAAAGAACTCAACAAAAATATAAATCTACCCCCCATGCCTATTTTATGCCATGTTCTCATTAGATACCTAGAAAATGCATGAGAAAGGTTAGAAGTCACCTGAAGATCTCTGAGTTGAAACATCCAAGTTGAACTAGCTCTGGACTTGAAAATTTAAAATCTAATCAAACCTCGTGGGTTACGTTGCCTCCCAGCAAGTGCTAAGTTTAATGCCTTCAGCCAAGCAAACTCCAGTTGGGGTTTCTTAGGGGTTGGGTACAATAAGGGTAGCTTTGTCAATAAGGGTTGTTTGGGCCAGGGAATCAATATACGACTTTAGTCTCTAACCATTTATAGTAAAAGTGTGCCCCATCTTAGGGTCAGAGATCTCTACTGCTCTATTTTCAAAGGGCCTAACCATAGTATATGGGTCATTCCATCTAGACCTCAATTTTCCTGAGAAGAGTTTAAGTTGGGCATCAAAAAGCCAAACTCTTTGATTGGGCTCGAAGGTTTTTCTGGTGATGTGCTTATCATAACTGGCTTTAGTTTTCTCTTTATAGATCTGAGCACTCTCATAAGCCTCATTTCTAAGTTTCTCGAGCTCACTAAGCTGGAGCTTCCTATGTTCATAGATGACGGCGGATCTATGTGATGAGTAACTAGTGTTCATTATAGTACGCAGAATCGCTATCAATTTTAATAATAACCAGATTGGGAGTCCAGGTTGAACAGAGGAAGGCAATAATAGGAATTCGCGTATGCAAACAAAAGCAAATATGAACTAATACTAACTAAGTTAATGGAGAGAGAGAGTAAGGGATGGAGATAAAAAGACTTTTATTCATATTAGCAACATGATTACACATAGAGTTTTGAGAAATAAACTAGATGCTATTCTACTAGAACAACTAGAATAGAGAGAATGAGGGAAGATCTAGAGCGTAATCACGATGGTGGAGAGATTAATCGATAGAGCCGGAGAGGATGCAGAGGAGGACGTCCAATAGAGGAATGCTTGCTGGAAGAGGGTGGACCTAAGGGGGAGGGATGGCCATGGTGGAAATTCTAGGTGTTCTACTTAGGAGGTGGTGGAAGAAGGTGGAGGATTTTTTGGAGGAAGAGGTGCTTCCAAGCGGGGCGGCTATAGGTCTTTTTATAGGAATTCTAGAGGCTTCCTATTGGTTGGTTTAGGTTGCCTAGGATCAAGGATTTGGATGGTCTAGATTAGATCTAAGGGGGTGGCTTGGATAAGTAGGATAGGGACCCTAGGATCTAAGATGAATGGTTGGGATAAGGAGGGATTTTGTTGGATTCCTAAGGGATTAAGTGGTTGACCACTAAGGGGGCTATAGGTGGTGGCTACTAGGTAGGTATTAGGGTTTAGGAGGGGGGTGGCTACTAGGTTGTTAGGTAGGATAAGTTCTAGGTTTAGGTCATTAATTTTCCTAGGAAATAAAACCTATAATGGCCGATCAAATTGGTTGTTAATTGAAATCATGGCCGACAAGCTAGGTTGGGAAATAGTTTAGCTAATTAGGTTTTGGGATAAGTTTAATTGGGTTCCTAAATTGGGCTAGACCTAGGGTTAATTAGATTCGGGTCTAATTGCAAAAACTGACTCGATCCTCTTTATAAATGAGCTCAGTCTTGAATCTCCTAACCATGGGTCTCCAAATTACTCCAAAATTGATACCTGCACATATCACATACAAGACATCAAGGTACCAGATATAAGTTTGTGTGAAATTGCAAAAAAACCCAAACTTATGCGATATTTATAAAATGCAACTATATACTAAACTGACCTAACTAAATGAATTCTACCCTATTCAACCCTTAGATTAGCATTAGTTAGGCATATTAATATAAATATATATAGTAATATCATACCCCCATGCCTATCTTTGGCTAGCCCTTGAGCAAAACAGAGATCGAAAATTGAGAAAATAGTATTTACAAGAGAAATAGAATTGTGAGTTTTGAGCTTAGTTCAAATCAGAAATCCCCCAAACTCGATATTTCACCAAAGCAAAGGAATCATACACAAAATCTTAACAACAAAGACTTAGCAGTTCTAAAGTATTGAGTCAAATTCAGACCGCCCAAATCAAATCTGAATCTTACTAGCCATAGGACTTGGGTTGCTAGAGTAACTTTCTTTAACTAAGTCAACCCACCCAAGGCTTGAATCAAATGTGAGAAACAAGTATCTTGTGTGTGATTTTTTTATGTGACTTGTTTAATTGAAAGTGAAATCGGGTTTGTAAAACAAATGCGTTGCAGTATAGTTGAAATCGCTTCGAAAACAAATGAAAGTTTATTACTCAAAAAATATGAATCCGAGGTCGAACATGGGGAGCAAATTGGGATTTAAAAACTAACACAACTTTCAATTTGATAAAATGTGATGATCAATCAAATTATGAAAAATAGTTTCAATGTATATAGAAGCTCAAAAATATGAATATAGATGTAAAAATCAGATAATTCTCTCTTCTTTGCTTCGGGCTTAAGCTTTCTCTTCTTCTTCTTTCTTTCCTCTGATGTCTTTTGATTCATCTCTTCTTCTATCTCTCTAGCCTTGGCTTCTTCTTCCTCTCTTCTTCTTCTTCCTTTCCTCTGCTTGCTGGCCTTGGCTTCTCTTTCTTTCTGATTTCTCTTTCTCTGCTTCGAGCCTTCTTCAGACTTCTGCCTTTGCTGCTGAAGCTTCCTTCTCCTTCTTCCTTGGCTTCACTCTCTAGGAGAGCAAAACCTAAGCCCTACCCTCCCTGCGGACTCTCCTCTCTTTCTTCTCCCTTAGGCTTTCTCTCCCAGAGCATGCTCGGGTATACGGGTCGGGTCGGCGCGCCCGTGACCAAGCGTGCCGACGTGGGTGGTGCACGAGGAGTGTGGGGGTAGTTGCGTCGGATACCACATCTGCGTAGCGTAGGGTCACGGATGAGGCGTGAGCAGGCAAGTGGGACCTCACCCTGTGTCAGGAGGCGATAAGCCCCTGACAGTTTTTCAATTTATGTTACGTCACCCACTCTAAAGTTTCCGAGGTGAGACTAAGTGTCCCACCCGCTTCTCACGTGCACCTGCAGCAAGTCTTCTCCTGATTGCTGAAGCTGCAGGGCTTTGGCCTTCAATAGATGGGCTGATGCTGCTTACGAAGGAAAATCGCACACCTGGGACTTGGTTTCTTGGCACCTGGAGCCTGCTGCGAAGGTAGCAAGCTTCTTCAAGCTTGCTTCAATGTAGATAGGGTCTTGTACCTGTCAACATGAATACGATTGAAGATCCGGCGAAATTTGAATTTCCCTTTGGGCGGGAAGCGTCGGCAAGGATGGCCGACCGCCTGAGGGGCCCCGACGCCCGTGCCGATGTCTCTGACGAATGGGTGGTATGGCGCTTGCGATCTTGGCACAGGAAGGTGCGTGGCATCCATGTGCCTGATGGAGTAAGGACCCTGGGCAGGAGGGGTTTTCAAGATGGCTGGGGCAGAAGTCAGAGGGAGGTGATTTGCTTTAGATGTCAGCTTCGGGGGCACCTGGCGGCGACCTGCCGGCGGCCACTGCTTTGTCTGGCATGTGGAGGGTTTAGTCACAAACGAGACGCTTGCCTGGTGACTTGTGGCGATTCTGGGGGCAGGGATTGCAATACACCTTCGCGGCTTAGGGGTGAGCTGCAGATGCCCCTCCCACCTCCCACCTCAACTCTAGGGGGACACGCTATGGATGTGGAGATTCCCCTGACCGAGGATGTCAAGGTAGCAGAGCTGGTTCTACGTGGTGCTTTGATTGGAGAAGTAATGGTGGGTACCCTTTCAATGGACAAAATTCGGCAATTGGTGAGATCTCTTCCTCTATCAACTGATGCTTGGAAAATTGCAGTTATCTCTTCATCACGATTTGTGCTTTTTGATGTGGGTGCGGTAGATGTAGAGAAGTATTATTTTCAGACTAGCAAATTGGGTGGATTATCAGTGATCTAGCGGCTGGTATCCCCCTTGATGGCTCTCTGCCTGAGCGTCCCCCTCAAAGAACAGCTTCCAAGTCTAGTGTTCTTGAGATCAGAGGTCTGCCTTTGCATCTAAGGTCTAGGAAGGTGGTGGAAAACATGGTAGCCGGGTTTGCATCTGTGGCCGAGGATGCTGTTGTTGGTCTGACTGAAGGAGATGCCAATGCTCTGAAAGTGAGGGTGAAGGTCTTCAGGGCTGGTACCATTCCTGATAAACTGATCCTCAGATGTGGGGGCAGCTCTTAGATGCTCCTTTTGACTTTTACTGTGGCAAATAGGGAGGTCGTGCCTAGACATCACCCCCCTCTTATGCTGTGGTGCTGAAAACCAAAATTCCTCCCTTGCAACCAAACTATGCTAGTCAGGAAATGGTGGCAGAATGCGCTAAAGGTAGGGAATCGGTAGATGGGGTAGGGAGCTTGGGAGTTGAGGAGGTGAGGACTGAAGCTCTGGAGGGTGTGGCTGAAGTACCTCTGATCCAAGACCTCCCCTCTTATGCTGAGGTGCTGAAAACCAAAGCTCCTTCCTTGCAATCAAATGGTGCTAGCCAGGAGGTGGTGGTAGAATGCTCTAAAGATAAGGAATTGGTAGATGGGGTAGGGAGCTTGGGAGTTGAGGAGATGAGGACTGAAGCTCTGGAAGAAGTGGCTGAAGTACCTCTGATCCAAAAGGTAGTTGCAATGGTGGATGATGAAGGGATGGAAATGAATGTGTCTAATGATGCTGTGGCTGAGGACCTGAAAGCCCATCCTGGTGAGCCTGATGAAGGGATGGAAGTGAATGTGATTAATGAGCCTGCTGATTCTGTTCTGGTGGACTCATCTGTGAGTTCCTTGGACTTGCAGAATTGCTCTCCTATGGCTGAGGTCGTGCACTTGAAGTCAAAGACTCCCTCTACTGCTAGGATTGGGAAACCTCCCTACAAGTTGAGGCTAAGAAGGCACACTCCTACACAAAGAGTTGATTAATCTGTCATTGCAGCTGTGATGAAGGTTAGCAGAGCTTCTACAGCTAAGAAGGGGACAGACCTGACTCCCAAATGAGGGTCCTAACCTGGAATGTGCGTGGGCTACGCGATAGAAGTAGGAGGGGGTCTCTACTTAGATATCTACGTGAATGGGAAATCGACTGTGCCATCCTTCAAGAGACACATTGATTGTGAGTCTGACAGGGTATGGGAGGAGATGAGGGCAGGTTTTGCAAACAACCTTGTGGTGGTCAACTCCAATGGCAGATCTAGGGGAATTGCCATCTGGTGGAAGAAGCAGTTGCTGTGCTTGGAGGAGGTTTCTGTGGCTAGGCACCTTCTGACCTGTAGATTCAAAAGAGGCCAGGGGGATAATGTCTTCTTTGTGACAGGCGTGTATGGTCCAAACGATCCTAGCAGGAGGCAAGAGCTGTGGGAGTATTGGAACTTGGCTGCAGATTTTTTAGGTGGGGGGGCTTGGCTTGTTGGAGGGGACTTCAATTGTACTTTATTGGGGAGTGACAGACCTAATGGGGTAGTGGACAGCTCTACCACTAGATTCCAATTGATGGTCCAGGCCTTGGGAATGTGTGATTTTCCTTCGTCAGGGGCTGAATTCACTTGGAGGAATGGTAATGGGCTCATGTCCAAGATTGACAGGTTTTTTGGCAATGCTGAGCTGATGGATCTCTTCCAGATGTCATTTGTTTGTGGTCTTGAATGCCCATTCTCTGATCATACACCCTTGGTGTGGGACAATGGTGAACAGGTGGTGGCTGGATCATAGTTCAAATTTAGGAAATCTTAGCTGAGGGAAACAGGGTTCAGAGACATGTTTGCCAGCTGGTGGAGGTCACAGCAAGGGGAAGGCACGGACACCTTCAGATTGGCTTCCAAGATTATGGCTCTGAAAGGTATGCTGAAGGAGTATGGAGATATTATCTCTATTCTCAGACATCAGAAGCGTTGTGAGGCCTTACTAAAAATTCAAGAACTGGATACCAAGGAAGCTGTGGCTCATCTGTCTGAGCTGGACCTTGCAGATAGGAAAAGATGGCAGGGGGTGGTGATTGAAGAAGACCTGAAACTAGAGATGGATTGGAGGGAGCGTTCTAGGCAGCTATGGCTAAGTGAGGGGGATGCAAACACCAAATTCTTTCACCTGGCTGCTAGTTCTAGGAGAAGAACAAATCTAATCTCTTCAATTGTTATAGAGGGGCAGAGAATTACCTCCTTATCTGATATCAGAGCTGAGGCTGTCAGGTATTTCAAGGAATCTTCAAGAGCTGTAGGTAGGGGCAATTGGAGGATGACGGCTAGTGATCTACCCAAAATTAATGAGTCTCAGGGGTCCAGCCTGATTGAACCCATATCTAAAGCTGAAGTCCTGAAGGCCATTAAGGATCTCAACTGTGAAGGGTCGCCTGGTCCTGATGGAATCCAAGTTTTCTTCTACAAAGAACTGTGGGACATTGTGGGTACTGAGGTTATGGAAGTGATTAGAGAGTTTCAAAGTGGCAATTTTTCCTTTGAAAGGATAAATAGATCTTATCTATTTCTTCTGCCAAAAACCACAGGTGTTGAATCCTTCCAGGAGTTTAGACCCATTTCCCTCTCTAACTCCTTGTACTTGGTGATTGGCAAGGTCCTGGCTAATAGATTGAGGCCCGTATTGCAAGATCTGATCCATCCTGCTCAATCAGCATTCCTCCCTGGCAGATCTCTACAAGAATCTTTTATCTTAGCCCAAGAGATGATTTGTGGCTAGCATAAGAGAAGATGCAAGGCCTTCCATTGGAAGGTTGACTTTTGTAAAGCTTATGATTCCATCAGTTGGCCTTATCTCTGGGATGTGCTTAAAAGAAGGGGCTTTCCTTCTACTTGGATAGGCTGGGTTAAAAGATGTATTACCACTGCCTCCTTCACCCCTCTAATAAATGGAAAACCCTGTGGTGCGTGGATTCAACCCCAATGTGGCATCAGGAAAGGATGTCCCCTGGCTCTCTTGATCTTCAATTTGGCAGTTGATAGTTTAGCCTGGTTTTCTTGTAAGCTTGCTGAAGCTGGTCTTGTCAGAGGATATTCACTATCTTGTAGGAATAATCTGGCTCCCATATTCAGTATGCAGATGATACTATTTTTTTTGTTGAAGGGTCCATGGATGGAGCAATGGCTCTGCATCATTTGGTTAATATTTTTGGTGAGCTTTCTGGATTGAGGTTCAATAGAGATAAGTCTGGTTTGGTCTACTTTGGTTTACCTAAGGAGGAGCAAGATGCCTTAGCAGCCATCCTGATGACTCCTCGCATCAGTCTTCCTATCAGATATCTAGGGCTGCCTTTGAGGTGTTCCAGGTTGAAGAAAAGTGATTGGAACTGCCTTTTTGACAAGATTTCTATGAAATTAGATGGTTGGCATAGCAGTTTCCTATCCAGAGGTGGAAGACTTGTCTTGCTCAACTCAGTAGTCACCTCCATTCCTGTCTTCTACTTTTCCATTTTCAAAGCACCAAAATCCATTTGGAAAAGGTTGGATGTGATGAGGAAGAGGTTCTTTTGGAAGGGAGCTAGACATAAGGGAAATTTCTTGCAGCCTCTCAAATGGGATCAGATCTGCTATCCTAAAGAGAAGGGTGGTCTTGGGATTAAGTCCCTGCAGCATTTTAATGATGCCCTGCTACTTAAATGGGCTGTTAAACTGCTGCAAGGTGACTTGAAGCCGTGGTCTGTTCTAATTAAAGACAGATATGGAGCATCCAATAGCATGCTGTCCATACTTCAGCCCAACTATCCTTCTTCCTTCTGGAAATCTGTGACTAAGGCATTGACTGATCACTTCCATCTGCTGCAACCATCACTTGGAGATGGCAGGTCCTTCAGTTTCTGGAAGGAGGGATGGTCTGAGCTGGGTGTTTTGAAGGAGCTCTACCCAAGAGCTTTTGCTACAGTAGCTGACAAGGATGCCACTGTCAGCAAGGTTTGGTCCTGCAGTAGCAACAGCTAGAATCTGGATGGTGAGGAGTCCAGCAGAAGAGCTACCCGGCTGTGGGAAGAAAAGAGAAGGCTTATATCAAACCTTGAGAGCTTCAGACCTAGGCCTGGAATAGAGGACAGGTATCTGTGGGGAGGGATTTATAGTGTCCAATCTGGCTATAACAGAATGTTGAACATTGAAGAGGGTTGGAGATATGATTCCATTGACAAGAAGATCTAGTTGTTAAAAATTCCTCTCAAGGAACAAATTTTCCTCTGGCTATGCAGAAGAGATGGTTTAATCACAAGTGATCTACGCCACAGAAGGTTGGGTACTGATCACCATGTTTGTTTTTTGTGTGAGATGAGTACTGACAATGTAAATCACCTCCTTTCTTCTTGCCTTGTCACTGATGTCATTTGGAGAAAAATTTGTCAGGAGCCATTACCAGAGTGGGATTCTATCTGGCATAGGTTTAAGGTGAGAGGGAAGCCACATGTCCACATGGCTGCTACTATTTGGTGTGTATGGAAGGCAAGGAATGAGAGACTTTTTCAGGAGAGGCCGGTATGTTGTGAGAGTATTGTAAGAGAGTGCTGGTCCCTCATACATTCTTGGGGATCCTTTTTGTAATTTCCCTTTCTTTGCACATAATATACTACTCCAGACTGCTATCGTAAGACGATAGCTCGCCTTTCTGTTTCAAAAAAAAAAAAATGAGTACGGCCTCATGGCTCCATCAAATTGCTCAGAAAGCTTCACCGTGACACGGCGAAGGTGGCACGGTTGCTGGTGTGGTGCGGGATGGCCTGGGCGTGCATGCCTAGGTCATTCTGTGGCTGTGAAGTTGGGTGTGTTTGGGGGGAGTGAACGGAGGTTGTAGCAGCTAATGGAGAGGGGGAAGATGATCAGTGGGATGAGGTAATGCTTCCGAGGTAGTTGGCGAGGCGTGTGGGTGCGTGGAGTGGTGAATGCACCTTGCCAATGGTCTGCCGGAGGTGGAGAAGGTGAAGGTGGTCTGTGGTGGTCGGGGCGTGAAAGTAGGAATTGATAAGGGGAAAAGAAAGAATAGGTGAAGGAGACTTATCTGTGAGTGGCTGGACGACGGGGGAGGCAGAAGAGCAGATGGCACGTATATGCCATCACCGGAGACGAAGACACTGAGATAGAGAGGCGGCGACGACGAGATGGAGATAGGTGCGAGCGCAGGTATGGCGCGATGCGGACGAAGGAGGCGAAGATGACTCTGCCACTGGTATGGTGGTAGAGCGACAAGAAGAAGGAGGAGGAGTCGTCAAATCTTGTGGGCTTTTTGGCCAGAGGGGGAAAGGAGGAATTTTGGGGGATTCTCATGCCAAAACAAGCTTGAGTTGACCGGGGGGATCTGGGGCCTCTTTTATAGTCGCAGGCAGAGGGCCTTGTGCTTGGAAGGCAAGCTTCCAAGCACGGCAACCTCACTGGACTTGGAAGGTCGAGAGATACCCAAATCTCTCATGCATTCGCATGAGAGATTGGGTGGGAATCAGAGTGCATAATTACATTCACACGATCAGGATTTCCTCAGAGAATCTCCCTTTCAAATTTGAGAGGGATTCTTTGAGGAATCAAGGAGATCTCCCTCTTGAATCCTTGCCGGAGTAGTATTTTTCCGCTGTAATGGTGGAGGGACCTAATTGCAAAGAATGGTGAGGAAGATAGGGGGTTTCTGCAAGGTTTTCAAAAGCTAGGGGCATAAAAGTAATTAGATTGGACTATTTTGCAAAGTAGGTCAAAGTAAACTCCCCTTAGGTCCAAATTTTGGTATAAATCTAATTTGGACCTTAGAAATCCAATGGTGAAGTTGGATTTTAGGTTTGACCATGTTTGACTGGGCATTTTACATAAAAACCTAATTTAGGGTAAATATTTGACTAAGACCCCTATTTAGGTCAAAATAGGTTCTAAAGGCCAAATAGAAGGTTCTAAATCCTAGAGGATATTTTTTCATAAATTTTGGAAGGTTTAGTTAAATTTTATCTTGACCAGAACCTTGTTAAATTAAGTGGGTCTGCTTTAGGGTTACAAGAAGTCATTTACTTCCCAGATTGCACATTAACCCTTTTCTGATTGAACCAACCCACTTTTTATCTTGTTAAGATCATTTGATCTATGTCTAACCCCTGAGAAGTCCCGTTGTTGCACTGCAATGGTAAAATTATAGTTTTACCCTTTGTTTCTTACTTTTCTTTCATACTGATTATTCCTTGAGTTAGGCCCTTCATTAGATTATGTAGGAGCTTTTGTTCTCTTTTCTAGGTCAAAATGAGCTAGTTGGGGCTGATGATGGTGTTCCCATCATACCCCCATTCCTAGCTTTTGCTAGTCCCTTAGCAAAATTTTAAGGTTTTAACTTCTATTCTAGACCATGAGTTTCTTTCACAATTTATGATGAGTGCTTTTTCTTTTTCTTTTTGATTAGGTTAGAATGCTGACAGTAGGCCTAGAGGTACTCAAGTACCAACCAAAATCCGAACCTGACCTGCTCTAGCCTTTGTCCTCCATGAATGTTTTTAAGGCCTGCAGAAACTATCCTAAGTTTCGTTGGACTCTACGGTTAAAGCACCCGTGCTTGGGACATATTTCTAGCTTCAGATTGGCTTCTCAACAAGGTCAGTATCGAATTCCTTGTCCCCGTCATCAATCCTCAAAGGTCCTTGGCAATCGATGCTTCGGGATAGCACCGCCCATGGCAACCCCCAGAACCCTGGCTTTCGAGATTTCGAGATAATCCCACCCATGGCGTTCTGTAGCCAAATATAGACCCTAGTAATCGACATTTCGTGATAATGCCGCCCATGGCATCTGAACCAGCAAGGTGCTTACGTGCACCTAGTAGGATATGTAAATATCTTAGGAGACAAGCACCGAGGAGACGATATGTTACACATCTTCGAGGGGAATTTCCTGCTTCTCCGCACTGGGAACTCGTCCAAATCAACTTGTGTTGATCGGCCGCTCCTAATCTAGGCAACTTTTTTCAGAACATTTAAACACTTTTGCGTGATTTTGACAGATATGCGCACTGAACTAGACTATGTGGATTAGGGTGCTTAGGTTACTGAATCTCGCAAACCAAAGGTCAATTAACGAGGTCGAATACTCCCTAAGCCTTAGACCTAATACTTAAGCTTTGCATTTCCCCCAACCTCTTGAGGATTAACCAGATCTTAGCGGACACTTGAATGTTTAAGCCTAAGAGTCTAGCTCAAAAGGCTTAAGATCAGCATTCCTACTAATCGCTTTTGTGTCTCATTAGCACTTTTTCCTTCATTTTTCTTTTTCCTTGATGTGGTCTAGAACTTTGGTTCATCCCTTAATCTCTTACTAATGACTATCTCTTTTTCTTTTTCATGTTGTGCTCCTTTTGACATTTTGCTCTTTTCCTCCACATGTTTATATGGCCTCAGAATTTTCTTCCCTCCAATTTTTTTGTTCTTTTTCACAATTTTCTATTTGTTTTGGTATTTTTTGTGATATGTGATTTTTTTGTTGAAACCTTTTCTTGTGAGATGAGTTTTCATGAAGTTTTGCACTTTCATACCCCCCCCCCATGCCTACGATTTGCAATGTCCCCATTGTAAATTAGGTGGGTTCGAATTCAGTTTAGTTTATTCACTAGGATAGGTTTTGGGTGGGCGAACGGGTCGAGGTGACTGTTACGAATGATTTCTAGACTCGGGTATGGGTTCCTGAGGTGGAGTCGGCTGTTCTAATGGATGAACCCTAAGGTGCAATATGAATTCAGCATAGAAATGTCAAGAAAGGTTTCGGGTTTCTCAAGAATGACGGGTTGCCTCCCATTAAGTGTTGAGTTTTACGCCATCGGCTGGGCGCAATGAGCTTAGGGAGAATGGAGGGTAAAGGTTATCTCAGCCAAATTTGTATCGGTCACGTCAATGAACAGTTTGAGTCTCTGACCGTTCACGATGAAGGGTTCAGAATCGTGGTTGAGTGGACTGATTTCAATGGCTCCATTTCCAAAGATTCGTCGGACCAGGTAGGGTCCGATCCATTTTGATCGTAGTTTTCCTAGGACCAGTTTGAGTCTGCAACCAAAGAGTAGGACCTTTTGACCAAGATGAAAGATCTTTCTAGATATGTGCTTGTTGTGAAAGGCTTTAACCTGCTCTTTGTAAATTCATGAGTTCTCATACGCGTCGTGGCGTAATTCATCGATCTCGCTCATTTGAAGCTTTCTATGGGTTCCAGCCTTAGAAAGATCTAGGTTGCAGTTCTATACTGCCCAATAAGCTTTATGCTCCAATTCGACGGGGAGGTGACACGCCTTCCCGTACACCAATCTGAAGTGAGACATACCTAATTGGGTCTTGTGGGTGGTCCTATAAGCCCACAAAGCTTCCGGAAGCCGGGATGATCAATCCTTCCTGTCAGATCGAATAGTAACCTGGAGGATTTCTTGATCTCCCAGTTTGATAGCTCAGCTAGACCATTAGTTTGGGGGTGATAAGGAGTAGAAATTCAGTGCGACACTCCGTATTTGGTCATTAATGATCTGAACTGAGCATTTGTGAAATGAGCCCCTCCGTCAGAAATTATAGCATGTGGAATCCCGAACTGTGAGAAGATGTTTTGATGAATGAATGTGATAACAACTTTATGATCATTGGTTTGGTTCAGAATGGCTTCGATCCATTTGGACACATAGTCAACAGCGAGTAAAATGTATTCGAAGCCGTCCGAGATAGGGAAGGGTCCCATAAAATCAATCCCCCAAATGTCAAAAATTTCGCATACCAGAATCGACTGTAAAGGCATCATATCTCGATGGCTCATGTTTTCCAAGGTCTGGCAACGGGTACATGCCTTACAGTGATTGTATGCGTCCTTGAAAATTGTGGGCCAGTAGAAGCCGCACTGGAGGACTTTTGCTGCGATTTTATGTCCTGAAAAGAGTCCACCGCATGCCTGGTCATGGCAGAAAGAGAGTATGTCTTGGATTTCCTCTTCCACGACACATCGTCGAATTATTTGATCAGCACCGATGCGGAAAAGATACGGGTCTTCCCAAAAGTAATACTTGGCATCGGAAAGCAATTTGTCCTTCTTGGCCTTCGGCCAATCGGACGGGATCTGATGTGATGCCAAGTAGTTTACTAAATCAGCAAACCATGGAAGCCCTGTATTGATAGTCAGAAGGTGCTCATCAGGGAAATGTTCCGTGATGGGTCCAAAAGGGTCGATGATCTCAGAAGGAAGGCAGGACAAGTGATCAGCTACCATCTTCTGTTTTCCCTCTTTGTCGCGAATCTCGAGGTCAAATTCTTACAACAGTAAGATCTAGCAGATTAATCGAGGTTTTGTGTCCTTCTTTGCAAGGAGATGCCTCACAGCTGTGTGATCTAAGTAGATGATAACATGAGAACCCAGGAGATAAGATCTGAATTTTTCCAGGGCAGATACTATGGCTAGAAGCTCTTTCTCAGTAACTGTGTAGTTACACTGAGCCTTGTCAAGTGTTTTGCTAGCATAGTAAATGACCACGGGTTTCCCGTCAATTTTCTGCCCTAATACCGCACCTACAGCTAAATCAGATGCATCGCACATGATCTCAAAGCATTGAGACCAATCAGGGGACTATATGATCGAGCTTGGGTAACTCGGTCACGGAGGATCTCAAATGCTTGAGTGCATTCCTTATAGATTTCGAAAGGTACATCCTTGGAGAGAAGAGTGGTCAAGGGGCATGCGATTTTCAAAAAATCAGGGATAAATCGATGATAAAAATCGACGTGCCCCAGAAAAGATCGGATGTCCTTGATCTAGCTAGGCATAGGGAGTTTGGAAATCAAGTTCACCTTGGCTCAATAGACTTAGATGCCTTTCTCTGAAATCAGATGTCCCAGGACAATTCCTTTAGGCACCATGAAATGGCTCTTTTCCCAGGAAAGAACCAGATTCACGTCAATGCACTGCCAGAGGATTTGGACCAAGTGTAGGAGGCAATCATCAAATGATGCGCCGAATACTAAAAAGTCATCTATGAAGACTTCCAGATAATTACCTACCATATCTAAGAATATGGCAAGCATGCACCGCTGAGAAGTCGCGAGTGCATTGCAGAGACCAAACAGCATCCTTCAGAATGCATACATCCCGAAGGAGCAGGTGAAAGTGGTCTTTTCTTGGTCCTCAAAATGGATTTCCACTTGGTTATAACCGGAGTACCCGTCAAGAAAGCAGAAGAACCTATTTCCCGCCAGTTTCTCGAGGATCTGATCAATAAATGGTAGTGGGAAATGATCCTTCTTCATGGAGGAATTGAGTCTTCTGTAATCAATGTAGACTCTCCACAAGTTAGCCACATGAGTCGGTAAGACCTCTCCGGTTTCAATCGTAATGACGGTGAGTCCTGCCTTCTTAGGCACAACCTGGATTGGACTCACCCACTGACTGTCGAAGATCGGGTAGATGATCCCTACATCTAACCACTTAATGATCTCCTTTTTCACGACCTCCTGCAGATTAGGATTTAAACGTCTCTGCATTTCTCGCGAAGGTCGTGTGCCCTCTTCAGTGTAGATTCGGTGTGTGCAATAAGAGGGACTAATGCCAGTCAAATCATCGAGAGTCCATCCAATGGCTCTAATGTTGCTAGAGAACTGTAATCAGATGGGATTCCTGATCAGGTGTGAGTCTGGAGTCGATAATCACAGGAAACGTCTGATTGGAACCCAAAAAGACGTATTTTAGATGGTCGAGAAGAGGCTTGAGTTCCAAAACGAGGTTATCAGCAGTAGCAGGTAGTTCAAAGTGTGTGTCAAGAGCAAGGGAAGGAGTTATGGGTGTATCTAGATCAGGGTCAGACTCCTCTGTTTGCAGGTTTTGATCTTCTAGTGGTTGATCAGGAATAATCAGGTCGTCCTTCATATACTGTTCATCAACCACAGCTTTGATATCACATATTTATTCTATAACACCGTAATTAATCCCTTGTTGGGCCTTAAAGATGTCAATCTTCAGTGTTTGGTTCACGAATTTTAGTTCTGTTTGGCCCTCCTCACAGTTTATATTGGCCCTAGCAGTGGCCAGAAAAGGTCTCCCTAGTATAATCGATGTATCCCTTGGGTTTCAGGTGCATCCATATCCAAGACTATAAAATCCACGGGAAGTAAAAGTCCCGTACCGTGACAATGACATCCTCGAGTACTCCTTTAGGTGACTTGATGGATTGATCGGCTAACTGCAACGTCACCTCTGTTGGTTTAAGCTCAGCTTCTTCAAGGTGGTCAAGGAGGGATGTAGGTATTAGGTTTATGGAGGCACCTAGATCTAATAAGTCTCTATCGAATTGGGTATCACCAATAGTACATGAAATCAGGGGAGTACCTGGGTCTTTAGCCTTAGGTGGGAGTTTGCTTGGTATTACAGAGCTGGCTTGCTCCGATAGTACGATCGGGCTCCCACTTTTGGTTCACGGCTTACGCTTGGGTGTACACACGTCTTTTAGAAATCGTGCATAAGCCGGTACGTGGTGGATTGCATCCATCACGGGGATGTTTATCTGGACCTATTCAAAGAGCTTGACCAAATCCTCCTTAGGAACCATGGGTTTGGTTATCCTCTTTCCCTTGGTTAAGGCCTCGGGAAATGGAACCTTGGCTGGTTCCTCTAGAATAGGTCCAGGTTCTTGATCTGGGATAGGGGTATCCTAGATAACTATCCTAGGGCTTGGGTTACTACTAGGTTTGGAGTGGTTTGGATAAGGTGGGTCTTGAGTTGCTTTACCACTACGGGTTGTTACGGAGTTTAGTCCTGCCTGGTTTTGGTTTGGGGTTGATAAAACAAGTGGCTGCTATTGAAATCCCGCATAAGATGTCGAAGCTTCCATCCCTTCGAGTGATGGAACAGGAGGGGCCTGATAAATCATGTGTGCGTGGCCTAGATTTGGGTCCATAACGCGCCTCTAGGTCGACACGTTATTTGGATTTGGCAAAGGTTGCGAAGGGAGTGTGCCAAGTTGGCGGGAATTTGCCATCTGGGTGAGTTGATTGTGAACCTCTGTGATCTCGTCCGTGTGCTATTTTTGTATTACCACATTCGTTTTCTGAATGTCATCCAGAGTTTGAAGGATAAGAGTCATTTGATCTGCTTGGTTTGGCCCAGATTGATAGATGGGGTTGGGCCAAGGCTGAGGCAGCTGATAAGGATGAGGAGCTTGTGGACGGGGTTGATAAGGTGGTCTTTGATTCTGAGAATTTACCGCCCATAGGAAGTTGGGATGATTCCGCCATCAAGGGTTATAGGTGTTGGAAAATGGGTCATTCTGGATGGCGTTGAGGTCCTCGCAGGTCTGAGGAGCCTCAAGAAAATCAGAGTATGAGGGTTCTGTTGAAACTACGAGTTACTACACTAACGTATTTGGTTTTGAAAACCTATCATTGTAATTCGAAAACGAAGAACTTGTGTTCAACAAATAAAATTTATACCAGAATAGAAATCCCAAGTTGAACTCAGGGAGGCGGACGTTTAATTTAAAAACACGCATTTAATTTATTTGTCATGAAATAGAATAATTGATTAGAAACTATCTATCTATTTACAATAAACAGAAGAGAGAATATTATAAACAAAAACTAAAAAGAGATGTAGAATGAACATGAAATTCATTATCAAAGAGATTGTTCGTTACACTACTCATTACGACTAGAAAGTGGGAAATGATTACACTAGAAAGAAGTAAATCTGCTCTAGAAAGCAGTAAAGAATGGGGAGAGAGATATCCTCCTCGACGGTCGCTTTGAGGAAGAGCTGGACGGGATGATGCCTGGAAGACGGGGAACGGAGCAGGATGAAAGAGGATGAAGCAGGAAGAACGGGAACGGGGCAATATGTCGTCGTCGTCACGGGATCCACTTCTGAAAGGGGGACAAAAATTGGACTTTATCTCTTAAGAAGCATCCCAGGTGTGGGACAAGCTTCTTTTGAGCTTTAGAGAGGGAGAGAAGAGAAGGAAGGGATGAGAATTTCGTATGGAGGGGGTCTCCTTTTATAATTGCAAGGAGTGAGGGCAATTTAGTCATTACAAGTTGAATATCATTAATTCAGGACCTTTAGTGACGGATAAATCCGTCACTAAAGGCCTGAACGTGGCCGTAGTTGGGGGCACGCGTGCGCCCGCTCATCTCCCCGCGCTCAATGCCTTTCCACGTTCTTTAAATCTCGGCCGTTCAATCGCGAGATCGAACGGCTAAGATGTGCCCTCGCCAGCCTCCTCATCGCGAGCTCGGGCGTGCGATCCAGCATCTTAACCATGCGTCTGATTGCATGTGAGCTTTATCGAGCACGCACAGCCGCTCGATCGCGATCGAGCGCTCCTCGCGCCCACTCGCCCGCGCGCCCCTCGCCTTCTCCTTGTGGCACGAACCCATGCCCAACCGCGAGCGAGCGCTCTATCCACTGCACTACGCGCATGGATGGGCGAGTGGAGTGGCTTCTGGTCGCGTGCCCTGGACCGTTGGATTGAGATCCAACGGTCAAGATCGTTTCTTCAAATGGCCTTCAGAAGTTGAGAGCAGTCGGTTGAGTGCCACTCCCAGCCGTTGGATCTTGATCCAACGGTGGAGATGTGTAGGCGCTAGCAGCTTTAGAAGTTGAGGGCAGCCGGTTGGATGGCCGAGATGGCACCACATGGAGCCATCTTGGCCGTCCATCTTTTGGATGATGTAGATGGTGCCACGGTTGTCAGATTGAGTCAATTTTCGCGTTGTTAGGCTACAATCGTCGATTCGAATCCATCCGTGCAGATGGATTTGTCATTTGAAGTGCGGATTCACACCATCTTGGCCCTTGATCTTCTAGGGTCCCCAATCTCTATCTAATGCCACAGATGTCTGATTAGGGCAATCTTGGAGTCGTTGAACTCCAATCGTCGCCCTGATCAAAGCTGTACGGTTGGATCTTCGATCCGAGGCCCCAATAAAAATTTTGCCCTGTCCCTGAACATAAAAGGAGACAATTAACCTCCATTTTATTCAAACTAATCTAAATGCAAGATGATGAATGCTATGCAATATTTATAGTATGTAATGCAATCCTATGCTTAAGAGCATGCATAAATAGACATCTTAAGTAGTAAAAAAATGTTTACATCAGGTTCAAAGTTCCCCCAACTAGAATAGCTTGGATCGGAGGTCCCTCCGGTCCTAGAGTCAGACGGGGTGGATACGGGTCCATCCCCTGAGAAGATTGATGATAGATGTTCTGCAGAGTTTTCCTCACAAGAGGTGGCTGTGCAAATGAGTTTTGCGCAGAGGTGACTCACTGCAGATGCCAAGTCAGCTCGTCCACCTTCTTCTCTATGATAGAGACCTTGTGCAACCGACTGGCCATCAGTTCCAAGTCAACGGATGCGGACAGGCCCTACATCTCATGTGCTCCCCTAGGTTTCGTCGATGCGCCGGCATTCGTTCAGTCGAATAAGCCCATGGAGTCATTATTGATGGAGTTCTCGCACATATTCTCGAGAATCTCCCACACCTTGTCCTCATGTTGACCCATGATGTTTCCTCCACAAGTTGCATTGACGAACAATCAAATGTCTTCACGGAGTCCCTGGTAAAAAGACTGGGCTTGTTCCCATTTAGGAATTCCGTGATGGGGGCACTTTCGCATGAGATCTAAGAATCAGTCCCATGCCTCATGAAGAGGTTCTCCCGATTGTTGAGTGAAGTGAGTGATCTGGTGGCGCAAGGCATTTGTCCAGCCAACAGGGAAGAACTTTTTCAAAAATTTGGACTGGAGTTCAACCCATGTGTTGATCGGACGTGTTTGAGTCTGATACCAATGAGCAGCCTTGTCCATGAGGGAGAAGGAAAACATCTTCATGAGCAGAATATCCCGATTTTGTACATCTGACCCGAATGTCTAGGCCAGATGTTTGAGTTGTTTGATGTGCTGGAAGGGATCCTCGGAGTTAAGCCCATGGAATTTTGGAATGGCATGAATCATATTAGGCTTGAGTTCAGAATCAAGACCTCCAGCCAGGATTTGGACTTGAGGCTCGATTGCCACCACAGCGGGATTATAGTGATCTCGCATCATAGGACGCTGTGACCGATTTACAAAGTTTTGGAATAAATCATTCAAGCGCTGAAGTTGGTGTTCAAGGTTGTTCTCTTCTTCAATCGGTTGTGCCATGATGGAAGAAAGAGAACTTGGTTCTGATGAATCAGAGGAGAGATCTATGTGGTGGGGTTGCTGCACAAACACGGGCGTCGAGGCTTGGCCTCGGCGGGAGTGGATTTCTAAAGGAGGTCTTAAGGATGGTCTTAAGGACCTCCTACCAAACATGCACCGAAGGATTAGACGAGATTAGAATGTGCTGGACCCAATCGAGACACCCAAAAAATGTTGGATGACTATAGAGGTTCGGAGCGGATGATATCCGTTAATCAGAAAAAGCAGTCCACCTGAGAAATACCTGGGCAGCCAGAGAAGGCGAGTCTCGCAAAGACCCCTACACTGTAGAGCATCCCCACGAGTTATAGGGTTGGCCCCACCCACTCTCTCTTGTCACTGAGATTCCAGGTAGACCAGAATGGGGACCTTGACCTCTTAAGTCTACCACATTTAATTAAGATCAAGGTGTTTAGGGTTCCACTTGAACTTTAGATATTTTGAGTGCAAAAAGTGACCTATTTCAAGGTTGGTTGACCCAAGAGGTCAACTGCACCTCTTTGTCCTTTGAGAGCTTTTAGGTCCTTTCTTTTAGGGTTCAAATGACTTAAGAGCTTGATTTTTTTAGGGTTTCTCTTGGATAAATCTCTTCAATCAAGGATTAGGCACACCTCTTTTTGAAAATTTTGATTCTTTGCTTAGAGAAGATGTCTCTAAAAACCCTAGATTGGAATCCTTAAGTTGGCTCTATTTGGTCCAATTTAGTTGCCACAAAGATGTTATCTAGGGCTCAATCAAGAAGGTCTAGCCCTAGTTACCTAAAATGGATGCACAATTCAAAATGTGTTGAAATTAAAATCAGGCAACTTTGGTGAATTACTAGATATGGAAAGAAGGTAGCCCTAACTTGATTTTCTCTTTGTTTTCCTTTTCAAAATTGAGGGGATTAAGAGAGAGGGCCAATGAGGAATTACCTGCCTCTGGTGTGGTTGTTGTGCAGCTATCTTCTTTTCTTCCCCTGAAATAATCACAACAGAAGAAATAGATCAAGTTAGTATTGAATCAGAAGTTGTGATCAAAGTTTCTAAATTGCCCGTTGCTCCCTAGCAACGGCGCCAAAATATTTAATTGAAAGCGAAATCGGGTTTGCAAAATAAATGCGTTGCAGTATAGTTGAAATCGCTTCGAAAACAAATGAAAGTTTATTACTCGAAAAATATGAATCCAAGGTCGAACACGGGAGGCAAATTTGGATTTAAAAACTAAAAACACAACTTTCAATTTGATAAAATGTGATGATCAATCAAATTATGAAAAATAGTTTCAATGTATATAGAAGCTTAAAAATATGAATATAGATGTAAAAATCAGATAATTCTCTCTTCTTTGCTTCGGGCTTGAGCTTTCTCTTCTTTTTTCTTTCCTCTAATGTCTTCTGATTCATCTCTTCTTCTATCTCTCTAGCCTTGGCTTCTTCTTCCTCTCTTCTTCTTCTTCCTTTCCTCTGCTTGCTGGCCTTGGCTTCTCTTTCTTTCTGATTTCTTTTCTCTACTTCAAGCCTTCTTCAGACTTTTGCCTTTGCTGCTGAAGCTTCCTTCTCCTTCCTTCTTCTTCCTTGGCGACTTGGCTTTTGGCTTCCTCTTCTTCCTTGGCTTTGCCCTCCAGAAGAGAAAAACCTAACCCCTACCCTCCCTGCGGACTCTCCTCTCTTTCTTCTCTTAGGCTCGCTCTCCTAGAGCCTGCTCGAGTATACGGGTCGGGTCGGCGCACCCGTGACCAGGCGCACCAGCGTGGGTGGTGCACGAGGAGTGCGGGGGTAGTCGGGTCAGATACCAAGTCTGCGTAGCGTGGGGTCACGGACAAGGCATGAGCGGGCGAGTGGGACCTCACCCCATGTCAGGAGGCAATAAGCCCCTGACAGTTTTTTAATTTATGTTACGTTGCCCGCTCTAAAGTTTCAGAGGTGGGACTAAGTGTCCCACCCGCTTCTCATGTGCGACCGCAGCAAGTCTTCTCCTGATTGCTGAAGCTGTGAGGCTTTGGCCTTCAATAGATGGGCTGATGTTGTTTGCGAAGGAAAATCGCACACCTGGGACTTGGTTTCCTGGCACCTGGAGCCTGCTGCGAAGGTAGCAAGCTTCTTCAAGCTTACTTCAATGGAGGATAGGGCCCTGTACCTGTCAACATGAATACGGCCTCACGGCTCTATCAAATCACTCAAAAAGCTTCACCGTGACATGGCAAAGGTGGCTCGGTTGCTGGTGTGGTGCGAGACGGCCTGAGCGTGCGTGCCTAGGTCGTTCTGTGGCTATGAAGTTGGGTGTGTTTGGGGGGAGTGAACGGAGGTTGTGACGGCTAATGGAGAGGGGGAAGATGATCGGTGGGATGAGGCGATGCTTCCGAGGTAGTTGGTGAGTCGTGTGGGTGCATGGAGTGGTGAATGCACCTTGCCGGTGGTCTGCCGGAGGTGGAGAAGGTGAGGGTGGTCTGTGGTGGTCGGGGCGTGAAAGTAGGAATTGATAAGGGGAAAAGAAAGAGTAGGTAAAGGAGACTTATCTGTGAGTGGCTGGACGAAGGGGGAGGTAGAAGGGCAGATTGTGCGTATATGCTGTCGCCGGAGACGAAGACCCTGAGATAGAGAGGCGACGACGACGAGAGGGAGATAGGTGCGAGCGCAGGTATGGTACGACACGGACGAAGGAGGCGGAGATGACTCTGCCACTAGTATGGTGGTAGAGCAACGAGAAGAAGGAGGAGGAGTCATCGGATCTTGTGGGATTTTTGGCCAGAGGGGGAAAGGAGGAATTTTGGGAGATTCTCAAGCCAAAACAAGCTTGAATTGACCGGGGGGATCTGGGGCCTCTTTTATAGTCGCAGGCAGAAGGCCTTGTGTTTGGAAGGCAAGCTTCCAAGCACGGAAACCTCACCGGACTTGGAAGGTCAAGAGATACCCATATCTCTCATGCATTTGCATGAGAGATTGGGTGGGAATCAGAGTGCATAATTGGGTTCACACGATCGGGAATTCCTCAGAGAATCTCCCTTTCAAATTTGAGAGGGATTCTCTAAGGAATCAAGGAGATCTCCCTCTTGAATCCTCGCCGGAGTAGGGTTCCTCTGCTGTAATGGTGGATGGACCTAATTACAAAGAATGGCAAGGAAGATAGGGGGTGTTTGCAAGGTTTTCAAAAGCTAGGGGCATAAAAGTAATTGGGTTGGACTGTTTTGCAAAGTAGGTCAAGGTGAACTCCCCTTAGGTCCAAATTTTGGTATAAACCTAATTTGGACTTGAGGAATCCAATGGTGAAGTTGGATGTTAGGTTTGACCACGTTTGATTAGGCATTTTACATAAAAACCCAATTTAAGGTAAATATTTGACTAGGACCCCTATTTAAGTCAAAATAAGTTTTAAAGGTCAAATTGATGGTTCTAAACCCTAGAGGATATTTTTACATGAATTTAGAGGGTTTAGTTGAATTTTATCTTGACTAGAACCTTGTTAAATTAAGTGGGTATGTTTTAGGGTTACAAGAAGTCATTTAATTCCCAGATTGCACATTAACCCTTTTCTGATTGAACCAACCCACTTTTTATCTTGTTAAGACCATTGGACCTATGTATAGCCCCTGATAAATCCCGTTATTGCACTACAATGGTAAAATTACAGTTTTACCCTTTGTTTCTTACTTTTCTTTCAGACTGATTATTCCTTGAGTTAGGCCCTTCATTCGGTTATGTAGGAGCTTTTGTTCTCTTTTTTAGGTTAAATGAGCTAGTTAGGGCTCATGATGGTGTTCCCATCATGACTTGTCAGATGGGCAACTAAGTTGATTCTTAGTATTCAATAAGACTTAGAATATTTTTATGCTCTTTCTGGGATAACTTGATGAGGTGTGGCTCATCATTGCTAAAATGTCCAAGTTAAGCTAGAAACTAGGTTAAAAACTACATAATTAACACATGAAATGGATTAAGTGTGGGAAATAACAGAAATGACCTAAAACAGCAAATTTATGCTAAAAATACAAAATTAAGTCATAAAATGAGATATTCTATTCATTAATAAAAATTGATGATCCAATTGCAAATTGAACACATATTTTGGTTCAAAAGTTCAAATCAAAGGTAGAATTAACTTCCTAAATGTTCAATTATGCTTCAATAAAAGCTTGGTTGCATTTGGACATCACTAGGACCTTGCATTTAAAGTTTTACATCTAGGTCCTTAGGTCATTCACAATTCTTCATGTTTAAAGACTTCAAGGACCATTTTGAAAGCCCAGGGACCTTCTTGTATACTCCAAGGATCACAATGCAAGACTCTTTACCACTAATAGGTCTCCTCGCTATTCTTGCATCATTTTACCTTAAGGGCTTCTTCACAAATTCACCAACACACCTGAGCCAACGTGAGTACACTATAGTCGAAGAACATGATCGATCTCAGTCGTCACTCTCCTACACCCTTGATCCAACGGCTGATCCAAATCGACCCTTCACATGCATCCGTGCATGGCATCACCACCTATGCTAGATCTCATCCAATGGTTGCGATTTAGATTAAAGCTTCCCATGCATCATCTTTTCAATCAAGACCGTTTACCCTAATCGTGCCTAAACACACCTCGCGATGCTCTGATTCACTCCCTCAACTACTTAAGCACCTCCATATCTCATGCACATGCCATTGACCTCCCTCCTGTTGGTGCTAGAGCATCACGATCATTTGTTTTGATGATAACAAAACACGTATCATTTAACATTTGCACTTGAAGTCTTAGATTTCAGGTAAATTGCAAATGAAGACGTGACTAGACGGAGTTCGAGCTCGCATGCAGGATGGATTGGAGGAGCTTGATGGAAAACAGAGGAGATTCACGAGGAGCGATAGATTGAAGATGGAAGGAAAAGAAGAATAGGATAGAATTCTGTTTATTTCTTTCATGTACTTTTGTCTTTATTTCCTTACTCGTTTTGTTTCTTAGAACATCGATTCGACGCACTCCTTGCAAAGGGGAGTTTCCTAATTCCTATAGAAGCTAGGTTTAAATCTTTATTGGCTCTATAGGACTATATTTGTTATTTTACTTTGTTCTTTGGTTGGGTATTCGCTTTGCGAATTCTCGTCTCCTTCGTGGGACAAAATCCTTCTCGTGAAGAGAAGGGGTCGAGGAACGCTACCCTCGCACTTGTAGCGTGGTTGTAATTGACGTTGAATCACCCTCGTTTAAGTGATTCTTTAGTGGATTTTATCAACTTGGTTGATCAGAAAATCCTAACTCGAGAGGATTAGGTGGTGGTTTTCACCCAGTTTGAGTTTCCACCTAAAAATAATTGTGCACATTGTATGATTGAATTTTTTGAGATTGTTTATATTCTATTCCACATTTTATTACGTCATCCCCTCCTAGTAGGGAATCCACACCTCCTACATTTCTCAAGGCGATACCTTCATCCCTCTAGTCTCTCCTCCTCACTCTACCTCTACTCTATTACTGCGGCAGTGGAGGTCACTTTCTCCAATCATCCTCGTCGCTAAAGATTTCGTAGCACCCCAGGGCAACCTAGAGCTCCACTAGTGAGCTTTCTCTTCCGTCGGAGCTCCTCCCTCTCTTCTTCCTCCTAACCGTCGATTAAGGATCCAAAGGTCCCATTCTTCTATTAGATTAAGATTTTAATCACTTTCTAGGTTAGTGTAGTATTTGTTAGTGTAGTTTAGGTTAGTTAGGAGTAGATTAGATAGCTCAAGTTGTACACATTGTGGTCTAGTTTGGAGTAGAGTAGTATAGAACCATTTTGCGATCTCTGATTAGTCTGGATCAAAGAGGTGTTTCCACCTCATTCACGATTGACACAGCTCCCCCAACACTCCATATCACTATCGCATTCCTTCAATGATTTCCTTCATGACCCACCCATCCATCTAGCCCTTGGAGGATGTAGAGCTTTCTAGCTCTTAAATCTATTATAGGTGCTAAATTCATTTAAGGGTCATATCATCCATTCCATTAACTAACCAATGACCCTATGCTGATTTGAAATAAGCTGAACTGTCAATTTCTCAATTGTGATTTTGATTTGATGATTGATGCAGATTTTCAGTTCTTCATTGGTAGTTAGAACCAAGGATGATCATTTTTATTGATTTGAGGTTCTAACAAGGATTGAATTGCTCGATTGGATGAGATTTAGATTTTAATCTAAACGCTTTCATGCATGCTTCTGGGTTTTCATTCAGATTGAGAAAAATGAAAATTTGGGATGTGATACTAGTGGATTCAATGTTTGATTTAATTCCTTTCTTCATGCTATCTATGGCGTAAGAAGGGGATTAGATTAAAGTACATTCTATCTCTGAGCTTCAATATGATTTTGAATGCTTCTGAACTGGATTTAAATGCTTTTGCAATCCTAATATAAACCACATCTTACACCATTTATAGTGTAATATGGGGATCATAATAGGATTGCAAGGATTAATGGGAGTTGAGTTTGTTTTCTCTTGGATTTCAGAAGTTTTAGAACAGATCTTGAAGTGAAGTCTTCATGAGGATTTGACTATTTATCTCAAATCTGGAATGCATTTTACATTCCAGATCTGAGATAAAATCTGGAATTTAGGATGTTTTAAAGGTGGTTTTGACTCGTGGATATGATTCTTAAGATGAGTTTAAATAATTAGTTTTCTATTTGATCGTGTTCATGCTCATGAGTGTTTTGAATCTCCCATTCCAACATATCAAAGGCTGCATAGCAGCTACATTCACTGTTGTCATCTCTATTTTCAAGAGATTGGAGGGTCTGAGGTGTGTTTGTGATGAATGATCTTTTAGGTTTACTAGACCTGAAGTAACTTAAAGGGGCCTTAGATCAGATTCAATTAGTCTACTTTTGCTAATCACAATAGTAGCTGCAGCACCTAATATGAAAGTTGCAACTGGTTTAGCTGTTGACATGAATAGTAGTAGCTATTGATTGGCTGGATTTTGGATGAGGATTTGAGTTGAATTTAGGGTTTTATTGAGCTTCTATTGCTGTATAATATTAGAACTTCATAAGAATAAGCTTTCATGTACAATTGCAACTTAGATCTGATCTAAAAATGACATGTATTTGAGTTGTGGAATCATTATCAGCATGTTTAAACTGTGTAATCTGTCCTTCTTGAGTTTTTAATGAAATTTAGAGTCAAAATCATGTTTTATAGTTCAAACATGTTACATGATGTGTGCTGAGTGTTTTTGAATGTTTTAACTTCAATTCCAACAATCAGAACTAAATATGAGGCCTTAGGTCAATTGTCCCAAACTCTTTCAAGACCTAAAATGGGTTATTTTGTAAATAAATAAAAATCATAAAAAAATAAAATAAGCCTGTCTTGAGTAAGATTAGGTATTTCTTTAGGTGAGTACCAAGTTTCCAAGTATTCTGAACCCTCGGCTTGGTAGAACATACCAGCCGACGGTTCAGTTTACTTAGAAATTTAATAAAGAACTTAACTCAAAAATCACAAAAGGAAACTCTCTCTTTCTATTCCCACTCTTTCTCTCTCATCCCCTATATCTATTATACATAAAAATACCATAAAAATCAGAAAAACCCCTATTCCCACTCTTTCTCTCTCATCCCCTATATCTATTATACATAAATATACCATAAACCTAAGCTAAATGTAGATATTTTATAATATGTACATAATAAGTATATATAACTTATGTATGTATTTATATATTAAATTAAGTATTTAGGATGATTTATTGAATATATAACAGTATTGTGTAATTATCTATTAATTTATATAAACTAAATATATAATAACCTAAGTAATTATGTAAATCTATCTATTTGTACATAATTACATCTCATACTGTATATACATATTTAACTATGTATTATGAACTATATAGCACCTGTAATTTAATTTAATTACATATTTACAGTAGGTAATTAAGTTATTAAGTTAATTAGGTAATTTATTAACTTAAAATAAATAAATTAGTAATTTAATCTAATATTGAAGAAAGTTATAATGTACACTTGTATAAGAATATATTAAGTATTTCCAACCTATTTATACTGTATTTAAAGTGTATTATAGTATTTTTAAATTATTTATGTATAAACTAACTTAGATGTGTATTTAATTGTAAATAAATTAAAATAAAGTTCCTAAATTATAATAAAAATGTGTAACAAATAATTTATTATGTATATCAACTAAAGTCAATTTGGTAATTAAGTTACTAATTTATACATTAATTAAGAGATTAACCTTTAATTTAATGTGTACAAACCACCACTTTTAACTAATTTTATTATATATACATATAATTTATTTATCTAAATTAATTATACAATTAGGTAGTCTTATATAAGGGCTTTATAATTATATAATTTAATTTTAATTTAAAATAATTTTTAGCCCTCAAATTGAGGGCTAAATCTCCTGAAATCAACACATCACGCTAGCACAGCAGCGCCTAATTGAGCACAGCTTCTTAGTGCCACATCGTGGCCTGAGAGTGCTTTGATGCTACTTTTAAGCATTTTGTGCTGAAGCCTTCCTAGTTGTCAAGTGCCGGGCACCAAAAACTCTCTCTCTCTCTTCTTGTGCATGTGCACGCCTACAGGTGTGTGCGTGTGTGTGGGCACGTGTAGCCGTGTGGCTAGGCCTTATTGGGCCTGAAAATCATATGAAATTGAACCTAATATTAACTAGGGCTAGCTCACTAGTAGAGGTCTGGTCCCACCCTCTTGGGTGCTATGTATGCCTTGAAAGTGGCTGGCCAGCCCACTTAAAAATCTAATTTTTGGGTTGAACTGTAGATGTCTATAAGAGAGAGGTGTCGACCTAAAATTGACTAAGTGTTGGAAGAGAGAAGAGGAGAGTGAATGAAGGCCACACTTGCAGCTAAGTGTTGAGAGGCCGTGATTAAGTGTGTGTTTGTGCTTCTATGTATGTGTGTGTGTATATATATACATGTACGGTATATGTATACAAATAATATAAATTAAGTAAAAAATATATATGTATATAACAGTGTATATGTATATATATGTATAAGTATAGAAGAATAGTATGAGTAGATACTTGTTTAAGCTCTTATATATGTATACAAATAACTAAGAGCTTTAGTGACAGACTCATCCGTCACTGTACATGGCTATATATGTTAGTAAAAGTACTTATGTTTGCCTTACGTTATGCAAATATGTTACTAAGGCTATAGCGACGCTTATTTATGACATTGTATATATATATTATATGTTATTATAGATATTAGTATGTTAATATGATTTAGTATAATAAATATTAGAAGCTATTTTTGTACCTACACTTAGGTATTACTTATAGTAATTGTATATAACTAACATAGTGTAGTAGTAAATAGTTCTTGATGCCTATTTGTGTACATTTGTTTCTGGCATTGTGATACAGATTAGTTGATTCTTTTGTAAATAATTATTTAATTCATTCATTGATTAATTCATTCATTCACTTTGTAAATAAAATTAACATTTTTGGAATAAAAAATATTTTTAGACTTAGAGAGTGATGTATATCAATAATTACCTCCTACTGAATGAACTGGAAACAAACCAGTAAAAATTATAAATAAATAAAAATTGGTGAAAACAAACCAGTGAAATTGTAAATAAATAAATTATTAATAACTACCTCCCAGCTATCACACTTGACAGAATCCAGTCAAACACATTCACTCCCATCTCAAGCAGAACCCAATTCGAGGAACATACCTGCCCAGAGGAATGTTCAACCTAGACCTCCTGTGCAAGGCCAAGCACATGCCATTTCACAACCCTTGCATGACACTGAATTCTACACTGATCCCAAAACTTCCTATTCTCAACCCCAACCACCTCTTCTATCAAATTCCGAATTACCATCTACGTCTAGAGCTGAACTTAATGCCACCACCACTAGGAGTGGTAGAAGCACTGTAGATCCACCATTTCCTGCTTCTACATCTTTTCCTACACCTTCTACTTCCACTCCATTTGATTCACCTCTTCCTAATCTTCTCAACCTAGGAATGACCCTCCTATTACAACTTCTGTACCATTTCTAGAGGCTTTAAAGAAGAAGGGAAAAGGAAAGAAAAAATAGTCTTGTGTGGCTCCTGAGGAGGATTTGCTCAAGCTCTTTGAGCAAGTCCACATAAACATCCCCTTGTTGGATGCAATTCGCCACATTTCTCTTTGCACTAAGTTTACTAGGAGTTGACAAGGTTTCCCATAAATTAATCTATAAGGTGATAGGCCTATGGGAGTTTTATAAGCGGTTTGATAAGCCTAAAGTGCATCTTCTAATTTTGCGAACCAATCTTTTCTATCAGGTCTCACTGCCTTTTGTAATATCTGTTTAATTTGTCTATTGGAGACCTCTATTTGCCCATTAGTTTGGGGATGGTAAGGTGCAACAATCCTATGATTTACCCCATATTTCTCTAATAAGGATCTAAACTGGGCATTAGTAAAATGACTACCACCATCACTTATTAAGGCCTTAGGAATTCCAAACCTCGAAAGGATATTTTTCCTTACAAAATCAATTATGGCCTTATGATAATTTTTCCTAGTAGAAACGACTTCAATCCATTTCTAAACGGCTTCAATCCATTTCAAAATAGCTTCAATCATTTTTCTTAGGTCTCAAAGCATCAATAGTGCTTAAGGAGTTCAGACATGTTCTTGATTAGGCCTTATATTCTCTGATTTCTTCTGTCGAACAAAGCACCTCTTGATCTCAGGCGAAGAAGCCCGAGACCTCATCTGAAATGCTCAAAACTCAAATTTAAGGTACAAAATAGATTCCTTAGGTTGAAATTAAACTATCTAGATCTTAATTTCTTTTGTTCATGAAGTCAACCATCAGGATGTTTTGGTCAACCCAGGGTCGTTCTTGAGGGTTTAGACCTCGAGGCTTAGATTTGAGGATGGAGTTGAGTTCATAAGGTTACTGCGAATCCTTTAAAACTATTTAGAGTGTGATTTATTGAGAATTACAGAGTTTTCACTTTCCTTCACAAATTAGGTTCTTTATGAACCTCAATGATGTTTAGTGACTTTTTGGTGAAATTTGAACTCGAATTCCGCCCAAATCAATTCTATTTGACCTTCTGAACGGATTCAGATTACTTCTAGAGGCTTAAACCTATCTACCAGGTTGTTTAAACTTGAGGTTAGTCGTTCTACGTTTGAGATCGAGAGCTTCAAAGCTTTGGAGCTTCTCTATGCTTCCCTAATCCTCAACAACCACTTCAGTACCTGCGAATTAATCTACAGTGGTTATTTAAGCTATTAATTATTAGATACATCATGTTTATTAGGTCAATTGAAGAACTCATGCTCTGATCATCTGCAGCAAATAGACCTTAACTTCAGGCCATCTTTAAGCTTTGATTTATTAGATCAAACCTGATCCTTTGATCAATTTCACTTCATCAATCGAAAGACCTATCTTAGGGATTTTGATTGAGCCCTTAGTCAAATAAATTTAAGCTGTGCAGTGATGGGAATTAACTTGCAAAGTTGGCATGAAAAGAGGGGCTACGCTTTTTCCCACATCGGAAACGAACAAGCTATGAGGTCATATAAAAGGAATAGTGGATGTATGCCGACCAGTTGTCAAGCATAGGGCGCGAATTATGAGCTTTGTGTGTGTGTGCACGCACACTGTGGGTGTTGATGGTAACACCATCATTCACCATAACTATCTTTAATTGGTCATAATCAAGAGATAAATGCTCCTGAATAATCGCCTGAGGACAATAAACCCACTCAAATCCATTTTGAGAAAGAAATAATAAAAAGGGATAATTCTACAGTTTTAACATCACATCATAAATGTAGAGTAACCACGGGATCACTCAGGAGTTAATTAGAGGTCAAATAAGCATTAAAGTCCAAGAAGTCGGTAAACACAGACAGAAACAAGGTTTCATGTGTTTTAAGAACTAAACAATACACAAAACCCTAATTTTAGATCCACTTAAATTGAAGAGGTTCTGGTTAGGATAAAATTCATATAAACCTCCTAAAATTCATATAAAAATATTCCATGAGGTTTGTACCCTTGGTTTGACCATCTAAACCTATTTTAACCTTGAACAGAGTTTCAGACGGGATTTTGCCTTGATTTGAGCTTCTATGCAAATTTCCCATTCAAACATGGTCAAAATTCAAATACAACTTCACCATTAGATTCCTTGGATCCAAATTAAGTTAGTACCAAAATTTTGGCCTAATCAGAGTCCATCTTGACTTAGTTTGTAATTTAGTCCCTAAGATCTCTATTTCTCACTTAAACCCCTAACTTTCGATTTTATTGCAAATGGGTCCCCAATTTTGTCATCTCCTTCACAATTTAGTCCTTTCCCCCATTGATAGGTCAACCGACCTTCTCAACCCTTTGAGCCTAAAACCCTAACAAATAAACACGGAATCCCGCTAAATTTGGTGGGATTGGTGTTCACACTACAAGGAATCATCTGATTAGGATCTTGGATCCTAATTCACACCTTGAAACTCAAGTGAAGCTCATGAAATCCGTGGGATTTTTTATTCCAAATCTGTCTCTCTTGGCCTCTTTCCTTGCTTCAGAGCACAGATTCGAGCTCTATAAAAGATCCCCGAACTCCTAGGCTTCTCCTCAACCCGGTTTAGGCCATAAAATGTCTTCTTCTTCTCCCTTCAGCCACCTCTAACCACAACTTCGGCAGACCTCCTCAACCACCCTTCTTCCAGTCACCCAATAGCCAAATTGGGTGGCCCAGTACCTTAACCACATTCGTTCGCTCCTCGCCTACCATCGCAGGGGCTCCTACCTCCTCTATCGCCGCCATTCTCCCTCATCGGAGGTTTCATCCTCCTCGCTACCGGCAAGGAAAGTCGCCATGGTTCTCTTCCTCTTTCGACCAATAGAGTAGTTGTTCTTCTTCCTCTCCTTCTCTAGTTAGGATTAGGACCCTTATCTCCCAAATTCAGTCGCCAAATCACAGCCTCCCCTTCCATCTTCCCCGACTCTGACTGTGTCTCTAGCATGGTCATTCGCCACCACACGCACTCAAACAACAAACTTCCACCACCACAACCTTCCTCTTGAATCCACGACCAAAAGCCCTCTCCTTATTTGGGCATTCGACCACGCAACTGACCCAACGACCAACCCACCTGTTACCTCGACCATGTCCTCCCACCTCCATTCCGGTAGCAGATCATCTCCATCTTCTCACCTCTATTCTGGAGCCACGCCAAAGCTTTCCTCAACCCGACGTCCTCCTGCATCTCACCTCCGTCATCCTGCTCCTCACCTCCTTTGTTCGAGCTTCCGCCAGGCGCCGTCGTCTCGTCGAACAGCCGATTCGGAAGATTTCCTCTCACCCCCCTCTTTTTATGCCTTCATAGTTTATTGTAATTGACATTGGAAGTAATATATATCAGATTTGTTCCACATCTTTATCTTGTGATTCGTTTGCTTGTTTTCTTCTTACAAAAATAAAAAAGAATAACAAAACCCTTGGTGGTTATCTTTGTCAACGTAGTTAATTAAGTTAATTGTGCTTAATTATGTGCAAAAGAAAGTAACTTCGGTCAACTTGAATTTATGTCGATTAAGTAGTATAAGGTCAAGTTAACTTAATATTTTAGATTTTATTTCTTTTTAACTGGTTGAGTCCAGGTCGTTCGCTAAGAGACATAACTTAATTAAAATTCACCATTAATCCTAAGTTACTTGTGGAAATTATAATTAAATTTACTTTAAGAACATGAATTTTGCTTAAGGATTTCTAATTAAAAAGAATGCAAAATTCCATAAGGTAAACACATTTACATATGATTTACTTTAACAAACAAGTAAACATGTTTATTTCTTTTTATCTACAAGAGATTAAGGTAAGAAAAAGTAATTCTAATGAAAATATGCCTTATTACAACATTAAGCTCAAAAAGAAATTAATAAAATGCAAGAAATTAAACCATTAATTTTTCTTCTTTGTCTTCAGCCTCATTCTTTTCTCTTCTGCTTTTACCTTTCTCTCTCTCTCTCTTTTCTCTTTACTTTTCTCTTAATCTTTTCAAAAATCTTTCTTGAGCTCTTCTCTTATGCATGTCTTCTTCTCTTTCTTTTCTTTCTTCTTACTTTGCCTTTTATTTTTCTTTAGCCCTTGTGCCTATCTACCTTTCTTTTCTCCTTACGAGCTCTCCTTCTCCTCTTCCTTTACATCCTTTCTTCTTCTCCTTCTCTTCTAAACCTTTGCAATCCCTCTCTTATAAACCCTTGTAGATCTTCTGAACCAAACCGGTTTGACCCTTTGAACCAAAAATTAGGTTTTTGATTGGCAGCTTGGACCGGTCGAGATACACAGCACCCCTCTCAGGGTGAGACCAGACCCTACTAGGTCCAAGCCTGGTTTTTATTTGGTTCGGTTTATTTCCGGATCGCATAGTCTCGAGCCCATCTGGCTCACGGCCTCCCAGGCCCACATGCACACGCCCTCACGGGCCCACATTCGCAAACCCACAGGCGCACACACACCCGAGCATGCGCACTGCACGTGCTCACACACACACCAATATGCTCATGTTCTTTCATGCGCCCTGCGCTGATGACTGAAGGGCCTTAAACACAAATTACTTTTATACCAAGGTGGCCACTTCAGTTCCACCGATGTGGGACTAAATATACCCCTCCCAGTCCAAACTTCAGATGATCATTCCAGCCACCTTAGAGCTCCAATCCAAGCAAATGAAGGCTTGATGGAAAACTCTAAGGTTGATCTACATGATTGGAGTATCAATTTGATACTCAGGGAAGGTTTAGCTCTTCGATTTGAAGGGCAAAGGGACCTGGTTCACTATGGCCATCTTGCCTGCAGAATGGAGTTTTGGCTCTAAGGTCCTGCAGAAGGACATTTGACCTCCAGATGAGGTGTTAAATAGGTTCAGAGAGTGTTTCCGCAGCTGTTGGTGAAGGTGAGAACCTCTGATAAGCTTCAGGAAAGTGCAGAAGCTAAAAAGCTTCTCCAAGGAGCTTCAGAACTGCAATTCAAGTTCTGATAGGTCAACAGATGGCTAAATACCTATTTAATCAAATCAAACAATCTCTAGAGGTTGTCAAGAAACTATCTGGGCAGATTATTCACTTGAATCTCATCACAGACTCACTGTCGTCAGTTTGGGTTCAAAAATAACCCAAAATGAACAGAAATCAATTTCTTCTATAGAATCGATCAGAGCCCATCCAAATTGATTTTAAATCATTTAAAAACATCTCAGAAACAGATTGGACCCTCAATTCCTCTGATTGAATCCCAAATCCATGAATCAAACTTAAGTTTGACCAATTAGCCTTGAAATTTGACTTTCTAAATTTAATCATTTCAGAGGAAATTAATGCGTTGGTTAGCTTCTCTTTAACCTCAGGAACGGATTCAGACCCTCAGAATGATGTTTCAGTTAAGATTCCTAGGATTCCAGGCCTATCGCTTGAGATTCTAGGTGAGTTTGTTCAACAGAACAAACCAAGGTCTATCACAGAGATTGACACATTGGAATAGTCTCAGGGCAAGTTACTGATGCTTCTAGACTTTTTAGATGAGGCTAAACCCTAACTAACAACCATCTCCAACTCTACCGGAGTTGGAGAAGACAAAGATCTAACAGAAGCTCCAGGCATTAAAACCTCAAATAAACTGCTTTAGCATGATCAGTGACCTTCAAATCAGTGATCTGGAGCTTCACGCTAAGTTCTACGCGCTGAAGAGCTTGTTTGACTCGCCGAAGCTCACCGGAGCTCTGGTGAGTCCAGAAAAAGGCTAAAATGTACAGACAATATGAAAACGTGCCATTGATGATCTAAAAAGCTTCTTGAGGTCACAAGTAACCTCAGGAACACATTAATTTCGATAATTATCCATTAAATTGAAAATTATGCAGTGAATTCACAGTAGACAAGTTTTGAATTTGATTAGGCTCAGGACATGTTTTCCCACTCAATTGAGTGGAGAAAACAAGTCAAAATGAAGTTGCGATGGTTTATAAATGGTAATTAATGATTTGAAATCTTCCTGAGCCGCCATTGAGAGCGAGCTCAGGAGATTAAATTAAATTGGGCGTTTAAGTTATAGATGGTAATTACTCAAATTAAAGTGAGGATAGGGTCCCTTAAATGATGGTTAGGTGATGGAGGGCCCCAGTGGAGGTGGAGTAAGCTCAACCACTTCTGCCATGGACAGCAGGAGCAATGGTGAATGTGGAGGTGATTTAGATGAATAGATGATCAATTTAGTGATTTAAAGTGATAGAAATGTTCATGAATGATTTAAATAGGTGATCGATGACTTAAAAAGACAAAAGATTTGCTTCAGACAAGCTCAACGAGCTCGCCGAAGCTGGAGAAGATGAAGGAGAAACTAGCATTACACCTATCTAATCTACCTAACTATCCTAACTAATCTACTTACCTAATCTAGTGTTACCTGGACGAAGGAGGTAGAAGATCTCCATCGATGGTTCATAATGGAGAAGGAAATCAGAGGGTTGAAGGAAGAAGTCTGGCGGGCGTTTGTGAAGTGAAGCAGAGGAACTCCTAGTCAGTGCTACGTCAGGAGACTTGGCTGACTTTGGTGGAGATCCAGAGCGATCAAAGATGGATGGAGGAAGACGGATGAAGCGGAGGAAAGTTGCCGGAGTTTGGAGAGAATTACCTATCGGTTAGCTCAGTGAAGAAGAGGGAAGGGAGCTAACTTAGTGAAAATTGAGGGTATGGAGGGGTATTTATAGGTGGCGGCGGCTGAAAAGGAGGTTGTATCTGGACGGAGAAGAGGCTAGGAGTGGAGTAACCATCGACGTCTTCTCCGACACCGATGAGGTTATCAACAACCCTAAAATAGGATTGCAGCTTCATCCAGACCAGTGGATGAAAAGGAGATGGTGAGCACAAGCTCCAGGAGCTTGGAGAGGAAGGAATGACATCAAATATGCGGTGATCAGACGGTGGAAGCACCTCCTAACGTTAGGCGTTGAGGAGGCTAAAGAAGGAAAGAAGAAGAAGTTTAAGGGACTTACTTGTAACGAAAACTAAGGACCTAAGTGAAGAATAAGGACTCGATTGAAATAAAACATAAGGACTAAAATGTAAACTAAGGTTTTCAAGGTTTATTTTAATTTAAATCTTTTTCAACTTTTTATATATGATTATAAATAAGACAATTATTGTACTTAGACCTTGAATTTACATTTTTGACCTTTTTAGCTTAATTTATTTAATTAAGTAATGTTAAGTTATTACATACTTAGGTATAAATTGCACTTAAGTTAGTTAACACATTAATTAGATGAATATTTTGAGTCCAATTATTAATTAAAATATTAATAATAATAATTGGATAATAATATAGCATTTTTAACTTATTTTAAGGGTCCTTTACTATTTATCCCTTATTTAATAATTAACCCATATATTTACATATTCCTAGCTAATTAACTAGGAAGACTAGTTAATTAGGGGTAATTAGAGACCATGATGAGCTTCTCATCAACCCTAAAATACCAAAAAGAAACAAATCGAAGCATGGTTTTCAGTTAAAGTAAACGTCGCCTCCCTGTGTTTTACCCGGGACTCCCTTGGAGTTTCGGTATAAATTTTATTTGATCGACGTATTTTGCAACTACGACGACGAGTTACTTGTAATCCTGATTTCAAACTCGCGAAACACGCTTGACCATTTTGGCACCGTTGCCGAGGAGGCAACAAAATTTACCTTATTGTTTTCTATGTTTCTTTCATTTACTCAACACTAACCCCGCTTATCTCTGACCTATTGTCTTGCAAGTACCCTAACATGGAGATCCAAGTGCGGTAGACCGGAGTAAAGTGCGAGTAGAGTGTTTTGTAAGTGTCCCCCACGCCACCCCCACCTTAGTTTTCATTCCATAACCTAATAACTCAAACCCAAATTAACTTAGGTGCTTTTTATAAACCCTAGGTTAGATTTGGTTGTTTGTTTGCCACCTCCACTCACCTCACCATCCACATAAATTAAAAAAAATAAAAAAAAGTGTTATCTGATTGTGGGATTTTCTGAAAGCTACACACTTAACACCCACAACTTCTCACCCTAAGGAGCACAATCACATCGATTCTACCACTTAACCGGGATCTGACCTGTGGATCCAGTACACTTAATTCAACACACAAATAAGTGAGTAGAAATCTGAATAGGTCAAACATTTATGCGTGCCTTAACTAAGTGGTGCAATAGGCTAATTGATTGAACTGTTTGGGCCAAACCACTTAAGATAAAAGTGATTCATCAAGTAACTTGCCACTTAGGGTTGATTTTTAGGACTGAACTAGGCACTCCACATTTTATTTCTGATTTTTAAAGGAATATATCTACACCAGTGCTTTCAAAACTTGGAGTGTTCTACTGAACCTTGATTGAATATACCTAAAGATTAAACCCTAAAAGCTACTAAATAAGGTTGAACCCTAAAAGACACATCATCAAATAATCTTGTTTGAAAACCCTGGTTATGCATGCACACACATTTTAACTGATCATTAAGGGCACAACCCATCTAAAGGGCCATCACATTCCTGAAGCACCATTGTCTCAAGCCTAACTAAAATTGATTAGACATTGGCCCTAAGGACTGGTTTGCTTGTCAGGATCTAGATTGAGATTGTTCACGATTAACCTGCTTATACTAGTCAATCTGGTGTCTAGCTAGGGGAGTAGAGTCAAACGACTACGGCTGGGGGGTACACTAGGAACCAAAGGCGCAAGCCAAAGGAAGAACCTTCTCCCCAGTCCCTCCTTTTAACTGGTTGGATTGCCTGGACATAAGTAGAGTAAATCGTCCATAATCTTAGGATGGATTTTGAGAGTCTGTAGACCTTTAGGCTACCCAACCTAAGGACAGGCTTGTATTTTTGCATTGCAGGGCTCCTTTCTCTTCTGATTTCCCTCCTTACTTCACCATGTACCCTTCCACATCTTACACACATTTCCAATCCTATCCACCTATCACCACTTATCCCCAAGATGATACTATCTCGACTTAACTTGTAATTACCCATCCACTAGCCAAGATAACTTTGATCAGGAATACGAATCTGGACCTCAATGTCTAGGGCCTAACCCTGGACAATAAGACTATGATTACTATCCTTCCCAAACCTACAATGATTATGGATCTCTATCCTTTGATGACAAAACTAACTCGATCTACATCAGGAAGGATATGTTGATTATAACACCTACCCTCCCTAGTATTCCATTGAAAATAGGTCATCACCATTCTTTGAACAACCCGAGACGACCTACTATCAGGGAGGAACCCGAGAACCTTGACGTCTTAACTCCCCTAGATTTAACCCAAAACCACCCAAACCTGAACCAAATCAGTCGATTCAGGTGAACCAGATCCAGGATAGGGTGTTGGCTAATTTGCGGAACACTATACAATCATTAGAAGTTCAGCCAACACCATGCACTGAAGCACTGGAGCCTATGATCAAAATGTTTGATGAACTTAATAGTTCTCAATTGGATTTGCTCCAAAGTGTCAGGGATAGGGACTTGGGTGAGTTTCTTCTTGGGAAATTGTCGAGGTTGAGGATGAAATTTGTGGTTGCCCTAGTCAAATCTTGGTATGATTCTCAAGATGAACCCCCTTCAGGAGAGCCAATGTCTGAACCCGCTCAGGCACCTATCGGGGGGGATACATTTTCTGAGACCGGGGATGACCAGGTTGGGCTAGAGCAACCATTTGATGATGAACCGAGTGATTCACCCGAGATCCCCAAGTTAGGAAATGAAGAAAATTATGTCTCCTTGGATCATGAAATGGTTTATGATTTTGAGACATATATAAATGAGGATCATCAATTCTTTGACTCTGAGGGTGAAGAATCTTTAGGTGAAGTCTCACTTGAACATAAGGAAAAATAATTTGGAGGATCTGAATCTTAATGATTCAATCAGTGACCTCAGTCCTCATCTGCACCCTGAAGAGCAGACTTCTGAGATCATTACGCCCAAGTCAATCATGATTCAGCCGCAATTGTTGAACTTGGGCACTTTAGATGGGGTATACAATGATTTGGAAGTCCTAGAGCTTGAGCACTTGATTTTAGATGATAAGAATTTGGCAATAAAAATCTGGGAGGCTAATTTTGAGGGAACTACGATTTTGGATATACGGGTACCTATTGACCTAAAATCACCTATCTACTTTATGGACCCTTATGATATCTTTCACGTGCAACCCAAGCCTGGAATAACTGATTATTTTTCTGAGTTGAATGTTAAGTGGACATCTGAAACTAGTGAACCAGATCTACCTATTGTTTGCCATTTTGGTCTTGGGTTTCACACCCCAAAACCGCAGGCTCCGCCCTGTATGCTTAACAACCTTCGGTTCTGGGTGATTTTCATCCAGAACCTGAGAACCACTCGACCCTAGGGCATGGGTCTGCACCATAATTTGGTCCACGTCTGTGGACATCTTCTGCTGGCGGGTTTCATGATCAATATTTTTATTTTGATTTTGACCCACACTTATGAATTCTCAAATTCTTCTTTGTATGTATGTTATACATAGCTGAAGGCATTAAACTTAGCGCATGTGTATACACTTTTCTCTCTGCAAAGGTGACCGGATTTTCACGACACTCAGGTGATATTCGATTTACTCTACCCTTTTCATGTCTTTATTTTTACAATGAGGACATTGCATCATTTAGGCATAGGGGGGTGGATACTTAATCCTGAAATCATTTTGTTAACTCCGTAGAATTTCTTTTAGTTTCTTAAAAAAAATTAAAAATTTGAAAAAGATATAAAAAGAAAGAAATTAGGAAAACAGAACTTAGGCATTTGGAAGTTATTAACTTTAGGAAATGATACGAGAGGACCTAAATACTTAAACTCTTCAGGTCTTCGGGCTTAATTAGCCCGAGTGTCCACTCGAATGTGGACTTAGTCTCAAGTCCTCGCCAATTCAAATTCATTTTTAATTTGGCTAATAAGTTGAGATGATAAGTATGCGACTTATCAACCCGCCCTCTGATTTGGGGGGACTTTAAGCCTAAGGATCTACACACATTTTTTTGCATTAACTCACTTTTCAGCGGTTTCTTTGAAAATTGGGTAGCTAATGAACTATCTAGGGTGGTATAACTAGCAAGTTGTCGGTGGTAACAGCTCATCGGCCGATTGTCTAGAGCCTAGCCACAAGACCATTTTCATTGTACTGCCTTTAGGTAAATCTTAGATCAGGAAAGTCACCTACTTAAAAAAGAAAAAAAAAAGAAAAAAGAAAAGAAAAGAAAAGAAAATATAGAAATAAATAGAAAAAGGAGAAAATAAATAAATAAATAAAACCACACTTCCCTGCACGAGTATAGCTGGCAAGTTGTTGGTGGTAACAGCTCGTCGGCCGGTTGTCCAAAACCCAGCCCACAAAAAAAAAGCACAATAATTCCCAAAACACTTAGGGAAGAAGTGGGGGGAGTAGAATAAATCGGGGAGATATACACTAGGTTCGCCCTTTTGTTGATCCCATAAAAAAAAGAAGTAGGGAGAAAGCTATCAATCGAAAAGATAAACCTCTAGACAAGGTCTCCTAGGGTCTTAGAAACCCGAAGTCCATTTTAATAGCCGCCTAGTGAGTCTTTCACTATTTTCATGAGATGCTTAGCACTTAGAGTCCTTTTTGAATCTTGTGCGGGTCGGGTAGCCGTAAAAAGTTATCCTAGAACTCTTAAACTCCAAAAGTACAAAAAAATTAGAAAAGAAGAAAAACAACAAAAAAATGTATCTTTCCTTTTCAAATAAGGCGAGGACTTGGGTGGTCTACATTCTAATAGACACTCGGGTATTGTTGAGTTTTCGTAATTTAAGACCTTAGTTGAAATTTTCTATTGTCAATAAACGACTTAGGCCTAAGTGATCTAATCTTAATTCTGCTTTTATACATAGCATATAGTTTAATTTTGCTAGGGACTAGCAAAAGATAGGCATGGGGGTATGATGTAAACACATTTATTGAGGCTAAAATGCCTATTCATGCATGTTCCTAGGCTTAGATTTGCATTTCATGTTATAAATATTACATAACATGCATCATTCTGCATTTAGAGTAGTTGTATATAATTTAGGTTAATTGCATCATTTTTGTGGTCAAGAGAGAATGATATTTATTTCTGAGCCTCGAATTGACGATCCGACCATACGGATCTGATCAAGACGACGATCGGAGTCTAACGCCTCCGAAATCGCCTCAATCAGAGTCCCGTAGCACCATATGCAGTCCAAGGAAGATCAATGGCCAAGGGACTAGATGACATAATTCGAAGCTTCAAATGAAGAATCCGACCACACGGATAAATTCGAGTCAACGATCGTAGCCTAACGGTGTGAAAATCGACTCAATCCGACCTCCATAGCAACCCCTACAACGAAAAGAAGATGGATGGCCTAGATTGCACCACGTGGCGCAACTCAGGCCGCCTAAGCGCATGCACGCGCGCACATGCACACAGCACAGTGCCATCACGTGAAGCGTGCGTGTGCGCGGAGAGCGCCCAATGCAGCGCCAGCGGAGCATGCAGTGGATCTTCAGCGACAGACCGGTAGACTTACAGCGATGCTTACAACCATCGCTAATTCATCACATGCCAACAAAGCCAGCTGTGGGCGCCAGCGAGCATGAACTGCCTACAGCGACGTTTCTAATGATGGCCTAGATGTCACTAATGGTCTCATACCTATTTTTTGCCTCTTCTCCTGCACTATAAAAGGACCTACACCCCCTCCCTTCCAAGCCATCTCTACCTACTCTACTCCCACCTACTCCTAAGCTCTAGCAAGCCTACCAAAGCTCCATTAGAGTTTATTCTCAAGCTCCCAAGGCTCCTATTAGTGTAGCAAACCTCTACCCTACCAAATATTCATCCATCTTCCCATCCCCATTCATAGGTCGCCTTGAAGCCATCCTCCCACCTCCATTCCGGTAGTAGATCATCTCTGTCTTCTCACCTCCATTCTGGAGCCACATCGAAGCTTCCTCAACCTGACGTCCTCCTGCATCTCACCTCCGTCGTCTCGCTCCTCACCTCCTTCGTCCGAGCTTCTACCAGGCACTGTCGTCTCGCCAAACAACCGATTCGGGAGATTTCCTCTCACCCCCTCTCTTTTTATGCTTTCATAGTTTATTGTAATTGATATTGGAAGTAATATATATCAGATTTGTTCCACATCTCTATCTTGTGATTCATTTGCTTGTTTTCTTCTTACAAATATACAAAAAAATAACAAAACCCTAAAATACCAAAAAGAAACAAATCGAAGTGCGGTTTTCAGTTAAAGTAAATGTCGCCTCCCTATGTTCGACCCGGGAATCCTTTGGAGTTTCGGTATAAATTTTATCTGATTGACGTGTTTTGCAACTGCGACGACGGGTTACTTGTAACCCTGATTTCAAACTCGCAAAACACGCCCAACCACTCCGCCATCGCTAGCATCATCTTCACCTCCGTTCGCCTTGCTCCGACCGTGCTACTGCCCAGCTCAACTTCCAGAAGTTGAGGACTCAGTCCAGGAACTCGCCTGCAGCCTCAATTGGAGAAGCAAGAAACTGTAGCTGTGCTGATTTGAAGCAAACATCCATAGCAGCTCACAAGTGAAGAAGAGTCTTCTCTTAGTGCCACATCATGCACTACTGATCTATAAATGTGCATATAATGTTTTCATGCCAAAGGTTGTTCGCCTCGACACATGGCAAGGTGAGGTCCCTCCCTCACATGCCTCACTCCTCATCCGCGATTCACTGCCCGCGGATCTGGACCCATACATATGACCCGATTACTCGACTAGAGAGAATTTTTGAGGAGGTAAGGGTAGATTTTGTCTTGGGAATCATGCCCATACATGCCAACACTTAGGCATTTCTGAGGCTCTTTATTTGTGCCTTGTGCTTAGACTTGGCGATTAAGTCGTCTGGCTCTCTGGTCCAACATCTGATATTGGTTGAGGCACTGTGGAGTTATTTGATTCTGACATGGCTAATTGAGACATTAGTGGTTCTAACCACTGTAGCAAAATTTGAATTGTGGGATATATGCTTAATGTGGGGATTTAAGTGGCGATTTAAATCACCATTTTTAGGATTTTATTCTTCTTTTATCCAAATGATTTCTTGAGACACATTTGCTATTATTGAATATCATTTTGAGTAAATTATTATTCATTGAATATCTCTCTTGTGTTTAATTGATTGTGCTCATTGATTTAAATTGTGATTAGTATTATGAATTCCATATTTGCTCCCTACGAATGACCTCAGACTCAATTTGATTTTCGAGTTTTGTAAATTTAAGTGTTGTTGCAATTTTCATCCTATGATACAATGCGTATTTCTAAAATGACAATTTTCGCAAATAGTATTTTGGCACCGTTGCAGGGGAGCAATGCGTAATTCACCACTAATCTTATCTTTCTTAATTGATTTGATTTCTAACTTGCCCTATCTGCTTTGCTTTGATTTTGCGAGGTACTTCACGAAGAGACCTTTCGCGCAAGCAACCACTCGAGGGGCAGGTAAAATCTCTCTTCTTCCCTAATCATCTCTTAATCTTGGGAAAGAGAAAAAGGAAACAAATAAATTAGGATCCACTTGCCATATTTTCTTAGTAAGATCATTTAAAGGTAAAAGTTTCATGATCTGCGAAATTGAAATCTGATTGAAGTTTAGATGATTTTGATTAGAGATCCCTATCTTGATTTCCTATACCTATTAGGGATTTATGCTTAAATTCTCAACATCTTGGACTACTCACATTCTTGTTTGAGTCCAAGGTGCCATATTTGAGATCAAATTGGACTTGAGAATAGAGCTAACTAGGGTTTCTACATTAGGGTTTTGAAGTGTTAGCACACAATTTCCTGAAATAAAGGAAACTGATCTTCCCACATTCATGTGCCACCCAGGCCCTTATTTGAAAAGATCTATTCAAGTAAACCCTAAAATAAATGCTCTAAATCTACTTGAACCTTAAAATTTGGACCTAATAACCTGAGAGTCAAATCAGGGTGATTTGGGTCTTCACTTAAATTTCATCTTCAACTTTAGGGTAGGTCAGGTAAAATTGGTCCAATTTGTGGACCAATCAACCTCCAAATTAGGTCACAATTTGAAATAACTTCTAAATCAACTGAAATTCAAAGGCACAAATTAGAGCTAAAATTGGTAGACTTAAGGTCTCAATTCACACATTCTAGTCTACTTGGAATCGCGGTGACAAGGAAGGTCGAGTGGGGGAAACCCTGTAACCTGTGGGGATGCTCTACTGTGTAGGGGTCTTTGTGGGACTCTCCCTTCCTCGCTGCCCAAGTAATTCTCGGGTGCGTGGGTTTCTGATTCAGAGGTATCATCCGCCTCAAAACAGCCTTAGTTATCCAAAAATTTTTTGGGTGCCTTGCATGAGTCCAATTTGATTCCAAATAAGGCACCTTGGACTCAAATAAGAATGTGAGTAGTCCAAGATGCTGAGAAATTTAGCGCAAATCCCTAATTGGTACAGGAAATCAGGTTGGGGATCTCTAATCAAATCATCTCAACTTCGATCAGATTTTAATTTCGCAATTTAGGAAACTAATTGCCTTTAAGTGATATTATTAGGAAAATAAGGTAAGTGGATCCTAATTGATTTTGTTTCTTTTTCTCTTCCCAAGATTAGGAGGTGATTTAGGGAAGAAGAGAGATTTTACCTGCCCCTGGAGTGGTTGATTGCACGAAAGATCTCATCGTGATGTACCTCGCAAAACACAACAAAGTAGATAGTTCAAGTTAGTAATCAATTTAATTAATCAAGAATGATAAGATTAGTGGTGAATTGCACGCTGCTCCCTGGCAATGGTACCAAAATGTTAATATGTTTTCGTCGTAGTTTAAGAAATACGCATTGTAGTATAGTCAACAAAAGCGATACAACATTTAATATAAACTTGAGAAACAGAAATATGAGTCCGAGGTCGTTCGTAGAGAACAATTATGGCAGATCAATCACTAATCACAATATCAAGAATAATATGCAATTGGAATCAAAATGATAATCCATAGATATATCATAAGAGTATCTCATAATGTCAGGTATCAGAGTGCAAAAAAAATGGATAAAAATGGTGGTTTGAACCACCACATTTCTCAAAAAAATCAATAGTAACCTGCAACCACTAATGTTAATTTCCATGTCAACGTGGATGTCCACAGTAATAATCAGAACCAAGCTAAGGCCTCAGAAGTACTCACAGAACCAAAGGCAAGCACAGCACAGAGGCACAAAGGCCTCACAAGCCTTAGAAGGCTAAGTACTAAGCATAAAGAGGGGGCAAGCACAATTCCCGAGGTCATAGCAATGCAAAACCCTCCCCCCTCCTTAGATTTCTCTCGCTCAAAACCCGGGTAATCGGGTAAACAGATCCAGCCCAGACCTACGGGCGTGATCGTGGGTGAGGGCATGTGAGCACGTACGTAGTGGAGTGCGAGGGACCTCACCCCTGTGTGTTCGAAGGCAAAGAGCCTTCTGCACAAGATGAATTTATGCTCCTGTATACCCTGTTGAATGTATGATGTGGGACTATTCCCACTTCTTTTCTTTGCACACAACTTCACATGCCTGCAACGAAAGGCTTCGTGGAATCAGAGTCGTGGTCAGTGCCCCCTCTCTCGATTAAAGACCCTAGGAGCCTTTGTCAGATGAGTCCGCATCTCCCGAGGGCAGCTGTTGGATGATTAATGGCTAGAGAGATGTGAACATGGTCGGAGGAGATAGTGCCAGCAACAGAGCTCCGATCAGTACCTGTGACTCAAAATATGACCTTGCAGCTCTGTCAGACCAGTTCAAAGGCTTCGCTGTGTGAAGGCGAGTGCAATGGTGGTGGTTTGATGGTTTGTGATGGTCTATCGTCTCGGAGATGAAGATGCGGCGGTGGGTTGATCGGTGGGGTCTTTTAGTGGGTGTGAGGTGGCATTGATTGAGGGCTTTTTGTGCGGAGAGATGAAGTGGAGCTCGTAGAGGTGGTGCATGGTGTTTTGAGGTGTGTAGTGGGGTGGCGGCCTCGTCGGAGGCATGGCCATCGTTGGAGAAGATGACGGGGGAGGCAGTGGTTCGTCGGTTGAATTAGGAAGATAAGGGTCTAAACCTACTCTAGGGAAGGAGAAAAAGAATAAAGACTACCTAAGAGGGAGGAAAGGGGAGGAATTGTGTTTGGCTTACCTCATCGGACACGGGGAAGAAGGTTGCTCCGGTGGTTGGTAACAGCGACGAGGAAGAGTGCTAAGGGCTGTAGCTTTGGTTGGCTAGCATCGAAGAAGATGAGGAAGAATCGACACATCCAATTTGTCGGTTAGATGGCCGAAAGAAGGAGAACGTGGGAGTTCGCCGGAGTCATGGATCTCTTGGCTGGAGAGGAGGGAAGAAGGTGAGAACTAGCCCAAAATCGACTAGGGAATATCCTAAGACTTAGAGGAGTTTAGATAGAGTCTTGATCAGGTTTGAGTTGGCCAGAAATCGTGCATAGGATCTGTGGTTTTTCAGAAAGTTGATTCTAAGATTCTCGAAGCTCGCCTGAGCTTGTGGGTTCACATTAGGACATGTGATCGAGTTCAATTGATTAGGGATTCTTAAAGGATCATTCCTTCCAAATTTGGAGGGATTTGAATTGAAATTGGAGGAGAATCGAGTGGTCAAAGGTGGATTTGACCAACGATTAGGAAACTCTAGGTCTTCAGGTGGCAGGGGGCATTTTGTGAAGAATGAGAAAAAAGATAGGGGGCTAAATGCAAGAATTTTGAAAGTTAAGGGTTGGTTGTAAGAAATAGAGATTTTGGGGACTGAATTGTAAACTAGGTCAAGATTGACTCTGAATGGGCCCAAATTTTGGTGTTAACCTAATTTGGATTCAAGGAATCTAATGGTGAGCTTGGATTTGAGTTTTGACCATGTTTGATTGGGAAATTTGCACAGAAGCCCAAAGCAAGGCAAAATCCCATTTGAAACTCTGTTCTAGGTTAAAATAGGTTCAGATGGTCAAACCAAAGGTGGTAAAACTCATGGAATATTTTTCTATGAATTTTAGGAGGTTTAAATGAATTTTATCTTGACTCAAACCTCTTCAATTCAAGTGGGGTTGATAATTAGGTTTTTATGCATTATTTTAGTTCTCGAAATGTGTGAAACCTTGTTTCTATTAGTGTGGACCCACTTCTTGGTCTTTAATGCTCAATTAACCTTTAATTAACCCTTGGGTGACCCTGTGGTTAATCTTCATTCATGACGTGATGTTAAAACTGCAGATTTAGCCCTATTTTAGTGTTTTCTTCTCAAAACAGTCCTCAGGCGAACATTTAGGAGCATTTATCTCTTAATTTCAACTTTTTCAAGCTAGTTATGGCGAATGATGGTGTTACCATCAGTTAGGTTTGTATGGCCATGGAGATGGAGTGGAGCTTAGGCTAGTTGAGCTAGCTAAGTTAGCTTAGCTAGTAGGGAGTAGGGGAGGAGATAAGAGAGTTAGGGTTTTAGAGGAGTTGAGAAGGAGCTGCAAATGAGCTAACTGAAGCTAACTGCTGCTGAAGAAGACTACATCTAAGCTCACTAGCTAGCTTAGCTAACTAGTTCTTTGCTAGTTGAGTCTTCAGGAGCTGAACTTGAGCTGGCTTGAGTTGGTTGAGGACTGCTTCACCTGACCAAGCTTAGCTAGTTGATGGTAGTAGCTAAACCTAGTCAAGTAGAGCTTCCATGAACTGTCTTGAGTTGGGAGGAGCCAGAATGGAGCTGGAATCAACTAACTTAAGCTAGTTTGAGCTACCATCTAGCTGAGGTGAACTAGTTTGAGCTACCTTTCAGTTGAGGTGAGCTGCATAGAGCTAAGAATGAGTTGATCTAGCTTGAATGACCTGCAGCTGAGATCCCATTGATGTGAGCTTCTTCTTCATTTTCTGCCTTTCTGAGAGTAAAGGTTTGTGGGATTTGATCATCTGCTTATCCCTAACACTCAAATAAACATATCAAAAAATACAAAAATAATGCAATGCATGCCTAACCTAAGATATGACTAAATGCAACCCAGAAACCCATTTACGAAGTTAAATCCCTAAGAGATAGGTTTATTTTAAGGCATAAGAATGTTGATAAACTAGCATTTATCAGGCAACGCTGTTGGAGGATGGTCAAGGATCGTCAGGGGGGAGGAGGGGTCGTAGGATGGGAGAAGGTCGAAAGGGATGAGGGTTTGTGAGAGGAAGGGGATGGGTTCGATGAGCACTCACAATGGTAAAACCTATTTTCAGTGATAGTTTATAGTATAACCATCTTTGAAATGATTTTAAAAAATTTACTTTTTGGCTTCTATAGTATAATCATTTATGATTTCAAGAGTTAGTTAATAACAAACGTCAATGACCTATCTACATCAATTTGAAACTGTAGTCAATAATGACAACATTTAACAGTCAAAATATGTTCTGTGGTGAACTATTACTGACAATTTCTATATTAACTTTTGCTAGTAGCCTCCATTATTAATGGTCATGAAATCGTTAGACTCTAACTGTCACCGATGGCCAATTTTCCAATAGTGAAGGGCCAAGTTCGACTAGATGAGAACATTGTATGTTTTCCCTCTTTTATTTCTCAACTTGATTGAGGGTTTCCTTTTTGGGTTTAATAATATCAATAGCAAGGCATTTCATGGCTCTGAGTTTGCAGGTGGCGATGGTGAAGAATTGACAAAGTCGTATAGGGGAAGAAAGACTTAAGGTGTGACCCCAAAATATAGAAAAGAACATCATCGAGTCTAAGAATCTTTCTAGAGGAATATCTTCTTATTTTATCCATGGATTTAGGAATTCGTAAAACCCATCCTGTATCATTATTCCCTATGCCCTATGAATCCTACCAGTGTAGTTGATGTCGAATTCTTAGATCTCCTTTTCCACCTTTTTCTACCTTTACTTCAAGGACAAATTCATTCCTTGAGTTTTTGTATTCTTCTATCTTGTCATCATTCACTAACATTCATCCCAAGGTAGGTTTGCTACTATACCTAGATCAAGGGTGAATCTTGGTCTTCTAAAAAATAAGATAAGGACTATAATGACTAGTTGTTTTCCTTCATCCTCCAGGTTGAGTTGACTTCTCTTCAATTTAAAGGGAAGAACTCTAAAGGGAGTGGTTAGAGCTCTTCAAAGAGCCCATCTAGCAACATATTTGTAATCATCAAGAACACCTGTCAAGTGAAGCTCCTTAGTTTTAAAGAACCAATTGAGCCAACACTTTGTGGTGCCCTTCATCGGACCCAAGCTCCCTAAAGTTGAAGGTAGGAGTTAGATGTTTGTACCTTATGTTGTGTTGGCACTTTTCTTTTCCTCATATCTATTTGAAAAATGGGTGATTTCACTTAATTAACATTCCAATTCCTTCATTTTCCATGTCGGAGAAACTCTTCAAGAAGTTAACCATCATCAGGTAGAAGAGCTTGCGGTAGGGGGATGGTGCATCTTTGCAATCGAAGGGGCATAGCTACCCTTCCTTGAATGTGTTGTTGATGAACCTTCATCCTCCCAATTATGTGCTACACAAGCCCACTATCCCTAAAATGTGTTGGCCAGTTTTCCTAAGCAACCATTTTGTGGTAAGGCCTTAAGGGTCTCAAATGTAAGGGCACTCAAGTGGTGAAGCAACACTAGCTATAGTGGCAACAAGATTAGCAACAATAGCAGCAGCAACACTAGTAACAACAGTCTTAGGTAGGAAAGTAGCTTCTGAAGCAAGGTTCCAAGGCACTCTCTTCCCCTCCTTTGCAATAGAAGAGGAAGAAATTGGAGCTCTATGCACGCAAGTTGTCAAAGAAAGCTTAGCAATAGAGTCTCCTCCTACCACAAGGATAAGGAAGATGAGAAGGAAGAAAGAGAAAAAACATAGATTTTGATTCAATTTATGATAAAGGAAAAAAATTATTTGTTGTAAGGAGAGTAATATGAGAAATGGCATGTATGGCTTATCCAAAAGTGCTCCTGATTGTTATTTTGCCAAAAGCAACATTTTTTCCCTTTTTCTCTGTGAGAGGAATGGAGGATTTTAAGAAATATGGTTGGATTCAAGGCTCTTAAAAAAAATCACATTTTGATATTCTAGACTAGAGGTGGCCATCCAACTTGAGCTTGATGAGTAAAACTCTAGCTTGACTTAATAAGGGCCCACGACCTCAATTTGTTGAGTTTCAAGTGGAGTTTGAGTTGGAGATTCCTACTCATTTTGTTGTCGAGTTGAACTAGAATCGAGCTTGACTCAACTCATCAACTGAAGCTCTAGACTCTTTAAATTTATCACATACACACACACATATAGGAAAAGTATCCATTGAGCACTATTCTCATATGAAATGACCCCATCCTGGAACTCAATTTGAAACTTCGGGGCTGTAGGGAAATTTTTGGGATCCCAAGGTGGTTTTTATCATTTTTACACACATTGTAATACACCTAGGGGTCAAAATGCATTGTTTCAAATCCCTAGTGGGTTTTCTGTAGTTTCTGCGCACTAAAGAACTACACTCTAAGACCTATCTTAAGTTCCAAGACTTTTGAGGGCTTCTCTGTAATTTATGCTTGAGGGGAGAGCACTTAAGGGCCCCGTTGAAGTTTCTTCACTCTGGGAGGGGACCTAGCACAAATTCCATGCCCTTAGGTTTAATAGTTTTTGTGTATCACTCAGAAACCAAGTCTTTAGGGGAAAACCCATAATTTTCCCCTACCCCACCCTCCTAAAATCCTAAGCCTAGCCTATAAAGACCTACGCCTCATTATCCGCACCATACCTCCTCCCACCCCTCGCCTCGAGCGACGAGCTTCCTCCCCTGCTGTAGCTGAGAACGAGTACAGAGAGAGAGAGTGTGTGTGTGTAGTCACACCTCCTTCCTCCCCTTTACGCGCGTGCTTTCAAAAATGAGGGTGCAGTAAGAAGGATCCAAGGTCGTTGGATGGGAGACAAGCGGCGTAGATTGCATTGCATCATGCGACCATGAGGAGATTGGGGTGATCCACAACGGGCGCATCGTGACTATCAAATCCACATCGCATGGTTAACACGCAATGTGAGGCAAGGGCGATCTGCGGCATGCGTGAAAAGCGAATTGTGCAATGCCCCATGGCAGGCACACAATGAGGAGGGAGGGGCGATCTACGACACACGTGATCAATGAATCATGTGGCGCCACGTGTCGTAGCATGTGAGACCAACTGGCGGATCGATTCACCTGAACCGACCGGTCTAATCTACCCCCAAGCACTACTTGGACCAGTTCAGGGGCCTATTAGACTCTGATTCGAGCCCAAAAGAACCCATTGGGAAGGTATCGACGCCCTCTGCATTTTGGTAATATTTTCGACACTATTCATACATGTTTAACATACTAGAAATTGTTAGAAGCCCCAATGAGCCCTTGTAAACCTATTTATGTCAAAGGACGTGCATCAAGACCGATGCGATTTCCGAGAAACATTGCACGGTGACTGTTGGAGGCACAAGCAAGCCACCCACACCCCAATTTTCCTTTAGAGAGTTAAGGTAGAGTGGTGTTCCTCTATGCTCTCCATTTTTATCTCTGAACACCGTATAACATAAACTCATCCTATGTTAGACTAGACCTTTGAAATAAATACCTGCTTAACCAAATCTCCTCATGAATAAAACAAATTTATATATTTTCAGTTAGTTGAGAATGAGCATTTTTCTTAGCCATGATCTAGTTTGGTAATGTCATAGCCATGCTTAACCTCGTTAATGCTCGCGACAAACCATGTTAGCAAGAAATTGTAGCAACCCTATAAGGGTGATCACAAACTCTATGGTAAAAGCTAGAGGGTTTGCTTGTAATATACGAAATGTTGGGAGTTGGCATCACTTGATCTGACTAACAACCAAACTAGGGAATCTACTTGAACCGTAGGGCGAGCTAGCACCAGTGCATGAGTAGAAACTTAGAGATGAAATATCAAGTGAGTGGAATTAAGAGTGGGTTCTTCTTCCTCGCTTCCTCACTTGTTTGATTCTAGTGCCCATGTGTTGTGGTGTCACAGGCCATTTGGAATGTCTCGTTACGTGTGTTAGCGGACTTGGTTCCCCATATTGATTATGTATTTCTTTTCCACACATCTTACGCCATGATTCTCTTCCACTGTTGTGTGATGGCTATTTGAATAAGTTGTTTTTCTAGTTCAAAATTACCATCTTTCCAATTGTGATAAAAAAGAAATGCACCAACCTTGCCCATACATGTGGGTAATGAATCGTCTAGTAGTATGACTAGGGCCATACATGAACCCTGAGGGAAAACTAGATGCTCTTTCTAAGTACTTGGAATGCATGGAAATACTTGTTATGATACATACAACAATTAGCAACAAGTTAAGGTTATACATGAGTCTTATGATGAACTAGAGATGGCAATTACGTGAATAACATTGATGGCGATAATAATCGGATGTAATTATGAGGATAGGGCAAAGATTGGCCAGGATTACGTGAATAACACTGATGGCAATAATAACCGGATGTAATTATGAGGATAGGGTAAAGACTGGCCAGGATTACATGAATAACAATGATGGCAATAATAACTGGATGTAATTATGAGGATGGGGCAAAGACTGGCCAGGATTACATGAATAACATTGATGGCAATAATAACTGGATGTAATTATGAGGATAGACCGAAGACTGGCCAAGAGAAGAATTGGATAAGGGGATGAGTTGGCCCTCAAGCACACGTGTACCGAGGAGAGCCGACTACCCTATTAAGGGGGAAGAGAGTTGACCTACCTGGGTAGGGACCTGAGATGGAAATGACTTTCCTGCACTGACTCTTGTTGGGCCCATGTGGGGCCAACTAGGATAGTCATGCAAGGGTACGCAGAGTTGTTGAGGGGTGTGACCCTTGTTTTGTTCTATTTAATTTAGTGCGTACCCGTTAGCGAAAATGATTGACCACATGTTAGCACGGGGTAGCCCCTCATGCTTTTACCACACACACTGTAGTCATTGTTACATCACGACAATGACCCCGAGGTGGTAGACCAAGTGTAAGACGTTCACAAGGTGCTTGCTCGACCAAGATAGCGCCACATAAGCATTGTACACTTCGAGAATATCGTGCAAGATCATCCCAATAGGGGACATAAGAATAACAAGGTGAGGTGACTTAATCCTAGTACGAATCATGAGAAGAACCCAAATGAGCTAATGGATGATTAATGAAACTAAATAAGAATGGGAACCACAAACGTAATAATTTGGTAAATATATTAAATGCCTATTCACAGTCTTTTACTGTTTATCTTTTACACATTTATTTCCTATACCGCCACTCTACTCAGCTTTTGCTGACGCCCACTATACTTATAACTAGGTAAGGGGAGTGAGCAACCAGCTCTACAGGCTATCAGGGAAGATTAAGTTGGGCCCAGCCATGCCTAGCCATAGTTTAGTAGTGCTTTCCTTGTTGCTGTAGTACATTCTTATCTTTGAAACTGTTCTAGTTCCTTTCTGTCGTATTTTGATGCTAGTTTGTAGGATGGCTATAATGTGAACAAAGTTTTTCCCTTATGCACTGTTGGTAGCTTGGTTGTCTTTTACTTCTCTTGCTTCTTTCCTTTGTTTTGATGCATGTGTGGAAATAAATATTGTTGTTTTAGTTATTACTTGATGGACGACTAGGTCGTGGGATTAATGAAGTGATCCGACCTAGCCCGCATATGGGTTTTGGTTGGGGTTATAACATCATAAATCCACAAAAAAGCTTATTGTATTACGACTCTATTCATAAATCGTATTTCGAATATAATTAATCAAATATTACATTATTATTGAAAAGTAACCATGCCACCTTAGTACTTAATCGTATTATAACTCTCTTTTTAACCAAAATAAATTTATATTATAAGATTTCTTATGTAATTAATACAATTCAATTTTCCACTTGTAATACAAATTCTTACATTTTTATTAAAATAAATAATTGTAATTCAAGGTCATCGTATATGTATATCTATTTTCACTTGTAATACAAGTTTTTACACTTTTTTATAGTAATTATTTGTAATACAAGATCTATTAGTAATACAATTCGTATTAAATACCATTATTATTAAGCACTAATTGTTCCTGCTACAAGTATAACACATTTATATTGCAAATTTAGTTATGTTTTTTATTTTCATTGTGTTATTATATCCAACAAAAATTCAGTGCTAACTGTTATAATATGTTTACTATTTTGTCACAAAACATCTAATATTTATTACAATCCACATGTTTATACATTATAAATTTATTTATGTCACATTATAATGGTTATTCTTTGTTATTACAATACTTTTTTATTAATTTAAGATGTATTCATTCCTTATTTTGAACATTCGAATGTAGAAATTCTTTGAATATTTTTAAATTTTTTAGAATGTATAGCATTTAAGTTTATTAATTAATAATTTTCATATATTATTTTTATATTACCAACAATATCATCATGTTACTAATTAATTTACTATTTATTTTTAAAATATATATTTGGATTAACCATAACCACATTCTACTTTTAGAAATATTTTATTATATGAATAACCTGTATAGAATTTTTTGACAACTTAAATTAATATCGGTGTATTATAAAACTAACTTCGTTACTTTAGGTGATATTAATTTTGATCCAATGATCTTTATCTAATAGTTTTCACATAATACTCATTTAGTAATTTTTAGGCACCATACTTAAAAGATATGGCACCAATATATATATATATGGAGTAATAATTAAATCCCATAATACCACCGATGCAAAATACCCCCATCCCCACACAAGGTTAAGCTTCCAAATTATGAAGGATTTACCTTACCTCTTCAGATATTCTTAGCTATTTTTGCTAGCCAGTTATAATTCAAATAAAGGTCATTTTTCTCAAAATCGACGGAAACGAAAAAATTAAATTATACTCATTTAAGTGATAGTGAATCCATTCAGCTAATAAGTCCAAATGAGGTCAACGTGCCAAGTTTAAGTACCCATTTAATTAATAAATGAACTCATTTAGATTGTGAGCTAGTTTGTGCTCAAATGAGTTGAGCGCAGGCTCGTTTAGGTGATACATTGTATGAGTCAAGTTGGCTTGAGGATAGTTGTTAAGTTCAAAGTCAAGTCCTCGAACAGATTCATTTGAGCTCGATTGAGCTTGAGTTTAACGCCGAGTCTAGTTGGGCTCGTCGAGTTCAAGCTCAAGTCGAATTTGATTATAACTCATTTGACTCAATTTTCAGGACTATTCTCAGCTCGCAACGCATGCGAAACAGCCACTGAGGGGAGAATCACCACCTGCGGTAGAAGGTCATAGGCCACGAATTTAAGCTCCAGAAATTACTATTTTCCAACTGTGCATCGCTACGTAAATTAGATTTACGATTGATACTGCAATCTAAAAACCAAAGTGGGATAAAATGTAAGTTGAGATAGAGAGATAGAATTGAGAAGAACATCAGTGGGTGCAAAAAGAAACGTGGAATGCAACATCGCAGTCTCCCATTTTTCCATCTTATCTTCAGAGTGACGACCGCCATTCTGGCTCTTCAAGTCCTTCTGGGACGTCGCATAGGGCGTAGGTGGACGAAGCAACCTTTCCCATCGTCTTGACACTAATAAAGAAGAAGAATTTAAACAAAATTAACTATCGTTATTATTATTGGTAATTGTATTCCCATTAGTATTCGAAAAAATCACGAGCGACGGTTTTGTCGAGAGCGGCGCGTGAGGAATCTGCGGTTGGGCCCCGCAAATAAAGCCGTAAATGGCCGATAGCAAGGCACCCTGATCTTCTCCATGGTGGCGTCACGGTAATTTATTGCGGAATAGAGTGGCAACGATATTTCGAGTTGGCCACGTCAAACCTCCTCTCTCTCCCCGTTGAATCACGTGCGTTGCCCAGTACGGACCTGCAGCTATGCTCTTTCCCGCCCGTCCCTGCTCAAACCACAACAACTACCACCACCTCACCCACACCCTCCCCGCCTCCGGTAACAGTAGTTTGTGTTTGCGTGCGCTACTACGCCGCCTCTTTCTTTGCAACAGTCGCACACCCCTAACTTAGACACAGAGAGGTCGGGGGGTGGGGGGAGGGATTGAGAGCAGCAGCCGAGCCATCGTTCTAGAGAGTGAGGGAGGGAGGGACTTCACTTCGAGGAGTAAATGATAGACGTCCGTTAATATATACATATATAAATGTGAGAGAGAGAGAGAGAGAGAGCGGAGGGGGCAAAATGCAGCAGATCTGGATGGGGAGCGGAAGGCAAGAAGACGCTGGCAATGACAATGGTACGGACACCAGCAGTGAGAGTGGAGGGTAAGAGAAAAAAAAGAAGGGAAGGCGTCAGCGACAGCATCGGCAGAGAGCGCAGGACGTGCAGTGGGTCGACAATAATGTGTGGGTGTGGATGCGTGTGGGGTTGGGTCTGGGTCTGGGTCTGGGTTTGGGTTTGAGTTTGAGTTTGAGAAGAGAGTGCGCGGTGATCCTCATCCCGAGGGAGAGAGACAGTGTGTGCGTGCGTGCGCGTGCGTGCGTGTTTTGTCGTTCGGGCTGCCGCTGCCATTTATAACGGAAACAACCCAACCAGCAGCCCACGATGATTCCCTACGCAGATGCTCTTACCGAAGAAGAAGAAGCCTTTACGAATAAGAAGCTCTGCCGAGGAGGATATTAATATCTTATATTTATAATATATAAATATAAATATAAATATAATATTATGGCGATTGGTGGAGGGACGGTGACGGAGCCCCCGCGGCCCAAGTCCCCGCCCGCGTACCCTGACTTCTGCGGCCGCCATCGCCTCCAGGTCGAGGTCCAGGTCCTCCATCGCGAGATCGGATTCCTTGAGGTGATTAATTAATTAGTAACCTCTCCTCTCTTCCCCTAACTTCTCTTCACTCTGTCCTTTGTTTGATTGGTCGGTCTCGAGTGTGTGTGATTCTCGCTCGCTTCATCACAGATAGAGGTAGGTAAAGTAAATAGATAAGTCTTCCTCTTCGAGTTAATCTCTTTCTTGCTGTTAAGCTTCGTCGCTGGTTTCAATTGCTCGATCCTTTTAGCTCTCTCCCTCCGTGCGTGTATGTGTGTGTCTTAGTTCGGTTTGGTTATGAATCTTGTACGATCGATATCCGCTTTTAGCTGCTCGTGTCACGAGTACTTAACGCAAGTGATCCAACTCTTGTATTCGGACTCAGCCCCTTCCGGGTTTCCTTCCGTCGATTTTAGATATCACTAAGAAGCGTATATACGGACTCTGCTCGGTTTGGTTTTTTGGCCGACCGATCTGACTTTAGCATGCGGGGAGTTTCTCGATTCAAACTCGGACCTAGTTAGCTTTCGCTTGTTTGAGATTACTATTTCAATTATCCCGGACGGAGTTAGGTTTCATTATGCCATCAATTTCTAGTTTTGATCCTTAGATTTGTTAGCTGATCCATCTGGAAAGGTGCGCCTGGCCGGTGTGCTAATAATAATGTGGACATTGCTTGCTAAGAGTAAATATGAGGGAGTGAATGAAACCCCCCACACACCCCCCCGGCCAACACACACACACATGCATTGTGTGATGTACATGGTGATGTGCACAGCGTATATCATCTTTCCTAAGGTTAGTTTATTTGGGAGGTTAACCTCTCAATAGGAGGGTTAATCCCTGTTTACTTGACTATTTAATCTCTTATTTGCTAACTTGGATTTAGTAATTTTAACACAGATTTATCTAACATCAAATTTAACTGGTGTTAGTCAAATTCATATTAGAATCATACACCACTCATGTTTATGACATCTCTTATGTTTTATATACTTAATATCACTAGCAATTAAATTCTGCAATGATTAACACCGCAATTGAACACCAATCAAGTAAACATAAACTAGTGTCAACACCACTCTGCAAGTAAACATAATTACAGGTTAATATTAATTTCACATTTCTTAACATCACTTTCCTAACCCTCTAAGTAAACTAACCCTGAAGGGGGTGAGTGAGCCCAATCTTCTTTGGTGGGAGGTAAAGCAAGACCAAGCTTTGATCTTGGTGCCTAGTTGGTGGGTGGTCTGCTGTTCATGAGGGGGGGCTATAGGTGGCTTTGCAAGAGGGCTGCCTTTGTCTACCTTGTCAAGTTGATTGATTTTCCACCCTACTGCTGTTGTATGTTGTCTGGTGGAGTATGGTGGATTTGCCCGTTGCCTTACTTTGAGAGAGAGAGAGAGAGAGAGAGAGAGGCCTATGATTTGCGTGCTGCAGTTGCTATGTCTGGGAATGCGCTAATGTCTGGGTTTGTACCCGTGGGCATGGCCTATTTGGTGCAGTTTTGCGTGACAGTTCGCTTGCAAGTCTTGGAAAGCCCACTTGCTTTCCTGTTATTAGTGGGTAGCTTTTGCCAATCTTGTTTAGCTCCGGGGGTGGAGGATCTGCAACAACTTCCCACTTTATTTCCCGTCTTGCTAAGATTTTAGTTGGTGTAGCTTACTTACAACTTCTCAAGACCCTGTTCATTTGGAGACAGAGCAAGAAATAGTAATCCTAGGCTAGTAACAGGGAAGCTTGCTTACTTCACTAACTTGGATTTTGATTCTGGAGATTGGACCAACCATAAAGCTTGAGAAGAATCAGATAGTTGGGTAGTATTGCATGTCTGGTGGAATTAATCTAGAGTTTAACTATGATTAAGGAAAGGTTCCTTTGTATTTTGACATCTTGATCTTCATATTTAGGCCTATGGGATGTGTGATATTTGGCAGTCAGGTATCAACTGAAAGATTCCACGATGTCAAAAGCCTCTAGGGTGGTCCCCACTTTCCTGTAAAGCCATGTATAGGTGATATTGTCCTGTCATATCTTTGAATTCTTCAAGACACATTGGGTATATCTGAAATCCTGTGCAGGAAAGAACTACTTTTTCCTGTCAATTTGCAATTTGTCCTTATAGTCTATGCAGAGAGATTAATACCCATCTATATAATATTGCCTCCAGATTTGTCTGAGATTTAGATCTCAAGCCTGATGAACCTGTAAAAAAGGCTTTTACTCTCTTTTTCAACTATTATACTACTCATTTCAGTCTATATGATTGAAAAAGTATGTGTAAGCAACTTGGCTTCGGGTAAACATTGACAATATTAATGTTGGGGCTTCTTTATCACTTAAGTGGGACGAAATAAATATTCTTATTCACAAATAAAGTCCTACACCTCTTTATGTAGAGAGATGTTGAAAAAATTACATACGAGAACCAGACAAGAATATAAAGTAAGCAAATAATTCTTAACAAATATAAAGCATAAAAGATAACTAGAGTGCTCAACACTCTCTCTTAAGTTGGAGCATATATATCTATCATGCTTGGTTTGTCACAGCAAGTCTCAAATGCAGATCTAGCAAGAGGCTTGGTAAACATATCTGCAGTCTAGTTCTCTGAGGCAACTGGAGAAGTGAAGAGAAGTCACCTCTAAATCAGATCTCTGGTATAGTGACAATCAAGATCTACATATTTTGTACGCTCATGAAATATGGGATTGTTTGTTATGTAGGTGGTCGCTCTGTTGTCACGTCTCATCTCCATAGGCTCTTCAACCTTGACATGCAAGTCAAATAAGATATGATCCACATAAGTTCAGCTGCCGTTTGTGTCGTCGCTCTATACTCTGACTCTACGCTCGAGCGAGACACAATACTCTGGCTTTTACTCCTCCAAGTTACTAGGTTACCAGCCACATAAGTACAAAATCCGGTAGATTTCCTATTAGAAAGGCATCCAACATAGTCTACATCTGAGTACCCCACTATAGTCATAGAACTACCTTTCCTGACAAGTAGTCTACATCTTGGTGTTCATTTCAGGTACCTGAGCACTTACATAGCAGCATCCCAATGCTGCTTCATCCGTTTATCTATAAACTGACTAAGCTTGCTAATTGTAAGCGAGATATCTGGATGTGTAATAGTGAGGTAGAGTAGCTTCCCAATCAATTGTCTATAGCATTTGCTCTCTACAATCTCTGACTCAGAATCATATAAGTGCATCTTTGGATCCATGGGTTTGGTGGCAGACTTGGATTCCAACATCCCAGTCTCCTATAGTAAGTAAAGAACGTATTTCCTCTGGCTAAGAATAATGCCACTCTTTCCTCTTGCCACCTCTATACTCAAGAAACCCAAATCCTTCATAACAAATTTCTCTGTCAGCTTCTGCTTGACTTCAACTATCCCAGTGGCATCATCACCAATGATGATGAGGTCATCTACATAGACAAGGAAAGCTACAATCCCCTTGTCTGTCCTCGTTACAAACAGGAAATGATCAAAAATAGAGTGAACAAGTCCCATGTCTTCAACAACCTCTGATAACTTATGAAACCAGGTCCTCGGACTCTGCTTAAGGCCATATATTGTCTTCTTCAGCTTACACACACTCCCTAAGTTTTAAACCTCAGGAGTTGTTGCATATACACCTCTTCTTATAGATCACCATACAAGAAGGTATTTTTTGACATCCAGCTGATACAACGACCAGTCAAAATGGGCAACTGAAATCAGAATCCGCACAATTGGAAGTCGAGCCACAGGGGAGGTGTCAAAAAAATTCATCCCATAGGTTTGAGTGAATCCCTTTGTCACAAGTCGAGCCTTGTACCAAGAAACAGAACCATCTGGGTTATACTTTACGACGAAGACCCAACGGTAACCAATTGTATGTGCACCAGGCGGTAACAAAGCTCCCAAGTCTGGCGAGACTGCAATCCAACCATCTCATCCTTCATGACTTGATGCCATTTTGGATTGAGCATAGCCTGCTGATACGTGGCTAGTATCTGTGTAGAGGTGAGAGCATCGATGAACAAGGAAAATGAGTGACTCAAGCCCTCAGAAGAAGTTTCCTTTGCCATCTGATACTACCCCTACCAAGAAGGGGAGCATGTGCTCCTGGAGGCCTTCCGAATGGCAATCAGAAGATCCATACCATCAGAGGGAGACTCAGTCTCAATGGGTGAATCAAATGGTGGTGCTTCACCACCACTAGGAGAATCAAAGGCAACAGGTATAACCCCTGTAGAATCATTACAAGACACACACTAGTCAGTAGTTTCAACACATACTTGTTGTGGGGAGGATAATGGTACTGAAGAGGGGGTATGTTGCCGATGTCACTGGTTTCGTAAATACCAATGGAGGATCTCTGAACCATACCTGACTAGTATCTAGTGATGCAATCTGAGTAGCATGAAAATCTCCAAACTGAATAGAGGGAACAGGCATGGGAGCCCTCTCTGCCTCAAGTATCAACTGTTTGCCAGTGATAGAAAAATATGGGACGGCCTCATAAAAAGTAACATCGACACTGACATAGTGCCCCTTCTGTAGATGATCATAGCATCTGTAAGTTTTTTGGGTATGATTGTATCCCAGAAAGACACACTTAACCGCTCTAAGGGTAAGTTTGTCTTTTCTTGGCCCAGTAACATGCACAAAGGTAGCATAGCCAAAAGTCCGAGGTGACAATTGAAAGAGCTCTCGATCAGGATACAATATCTGCCATGGTACTTGCTCAGAGACAATGTAATTAGGCATCCTGTTGATCAAATAACACGCAGTGAGAACTGCATCTTCTCAGTACTATGATGGAATCATTATGATGTATCAAAAGAGTTTAGGCCACATCCAAAATATGTTTGTGTTTTCTCTCTGCTACTCTATTTTGCTACAATGTATGGGGACATGTGGTTTGATGAACCACTCCATGAGATCTGCAAAAAGCTTTCATACGTGTAGTACAAAACTCAAGTGCATTATACAACTTTGACAGTGGAAGCAAACTAATTCTTTATTTCAATGATGAAGTTCTCAATTACAGACCCAACGTCTGATTTATTCTTTTACAAAAAAAGCCAAGATAATATGGAACAATCATCCACTATCCACCAAGTAGTACTTATACATTTAGATGCAACAAATCAAAAAAAGACTAAAACATCGTAGAATTAGTAGGATAAGTAGATTTGTGATGCTTTCCCATTTGGCATGCATTACAATGAATCTCGGTGGTTGGCGAAAGATGAGGAATGATACGGCTTAGCCTGTTTAGAGATAGATGACCAAGACGATTGTGCTACTGTAAGGTACTCCATGCAGCGAAACATACATCCCTCTGGCATTGTGAAGCAACTGGTGTCTTAGACATGCGATACATATCCCCCTCTTCATGTTTGCCACCAATCATCCTCTCTGTGAGCTTATCCTGAAACGCGCAACCAACATCATCAAAAATCACCCTGCAATTAAGATCTTTCGTAATCTTGCTAACAGATAACAAGCTCATCGGGAAATTAGGAACAAGGACATTGGGCAATTGCATATCGGGAGTGCCGGACACCTCCCCCTGACCATCAACTCTGGCATGCCTCTCATCTGCAACCTGAACTATCCTACCAGGACGTACAGGCTGAAAGGTGTTGAAAGCTACTATGATCACCACTCAAGTGCTGGGATGCACCCAAATCTACCAACCAAATAGATCTGTCAGACACAACAAAAACACACTCTGTACCTGAGGGGGGAATCATAGCAGTATCTGAAGAAGAAGGTGGAGTCTCCTGAGTAATCTGAGCAAGTCTCTATACTACAGCATCATACTCAGCACGTGACACTGTATCAAACTCTGTCTCAAAGGAAGTGGCAACCTAATTGGTAACAGGTCTCCCATGCTTAAACCAGCATGAAGCCTCCTCAAACATGATCCACGTGACCAATCCACCACAGAAAGTGCACATGGATCGTGGTTTGCCTGTCTGTCCTCTGCCACGCCCACACCCATGCCTACGAGAAGAGGGTAAGCCCTAGTGCCTTGCCCTCCACCAACAGCAAGTGCTGAGGTCTATACAGTGATATCAAAAGTAGGAGTAGCCATTGTGATCCAACACAGCCAGTTATAAGTCTCTTCAAGTGACGAAAGCTCAGACAGTGTTAGAATTTGAGAACATGCAGGATCATATTCTGGGCCTAACCCAGAAAGGAAGTGAAGGACTGTTGTCTTCTTGCGGTATTTCATATGAGTACCACATGTGCACACAGGCTTGCACGCATTGTACTTCTCCAAAAGCCCTTTCAATGCGGCATAGTATTGCATCAAGGGCTGCCTCTCCCACCTAAGAGAAAATGTCTCGTTATAGATTTGATAGACCTCACTGGAATTCTTCTCGTTAAAATAAGTGTTATGTAACGTATCCCACATCTCCTTCGCAGTCCTGTAATACATGATGCCATCACCAATCTGTGGTGATACAACATTCATGATCTATGCTCTCACCATAGCGTTGTCCTTTAATGAGACGTACTTCCCGATTTTGTTCTGGCTTGAGTAAAAGATGCTCCTTGTCAAGACCTTCCACGATCATCAGGAACGTTTGAAACCAACGAGCATAGTTGGTCTTATCCAGCTTCACAATAGGAACGAAGAACGGGTTTTTCTAGTTCCTTCTCTCCCTGACCAGTCTCCAAAGTCATCTAGGACGATGGTGAAGAAGTCGTAGTCCTCAAATACATCGAGAACTTGTTGAAATTAGATTTGAATTAGACTATTCAAAGGTGCAAAATCATAACAAATTATAAAACAAATGATTTAACATGAAATGCGAGTGATTGCTTTCTCAAAAATCACGTTAGATGCTCATGACAGCCCTCCAAGTAGTAAGAGGAGCACGCTAGGGCAGGGGGAACCCTGGCGGTCCTTAATAAATTGCTGCCACCTTCCCTCGCCAGAGTAAAACTACTCCAGACCCACTGACGATGCTCCTATCGGCTGGTGGTGGTGTCGTGTTGCTACCATAGGCCACGCTCAGGCCCTGCAGCTGGGAGGAGACCACCGCAGGCCGTATGACGCCGGCATAGGGAGAAGACCCTGCAGCGTTGCCACCACTGGCTTGCTGTTGCATCGCCGCCACCACTGGCTTGCCATTGCTGCACTGTCGGTGCTGCGTGACAGTGGTGGTGCCCTGTTGGTGCTAGGGTCGGTGGTGGTGAGGCTTGTTGAGATTAGTGTTTTGGTGAAACGGGTTTGGAAGCTTGTTTTGGTGGGATATCCGAACATCGATCTAGGATTGCCACTTTGTTATCAAATGGGACGAAATAAACATTCTTATTCTCAAAGAAAACCCTACACCTCTTTATATAGAGAGAGGTGTTAGGAAAATTACATACGAGAATCAAGCAAGAATATAAAGTAAGCAAATAGTCCCTAACAAATATAAAGCATGAAAAATAACTAAAGTGTTCAACACTTATTGATCCTATCTTAATTTGATAAGGCAAACATTCTTACAATATTAGTTAGAATCGTCATTCCTATGACTCCACCTACAATCAAATACTGCAAGTTACTTTCCTTTCTTTCTTTAGCACATTTTTCCCATTTTGAAAAGGGTAAGACGTGAACCCTTGTCTTAGCAGTTGGAAGGCCAACTTATCCACCGGAAGTGCTTATGGCTGCTTGAGAGAAATGCATCAGAAGTTTAAAAATTCAGCATTAACCTTAGATAATTCTTTTTATTTCAGTCTGTTGTACAAATTTCATACTAGGATTAATCTTCATTATAATGAATGTTGAAATCATTGATTTAAATGTCGGTGGTTTGCTGTCAATATGGATATTTTTTTGGACAGGGACATATCGACATAGAATATGTGTTGAAATACATGGATATTGGCAAAATTTCACCTTTTGCCGACCTATTTGACCCATACCGAAGGCCCTCTTTGTAATTTTTCCAGCATTTCATCGATATTTATCTGCACAGGGCGGCAATAGGTCCCCATTTATGCATGAACAGATGATATTTGACTTTTAAATTATATTATGTTGATAATATTTCAGTTCTGAATCAAATGTCACCCATCATATTTGAATATTAAAGTCCTGAACCAAGGTGATATTTGAACTTATTGAGGGATTAGATGCAGGGATGGAGGGAAATGGTGCGAGGATAGAGAGTACTCATGCCAACATGGAGTATCAAGCTTGTTGTTGTCCATGGCCAAGGTGATTTAGGTGAGGGTGAAGGTCAATTTGGGCATTAGGGGGGTGGGGGGGAAGCAATTACAGGGAGGTGTGCAAGATGTCAAAGATGTGACGATGAGGGATGATGTTAACCTGTGTTTGTACACCCCACACTCAGGTTTCGCAAGTAGGGGTTAAGCTAAGAAGTAAACAAGAGTTAACCCCCAAACTAGGAAGCAAACTAGCCCTTAAGGTTTTAAGTTAGTAATTTGTGATTTACTTACCATTTCAATCATTTTAAGTGAATTATGTTATCTTTGTCTGCATGCATTAGCATGCTCTTGAAATAAAAAATTTTCAAGGTATCGAAATCTTTAAAATCTGATGTCGAAATATGGACGTTTCCATGATGTGTCTCCAAAATATACACTTAGAAATTTATCGAAACCATGTTGAAATTAGCACTTAAACCTGTGGTTGAAACTGTCACCAGATTTCTTCCATGGGTGGCAGATGATGCCACCATGAAAATGCGTCATACTTGGAAGAGTTCTTTAGTATAGCTTGATTCCCTTAGCTCAAAATTAGTTGCATTGGCACAACCATCATTTCCAGAAGATCCGTATACATTTTATTTTCAACATCTTAGGGGAATGCTATATTTGTAAAACTAGTGTAGAATGGCACCGTGGCGTGTTAATTTACAGGTTCCTGCATGTGAGCTAATAATTTTTTATATGCTTCAAACTACTTAACACGAGTCATGGTTAGATTTACATGTAAAAAAATGAGATTTTAGATATCTCCTTTAAGTGAATTTAGATACTGTGCAATCTGCTTTTACTTAATGGAACTTGTGCTTGGATTTATCTGAAGAGACACACATCTTCTCCATGTAGCCCACCTCACATGCTGATGGTAGTTTGTAGTGGGAATCAATTTTGCACCACCTGTTTATTTTCCCAATCATAATCCTTGTGTTTGAATGAGGCATTCTTGATACAATATATTTGCTTGTATAGCATGTAATTTGTTAAGAAGTTGTAACAGGAGGAGCTTCATTCGCTTGATGAGTTGCAACCTGCATCAAGATGCTGTAAACAGTATGCAATGCTCCTTATTTCTCTTAATGAACCTGAATTGTAATGTTCCTCGTATTCAAATAATCTATCAATGCCACTTAAAAATGACAAATTTGTTAAACTTTGTAGGGTCCATGAATATGTCACAGCAAATCCTGATCCCCTTATACCTATGTATGTTCTCTGCAACTTTATTTCCTCTTGGAGAAACTTATTTATCAGATTCTGAACAATTTCTTTCTCAAACAGTGTTCGGAAAAAGCAGAAATCATGTTGTTTATGGAGGTGGATCAGGTGCACTTAAAAGCTTTTAAGCTCCTTATGTCTCCTGTTATTGTTATTCCCTTTTTTTAGTTTGTAGCCACACCACTTTTTCCTCACTGCCAGTTTTCCCCTTCTGATATTCTCTGTTGTGCTTGTCTTTCTTGAATGTCAACTGCCTGGAGTAAAGATGGGCCACATGGCAAGTGCCATGTGGCAGCCATCCAAGCCACGTGGCAGGTAGTAGAAGGCCCTCAGGGCCGGCGATGTTGTGGTCCAAGAGATTAAGTTGAGTGATTTGCTTAATTGTTAAATTTACTATTTTTAGTAAATATGTTTTAGGAAATGTGTTTGGGATTTATTTAATGATAAGATTTTTCCTTAAGTGATAAAATCTTTTGTTTCCAATTATTGTGATATGTTCTCTCTATATAAAGAGAGTTTTCCTTTGTATTTCCTTTGAGTCATAATAATATTTCATATTCTATTACTCCACTCCCTCTCTTTTCTTCAACATAGTGGGAAGAAATGACCAATCTCAATTATCGAGAAAACCCTACACCTCTCTATATAGAGAGAGATGTTGGGAAAAATAAATAAAAGAACTGGACAAAATATAAAGATAACAAAATAGTCCCCAGTAAACATAAACAATATAAATAGGGGTATCAACACTCTCCCTCAAGCTGGAGCATAGATGTCAATCATGCTCAGCTTGAAACAGCAATAATCAAATGCCGATCGAGGAGAGGCTTTGTGAACACATCAGTAGTCTGGTTCTCAGATGCAACATAAGTAGTACATAGCAAACCACGCTGTAGATCTTTGGTATGGTGGCAATCAACCTCAACGTGTTTGGTTTGCTCATGGAACATCGGTTGTTGGTTATATATGTAGCAACCCGATTGTCGCATCGCATTTCCATAGGTTTCTCAATCTGGATGTGAATCATGCAGTAGAGACTGTATCCAAACCATCTCTGCAGTAGTTTGGGTTATTGCCCTATACTCTGACTCTGCACTGGAGCGAGAAACTACCCTATGTTTCTTGCTCCTCTAAGTAACCAGATTATTAGCCACAAAGGTATAGAAACTAGTGGTAGATTTTTTGTCAAGCACACATCTTACATAATTTGCATCAGAATATCCTACCACTGTCATATGAGAGCCTCTCTGGAAGAGAATACTACGACCTAGTACTTTCTTCAAGTATTTAAGCACCTGCATAGCTGCCTGCCAGTGCAGCTTCATTGGCTTCTCCATAAAATGGCTGAGTTTGCCTACTGCCAAGGCAATATCCGATCTGGTAATGGTTAGATACAGCAGCTTGCTTACAAGCTGTCTGTATGCTCTGCTATCAGCTACCTCTGCCTCCTCATCATGTAGATGTGCCTTGGGGTTTATAGAAATATTGGCTGGCTTGGACCACAGCATGCCTGTCACCTGAAGGACATCCAACGCATACTTGCGTTGAGAAAGAACAATCTCATCTTTACTCCTAGCAACCTCAATCCCCATAAAGTATCTAAGCTAGCCTAGATCCTTCACAACAAACTTCTATGTAAGAGACTCCTTGACATGTCTTATCCCAGCCTCATCATTGCCGATAATAATCAAATCATCTGCATAAATCAGTAGTGCTACAATGTCATTCTCTGTTTTCTTGACAAACGGAGAATGATCTGAAGAGGACCTCTGCATCCCCATCCCCTGCAACACATTTGACAGCTTCTGAAACCAGGCTCTCAGGTTCTGCTTCAGGCCATAAATGGCCTTCTTGAGTCTGCACACACACTCCCCCTGAATCTCAAAACCTGGGGCTTCTGCATGTAAACCTCATCTTGAAGATCACCGTAGAGAAAAGCGTTCTTTACATCAAGCTTAGTGTAACCTCTAATCTCTGTTGGTAGCAATAGAGATGAGTACCCGAATGGTTGCAAGACATGCAACAGGAGAAAAAGTATCAAAGAAGTTCACCCCATAAGTTTGGGTGAACCCTTCTTCACTAACCTGACCTTATACCTTGAAATAGACCAATTAAGGTTGTATTTCAAGGGAAAGACCCATTTGGAGCCAGCAAGTTGTGCACCTATAGGAAGCGAGGTGAGATCCCAAGTCTGTCTGCTTCGAAGTATGGCCATCTCATCCTCCATGGCTTGACGCCAATTAGGGTTAAGCATGGCCTACTAGTAGGTAGACGGAATCTGTGACGCTGTAAGTTTTTGATAGAAGCTGCTAAATTGAAGAGCAAGACTATCGGTAGCCAAACTACCTGCAACACGATATCTGGACTCACATATACGGGATGCCTTCCTAATAGCAATATGAAGGTCAGAATCATCTGGTATCTCTGACTGAGTTGCTGCAGAAGGAGCCTCACTACTGTGATGATTTGCACTGTCAGGAGGATCAAGTCTAACTAGACTATCATTGCCACCATAGTCAATCTCAACTGCCTATGAAACATCAGTCACTGGTGTGGCCGGTGGCCTCTGTAGTATCGTATGAGGTCTACTATATGTGCGTAGAGGATCATGCAAACTCTGGTAGTCATCCACAGGGGTAGTGGAGCCTGAAAAGGTCAGTTGAGATATGGAGATTGGAATATCCTCAAGTGAAATCGGAGGAATAAGCATGAGAGTTGTATCATCATGAACACTCGTCTGTCTAGCAACAAAAAAATATGGTATCACCTCATGAAAAGTCACATTAGCGTTGCTATAATGCCTGTGGTGGATGGGATCACAGCATCGGTACCCCTTCTGACTCCTGGAGTATCCTAAGAAGATGCACTTAATAGCGCGAGGAGCAAGCTTGTTACGTCCTGATGATGGCACATAAACAAAAGCAACACATCCAAAACTCTTAGGAGACACGTGTTACGACCCGGCTCCCGAATCCCTACAGGATCCGAGACCGGCTCGACTTGACTAATCCCAAGATCCACTCATCCAACAAGAAATAACCAAAAAGTAGGAAAGTAAACCACATTCACTATGCTAAGTAACTAATAGTAAAATAGTACAAGCAGTAAAGGAAGTAAAAGCTGCTAACAGTACATATCACCACCACAACAGTAAAGTAGAACAAAGTACAGAACAGAAACGGTAACAACAGTCTAAACTCAGTAGCAAAAGGAAGTACAACTACAGTAAGAACTACTATTGGGCTCGATTGGACCCAGCGCCCTCTGCAGCCAGTGACTCAGGCTGCTCAACTCCTGAACTTGTAAAGGGTTATGAATAAATGAAGTCAGCGAACGCTGAGTAGAGTGGTAACCAACTAACTAAAGCAGTAAAGGCTAACAGTTAAATTATCTTTTTCAATTATTTTATTTTACTAGTCATTTCCTTTTACCCATTGGTTTACTTTCAGATCTCTTGATCTCAAATATTCCTCGTGGGAACGATCTTGATTGCAGTCTTTTCCGAAAAGTAGAAGGCACATATGGTGCTCTCCTGCCTGGGAGTCCCATGTGGTAATCCTACCCCAGTCAACCACCCCGGGGTCACTGTCTAGACGTAGCGGTGATTACGGCATGCGCAATAAGCACACGGGTAGCTACCTCACACTGGCATGCAGTTAGTCATTTCCGCTAGCGGGTATGTCCAAAGTACAGCACGGAACAGTATAGGGCCTAACCCTCTCAATAACAGGGGTCTAGCCCCTCAAAATCAAACAAGGGTCTCGCCCCTCCATTATCCGCGCACCCTCGTCTTACTATCTCGGCTTGCTCAGAGGGCTAAAGAAAAAGTCGCTGTAGGTTGGTTAGCTTAACTCCAGGTCCCATGGGGTGGCTAGCTCCCTCCCTACACTAATAGTTCTCTTCGATACTGTGTACGCGAGAGCCAACAGAAGTCGGTATAAAGTGGTCAATCCTAACCCCGAGTCCCAACCCAAAGGTGGCTAACTCCGCTCTACACTAAATAGGGGACAGTCGCTCTCTGTGGTACCACGTACTCAAGGGCAAGCACACTTCCCACTTACATTTCCAGATCCATTCCATTTATCCACAGGAGCTCTACTCCTAATTTCCCGTAGGATTCATGCTCGTATTTCCCATGTTATTCTATACCAGATTTCGTCATTCACAATTCCATTCTTATATTATACCATGCAACTCGTATTTCCACAATTTACATATACAATAAGTAATGTCACAGGTAACTGTTTAACTAGTTCAGGCATTTCATATTTCACAGGCAGCTCTTATTTATTAACAGGCAGTTGTTTACATTTCTATTCATTCATTTAAGATTGCAATCTCAAACATGCATTCAAACAGTGCAAGTACTTCTCGTCCTAGGATTCTAGTTATCCAATTTGACATATGCATTCATGTCTTATAATTTAAATCTAGAGGAAACCACTCTACCAGACAATCCGGAAGTACTGGGGGCTCGAACGACAGACTCACGTGCCTCTGCAGGTCCCGAACACGCAACAAATCGAAATCCTATACCAAGGAACATAACACAACAGAATGTTCAGAACAATATAAAAGGCCTTCTAACATGTAGAGTAACTTACAAGAAATCTACAGATATCTTGTTTGCATAAAACAGACCTCAAACGAACCCTAAACGGGTTAAAAATAGAACTGCAGACCTAAATTAGACGTCTGACACAAGGTCTAGACGTCTTAAAAGTCACCAGGGTCTCACCTCAGGTTCCTACATCGACTTCAGACGTCCAGAACCCCTACTTGACCGTCTGGACCCAACTCCAGACGTCCAACCTCTCCTTCAGTCATCTTGGAGTGCTTCCGGTCGTCTGGTAAGCTGTCCAAACATCCGAAACGCGTGGGAAGGCGTGTCCCGCACCTTCCCGAAGCTATCCCTGCACGCGACAGACGATATCTTCCTATTTTAGCCACGCAGATCGAAGTCGCGGTGCAGCCTGCATAGCCGTAACCGCAAGAGGAACGTACCTTCGCGAAGCTTTGCTTTCAGATGTCCAGTGTCGTCACCAGACATCCAACTCGTCGTCTGGATGACACGCCAGACATCTGATTCTGGGAAAAACCCAGAACCAGATCAACCTCCTGCTCCTCTCGCCATGCGCAGCCGTGGCCTCTCCTCGTCTGCAGCTCCAGCTGCAACAAAGTGTCAGGGACGTCTCCCCTGACGCGCTCCTCCCATATGCGTCACTCCGACGGTGCGTCCTCCGACGAGCTCCCACGAGCTCGCGAACACAAGCTCCTCTCTTCACGCCGCCTCTCCTCGCCCTTCGCTCTCACGCCCTCTCTCGCCCTCGTCCCTCTCGCTGCAGTGGAGAGGAAGGAAGGTGGCGGTGGAAGGGGGAGAGGGGTTATATAGGGAGTGGGGTTAGGGTTTGGGTGGAGAGAAGAGGGAGAGAGAAGAGTGAGACTGTCTACGCGCAGACGCAAAGTTGCGTACAAAATTTTTAATTTCCAGACGTCTGGGAAGGGGTCCAGACGTCTGACTAGACATCTGACTGACAGTGCAGACGTCTTAAAAGGCTCACAATAGAACGGGTCTTTACATCATACCAAACTTAAAGGAAGTTTCGTCTTCGAAACTTCAGCTAGCTAGGGTGCGGAAAAGGAAATATACACGCATAGCAAACTTAAAGAGAACCGAAGTCGGTCCGAAAAGACGTATCATCAAAAAGCTCCGGGTACCGCTCTTGCATCACTGCCTCAGGCTCCCAGGTAGCCTCCTCGTACCGCTGACTCCTCCACAAGACCTTCATCAGGGGTACCTGCTTCTGTCTCAAACTCCGAGTGGCTCTATCTAGTATCTGCACTAGTCTCTCGGGGTAGGTTAAGTCATCACCCACCTGGACACTCTCGTGGCTCAGAACATGACTGAGATCGGCGACGTACTTCCTGAGGTTTGACACGTGGAACACGTCGTGCACACCAGAAAGCTGGGGAGGAAGGGCAAATCGGTAAGCAACGGGTCCTACCCACTCCAGGACCTCAAAGGACCCCACAAACCTCGGCGCAAGCTTCCCTTTCACCCCAAAACGCTGTAGGCCCTTCATGGGCGAAACGCGAAGAAAGACGTGATCCCCAACCTCGAATTGTACATTCCTGCACTTTCAACCGGCATAACTCTTCTGTTTGCTCCTGATAGTGCGAAGTCGTCTGTGAATCTGCTTTATCACCTCCTGACTCTGCCGGATCAGCCTGGGGCCAACTTCCCACTTGGTCCCCACCTCAACCCAACTCAAGGGCGTAATATACCTTCGTTCGTATAGAGCCTCGTAAGGTACCATGCCGATACTCGAGTGATAGCTGTTATTATATACAAACTCTGTCAGGGGTAAATGCTCCTCTTAAGAGTCCCTCTAGTCTAGTACGTAGGTGTGTAGAAGGTCCTCAAGTGTCTGTATCGTGCGCTCTGACTGTCTGTTCGTCTGGGGGTGGTACGCCGTACTGAACCTCAACCGTGTCCGCAAAGCCTGCTGAAAATCGACCAAAAATTGGAAAGTAAAACGGGTATCCTGGTCGGATACAATCTCACGCGGAACTCCGTGCAGATGTACCACGTCACGAATATACCTTTGCCAACTACGCTGGTCCCAAGGCGACTCAGATCGGCAAGAAGCGTGCTGCCTTCGTCAATCTGCCTACTATCTCCCAGACTGCGTTGTCTCCTCGCTGGGTAACGGGTAAGCCTACCACTAAGTCTATGGTGATGCTCTCCCACTTCCACTTTGGCACAGGAAGTAGCTGCAATGGCCTTGCAGGCCTTTGATGCTCGACCTTCACCTGCTAGCACACCAAACACTACTACACGAACTCACCTACATCCCGCTTTATCCCTCTTCACCAAAAGTCACGTCTCAGATCATGATACATCTTCGTGTTCTTGGGATGTATGGTGAACCTAGACCAGTGCACCTCAGTCAGGAGCTCTCTCAACAACTCCTCGTCCTTGGGAATGCATAAACGTTCCCTCATGCGTAGCACTTCATCTGTAAAGGAGAAGTCTCTTGGGTCTCCTGACAGTACTCTCTCTCGCAACGACTACAGGTACGGATCTGTCATCTACCCAGTGATAATGCGGTCTATCAGCTCTGGTCTCGTCTGCCGTGTCACCGTCACTGCCCCACAATGCCTCTGTAACTCTAAGGGTCGCCAACTGCTTAACTCCTCTAGGAGTCTCCAACTCTGTGCCTGTAAACTGGCCAAGTGGGCAGGCGCCTTTTGGCTCAAGGCGTCAGCCACCACGTTGGCCTTCCCCAGATGGTAGGAGATGCTATAGTCATAGTCCTTCAGGAGCTCTAACCAACATCTCTGTCTCATGTTAAGCTCCTTCTGGTCAAACAAATACCTGAGGCTCTTATGATTCGTGAAAATCTCAAAGGTATCACCGTAAAGGTAATGCCTCCATGTCTTTAGTGCAAAGACAGCAGCTATCAGCTCTAAGTCATGGGTAGGGAAGCTATGCTCATGGGGCTTTAGTTGTCGCGAAGCGTAAGCGACAACGTGACTCCTCTGCATGAGCACACCCCCTAACCCCTGCAATGAAACGTCCGTGTAAATCACAAAATCGCCACTGCTATCTGGGATTGTAAGCACAGGAGCTGAAGTTAGCCTCTCTTTCAACTTCTGAAAACACACCTCACAAGCGTCTGTCCAAGCAAAGGACACGTCCTTGCAGGTCAACTGAGTTATAGGACGCGTACTCTGCGAGAAATCCCTGATAAACTGTCAGTAGTAACCTGTCAGTCCCAAGAAACTGCGTATCTCTGTTACTGTACGTGGCCTCTCTCATCTGAGTACTGCGTCAACCTTGGCTAGATACACAGCCAAGCCATCCCCTGAAATCACATGGCCCAAGGTCACATGTCTCAACCAAAACTCACTTGCTCTTTTTGGCGTACATATTGCGTTGTCTTAAAGTGTCCAGAACCATCTGCAAGTGTTGTCCATGTTGTGCCTGATCCACAAGTAAATGAGCACGTCATCAATGAATACCACCACAAACTGATCCAGATGCGGTCTGAACACCCAATTCATCAAATCCATGAAGGCAATGGGGGCGTTGGTCAACCCAAACGTGACCAAAAACTCGTGTCTGTACCGGGTGCAAAAAGTTATCTTGGAGACGACGGTCTCCCTGATCCTCAACTGGTGGTAGCCTAATCTCAGATCTATCTTGGAGAAAATCGTGGCACCTCGCAACTAGTCAAACAGATCATTAAACCTCAGCAACGGATACCTGTTTTTGATGGTGATCATATTCAGCTGTCTGTAGTCAACACAAAGGCACAAGGTACCATCCTTCTTCACGAATAACACAGGGGCTCCCCACGGGGATGCACTAGGCCTCACAAAGCCCTTCTCCAACAGATCCTGCAACTGTGACTTAAGCTCTCGTAGCTCAAGTGGTACCATCCGGTACGGTGCCGTAAAAATGGGCCTGGTCCCTAGTACCAATGAGATCTCAAACTCGATCTCACGCTCAGGCGGTAGTCTTGGCAGCTCCTCTGGAAACACGTCGGGGTACTCTTTGACCACCGAGATGCTCTGTAAGTTTGCCACGGGGTCGGGCTCTGCCACTACACAGGCTAGAAAGCTCTCACACCCCTGACCCAAAAGTCTCGCTGCTTGAAGCGCAGAAATGCACCTGAAGCCTCCGTCCACCGACTGTTCGTGAAACTCAAAGGAAGGCATTTCCAGTATAGAGAAGACGATCTTCCTCCCAAAACAGTCCACCAAGGCGTGGTAAGCGGACAGCCAATCCATCTCCAGAATCACGCCAAAATCCTCCATCGGTATTACGATCAGGTCAGTGGGGAGGCTGTGTTCCCTAATACTGACCTCACAATCTGTGTAGACCTCCTCAGCTACAAACAGCTGACCACCTGGATCTCTGATTACAAACAAATCCTCTAACAACACGTAGTCCTGTCCCAAACTGACAGCAAAACTCGCAGCAACAAACGAGTGTGTGACGTCGAAATTAAAAAGTACGTAAACTAATCTGCCGGTAATTGTAACCATGTTTGCCACCACTGAACCTGATGCCCTGGCGTTTCTGTGTGTCAGGACCTTGATACGCCCCTCAGCTCTCGGTGCAGAAGAAGTAGCCACACTCTGCGTCGGACGGGTAGCCGCTGGCCGGTACCCTCCCCACGACTGCTGTCTTCCCCACGCACCTGGGAACCACGACCACCTGCTCAGCCTCCAACGCTCGGTGTGGGGAGCATCTGCTGCGCTCCAGCCTTAGACGAGTAGTCCCTCCTGATGTGGCCCGGCTTGCCACACTTGTAGCAGAGGGGGACTCAACTCTCCCTCTCTCGATAGGTTCCTGCTGATGGCTGGGCGGGGGTCCAGTGCTGACGACTGGGCGAAGGTCCAATGCTGACAGTTGGCCCCTGTCGGGGACCCTTAAAGGCCACTGACGGCCCCGCAAAACGAGACGCCTCTCCCGCAGGTGTCGCGTGCCTCCTCTCCCGTCGGCCCTGTGAGTACTCAGCTGGTAGGGTCTCTTCCGTCCACTGTCGGTGTCTCGTGCGGTTGAGTTGGTCTCCTCGTACGTCATAGCTGCCTCCACCACTCTCAAGAAGGTGGGCAGCTTCAGGGGCTTGACATACCCCTGAATGGCAGGTTGGAACCCTTCAGTAAACCTCCACAGCCGCTCCTCCTCTATAGCTACAGCTGTCGTAGCAAAACGTGACAGCTCCAGGAAACGCGTGCGGTATGCTCTAACAGTCATCATCCCCTGGTGGAGAGTGTAGAACTCCCGCCTCCTCTGGTCCTGTTAAGTCTGTGGGAAGTATTGCTCGCAGAAGGTCACGAACTAGTCCCACGTCGGCTCTCCCCTCTCCTGGCTTCTGACCGCCCTCCACCACCTATGTGCCGCACTCTCCAGCTAGTATGTGGCAATGGCCACGCGGCACTCCGCAGGGGGGCGAAGGGTGTCAAACACCTTCTCAATCTGTTCTAGCCAGTCCTTTGCCTCAGATAGGTCCTCATCTCCCTTGAAGGAGGGGGACTTCAGCTTCCAAAACTGTCCGAAAAGCTCATAGTGCAACTGCAGTGGGGGAACGGACACACCTCCAGGCAGGGAGGGCTTGTGCTTAGAAGACTTAGAGTGCAGTGGGGGCGGTGGAGGACTACCTCCTTCCCCTCGTCCAGCGCTGCATTGGTCTCCCGGCCCAACAGAGGACTCCCCCTCCACGTCCCTAGGAAGAGTTGCTTGTGGAGGCGGGTGGAGCTCCTCTCGTACTATGTCTCGTATCAACTGAGCGAGGTCTTGGGCCTGAATGCCCGGGAGAAGTGGCTGGTCAACTGGCACCTTAGGCCTGGTACGTCCGCCCCTCCGACCTCGTCCACGGCCGCATCCATGGCTAGCCTCAAGAACTCCACGTCGAGGCATCTCCTGCAAGGAGACGCGGAAGACAGAATAAAAAGAAGTCAACTCTAACAGACTTCAGCGAAAGAAACTCAAAATAGATGTCAAGAGGTATGTTGTGGTGGTTACTCTAGTTACATACACGTGAATTGGTTATTCTCAAGCTATTTGGTTCATTTCTCGGGACAACCTTGCTCTGATACCATCTTGTTACAATCCGGCTCTCGAATCCTTACAGGACCCGAGAATGGTTCGACTCGACTAATCCCAAGACCCAGTCATCCAACAAAAAATAACCAAAAAGCAAGAAAGTAAACCACATTCACTATGTTAAGTAACTACTAGTAAAAGAGTACAAGCAGTAAAGGAAGTAAAAGCTGCTAACAGTATATATCACCACCACAACAGTAAAGTAGAACAAAGTACAGAATAGAAACGGTAACAGTCTAAACTCACTAACAAAAGGAAGTACAACTACAGTAAGAACTACTGCTGCACTCGACTGGGCCCAACTCCCTCTGCTGTCAGTGACTCGTCCTGCTCAACTCCTGGACTTGTAAAGGGTTATGAGTAAATGGAGTTAGCGAACGCTGAGTAGAGTGGTAACCAACTAACTAAAGCAGTAAAGGCTGACAGGTAAATTATCTTTTTCAATTATTTTATTTTACTAGTCATTTCCTTTTACCCATTGGTTTACTTTCAGATCTCTTTCTTGATCTCGAATGCTCCTTGTGGGAATAATCTTGATTGCAGTCTTTTCCGAAGAGTAGAAAGCACACGTGGTGCTCTCCTGGCTGGGAGAGTCCTCCGTGGTAATCCTACACCCAGTCAACCACCCTGGGGTCACTGTTTAGACGTAGCAGTGACTGCGGCACGCGCGATAAGTGCACGAGTAGTTACCCCACACTGGCATACGGTCAGTCGTTTCCACTAGCGGGTACGTCCAAAGTACATCACGGAACAGTATTGGGCCTAACCCTCTCAGTAACAGGGGTCTAGCCCCTCAGAACCAACAAGAGTCTCGCCCCTCCACAATCCGTGCACCATTGTCTTACTATCCAGGTTTGCCAGAGGGCCAAAGAAAAAGTCGGTGTAGGTTGGTTAGCTTAACCCTGGGTCCTGTAGGGTGGCTAGCTCCCTCTCTACACTAATAGCTCTCCCCGGTACTGTGTACGGGAGGGTCAATAGGAGTCGGTGTAGAATGGCCAATCCTAACCTCGGGTCCCAACCCAAGGGCGGCTAGCTCCGCTCTATACTAAATAGGGGGACAGTCGCTCTCTGTGGTGCCATGTACTCAAAGGCCAGCAAACTTTTCACTCACATTTCCAGATCCATTCCATTTATCCACATGAGCTCTACTCCTAATTCCCCGTAGGGTTCATGCTCGTATTCCCCATGTTATTCTATACTAGGTTTCGTCATTCACAATTCCATTCTCATATTATACCATGCTGCTTGTATTTCCACAATTTACATATACAACAAGTGATGTCACAAGTAACTGTTTAACTAGCTCAGGCATTTCATATTTCAGAGGCAGTTCTTATTTATTAACAGGCAGTTGTTTACATTTCTATTCATTCATTTAAGATTACAATCTCAAACATGCATTCAAATAGTGCAAGTACTTCTCGTCCTAGGATTCATGCCACGTCCTAGGATTCTAGTTATCCACTTTCACATATGCATTCATGTCTTATAATTTAAATCAGGAGAAACCACTCTACCAGACAATCCGGGAATACTGGGGGCTCGAACGACAGGCTCACGTGCCTCTGCAGGCCCCAAACACGCAACAGATCGAAATCCTATACCAAGAAACATAACGCAACGGAATGTTCAGAACAATATAAAAGGCCTTCTAACATGTAGAGTAACTCACAAGGAATCCACAGATATCTTGTTTGCATAAAACGGATCTCAAACGGACCCTAAACGGGTCAAAAACAGAACCGCAGACCTAAATCAGACGTCTGGCACAAGGTCCAGACGTCTTAAAAGTCACCAGGGTCTCACCTCAGGTTCCTACGTTGACTTCAGACGTCCAGAACCCCTACTTGACCGTCTGGACCCAACTCCAGACGCCCGACCTCTCCTCCAGTCGTCTTGGAGTGCTTCCGGTCGTCTGGTAAGCTGTCCAGACGTCCGAAATGCGTGTCCTGCGCCTTTCCGAAGCTATCCCTGCGTGCGACAGACGATATCTTCCTCTTTTAGCCACGTAGATCGAAGCTGCGGTGCAGCCTGCATGGCCATAACCGCAAGAGGAATGTACCTTTGCGAAGCTCTGCTTTCAGACGTTCGGTGTTGTCACCAGACATCCAGCCAGGCGTCTGATTCTGGGAAAAACCCAGAACCAAACCGACCTGCTTCTCTCATCGCGCGCAGCCGCGGCCTCTCCTCCTTGTCTGCTGCTCCAGCTGCAACAAAGTGTCGGGGACGTCTCCCTTGATGCGTTCCTCCTCCCGCACGCGTCGCTCCGGCGTTGCATCCTTCGGCGAGCTCCCACGAGCTCACGAGCATAAGCTCCTCTCGTCACGTCGCCTCTCCTCCTCGTCCCTCGCTCTCGCGCTTGTCCCTCTCGCTGCAGTGGAGAGGAAGGAAGGTGGCGGTGGTGGAGTGGGGAAGAGAGGAAAGGGGGAGAGGGGTTATATAGGGAGTGGGGTTAGGGTTCGGGTAGAGGAGAGAAGAGGGAGAGAGAAAAGAGTGAGATTGTCTGCGTGCAGCCAGTGTGTAGACGCGAAGTTGCGTACAAAATTTTTAATTTCTAGACGTTTGACCAGACGTCTGATTGACAACCCAGACATCTTAAAAGGCTCGGAACAGAATGGGTCTTTACAACACGTGGAAAAGCTCACCATCTGGGTGTAACAATAGAATCGGTATCTGCTCGTGAAGAACTGAATTCGGCATCCTGTTAATGAGATAGGTCACCGTCAAAATAGCATGCCCCCATTATCTCTGTGGAACATTGTGGTGGATAAGAAGAGTATAGGCAACCTCTAACAGGTGTCTATGCTTCCGCTCTGCAACTCCATTCTGCTGCAAGGTATGGGGACAAGAAGCCTGATGGATAATCCCATGAGTCCTGTAAAACTCTGCGAGTCTAGTAGTGCAGAACTCGAGGGCATTATCGGTCCGCACAATCTTCACTGTAGTAGAATATCGAGTCCCAATCTCCATGAGGAGTCTTTCTAATACCTCCAACCTCTAATTTGTTCTTCATAAGAAAGATCCAGGATACTCTGGTGAAATCGTCGACAACAACGTGATAGTAACGGTGTCCTGTCCTATCCTGTCTAGAACTCTACTCGGTCCCTAAACATCCATATGGAGTAACTCAAAGGGAGCAACTGCTCTAGGAGAAGTACTGGCAGAGAATAAAGACCGATGCTTACCCAATTGGCAAGCACACACCTAATAGTAACAGCAGGTGAAATATTTGGAGTCACCCTCCTAAGGTGATCCAAAGGCAAATGTCCTAGATGAACATGTCATTGTAAGACACTCCCACCATCATGTCTACTGACACCTGCAAATGGCTCCTGACCAAGATGATAAAGATCATTCTCCTCTATACCTCTGGCAATGGTCTTCCCAGTGAGCTTATCCTGGACAATACATCCGACCTCATCAAAAATCACCCTACAATAAAGATCCTTCGTGATCCTGCTTACGAACAACAAGCTCATGGGAAACTCTAGTAAGTGTAGTGTTCTCGGCAGCTGCAACGTGGGGGTCACAAATACTTCCCCTTGGCCAACAATGGGTGCATGTCTGCCATTAGCAACCTGTACTGTTTTCCCTGATGCAGTAAAATTGAGTGATCGGAAATAGCTCTGATCTCTACAGAGATGCTGTGAAGCATCAGAATCGACTAACCATCCTGTACCATGGTGACTCCTGTCATGCTTCTGCTATATCAAGCCTGCATACTCAACCACCCCTGTCATAGTAATGGTGAAGTGGATCACCAAGATCTAGAACTCGCCATCATAGATGTAAATCACTAAGGCATCACTCTAGATGCAAAATTTGATTTGGAAGCACCAAACCATGACCAGTGAGTTTTTTATTTAAATCATGAGTAGACTCTGGAGTGGCACCAACCCCCTGAAATTAACACAAGAAGCATCGCAGCCTCCAGTCTGCCCTCAGGCAATCTCTAAGGAGGTGCTTCGACAAAGCATCAGTGGCACAGCTACCCCAGAGGTGCCGCCGTAGCCTGCTACAGCCTGAAGTGCCTCATTGCTAGCAGCGCAACAACCCTAAGTGCGTCGTTGCCCATCGCAACAGCCTCTAGTGGCTGCTGTGGTAGTGCCAAGGCGAAGCATCGGCCAAGCACCAGCCTCAAAGATCACACTCACGACTGCAACAAGTGGTTGCACCGTTGCTCCCCGCCAGTCATAGCCTCAGACGACCAATGCAATGTTGCCAAATGCTTGGCGGTAGTGCTAGCACCTTTTGTAGAACGCCGTAGCGACCCTTGGACCAGCAGCGCCGTCGGTAGCTGCTGTAGGAGGTCGCAGCGCAGTTGCATCGTCGTTGCTGGGTCTATCGACCCTTGCCGGAGCACGCTCGATGGTTCAGAGGCTTCCGCGCTGCTGCAGCCTCGTTGCAAGGGCTAAATCGGGCCTCAGGAGCGCCACCTCCAACAGCTAGGGCTCCTGATCGGGTCTCAAGAGCGTCGCCTCCAGCCACTAGGTCTCCTGCTAGGGCTAAACCAAGCCTCAGAGGCTGAATCGAGCCTCAGGGGCCTCACTAGGGGCTACTAGGGCTCCTGTGTGCGACTGGAGGGCCATTGGAGACTACTGCCACCACCGAGGAAGGAGATGAGAACGAGATTCAGTGTTAGGGTTTAGGAGGCCTTGAGAGGTGGGATATATAGAGTCACGGTCTAAAATCGGTGCTCTGATACCAAGTGGGAAGAAATGACCAATCTCAATTATTAAGAAAACCATACACCTCTCTATATAAAGAGAGGTGTTGGAAAAAATACATAAAAGAACCAGACAAAATGTAAAGATAACAAAAGTCCCCAGTAAACATAAACAATATAAATAGGAGTATCAACAAACATCACTACTGGGCACCATCCAAGGCCCACGGCCTCCAGCGCCAACACCAAATAGGTTGCTGACCACCGTGCTCCTTGATTTGCATGCCCCCTAGTCCACATAGACTATCCTCTCCTACGCAAAGGAGCCTCCACACTCCTACTCGTACAAATCTTGACATGGTATCAGAGCCTTCAGTTTAGGCTCCTATGCTTGTGGAGATTCTACTACACGGTGATATCTGCATCCAGAAAGTCCTCGACAGATCTAGCGCCTTACACGGAGAAGGAAGGCTATAGAAGATGACGAAGTGAACCACGACCGTTGGAGATGCTACACTTGATCCAGGAGAAAGCAAGGTGGTTTTCTTTAGGACAACCATCAAGCTTAGTGGCGCATCCAATTGTTTTGTAGGCTCGCACCTTCAAGATATTTCTTGGAGGCAGAAGTTGGGTGTGCTCCTTGAGGAGCCACCAGAGTTGAATGACAAGAAGTTTGACAAAGAGAACTATGTTGTCATGAATTGGCTCATGAACTCAATGGATCCATCCATCACCTCAAACATGCTCTACAAAAAGGGTGCATATGAGATTTGGACGGTCCTCAAGAAAAGGTACATCCAAACCTCAAGCAATTGCGTATTACTGACTTTTATACTCACATCTGGGCAGTCAGCCAAGGAGATCTCTCCTGGATAAAATATTATGAGTAGATAGAGGCACTATTTGAGTTGGAGATCTATGAGCCACGGTGTTGTGACAAGTAGGGGGAGACTCGAGCGGTTTGGCAATCTGCCAAACTTCTATCGGGGATGCATCCCCATTATCGAGCTGCTCGAGATCAAATTTCAGCTTCTAACAGGAGGATGAATCTTAAGACCATTTGCCATCTTACCAAGATGGAGATTGTCGAGGATGAAGACTCGGCGAAAGGTGAGAACTCCGCACTTGCTATTCCTGCAGTAGGTGTGGGGCGTGGACGAGGATGAGGTTGTGGGACTTTCTATGTCTATCCGAAGTGCCAGCACTGCGGACACAACAACCATCCACAAGACAAGTGCTGGGAGAAGTTCGGGAGACCACGTGGGGCTACTAGCACCTCACGAATGCACCCCGTAACTCATGAAGAATTAGAAAAGCTATGAGCTTTACTTCTAGAAGACATGACGACAGTCGCCATAGCGATGACTACTTAGGTTGCCACAGAGGCAATGACTTCGGAGGTCATAAAAGGCTTCACCATCGACATGTCAAGAGAGAGGATTGAGAGCATAGCTCTCGAAGAAAGAGTGGTGGGGCATCTAGCCTCACAAGTTGAAAACCAAGTTATCGGCCTCGCAGCCTTCGACTTGAGGGGGAATGTTGGGAATAAAGATGGGTCACATGGCAAGTGTCACATGGTAGCCATCCAAGCCACGTGACAGTGCCACGTGGGAAGCAGTAGAAGGCCCTCAGGGTCGGCGGTATTGTGGTCCAAGGGACCAAGTTGAGTTATTTGTTTAATTGTTAAGTTTGCTATTTTTAGTAAATAGGTTTTAGGAAATATATTCGGGATTTATTTAGTGATATGATCTTTCCTTAAATGATAAGATCTTTTGTTTCCAACTGTTGGAATATGTTCTCTCTATATAAAGAGAGTTGTCCCTTGTATTTCCTTTGAGTCATAATAATATTTCTCATTCTACTACTCCACTCCATCTCTCTTCTTCAACAACATTATCACCGGTCACCATCCAAGGCCCATGGCCTCTTGCGCCAACACCACATAGGCCACTGACCACCGTGCTCCTTGATTTGCGTGCCACCTACTCCACGTGGACTATCCTCTTCCACGCAAAGGAGTCTCCACAATTTTACTTGCGCAAATCCTGATATCAACAATAGCAAATGCCTTCAGTTTTAGATCAGAGATGTAGGCCAAAGTGTGGATTACAGTAAACTGGTTGACTGTCACTTTTCTCCTTGAATTTTTTACTTTTCAAGCTTTTATTCAAATATTCTCTTATCTTCTCTGACTTACTCTTCTAGCTTTTTCATGCTTTGCTTTTCATTGTGTGGGTAGGGTAAGAATCTATAATATGAAGAATTGCCATGTTATGTTAGTGTCAATTCTTTATCATGGTATCCATAGATTGTCATGTTAACTTGTACATGGAAAAGGTTGTGAGTTTGATTTTGTTCCTCTACTTGTTTCTTCGAGTCCTTAATGTTGTTTTTGAAGCCTGTGCATCTTTGGTTTCTACAGGACTAATTGTGTGAAGTCATTTTCTTTGTAAGCTCAAGAAACTTTGCATCCCAAGGGTGGTGCAATAGATATAAGCACGGTCAATCGAGTATCCAGATTTCTCTATAAAAATGTAGGAAGAGAATTACTTCCTATTCTCTAGTCTAGTTGATGCATGCCCTAAAGCACCCTCAGATGCTAGAAGGAAGCAAAACATAATAAAAATATAAAACAACATTGAACAATATCATCATAGTATAAATACCATGGGACTAAGATAACATTGAAACATTGCATACCCCAGGATTTTGGATACAACTTATCCCTTCATGCTAGTTGATGCATTGCCGCCGGTCAGATTCCCAGATACAACAACTTTGAAAAGCAATAAAAGAACCTATAGAAAGATGGGATAAGCTACAGTCTATGTTCATATCCACTCAAAGATTGGTCAACCTATCAACTATGGCTTAGCGACATTGTCAGGTCTCCTGTAGAGAAGGCACATGGACAAGAAGGAAAGCAAGCTAAAATGTACAGGATTCAGCTTAGAAGGAATTCTTATGCTCTAATCTAAATGCCAAGGAAAAGCATTAAATAGTTTGATAGTTTAAATATTTGATTTAGTTGTATTTGGTCTACAAAATATCGTTTATATCATGACAGTCACTGAACTTAAGCTACTACTTATTTTGAAAATGAAGAGATTTCCCTCATCTGAAAATTTACAGTATAATCTATTAACATGGGAACCCCTCCAAGTGCTTGACCCCTACATGGTAGGCAATTATATATACAATCTTTACCACATGGGAAGGTATTTTGATCTTACATGTGTCTGTGTGCCCGGGCTATTTATACACAGGCACACAAACACGCTATAGTATACCATGCTATACTAAAAATAAAGGTCTCCTTTGCGAGAACATAAGTATATTATGTTAAACGCATTCCTTAAAGGTGTTTGGGTATCGTTTGGATGAGAAGACATTGACGAAATGCTACATTCTTCATTTGGCAGCGGGACACTTTGTCTCAACTTCTCTTGGGTATGCTGCTCCAGTAGATGTTCCTGCAAGTTTAGAAAGCCAACTTGCTCCTGTGATCCAATGAAGAAATGTTGTTGCAACTGTAACCTTGGATGCTGCCAATGCCGCTGCACTCACAGCTGCTGCTTGGATCGATGCGATTCCTTGTGTTGTGGAAGACCACGTTGCTCATGCTGCTCACCCTGTTCGTGCAGCTGTCCAAGATGTTCCCAGTGCTCACCTTGTGCATGCTGTCCCAAGTGCTCATCCTGCTCATGCAGCTGTCCTAGATGCTCCCAGTGCTCACTTTGCACATGCTGCCCTGAGTGCTCACCTCGCACATGCTGCCCCAAGTGTTCACCCTGCTCATGCAGCTGCCCTAGTTGTTCTCAGTGCTCACTCTGCTCATGCTGCCCCAGGTGTTCGCCTTGCTCATGCTGCATGGGTTTCTCACCCTCTTCATGTTGCCCAAGCTGTTCACAATGCTCTCTGCACTCGTGCTGCTCTAGCTTCCTACTCTGCTGCTCCTGCCCTTGTCGACTTCCACGAGCTTCCTGCCCAAAATGTTCGTGTGGATGCGTCTTCTCATGCCCAAGCTGCTCAAACTCATGCCTATGCCCGAGATGCCTCTGCCCAAGATGCACAAGGCCCTGCTGCGTCAGCAGGTGCTTGTGCCCCTAGATGGTAATGCTTAGAGACATTGTTTGAGTTATCTAGCAGGAAGTTGAAAGATAGGCAGCATGGTAGATGGATTTTCCTTTTCAACTGCTACATTTTCCTTGTTCAGGTTTGCAAGTTTATGTTCTGCATCATGCTCAATGTAAGCTGATACCATATCCATTATAGCTGTTTATTTTCCTACCGTGTGGTCCTGCTTATATTGTATACTTCATTGATCATGATGGTATATGGAATCCTTTCATTAAGTTTAGATGGTTTTCTAAGATATCATTTATCTCTAGCTTGGTTGCTTTTTTCTTTTTACCTTCTTTTGCCTTCATCTGTAACATTTCCAATGTCTTAGGATGTGTTACTCTTTTGTATAAAATCATTCTAATATTGTCAAGTATAGATCTCTCAAGCCTTTGCACGTCTTTTCTCTTTCAACAAAGGAAAGAGAGATGAATATGGAAACAAAAATAATGAACTACACAATAGATAGCACCTTTATCTCACTTCAACGTCTTTCCCTGTATCATTACCGTACCACCATATGATGAATGCCTAATACCACGGCGCTTGTAAAGTGCTAGGTGAATAGTAACCTTAATATTTAAGGTAAAAGGTAATGCTGAATGAACTCGATAAACTGGCGATGTTAAAAGCAGCAATAACGTCATTTAGATGTTGGTACCATACTTTTTCACCTTTCAAACAAATAGAGGTCAATGTGGATGTGAATGTGAAGCCCGAGAGAGAGATAGAGAAGAAAGAAAAAGAAATTCTTGTTTGATTGGAGTCAGATGCTTCGCTTCTATTTTCCCTTCTACCCGAGCCATGAACTCCATAGTCAGAATATAGGCATGTCTGAGTCAGATGCTTACCTTCTATTTTCTCTCCCATTTCAAACTCAATGACCTGAAAAGCATAAAACATCAACTGAACTAATGATTCTTAAGTTTTAGAATATCTGGTGCTAGCGTTCTTTGAGGGTCGATGGTAAAACTTCTATTCTTTGTCAAGAACGAGATCATTACCATTTCATGTGGACAAACTTAATTCGATCTTCGACTTTGTGATAACATACAACTATTATGTATTTTTAAAACTCAAGAAACATACGAGATAGATTCTATCATGCAATCATTAAGATCTTTTGATTCGCATAAAATATTATGAAACATTAGGGTTTCCTGATTACCTCTCTTCATAACACATGGAGAGGAATACTGTATGAGATGAGGAAGAGGGTGTGGCATGGAGAATGCTTTCGGATGAGCCACCGAAATCTCCTTCTCGAGTTCTCTTCTCCTTGTTGGGGATCACAATCTCAAGCTTGCTAGACAATCGAGGGGGCATGGTGATTCGAATAATTTGATCCCTGAATCCCATGACATCACGGAAGAATGAAACATAGGTGTTTAGAATGTTTCATCAAATCAAAACTCGAGTCGATACCTGGAAATCCGAACAATAGAAATTGAGAATCAACAATAGCCTATGTAACAAGAATCAAATGGGAAGATCTAATATCTTCCTATTTTGAGATCCTTACGAGTAAGATATTATACTTGTGGGTTGCATATGATGAGCCGAAATCGAGTTGCATTAAAAATGTATTTTAAGTGTCGTTATTGTAGTAAAGGTATCACAAATACAAACTGAGATCGTTTCAATTTTATTTAATTACAATTATTACTGGTTTGTTTTCAGGCCGTTCACTGGGAGTCAGTATTGATATATATCATTCTCTAAGTTCAAAAATATTATTTTATTCGAAAAATATTAATTTTATTTATAAAATGAATGAATGAATCAATGAGTGAATGAATGGGTTAATTATTTACAAATAAATCAACTAATATGTATTATAATACCTGAAACAAATACAACAAACAGACATAAAAATTAGCTAATATTACACTATGTTAATTATATACAACTAATATAAATAACACCTAAATGTAAGTACACAAATAGCTATTAATATCTATTATACTAAATTATATTAACATACTAATATCTATAGTAACATATATTATATATACACTAACATATATATATGTTGGTGTAGCCCTAGTAAAATATTTACATAACATAGGGCAAAAACTACTATCTATACTGACATATAAACTTATCTACAGTGACGGATATATCTGTTACTAAAACCCTTTATATTTATACGCTTATAGAACTCAAACAAATACCTACTCTAATTATACACGTATATAAACATACTATACATAAGTATCCATTGTTTACATTACTTATATACATACATATATATCTTCCTTGTTATTATACATATACTATACATATACATATATATACGCACACACGGACACAACACAAGCACAGCACTACACATCAAACACTTAGCCATAGCATCAGCTTTCTTCTTCTCTCTCTTCTTATTTCAACACTTATGGGCCATCTAACCTTTACTCAAACATTTGTTATTACACATGGGACCAAAAATGTGTTTAATGGGTGGGCCGGCCCACTTTCGGACGATACATAGTGCCCAATTGGTTGGGACTAGACTCCTACTAAAGGTTTGCTCTAGTCATTTTAGGTAAATTTTTATGCATTTTCTAAGCCATACAGACCCACACAAATTGCACACGTGTGCCCGTAGGCATGTGTGCACACGCACGCACGCACACGCCTGCAGGAGAGAGGGTTCATTGAGTGCACCTTACGCTGACGATCGAGGGATCGCCAATACAAGAGCATCTTATACCGCATCAGTGCTTACGCTACACGATGTGGGACAATCAATAGTGCCAAGTAGGTGCTTTGCTGCGTAGGGAGATGTGTGAATTCGAGACATTTGGCCCTCGATTTGTGGGCCATATTTATTTCCAAATTATAAATAAATTATATATTTACAAAGCCATTATATAGGGCTGCATAATGGTATAATTAATTTAGGAAAATAAATTATTTAAATATATAATTAAATTAGTTAAAGTTGGCTAATTGTACATATTAAATTAGAGTTTAATTTATTAATTAATGTATAAATTAGTGACTTAATTACCAAATTGACTTTATATAGAGTTAACATATATAATAATTTATTACACATTTTTATTCTATTTTAGGAGCTTTATTTTAATTTATTTACATTTAAATGCACATTTAAGTTAGTTTTATACATGAATAATTTATAAATACTATAATACATTATAAATATAGTATAAATAGGTTGGAAATATTTAATATAACATTATACAAGCATACATTACAACTTACTTCAGTATTAGTTTAAATTACTAATTTATTTTATTTTAAGTTAATAAATTACTTAGTTGATTTAATAACTTAATTATTTACTGTAAATATATAATTAAATTAATTTACAAGTATTATACAACTTATACTACATAGTTAAATATGTATATAATTACTTAGGTTATTATGCATTTAGTTTATATAAATTAATAGATAATTATGCAATAAAGTTATCTATACAATAAATCATTTGAAATATTTAATTTAATATATAAAATATATATATATGTTATTTATACACATTATTTACATATTATATACTATATACATATAGCTTAGGTTTAATTTATATTTACAAGTATATAGATAGTATACAAGGTATTTTTGGGATTTTTCTTATTTTTATAGCTTTTATATATTTAAGAGAGATAGGGGATGAGAGAGAAAGAGTTAGATGAGAGAGAGGTTTTTTTTTGTGATTTTTGAGTTAGGTTCTATTATTAAGTTCCAAGACATATTGAATTGTCACCTAATATGCTCTACCAAGCTGAGGGTTCAGATTACTTTGAAATTAGGTACACACCTAGAGAAATATATAATCTTACTTGAGACGCATTTATTTTATTTTTTTATGATTTTTTAAGAATTTTTATTTATGTATAAGAATGTTGAGCAATAGAACCTCAGGCCTTGAATTATGATCTAATAGTTGGAATTGAGGTTCATCAGTTAAGAAGTGTCTAACACATTACATAAAACATGTTTGAATCATTAAAAAAGATTTTGTCATTAATTTTCATTCAAATCATCATATTGTACGATTAGGTCTAGTAACAAGTAGCTGACATAACATTCAAACTGAATTTACAAACAATGCACATTAGATTTTAAGATTTAATAGTACAAGAATGCTTGTTACATGAAGTTCTAACCATACAAAACAGTGTCAGCTCCTTTAATCCTCAAATAGACCCAAATTCTCATTTTGAAATCAATGGTTCAGTCTTACAGCAGCTACTACATCACACATTCAGCAGCTACTGTTGCTGCACTTCCGATCAGACGTTGCAACTGCTGCTCAGACATCTTAAAATGCAAATGCAACTACTGCTGCTATCTCAGTAGATACTCAGCCATGAAGCCATCAAATGAAAGTTGCTGCTGCAGCATAAAACCCAATAGTTGCTGATTTTTCAGAAGTAGTTACTAGCAGTTGCAGTTGTTGGTGTTTGATACTCAAGCCATGATTAAAATCAAACCACTATCAAATCAAATCTAAAATCTTTAGTTACACTCAAAAACATATTTCCATTCTTAGATTCAAATAAAACCACTCCAATCAGTGTAAATCCTTTTGCATCAAAGTTGTAAAATCGCTCTGAGTTGTGAAATTCAAAACAACTTAATCCAAACCAATTCTCTTTATCATAGACAATAAAAGAGAGATAGATTAAATTAACAGTGAATCCACTTCCAACAATACTCAAAATCCAAAGTGGAAACTTCAAACATCTCAGTTAAACCTTAACTTTCAGATTGAGAAAATTCGCTTGAATGAAAATACAATGTTGCCTTGATTTGGGCATTTACTTTGAATTCATTACTGATCTGATCACTTGATTGTCTTGAACACCATTGATTGGTGATCAAGATGATCTAGTGATCATCTCAGAATTCGTTGGGTTCTCGTTTAGTCTCAAATCAGTACCACTGATTATCCTTGACAAAACTATCCAAAACAAGGCTTAAATTTGGTACATGCTCTTCTACAAATCAAACTTGAATTCAAGCACATAAGAATCCTCACAATGCACCTAATTAAGCAACTAAAAACTCAAATTGCTCGATTAAATCCATTACAACTCAAATCGACTCCAAATCTTTTTATTAGGCTTAAAATTCAAATAGAAATAAATCAATCAAATCGGTTCATTCACAATCAGATCAGGGTCCATGTGACAATCTGAAATGGATGAGGAGACCCCTAGATGATTGTGAGCGCTATTTAGATCACGAATTCCAAGAATTCTAGCTCTAAACGTGCTTGGGCGAATAGGGTGGATTATGGATTAAAATGTGAGGAAATGAATGAAAATGGTTTGTGAGGCATAGAGGAAGATCAGTGAATCGAGATGATTGTGTGAAAAACTCCTCTCTGATCTGAATTGATCAAAGAGGGCGGATCAGATCTAACTATTCTACTCCTAAGCTAAACCACAAATCCACGAATTACGATATCTGATCTACTCCTAAGCTAATCTAAACTACACTAACAGATACTACACTAACCTAGAAACTAATTAAAATCCTAATCTAATTGGAGGAATGGGACCTTTAGATCCTTAGCAGATGGCTGAGGAGGAAGAAGAAAGGGAGGAGGTGCTCCAGTGGAGTGAAAGTCCACTAGTGGGACTCAATGTCACCCTCAGGTGCTATGAAGTCTGTAACGGCGAGGATTGATCAGAGAAGATGGAATTCCTCTGCCATGGGTGGCGGAACAGGGCTATGTGGAGAGGACGAAGGGATCAACTCAAGAATGTAGGAGAGGAGCTGATGCTCGCGTGAGGAGCTCAGGTAGTACTAGCTTATATGGGCGCACGAGGAGATCAGATCACCGCGAGGGTGAGATTAGTTTAATAGGGTTTCGACAGTGAGATGGAGAGAGAGGGGCGTACGAGCGTCCAAATCAAATCATGGCCGTTAGATTGGATCTGGCTTGGGTAGTGATGCTACACGCAAAGGCACGCAAAATTTGGATTGGAAATGGCCGTTGGATTAAGATCACAAGGAATTGACTGCTCCTGTTCTTCACGTTCTTCGTGAGGAACAGTGATCCTCTGCCTCAGGTGTAAAGGGGTAATTTACGAGGAGGCCCTTAAGGTGAAATGGTATGATAATTGCATGCAGGCCCATAAGTGGCGAGTAAGTCCTGCAGAGCGGTCCCTGAGGCTTACAAAGGGGTCCCCAACGATTCGCAAAAAGGTCCCTAGAAGTTTTTAGCTTATAGAAATATGAATGATGAAGGACCTATTTGTAATTTAATGAATGCAGGGTCCTATTGATGTCTAAATGCAACGAAATTTTTATTAAAGCTTAATTGAACATTTAGGAAATTGATTTTACTTTCAATTTGACCTTTTGAACCCAAATAAGTGTTCAATTCGTAACTGGATTCTCATCTTACATTTTTAAATAGAACATCTCATTTTATTTACCTAATTGTGCATTTTTAACATTGATTTGTTGTTTTAGGTCATTTCTGTTAACTTGCACACATAACCCATTTCTTGTGTTAATTATATAGTGTTTAACCTAGTTTCTAGCTTAACTTGGGCATTTTAGTAACGATGAGTCACACCTCATCAGAATAGCACAATATTCCATGTATTGTGCCTCCTCAAATAAGTACTACCTAGAGGGAGTCTCTTCTTCTTTGCAAGTGGATGAGACCCTTTGTACTGAGAATAGTTGATTCCTCTGAGTGTGGTGCAAACGTTTTGTGCCTCACAAACCTATTCGCAATTTAGAAGGTTACCCTCGCCTCGAATCCACTAAGAACTTGGCCTAGAGGATCAAATCCCCTTAGCCAAGTACAACCAAGTCGACCAACTACACCCTTTGGTTGACGCCCAACACCTATGGGAAGAGGAACTCACCAAGAACACCTTCCCACCAATCAATTCTTCAATCTCATGCATTGGTAGGACATCTAGGAAGGCTCTTGGATGACCTTCTTGTGATTTAGAGCAAGGGGGGGGGGGGGGCAGTTAGGGGTCTTCAGGGTCGACTCCTTCCTTCAATGGAGAAGGGCATTGGCTGATGGCCCTGTAGGATGACTCCTTCCTGAAGGTTCTGACAGAGGGGGATGAGATTTGCGTGATATGTAAATAATGCAGAAATAAAAGATATCAATCACACAAAAAAGTAATCACACAAGTACATAATGATTTTTAGGTGGAAGCCCAAAATCAGGTAAAAACCACCACCTAAGCCTCTCGACTTAGGATTTCCTGATTGGCCAAGTTGATCAAATCCACTAACAAGTCACTTAAACGAGGGTGACTTAATCTCTCACAACCACACTACTTATACGAGGGTAGTGTACCTTAAACCCTCCTCTTCACGAGGAGTATTTTGTCCCACGAAGGAGACGGGAATTTGCAAAGCGAATACCCAACCAAGAACAAAGAAAATAAATAAGAACCTATAGAGCCACAAAGTAAATGTAATATTATGCTACTATAGGCAAGAATCTCCCCTTAGTAGGAAGTGCGTAGGCGTGATCTCGGCAGAGTATCAATGCTCTCGGATATGTTGAATGGGGCTTGGAGAGCAAGATCACTTCCCTTCTTGATAATTGCTTCTCTATGACACAAAGAGTGTGGAAGTAGTGTTACGTGGTGTTTCTAACAAAGGAAGGGTCATCCTCTATTTATAGATGGCTTAGGAACCTTTAGGAAGGCTATGGAAGCCTTAAGTAGCCGTTGGAAACAAATCCAAGGCTAATCTGACCAGAATTAGGGCTATTAATGATTTTGATAGTGTTATCAGACGTCTCGACTTAAGGTCAGAGGCCTGGGTCTTCGTCTGATTCTATGATCAGTCATCTGATCTAGAAGGGTGGATCAACTGGACGGTGTTGGATCAGAACAAACGTCTAAAGATAACTTTTAAGACGTCTGGGAAACTAATCGAACGTCTAATTTAAGATAGGTTTCCTTCTTGTTTTGTCCAGACCTAAATAGGGTTCTAGGATAAGTTGCCCAGACGACAGGTCAGACGTCTACCAATTTGTTTGGACGTCTGGAAACACAAATCACTGAGGGAATGGATTTCCCAAGGCTCAAACGGCTATAATCACTGACAAAACTGATTTGGGTCAAATCTAGCCTAACGTCTATTTATCAGACGTTTGGGGATCTCTATAAACATCTGAAAGTGAATGTATGTCAGATTAAAGGATAATCCTCAACAATTAAGTCTAACAAAGCCAACGATCCTCTAGTTGGATGTCTGGCAAAGTCATCAGACATCTGGACTAAGGGCTGGATGTCTGAAACTGGCAGACAAAGAGCGGGTTTCCAGCTTAAGTGTTTTGGGCATCTGATCAAATAGTTAGACGCCTTAAAGTCTAAGATCAAACATCTGACATCCATATTGAACGTCTGATCAAGCTATCTAATGCCTATTTTAGCTTTCTCAGTTCTCTACGAAAAGCCTAAGTATCCTAGGTTTGTATAGGTATTCCTAGGACTATTATTTTATTACTTTGAGGCTCTTTAACATATAATCTAGACGAAATAAAGAGCAAAGAACAAAGATACAGAAACTACGTAAAGAATACAAGACAAAAAGAAATATATCCTATTCTTCTTATTTTCTAGCTGTCGTTCCAAGCGAAGCTTCTCCTCCATCAAGCTCCTTCAATTTGCCATGGGTGTGAGCTTGAGCTCCTTCACACTTATATCCATTTGTAATTTTCCTAAAACTCATAAACTCAAATTGCAAATCTTAAATAATCAGTATTTTGTTATCATTAAAATTAACGATTGCGGTACCCTTGCACCAACACTTCTTCAAGGAAACAGAAAGAAGAAAGAGAAGAACAAGAGAAGAAAGGCCAACGACCCTTCTTGCCCTACTTAGTGTTGGTTGCACTCTTGATTAGAACCAATTAGGGTTTCCATCTACGTTTAGGGAGATATTTGTATGATTCTAAAGCTAAACCTAACATGGTGGGAACCCTTGGATCTACATTCAAGGGTTGGGATCTAATCCTATTTAAATTTATAAGATTGGCCTATAACAACTTATGTGATGTTTTGATCTAGTATAAAAACATTAATCAATTGTAATCCAACCTAGATTTTGTATCTAATCAAATTAGATGCAATTAATCACCAAATTGAATACAATTTAACTAAAATCCCATCAATCTATCTTATAAAATAGAAAGCTATCAAAATGATTAGTGGAATTATGGCTTTGCACCTCCTCTAGGTATTCCAAATATCTGTGAATCCTTCACAGTAGAAGACATAAGTAACCCTTAGGATTAAATCCTAGATTCACTGTCCATCCCATCATAGGTTACATACTTTTCATGTTCTCCTTATATCATTGAAATGAGAACGAAGATCAGATCCTTTCCTAAAGGACTATGTTCTCCTTCATGAATGGGTCCGATCAGGACCCGTATGACTATGCATGGAATTTTGTACTTCCTAATATACATGGAGCAAGCTTAACTCTCTCAATCTATTGCGTACTCCTATGACAGCTAATTTGTGTGACCCCTTCAAGAGATCATGTGACTCCTGTCCCTTTCCACATGCACCAGCTTTCCAATATCAGCAGTAAGGTGGTTGCATTTACTTTCGATCCACTAATTGCATGTGTTTATGAACAAAGACACATATCTGTCTCAAGTTAGAGGATACACCTTCTCTGTGACAGTAACAAGAGGACTTCTTCATCTCCATCTCGTCGAGACAACTCCTTGACTCAACCTATGAGACAACCCCAAATATCTATATATTCTTATGCAGAGGATGTGCCTCAAGGCTATCAGTCAAGCAACAATCTCTAGAGAAGATTACCACTCTTCTCAAACTAGAAACAACAGTTGAATATCATAAAAGTTCTTGATTACTTATCGAAATCCTTGATCCAAACTATTTGGATCCTTTGATACTTGTCATTGATATATCCAACATGGTACAATATATTATCCTAATTGTATTGAGGGACATATCTAATCGTATTAGTGTATCTACATGATCTAACACTTAAATCTGAATCACTGATTGAGTGATTCAACTCAGGTTGGTCTGCTCAGGCTACAAAACCCCAACAAACTCCCACTTGTTGTAAGAGTCAATCCTGAACTACCTCTTCGACTTATGATGCCAACTTGACACTCAAAAGCTTTACCATAAAGCCTTGATCATCGAAAGTGTCAAGCTATAAACTGAAGGACTACATATGATAACTATTTTATCATATATACGCGACATGAATTTCGTGATGGGGACTTTTCTCTTTGCAAACACGTTATTGTTTTAAGAAACCATTTCTCAACAAGAGCGTTGTTTTGTTGTTATCGCAACAATAGAAGTTCCAGCAGATGAAACTATGTCAAGTCCTTTCAAAAGGCTTATGTATCCACATCATTCATGTTATAGTTTCATAAGCTACATTTACTTTAGTCATCCGTTTGGTGGCATATATGCTTCCAAAGTAAATACTATTACATTCAAGTGGATCATGTGTGGACTATGCACATTAGACAGCAAATGCCATATCTCAATTCATTTAGATCAACTGAAGCAGTACATCTCAACTCTTTATGATCATTTATTCATCATTACATTTTCTAATGTTAGGGACAACTCAATAATTTATCTAGAGTACTTTGTGAGTTGATAACATATTATCCTCCCACTATCTCAGACATCTCTATTCAAAACTGTACTTGGTTCATGTTTTCTCTTTTAACCCTTTGAGTTAACATCTTCTTCATAAGGAGACATTAGACGATACTTGTTGTGACTTTCATCATATGAAAATCGCCTAAACACCTCATATTCCAGAAACCTTCAAGTTTATCTTGGAAAATAATTTTCCAATCAAATTCTCTGATTCCATTCTTGGATATTGTTGTCTCATCATATGATCACAATATTTATCTACATATGGTACTATGCTCCCACTATTTCTCATGAGTCTAGGCATCATTTGAATACATCCGTAACTCTTTATGAATTATTCAATTCTCATGAGTCTAGGCATCATTTTGTAACTCTTTATGAATTATTCAATTCTAAGTGCTTGTTTAAATCATGATTGGGTTTTACTATCTTGAAACCTTTTTCAAGTAGTACATTGATTCCCTTTTAGATTTAGATTAGGATCTTGAGCAGGTTCAGTAGTCTCACAAGATACCTTGTTTCTTTTGGTCTGATTCTCATTCTAATTATCAATTTGGTAGAATCCAATATTTCACAAGTTGAATACTTCTCAAGAATTCCTGTATAGAAATAGGAACCTTTTCATATCCCTTACGACCATTCAAACTTGTAATTGCCTTTATATCCAGCTAGTTTGGATATATTGCAGATCTAACCATTGACCTGCAGGCTTGATCAGGATGAGTTCTACAACTCTTCCATCATGCATTATTCTTGGATTGAATCCTAGTAGGTGATTCATCATTATGGAATATGTCATTCCATAAGTCAGAATAACGTTTTGGAATCACATCACACCAATGACAACTATTGTCATGCACAAAGTCCTTGAATATTGTAATGTGTCTTGAGATCTGACTCACTTGGATAGGACATTAGCCAAGCAGATTCAATCTTGGTGGCCTTATCTTGATTGAGTTAACTCTCCAAGAATTTTTCCTTAGATTGGATTAAGCATTCTTTCTTTAAGAATCTAGCATTCTGCAAATTAAAATGCTTAACTATTCCATATCACAATGGCGATAACCATTATTAAACTTGTGATATCCAAGGATTGTCCTAGAGTCCAACTAATTTAGACTTGGAAATAGGCAATTGATACCAAATTCAAACATCTAAATCCTTGTCCACATCGTATGTGAATAAGAAACCTTGATTTAAATTCATAGAGAATATGTATTCTTTAATGCGAATCCACATTAGATTCAGGGAATCCAACATTCATCATCAATTGAATTTCTCTAAGTTCGATCTTGTCTCAAGAAAGTAAGACTATGCTGAGGTGTACAAGAGAAATGGTTAGAAACTATTTCTTACTCATTGAAAAACTCCTTTTGATTCATCTAACTAAGATCTACTATCTAAGTCAAATTGAGTCTCATATGATGTGTTCATGGTTCATTGAATTCACCATAACCAACATGTGAGAAGTCGACGAACTTTCAAAATATCTTTGACCATTCCACATTTGAACATCATCATGTATTGGAACTATCATTAGCAAATGTTTCAATCCTTTAAGGATCCCTTCCATAGTACACACATCACTATGTGTCACCCTTGAGATATAACTCTATCATATTTCCATTTTATAAAAGGATTGGACACTAATTATTGTAGAGTTCTTGATTATTAGTTTAGAAGAGACTGCTCTCAACTTATCCTTTAATCTCACCCTTAGACATTCATGTTCAAATATGAACCATCTCATAGAGGTGGAGTACCCTCTTTGCATATGTTTAGAGTTATTATTAATGATCACGTCATCAAAGAAATCCAAGCATCTAAAAATATATTATGAATCATTCAAGCATCCAATGCAAAACTTACAATAAGTTATTCATCATATGAGTATGCTAGTTCCAAACGTTTTTGGAAATGAAAATAATTTCTATTGATGCAAAATTACAAAGGCAATCTTTTTTATTTTGAATACAAATCTTAGATATAAGCTTTGTGTCTCTTGATGGCTCCTAGTGCAACAGCTTGCCTTGGGTTCCATTTACAAAGCTTTTTCATCCTCACCTTCATCCTGATCACCTGAGTAATGAACAATTGCAAATTTGTCAAGTGCATCAGAATTTTTTTTCATAATATGAATAAATAGATGATGAAGACATGTAGTATGTTGAGGAACTTTTCCTATGACTGATAACTACGTATTTAATACACTTAATATGTCTAAATTAGGCTAATTCCTAAGTAAACACTTCATATTTAGGTTATAAATATTTCATCATAAGCATCCTAGGCATATTAGGGTCATAATTGCATTTATACATAACTTGTATATATTTTAATAACATTAATTTGTGCAGGAATAAATTTGGAGGGGGACAGGAGCAACGAAATTTACATCTTACATGAGGAGGAGAAAGCAGAAAAAAATCAAATGCAAAAGAAAAGGAAGGCATCCAGGCAATATTCCCCCTTAACACCTAAGTTGTCCCTACACCACTTAAGTAACTCCTAAGTCCAAAGAAATTCTAATTAGCCTTGGAGTTCTATGCAAAATTATTAAGGCAGACCATAGTCAAAGCACTCAGTACGCAACTCACGGCCAAGAAGACTCCTCACGTGTTAAAGGCGTGCGCCCTGCACGCTAGCCCATCCAATCAATTCTAGCACTAGGCACCCTTCACACGTGCGTAAACTGCACTCGACCCGCCATAAGTTGTGTGCCTGCTAGCAATGCGAGCTTGACCCACGCATGATGCCCACCCTAGTTGCCAGCACATGATCTGTGCATGAGGATCATGCTAAGCGCGCACTTTGCACATGAACTACGCATGCCAGGCACACCAGAACCCATATTTGGTCGGCCAAGACCCCCTCCCCTCACCTATATAAAGCCCATACCCCCTTCATTACCAAACCATCTTCACTTACACCTTCCTCACCTTCCTTAGAGCTAGAAAACCTACCTTAGCTCCTTCCTACCCTCTCCCAAAGTTGCTTGGCCTCCATAGTAGTGTAGAACTCCCTTTCTCTCACCTCCTTTCAACCTTCTCCTTGCCACCTTCCTATGGTCGTCATGACTTGCCTCTCACCCCCATTCTTAGGTGCAAGATCCCCAAGCTTCCCTTGCACCCTAGTAGATTACGAATCCTCCCTCTCACCACCATTCAACCTTCCTCTTAGCCCCATCCTAAGGTGCTAGAAGCTATCCTCTTACCCCCATTCACCTTAGATCTAAGCTCCTACCTCTCACCTCCCTTCACCAACTACTTCCTGGAGCGCATCTACCCTCACCACCTTCGTCCTACACCTCACCCTGTCTCCAGCTTCTCACCACCATCTTTAGGTTGCGCCAGCAAGTAGTCAATGAGTAGTTGCTCCGAATTTGTTTTCTGTTCTCTCTCCTTTATTATATTTTTCACTTTTGCAATTATCGTAATAAACTTCCATTTGAAAAGTGCTAGTCTATTTTCTTTCTCCATCCTTATTACATCTATGTTATTGCCTCCATCGTCTCACCTCCATTCTCTTTATATAAAAAAATCATGAAAATTAAAAAAATGATAAAATACCACAAAGAAAATGTTGAGCTTTAGCCGAGCAGATCCAATGGCCGATAACCAACCACCACAACCACCTCCTAACCAAGTTGAGATTATTCATAGGCAGTTAGATCAGCTGCAACAAATGCAAGCCTGGTTTGACAGAATAAACCTGCCAAGGCCCAGGCCTTTAAAGGATTTCTATGATCCTTCGAATTACGGGGAGAGACCAGCAGCCATCACCCCCAAAGGAGTCAATGAAATCAAGTCCCAAGTACTGAGCATGATTAAACATTTCCATGGGCTTGGTTCCAAAGACCCATTCCAGCACTTGGACGATTTGACCACTGTAGTGCAGAACACCAAGGATAGGAATATAGATGAAGCGCAAGTGCTTATGACGTTATTTCCCCACTCCCTCAAAGATATAGCTGCTTATTGATATAGAACCATTAGAAGGTCTATTAACAATTGGATTAACTTGAAAAGCACCTTCCTAAAGAAAATTTTCCTAATTGGCTGTACCAATGCTTTGAGATGGGCAATTGCCATGTTTGCCCAAAAGCATAGGGAACCTTTACATGGGGCTTAGGAAAGGTTCTAGGATTTATCAAGAAAGTGTCCATACCACGAGGTGCTCAAATGGTAACTCGTATAGATCTTTTATTACGGGCTAAATGAGCAGCTACGAGGTCATGTAGATGCTTCTCGTGGAGGAAATTTCCTCAACAAAGATGTCAACAATGCATATGATTTGTTCAAGGAAATGAGCAAAAAATCTATAAATCATGCCTCCATGGAAACCTTTGGAAGGTCCATGCAACCTAAGTTAACCATGAATGAAATCCAGGATGATTCAGCTAGGTTTATGTTCGTGTGCTAAATCGGTGTTTTAAGATTTTCGTGTTGTAGTATAGCCAAAATAGCGCTTAAACAAATAAATTTTATTACTCGAAAAGGTTCCGAGGTCGAACACAGGGGGCAATATGGAATTTAGATCTCAAGAATTGCAATTTAAGCACAACATAAGCAATTTATAATAGAACTCCAAACAATAATGATATAGAAATGAAAACAAATGTCAATAGTGCAAAAAGAATGAGGTAAAATGGTGATTTGAATCACCAAATACCCCTTACAATAACAACAAATTTCTTAATAGTATCAATCAAAATAAAGCCTAGCAATCAAGTATCAGACGGTCAAGTGTTTAATCAGATGGCTTAACCGTCTCGAGCTACAATGTATAGCCCTCTCTTTCTTCTCAGCTACTTCTTCTTCTCTGTTTCTTCTACTGCGGTCCTCTCCTTCAGTTTAGCCTCTTCACATAGGGAGGGGAACTTCTTGAATTGGCTAAGTGTCAGCCAATTTCCTCTGCAGCAAAACCCTCCCCTTCCCCACGGATGCTCTCTCCTCTCTTTCTCTACATAGGTCATGCTTTCCTAGAGCCTTCAACAGTACCAGGTATACGGGTAATCGGACCTAGAGCGTACCCAAGACCAAGGCTGTGGGCATGGGTCGCAGTCGAGGAGTGCTTAAGGTTAGGCGGGTTATCTAATGCACCATGTCCGCGGAGTCAGAGTAGCATACGAGGCGCGTGAGGTGTGCATGTGGGGACCTCACCCCCTGTGTGTGCTGAGGCAAACAGCCCGTGGCAAGAATTCAACTTATTCGTCTGCGTGCGCTCCTTAGCTTCCGAGGTGGGACTAATCCCAAGTCCTTTCTTCTGTGTGTAGCTGCAGATCCTTCTTCATTCAATTCGCGCAAGATGGCAGTCAAAGGCTTCAATTGCTGGTCCACTCAGACTCCTAGAGTGATTCCGCGCAAACTGGAGTTGACGCCTGGAACCTGCAGGCCTGATGAGAGCTTCAAGCTTCAGTCAAAGCTCCGTCAATGGCGGTTGAAGGACCTGCTACCTGAAACATGAAATACGGGCTAAAAGCCCCAGTTAAAAGGTTCAATAGCGTCGACGTGAGGCAAGAAAATGAACGGCAGTGTTCGTGAGGTGTGAGAGTGTGTGAGGTGGCCGAATGGTGACAGAAGGTGAAGTGCAAAAGTGCAGTGTTCAGCGGAGGTTGTGGAGGAGCAATCGACCTAACTAAGTTAGGGCTTTTGCTCCTGGGGTCGAGGTGGAGGTGTAGGGATGAATGGTGGCCGATTTGGTGGAGCGTAGTGGCTGTGTGAGCTTGCCGGAGGTACGTCGTGAGGTGAAAGATGGAGGACGGTGGGTCGGGTCGGCAGTCGAAACGAAGTTGCAGATGTTTGGAAACGAAGAGTGGAAGATAAGGAGTCATTTAGGAAAGGAGGTAGACGAAGGGGAGCGAAGTTGGTGCCGGTTGAGGTATGGCCGACACTGGAGATGAAGCTGCTCTGATGAGAGGTGGACGGCGAGGATGAAGGGGAGTAGGAGCACCGGCGGGTGCTACGCGACGCGGAAGAAGTCAACGAGGAAGAGTCTGCCACTGGTATTGTGGTCAGACGACGAGGGGAGACAGGAAGAGTCGTCGGAGCTTGAAGAGCAAATCGGCTAGAGGAGGAGAGAGGAATTTGAGGGTTTCTCTAGTCGAATTCAAGCTTTGGAGGATCGGGTAGGCCTTGGGATTCTTTATATAGGTATAAGGGGGCCAATTAGAACTTAGAAGCCAAGCTTTCAAGCTTGGAAGGTCACCAGAGTTGGAAACCTAATTTTCTCATGCGTTTGCATGAGAAATTAGGGAAGATTTGAAGCACAAGAATCTATCTGATTGAAAGAGGATTTCAAGAGGAAACTCCGGTTCAATTTTGAGAAGGTTTCATCAATCAATCAAGGAGAAATCCACGATTGATTGTCGCCAGAGTTGTAGGATTAAGAGTTCTGTGCGGCAGAGACCTTTTTGTGAGAACGACGACAAAGTTGGGGACCTTTTTGAAAGGGTTTTGAAAGTTAAGGGCAGAAATGTAATTAGACAGGATAATTTGCAAACTAGGTCAAGACAAGCTCATCTTGGGTCCAAATTTTGATACCAACCTAATTTGAACCTAAGGAATCTATTGGTGAAGTTGGATTTTGGTTTTGACTATGTTTGACTGGATAATTTATGTAAAAACCTAAATTAGGGCAAATGTCTGTCTATGATTCTGTTTTGGGTCAAAATGGGTTCTGATGGTCAAATTGAAGGTTCTAAACCCTAGAAAATATTTTTCTATGAATTTTAGAGGGTTTAGGTGAATTTTATCATGATTATAACCTCAGTTAATTAAGCAGGTTTGTTTTTAGGGTTTTAAAAAGTCATTTAATTCTCAAGACATGTGGAAACCCTTATCTGATTGTTCTAAACCACTTGTTATCTTTTTATGACCATTTGACCTTCATCCAACCCCTGAAAAACCCGTGGTTGTACTACATTCATGATAAGCTTGTAAAATTGCAGTTGTAACCCTAGTTTCTTATTTTTCCCTCAGAATGATTTTGCAATGACTTATGGCTCTTTGGTGGTTATGTAGGAGCATTTACTGACTTAATTAGGTCAAAATGAGCTAGTTATGGCTTATGATGGTGTTCCCATCATACCCCCATGCCTAGCTTTTGCTAGTCCCTTATCAAAATTTCAAGGTATTAACTTTGATTCTAGACCATAAAACCTTTTGATGCTTAAAAACTTTGCTGTGTGCTTCCTTTTTTAGATTAGGTTAGAATGCCGATAGTAGGCCTAGAAGTACTCAAGTATCAACCAAGATCCGGACTTGACCAGCTCTAGCCTCAGTCTGCCGTGAAGGTTTCTAAGGCTCACAGGAACTAACCTAAGGTTCGTTGAAATCCGCAGTTAAAGCACCCGTGCTTGTAACATGTTTTAGCCTAAGTTCAGTTTGCAGTGCATTTTTGTCAAAGAGAGATAGAGGAATTTTTCTTTATTTTTGGAGAGTTTTCTCTCTCTTTTCTTTTTATTTCTAGCTTTGGATTAGCTTTATAACACAGTCTGTATCGGATTCCTATTCCCCACCATCAATCCTCGCAGGGTCCCTGGCTTTCGATGCTTCGAGATAGCACCGCCCATGACATTCTGTAGCTAAATCCAGACCCTGGAAATCGACATTTCGAGATAATACCTCCCATGGCATCTGAACCAGCACAGGGTGCTTACATGCCCCCGGTAGGATATGTAGATATCTAGGAGACAAGCACCGAGGAGACGATATGTTATTGCGCATCTTTGAGGAAAGTTTCCTACCTATTCGCGTCGGGAACTCATCCAAATCAACTTGTGTTGATCAGCCGCTCCTAGTCTAGATAACTTTTTCAGAATAAGTTTAACGTATTTGCTTGATTTTGACACTTAGGCGCACTGAACCAGACTATGTGTGGATTGGGGTGCTTAGGTTATCGAGTCCCTCAAACCAGAGGTCAGTTAACGAGGCTGAATAATCCCTAAGCCTTAGACCTAATACTTAAGCTTCGCATTTTCCCCAACCTCTTGAAGATTATCCAGATCTTAGTGGGTACTCAAATTTTTAAGCCTAAGATTGCAGCCCAAGAAGCCTAAAATTAGCGTTCCTACTAATCTCTTCTTTTAGCACTTTTTGCTTTTCATTTTCTTTCTTTTGATTTGGTCTAGAACTAAGTCAATTTCTTAATCTTTTACTAATGACTATCTCTTTTTCTTTTCTTTTCAAATTGTGCTCCTTTTTGACATTCTTATCTCCTTTTTTCTCCTCAAAATCTAATGTGTCATCAAAATTTCCTCTCCTCTCATATTTTTGTTCTTTTTCAAAAAAATTTTTTATTTTTTTGGAATTTTTGGAATATGTGATTTTTTTGATGAAACCCTTTCTTGTGAAGTGATTTTTATGGCATTTTGTACTTTAATACCCCCCATGCCTATGATTTACAATGTCCTCATTGTAAATTAGGTGGGTTCGAGTTCAACTTAGATCATTCATCAGAACAGGTGTTGGGTGGGTGAATGGGTCGGGGTGACTGTTGTGGACGATTTTGAGCTCGGGTACAGATACCAGAGGTGGAGTCGACTATTCTAATGGATGAACCCTAAAGTGCAATATGAGTTCAGCATAAGATGTGTCAGGAAGGGTTTCAGGTTTTTCAAAATAACAGGTTGTCTCCTATTAAGCGCTGAGTTTAAGCCATCAGCCGAGCGCAATGAGCTCAGGGAGAATGGAGGTAAAAGATATCTCAGCCAAATTTGTATCGGTGAGTTCAATGAACGGTTTGAATCTCTGATCATTCATGACAAAAGGTCCTAAATTGTGGCTGAGTTGACTGATTTCGACAGCTCCATTTCCAAAGATTCATCGGACAAGGTATGGTCCAATCCATTTTGATCTGAGTTTTCCTAAGAACAATTTAAGTTTGGCGTCAAAGAGTAGGACTTTCTGACCAGGAAAAAAGATCTTTCTGGATATGTGCTTGTCGTGAAAGGCCTTAACCCGCTCTTTGTAGATTCGTAAGTTCTCATATGTGTCATGACGTAATTCATCGATCTTGCTCATTTGAAGCTTTCTATGGGTTCCTGCTTTAGAAAGATTGAGATTGTAGTTCCGTACTGCCCAATAGGTTTTGTGCTCCAATTCAACGGGGAGGTGACATGCCCTCCCGTACACTAATCTGAAGGGAGACATGCCTAATTGGATTTTGTGGGCGATCTTATAAGCCCATAAAGCTTCCGAAAGTCGGGATGACCAATCTTTCCTGTCAGGTCGAACAGTGACCTAGAGGATTTTGTTGATCTCTCGATTCGATAGCTTAGCTAGACCATCGGTTTGGGGGTAATAAGGAGTAGAGATTCGGTGTGACACCCCGTATTTGGTCATCAGTGATTTGAACTGAGCATTCGTGAAATGGGTCCCTCCATCGGAGATTATGGCACATGGAATCCTGAACCGAGAAAAGATGTTCTGATGAATGAATCTGATAACCACCTTGTGATCGTTGGTTCGGGTCGGAATGGCTTCGATTCATTTGGATACGTAGTCAACAGCGAGAAGCATGTATTCGAAGCCATCCGAACTAGGGAAGGGTCCCATAAAATCAATCCCCCAGATATCGAAGATTTCGCATGCGAGAATCGGCTGTAAGGGCATCATATCACGGTGGCTCATGTTGCCTAAGGTCTGGCAACGAGTGCATGCCTTACAATGATTGTATGCGTCTTTGAAAACCATGGGCCAATAAAAGCCGCACTGAAGGACTTTTGCTGTGATTTTATGACCAGAGAAGTGTCCACCGCATGCCTAGTCATGGAAGAGGGACAAAATGTCCTAAATTTCTGCTTCCGGAACACATCGTCGGATGATCTGATCAGCACCAATGTGGAAGAGATACGGGTCTTCCCAAAAGTAGTACTTGGCATCGGAAAGTAATTTGTCCTTCTTGGCTTTTGGCCAATCGGATAGTATCTGATGTGATGCCAAGTAGTTTACTAGATCAGCAAACCATGAAAGTCCTGTACTGATAGTCAAGAGGTGCTCATCAGGAAAATGTTCAGTAATGGGTCCGGAAGGGTTGATAATATCAGAAGGAAGGTGGGATAAGTGATTGGCTACCATGTTCTGTTTCCCTACCTTATTGTGAATCTCGAGGTCGAATTCTTGCAACAGCAAGATCCAACGGATTAGTCGAGGTTTCACGTCCTTCACAAGGATATGCCTCACAGCAGTGTAATCTGAGTAAATGATAATACGGGAACCCAAAAGATACGATCTGAATTTTTCCAAGGCAAATACTACAGCTAGCAGCTCTTTCTCAGTAACTGTGTAGTTATGCTGAGCCTTGTCAAGTGTCTTGCTAGCATAGTAAATGACCACAGGTTTCTCGTCTATTTTCTACCCAAGTACTACCCCCACAGTGTAATCAGATGCATCGCACATGATCTTAAAGGGTTGAGACAAATCAAGGGACTGCAGGATAGGTGCTTGGGTAACTTGATCACGCAGGATCTCAAATGCTTGAGTGCACTCCTTTGTGATTTCAAAAAGGACATCCTTAGATAGAAGATTAGTTAAGGGGTGCGCGATTTTCGAGAAATCATGAATGAATTAACGGTAAAAACCAATGTGCCCCAGGAAGAATCGGATGTCTTTGACTAAGCTAGGCATAGGGAGTTTGGAAATCAAATTCACCTTGGCTTGGTCAACTTGGATGCCCTTTTCAGAGATAAGATTTCCTAGGACAATTCCCTCAAGTACCATGAAGTGGCTCTTTTCCTAGGAAAGAACCAAGTTCACGTCGATGCACCGCCTGAGGATCTGGACCAAGTGTAGGAGGCAATCATCAAATGATTCAACAAATATCGAGAAGTCGTCCATGAAGACTTCAAGGTATTCACCTACCATACCTAAGAATATGGCAAGCATGCACCGCTGAAAAGTAGCCGGTGCATTGCAGAGATCGAACGGCATACTTCAAAATGCGTAAGTTCAGAAGGGGTAGGTGAAGGTGATCTTGGTCCTCAGGATGAATTGTGACCTGGTTGTAACCAAAGTACCCATCCAGAAAGTAAAAGAATCAATTTCTTGCTAGTTTCTCGAGAATCTGATCAATGAGCGGTAGTGGGAAATGATCCTTCTTCATGGAGGAATTTAGTCTTCTGTAATCAATGCAGACTCTCCACGAGTTTGCTATACTGGTTGGTATGGTTTCTTCGATTTCGGTCGTGATGACGGTGAGCCCTAACTTTTTAGGCACAACTTGGATTGGACTCACCCACCGACTGACGGAGATCTGGTAGATGATCCCTGCATCTAACCACTTGATAATCTCTTTTTTCACGACATCCTACAGATTGGGATCAGGTGTCTCTACATTTCACGGGATGATCGTGAGCCCTCTTCAGTGTAAATGTGGTGTGTGCAGTATTAGGGGCTGATACTAGTGAGATCGTCGAGAATCCATCCAATGGCTCTTAGATGTTGCTGGAGAATAGAAATCAAGCATGTTTCCTGATCAGGTGTGAGTCGAGAGTTGATAATCACAGGAAACGTCTGATTGGAACCCAAAAAGACGTACTTGAGATGATCAGGAAGAGGCTTTAATTCCAAAATCAGGTTTTCAGCAGCAGCGGGTAGTTCAGGATGGGTGTTAGGAGCAAAGGAAGGAGCCATGGGTGTGTCTAGGTGGAGTTCGGGCTCCTCTAATTGTAGGTTTTGATCCTCTTGTGGTTGATCAAAAATAGTCGGGTTCTCGATGAAGTCATCAACCATTGCTTCAATATCGCAAATTTATTCTATGACTCCACAATTAATTCTTTGTTGGGCCTTAAAGATGTCGATCTTTAGTGTCTTGCTTCCAAATTTCAATTTAATTTGGCCCTCCTCATAATTGATATTGGCCCTGGTAGTGGCCAAAAAGGGTCTCACTAGTATGATCGATGTATTCTTCACATTCTCAGGAGTGTCCATGTCTAAAACGATGAAATCCATTGAAAAATAGAAGTCATGCACCCTAACTATGACGTCCTCGAGAATTCCTTTTGGTGACTTAATTGATCGATCTGCTAGCTGTAAAGTCATTTCAATCAGTTTAAGTTTAGATTCCTCAAAATAGTCTAGTAGGGATGTGGGTATCAAATTTATGGAGGCTCCTAAGTCTAATAAGGCTCAGTCAAATCGTATATCACTGATTTCACAAGAGATCAAAGGGGTGCCTGGGTCTTTAGCCTTAGGCGGGAGTTTGCTCAAAATGACAGAGTTGGCTTGCTCTAACAGTACAATCGGATTCCCATCTTTGGTTCGCGGCTTATGCTTAGGTGTACATGTCTTTTAGAAATCGTGCATAAGCCGATACGTGGCATTTCGCATCCATCAAGGGGATGTTTATATGGATCTGCTCAAAGAGCTTAACCAGGTTCTCCTCAAGTGCCATGATTTTGGTTATCCTTTTTCCCTTGGTCAAGGCCTTAGGAAATGGAACTTTAGATGGTTCCTATAGAATGGGTCCAAGTTCTTGATCTGGGATAGAGCTGTCCTGGATGACTATCCTTGGGTTAGTGTTTGTATTACCAGGCTAGGTTTGGCTTGGATAAGGTGGGTCCTGTGTTATTTTGCCAGTGCGGGTAGTAACAGAATTTAATCCTGCCTGGTTTTGGTTTGGAGTGGGTAGAAGAGGTGCTTGCTGCTAGTAACCCGTATATGATGTCGAAGCCTCCATCCCGTCGGGTGATGGAGTAGAGGTGGCCTGATAAACAAAGTGAGCTTGGCCTGGATTTGGGTTCCTAACCCAGCTCTGGTTCGACACGTTATTTGGATTAGGAAGAGGCTGTGACGGAAGTGCACCAGGTTGGTGAGGATTTACCATCTAGGCAAGTTGATTGCAAACCTCTGTGATCTTGTCTCTATGCTATTTTTGCATAGTCGCATTCGTCTTCTGAATGTCAGCCAGAGTCTAAAGGATAAGAGTCATTTGATCTGTCTGAGTCGGCCCAGATTGATAAGTTAGGTTAAACCAAGCGTAAGGCAGCTAATATGGACGAGGAGCTTGTGGTCGGGGCAGATATTGAGGTCTCTGATTTTGATTATTTCCTGACCATGTGAAGTTGGGATGATTACGCCATCCAAGGTTGTAGGTGTTTGAGAATGGATCATTTTGAATTGTGTTGAGGTCCTCGCAGGTTTGAGGAACCTTGGAAAAATCAAAATATGAGGGTTCAGAGTTCCCCCAACTAGACTAGGTGGATCTAGAGTTTCCTCCGTAGCCAGAATCAGACGGGGGTGGATATGGGTCCATCCCCTGAGAAGGTCGGTGATAGATGTGCACGACCTCCCTACCAAAGGGTAGTTGTGTGAACAGGTTTTGCGTAGAAGTGGCTCGCTGCAAATGTCGAGTTAGCTCATCTACCTTCTTCTCAATAATAGGGACCTTATCCAGATGACTGGCCATCAGTTCTAAGTCGACGGAAGAGGACAGGCCCTGCGTCTCATGTGCTCCCTTTGGATTTGTCAATGCACGGCCATTCATCCGATCGAACATGCCCATGGATTCATTATTGATGGAGTTCTCTCACATATTCTCGTGAATCTCCCACACAGTGTCTTCGTGTTGACCCATGATGTTTCCTCCTCAGGTCGCATAGACGAATAATCTAATATCCTCACGAAGTCCCTGGTAAAAAGACTGGACTTGTTCCCATTTAGGAACTCCGTGATGGGGGCACTTTCGCACGAGATCCAGAAAACGATCTCATGCTTCGTGAAGCGATTCTCCTGTCTGTTGTGTGAAATATGTGATCTGGTGCCGTAAAGCATTTGTCCAACCGACAGGAAAGAACTTTCTCAGAAACTCGAATTGAACTTCTGCCCAGGTGTTGATCGGACATGTTTGGATTTGGTACCAGTGAGTAGCTTTATCCATGAGAGAGGAGAACATTTTCATGAGTAGAACATCCCAATTTTGAGCTTCTGACCCGAAGGTTTGAACCAGATGCTGAAGCTGTTTGATATGCTGGAAAGGATCTTCAGAATTACGCCCATGGAATTTGGGAATGGCATGAATCATGTTGGGCTTGAGTTCAGTGTCAGGACCTCCAGTGGGGATTTGTACTCAAGGTTCAATAGCCACTGCAGCGGGATTGTAGTGATCTCACATCATTGGACGCTGTGGTGGGTTCACAAAGGCTTGGAATAGATCATTGAGGTGCTGAAGTTGATTTTCAAGATTATTTTCTTCTGCGGGTTGTGTCATGATGATGGATGAAGGAGAATCAGGTTCAGATGAATTTGAAGAGATATCAATAGGATTGGATTGTTGTATAAACAACGAGGTCAGGGCTTGGCCTCGACGTGAATGAGTGATTAAAGGAGGCCTCAAGGATGGTCTTAGAGACCTCCTCCTGAACATGCATCGATGGAGTAGATGAGAGGTAAAATGTGATGGACCCAATCAAGACACCCAAAAATTTTGGATGACTATAGAGGCTCGGGGCGGATGATACCCCTTAGTTAAACAGTCGTCCACCTGAGAATTACCTGGGCAGCCAGAGAGGGAGAGTCCTGCAATGACCCCTACACGGTAGAGTGCCCCCACGGGTTCTAGGGTTTCCCCCACCCGACCTCTCTTGTCACTGATGTTTCAGGTAGACCAGAATGAGGACTTGACCTCTTCAGTCTACCTGTTTTAATTAAGAGCAAGGGTGCTTTAGAATTTCACTTGAACTTTAAGATGTGTTGAGTGTAAAAGTGACCTAATTTGAAGATTGGTTGACCCAAACAAGGTGGGTCAACTTCACCTGTATTGTCCTTTTGAGAATCTTAGGTCCCCTTTTTTTAGTGTTCAAATGACTTTAAAAGCCTGATTTTAGGGTTTTGCTTGAATAGATCAGTTCAATCAAGGTCTAGGCACACATGGTTTGGAAAGATGATTTCTTGATTAAGCAAGTGTCTCTAAAAACCCTAAACTGGAATCCTTAATTGGCTCTAATTTGGTCCACTTTAATTTGTCCAAATGTGGTACCAAGGGCTCAAACAAGAATGTGATAGCCCTAGATACCTTAAGCTTTAAGTGGGTGCACAAATCAGGATTTGTTATCCAAATAAAATGTTTCAACTCAGGCAACTTGATGAATTATCTACAGATAGAATGCAAATAGCCCTAATTAATTTTTTTTCCTTTTATCCTTTTCAGAATAGGGGCTTAAGAGAGAGAGTAGTTAGAACTTATCTGCCCCTGGCATGTTTACTGTGCGGCTAATCTTCCTTGAATGTATCTCTCCTGAAACAACCACAGCAAAGAGATATAGCAAGTTAGAATCTGAATCAAGAATTGCAATCAAGAGTTCTAAATTGCCCGTTGCTCCCCGACAACGACGCTAAAATGTTCGCACGCTAAATCGGTGTTTTAAGATTGTCGTGCTGTAGTATAGCCAAAATAGTGATTAAACAAATAAATTTTATTACTCGAAAAGGTTCCGAGGTCGAACACAGGGAACAATATGGAAGTTAGATCTCAAGAATTGCAATTTAAGCACAACATAAGCAATTTATAATAGAACTCCAAACAATAATGATATAGAAATGAAAACAAATGTCAATAGTACAAAAAGAATGAGGTAAAATGGTGATTTGAATCACCAAATACCCCTTACAATAACAGCAAATTTCTTAACAGTATTAATCAAAATAAAGCCTAGCAATCAAGTATCAGACGGCTGAGTGTTTAATTAGATGGCTTAACCATCTCGAGCTACAATGTATAGCCCTCTCTTTCTTCTCAGCTGCTTCTTCTTCTTCTCTGTTTCTTCTGCTGAGGGTCCTCTCCTTTTTCTTCTTCTTCTTCTGTTCAGCCTCTTCACACAGGGAGGGGAACTTCTTGAATTGGCTAAGTGTCAGCCAATTTCCTCTGCAGCAAAACCCTCCCCTTCCCCGCGCAAGCTCTCTCCTCTCTTTCTCTACGTAGGTCATGCTCTCTCAAAGCCTTCAATAGTACTGGGTATACGGGTAATCGGACCTAGAGCGTACCCGGGACCAGGGCTGCGGGCGTGGGTCGCAGCCGAGGAGTGCTTAGGGTTAGGCGGGTTATCAAGTGCACCAGGTCCACTGGGTCAGAGTAGCGGATGAGGCACTTGAGGTGTGCGTGGGAGGACCTCACCCTGTGTGCGTGCTAAGGCAAACAGCCCATGGTAGGAATTCAACTTATTCGTCTGCGGGCGCTCCTCAGCTTCTGAGGTGGGACTAATCCCACCGCCTTTCTTCTGCGTGCAGCTGCAGATGCCTCTTCGTTCAATTCATGCATGATGGCAGTCAAAGGCTTCAATTGCTGGTCCACTCAGACTCCTGGAGTGATTCCGTGCAAACTGGAGCCGACGCGTGGAACCTGCAGGCCTAATGAGAGCTTCAAGCTTCGGTCGAAGCTTCGTCAATGGCGGTCGAAGGACCTGCTACCTGAAACATGAAATACGGGCTAAAGGCCCTGGTTAAAAGGTTCAATTGCATCAGCGTGAGGCAAGGAAATGAACGGCAATGTTTGTGAGGTGTGAGAGTGCGTGAGGTGGCCGGACGGTGACGAAAGGTGAAGTGCGAAAGTGCGGTGTTCGGCAGAGGTTGTGGAGGAGCAATCGACCTAACTAAGTTAGGGCTTCTGCTCCTGGGGTCGAGGCAGAGGTGTAGGGATGAACGGCGGTCGATTGGTGGAGCGTAGTGGTCGTGCAAGCTCGCCGGAGGTACGCTGGCGAGGTGGAAGACAGAGGACAATGGGTCGGGTCGACGGTCGAAACGAAGTTGCAGATGTCTGGAAACGAAGAGTGGAAGATAAGGAGTCATTTAGGAAAAGAGGCAAACGAAGGGGAGCGGAGTTGGTGCCGGTTGAGGTATGGCTGGAGTCGGAGACGAAGCTGCTCTGATGAGAGGTGGACGGCGAGGATGAAGGGGGGTAGGAGCATCGGTGGGTGCTGTGCGACGTGGAAGAAGGCAAGGCGGAAGAGTCTACCACTGGTATTGTGGTCAGACGATGAGGGGAGATAGGGAGAATCGTCGAAGCTAGAAGAGCAAATCGACCAGAGGCGGAGAGAGGAATTTGAGGGTTTCTCTGGTCAAATTCAAGCTTTGGAGGATCGGGTAGGCCTTGGGAGTCTTTATATAGGTATCAGGGGGTCAATTAGAGCTTGGAAGCCAAGCTTTCAAGCTTGGAAGGTCACTGGAGTTGGAAACCCAAATTTCTCATGAGTTCGCATGAGAAATTAGGGAAGATTTGAAGCACAAGAATCGGTCTGATTGAAAGAGGATTTCAAGATGAATCTTCGGTTCAATTTTGAGAAGGTTTCATCAATCAATCCAGGAGAAATCCTCGATTGATTGTCATTGGAGTTGTAGGATTAGGAGTTATGTGCAGCAGGGACCTTTTTGTTGGAACGACGACAAAGTTGGGGACCTGTTTGAAAGGGTTTTGAAAGATAAGGGCAGAAATGTAATTAGACAAGACCAATTTGCAAACTAGGTCAAGACAAACTCATCTTGGGTCCAAATTTTGTTACCAACCTAGTTTGGACCTAAGGAATCTAATGGTGAAGTTGGATTTTGATTTTGACCATGTTTGACTGGGTAATTTATGCAAAAACCCAAATTAAGGAAAATATCTGTCTGTGATTCTGTTTTGGGTCAAAATGGGTTCTGATGGTCAAATTGAATGTTCCAAACCCTAGAGAATATTTTTCTATGAATTTTAGAGAATTTAGGTGAATTTTATCCTGATCAAAACCTTAGTTAATTAAGCAGGTCTATTTTTAGGGTTTCAAAAAGTCATTTAATTCTCAAAACATGTGCAAACCCTTATCTGATTGTTCTAACCCACTTGTTATCTTTTTAAGGCCATTTGACCTTCATTCAACCCTTGAAAAAATCACGGTTGTACTGCATTCATGATAAGCCAATAAAATTGTAGTTTTAACCCTAGTTTTCTATTTTTCCCTCAGAATGATTTTGCAGTGACTTATGGCTCTCTGGTGGTTATGTAGGAGCATTTACTGACTTTATTGGGTCAAAATGAGCTAGATATGGCCCATGATGGTGTTCCTATAAGTTTGACATGGAATTGGTTTGCAAAAAGCTTGATAAGGTGGACTTAGTAGCTAAAAGGTTGGATGGTTGGATAGCTCAACAATCTAAGAACACACATAGGTCTACATCTCAACAAGGGATAGGATATTCCTCTTTCCAAATTCCTACTGGAAGGGAGTTTGTGAACAACTTGGAGTCAGCTCAGCCCATGACTCATATTAATAAGGTGTGGTTCATCATAACTAAAATGTCCAAGTTAATCTAGAATCCAGGTTAAACACTATTAAATTAACACAAGAAATGGGTTAAGTATGAGAATTATGGAAAATGACCTAAAACACTCAATTTATGCTAAAAATGCATAATTGGGTCAATTTTGAGATGTTCTATACCTAAAATACACTTAGATGACCTGAATGCCAATTGAACACACTTTAAGCTTCAAAGTAAAAATTAATTGTGGAATTAACTTCTAAATTGTTCAATTCATATGCCATAAAAATTACATTGCATTTGGACATCATTTGAACTTTGAAATCATTGCATTACACTTAGGTCCTTTGTATTTCACATTTTCTAAAGCCAAAAGTCATTGAGGACCCATTTTGACTTCAGGGACCCATTTGTAACACTTCTTTCCACTTATGGGTTTCTTAGAAAATGTTCTACCGTTTCACATGTTTGGGCCAAAGGTGCAAAATCACCAAACACACCTGCATCTCACTCCTTGCGCACTATTCACACGAAGGACACAGAGCGTCCACCGTCCATCTTCTCCTTGATCTGACGGTGAATCTCGCACCAACTTTTGATCGCCGGTGCACACACCTCCGCTACATCTTCTTAATCACATTGGATGGCCCTACTTCATCCCTAAAACTTCCTACGCTCTCATCTCACTCCATCCACCATTGATACCCAACATCCATTACCCTATGATCCGATCACCATAGCCCTTAATGCCTATATAAGGAGCTCCCCAATCGACCTACAATCCTTTATCAACTCCCTCCTCTCTGAGTTGGTTGTTGTCCACCCCTCTAGCTCTAGTTTCCCCTTCCTCTATGTTCGGTGACAACGGCCATACCTCCTACCTCACTTCGTCACCACAGCAACCCGCTATGGATCCAAGGATCCCATTCACTCCGCTGGAGGTCTTTCTCCCCTTTCATTGCTACAGTGACCAGTTGCAACCCAGGTCCCATTTCATCCTTGTAGTTTAGGATCTTTAATTTCTTTTCTAGTGTAGTTTACAACTTTTTAGATTAGTTTAATTACTTTCTAGTGTAGTTTAGGTAGCATAGATCATGATTCATTGATTGATTGTGCTAGATTAGGTGTAGAATAGCTTAGTTGTTAGTCTTCCTTGATTGGACCTCTTTGATCAATTCAAAGCAAAGAGGTGAATTCACACTCATTCATTGATCCACTGAGCTCCCCCTTCACCTCATGAACACTTCTAATTATTTTCCTCAATGGATTTATTCATTGTTCACTACACTCATCTGAGTAGAATTAGATCTGAGGTTTTATAGCTTCCAGATCTAATTTGAGCTCAATTCCATTAAAGAGCCCTCTTACTCATTCCACCTGATCACAAGGGCCCTTCCACTGATTTGAAAGGATCAGATTTGCTCAATTGAACTAATATTGGTTTTCATGATTGATTGAGAGATTATAGATTTAATTTGGTTTTAATTATTTTCAATCGAGTGAATTGAACTTTCTGATGCACAATTGAATGAATTGCAATGGTATTGATATATTTTAATTAGATTTTAATCATGATTCGAGTTGATGCCCAATTTGACCACTCGTTACTATGTTTTTCTTTATTCTGGGCAGCGAGGCCAATGAGAATCAGTGGCACTGATTTGAGGCCTTTGCAATGATTCAATGGGTACATAAGGATTGCAATGAATCTCTGAACACTAACTAATAGTGTGCATGAATACAAAGTGATCATAACATTATGTCGATCCAAGATCATTAGCCCAAGTGGGCAACAGTGTATTTTGATTTTAATTTGTTTCAATTCGCTGATTAGATATTACTCGACGTTTGAGGAGCTTTATTAAAGGTCTAATACTACTTTGGAAGGTATTTCATGACCTGATTTGTATTCTCCTATCCACTCTATTTATGGTGAGATAGAAGATCAAATTAGGTGTGACAACCTAAGTCCCGCCACCGACGAAACCCAAGTCGCCGTGTGCTAACAACCAACACAACTTGCCCACAAGATCACAATCACCCAACACACAATCGTAAAATATAAACATAGCCAACAAATAATTCATATTGTAAAAATTAAAGGAACATAAATTGAATATTAACCATAAAATTTACCGTAGAACATAAGTATATAATCCTAAGGAGATGTACAATGGAAATCCCCTTCTAAACTGCCAAGTGTACCTTAGTATGGAACTCAAAAAAATATGTCAGCAAAAACTTAGTAGAGTAGAGAAAATGGGTACTATAGCTTTAATTAATCATTTATTAAGCATCTTGTTATCTGGTTTCGTTTCATATATTGGAATCCCAATTTATTATAGTTCACCATCTGTCAATCGACATCTCAGGGCACGAGATGATTTCGTATAACTTCCTACAGAGCAAGACCAGTATAAGCCACCCTCTTGGTCGGGAAGACCGCTTATACCCACCAAGTCGTCGCTCTCCATCACCCTGGGGTCATTGTAAAAAGGGGTGACAGCTAAGTCATATGGTATGAACATGTGCTAGCTACACATGCTGAATCATAGATAGCCAATGACCCACCCACCGGCCGAGTAAAGAAAAACCAACTCCAACCCTCGAGCCTTGCAATCCACTATCCCAGTTGGCTGCTAAGCCTAACCAAAGAGTTGTAGGAAGGCAAGCAACTCCCTAAACTAATCCAAAATCGATCTAGTAGGCCAAAGCTACAACCAAATCCAGCGAGTAGCGGGCTGAAACCAATTATCTGTTTCCTTTAATTCCTGACAAATCCATTGTATGGATTATTTAATCATTCCCAGATAACTGTATCTTTCATTTTCGTTCAGACCATTTTGAGTAATTTCACATTATCAATTCCAGAATTAACCAATATTCACATTATCCTCCAACTTATCCATTCTAAGAAATTTCTAACTTCTGATGATGGTTCCAATCCAATCATTATTTAAAACAACCAAGTAATTATCCCCTCAATTTTTTTTTATTAACTCCCTTTATGTAGATTTAAAAAAAATGCATTCTCGTAATAGGGTCGAATGAGCTCCGATTCCAATGAAACACATATCACTGGAATTGTTATGAAACAAGGAATCCGACAACATTAATTTACGAATTTCCAAACAGAGGTCGTTTACAAAATGCGATCCCTAAGGCGATCGCGTGCAACTTTGCATGTAGTTCACACACGTTTCACACATCCAAGGTCCAATCGCCACATAGAATATACCATAGAAATCCTTACGACACCAGAAAGTTAACAATACTTTCGAATCATCGATCCTAGGTCCAGATCGCAAAAATGAAAAACACACGGGTTTTCAATCTAATTACACATTTTTAATTCGTGCAAGCTTCAATTTGCATACGAAAAGTGTCAAACGGGTTTGTCTTGGCATGCCTAGTTTGAAATGACTCAAAAATCCAAGTTGAGACATTACAAATATAACAACCTTAAAGGGAGTTTCATCCCCGAAACTTTAGCGAACGTGTAATTACAAAGGGAGTCATGCAAGCAAGTGGTTAATAACAACCTTAAAGAGGCAATAACAACTCTTAAAAAGGACAGACTAGGGTGTTATAGACTCACCGGAAAAACAGCTCGAGATACCTCTCCCGCATCTCAATTGGGCAAGAGCCCTATTTCCTTGATAATAAACCAAAAGAAGAATATAGAAAACTATTCCAAAAGCATTTGGTTGTGAGTAAGGTGACTACAGGGTACAAGGGCTAACATGAAGGGGTTAAGTAGTGGTTAAGGTGTGAGATATGTAAGTATAATAATCCACAACAAAACCAACCACATTCAACAAACTACAAGAACTTTCATCTTCCAATTTTTACAACCAATTTTGCTAGTTCCAAGCAACTCATTAATCTAACCAATTATAAATTAACAAAAACTCAACCACAAGTATAAAAATGATTAAATTGCAATCATTAACCCCATACTTGCAATATATCAATTTTCTTATCCTCTCGTAGAGTACTAAAAGAATACCCAATTAGTGGTACATCTAGTAATGTTATAGTGAGTCAGACGAAGTCATCTTTCATTAATATAATTGGGTTATTCAAATGTCAGGTGATGATATAAAAGTGAGCATAAGTTATCAATCTCCCCATTCGATATCTTAATATCTTTATCAGAATCCAAAAATCGAAATTGATCAATAATATTTTATTTTAGAATTTTCAAACCATTTAATATCGCTATCTTTTGTAATGAGATGATCGTAAAAAGAGTCACAAGGATTGTAATGTTTATCTAGCAATTCTTTTAAGTCTATACTAGACAAACAAACACCGAAATGACATACTTGCAAGAAATCAGTGAGTTGTCAAAAGAATAAGGAAGCAAGTCAAAGAAGAATTTATGATCCCTTACGATCTATGGTGTCAACAATCGAAAAAAGTCTAAGTCTAAGTCATTAGTCCCTTATGATCTAATGATGAAGTTTATAGAAGCAATTTATAAACATTATTAAGGCAACAAAAGTTACATACGATATATAATCCAGGAAAAATTTCTAATTAATAGGTATTACTTAATTGCACAAGAAGACACCTTCAATTCTACGTAGAAATTTCAAGGTGCAAAACACAATCACCTAAAATTTTAAATCCATGCAAATGAAATGATCTTGGACTTTGAACTTGAAAACATAGAGCATCAAGGAATGTAAAAATTTTAAGTTCTAAGCACTTTCAAATGTAAAACTCAAGTTTCCAAAGTAATTAATAAAAACGTTTATAATTGGCGAGTAAAATGTAAGCTCTACACTCTAAGTAATGATATGTTCCAATTATTTAAAAAATAACAGAAATATAATTTTCTAAGCTGATTAAAGTCCCATTTAGTCGTTCAATTCAATTATCACTTCCATCATATCCACGTATTCATTTACCACCAGGATGACTGTTAATTGATAATTTCAAGTATAACCCAATTTCATGATTCATTATTTGATATGATTAATAATAAGAGTGATCGTATTATTCCCTAATCCAGTGAAAAGCAATGTATATATTTGTTCGACTCGTCAAATTTACACAATTACTTCTTTTATAATATTCTGAATCTAATTTTTTCAATTTTACAAATTACTACCAACTCCATAATGAGATATGAATTATTATTTCATCAATATCTTGAATGTACAAGTCGTTGCTTATTTAAGATACCTTTGATAATGCAATTAGTAACAATAACTAATACATAATAAATTTTCCTGATTTATCATTTGCAAATCTGTCAAATAATGTGGTAGGGATATATCAAGATTGGGAATTAGTGCAATGTAAGTGGCGAAGATACATTTACCCTGTCCTTATAAACTATGTAATTAAACATGCATGCAAGATAGTATAATAAATCTTCCTTTCCTTATAACATACAGGAGAGATAAATGTATTATTTATCATTTTATACTATTTTATAACAACTATAATCACCTATGCTAGAAGTCAAAGTAGTCATATTCATTTAGTCATTATTAAATTAATAATAAGATTACAATGCAGGAACAATAATCGGTTAATTCCATGCGAATCCAAATGAATAATTGATTAAATTCATTCCACTAGATAGTAATAACTTAATTTTTTTGAAACCATAGTAATAACTTAATTTCAATTCCATTTAAATAAGATGTTTTACAAAATTAGTTTCTATAAGATTTTAACACACATTGCTGCAACAGTAAGCTCTGCAGATAACGACAGTTACCAATTGCGTTAGAAATCAAGACAACTATCTTTATTTGGTAGTTATTAAAATACATTAACCGTGCAGTGAATAGCAAGTTCCTATTTTAACACCTCACATGGTTTCAATAAATGTATTGATATGCTAAAGCATTTTATGAGTCAAAAAGAAAATATTAGTATTATTATTTTGCACTTACAAGGATAGAAACAAGTCATGTCATTTTTAACTAAGTACCACGATAAGTAATAATGTAATTCATCAAAGAACCATAAGTACAGAAAAATGGGTACAAAATGTGCAATATCATGTGCTTAGCGGAGAATAATCTACCATTTTTCAAGTAATCGATGTTAATTATATATAAGCCACTATTAACAAAAATACACCACTATAGTTACCTAATGAAAATATGTAAGTTGTATGTGTATATTTATACAATAATGGTTAGGTGGTTCGACGAAAAGGGTAATTACCGCGTGGGTATGTAAATTAAGTATCATAGATACGTACAACCAACATATTTAATACTAAGTACTACAATAATTTAACATGCTCGTCGACCCAGTAATCAAATTTACTGCTAACAAAACCACAAGCAAAACCCTAGAAAATTATACGATCACAGATTTGTTGGACGAACCAAGAGATTACTCAATTGCTTCCTAGAATCACATCCAAACCAAGTAGTGCCCTAACGAGACCCTTAATCTGCTTAGCCCTAAGGCTGAAGGAACAACTTTAATGGCGGAAAAGTGAGAGGACTAAACGAGAGGGAAAAAGGATCGGAACTCAAGTAAAGGATTAAGTTAGAATACTGTGGAAGATCAAGGCTAGGGATACTACGTCACTATGTGACTAAGTATCCCATCCACGATACAATAAAATATTTGTATGGCCTTTCCGGATAATTCTATGATTAGTAGGGTGACCTTGCTCTGATACCATATGTAACGACCCAAGTCTTGCCACCGACGAAACCTGAGTCGCCGTGTGCTAACAACCAGCACAACTCACCCACAAGATCGCAATCACCCAACACATAATCATAAAATATAAACATGGCCAACAAACAATTCATATTGCAAAAATTAAAGGAACATAAATTAAATACTAACCAGAAGATTTACCATAGATCATAAGTATATAATCCTAAGGAGAAGTACAACAAAACCCCTTTGGGAACTGCAAGTGTACCTAAGTACAGAACACAAAAAAATATGTCAGCAAATACTGAGTAGAGTAGAAATAACAATAGTAGAGTGCAATAGTAACCAAGAACAAGAAAAAATGGGTACTATAGTTTCAATTAATTAATTTATTAAGTATCTCGTTATCCGGTTCTGTTTCATATATTGGAAGCCTAATTTATTATAATTCACAATCTGTGCAATCGACATCTCAGGACACAAGATAATTTCGTGTAACTTCCTACAGCGCATGTAACGACCCGATTCCCGAGTCCCTACGAGACACGAGAACCGGACCGACTCGACTAATCCCAAGACCCAGTCGTCCAACGAGGAAGTAACCAAAAGACAGTAAAATAAACCACATTCAGCATGAATATAACTAACAGTAAGAAAGTACAGCAGTAAGGAAAGAAACTACTACAGTAGGTACCACCACAACAGTAAAGCAACATTTATCATATAACAAAAACTACAGGTAAAGAAGGTACAGCGGAAACAAAACTACTCACTAGAACAGAAACAAAAAGAAGGTACAAAGCTGTGGTAACTCTACTGGACCCTACTCGGCCCAGCGTCCTCTGCAGCCGCCGACCCTGGCTGCTCAACACCTGGTCCTGAAAAAGGTAACGAGTGTAACACGTCAGCAAAACGCTGAGTAGAGTGGCAAACTAACTAAAGGCAACAGTAGAGTGTACAGTAGCTGTTATGTTCTATTACTTCCTTTATTTACATCTTTCAATTTTTCTCACTATTTCATTTACTCTCAGATCCTTTACTTGATCTCGAATGTCCTCGTGGGACGATCTTGATTTCAGTCTTTTCCAACAGTAGAAGTAGCACGTGGTGCTCTCCTGGCCGGGAGAGTCCCCCGTGGTGATCCTACCCTCAGTCAACCACCCCAAGGTCACTGACAGACGTAACGGTGACTACGGCACGCGCGATAAACGCACAGGTAGCTAGCCCGTACTGGCACGCGGTCAGTCGTTTCCGTTAACGGGTGCGCCCAAAGCACAGCACGGAACCAGGGCAGAGCCCTCTCAGTAACAGGGGTCCAACCCCTCCACAGTAACCAAACCGGGGCCTTGCCCCTCCACAGTCCGCGCACCCTCGCCTGACTACCCTGGTTTGCCCTAGTGGGCCTAACAAGTCGGTGAAGGAGGCTAGCAGAACCCCGGGGCCCGTGGGGTAGCTAGTACTCTCCTAACACTACTAGCTCTCCTCGGTACTACGTACACGAGGGCCAACAAGTCGGTACAGAGCGGCCAAGCCTAACCCCGGGTCCCTGGGGCGGCTGGCCCCACTCTGCACTAAAACAGGTACAGGTACTTCCCTTGGTACTGCGTACCCAAGAGACAGTACAAACTACATCTCAGTTCCATTCCTTTTCTTTCCAGGAGTTCCACTCCTAATTCCCCGTAGGGTTCCAGCTCTTTATCTCAGAACATCATATGTTTCACTTTCCAGATTCTCGTTCTCACATTCCATGATCTCAACATGATTCTTTATGCATAACAGGCAGCTGTTAATTAAATTTACAGGCAGCTTTATATATTCCTTTCCATTTTTCCAAGACTGCAGTAATGTACATTCCACTAGTTTTTCCATCCTAGGATTCATGCCATATCCTAGGATCTATCATACAATCTAGTTTTCCGGCCCTAGGATTCATGCAACACCTAGGAGCTATCATTCCATATATTTCTCATTCCTAGGATTCATGCAATGCCCTAGGTTCTAGTTATGGTTCCATACTTTAACAGATTTTATTAATACTTAAAACCACTCTACCAGGTACAACGGAAGTAATGGGGGCGTGGTCGGGAATCCCGCGCGCCTCCGCGACTCTCAAGACTGCAACCGAACGAGGTCCTATCACAAGGATCAAACACAAGGAGTGTCTCAAAACAGTGTATAGCTACTGTAGGCGGGTAGAGGAATAAATTCTGAAACGAACGCAACTCAAATCGCGGAAAACGGAGCCCAAACGGGCCCTAAATGGGTCGAGAAAGACAATACTGTGCAAAATCAGACGTCTGGAACTCCTTCCAGACGTCTTAAATGGTGGATCAGAGAATTACCTGTTCGGCTTGGTTCCCCGGACGTCCAGAAGTCTGTGGGGATGTCTGTCTAGATCCCAGACGTCCGATGGTCGCTACGGACGTCTGGAGGTCACTCCCGCCGTCTGGTACAACTTCCAGACGTCTGATTCGCAAAGGATGATGAGTCAGAACACCTGCGCACAGCCAACCCCCCTCCCTCAGTACGGTCAGTCGACAAAAGAAGAAGAAAACGGAAACTCACCTTTCAGACGTCTGTATGATCTCACAGACGTCGACCTTGCCGTCTGGATATCAGTCCAGACGTCTGATTCTGGAAATTTTTCCAGAATCAGAACCTTGCTCGGCCTCCGCTCGCGACGCCGCCCGCGTCGCACCTCGCGCGTCTGCTGCTCCGCCCGCAGCAGGTCCCTCTCCGCGACGCTCTGCGCCCCCTGCGCCCTCCGCCGGCCGGCCAAGCCGCTCCCGGCGAGCTCGCCCTCACGGCAGAGCCCCGCCCTCGCACACCGCAGCTCCTCCGCGCCTACTGCGGCTGCCGCTGCCGCTGCGCCCTCGCGTCCGCTCGCTCTCGCGCACAGGCAGGAGAGAAGGAGGAAGATGGTGGAGACGGGAGGGGAGGCGCACCCCCCCCCCTTTTAACGCCGCGCGGAGAGGAGAGAGAGACGGTCGCAGTCGCCTGCAGCCGCAGAGGAAGATGCAGGATCGCAGGTCTGCGCGCACAGGCGCGCAGACGAATATCCCGTGCGAGCATAACTGTTCGCCAGACGTCTGTAAACAATACCGGACGTCTGGTCAGACGTCTGGATGTGATCCCAGACGTCTTTACAGACGTCTGGGCCACCTCCCAGACGTCTTAAAAGACGTCTGGGGCACGCGCTCGTTACAGCGCAAGATCAGTATAAGCCACCCTCCTAGTCGGGAAGACTACTTATACCCACCAAGTCCCCATCTCTTCACCATATGGTCATTGCGAAAAGGGCTGGCGACTACGTCGTATGGCGTGAACATGTGTTAGCTACACACGTTAAACCATAGACAACCAATGACCTACCCACCAACTGAGTAAAGAAAAATCAACTCCAACCCTCGAACCCTACAGTTCGCTATCCCAGTTGGTCGCTAAGCCTAACCAAAGAGTCATAGGGAGACCAGCAACTCTTTAAACTGGCGTAGAACCGATCTAGTAGGCCAAAGCTACAACCAAATACGGCGAGTAGTGAGCTGAAACTAGTTATCTGATTCATTTAATTCCTGACAAATTTGTCATATGGATTATTTAATCATTCCCAGATAACTGTATCTTTCATTTTCGTTCAAACCTTCTTTAGTAATTTTACATTATCAATTCCAAAATTAACCAATATTTACATTATCTTCCAACTTATCCGTTCCAGGAAATTTCTAATTTCTAATCGTGGTTCCAATCCAATTATGATGTCAGCTTTATTAAAAATAGAGTTTCTTTTGTACATGTGATGATAAAACATATCCAACAAGCTTAATTGGTTTATAATTCATTTCATGAAAATTATCAAATAATCTGGCAGTAAATATTAGTTTGGTTATTCACATTCCAAGTTAACAACTTAATTTTCATCATTAATATTTAGTATTCCAATACCCAACGTAATAAGAAATACGTAAGCGGGTTCGATCCCAGTAAGAGGTAAGAACTCACGTTAAACAGTGTAACACACGAAGAAAATCATTATGTAGATAAAATGTACGAACAAGGAGAGAGGCTACTCTACCTAATGTCGTTGGAGGATCATGACAACTCTACGAAAACAGGTCGGAGATTCCCAACACCACACGTGTCTCCCAAATCTGCGCCTCGAAAATCAGAGCGGAAACCGCCCAATCTAACAGTACGGATGTGTCTGGCATGCTTGAGAACCTCAAGATCGACTCCTGGATCACTTGATTCCGATCTCGAAGGCCCTCGATTTAAGCAAAACAATTTCGATCATTAATCGTTGATAAAAACATATAATATAATATAACCTCCACATGGACCAAAATGAAATATTTAAAAATGTATAATTTTAACTCAAAATTTTCCTACCCTCAACAATTCCCTGTTCTTCCTCACTTCTTTCGTGCACAGGCGCCATGGACGCATGCACGACGCCGCACCAGCACACCGCCGCGCCGTTGCCGGCCCCGACAGCCCTCGCCGAACCTCCACCGATCATCCGTTGACCATGTTGACCATCACCGCCACCCAGTTTCTTCTCATTTCTCTCTCTCTCTCAATTCACTCCATGCATGGGTGCGATTGCACCCATGGCAACACCACCGCCGCCGCTAGACCTTCCTCTCTCGTCCTCTTCCTTTGGGTTCTTTCACATAAGATGACACACCCATGGAGCCGACGTTCAACTCCACATCGACGACCTCTTCCTCAGTCCAACCTCACCGTCGGCCACCTACTTTCATCATCCCTGGACCTCCTCCCTTCCTTGTCTCTCTTTCTTTTTCTCTCCTATGGCCTCTCTCTCCCCCATCTCTTTATAAGCCCACGTGAACTGTAAACAACAATCCCATTCACGTAAAAACTCACTTCCATTTCCCATATTTAGCTCCCCACATTACGATCTCCTATTCCCATTCCCACCCTCCACGTAAACCCCTCTCCATGTTAACCGATTTAAAATAACCAAGTAATTATCCCCTCAAATATTATTATTTATTTATTAACTCCCTTTACGTAGATTTAAAAGAAAAAAATGCACTCTCGTAATAGAGTCGAATGAACTCTGATTAAAACGAAACACGTATCACTAGAATTGTTACGAGATAAGGAATCTGATAATATTTACGAATTTCCAAACAGAGGTCGTTTGTAAAATGCGATTCCTAAAGTAAATTGCACATGACTTTGCATGTAGTTTATACATGTTTCGCACATTCAAAGTCCGATCACCACATAGATTATACTAGAGAAATTCTCGCGACACCAAAAAGTGAACAATACTTTCGGATCGTCGATCTGAGGTCTAGAATGCAAAAACAGAAAACACATGAGTTTTCAATCTGATTACGCATTTATAAGTCGTACAGGCTCCAATTTGCATACGAAAAGTGTCAATGGATTTATCTTGGTACGCTTAGTCTGAAATGACTCGGAAATCCAGGTTCGGAACATTACATTAGTGTTTTGTGGCTTCTTCAATGTTTGATCTAAATTGCAATGAGTTCCAGACCTTTTAGAGATGACTGGCGACACTTGATTTTGATTTGTTAACTAAAGAAAACATGATCTGAGACGTATGGATTTTACTACTTAGGTTCTAGACGATTTTAATGTCTGAAGCTTCGATTTGAACTCTCTTGACTTGGGCAGGGTTCTAAGAGAGATTTTGATGTTTATGGAAAATGTGTAAAGGATTTCATCAAGGGTTTTGAGCTTGAATTTAGTCTGAGGTGCATTTGTCAGTATCACTGTCAATTGTCTGGACGAGTTTGAACTGGATTTTGATTGCTGTTTTGAAATGAATTTTTAATGGGTTAAGCTTGTAATGACTTTTCTGAGATGAAGCATAGGTATATTTTTTAAATCATCTGATTGAAGTCTAACACATTAAAATAATTTGAGAATGTCTTTTGAAACTATCTGTCAGCAGCAGCAAATGGAACTGATTGGAGCTATTGGAGGTCTGATCCAAGCTTTTCTTGAATATCCTATGAGTCTTAATGAGCTTTTAGAATAGATGAATGTCGATCAAGTTTAGGAAGCATTCTTGTGCTTTTGTTTGATTTGAATTTGGTTTGAAAAGCTTTTGTTAATTCGGCTTATAAATTCTTTTGTCAGCAACTTTTAAAACTAAAAACTGTCCATATTTGTATGCTGATGCAGTCTAATGTTAGAATAAGTTGTAACAAGCCTTCATGGACTTGGATAGAGTTTAGATTGAATTTATACTGATTTGTAATTCAATTTTAAAGTCTGTAGCATGTTCTGTCAGAAAAGCCATAGCCTGAAATCTAAGTGCTGACCTGACGTAATTTAATGCATAAATCATAGCGTCTTGAGTTTGATTATGATGTTCAGTCATTCTGGAAGTTTATCATGTTCTAACCTACAATTCCATCACATTTCAAAGCTTTTGACTGAGTTATAATGGCTTTGAGCTCGCCTTACATTCATTTAAGCCATGTTTTGCCTAATTTGTAAATACCATGAAAAATAAAAAATAAATTTTTAAAAAAATAAATGTGTCGTGAGTTAGCTTAGGTTTGGATTTAGGTGTGTGTTGAGTTAGATTTAAGTTTGAAGCTTTTCAGTTAAGAGAACATACCGATAAAAGTCCTAGACTTTTCTAATTTAGAAATAAAAGAACCAAGAACAAAAATATAAAAATAGTTATTCTTCTCTTCTCATCTTTCTCCCCTCTTCCTCTATCTCTATTAAACATAAAAAGAAAATAAAAATCTAAAGAGTTCCAAAAATACATAAAAATATCTATGTGCACAGTATTTATACTTGTAAATAATACTAATTTAATTGTATATAGTATCTTATATGTATATAGAGTATGTATATAACTTATATATCTATTCTATTTAGTTAGGTAGATATTTATATTGAGTTATTCAGTATGTATTATAATAATATAATTATGTGTATATTATTTATATTAAATGTACATAATCCTTATGTAAATACAAATAGCTAGGTATGTACTTATAATCATATTTATAATTGTAGATATAGCTTAAAGTAATTATAATGTACAATACTCTATCCCTATATTTATTTATTACCTATGTATTGTACATAATTGTATTTATAAGTTAATTAGGTATATTAGTAAGTTAATATAATTTAAATTAGTAATTAACAAACTATTGAAATAAATTGTTGTATAGTTGTTTATTGTAGTTTAAAGAATTTCCAATGTATTTATAACTTATTTATACTATAGAATAGTATTTATAATATATATATATAAACATGTATTTTAAATGTATATAAATAGAAATAAATTGATAAAAATAAATTAAAAATCTGTAATAATAAATTAATAATGTATATTAACTAATTTATAAGCCAATTAAATCATTAGTTTATTAATTTATACTTTAATTAAGAAATAAACACTAAATTAAACATGTATTTTTATCCAAATTCAACAAATTTTTAACTATATTTATATATTTAATTAAGTTGAAATAACTATACTAATAGGTAGCCCTATGTACAAGTTACATGTACATATAATTTAATTTTAAAATAATTATTTCTTTATCATCTTACTTAAGCTTCAAAGTTGGCTGAAATCCACGTATTGTGCGTCGATTTGGCGCACACATTTAGTGCCATATCATTAACTGACGAGTGCCCGTTGCCATATTTAAGCAATTGCATTGCTTAGCCGACTGTCCAAGTATGGGGTTGGATCCCATATACCATTCTGACCATGGAGCGAGCAAGAGAGAGAGAGAGAGAGAGAGGGGGGGGGGAGGGAGGGAGAGAGAGAGAGAGGTTGGGCTGGAAGCCTAAGTTCGATTGGGCCAAGCGATTTACGTGGACCTGTATTGGCCTGAAACTATGCAAAAACACTAACTTAAAAACTAGGACCCAAGATTAGTAATGGCTGATCGACCCCTTGTAGGCTGTTGGGCCTGCTAATTAAACAAATTGTTGATTAAGCGTTAAGTTAACTAAGTGTGTTAGCAGCTAAGTGTCGTAGCTTATGTGTACTTGCTAAGTGTTAGAGTTTAAGGTGTTAGCTGTGTGTGTTATATTAGTAAAGTGTTAGTGTATGTTGTGTGTGTTATAAGTTGTGTACATAAGTATATAGTTACTATAGTATACATGTATATGAGTATATGTATTATATATTAAATACAATCTTTTTGACTTTTTGTATATGACGTTTATATGTGTTAGTGTATATAGTTTATATGTTAGATAGCATGTAATATAAATATGTATATATATTCTTTTTGTGCTTATATTAAGGCATTACTTTGATAGTATTGTACATAATTAACCTAGATTAATTTATATTAGTTTTTGATGTCTTTCTACCTGTATATATCTTTGAGACATTGTCATTAACATAATTCATTCATTCTTGTACATAATTGAGTTAGATCAATCCATTTTTTGATTCTTTCATTCATTATTCATTCATTTATAAATAAACATAACATTTTTGGAATAAAAGATAATTTTTGGATAATAGAGATTGATGTAAATCAATAACAATCTCCCAGTGAATGACCTGGAATAAAACTAATAAAAATTGTATATAAATAAATGGCATCCGTCTAGATTGCGACACTATATAACACGATTAATTAACCCTAATTAACAAGCGATCAAGATGGTACATCACATACATATTAGGAACCCTTTGGGTTCCAAACTGAACCTTTGTTCCCATTTACTTTGAATCTTCCTACCCTTCATCCTCATTTTATGAGAATGTGCAAGCAATCCAAGAGAACTTTAGGTTTAACTCGTACTCGAACACATAATCCTAATTGAAGAACCACCCTAATTTCTCTTAGAAGAAACCAAGGCAAACGACCCAACCACGAGCAAACATTGGTAACCTAGTATAGCAAAGGCCAATGGGTCAAGGTCAAGTTTACACCACGTTACCCCCAAGTCAGCTCAACCAGCACACTTGGAATGCTCAACAACCCGCAGGGTAGGTTGGGTTGAACATGAAGATGGTAGAGATGTAAGGGACCATAGTCCAACTAATGCAACAAATGAAAACCTTTATTAATAAATTGCAAGTTGAGCTCAATGCCAATTCCTGACAACCTGGATCTCTACCATCCTAGCCAGTTGCAAACCCAAGGAATGTGTAAAACCAAGGCACTATACCTCAAGGGTTTGGAAATGCGAGGAAGTTGATGTAACGTTTATCTCGCATTGTAATTAGGGTTTATTATCTTGTAGTAGAGTGTGCAAGACAACCAATATATTTTATAAATTTATAAACTAGATGAATCCAGGTCGTTCGCTGGGAGACTTATTATAACTTAATTCATCAATTATTATCTTAAATTATTTTTTTGTTATCTTAATTATGTTAATTATACTTAATATTACTAAAGATTCAATAATTAATAAGTTAGGTTAATTAATATCCATATAAGTTAATTAAATATAGTTTACTTTACACAATATAGATTACATAATTTAGCTTAGCTTTAATTACTTAAGTGAATTATAATTACAAGTATAACTTTTGCATATATAACTATGTTAATACTTAACTGCTAAGTATGCTAATAACTTACTTAATAGCTTAATTATTATTATTAAAACTCTAATCTAACTACTTAAATTAATAGCATAGTTAACACTTAATTGATTTACAATTATAGCTATATAGATAGATATTACTTAACTTATATACTTAAGACTACATATAGCTTAATTACATTATAAGAATTATGCTACTTAAACTTAGATTAATTTAAACCAACTTAATAAGTTAAATATAAACATAATAGGTCAACTTAGTTACCTACTTAACTTACTCTATACATTAGATTAATTAGGTTCTCATAAATTACTTATCTTAATTAGTAGGCTTAAGTTAATTCCTAGCTTAATTGGATAATTAATGACTTTAGTATATGTTAAGCACATGAATTAATTGCAAATATTAACAAGGAACATAGCATTCAATTCTTCAATTGATGCTAAACATACAAGATGTGAACATTGAAACTTACGAATTTCAACTGCATAAAAAAAAAAATGTAAAGAACAAATTCATAAAAAGTTGTTTCGCTTCATGCTAAGCACAAGCTTTATTCTCAATTAAGCTCACTCACGGCTAACACACAGCTGCCTCTTACTCCAAAAAGATGGCTCGACAGCTCAACTTCGATGGATAACTAGTATGTGCTCCCAGACAGCTAAAACAAATCTGCAAGATATACAACAAGAGGCCCTTTACGAACGTAGCGGCCATCCCATGCATCAGAGTATCATTTGATAAGAAAAATTCCTTTCCGAAATCCCAAGCAAATACCTTTGAAAAAACGCCAAGCAAACATCGTTCTTGCTTTTTCTTGTTCAAAACTGAATCTGCTTTGAGAATGCTTGGGCTTTTCATGAACTGTGAGTTACCAGAATCGTGATTCCTACTTCTTCTCGATCCCGATACAAGAACTCTCTTCACTGCTGCAACACAGCCTTCACAGGTCATGCCGATCTTGAGAACAACAACAGTCTAAGACATGGCTGCGGGGAGAAGGGGAAGCCGATAGATCGAGGAGACGAGGGGGTGAGGAGATAAAAGGAGCAGGGGTGGGGGGCGCGTGGAGATGATAAGGGCTTATTACCTCCTCCACAGGGAAGCTGACCGCTCGAGGATCATTGGAGATGATGATCGAGCACGAAGAAGATGAGGGCGACAGCAACAACAAGGCTCCACTCGCCCCCACATGAATCCCTGCCTCCACTGCCGCCTCCATCGCGATCCCCAAGCCAATCCTCCCACACCTGGCTCTCTTCATTCCTGGCGTCCTTCAGCGCCTCCCATAGCTCCGTGATCGCCCCCGCCCTCCTCCACAAATCAAACTTCCTCTCATCCTCCTCCTCCACCTCCAAGTCCCCGAGATACCCCAACAGCTCCTCGGGACTCACCTTGAGGCCGCTACCCTCCGTTGCGTGGTCCTCCTTCGAGAACAACCTCTCCCACCAGGGCCACCATGGTGCCCCCTCCTCTTCCTCTCGAGAAAGCCTTCGCACATAGGGTTTTGAAAACTGCAGGAGGGAGAAAAAACGTTCGAAAAATTGGCTGCGGAGGAAACCGAGTTATCAAAAAAAAAAAAATGATGGGGACCAAATATGGAGACATCCTATTTGTCTCCAAAAAGAAACTAGTTTTTGGAGATAAAGTTTCTGTCACCTACTTTGTTTTTTTTTTTTTTTTTTATCAAAAGAAAATATATCTTTAAAATAGGATCGCTAAAGATATCTTTTATTGTAGTGATAGTAGCCTACACTATTCATCCTTTCTTTAATTCTAAAACTTTTGTGATTTCTTCTTTTATTTCTTCTTCATTTTTTCTAATGCATATATATATAATCCTTAATATTGTAACTAAAGTTAGATTAAACATTCTCGATCCTTGAATTACTTGGCTAGCCATACGGAAGGGATCTCTTAGGAAAATTTGTACGATAGTTTCCCCTAAAGGTTAACGTAGTTCCCGTACCGATCCATCTTATCATCGGTGGTCCTAAATAGATAAGGTCTCAATTTTATTCAATTTGACCCTATTACACATGACCTAATGCAATGCATAATATGTCAAAATGAATCCTTCCCCCATGCCTAAATAGTGCAATGTCCTCATTGTAAAAAAAAAGCAAAGGGAGTAAGGAAAGAAACAACCTAGGTTACTCTATGTAGATAGCCTTGGTTGGATTACCTCCCAACAAGCGCTGCATTTTACGTCGAAAGCCAAACACAAAACCTTAACAATCATCTTCAGTGAATATAGGTGTAAGCCATATAAGTAAGAACAAAAGATTGGGCTCACAAAAAAGGTGGCTAAGAATATTGGTGAGTTGATGATGTAGAGTTATACCAAAACACTCGCTAATAAATATTAATGTCGCAAGGTTCATGGCCTAAGAGGCAAAAACTGCCCTCGGATCCAAAACTCCACGTGTAACATAGCAAGAGATCCGACTACCCAAGTGCAGGGTAAATAGATGGGTCCGGCACCACCCGACTCTCCTGCGACTTGCCAGACCCGAGCCAAAACCTATCCAAGCCACTAGAAGATTTGGAACAACCAAGGCCAGAATCACGACAAGACAGAAATGACCACCTACAACCTAACAACAAACATGTAGTTTGACAAATGTATCAAAAATTGCCAAGCTAAGAATCTTCTCATGTTATAAATAGAGAGGAGCATCCCCCCGGTGAAGGGCCTCAAGGGAGAGAGATCCTATAATCTTACAAGCTTTAGTACATAGTTGGGAGCATCATCCTCCCCCCAGACATACACCTCTTGCGGTAGAACTGGGTGACCAATTTCTCTTATCTCCCTTGCGAGTGTTTGAGATTCGTAGAGTCAAGCCCTCCCATTACGAAGGAGGCTCAACAAAGTCCTCCTAGCAATGGAAGCCTCATGGCTATGCGACATTCCCTTTTTCTATAAATCCTTTGATGGCCAAAGGAAATCTCCGAGGCCCATCAAATGACGCTGTCTGTGGGAAATATCAACAAAAGTGCCCATGCTCTCCTAAGCATCCAGTCGCCAGGAGACCACGCTCCCCCAGTGCCTTACCTTGATCCTCCTGGTCAAGGGTCCTCACGATGGTCCTAATCACTCGTGGCCCCTCCCTCACAGGGAGATCCAGCCAAGGTTTGATGTTTCCATGTCCCAACAACACCCTTGACATGCTAATCCCAATAACGGGAAGCAGGTGAGCTCCGGCTGACTGCTCGAGGCCCCGAAGCGAGCCTCCCTCCTCAGGGCATGGGCTAGGGAGGAGGGATATGAAGCTGAAACCAGTGGCCTTGGGTACACACCCCTGTGCGTACCGTACACCCACTCGTAAGGAAGGTGGTGGCAGCCTCTCGTTAGGGGTGTTCAATGAGCCAGTCGAGGCCCAGCATGGAGGGTTAGCGGACCCCAACCGTGCCCTTGGAAACCACCCTCGGGTGAAGTCGACACACAGTTGCCCCGATGGAAGACCTCGCCGGGTGCTTTTGATTTAGCTCACCTGGTATTGCCCACCAATGGCCCGTTGACCAGCAGGCTAGCCAGGTTGCCGGCTCCCCAGGGTTTGGTGGGCAAGTCCTAGGAACATTTTGCCGAGTAGCGAAGGGCTATAGACAACCTTGAGAGACTGTTAGAAGCTGGATGGTGGAAGACTGGGTCTTTCCAATTCTTCCTTGATCAATTCAAGGCCTAGTACTTCAAGGGCGGCAGGCCCCATAAGGCAACGACCACCCAGCAATATGAGTTCGGCCGTTTAACTCAACGACCCGAGCGCGACGTCGACGATCACGTGCTAGAGCATCCAGCATAGCTCCGAGCAAAGTCGTAATGATCGCTGTAAAGACCCGTTCTGTTTTGAGCCTTTTAAGACGTCTGGACTATCAAACGTTTGAACCCCATCCCAGACGTTTGGAAATTGAAAATTTTGTATGTAGGGTTGGGTCTGCGCGCTGGCTGCATGCAGACAACTTTTCTCTCTTCTCTCTCTCTCCATTCTCCTCCATCAAACCCTAGCTACTCCCTTATATATAACCGCTCTTCCCCCCTTCCTCTCTTCTCCACTCCACCACCACCACCTTCCTCCTTCCACTCCACTGCAGTGAGAGGGACGAGCGCGAGAGAGGGCATAAGAGAGAGGAGCGAGAAGGAGAGGCGGCGTGAGGAGTGAAGGAGCTTGAGCTCATAAGCTCGTGGGAGTTCGTCGGAGGATGCATGGCCGAAGTAGCGCGTGCGGGAGGAGGAGAGAGTCGGGGGAGACGTCCCCGACACTCTGCTACAACCGGAGCTGCGGACAAGGAGGAGAGGCCGCTGCTGCGCACGACGAGAGGAGCAAGAGGTTGGTCTGGTTCTGGGTTTTTCCCAGAATTAGACGTCGAGCGTGTCGTCCAGACGACGGGTTGGACGTCTGGTGACGACACTGGACGTCTGAAAGTAGAGCTTCGTGAAGGTACGTTCCTCTTGCGGTTACTGCCATGCAGGCCGCATCACAGCGTCGATCTACGTGGCTAAAAGAGGAAGATATTGTCTGTCGCATGCAGGGATAGCTTCGAGAAGGTGCGGGGCAAGCCTTCCCATGCATTTTGAACATCTGGATAGCTTACCAGACGACCGGAAGCACTCCCAGACGACTAGAGGAGAGGTCAGATGTCTAGAGTTGGGTCCAGACAGTCAAGTAGGGGTTCTGGACGTCTGAAGTCGATGCAGGAACCTGAGGTGAGACCCTGGTGACTTTTAAGACGTCTGGACCTTGTGCCAGACATTTGATTTAGGTCTGCAGTTCTGTTTTGACCCGTTTAGAGTCTGTTTGAGGTTAATTTTAGGTAAACAAGATATCTGCGGTTTCCTTGTGAGTTCCTCTACATGTTAGAAAGCCTTATATACTGTTTTGAACGTTCCATTGTGGTATGTTCCTTGGTATAGGACTTCGATCTGGTGCGGGTTCGGGGCTTGCTGAGGCACGTGAGCCTACCGTTTGTTCGAGCCCCCAATACTCCCGGATTGTCTGGTAGAGTGGTTTCCCCTATTTCAATTATAAAACATGAATGCATATGTGAAATTGGATAACTAGAAACCTAAGATGTGGAATGAATCCTAGGACAAGAAGTGCCTGCATTGTTTGTATGAGTGTTTGAGATTGCAGTCATAAATGAATGAATAGAATTGTAAACAACTGCCTGTAATAAATATGAGCTGCCTGTGAAATATGAAATGCATGTGTTAGTTAAACAGTTACCTGTGACATTATTTGTTGTATATGTTAAATTGTGAAAATACGAGCTACATGTGTATAATATGAGAATGGAAATGTGAATGAAGAAACCTGGTATGGAACAACATGGTGAATACGAGCATGAACCCTATGGGGAATTAGGAGTAGAGCTCCTATGGATAAATGGAATGGATTTAGAAATGTGAGTGGGTAGTGTGCTGGCCTTTGAGTACGTGGTACCAAGGAGAGCGACTGTCCCCTATTTAGTGTAGAGCGGAGCTGCCGCCCTTGGGTTAGGACCTGGGGTTAGGATTGGCCACTCTACATCGACTTCTGTTGGCCCTCACGTACACTATACTAGGGAGAGCTACTAGTGTAGGGAGAGAGCTAGCTACCCCACGGGGCCCGAGGTTCAACTAGCCACCCTACATCGACTTGTTTAGGCCCACTGGGAAACCGGGGTAGTTAGATGAGGGTGCGCGAACTGTGGAGGTGCGAGACCCCTGTTTGGTTCTGAGAGGCTAGACCCTTGTTACTGAGAGGGCTAGGCCCTATACTATTTCGTGCTGTACTTTGGGCATACCCGCTAGCGAAACCAACTGATCACGTGCCAGTGCAGGGTAGCTACCCGTGCGCTTATCGCGCGTGCCGTAGCCACCGCTACATCTGTCCGTGACCTTGGGGTGGTTGATTGGGTGTAGGATCACCACGGGGGACTCTCTCGGCCAGGAGAGCACCACGTGTGCCTTCTACTCTTCGGAAAAGGCTGCAATCAAGATCGTTCCCACGAGGAACATTCGAGATCAAGAAAGAGATCTGAAAGTAAACCAATGAGTAAAAGGAAATGACTAGTAAAATAAAATAATTGGAAAAGATAATTTACCTGTTAGCCTTTACTGCTTTAGTTTGTTGGTTACCACTCTACTCAGCATTCGCTGACTCTATTTACTCATAACCCTTTTCAGGTCTAGGTGTTGAGCAGCCCGAGTCACCGGCAATAGAGGGTGTTGGGCCCAGTCAAGCCCAGCAGTAGTTCCTGTTGTTGTTGTACTTCCTTTTTGCTAGTGAGTTAGACTGTTGTTACCGTTTCTGTTTCTGTACTTTGTTCTACTTTACTGTTGTGGTGGTGATATATACTGTTAGCAGCTTTTATTTCCTTTACTGCTTGTAGTCTTTTACTACTAGTTACTTAGCATAGTGAATGTGGTTTACTTTCCTTCTTGTTGGTTATTTCTTGTTGGACGACTGGGTCTTGGGATTAGTCAAGTCGAGCCAGTCTCGAGTCCTGTAGTGATTCGGGAACCGGGTCGTAACAATCGCAGAGTGAGGTAACTCCTCTCATTCCAGTGATCGACCGGCCAAGGGACATGACTGCAACGCCAGCCTTGAAGAACGTAAGAGGGCCCCTGATAAGCGTGCCCCAACACTCAACCACGGAAGTGGCCTCTTCCACAAGCGAAGGCCCACCTTCCCCAAAATGGCAACTGGCCCACTGAGGGTTGCTAGTATGGCCCCCACCAGATAAGGAGGGAGTTCCTAGAGAACTACACTCCCCCGACCATGAATAAGGTAGATGTGCTTGAGGGGAGCTGGTCTACAAGCAGGGACCTACTGACCCTCGAGCTCCATGAAAAAAGAAGCTTACTCGGGGTCCCACCATGAGTGCCTTGGGGCCTGGAGCAACTTGGGTAAAGGACAGCCGAGATCCGCGCAACCAAGTTGGGTCCAAAACCCGACGTGGGAACCTGACTCGCTCCTTCAGGCAGATCTGCAGCAAAGAAGGTTTGGCAAACCTAGGGTTAGCTAGAGCCCCTGGTCGACACCCTGCCCAACCAGGCCAGTGGTGTCCCGCTGTCTCCCCTCCTGACAGAACAACGCCATCAAGTCCCACCAGCAACGCTCGCTTCACCCAAAGTCCTCATCCCCTACCACTTGAACATATTAGCGCCGGCGACTCGCTTCTTCCAGGATGGCTCTCCTGAGCACCTTCCCCCAATCTTCAGTAGGGTGAAGAAGGCATAGCCGAATAGGCGGCATCCCGGCTAGTTGCCTCCCTGCCTAATCCGATGAAGCGCCTAGATTTACTTCTGTAAGACTCCTCCCAGCGGGGCAGCTCCAACCCAAACCCTTCGAGGAAGGCACTCCCCTGGCCATGAACCAAGTGAACGTGTTGTAAGTACTGCAGGGTTCGCGGATACACCGACAAGGGATGCCTGGACCTACACAACCGAACCCAATGTGGAAGCACAGACCACCTCATTAGGCGAGACGAGGATCAAGGTCGAGGGCCTATCGAAGGCCAGACAAGTCGACAACCCGCATAGTGAACTCCCAGCGACAATGCTCGCACTACCCTGCATCGCTCACCTCTTTATGAGGGTTGAGCTAGGCTTTGGAGTTGACAAGCCGCTTCTTCCAGGTTGGAGCATCCATAATGCCTTCCTCACCCCTTGGTAAGGGATTGAACAGACATTGTCAAGAAAGCAGAGTCCCTATGGTTTGCCCCTTTGGGAAGAACACACGGACCTGCTTTCGACAATGCACCTGCTGGCAAGTCAGCTACCGCCCAGAGATAACACCTCTCTCTCCACCAGCCATTTCGATCATGGACCTTTGGCAATGATGGGGAATGGCCAAAGGGAGAGGTTCGCCATCCTCCGTCCAACCGTGATGAGGATGGGCACCTCAACCGAGTGGGCACACTTGCAATGGCCAGGTTGTCGGTAGCACTGGATAGCCTCATCTGCTGACCACCAGCACATGCCCACCACCGAATCCTTTCGGTGCATTCCTGCTCTCCTCAAAAGGTAAAAATAATGCATGAGAGCAAGGTGGCCTGGCGCGGACTCCCAAGGGCCGAACCGAAGTGACCTAAGCAGCCCAAACAAAAGGAAAAAATAGAAACCAAGTCCAGGCAATCCAACAAGGGGCAAACCCAGCTGACCTGCCAACGACCTCAGAATCACAACTAGGCCCTTCGATCATGGCTATGCTTCTTTTTCCTCACGATGCAACTTAGCTCGTTGAGGTAGGAGGAAGTCCAGATACCCTCCAAACCCCACATTCCTAGAACAATAGGCCCGCCTTTCAAGGTTGACAATTGCCAAATACCATCGCGAGCATATCCCCCACCACGATAAGGGCAACCCTATCAACACCAGCAACGGTGTCAAAGGTCTCGACCTCATCCTAACGGTGTGTTAAGACCCGTTCTGTCCTGAGCCTTTTAAGACGTCTAGATTGTCGGTCAAACATCTGGTCAGATGTCTGGACCACTTCCCAAACGTCTGGAAATCAAAATTTTTGGGTACGAGCTTCACGTCTGCGTGCGTGCTGTGCATAGATAGTACCCTCCTTCTCTCTTTTTCCTTCCTCTCTCCTTCTTCCCAACCCTAGCGAGCCATATAAAAGGCCCCCTTCCCCTCTTCTTCCTCCCTCACTTCACCCAGCCGGCACCTCCTTCTCTTCCTCTCCACCCTAGTGAGAGGAGCTAGCGCGAGAGAGAGAACGCGAGAGCGGCGATGAGGAGTGGTGTAAGGAGAGGAGGAGGAGCTTGAGCTCACAAGCTCGTGTGGGAGCTCACCGGAGGGTGCACGGCCGGAGTGGCGCATGCAGGAGGAGGAGAGCATCGGAGGAGTCGTCCCCGACATTGCTGCAGCAGGAGATGCAGGCAAGAAGGCCAGGTGTAGTTGTGCACGGCGAGGACGAGCAGGAGGAAGTTTTGGTTCTGGGTTTTTCCCAGAATCAGATGTCTGGAGTGACGTCCAGACGATGGAGTGGATGTCTGGAGACGACTCCAGATGTCTGAAGATAGATCTTTGCGAAGGTACGTTTCCTTTTGCTGATAAGGCCATGCAGGCCGCTCCGCAGCTACGCTTTGCATGGCTAATTGTGGGAGATTTGCTGTCACATCCAGGGATTACTTCGGGAAGGTGAGGGACACACCCTCCCACGTGTTTCTGACGTCTGGGAAGCTTACCAGACGGCTGGAAGCACTCCCAGATGTTCGGAGAGGTGGTCGAACATTTGGAGTTGGGTCTAGATAGTCTAGAAGAGGTCCTGGACGTCTGAGGTCGACGTAGAGCCTGAGGTGCGTTCCTGGACACTTTTAAGACGTCTGGACATTGTGCCAGACATCTGATCTGAGTTAGTAACTCTGTTTTTGACCCGTTTAGGGTCCGTTTAAGGTCCGTTTTACGCAAACAAGATATCGGTGTTTTCCTTATGAGTTCCTCTACCTGTTAGAAGACTTTCTATAATGTTCTGAATGTTCCATTATGATTGTTCCTTGTTATAGGACTTTGGTCCGTTGCGGGTTCAGGGCTTGCTGAGGCACGTGAGCCTGCCATTCGAGCCCCCAATACTCCTGGGTTGTCTGGTAGAGTGGCTTCCCCTAATTTAATTATAAACCTGAATGCATGTGTGGAATGAATGACTAAAACCTAGGATATGGCACGAATCCTAGGATGAGAAGTATTTGAAATGTCTGTATGCGTGATTGAATTGCAGTCTTGAATGAGTAGATAGAAATGTTAACAATTGCTTGTTAATGAACAAGAGCTGCCTGTGAAATATGAATTACCTGTGTTAGCTAACAGTTATATGTGACCTTACCTGTTGTATACGTTAAATGATAGAAATACGAGCAGCATGTGTATAACCTGAGAATGGAAATGTGAAGGATGAAACCTGGTATGGAATGGCATGAGAAATATGAGCATGAACCCTACGAAGAATTAGGAGTAGAGCTCCTGGAAATAAATAGAATGGATCTGAAAATGTAAGTGGGGAAGTGTGCTGGTCCTTGAGTACGTGGTACTAAGGAGAGCGACTGTCCTCTGTTTAGTGTAGAGCGGAGCTAGCCACCCTTGGGTTGGGACCCGATGTTAGGATTGGCCACTCTGCACCGACTTCTTGGCCCTCGCGTACACAGTACCGAGGAGAGCTACTAGTGTAGGGAGAGAGCTAGCCACCCCACAGGGCCCGGGATTTAGCTAGCCACCCTACACCGACTTGTTAGCCCATTAGGCAAACCAGGGTAGTCAGGTGAGGGTGCGTGGACTGTGGAGGGGCGAGACCCTTGTTTGGTTCTTAGGGGCTAGACTCCTGTTATTGAGAGGGCTAGGCCCTATACTGTTCCGTGCTGTACTTTGGGCGCACCCGTTAGCGGAAACGACTGATCGCGTGCCAGTGCGGGGTAGCTACTCGTGCGCTTATCACGCATGCTGTAGTCACCGTTACGTCTGTCCATGACCTTAGGTTGGTTGACTGGGTGTAGGACCACCACAGGGGACTCTCCCGGCCAGGAGAGCACCACATGCAACTTCTACTCTTTGGAAAAGACTGCAATCAAGATCGTTCCCACGATGAACACTCGAGATCAAGAAAGAGATCTGAAAAATAAACTAATGGGTGAAAAGGAATAACTCGTAAAATAAAGTAATTAAAATAGACAGTTATCTGTTCACTTTTACTTCTTTAGTAAGTTGGTTGCCACTCTACTCAGCATTCGCTGACTTTGTGTACTCATAACCCTTTTCAGGTCCAGGTGTTGAGCAGCTTGAGTCTCCGGCTGCAGAGGTTGTTGGGCCCAGTAGAGCCCAGTAGCAGTAGTCTTCTGTTGTATTACTTTCTGTTGTAGTGAGTTCAGACTCTTGTACCTTTACATTTCTATACCTTTACGTTCCTGTACCTTGTTACTATTTTATTGTTGTGGTGGTGATATGTACTGTAGCAGTTTTTACTTTCTTTACTGCTGTACTCTTTTACTGTTAGTTGCTTAGCATAGTGAATGTGGTTTACTTTCCTGCTTTTTGGTTATTTCTTGTTGGACGACTGGGTCTTGGGATCAGTCGAGTCGAGCAGGTCTCATGTCTTGTAGGGATTCGGGAACTGGGTCGTAAGACGACGATTAACAATCAGCCTTGTCATAGATCAAGACTTACTCCTCGTAGCAAATGGCCATAGCTCGCAGGGGTTGGTAGTCATGTCACACCATCACTCGGATGGCTGCCTCGTAAGGCCAGTGGGCCACCTCTTAAGGTCGACAAAAACTCGGCCGAACATGCCTGGTGTTCCCTTACATTGCCACCCCTTAAGGTCGATAGGCCACCTCTTCAGGTCGGCAGGAACTTGAGCAGATGTGCCTGATGTTCCCTTACATTGCCGCCCCGTAAGGCTGACAAGCCACCTCTTCAGGTCAGTAGGAACTTGGGCGGACGCGCCTAGCCTTCCCTTACATTACTACCCCATAAGGTTGGTAGGCGACCTCTTTAGGTTGGCAGGAACTCAGGTGGATGCACCTAGATTTCTATTACATTGCCGCCTCTTAGGGTCAGCAAGACATGTCTTCAGGTCGGTAAGAACTCGGGCAAATGCACCTAGCATTCCCTTACATTGCCGCCTCATAAAGTTGGCAAGCCACATCTTAAGGTTGGTAGGAATTCAGGCAAACATGCTTGGTGTTCCCTTACAATGTTGCCTCTTAGGGGTGGTGGGCCACCTCTTAAGGTCGGTATGAACTTGAGCAAATGCACCTAAGGTTCCATTACATGGTCACCTCTTGAGATCGGTAAGCTACCTCTTAAGGATGGTAGGGACCTGAGCGGATGTGCCTTGTGTTCCCTAAGATTGCTGCCTCCTAAGGCCAGCAAGCCACCTCTAAAGGCTGGCATAAATTTTGGCAAGAGACATCGAAAGGCCAAAAGAAGCAAGGGTATTCAGGCCCCACGTTTTGACGAATGTAACGCTGCCTCCCAAGGTTAGCACGAACTCGAGCCCCCACACCCTGTAATTCTGTACATGTTGATTCAGCCTCCTAAGGCCAGCCACGAACATAGGCAAACACGCCTCATTCCGACTCTTGGAAATGGTAGAAGAAGCATATGATGAAGGTGCCTTGGCCGCTCACAGCTCCCCCTCTTAAACAAAAAAGTCATGTACTACCTAGTGGCAGAGTTTTAATTATTGCATCCTTAGTAGCACCTGGCGACCAGAAAATATGGCAAAAACCTAGGTCCCACACCCAACAATGTCATGCCACCTCTTGAGGCTGGTGGAAACTAGGGCTCTAGCACCTTGCATTCCAAGCAACGCAACATCGCCTGACAAAGCGAAGACAGGAGCTTCGACCCTTATGCCTTCAGTTCCGCCTCACGAAACGACAGCATGCACTCGAAGCTCTGGCAATAAGACTTCGAGTGCACACATTGAACTCTCACCGCCACCCCCTAAGGTCGACCCTTGTTAATCGCCACCCCAAAGGTAGGATCTCGCTCGTTGCCACCACCTAAGGTCAGCCCTCATACGTTGCCACCTCCTAAGGTTGGCTCTCACCACCTCCCAAGGTCAGCCTCGTTCCTTGCCACCTCCTAAGGTAGGCTCTCGCTCGTTGCCACCTCCTAAGGTTGGCTCTCGCTCACCTCCTAAGGTCGGTCCTATCAAACGCCCTCCCATGCTTTAACTGTTCCCTAAAAGGATGCTAAGGGAACAACCAACAGGATGAGGTGCAATGGAATTACACCCTGCACCCACACATGACAAGGACAGACCTGGAAACAAAGTGCCATCTCTTAAGGATGGCACGAACCTGGGCTCATATGCCCTACGTTCAACAGAGCACCACCTCTTAAGGCCGGCACGAACCCGAGCTCATATGACTTAACCGACTACAACCAACAGGAGACAAAAGGCAAACCACCCAAACTAGTTTAGAAGCATCCGGCAACTCCTCCATCGTGACAAATGTCCTTCCCGCTTCTTCCTAAGAGGGTTGCACATTTGGGGGCATCGTCTACCGTAGAGTTTTGAATGCTTTACTACTCTTTTAGCAGCTTACGCTAGCGAGAGAGTGGGGGCATAGAACCTGACAATTGATACGTTTAGTGATCTGATGTAAGGATTTATCAAGGAATTGCATTACAGAACAAATTTAAGTTCTAACGAACTCAAGAATCGATCTCTTACTCAATTGAGTAAGTGTAACGACCCGATTCCCGAGTCCCTACGAGACACGAGAACCGGACCGACTTGACTAATCCCAAGACCTAGTCGTCCAATGAGGAAGTAACCAAAAGAGCAGTAAAATAAACCACATTCAACATGAAATATAACTAGCAGTAACAAAATACAGCAGTAAGAAAAGAACTACTACAGCATGTACCACCACAACAGTAGAACAACATTCATAACATAACAAGAACTACGAGTAAAGAAAAGTACAGAGAGTAACAAAAACTACTCACTACAGTGGAACAAAAAGGGCACGAAAGAACAGTGGTAACTCTACTGGACCCTACTCGGCCCAGCGTCCTCTGCAGCCGCTGACCCTGGCTGCTCAACACCTGGTCCTGAAAAGTAACGAGTGTAACACGTCAGCGAAACGCTGAGTAGAGTGGCAGCTAAACTAAAGAAGCAGTAAAGTGTACAGTACCTATTTTATTTTCTTTCTTCCTTTATTTACGTCTTTCTATTGTTTCACAATTTATCTATTTCTCAGATCCTTCACTTGATCTTGAATGTTCCTCGTGGGAACGATCTTGATTGCAGTCTTTTCCGAACAGTGGAAGTAACACGTGGTGCTCTCCTGGCCGGGAGAGTCCCCCGTGGTGATCCTACTCTCAGTCAACCACCCCAAGGTCACTGACAGACGTAACGGTGGCTACGGCACGCGCGGTAAACGCAGGGTAGCTATTGAAGTTTCCCTACCAGGAGGGGGTGACATAATAATTGCGGAAATAAATATAAACAATTTCACAAAAATAGACAATCACACAAGTACACAAGTATTTTTAGGTGGAAACCCAAACCGGGTGAAAACCACCACCTAACCCTCTCGAGTTAGGATTTTCCGATCAATCAAGTTGATCAAAATCCACTAAACGAATCACTTTAAACGAGGGTGATTCAACCTCAATTACAACCACGCTACTTAAACAAGGGTAGCGTACCTCAACCCCTTCTCTCCACGAGAAGGATTTTGTCTCACGAAGGAGACGGGAATTCGCAAAGCGAATACCCAACCAAATAACAAAGATAAAATAAACAAGTAATCCTATAGAGCCAACAAAATAATTTTAAACCTAGCTTCTATAGGAATTAGGAAACTCCCCTTTGCAAGGAGTGCGTCGAGTTGATGACGCGGTGTGTGAGCCACGCGACGGCGCAACTTCACTCTCGTGAACTACGGCGGGAGAGCGGGTGCACGAAGCTTGATGCTCTCAAGATGATGGAACTTGAGCTTGGAGAGAAAGAGAGTTTTTTTGGACACAAAATAGTGTGTAGCTAGGTGTCTCTTGGTTTTTCTTAGTGTGTATCTTGTGTATATGGGTGTGTAAAGGCTCCCCTCTATTTATAGAGGCCTTAGGAAGGCTTTGGAAGGCTTAGAAAAGCTTCCATAGCCATTGGATACAAAGCCCAAGTGAATCAGCCCGAAATCAAGAACAATCATTGCACTGACAGGCTTATAAGACGTCTAATTATGGCATCAGACGTCTGGAAGTTCACTTTAAGACGTATGATTTCAAGGTCAGATGTCTGATTTTGGGCGGGTCTCTTCCTGACTTGAATCAGATCTAAACAGGATTTTTGTGCAAGTCCATCAGACGACATACAGGACGTCTGGCACTATGTCTGGACGTCTGGAAACCTACTTTTTCTGTGGGAATGGATTTCCAAACGTTGCAACGGCTAGAAAATCTCTGAGAAGAGATTTTGGGTCAGCCGAGGCAAAACGGTCAATTATCAGACGTCTGGAAAGTCCTATGGATGTTTGATAAGGCTCTAACGGTCATATTCTACACTGTTTGCTAGAGCACCACGATCATTTGTTTTGATGATAACAAAACACGTGTCATTTAATATTTACGCTTTGAGTCCTAAATTTCAGGTCAATCGCAAATGGATACGTGATTAGACGGAGTTCGAGCTCGCATCCAGGACGGATTGGATGAGCTTGATGGAGAACAGAAGAGATTCGCGAGGAGCGATATATTAAAGATGGAAGGAAATGAAGAATAGGATAGATTTCCTTCTTTTGTACTTGTTGTATTTTTCGTTTCTTTTGTTGCTCTTTATTTCCTTAGATAATTCATGTTAAAGAGCCTCAAAGTACCCTAACAGTAGTCCTAGGAACACCTGCACAACCCTAGGATACTTAGGTTTTCTGTAGAATACTTAGAAAACCAATATAGGGTTCAAACAGAGTTTCCAGACGTCTAATTCCCAAATCAGACGTCTGATAAAGTATTTTAAGACGTCTGACTGTTGTTTCGGACGTCTGATAACTATTAGGCTGGATATAGTTAGTTCTGTCTGATGAAATCAGACGTCCAGACCTTAGACCAGACGTCTTAGGAGACGTCTGATGGTTTTGCCAGACGTCCAATTAGTGGACCGTTGGCTGGCTTAGCAAACACTCAAGATATGACCGTTAGAGCCTTATCAGACGTCCATAGGACTGTCCAGACGTCTGATAAATGATCGTTTTGCCTCGGCTGACCCAAAATCTCTTCTCAGAGATTTTCTAGCCATTGCAACGTTTGGAAAATCCATTCCCACAGTAAAAGTAGGTTTTCAGACGTCCAGGCATAGTGCCAGACGTCCTATATGTCGTCTGATGGACTTGTACAAAAACCCTGTTTAGATCTGATCCAAGTCAGGAAGAGACCAGCCCAAAATCAGACATCTGACCTTTAAATCAGACGTCTTAAAGTGAACTTCCAGACGTCTGATGCTAGAATTAGACGTCTGATAAGCCTGTCAGAACAATGATTGTTCCTGATTTCGGGCTGATTCTCTTGGACTTTGTTCCCAACGGCTATAGAACATTTCCTAAGCCTTCCAAAGCCTTCCTAAGGCCTCTATAAATAGAGAGGAACCTTTGCAACACTAACACACACCTAGAAACACCAAGACACACCTTGCAATATACTTTCAAACCTTTTTGTGTCCCTCTTGCTCTCTAAGCTCAAGTTCTACATCTTGAGAGCTTCAAGCTGTTGCGCACCCTCTCTCCCGCCGTAGTCCACGAGAGCGAAGTTGCGCCGTCGCGTGGCACACGCACCGCGTCATCAACTCGACACACTCCTTGCAAAGGGGAGTTTCCTAATTCCTATAGAAGCTTAGGTTAAAAATTACCTTGTTGGCTCTATAGGACTTGTTGTTTCTTTTATCTTTGTTATTTGGTTGGGTATTCGCTTTGCGAATTCCCATCTCCTTCGCGAGACAAAATCCTTCTCGTGGAGAGAAGGGGTTGAGGTACGCTACCCTCGTTTAAGTAGCGTGGTTGTATTGAGGTTGAATCACCCTCGTTTAAAGTGATTCGGTTTAGTGGATTTTGATCAACTTGGTTGATTGGAAAATCCTAACTCGAGAGGGTTAGGTGGTGATTTTCACTCGGTTTGGGTTTCCACCTATAAATTCTTGTGTACTTTGTGTGATTGCTTATTTGTAAGATTATATTTCAATTCCGCAATTATTACGTCACCCCCTCCTGGTAGGGCCGGAGAAATCTACACTATGGACGTCTGATAAGGCTCTAACGGTCATATTCTACACTATTTGCAAAGCCAGCCAACGGTCCACTAATTGGACGTCTGGCAAATCCATCAGACGTCTCCTAAGACATCTGGTCTAAGGTCTGGACGTCTGATTTCATCAGACAGCACTACTTAAGCCCAGCCTAATTGTTATCAGACGTCTGAATCAACAGTCAGACGTCTTAAAACACTTTATCAGACGTTTGATTTGGGAATTAGACGTCTGGAAACTCTGTTTGAACCCTACATTGGTTTTTTAAGTTCTCTACAGAAAACCTAAGTATCCTAGGGTTGAGGGGGTGTTCCTAGGATTACTGTTAGGGTACTTTGAGGCTCTTTAACATGATGTTCTAAGGAAATAAAAAGAGCAAGCAAATAAAGATAAAAGATACATGAAAGGTTTAAACAAAAATCTATCCTATTCTTCTTGACAATCCATCTTCAATCTAACGCTCCTCGCAAATCTCTTCTGTTCTCCATCAAGCTCCTCCAATCCGTCCTGGATGAGAGCTCGAACTCCGTCTGGTCACGTCTACATTTGCAATTGACCTGAAATCTAAGACTCCAAGTGCAAATGTTAAATAACACGTGTTTTGTTATCATCAAAACAAATGATCGTGGTGCTCTAGCACCAACAGCTACCCCGCACTGGCACGCGGTCAGTCGTTTCCGTTAACGGGTGCGCCCAAAGCATAGCACCGAACCAGTATAGGGCAAAGCCCTCTCAGTAACAGGGGTCCAACCCCTCCACAGTAACCAAACAGGGGCCTTGCCCCTCCATAGTCCGCGCACCCTCGCCTGAGTACCCTAGTTTGCCCAGTGGGCCTAACAAGTCGATGTAGGTGAGCTAGCAGAACCTCGGGGCCTGTGGGGTGGCTAGTACTCGCCCTACACTAGTAGCTCTCCTCGGTACTGTGTACACGAGGGCCAACAAGTCGGTCTAAAGTGGCCAGACCTAGCCCCGGGTCCCTGGGGCGGGTGGCTCCGCTCTGCACTAAGCAGGTAACAGGTGCTTCCCCTGGTACTACGTACCCAAGAGACAACACACCTCCACATCTTTCCTTCTCAGTTCCATTTCATTCTCTTTCTAGGAGTTCTACTCCTAACTCCCCGTAGGGTTCCAGCTCTTTTAACTCAGCACATTCAGGTTTCCCCCTTTCAGTTTCACGTTCATACAACCCATATTCTCAATCATGTTCATTTATTCATAACAGACAGCTGTTAAATCAATTTACAGGCAGCTATTATTTCCTTTCCACAATTTCCAAGACTGCAATATCTATATTCATTTCACTAGTTTTCCAGTCCTAGGATTCATGCCGTACCCTAGGATCTATCATTCAATCTAGTTTTCCAGCCCAAGGATTCATGCAATACCCTAGGATCTTTCATTCAATCTGGTTTCTCATTCCTAGGATTCATGCAATGCCCTAGGTTCTATTAATTGTTCCATAATTGTAAAAAATTATGTTAATAATTTCTAAAGCCACTCTACCAGCTACAACGGAAGTACCGGGGGTGTGGTCGGAAATCCCGCGCGCCTCCGCAATCCCTAAGACTGAAATGGAACGGGGTCCTATCACAAGGATCAAACATAAGGAGTTTCTCAGAATAGTATATAATTACTGGAAACGGGTAGAGGATTTTATTCCGAAAAGAACGCAACTCGAAACACGGAAAACGGACTCCGAACGGGCCCTAAACGGGTCGAAAACGACGAAACAGTCCAAACTCAGACGTCTGGAACCTCTTCCAGACGTCTTAAAAAGTGGGTCAGATGGTACCTTTGTCCTGCGTAGTCTCTCAGACGTCCAGAAGCCTGCGGGGGCATCTGGCCTAGTTCCTAGACGTCCGATGGTCACCCCGGACGTCTGGAAGTCCTTCCCGTCATCTGGCACTGCAGCCAGACGTCTGATTCGCGTTGGATGGCGAATCTCAGAGCCTGCACGTACCCACTCATCATTCTCAGTACAACGGGTCGTAGAAAAGGACGAAGGATGAAAATAACTTACTTGCCAGACGTCTGGATAGTCCTCCAGACGTCTTCACCGTCGTCTGGTTGGAAGCCCAGACGTCTGATTCTGGAAAATTTCCAGAATCAGAGCTCGACGCGCTCTCTGCCCGTGACGCACGGCCGCGCCGCGCCTTGTCCGCCTGCTGCTCGAGCTGCAGCAGCCCTCCCGCGTCACTCCGCGCCCGCTGCTCCCCCGTCGGCCAGCTCCAGCTGCCCCGACAAGCTCGAGCCCTCACGGTCGAGCGTCTCCCTCGTGCAACGCCTCCTCCCACACACCCGCCGAGGCTGCCGCTGCCGCCACTCGCTCACTCTCGCACCGGTTGGAAGGAGAAGAGGGAAACGGAGGAGATGAGAGTGAGGGAGAGGGCGAGGGCCCTTTTTAAAGCCGCACGGGGAGAGAGAGAGAGAGGGGGGCAGCACCTGCGCTCGTAGGAGGAGAGGGAAAAAGAAGGGCATCTGTAGGTCTGCGCACGCAGGCGCGCAGACGAAATCCATCGTGCCGCAGAAATCAAATCCCAGACGTTTGGAAGGGGTTCCAGACGTCTGGTCAGACGTCTGGGCCACCTCCCAGACATCTTAAAAGACGTCTTGAAGCCGCGTTCGTAACAGTAAGGGAAAGTTATATCGGGATATGGCGATGGTGTGTGTGTGTCTGATTAGATGGAAAAACTCCTCTAAACTTGCCATGGATAGCGAGCTCAGAGGTTGGTATGGATTTGGGCATTTTTTATATAGATGGCAATAGATCAAATTAAAGAGTGAAATGGAGCCCTAAAGTAATGCTAAGGTGGTGAACCCTAATTGAGTGTGGGAAAGGTCGGAAACCTCCACCATGGACAACGGCGGGGTTCGGTGAAGGTGAAATGGAATAGGCATGTTAGGTGATCAAGTTAAAAGGTAAAGAAGTGGATTATGATCGTGGAAGAGTTAAAAAGGTGATCAACTGGATTAAATCATGAAAGAAGGTCCAGCGAGGTCAGATTTGACCTTGCCAGGGGAAGAAAGCAAAGATTCAAGCTAAACTACATCTACTCCTATGATTACTCGCTTAGATCCTAGCTAATCCTACTCCTAAGAGGTTAGGCTACTTACCTGACGAAGGACATGAGGGAAACTCCGTCGATGGTGCTTAATGGAAGAAGAAATCAAAGGAGTAGAGGAAGAGCTCCAACGAGAAAGGAAGACATCAGGATAGAGGAGATGAAGCTCCTATGCCCTGTCACGGTCACTGGAGAGGAAGAGGGGATGAGTGAGGTGAATGTCTTCGCCAGAGATGCTTTGAAAGATAGATAAGAGGTCGCTAGAGGTAAGGAGTGAATAGCCTATTGGTGACTCAGTTGGGGGAAGAGGGTATGGAGCCAACCCTCGAAATCGAAGGTAGTGAGGGCTATTTATAGGCGTTAGCGATGGCTAGGGGGTCTGTATCAGGACAGGGAATGGGCTAGATGCATCCTAACCATCGACATCATTTCTAACACTGGTAGCTTAAATACCTAAGCTAAATAGGATTCAAGGATGATCTAGTCCGTTGGATAGATTGCTGGAGGTGAGCGTATCAATGGCGGTAGGTGTGGAGGCTTTCTGACACCAGATGGAAGGTCATCGAAAGATGTGGAAACTAATCAACGTGAGTCGGTTGCGGTGAAGAAGATGAAGACAACACACACAAGGGTATATTTGTAATAAAAAGGACCTGAATGAGAATAATCAAGAACTCACATGAAATGAAAGCTAGGAACTGAAACATAAACAACAATTTTTAAGGCTTATTTTAATTTATTTCTTTTTCAACTTTTTATATATTATTATAAATTAGGTAAATATTATATTTATACCTTGAAATTACATTTTTTCCCTTTTTAGCTATATTCACTTAAATGATATAATTAAACAGGTTAATTACATACTTAGGTCATAATATTAATTAAGTTAGTTTAACTACTAAATATCTAGCTAAATGATTATTCATTGAGTCCAAATTATTAATTAAATTATTATGAAGATTAATTTATATTTAATTTAGTATTGTTAACTTATTTTGCAAGTCCTTGGTATTTTAACACCTATAATATTATTAACCCTGTAATTAATGTATTCTTAGTTAATTAACTAGGAAACTAGTTAATTAATGATGATTAGGAGCCATGATGAGTCGCTCATCGGGTTCCCCATGCCTAAGAGAGAGAGGGAGAAAATAATGGAATGGAAAAAGAGAGAACAAGAGATGTGCAATGTAGGGGGTATGGAGAGGTATTTATAGCCCCTAAATAATCCCAAAAGTATTGTGATAGGACTAATTTTGTGCACCCTTTTTTTTCGGCAAATATCCATAGTCAAGGGAAGTCCCAATCTTATTAAGAATGGAATTTCCTTTGATTTTTTGTAATAAAATTAGATTTGGACCATTTCTTTCCTTTCTTTATATTTTTCTTGCAAGTAAGCAGCACACGGCCTACCACCCTCAAATTTTGGCCCATTTAGGCCTTACACACCCAATCCTATGCTGATCAAGTGGAGATACATCATTGAGATTGAAAGAGGAATGGCACTGGAGAGGGGTAGAGAACGAGGAGAGAGAATCAGAGAGAGAGTATGTGAGGAGAGAGATTACATGAGTTGTGTGGTGAAAATTTTTCTCTCTTCTTTCTTTCCCTCTTATTTTCTTCATCACTAACCACAGAAAATATATGAAAAATCAAACACAAAGACTCAACAATACTGGACTACCAACCAAAATACAAATCACCTTGTCTAATTAGATTCCAATCAGCCTCGAACTTGGGTCTCAAGTATGGGTTTTTATGGCTCAGAAATTTACCCAAAGATTTTTATATAATCTAATGGATTGAACATCTACACATTTGATAACTGACAAGATAAGTGGGTAACACATTCTAAAAAATAAAGTTTTCTTCGAGACACAAGACTACCTTCACTTCTCACAAACCTTGCCTTTGGATTTGCCTTACTACATACTAGTAGCTTTCTTCCTTCCTTTTTCTATCCCAAGGTCAACATAAAATCTAAATCAACGTATATCTTCCTGGCTATGCCATTTGACATCTTTTATTTTCATTTTTATTTCTCATTACTTTTTCTTCTTCTTTTTCCTTCTTTTTTCTTCCTTTTTTTCTCCATTTTTGTTATTACTCTAGCTGTCCCCTTTTTATCTTTTACTCCATTTTCTAGTCTCTTTCTTTAAGGTAGGTGGCTCTTCCGAATCTAGTTCATGAATGCCTACTAGACAAGAATAGACGAAATCAAGATGTAATACTAGGATCTGAACATCCAATATCTGAGGGAGAATCTAGTGTAACATGTTAGCCATACCTGCTAGGGTCTTAGAATTATAAGAAATTAAATTCGATTTAAATAATAGACCTCATATCTCACACATTTTAGAAAACCTAGCTTTCTTATCATTGATTGCCTATAAGTTAGTTAGTTAATGTGTAAATGCAAATGATAATATTGTTAGGCTTGAAAAATATTCAATCTAGATGGTCTAAGAAGACAAGTCATATACTTTCTACACCGTCGACTTGATACCTTAACAAATCAGACTATTCAAGGACTTGAAAACAAATTCATATCTTAGTAAATACTCAAGTTAATTAACTCAAAAATGACCTGAAGAATCGAAGTGAAAGATCTCGAATATACTCCTATGGCTAGAGAATCCTAAAAACCCAAATAGCATCATCCTTCCCTATCTTAGAACTTGATAAAACTTCAAACAAAATTAGTTCAAATCTTCTTCTCTTTTTTTTTTCAAAAATTCAGCAAAATATCTGAAGACTAGATATATATGAAAACTCAATGAAAAATTGCCCACCCCCCCATGTCTATTTCATGCAATGTTCTCATTGTACTCCAAAATATGCATGAGAAAAGGAAGATATCACCTGAATAATTTTGAATTGGTGCAATAAGGATTGACTAGCTCTAGACCTGTAAAATTAACCAAATATATATAACCAAAATTGTGTTAAGTTGCCTCTTAACAAGCGCTAAATTTAACGTCTCCAACTAGATGTAGATCTCGTAAAGGATATATCCATTAATTCTACCAAGAGGGTTAATATCAAGATTGAGATTTGATCGTGGAATTTAGAGATGAAATGTCAACAAATGTGGACAAGTTGATGATGTAGCCCCATGCCAAAAGATCAAATAGTTGTTAAATAAAGTAATTCGAATTCATGTACCCATTGTCTTTCAAGGTTGAGTATATAAGGAGTGATTCTTGGTTTAATTACATGCAACAAGTGTAAAACATCTAACACTTGATAAATGCATGATGTAAAGTGTCTATGTCCACTAATATTGAAGCCTAGGATGACAATTACATGACTGCACAAACTCAAGTTCTATGAACCTTGCATTGCACTTAAACTTGAAAGGATAATGAGGGTCCTCATAAAATGTAGGAAATTTGAATTGTATAGGAGCTTTTAGATTCAACAATTCATATCATCTTAAACTCTCTTTGTAATTCTCCTCGAAATTATAAAAGGTGACCATCTGCTTATTTTAATCCTCTCTTTCTTCACATGAAACATCTTTGATCTCCTTAACCCCTTCTGTGAAATCTAAGTCTCTTAAAACATGAAGAGGTGATTTGAACTTGGTTACATCAAACTCGTAATCAAACTTAAGGATAAATGATTCAATTCCAGATTTGTTAAAAATTGATGTAAAGGTAAAGTCAGCAATTCCAATATCATCAAGTACAAAGTTTACTTTCTTAACCTCACCTAAATCAAGAAAGGTGCTTTCATTCAATTCAAAAAGAAATTGTTCAAATTCAACTTTGTCATATATACGATCCTTGAAGTAAGATGTCTCATAATTAGATTCTATTTTAATTTGAAAATCTTCATTGGAATCCAAACTATTTAGTGGCACACTTCTTGAATCTGTTTATTTTTACCAAGATCAAGCTCCTCAAGTGATGGGATCTCTTCTTTCGTGTTCTCCAACTTAAACTCTAAATCCTCATATTCGAGCTTTCCATCAAAATCATTTCATAGTTTGTTTTAGAGAATTTCAAGATCAATATGTGGTTCAGGCTTTAGATCATTAACACAAACCTTGTCAAAAGAAAATAGTTTCTCTTTAATATCCTCACATGATTATTTTCCAAGATCTTAATATGTCTCCATCCCTGATTCACTTGATTGAACCCCAAGTCTATTGTATGATTCATTTTCAATTTCATAGAGTTCCTTATCACTTAACTCAATTTCAGGGTTTCCTTCATTTCTCTCTAGGCTAGCTTCAATGATCTTCTCAGGTTTGAATTATCATTCTTTTTCTTTCATCTTCTTCAGAAATTGTAACATTGTTTGATTGATGTTATGCATCTTCTTTATGAGTTTCTCAGCTACTTGAGATCTTAATTTTTCTTGTCATGGATCATTTTGCAAATTTAGATCGAGTCAATTTTGGATTTGATCTTATTTCCACACGTATACTTTTAAGGATAGTGCCATCTCGACCTTAGGTAATTATGATAGTATCATTTTTTGGGTTCAATTCCTCAAGAGACACTAATCTACCTTTTGTTTTACTCCAAAAAAGTTCAAGTGAAAGTTTAGGTTCAGCAGGGATTTCAAAAGTAGATTGATCATTACTAAGAGAGCCTGAGAAATCAAAAGAGTTTGATTTGCAATCAAGTAGAGAAGAAGGGTTGAAATTGCATTCGTATTGTTGATTTTGATATCTAGATTGAAATGTAAATTCAAAAGATCGAGCTTAATTATGATTTGATTCTGCACTTGCATATTGAGACTGAAAGTTAGAGTACAAATCATTCAAATAATCAAGCTAATCTTTATTAGGATTACTCATGGAGAAATTGTCAAATCTGATCTATTTGAGATTTCCTAAATTGTACACTGCTAAGGTGAATAATCAATTGACTTGACCAACTAGGGTTATAAGGTGAAGTAGTTTGATTGTACTCAGTTGCATGAGCCATATGTGGTTGAGTCAAAGCTAGGGTTATTAGTCAAACCTTGTCTTGATGAATCATAAGGGGTGTGAGGGTTGAGTGTCAATATTTGATATCTTAACCCAAAATCAATGTTAAAGTTTTGGAAGAACATTGGAAATGGGTTTGCAAATTGAGAAGGACCAAATGAATTTGGATAATCTCCTGGGCAATTATTACATTCAAACGGATTCAAATCGTAAGGATCAAGTGATCCATAAGATTCAAATGAAGAGTCATTCACAATGATACTCGTAGAAGGGTTTGGTTGAGGGTTTGTATATTAAAAAGGAGCAATGAATTTGGATGATTTCTAGGAAAGTTATTATACTCATACGAATTTGTCAAATTTGAACTATAAAAAGTAGGTGATCCATAAGGTTTAAGTGAGGAGTCAATTACAATTGTACCAATAAATGGGCAGTATTCAAACAGAGAGTTTGGTTGACTTTGATTGTAGTAAGAATAAGACATCTCATGTGTGTGCGCCATCAAAAGAAATATATATGGAGAAGCAAAGAGAGACATATGAAAGAAAGAGTGCCCTATCTGCACAAATAAGCAATCTAATCTAGCCTTAAAAGGTTCAACCTCATGGGACTGAAACTCATCCAACACCGTGCACTAAAGCAATGGAGCCTATTATCAAATGATTGACGATCCTAATGGTTATTTATTGGATTGGCTCCAAGATATTAAGGATAAGAGCCCTGATGAGTTTTAACTTGGAAAGTTGTCAAGATTGAGGATGAAATTTGTGGTTGCCTTAGTCTAAACTTGGGATGATTCTCAGGATGAACCCCCTTTAGGAGAGCCAATGTTAGAAGCCGCTCAGGCACTTGTCGAGGGGGCAATTTTTATGAGACCAAGGATGACCTGTTTGGTTTAAAGCAACTGATTGAGAATGATGTGATTTTCTCACCTGAGATCCCCAAGCCAGGGAGCGAGGAAAAATGTCTCCATGGATCAGGAAATGATAGATAATTTTGAGACATATATAAATGAGAATCAAGAATTCTTTGACTTTGAGGGTAAAGAATCTTTAGGTGAAGTCTCACTTGAGCTTAAGGAAGATGATCTTAATGAGACAAACAGGCCAAAGGAACTTGATCAATCATGTGATGGCCCTATAATTGAGGAATTTGATTTGGTTGGGGATAACTTGGAGGATAAAAAACTTGATTTGATGGAAGATTTAATCAATAGCCTCTATTACAACCCGGTTCCTGAATCCCTACAGGACACGAGATCGGACCGACTCGACTGATCCCAAGACCCAGTCATCCAATGAGAAAGTAACCAAAAAGTAGCAAAATAAATCACATTCACCATGCAAGCAACTAACAGTAACAAAAGTACAGCAGTAAAGAAATAAACTACTACGGTACACATCACCACAACAGTAGGAAAGTAAACGAGTACAGGAATATAAAGTTCACATTGAAAGAGTACAGAAGTGTAATAAACTACTCACTACAATAGGAAATGGAGTACAACAGAAAGCTACAACTACTGGGCTCTACTGAGCCCAGCACCCTCTGCAACCGTAGGCTCTGGCTGCTCAACACCAGGACCTGGAAAAGGTTATGAGTACAAAACGTCAGCGAACGCTGAGTAGAGTGGCAACCAACTAACTGAAACAGTAAAGGTGAACATGTAGCTGTTGTTTTTCAATTTCTTTCTTTCTTTAACTAATTATTCTTTCTTTCACCACTTGGTTTATTTATCAGGTCTCTTTCTTGATCTCGAATGTTCCTCATGGGAACGATCTTGATTGCAGTCTTTTCCGAAGAGTAGAAGTAGCACGTGATGCTCTCCTCGCCAGGAGAGTCCCCGGTGGTGGTCCTACACTCAGTCAATCACCCCAAGGTCACTAACGGATGTAACGGTGACTACGGCACGTGTAATAAACGCATGGGTAGCTACCCCGCACTGGTACGCGGTCAATCATTTCCGTTAGCGGGTGCACCCAAAGCACAGCACGGAACCAGTATAGGGCATAGCCCTCTCAATAACAGGGGTCTAGCCCCTAAGAACCAAACAGGGGTCTCGCCCCTCCACAGTCCGTGCACCCTTGCCTGACTACCCTAGTTTGCCTAGTGGGCCTAACAAGTCAATGTAGGGCGACTAGCTGAACTTTGGACCCCGTGGGGTGGCTAGCTCTCTCCTTACACTAGTAGCTCTCCCTGGTACTATGTACACGAGGGCCAAGAAGTCGGTACAGAGTGACCAATCCTAACCCCGGGTCCTAACCCAAGGGTGGCTAGCTCCGCTCTGCACTAAATAGGGGGGACAGTCACTCTCCTTAGTACTTCGTACTCAAGGGCCATTTCACTTCCCCACTCACATTCCCAGTTCCATTCCATTTATTTCCAGAAGCTCTACTCCTAATTCCCCGTAGGGTTTATGCTCATATTCCTCAGGCCATTCCATACCAGGTTTCATCATTTCTATTTCCATTTCTCAGGTTCTACACATGTAACATGTAACTTTATTGTTCACATTCCAGGTTTATTCACAGGTAGCTCATGTTTCCAACGTTCACCCTTCAATTTCCAGTTCATATACATGCAGCTTGATGAGAACCTCATCATAAACCCTAACTAGTACATTCTAACCCAGATATGCGAGAAAAAAGCTCCTACATGACCCAAAGAAAGGCTTAACTCAAAGAATTATGAGTTTAAGAATAAAATAAATCATAAGGGGTAAAACTGTAATTTCACCAATATAGTTTGCAAACAGGATAATTAAGGGTCCAAACACAGGTCAAACAAGCTTAACAAGAAAGAAAGTGGGATGATCTGATCTAAATAAGGGTTATTGTAACTTACAGGAATTAAATGACATTCTGTAATCCTAAAACAAACCCACTTCAATTCATGAGGTTCGAGGTAGGATAAAAATCAACTAAACCCTTTAAAATTCATATAAAAATATTCTCTAGGGTTTAGAACCTTCAATTTGGCCTTAGAAACCTATTTTGATCTAAAAAGAGAACCATGCCCAATTAATAACTTAATTTGAGCTTTTACGCAAATTGGCCAGTCAAACATGGTCCAACCTAGAATTAAAATTCACCATTAAAATCCTTAGGTTCAAATTGGTCTTGTATAAAAACTTGAGCCTAAGAAGAGACCTCCTTGACCGACTTTACAATTTGGTCCTCCTCATTTACTTTTTGACGCTTATCTTTTGAAACCCTTACAGTTAGGCCCTCAACTTTTCATCATTCTTTGTAGAACGGTCCTCCCTACAACTTCTTCGTAGAGCCATACTCCAGCGACCCTGCACGTAGCATGGCGCTACGCAGAGTAGGGTTACCGTCCCGCCCATGCCCTCTACCGACCACCATACCTTCTGTGCGAACGCGTGGAAGGTATGGGTGTCATATATGGCCTTACTCTGGCGAGGCTGTCATGACGCCAGCTCGCCCCTCCCTCTGCGCCAGCCCCTTTATAAGAAGCAGCACACCCTGCCGGCTTTTGCAAGCTTTTCTTTGACGGAGAAACCCCCTCCCTTTCATCCCTTCCTCCTCCGTCAGAAGGCCCGAAGCTTCCGGCGACTTTCTCCTCTTCCTCCTCATCGCTCTGCTGCCCTACCTGCAGTAGGGTTTGCCTTGCTCCATCGTCCACGCCGGGCTGTACCCGCCAGTGCCCTCTGCCTGCTTCCTCGTCGCCGCACTCCTCCTCCAGGGCTTCTTCTCCAGCTCTGGCAGATACGAGCCGGCTGCTCCGCCCTCCCACTTCGTCTAATACTTAGGTAAATAGCTTCCTCTCCATTTCCCTTGCATTTCCCCCCTTTTAAACTGCCCTGTCGACCACCCGACCGCCACTGTCTAGACCATCCTCTCCACCTCCGATCACCCCCTCCGGCGAGACCATCTCACGTCCACAGACACCCTCGCACCTCGCCGACCACTGCACAAGCTCCCTCACACTCCACTCTCCGAACGCCAAACGCCACCCGACCACCCCCCGAACAAACCCACCTCTCTGGCCACAGTCTGACCTAGGGCTACCTCCACACACGCCCTCGCGCCTCGCTGACCCCCGCATTGTCTTTGCCGCACTCCTGCGAAGCCTCCCCCGTATTCTAACTGGGCCAAGAGGCCGTTTGTGTGATTTCAGGTGCGCGCCCCTGGCTGCCATTGACGACGAGCTGCAGCAGCTTCACCTGCAGCTGCAGGCACTCTCAAGCCCAGGTGCGCATCCTAGGTAGCGTGGGTTGCCTCTGCGAAGGCACCTAGGTCTGCAGCTGGGGTGAAGACCTCGCGGGCTGCTGCAATTGGCCACAGGTAGCTTGCCTGCGGGCGCCGATTTGGGAGGTGGGACTTTAGTCCCACCTCGGAAGTACGCAGCCAAGCGCCCGCACTTAAATTGAAAAAGTGCCTAAGGCTATTCGCCTTCGAACACAGGGGTCAGGTCCCTCTCCCGCACGCTGCGCACCACGCGCTCGCTCGCCCTCGCCCGCGCTCACTCCATGCGGGTCTGGGCAGGATCAGATTACCCAAACCACGCACTCCTCGCCCACCACCGCACGCCGGTGGGCCTAGTCCCGGGCACGATACCCGCACCCGATTACTCAGCTCTGGGAGAGCGGTCCTAAGTGCGAAATCTGAGAAAGAGAGAGACGTGGGGAAGGGTAGGGGTAGGTTTTGCTCTAACCCTTGTGTGAGCATGCAGGAACAGAAGAAGAAGGGAAGCGGCCGAAGCCTTAGCCGTTCACAGGGCAGCTGAAGAAGAAGAAGCGAAGGAGAGAAACAAAAGAAGAGAAGGAAGGCACTGTAGCAAACCTATAGTTAAGTCGTTTGACCACTGCATCAGACGACGGAAGGGCAGCGGCCAGAACAGAAAGAAGAGAAAAGAAGAGGAGCTGTAAGGGAAGAAAAGAAAGAAGGAAGCAAAGAAGAAAAAGAAGAAGAAAAGAGAAAGAAGAAAGAAGACACATCCGCAAGTAAGGAAAGAAAGAGAAGACCAGAAGAAAGGAAGCAAGAGGAAGAAGAAGTCAGAGAAGAAGAAAAAGGTTACCACAGCCGCAGAAGAAGAAAAGAAAAGAAAGAAGAAAGGAAGACTCTGCAGAAAAAGAAGAGAAGAAGATTAGCTGGAAGAAAAAGGATAGAAACAAAAGGAAGAGAGAAGAAGAAGAAGCCAAGAGAACACTCTCTCTCTCTCTTATTTTTGTAACATAATAGAGAACTTAATTAGACTTCTAGAAGCATAGTTGCTCCCTGAGTTCGACCTCGGGAAAACTTTGTTCCGAGTAAAAAAATTTTGTAATAGTAATATGGTAGCTGTCTTATTACATACTATAACGATTGTAACTTAAAGTATAATAAACGTAAACAAGCCAACCGGACACTACAACTCATATTATGACATTTAACATAAACAACAGGAATTTACATGAAATAGTTTTCTAGCACAAGTACTTTACATTTCACAGGCAGCTGTTATTCATTTACAGGTAATTGTTATCATTCTATCTACTCATCCAAGACTGCAATCCATACATTCAATACAAATATTCCAGTATTTCTAGTCTTAGGATTCATGCCATACCCTAGGATCTAATCATTTATTCCACATATGCATTCAGGTTTGTAATTAAACTAGGGGAAGCCACTCTACTAGTAAACCCAGGAGTAGTGGGGGCTTGATCAGCAGGTCCATGTGCCTCAGCAAACCCCAAACCCACAACAGAACAAGGTCCTATCACAAGGATCATTCACAAGAGACTACTCATAATAGGATAAAAAGTATTCCAACAAGTAGAGGAATTTATACGGGAAACAATGGTATCTTAATTGCAGAAATCGAACCTCAAACGGACCTTAAACGGGTCAAAAATAGTAATTCTGATTCACATCAGACGTCTGGAACACCTTCCAGACGTCTTAAAAGAGTCCAGAACCATACCTCAACTCCTGCGCCACTCCTCAGACGTCCAGGAACTCCGCTGGATCGTCTAAACCCAGTTCCAGACGTCCGACCACCTCTCCGGACATCTGGGAATGCTTCCCATCGTCTGGTGCCTCACCCAGACGTTTGAACTGCGTGGGAGGGCGTGTCCCGCGCCTTCCCAAAGCGAATCCTGCATGCATCAACGAAAATCTTCTCACTATGGCACAAAATAGCGCCTCGCGGAACGGCCTGCATGGTCGTATCCGCAAAGAAGGTGTACGTCGCGAAGCTTACCTCTCAGTCATCTGGAACCTCCTCTAGACGTTGTCTACATCATTTGGACGTCGATCCAGACGTCTGATTCTGGGATAAACCCAAAATCAGAACCTACCTTCGCCTTCTCACGTCATGCGTGGCCACGCCGCACCCGCTCGCTTGCTGCTCCGGCTGCAGCAATGTTGGGGAGGACCTCCCCAACGCACCTCTCCGCCTCGCGCACGCACCGACTAGCCATCAGCTCTCCGGCGAGCTCCCACACGGGCTCGCGCGCTTGCTCTCCTCTCTTCCCCTCGCTGCTCCTTGTCTCCTCCCACGCTGCTCACGCTCACTGCTTGCTGCTCTCGCTGGAGGAAGGAGAAGGGTGGCTGGAAGTAGGGTGAACGAGGGAGAGGAGGGGGGTTTAAATAAGGTGTGGGGTTAGGGTTTGCGTCGACGAGAGGAGAGAGAAGGAGAAGAAAACGAGGGTCGCGTACTGTCTGCACGCAGCACGTGCGCAGACGCGAGGATGTACACGAAAATTCGATTTTCAGACGTCTGGGAATGGGTCCAGACGTCTTGCAAGACGTCTAACCCTCAGTCCAGACGTCTTACCAGACATCTGACCTAAAGTATGGACGTCTTAAAAAGGCTTAATGACTCGGGTCTTAAGAACATAACAAACTCAAAGGAAGTTTCATCCCCGAAACTTGAGCTAGCTAGGGTGCAGAAAAGAAAAATCATACGCATAACAAACTCAAAGAGGACCACAGCCGGTCTGAAAAGACGTACCCTCAAAGAGCTCCGGGCACCGCTCTTGCATCGCCGCTTCAGGCTCCCAGGTAGCCTCCTCGTACCTCTGTCTTGTCCACAAGACCTTCACCAGGGGTACCTACTTCCGTCTCAAACTCCGGATGGCTCTGTCTAGTATCTGCACTAGCCGCTCGGGGTAGGTCAGGTCGTCACCCACCTCGATGCTCTCGTGGCTCAGAACGTGACTGGGATCCGCGACGTACTTCCTGAGGTTGGACATGTGGAACACGTCGTGCACACTAGAAAGCTGGGGAGGAAGGACAAGCCTGTAAGCAACGGGTCCAACCTGCTCTAGGACCTCAAAGGGCCCTACAAATCTCGGCGTGAGCTTTCCTTTCACCCCAAAACGCTGTAGGCCCTTCATGGGCGAAACGTGAAGGAAGACGTGATCCCCAACCTCAAACTGCACCTCTCTGCGCTTCCGATCGGCATAGCTCTTCTATCTGCTCCTGATAGTACGGAGTCGCCTGTGAATCTGCTCAATCACCTCTTGACTCTGTTGGATCAGCCTGGGGCCAACCTCCCACTTGGTCCCCACCTCAACCCAACTCAAGGGTGCAGTACACCTCCGTCCGTACAGGGCCTCATAGTGTACCATGCCAATGCTCGAGTGATAGCTGTTATTATATGCAAACTTCGCAAGGGGCAAGTGCTCCTCCCAAGAGCCCCTCCAATCCAGTACGCAGGCACGCAAAAGGTCCTCAAGCGTCTGTATCGTGCGCTCTGATTGTCCGTCCGTCTGGGGGTGGTATGCTATACTAAACCTCAACCGTGTCCCCAAGGCCTGCTGAAACTTAACCCAAAACTGGGACGTAAAGCAAGTATCCCTATCGGATACAATCTCCCGCGGAACTCCGTGCAGACGTACCACGTCGCGGATATACCTCTCTGCCAACTGTGCTGGTCCCAAAGTGACTCGGATTGGCAAGAAACGTGTCGTCTTCGTCAATCTGTCTACAATCTCCCAGACTATGTCGTGTCCTTGCTGGGTAACGGGCAAGCCCACCACCAAGTCCATGGTGATGCCCTCCCACTTCCACTCTCTCACTAGAAGGGATGCAACGGCCCTGCAGGCCTCTAATGCTCAACTTTCACCTGTTGGCACACCAAACACTGTTGCACGAATTCACCTACATCCCGCTTCATTCCCCTCCACCAAAAGTCACATCTCAGATCATGATACATCTTTGTGTTCCCGGGATGTATGGTGAACCTGGAACCGTGTGCCTCAGTCAGGAGCTCTCTCAACAGCTCGTCTCGGGGAACGCACAAACGTCCCCTCATGCGCAGCACCTCGTCGGTAAAGGAGAAGTCTCCAAGGTCCCCGACAGTACTCTGTCACGCAACGACTGCAGGTACGGGTCTGCCATCTGTCCTGTGATGATGCAGTCTATCAGCTCTGACCTTGTCTGTCGGGTCATAGTCATTGCCCCATAATGCCTCAGTAACTCTAGGGGTCGCCAACTTCCCATCTCCTCCATGAGTCTCCAACTCTGTGCCTGTAAACTGGCCAAGTGGGTGGGCGCCTTCTGGCTCAAGGCGTCAGCCACCACGTTGGCCTTCCCCGGATGGTAGGAAATGCTGCAGTCATAGTCCTTCAGGAGCTCTAACCAACGTCCCTGTCTCATGTTGAGCTCCTTCTGATCAAACAAGTATCTGAGGCTGGTTTTCTCTAGGGTTTCGTGTGTTATTTTAAAGTCCTAGGCGTTGTAGTATATCACGAAAAGCTACTACCAGTTTACAATTTATTACTCGGCATTAAAAGTTTCCCGAGGTCTAACTCAGGGAGCAAACTATGATTCCAGAAACATATGAATTCACAATATTTTGTTTTAAAAAAATTAAGACAAAGGAGAAAGAGAGAGCAAAAATTCTTTTTGGCCTTTTCTTCTTCTCTCTTCTTTTCTTTCAGCTGGTTCTCTTCTTCAGCCTGCCTTCTTCTTTCTTTCTCTTTTTCTTTGCTACGGCTGCCTCCTTCTCTTTCTTCCTCCTTCTCTTCTTCTCTGATTTTCTTCTTTCTTCTGTGTCTTCTTCTTCTTTGCTGCAGAGGCTCCCTCCTTCTCTTTTCTCTTTCTTTTTCTCTGGCCCGTCCTCTACTCTTCTCTTCTACTCCGCTCCTTCCTTTCTTTCCCACGTCTGATTCAGAAATCAGACGCGTTAACTGATCAGCCTCTTCTTCTTCTTTTCTTTCCTCTTGGCTTCTCTGGCTTCTTCTGCTCCTCTCCTTCCTTCCTTCTCCTTTTTTCTTCTCTGCAGCTAAGTCCCAGCCGCTGCTCTTCCTCTTCTTCTTTCTTTCTTCCTTCCTTCTCTTCAGCAACTCCTTGCTTCTTCCTTCCTCACCTGTTCCCTACACACACACACAAGCTCAGCGCAAAACCTTCCCTACCCTCTTCCCGCGTCTCTGAATCTCTCTTTGGTACGCTCTCCCAGAGCCGAGTAATCGGGTTGGGTTGCGTACCCGGGTCCAGGCGCACCGGTGTGGGTGGTGCGTGAGGAGTGCACAGGAGTAGGGATAGTCAGGTCGGGTCAGGTCCGCATGGGAAGAGCCGCGAACGAGACCCGGGTGATAGGTGAGGAAGGACCTCACCCCAGTGGTTCAAGGTGAAATGCCTAGAGCACTTTTTCAATTTATGTGTGGGTGTGCGCCCACACACTTCCGAGGTGGGACTAAAGTCCCACCTCTACTCCGCGCACCTGCAGGTAGGAAGCTATGAGCAATTGGGGCAGCAGCGAAGGCGTGCGACCCCAATTGAGAACCTGGCCACACTCGCGGAAGTATTCCGCGTTGCCTGGGGCCTACGCCTGGTGTTGAAGGGGCCTGGAGCTGCTCGCTAAGCAGCTCCTGCTGTTCATCAATGGCGGCGAGGGGGGCGAGACTTGAAAGCACTAAAACGGCCTCATGGCCACGGCAGACAGCTCAGGAAGCTTCGCCAGAGTACGGCGAGGGCAGTGTGGGGGTCGGCGTGGCGGGAAAGTGCCTGTGGCCGTGTGCCTAGGGCACACTGTAGAGGTGCAGGTGGGTGTGTTCGAGGGGTGGTCTGGAGGTGCAGGGTGGTGAATGGAGTGGGGGAAATGCTTCAGTGGAGTGAGGGGAAGCTTATGAGCTTGTTGGCGAGGGGTGGGATGGCCTGTGGAGGTGGAGCGATCTCGCTGGAGTTGGTGGCCGGAGGTGGAGCAGATGGAGTTGGTAGTGGCAGTCGAGGGGTTAAAAGTGCCAATTTAAGAGGGGAAAATAACAGAGAGAGAAAGGGGAAGGTTTTTACCTACTTAATTGACGAAGAGGGAAAGAGGGGGCGCTCGGGGCGTGCCTGTTGGAGCTGGGGACGAAGGGGCCCAGAAGGGAGGTAACGGCGACGAGGAGGGGATCTGAAGACGCCAGTTGGTGCGGCCTGGCATGGAAAGACGAGGGCAAGCAGACTCTGCTGCGGGTGTGGCAGCAGAGCGGTGAAGAGGAGGAGGAAAGATCGCTGGAAGCTTGGGTTGTCTGACCAGAGTGAGAGGAGACGAAGTTTGGGGTGTTCTTCGGCCAAAACGAGCTTGCCAGAAATGGCTGCCCCTGCTGCTTTCTATAGAGGTGCTGGCGAGGAGAGGATCTCGAGGGGGCGATGTGGGGAGCTCGCCGAAGAATGGTCGGAGATGGAGACCCATTCCTTTCGTGCGTTCGCACGAGAGGCATAGGCAGTCGCAGGTCAAAGGGGAGGGTCCTTGTGAAAGAGGACGACGTAGGGAACCCCCCTTTCGTTCCTGAGAGCGGCTCCCATACCCTACGCGACGCCATCCTCCGTGCAAGGTTGCCGGAGGTATGGCGCCTGCGTGGGGTGGCAGGAAGGACCGTTCTGCAAAGACCAAAAGAGAAGATAGGGGGCTAAATGCAAGGGTTTAAAAAGATAAGGGTCAAAAAATAATTCAAGAGAATAAATTTGTAAAGTCAGTCAAGATGGTCTTTTCTTAGGCCCAAATTTTTGTACCAACCTAATTTGAATCTAAGGAATTCAATGGTGTAATTTGATTTTAGGTTTGACCACGTTTGACCGATCAATTAGCGCAAAAACTCAAATTAGGTCAAAATTTGGGCATGGTTCTCAATTTAGGTCAAGATAGGTTACAAAGGCCAAATTGAAGCTTCTAAGCCCTAGGGAGTATTTTGCCATGAATTTTAGAGGGTTTAGTTGATTTTTATCCTACCTCGAACCTCATGAATTAAACGGTTTGTTTTTAGGGTTACAGAATGTCATTTAATTCTTAGAAGTTGCTATAACCCTTTTCGGCTCAGGCTAACCCACTTTCTTTCTTATTAAGCCCATTTGACCTGTATTCAGACCCTTAGACACCCTGATTGTGCACTGCTTTGGTAAAATTGCAGTTTTACCTCTTTTGACTTGTTTTATTCTTCAATTTAGAATTCTCTGAGTTAGGCTTTTCTTTAGGTTTTGTAGGAGCTTTTTCTCACTTATTTAGATCAAATTATGCCAGTTAGGGTTCATGATGAGGTTTTCATCAGAGGCTCTTATGATCTGTGAAAATCTCCAAAGTCTCACCGTACAGGTAGTGCCTCCAAGTCTTCAGTGCGAAGACGACAGCTGCCAGCTCCAGGTCGTGGGTAGGGTAGCTATGCTCATGGGGCTTCAGTTACCGTGAAGCGTAAGCGACAACGTGACCCCGCTGCATGAGCACACCCCCTAACCCTTGCAAAGAGGCGTCCGTGTACACAGCGAACCTGCCATTGCTATCTGGGATGGTAAGCACGGAAGCTGAAGTCAGCCTCTCCTTCAGCTCCTAAAAACACGCCTCACAAGTGTTTGTCCAAGAAAAAGGCACGTCCTTTCAGGTCAGCTGTGTCATAGGACGTGAAATCTGTGAGAAACCCCTGATAAACTACCTGTAGTAGCCAGCCAGTCCCAAGAAACTACGAATCTCTGTCACTATACGCGGTCTCTCCCACCTGAGCACTGCCTCAACCTTGGCTGGGTCTACAGCCAAGCCATCCCTGGAAATCACATGACCTAAGAAGGTCACCTCCCTCAACCAGAACTCGCACTTGCTGTATTTGGCGTACAGCCTACGTCGTCTCAGTGTGTCAAAAACCATCTGCAAGTGTTGTCCATGCTGCGCCTGATCCCGAGAGTAGATGAGCACATCATCAATAAATACCACCACGAACTGATCCACGTATGGTCTGAACACCCGGTTCATCAAATCCATGAAATCAGCGGGGGCGTTGGTCAGCCCAAACGGCATGACCAAAAACTCGTAGTATCCGTACCGGTTGCTGAAAGTTATCTTGGAGACGTCGGTCTCCTTGATCCTCAACTGGTGGTAGCTAGACCTTAAGTCTATCTTGGAGAATACCGTGGCAACGGATACCTGTTCTTGATGGTAACCCTATTCAGTTGTCTGCCACACAAAGGTGTAGGATACCATCCTTCTTCTTCACAAATAATACCGGGGCTCCCCACGGAGACGCACTGGGCCTCACAAAGCCCTTCTCCAGAAGGTCCTGCAACTGGGACATGAGCTCTCGCAGATCAAGTGGTGCCATCCTGTAAGGTGTTGTAGAAATGGGGCTGGTCCCCGGTACTAGTGAGATCTCAAACTCGATCTCACACTTGGGCGGTAGTCCTGGCAGCTCCTCTGGGAACACATCGGGGTACTCTCTAACCACCGGGATACTCTGAAAATCTATTACGGGACTGGGTTCTGCCACTACACAAGCCAGAAAGCCCTCACACCCCTGGCCCAAAAGTCTCACCTCCTGAAGTGCAGAAATGCACCTGAAGCCTCCGTCCACTGGCTGTCCTTGAAACTCAAAAGAGGGCAACTCTGGTATGGAGAAGACGATCTTCCTCTCAAAATAGTCCACCAAGGCGTGGTAAACGGACAGCCAGTCCATCCCCAGAATCACACCAAAGTCCTCCATCGGTATCACAATCAGATCAGCGGGGAGGTTGTGTCCCCCAACACTGACCTCACAACCTGTGTAAACCTCCTCAGCTACAAACAGCTGACCACCCGGACCTCTGATCACAAACGGATCCTCTAACAACACACAGTCTTACCCCAAACTGACAGCAAAACTAGCAGCGACAAACGAGTGCGTGGCATCAGAATCAAAAAGTGTGTAAACTAGTCTGCCGGAAACTGTAACCATACCTGTCACCATTGAACCTGAAGCTCTGGCGTCTCTGTGTGTCAGGGCATTGATACACCCCTCAACCCTAGGTGCGGACAAAGCAGCCACTCTCTGTGTCGGATGGGTAGCCGCTGGCCGGTACCCTCCTCGCGAATGCTGTCCTCCCCCATGCGCCTAGGAACCGCGGCCTCCTACTCGTCCACCAGTGCTCGGCGTAGGGAGCATCTGCTGACCTCCAGCCCTAGATGGACAGTCCCGCCTGAGGTGGCCCGGCTGGCCACACTGGTAGCAAAGGGGAACTCGACTTCCCGCCCTCAGTAGGTCCCTGCTGACGGCTGGACGGGGTTTCGGTGTTGGCAGCTGGCCCCTGTCGGGGGCCCCCAAAGGCCACTGATGGCCCCGCAAAGCGTGACGGCTCTCCTGCTGGCGCCGCATGCCTCCTCTCTCACCGGCCCTGTGAGTAGTCTGGTTGGTAGGGCCTCTTCTGTCCGCTGTCAGTGTCACGTGCGACCGGGTTGGTCTCCTCATATGTCATGGCTGCCTCCACCACTCTAGAGAACGTAGGTAGCTTCAGGGGTTTGACATACCCCCGAATAGTAGGCCGGAGCCCCTTGGTGAACCTCCACAGGCTCTCCTCCTCGGTAGCCACAGCTGTCACGGCAAAACGAGACAGCTCCAGAAAATGCGTGCGATACGCACTCACAGTCATCGTCCCCTGGCGGAGAGTGTGGAACTCCCTCCTCCTCTGATCCTGCCACGTTTGGGGAAAGTACTGCTCGCAGAAAAGGGTGACAAACTGGTCCCAAGTCGGCTCAGCCCTCTCCTGACCTCTGACTGCCCTCCACCACCTGTATGCTGCGCTCTCCAACTGGTACGTGGCAAAGGCCACGCGGCACTCTGCAGGGGGCGAAGGGTGTCAAACACCTTATCGATCTACTCGAGCCAGTCCTCCCCCTCGGTCGGGTCCTCATCCCCCTTGAAGGAGGGGGGCTTCAGCTTTCGGAACTGTCTGAAAAGCTCGTAATGGCACTAAAGTGGGGAAACTGGTACGCCTCCAGGCAAGGAGGGCTCGTGCTCGGAAGTGTCAGAGGATGGTGGAGGCGGTGGAGGACCACCCTCTCCCCCACGTCTAGCGCTGTGTTTGTCTTGTGGTCCCACAGAGGACTCCCCTTCTGCAGCCCCAGGGAGAGGCACCCGTGGAGGCGGGTGAAGCTCCTCTCGTACGATCTCCCGTATCAGCTGGGCGAGGTTCTGGGCCTGAACGCCTGGAAGTAGTGGCTGATCCACTGAGACATCAGGCTCAACGCGTTCGCCCCTCCGACCTCGTCCTCGACCGTGTCCGCGGCCCGCCTCAATGACTCCACGTCGAGGCATCTCCTGCAAGGAGACGCGAACACAGAACAGAAAGACGTCAATTCCACAGACATTCAACAAAGGAAACTCAGAACAGATGTCAAAAGGTACGTTGTGGTGGTTACTCTAGTCACAAGCACGTGAATTGGTTATTTTCCAGCTAGTTGGTTCACTTCTCGGGACGACCTTGCTCTGATACCATCTTATTACGACCCAGTTCTCGAATCCCTACATGACATGAGACCAGACTGACTCGATTGTGTAGGTTTGGCCCTACTAGGAGGGGTGACGTAATAAAATGCGGAAATAAATATAAACAACAATCACACAAAGTACACAATTGTTTTTAGGTGGAAACCCAAACCGGGTGAAAACCACCACCTAACCCTCTCGAGTTAGGATTTTCCGATCAACCTAGTTGATCAAAATCCACTAAACTGAATCACTTTAAAACGAGGGTGATTCAACCTCAGTACAACCACGCTACAAGTACGATGGTAGAGTTCCTCAACCCTTTCTCTCCACGAGAAGGATTTTGTCCCACGAAGGAGAAGGGAATTCGCAAAGCGAATACCCAACCAAAAGACAAAGATAAAATAAAATAAGTAATCCTAGAGAGCCAACAAAGGAATTTAAACCTAGCTTCTATAGGAAATAGGAAACTCCCCTTTGCAAGGAGTGCGTCGACGATGACGCGGGTGCGTGAGCCACTCAACGGCGCAATGTCGCTCTCGTGAACAACGGTGGGAGAGCGGGTGCGCGAAGGCTTGATGCTCTCAAGATGTAGAACTTGAGCTTGGAGAGCAAGAGCTAGCTAAGACACAAGAGAGTGTGAAAGTGTGTAGCCAAGTGTGTCTTGTGTATCTAGGTGTGTAAAGGCTCCCCTCTATTTATAGAGGCCTTAAGAAGGCTTTGGAAGGCTTAGGAAAGGTTCTATAGCCGTTGGGAACAAAGCCCAAGAGAATCAGCCCGAAATCAGGAACAATCATTGTTCTGACAGGCTTATCAGACGTCTAATTCTAGCATCAGACGTCTGGAACTTCACTTTAAGACGTCTGATTCCAAGGTCAGACGTCTGATTTTGGGCGGGTCTCTCCCTGACTTGGACCAGATCTAAACAGGGTTTTTGCGCAAGTCCATCAGACGACATACAGGATGTCTGGCACTATGTCTGGACGTCTGGAAACCTACTTTTACTGTGGGAATGGATTTTCCAAACGTTGCAATGGCTAGAAAATCTCTAAGAAGAGATTTTGGGTCAGCCGAGGCAAAACGGTCAATTATCAGACGTCTGGAAAGGCCTAAGGACGTCTGATAAGGCTCTAACGGTCATATTCTTGAGTGCCTGCTAAGGTAGCCAACGGTCCACTATCTGGACGTCTGGCAAGTCCATCAGACGTCTCCTAAGACGTCTGGTCTAAGGTATGGACGTCTGATTTCATCAGACAGAACTAGCTATGTCCAGCCTAATAGATATCAGACGTTTGAAACAACAGTCAGACGTCTTAAAATATATTATCAGACGTCTGATTTGGGAATTAGACGTCTGGAAGTGCTGTTTGAACCCTATATTGGTTTTCTAAGTATTCTACAGAAAACCTAAGTGGTGACGACCTTCCTCTATAGTTCTATTATTTCGTCATAGTATAGTATAGAGAAGTGATTACCAGTTTAATACAATTTGTTACTCGGAAATAAAAGAGTTCCCGAGGTCAAACTCAGGGAGCAAGTTGTATTCTAGAGATACAAATTCTTATTACAAAAAATATTACAAAAATAAAGAGAGAGAGAGAGGGAGAGATAAAAATTTGGTTTCTTCTTTCTTCCTCTTTGTTTTCTCTTCTCTTTGGCTTTTGGTTTTTCTTCTTTGTTTATCTCCTGGTGGTCTTCTTCTTCTGCCTTCTGTTCTTCTTATTTCTTCTCTTCTTCAGAGCTCCTCATCTTCTTTTCTTTCAGTTCTGCCTTTCTTCAGCTTCTTCTTTCTTCTTTCTTCTTTCTGCCTCAGCTGTAAAGCTTTTCTTCTTGCGGTCCCTTGCTCAGCGGCACGGCTTCTTCGTTCTCCTTCTTTCTCTGTAGTCCTTTTACTGCAGGGCGTCGTCTGATTAAATCGCCGCTGCTACAGTGCTCCACCTTCTTTCAGTCTTCGTCGGCCTTCTTCTTCTTCTCTTCTTCCACGGTTCTTCTTCTTTGTTTACCTGTGCCTGCACACTTCAAAGTTTACATCAGTGGGCAAAACCTACTCTACCCCCCCCCCCCCCCCCGCCCGCGTCACTCTCTCTCAGAATTCGCTCTTAGGAAAGCTCTCCCAGAGCAACCGGGTAAATCGGGTACGCGGGTCACGCCCGGTCCAGGCCCACCGGCGTGCGGTGGTGGGCGAGGAGTGCAGGTCGGGCTAATCAGGTCGGAGCCAGGTCCGCGGGGCGTGAGCGCGGACGAGGCCGGGTAATCGGGCAGGTGAAGGGGACCTCACCCCGTGTGCTGAGGCGATAAGGCTTATTCACAAAAACAATTTAAATGGTGAAAGAGTTGCGAGGCTTACCGATGTGGGACTAAACTGAGGCCTCTCCTCGCGTGCGCCTGCTGGAGGACCGCGGCCTTGCTTCTGTAGCTACAGCTTCGATTTTCATCGGTTGCTGGCTGGCTGCCTTCGCAGGAGTCTCCGTAATCCGCAGCAGCTGGAAACCTGGAGTCCTCAAGCCTGGAGCGCGGGAGAAGCTACTTCAATGTGGCGTCAATGGCGGTCGAGCCTCAGAACCTGTCGGACACGAATATGGCCTCTCGGCCTGATCAAACTACTGGGGAACCTTCGCCGTGGCACGGCGAAGGTGTTGAGTTGTGCGGCAAGCCGCAAGGCGGTGTCTGGCGGCAGCCCTAGGTCGGACTGCAACCGGAGAAATGTGTTTGTTTGGGGGAGCGTTACGGAGGTGTGGAGTGGCAGTGGAGGGGTGGGGGGTGCTCAGTGTGATGAGGCGGAGGTTCGGTGAGGGTCGGCGAGGTGTGTGAGGCTGTGGAGCGATGGGGGCGTCTCGCCAGAGTTTGGCCGGAGACGAAGGGGGTGACGGTGGACAGGAGCGGTTGAGGGTTTAATCAAATAAAAGACAGTGAGGAAAAGAAAGAGGGGGAGATGGGGAGAAGTTCTGACCTAGCTACGGAGACGAAAGGGGCTGGAGCAAGGCGGCAGTCGTATCGACTGTCGCCGGAGAAGAAGATGCCCGGGGGAAGGGGCGGCGGCGAGGAGAGGGCCGGAGAGGCGCGCGCTGGGTGCGGCACGGCGCGGGAAGAGCGAGGGAGGACAACCCTGCAGCTGGTAGTGCGGCAGAGCGACGAGGAGGAAGAGGAGAGGCCGCCGGAGCTGGAAGGCTTCCTGTCGGAGTGGGAAGAGAGGAAGTGGGGGTCTTTCTCCGTCAGGACCGAGCTCCCTTGAACGGTGGAGCGACGGGGGGTACTTATAGGGTAGAATCAGAGAGGAGGGCGGAGGGAGACGACGTGTCTCCCTCGCCGGAGGACGCTAGAGATGGAGACCCATACCGTCCGTGCGTTCGCACGGCCGGTATGGTGGGTTGCAGCGACTAGGGGGGTGTTCCTGCGACGGCTGACGACGCAGGGCACCCCCGGTTTACTTGCCAGACCCTCCCCCTTACCCTGCGCGGCGCCATGCTCCGCGCAAGGTCGCCGGAGCATGGTGCTGGTCAGGTTTTGGCAGGAGGGACCTGAATGCAAAGAACGAAGGAGAGTTAGGGGTAGAAATGTGAGGGTTCAAAAGTTGAGGGCCAAAAAGTAAATAAATGAGGACCAAAGTGTAAAGTTGGTCAAGAAGGTTTCCTCTTAGGCTCAAGTTTTTATACATGACTAATTGGGGCCTAAGGATTATGATGGTGAATTTTATTTCCAGATTAAACCTTGTTTGACCGGTCAATTTACGCAAAAACCCAAATTAAGTTGTTAATTGGGCAAGGTTCTCAATGTAGGTCAAAATGGGTTCCTAAGGCCAAATTGAAGGTTATAAACCCTAGAAATTATTTTTCTATGAATTTTAGAGGGTTTAGTTGATTTTTTTCTCTGCCTCGAACCTCGTGTTTTTAAGTGGGTTTGTTTTTAGGGTTACAGGATGTCATTTAATTCCTTGGAGTTGCTGTAGCCCTTATTGAATCATCTCATCCCACTTTTCCTCTTATTAGGTTTCTTTGACCTATGTTTGGACCCTGAGTTACCCTGTTTTCAAATTGGATTGGTGAAATTGCATTTTTACCCCTTAGTTTCTGTTTTCTTTGCGAACTCAGAATCTCTCTGAGTTAAGCCTTTCCTTGAGTTATGTAGGAGCTTTTATCCTTTGTATTAGGTCAAAATGAGCTAGTTATGGCTCATGATGAGGTTCTCATCACTAAGTATCCTAGGGTTGTGCCGGTGTTCCTAGGACTACTGTTAGGGTACTTTGAGGCTCTTTAACATAATATTCTAAGGAAAATAAAAAGAGCAAGAAAATAAAGACAAGAGATACAAGAAAGGATTAAAAAGAATCTATCATATTCTTCTTGTCTTCTATCTTCAATCTGTCGCTCCACGCGAACCTCCTCTGTTCTTCATTAAGCTCCTCCAATCTATCATGGATGCGAGCTCGAGTTCCGTCTAAACACGTCCACATTTGCAATTGACCTGAAATCTAGGACTCAAATTGCAAATGTTAAATAACACGTGTTTTGTTATCATCAAAACAAATGATCGTGGTGCTCTAGCACCAACAGATTGATCCTAAGACCAAGTCGTCCAACGAGAAAGTAACCAAAAAGCAGCAAAATAAATCGCATTCACCATGCAAGCAACTAACAGTAACAAAAGTACAGCAGTAAAGAAATAAATTACTACAGTACACATCACCACAATAGTAGGAAAGTAAACGAGTACAGGAATATAAAGTTCACATTGAAAGAGTATAGAAGTGTAATAAACTCCTCACTACAACAGGAAATGGAGTACAACAGAAAGCTACAACTACTGGGCTCTACTGGGCCCAACACCCTCTGCAGCCGTAGGCTCTGGCTGCTCAACACCAGGACCTGAAAAAGGTTATGAGTACAAAACGTCAGCAAACGCTGAGTAGAGTGGCAACCAACTAACTAAAACAGTAAAGGTAGACATGTAGCTGTTGTTTTTCAATTTCTTTCTTTCTTTAACTAATTATTCTTTCTTTCACCACTTGGTTTATTTATCAGGTCTCTTTCTTGATCTCAAAGGTTCCTCGTGGGAACGACCTTGATTACAATCTTTTCCGAAGAGTAGAAGTAGCACGTGATGCTCTCCTGGCCAGGAGAGTCCCCCGTGGTGGTCCTACACTCAGTCAACCACCCCAAGGTCACTGACAGACGTAACTGTGACTACGGGACGCGCAATAAACGCATGGGTAGTTACCCCGCACTGGCACGCGGTCAGTCGTTTCTGTTGGCGAGTGCACCCAAAGCACAGCACGAAACCAGCATTGGGCATAGCCCTCTCAGTAACAAGGGTTTAGCCCCTAAGAACCAAACAGGGGTCTCGCCCCTCCACAATCTGCGCACCCTCGCTTGACTACCTTGGTTTGCCTAGTGGGCCTAACAAGTCGGTGTAAGGCGGCTAGCTGAACTCCGGGCCCCGTGGGGTGGCTAGCTCTCTCCTTACACTAGTAGCTCTCCCCGATACTGTGTATACGAGGGCCAAGAAGTCGGTACAGAGTGGCCAATCCTAACCCCGGGTCCCAACCCAAGGGCGGCTAGCTCCGCTCTGCATTAAACAGGGGGGACAGTCGCTTTCCTTGGTACTCCATATTCAAGGGCCATTTCACTTCCTCACTCACATTCCCAGTTCCAGAAGCGCTACTCCTAATTCCCCGTAGGGTTCATGCTCATATTCCTCAGGCCATTCCATACCAGGTTTCATCATTTCTATTTCCATTTCTCAGGTTCTACACATGTAACATGTAACTTTATTGTTCACATTCTAGGTTTATTCACAGGTAGCTCGTGTTTCCAACGTTCACCCTTCAATTTCCAGTTCATATACATGCAGCTCATATTATGACATTTAACGTAAACAACAAGAATTTACATGCAACAGTTTGCTAGCACAAGTACTTTACATTTCACAGGAAGCTGTTATTCATTTACAGGCAATTGTTATCATTCTATCTACTCATCCAAGACTGCAATCCATACATTCAATACAAATATTCCAGTGTTTCTAGTCTTAGGATTCATGCCATACCCTAGGATCTAATCATTCATTCCACATATGCATTCAGGTTTGTAATTAAACTAGGGGAAGCCACTCTACTAGTAAACCCAGGAGTAGTGGGGGTTTGATCAGCAGGTCCACGTGCCTCAGCAAACCCCAAACCCGCAACAGAACGAGGTCCTATCACAAGGATCATTCACAAGAGACTACTCATAATAGGATAAAAAGTATTCCAACAAGTAGAGGAATTTATACGGGAAACAACGATATCTTAATTGCAGAAATCAGACCTCAAACGGACCCTAAACAGGTCAAAAACAGTAATTCTGATTCACATCAGATGTCTGGATCACCTTCCAGACGTCTTAAAAGAGTCCAAAACCATACCTCAACTCCTGCGCCACTCCTCAGACTTCCAGGAACTCCGCTGGATCGTCTAGACCCAGTTCCAGACGTCCGACCACCTCTCCGGATGTCTGGGAACGCTTCCCGTCGTCTGGTGCCTCGCCCAGACGTCTGAACTGCGTGGGAGGGCGTGTCCCGCGCCTTCCCGAAGCGAATCCTGCACACGTCAACGAAAATCTTCTCACTATGGTACAAAACAGCGCCTTGAGGAACGGCCTGCATGGTCGTATCCGCAAAGAAGGTGTACGTCGCGAAGCTTACCTCTTAGTCGTCTGGAACCTCCTCCAGACGTCGTCTACGTCGTTTGGACGTCGATCCAGACGTCTGATTCTAGGAAAAACCCAGAATCAGAACCTGCCTTCGCCTTCTCGCGCCGCGCGTGGCCGCGCCGCGCTCACTCGCCTGCTGCTCCGGCTGCAGCAGTGTCGGGGAGGACCTCCTCGACGCACCTCTTCGCCTCGCGCATGCACCGACTAGCCGTGAGCTCTCCGGCGAGCTCCCACATGAGCTCGCGCGCTTGCTCTCCTCTCTTCCCCTCGCTGCTCCTCCCACATCGCTCACGCTCGCTGCTCGCTGCTCTCGCTGGAGGAAGGAGAAGGGTGGCTGGAAGTGGGGTGAACAAGGGAGAGGAGGGGGGTTTAAATAAGGTGTGGGGTTAGGGTTTGCGTCGGCGAGAGGAGAGAGAAGGAGAAGAAAACGAGGGTCGCTTACTGTCTGCGCGCAGCACTCGCGCAGATGCGAGGACGTACATGAAAATTTTGATTTTCAGATGTCTGGGAATGGGTCCAGACGTCTTGCAAGATGTCTGACCCTCAATCCAGACGTCTTACCTAAAGTACGAATGTCTTAAAAAGGCTTAAGGACTCGGGTCTTAACAGCCTCATTCCTCAACCACACCCCATTGAGCATAATGATGATTTTATTCTTGAGATTACTAAACCCAAGTCAATTATGATTCATTCACACTTAGACGTGGATGGGGTGTATAACCTGGAGGTCTTGGAAACATTGATTTTAGAGGAGAGGAGTTTGGAAGTTAAATTATGGGAAGTGAATTCTGAGGGAAATGGAATTTTGGATTTAAAGGTTCCAGTTGACCTAAACTCACATACCTTCTACCAAGACCGTTGTGATATTTTCAACCTTGAGGATGTACAACCCAAGCTCAGATTAATTGATTATCTTTTTTAGCTGAACCCTAAGTGGACATCTGAACATATTGAACCAGATCTACCCATTGTTCGACATTTTAGATTTGGGTTGCACATTACAAAACCACAGGCCCAGCACTGCAAGCACAACAATCTTCGATTCTAGGTGATTTTCATCCAGAGCTTTAGAACCACTCAACCTTAGGCATGGGCTTGCATTACAATTTGATCAACATCTGTGGACATCTTCTGCTGGCGGGTTTAAGGATTAATTTTTTAATTCTGATCCTGACTCGCACTTCTCGATTCTTAATTTCTTCTCTTTGTTTGTATAATATGCCTAGCTGAAGGCAATAAACTTAGCACCTGTGTATATTCCACTTTCTCTGTGAAGCCGATCGGATTTTCACGAAATTCAGGTGATACTTTGCTTATTCTGCCCTTTTCATGTCATTATTTTTACAATGAGGACATTGCATCAGTTAAGCATGAGGGGGTGGATATTTAATCCTAAAATTATTTTGTTACCTCCATGGAATTTCCTTTATTTTCTTTTAAAAAAATTATTAAAAATTCAAAAAGACAAAAAAGAAAAAGAGTTAGAAGAAGAGAACTTAGGCATTAGAAGTTATTAACTTTAGGAAATGATACTTTAGGACCTAAACACTTAGACTCTTCAGATCCTCAGGCTTAATCAGCCCGGATGTCCACTAAAATGTAGACCTGTTTCTTGAGTCCTCACCACGTTAATTTTACTTTAGTTTGGCTAATAAATTGGGGTGATAAGTACATGACTTATCAACCTGCCATCTGATTTGATAGGACTTTAAGTGTAAAGCATCTACACACTATTTGAACTGACTCAATTTTCGATGCTTTTACGAAAACTAAGCAGCTAATGAACTTTTTAGGGTAATATGGCTATCAAGTTGGTTGTCTAGAGCCCAGCTACATGACTATACTCTTTTTATTGCCTTTAGGTAAATCATATATCAGGGAAGCCACATACTCAGAAAAAGAAATATATATATACTCGAAAAGAAAAAAGCAAAGAAAAAAGTGAAAAATAAATAAGCCACACTTCACTGCATGAGTATGGTTGGTAAGTTATTATGGGTAACAACCCATTGGCCGTTTGTCCAGAGCCCAGCTAACAAAAAATGCATAAATAATTCTCAAACAATTAGGGAAGAAGAGGGGAAATAGAATAAACTGGGGAGATATACATTGGATTTGCCCTTGTGTTGACCTAATTAAAAATTTGAAAGTAGGGAGAAAGCTACCAATTGGAAAGATAAACATTTAGGCAAAAACTTTTAAGATCACCTAGGGTCATAGAAACTTGAAGTCCGTTTTAACGACTACTTAGTGAATCTATCACTTTTCACAAGATGCTTAGAACTTAAAGCTCCTTTTGAGTTTTGGGTGGAATGGGTAGCTATAACAAGCTGCCCCGAAGCTCTTTACTTTAAAAAAAAATCCAAAAAAATTAGAAAAGAAGAAAAAATAGAAAAAAAATATATCTTCCCGTTTCAAAATAAGGTGAGGATTTGGGTGGTTTGCATTTTGGCAGACACTCAGGTACTGTTGAGTCTTTGTAGTTTAGGTCTTTAGTTGAAATTTTCTATTATTAATAAACTTAGGCTTAAGTAATTGAACCCTAATTCTATTTTTATACATAGCATATAGTTTAATTTTGCTAGGGACTAACAAAAGATAGGCATGGTCGTATGATGCATATACATCTATTTAAGTTAAAATGCCTATTTATTCATGTTCCTAACCTTATAGATGCATTCCATATTATAAATATTGCATAGCATACATCATTCTGCATTTAGAATAATTTGTATAAATTATATATTAATTCACATCCTTTTGTGTCCAGGAGAGAAGGAGAATTATTTCAAGGTCTTGGATTGATGATCCAACCCTACGGATATGATCAGGATGACAATCGAAGTCCAACACCTCCAAAATCACCTTGATCGGAGTCCCATAGCACCATGTGAAGTCCGAGGAAGATCAATGGCCAAGGAGTTAGGTGATTCAATTTGGAGCTTCTAATGACAAATCCAATTGCATTGATGGGTCCGAATCAACAATCATAGCCCAACAATGAAAAAATTGACCCAATCGGACATCCGTGGTGCCACCTACAAGCATTTGAAGTTGGACGATCCAAATGGCACCACGTGGCACCATCCAGACCATCCAAGATGGCCATAGCATCTCCTCTTCAGCCGCATCCACCGCATGATCAGGACCATTGGATTGACATCCAATGGCCCTAATCTCGCCACGTCGCCGGCCTCCACCCTCTCATCAAGACAGCGTTAATTTCAATCGTTGGATATCCATCCAACGATTAAGATCAACTCATTGTCATGCCTGCAAAAACACCTTCTGGACTCAAATACACTCGTAGCACAATTGTTGACTATCGCATTCCCAAGGAGAGGGTGTGGGTTCAAAACCCACCGCATCCCCTCTCAGCATAGCGAAGGCAGAAATTGGACCGCACTATCTCAATCGTGCGGTTACGAACGTGCCACATTGCCAATAGCGTGGACGCGTGATACGACGCTGTATTACAACATGCCATTGGACTCACGCTTGAGGCGCGATCCAAAGGCAACGTTCACGTGCGATCCCAACCGTCCATTTTCGATCGAACAACTCTCCTTTACCGCACACGGTAGTTCACGCACAGCAGTTGCGTGCACGTAAGCGCCAGCACAAGCACGTGAGCTAGGGCTTTAGCAACTCTTGCGGCGGTCTTCAGCGACGACTTGAATGTTGCTAAGCCCATGGATGGATTTTTGCCTCCTATCCTCCACTATAAAAGGACCACCACCCCTCTCGTTCTTCTTCATCTCTTCCTTTCTCTCCCTTACCACCTCCAAGGCTCTAAAGAGAACTTGTCCCAAGCTCGAGATGCTGCCCTAGAATATAAATTAAATATTTTTTCCCACTTATTACCCCCATTCGTGGAGCATTCTGTTACCGTCCTCTCACCCTAATCCAAAAGTAGATCCTCGCCGCGACGTTGTCCTGCCCAGTCTTCCTTCCTCTGACATTGTTCTCCTTCCTTCAGCCGCTCACCACCTTCGTCTAGGCGCTGTCAGAGCAAGTCATCCTCCAAACAGCCGTCGAGAGGGATTCTTCTCAACTCATTCTATCTTTTATCTCTTTCTAATGTAGTCTTATACTTGAAATTAGTTGTAATAGACTCTAAATATATATTGATAATTTTCTCTCTCTCTCTCTAATTAGTTGTAGAGTAGATTAGTTAGATAAAACCCTACATACTATTCTCTTTATCTAAAAATACCAAAAAAAATTACAAAGTCCCAAACCACAAAAAACAAATAAAATCGAAACGCGATTATAAATTACAAAGTGTGGATTTTTAAAACCAACCGTTCGCCTCCCTATGTTCGAGCCGGGCCTCACCTCGAGCTTCGGTTATAAATTTTATCTGGTAGCGGATTTCGATGCATTACGACGACGGATTTTTCAACTGAAACTTTTCACGTACGAAATCTCGCTCACCAGGTGATATAGATGGCCAAACAAGTTATTTAATGCAGTTACGCGACCTAAGCCAACCTTCAAGTGCCCTAGGACCTATACCTTGCTTCAATGATACTCTCAGGTGATCTAGTGAGAAGTTACTCCAAGAACGGAACTAACGGATGCAAGTAGGTCGAATTCTTCCTTTGAGGTGATGCCAATGCGATGCCTCTTAACTACCCTTTTGTTCCTTTAAAAGGTGTTCCCCTCCTTGAAGTATCAAAACACTTAGTCACATGATAGTACCACCACAACAAAGTGAAATAGGAGGGTCTGCATCAATAAAGAGATTGGTGCCAATAGCCTTAAGGGACCGAGACCTAGTGCAGTGCCTAGTGTGCATGCTCAGTGTCAAAAGTGTGCATCACATCACAAATTAGTTTGATTTTTGAGAAGAATCGCACACAAGTCTCTTTTGATCAAATCAAATGTGATTTTGAGTTTAAGGTTGAATATGATTAATAGTCCCAATTTTAATTAGGTGACTACTAAATTAGAAAAATTCAATCAATTTGGTGGTCTTGAAATTTAATCCTCATGCAAAGTGTGAACAGGAGCTGCATGCAGAGATAGAACGATATACTTGACTCTAGCAATCTCCGTGCAGATATGTACACAATGCAAGGAAAGAGATTTAGTATGCTGCTCAATCACCCCGAAATACATGCACCTACGGGTATACAACTCCTAAATAGGTAGCACGATATTTTTTTGACTTTTCTTTTTAGAGCAAGCAAGCAAGAACTGAACCTCTCACACCACAGAGAAATAGCCCTAGATGCTAAAGAAAGTAGGGACAAACACCCGAAAATTAGTCCAAATGCTACAAGGACGAGAAGGCTAAAATGAAATAAATTTGATGACGAAGGAAAATCCCCTTTGAAAGCGGGATCCAGGTCTCCTCTTTACGTCCTTTCTGCTTGTGTGGGAGTCGCTCAAAGTCAACGTTGTCGCTCAACTGTACTTGTCGTCTCGTCAGATTCCTCGCACAGAAAAAATAACTGGTTAGATCAATTTACACCTCAAAATGATCCTAAAATATAATCATGTAAATCTTTGTGTCTGTTGCCTCCATGACAATGATTCATTTGAATGGAAAATTTTCGCTTGTCAGAAAAATATGTCAGATAAATATAATATGTTGTTGTAGTGCAAATCGCGTGGTGAAAGAATTCCTAATAAAAAATATTTCACAATCAAAACTAACAACGAAAGTTAGGTCGTATCCACAATGAGAAACAAACTAATAAATCCTCCAATATTTTTAATGTATTATTCAATATTTCGTATGAGGTTAATATGATGTAAAATAAATTTGTCAATAGATTGCAGCATTAAATGAGATAAAGAGTCACTTGAACGAGCGCTAAGGTGAAATAGAGAGAATAAAAAGAATTTTTTAGCAAATGGTACACAATATAAAATTAAAATCCAAAAAACCTCTCCATGAAATGTAAATGTTAATTCAACCGAAAACAGGGGAAGTTCTTCTCCTTGGCGTGTGCGTCGAAGACCCGATGTTGAGGGTTGAGGAGCTCGAGGAAGGTTGAGGCAGACGAGAGCTTCGCGTCGAAGGTGACGGCAGGACGGGAGACGGTCGTAGGTCGCCGGCCGGAGAAGAGGTTGGCCGGCGACGTGGACTTCCACCAGTGGTTGTGCAGGCGAAGTCGGTAGTCGTGGACGAGGGGGAAAGTGCGGTAAGGTGTGGCGAGGAGAACGGTGATGTTGGTGGCGAGTTTGGCGGCTCGAGGGTGCTACTGTTGTTGGTGGTGGTGGGTGGCGGATGGGTTGTTGCAGGAGAAAACAAAGAACAAGAAGAAGAGGTGGGGCTGTGCGCAGCCTTCGGTGGCACCGGTGGGTGCTGCTGCGGGTGCGCGGAGGGAAGTGCACGTCGCGTGGCTGTGGGCACACGCGAAGGTGGACAGCGTCGGGGGTTGTGGTGCAGAGGCTGTGGCTGCGAGGTGGAGCTGCTGCAACGTCGGTGGGTGCGGCTGATGTGCACGGTGGTGGTGGCGCTGTTGGGTCCGTTGAGGAAGAAGATGAAGCCGGGCTGGTGGTGATGGTGCTCACGGTCGTGAGCAGGCGCTGTGGGCAGGAGCGAGGAAGGTCATGGCCGATGGAACCAAGGTAGAGGCGCGGTGGCGAGGGTGGTCGATGCTGTCGAGAGTGAGGTGGAGCACGGTGGTGTAGGCCTCTGGACGTCCGAGAAGGGTTCTAGACGTCTTAGACGAAAGGGAGAGGGGACGTGTGCCCCCACTTGGTCGGCGGAACACAGTGGCAGAGCAGTCACGGTCGGTGGCACACAGTGGTGGACGGAGGATGATGAAGGTGTGGAGAGGGAGTTCCTCTCGTGAGGGAGATCATCCCCCCTCCATCCTCCTCTCCTGTTATATATAAAGAATAAGAGAAAATAAGAGAATGAGAGAGAGGGAGAGATTTGAGCGAGGATAGAGGTTTCTTTCTTTCTTTTTCTTTTTTTTTTCTTTCTTTTCCTCCTGTGAAGGTTCTAATTTGGAGAGAGGCATCTCCTTCCCAAAGATTCTTTCTTTCTCACAATTTCTTAAGATGACATTGCAAATTAAGGTATGATTTCATTAGATTGCCCCTTCCATATGACTCGAATTTAATTGATTATGATGTAAAAATTGATACAATGCATGGAGTGATAATTATGTAGCTTTATAAATTTTATTCATGCAATGCATGATTTAGATTACTTTTTTATTCCAACAATGAGGTACTTAGGCTAGAATTTAGTTCACTAAAGTGGACCTATGAGCTTTGCACATCCTTATCTAGATATTTTGATACATGAATAGGGATATTCAACTAGCCTCTTATGACAATGAGCTAAATGACCATGGATTTTATGTAAAAAAAGAAATTGCACTGCATCAACAAAAGATCTTACAAGTTGTAGACACAGTCAAGGCCCGCATAATCGTTAAAATGATTTTCAATATCATAGCCTCTATAACTGTATGACCCATACTCAAAATCAATTAAGTAGAGCCTTCTTGTAAATACAGAAGCAAAGACAATAAATTGAACTTATTTAAGATGCTATTATCGAAAGAAATATAAACAGAAAAAGTCAATGGTGGAAACACCAATTCCTCCTGCAGATTTGCTAATGACAGCACATTTCTTCAGGGTGTCATATATTCCTCCAATGCTATCCTCCTATGCACACTACGAAGCAGACGAGTTTGTGGGATTCATAGAAGCCTTGAAGGAAGCTGACCATAGTAAGAAATTTGTACCATCGAATTTTACTATGGTATCTTGAATGTATTGTCCTCAAAAGGCGGCTTTGCTCTGGCAACCACAAATCAAGAGAGAAGATAAATAATATTAGTATCGCATGGAATCCCCTCTTGTGCAGGGCAGATTACAGGGGAAAGAGACTCCCCCTAGAATTCAGCTTTGCCTCGGCACATGTAACGGAAAGATGACACAAGAAAGAAATGGCTGAAGGTAGGTCTGATACAATTCCATACAATAAGGTTGGTTGACCAAAATGTACTAATATATCCAGTGGATTGTTGGTTTGATTTCAACTGGATATAATTTTATCTTGTCTCATTTGAGTTGATTATTTAATGTGATTACTAAAAGTTTTGATTTGATTCAGTCTGCTAGATTCTAAACTAGTTTGACATAATTCCATAAAACAAATTGGACTGTTGTTGACTTCTGAAACCCTGTTGTAAGGGATAGTTTAGCAAGAAAGAAAATGTACCCTTTTGCTTGGGAGGGAGCACAGTTAGCTCGTCCTTTCTCAACCAATGGTAATTCCTCATGCTCCACAAGCCAGTTTAGGAGCAACTACGGTTTGCTTGTGCACTAGCTGCTAAAACGCTGTTTCCACAATATTTGAAGGATTGAAATGCATAGATACGGTATTTAAATGCTTTGATATATGTAAGATCTCATTAAAATAGAAGAGTCTTGGCAATGCTGTATTGGGGGAACGAGGTTGCCGGTTCGAGTCTTGTCAACACTGAATTTACACGGAGGCCATGGAGTTGGGGCGCTTACGGTCTCTCGAGGACTACCTCGCAAGAGGGAACCTCATCATAAAAAAAAACAATAGAAAAATACAAGAGATGTCAACTTCTTGTTTATTGCAATTGACATTAACAAAATGTACAAATGGAATATATCAACCAGGATTGTTCTTGATCCCACATCTCAATAAATCCAGAAATTCCTCGGAGCATCAACAAAATGAAAGCAACACTCCATATAAAAGCATTCACTTTTCAACACAAACATTCAAGAAGACCGTTGCATATAATGTTAAATTTGTTGAATATGATATATATCATCAGAAAAAACATTTTAAATGGCAAAAAATCATTTTACAAAAGATTAGATATGATCGCAAAGTTACCTGGATGTATACAACTTCTCATTCAATATCCTGAAATGGCCTCCAGATAGTCTAGCTCGGATCTGAAGATAACAAAATGTTAAATTCTTAACTTACATAAAAAAAAGGTTAAAATTACAACATTGAACCTATTCTACCTCAAGTGCCAAACAACCCATGTCAGTGAATTTCTGATCTCAGTTAATGGAAGATATGCAGGTGGATAGATTCGGTGGCAACACAATGTCTAGCACGATGTCTTTTGACCTCCCTATTGATTGTGTCTACATAGATATATGATGATTGTGCTTGGTTTCAAAGTTTTTTCTCAAGAAATTATGAAGAGGTTCCCTCTCCATGCTAAAAAGGATCTCTCGTCCCTCTTTTCAGCAACCAAACAAGAAACTCTTTTTTAATCAAGGGTCTAGTAGAGGCAACAGCAAATATGGTCATATACCATAAATGCAAATATATATTCTACCATTCATATGGACCAACAGATGTGTCAGATGGCTTCAACTACATTTGTGGACTGACCAAGGATGCAGATTCCTTGCAAGACATTGAATGCACAATCTCGCAGTGACACAAAAGATGAATTGTAGCACTGTATGGTACATGTTGTTCTGAGAAATATTTGGACGTCACATCCTTTGTTTTGTGTTTTAAGCCCTAAACTATAAGGTACCAATCTACTTTTCAAATTGAATCACCTTCCCTACAGTGATTATAGTTCTAGAGTGTTGTAGGCAATTTCAACCAAGCCAAAGCAATCATGTTTACGGTTTTGACCAACTATAATTCTAATGTGCTAGAAGCAAATTAAAACAAGCAGAGGAATCATGTTTACGTAAGCTTAGTTGCTGCATAGCAAGAAAAGATAAAGTTGGAAAAAATCACGACAATAATTTGGAATTGTAGTCATTGGGCTCAAAACCCACAACCATAAGGTATAGCAATTTTGACAATTTCTCTAGTCAAGGTGCTTTGAACTATCAGAAGTAGAAGATGAATGATAAGTGTGAAAGATTGAACTCTGTAGGGAAAAAGGTTTCAATACCTTCTTAGCTTCCCAATTGTTGATCATTGACATCATCTCTGCTTTGTCCTTCACACTAAAGTGCATTCCACGTGGTCGCTTGTACACGCAATCGCAATTTTGGCACAACAATTCAACAGTTGGTGTGTATATAATTGAAGCAAAATCTTTTATGTTATTAATTGAAACCTGAAAAAAAAACCACAACTATGAGCTTAGAATATTTAAATTCTTATTAAAAATTGATTAGTTTGCAACTATCATTCATATGCTAAACAGTTTCATGAACACCCGTAGAAAAAAAAATCCAAAATTCTTCACTGCAGTAACCAGAGCAGCTTCATCGGGTGATGCAGCTTGGTATCTAATCCTTTCAGGTGATTCATCACCTTCTGGAAGCACAATATTGCAAATATCACGACATCCGAAGAATTCGTAAACCCAAAATGAATATCATTTAAACTGTCATCCCCGAGAGAACATGAAAGTAGAGTCCAAATGGAATTTGTTTATAGGAGAGTGTGCTAAGAAGGGAATATTAAACATTGTTTTTTTTTTCTTTGTATATTGCATCCACCATCACAGCTGGCATCACATGATCGAGTAACCCTTAAGTTTTATTAACTATCAAAGTGGAATATGACTGCCCTTTCTGCCGTAAGATGTCTCAGCCTTTGAAAGCAGCGGATTCAATTTCTCATTGATTGGTTTACAAAAATAGTCTCCAATTATTAAGTCAATAATCATCTTTACTGCAAACAGTCTACTGGAAGAAAACTGCATGTTGGAAACTGAATTTCCACTTGGGAGACAACAATAATGAGATTGATATGAAAAGAAAGAGCGGGAACACATAGCAAACAAAAAAAAGGGTGATTTTTGATACTTTTGGTCAATATTCCAAAATGATAAAAGAGTGTTAGGTTTTTGCCATAGTTTTAAAAACCTAGCTTTTAAAACTAGGTTTTAAAATGATAAAAGGTTGATATCACTCTTGTGGAGTCAGTTGTCAACTAAAAACCAAAAGCACCGCTTAAAACAAAATGAACAAAAGTTTTACACAAGTATCAACCATTTTACAAAGCATGGAAAGAAGCATGTCAATCGACAAGTTAAAGGATCCCCTCTTATTTAAGGATCAAGGGAGAATGAACCCCATGCCAAACTAGAGACGAAATTATTTGAAATATTCACAGCATGCCAGCAAAATTATGTTGGTGAATTAGATGGCAAACCAACATATCTCAACGCTATATGAGTTTCATACGCCAACGAGGGGAGCTTCAAATATGCATCTACCTGGGGGGGTGCTTACATGGATGTTTTCGAGGGATTTTGAGTCACATTTCAAAGTTTGCAAGGATAATTAAGTTTGTGGTAAGATCAATGGAGGAAATCAAATATACATCACGGCCAGCCTCTTAACTTGGGCTAAACTCTTAAACAATTTCTTAAGCTCTTAGCTATTTCAGACCAAAATTTTTGAGTTGGTAGAAATAGTGGATCATGCCCTTGCTGTCGAAATTTCAGTTCATTAATTTCTTCTGGAGCCAACATCATATTTTTGTCCTAAGTTTACTTCCACATTTATACAGGATCTATCGCGTCACCATCATCACCTCGGAAACCAGTTAGAGAAGCACCTCCACCAACAGCAGATGGAGGGCTCAAACCATTTGTGCTCCCAAGCGGCGCTGTGATGTTTCACCGTCACAAATCTGCTCCGAGTCTCGTGTTGCCGCTTGTGCCTCCTCTAATTACATTATTATGAACCACTCTATAGGAAATATCTTAATGCTTTTACAAAGATTTTGGCCTTTTCGTCTCCCTCTTTAATTGCCTTTATTGTCTATTGACTAAATTATTCTGTACCATGTATGGCACGTAGAAGTGGTCCATTTTCAAAATTTTGAGCTAAACGTTTGTGCTTTCCAGCTTGGCCCTTTATGCCAAAGATTTATGTTGTTATCAACCAGCTTAGATGTGGAACTTCGATCTCTGGTAGAAAATTTCTATGACTATACATCTAAAATTTCTGAAAATTTAATGGAAAACTGAGATTAAGCATCTTATTCACTCTGCACTTCACATAACGTTCTTGAGTTAATTGGATGACAAAGATATTGGTCCTGAACGAGAAGCCCTCCTGGGATTTCAAAAAGGCTTGTACAAAGCTTGATATTAATTAATCGTCGATGACGTGAAATGTTAACGTTTGTGAAGAAGAGGATATTATGTGGCTCTATGTAGTAGGGGCTCCTTAAGGAAAACTATACATTTGAATTGGACTTTCAGCAATAAGAATCCACCAATAGATTTGGAGATCTCTGTTACTATAACAACAATTTTAAGAATCCATCGTTCCTTAACCTCGGCTAACACATCACCTATGGATATGGTCTTGTGTTTTATTTATTTATTTATTCATTTTGTTTTTCTTTTTTGATAGCATGGATAGCATTTGAAAAGAAGCCTCTGTTGGCATAACACTAACCACGCCTCCATATATCTGATGATTACCAACCTAAAATCGTGACCATAGATTCCTTTTTGGTCACAATTCTTAAGACTAATTTTTCTTGTAGTGCTGGTTTAGCCTCACCTTAATCTTAATCTTAATTTTGATGTAACTTGAGTTACACACATTGGATTCATGCAATATAAGTACCGATGGAAATCTTATGACAATAGAAATCCAACGATATCACATATGACCAGTTTTTGAGAAGATTTGATTGGGGGTTGACCAAAACATGCATTTTTTTCACATTTTATAAGGTGTTCTAACCTGTCCCAGCTTCGTCAGGCACCAATAGGTCCGCAATGATACAAATACCTCTAAAATGATTTAGACCCCATATTTCAACAATGATGACTCCAAGGACTATTGATTTCAGTTTACATGCACCTACATTCTCGTTAAATGCACTTTACATATAACTTTTGCTACATGACTCAGGTTTACGCAAAATGGAAACCATTGGAAAACTAACAACGAAAGGAGTCTAATAGTACCTTATATGATACTTTGGCAGTAAATTTTACATAAGAGTTGACCGGATATGACTAATAAATACATTTAATTATTTTTGGATTATGTTAACTCGATTTGAGTCCAATAAACGTCGACTGGTTCATCTCAATAAGCTTAACCTATATTTGAACTCAAATAGGATTTTGGGTAATAACATATAGTCCCAAATAATGTCAAAATCATTAGGATGTTTATTAATTCCATGTTCCATAATTTGGGCAATTTTTGGAAAGTTAAAATAGTCTGAATCCAATTAGAAATAGGAATAATCCCATGATTTTTGCATTATAATGCTATTGGGTTGTTTACTCTTTTCTTTTCTTTCATTTTCTTCTTTTTTCTTTTCTTTTTTTTGTTTTTTTTTGTTTCTCTTTTCCGGGCTCTTTCCTTCTTGGGCTGATGTTGGAGAGGGTGCTTGGCGCGTAAGGGTGCTGGTTGAGGAGCGCGAGTGAGGAGGAGAGAAGGGGCGTCGGAGGATAGGCGCGCGCGAGGGATAATGGCGTGACAGAAGGATCAACGAAGGCGCAGGTGAGAGTGTGTGTGGAGATTCCCGAGGGGCACTACTTGCAGGCGTCTAAGCAATGGCGTCGCGACCCCTTCATTCTTTTTTTTTTTTTTTTTTTTTTCATTTTTCTTCGTTTCCTCGTCGAGGCTTGCACAATTATTATTTTTGAAATCATCTGACTTTCCTGTCTCCTGAGACCAATACTAGGCATATTTTTCTTACATTTTCTCTCCTACACTAAGAGTTAAATAGATTAGATTATTTACAAATATAAAATAAAAAAACTAAAAAATATACAAAAATAGATGAAGAAATTATAGGTTAAAGAGATTAGATTATTTAAAAATATAAAATAAAAATTCAAAAAATATCTAAAAGATAAGGGAAAGAAGAAATCATGCAAAATCCCACGATTCTGCGCACCCGATCACCTGTGTAACTTATGCAATTAAGAGACCGCGCGTGCTAACCTCCTTGAATATATAATTTGATTCTGCAGTGAAAGATCAAGGGATTGCACGCTCTAGACATGCGAAATGAATGAGAGATTCGTATCAATCAAAATATTAATTACTACCGAAATAAACATTGTATGGTTTCCAGAAATGACCGTGTATGATTAAACCATATATATTATATATAGAGGCCGCCAAATGTCCATATTTGAACCTTGTCGTTGAAGAAACAAGATGGAGAAAAAAAATAAAAAAAGGAAACGGATCGTCTCTATTGATCATCAGATTGACATCTAGATGTGCGTGGCTCCTCCTCGTCCCTTAAAGGCAATATATATAATATTCCATCCTCAAATTTCAAACTACCTCCCAATCAAATGTATTGTATCCTTAAGAGACCCCCGAATTAATATCGATAGATTCGAGTGACGACAGATTGATTGCACAGAGGAATCAATTAATTCTCCACCTCAACCAGTCCTATATAAATAATACATACATATGCACACACCCTCTGCACTCAACACAAGTAGGCACGTACGTACGTAAGTAAACATATAATAATAGCAATCTACTTCTACGTACGTACCTGCATAACAATGGTACCTTCGAAGGCCAGCAGTACTACGATCATGTCGAGGAGGATGTTGGTGGTGGCTTTACTCGTGGTCACATTACTGACGGGGAATTGTGAAGCGGGTTTCCGAGGGTGCATCAAGAGGTGCTACAGCGAGTGCAGGACGATGGGTAGTCGTAGCAAGTATCGTTGTGGCATGGATTGCTTCAATGCTTGTCTCCCTGGCGGTAGCAAACATCCCCCTGGTGGTGACCATCCCTGTGCTCGCCCCTGTGCCGATTCTTGCACCAACAAAGGTAAAATTATATATGGGATATATAAATTTATCCCAACTTATTATATGTAGAGGGTCGATTATTATTATTATTATTATTATTATTATATCCCATGCATTAAACACGTACGTACGTTTCGTAATTAACATATGATATTTGAGGCTAGGTTTTAATTCGTTAGTAGAGCTTTTACAGACGATATAAGAATCCTTTTGAAAAGGAGTACCAGAGTTACAAAAAAACTAATTTCTATCCTGACTGCTTGGATTCACTTGCATCCCGGGAGAGCCGGTGAAACGGAGGCCTATGTCCTTTTATTCTACATTTTTTTACACGATGATTTCATTGACTTCTTTTCACCGTATTCCCGTTGAATTAGAACATCAACTGCATGTGTAGTATTTAGCTAATTACAATTAATCATATTTTATATCATAATTTAATTATATTAATTCTTCTTATCTCTTTTTTGACATATATTTTTGTTCCGTAGATGATGATGAGGCTGTGGCAGAGTGTTTGGGGAGCTGTCCTTTGGAGTGCTGAGGCTTCCTCCATCATCAACTTCAAGACTACGTATATGTATTAGGATATACTTGAATAGTTTAAATAATTAATTGCTACTTTCATCACCCAAAATGAAGAATGATGCATAGTTTCCTTTAGGATGATCAGAAATGTGATGCCTCTTATCTTCGTTATAGTGCATGACTTTTTATTTCTATTGACAAGTTGGATGCTCTGTGAAGCGAACAATCATTGCAATTTTGTTCGATAGCTTTCTACGAATAAGAAGAGTTTGTCAGATTCGTCGTTATCATTTTATTTCAAAGATTTTTTGTGAAGTATTTATTTCTAGTAAAGTAACAAGAAACACAGATTTGCTGGTGGTCGAAAACTGCAGATTGTCTCATCAAATGTTGTACATGCTCAAACTGGATTACCTGTTAGGTGTCCCATATGTAACATATATTTTGAGATTTCAATGGAACTGTGGGTCTAACGTCGTAAGAGAGAAAGTCAAATTTTACCCCACCAAAAAAATATATCGAAATTCACCATCATTGGGTCTTTTCATGTAAAAAGCTCCCTAACGCATCATGCACCTGGAAAGTGGTTATTTTGACCAATTAAATGATTGATTTGAATGCTCCTGAAGTTTCAAATGAAGGTTTTTTTCTTTACCTTATCCTAGAAACCCTTTCCTTTACAAGGATATGGAAATAATGAAAATGCATTCTCCAAAAGATGAATTTGAAGTGCGATGAATTTACCAGTTCTCATAGTACTGATAAATTAATTTACAACCTTACGTGTGATTTCAGGCACACCCCCTCCCTCCTATGTTGTTATCGTGGGGACGTGCATCTGAAGGACATGTAAAGGAGAGAATTAAAAAGCAAGCCTAAGATGTGATAAATTTACCTTGGCTTGTGGATGAGGAAACGAATGGTAGGATGCTGGGTTCTTTGGATCCATTTGCAAGTTTGTAGAATTGAGAAAGAATATCAAAGGACACTTATACTGATGATCAGAAGAACACAGAGAGAACCCTCAGATATCAAATGTCCAGAATCAGATCTTGTTGTTCAATGGTGCCCTTCCTAGATGTCCAGATGAGGTCGTGCATCTCTCTTTCTTTTTTTGATTGCAAGGAAAGAATTAATTGATTGATCATTGGATTTAGGGGTTTTTCTTAAGAGATATTTATAGGGAGTCCAATCAATCCCTATTATGATGGCATCTCTCCATCCAAGGGATGGGATTAACTCTTATTTGACTTTTACAAGATTAACCCATGATAAATTATGAAAACTTTTGATTTTGTATCTAAACATTATTTAATTGTCATCCAAATCTTTTGGATCAAATTCAATCAAATTAGGCTCAAATAAATATTAGATTAAATGTAATTTAACTTTTTCAATAGCATTTGATTTATTCTACAAGTAGAAATCTATCAAAATCGTTATTAGTTTCATCATGCCAATAATGAAACAAAATTATATTCTATATTTGATTAATCTTTGAGAACTTAGATGGAACATCAAGATACATGACCACACAAAATGTATAAAGCAAGCATAGATTGCAAAACAAATTTTGCAAGAATAATTTTGTCAAACATGTAGTGTTATTTAATGTCTCAAGTCTATATGTTATTTGTAAGGAACTTTAAAATGAACAATTGATGAAATAATCAAATAAAAATTTGCAAATTGATCAAGCAATAACACCTTATGACCGACCAATCAAAAGAATTGATTGATCTAAATCTTCAAATTGATCAGCCAAGTCATATTGATCGGCCAATCTCATGATTAATCAACTAATATGCATTGAAATTTGGCAAAAAGAGGATGTATTTTTTTATTGATAAAAAATTATTTTCATGCAAAGTAATTGATCAAAATACACTTTTGACTAATCAATGATGGCATATGAAAAATGATCAACTAATTAAGGAAATTAATCTATCAATTTATGCTTGAAATCTGCTTACACTTATTCCATAATTAATCTCATTTTGTCTTTAGATAATAACCTTAAGTTCAACTCTTTTTAGACATAACCAAGAAATACATCACTCTCTCTCTCTTTCATTTCATTAAGCACACATGGTTACATTACTCTCAGTCTTTTCAAGCAGATAGCACGACTTTTCAACATTACAAGCTTCTCCAAAGATTTGTTTAGAAAATTTATTTCTGAGGTTACATAGGCTTATTGTTATATTAACATTATTTGTTATTCAGCTTGGTAGGGACCCATTGTGTTGGGATTTCTGGAGTTGTTGTAACTTCTTTAGTGGAAAAAGAGAAGTGAGTATAAAATGTTGTACCGCCCTCATTTAACTGCTACCGTAGTCAACCATAGTGGTTTGACTGGCTTTTAAGAAAATACTAGATAGGCTGTGAAGACTTTAGTGATTTTTACTGAAAAGGTTTTCCACTTTAAATTGGAGTGTTAGTGTTATCTTAAATTTTATTATGGTTTGATTGCTTAGTTTACACTATTCCCTCCCCTCCTGTAGTGTAGACTTCAAAATCCACAGGACACTTCAATTATTATTAGAGTAAGGTTACGTGAAGGTGAAGTAATTTTCACCCTTGTCAAGGTGGAAGTTTACATTGAATGACAATTAATCTATGGTAAGACACCCTTACTATGATGGTGCAAATTATGGTTACTTGAAAACTTGCATGCAAATCATTTTGGAGTCGATGGACATTGAAGCCTGGGGCATCATCGTATCCAAATACACGAGACCTAAAAGGCATGTGTTGAAATCAGTATGGAAGAAAAAAAGCGAGTCATATATAATGCCAAAGCAATGAATGCTCTCTTTAGTGGCTTAACAAAGGAGGAGTTCAACAGGGTTTTCACATGCAAAAGCACCTATGAAATTTGGAATACCCTTGAAGTCACCTCCAAGGTAAAGGATACTCGTGTAAATCTTCTAACTAAAAAATATCAGATTTTCAGGATAAAAAAGGGAGAAACAATCAAATAGATGTATACTCGATTCACGTACATTGTGAACTCCCTAAAGAATCTATATCAGGACATCAAGAATGAAACCTTGGTGAGAAAAATCATCCAATCCTTGACCAGTGACTGAGAAACAAAGACAACAACCATACAAGAATTGAAGGATCTCACCAACTTGGAATTAAATGACCTCATTTGTATTATAATGGCATATGAACTGCAGTTGGAACATATTAGGGAACAATAAGTAGAAGGAAAGAACAAGAATGACCTCATGCTAAAATCTTACACAAACGATGAGGAATCAGACCACGAAGATAATAATGCTATTGCATTATTATTACATAAATTTAGAAAATTCCTCAAAAACAAAAAGAATTGGAAGAAGGAAGAAACTAGAGAAAAACCTATAATCTACAATAACCGAAAGAAGGGGCACATTAGGAAGGATTGTCCCTTGCTCAAGAAAGAAGCTGACAGGAAGAAAGTCAAGAAGCTATCAAGGAAGAAAAGTAAAAAGAAAGCACTACTGGAAACATGGGATGATTTGAACTGAAGCTTAGACAAAGAGGCTGAAGAAGAAGCATTTGGTGAAGAAGCACTCCTTGGGTTGATGGCATTGGAAGATGACTGATAACTACGTAGTTAATAACTTAATATGTCTAAATAGGCTAATTCCAAAGTAAATACATCATACTTAGGTTATAAATATTACATCATAATCAATCTAGGCATATTAGGATCATCCATGTAATTGTCCAAAATTTATACATTTTAATATGTGTAGGAATAAACACGGATGGGAGCAAGGAGGAGATGAACTTACATTTTGTGTAAGTAACAAAGAGCATGAAAGAAGCAAATTTGAGAAAGTGTTGGGGCTTTATTGCAATATGACCCCCTAATAACAAGGTCCACCTCAAATATACCAAAGTTTCCTTGGAATCACAAGAAAATTCCAAGAGACTTGGGTATTTTTGCAAAAATCCACAAGAGGGGACCACATGTGCTTCAATTCCAACTTCATGCATAGCTCGTGCGCCGTTCGCACCCCAAACAAGCGCTTTAGCTATGCCACACACATAGCCCAGCCTTTGACCACACACATGGCTAGATGCGCCCTTCCAGCCAACTAGTGCGAGCAATATGCATGTGCGATAACGTGCCAACACACCCCAGCACTCGTCCCTCCATCCCACGAGACACCCACGCGCGAGATCCACGCCAGCACCCTCTCAGTGTGCACCAGGGCATAACTATATAAAGGCCAAATGAATGTTTAGCCGGCCAAATAATGCTCTCCCTCACCTATATAAAGGCCATACCTCCTCTATTGCCGAGGCATCTCTACCTACTCCCTCCTCACCTTCATTAGAGCTAGGAAAACTTTCTTAAGATTCATTTCTATCCTCTCAAGCTATTAGGAGCCTTATTAGAATAGAAAAGTCTCTCTCTCTCTCCATTCTTCCATTCTCTCACCACCTTCATAGGGCCTCCTAAAGCCATCCTTTCACAAACATTCTAGGTAGTAGACCACTTCCATCCCACCCTCATTCCCTATAGTTAAGATCTTCTTTTCCGACCCCATACTTCACCAAGAAGTCTTTCTTAAGCCTTCCTCTATCTACCATCTTCCTAGCCCTCATCCCTGTCGTCTGATCTTCACATCTTGTCCTCGGGCCACCACCAAGCACACCGTCTCGCGAAGCAACCATCCTGGGAGATTTCTCTCAACCCCTTTCTTTTATTTTTTTATTGTTATTGTATTTTCCTCAATTTTGTAGTGCAACCTTGAGATTTAATAAGTCAAGTCTCTCTATCTCATTCTCTCTCTCTTTCCCCCTTCCTTTTATTCGTGTGCTTGTAACTTGTCCCACTTCTCAACCCCATTCTATTTATCCAAACAATTCATAAAAATTACAAAAGCAATAAAATACCAAAAAGCATGTGAGTAAACTAAGCACGTTTTGCCTCGTCATGTTTGACATGGCCTCACATACGATTATTCTATTTGATTGTGAATTTTTCGCAAACTACGATGATACGATTTCAAAACTTTATATTTGCAAATTTTTCGCACATAAGGACGTATCATCCTTCACTTTCCATGAATCACAAAAAGCATTTTATGAATTGCATGATATTGCAAAAGCACTAAAACTAAAAATAAGAGATTGACAAAAGATCTAGAGATATCCACTCATTGTAGGCACTAGTTACAATAAGAAAATTATGATTTTCTAAGTAAGATCACAAAATTGAAAAAGCATATTGGTTCCCTGGAAATTGATATAGAAGAGCGTAAAGAAAAATCCAAGTCCTTGATAAATGATCTTGCAAGATTTACAAAGGGAAAAGACAATCTTGAAAAACTCCTAGACACTCACACCTCTAGCACCACTAGATTTGGGTTAGGATATACACCTAAAAATAACCATGTGGCTAGCAGCTCTAAAGCACTAAAGAACTCACAAAAATTTGCTTGTCAAAAGGAAGAGGAAGTATATATGCTTAATGATACATGCTATTAGGATTAATGTGCCGAAAAAATTGGACCCAAAAAGAAACAATGGGTACCGGAGAAAACCTTAAAATCTTGTTTTGTAGGATATGTCAAGGAAGACCAAATAGAATATAAAGACTGGTTATATCAAGTTTGTAATGGCAATCTTGAGTTTATTAGGACTCTATCTAGAGATAACGAATGTCTGCCAAGTGCATGACCTTCACCACCTAAAATTTCTTAAAAACGTAGCATGGCAAGAAAGAAACATTGGATGATGGATAATGGACAACGATTGTTCCAAACACATGACGGGAGATGAATGTATCTTCCTTAAGCTAGACCAACAAGAAGGTGGTATGGTCACCTGTAGGAACAATCACAAGGGTCATATTATTAGTATAGGTTGTATTGATAAATATCAAACCTCTTTTCATATTGTACAACTAGAAAAAGGACTAAACCTTAATTTGTTAAGTGTAAGCCAACTATGCGATAATGGTTATAAGGTAAAATTTGACTCTAATGGCTTCAAAATTGTTGACAAGAAATCTAAAACTATTCTCTTAAAAGGACATGGGTTTAAAGATATCTACATAATTGACTTTGACAAATGCAACACCTTTGAACTCTTGGTTGCGAATGATGAGTCAATTCCATGGCATAGAAGACTAGGTCATGCTTACATGAAGAATATTAACAAACTTACAAGACATGACTTAGTCAAAGGGCTTCCTAAAATAACTTTGTAAAGGACAAATATTTGTGATTCTTGTGAACTAGGTAAGTTGTGTAAAATCTCCTTTGAAGCTAAAAATAGTGTCAGCACTTCAAGACCATCGAAATTGCTTCACTTAGATCTATTTGGACCCACGAAATCTAAAAGACTGAATGGTTTTCATCCAGGCAAGGACCCTACTCGACTTGTAGATCACGTTAAAAGAATGATCGCATCGTAGTATAACACGGAATACTTCGAAACAAATATAATTTTAACAAGAGGTGAGTCCCGGTCGAACTTAGGGAAGCAAAAAACGCTTCTGATTTCATAAACTGAATTCGAATGCTAACTAGAGAATTTATATATAAACTGAATGCTAATCACAATATATGGAGTGGAAGTCTAATCATAATATAGATATGAAGCAGTTGATTTGAAGACATAACTAATGCAATGCTCAAATGGGAATAAAATAGCTATCTAAATTATTAGCATAAGGGCACCACGGGTGGTTCGTGGTGGCCTGTTGGAGAGGTTGGGGAGAGCAGTAGTGGTGCACCAAGGTGGCTTCGTGGGTGCTTCAGAGGGAGAGAGTCAGGGAAGAAGATCTGAAGAGTTGGAAAGGGTCTAGAGAGAGTTCTTCAACTAGGTGTCCTGGGGCTCTTTTTATAGCTTCATAGAGGAGCAATATGGGCATTTGAGCCCTTCAACTCATGCAACAAGATTAGATTGATCAGAGCCGTCGATCGGGAGATCAACGAATCAGATTGCGCTTCAACTGGCCTTCTAAAATGCCTCCAACGCTCGGATGTGCTCTCTAGCTGACATGTGATGCGCTCCCCACCCTTGGATCTTCATCTGACGACTGTCGCTCACTTCGCGCCCGCACCTAAACTGCAAGCGCTTAAATCACGCTCGATCCTCGTGAGCACGTGCTTATCACTCCTCAGTCGTCGGATCACGAGATCGGATGGATTAAGTGCTTCGCCCGCACCCCCTTTGGAATTTCAAATGCGCACGTGCGTGTTTGTTTGTGCATCATTGCACGTGTGGCCATCCAACATAACAATGCACTACGCGTTCATCTCATTGTCACTTGATGGAGATCTGATGCTCCAATTCCGCTTGCGCTCGTTGTCCCTCAAATTCACGCGAATCGAGCCTCGATCGCACGTCTCACCCTTTTGGTCCAGTGCGCTAACCGCTGTGCTAAGCACGTGGATGTGTCACGCTTTCCTTTCTTCTCACGGCTGCTCTCAGCCATTGGATGAAGATCTAACGGTTGAGTCTTAACCTTCCTTGATGAGGCGCGCCTGGAGCGGCAACGTTGGTGCATGATGGCAATTGGATGATGATCCAAGGACCCATAATGAGCGAGGGCGCTTCCTTCAGAGGTTGGGCGACGTTGTTGGGCTGACCACGATGGTGCCATGTGGCACCATCGTGGTCATCCATCTTCTTTTTTTTATAGACAGTGTTGTAGGTCTCCAATCGAAATGATTTTTGCGTCGTTGGACTGCGATCGTTGATATGGATCCATCCATGCGGTTGGATTTGACATCTAAGGTTTGGATTTCCACCTATTTGCCTGTTATGAACGCGCGCTCCAGACGTCGGACCAGACGTCTGGAATCACCTCCAGACGTCGGACAAGACGTCTGGGATCATTTCCAGATGTCTGTAAATCGGTTATTTTGGCACGATTGTTTCGTCTGCGCGCCTGAGCGCGCAGACCTGCAGAAATTCCCTCTCTCTCTTTTTCCCTCTCCCTCCTGCGCCCTCTGTCACGCTCTCTCTCTCCTCCTCGCGTGGCCATAAAAGGCCACACCCTCTCCCTCACTCCCGTCACCCCCGTCTCCTTCCTCTTCTCCTTCCAGCCAGTGCGTGAGAGCGAGCGCGAGGGTGAGCGGTAGCGGCGACAGCCGCGGCAGGTGCGGGAGGAGGTGCTGCGCGGGGGAGGAGGCGTCGGCCGTGAGGGCTCGAGCCTGCCAGGGCAGTGGGAGTTGGCCGGCGGGGGTGCAGCGGGAGCGGAGTGGCGCGGGAGGCCTGCTGCAGCTCGAGCAGCAGGCGGAGCACTCGCGGCGCGGCCGGGCGTCGCAAGCGGAGGGCGAGTCGCGCCCTAGTTCTGGAAACTTTTCCAGAATCAGACGTCTTGGCTTATAGCCAGACGGCGGGGGAGACATCTGGAAGACTATACAGACGTCTGAAAGGTGAGTTTTTCCGTCTTCCTTCCTTCCTTTCGACTGACCGTACTGTGAGAGAGAGGAAATGGGTACACGCAGGTTCTGAGATTTGCATCCAACGCGAATCAGACGTCTGGCTATAGTGACAGACGACGGGAACGACTTCCAGACGTCCGGGGTGACCATCGGACGTCTGGGAACTAGGCCAGACGCCCCTGCAGGCTTCTGGACGTCTGAGAGCCCACGCAGAGCAAGGTAATTCCTGATCCACTTTTTAAGATGTCTGGAAGAAGTTCCAGAAGTCTGATTTTGCACTATTTCGTCGTTTTCGACCCGTTTAGGGCCCGTTCGGGTTCCATTTTCCGCCTTTCGAGTTGCGTCCTTTTCGGAATTAAATCCTCTACCCGTCTACAGTAGCTATACACTATTTTGAGACACTCCTTGTGTTTGATTCTTGTGATAGGACCCCATTCCGTTGCAGTCCCAGGGGTTGCGGAGGCACGCGGGATTCCCGACCACGCCCCCAGTTCGCCTGTTGTAACCGGTAGAGTGGCTTTTAAGTATAATCTGTTAAATTATGGAACCATAAATAGAACCTAGGACATTGCATGAATCCTAGGAACGAGAAATAGATTGAATGATAGATCCTAGGTGTTGCATGAATCCTAGGGATGGAAAACTAGATTGTATGATAGATCCTAGGATACGGCATGAATCCTAGGATGGGAAAATTAGTGGAATATATGAATACTGTAGTCTTGAAAAAAATGGAAAAGGATAAAAAGCTGCCTATAATTTGAATTAACAAATGCCTGTTATGAATAAATAAACGTGATTGAGAACATGGATTGTAAGAACGTGAAACTGGAAAGTGAAACCTAAATGTTCTGAGCTGGAACCCTACAGGGAATTAGGAGTGGAACTCTTGGAAAGAGAAAGGAATGGAACTGAGAAAGAAAGATGTAGTTGTGTGCTGTCTCTTGGGTATGTAGTACCAAGGGAAGTACCTGTACCTGTTTAGTGCAGAGTGGGGCCAGCCACCCCAGGGACCCGGGGTTAGGACTGGCCGCTTTGTACCGACTTGCTGGCCCTCGTGTACGTAGTACCGAGGAGAGCTACTAGTGTAGATAGGGCACTAGCTATCCCACGGGCCCCGGGGTTCTGCTAGCCTCCTACACCGACTTGTTAGGCCCACTGGGGAAAACCAGGGTAGTCAGGCGAGGGTGCACGGACTGTGGAGGGGCAAGGCCCCTGTTTGGTTACTATGGAGGGGTCGGACCCCTGTTACTGAGAGGGCTCTGCCCTGGACTGGTTCCGTGTTGTGCTTTGGGCGCACCCGTTAACGAAAACGACTGACCGCATGCCAGTGAGGGTTAGCTACCTGTGCGTTTATCGCGCGTGCCGTAGTCACCGTTACGTTTGTCCGTGACCTTCGGGTGGTTGACTGGGAGTAGGATCACCGCGAGGGACTCTCCCAGCAAGGAGAGCACCACGTGCTACTTCTACTTCTTGGAAAAGACTGCAATCAAGATCGTTCCCACGAGGAACATTCGAGATCAAGTAAAGGATCTGAGAAATAAATGAAATCGTGAGAAAATTGAAAGACGTAAATAAAGAAAGTAACAGAACATAACAGCTATTGTACACCCTACTGTTTTCTTTAGTTTTAGTTGCCACTCTACTCAGCGTTTTGCTGACGTGTTACACTCGTTACCTTTCAGGACCAGGTGTGGAGCAACCAGGTTCAGCGGCTGCAAAGGACGCTGGGCTGAGTAGGGTCCAGTAGAGTTACCACTGTTCTCTTGTACCTCTTTTTGTTCCACTGTAGTGAGTAGTTCTTGTTTCCGCTGTACCTTTCTTTACCTGCAGTTCATATTATGTTACGAATGTTGTTCTACTGTTGTGGTGGTATATACTGTAGTGATTTCTTTTCTTACTGTTAGTTATATTCATGCTGAATGTGGTTTATTTTACTGCTCTTTTGGTTACTTCCTCGTTGGACGACTAGGTCTTGAGATTAGTCGAGTCGGTCCGGTTCTCGTGTCTCGTAGGGACTCGGGAATCGGGTCGTTACAAGATGGTATTAGAGCCAGGTTGTCTCGAGAAGTGAATCAACTGACTGGAAAATAACCAATTCACATGTCTATAACTAGAGTAGCCACCACAACATATCTCTTAACATGAGCTCTTAGACGTTTCGTTAGGTACCGTCTGTTTTGACGTTTTTCGTTTTGTTTCGCGTCTCCTTACAGGAGATGCCTCGTCGCGGGACTGGCGAGACTAGCCGCGGGCGCGGCCGAGGACGAGGTCGGCGAGGTGGACGTGCCGTTGTTGACGTGTCGGTGGACCAGCCACCACTCCCGGGCATTCAGGCCCAGGACCTCGCCCGGCTGATACGGGACATTGTACGAGAGGAGCTCCACCCACCGCCCTGAGCACCTCCTCCTGGGGCTGCAGAGGGGGAGTCCTCCGTGGGACCACACGATGGACGCGATGCTGGACACGGGGGAGGGGTTGGGCCGCTGCCGCCCCCACCTTCCTCAGACACTTCCGTGCACGAGGCACCTTCGCCTGGAGGTGCACCAGCACCTCCCCTACAGCGCCACTTCGAGCTTTTCGGGCAGTTCCGGAAGCTGAAGCCCCCCTCCTTCAAGGGGGATGAGGACCCGACCGAGGCAGAGGACTGGCTTGAGTAGCTAGAGAAGATCTTCGACACCCTTCGCCCCCCGGTGGAGTGCCGTGTGGCCTTTGCCACGTACCAGCTGGAGAGTGCGGCACACAGGTGGTGGAGGGCGGTCCGGGGACAGGAGAGGGACGAGCCGACGTGGGACCAGTTTGTCACCCTCTTCTGCGAGCAGTACTTTCCCCAGACGTGGCAGGACCAGAGGAGGCGGGAGTTCCACACTCTCCGCCAAGGGACGATGACCGTGAGCGCGTACCGCACGCGTTTCCTGGAGCTATCCGGCTTTGCAGCAACAGCGGTAGCTACTGAGGAGGAGCGCCTTTGGAGGTTCACTGAGGGGCTCCGGCCTGCGATTCGGGGGTATGTCAAGCCCCTGAAGCTACCTACGTTTTCGAGGGTGGTAGAGGCAGCTATGGCTTACGAGGAGACCAACCCGTCCGCGCGAGACACTGACGGCGGGCGGAAGAGGCCCTTTCAGCCAGACTTTTCACAGGGCCGGCGAGAGAGGAGACACGTGGCGTCCGCAGGAGAGCCGTCACATTTTACAGGGCCATCAGTGACCTTTGGGGGCCCTCGACAGGGGCCAGTCGCCAGCACCGGACCCCCGCCCAGTCGACAGCAGGGACCCACTGAGGGCGGGAGTCGGGTTCCCCTTTGTTACCAGTGTGGCCAGCCGGGCCACATCAGGAGGGACTGCCCGTCTAGGGCAGGAGGTCAGCAGATACTTCCAGTGCAGAGCACTGGAGGACGCGCAGGAGGCCGCGGTTACCAGGCGCGAGGAGGAGGACAACAGTCACGAGGAGGGTACCGGCCAGCACCTACCCGTCCGATGCAGAGTGTGGCTGCTTCGACCGCACCTAGAGCTGAGGGGCGTATCAACGCCATGACACACAGGGACGCCAGAGCTTCGGGATTGGTGGTAGCAGGTATGGTTTCAGTTTCCGGCAGACTCGTTTACACGCTTTTCGATTCCGGCGCTACGCACTCATTTATTGCAGCCAGTTTCGCAGTTAGTTTGGACCAGGATTATACACTATTAGAGAATCCGTTCGTAATCAGAGGTCCGAGTGGTCAGCTGTTTGTAGTTGAGGAGGTGTACACGGATTGAGAGGTCAGCGTCGGGGGACATAGCCTGCCAATTGACCTGATTATGATACAGATGGAGGACTTTGGAGTGATTCTGGGGATGGATTGGCTATCCACTTACCACGCCTTGGTGGACTGTTTTGAGAGGAAGATTGTCTTCTCCATTCCGGAGTTGCCTTCTTTCAAGTTTCATGGACAGCCAGTGGACGGAGGTTTCAGGTGCATTTCGGCACTTCGGGCGGCGAGGCTTTTGAGCCAGGGGTGTGAGGTCTTCCTAGCTTGTGTGGTGGCAGAGCCCAGCCCTATGGCAAACTTCCAGAGCATCCCGGTGGTCAGAGAGTACCCCGGCGTGTTTCCAGACGAGTTACCAGGACTACCGCTCGAGCGTGAGATCGAGTTTGAGATCTCACTAGTACTAGGGACCAGCCCCATCTCCACCGCGCCATACAAGATGGCGCCGCTTGAGCTACGAGAGCTCAAGTCCCAGTTGCAGGACCTTTCGGAGAAAGGTTTCATGAGGCCCAGTGCGTCTCCCTGGGGAGCCCCAGTACTCTTTGTGAAGAAGAAGGATGGGACCTTACGCCTTTGTGTGGATTACCGACAGCTGAATAGGGTCACCATCAAGAACAGATATCCGCTGCCGAGGATCGACGACTTATTTGACCAGTTGCGGGGTGCCACAGTGTTTTCCAAGATCGACTTGAGGTCTGGATACCACCAGTTGAGGATCAGGGAGACCGACGTCTCCAAGACAGCTTTCCGCACCCGGTACGGACACTACGAGTTTTTGGTCATGCCGTTTGGGCTGACCAATGCCCCCGCTGCTTTCATGGACCTAATGAACCGGGTGTTTAGATCGTACTTGGATCAGTTCGTGGTGGTTTTCATAGATGATGTACTCATCTATTCTAGAGATCAGACGCAGCACGAACAACACTTGCGGATGGTTCTGGATACTCTGAGACGACGTAGGCTGTACGCCAAATGCAGCAAGTGCGAGTTCTGGTTCAGGGAGGTGACCTTCTTAGGTCATGTGATCTCTGGAGACGGCTTGGCGGTGGACCCAGTCAAGGTCGAGGCAGTACTCAGGTGGGAGAGACCGCGTTCAGTCACTGAGATTCGCAGTTTCCTGGGACTGGTAGGCTACTACAGACGATTCATCAGAGGATTTTCACAGATTGCGCGTCCTATGACACAGTTGACCTGGAAGGACGTGCCCTTCGCTTGGACAGACGCCTGTGAGGCGTGTTTTCTGGAGCTGAAGGAGAGGTTGACCTCGGCTCCCGTGCTCACCATCCTTGACAGTAGTGGCGGATTCGTTGTGTACACGGACGCCTCCTTGCAGGGGTTAGGAGGTGTGCTCATGTAGAGGGGTTACGTTGTCGCTTACGCTTCGCGGCAACTGAAGCCCCATGAGCATACCTACCCTACCCACGACCTAGAGTTGGCAGCTGTTATCTTCGCGCTGAAGACCTGGAGGCACTACTTGTACGGTGAGACCTTCGAGATTTTCACAGATCACAAGAGCCTCAGATACCTTTTTGATCAGAAGGAGCTCAACATGAGACAGAGACGTTGGTTGGAGCTCCTGAAGGACTACGACTACAGCATCTCCTATCACCCGGGAAAGGCCAATGTGGTGGCTGACGCCTTGAGCCGTAAGGCGCCCGCACACTTGGCAAGTTTACAGTTATAGAGTTGGAGCCTTCTGGAGGAGGTGGGCAGTTGGCGACCTCTGGAGTTACGGGGGCACTGTGGGGCAGTGACGGTGACACGACAGACCAGGCCAGAGTTGATAGATCGCATCATCACAGGACAGATGGCCGATCCGTACTTGCAGTCCTTGCGCGACAGAGTACTGTCGGGAGACCCAGGGGACTTCTCCTTCACAGACCAAGTGCTGCGCCTGAGGGGACGGTTGTGCGTTCCCAGAGACGAGGAGCTGTTGAGAGAGCTCCTGACTGAGGCACACGGTTCCAGGTCACCATACATCCCGGAAACACGAAGATGTACCACGACTTGAGACGCGAGTTTTGGTGGAGGGGGATGAAGCGGGATGTGGGTGAATTCGTGCAGCAGTGCTTAGTATGTCAGCAGGTGAAATCTGAGCATCAGAGGCCTGCAGGGCCGCTACAACCGCTTCCAGTGCCAGAGTGGAAGTGGGAGAGCATCACCATAGACTTGGTGGTGGGCTTACCTGTTACCCAGCGAGGACACGACGCTGTCTGGGTAATTGTGGATAGACTAACGAAGACGGCACGATTCCTGCCGATCCGAGTCACTTTGGGACCAGCACAGTTGGCAGAGAGGTATATTCGTGATGTGGTACGACTACACGGAGTTCCGCGAGAGATCGTATCCGACCGGGATACCCGCTTTACGTCCCAATTTTGGGATGAGTTTCAGCAGGCCTTGGGGACGCGGTTGAGGTTTAGTACGGCTTACCACCCCCAGACGGACGGACAGTCTGAGTGCACAATGCAGACACTTAAGGACCTTTTGCGTGCCTGTGTACTGTACTGAAGGGGCTCTTGGGAGGAGCACCTACCCCTAGCGGAGTTTGCATACAACAACAGTTATCACTCGAGTATCGGAATGGCTCCCTACGAGGCTCTGTACGGACGGAGGTGTACGGCACCCTTGAGTTGGGTTGAGGTGGGGACCAAGTGGGAGGTTGGCCCTAGGTTGATCCGGCAGAGTCAGGAGGTAGTTGAGTAGATCCACAGGCGACTCCGCACTGTCAGGAGCCGACAGAAGAGCTACGCTGATCGGAGACGCAGAGAGGTGCAGTTTGAGGTTGGGGACCACGTCTTTCTTCGTGTTTCGCCTATGAAGGGCCTGCAGTGGTTTGGGGTGAGAGGGAAGCTCGCGCCAAGGTTCGTGGGGCCCTTTGAGGTCCTGGAGCGGGTTGGACCCGTTGCTTACAGACTTGCCCTTCCCCCGCAGCCTTCTGGTGTGCACGACGTGTTCCACGTGTCCAACCTCAGGAAGTACGTAGCCGATTCCAGTCACGTACTGAGTCACGAGAGCGTCGAGGTGGGCGACGACCTGACCTACCCCGAGCGGCCAGTGCAGATTCTAGACTGAGCCATCCGCAGTTTGAGACGAAAGCAAGTACCCCTGGTAAAGGTTTTGTGGAGGAGCCAGCGGTACGAGGAGGCTACCTGGGAGCTTGAAGCGGCAATGCGGGAGCGGTACCCGGAGCTTTTCGTGGGTACGTCTTTTCGGACTGGCTTCGGTCCTCTTTGAGTTTGTTATGGTTATTTTGACGTCTTTTCCGCACCCTAGTTAGCGCAAGTTTCGGGGATGAAACTTCCTTTGAGTTTGTTATTTTGTTATGAACGCGCGCTTCAGTCGTCTTTTAAGACGTCTGGGAGGTGGCCCAGACGTCGGACCAGACGTCTGGAATCACCTCCAGATGTCGGACAAGACGTCTGGGATCATTTCCAGATGTCTGTAAATCGGTTATTTTGGCACGATTGTTTCGTCTGCGCGCCTGAGTGCGTAGACCTGCGGAAATTCCCTCTCTCTCTTTTTCCCTCTCCCTCCTACACCCTCTGTCGCACTCTCTCTCTCCTCCTCACGCGGCCTTAAAAGGCCACGCCCTCTCCCTCACTCCTGTCACCCCCGTCTCCTTCCTCTTCTCCTTCCAGCTAGTGCGCGAGAGCGAGCGCGAGGGTGAGCGGCGGCGGCAACAGCCGCGGCGAGTGCGAGAGGAGGTGCTGCGCGGGGGAGGAGGCGTCGGCCGTGAGGGCTCGAGCCTGCCGGGGCAGCGGGAGCCGACCGGCGGGGGCGCAGCAGGCGCGGAGTGGCGTGGGAGGCCTGCTGCAGCTCGAGCAGCAGGCGGAGCACTCGCGGAGGGCCGGGCGTCACGAGCGGAGGGCGAGTCACGCCCTGGTTCTGGAAACTTTTCCAGAATCAGACGTCTGGGCTTATAACCAGACGGCGGACTGTACAGACGTCTGAAAGGTGAGTTTTTCCGTCTTCCTTCCTTCCTTTCAACTGACCGTACTGAGATAGAGAGGAAATGGGTACACGCAGGTTCTGAGATTCGCATCCAACGCGAATCAAACGTCTGGCTGTAGTGATAGACAACGGGAACGACTTCCAAATGTCCGAGGTGACCATCGGACATCTGGGAACTAGGCCAGACGCCCCCGCAGGCTTCTGGACTTCTGAGAGCCCACGCAGAGCAAGGTAATTCCTGATCCACTTTTTAAGACATCTGGAAGAAGTTCCAGACGTCTGATTTTGCACTGTTTCGTCATTTTCGACTCATTTAGGGCCCGTTCGGGTTTCGTTTTCCGCATTTCAAGTTGCATCCTTTTCGGAATTAAATCCTCTACCCGTCTACACTAGCTATACACTGTTTTGAGACACTCCTTGTGTTTGATTCTTGTGATAGGACCCCGTTCCGTTGCAGTCCCGGGGGTTGCGGAGGCACGCGGGATTCCCGACCACGCCCCCAGTTCGCCTGTTGTAACCGATAGAGTGGCTTTTAAGTATAATCTGTTAAATTATGGAACCATAAATAGAACCTAGGACATTGCATGAATCAGAGGAACGAGAAATAGATTGAATGATAGATCCTAGGTGTTGCATGAATCCTAGGGCTGGAAAACTAGATTGTATGATAGATTCTAGGATACGGCATGAATCCTAGGACGGGAAAACTAGTGGAATATATGAATACTGCATTCTTGAAAAAAATGGAAAAGGACAAAAGGCTGCCTATAATTTGAATTAACAGCTGCCTGTTATGAATAAATAAACGTGATTGAGAACATGGATTGTAAGAACGTGAAACTGGAAAGTGAAACCTAAATGTTCTGAGCTGGAACCCTACGGGGAATTAGGAGTGGAACTCCTGGAAAGAGAAAGGAATGGAACTGAGAAAGAAAGATGTAGTTGTGTGCTGTCTCTTGGGTATGTAGTACCAAGGGAAGTACCTGTACCTGTTTAGTGCAGAGTGGGGCCAGCCACCCCAGGGACCCGGGGTTAGGACTGGCCGCTTTGTACCGACTTGTTGGCCCTCGTGTACGTAGTACCGAGGAGAGCTACTAGTGTAGGGAGGGCACTAGCTACCCCACGGGCCCCGGGGTTCTGCTAGCCTCCTACACTGACTTGTTAGGCCCACTGGGGCAAACCAGGGTAGTCAGGCGAGGGTGCGCGGACTGTGGAGGGGTCGGACCCCTATTACTGAGAGGGCTCTGCCCTGGACTGGTTCTGTGCTGTGCTTTGGGCGCACCCGTTAACGAAAACGACTGACCGCGTGCTAGTGCGGGTTAGCTACCTGTGCGTTTATCGCGCATGCCGTGGTCACCGTTACGTCTGTCCGTGACCTTGGGGTGGTTGACTGAGAGTAGGATCACCGCGAGGGACTCTCCCGACCAGGAGAGAACCACGTGCTACTTCTACTTCTTGGAAAAGACTGCAATCAAGATCGTTCCCACGAGGAACATTCGAGATCAAGTAAAGGATCTGAGAAATAAATGAAATCGTGAGAAAATTGAAAGACGTAAATAAAGAAAGTAACAGAACATAACAGCTACTGTACACCCTACTGTTTTCTTTAGTTTAGTTGCCACTCCACTCAGCGTTTTACTGACGTGTTACACTCGTTACCTTTCAGGACCAGGTGTGGAGCAGCCAGGGTTAGCGGCTACAGAGGACGCTAGGCCTAGTAGGGTCCAGTAGAGTTACCACTGTTCTCTTGTACCTCTTTTTGTTCCACTGTAGTGAGTAGTTCTTGTTTCTGCTGTACCTTTCTTTACCTGCAGTTCATATTATGTTACGAATGTTGTTCTACTATTGTGGTGGTATATACTGTAGTGATTTCTTTTCTTACTGCTGTATTTTCTTACTGTTAGTTATATTCATGCTGAATGTGGTTTATTTTACTGCTCTTTTGGTTCCTCGTTGGACGACTAGGTCTTGGGATTAGTCGAGTCGGTCCGGTTCTCGTGTCTCGTAGGGACTCGGGAATCGGGTCGTTACATTGCCTCTGGGCCCTTGCTCTTCTCCGGACTCCATAGGATGCTACAGGAGTCTGATCGATGCGATCTCAGAGGTGTTGGATTCCCACTGTCGTTCCAAGTAGATCCATATGGTTGGATTGGTCATCCGCAGCCCTGAATTTCCTGCTATTGTTAATACCTCTCAATTAGAACATAATATGACATTATTATTTACAAAACTAATAAATCAACTATGATGCAAAGTATGATACGTATGTATGCAGAATGCCTAAGTTAAGCTAGGATCTAACTTAATTCAGGTTTATTAAGACCTGTGATTGCTGCACAATCATACCCCCATGCCTAAATCTTGCTAGTCCCTAGCAAGTACAAGACTAAATGCATTCTACCTAAAGTTTGACTGGAGATTTATTTCCTTTTGTCTTTATCCAGAAATTTAGAATCCAGATAATCGTGAAGGTGTAGTTTGTAGCCTATGCAACGGATCCAAGTGAAAATTTGATACACATCTAAAGCTTGTGCTTGACTGTAACGACCCGATTCCCGAGTCCCTACGAGACACGAGGACCGGACCGACTCGACTAATCCCAAGACCTAGTCGTCTAACGAGGAAGTAACCAAAAGAGCAGTAAAATAAACCACATTCAACATGAAATATAACTAGCAGTAACAAAATACAGCAGTAAGAAAAAGAACTACTATAGCATGTACCACCACAACAGTAGAACAACATTTAACATAACAAGAACTGCGAGTAAAGAAAAGTACAGAGAGTAACAAAAACTACTCACTACAGTGGAAACAAAAGGGGTACAAAAGAACAGTGGTAACTCTACTGGACCCTACTCGGCCCAGCATCCTCTGCAGCCGCTGACCCTGGCTGCTCAACACCTGGTCTTGAAAAGTAACGAGTGTAACACGTCAGCGAAATGCTGAGTAGAGTGACAGCTAAACTAAAGAAGTAGTAAGGTGTACAGTAGCTGTTTTATTTTCTTTCTTCCTTTATTTACGTCTTTCTATTGTTTCACAATTTATCTATTTCTCAGATCCTTCACTTGATCTCGAATGTTCCTCGTGGGAACGATCTTGATTGCAGTCTTTTCCGAACAGTAGAAGTAGCATGTGGTGCTCTCCTGGCCGGGAGAGTCCCCCGTGGTGATCCTACTCTCAGTCAACCACCCCAAGGTCACGGACAAACGTAACGGTGACTACGGCACGCGCGATAAACGCACAGGTAGCTAACCCGCACTGGCACGCGGTCAGTCATTTCCGTTAACGGGTGCGCCCAAAGCACAGCACGGAACTAGTACAGGGTAGAGCCCTCTCAGTAACAGGGGTCCAACCCCTCCATAGTAACCAAACAGGGGCCTTGCCCCTCCACAGTCCGCACACCCTCGCCTGACTACCCTGGTTTGCCCAGTGGGCCTAACAAGTCGGTGTAGGTGAGCTAGCAGAACCCCGGGGCCCGTGGGGTAGCTAGTACTCGCCCTACACTAGTAGCTCTCCTCGGTACTGTGTACACGAAAGCCAGCAAGTCGGTACAAAATGGCTAGACCTAACCCCGGGTCCCTGGGGCGACTGGCTCCGCTCTGCACTAAACAGGTAACAAGTACTTCCCTTGGTACCACGTACCCAAGAGACAGCACACTACCACGTCTTTCTTTCTCAGATCCATTCCTTTCTCTTTCCAGGAGATCCACTCCTAATTCCCCGTAGGGTTCCAGCTCTTTTAACTCAGAACATCTAGGTTTCACTTTCCAATTTCACGTTCTTACGATTCATGTTCTCAATCACGTGTATTTATTCATAACAGGCAGCTATTTGTTCCTTTCCATTTTTCCAAGACTGCAGTATTCGTACATTCCACTAGTTTTCCCATCCTAGGATTCATGCCATACCCTAGGATCTATCATACAATCTAGTTTTCCAGCCCTAGGATTCATGCAACACCCTAGGATCTACCATTCATTCTAGTTTCTCATTCCTAGGATTCATGCAATGTCCTAGGTTCTATTTATGGTTCCATAATTTAACAAATTATACTAATAAACTTAAAAGACACTCTACCAATTACAACAGGAGTACTGGGGGCGTGGTCGGGAATCCCGCGTGCCTTCGCAACCCCCGAGACTGCAATGGAACGGGGTCCTATCACAAGGAGTTTCTCAAAATAGTATCTAATCACTGTAGACGGGTAGAGGATTTTATTCTGAAAAGGACGCAACTCGAAACGCGGAAAACGGACTCCGAACGGGCCCTAAACGGGTCGAAAACGACGAAACAGTGCAAAATCAGATGTCTGGAACTTCTTCTAGACGTCTTAAAAATGGGGATCAGATGGTACCTTATCCTGTGTAGTCTCCTAGACGTCTAGAAGCCTGCGGGGGCATCTGGCCTAGTTCCCAGACGTCCGATGGTCACCCCGGACGTCTAGAAGTCCCTCCAGTCGTCTGGCACCACTGCCAGACGTCTGATTCGCGTTGGATGTGAATCTCAGAATCTGCACGTACCCACTCATCGTTCTCAGTATGGACGGTCGCAGAAAAGGAAGAAGGACGAAAAATAACTTACTTGCCAGATGTCGGGATAGTCCTCCAGACGTCTTAACCGTCGTCTGGTTGGAAGACCAGACGTTTGATTCTGGAAAAACTTCCAGAACCAGAGCGCTACTCGCCCTCCGCCCATGACGCACGGCCGCGTCGTGCCTCGTCCGCCTGCTGCTCGAGCTGCAGCAGACCTCCCACGTCACTCCGTGCCCGCTGCGCCCCCGCCGGCCAGCTCTCGCTGCCCCGGCAAGCTCGAGCCCTCATGGCCGAGCGCCTCCTCCCTCGCGCAGCACCTCCTCCCGCACTCACTGCGGCTGTCGCTGCCGCCGCTCGCTCGCGCTCGCACTCGCGCACCGACTGGAAGGAGAAGAGGAAGGGAGCGGAGGTGATGAGAGTAAGGGAGAGGGCGTGGCTTTTTAAAGCCGCACGGGGAGAGAGAGAGAGAGCGAGACAGAGGGGCTCAGCCTGCACCCGCAGGAGGAAGAGGGAAAAAGAGAGGAAGGCAGTTGCAGGTATGCGCGCGCCTACGCATAAACGCAGCCCCGCGTGCCACCGAAAATAGATCCCAGACGTCTGGAAGGGGTTCCAGATGTCTGGGCCACCTCCCAGACGTCTTAAAAAAATGTCTTGGAGTGCGTTCGTAACATTGACCCTTAGTAAAAGTCTGTTGGGATAGGCAACCTCTTCTCTCGGGGACATAGAATAACCTCTAGTTTTTAACCTCAGCTTTTTGGCTTAAGTAGAAGATGTCTAAGTTGCATGGATTTAGATTTGGTAGCTCACTCTCCTCTGGTGCTACATAGAGACTAGTATTTCAGAATTTAGATTTCCAGATTATCAAATAAATCAACTTAAAGAGAGGCTGGAAAACTATGCTCTCTTGAGTCCTTTATACTCATTCTTTTCTCTTTATCCTCTCTTTTTCTTTTCTTTTTCATCTTGAGCTCACATCTCACCAGATTTGTAAATATGTTTGGTGGTCTGTCATGACCATTACACTTCAATTAGATTCTGATAACCCTATAACTAAGTCAGAATCCCTCAGCCCGTATTCAGGTGGTTAGAAATACAGCAAAAAGTAGGTCAAGGCTATATTTGGTGGTTTGTAAGGGTGGTAGGTGTTGTTGCCTCAATGTACTTAACTAACTAAAACATAACTCATACTTCTCAACATGTCAATTTTTTTCTACATACTTTTTTTTCTTTCTCTTTTTTTCTTTCTTTTCTCTTTTCTCTCTGTTTTTTTTTCATATCCATATCTACTAACATAATGCCATATCTACTAACACAATGCAACATAGCATACATACTTTTATTTACGAGGCATTATTTGGGATTAGGGATGTTCAAAAGGATATCGGGTGGCTTATTTGGTGGAAGTGCTTATTCTCGGTACCGGGAAGGGAATGGATAGGACAACGTATTTTCGACCTTGACATTGTAAATCTCTACTTGGAGGGGGTGAGATCAGCGTGACGTAAAAAAATGCGGAATTGAAAATATACCAATCTCACAAAATAAACAATCACACAAAGTACACAAAGATTTTTAGGCGGAAACCCAAATCGGGTGAAAACCACCACCTAACACTCTCGAGTTAGGATTTTCCGATCAACCAAGTTGATCAAATCCACTAAATGAATCACTTAAATGAGGGTGATTCAACCTCAATTACAACCACGCTACTTTATACGAGGGTAGCGTACCTCAAACCCCTTCTCTTCACGAGAAGGATTTTGTCTCACGAAGGAGACGGGAATTCGCAAAGTGAATACCCAACCAAATAACAAAGTAAAGTAACAAAAATCCTATAGAGCCAATCAAAGATTTAAACCTAGCTTCTATAGGAATTAGGAAACTGCCCTTTGATGAAAGTGTGTTGAATCAATGATGCAGGTGTGTGAGCTACACGACGGCGTAACGTCGCTCTCGTGAACTACGGCGGGAGAGTGGGTGCACAAAGGCTTGATGCTCTCAAGATGAAGAACTTGAGCTTGGAGAGCAAGAGCTTTTCTTAGACACAAAAGAGTAGAAAGTATATTTCTTGGGTATGTCTAGGTGTGTATTGAGTGGCAAAGGCTCCCCTCTATTTATAGAAGCCTTAGGAAGGCTTTGGAAGACTTTGGAAAGCTTCCATAGCCGTTGGGTGCAAAGCCCAAGAAAATCAGGCTGAAATCAGGAACAATCATTGCACTGACAGGGTTATCAGACGTTTGATCCTAGCATCAGAAGTCTGGAAGATCAGTTTAAGACGTCTGGGATCAAAGTCAGACGTCTGATTTTAGGCGGGTTTCTTCCTGACTTGAATCAGATCTAAACAGGATTCTAGTGCAAGTCCATCAGACGACATATAGGACGTCTGGCACTATGTCTGGATGTCTGAAAACCTACTTTTCTATGGGAATGGATTTCCAAGAGAGTGCAACAGCTAGAAAATCTCTGAGAAGAGATTTTCAGGTCAGCCGAGGCAAAACGGTCATGTATCAGACGTCTGGAAATGCTTACGAGCGTCTGATAAGGCTCTAATGGTCATATCCTATAATGTTTGTTAAACTAGCCAACGGTCCACTAATTGGACATCTGGCAAAATCATCAGATGTCTTCTAAGACGTCTAGACTAAGGTCTGGACGTCTGATTTCATCAGACAGAACTTAATAAGTGCAGCCTAAATGTTATCAGACGTATGAGTCAACAGTCAGACGTCTTAAAACTCATTATCAGACGTCTGATTTTAGGATTAGACATCTAAAAAAGGTTGTTTGAACCCTATATCGATTTTCTAAGTTCTCTACAGAAAACCTAAGATCCTAGGGTTGTGCAGGTGTTCCTAGGACTACTGTTAGGGTACTTTGAGGCTCTTTAACATGATGTTCTAAGGAACAAAAAGAGCAAAGACAAAAGTACATGAAAGAAATAAATAGAATTCTATCCTATTCTTCTTGTCCTTCCATCTTCAATCTATCGCTCCTAGTGAATCTCCTCTGTTCTCCATCAAGCTCCTCCAATCCATCCTGGATGTGAGCTCGAACTCCGTCTAATCACGTCTCCATTTGCAATTGACCTAAAATCTAAGACTCCAAGTGCAAATGTTAAATGACACGTGTCTTGTTATCATCAAAACAGACGATCGTGGTGCTTTAGCACCAATAGACATTAGTACCCTCCTTCAGCCAAGGACTCCGTAAAAGGTAGTCATGACCATCCATCTTAGTCTTAGTTTTATTAGAACCCACTCTCTGTGTATTTGCCTTATTTGGTGGCTCTCACAAGGATTCTCACAAAAATTTGTATGTAAGCACCAAGAGCGAAAACTATGCCTGACTCTAAGTATCATTATCCAATTATCTAGAAATTAAGATTCCTTACACTAGTCTTAGAGCTCCAGTAGACCTTTTACTTTCATCTCACAATTAGTTGGTGGATCTATTAGAAGGTGTTTTTCCTGACTCCCTGATTACTGTCCAAAGGTTCTGGAGAAGAAGCAATGCTTCTTCTCGACAAATTAGAGATGTCTGTCAGTCTTCACAGTTGATCCATTGCACATTCTACATGCAAATGTGAAAGTGTACTAGATTCTAAGTTCAAGAATCAACTAAAGAATAAATCCCTGATAAAACCTCTTGATAAAATGATCTATTTCCTAAGGTGTTGGTAGAAAATTTTTCAGTTTATATGTAGTAACCCCCCCCCCCCCCATGCCTAAGTTCTTGCATATCCTCATGCGTGAATAAGAGAAAATGAAATAAAACAAGGCATAAGTGGGTAGAAATCACCTGAAGCTACTCCTGATTTGTCATTCAGCTCATGCCAACACTACAATGGTAATCACAATAAACATAATATGCCAGAATGAAATATGCTATGTGTGTGTGTGTGTGTATATATATATATAAGTGTTGAGTTTAACACCTCCAACTAGGTGAAACGTCAGTCACACGTCCTCGATAAGATGTATCGTTTCGTCAGCAAGAGGAGGTTCCTAAGCTAAAAATGGCTTGAGGCACTGGCCATTTACCGTAAAGACTTTCCCATATTTTGGGTCCATAATTTGGACAGCCCTGTTAGAATACGGGTGGATCACCAAATATAGCTCTATCCACTTGGACTTGAGCTTTCCCGCAAAGAATTTGAGTCAGGAATCAAATAACTAGACCTGCTGGTTAGGTGTGAATTCCTTCCTCTTGATGTGTCGGTCGTGGAAAGCCTTAGTCTTATCTTTTTATATCTTTAAATTCTCATAGGCTTCCTGTCAAATCTCTTCTAACTTGCTGAGCTGGAGCTTCCTTTCATAACCTCCTTTATCAAGGTTAAAATTACACTTTTGCACTGCCCAAAAGGCATGGTGCTCCCGTTCTATAGGAAGGTGACAGGCCTTTTCATACACCATGCGATATGGTGACATTCACAGCGGGGCCTTGTGCACGGTCTAATTTGCTCAAAGTGCATTGATCAATCTATCGGACCAATCCTTCCTATCAGGTCTAAACATCTTTTCAAGAATAAGCTTGATTTGACGGTTAGATACTTCAGCCTGCCCATTGGTCTGTGGATGATACGGGGTAGCAATGCAGTGATGTACCCCGTATTTCTTTAATAGACATCTAAAATGAGCATGGATGAAGTGGCTACCTCCATCGCTAATTAGAGCACGAGGGATTCTGAATCTCACGAAAATAAATTCCCAGACAAATGATATAACGGTCTTATGCTCAGCCCATTTTGTCAGGATAGTTTCAACCCACTTCGAGACATAGTCAACTGCGAGAAGTATGTATTCAAAGCCATGCGAGTTCGGGAAAGGGCCCATAAGGTCGATGCCCCAAACGTCAAACACTTCTACGACCAGAAGGTTGGAGAGGCATCATGTCTCTTCGAGTCATAGAACCGACCGACTGACATCGCTTACAGCATTTGGAAAACTCATGTGTGTCTTTGAAAATGGTTGGCCAGAAGAATCCAGACTGCAAAATCTTTGCAGCGGTTTTTCGACCTGAGAAATGACCCCCACAGGCATCGCTATGGCAGAAGGATAACACACTTGAGATTTCTGAGCCTGGGACGCATCTTCTGATGATCTGATCAACCCTAATGTGAAAGAGCAGTGGGTCATCCCAAAAATAAAACTTAGCCTTTGAAATAAATATGAGTTTTTGATCCTTGGATAACCCTACAGGCAGCTTGCCTACAATGAGATAATTTGCAATATCAGCATACCAAGGAAACTCAACAGAGTTGACAGCCAACAGAGACTCATCCGGGAATTGATCAGAGATAGGAGGGGAGTATGGGATGTGTTCTAGGTCTAGTCGAGACAAGTGATCTGCCACAACATTATGAGCTCTGGCTTTGTCGCGAATCTTGACATCAAACTCCTACAAAAGAAGGATCCATCTGATAAGTTGAGGTTTGGCATCCTTCTTTGCCAACAAATGCTGGAGGGCGGAATGGTCAGTGAAAATAATCACTTTTGACCCGAGTAGTTATGATCTAAACTTCTCCAACCCAAATACTATGGCCAGCAATTCTTTCTCAATAACCGTATAGTTACGCTGAGCCTCGTCAAGCGTCTTGTTAGCGTAGTATATTACGAATGGATGGCATTTTCGACGTTGGCCTAGAACGGCTCCGGCAGCGAACTCTGAGGTGTCACACATCATCTCTAAGTCAAGAGACCAGTTGGGTGGTTGGAGAATAGGTACATTCAAAGCAGCGCTTCATAAGGTCTCGAAAGCATTGAGACACGAGGAATCGAAGTTAAAGGGGATGTCGGCTACCGAGAGATTTGACAATGGACGGGCAATTTTCGAGAAGTCTCGAATGAATCTCCGGTGGAATCCGACATGCCCTAAGAATTATCTGATTTGTTTTATCGAGCTAGGCGAAAACAATCGAGAAATCATTTGACTCAGCACATTCGACCTCGAGTCCATTAGAAGAGATCCTGTGACCTAGTATAATCCCATCCCTCACTATGAAATGGCTTTTCTCCCATGAAAGTACTAGGTTAACATCTATGCACCACCTCAGGATCTTTGTGAGATTATCAAGACAAGATGAGAAGTCATCTCCGAAAACGGAGAAGTCTTCCATAAATACTTCTATGTAGTCCCCGATCATATCGAAGAAGATGGCCATCATGCAATGCTGAAATGTTGCTGGTGAGTTACAAAGGCCAAAGGGCATCCGCTTAAAAGCGAATGTTCTGAAGGGACACGTAAAAGTTGTCATGTCTTGGTCTTCTGAGTTGATCGCAACTTGGTTATACCCGAAGTATTCATCTAGAAAGCAGAAGAAACTATGCCCGACTAACCTTTCTAAAATCTGATTAATAAAAAGTAAGGGAAAATTATCCTTTTTGGTAGTTGTGTTCAATTTCCTATAATCAATGCAAACCCACCATGAAGTAGTGGTGCAGGTCGGGATGGATTTGCCTGTTTCATTCTTGATTACGGTGAGTCCTGCCTTTTTGGGCACAATCTTAATAGGACTCACCCACTGGCGGTTGGAAATAGAATAGATAATGTCCGCATCCAACCATTTGATGATCTCCTTCTTGACAACCTATAGCATATTAGGGTTCAGGTGCTGCAAAGACCCATTCTATTTTGAGCCTTTTAAGACGTCTGGACTGTCAGTCAGACGTCTAGTCAAACGTCGGGACCCCTTCCCAGATGTCTGGAAATTGAAAAACCTGAACACGCAGTTGCTTTCTGCGCGCAGTTCTCTTCTCTCTCTTCTTTCCTTTCTCTCCCTCATCGAACCCTAACCCACTCCCTATATAAGAGCCCTCTCCCCCCTTCCTCTCTTCTCCACTCCACCACCACCACTTTCCTTCCTCTCCACTGCTGTGAGAAAGACGAGCGAGAGAGAGGGAGCGAGAGCGAGAGTGAGGAGCGAGGAGGAGGAGCAGTGTGAAGAGAGGGAGGAGGTTGAGCTCGCGAGCTCGGAGAGGCTCGCTAGAGTGCGCACGGCCATCTCGATGCGTGCGGGAGGAGTGCGTCGGGGAAACCGTCCCTGACTTCCTGCAGCAGTCGGAGCTGCAGCCGAGAGGGAGGAGCCGCGGTGGGGTGTGGCGAGAGGAGCGGGAGCTCGCTCTGATACTGGGAATTTTCCAGTATCAGACGTCCGGAGTACCTTCCAGACGACGAGTTGGACGTCTGGTAACAACACTGGATGTCTGAAAGTAAGGTTTCGCGCAGGTACATCCTTCTTGCGGTTACGGCCATGCAAGCCGCACTGCAGAGCCGAATTATTTGGCTAAAAGGGGATTTTCTGCTCTGTCGCACGTAGGAGCAGCTTTGGGAAGGTGCATGGCACGTCCTCCCACGCGTTTCGAATGTCGGGACAACTTACCAGATGACCGGAGGCACTCCTAGACGATTGGAGGATAGGTCGGACGTCTGGAGTTGAGTCCAGATGGTCAAATAGGAGTCCTGGACATTTGAGGTCGACGCAGGGACTTGAGGTGAGACTCTAGTAACTTTTAGGACGTCTGGACTTTGTTCCAAACGTCTGATTTGGTTCTGCAGTGTTGTTTCTGACCCGTTTAAGGTCCGTTTGGGGTCCGTTTTACTCAAACAAGATATCTGTGGTTTCCTTGTGAGTTCCTCTACATGTTAGAAATCCTTATATACTATTCTAAATGTTCTATTATGGTATGTTCCTTGATATAAGACTTTGACTTGTTGTGTGTTCGGGGCTCGCAAAGGCACATGAGTCTGCCGTTCGAGCCCCTAGTACTCCTTGATTGTCTGGTAGAGTGGTTTCCCCCTTGTTTTATCTATAAAACATGAGTGCAATTATGAAAATTAGAAAACTCGAAACTTAGGATGTGACATGAATCCTAGGACGAGAAATATTTGCACTGTTTGTATGCGTGTTTGAGATTGCAGTCATAAATGAATGAATAGAATTGTAAACAATTGCTTGTTAATAAATATGAGCTGCCTGTGAAATATGAAATGCATGTGCTAGTTAAATAGTTACCTGTGATATCACTTTTTATATCTGTTAGTTTGTGGAAATACGAGCTGCATGTGTATAATACAAGAATGGAACTGTGAATAATGAAACCTGGTATGGAATAATATGGTGAATATAAGCATGAACCCTACGGGGAGTTAGGAGTAGAGCTCCTGTGGACGAATGGAAAGACCTGAAAATGTGAGTGGGAAGTATGCTGGCCCTTGAGTACGTAATACCAAGGAAAGCGACTGTCCCCTATTTAGTGTAGAGTAGAGCTAGCCGCCCTTGGGTTGGGACCCGGGGTTAGGATTGGCCACTCTACACCGACTTCTGTTGGCCCTCGCATACACTGTACCAGGGAGAGCTACTAGTGTAGGGAGAGAGTTAGCCACCCTACAGGGCCCGGGGTTCATCTAGCAGCCCTACACTGACTTGTTAGGCCCACTGGGCAAACTGGGGTAGTCAGACGAGGGTGCGCGGACTGTGGAGGGGCGAAACCCCTGTTTGGTTATGAGGGGCGAGACCCCTGTTACTGAGAGGGCAAGGCCCTATACTGTTCCGTGATGTATTTTGGGTGTACCCGCTAGCGGAAACGACTGACCGCGTGCCAGCGCGAGGTAGCTACCCGTGTGCTTATCGCGTGTGCTGTAGTCATCGCTACGTCTGTCCGTGACCTTGGGGTAGTTGACTGGGTGTAGGATCACCATGGGGGACTCTCCCGGTCAGAAGAGCACCACGTGTGCCTTCTACTCTTCGGAAAAGACTGCAATCAAGATCGTTCCCACGAGGAGCATGCGAGATCAAGAAAGAAACCTGAAAGTAAACCAATGGATGAAAAGGAATTACTTGTAAAATAAATAATTGGAAAAGATAAATTTACCTGTTAGCTTTATTGCTTTAGATAGTCTGGTTACCACTCTACTCAGCGTTCGCTGACTTCATTTACTCATAACTCTTTATAGGTCTAGGAGTTTAGCAGTTCGAGTCACCGGATGTAGAGGGTGCTGGGCCCAGTTGAGCCCAGTAGTAGTCTCTTACTGTTGTAGTACTTCGTTTTGTTAGTGAGTTCAGACTTTATTTACTATTCCTGTTCTGCACTTTTGTTCTACTTTCCTGTTGTTGTGGTGGTATGTACTATTTAGCAGCTTTTACTTCCTTTACTGCTTGTACTATTTTACTGTTAGTTACCTGGCATAGTGAATGTGGTTTATTTTCCTGCTTTTCGGTTATTTCTTGTTGGACGACTGGGTCTTGGGATTAGTCGAGTCGAGTCGGTCTCGGGTCCTGTAGGGATTCGGGAACTCGGTCGTAACAGGTACCTCTGAGGTTGTCTCGTTGGTTTCACCCCTTCATCTATGTAGATATGATGAGTGCAATATGTGGGGCGAATCCTACAGAGATCAGCAATGCTCCACCCGATAGCAGCCCTATGTGCTTGCAGTATAGAGATCACTTGATGTTCTTGCTCCGGGGTCAAGTGAGCATTGATGATCATTGGGTATGTCTCACTTTCGCCTAGAAACACATATTTGAGTGAATCAGGTAAGGGCTTTAACTCAATTATCGGCGGGTAGGGAGCAAGTTCGTATGTGGGAGGAGAGGAATCAATAGCGAAAATCTGACAATCCTGATTGATGGGAAATCCTCTTGCAGAGATCATAAAATCCTATCTTAACGAGAGCAGATCAGTGCTTGGTGGGACAGGATACTCAGGATCAGGGGTGTTGTGATCAGATGAACACCCTGGACAATCAGATCCGTGGGATGAAATGTGCACGTCGTTAACCTCAGTCTCGTGTGGATCCAGATCTAGGAACCCTGACAGTGAAGATGAATGTTGATAGAGAGAGTTTCACTTAATTAAAATAGCAATAGAATGATATGCCATTGTAATTTATGTGGTGGAAATCTCTCAATCAAAGATTAAAATAGATATCAATTTAAACCATGAAAAGGATGTCGTATCCACAGGGAGGAACAGATTAATAAGTTCACAAAATATTTCTCCTTTGTATTTGTTCAATCAAGTGCGCAATCCATGTTCAAATCTGATGAGAAATAAGGCGAAAAGAAGGAACACGTAATAATTTAGAAATGCAGGGGTATGAATGTAATTTTCCTTTAAAGAAATAACTTGCAATGACATGTAACATAATTGTATTTTAAGACATTGGGCTTTCTCTTTTAGGTCATGTGAGTGTCTTGATGAGATTTTATGCATGTATCAAACTCAACATATAAGAGTTAAGTGCATGAAAGAAATAATATAACACTTAAAGGCATGCATGCAATTTCACTCAAATATATTAATCAATCAAATATTGAAAGTGTTTTTGGCAATGGCACATTTGGTAATTTTTAATGTAACCAAAATCAGAGGAAACTTCCTCTCTCTTCTTTGCACGCGTGGAGGCGTGGCGGTCGGCCGACTGAAGCTTGGTGGCAGTGCGTGGGAGAGAGATGGTCGCGACGACGGTGGAGGCACAACCGGAGGTGGCCGGTAGCGGTCAGTCGGAGAGCTTGACACCAGCTGAGCTAGCTGCAGGAGGGGACGCAGGCTGCTGCTGTTGCATGCACGCACGGCTAGGCGTTGCACGTGGGATCTACTGATCGCACGAGGAGGTGCGCCGCGTGTAGAGAAGAAGGGCAGGCTGGAGGTTGCGCGCTGCTGCTGTTGCACGTGCTTGCTGGCCGTGCATGGAGGGGAGATGGAGGCATGGCAGTGAGCTGTTGGTTGTCTTGCAGGTGGTTTGAGAGAAGCAGAGGAAGAAGACGGAGGGGCACAAGGGCGTTGTTGCATGCGGTGCGCACCTGGCGTGCGGGAGAGGGTTGCGCACACCTGGCGTGCGGGAGAGGGTTGCCCGCACAAGGGCTGCTGCGTGCGGGTGAGGGTTGCGCGCGGGCGTGGTTGGTGAGGGTTGAAAGGGCCACAGTGCAGGTTCTCCTCATGGTGTGCGCAGGGTCCACAATGGTGCGTTCCAAATGATCTCCCTCACCAAGAGCACCCCCCCAAATTAATTAACCCATGCAACTTTTATCTCCTCCCCATCCGTTCTTCTTCCTTGGCACAAGTCAAGGAATTTTAAATCCCTTACTAAAATTGGCCGCCGTTCTGAGAGTTGAGAGGTCAATTTGTTGAGGTCGACGAGAGTTGAGAGGTCCCCGTCGGGGGGGGGGGGGAATTCTTTTCAAAAGACCCTAGTTTCTTCGCAAAATTGTTCCTCCTCCTCTCCCATTTTCTCGGTTACTTGTTAACTCTTAAAATAGCCTGATGGAGTGGATCAAGTGGAGATGGATAGGGTGCGCTGTGTGCGTGACCTGCATGAGAGAGTGGCACGTTGAAATATAACATAAGTTATTCCTATAATAATGAAATATAAAATAATTATTTATATACATAATAAGATATAGAATGCAATAGAATAGATGTAAACTTAAGTAATGATGCATGCAATCATTCTATGACCTCATGTAGTTATTAATAAACATAAAATATAAGAATAAAGTTAATTTAGGCGTAACAATAGTCCATTACAATGGACTCATCAAATACCGTCATGCCTAAGATTTGCTAGTCCCTAGCAAAAATGAAAAATAATAGAAGTAATCAGAAGATTTCTTCTTTCCTTATTTCAAGCATTTAGAGATCCATATAATTGTGAAGTGATAATAGCCTAGACAACAGATCCAAGTGAAAAGCCAATTTGCATTGGGAGTTCGTACTTCACCCTTGGTAAATATTTCTATCGGGATAGGCAACTACTTCTCTTGGGGATAAAGTAGAAGATAATCTGTAATTTGACCCTGACTTTTTGGCTTAGGTAGGAGATATCTAGTTGAATGGATTTGTATTTGGTGGCACACACTCATCTGGTGTTACATGTAATCTAGTACTACAGACTCTAAATCTCTAGACTATTAAACAAGTCAACTCGGAGAGAGGCTAAACAACTGTGCTCTCTTAATGTTCCTTGGCGCTCACTCTTTTCTTTCTTTTCTTTCTGAGATCACAAATCTCGCCAGATTTAGTAAGTGTACTCACTGTTTGGTGGCCTCATATGGCATTCACACTTCAACTAAAGTCCTAATAACTCTACAACTAAGTTAGAGTCCTCAGCCAGTATTCGGGTGATTAGAAATACTAAAGATAGCTATGGGTCATATTTGGTGGATAGCGATAGGTGTTTTTGTTGCCTCAGAAATAATGTCACGAAGATAAAATTATAAACTTGGACTCTTTTCTTTTTCTTTTCTCTCTCTCTTTTATTTTTTTCTCTTTTTTTTTGTTTTTAATATAATTGTTTCTTTTTTTTTCTTCTTTTTCTTTCTTTATAAATCAACATAACATGACACAGACTTTATTTATGAGGCATTATTAGGGATGATGGTGGTCAATAGGATATTGTGTGGCTTATTTGGTGGAAGTGCCTATTCTCAACACCAGGAAGGAATGGATAGGACAAGCGTATTTTTGACCTTTGACACTATTACCCTCCTTCAGCTGAGGACTCTATGAAGGATAGTCATAACCATCCACCATAGTCATAGTTTTATTAAGACTCAATCTCTGTTTATCTGCCTTATTTGGTGACTCTCAGGAATTCACACAATGTACGCACACAGGAACATAGAGCGAAAACTATGCCTAACTCTGAAGTATCATCATCTAATTGTCCAAAACTTAAGAGTCCTTGCACTAGACTTAGTGCACCAGTAATCTCTCTACTTTCTTTTCACAAATATGAGGTGGATCTACTAGAAGATAGTATGCCTAACTCCCTATTAACTGTCCAAGGGTTCAGTAGACTAAAAATGCTTATTGGTTCTCTTCAAAGATCCATTACCCAGTCTACGTGTAAGTGAAGTAAATGTACTGGATTCTAAACTTAAGAAACAATTTAAGAAGAAAAATCTTTAATGACACCTCCATGACAAAGATGTTTTGCTAGGGACTAACCAATTCAGCTCAAGAAAATAAGAGTTTTTTTTTTCTTTTTTTTTATATGTCCTAAATGTATGCAAATATTTATAAATGCTATAAACATTCTAAGGTTATACCCCCCCATGCCTAAGACTAACAATGTCCTCATTGAAAAAATGCAAACATAGAAGAATATCACCTAAGAAGGTGAGTAGGAGGAGCTAAGGCTCCTCAAGCCAAAGTGCATCTAAAATCTGGCCAACTGAAAGAGTAATATAAGGTTTAAGTTGCTGGCCATTTACCTTAAAGTTCACACCAGAAGTAGGGTTCCGAATTTATACAGCTCCATGAGGGAAAGTATTGATAACAACGTATGGCCCATCCCAGCGGGACTTGAGCTTTCCTAGAAATAATTTAAGTCTGGAATTGAAAAGCCAAACCCACTGGTTGGACTCAAAAGTCTTTCTAATGATGTGCTTATCATGGAAGACCTTTGTACGTTGCTTGTAAGCTTGAGAAGTTTCATAGGCTTCATTACGAAGCTCCTCAAGCTCACTTAACTCTAACAGATGTGTCTTTCCTGCTTTATCCAAATTCAAGTTAACATTTTTAATAGCCCAATAGGCTTTATGTTGGATTTCAACGGGAAGATGGCACGCCTTTCCGTAGACAAGACGGAAAGGAGACATGCCCAAGGGAGTCTTATACACGGTTCTATAAGTCCAAAGAGCATCATTTAGTTTCTTAGACCAATCCTTACGATCGGGCCTGACAGTTTTTTCTAAAATTTGCTTGATCTCCCTATTAGACACTTCAACTTGTCCACTCGTTTGGGGATGGTAAGGTGTGGCTATCATGTGGTTGACTCCCAAATTTTGGAGTAGTCTTGTGAAGTGTACATTCTTGAAGTGAGGTCCTCCATCACTTATGATCATCCTTGGGCACCCGTACCGAGAAATGATATTACCCTTAACAAAGCCCAAGACCACGAAATGGTCATTGGTTCGTGTGGGTATGGCTTCTATCTATTTCGATACATAGTCCACAGCCACAAGGATGTACTCATATCTGAAGGACACCGGAAAAGGACCCATGAAGTCGATGCCCCAAATATCAAAGATCTCAACAGGGAGGATCGGTTGCTGGGGCATCTCATCCCTTTTTCCAATGGTTCCCGTCTTCCGGCAACATAGACATGCACCCACATATGTATGTGCATCTCGGAATAATGTGGGCCACCAAAAGCTAGACTGAAGAACTTTATGAGCAGTCTTTTTCCCACTAAAATGTCCCCCACAATGGAGGTCATGGTAGAAACTCAGAACACTTCTTTGTTCTTCATCAAGGACGCAACAACGAAAACCTGGTTAGGGCCTACTCTAAAAAGCTCGGGTTCCTCCCAGTGATAAAATTTAGCGTTAGCAGGAAACCTATCTCGCTTCTGCTTGTCCCAAGTACTGGGGGTAATGCCTATGACCAGATAGTTCACTATGTCAGCGAACCAAGGAGTTTTAGCCTCCATGGCCATCAGAGACTCATCAGGGAAAGTCTCTTGAATACCGCCAGCTGGGTTTGATGCCTCAATAGGAATCCTAGACAGATGATCTGCTACCACATTCTCAAATCCTTTCTTATCTTTAATTTCCAGGTCAAACTCCTGGAGTAGCAGAATCCAACGAATTAGGCGAGGTTTGGTGTCCTTTTTAGCAAGAAGATGCTTTAAGGCAGAATGATCAGTGAACACCACAACCTTAGATCCCAAAAGATAAGACCGAAACTTTTCCAAAGCAAATACTACAGCAAGAAGTTCCTTTTCAGTGACTGTGTAGTTTTGCTAAGGATCCGTAAGGGTCTTGCTGGCATAATGCAGCTGATGAGTGGCTACTCATCATGGCTAAAAAGCTGAAGTTAAGCTAGACACTAAGTAAAACAACATCAGATTAACAGATAAAAAGAGTTAAGTGTGGGAATTAAAGAAAAAGACCTAAAACCTTTACTCTGCGTTAAAACTTCATAATTAGGTCACAAAATGAGATATTCTGAAAGCAAAGTATAAATGATGATCCATGCATTAATTGAACACATAAATAAGTTTGAAAGGCCAAATCAGAAGTATAATCAATGTCTTAAATGTTCAATTGAGCACATATAAAAATTTGAAGGCAATTGGACATCATTTAGGGTATGAAATAGGTAGTTTACACTTAGGTCCTTCATGCATTACACTCTTACCCTTAAAAACTTCTCTTTGGACCTACTTGTAAACCGTAGGGACCCTTTTGAAAGGCTGCAGGGCCCTTCCGGTCGTAGTTCTTTTCACTTATGGGCCTGCATGCAATTCTTCTACCCCTTTGTTCAAGGGTCTATCTGCAATTTTCCTTTATTTCAGAGAGAGGCCTGTTGCTCTTCGTGTGCACTGTAGCGCGCGAAGAACACGGCCAATCTCAGCCATCCGTCGCTCTTCATGATCCTGATCTGCGGTTAGATTTGAATGGAAGCTTCGCGCGATTCGGCGTGTGCGATCACCCCTCTCCCCAGATCTCATCTGACGGTCAGATTTTGTGCTTAACTCGCTGCGCGCTCCGCTCCTCTCATCCTCGTCGCTGGTTGCATCTTGATTATCCTCACCTGCGCGGTGATCTCAGCCACTGAGCATGCTACTTAAGCACCTCAGTGGTGCCGCGCGTAAGGAATCGCTCCCTCCTACACCTCTTAGCGATCATTTGTCCACTCCAGTCCCTCCTCCCCATCAAGCCTCTGATTTCATAGCCACCGGCTGTAAAATCATCACCTTCTCTCGACCTCCTCGTCGCTAAGGACTTCGTAGCACCTGAGGACGACCCTGGAGCCTCACTAGCAGACTCTTCCCTCCGCTGGAATCATCTTCCTCCTTTCTTCCTCCTTAGCCACCAGCTAAGGACCCATAGGTCCCATTCTTCCTGTTAGATTAGGTTTATAACTCTGCATATTAGTTTTAGCTGCAGTTATGTAGTTTAGAGTAGGATTAATATAATTGTTAATGTTTAATTTCGCTGTAGGATAAAGTAGCTGTAGTAGTAGAATTAGGCTTAAACTCCCCCCCCTCTCACCTCCTCTGATCATTCCAGATCAGAGGGGAAGACTTCATAGAACCATGTTTTCAAATTATCTCCCTCTCCATATTTTCATGTCCAGTTCTGATTTTCCACGACATGTTTTCTCATCTTCCACCCATACACTCTGACCCAATTTCAGATCTGGTTGGTTTTCAACCTCAGATCTGAAATTGGCGTCAACAAGCACTTAAGGGGCTTCCCACTCACCCACTCTTGGTCACAAAAGCCCCTGATTTTGGGTCAAAATTTTCAGTTTGTCAGATTTCTCCTCAATTTGTATTTTAAGGATTTTTCTTTTTGGTTTTACTGCCTGACGAATTGAATGAAGTTGATTTGAATTCCTTGTTGGCAAGGAATTTGAGAGGATTTCTAGTGACAAAAATCATCTCAGAAGAGCCATGAAACTGGGAGTTGAACTAAGGGCTTTAATTGATTGAATTAATCCTTCCTTCATGCTATCTATAGCATTAGGAAGAGTTAATTCAGTGATATTCGTGGATTTAATCTGAAATGAAGTTTTTGATGAGGGTTTTTGGCATTTGAATTAGGGTACTTAGTGATTTTAGTAAGAAATTAAACCCTTGTCAGATTGGGGATTGAGAGAGATTTTCTTTTTAGTTTGGATTTTTTTTTACTCTGATCCCAGTAGACAAAGCAAAGTGCTGCATCTTGCAGCTACATTTTTTTCTCTTCAAACTCACATTTCATCTCAAATGAACTAACTGCAGCAGCAGTTAGACCATTTGGACAGTGACTTGAGCTGCTGCAGAGTCTGGAAGGTCTTGTTGCTGCTACTGTCTAGTTATTATAAGTTGTAACAGATAGGTTCTAGTGTTAAACCTTGTAGACTCTAATTTGATCTTAGCTGACAGTTGATTGTATTTCATTTCATATGTATACAAACTTTCTTGTTTCAATGCTTGAACTCTAATTTCTGTGCATACATGTCTATTCTTTCTCAATTCTATCAGCTAGTCTAGTAAAAAAATAACCATCCAAACAAGATTTAAAAGAGGAAACTTAACTGAGGATAGTATTAAGATGGGTAAAACACATCCTAAATTCCGTGCTATATAGAAAGAAGGCAATCATAAACAGGATAAAAAGGCTTAAAAACTTTAAAAGACAGTGAAACAAGCCTCTTTCTCTCCTCAGTTAACTCTTCCCTTCTTCTCTCCTAACTCTTTCAAATCTGCAACAACAGTAAACAAATTAGAATGAAACACCCAAAAGAGCCAAAAAAATAAATATATATCTATATATATACATATATATATTACTTTGTATATTAAGTATACTTATTTAGACATAAGCTATATATTAGGCTACACATGTAAATAGATAGTGTAAATATATATATATATATATATATATATATATACTGTATACTTAACTATGTAAATATAATACTATAATTTAGGTTTTAGATCTAGTTTAGACAATAAATATAATAATTATATAACTATATATAAATTGAACTAATTTATATGTATTATTAAACTAAATAGATCAGTAAATAGTATAATTAAGAGAGTTAAACTATAAAACTGTATATATATCTATGTATATGTATATTATAAGTAAATAAAATCTTTTATCTTAATTTAATCCTTTACAAATAATAAATAATGAATTTATTAAGTTTATAGCTAAGTTGTTAAATTAAAATTAGTTAAATTAGTAATTTAGAATTATAATTAAGTTAAATTGAATCTGTATACTAAGACTAATATACTTTAAGTAATTTAAGCTAATTTAAGTATATTTATACCTGATTATATTAAGTTTAACTTAATTTATAAGCAGAACAATTAAAACTGCTATTTAAATGTAAATAACACATACATTAATTCAGAAAAATATAATTAAAATGTGTATAAAATACTTATGTATGTATTCTAACTCTGTATGAGGTCAATTAGACCATCTAGTAACTAATTTATAAGCAATTAACCAAGAAAACACCAAAATCAGTGTGTAAAAATAGGCTACTTTAGTGAATTTATTTATATAGTAAATCTAATTAAAATTTCAAATTAATTGAACAATTACATAGTATTATGTAAATACTTTATTTTCCATAATTTATTTTTATTTTTTAAATAAATTATGGCCCTCGAATTGAGGGCCAAAATCTCTTCTAGCCCTTTGCTGCATGCGGTTTTCAGCACAGATGTGGCGCTCGAATAGCGCCACATTGTGCGCTGCAAACCGCGTGTAGCGATTTATATTGAATTCGTGTATAGACAATGTAGTCGTCACGAGCGTCGGGCGCCCGAAACAACCACACTGTCATATACACATTGAGCATACTGAGCATTCTGAGCTTGATTTGTGGGGCCGGGGGCCTGGAGAGAGAGGCGTGTGTGTGGGGCTGAGAAGGCCCTATGTTGAGTTAAGAAAAACGTAATTAAGCGACCTAATGAGAATTAGGGCGTGCTTAGTAGAGGTTTGGTCCCACCCTCTGGGTGCTGTGTATCCCTCAAAAAGCGTGCCCGTAAATTAAACACATTTTTAATTAATTAAAGAAAGTTAATGACGACTGTTAAACACCTCTCAGCCGCAGCGTGTTAAATTCATTAAGGCAAAATGAAAACACAGAAGAAGAACATCTGTTGAAGATGTGTGTGAAGGGGAAGAGAGAGAGATGATGTACATACATAAGTAAATACACATACAATAAAAATAAATATATATATATATGTATACATAGTATAGCCAATTATTTTTATAAATAAACCCATATATTTACTAACAGAATAAAATGTCACCATAAGCATCCCTACAGACCCCAGTTTCCCTCCTTAGGTTTGTATATAGTGTTTTCTGGGATCTAGCGACGCTTACGTCTGTCACTATAACTGTTGTATGTGTTACTGTAGATATCAGACTAGTAAGTTAAGTTAATATACTATATAATCTTAGTCTATTGTGTACTTTCATGTAAGTATTAATACTATAACTTGTAAATACAGTTTAAAGTATAGTGATAAATTGTTTGGTGCTTGTTTATAGTAGTTTTTGCAAGCATTACAATTAATTCTTAGTAAGTAGGCAAACCATGTCCACATTCATTCATTCTTTAATAAGATGTAAAGCTTCTTTTTGGAATTAGAGGATAATTTTGAAATCAAAGAGCGATGTAATTCAATAATTGCCTCCCAGTGAACGACTTGGAATAAAATCAGTAAAAATTAGATAAGTAAATAATAATGGTTGTAATGACTGGTATTCCATACAACTCACCGTAATGACACTCATGGTGTTTCAAATCACAACATACTACAACACATCATTATATCAATCAACCATTACATCATTAGCAGCACATGAGGTTTGCCATCGACTCTTTGACCTAAGACCGCTCCCATTGCAAAATCAGAAGCATTGCACATTAGTTCAAACGGGAGGGTCCAATCTGGTGCTTGGAGAATCGGTGCGGTAATAAGGGCTTTCTTTAAGACTTGGAAGCCTCGCCACATCTATCATCAAAATCGAAGGAGACATCCTTCGCTAATAGGTCATAGAATGGCTTAGAGATTTTACTAAAATCTCTAATGAAGTGCCTATAAAATCCAGCATGGCCAAGGAAAGATCTAACTTCACGAACATTGGCGGGCAATGGAAGCTTGGAGATGGAATCAATTTTTGCAGTGTCCACCTCTAATCCTCTCTCGAAAACTATATGCCCTAACACAATGCCCTGCTGGACCATAAAGTGTCTTTTTTCCCAGCTAAGCACCAGCTTTGCCTCTTCCCAATGGGTTAAGACTTTATCAAGGTGCGAAAGGCATAGGTTAAATGACGAGCCATAAATGGAGAAGTCATCCATGAAAATTTCTATGAACTCGTCAATCATATCAGAAAAGATAGCCATCATACAACGTTGGAAAGTGGTAGGAGCATTACATAACCCAAATGGCATTCGGCGTAATGCAAATGTGCCATACGGACTCATGAAGGTGGTACGCTCCTGATCGTCAGGAAAAATGGCTATCTGATTATACCCAGAGTATCCATCAAGAAAACAGAAGTACTTGTTCCCCACCAGTCATTCCAAAATTTGATCGATAAACGATAAGGGGAAATGATCTTTCTGGGTAGCCGTGTTCAAACGACGGTAATCAATGCAGACCCTCCAACCAGTTGAGGGTCTAGTGGTCACCAGCTCTCCTTGGTCATTCTCTTCTACAGTGATTCCTACCTTTTTGGGTACTACATGAATAGGACTGACCCATTTACTATCTGAAATGGGATAGAGAATCCCTGCATCCAACCATTTCAGAATCTCCTTTTTAACAACCTCCCACATATTTGGGTTGAGCCTTCTCTGCATGTCTCGAAAAGGTTTCACGGACTCGTCCGTGTGTATATGATGCATGCAAAGGGAGGGATCAACACTCTTAATATCAGCAATTGACCAGGCAATTGCTTCCTTGTGCCTTTGTAAACACTCAAGCAGAGCTCCCTCTTGCGATTCAAATAATGCACACGAGATAATAACGGGGAGCATGTCATTAGGGCCAAGGAAAGAATATTTCAATGTGCTCAGGAGGGGTTTCAACTCCAACTCAGGAGCCTTTTGGATTGAGGGTTTAAGTTGAGATGTCCCTGCCTCAGGTAGCGGATCTACCTTCATGGTTCAGGGTGGGGACAGAGACTCTGTGTGTATCCCCAGCAACTCTTCTAATTCGAGCATTTCCCTTTCAGTTTCTTTAATAATCGGAGGATGGTCCTTAGATATGACCTTTTGAAGGGGATCTCTACATAGGAGTGCTAGAGTAGTCTCCTTAATTATTTCATCAACAACCTCAATCTGAGAACAATCTTCAAATCCAGATTGCTTGTAAGTATCAAAAACATTCAACCGGATCTTTTTGTTCCCAAAGCCCATTTTAAGTGCCCTTGATCTACAATTGATAGAGGTGTTGGATGAGGCCAAGAAGGGGCATCCCAGAATAATGGATGGCTTTGTGGGCTTATTAGATGGGTTAGTATCTAGCACCAGAAAGTCAACAGGGAAGAAGAAGTCCTCCACTCTCACAAGGACATTTTCCAACAATCCCCGTGGTGTCTTAAGTGATCTGTATGCGACCTGGAGGATGACTGGACTAGGATTTAACTTGCCTCCTCCCAAAAGGTCATAGATAGAGCTTAGTAAAATGTTCTCCCCCACACCCAGATCGAGCAAAGCCTCGTCAATGTGTTGGTTACCTATAACCACTGAAATATACAAGCCCCCTGGGTCTTTCATTTTGGGGGGTGTTCCATGTTGGAGAACCAAGCTAACATGGTCAGGCAGGATGACCGTGGTTTGGACCTGTTTCCTAGATCGGCGCTTTTGGGTGCACATGTCCTTCAAAAACTTGGCCTAGGACGAGATCTATTTGATAGCTTCCAACAGAGGCAAGTTGATCTGGACTTGCTTAAAAGTGTCCATAATCTCCTCCATCCTATCCTTGGCTCCAGACGAGCCAACAGAAGATTTCCCAGGAGCAGATAGGCGCTCTGGATATGGCCACCTCAGCTTCTGGGTAGAGGGGTCGTCATGGCGGGAGAGGGGTGGTGGAAGGACGACATCCTCATTGCGGGTGATTTCAAGCGAGGGAGAGCAATGTGGCTCTTCCTCGGTGGAGATGGAAGTCGGGTTGGGTGTAGAAGGGGAATTCTGAGACATAACCATAGGAGTGTTATCAGGCTTGTCAATCTTCTTTCCACTCCTCAGCACGGTCACAGCTTGGGCATGCTCCCTCAATACGACCCCCTTGCCCTTAGGGTTCTCCTTAGAAGAGCTAGGTAGCTTCCCCGAATCACGTTGCCTAACTGCCTCAGTAAGATGACCAATTTGGAATTGCATATCAGTAATCATCTTATTCTAAGATTGGATGACCATATTCTGATGCTCTTGCATTGCTTTCATCATGGCTTTAAGTTCATCCATCTCAGAGGGCTTATTCTGAGGAGGGTTTTCATAAGATGGTTGGTATATGGGTTGGGGAGGTAAGGGTCTTGTATTCCCTGAGTTAGAAGCATCACCTTGCTTCCAAGAGAAGTTTGGATGGTTCCGTCACCTCGGATTATAGATATTGGAATAAGGGTTATTGCGAGGAGGTGGGTAAAAACCCTGGGCCGCGTTCAAGTCGGCTTGAATCAACTCAAGGAATTGATTTTCCTAGTGGCACTCTGCAGTGGCCTGCGTTGTGCTTTGGCAAATGGAGCATTCTCTTGCAGCCTGAAAGATAGAGGCTACTTGCGGGTTCATGCCAGGGTTCGCTAAAAGCCTATCAAAGTTTTTATTCAATAATTGAATATGATAAGCCAAATCCTGAGAAGCCCCAGCCTCATGGGCCTCTATCTTCCTCTGCAAGATTGATGGTTTTCTTTCTTGATAGGCAGAGGACAAATGTATGGAGTTGACACTTAATGTTTCAAATAATGCCCAGGCTTCATCCCTAGTTCTGGTCATGAAGGTTCCTACACAGGCTGCATCAATGGTTTGCCTATGCCTTTCAGATAATCCGTTATAGAACCTTTCGACCAACTGCCATCTTGGCACCTGATGGTGGGGGCATAACCTAAGAAGGTCATTAAAGTGCTCCCAAGTCTCATGAAATTGCTCCCCTTCCTGTTGAGTAAAACCCATAATCTCTCTTCTATAATGGTTGGTCTTACTCATAGGAAAATACTTTTTCAAAAATTCTCCCTTAAGGGTGGCCCAATCATTTACCCTTTCATCGAGGGTATGATACTAGTGCTTGGTCTTATCCTTTAGGGAGAATGGAAATAGAGTCCTCATCAGGGCTTCATCAGTAAAGCCCTGGAGCTTCACCGTAGAACAGACCTCGGTGAATTCCTCCAAATGCCGGTAGGGGTCCTCCCTAGTAGTACCATAAAAGGAGGGCAACAAAGATATGGTACTGCTCTTGATCTCATATGGATTATCCCCTGCCAGTCGTCTCAGTGTTTGTGCGGGTTGGTTGGTTGGAATAAAACAGTCCCTCAGGATCCGTTGTTGATTTGCTCATTGATTAGCCATGCCTTCTCCTAGGTGAGCTCTCCTAAGAATTCTCTCAGGCTCAGGATCAAACACTAGACTGCCCTCAAGAGAGCGTCTACCAAGCAAACAATATCAATCACAATTCAAGTTCTTATTGATTGAGTAAGTGAAACCTCCACTCCAAAGATAGGTCAAAAGGTCAAGGCTTATCCCTCTGTTCCCACGTAAGTGGTATAAGAGGGGTGATGACTTGAAATCTTAACCTTCTTTGTTGCAGAGGTAGAATTGGTTGATATAGATGGCCAAACAAGTTATTCACTGCAATTACGCGACCTAGTTTAACCTTCGAGTGCCCTAGGACCTATACTTTTCTTAGATGATACTCCCAGGTGATCAAGTGAGAAGTTACTCCAAGGACGAACAAAGGGATGCAAGTAGGGTGAACCCTTCCTTTGAGGCGATGCGTATGCGGTACCTCTTAACTACCCTTTTGTTTCTTTAAGGGGTGTCCCCCTCCGTGAAGTATCAAAACACTTGGTCAAAAGAAAGTACCACCACCACAAAGCACGATAGGAGGGTCTGCACTGATAAAGAGATCGGTGCCTATAGCCTTAAGGGATCGAGCCTTAGTGCGGTGCTTAATGTGCGTGCTCAATGTCAGAAGTGTGCATCACACCGCAAATCTTTTTTATTTTATTTTATTTTATTTTTTTTTTTTTTTTTAAATGCAGACAAGTCCCTTTGAATCAGATCAAATGTGAATTGATTTTAAGGTCGAATCTGATTATCAGTCCCACTTTTAGTTAGGCGACCACTGAATTAGTAAATTCAATCAACTTGGTGGTCTTGAATTCTAATCTGAATGCAAATGCGTGAAAAGGAGCTGGATGCAAAAGTTAAAAAGGTGTACCTGTCTCTAGCAATCTTCGTGCCAATATGCTTGCAATGCAACAATGAGATCTAATGTGCTGCTCAATCACCCTTAAATGCACACACCTAAGGGCATGCAACTCCTAAACAGGCAGCTTGATATTTTCTTTTGTTTTCTTTAAAGGAAAGCAAGCAGAAAATGGAATCATGCACGCAGAAAAATGTAAACCCTAGTAGCTAAAGAATGTGGGGACAGACCCCCAAAAATTTAGCCCCGATTACTACAAGGGAGAGAAGATAGAAATAAAATTTGTGACAAAGGAGAATCCCCTGTGAAATCGGGATCTAGGTCTCCTACGTCTTCTCCTAGTGTGGGCTTAGCTCGAGGTTGATGTTGCCGAGCTATTGCGCCTGTCACCCCGTCAGATTCCTTGCATAAAAAGATAAAGAATGACCAGATAATTGTGCAACACAGAATACTCAGAAATAATAAAGTGAATCTATTACGTCTGTTGCCTCCCCGGCAACAACGCCATTTGATAGAGAGAGTTTCACTTAATTGAAATAGCAATAGAATGATATGTCGTTGTAATTTATGTGGTGGAAATCTCTCAATCAAGGATTAAAATAGATATCAATTTAAACCATGAAAAGGATGTCGTATCCACAGGGAGGAACAGATTAATAAGTTCACAAAATATTTCTCCTTTGTATTTGTTTAATCAAGTGCGCAATCCGTGTTCAAATCTGATGTGAAACAAGGCGAAAAGAAGGAACGCGTAATAATTTAGAAATGCAGGGGCATGAATGTAATTTTCCTTTCATGAAATAACTTGCAATGGCATGTAACATAATTGTACTTTAAGACATTGGGCTTTCTCTTTTAGGTCATGTGAGCGTCTTGATGAGATTTTATGCATGTACCAAACTCAACATATAAGAGTTAAGTGCATGAAAGAAATAATATTACACTTAAGGGCATGCATGCAATTTTACTCAAATATATTAATCAATCAAATATTGAACTAGTGTTTTTGGCAATGGCACGTTTGGTAATTTTTAATGTAACCAAAAATAGAGGAAACTTCCTCTCTCTTCTTTGCGCGCGTGGAGGCGTGGCGGTCGGCCGACTGAAGCCCGGCGGTAGTGCGTGGGAGAGAGATGGTCGCGACAGCGGTGGAGGTATGGCCGAAGCTGGCCGATGGTGGTCAGCTAGAGAGCTTGATGCCGACGGAGCTGGCTACAGGAGGGGATGCGGGTTGCTGCTGTTGCATGCGCACGTGGCTAGGCATCGGAGATGGGATCTGCTAGTCGCGCAAGGAGGTGCGCTGCGCGTAGAGAAGAAGGGCAGGCTGGAGGTTGCACGCTGCTGCTGTTGTATGCGCCTGCTGGCCGTGCGTGGAGGGGAGATGGTGGCGTGGCGGTGCACTGTTGGTTGTCTTGCAGGTGGTTTGAGAGAAGCAGAGGAAGAAGAAGACGAAGGGGCATAAGGGTGCTGTTGCGTGCGGTGTGTGCGCCTGGCGTGCGGGTTGTTGTGCGCACAAGGGCGCGGTTGCGTGCATAAGGGCTGATGCGTGCGGGCAAGGGTTGCGCATGGGCATGGTTGGCGAGGGTTGAAAGGGCCACAGTGCAGGTTCTCCTCACGGTGCGCACAGGTTCCACAATGGTGCATTCCGGATGATCTCCCTCGCCAAGAGCACCCACGCAAATTAATTAACCCATGCAACTTTTATCTCCTCCCCATTCGTTCTTCTTCCCCGGCGCAAGTGAAGGGATTTTAAATCCCTTACTAAAATTGGATGCCGTCTTGAGAGTTGAGAGGTCCCTGTGGGGGGGGGGGGGAATTCTTTTCAAAAGACCCTGGTTTCTTTCCAAAATTGTTCCTCCTCCTCCTCTCCCATTTTCCCGGTTACTTGTTAACTCTTAAAATAGCCTGATAGAGTGGATCAAGTGGAGGAGATGGATAGGGTGCGCTGTGTGCGTGACCTGCATGAGAGAGTGGCACGTTGAAATATAACATAAATTATTCCTATAATAATGAAATATAAAATAATTATTTATATACATAATTAGATATAGAATGCAATAGAATAGATGTAAACTTAAGTAATGATGCATGAAATCATTCTATGACATAATGTAGTTATTAACAAACATAAAATATAAGAATAAAGTTAACTTAGGCGTAACAATAGTCCTTTAAAATGGACTCATCAAATGTGCCATTGGGTCATTGCAGAGGAGCCCAATGTTCCCACAGAAAGCTGAATCTTCAGCTTCGCCGTCCTCCACGATTAGATCACAGTCGAAGTTCCTTGATGCCCTGAAGATGTCTAGTTTAAGCTTTTCACTTCCTAGGGCTAACTCCATACACCCAGATGCACAGTTGATGTTTGCGCGAACTGTCGCTGAAATGACCCTTTCCAAGGATCGTTCCAAGTTTTCCAAAAAGTTAGGTGCGTAAGCGAAATTATTTTTACCCTTTGAGTTGAGTGTGTGGGTTTTGCAGGAACAAGAGGGGAAAGCGGGGGGAGTTCCACAAATTTTCCCTCTCTCTCTCCCTTCCCACACACACAATCACTCACACACACAGCACACCTCCCCTTGCACTCCCCTCCAAACCCTAACCCCACTTCTATTTAAACCCACCACCCTCTCCATCTCCACACCACCACCACCTCCACAATTGCCGGCGACCTCCCTTCCCCATCTCCTTGCAAGCTGCAGGTGGGGAAGGGGGAGGAAGGCTCAAGGCGGAGCTTGGAGGAGAGAGGAAGAGGGAGAGCGTGGGAGACAAGGAGGGGGCTTGAGGAAGCTCAAGAGTGCACGATTGGGAGAGCTTGCACGCGTGGGGATTGCCCTTTCCACGACTGGAGTTGCTGTCGTGGGAGAGGGAGAGCGAGCGTATGAGAAAAGAGCTCACTCGCTCGAGGGAGCTCGTGCAAAAGGGAGGAGTCGCGGCTGGAGTGCAGCTGCAGGAGCTCAGGAAGCACTTGTGGGAGAGAGGAGGATGTCAGAGGAGGGTCCTTGACCTTCTGCAGTTGCTGGAGTCGCTGCTGCAGGCACTACAGACGGAGGCTTGCGAGAAAATGAGAGTCACGAGGAGTTCTACATACTGGATTTTTCCAGGATTAGATGTCTGGAGCATCTGCTAGACGTTTGGAGCAACAGTGGACGTCCAAAGCTAAAGCCGAACATCTGAAAACTCACGGAGTGCCGAAATAAGCATCTTGAACGCTCATGCATGCACGTACGTGAAGTACGTGGCATGCACTGTCATGGTTTTGAACCAACGAACGTATGCACAGGTACAGGCCTTGGAAAGGCACGCAAGCATGCTCTTCGAGGTGCTTTAGGACATCTGGACCTCTCCATAGACGTCTGATAGACCTATCGGACGTCCGAGCATACCAACAGACGTCTGGAATGACCCAGGACGACTGTAAAGGGGTTCCAGACATCCACTAGCAATGCAGGGAAGCAAGGTGAGGTTCTGAGATCATTTAAGATGTCTGGGTCTAGTCCCAAACATCTGATTTTAGACAGTATTCACGTTTTTGGCCCGTTTAGGGCCCAAATGAAGTCGGATTTATGTAAATGAAATACCATTATTTTTCGCTCGAGTTTTTCTATGTATTGGTGTGAACCATATACTATTTTGAATTTGTCTGATGTGACTTAGTCACTGGTATAGGTTTCCAGCCTGTAGCGTGTTCAAGGCCCGCGCAAACGACGGGATCTACATTCTAGGCCCCCATTCCTCCCGTGTTTCCCGATAGAGTGGTTTACATTAATATTAAGATTTAAATAAATGAAGTGCATGTTTAGAATAACATAATTGAACCCTAGGATGTGGAATGAACCCTAGTGTAAAAGCGAATGAATAATGCTTCAGTTAACCTGTTTACTTTGAGATGCATGTTAAACCCTAATTGCTAGCAAGTGTATTAATTACTTCATGTGATGCCTTCTCAGTTATTAAAACACGAGCTGCCTATTATAAAAATGACACCCAAGATGTGAACAGTGAGATATGAATGTTGAGAAATGGAATGAAAGGAATACAAGCATGAACCCTACGGGAAATTAGGAGAGGAACTGCTATATACGGAAAGAACCTTGTAAGTAGACGGGAAGTGAGTTGGCCTTTGTGTACACAGTACCAAGGAGAGCAACTGTCCCTTTAGAGTAGAGGGGAGCTTACTGCCCCTTGGGTTGAGACCTAGGGTGGGTTTGGCCACTCTACGTTGACTCCTACTTGGCCTTGCATACGTGATATCGAGGTGAGCTACTTAGTGTAAGGAGGGAGCTAGCTGCCCCACGGGGTCGGGGGTTAGGGCTAGCCACCCTACACCGACTCTTGTTAGGCCCACTGGGCAAATCAGGATAGTCGGACGAGGGTACGCAGACTGTGGAGGGGCAAGACCCCTGTTTTCTTTTGAGGGTGAGACCCCTATTCTGAGAGGGCAAGGCCCTGTGCTGTTCCATGCTGTACCTTAGGCGTACTCGCTAATGGAAATGACTAACCGCATGCCAATGCGAGGTAGCTACCCGTGCGCTTATTGCGCGTGTGGTAGTCACTGCTACGTCGCGACCGTGACCTCGGGGTGGTTGACTGGGTGTAGGACAACCACGGGAGACTCTCTCGGACAGGAGAGCACCACGTGTACATCCTACATCAGGGGAAGGACTACAATTAAGATCGTTCCCTTGAGGGACAATTAAGATAAAGAAATAACTAATTTCTTAAGGGAATAAACAAATCAGAACTACTTAATTGAGTTAAATGGAATTGAATAATAAATTAGCTACTTGTCTTACGTTAATTGCATGTAAATGGCTTAAGCACCACTCTACTCAGCGTTAGCTGACCACGAATTTTATAACCTTGTTCAGGTTAGGAAGTTGAGCAGCCAGCACCACCGACTGTAGAGGGAGCTGGGCCTAGTCGAGCCCAGCCTTAGCTGTTGTCCCCTTTTCGTTTACAAGCTTATGTTGTTGTAGTGAGTACTTGATATCTGTAATATTGTTTCTGTTACAATTCTGCTTTCTTTTCCGCTGTTGTAGTTGTGATGGCATGTAATATTGTGAGAAATTTCGTTCTGTTTCCTTTACTGTCTTTTAGATTATTTCTACCTAGTTACATTGCATGTGTGGTTGTGAAATATTTTCTACTTTTGATTATTTCTCATTGGACGACTGGGTCTTGGGATTAGTCGAGGTGAGCAGGTCTCGGGTCCTGTAGGGATCTAGGATTGGGTTGTAACAGTCGCCAAGAATGGGTGACCCAAAATGATCGGTGCATCGCGGAGATTAGGAGGAACCAACATATCGAGAACAAAAAAGTCCACTGGGAAGTAGAATCCTTGGACTTTTATGATCATATTTTCAACCACCCCCCCTCGATGTTTTCACCGATCGATCAGCCAATTGAATGGTAACTGAGGTGGGTTTCAACTCCCCAAATCGGAAATAATTAAATACTGCAGTGGGAGTTAAGTTGATGGACAACCCCAAATTAGGAAGGGTCTGATCAAATTGAGAATCCTGCAATAAGCAGAAAATAAGTGGTGTGTCTGGTCCTTTTTGGGCGGTAAGTCAGCTAAAATAACAACGCTAGCTTCTTTTAACAATGCCACTTGTCGTCTGATTTTTTATTGTTGCTTTGGAGTATGGTAGTCCTTGAAGAACCTAGCGACAGAAGGGATGTGATCTATTGCCTCGAGGAGAGGGACCTGAATGTGAACATCTTTGAACATGGATTTTAGGTCCTCGAAATTCCACGTATCCTTTTTCCAGCTTGAATCTCGCGTTAGAGCCTTGGGAAAGGGGATGGGAATCTCAGGGTTAGCTAGCTTCTTTCCTTTGTCTATTGAAGGTGGCTCCTAAGAGGAAGAGGGTAATGAGCCATCCTGCAGTAGTGAGCATGAGAAATCATGACCTGCTTGCCTAGGTAGCGGGTCCTATGTAGTCTTTCCACTCCTCAAAGTGATAGCCTTTGCATCGGCATGCTATCCATGAGGTAGGGGAGGAGCAGAAGGAACAGAATACACGGGGTTTTGTAGTAAAGGTGGTTGACCTCGCCCATAACCAGGTGGTGCAAGAGGTGCTTGTAAAACAGCATGTGCCTATCCTTGTGGTGCCTGGAACCTAGGCGGGGTGCCCTGATTCTACACGTATCTTAGGTTCGAGACAGGTTGGGAGGGCAAGGCTCCCTATGATCTATGCTCTTGCAGCATTTGATTTTGCGTACTCTGTATACTCTGTATTTGATCAGCCATTGCTTTCATAATTTGTAGATTTTCATGAGTCGATTTTCGGATTGACTCCTGCAATTCCTCCTTCAGTGACTCCAAAGGGTCGGCTTGCATGGGAGGGTAATTGGCAGCTTGGTGCAGCAACTGATGAATAGAACATGTTTGTTGCTGAGATAGGAATGGCTGCATCCTTGGGTGTGTGTTCTGCACATTCCCGTATTGTCTGGTCCGGTAGTGTGGATTTGGTCTCTATGAGTTACCAGACCAGGAGAAGTTAGGATGCTAGCGTGATGTAAACACATTTACACTACTTAAAATGTCTATTTATGCATGTTCTTAAGCATAGGATTGCATTTCATGATATAAATATTGCATTACATGCATCATCTTGCATTTAGAATAGTTTGAATAAAATGGAGGTTAATTGTCTCCTTTTATGTGCTTGGACAGGGCAAATATTTTATCGGGGCCTCGGATCAAAGATCCAACCGTATGGATATGATTAGGGTGACAATTGGAGTTCAACGACTCCAAGATCGCCCTAATCAGGCATCCGTAGCATCAGATAGAGACCGGGGAACCCTAGAAGATCAAGGGTCAGGATGGTGTAAATCCGCACTTCAGATGGCAAATCCAACCACACGGATGAATTCGGATCGACGATCGCAGCCCAACGACACAAAAATCGAGTCAATCCGACATCCGTGGCACCATCTACAACTTCCAGAAGATGGACGGCCAAGATGGCGCCACGTGGCGCCATCTCAGCCGCCCAATCGACCGCATGTGTCTGGTGAAGACCGCACACCGTCTCCTCTCCGCCGTTGGATCTCGATCCAACGGCTGCGGTCGCTCGCGTTTAAAAACGTCCTCGCGACCATTTCGCCCGCGTAGCGCAGCGGTGACGCAGCTGCGGGCGAAGCGGAGGTCGCGGGTTCGAGCCGCGGTGAAGGGGTGGAAGGCGCGGGCGAGCGGGCGCGCACGAGCGTCAGATGAAGATCCAACGGCTGCGCGCGCTCAATCGGGACGACGCGCGATTGGACGCCGGGCGTAACGCGCGATCGCACGCGGGCGGGCGCGCTACGCAGCGGGCGCGGACGCGATCTAAGCCGTCCGATCTCGCGATCGGACGGCTGAAAATCAAGCGACGTGCGTAGGCGTTACGCGCGCGGCCAGCCGAGCGGGCGCGCGTGGGCGCGGCGGCGACGGCGACGTGGGAGCTTTAGCGACGGTTTTATCCGTCACTAAAGACCCCTTATTTATTATTTTGAAGATGTAATGTCCATTTTGCCCCCACTCCTTGCAACTATAAAAGGAGACCCCCTCCATACGAAATTTTCATCCCTTCCTTCTCCTCTCTACCTCTCCAAAGCTCAAGAGAAGCTTGTCCCACACCCGGGATGCTTCTCGCGAGATAAAGTCCAAATTTTCGTCCCCCTTCGAAAGTGGATCCCGCGACGACGACGGCGTGCTGCTTCGTTCCCGTTCTTCTGCTTCGTCCTCCTTCGTCCCGCTTCGTTCTCCTTCGTCCAGGCGTCGTCCCGTCCGGCTCGTCCTCCAAGCGACCGTCGAGGAGGATTTCTCTCTCCCTATTCTTTTTACTGCTTTCTAGTATAGATTTACTGCTTTCTAGAGTAGTCTATTCGTCCTCCGAGCGATCGTCGAGGAGGACATTTCTCCCTCCATTCTTTTAATGCTTTCTAGAGTAATTGTTTTATGTTTTCTAGTTGTAACAAACGAACTCTTTTATGATAAATTCCTTGTCTATTCTACATCTCATTTTGATTTCCATGTATAGTATTCTTTCTCTCTCTCTTACTCCCTCTCTCTCTTTTATTTGTTGTAGATACTTAGATAGTTTAAATTGAATTTCTTCGTGACAAAATAAAAAGAAACGCGAAGTTTTTAAATCAAACGTTCGCCTCCCTGTGTTCGACCCGGAATTCTTATTTCGGTATAAATTTTATTTGTTGAACACGAATCCTTCGCTTTCGAACTACAACGACGGGTTTTCTAAAACCAAACACGTTAGCGTAGGTGCGTAAAATAAGTTCAACATAGCGCCAACCAAGATTATATGTCTTAGAATACGGGTTATTACGCTCATAACCTTGGATAGCACTAACATCTTCATAGGCCGAGGATGTCTCAAATGTAAATTCATCAAAGGAATACACACTTGAATTGTCATGTGGTGCATAACCCTGATTGTATGATGCTAGATCCAGATTATTCAAGGGTTCCTGATACACAGGATCCTGTGAAGAAGGAGAAGAAACATCCTGAGTGAAAAGATGTTCACGAGCAGGAGGGGCTCATGATGCAAGAAAGGAGTGTGATGCAATTGTATTGCCAGGAAAACCAAATCTTGCTCTCATTAATTCGTTGAGCTTCTTATCAAGCAGATCCACCTTGTCCAGATTCTTGGTGATAATGTCCATATCAGCTCAGGAAGATTCGGCATGAGACTTCGTGGACATTAACTCGTTGTCCAGGTCACTGGAATTGGTTCATAGAGATGGCATTCATCGAGTTCTCTGCTAAGGATTCGAACTGTTCGAATGCGCTATTCTCGTCCTTCGTGAGGAAATTCTTGCTGCTAGATGCATCAGCCAAGTACCGATGTGTGTCATCCAGCCCATGGTAAAAGACTTGTGCAAGGTGCCATCTAGGTACACCATGGTGCGAGCATTTTTTGAGAAGATCATGGAATCTATCCTAGGCATCATGCAATTTCTCTTCTGGGCCTTGGGAGAAGGTTGTGATTGCACGCCTCATTGCATTTGTTCAACCAATTGGGAAGAACTTTTGGAGGAATTCACGATGTAATTCCTCTTAGGTTCCAATCGGCCTCCCGATAGTCTTAAACTAATAGGAAGCTTTATCCTTGAGAAAGAAAGGAAAAAGTTTCATGAGAACAATTCCAATGTCTACATTTCTGGGTCGAGCTGACTATGCAATTCGACTCAAATCTTCGATGTACTAGAAGGGATCCTCATTCGAGTTTCCATGGAAGTGAGACTGAATGAGACTTATGATGTTAGGCTTTAACTCGAATGCACCTCCACCTGCGGGAATTCGGACCTGAGGTGCTATAATCATCGCCGCTTGATTGTAGAATTCCCTCAGTTGTTCTCTGCGTGGTGGATGCTGCATCCAGTCAAGCATTGTGAGGATCCTATCAATGCTGTGCCCATATCTTTGTTCAGACTCCTCGACCCTGGCTTCCAAACGAGCTATTGGGTCTTGATTCTCAAGGCCCTGACTAGCTCCAGGATCGAGATTAGCCATCTCAACTAATCGAGAGGAAGAGGGTTGGGAAGAAGGGTCAGGCGAGAGTCGCCTTTGTCGCCTCGGGTTTAGTTCCCAAGGTCCCATAAGTCTAGGTCTTAATGACCTTTTTCCTTACATACACCAACCCAAAGGGTTGGTGTAGTCAAGCCAAACAATGCTAAGGCCTTGTTAATCAAATTGGTCCTTAAGATTAAATGACCAGATTTTTCGTTCAGGTTCAAATTATTGAAGAAATTCGTCGAGAAACCGACTGAAGATAATCCCTGCCTCTTAAGCTAACCCATCCAGTCTGGTTACGATGAGACTAAGATGAAGGTTCTTCCTTCGACTTTCGCCTCTAGTTCCTTTGCACCCCTTAGCCGTGGTCGTTTGACACTACCTCACAGGCTTAGTCACCAGATTTGGCAAAAGAGGTTAAAATCACACAGTAGTTTCAAGACAAATGCAAGTTATTGGATATGTTCTTCTATTCTTTAACCTTTTTCTTCAATTCAGTAGGTGGTGAGCGGTCCACAAGGTGACTCGACTCAACGACTAACCACTGGCCTCAACTGAGTCCAGACTAGTCTAATGTGGTCCTAAGGGCTCATGCACTTCGATGTTTTTGCAAATAGTAGACCACTAGCTAAACATATACTCTTAGGTGAACTTGGAATCCAAATGATTTGAAAATTGGTAGGAAGATTCCTTTTTGAAAAAGCTTTCCAAGGAGTAGTTTTTCAGACTTTTTAATATTTCCAATAAATAGTTATGAATTTTTAACTAACAAGGGATCAAATATGAGATTCTGACTCCATGTTGGTTTTCCTATTGAAAACAGTATCAAATATGATCCAAAAATTTGGAAAAAATATGAGAATAAAATATAATTTGATTATCTTTCAAACCCCAATATTCTTGGGTCAATCAAATTTGTGAGTTGGTCAGAATCGACTTTTAAAGTTCATAAAAATTCAATTTTAAGTCTATTTGACCTCTATGTACTCCATTAATTTTCAAAAATTTCACAAATTGAATTTCTTTTTGGGAATGGTGGCGTTAGAAAGATAGTTTGAAAATCTAGTTTTTACCTGAATTTCAAGAATTTTGAACCATTAAAAACATGGAAATTGAATTTTTAAAATCATGTTCAATTTCTGGCCAACTTTTTAAAAATAGTAGAGATTTTTTTTTTAAGCAAATCAAATCCTAACTAACTAACAATCCCTAATTCTATTTTTTTTTTTCAAATAACTTTTATCCTAATCAAATCTAAAATTCTACCAAGATGAACAAGTGCACCTGATAATCTTCACCTGCGCTCAATGTGTATGCAGATTCTCGCTTCATTCCTGCACACAAACGAAATACACTAAATCATATATGAAATCAAAAATCGTCATGCCTCCCCAGCAACGGCGCCAATTTTCTTGACTAGTAGATCGCGTTAAAAGAATGATTATGTCATAGTATAACACGAAATGCAGCTAAACAAATATAATTTTAATGAGAGGTGAGCCCTGGTCGAACTCAGGGTGGCAGAAAATGCTTCTGATGTCATAAACTAAATTAGACTGTTAACTAGAGAATTTATATGTAAATTGAATGCTAATCAAAATATATGGACTGGAAGCCAAATCATAATATAGATATGAAGCAGTTGATTTGCAAACATAACTAATGCAGTGCTAAAACAGGAATAAAATAGCTATCTAAACTATCAGAATAAGGGCATTACAGGTGGTCTGTGGTGGCCTGCTAGAGAGGTTGGGAGAGCAGCAGCGATGCACCAAGGTGGCTTAGTGGGTGCTTCAGAGGGAGAGAGCCAGAGAAGATGATCTGGAGAGTTGGAGAGGGTCTAGAGAGAGTTATTTTTCAACTTGGGGCCCTGGAGCTCTTTTCATAGCTTCAAAGAGGGGAAATATGGGCATTTGAGCCCTCCAACTAGCGCAACAACCTCAGATTGATCAGATTCGTCGATCGGGAGATCAATGGATCAAATTGAGCTTCAAAAGGCCTTCCAAAATGCCTCCAACGCTCCGATGTGCTCCCTAGCTGACACGTGGCACGCTCCACACCATCAGATCTTCATTTGATGGTTGTCACTCGCTTCGCGCCCGTGCCTCAATCGCAAGCGCTTAAATCGCGCGCGATCCTCGTGAGCACTCCGCACATTCATCTCTTCACTGCTTGATGGAGGTTCGACTCCAATTCCGCTTGTGCTTGCTGCCACCTCATATTCATGTGGATCACTCCTCAATCACACGTCCCCCCTTCTGCTCCAGCGCGCTAACCGCTGCGCTAAGTGTGCATGATAAGCTCATATTTGTGAGCTAATTAAATGCCTAAATGCTTAAACATTAAGGTAACGCATCCATTTATTTAGCATGCATTAGGATGTAAATAGATTAATTTATATTTCTGATTTAATTACATAATTCATGCATTTCATTCATAATTAAAGGCATTTGGAATTGACTTAGAATGGCATGTAATTAGGTGCATTACACGCATTGTTTTAATTAATATAGAACTTAAGGATTTGTGTATAAATAATCCTAATATTTTATTTTATTAATTCTTCTCCTTTCTGCAGGCAACCGCTCCACTTCCTCCGCCTGTGCATTCACTCTTTGCCAGCTGCTTGCACTCAAGACCTCATTCATGGATCGGGAGAGATGGATCTGGTCGGGGCAATTGTGACTACAAGGGAGAGGAGGAGGTAGATGTGATCAGGGAGACACCACCCCACTCCACCACTGTGTACTCCACTCCACCATCATGGTCTCCAAGACCAAGCTCCACCACACCGTGGGCCGGCGAGGTGACAGCTCACCCTGCCAATCCGGTGAGCTTGGCCATCACCGTGGAACTACCAAATCATCCTCCCTATCCATGCACCACCAACACCATCTTCTTCTTCTTCTTCCTCTTCCTCTATTTTCAGAACAAAACCATCCCTGCATCCTCCTCGCTGCACCTCCACCCCACAGACGCAGCAGCGTGCAACCTCCTACACGTGCTCCCTCGCCATTCCTGCGCGACCACCCTCTAGCTCCACCGCGGCAGGCATGTGCACGCCCTTGCTGCGTACACTGACCTCCATGCTCCAGCCCCAAGCACACCCACTCGCCTCCAGATAGCGTGCCCGTACTCCCTGCAGCGCACCGACAACTCTTGCAGCAGCGATCGCACGTCCTCCAGCCCATCGGCCCTCGCCTGCACGTAGCGTGCGTACTACAGCAGCCACTCCGCCCACGTGCAGTGCGCGTCCTCCAGCACCTCCAGTGGCCACACACTTCACCTGCAACACCATGTGCGCAGCCACACGTCCTTCAGCAGCTTCCCCGTGCGCCCGTGCCCTCTTTTGCCATGCACACTGTTTAGCACCAGTGCGCCACTTGCACATAGCTGGCCTCCTTCTTCTTTGTCTTCTCCTCCAACAAACCGAAGGAAACCCAAAGCTATCGTGGTCTTCCTCCACGCAGCCGCCTCATCTAGCCTCGAAGCTTTGCACCATCAACGTCAACGAACTCGCCTCGACCTCAGGAGCTCGGCCACCCCCTGAAGGCCGACAGCAGCTCGCCCGTGCCGGTGAGTCGCCGCCACCAGTGCCGGCCTTCCTCGTCACCAGCGGCCGTTCGATGTGCCGTCACCGCCCACGTGTAGCCCTCGTCGTTGCCAACCACCTCCGAGCTCCGCACACCCGACTGCAGCCTCCTCATCGCGCACGCATAAAGGGAGCAAATGCTCTATTTCTTATAGTATTAATATTTACATTCATGATGAGAACCTCATCATGAACCCTAACTAGCACATTTTGACCTAATTAAGTGTACAAAAGCTCGTACAAAACCTAAAAGAAAGCCTAAATCAGGGAATTGCAAATCTGAATATAAAATAATTCACAAGGGGTAAAACTGCAATTTTACCATTGCAGTACATAAATGGGATTTCTAAGGGTCTAGACACAGGTCAAATGGGCTTAATAAGAGAAAAAGTGGGTTGATTCAATCAGGAAAGGGTTATGACAAAATCTGGGAATTAAATGACATTCTATAACCCTAAAATAAACTTGCTTTAATCCACGAAGTTTCAGGTAAGATAAAAATCAATTAAACCCTCTAAAATTCATGAAAAAATATCCCCTAGGGTTTAGAACCTTCAATTTGGCCATTGGAACCTACCTTGACCTAGATTGAGAACCATACCCAATTTTTGAACTAATTTAGGTTTTTATGCAAAATGTCTGATCAAACAAGGTCAAGCCTAAAATCAAACCTCACCATTGGATTCCTTTTGTCTAAATTAGAGTTACACCAAAATTTGGACCTAAGGAAAGGTCGCCTTGACCCACTTTACAAAACGATCCTCAACAATTACTTTTTGACCCTTAGCTTTTTGGACCCTTGCAGATACCCCCTATCTTTCTTGTCTCTTTCTTCAGGTAGGTCCTTCTGCCCCTGCACTGTGCAGGCCATACCTCCAGCGACTTTGCGTAGAGGATGGCGCTGCACAGACCTAGGGAGCCGGCCCCAGACTTGAAAGGAGGATTCCCTGTGTTGTCCTCTTCTACATGGGCCGGTTCTCATGCCCTGCCGGCCACCATACCTCTCGTGCGAACGTTCGAGAGGTATGCGTCTTTTTCTGGCTATGCCTCCGGCAAGGAGCCCACGCCTCCTCCTCACGATTCCCTCCCAGCTAGCACCTATTTAAGGAACGGTAGCCCCTACCGCTTCCTTCGAGCTGGTCTTGGCCAAGGAAATCACTCAAAATTCGTCTCCTCCTCCTCCGACCATTTTCCCGCAGGCTCCGACGACCCTTCTCCTTTGCTCTAGTCGCCCTTCCACCATACCAGTGGTAGGGTTACCTTCACCGTCGTCTACTATGCCTGGCCGTACCTGCAGGCACCTTCCAGCACCTCTTCCTCGCTGCCATCTTCTTCCTTGGGCTCTGTCTTCTCCAGCGGCGACAACACAGCCGCTCGCCGCCTCCTCCCCCTCTTTCGTCTGCTAAGTAGGTAACAACTATTCCCCTTTTTCCCCTCTTCATTTCCCCCTTATCTATTTCCTAAATCACTCACTGCCACACGCCAACCACCATTACCTTCTCCAAATCCGACAGACCAACCGACGAGGCAAAACCGTCGCTCCACTCCCCCGCACGCCTCGCCACCTATCTCAGAACCTCCGCCATCACACACTGATCACCATCCACCCCTTCATCGACCGCCAAAACCTCCCTAAAAGCCCACCGAACACAACCATAAACACGGCCATAGAGCGACCTAGGCACGCACGACTAGGCCACCCCATGGCCAGCCAACCCCTGCCTCACCTTCGCCGTGATACGGCGAAGGTTTTCTTGTGGCCTGATGTGACCGAAAGGCCGTGTTCTTGATTTCAGGGTCAGGTCACTCTCCGCCATTATCGCTGAGCTTGAAGCAACCTTCAAGCTACTCCAGGTCGCGCTCGGCTCCAGGAGAGATCCTTAGGCGGTGCGAGATTGAGGCACGCACGCACCCAGACTTCAAGTGGAGTCAAGAGACTCCGCACCTGCTGCAATTGCGAAGCCTTCTGCTGCGGGTGCAAGTGCGGAAGCAGGTGGGACTTTTGTCCCACCTCGGAAGTTTGCGAACAGGCGTGCACGCATATATTGAATTTGTGTTTCAGGCTTATCGCCTCGAAACACACTGGGGTGAGGTCCCTCGCCCCCCACCACGCCTCGTCCACGACACTTCCCCCGTGCACCTGGCACCCGGATCCGACTACCCTGCTTGTACACACCTCGCGCACCACCCACGCCGGTGTGCCTAGTCTCGGGTGCGTCACCCGACCCGCATACTCGGTTAAGGCTCTGGGAGAGCGAACCCTGGAGTGAATTTGAGAGAGAGAAAGACGTGGGGAGGGTAGGGGTTAGGTTTTGCCTAACCGTGCACTATGCAGGAAAGTAGGAGAAGAAGAAGGAGGAGGAAGGAGTGCAGTAGCGAGAAGAAGAACAGAAGGAAAGAAGGACTCGCACAGCAAAGGAGGAAAATGAAGGCGGCACTGTAGCCAAGGAAAGAAAAAGAAGGACTTGACGCAGCAGAGAAGAAGAAGAGAAAAGAGAAAGCAGAGGCACAGGACAGAAAGAAAGGAAGAAAAAAAAGGAGGCGCAGCTCAACATAGAAGAAGAAGCCAAGAGGAAGAAGAAGATCCAGTGGCAGCTGAAGAAGCAAAACACTGTAGCTAGTGGAGTTTAAGTCGTCTGACCCTTGGAGTCAGACGTCTAAAAAGAGAAAGAGATAGGTAGACAAAAGGAGAAAGAGAGAGAAGAATAGAAAAATCAATTTTCCTTTCTTTAATCTTTTTTGTAAAATAGTATATATATTGTAAATTGTGATTTTGTACGCTTTTAGAATCAAGTGTTGCTCCCTGAGTTCGACCTCAGAGATTTTCTATTTTCAAGTAATAAAATAAAAATACAAATACAAATCGGTCCCAAGTGCGACCAGTTTTTGGCGCCGTTGCCGAGGATCAACGGGCATTCTAGAAGCCATTAAATCATAATTTCTGATTGACTACTGACTTAATATCTCTTCTGTTGTGCAGGCACAGGAAGGTAAGAAGGAACAAGCAGCCGCACAACAACCACACCAATGGACAAGTAATCTTCTATCCTCTCTCTTAAGCCCCTTAAATTCTAAAGAGGAAAAAGAAAAAGAAAATCAATCTAGGGTTACCTGTCTTTTATACATAGTAAATCACAAAGTTGTCTGCTTTTAAATTTCAACACATTTTATCTACAAATCCACTTAAGGTAACTAAGGCTAAAACCTTCTTGCTTGAGCCCTAGTTACCCTATTCTGAGGCAACTAATTGGACCAATTAGAGCCAACCTAGGATTCTAATCTAGGGTTTTAGAGACACACCTTCTAATCAAGAACTGAAAATTCCCAAAAGAAGTGTGCCTAAGCCATTGCTTGGAAAGATCTATTAAGAGAAACCCTAAGCAATTCGGCTCATAGTTCACTTGAACCATAAAAGAAAGGACCTAATAAGCTCTCATAGGAACTAAAAGGTGAAGTTGATCCCTTGGATCAACCAACCTTTAAATTAGGTCACTTTTTGCACACAAAAGGTTAAAGTTCAAGTGAAACCCTAAGCACCTTGATCCTAATTAAAAGTGGCAGACTTAAGAGGTCAAGGTTCCCATTCTGGTCTACCTGGAATCTCAGTGACAAGAGAGGTCGGGTGGGGGAAACCCTGTAACCCGTGGGGGCACTCTACCGTGTAGGGGTCTTCACGTGACTCACCCTCTTTGGCTGCCCAGGTAATTCTCAAGTGGACGACCTTCTGATCAAGGGGTATCATCCGCCCCAAACCTCTATAGTCACACAACATTTTGGGTGCCTTGATTAGGTCCAACACCTTCTAACCTCGTCCAATCCATCAGTGCATGTTCGGTAGGAGGTCCTTGAAACCTCCTCTAGAAATTCACTCTCCCTGAGGCCAAGCCTCGGTACCCTTGTTTGTGCGACAACTACTCCACATAGACCTCTCTTCTGACTCTGAACCAAATTCCCCTTCTTCTTCCACAAAGGCTCAGCCTGTTGAAGAAGAGAATAATCTTGAGCACCAGCTCCAGCAACTCAATGATCTCTTCCAAAACTTCATGAACCCACTGCAGCGCCCCATGATGCGAGACCACTATAATCTCGCTGCGGTGGCAATTGAGCCTCAAGTCAAAATCCCGGCTGGAGAACCTGATTCTGAATTAAAGCCCAGCATGATTCATGCCATACCCAAATTCTATGAGCTTAACTCTAAAGATCCCTTCCAGCAAATCAAACAGCTTAAGCATCTGGCCCAGACCTTCGGGTCAGATGCGTAGAATCGGGATATCTTGCTCCTAAAGATGTTCTCTTTCTCCCTTATGGACAAGGCGGCTCATTGGTATCAAACACAGACCTGCCCGATCAACACTTGGGAAGAACTTCAATTAGAGTTTTTGAAGAAGTTCTTCCCCGTTGGTCGGACAAATGCCTTGCGCCATCAGATTACTCACTTTACGCAGTAGATGGGAGAACCTCTTCATGAGGCATGGGATCGATTCCAGGATCTCATGAGAAAGTGCCCCCATCACGGAGTTCCTAAATGGGAACAAGTCTAGTCTTTTTACCAGGGACTCCGTGAAGATATTAGACTATTCGTCAATGCAACTTGCAGAGGAAATATCACGGGTCAACATGAAGACACCGTGTGGGAGATTCTCGAGAATATGTGCGAGAACTCCATCAACAATGACTCCATGGGATTATTCGACCGGACGAATACCCGCACAGTGATGAACCTTAGAGGAGCACATGAGACGCAGGGCCTATCCGCATCAGTCGACCTGGAATTAATGGCCAGTCGATTGGACAAGGTCTCAATTATTGCGAAGAAGGTGGACGAGCTAACTCAGCACTTGCAGCAAGCCACTTCTGCGTAGAATTCCTTCGTACAGCCACCTCCCATATGGGAAACTGTGCAAAACATTTTCCACCGACCTTCTTCTGGGATGGACTCTTATCCACCCCCATCTGACTCCAAGGCCGGAGGAATCTCTGATCCTTTCTATCCTTACCGAGGGAACCCTACTCCCCCATTCTCCAACTTTTCTGAGGCTCATCAGACCTACGAGGACCTCAACGCCATCCAGAATGACCCATTTTCCAATACCTACAACCCTGGATGGCGAAATCATCCCAATTTCCAGTGGACAGGAAATTCTCAGAACCCAAGACCACCCTTTCAACCCCATCCACAAGCCCCTCATCCTTATCAGCCGCCTCAGCCTCAGCCCAACCCCACTTATCCATCCGGGCCCAACCAGGATCAAATGTCCCTTATCCTCCATACTTTGCCTGACATTCAAAGAATGAATGCAGCTATCCAGAAGCAACATAAGGACGAAATCACGGAGGTCCGCAACCAACTCGCCCAGTTGGCGAATTCTCACCAACCTGGCACACTTCCTTCTCAGCCTCTTCCTAACCCGAATAGCGTGCTAGCCCAGCGACGCATTATGAACCTAAACCCGGGCTTAGCACACTTGATCTATCAAGCCCCTTCTGTTCCATCACCTGATGGGATGGAAGCTTCAACCTCCTATGCGGGTTACCAATAGCAGCAGCTCATCTTACCAACCCCCAACCAAAACTAGGCAGGACTAAATTTGGTAATGACCTGTGGTGGTAAGGTAACCCAAGATCTACGGTATCCAGACCAGTACAAGCCTGGTAGTGACCCAAACCCTAGGACAGTTATCCAGGATGTTCCTATCCCTGTCCTAGATCAGAAACCCGGACCTATCCTAGAGGGACCAACCAAGGTTCCATTTCCCGAGGCCTTGACCAAGGGAAAGAGGACAACTAAACCCGTGGCTCCTGAGGAGGACTTGATCAAGATCTTTGAGCAGGTCCAAATAAACATCGCCTTGATGGATGCGATCCGCCACGTACCGGCTTACGCATAATTCTTGAAAAACATGTGTACACCTCAATGTAAACCACGAACCAAAAGTGGGAGTCCCATTGTACTATCAGAGCAAGCCAGCTCTATAATCCTGAGTAAACTCCCACCCAAGGCAAAAGACCTAGGCACTCCCCTGATTTCATGCAAGATTGGTGAAACCCAGTTTGATAGAGCATTATTAGACCTAGGTGCCTCCATAAACTTGATACCCACATCCCTACTTAACCATCTAAAAGAATCTGAACTGGAATCGACTGAGGTGACATTGCAGTTAGCCAATCGATCCATCAAGTCACCTAAGGGAATTCTTGAGGATGTTATTGTTAGGGTGTGGGATTTCTACTTCCCTGTAGATTTTATAGTTCTGGACATGGACGCACCTAAAAATCCAAGGGATACACCAATCATACTAGGGAGACCTTTTCTGGCCACTGCAAGGGCCAATATAAGTTGTGAAGAGGGCCAAATAGAGCTAAAATTTGGAAATCAGACTCTCAAGATTGATATCTTTAAGGCCCAACAAGGGATTCATTGCTGTGTCATTGAACAAATTTGTGACATCAGAGACGTGGTTGATGAACCAAAAATTGAGGACAACATGATTATCCCCCATCAACCACAAGAAAATCTTAAATCGCAATTAGAGGAGTCAGAACTTGATCTAGACAGACCTATGACTCCTACCCTTGTACCCCACACCCACTCTGAACCACCCGCTGCTGCTGATAACCCCATTCTTGAACTCAAACCCCTTCCCGATCATTTGAAATACATCTTTTTGGGTTCCAATCAGACACTTCCGGTGATTATAAACTCCAAACTCACACCTAACCAGGAATCCTGTCTGATTGCTGTCCTCCAGCAACATCGCAGAGCCACTGGTCGGACTGTCAATGATTTGACTGGAATAAGTCCCCCTTATTGCACACATCGCATCTATTCTGAAGAGGGCACACGACCTTCATGTGAGATGCAGAGACGTCTGAATCCCAATCTGCAGGAGGTCGTGAAAAAGGAGATCATTAAGCGGTTAGATGCAAGGAGCATCTACCCGATCTCCGACAGTCGTTGGGTGAGCCCAATCCAGGTTGTGCTTAAGAAGGCAGGGCTCACCACCATTACGACTGAAACCGGAGAGGTCATACCGACCCGAATAGCCAACTCGTGGAGAGTTTGCATAGATTACCGAAGACTCAACTCCTCCACGAAGAAGGATCATTTCCCACTACCGTTTATTGATCAGATTCTCGAAAAACTAACGGGAAATAGATTCTTCTACTTTCTTGATGGGTACTCCAGTTATAATCAAGTGGCGATTCATCCAGAGGACCAAGAGAAAACCACATTCACCTACCCCTTCGGAACGTACGCATTCCGAAGGATGCCTTTCGGTCTCTGCAATGCACCTGCGACTTTTCAGCGGTGCTTGCTTGCCATATTCTCTAATATGGTAGGTGATTATCTGGAAGTCTTCATGGATGACTTCTCAGTTTTTGGGGCATCATTTGACGATTGCTTCTAGCACTTGGTTCACATACTCAGGCGTTGCATTAACGTAAATCTGGTTCTTTCCTGGGAAAAGAGCCACTTTACGGTGCCTGAGGGGATCGTCCTGGGACACTTAATTTCTGAGAGAGGCATCCAGGTTGATTGAGACAAGGTTAATCTGATTTCTAAACTTCCTATGCCTAGCTCGATCAGGGACATCCAATCTTTTCTGGGGCACGCCGATTTTTACCGTCATTTCATCCCTGATTTCTTGAAAATCGCACGCCCCCTTACTACTCTTCTCTCTAAGGATGCACCCTTTGAGATTTTCAAGGAATGCACTCAAGCTTTTGAGATCCTTCATGACCGAGTCACCCAAGCCCCGATCCTACAGTCCCCTAATTGGTCTCAACCCTTTGAGATCATGTGCGATGCATCTGACTTCGCTGTAGGAGTGGTTCTGGGGCAGAAGATTGACGAGAAACTCGTGGTCATCTACTACGCTAGCAAGACACTTGACGAGGCTCAACGTAACTACACGGTTACGGAGAAAGAGCTGCTAGCTATAGTATTTTCCCTCAAAAAATTCAGATCTTATCTCCTGGGTTCCCACGTCATAATCTATTCGGATCACACAGCTGTGAGGCATCTTCTTGCAAAGAAGGACGCGAAGCCTCGATTAATCTGATAGATCTTGCTATTGCAAGAATTTGACCTCGAGATTCGTGACAAGGCGGGAAGACAGAATGTGGTAGCTAACCACTTGTCTCGCCTTCCTTCTGAGATCATCGACCCTTCTTAACCCATCACGGAGCATTTTTCTGATGAGCACCTCTTGGCTATTGGTACCAGGCTTCCATGGTTTGCTGATATAGTAAACTACTTGGCATCGCACCAGATCCCGTCTGATTAGCCGAAGGCCAAGAAAGACAAATTGCGCTCCGATGCTAAGTACTACATCTAGGAAGACCCATACTTATTCCGCATAGGTGCTGACCAAATTATCCGGAGATGTGTCCCAAAGGTCGAAATCAATGACATTATCTCTTTCTTCCATGACCAGGCATGCGGTGGCCACTTTTCTAAGCATAAAACCGCATCAAAAATCCTCCACTGTGGCTTTTACCGGCTCACTATCTTCAAGGACGCATATAGTCACTGTAAGGCATGCAGTCGTTGCTTGGGCAACATGAGCCATCGCGACATGATACCTTTACAGTCGATTCTCGTATGTGAGATTTTTGATATTTAGGGGATTGATTTTATGGGCCCCTTCCCTATCTCGGACGACTTTGAGTACATTTTACTTGCTGTGAACTACGTGTCCAAATGGATCGAAGCCATTCCGACCCGAACTTGTGATCACAAGATCATCATCAAATTCATTCATCAGAATATCTTCTCACAGTTCGGGATTCCTCGTGCGATCATCTCTGATGGAGGGACCCATTTTACCAATGCTCAGTACAGGTCACTGATGACTAAATACGGGGTGTCTCACTGAATCTCTACTCCTTACCGCCCCCAGACTAATGGTCTAGCTGAGCTATCAAATCGAGAGATCAAGAAAATCCTACAGGTTACTGTTCGACCTAACAGGAAGGACTGGTCATCCTGACTTCCGAAAGCTTTGTGGGCTTATAGGACCGCCCACAAGACCCAATTAGGCATGTCTCCTTTTAGACTGGTGTACGGGAAGGCATGTCACCTTCCCATCGAACTGGAGCACAAAGCCTATTGGGCAGTACGGAGCTACAACTTAGATCTTTCTAAGGCTGGAACCCACAGAAAGCTTTTGATAAGCGAGATTGATGAATTATGCCTTGATGCGTATGAAAACTCGCGAATCTACAAAGAGCGGGTTAAAGCCTTTCATGACAAGCACATATCTAGAAAGATCTTCTACCCTGGTCAGAAGGTCCTACTCTTTGATGCCCGACTCAAACTATTCCCTGGGAAACTGCGATCTAAGTGGGTCGGACCATATCTTGTCCGACAAACTTTTGGAAATGGAGCCATCGAGATCAGTCCACTCAGCCACGATTCCGAACATTTCGTCGTGAACTGTTAGAGACTCAAACCGTTCATTGACGTAACCAATACAGATTTGGCTGAGTCATCATTTATCCTCCATTCTCCTTGAGCTTATTGCGTCCAGCCGATGGTGTAAAACTCAGCGCTTAATGGGAGGCAACCCGTCATTCTTTTTGAAAAACCAAAACCTTTTCTGACATTTCTTTACACTTTAGGTTCATTCCTTAGGACAGCCGACTTCACCTCAGGTACTCATACCTGAGATTAGAAATCGTTCGCAACAGTCACCTTGACCCTTTCACTCACCTAAATATCTATCCTAATGCTTGAACCTGACCAAATAAAAACCCACCTAATGTACAATGAGGACATTGCAAACCTTAGGCATGGGTGGTATGAAAGTGCAATGAAATGACATAATAAGAAAAGGTCTCAACAAAAAAATCCGCATATACTAAAAAAAAAATAACACTTTGAAGGAGGGAAGAAAGTACTGGTAAACTATAAAGAAGGAGGAGGAGAAAAAGAGCAGAATGCTAAAAAGGGGCACAAAATAAAAAAGAAAAGGGATAGTCATTAGTAAGAAATTAAGGAATTAACCAAAGTTCTAGACCACATTAAGGAAAATTAAAGCGAAAGTGCACAACAAGATTAGTAAGAATGCAAACCTTGGGCATTCTTGGCTAGACTCTTAGTACCCATTAAGATCTAGATATTTCTCAAGAGGTTGAGGAAAATGAAAAGCTTAAGTATTAGGTCTAAGGCTTAGGGAGTATTCGACCTCATTAACTGACCTTCAGTTTACGGGACTCAGTAGCCTAAGCACCCAAATTCACACACACAGTCTGGTTCAGCAAGCATAAATATCAAAATCACGCAGAAGCGTTTCAAATATTCTGAAAATGTCACCTAGATTAGGAGTGGCCAATCAACACAAGTTGATTTGGATGAGTTCCCAACGCAGAGAGGTGGGAAATTCCCCTCGAAGATGCGTAACAACATATCATCTCCTCAGTGCTTGTCTCCTAGGATATTTACATATCCTACTGGGGGCATGTAAGCACTCTGCTGGTTCAGATTCCAAGGATGGTATTATCACGAAGTGTCAATTGCCAGGGTTTGAATTCGGCCACGGAACACCATGGACGAGATTATCTCAAAATCTCGAAAGCCAAGGTTCTAGGGATTACCATGGGTGGTGCTATCTCGAAGCATCAATTGCCAGCGACCTTTGAGGATTGATGATGGGGACGAGGAATCCGATATAGATCGGGTTGTGAAGCCAATCTTAAGCTAGAATTAAAAAGAAAAGAGAGAAAAAACTCTCCAAACAAATAAACCTTCTGTCTCTCTCTTACAAAACGCACTGCAGACTGAACCAAGGCTAAAAAATCTCAAGCACGGGTGCTTTAACCATGGAGTCCAATAAACTTTAGGATAGTTTCTGAGGGCCTTAAAAACCTTTGCTAAAGTCTGAGGCTAAAGCTAGACAGATCTGGATCTTTGTTGGTACTAGAGTACCTTTTAGGCCCATGATTGGCATTCTGACCTAATCAAAGAGACAAGAGAAAAAGCACTTATCAAATTTGATGAAAGGAATTCATGGTCTAGAATAGAGATTAAAACCTTAAATTTTTGCTAAGGGACTAGCAAAAGCTAGGCATGGGGGTATGATGAGAACCTCATCATGAACCCTAACTAGCACATTTTGACCTAATTAAATGTACAAAAGCTCCTACAAAACCTAAGGGAAAGCCTAAATCAGGGAATTGCAAATCATAATATAAAATAATTCACAAGGGGTAAAATTATAATTTTACCATTGCAGTACATAAACAGGATTTCTAACGATCTAGACACAGGTCAAATGGGCTTACTAAGAGAAAAAGTGGGTTGATTCAATCAAGAAAGGGTTATGACAAAATCTGGGAATTAGATGACATTCTGTAACCCTAAAACAAACCTTCTTTAATTCTCGAAGTTTCAGGCAAGATAAAAATTAATTAAACCCTCTAAAATTCATGAAAAAATATCCCATAGGGTTTAGAACCTTCAATTTGGCCATTGGAACCTACCTTGACCTAGATTGAGAACCATATCTAATTTTTGAATTAATTTAGATTTTTGTGCAAAATGTCCAGTCAAACAAGGTCAAGCCTAAAATACAACCTCACCATTGGATTCCTTAGGTCCAAATTAGGGTTACACCAAAATTTGGACCAAAGGAAAGGTTGCCTTGACCCACTTTACAAAACGGTCCTCAATAATTACTTTTTGACCCTTAGCTTTTTGGACCCTTGCAGATACCCCCCTATCTTTCTCGTCTCTTTCTTCAGACATGTCCTTTTGCCCCCTCACTGCGCAAGCCATACCTCCGGTGACTTTGCACGGAAGATGGCGCTACACAGACCTAGGGAGCCGGCCCCAAACTTGAAAGGAGGATTCCTTGCGTTGTCCTCCTCTGCATGGATCGGTTCTCATGCCCTGCTAGCCACCATGCCTCTCGTGCGAATGCTCGAGAGGTATGGGTCTTTTTCCAGCCATGCCTCCGGTGAGGAGCCTACGCCTCCTCGCGATTCCCTCCCAACTAGCACCTATTTAAGGAACGATAGCCCCTACCGCTTCCTTCGAGCTGGTCTTGGCCAAGGAAATCCCTCAAAATTCGCCTCCTCCTCCGGCCATTCGCCTGCAGGCTCCGGCGGCCCTCCTCCTCCGCTCTCGTCACCCTGCCACCAGACCAATGGCAAGGTTACCTTCACTGTCGTCTACTGTGCCTGGCCATACCAGCAGGCACCTTCCAGCACCTCTTCCTCGTCGCCATCTTCTTCCCTGGGCTTTGTCTTCTCCGGCGACGGCAGCACAGCCGCTCGCCGCCTCCTCCCCCTCTTTCGTCTGCTAAGTAGGTAACAACTATTCCCCTTTTTCCCCTATTCATTTCCCCCTTATCTATTTCCTAAATCACTCACTGCCACACGCCGACCACCATCACCTTCTCCACCTCTGGCAGACCAACCGACAAGGCGAAACCGTCGCTCCACTCCCCAGCACACCTCGCCACCTATCTCAGAACCTCCGCCATCACTCACTGATCACCATCCACCCCTTCATCGACCGCCAACACTTCCCTAAACGCCCACCGAACACACCCAAAAACACAACCACAGAGTGACCTAGGCACGCATGCCTAGGCCGCCCCGCGGCCAACCAACCCCCGCCTCACCTCCACCGTGATATGGCGAAGGTTTTCTTGTGGCCTGATGTGGCCGAAAGGCTGTGTTATTGATTTCAGGGTCAGGTCACTCTCCGCCATTATCACTGAGCTTGAAGCAACCTTCAAGCTACTCCAGGTCGTGCTCGGCACCCGGAGAGATCCTCAAGTGGTGCGGGATTGAGGCACGCACGCACCCAGACTTCAAGTGGAGTCAAGAGACTCCACACCTGTTGCAATTGTGAAGCCTTCTGCTGCAGACGCAAGCGCGGAAGCAGGTGGGACTTTAGTCCCACCTCGGAAGTTTGCGAGTGGGCGCGCACGCATATATTGAATTTGTGTTTTAGGCTTATCGCCTCGAAACACATTGGGGTGAGGTCCCTCGCCCCCCGCCACACCTCGTCTGTGACACTTCCCCCACGGACCTGGCACCCAGATCCGACTACCCTGCCTATGTACACCTCTCCACCACCCACACCAGTGCGCCTGGTCTCGGGTGCGTCACCCGACCCGCATACCCGGTTAAGGCTCTGGGAGAGCGAACCCTGGAGTGAATTTGAGAGAGAGAAAGACGTAGGGAGGGTAGGGGTTAGGTTTTTCCCAACTGTGCACTGTGCAGGAAAGCAGGAGAAGAAGGAGGAGGAAGGAGTGCAACAGTGAGAAGAAGAAGAGAAGGAAAGAAGGACTCGCACATCAAAGGAGAAAGAAGCAAAGGAGGAAGATGAAGGCGGCACTGTAGCCAAGGAAAGAAAAAGGACTTGGCGCAGCAGAGAAGAAGAGAAAAGAGAAAGCAGAGGCACAGGATAGAAAGGAAGGAAGAAAAAAAAGGAGGAGGTGCTGCTCAACAGAGAAGAAGAAGATCCAGCGGCAGCTGAAGAAGCAAAACACTGTAGCAAGTGGGGTTTAAGTCGTCTGACCCTTGGAGTCAGACGTCTAAAAAGAGAAAGAGAGAGGCAAACAAAAGGAGAAAGAGAGAGAAGAATACAAAAATCAATTTTCCTTTCTTTAATCTTTTTTGTAAAATAGTATATATATTGTAAATTATGATTTTGTACGCTTCTAGAATCAAGTGTTGCTCCCTGAGTTTGAACTCGGAGATTTTCTATTTTCGAGTAATAAAACAAAAATACAAATACAAACCTGTCCCAAGCGCGACCAATTCACATGCATTGCCACTCTTTTTATTTTGAATTTAATAATTAAATATTATGGTTAATTTATGCAAGTGACCTCCCTCTTTCATATAAATGCCCTTTCAGCATGATCTCTTGATGTTTTTTTAATCTGAAGGCGGATTTGGCTCGATTTCTTGATGAAATTAATTGTGAACATCTATTTTTAACTTGTGCAAGTTTAAATAGGTCATTGCCTCCCTGTGGACACGACCCACTCTCTTGTGAGTGGTTTAATTTTAATTATAATTATTTTGATTAGTCCATTTTCCACCACTTAGAAATACAACGATAAATCTTCTTAATCATCATTTTCGAAAGTGAAAATCGACTCGTTAGCACAGATGTGTCGCGCTTTCCTTTCTTCTCACGACTACTCTCAGCCGTTGGATGGAGATCCTATGGCTATGTCTTGACCTTCCTTGATGAGGCACGCCTAGAGCGGCAACGTGGGCTCATGGTGGCCGTTGGATGATGATACAACGGCCCATAATGCACGGGGGCGCTTCCTTCAGAGGTTGGGTGCCATCGTTGGGCGGCTGTGATGACATAACGTGGTGCCATCGTGGTCGTCCATCTTCTTTTCTTTGTAGACGGTGTTGTAGATCTCCGATCGAAATGATTTTTTGCACTGTTGGACTGCGATCGTTAATTCGGGTCCATCCAAGCAGTTGGATTTGAAATCTAAGGTCCAGATTTACACCTTTTGCCTCTTGGCCCTTGCTCTTCTGCAGACTCCATAGGATGCTATGAGAGTCTGATTAATGAGATCTTAGAGGCGTTGGACTCCTTTCGTCGTTCTGGGTAGATCCATATGGTTGGATCAGTCATCCGCAACCTCGAATTTCCCGTGATTGTTAATACCTATCAATTAGAACATAATATGACATTATTATCTACAAAACTAATAAATCAACTATGATGCAAAGTATGATGCATATGTATGCAAAATGCCTAAGTTAAGCTAGGATCTAACTTAATTCAGGTATATTAGGATATGTGATTGCTGCGCAATCAAACCCACAAAATTTATTTGGACCCGCGTGATAACGCTACATTTTATGGTGATAATTCTGCCAATCAGGGTTTATCTTAAGGGTAACATGCACGAATAGCACATCATAAATAGGCATGGGAGCATTACATGCATCGCACATTGAGATTGCTTATAAACCAGTGTTAATGGCCGTTTGTACAAGTTCATGTTAAAACAGGCCTCAGATGAGCAATCGAACCACACGGATGGATTCAGAATGACGAACAGAGTCCAACGGACTCAAAATCAACCAAATCCAACATCCGGAGCTCCCGCAACTAGCCCAAGAAGTTTTGATCATTGATCTGATGATCAACGGCCATGAAACTGCCACGTGTTGCGAGCTCAATGCATCCAGCCCACCGCCCCACTTCCTCCGTTGTACATAGGATCAATCTCTGTCGTTCGATCTTCAATCGAACGGCTGAGAACCCACGCCTGCCTCTCTGCATCCACGCACCCGAAGATCTGACCATTGGATCTCCATCCAACGATCGACAGCAGCCGAACTTGATCTCCTCTTCGCGACCATCCACAAGCGCAGCGTAGCGGGCTACGCCTCGTCTGCGAAGGTAGTGGTGGGCATCCGAAGCCCCGCGTGTTTCCAAATCAACTCACGCAAGCACAGCCGATTAAGGCCATCGATACATGATCGAACAACGCGGAGGCAACCACACGACACAGCGGATACGCACAATTCCTCACTCGCGCGATGGCGCGAGGGGTGCGCGTGATCGAAGGGCATGATTCAAAGCGCGCTCCGCGCGAAGATCGGACGGTCCACAGTAGGCGCACGCGGATTGCGCGAGAAGAATGGGCACGTGCAACGAACCGGCGGAAGGGAGGCTACACCGACACTTTAGGCATGGGTTTAGCGACGTCCTGGACGTCGCTAAAGCCCATACTTGAATTAGAAACCCTTTCTTCCTATATAAACTCCATCCAACTACCCACATAAGGCATTCATTACAATTGCAAGCCTCCTATCCTACTCCTAGGCATCCTTCGCACCCTTTTGTAACCACCGAAGCCGACGAGCCATCAACGGAGCCCTCCTCCACCGCCATGGCCGCCTCGCCATCTTCTCTCTCTTTCTCTTTATCTTAGCTTTACTTTGCTTATGCTTAAGCATTTAGCTAGTGTTGTATTTGTAAAACTCATGTGCATGTTAAATGATGTTGTTTCTTATCGAGTTATTCGCTCTCTTTTGGTGTTTAAGTTGCATGCTGTGAACAAAAGGACTCTAACCCTACTCTCTCTCTCACTTTCTCTCTCTCTTACTCGCTTTTCTCCGTCATTTTCTCGCAAGCAAAACCTGCCATTTCCGTGACAACCAAGTGACAGAAAAATCTAATTTCACGCCTCCCTATGTTCGACACTCGGACTCATGTCCGTTTTCTTTATTTAAAACTGACACAACGAACGTGAGCTACAACGACCAATTTAAACAAACGTGTCCGTAGCGTGTCAGTTTTCTAATGCATTTTCTAACGGATTTATTTTGTCACTTCCATTTTGCATCCATGCTCACATCATCTAACGCATTTTCTCCCTCTACTTGATGGTTGCAGGAACTCGGTGCTTGGACGGTGAAGGAGCACGACTCGTGACGGTGGAGTAAGCTCAGTAAGGACCAGTTGTGAGTATTTCTTTTCCCATGGTTGTTTTATTGCTTTAAAAAAATCTAAAAAAAATTTAAAATAAAAAAAATTGGTGTGGTGAATGATTGCCTAATCCTCATCCTTAACTCATCACCTAATAAAAAAAATACACTAACATTCTCACAGACCTAATCTTTTTGGAGTGTTCCTTTTTCCTTTTGAGTGGTGTTTGCGAGGCCACCATGACTTAAGTTGGGCCGCACCACTCACCCCTAAAATTCACTCACCTGGTAGAAATTGCATGAACACTAGGGTGAGCACATTAGGGTTCTAGAGCCTCTTCACGTTAAAAGAAATTCACTCTCACCCGTTGTGTGCAAAACTTGGTGTGCCCACTTGAAACTTGTCTGAAAATACTATGACACGTCAACCTTAAAAGACACTAAAGTAAGGACAAATGTTAAAAGACACCACATCTTAAATCCTTGCTTGAAAACCATGTCTTGATTAGGAGCACACACATCTAAATTGGATAACTAAGTGGCACCACCCCAATTAACACCTCATCACATAACCCGAGCACAAGCACTGCCCTAGCCCCATTAAAACAGAGTAGACATACCTTAGGCAGGACTGGGTTAAGTCTCAAGAGGCGTGGTTTTGTTTGCTAGGCACTTGGCCTTCATTCCCTTAGTAGAATTTGGTGACTAGGCTGCGGGGAAGTGTCAAACGATTGTGGTTGTGGGGTCTACGAAATCGACGATGCAAGCCAAAGGAAGAACCTTCCCCATAATCCCCTCGTAATCAACCTGGCCAGATTAACTTTGGGAAGGGCGGTCCCGTGCCTACAGACTAGATCATTCCTTTGGAGATTTCTAAGTCCCTTAAGGAATACACTGTAAGGAACTAGGCTTGTCTGCTTGGTTGTGCACACACGCTTCTCGCATCTGTCTCTCTCTGCATCCCTCCCCCATTCTTCTCTAGTGTATGCACGGGAGACGATCACTTCATCCCGAGTTGTTTGTTTTGGGACAGGAAACAAGGAGACTTGATCTTGCTGGAGATATGGCCGAACCTAGAGTAGATGAGGTTGAGGACCAACCTCCACCAGATATGATGGCCATCATCCAGGCCCAGATCAATGCAAACCACCGACTTCAGCAACAATAGATCTACACTATCATGCAAGCCATACACTAATTGCAGAACCCGTAAGGGCAACCACCACCACCTTTGCAGGACCCGCAAGGGCAACCACCACCTGATCCACCACAATTCCAGGGCCAACCTAGGCCCCTCCGCGACTTCTACATTCCTTCTGCGATTTGGATTGAACCATACCTTAGGATCCCTGATGGGGGAGATGATCTTAAGCTGAAACCAAATGTCCTAAGCCTGATTTAGAGCCACTTTCATGGGAGCTCAAATGAGGACCCCTTCCAATACCTAGAGGATCTTGACCGGATCGCCCAGACTGTAAAGCCCAGGAACATCAGCCTAGACATTGTTTTGATGAAGATGTTCCCCTTCTCATTGAGAGACAATGCATTTCACTGGCTTAGAACTTTAGGAAGACCTATCTCCACCTGGGAAGAATTGAGGCATGCATTTCTAAAGAAATTCTTCCCTATAGGAAAGACCAATGCCCTTAGAAGAGCCATTACCACCTTTACATTCCAGGGCAGGGAATAGTTCCATGAGGCATGGGAGAGCTTTAACGAATTATTAAGGAAATGCCCACACCATGAGGTTTCGAGGTGGCAATTGTCCCAGATCTTCTGCCACGGTTTGGATAGCAACCTTCGGAACTTCGTTGATGCCTCATGTGGGGGAAACTTCTTGAACAAAGACGAGGAGAGCGCATTTGAGCTCTTCGAGTCTATGAGTGAAAATTCGCTTAACAATGCCTCCATGACCTAGTTTAGTCGATCCAGTCAACCCCGTGGTGGGACCTATGAGGTACAATTGAATTCTGGAATGGTTGACATGGATATCATTGCTAAGAAATTGGATCGAGTGGAATTGGTAGATAAGAAAATAGATGAACTGTAGAACCAGACCAGGAACCAGCTACAGACTCTCTCCCTAGCAAAAGAAGCTCACAATGTTGACCTAGTCCAGCCAGTAAGCCAGATGCACCTAGAACAACCCCTGACCATGTTCTAAGGAGGGACCTTTTCTCCCTCAACCCCTGATTATTCTCTCCCCCCCCTCGACACCTTCTATCTTTGAAGTTGTCCAGGCTATCCAAGGTTATTCCAAACTTGACCCCTTCTCCAACACCTACAACGCTGGATGGCGTAATCACCCAAACTTTGCTTGGACGAACCAGAAACCGCCTCAATTCCAGAACCAACCCAAGCCAAACCATCAGCCAAACCCACCCTCCTATCAGCAAGGTCCACTTGTTAGCCCCCCCTATAACCCAAATAAGGCAACCCCTCCCCCACAAAACCAAATGGACACCCTGATAAAAATGATGGCTAAAATGAACCAAAAACACCAGGAGGAAATGGCTTTAGTGAAGGGATAACTGAGCCAAATGTTGGATTGTAAACAACAGGGATCCCTTCCTTCTCAGCCACAACCAAACCAGCAAAACGTGATTAACAGAGGCCCCAATTCGCAAGGGTTCCAAGGCAATCCCTAGCACGCCCACATGGCCCAACCAGCCCCACAAACTCCCCCTGGGTTTGGTGCTTCTTCTTCCTCTTTTTCTCAAGGATCAACCCATGGTCCCAATGCCTCTGCAAATGCAGTGACCTTGAGAAGTGGCACTAAAACCCAGGAGCCCAAATGGCTGACTCCTCCTGAGACTTCACCCCCTGAAATACCTGACTCTAAATATGAGCAGGAAAAACCCAAGGACCCGGAGACGGACCCTATTCACATCTAGACACCATATCCATAGTCCTTGGAGAAGATAAAGAAAAAGAAAGTTGTTGTGGAAAAGGAGGAGCTTTTGGAAATCTTCAAGCAAGTTCAGATTAATATCCTGCTCCTCGAGGCAGTCAAGCACATCTCGGCTTATGCTAAGTTCCTAAAGGACGCCTATACGCCAAAGCATAAGCCATGACCCCAAGCACCTAGGAAGGTTGTACTCTCAGAGCAAGCCAGTTCCGTGATCTCTAGCAACCTTCCTCTCAAACGAACTGACCCAGGAGCACCCCTGATATCCTGCAATATTGGGGACATGAGATTTGATAGGGCACTCCTGGACTTAGGTGCTTCAATCAATCTGATCCTGACAACCCTGTATCACCAATTTGGATTTAGAGAGTTGACACCTACACCTGTGACCATCCAGTTGGCTAATAGATCCGTGAAGACCCCGAAGGCGGTTGTCAAGGATGTGATTGTTCGGGTCAAGGACTTCTATTTCCGATCAACTTCTTGGTGCTCGACATAGAAGTCCCTGAACAGCTACAGAATACACCCATCATCCAAGGAAGACCTTTCTTAGCTACGGCTAAGGCGAACATCGATTGCGACACGGGATGCATGGAAATTGCCTTCGGAGATAGAAAGATGTAGTTGGATATCCTCAGGGCGACCAAGTCTTTCGATTGTGACTGGATTGAGGAGCACGACCCCGTGGAACCTTTGGTTGAGGAATGCCCTACCCTTAGTTCCTTAATTGACCATCAGACCCAACCCTTGAACAGTTAATAAGGAATCAGGCATACTCTCATCTATTAGATCCACCTCATATTTGTGAGAAGAAAGTAGAGAGACTACTGGTGCGCTAAGTCTAGTGCAAGGACTCTTAAGTTCTGGACAATTAGATGATGATACCTTAGAGTTAGGAATAGTTTTCGCTCTCTATTCTTGTGTGCGTACATTGTGTGAATTCCTGAGAGTCACCAAATAAGGTAGATGCACAAAGATTGAGTCTTAATAAAACTATGACTATGGCTAATGGTTACGACCATCTTTCATAGAATCCTCAGCCGAAGGAGGGTAGTAATGTCAAAGGTCAAAAATATGCTTGTCCTATTCATTCCTTCCCGGTGCTGAGAATAGGCACTTCCACCAAATAAGCCACACAATATCCTCTTGACCATCATCATCCCTAATAATGCCTCATAAATAAAAGTCTGCGTCATATTATGTTGATTTATAAAAAAAATAAAGAAAAAAAATGAAACATCTATATTTAGAAAAAAAAACAGAGAAAAAGAAAAAAGTTCAAGTTTATAGTTTTATCTTCGTGACGATGTTTCTGAGGCAACAAAAACACCCATCGCGATCTACAAAATATGACCCATACCTACTTTTCAGTATTTCTAATCGCCTGAATACAGGCTGAGGTCCTCTAACTTAGTTGTAGGGTTATTAGAATTTTAATTGAAGTGTGAATGCCACGTAAGGCCACCAAACAGTAAGTATATTTACAAAATATGGTGAGATTTGTGATGTCATAATGAAAAGAAGGAAAAGAGGGAGCACAAAGGAACATCAAGAGAGCATAGTTGTTTAGCCTCTCTCTGAGTTGACTTGTTTGATAGTCTAGAGATCTAGAGTCTGTAGTACTAGATTACGTGTAGCACCAGATGAGTGTGTGCCACCAAATACAAATCCATTCAACTCGATATCTCCTACCTAAGCCAAAAAGCTGGGGTCAAATTACAGATTATCTTCTGCTTTATCCTCGAGGGAAGTAGTCGCCTATCCCGATAGAATTTTATCAAGGGTTAAGTACGAACTTCAAATGTAAGTTGGCATTTCACTTGAATCGGTTACTTAGGCTACTATCACTTCACATTAGTCTGGATCTCTAACTTTTTGGAATAAGGAAAGGAGAAATCTCTTGGTTACTTCCATTGTTTCTCACTTTTTGCTAGGGACTAGCAAAACTTAGGCATGGGAGTATTTGATGGGTTCACTTTAACAAACTAATTATATGCCTAATTATATTTCGATTACACTTTCTTGGTTCTTAATTTTCAATATCTTAGGTGATAATTAGTATAACTTGCATCATTGACTACTTTATACTTATATGCTTAATTCACCTTTGATTACAACATCTTTATAATATTTTATATATGCAAAAGAGATTAAATCAGGTGGACATAGGAATCAATTAAAAGCATTAATAGGATTATATTTGTAATTTAACATTGTAGGTCTCCTTCCAACTTAACGTCCAACGGCAGCAAATTTTAGTAAGGGATTTAAAATCCCTTAAATTGTGCCGGTGAAGGAGAACAAAAGGGGGAAGAATTTAAAAGGCAAAACTAATCTTCCCGCCTGAGGGGATCTCCTCTCGCCTCCACCATGCTCCTCAAGCGCACACCATGGACAAGGCGTGCACTGTGATCTAAAAGTAGTCATCTGCTCCCTTCCTCTCCACTGTGAAGCAGAGCATGCACCGCAGCCAGCCGCATGCACTGTGACCCCCTCACCGCTCGCAGCCAGACTGCGCATGCACCCGCTCACTACTTGCCAGCCAAACAACGCGCGCTACCCCCTCACCGTGCGGCCACGCCCGCACACAGCCACGCCCTTGCGTGCAACCATTCACATGCGCGCACAACAGACCTTGCGCATCCTTCCTGCTCAGCCACAGCAGCGACACCATACCAGATCGCGACCTCCTCGAGCACAGCCCATGTGACCACACGCCGCCAGCCCTCGTGTTCGACCACGGTCCTGCAACCCACAGCAGCTCGCGCCCCTCAACCCCCACGCGCCCTGGCCACAGCTGCAACACCTCCTTGCACGCCCTCTTCACGTGCGCACACAAGCCCTTGCGTGCACTCTTTCATGCGCGTGCACACCCGCGCGCCACTGCATGTTCTTCTTCTTCTTCTTCTCCGCTGGCCGAAAGAACCCAAAGCCACGAAAATGCAACCGCCACCACAGGCCGAGATTCTTCACGCCATCAATGCCAATGCGCCCGCCTCAACCCCACGAGCACCGCTGCAACCTCCGACCGGCGAACAACAGCCCACGCGCACGTGTGGATAGCCACTGCCACCGGCCATCCTCCTCGTCGCTGGTGTCAACTCCAGCCGCCGTTCGGAGTGCCACCACCACCATCAAGTTCCCCTCTTCATGGCCGACCTCCACCGAAGCTTTCACGGCCAATGACGGCCTCAATCGTGCGCACTATCAAGAGGAACACATCCTCTGTTTTGGGTATAATTAATATTTACGAATCATGCCATTGCCAGATGCACTATTCATTTATTTTCCTAATTTAATATATTGCAGCAACGTGCATAGACATCCCCCTCTTTAATCTGAATTACATATGATTGAGTTTTTCTTATGAATGACATAAAACATGGACTATTTGTTATAGTAAATGGGTGCTATTGGGTAGGAGATTAATACTAACATTGTTTGCTATTACCAAGATCATTATTTAATAGAATATTATATTGTGGTAATTTTTCATGTGCACACTTACACTTTTGATTAATTGTTTAAATTGAGAATTTATATTGGAAATAGGTTGCACTAGTCAATATGCACACCCGTTGATATTCCCGAGTAAACGAGACATTACTCACGAGTTTAATAGGCTAATTCCTCCCTGTGGAGACGACTTAACTATTTTCGTGGTTAGATTTTAAGAATTAAATATTTTGAAAAGTGATTTTCTACCACGCAACTAAATACAACGATGTGACATTTTATGTTACAAATTTCACTGAAAACGAAGATCGCTCTTTTAAATGGTGCCGTTGCCAAGGAGGAAACATGCCTATTAATTTTTTCAGGAATTTTATATTATTTTTATGCTATTATGAAGCTTTTCTGAATCATTGATCTATTTCTTTTTCCTGTCGAGGTACATCTGTTTGAAGGAAACGAACGTGGCAGGTGCGCAAGGCGGAGACGATATTTTTGGTGGACCTTGACGCCACCTAGAGCCCAACAATGGGTGTTTGTGGGCCTTGATCCCATGCACGTGAAGGCATACGGAGGAGCCTTTTTCTAATTTAGTCATTAGATCTTAATTTAGATTTAGTTGAGATAGACCTTAGACATTTAATTTTTGTCTTGTGGACCCATGTTGGGTATTTTTGAGAACGTGTTCCCAGTGCTTTTATTGCTTATTGCTCTTGTATGCAGGAGCGTATTTTTGGGAGCATGTTCCCATTTTATTTAGATTATAGGATTATTCAAATTGTTTGAAATGCATATAAGTTAGTTAGTTAGTTAGATTAGCTTTGTTTGCTTAATATTATTAAAAATTAAAAAAAAAAATCAAACTTCCTGATAGAAGCTGCATATCAATAAGGCGACCATCTAGGATTGAATGAGAAGCATCTAGTTTATCTTTACTGAATCACATACATCCCTGCATTGAAGAAAGCTGGAGTAAGATACGTCTTTTTCTTAAGTATCAATTACCTGTCATGCATCCACATTGGACTTAAATTCAAGACCGCTAAAGTGTTTGAAGCGAATTAATTCAGTGGTCACTTTAAAAATTGGGATTGCTAAGAGGTTAGACCTTAAAATCTGTGACTTGAAATTGTGTGCACAAGGATCTTGTTTGCGAGATTTCAAAACTCGAAATGCGAACGTGAATTGCACACCTGAGACACTGTGCACATCACACATAAGGTCACTAGATAAATTTCTACCTCTCCTCTTTTGCACCACAAGGGAAGTCGGAAATCAACAAGCCTATCCACCAAGTTACTTCTGCTCCTCGTATGTGGGCTCGATTCGAGACTTCCATCCCTTGCGAGTAGGTTGTAGGCACCAACGAAGGTCAGCCTAGGAAACGTAATTCTTACAAAACTTGTTTGGCCACCAACTGAACATTTAATTCTAAGACCTAGAATCTACTAAAAACAGATCTCACTGTATTTGCATTTGTTTTGATAGCGATAGAACTCTCTAGGAAGTTTCTGCTTGTGTTCAGATTTCTTCTATATCCTAAGAGAGTTAAACCTGTTTGGTTTAAAGAAATGGATCACCCTTACTCCTATCATTCAGATTATCAGAGTCAATACTTCCAATCTTTTAACCAAGATCCCATGCCCCGAGCGTATCCATCTTTTGATGGGTACAATGACAATTCATGGGATCATTCATATTCCTATCCTGCGAGTACTGGCCTGATAGCTCCCACTTTTGAGCAGAGCCTAGGAGCGGGATTTTCCAACCTTGGAATCCCTACTACTATGCAAACACCCAACCCTCATGATTTTTCGAATCGAGGTTGGATCAATACCCCTAGGCAACTAGAGCCTGAAATTGACTATCCTCCCCAAGCTGATAGTAGTAGCCTCTCCTCTTTTATGATAGAAATGCAAAAACAACAAAAAGAAATGATGGAGACTATGGGAGAGATGTTGAGGAATAGTCAACAATTGAATAAACAAATTAGGCAACTTAGTTACGCTCTTCCTAGTAATTCTAATCCCTACCCATACGACCGTGATCATGAAAATAATTCAGAGGAAACCAATGACAATAGGGATCCCATTTTATGTAGCTATCACTTAGACTCTCCCAATGAGACATGGCCATTAGAGGAGAACGATCCTAGTAATTATCCACTCGAGCTATATTGGAGTCAAAAGAAAGGGAAGATGGTACCTCTTGAGGACCTTGACCCCAATGACAGTATTTTCCTTACCTCTGATAACCCGGGTCAAGGTCGTATTGTTCATATCACTTCCCTATTAATTATCTGGTGGAACCTCATTCTACCCTTAGTGAGCCTAATCTTGACCCTCCACTTAGGAAATCAACACCTACCATTCAGCATTCTAAGGATTTAAATGCACCCAATAAAGGTGACCCTAAGGGAATGGAGGATGAATTAGATCAATTTTGGTCTCAGGGATATAAAGAGTCTATTTTAGAGGATGAGGATAACCCAATGGAGGAATCCGGATTGAAAATCTGGAGTGAATCACAGGGGGATTATTTGTTATTCGAGGACTTACCCCCAGAGGATATAAATAATTTGGTGAAATCCGGATTCTTCCCTTCTTTTGAGAGTCATCCACCACAAAACCAAGAGTTGATATTGGAGGAGGACAAACACAATGTGAGAAGCCTAGGGGAGACTCTCGGGGACAAAACACGTCAATTGAGGATTTATGCCCCGAGAAGAACAAAGAATTGAGTGATATAGGCTTACTCCAAAACATTAAGACGGATCCTCCTTCAGAAATAATTGAGGATATTGATCCAATTCCTCTCTTTACTGGTGAATCACATATACACCCCAACAAAAACTTGAGTGAACCAAAAGAATTCGGGGATGAAATTAATGAAAATGATTATATTACTTTGGCCTTGCCATCAAAGGAATATAATTTGGAGTCCACCATTGATTCACATATACTAGAAGGTGAAAATATGACTCCGATCATTACTAATAGGCAGGCGATATGAATTTTTCTATAGCTATTAGGGAGAATAATACAAAATCTGAACTGTCGGACTTAACACAAAGTAAGCCCTCATTGGACTTAATCATTACCTTCCAACACCACAAACAACCCTTACACTCCCTAATCGATCCTAGGCTCAGATCTCTGCCCATATACATTCTTTCTAGGGAGCATATCAGGCTAGTACATTCTCGGGTAGAATGGCGAGTGTGGATTGATGCTTGTACTTTTAGTCTCGCCATTCAAGGGTTTGAAATAATAATATTTATATCTTTTAAAACCCTTCCTGCTTTGGAGGATCCTTTTTATCCTCCACTTATTCTGTTTCGGGAGGTCCCATTTCATGTTCCTTTTATTATTCCCAAACCTCCCTAAGTAGCCAACGAGGTTCTCTGCTTTCATGTCTTCTGGCGAGCATTTGTAATAACATTGCATCATCAGCTCTCCAACATCCTTGGCTACCTATTTTCTAGGCCTATGCTGTTACGCATATTTTTAGGACCTAGCTCTTTCTGTTTGGAACGAGACTTACAGGTTCCCTATAAGTCTGGCTGCTGACAGAAAATGCAGCGCTTGTTGGGAGGCAACCCAACGTTCAGAATAGCTCCATCATCAGGTGATTTCCTTCCTTTCTTCCCCTGTTTTAATTTTACAATGAGGACATTGTAGGATTTAGGAATGGGGGTGTGCATTTTGCATTTTAGGAAGTATTCATGCGTTTAGGTTAGCATATAAAAAAAAATTCTTAAGCTGAATTGGTTACTCCCTAGCAAAACATCTTTGTCATGGAGGTGTCATTAAAGATCTTTCTTCTTAAATTGTTTCTTAAGTTTAGAATCCAGTACATTTATTTCACTTGCATGTAGAGGGGGTAATAGATCTTTGAAAAGAACCAATAAGCATTTTTAGTTTACTGAACCTTTGACCAGTTAATAGAGAATCAAGCATACTATCTTCTATTAGATCCACCTCATATTTGTGAGAAGAAAGTAGAGAGACTACTGGTGCGCTAAGTCTAGCACAAGGACTCTTAAGTTCTGGACAATTAGATGATGATACCTCAGATTAGGAATAGTTTTCACTCTCTATTCCTGTGTGCGTACATTGTGTGAATTCCTGAGAGTCACCAAATAAGGCAGATACACAGAGATTGAGTCTTAATAAAACTATGACTATGGTTGATGATTACGACCATCCTTCATAGAGTCCTCGGCTGAAGGAGGGTAGTAATGTTAAAGTTCAGAAGTACGCTTGTCCTATCCATTCCTTCCTGGTGCCGAGAATAGGTACTTCCACCAAATAAGCCACACAATATCCTCTTGACCATCATCATCCCTAATAATGCCTCATAAATAAAAGTCTACGTCATATTATGTTGATTTATAAAAAAAAAAGAAAGAAAAAAAAGAAACATCTATATTTAGAAAAAAAAATAGAGAAAAGGAAAAGAATTCAAGTTTATAGTTTTATCTTCGTGATGATGTTTCTGAGGCAACAAAAACACCTATCACGATCCACCAAATATGACCCATACCTACTTTTCAGTATTTCTGATCTCCCAAATACTGGCTGAGGTCCTCTAACTTAGTTGTAGGGTTATTAGGATTTTAATTGAAGTGTGAATGCCACGTAAGGCCACCAAACAGTGAGTACATTTACAAAATCTAGTGAGATTTGTGATCTCAGAATGAAAAGAAGGAAAAGAGGGAGCACAAAGGAACATCAAGAGAGCACAGTTGTTTAGCCTCTCTCTGAGTTGACTTGTTTGATAGTCTAGAGATCTAGAGTCTGTAGTACTAGATTACGTGTAGCACCAGATAAGTGTGTACCACCAAATACAAATCCATTCAACTCGATATCTCCTACCTAAGCCAAAAAGCTGGGGTCAAATTACAGATTATCTTCTGCTTTATCCTCGAGGGAAGTAGTCGCCTATCCCGATAGAATTTTATCAAGGGTTAAGTACGAACTTCAAATGTAAGTTGGCGTTTCACTTGAATCCGTTACTTAGGCTACTATCACTTCACATTAGTCTGGATCTCTAACTTTTTGGAATAAGGAAAGGAGAAATCTCTTGGTTACTTCCATTGTTTTTCACATTTTGCTAGGGACTAGCAAAACTTAGGCATGGGAGTATTTGATGGGTTCACTTTAACGAACTAATTATATGCCTAAGTATATTTCGATTACACTTTCTTGGTTCTTAATTTTCAATATCTTAGGTGATAATTAGTATAACCTGCATCATTGACTACTTTATATTTATATGCTTAATTCACCTTTGATTACAACATCTTTATAATATTTTATATATGCAAAAGAGATTAAATCAGGTGGACATAGGAATCAATTAAAAGCATTACTAGGATTATATTTGTAATTTAACCTTGCAAGTCTCCTTCCAACTTAACATCCAACGGTGGCCAATTTTAGTAAGGAATTTAAAATCCCTTAAATTGCGTCGGTGAAGGAGAACAAAAGGCGAAAGAATTTAAAAGGCAAAACCAATCTTCCCACCTGAGGGGATCTCCTCTCGCCTCCACCATGCTCCTCAAGCGCACACCATGGACAAGGCATGCACCATGATCTAAAGCAGGCATCCGCTCCCTTCCTCTCCACTGTGAAGCAAAGCATGCACTGCAGCCAGTCGCGTGCACTGTGACCTCCTCACCGCTCGCAGCCAGACCGCGCATGCACCCACTCACTGCTTGCCAACCAAACTGCGTGCGCCACCCCCTCACCGCGTGGCCACGCCCGCGCACAGCCACACCCTCGTGTGCAACCATTCAAGCGCGCGCACAACAGACCTTGCGCATCCTTCCCTCTTGGCCACGGCAGCAGCACCACACCAGCCTCCTACTAATCCACCACCTCAGCAGCCTCCCAGGTTTTTGCAACCGCAAGCCCCCCCACCTCGTCCAAATAATAATCTGACTACACATGCCGTTACATTAAGGAGTGGGAAAACCACCACTGATCCCGGGCCTTCACACAAACCTGGTGAAACCCCCATCACTATGCAAATTGACTCCCCACCTCCCAGTCAGGAAGAAAAAGATATACAAAAGTCTCAAGACACAATTCCTATCCCTTTCCCACAAGCTCTCCACCCCACCACTAACAGAAAAAACAAATCTGAGCCCACCACAGAAGAACTCATGGATCTATTTGGGCAATTTCAAATCAATATTCCTCTCTTAGATGCCATCAAATATATACCTGCCTATGCCAAATTTTTGGAGATCTGTACTCCTAAAAGGTAGGCCAAAAATCTAGGACAGGTGCATCTTTCGGAGACAGTAAGCTTTGTCATACAGAGCAAGCTGCCTCCTAAGATGAAAGATCCGGGGGCGCCTTTAATTTCAGTAATTATTGATGATACTACCTTTAATCGTGCCCTCCTTGATCTTGGTGCCTCAGTTAATATTATTCCCACGATTTTATTTGAAGAATTTCAGATCGGCGAATTAAAACCCGTCGAGGTTACCCTGCAATTAGCCGACCGATCTACAATCAAACCTCGTGGGATTATCGATGATGTTTTAATCAAGGTTTAGAATTGTGTCTTCCCTGCAGACTTTCTGGTCCTTGACATTGAGGTACCTGAATCCTTACTGGACTCCCCAATAATCCTTGGATGCCCCTTTTTGGCCACTGCAAAGGCAAATATCAACTGCCACACAGGCAAAATGGATATCATTTGTGCCAGCCAAACTATCACTTTAGATATTTTCAAATCCTCCAGGAGATTGAATGATGATAACTTTTTTGAGGACTCAGATACAGAAATTTCCAATATGGTGGAGGAGACAATGTTGATAGATACCCTTACCGACCATAATTTTTTTTAGGACTCTGATTCAGAATCAGTGGTCGGCGAAATCTGTGATCTGGAGACTTGTCTTGACCCCAAATCTATTCTTGATGCACCCCCTGATCACCCTAACCCACCCACTATTCCCGTACCACACTTTTCCACACTAACTTCACCCAATCCTCACTATCCCTTCCCCGACTCCTTTCCTATGGACATATCACCAACCCCGCCCAAGTTTAGCATCCAACCTGATTTAAAACCATGGCCAAACTTGAGCTACACTTATCATTTTCCATCCAACTTTGATCTCAATATTGCTACTAATCAATTTTCTAGGGATCTAGAACAAGACACCTTTTTTGCAGGCATCCAAGTGTCCAACTATTTACATTATTTGCCGTCTTCCGTGCATACCTTCATACCCGGCTGAATGACATAAAAGATAGCACTGGATGGGAAGTAACCCATCATTTCTTTTCTTACTTTCCTTTTTCCTTCTTTTTTCCAGGTTTTGACCATCCTAAACCCGACCACTTTTCATTAAGGTGATCCCTTTTCCCTCCTAATGCATGAGGACATTGCATATCTTAAGCATGGGGGGGGTGTTTTTAAAATTTGATGATAGATTTAGGATTTTCAAAACCTAAAAACATGCATTTTTCTTTAGTTATTTTATTTTCTTGCTTGCATACCCAAAAAAATAAATAAAATAGATAATAAATAAAAGTAAAAATGTTGAAAACTTTTTGAGGAAAAATTTTAAAATCAGAACTAAGGTTGAAAATTTCACTTTTAGGTACAATGGGATTTAATCTTTAACAAACTAGGGATAAGGATGTGGATCTGATCATTAGAATTTCAGGGTCTATTTTTAGACTAGATCAAATATCCTTCTCTAAAATTCCACCTGAACTCATGATAGTTCAGGTGACTTGATCCTATTTTGTAATGTGGAAAGTATTTGGCTTAGTTTCTGATTCAAAAACTTGCATGTTCTGAGGAACTTCTTGTGTCAATTTTCACACACAAGCCAACACTTAAAAACAACTAAAAATTTGAAAAACTCCTTTGTTTGGACTTAGTAAAAGTCTAAAGCAGATCATTGGTTTGAGTTCCCACCGTCGAGAAGGAGGAAAATGCCTCCTTTGAGGACACAATGTCAACATGTTACCGTCTCGGCGCTACTCCATATCTATATTTCATATCTTTAGATGGAGCATTAAAGCGCATTTTAGCAGCTCAAGTATCTTGGACGGTGCTCTACCTATAGTGTCAGAGCAAGAGCTTGAGTTTGCTTGGAGCGCCCCTTTACACCGCATTATGTTTTGGGGCTGTGAGCTCCTGGGTGGTGTCATGGATAGTGCTATCCTGAAGTACTGGCGCCAGAGCCCCCTCGAGGATTGGTAACGGGAATGATGATCCCGACACATCTGTTGTAATACTAAGCTAAAAATAAGCATGGGGGAGAGAGAAAAATATATAAATAAATAAATTAACACGCCCTTATAAATGTTGGCTTTTCACAAAGCACAGACACAAGGTTTTAAAGGATTTTGCAAGTTGCAAATCAGATTCATGAGCCAGAAAAATCCTAAAAACAAAAATTTCAAGTCATCTGAATTAACAAGGGGTTAATTTGTGAATTTTCTTGAGGATATATTGAACCCGTTTTCTCTAATGGTTGGATCCAAAAATAAATCCCGATGTTTATCCTTAACAAATCCCGTGCCTCCTGTGTTTAGATCAACCAAGGTCCCTTAATCTTTTTCTCCTCAAAGTAAAAAAAAATTAGATTTCCCAGAAAATTTCGTTTTCCAAAAAAATTAAAGTTTTGCTAAGAGACTAGTAAGAGATAAGCATGGGGGTGTGATAAATGCCAGTTTATCATCATTCTTATGCATTAAAACAAACCAAGCTCTTAGGATTTTACTCCGCAAATGGGTTTTGGGTTGCATGTAGGTATAAATTAGGTTAGGCATGCATTACATTTTTTATTGTGTTTTTAATGTGTTTTTGTGAGTGTTAGGGATAAACAGATTGCCAAATCCCTAATACCCTAGCACTCAGGAAGGCAATTGGTGAAGGAGAAGCTCTCACCAGCTGGAACTCATCTTGATCCAGCTCACCATAGTTGGAATTCAGCTCACCTGAATTAGGGTTAGCTCATCCTAGCTCCATTCAGCTCATTTCAGTTGAATGGCAGCTCAAGAGAGCTCATCTTAGCTCACCCTAGCTCAGGTCAACTCAGATCAAGCTCAACTTAGCTAAGTCTAGCTCATCTTAGCTCCCATTAGTCCACAGGGAGCTCTAGCTAGCTCAGATGAGTTGACTGGAGTTCACCCCAGCTCAGGTCCAGCTACATCCAGCTCCACTCAACTCTAGCCAGCTGAAGATGACTTCATTCCAGCTCAGGAAGATCAAGTCCAGCTCTCGAGGACTCAGCTTAGCTCAACTCAATTGAGCTAAGCTACCTTAGCTGCCTCAACTAGCTTGATCTTCCCCGGGAGCACCAGACCCAGCTCACCTCAACTCATTATAGTAGAAGCCAGCTCACTTTAGCTTGGCTTAGCAGCTAGCAAAGAACTAACAAGCTAAGCCAGCTAGAGTAGCTCCATGCCAGCTTCTCTTCAAACCTTAACTCACATTACCTACTCCTCTACTCCATAGCTAGCTAAGCTAGCTTAGCTAGCATCCAACTCCTTGGCCATCCACCACCTTCAACTCAACCCTAACTAGCTTCATCAACCAAGCTCACCTAAGCTAGCTATCTTACTCCAAGTTGGCGCCACCACCATCACATCCCATCACCACTACCAAAAGCCACCTATTTTCCCTCCAAAATAACCTTCTAGAACCCTTCCCTTTTGGCGCCAACTTTCCCTCCAAAATTCCCTTCATCGCCACCATACACCTCTCCTTAAATCCATCTCCACCATCCACCTAACCCCCATTCTAGAAGACCCTAGGTTGGTGCCAAAATGGTGGTGTCTCTCCACCACCAAAAGCCACCAACACCACCATAACCACCCTCTTAACACCCTTTAAGGTGGCGCCAACTAAGCCTAGCCCTAGGATCATTCTAACCACCCATAACCACCACCAAACTCCATCTTAGCCCTCTACCTATTCACTCCAACTACCCCCCTCTCCACCTCTATATAAACCCACCATATCACCACATAAAAATCATCCTCCATTAGTGTTTACTTCCACCTACATCCACCTATACCTACGGCCAAGAAGAAGGAGTAGAGAAGAAGATTAAAGGGGCACATCACCAACCCCTTTGGTGCCTTCTTCTCCCCACTCTCTTCAACTTGGGCCATGCCAAGAAGGAGGAGCTTTCCACTTCAAGGAGGATGACCAGGCAAAAGAGAAGAACCTAGGGTGGACGTCCACCCTTGGAGGAGGAGAATTAAAGGTGGTAGCTACCACCTTGGAGGACACCATTTTCAAGGAAGGAGAAGGAGGAGCCATTTTCAAGCCTAGGAGCCACTAAGCTTGGAGCAAGGAGCTTCCCCTCTTCACCAACAATTCAAGAAGATTTGTGTTTTATTTTCTTTGTTGCAATTATCTAGTAGTAGAAGCATTCATCTACTAGGGTTTTTTGTAAAACACTCTCTCTTTTAATCAAAGTTTCCTTCTTAATCTTTTTTGTTGCATAGTCTTGTAGAATTCTTATTTAACCTTTTTCACTCCCTCTCCCTAATTACTCTAGGCCTCCACGTGCCTAGAGTGAGCTTAGGGAGAGGTTCTACTTGTCACTATAATAGTAGTGTAGTGGATTAGTATAAAGAATTTTCTTGCTATCAACAAACCCGCCTTGTTCTTGTTCTTTCAAAACCAAAAAAAAAATCATATATATAAAACACCAAAAAGAAAGTTGAGCTCGATTTCCAAGCAAGGGATTTAACTTTGCAAACATTTAGCCTCCTTGGACGACCCTAGACACTCCCCTCTCTAGGAATATAAATTTAAAAGCGAATCCATTTTTGTGCGTTGCAATGACTTAAAACCCTAAATTAACAAACCGCGCAAAAACGCGATCACGTGGCTTTGGAATGGAGGTGAGAAGACGGAGATGATCTACTACCGGAATGGAGGTGGGAGGACGGCTCCAAGGTGACCTATGAATGGGGATGGGAAGTTGGAGGAGTATTTTGTGGGGCAAAGGTTCGCTAGACTAATAGGCACCCTGGGAGCTTGAGATCAAGCTCTAACAGAACGTTGGTAGGCTTGCTAGAGCTTGGGAGTAGATGGGAGTAGAGTAGATAAAGATGGCTTGGAAGGGAGGGGGCGTAGGTCTTTTTATAGTGGAGGAGAAGAGGCAAAAAATAGATATGAAACCATTAGTGACATCCAGGCCGTCACTGGAAACGTAGTTGTAGGCAGCTCATGCCCGCTAGGATCCACAGCTGGCTTTGCTAGCATGCAATGAATTAGTGACGGCTATAAGCGTCGTTATAAGTCTGCCAATCAGTCGCTGAAGATCCGCTACATGCTCCGCTGGCACTGCGTTGGGTGCTCTCCACGCGCGCACATGCTTCATGCACCGGCGCTGCACTGTGCGCATGCGTGCCTGTATGCACGTGTGCGTACCCACGCTGTTGCACGCGTGCGGTGGCGTGTGCGTGAGCTGGGTGGCCTAGGTTGCACCACGTGGTGCAATCTGGGCCATCCATCTTCTTTTTGTTGTAGAGGCTGCTACAGAGGTCGAATTGAGTCAATTCTCACGCCGTTAGGCTGCATTTGTCGACCTGAATCCATCTGTGCGGTTGGATTTGTCATTTGAAGCTCTGAATTATGTCACCTAGTCCCTTGGCCGTTGATCTTCCTCGAACTGCATATGGTGCTACGGGACTCCGATCAAGGCGATTTCAGAGGCGTTGGACTCTGATCGTCATCTTGATCAGATCTGTACGGTCGGATCGTCAATCCGAGGCTCCAAAATAAATATCCTTCTCTCCTGACCACAAAAGGATGCAATTAACCTAAATTATATACAACTACTGTAAATGTAGAATGATGCATGCTATGCAATATTTATAACATGAAATGCAAATCTAAGCCTACGAACATGCATGAATAGGCATTTTATCATGAATTCATGTGTGTTCATCACTTGGTATGCCGAGTTCGTCAACTACCTGGTAGTAGGACAAACCCCGCATAGCTAGTCCAGACAACAATGGGATAAGTTCTTGGCTGTAGCCAAGCACTATTTCTGGGATGATCCCATGCTGTTTCGCCTCTGTGCTGACCAAATTATCAGGAGGTGTATTCCGGAGGAGGAAGTTCAAAGTGTGCTCTCCTTTTGTCATGACCAAGCTTGTGGTGGCCACTTTTCGGGGAAGAAGACGGCTGTAAAGGTTTTGCAGTCTGGATTTTACTGATCTTCATTATTCAAGGATGCACACAACTTTGCTAAGACTTGCTCTCGTTGCCAAACTTTGGGAACCATGACCAGGAAAGACATGATGTCCCTCCAGCCCATTCTGATCGTCGAGATCTTTAACGTTTGGGGCACTGATTTCATGAGCCCCTTTCCACCATCCAACGACTTTGAGTACATCTTAGTCTCTATAGACTGTCTCCAAATGGATTGAAGCCATCGCCACCCGTAATTACGATCATAAGGTTGTCATGGACTTTGTTAAGTAGAACATCTTTTCTCAGTTTGGAATACCGAAGGCCATGATCAATGATGGTGGAAATTATTTTATCCACACCCAATTCCATACCCTACTCAGAAAATACGGGGTTACCCACCGCATTGCCGCCCCGTATCATCCGCAAACCAATGGGCAAACCGAGGTCTCAAATAGACAGATCAAGAATATTTTATAGAAGACCGTGAGACCTGACAGGAAGGACAGGTCCACACGACTAGATGATGCCCAGTGGGCATACAAGATCACTTTCAAGACTCTGATAGGCATGTTGCCTTATCGCCTAGCCTTTGGCAAAGCTTGCCACCTTCCTGTCGAGTTGGAACACCAGGTTTTTTGGGCCGTTAAGCAATGCAACATGGATTCTCAATTAGCCGGTGCACAGAGGACACTCCAACTCTCTGAGCTCGAGGAAATTCGTCGAGACGCCTTTGAGAATAGTCAGCTTTACAAGGAGAAGATGAAAGCTGTCCACGACCGACTCATCCATCAAAAGACCTTTGAGCCCAACCAGCAAGTCTGGCTTTTTGATGCCCGACTCAAACTCTTTCCTGGGAAGCTCTGATCCAAGTGGACAGGACCATATAGGGTAGTCAAACCCTATTCCAATGGGGCGGTTGAAATCACAGATCAGAACACTGGGCACACTTTCACGGTAAACGGTCAGAGACTAAAGCACTTCCTTGCCCAGGTTCCCCCAAAGGAGGTTGTCACCCTCATTGAGGGTTGATAAGAAGCATCACCTGGCCGAAGGCGTTAAACTCAGCACTTCCTGGGAGGCAACCCAGAATATTCAGACTGATCAGATATACTACTTCGCTCAGGTGATTTCTTTCTAAACCCCCGTTGCATCAATTTATTTGTCAATGAGGACATTGTCCAACTTAAGCATGGGGGGTGGTAATTTGCATGTTCTGAGTTCATTTTATCAGTCTAAATAAAATAAAAAATCATGAATTTAGGAAGAAAAACTTAGGCATTAGGAACTTATCAACAGTGGGAAATAATACGAAAAGAACATGAACACTTAGACTTTTCAGGCCTTCAGCCCTGGTGTCCGTTAAAATATATATGGTGTCCGTTAAAATATGGATTTAGTTTTGAATCCTCACAACCTTAATTTATCTTAATCCACCAATAAAATAAGATGATAAGTATACAACTTATTAACCCGCCCTCTGACTTGGAGGGACTTTTAGTCTAAGCATCTGCACACATTTTTGCACTGACTCACTCCTCGGAGATTCTGACAAAAATTGGGTAGCTAATGAACCTTCTAGGGTGGTATGGCTGGCAAGTTGTCGTGGGTAACAGCCCATTGGCCGATTGTCCAAAGCCCAGCCATAGGACCACTTTCCTCTTAATTGCCTCTAGGTAAATTTGAGATCAGGGAAGCCACCTATTAAGCAACAAAAGAAAAAAAAAAGAGAAAAGGAAAAAATATAGAAAAGAAGAAAAAAGAACCAAATAAGCTACACTTCACCGCACGAGTATGGCAACAAGTGGTCCTGGGTAACAGCCCATTGGCCGGTTGTCCAGAGCCTAGCTCACTAAATGCACAAAAAGATCCAAAATACTTAAGGAAGAAGCGGGGAAGTAGAGCAATCCGGGGAGATATGCATTGGAAACACCCTTGTGTTGACCCCAAATAAAATAAAAGTAGGGAGAAAGCTACCGATCGGACATATACACCTTCAGGCAAACACTTCCTTTTCCGGTTACCTAGGGGCGTAAAAACCCGAAATCTGTCGGCATTATCATTGAGTGAGTCTATCACGACCTTCACAACAAGATGCTTAGCACTTAGAGTCTTTTTCGAGTTTTGGGTGGGTTGGGTAGCCGTAAAAAGTTACCAACACACTCTCAACTCCAAAAATCCAAAAAATGAGAAAAGTTGAAAAAGAAAAAAAATATATATGCTTTAAAGCAAGGATTCGGGCGATTCACATTTTGGCAGACACCCGAGCGTTGTTTAGTCTCTGTAGATCAGGAAGTTAGTATATTTCCTCCTGTTGACAAGTAACAAAATGTCTAAGCAACCAATTCTTGAATTCTGACTGAGAATAATGGCTAGGATGAACCTTGCTAGGGACTAGCAAGGAGTAAGCATGGGGATATGATAACGCTATATTTTATGGTGATAGTTCTGCCTATCGGGGTTTATCTTAAGGGTAACATGCATGAATAGCATATCATAAATAGGCATGGGAGCATTACATGCATCGCACATTGAGATTGCTTATAAACCAATTTTAATGGTCGTTTGTACAAGTTCATGTTAAAACAGGCCTTAGATGAGCAATCGGACCACACGGATGGATTCAGAACGACGAATGGAGTCCAATGGACTCAAATTCAACCAAATCCGACATTCAGAGCTCTCGCAACTAGCCCAAGAAGTTATGACCGCTGATCTGATGATCAACGGCCACGAAACTGCCACATGTCGCAAGCTCATCGCATCAAGCCCACTGCCTCACTTCCTTCGTCAAGCACAGGATCAATCTCAGCCGTCCGATCTTCGATCGAACGGCTGAGAACCCACGCCCACCTCTCCGCATCCACTCACCCGAAGATCGGACCGTTGGATCTCCATCCAACGGTCGGCAGCAGCCGAACTTGATCTCCTCTTCGTGACCATCCGCGAGTGCAGTGCAGCGGGCTGCGCCTCGTCTGTGAAGGCAGTGGCAGGCATTCGAAACCCCGCACATTGCCATATCCACTCACGTAGGCCCAGCCAATTAAGGCCATCGATCCGCTATCGAACGACGCGGAGGCAACCACGCGGCACAGCAGATACGCACGATTCCTCACGCGCACGATGATGCGAGGGGTGCGCATGATCGAAGGGCGCGATTCGAAGTGCGCTCTGCGCATGATCGAAGGGCGCGATTCGAAGTGCGCTCTGCGCACGATCTCAACCGTCCGATCTTCGATCGGACAGTCCACACCAGGCGCACATAGATCGAGCGAGAAACAGGCACACGCAACGGACCAGCAGAAGGAAGGCTACACCGACACTTTAGGCATGGGTTTAGTGATGTCCCGGACGTCGCTAAAGCCCATACTTAAATTAGAAACCCTTTCTTCCTATATAAACCCCTTCCAATTACCCATGTAAGGCATTCATTACACTTGCAAGCCTCCTATCATACTCCTAGCCATCCTTAGCACCCTTTTGTAACCACCGAAGCCGACGAGCCATCAACGGAGCCCTCCTCCACCGCCATGGCCGCCTCGCCATCTTCTCTCTCTTTCTCTTTATCTTAGATTTACTTTGCTTGTGCTTAAGCATTTAGCTAGTGTTGTATTTGTAAAACTAATGTGCATGTTAAATGATGATGTTTCTTATCTAGTTATTCGTTCTCTTTTGGTGTTTAAGTTGCATGCTGCGAACAAAAGGACTCTAACCCTACTTTCTCTCTCTCTTTCTCTCTCTCTTATTTGCTTTTCTCCTGCATTTTCTTGAAAGCAAAACCCACCATTTCCGTGACAACCAAGTGACAAAAAAATCTGATTTCACGCCTCCTTGTGTTCGACACTCGGACTCACGTCCGTTTTCTTTATTTAAAACCGACACAACGAACGCGAGCTACAATGACTGATTTAAACAAATGCGTCTGTAGTGCATCATCGTGCCAACCAGAAGGTTAACTAAGCAAGGAGGACGTCTAGGAGGAGGAGCACATAGGGTGGTACCTTCCACCCTAAGGAGGAGTTCAAGAGTGGAAACCTTCCACTCTAGGAGGAGCCAAGCACGCCCCACCTAGGGCTTGCCAAGAGGAGGAGATCCAGGAGCGAGCTTCCTTTAACTCTAGGGCAACTAGAATTAGAGCGAGAGTTTTGCAGCAACATCACTTTCTTCATCATAAGCTTTCCTTTACTTTTTGTATTTTTTTGCACTATAGTGTAGTGTTCGCTTTTGTGTTGGAGATTACAAGTGAGAATCGTTCTCGCTTGTGAGTTCTCCAACCCTGTTTGTAAAATAATTTTTGTTTAAAGAAGCATTCCTCTACTATTCTTTTAGTTATCTTGTGTTGCTTTCTTGCTGTGTATTGTTCCTCCATTATTCCAAGCCTTCTGTGCTTGGAGTGAGTTGGAGAAACTGTAAGCACCTGCGTTTTGACGCACCAAAATTATGTTTATTGTTAAAACTAACATTTCAAAACTATCTTGGATTAAAGCCTTTGTTCAAGACACAAGCTCAGATAGTTGCTGATGTGCGATTTTTTCATTTATTTGAGTCTAGGACTTTATTATAAGGAACCTCAAATAAAACTCAAAAATGATTTTTTCGCGTATCTTTTCAAAACCTAATTTTAGGGTTATTGATCAACCAAACTTACTAATTGATCGACCAAAACACTTTGATCGACCAACCTACTTATTTGACCGATCAAATCAGTCCATTTTAGGAAGTTGAGAAAAATCCTCTTGATCGACCAACCAAGCTAATTGATCGACCAACAAGTGATCAACCAACATCCTTAATTGATCAACCAAAGTACTTTTTGATTGACCAATTAACCTTAATTGATCGACCAATTTTGTTTCCTATTCAAGCAAAACTTTTTGTATAAATAGAGGTCGAACGCAGCCCATTCATACACAACGTTTAATAGAAATGCCATTTAAAATCAGAGCTTCTCGTGCTTGTTGCAAAAGGCCTTCACATCTCGTTCTTCTTGCTCTTTCGAAAGCACGACGCCTCGAACTTCTGCGAAAAATCGATTTGATCATTTATTGAGGTTCTAAAGAATTCATTTTATTGTTATTCTATTTTATTGCTTTTGATTTACAGATCCCAAGCCTGTTTGGAAGGTCCGTGGTTGTTATTTTTGCTTCTCTTCAAGATAAAAGAGAAGGATTTGTAAGAGGTTGTGCCACCCTCGTTCAAGTGGTGCAAATAGTGGATTGACTAGCTTGTACTAGTCATAAAAATTCTAAGCTTGTAGGCTTAGGTAGTGGTTTTTACTTGGATTGGGTTTCCACTATAAATCAGATGTACTCTGTGCATGTATCTCTATTGTTCTATTGTTTAATCTGACTCTTAATTTTTTAAAGCAATACTATTCGCCCCTCCCCTCTAGCATTTAGTTGTGATCCACAGAATATTCTCCAACCCTCATTTGGTGTCAGAGCCAAGTTATCCAGAAGATGTCAAAATTGTCTGTCGACACATATGCTGAGGGGCAATCTGTTGTTCGTCCTCCTCTCTTTGACGGGATGAACTACGGATATTGGAAGACAAGGATGCAAATCTTCATGGAGTCCATGGATTTCGAAGTGTAGGACGTCATCGCCTCCAAGTATACTCGCCCTAGGATTAAGGAAGGAGTGACCGTGGCACTGGATCGAAAGAAGATGGCAATTTATAATGCAAAAGCCATGAATGCAATCTTCTAAGGGCTTTCGAGAGCAGAATTCAACCGTGTTTATGCTTGCAAGAAAGCCTACTAAATCTGGAACATCCTTGAAGTGACCCATGAAGGCACGACAAAGGTAAAGGAAACTAGAGTGAATTTACTAACGCAAAATTACGAGCTTTTCAGGATGAAGAAAGGAGAATTGATCAAGGAAATATTCATGAGGTTTATGGACATCATAAACTCTCTAAGGAACCTAGATCAGGAGATCAAGAATGAAGCATTGGTGAGAATGATACTCCGATCTCTCACCAGCGATTGGGAAACCAAGACCACAGCAATACAAGAGTCAAAAGATCTGTCTACCCTCAAATTAGACAATCTTATCAGAAGCTTAATGGCCTATGAAGTTCAACTTCAACACATAAAGGAGCATGAAGGCGAAGGAGTAAAGAAGAAGGCCATAACCCTTGAAGATACTCAAGAATATGAAGAAACGTCAAGTGGAGAAGAAGAGGAAGACATAGCACTCTTATCTAGAAAATTCAGAAAGTTTCTTAAGGACAAGAAGAATTGGAGAAAGAAGAAAGAAGAAACAATGACACAATCGTCTGTTATAATTGTAAGAGAAAGGGGCACATTAAGAAGTATTGTCCACTTCTCAGGAAGGAATCTGAAAAGAAGAAGAAGCACTTCAGTAAAGATGGGAAGAAGAAAGCCTTTACTGCAACATGGGATGAGTCAGACTCAAGTTCAGAAGAAGAAGAAACAATAAGAGAAGAAGCTCTTCTCGGTTTGAGGGCACTAGAAGATGAGGTAACCTCCTTTACTCAAGATGAACTATTAGAAGCATTCTTTGAATTGCATGATATAGCTACATCATTAAAACCTAGTAAAGACACTAAACAAAGAGAAAGCACGAAAAGATGCACTTGACAATCAAAACAAAGAACTATCTGTTGAAATTACAACCCTAAAATCTCAAATGAACTATTTAGAAATAGACATAGATAAATTAAAAGAAAACTCTACTGTTCTACTAAATGACTTGACAAAATTCACAAACAAAAGTAGAAATCTGCATAAATTGTTAAGAACACAAACCTAAAGCAGCACAAAATTTGGGTTAGGCTATATACCAAAGAATAGCCATAAAGCATCTAGTTCCAGTCAAAACAAAGAGAAATGTAGCCTGCCAAAACAGGCAATGAATACTAACCACCGTGGACCCAAGCAAAAATGGGTACCAAAAAGCATTTTGCAATCTTGTTTTGTAGGCTCAGTAGATTATAAGAAGTGGACTTTCCAACCAATCAATAGAACATTGGAGCCACTATATCAAACGAAGCCTCACAATCGCAAATTAATGACAGGAAAGAAAAGAAAGAAGATGGATTATGGATTGCAGCTGTTCCAAGCACATGACCGATGAGGAAGACCTATTCCTACAACTCAACCTTCAGGAAGGTGGTACGATCACATTCGGGAACAACCACAAGGGTCGTATTATTGGTACTGACCAAATTGGTAATTCTTCTACCTCTATTGATAATGTGTACTTAGTTAAAGGTTTAAAACACAATCTATTAAGAATAAGCCAAATATGTGATAAAGGGAACAGAATTACATTTACTTCAAAAGGTTTTAAAATTCGTGATGAAGAAACAAATCAAGTTATTCTTAAAGAAAACAGACACAAAGGCATTTACACCATAAGCTTCGACAAATACGACAGTTTTGAATGTCTAGTCGTATCTAACAAAGAAGCAACTCTTTGGCATAAAAGACTAGGTCATGTTCACATGGGTAACATTAGTAAATTTGTGAAACATGAACTTGTCAAAGGTCTGCCAAGGATCGACTTCAAGAAAAGCAAAGTCTGCAATTCTTGTCAAGTCGGCAAACAAATGAAAAATCCTTTTAAACCAAAAAGGATGGTTAGCACTTCTCAACCCTTGGAGCTACTTCACTCTAACTTATTCAGACCAACCAAATCCGCAAGCCTAAGCGTTGCAGATATTGTTTAGTCGTAATTGACGACTTCTCTAGATTTACTTGGGTATCTTTCTTAAAGAGTAAGGACTTAACCTTAGATGCCTCTAGCAAACTAGTTAGAAGATTATAGAATGAAAAAGGATCAGAAGTAATTAGAATCAGAAGTGATCATGGTGAAGAATTTGAAAATGAATCCTTCTCGAATTTTTGTGATCAATATGGAATTAAACATGAATTTGCCTTCCCTAGACCTACACTGCAGAATGTGTAGTTGAGAGGAAAAATAGAACCTTACAAGAGTGAGCCCGCACAATGCTGTGCGAGTCAAAGCTACCTCGATATTTTTGGGCTGAGGCTGTAAACACTTGTTATATCCAAAATAGAACCTTGATCAGACCAATTCTAAAGAAGACACCCTTTGAACTCTATTATGGAAGAACACCTAGAATTTCCTACTTCAAGATTTTCGGATGTCGATGTTTTATACTTAACACTAAAGATAATCTTGAAAAGTTTAATGCAAAAAGCTCAGAAGGGATTTTCCTAGGTTATTCAACCAAAAGTAAAGCCTATAGGGTCTTTAATAAGAAAAATTATGTTGTTGAGGAAACCATGCATGTATCATTTGATGAAACATTAGTTCAACCTAAATCTTCCATGATTGATGATAATGATACAATAGTTGATCCTTCAAACATTCCAGAAGATGTTATTTCTAATGAACTACCCAAAGATATCTCTTTTGTAAAAGATCATCCTAGAGAACTGATAATAGGAGACTTACCAAAAGGAGTTCAAACCAGATCTTCCCTTAACACATTAGCATTTACAACTTTTGTATCTCAATTAGAACCTAAAAACATTAAGGAAGCCATCTTGGATAATTGTTGGATTATTGCTATCGAAGATGAGCTAACCAATTCAGGAAAAATCAAGCATGGGAACTTGTTTCAAAACCTGAGCAACAAACTATTATTGGAACCAAGTGGATTTTTAGGAACAAACTTGATGAATTAGGACATGTAGTTAGAAATAAAACTAGACTTGTGGCTCAAGGATATAATTAAGAGGAAGGAATAGATTTTGACGAAACATATGCACCTGTTGCCCGACTTGAATCTATTAGAATGTTGCTAGCTTTTGCAGCCCATATGGAATTCAAGCTTTTCCAAATGGATGTCAAAAGTGCCTTTTTAAATGGATTCATTAAGGAGGAAGTCTTTATTAAACAACCTCCAGGAATTGAAGATCCAAATCATCCAGAACACGTATACAAATTAAACAAAGCATTGTATGGATTAAAACAAGCTCCACGAGCTTGGTATGAAAGATTAAAAACATACTTAATTGACAATGAGTTTAAAATTGATCAAATCAATCCAACTTTATTTACAAAAAGAAAACAAAATGACCTCCTAATAAATCAAATATATGTAGATGATATTATTTTCAGTGCTACTAATGATCTACTTTACCGAGAATTTGCAAAGGTTATGTAGGATCAATTTGAAATGAGTATGATGGGAGAAGTTAAGTTCTTCCTAGGTCTTTAGATTAAACAACTATCCTCCGGAATCTTCATATCTCAAACAAAATACACAACAGAGATATTGAAGAAATCTTCAATGGACAAAGTCAAAGGCAAAGAAACACCGATGGTAGCTTCTACCTAATTAAAAACTGACGACACAAGTAAGTCAGTAGATCAAAAACTTTATAGGAGCATGATAGGTTCTCTATTATACTTAACTGTAAGTAGACCTGACATTCTATTTTGCACTTGTTTATGTGCTCGCTTTCAAGTAAACCCTAAGGAATCACATCTGAATGCTGTTAAAAGAATCCTTAAAGGGAGACCCTGCTCACTCCCTCTCATTTTGACTTGGGCCATCCTACCAAGTCACCCTTTTTCCATCGTTTGCCTCGCTTTCTGAACCGTGTTTTCTTGTGGAACTTTATGTTCAAGTCCACATCTATTGAAAACTGCCCTGGTATAATGCTGATCACCCTCTATGCGTTCATGAAGAACAAACGGTTCAACTGGAACCATTTGATTCTTTATCTCATGAGTAAACCACCAAGCAGCTCCTTCCAATTTGGGACACTTCTGTCTCATATCTTTCTCCATTTCAGTGTACCCATGGACATTAATCATAAATAGTTTATCACCCATGTCTCCATTTTTTATAAACTCACTTATGCAAAGATGGAGCAAGCACAGGGAGCTCGTGAGGAGGGTGCACCACAAGAGCAACAGCAACAGGAGCAGACCACCATACCTCCTCCGTTCCTACCTTATGAGCACTTCACTGTGACATGTCCACCTCCAATGAGACCATCACCATCTTTCTACGACCAGGATTGGAGTCTCTTGGACAGACAGATTTCAGGCAGGGACCTTGTCACTATTCAAGATGTGACAGCTGGTATCTCTTTGATGACGCATAGGCAAAGGGAGACAGACATGGTCATGATGAGGCACAGGCATCAAGTATCAGAATATCTGAATGCTCAGAGTTAGTTTTTGGACATACTTAGAGAGCTATTCATAGCATTCAGTAGCAGCTTCACCGACCTCCTCGACCTCATTGTTCGACTACCATGCCTTCTACAGCACCTCATCCTCCACCTCCTCCTACTTCATTAGCTTCACCAGCAGATCACTCCTCCTCGTAGAACATCCAGACATTTGACACCTCATTCGTTAGCTCAGCGACACCTTTGCCTTGGTCAACCTGCATCTTCTGAGAGATCAGACTCACTAGATCTTGAGCTAGATACTGATCTTCAAAGCACCATGGATGCATTTATGGCATCGCTAGATGATTAGGTGTTATATTTGCTTGTATCAGGTTATTTTGTCATGTATCAGTTTATTCTAGACTCTTCTATATGTTATCTTTTCTAGACATTTTGTTATGATGTTGCATGAATATTATCTCCTTCAGTTTTATATTATTATCTCTCTCGATGCATGATCTTATATTGATGCTTATATTACTTGTTTAGGGGGGAGTTAATTGTGAAATGATCAGCAGCATGTTTACTTTTTGCTGAAACAAAAAGGGGAAGATATTATGCAAAGTTATTTTTAAATTCATAATTATAATTTTGTTGTCATCAAAAAGGGGGAGAATGTAAGCACCTCTATTTTGATGCATCAAAATTATGTTTATTGTTATGTTACAACTGACATTTCAGGACTATCTTAGATTAAAGCCTCTATTTAAGACACAAGCTCAGATGATTGCTGATGTGCATCTTTTTCATTTATTTGAGTCTAGGACTTTATTGTAAGGAACCTCAAATAAAACTCAAAAATGATTCTTTCGCTTATCTTTTCAAAACCCAATTTTAGGGTTATTGATCGACCAAACTTACTAATTGATCGACCAACCTACTTATTTGACCGATCAAATCAGTCCATTTTAGGAAGTTGAGAAAAATCCTCTTGATCGACCAACCAAGCTAATTGATCGACCAACATCCTTAATTGATCGACCAATTAACCTTAATTGATCAACCAATTTTGTTTCCTATTCAAGCAAAACTTTTTGTGTAAATAGAGGTTGAACGTAGCCCATTCATACATAACGTTTAATAGAAATACCATTTAAAATCAGAGCTTCTCATGCTTATTGCAAAAGGCCTTCACGTCTCGTTCTTCACGCTCTTCGAAAGCACAACGCCTCAAACCTCTGCGAAAAATTGGTTTGATCATTTATTGAGGTTCCATAGAATTCATTTTATTGTTATTCTATTTTGTTGCTTTTGATTTACGAATCCCAAGCCTTTTTGGAAGATCCGTGGTTGTTGTTTTTGCTTCTCTTCAGGATAAAAGAGAAGGGTTTGTAAGAGGTTGTGCCACCCTCGTTCAAGTGGTGAGAATAGTGGATTGACTAGCTTGTACTAGTCAGAAAAATCCTAAGCTAGGAGGCTTAGGTAGTGGTTTTTACCTGGATTGGGTTTCCACTATAAATCAAGTGAACTCTATGCATGTATCTCTGTTGTCTTATTGTTTAATCTGACTCTTAATTTTTTAAAGCAATACTATTCACCCCTCCCTTCTAGTATTTAGTTGTGATCCACAGGATATTCTCCAACCCTCAGAAACAAGGCACTTGTTGCTTCGTTATTAGCATTTCTAATTCCCGTCTTATCCGCATTTACTTTTGCCCATATATAAAACCCTAAAAATTATATATTTCAAAACACAAAAAGAAAGTTGATTTTTGAATTTCAAGCAAGGGATTTCAGATTGCATTTCCACCTCCTTTGGGACGACAGGAATACTCACCGAGTACTCGATCTCTACAAATTTTCAAGAGATCAAAATTGCGTGTTGTAACGACTCAACTTGATTTTAACAAATCACGCTTTTTTGCGACCACTTTTTGGCACCGTTGTCGGAGAGGCATAGCTTTGCATAACCTTATTTCTCTTGCTCGATACGTAGATCTCATCCCCTTCTCTTTCTTTCATCTCGTGTCTACAGGTACTACAAGAAGATGGGATTTTTGGAAAGAAGCTTGAAGTTTCCTTTTCTTCCCGCGGATTCAAGGTTAGTGCCTTCTCTCTTGTCACATAAATCCTAAAAACTATCAAAAAAATACTACATCAGGCTTTCAAAATCAAAAACATCTAAATTTGGTAGAGTGGTGACTTCTAAAAATCATTGTTTAATTGTTTGAGTTAATTGACACCACTTTAGGTGAGGGTGTTCTAATCTTCAGGTCTAGACTTTTGTCCAGATTTCAAAAATCAATTTCCAACACCACAGGTCTCCAAAAATTGTGAAATTTTACCTAAAGGTTCCAATTAAGTTACGAATATATGCTCCAAATTTCAAGACATTTGGACTTGTAGAAAATTTTTAAAAATTCGCGAACCATAAGGGGGTTATCTCTTCTGATTTCATTATTTTGTTACTGTTTGTGACTTTCAGGAATTTGTCTACTTGTCCAATTTCTATGAAATTTAGCTTTCTGGAGTCCTTGGAAAATTCTACACAACATATAAAATCAAAAAAAATTTTGGTGGCCGGTGGTGTTACTAAAAAGCCCAAATACCCACAGGTATCAATTATGAACTTTGACACCAACACAAAGAAAAATCCCAAAAAAGAAAAAATCAAACGAATTCATAAAATCACAAAAAAATATTTTTTGGAATCCTTGTTTGATTTGCTTTCTAGTAGTGGTGTTGCTTGTTCAGTTTGAACCACTACTTAACAAGAAAAGCCTAAAAAGATTCACTGATAGAAATTTTCTGCCTAGGATTCAATTCAATTAGGGTATCTCTACATTTTTAGTCCCACAAGCTATAAAGGAATTTTACCTTCACCAACACAACTTGATTTCTTTGTGATTCTGGAATTCAACTTTGTTTGAAAATATAACAAGAGAACCCTAAAATACATCATTAATATTGAATCCTAAAAAGCAGAAAAACAAAAAAATTGTGTGACAACTTAATTTGGCATTAGACTCACTCCATCCAATTCGCACACACCAGAAAAAGAAAATAACTGTGCATTACCCCAATCAACACCCTTCACATTCCCGTGCACATTCAGATACCCAAGCCTAATTAAAATAAGTAGTCACTTGAGCACTTAAGGACTTCATCAAATTTAGGCTTGATATCTAGATTTTAAGGATCATTAATCGCTCATAATTCCCTTAGAAAATGCAGTGACAAACTTAGCGGGAAGTCAAATGACGGGAAAGGGTTTACATAAGCACCTGGTGATTTTCCCAGGATATGGTTGGGCCCAAGCCACCTTTTTAGTCTAGCCAGGTGATCTTTAGGAAGTGGGTTCACTTATTGATTCCTTACTTTCCAGGTTCCCAAGTCTTAAGTTTCTAAGGAGTCAACCCTAAGAAAGAATTAGGCTTGCTTGCATGATTTGCACACTTCTCCTCACCTATCTCTTCTCCTCCCCTTTCGTTCTTCCATGAAGTGCACGCACGGCCGATGGTCCTAAAATCCACACTTGGAGGGATCAACTGATTTTTCAGCTTGCTGCACCACCCGTACTCGCTTGTTTTCTTCCTCTACCGAAAATCAAGAAAAATGGAAAACACCCAAAATCATATAAAAAATACTAACAACCCATCAACATCTAACCATCAAAATGGAAACACCATTTTTCAACAACCTGCAGTTGATGTTCCCGAACCACAATTGGAAATGCCGCCTTTGACAAACCTGACAAGAAATTTGAATTTTGACAATTCAAACCTATTGTTCATGATGGTAAGCCAACTCCAACAACTCCAAGCAAATCAACAACAATTGACTAGGACCGTTACGAACCTAGCCAATAATAAGCACCTAATGCTGAACCAACTATTCCTTTAAGGGATTTCTATGATCCCTCAAATTATGAAGAAAGACCTGGGATGGTCATACCTGATGGAGAATTTGAAATTAAACCCATGGTCCTAAATCTTATTAAACACTTCCATGGCCTTCCCCGGGAAGACCTGTTTAGCCTCTTAGAGGAACTTATGGTCCTCGCCTAAACCACTAAACCTAATAATGTGCGGGAAGACTTATGGCTAATGCGGCTCTTCCCACTCTCTCTTAAAGACAAGGCCGCCTATTGGTTTATGACAATGGGAAAACCCATCAATACTTGGACACAACTAAAAAGTGCATTTCTAAAAAAATACTTTCCAATTGGTCAAACTAACACTTTACGTTGCGCAATAAACACTTTCCAACAAAAACCCGACGAGCCTATGCATGAAGCATGGGAAAGGTTTAAAGATTTATTAAGAAGCTGCCCCCACCACGAGGTGCCACTTTGGCAACTCGTGCAAATATTCTACCATGGTCTTGATGGCCAATTGAGGCAATTTGTTGACACCTAATTTGGGGGCAATTTTTTAAACAAAGATGTCTAAAGTGCCTACGAATTTTTTGATGAAATGAGAGAAAATTCTTTCAACCATTTGTCCATGGAGACCTTTGGAAAAAATGTCAATCCCCGTGTAGGTGTCCATAAAGTAGGAACGCAATAACAATCTCTCCCTGTCACACAAGATGATTTCCAACTTTTTGCACAAAAGCTCGACCAAATGCAAATTAATTAAAAGAAAATGGAGGAAAAGTTTAATGCACAACCACAAAATCCCGCTTCGACCAATCCTAACCCTCACTTTTCTAACACCGACACTAGCCTAACCCTCCACCCAGAAAATTTGCAACAAATTGACAGAAGCAGATTTCAAAACCCTGACCTTACACCTGAATTCACTAGGACTTTTGATAATTCTACTATGTTTGTCCCAGTCAATGAAAACATTTCCGCTCTCTAGGATAATTTCAAAAATAATCCCTCCAACCTCTATAATCCCAATTGGAGGAATAATCCTAATTTTTACTAGAAGAATACTAATCAAGTTCCACAATTTCAAAATCAAATGAGAAATTTTGGCCAAAACCAACCTTCGTAGGCTGATATTAATAACCAATTAATGAAAACCTTGCAACGAATGCAACAACAAATGAACAACGTTACCTGTGCCATCTCAAATCTACAAAGCCAAATCACGGTAACGCCCAATCAAAGGCCTATGGGAAATTTACCTTCCCAACCTATCCCAAACCCTCAAAATCAATGGAACCAATTTCCAAGAAGAAATAATCAGGGTCAGCAATCAATAAATCCCGCACCTCAATTCCCACCTGATTTTCAAAACCCGTAGCAAAATCAACGTTTTCCATATCGAAAAAACACATTGCCAATGCAGTTAGTCACATTAAGAAGTGGCAAAACTACACAAGGCGTAAGACCCTCAAATGAGCATAAACCGAGTCAAGAGCAAACTCTTCCCACCCCCATTCACTCTCAGGATATAAGAGAAAGCACAAATACAGCACCTTCTCCATAAGCATTAAACTCCAAGAAAAAGAAACCAGAAAAATTGAGCCATCTAAATAAGAACTTCAAGAATTATTTTGCCAAGTGGAAATAAACATCCCTCTCCTAGATGTGATTAAATATATTCCTGCCTATGCAAAATTTTTGAAAGAAATTTGTACACCAAAAAGGTAGCCTAAAAATCTAGGAAAGGTAGTCTTTTCTGAGACAGTTAGCTCTGTTGCCTAGAGCAAGCTACCTCACACAAGAAAGGTCCGAGGTGCCCCACTTATATCAGTTGTCATTAATGACACTACCTTTGATAGTGCCCTCTCAGATTTCAGTGCATCTATAAACCTTATCCCTACCATACTTTTTGAGAAATTCTAGTTCGGTGAACTTAAACCAGTAAAGGTAATTGTTCAACTTGCTAACCGATCTGTAATACACCCAAAAGGGATAGTAGAGGATGTCACTATTCGGGTACAAAGTTGCCTCTTCGCTATGGAATTTTCAGTCCTCGACAATGATGTACCCAAAGCACTAAAAAATGCACCTATCATTCTTGGAAGACCCTTCCTTGCCACCACCAAAGCTAATATCAATTGTGACTTCGATAACATGGACATCACTTTTGCTAGCAAAACACTCACTTTAGACATTTTTAAGGCTTCCAGAAGATTCTACTAGCCAGATATCTTTGACGACTTAGATTTCGAAACCTCAAATCTTGTTGAGGAAATGCTTTATGTGGAAACGTGTTTTGTGATCGACTCTTGTCCTGAGCTATAGCAATTGTCTAACCCACCACATCTAATTTCACACTAACCACTAACCCCATTCTAGAACCTGACCTGCAATTAGATCTAAAACCATTGCTGGATTCTTTAAAATATGTGTTTTTGGGCCCCAATCGCACAATGCCCCTTATTATTAATGCACATCTTTCCGAGGCACAAGAGAAAAAATTACTCCAAGTGTTAACCAAGTATCAAAAAGCAATCAATCGGACTTTAAATGATTTAAAAGGAATCAACGCATCCTATTGCACACATCGTATTTTTCTCGAGGACGACTCTAGACCCTCCCGCCAGCCACAACGTCATTTAAACCCTACTATGTAGGAGGTTGTAAAATGGAAGATCATTAAATGGCTCAACATGGGAATTATTTACCCTATCTCCGATAGCCAGTGGGTCAGTCCTACACAGGTTGTACCCAAGAAAGCTGGCCTCACTATCATTACAAATGATCGGGGTGAAGAAATCCCAACTCGGACTGCCTCTTCGTGGTGTGTTTATATTGATTACTGGAAATTAAACACCGCTACAAAGAAGGATCATTTTCTGCTCTCCTTTATTGATCAGATTTTGGAGCGACTAGCCAAACAAGAATACTACTGTGTTTTAGATGGATATTCCGGCTACAATCAAGTGGCAGTCCACCCTGAGGACCACGAAAAGACCACTTTCACCTACCCCATTGGAACCTTTGCTTTCCGAAGAATGCCCTTTAGATTGTGTAATGCACCCTCAACTTTTCAATGGTATATGTTAGCAATCTTTCTGACTTGGTAGGTGATTGCCTGGAGGTCTTTAAAGATGATTTTTCATTTTCGGAGATTCTTTTGATCATTGTCTTAGGAATTTGGAAAGAACTCTCCAAAAATGTATTAAAGCTAACCTGGTACTCAGTTGGGAAAAGAACCATGTCATGGTTCAGGAAGGCGTTGTCCGAGGCCATGTTATTTCTGGAAATGGAATCTCGGTGGATAAAGCAAAGGTTGATACAATCTTAAAACTTCCCCCACCCAATTTAGTGAAACAAATACGATCTTTTTTTTAGCATGTGGGATTCTACCAACAATTCATAAAATATTTCTCCAAAATCTCCCAGCCTTTGAGCCACCTTTTCACTAAAGACTAACCCTTTGATTTTAATGAAAACTGCTTGGAGAGTTTCAAGATTTTAAAGCAAGCAATTACTGAGGCACCTATTTTGCAAGGACCCAATTGGGCTCATCCTTTTGAACTAATGACGCAGCAAGAGTCATCTTACGACAAAGAATCAACAAGAAACCCGTTGTGATTTATTACACCAATAAAACTCTTGATGGAACACAACGAAACTACACTGTCACCGAAAAAGAACTTGCGATCATTTTTTCCCTTGAAAAATTCTATTCATATCTGTTAGGGTCACACGTCACCATCTACACTGATCACTCATCCTTGAAATATTTGCTAAATAAGAAAGACGCAAAACCCCGTTTAATTCGATGGATTTTATTATTACAAGAATTTGATTTGGAGATCAAAGATAAAGCAGGTTCACAAAATGTTGCAGCTGATCACCTATCCCAACTTGACACGGGTGATGCTCTAACCCAAAGAGATGTTTTTCGGACAAAATGCTCCGTACCCTCAAATCCCTCCCTTGGTATGCTAATTATGCAAATTATCGTGCAACTAGATGATTCCCTTCTGACTGGCCTAAACAAAAAAGGGATAAGTTCTTTGCTGAGATTAAATATTACTTTTGGGAGGATCCTAATCTATTCCGCATCTGTGCTAACCAAGTCATTAGACGATGTGTTCCCAATTTAGAAACACATGATATTCTGAACCACTGTCATTCAATGGCTTGCGATGGACATTTTTCGTGGAAGAAAATGGTAGCCAAGGTTTTAAATGCCAGATTATATTGGCCTAGCATACACAAAGATGCTCATGAGTTCTCGTGGTACTGTGTGCGTTGTTAGAGCGTCGGCAACATGAAGCCTAACGATACGATGCCCCTCAACCCGATTTTAGAAGTTGAAATATTTGATGTCTAGCGCATCGACTTCCTGGGACTATTTGTCACTTCTTTTGAGTACCAATTTATTTTAGTCATTGTCGACTACATTTCAAGGTGGATTAAAGTGGTTCCCATGCGCACTAACAACCATCGGGTCGTTGTGGATTTTACTAAGAAAAACATTTTTTCATGTTTTGGTGTTCCTAAGGCCATAATTAGTGACGGAGGATCTCATTTTACACATTCTCAATTCCGTCAGCTTCTCACTAAATATGGGGTTAACCATAAAATCTCTACACCATATCACCCTCAAACAAATGGCCAAGCTGAAGTCTCCAACCTGCAGATTAAAAACATATTACAAAAGACGGTAAAACCCGACCGAAAAGACTAGTCAATCAAACTTGATGATGCATTTTGGGCTTATCATACGACTTTTAAAACTCCAATCAACATGTCACCTTTCCACCTAATTTTTGGCAAGGCATGTCACCTCCCGGTTGAACTAGAACATAGGGCTTATTTGGCAATAAAGGAATTTAATTATAATTTGGACATGGCTGGAAAACGCAGGAAGTTGCAATTAACCAAACTTGATGAACTTCACTAGATGGCTTATGAAAATGAACGCATTTACAAAGACTGAACAAAGAAATTTCATGACAAATTCATCATTCGGAAATCATTTCAACCTATTCAACGCATGTGGCTTTTTGATGCGAGGTTAAGACTATTTCCTAGTAAGCTTAAATCTAAATGGACCTATCCTTACATTGTAATTCAAATCTATTCACACGGTGCCGTTGAAATTTTGGATCAAAAAACAAACAACACCTTCAAAGTCAACAACCAACGGTTTAAGCCCCATGTTGATAACTCCATTAATGCAAAATCTGACACTCAAGACCTCCACGATGTACCTGATAGTTAGTGACTTCATGCCCAGCTAAATGACGTAAAAGATAGCACTAGATGGGAGATAACCCATTGTTTTTCCTGCATTTTGCTTTTCATTTTCTTTTTCATAGGTTTTGACTATCCTGAGCTCGACCGCTTTCACTAAGGTGACTTATTTCTCCCTTCCCATTGCATGAGTACATTACATATCTTAAGCATGGGGGGTATTTTTAAATTTTGACGATTGATTCAGGATTTTCAAAACCTAAAAAACATTCAAATATTTGTTTCATTTTTGCATGCATAGCCAAAAAAATAAAAATTTTGAAAACTTTTTGAGGAAATTTTGAAATCAGGACTAAGGTTGAGAATTCATTTTAAGATATAATGGGATTTAATCTTTAACAAACTAAGGATTAGGATGCGGATCTGATTGTTAGAATCTCTAGGTCTATTTTTAGACTAGATCAAGTATTCTTCTCTAAATTCCACCTGAACTCATATGGTTCATGTGACTTGATCTCTTTTTGTGACCTGGAAATTATTTGGCTTAGTTTTCAACTCAAAAACTTGTGTCCCTTGTGAAATTCTTGTGTCAAATTTCACACACAAAGACAACACCTAAAAATAACTAGAAAAACTAGAAAAGCCCCTCATTTAATATTAGAGAAATCTGAAGCATATGATTGGTTTGAGTTCCCACCACCAAGAAAGAGGAAAATGTAAGAGCTTGAGTTCCCACCATGGATGTCAACATGTTACCGCCTCAGTGCTACTCTATATCTATATTTCATATCTTTAGATGGAGCATTAAGGTGCAATTTTTGCAACTTAGGTGTCTTGCATGGTGCTCTACCCATAGCATCAAAGTAAGAGCCTAAGTTCGCTTAGAGCGCCCCTTTACACCGCATTATGTTTTTGGGGTTGTGAGCTCCTGGGTTGTATCTTGGACAATACTATCTCAAAGTGCTGGTGCCAGAACCCCCTCGAGGATTGGTAACGAGAATGATGATCTCAACACCTCTATTGTAGAATTAAGCTAGGAATAAGCATGGGGGGAAAAAAAGTTTTAAAAATAGGACCTTATAAATGTAGGCATTCACAAGCACTAACATAAGATTTTAAAAGATTATGCAAGTTATAAATTGAATTCAAAAGCCAAAGAAATCCTAACTGCAAAATAATTTCGAGTCATTTGAATTATCAAGGAGTTAACTTGTGAATTTGTAAAGAATACATTGATCCCGATTCATCTAATTTTTGGATCCAAAGATGAATCTCGATGTTTATCCTTAACAAATCTCGTACCTTCTATGTTTTTAATCAACCAAAGTCCCATAATCTTCTCCTCAAAAGTAAAAAAAAAAAAATAGTCCTTCCCAAAATCCATTTTGTGAAATAGTTTTGCTAAAAGACTAGCAAAAAATAAGCATGGGGATGTGATAAATACCAAATTATCATTCTTATGCCCTAAAACTGATATAGCACTTAGGGTTTTAACTCTGTAAATGGATTTTTGGGTTACATTGAGGCATTACTTAGGTTAGGCATGCATTGTATATTTTTTTTGTTTTTAACATGTTTACTTAAGTGCTAGGGATAAGCAGATAGACAAACCCCTAAAACCTTAGCACTCAAGAAGGCAGAAGGTGAAGAAGAAGATCAATTCAACTGAACCCTAACTGAATCCAGCTCATCACAACTGGATATCGTTCAACTAGGTTGGGTTTGGCTCATCCTAGCTCCATGCAGCTCATCTTAGCTGGATGATAGCTCAGGGTAGCTTGACTCAGCTCAACTCAGCTTAGATCCAGCTTAACTTAGTTGAGTCTAGCTTATCCTAGCTCCAATCAGTTCACTAGGAGCTTAAGCTAACTCAACTTAGTTGACAGAAGTTCATTCCAGCTCTAGCTCAGCTCTCCCCAACTCCACTTAGCTCTTGGCAGCTAAACTCCCTTTAGCTTAGCTACTACTTGTCAACTTAGTAGCTAAGCTAGCTCAGAAGTTCTTAAGAGAAGCAAGTCCAACTCAATTTAGCTCCAAATAAGTTGAGATTAGTTCAACATAGTTCTATCACTCAAGCTTAGCTGCTAGCACAAGAATTAGCTAGCTAAGTTGAGTAGCTAAGCTCCTGAAGGACCTCTTCAGTTAAGAACAGCTCTGGGAAATTTTCTTCAACTCCAAACTACTTCAAGCAGCTCCTGCCATCTCACCTCAGCTCCTCCACTACTACCTTACTAACTAAGCTAGCTTAGCTAGCTTAACTCATCTCAAGAACATCCCCTCTTCCTTGGTCGTCCACCCTCCTCACTTAACCCCACCTTAACCCTACATAGACTTAACCCTAACCTACCTTAGTTGGCACCAAAACACACCACTTGCATCCCTTCAAAATGGCACCAACTATGGCACCTTTTGACCTTACATCCACCCCCCTCCTTGGCACCAAAAACGCCTTCAATCACTACCACCCAATCACCACCATATGACATCCAAGCCCTCCAATTTTGGCGCCAAGATAGTCCTTCTAGAAGCACCAAAAAGTGACGCCAACTTTGGTGGTTGGAAACCACCATGGACGGCCATGAAGGGGTGCACCCAACCCTTAACCAACCTCCACCCATCTCTTAGCTTGGCTCCAAGTGTCCTCCACCATAGGATCACCTAACCACCATGTCTAAGCCAATCCTAACCTTACAAACCCTTAACCCTAGTCCCCATCTAGGGTTGGCGCCAACCATTAGGTGCCCCTCCACTTTGGCGCCATCAATCCTAACCCTAGGATCCTATAACCACCATCCACAAGCCATCATAATCATCCCCTCTTAACCACACCTACCCCTTCTTACAACTCTATATATACCACCCATAACTACCATAACCAATCACCTTTGGCTACACATTCACAAGCATACATCCACCATTATTCCACCATACCCACGGCCAAGGAGAAGAAGGGAAGAGGAGGAAGATTAAGGGGGCATACACCCGCCCCCTTCGTGCCATCACCCTTTCCTCTTCTTCTACCTAGTGCCCACGCCAGCCAAAAGGTCAGCCAGGTAAGGAGGACGTCTAGGAGGAGGAGCACATATGGTGGTACCTTCCACCCTAAGGAGGAGTTCAAGAGTGGAAACCTTCCACTCTAGGAGGAGCTAGGCACGCCCCACCTAGGGCTTGCCAAGAGGAGGAGATTCAAGAGAGAGCTTCCTTTGATTCTGAGGCAACCAAAATTGGAGCAAGAGTTCTACAAAAGCATCACTTTCTTCATAATAAGCTTTCCTTTACCTTTTATATTTTTTTGCATTATAGTGTAGTGTTCACTTTTGTGTTGGAGATTAAAAGTGAGAATCCTTCTCTCTTGTGAATTCTCCAACCTTGTTTGTAAAATATTTTTTGTTTAAAGAAGCATTCATCTATTGTTCTTTTAGTTATCTTGTGTTGCTTTCATGTTGTGTGTTATTCCTCCATTATTCTAAGCCTTTTGTGCTTGGAGTGAGTTGGAGAAACAAGGCACTTGTTGCATCGTTATTAGCATTTTTAATTCCCATCTTCTCTGCATTTGCTTTTTGCCCACATATAAAACCCTAAAAATTATATATTTCAAAACATAAAAAGAAACTTGATTTCTGGATTTCAAACAAGAGATTTCAAATCGCATTTTCACCTCCTTTAGGATGACCCAAATACTACCGAGTACTCGATCTCTACAAATTTAAAAGTGATTAAAATTGCATGTTACAACGACTCAAAACATGATTTTAACAAATCAAGCTTTTTCATGATCAATGAGGAAGAATATGAATACCTAACTTCAGCAATCTTCGTGCAGATAATGTACTCAATGCAGGTGTGACGACCCGAGTCCCGCCAACCGACGAAACCCGAGTTGCCGTGTGCTAACAACCAGCACAACTCACCCATAAGATCGCAGTCATCCAACATATAATTATAAAATATAAACATAGCCAACAAACGGTTGCAAAATTTAAAGGAACAAAAATTGAATACTAACCAAAAGATTTACCGTAGTATATAATCCCAAGGAGATGTACAAAGGAAATCCCCTTGCGAGTTGCCAAGTATACTTAAGTGCGGAACACAAAAACACATCAGTAAAGTTGAGTAGAGTAAAAACAACAGTAGAGTGCAACAGTAACCGAGCACAAGAGAAAATGAGTACTATAGCTTTAATTAATTCATTTATTAGACATCTCATTATCTGGTTTCGTTTCATACATTGGAAGCCTAATTTATTATAGTCCATAAATTATCAATCGACGTCTCAGGGCACGAGACGAATTCGTGTAACTTCCTTTAGTGCAAAATCAATATAAGCCACCATCCTAGCCGAGAGGGTTGTTTATATCCATCGAGTCGCCATGCTCTGTCACCCTGAGGTCATCATGGAAAGGGGTGACGGCTACATCGTATGGTGTGAACACGTACACAAGCTATATACGCTGAGCTATAGACAGTCAATGACCTACCCACTGGCCGGAAGAACTGCTCCAAACCTTGAGCCCTACGAATCCGCTATCCCAATTAGCTGCTAAGCCTTATCGAAGAATCGTAGGGAGGCCAACAACTCCCTAAACCAGCCCCTGAACCTGATCTGAAAAGACTTAAAGCTACAGCCAATTTCCCAGGAAGTAGTGGGGCTGAAAATCAGTTATTTATTCCTTTCATTTTTTCTGACATATCCGTCGTATTATATATCTCATTTCCAGATAACTGTATCTTTCATTTTCAAATCATCTTTAGTAATTTCACATTATCAATTCCAGAATTAACCAATATTCACATTCTCCTCCAACTTATCAATTTCCAGGAATTTTCAATTTCTGATCGTGGATCCAATCAAATCATTACTTAACCATCCTGATGATGACGGTTTATTAAAAATAGAGTTTCTTTTATACATGCAATGATAAAGCTATATCTAATAATGCTTCGTTGCTTTATAATTCATTTCATGAAAATTATCAAATAATCTATCGTTAACTCCTTTTAAACCATCAGTTAACAATATTATTTTGGTTACTAATGGGAACACCATCATGAGCCATAACTAGCTCAATTTGATTTGATTAAGTCATTAAATGCTCCTACATAACCATCAAAAGGTCATAATTCATTACAAATCCTTTTAGAGAGAAATACGAGTAACCAGGGTTAAAACTGTAATTTTATCATCATATCTTAAATATAGAACAATCACAGGTTTTCTTAGGGGTTAATTAAGGGTCAAATGGTCTTAAGAGTCTAACAAGTGGGTTAGTATAGACAGAGAAGGATTTTCGCGTGTTTTGAGAATCAAATGACATCTAAAATCCTAAAAATAGACTCGCTTAATTAAATGAGGTTCTAGTCAGGATAAAATTCACCTAAACCCTCTAAAATTTATATAAAATTATTCTCTAGGGTTTAGCACCTTCAATTTGGCCATCAGAACCCATCTTGACCCAAAATAGTCTCAGACAGACATTTACCCTAATTTGGTTAATTATGCAAATTACCCAATCAAACTAGGTCAAAACCAAAATCCAACTTCACCATTGAATTCCTTAGGTCCAAATTATATTTATACCAAAATTTAGGCCCAATCGGAGATCATATTAACCTAGTTTGAAAGTTAGTCCTGTCTGACTCTTTTATCTCACACACATGCCCTTAACTTTTGAATCCTTTACAAAAGGGTCCCCAACTTTATCATCTCCTTCTTCAAATAGGTTCCTACCACCATGAAATCCTAATCCTTAAGCTCTGGCAACCTTAAGTTGGCAAGATCTCCGTGATTTCTTGACGAATCCCTCTCAAAATTGAAAGGGAAACTCGTCAAGTAATTGCCTTCCAAATGAGCCCATCCAGGGATTCTAAATCTCTCTAAAATCCTTGTGCGAACGATTTGATTGAATAGGTATCCTATGCCGACGAGGAGCTCAAAGTTTCTAAGCTTGTTTCCAAGCTTGGAACTCCATCTAAAGCCTTATAAAAGGACCTCCGTGGCCTTGCGCATCTTCTCAGCAAGTTTTGGAGAGTCGAAAGCCCCCTATTCCCCTTCCTTCGGCCTTCAAGACCGCTACTCCGACGACCTTCTTCGATCCTCCTCCTCTGGCCGTCCAACGACCAAATTAGTTAGCCCTCTCAACTTCCCTCTTCGTCACGACCCTCCCCAACCAAAGGGAGGTCGTGCCTCTGCCTTCGTCGACGTCACCGCTTCACTGATCTCTCCTCCTTCTCCGACGCTGGTCTACCACAACCGGCCGTCTCCACCTCTCTACCTCATCTCTAAGTATCTCTATCTCTTTATCTCTCTACATCATTTTCTCACACTCACATCTCACCTCCGACCACCACACTGCCCGCCCGCACCTCCGTCTTCTCCGCCTCCGATAGAACTCCGACAAGTTCACCCACTCCACAGACCACCATTCACCACGCCCCAACACCCATTAGCACCACCGTGTCCCAGAGAGCAAAAGCCCTCTGGTTATTGAGGCTATTGGCCTCTCCTCAGTGCCATTGAACACCACCACCTACGCGCCACCTTCTCGAGGTCGTCAGGCCTCCACCATCACTCGCACCACACGCTGCACCCACCATCGCACTCTCCATTCCACGGCGATCCTTCTGAGCCTATTTGACGTGGCCGCAAGGCCGTTCTCGTGGTTTCAGGCTTTTCGCCGGTCTCCGCCACCGCTACCATCTTCGCCGCCCTGTTCATCATGTTCAAAGCCACGCACATCCCAGGTGCTATGCCCAGGTCGTGCGAAGAAGCTCCAGGCAGGTCTCTTCGCCTACAATTGAGAGTCACAACCTCAGCTACTGCCTTAATCGAGCAAGGTCTTCACCTGCAATCGCACGCGTTAAACCTCTGTAGGATAGTCCCACATTGGATAGAGCAAACCCCTCTGCAACATACAAACTGGATTTGTGTTTACAGCTATTCGCCTCAGCATGCACACAAGGTGAGGTCCTAGCCACGCACATGCATATGCACACCCTCGCCCGAGCTCACACCTCGTAGATCTAGGCCTTGGTCCGTTTACCCAGTTACCTGGGTCTGGTTTGGTTCGCCTGATTCTGAGAGAGAAAGAAGAGAAAGAGAGAGGGAGGGGGGGTTTTCGCCTTCTACTGCTCTTTGCACTTGGTCTCTGAGAGGCTTTCGTACCTCTGTGCTACGCTTACGCCTCTCACTGAGGTTTAGAGAAGAGGCCTTTGCCTTTGTTGGTACTCAGAGCTACGAGTTAAGGCATCCAACGCCTTGTGCCTTCGTCTAATAAACTGCTTTTGCTAGTTCTAGACATGGAAACTGATTGATATTCACAGTTCAAACATATCCATTAATTGTGATTAAATTGTAGAGTTAATTTGGTGATTCAAATCGTCATTTTAACCCCTTCCTTTTGCACTTTATTACTAAGCTTCATTTCTATATCATTTTTAATTAAGTTTTGGGTTGAAATTGCTCATATATTTGATTGAAATTGTGATCTTGAGATTCACACTTGCCACTTGCTCCCTATGTTCGACCTCGAATTTCTTTCTAGTTATAAATTGTATCTATTTTCAAGCGATTTCAACCTATACTACGACGCAGCTTTTATAACCTCGATTTCGCTTGCAAACAGTTACTCACATTCCAAGTCAACTACTTGATTTTTATCATTTATATATAATATTCCAGTACCCAAAGCAATAAGAATGTGTAAGCAGGTCTGATCTCGGCAAGAGGTAGAACGCATACTAAACATTGTAATATGCGAAGAAAATCACTATGCTAGAAAACTATACGGAAAATAAGAGAGACTACTCTACCTAGCGTCATCGGGGGGTCACGACAACTGCGAAAACAAGTCGGAAACTCCCAACACAACACGTGTCTCCCAAATCTACACCTAGAAAATTGGAGCGAAAGTCGCCTGATCCAACCGTACGAATGCATCCGGCACCCTCGAGAACCCCAAGATCGAGTCTTGGATTACTTGATTCCGATCTCGAAAGCCCTCGATATAAGTAAAACAATTCTAATCGTAAGATGTTAAGTAACATAAAAACCATGTACAGGGACCAAAATGAAATATTTAAAAGATTTCATTTTTAAAACATAATTTTCTCACCCCTTCAACCGACTCCTTCTCGTCTTCCTCTTCTTCTACGCTTCTTCTCCGTGTGGCCATCTGCAACTGCCCGTCAGCCACGCCAGGCAAGGCCGCGACCGGCGTCCCCGTCGCCACGCCGACAGCCCTCCCTGCCGACGCCGACGTCTGGCCTGTCTCCGGCCTCGTCTCCGGTCCCCTCTCTTCCTCTCTCGCCGTTGTTCGTTCTCTTCGTGATGGGTGCAACCCATGCACGTCGATGACCTCGCGCCGTCCTCGCCTCCAGCCACGATCGACCACGGCAGCACCCTACCAGTCACCCCATTCCGACGTCGACCTCCTTCTTCCTCCCCGAGCGTCACCTTCTGCATACGTGAACAGTGCGTATGCATAAAGGTAGCCGCCGACCTCCTTTACCCTCTCTACTTCCGACCATCGCCAGCCAGGACCGACCTCGCCGACCGCTTCCCTTCCTCCGGCAGACCCTCGTTGGATCAAGCACACCTTCGGCCTCCCTGTTCGGTCTCCTCCTCTTCCCGCTTCTTCTTCGCGTGCCCTCCGTTCTCACGCACACGATGCATCTACAACTCCATGCAAGGTCGCGGTCTTCGTCATCGCAACCTCCCGCCGTCCAACATCCTTGCCATCCGTCCGTCGCCTACCCCGGCCACGGTCCGGCCGCCACGCAACCACGAGAAGCTCCTCCCCTACCTTCTTTTCCTCACGGTCTTTCCTTTCTCTCTCTTTCTCTCTCCTAGCCCTCTCTCTCCCCCGTCCCTTTATAAACCCACGTGAACAACCCACTTCCATTTCCTATATTTAGCTCCCCAAATCACGATCTCCTACTCCCATTACCACCTATATAGAGCAACTCCGTTAGATCAACCGGTTAAAACCAAAAACTAGCTAATTATCCCCTTAAATAAAATAAATAATTTATTTATTTATGAATTCCCACTAAGTAGTTTTATTTATAAATAGTTACTCTTATAACAGGATCAAACGAGTTTCAATTCTAACAAAATACATATTATCGGAATTATTATGAGACAAGGAATCCGACAATCTTTACAGATTTCCAAATGAAAATCATTTGCAAGATGCTATTCCTAAGGCAGATCACACACGAGTTTACTTGCAGTTTACACGCATTTCACATAGCTGAAGTCCGATCGCAACACGGAACATATCGTAGAAATACTCGTGACACCAGAAAGTTAATAATACTTTTGGATTGTCGATTTGAGATCCAGATTGCAAAAACAAAAAACATACAGGTTTTCATGTTGATTACGAATTTTAATTTCGTGCAGGCTCCAATTTGCCTATGCAAAGTGTCAACAGATTTGTCTCGACACGTATAGTCTAAAATGACTTGGAAATCCAAGTTCGAGACGTTACAGTAGGTAAGAAAATCTAACGTGTTACTCACTCACCCCTAAAATGCACGTACCTAAGGATATGCAACTTCTAAGTAGCCAGCTTGATAGTTTTTTTTTATAGCAAGTAAATGACTAAACTAGATAATCCTACATCTACCACAAAATAATCCACACCACAAAGGAATAATCCTAATGGCTAAAGAAAGTGGTGACAAACCCCCAAAACCAGTGCTAATTCTACGAGGACGAGAAAACTGAAATGTAAATCTAATAAACAAAGTTCCTAATCAATCAGTGCCAAAGGAGAATCCCCTTCATGCAGGATCTAGGTCTCCTTCCGTTTCCTCGCATCTTCTTGTGGGTGCGAATCAAGGTCTACTCCTGATTGCATAGCAATCATAGAACCTAATCTACCTAAATTTAAGTTAGATCCTAGCTTCACTTAGGAAAAATGTATGCATGAGCAGCATATTTTGCATTGTAGTTGATTTGTTAGCTATGTAAATAATAATGTTATTTTATGTTCTAATTGATATGCAATAATAATTGCAGATGATTTAGTGCCATAGATGATAAATCCGACCATACAGATAGACTCAGAGTAACGATCGCAGTCCAACGACGAAAGAATCGCCTCAATCGGAGCACTGTAGCACCAACTACAAAGGCGGGAAGATGGATGGTCAAGATGGCACCACATGGCGCCATCCCAACAACCCTCTACTGCGCCCTCAGCAATGGAAGCTAAAAGCAGGGTCGTTTGATCGTCATCCAATGACCACTATTGAGCCACGTTGCTCGCCTCTCGCAGTGCTTCATAAAGAGAGATCTCATCTCAGTCGTTGGATTGTCATCCAATGGCTAAGGGCGGCCGTACGCGAAAATGAAAGCGCGACGATCCGCACGCATAGCGTGTTGGTCAGTGCCCTTGCAAGAAAGTAGGCAGCGCGCGATCGAGACGAGGAACACGACCAAGTTAAGGTAGTGGCAAGGCACAGAGAAATTCAATCTTCGATGCGTGATCAAGTAGCAGGCGGCGAGACGCGCGGCACGCGGGGGAGCGTCATATCAAAATGTGCGATGACGAGTGGCTGCACGTGCGATTTCACACAGGCGCATTGAGGCGATGCAGCGAGCGATCTCAGCCATCGATCGTCGCGATTAAACGACTAAATTTGAATGCACGCACGCGCACGAGAAGAGCGCAGTGATGATGGATCAAACTGCGCAAAAGGCACCATGTGGCGCGATCACATGCGTGCTTGCGTTGGGCGTGCGATGGAGGCCCATGGACAAGGGATTTTCATGCGATCTGAGTAGTTGAATGCCAGATCGATGGCTCTTGTTGCTCTAGATCAGTTGCACGGATTGGGGGTCTATAAAAACCCATTTTGCCCCTCACTTTGGTTATAAAAAGGACCCCAAACCCCCATTTGACGGCAATTCCAACTTCGCACATCTCATGCTCCCCATTTAAGGGTTATTCTCCTCCGAATAGCCCTCTTCCTTCGAGACATCCACCAAGGCCACCCACGGTGCATCGCTGTTGCTACTCCACACCTCTCTAAAGGCCACCAAGGACCACCCTGGCGCCCTTGTTCTAGTAGAATAGATAGTTGTCTCTTTTTCTATTCTTCTAGTAGTTGTAGTTCTAATAGCTTTTATTCTAGTTCTAATTTAGTTTTAGTTATTCTTCTTGTCAAGCATTCAACTAGATGGAAACTTGCCTGATTATTATTTGAATGGAGCAGATTTGCTTTATCTCATATTTATCTTACTTAGTGTTTTAGTTCTAGTTAGATTAGATCGAGATTAAATCAAGTCACATATTTCTGTCTCCCTGAGTTCGACTGTGACTTACCAAATCTCATTATATTTGTTTGTCGACGTGTTTTCGCACTATACTACAACGATAGCACTTCTAAAATCGTGATTCCATGCTTTGACAAAATGGCACCGTTGCCAGGGAAGCAAGGCGATTCTTGATTTGATATCTGATTTAGTATATTGTCTTTGGTGTGCAGGAACAAAACGGATTCTATGCACGCATCGAGCGCAATTAAAGAAATCTAGGTACACACCATCACTTAAGTTAGGGTTTGTTTTTGATAAAAAAATTGCAAAAATTTTTGGAAAAAAAAAAGTTTTGGTGAAAAGGCTTAGTTGGGATTGAAAATACCTTAAAAAGCCTTATTACTATTTTTACAAATTTGACCAGAATTTTGATACAGTTTTGAAAAGTCATTTGACATGTTTGTAGCGATCCAAAAATTTTGAAATTCGAGCATGTGCTAAATTTTCAAATTATCTTTCCAACGCCACTATTTCCTCGAAAAAATTCAATTTGTACAATTTTAAAGAATTCTCAAAGTACACAGACATCAAATAGACTAAAATCCATATTTTTCTAATCTTCAAAAATTAATTTTAAATAGTACACAAATCTGATTGACTCAAAAATAGCGGGATTTGAAAGATAATTAAGTTAGCTTTCATTTCCATATTTTTTTTGAATTTTTGCATCACGTTTAATACTATTTCAAAAAGAGAAACTAACACAGGTCAAAATTCCAAATCTGACCCCCGTTAGTTAAAAAATCATATTTATTTATTTGGAATAGTAAAATATTTGAAAAAATATTCTCTTAAAAGCTTATTGAATTTTGTTAGCCAACGTTCCACTAATTGGACGTCTGGCGCAACCATTAAATGTCTTCTAAGAGGTTTGGACTAAAGTCTGGATGTCTGATTTCAACAAACAGAACTAAGTCCAACCTAAGTTATTAGACATTTGAGTCAACGGTCAGACATCTTAAAAGTCACTATCAGACGTCTGATTTCCAGATGAGACGTCTGATTAGGCTGTCAGAATCCTATTTTTGTTTTCTAAGTTCTCTACAGAAAATCTAAATATCCTAGGGTTGTGTAAGTGTTCCTAAGACTACTTTAAGAGTTCTTTGAGGCTCTTTAACATAAGATCTAAGAAAGAAATAAAGAGTAAAGAACATAGTACAAAAATACAAAGTACAATGAAATAAGAAAGGAAATCTATCATTTTCTTCATCTCCTTCCTTCTTCAAGCTTCGCTCCTCGCGAAGCTCCTCCTCCTTTGTCAAGCTCCTCCAATCCACCATGGATGAGAGCTCGAACTTTGTCTAAACACGTCTCTATTTGCAATTAACCCGAAATCTAAGACTTGAAATGTAAATGTTAAATATCACGTGTTTTATTATCATCAAAATAAACGATCGTGGTGCTCTAACACCAACAATCTCCCCCTTTTTGATGATGAAAAAATCATAAATAATACATAAAATTCTCCCCCTTTTTGACATTATCAAAAGGGTGCTATGATTTTTAATTATCCTAAACTCCCCTTTAAGACATGCTCGTCTAAATTTTCATCTTTCTCATAAAACCAATAGCTGTGTTATTACCTACCTCTTTCTAAAGGTAATATAGCTAGGTTATTTTTAAAAACTCCCCCTTAGAGAGGGACAACAAGCTCATTAATTTTAATAAACTCCCCCTATCTACATGCTATAAATAAAAGATAGGGTTAAGAGATTTTACCTCACCTAGCATGGCCAATAGAATGGCTCAAATGGAGGTGGATGCCAAACCGGATGGGGCTCTCATCCGTAGCTTGGAGGTCCGGGCATTGGTACTGGTTTCCAATCGGGCGGTCGACATGAGGTGATTCGATCATTTGTTTGTCGTCTTGTCGGTCTTCTCGTCCTCCTACTTGGTCTACTCCTTGGTCCTCCCAACTCGAGTTGACCGTTCTTCATTTTGTAGGTCCAATCTTGGATGTTGAAATCTTTATAACCTACAAAACAAGACTCCAAATCTTTCTTCGATTTCCAAGTAAACTTGGATCCGGATTTGTCAATTGGTCTCCTTGAAGGAGATCCTTTCTCAACCTTAGGGCTAGATAAATTTTCTATTTTATTGATCAAATTATTTGATTTCTCCCTAAGACATGCAAGTTCATCTTTAATGGCATGCATCTTGATTTTTAAAGTAGAAATTTAAATTTTTAAACTTGTGTTTTCCTCAATTAATTTACTATTTTCATTGTTTAAGTTTTTATTTTCTAATAACAAATTATTATGCTTAGAACTAGCTTCTAGATCCTTGAGTTTTATTTCTAATCTTTCATTTTCATTTTTAAGAAAACTAAGATTCTTTTTAATGTTTTTATTTTCTACTTTAAGTGATTTACTAATTTCAAACAACTCATCAAAGGCATCTTGTAGTTCAGATTTTACCTCATTGTCGAAGTCGCTTTCGCTATCTCCTGCCATGGCCATGAAACGCATGCAAGTGGTTTCATTCTTCTTTTCAGGATTTTCTTCTTCTTCCCCCAAGCTCGAGTTATCCCAAGTTACTTGGACCACCTTCTTCTCATACTTCTCCTTCTCCTTCTTCTTCTCCTTCTTGAGAAGAGGGCACTCAGGTCGAAGATGACCCTTTTCATTGCAATGGTAGCCACGTCTCGGGTTTTCTTTTTCCTTCTTCTCCTTCTTTTCTTTCTTTGATTCCCTACAAAACTTGGAAAACCTTTTAAGTAAAAATTTAAAATCTTTGTCATCAAAACTTACCTCGCTATCCGACACGGCTTTGAATGCAAGGGTCTTGTTCAATTTTGACTCCGGTGTATCCTTCTTCTTCTACTTCAGCTTTATCTCGCAGGCCATTAGATTGCCTAGAAGATCCTCCATGTTGAGCTTCTCTACATCGTTCGCCTCCTCGATCGCGGTGACCTTTTGTTCCTACTCTGATCTGAGGGAACGAAGAAGCTTTCCTTAAAGCTCCCCCTTGATAAAGGTCTTCCCTAAAGCTTTCAATTCATTTACAATGAAAGTGAACCTAGTGTTCATCTCACTTAATGTTTCGTTAGTCATCCTAGAAAATGATTCAAATTCTTATGAAAGTAAATTAATTTTAAAAGACTTTACCTTAGAGGTACCCTCGTGAGTTACCTCAAGTGTATGCCAAATCTCGTATGCGGTGGCGCACTGCGAGATTCTGTTGAACTCCTTCGGGCTGAGCACGCAGTAGAGGGCATTCATGGTCTTCGCATTCAAAGACAGCTCTCGAATCTATTGCTGCGAGTATCCTGCAGTGGGTCTCTCCAGGATGTCGAACAGCATCTTGCATTTGACCCAGATGGTGAAGTCGTTGGCTTGTAGCCAAGTCTTCATCCGCAGCTTCCAGTAGTAGTAGTTGCTCCCGTCGAAGAAATGCAGATGGGTCGTGGACTACCCCTCAGAAATCCTGATCGCGGAACTGCTCCCCTCCTTAGATCTCTTGCTGGTTGTTATGCCAAGTAGCAAGAACCTACTCCGATACCAAATGTAAATCCCTACGGGAGGGGGTAAGAAATGCGTGACGTATAAAATGCGGAATTAAAATAAACAACAATCTCACAAAAGCAATCACATAAAGGCATAAGTGATTTTTAAGTGGAAACTCAAACCGGGTAAAAACCACCACCTAACCCTTTTGAGTTAGGATTTCCCCATCGACAAAGTCGATCAAATCCACTAAACGAACTACTTAAAATGAGGGTAGTTCAACCTCAGTACAACCATGCTACTTAATACCCGAGAGTAGCGTACCTCAAAATCACCCCTCTTCATGAGGAGTATTTTGTCCCTCGATGTAAACAGAAATTCACAAAGCAAATACCCAACACAAGCAAAGATAAAATACAATACCACCTATAGAGACACAAAGTATATGGCTAAATCTAGCCACTATAGGTAAGGGAACTTCCCTTTGCTGGAAGTGCATCGACTTGATGCGGATGCGTGAACCACGAGGCGGCGCTTCGTCGCTCTGGTAATCCCGGAGGGAGAGTGGGTGCGCAATTAGAAGACAACTCTCAAGATGTGGAATGGCGAAATGGAGAGCAAGATCTTTTTCTCAAGATGAATTTGACACAAATGATGTGGAAGTGCTAATGCTTGGTATGTGTTTGCAAGGCAAGGGTCCTCCTTTATTTATAGAGGGCCTAGAAAGTCTTTGGAAGATCTTAGAAGGCTTCCATAGCTGTTAGGGTTGAACCCAAGGCAATACAGGCTGTAACCAGAATCATTTATGATTCTGATAGGATCATCAGACATCTATTCCAAGTATCAAACGCCTGGAAAACCTGCTTAAGACATCTGGGAATTAAGTCAGACGTCTGATTCTAGGCGGGTTTCCTTCCTGACTTGGTTCAGACCTAAACAAGGTTCTAGTGTAAGGCCATTAGATGATGTACAGGACATTTGGCACTAGGTTTGGACGTTTGGAAACCTATTGTACTACAAGAATGGATTCCTAAGATAGGTTAACGGCTAGAAAATCTGACAAAGGTGCTTTTTGGCCTTCAACGAGACTCAACGGTCACATATCAGACGTCTGGGTCCTCTACGGACGTCTAATAGAAGTCTAACGGTTATTTTCCTCAACGGTAATTTTGTTGGTCAACGTTCCACTAATTGGACGTTTAGCACAACCATCAGACGTCTTCCAAGATGTTTAGACTAAGGTCTGGATATCTGATTTCAACAGACAGAACTAACTAAGTCCAACTTAAGTTATTGGATGTCTGAGTCAACGGTCAGATGTCTTAAAAGTCACTATCAGACGTCTGATTTCCAAATTAAACATCTGATTAGTCTTTCAGAATGTTATTTTGATTTTCTAAGTTCTCTACAGAAAACCTAAGTATTCTAGGATTGTGCAAGTGTTCCTAGGACTACTTTAAGGGTTCTTTGATGCTCTTTAACATAAGATCTAAGAAAAAATAAAGAGCAAAGAGAATAGTAAAAAATACAATGTACAATGAAACAAGAAAGGAAATCTATCTTATTCTTCATCTCCTTCCTTTTCAAGCTTTCACTCCTCGCGAAGCTCCTCCTCCTTTGTCAAGCTCCTCCAATTCATCATGGATGAGAGCTCGAACTTTGTTTAAACACATCTTCATTTGCAATTAACCTGAAATCTAAGACTTCAAATGCAAATGTTAAATAACACGTGTTTTGTTATCATCAAAATAAATGATCGTGGCTCTCTAGTACCAACAGCAACGACTTTTGAGACTAGCACAAACGATGGCTAAGTATAAGGACAAGGTTGTGAAGTATCTACATCAAGTTGAGATCACTATTGATCCAAGGCGGATGTAAACTTTGATTGCAACCCAAGAATCTCTAATGATAGCCCTTAAAGAACTAGAATCCTTGGCTAGGATGACTCAACAAACTCACACACTTCAAGACATGCTCCTTCTGCAATACCAAGTTTAGACTAGTCTTGAGGATCTTATGGAATTTGACATGGTTGTACAAGAGACTGTTTATAGGGATTCTTTGGGTCACACACCCGAAGTGGATGATGCTGATGTCTCAATAGATGATTCTAAAATGAAAGAAGAGACATCTGATTTGGTCAAGGGACACGAGCCAAGAATAACCTGAATGGACTCATCTGAGAGCCCCATTTGTGAAAGTGAGGAGGAAAGGGCCGATACCTCCAACATTGATTTACAATTGTGGGAGACATCTAATGGAATAAAGGAAGAAATCAACCTATGGATCTAGATCTTAATGAAATCCCTGAGGTTCAAACCTTTCATTTTGAGGAATCAGTCAGTCGTAAGCCAAAATATGATTTCCTTATATTCAAGGATTCCCAAGGCGAGGATTCACAGGATGATTTAGACTTGGATGTCTCAAGCAATTTGGGGGAATTTAAGCAAAGGAAGGTTGGATTTAATAAAACTCATGGGCAAACAAAAGAAATCTCTTAGGGAGATAGAAAGATGAATGACTTGGACACTTTTAGTCAGGTGCACCTAGGCAGTTCAGAGATGACTTTGCCTAGAGATTCTGATAATTACATGTGCCTGTTGGTGCTAGAGCACCGCGATCGGTTGTTTTGATGATAACAAAACACGTGTCATTTAACATTTGCACTTGGAGTCTTAGATTTCAGGTCAAATTGCAAATGAAGACGCGATTAGACGGAATTCGAGCTCGCATCCAGGATGGATTGGAGGAGCTTGATGGAAAATAGAGGAGATTCGCGAGGAGCGATAGATTGAAGATGGAAGGATAAGAAGAATAGGATAGAATTCTGTTTATTTCTTTCATGTACTTTTTTCTTTATTTCCTTGCTCTTTTTGTTCCTTAGAACATCATGTTAAAGAGCCTTAAAGTACCCTAACAGTAGTCCTAGGAATACCGACACAACCCTAGGATACTTAGGTTTTCTTTAGAAAACTTAGAAAACCAATATAGGGTTCAAACAACCTTTTCAGACGTCTAATTCCAAAAAACCGATGTCTGATAATGGGTTTTAAGACGTCTGACTGTTGATTCAGACGTCTGATAACATTTAGGCTGGACTTAGTTAGTTCTGTCTGATGAAATCAGACGTCCAAACCTTATACCAGACGTCTTAGAAGACGTCTGATGACTTTGCCAGATGTCCAATTAGTGGACCGTTGGCTGGTTTACCAAACACTGGAGGATATGACCGTTAGAGCCTTATCAGACGTCCTTAAGCCTTTCCGAACGTCTAATAAATGACCGTTTTGCCTCGGCTGACCCGAAAATCTCTTCTCAGAGATTTTCTAGCCGTTGCACTCTCTTGGAAATCCATTCCCGCAGAAAAGTAGGTTTCCAGACGTCCAGACATAGTGCCAGACGTCCTGTATGTCGTCTGATGGACTTGCATTAGAACCCTGTTTAGATCTGCTTCAAGTCAGGAAGAAACCCTCCTAAAATCAGACGTTTGACTTTGTTCCCAGACATCTTAAACTGATTTTCCAGACGTCCAATGCCAGGATCAGACGTCTGATTACCCTATCAGTGCAATGATTGTTCCTAATTTCGGCCTGATTCTCCTGGGCTTTGCACCCAACGCTATGGGAGCTTTCCTAAGCTTTCCAAAGCCTTCCTAAGGCTTCTATAAATAGAAGGGAACCTCTTGCACACCTAGACACACCTAGTAATACACGTTTACACCATCTTGTGTCTCTTGATCCTAAAAAGCAAGCTCTTGCTCTCCAAGCTCCAGTTCTTCATCTAGAGAGCATCAAGCATTTGTGCACCCACTCTCCCGTCGTAGTTCACGAGAGCGACGTTGCGCCATCGTGTAGTTCACACATCCGCGTCGTCGACGCACTCCTTGCAAAGGGAAGCATCTTAATTCCTATAGAAGTTTAGGTTAAAAATTACTTTGTTGGTTCTATAGGATTTTTGTTATTTTACTTTGTTATTTGGTTGGGTATTCGCTTTGCGAATTCCCTTCTCCTTCGTGGGACAAAATCCTTCTCGTGAAGAGAAGGGGTTTGAGGTACGCTACCCTCGTATAAAGTAGCATGGTTGTATTTGAGGTTGAATCACCCTCGTTTAAGTGATTCGTTTAGTGGATTTGATCAACTTGGTTGATCGGAAAATCCTAACTCGAGAGGGTTAGGTGGTGGTTTTCACCTGGTTTGGGTTTCCACCTAAAAAATCTCTGTGTACTTTGTGTGATTGTTTATTTTGTGAGATTGGTATATTTTCAATTCCGCATTTTTTACGTCACCCCCTCCAAGTAGGGATTTACAGTGCCTAGATGAATCTGGATTTGACCTGAGTGCTCAGTCCAAATCACATCCTCTAAGAAGCGAATCCACTTTCTCTCCAACATCATCTGATGTTCATTTTTCTCCTCCCACCGACCAAGGTGATGAAGGAAACCTTGGATCTGCATTCTCTACTCTCGATTCTAATTTCCAATTATCAGAGGGTACTTCTGATAATTTATCCAGGGAAATGGAAAGGCCATTGGAATCACAAAACGCTGAGGAATCTAATACATATGAGGGTGAAATTCTGAGTACAATGAATTGGGGACTTACTCATAATCCTAATCAATCTAATGGTTGGCTCGATTCAAAGATTTGGACAGATTCCGAGGAATCTGAGATTAATACCAATGAGGATGAGATGATTCCTGATGAGGATTTTAGTGATCTCTATACCAAATTTCCCATTTCACATATACCTTCATATAACCTAGGGTCTGGGGAGGGCATGGTTTTCGATGTTAATCACCATTATGAAGACCCTTATGATCCAAACTCTGATGCTGACTTGCATTTTGATTTTCATATCCACTTCCTCAGCAACCTCTCATGAACTTTTGGAACAGAATCAGTGAGTGGGATTGGCATCATGACCCTCATTCCAATTATCCTTCATTCTTTGTCCTTATTCTACACTTTGCTATTGAGAGACTCTTTGGAGTAGGGATGCATCATCAACTGGTTCACATTTGCTGACCATTAATTCTTGGAGCAGATGAGCACATCTTTTTATTAGTCTTAATCATCTCTTAGACAATCACTGATTTTTCTGATTGAGTTTCGCCCAGCTTGAGGCTTTAAACTCAGCATATATGCCTATACTTTTTATACATAGCATATTTCATTTTTGCATATTCTTCTATATTTTGTGAATATCATGTTTGTGTTGGCATATGCTAAATGAAGAATCAGGAGTAATTCCAGGTGATTTCTGTCCACTTACCCCCTATCTTACTTTATTTTCCTTTTATTCATGCATGCAGACATGAAAGAACTTAGGAATGGGTGGGGGGGTAGTATAAATAAACTGAAAAATTTTTCCTACCAACACCTTAGACAATAGATTTTTATCAAAAGGTTTTGTTAGGGATTTATTCTTTAATTGATTCTTGAATTTAGAATTCAGTATAATTTTACACTTGCATGTAGAATTTGCAATGGATCCATTGTAAAAATCGATAGACATATTTAGTTTGTCGAGAAGAAGCATTGCTTCTTTTCCTGAACCCTTGGACAATAATTAGGGAGTCAGGTAAACCATCTTTTATTAGATCCACCAAACAACTGTGAGGTGAGAGTAAAATGTCTACTGGTGCACTAAGTCTAGTGCAAGGAATCTTAGTTTCTGGATAATTGGATAAAGATACTCAGAGTTAGGCATAATTTTCGCTCTCGGTTCCTACATACAATTTCTTTGTGTGAATTTTTTAGAGTCACCAAATATGGCAAATACACAGAAAGTAGGTTCTAATAAAACTAGGACTAAGGTGGATGGTTACGACTGTCTTTTACGGAATCCTCGGCAGGATGGTGTTAGAGTCAGAGGTTAGAAAATACGCAGTCATATCTATTCATTTCCCGGTACCGAGAGTAGGCACTTCCATCAAATAAGCCACCTAATATCTTCTTGAACATCACCAATCACCAATAATGCCTCATAAATAAAAATTTGTGTGTATGTATTGTGTTGTATTAGTAGATATGGAAAGAAAAAAAAATAGAGAAGAAAAAAAGAGAAAGAAAAAAAAATAATAGAAAAAAAGAAAAAGAGGAAAAGTCTAAAAAAAAAGTATTGAGTTATGTTTATTTTGTGTCAAGTGCATTGAGGCAACAATACCCACTACCATTATGATCCACCAAATACAACTTTGACCTATTTTCCTATATTTTTGACCGCCCAAATACTAACTGAGGATTTCTGACTTAGTTATAAGGTTATCAGAACTTAATTAAAGTATTAATGTCATAAGAGACCACCAAATATATTTACATATCTGGTGGGATTGTGAGCTCGAAAAAAAAAAGGAAAAGAAAAGAGAAAAGAAAAAAAGAGAAGGAAATAGAGAGTGTGCGTACAAAAGAACCAAAGAGAGCACAATTTTTCTGCCTCTCTCTGAGTTAATTTATTTGATAATCTGGAAATCTAGGTTCTGTAGTGCTAGTCTATATGTAACACAAGAGTAGTGTGAGCTACCAAATACAAATCCACTTGACTCAGACATCTTCTACCTAAGCCAAAAATCACGGTTGAAATTACAGATATTTTTGTTATACCCCTAAGGGAAGAAGTTTGCCTATCCCAATAGAGTTTTACTAGGGATCAGGTACAAGCTTTCGTTGTAGATTGGCTTTTCGCTTTGATCCGTTGCATAGGCTACAACACTACACCTTCCCGATTATCTGGATTTCTAAATTTATGGATGAAAACAAAAGAAATAGATCTCTAGTCAAACTCTTGATACAATGCATTTATTATTGTATTTGCTAGGGATTAGCAAGATTTAGGCATGGGGGTATGATTGCGCAACAATCATAGGACCTAATCTACCTAAATTAAGTTAGATCCTAGCTTAACTTAGGAATAATGCATGCATGAGCATCATATTTTGTATCGTAGTTGATTTGTTAGCTTTGTAAATAATAATGTTATTTTATGTTCTAATTGATATGTAATAATAATTGTAGATGATTTAGGGCCACAGATGATAAATCCGACTGTAAGGATGGACTCAAAGAAATGATAGCAGTCCAACAATGCAAGAATCGCTTCAATCGGAGCCTTGTAACACCACCTATAAAAGCAAGAAGATGGATAGTCAGGATGGCACCATGTGGTGCCATCCCAATGGCCCTCTACCGCACCCTCAGCCGCTAAAGCTAAAAGTAGGGTCGTTGGATTGTCATCCAACGGCCACGATTGAGCCACGTCGCCTACCTCCCCCAGCACTTCATTAAGAGAGAGCTCATCTCAGTCATTGGATCGTCATCAAACAGCTGAGGGAGGCCGCACGCGACACGAAAGTGTGACCATCCGCACGTGTAGCGTGTTGGTCAGCACCCTCGCGTAATAGCAGGCGACGCGTGATCAAGACGCAAAACGTAGCCAAATTAAGGCGGTGGCGAGGCACAGTGAAATTCAGCCATCGATGAGCGATCAAGCAGCAGGTGATGAGATGCGTGGTGTGTGAGGGTGCATCAAATCAAAGCACGCAATGTCATACGGCTAGATGCGTAGCTGGACACGCGATTTCATGCGTGCACATTGAGGTAGTGCAACGAGCGATCTCAGTCATTGCTCATCGCGATCAAACGACTGAATTTGAACTCACGCATGTGCGCATGATGAGCGCAGTGGCGGTGAATCAGACAACACAACAGGCGCCACGTGGTGCAATCTCGGGCGTACAAGAATTGGCATGCGATGGGGGCCCATGGACGTGGGATTTTGACTCGATTTGAGCCGTTAATCGCTAGATCAACAACTCTTGTTGCTCCAGATCAGTTGCACGGATTAGGGATTTAAAAAACCTGTTTTGTCCCTCACTTTGATTATAAAAAGGACTCCAGACCCCCCATTTGAAGGAAATTCCACCTCCGCACATCTCCCACTCCCTTCTCCGAGTAGCCCTTTTCCTCCGAGACGTTCACAAGGCCACCTTTAGTGCACCCCTGCTGCTACTCCACGCCTCTCTAAAGGCCACCAAGGACCACCCTTGGTGCCCTTGTTTTAGTAGAATAGATAGTTGTCTTTTTTTTCTTCTAGTAGTTCTAGTTCAAGTAACTTTTATTCTAGTTGTTCTAATTTAGTTTTAGTTATTCTTCTTGTCAAGCGTTCAACTAGATGAAAACTTGCCTGATTATTTTCTGAATGGATTGGATTTGTTTTCTATCATATATTTATCTTGCTTAGTATTTTAATTCTAGTTAGATTAGATCGATATTAAATCAAGTCACATATTTCTACCTCCTTTAGTTCGATCGAGATATACCAAATCTCATTATATTTATTTGTCAACATATTTTTGTACTATAATACGATGATAGTATTTCTAAAATCGTGATTAAACTCTCTGACAACATTGGTGCTCTAATGCGTCCAACCCGTCAATTTCCTCTCACAGAAAAATAAAAATGAGTTAAGGTAAATTGTACCATATAATAGATCAGAAATATTAAGTAAACTTATTGCGTCTGTTAATTTCCGACAACAATGTCATTTGATCGATATATTTTCACTAAAAAATATGATAATCGATAAAATTAAATATCGTCACATAATATAGATTATAATAAAAAAATATTTATATTAATAGATAATTAAATAAACACACATTAAATATGTAACATCTCAACATCTACATCAAATCAACAATGAACTAAGAAAAAAGTATATTTCCGCAGGCAAGTAATAATACGTAAATAGATTCAATATTCAAATATACAAGAATACACGGTGGCGAACACGATTGATGGTGAAGCCAAGATGTGGGGTTAAGTGTGCTACCACCACGCTTTCCATGAGAAACACGGTTGCGGTGCGGGTTCGCGAAGGCGAGATTGCAGCGGTCGAAGACGCGGTAGCGGATGTAGTGTCGTGGTCGCGGTTGTCGCTGTCAAGGAGGGTTGGAGACTCTGGCCGTCGGAAGCGCGGTGGAGCACGGTGGGCTGTCGCGGTCGAGTTGAGGTCGCGGTGGGGAGGGTGCTTGGGTCGTGGTCGCTGCTATTGAGGATGGAGGAAACGTTCTTGAGCGTCGGGGAGAGAGGCAGCGAGCGGAGGAGGCACGGTAGTGGCCGCTCTCGAAGGAGAGAACGGCGAAAGCCGATGGCCGATGGTCGGTCCGCTGTCGCAATTGAGGGTAGAGCTGCTCCCTGTTGGCGCGGTCGAGGAAGCAGGTGGAGCACGGTGCTTCTGTGGTCGCGGTGGCGAGTGGACGTAGTGGAGCAGAGGTCGTGGTCGGGGCTATGGCTGAGGTCGAGGAGGATGAGATGAAGGAGGTAGTAGGGGCGAAGAGGTCTCGGAGGAGATGGTCGCGGTGCTTGCTGTCGGCGTAGAGGTGGCTCTCTCGTCTGTGGAGGTGGGCGCGGCAGCGAGGAGAGAGGGAAGGCGGCCGAGGTGCGGTGGTCGCAGCGCGTTTGTTCGGGTCGAGGAGGACGAAGACGAGCGGTGGCAGCGGAGGGGAGGTCCTGTTGGGTGCATGGGGAACGAAGGTGGAGCCGGGAAGGAGGCGGTGGTGCCCTCTTCTTCTGCGTGGAAGTGGGCAGAGGAAGATGACGAAGGGGGCGGCGCTCCCTCGTCCTGTGCCAGTGGGCGGCAGGGGATGGAGATGAAGATGGCGCTGGGAGGGGAGCTGTGGGTCCCGCAGTCGTGAGGAGAGCGAAGGAGCGGACAGGGGGAAGGTGTGGTGACGGGAGAGCCAAAACTAAGGAGGGGTGATCTTTTTTCCTTCTTTCTTTTGCAGGGGAGGCAGTTGTGGAAAAAATCGAAGAGGGGATGATTAAGGAAAGATCTAATAAAGGGAATGGTGGCTGTTTGTGTACGTGATCCACAAGCCAAATCAGAGGGTTGTTTTCTACCTTTTCCAACGAGGGAAATAATCTCCTAAAGAAAAAATCCCAAGGTATTCACGGTGCGAAAATAGGTAACCATTACTTCCAATCAAAATTTGATGTGACATTATAGTGCTCTTCTAAAATGATTTACATATAAAAATAAGTAATCAATTAAATTACGTCAAAATTAATTCACAATAATTTTAAAATTTAATTAATTTTATCAATATACTACATGCTTTAATTTAAATTCCCACCTCAATAATAATGTACTTAGGCTCTGATTTGATCCACTAACATGGACCTATCAAAGAGTAGTTGGGACCTTTCCTCTAATGAGATTGGAAAGTACATATTGGTAGATGCTCAGTCTATCCTAGAGGGTAAACATATTTCTATTAAAAAACTTTGTAGTTGGTCTATTGACCAATTAAATGCTAAGTATGTCCGATAGGAGGAGGGTCTTATAGAAGATAAAGTTCCCATCTCTTCGCCTAGGGACTAAAGTTGATAGTCCAGCTCCTGAAGAGGAGTCAGAAAGGACCAGCCCCGAAATTACCAATTGTCTTTTTAGTTAGATAAGACGTCTAAAGTTTCAGTCAAACATCTGTCCAGACGTTTGGACACGTGCCCGAACGTCTGAAAGTAAGATTTTCGTACATCTCTTTATGCTCTATGCATAGGCGACGTTCAGAAGCCTCTCCCCTCTCACCACCCTCACCCTCCTTAAACCCTAAACCCCCCCTTCCCTTCTTCTCGCGACCCTCACACCACTCCCCAGCCACCGCCACCTCCACCTTCTTCTTGCGACGCCCACGCCCCTCCAGCCTCCTGTCTCTGCTGCAACCACAGCGAGGAAGGAGAGGAGCCGACGAGGGAGAACGGGGAAGAGCGAGAGCGAGAGAGTGTGAGGGAGTGAGAACGGGGGAGAGGACTACGGCCGCGGGAGCTCGGTGGAGCTCGAGGGGGAGTTCGTGGGAGAGAGGAGGATGTTGGCGGGGAGCTTCTCAAGTTCCCGTAGCTGCTGGAGCTACCGCTACAGGCGGAGGCACGAGCGGGGCGAGCTGCGTGGAGGAGGTTCTGGTACTGGAAGTTTTCCAGTATCAGACGTCTGGAGTATCATCCAGATAGCTACTGGGGCACCCGAACGTCCAGAGCTGAAGCCGGACGTCTGAAAGCATAATATCCCGAGGTACGTACCTTCCTGTGCTACTTTCCACCATGCAGATCATAGCGCAAGAGGTGTTGGGTTAGAAATGGGGTCTGTGCTCTGCACGCAGGTGCAGAGCATCAGGAAGGAGCGGGGTGCGTACTTCAAGGTGATTTTGGATGTTTGACCGCATCACCAGACATCCGATGGCTCTTCCAGACGACTGGAAGGAGGGTGAGACGTCTGGAGCTGCCCCTAGACGATCGCAGAGAGAGTCTGGACGTCTGAAGTAGCCATAGGAAGTACAAGGTGAGATCTGACGTCTTTTAAGACGTTTGGGACTAGTCCCAGACGTCTAATTTTTGTCAATAACCGCGTTTTTAGCTCGTTTAGGGTCCAAACGAAATCGAATTTCCGCAAACAAAGTACCGCTGTGTTCCGCTCGAGTTTCTCTATGTGTTCGTGTTGAGTATCTATTATTTTGAGCTCATCTGATGTAAATTAATCGCTGGTACAGGTTACCAGCCGGTGACGTGTTCGGGGCCCGCGGAGACTACAAGATCTGCGGCACAGGCCCCCATTCCTCCCGTGATACTCGGTAGAGTGGTTTAATGCATTTATTAAGATACGAATAAAGAATATGTCTGCTTAGATTAAATTGATTGAAACTCTAGGATGTAGAATGAACCCTAGGGTAGAAATGTATGAGTATGATGTTGAACTACTCTGGTTTACTTGAGATGCATGTTAAAACACGAGCTACCTGTATGTAAATGAGAAATTGAACTGTGAAATGACGTGTCGTAGTGCGTATGTGTTAAGAGGTGTCGTTATAGTCGCACTTGATACGTCGATTTTAAAAGAAGTAAATGGAGGTGAGTCCGAGTGTCGGTCTCAGGAAGGCGTGGAAATCGGATTTTGTTTACCACTTGTTGTCACGAAAAAGGTGGAGTTTTGCTTGCGAAAGAGACGGTTTTGAAAAGCGAGAGATAGAGAGAGAGTTTAGGGTTAGAAAGCTCTTGGTTTTGATCATGTACTTTGAACAGAAATTAAAATGGCGATTGAACGGAAAATAATTTCATTAAACATGCATTCATAGTTCATAGCTTACAACATTAAATACATACTTTAACAAGAGTAAATGAAAGCTTAAAAGAGAGAGAGAGAGAGGTAGAGAGAGAGTGGAGAGCAACGAGGCAGCCACGGCGGTGGAGGAGGCTCCGTCGGCGGCTCGTAGTCTCCGGCAATTACAAGAGTGCCTAAAACTAACTAGGAGAGGAATGGAGTAGTTGCAAGTGGGAGAGTATGCATTGAATGGTGGTAGAAATGGGTTTAAATAGAGTTAAGGGCTTCCTAAAAGAAGACCGACATCCAGAGCATCGCTAAAACCGCTTCTATAAACGTCGGTGAAGCCCTCTTGCTGCCGGTCAGCTGCCCGCCCCGGTCTTCTTCTCCGCGCGATCCGTGGCCGCTGATCGAGACACGTCCGATCGAAGATCGGACGGCTGAGAGCCTTCGGCGCCCGCGCTGAGATCGCACCTTAGGCACTCGTGCGCACGCGCGTTTCCACCCGGCGTGCGCACGCGTGGGCGCTAGGGAGCGGTCGTCGCACCGCGTGGCGCTATCCTGGCCGCCCGCTAATGATCAGGCAGCCCAATTTTGCCGCGCCCTTCCCTCGCCTTCAATTTTTGCTCCGCGCGGCTCGAACGCGTGTCGCGGCGATGCGGGCGTGCGTGCTAACCGTTGCGCCACGCCCACGCTTTGTCGCAGCGACCGCAAGCGAGCGCACGGATCTCGGTCGTTCGATCGGAGATCAACGGTCGAGATTTGTCCTTGGCCGGCTGAGGGTACGCTAGTGGTGGGGGGTGGGCTGACGTGGCACTCTCGGGGCCGTTGATCTCCAGATCAACGGTCAGAATTTCTTAGGCCCATTGTGGGAGCTCCGAATGTCGGATTTGGCCGATCTTGAGTCCGTTGGACTCCGTTCGTCGTTCTGAATCCATCCGTACGGTCCGATTGCTCATCTGAGGCCTGCTTTGACAAATGCTTTACACAAATGGCCATTAATACAGTTTATAAGCAATCTTGGTACTTGATGCATGCAATGCTCCTATTCTACTTTATGTTGCGCCTTTTATTCTAAAGATGGGCCATATTCAACCTAATTACTACCCCCTTGTGTGGTGTAATCATACCCCCATGCTTACTCCTTACTAGTCCCTAGCAAGGTTTATTCTAACCTTTATTTCCTTGGAGAATTCAAGAAGTAATTGCTTAGGCACTTCGTTACTTGTCAATAAGAGGAAATATACGAAGATCTTAATCTACAAAGACTAAGCAGCACCCGAGTGTCTGCCAAAACACGAATCGCCCGAATCCTAGCTTTAATGTACATATGTATACGTATGTATATTTTCTTAGAATTTTTTTCGGAATTCAGTGTGGGTTGGTAACTTTTTACGGCTACCCAACCCACCCAAAACTCGGTCAAAACCCTAAGTGCTAAGCATCTTGGTGTGAATGTTGTGATAGACCCACTTAACGGTAATTGAGATAGACTTCGAGTTTCTACGCCTCTAGGTGACCGAAAAAGAAAATAAATTTTTGCCTGAAGGTGTATTTGTTCGATTGGTAGCTTTCTCCCTACGTTCGTTTTACTTGGGGTCAACACAAGGATTTTCCAGTGTATATCTCCCCGGCTTGTATTACTTCCCCGCTTCTTCCTTAGGTGTTTTGGTCTTTTTTGTGCAACTATTAAGCTGGGCTCTGGACAGCCGACCAATGGGCTGTTACCCACGATCACTTGCCAGCCATACTTGTGCGGTGAAGTGTGGTTTATTTTCTTTTCTTCTTCTTTTTTTTTCGTAGGTGGCTTCCCTGATCTCAAATGTACCTAGAGGCAGCGAAAAGGAAATGGCCTGTGGCTGGGTTCTGGACAACCTGCCAATAGGCTGTTACCCATGACAACTTGCCAGCCATACCACCCTAGAGAGTTCATTAGCTATCCAATTTCTGTCAAAATCTCCGAGAAGTGAGTCTGTGCAAAAATGTGTGCAGATGCTTAGACTCAAAGTTTTCCTGAGTTAGAGGGTGAGTTGATAAGTCGTATACTTATTACCTTATTTAGTAGGTAGATTAGAATAGCTTAAAGTTGCAAGGATTCACCGCTAAATCTATATTTTAACGGACACCAGGGCTGATTAAGGCTGAAGGCCTGAAAAGTCTAAGTGTTTAAGTTCTTTTTGTATTATTTCCCACTATTGACAAGTTTCTAATGACTAAGTTTTCTTCCTAAATTCATCTTTTTTTTTTTAATTAAGACTGATTAATTAAGGTCAGGATTATGCAATTTACCATCCCCCCCATGCTTAAGTTGGACAATGTCCTCATTGGCAAATACATGGATGCAAAAGGGTTCAAAAAAATAGTACCTGAGTGACGTAAATTACCATATCAGTCTGAATCCTCTGGGTTGACTCCCAGGAAGCGCTGGGTTTAACGCCTCCAGCTAGGCGGTGCTTGGTGTTAGCCCTCAACGAAGGTGACACTTTCCTTGGGGGGTACCTGGGCCAAGAAATGCTTCAATCTTTGACCATTAACTGTAAAAGTGTGCCCAGTGTTAAGATCAACGATTTCAACCGCCCCATTAGAATAGGGCTTGACCACCCGAAATGGTCCCGTCCATTTGGACCTAAGTTTCCCTGGGAAAAGTTTCAGGTGTGCATCAAATAGCCAGACTTGTTGGTTCGGCTCAAAGGCTTTTCTATGAATGAGTCGATCGTGAACAGCTTTCATTTTCTCCTTATATAGCCGACTATTGTCAAAGGCGTCCCGATGAATTTCTTTGAGCTCAGATAATTGAAGCGTCCTTTGCGCACCGGTTAACTGGGGATCCATGTTACATTGCTTGACAGCCCAGTAAGCCCGGTGTTCCAATTCGACAAGAAGATGGCAAGCTTTGCCAAAGACCAAGCGATAAGGTGACATGCCTATCGGGGTCCTAAAAGCGGTCCTATATGCCCACAGAGCATCATCAAGTCATGTGGACCAGTCTTTCCTGTCAGGTCTCACAGTCTTCTGTAAAATGTTCTTGATTTGTCTGTTTGAGACCTCAGTCTGCCCATTTGTTTGTGGATGATACGGGGTGGCAATGCGGTGGTTTACCCCGTATTTTCTAAGTAGGGCACTGAATTGGGAATGGATAAAATGGCTTCCACCATCACTAATCATGGCCTTGGGTATTCCAAACCGGGAAAAGATGTTCTTCTTCACAAAGTCCATGACCGTCTTATGATCGCATCATCGAGTGGCGACGGCTTCAATCCATTTGGAAACATAGTCTGCCGAGACCAGGATGTACTCGAAGCCGTTGGATGGTGGAAAGGGGCCCATAAAATCGATACCCCAAATGTCAAAGAATTCGACAATCAAAATGGGCTGAAGGGGCATCATATATTTCTTGGTCATGGTCCCCAGTGTTTGGCATCGTGCGCAAGTCTTGGCAAAGATGTGTGCATCCTTAAATAGGGACGGCCAATAAAATCCAGACTGCAAAACTTTTGCAGCTGTTTTCTTGCGAGAGAAATGGCCGCCACACTCTTGGTCATGACAAAAGGAAAGCACACTCTGAACTTCGTCTTCGGGGAGGCACCTCCTGATGATCTGATCAGCACAGAGGCGAAACAGCATGGGATCATCCCAGAAATAGTGCTTGGCCTCAGCCATGAACCTGTCCCGTTGCTGTCTGGACCAGCTGTGCGGGGTTTGTCCTATAACCAGGTAGTTGACATAGTCAGCATACCATGGCATTTTCTTGTCTTGCACGGCTAGGATGTGTTCATCAGGGAAGGTATCAGATAGAGGTAGGGAGGGTCCAATATGGTCTGGGTGAAATCTTGACAGGTGGTCAGCCACCACATTTTTCGATCCAGCCTTGTCTTGGATTCCCAGGTCAAATTCCTGCAAAAGCAGGATCCATCTGATGAGCCTGGGTTTTGCATCCTTTTTGGCCAACAGGTGCCGGATGACTGAATGGTCGGTGTAGATAGTCATGTGGGATCCCAGCAAGTATGATCGGAATTTTTCCAGTCCAAAGACTACAGCGAGCAACTCTTTTTCTGTGACCGTATAATTACGTTGGGCCTCGTCCAACGTTTTGCTCGCATAGTAGATCACCACGGGCTTCTTGCCTTTCCTTTGTCCCAGGACAGTGCCTATGGAAAAATCTGATGCATCACACATGATCTCAAAATCCTGGGACCAGTCTGGGGGTTGAAGTACAGGTGAGGTGGAGACTAAGTCTCAGAGGGTATGATAAGCCTGGATGCAATCAGGAGACATGTGGAAAGTGGCGTCGTTGGCTAGAAGGTCGGTCAAGGGTTTGGAAAGTTTGGAAAAGTCTTTGATGAACCTTCGGTAGAAGCCAACATGTCCTAGGAAAGAGCGAATCTGCCGGACCGAACTAGGTGGAGGAAGTTTGGAAATTAAATCAACCTTAGCTCGATCTACCTCGATGCCCCTATGCGAAACGATGTGTCCGAGGACAATTCCTTCTTGAACCATAAAATGGCTCTTTTCCCAATTTAACACCAAGTTAACCTCGATACATCGTTTCAGGATTTTCTCCAAGTTGCTCAAACAATGGTCGAATGAATTCTCGAATACAGAGAAATCATCCATAAAGACCTCCAAATATTCACCCACCATTTCTGAAAAAATGGCTAGCATGCAACGTTGGAAGGTCGCAGGTGCGTTGCATAACCCGAACGGCATTCGACGGAATGCAAACATGCCATACGGGCAAGTGAATGTGGTCTTTTCTTGATCTTCAAGAGCAATTGCGACTTGGTTATATCCTGAATATCCATCCAGGAAGCAAAAATACTTCTGCCCTGCCAATCTTTCAAGGATTTGGTCAATGAATGGCAAGGGGAAGTGGTCCTTCTTAGTGGCTTCATTAAGCTTCCTATAATCAATACACACCCGCCATGCGGTGGTGGTGCGGGTGGGGATGGATTCGCCGTGATCATTAGTGACAACGGTGAGCCCAGCCTTCTTTGGAACCACTTGAGTGGGGCTCACCCAGGGGCTATCAGAGATAGGGTAGATGATGTCGACATCGAGCCACTTGATAATTTCTTTTTTAACGACCTCCCGCATGTTAGGGTTTAACCGTCTCTGCATCTGGCGGGAAGGTCGGGCCCCATCTTCCAGGTAAATCTTGTGGGTGCAATAGGTGGGGCTAATTCCTCTTAGATCTGAGATGGTCCAACCAATGGCGGCCCGATGTTCTGAAAGAGTTGCAGTCAACCTTAGTTCCTGATTCTTGGTTAGATGGGAATTAATAATCACTGGGAAGGTCTGGTCAGGTCCCAAGAAGACGTACTTGAGATTCTCGGGCAATGGTTTAAGTTCAGGTGCGGGTGGGACCACAGTCGATGGGAATGGAAAGGGCGGTAGTTGATCAACATCGATCTCTTCAAATGGTGTCATGTGATGATACTCAGCCTTACAGAGGTCCACGGGTAATGATGGTGACGGGTCAGAACTACGGGTTTGGTGGTCTGAGACAGAGCTGAGGGTAAGGCATTCCTCGATTAAAGTTTCCACGGGATCATGTTCCTCAATGTAATCGCAATCAAAAGACTTTGTCGCCCGGAAGATATCCAATTGCATTTTCCTGTCTCCGAAGGCGATTTCCATACATCCCGTGTCGCAGTCGATGTTTGCTTTAGCCGTAGCCAAGAAAGGTATGCCTAAGATTATGGGTGCATTCTGTAATTTTTCAGGGACCTCCATGTCGAGCACCAAAAAGTCGACTGGGAAATAGAAGTCCTTGACCCGTACAATTACGTCCTCGACAACCCCCTTTGGGGTTTTCACTGATCTATCTGCCAGCTGGATGGTGACAGGGGTCGGTGCCAGCTCTCCAAAACCAAATTGGTGGTACAGCGTTGTTGGAATTAGATTGATAGAAGCACCTAGGTCCAGGAGCGCTCTATCAAATGTCATGTCCCCGATATTGCAGGAAATTAGGGGCGCTCCTGGGTCAATTCGTTTGCGTGGAAGGTTACTTGATATCACGGAACTCGCTTGCTCAGAGAGTACAACCTTCCTAGGTGCTTGAGGTCTCGGCTTACGCTTGGGTGTACAGGGATCCTTTAAGAACTTGGCGTAAGCGGGGATGTGTTTGACGGCTTCTAGGAGCGGAATATTAATCTGTACTTGCTTAAAAATCTCCAACAGCTCCTTAGTTTCCACAGCATTCTTCTTTTTCTTAATTGTTTCCAAGGCCTCAGGGTAGGGTGTCTGAATGTGGACTGGTTCCATGTCTGGGTCCTTGGTTGGTGCCTCTTCTGAGTCGGGTATTTCAACAGGTAAAGTCTCGGGGAGAGTCGGCCATTTGGGATCCTGGGTTTTCGTGTCGCTTCTCAAGGTCACAGCATTTGCAGAGGCATTGGGGCCATGGGGTGATCCTTGAGAAGATGAGGATGAAGAAGCGCCAAACCCAGGAGGTGTTTGTGGGGCTGGCTGGACCATGTGAGCCTACCCGGGATTGCCTTGGAACCCTTGCGAATTGGGGCCTCTGTTAATTATGTTTCGCGGGTTCGGTTGTGGTTGGGAAGGTAGAGATCCTTGCTGTTTACAGTCCAAGAGTTGGCTTAACTGTCCCTTTACCAAGGCCATTTCTTCCTGATGTTTCTGGTTCATGTCATCCATCATCTTTATTAAGGTATCCATTTGATTTTGTGGGGGAGGGGCCGCCCTATTCTGGTTATATTGGGGTCTAACTTGTGGTCCTTGCTGATAGGGGGCAAGTGTGGCTGCTGGTTTGTCCTGGGCTGGTTTTGGAATTGCGGTGGTTTCTAGTTTGTCCAACCAAAGTTGGGGTGATTACGCCAACCGGTATTGTAAGTGTTGGAGAAAGGGTCAGGTTTCGCATAACCTTGGACGGCTTGCACATCTTCTAAGATAGCCAATGTTGATGAAGAGGGAAGGGAGTAATCAAGGGTCGAGGGAGCAAAGGTCCCTCCCTGGAACGTGGTCGGGGGTTGTTCCAGGTTCAGTTGGGTGAAGGGCTGGACCAGATCAACATTATGTGCTCCCTTTGCTAGGGAGAAAGTCTACAAGGGGTTCCTGGTCTGATTCAGTAGCTCATCAATCTTTTTGTCCACCAATTCCACTCGATCTAACTTTTCGGCAATGATGTCCATGTCAACCATTCCAGAATTTGCTTGCACCTCATAAATCCCGCCACGGGGTTGACTGGACCTGTTAAACTGGTTCATGGAGGCATTGTTGAGCGAATTCTCACTCATAGACTCAAAGAGCTCAAACTCACTCTCCTCATCTTTGTTTAGGAAGTTTCCCCCGCATGAGGCATCGACGAAGTTCCGTAGGTTGCTGTCCAGACCGTGGTAAAAGATCTGGGCCAATTGCCACCTTGGGACTTTGTGGTGTGGGCATTTCCTCAAAAGTTCATTAAATCTTTCCCACGCCTCATGAAATTGTTCCCCACCCTGGAGTGTGAAGGTAGTGATAGCTCTTCTGAGGGCATTGGTCTTTCCTATGGGGAAGAATTTCTTTAAAAATGCATGCCTCAGTTCTTCCCAGGTGGTGATGGGTCTACCTAGGGTTCTAAGCCAATGAGAAGCCTTGTCTGTTAATGAGAAAGGGAACATCTTGATTAGAACAATGTCAAGGCTAATGTTCCTAGGTTTCACTGTTCGTGCTATGCGGTCGAGATCCTCTAGGTGTTGAAAGGGGTCCTCATTTGAGCTTCCATGAAAGTAGCTCTGGATCAAACTTAAGATGTTTGGTTTCAACTCAAAATCATCTCCCCCCTCAGGGATCCTAAGGTGTGGCTCAACTCTAATAGCAGAGGGATTATAGAAATCATGGAGAGGTCTTGGCTGGTCCTGAAATGGCGGTAAATCAAGTGGTGGTTGTCCTGGTATGTCGTGGAAAGGTGGTGGTTGTTCTTGAGGGTTCTGTAACCGTTGTATGGCTTGCATGATGGTGTGGATTTGTTGTTGCTGAAGCCAATGGTTAGCATTGATTTGAGCTTGGATGATGGCCATATCGTCTGGTGGGGGTTGATCTTCAGCCTCATCTACCCTAGGTTCAGCCATGTTTTCAACAGAATTACGTCGCCTAGATTCCTGTCCCAAAACACACAATTCGGGATGCAGTGAGCGCCTCCCGTGCATACACTAGAGAAGAATAGGAGGGGATGCGGAGGGCGACAGATGCAAGAAATGTGTTTCAATCAAGCACTCAAGCCTAATCCTTATGGTGTACTCCTTAGGAGACCTAGAAATCTCACAAAGGGTGATTAAGTCCGTAAGCACTGGACTCCCCTTCCCAAGGCTAATCTGACTAGGTTGATTACGAGGGGATTGCAGGGAAGGTTCTTCCTTTGGCTTGCGCCTCCGGTTCCATAGACCCCACAACCGCGGTCGTTTGACACTGCCCCGCAGCCTAGTCACCAGATTCTACCAAGGGAATGAAAGCCAAGTGCCTAGCAAACAAAACCTCACCTTTTGAGACTTAACTCAGTCCTGCCTAGGGCACGTCTACTCAGTTTTAAAGGGTTAGGATAGTGCTTGTGCTTAGGGTGATGTGATGAGGCGTTGATTGGGGTGGTGCCTCTTAATTTTCCACTTTCAAAGTGTGTGCTTCTAGCAAAACATGATTTTCAAGCAAGGATTTGTTAAGATGTGGTGTCTTTTAGTGTTTCATCCTTACTTTAGTACATTTTTAGGGTTGACATGTCTTAATGTTTTCAAACAAGTTTCAGTGGGCACCTCAAGTTCTGTACACAACTTGGTGAAAGTAGATTTCCTTTTCTTTTGTAGAGGCTCTAAAACCCTAGTGTACTCATCCTGATGATCATGTAGCTTCTATTAGATGAGTCAGTTTTAGGGTTGAGTGGTGCGGCCCAGGTCAATTCATGATGGCTTCGCAAACACCACTCAAGAAAAAGAAAAGAACACTCCAAGAATTTGTTCAGAATGTTAGAGTGTACATTTTTTTGTGGGGTGATGTGTTATGGATGTGGGTCAAGCAATCATACACCACACCAATTTTTTCAGTTTTTACAATTTTTTTAGCTTTTTCACTCAAGAAAACAATGAGGGACAGGTTACTCACTATCGGTCCTCGAGGCACCTACTCCCTTGCTACCGTCGTGGAATGCGTCGCTTCGCTGTCCATGCGCCGAATTCCTGCAACCGTCAAGTAAAAAGGAAAATAGGGCATTAGACAATGTGAGAATGAGTGTGGAATGGAGGTGATAAAACAAATCCGTTGCCTCCCCGGCAATGGCGCCAAAAACTGACGTGCCGTAGTGCGTATGTGTTAAGAGGTGTCATTATAGTCGCACTTGATATGTCGGTTTTAAAAGAAGTAAACGGAGGTGAGTCCAAGTGTCAGTCTCAGGGAGGCGTGGAAATCGGATTTTGTTTACCACTTGTCACGAAAAAGGCGGAGTTTTGCTTGCGAAAGAGACGGTTTTGAAAAGCGAGAGATAGAGAGAGTTTAGGGTTAGAAAGCTCCTGGTTTTGATCATGCACTTTGAACAGAAATTAAAATGGCGATTGAACGGAAAATAATTTCATTAAACATGCATTCATAGTTCATAGCTTACAACATTAAATACATGCTTTAACAAGAGTAAATGAAAGCTTCAAAGAGAGAGAGAGAGAGAGGTAGAGAGAGAGTGGAGAGCGACGAGGCAGCCACGGCGGTGGAGGAGGCTCCATCGGTGGCTCGTCATCTCCGGCGATTACAAGAGTGCCTAAAACTAACTAGGAGAGGAGTGAAGTAGTTGCAAGTGGGAGAGTATGCATTGAATGGTGGTAGAAGGGGGTTTAAATAGAGTTAAGGGCTTCTTAAAAGAAGAATGGGCTTTAGCGACATCCAGAGCGTCGCTAAAATCGCTTCTATAAACGTCGGTGAAGCCCTCTTGCTGCCGGTCAGCTGCCCGCCCCGGTCTTCTTCTCCGCGCGATCCGTGGCCGCTGATCGAGAGCCATTGTAATGAACGCGTGCCCCAGACGTCTGACAAGACATCTGGGAGCACATCCAGACGTCTGACCAGACGTCTGGGATCGTTTCCAGACGTCTGTAAAACAGTTATTTTTCGCACGAGAGATTCGTCTGCGTGCCTGTGCGCGCAGACCCGCGATTCCTCTCTCTCTCTCTCTTTTTCCCTCTCTCTATGCGACTGCAGACCTGCCGCGCTCTCTCTCCCTCCTCCTCGCGCAGCCCTAAAAGGCCACGCCTCCCCTCCTGTCGTCTCCACCGTCCCCTTCCTCTTCTCCTTCATGTGCGCAAGAGCGAGCGAGCGCGAGGGCGGCAGCGGTGGCCGCAGTGAGCACGGAGGAGGTGCGGTGTGCGAGGGCGGAGCTCTGCCGTGAGGGCGAGCTCGCCGGAGCGGCTTGGCCGGTCGGCAGAGGGCGCAGGGGGCGCGGAACGACGCGGAGAGGGACCTGCTGCGGTCTGAGCAGCAGACGCGCGAGGTGCGACGCGGGCGACGTCGCGAGCGGAGGCCGAGCGGTGCCCTGTTCTGGAAAAAATTCCAGAATCAGACGTCTGGGTTTATAGCCAGACGGCGAGGGAGACGTCTGGAAGATCATACAGACGTCTGAAAGGTGAGTATTCCGCTTTCTTCTTCCTTCCTGTCGACTGACCGTACTGAGGGAGGGAGTTGGCTGTGCGCAGGCTCGCTGATTCGCCATCCTTTGCGAATCAGACGTCTGGAAGTTGTACCAGACGGCTGGAGTGACCTCCAGACGTCCGGGGTGACCATCGGACGTCTGTGAGCTAGGCCAGACGTCCCCGCAGACTTCTGGACATCTGGGAAACCATGCTGAGCAGGTAATTCTCTGATCCACTTTTTAAGACGTCTGGAAGAAGTTCCAGATGTCTGATTTTACACAGTGTCGTCGTTTTCGACCCGTTTAGGGCCCGTTCGGGCTCCGTTTTCCGCGATTCGAGTTGCGTTCTTTTCAGAATTAATTCCTCTACCCGTCTACAGTAGCTATACACTGTTTTGAGACTTTCCTTGTGTTTGATCCTTGTGATGGGGCCTCGTTCAGTTGCAATCTTGGGAGTCGCGGAGGCACGCGGGATTCCTGATCACGCCCCCATTACTCCCGTTGTACCTAGTAGAGTGGCTTTAAGTTATTAAAATCTGTTAAATTATGAAACCATAAATAGAACCTAGGACATTGCATGAACCCTAGGAATGAGAAATAGATGGAATGATAGCTCCTAGGTGTTGCATGAATCCTAGGACTGGAAAACTAGATTGTATGATAGATCCTTGGATATGGCATGAATCCTAGGATGGGAAAACTAGTGGAATGTATAATACTGCAGTCTTGGAAAATGGAAAGAGATATAAAGCTGCCTATAATTTGAATTAACAGCTGCCTGTTGTGAATAGATAACGTGGTTGAGAACATGGATTGTAAAAATGTGAAACTGGAAAGTGAAACCTGGATGTTTAAGTAAAAAGGATGGAACCCTACGGGGAAGTAGGAGTAGAACTCCTGGAAAGTGAATGGAATAGTTTTGGGGAAGTGAGGCGGCCCTTGAGTACGGAATACCAAGGAGAGCGACTGTCCCCTTGTTTAGTGCAGAGCGGAGCCAGCCGCCCCAGGGACCCGGGGTTAGGACTGGCCACTCTGTACCGACTTGCTGGCCCTCGTGTACGTAGTACCGAGGAGAGCTACTAGTGTAGGGAGGTACTAGCTACCCCACGGGCCCCGGGGTTCTGCTAGCCTCCCACACCGACTTGTTAGGCCCGCTGGGGCAAACCAGGGTAGTCAGGCGAGGGTGCGCGGACTGTGGAGGGGCAAGGCCCCAGTTTGGTTACTGTGGAGGGGTTGGACCCCTGTTACTGAGAGGGCTCTGCCCTGGACTGGTTCCGTGCTGTGCTTTGGGCGCACCCGTTAACGGAAACGACTGACCACGTGCCAGTACGGGTTAGCTACCTGTGCGTTTATCGCGCGTGCCGTAGTCACCGTTACGTCTGTCAATGACCTTGGAGTGGTTGACTGAGGGTAGGATCACCACGGGGGACTCTCCCGGCCAGGAGGGCACCACGTGCTACTTCTACTTTTTGGAAAAGACTGCAATCAAGATCGTTCCCACGAGGAACATTCGAGATCAAGTAAAAGATCTGAGAAATAAATGAAATAGTGAGACAATTGAAAGATGTAAATAAAGAAAGTAATAGAACATAACAGCTACTGTACACTCTACTGTTGTCTTTAGTTTTAGTTGCCACTCTACTCAGCGTTTTGCTGACGTGTTACACTCGTTACCTTTTTCAGGACCAGGTGTTGAGCAGCCAGGGTCAGCGGCTGCAGAGGACGCTGGGCCGAGTAGGGTCCAGTAGGGTTACTACTATCTTTTGTACCTCTTCGTTTCTGTTATAGTGAGTAGTTCTTGTTTCCACTGTACTTTTCTTTACCTGCAGTTTATGTTATATGATAAATGTTGTTCTACTGTTGTGGTGGTATCTACTGTAGTAGTTTCTTTCCTTACTGCTGTACTTTCTTACTGTTAGTTATATTCATGCTGAATGGGGTTTATTTTACTGCTCTTTTGGTTACTTCCTCGTTGGACGACTAGGTCTTGGGATTAGTCGAGTCGGCCCGGTTCTCGTGTCTCGTAGGGACTCGGGAACCGGGTCGTTACAGTCCGATCGAAGATCGGATGGCTGAGAGCCTTCGGCGCCCGTGCTGAGATCACGCCTCGGGCGCGCGTGCGCGCGTGCGTTTCCGCCCGGCGTGTGCGCGCACGTGGGCGCTAGGGAGCTGTCATCGCGCCGCGTGGCGCTATCCTGGCCGCCCGCTGCTGATCGGGCGGCCCAATTTTGCCGCGCCCTTCGCTCGCCTTCGATTTCTGCTCCGCGCTGCTCGAACGCACGTCGCGGCGATGCGAGCGTGCGCGCTAACCGTTGCGCCACGCCCGCGCTTTGTCGCGGCGACCACAGGCGAGCGCACGGATCTCGGCCGTTCGATCGGAGATCAACGGTCGAGATTTGTCCTTGGCCGGCTGAGGGTGCACTAGCGGTGGGGGGCGGGCTGACGTGGAGCTCTCTGGGTCATTGATCTCCAGATCAACGGTCAGAATTTCTTCGTCCCATTGTGGGAGCTCCGGATGTCGGATTTGGCCAATCTTGAGTCCGTTGGACTCCGTTCGTCGTTTTGAATCCATCCGTGTGGTCCGATTGCTCATCTGAGGCCTACTTTGGCAAATGCTTTACACAAATGGCCATTAATGCAGTTTATAAGCAATCTTGGTACTTGATGCATGCAATGCTCCTATTCTACTTTATGTTGCGCCTTTTATTCTAAAGATGGGCCATATTCAACCTAATTACTACCCCCTTGTGTGGTGTTATCATAAAACCACAAGCCGCATGTATATGATTGAGAATGAAATTATGAAAATACGAGCAGCCTATATATGGATGAATAACGAGTTATGAAACATGAGATCTGAATATGGATAAATGAGATGAATATGAGCATGAACCCTACAGGGAATTAGAAGTCGAACTCCTATGTATGAAAGGAATCTGGAATGTAGATGGCAAGTGAGCTGGCCCTTGTGTACACGATACCAAAGAGAGCAACTATCCTTTTTATTGTAGAGGGGGAGTCAGCCACCTCTTGGGTTGAGACCCTGGGTAGGACTGGACACTCTACACCGACTCCTGTTGGCCCTCACGTACGTGGTACCAAGGTGAGCTACTAGTGTAGGGAGGGAGCTAGCCACCCCGCGAGGCTCAAGGTTAAGCTAGTCACCCTACACCGACTTTGTTAGGCCCGATGGGCAAACCGCGGTAGTCGAATGAGGGTACGCGGACTATGGAGGGATGAGACCCCTGTTTGGTTCTGAGGGGCGAGACCCCTATTCTGAGAGGGCAAGGCCCTATACTATTCTGTGTTGTACTTTGGGCGTACTCGCTAGCGGAAACGATTGACCGCATGTTAGTGCGAGGTAGCTACTCGTGCACTTATTACGCATGCTGTAGTCACCGCTACGTCTCGACAGTAACCTTGGGGTGGTTGACTGGGTGTAGGACTACCACGGGGGACTCTCCCAACCAGGAGAGCACCACGTGTACCTTCTAGTCCACGCAAATGACTACAATCAAGATCGTTCCCATAAGGAATAAGCAAGATCAAGAAATACTTGGATACTTTGAGAAATATATGAACTAGAAACACAAAAATGAGATAAATAGAAATGAGAATAAAACCTGCTTGTTGTTTTACTTTACTTGCACATAAATAATGTAAACACCACTCTACTCAATGTTCGTTGACTCCGTCTTTTCATAACCCTGTTTAGGACCAAGAGTTGAGCAGCCCAAGCTTCCGGCTGCAGAGGGAGTTGGGCCCAGCCGAGCCCAACCTAGTAGCTTTCTTTCCAGCCCTTTTGTTTATGCTATAGTTGTGAGTACTGGACCCTTGAGTTACTGTTCCTGTTACTTTCTATTTTCTTTCCGCTGTTGTTGTTGTGGTGGCATGTACTATGTTGAGACAGCTATTCTACTTTTGTTTACTACTTCGTTCTTTCCTTCTGCTTAGTTATATTGCATGTGTGAATGTGGTTTATTTCCTGACTTTTGGTTATTTCTCGTTGGACGACTAGGTCTTGGGATTAGTCGAGGTGAGCCGATCTCGGGTCCTGTAGGGATCCAAGAATCGGGTCATAACAAGCTCGGCCAGAGCCCTGCATGCTGCCAAAGCTAGTGAGAGGCCTTCTAGTCGTATCAATCTTGCGTATGAAGCCGTGTCAACCCCTTCAACCCCCAAGAAAAATCTTCCAGAAGATCTAGAGTGAACTCCTACTTTCACAAACAGTGATGTTGTTTTTCCCCTTTTTTATATTTTTCATTTTTTTATGGGTCATTTGATAGGAATAACCCTTGGAAACGATGTCATGGATGATGATGTAGCTCCTTATAACAATTAATGAAAGAAATAGAAACTTTTGGTACAATATTGTTTATCTGTAATACATTCTCAAGTTACTAGGATGCCAAGTGCGAGGGATGACCTGCCATTAAGTGTTTGCAATTTATAATAATCATCATCACTATCTTTGCAAACTTTATAAGGTCCTTCCCAAATGGCATCAAGCTTGCTGCCTGACTCTGCCAGCTGGGATGCTCCGCTGCAACATAATACTAAGTCTCCTTCAAAGAATTTTCTCTTCTTAACCTACCTATCATGGGCAGCAGTCATCCTTTCTTTGTATAGAGCCATTACCTTCGATGCTTCTTCTCCGACCCATCCACCAAGTCTAATGCTAGGCGAACTTAGTCATCATTAGTGAATGGGTCATATAAATGGGAACAATACTTAGGGAGGACCGTCTCAATCAATAGTCAGGCTTCCATACCATACACCAAATTGAAGTTTGTGTGGCCAGTTGTGGTCTTCTGACTAATACGATATCCCCATAGTACATCCAGCAACTCATCCACCTACCTTCCTTTTGAAGAATCCAATCGTCTTTTTAGCGCAGCAATCATTGTATGATTGGTTACTTCTGCTTATCCGTTCGCTTGAGGATGAGCAATAGATGTAAAACATAGGTAGATGTCTCAACTCGCACAAAATTCTTCAAACTTTTTGGAAGTAAACTGGGTACCATTACCAGTGACAATAGCTCTTGGACACCCATAACGAGCAATAATGCTCTTTTGCACAAATGTTATGACCTTATCAGCTGTTGGGCTAGTCATGGCCTCTGCTTCAATCCATTTTGAAAAATAGTCCACTACCACCAAGATGAAATGTTTTTTAGCAGGTGCTGGCAGAAAAGGGCCAATAAAATCTATTCCCCATTTGGCATAGGGGATTGGGGACATAAAGGACACCATCTTTTCAGGCGGGAGATGATGGATTGGGGCGAACCTTTGGCACTTATAACACTTGCGCACAAATTCTTTGCATTGTTTCATCTGGAGCTAGAAATTTCCCATCTTAAATAAATGAGCAACAAGGGCTTTGTATCCTTCATGATTGCCACAAATGCCACTGTGGGCTTCTTAAAGTGCCTAAGGGGATTCCTTTGGGGTGAGGCAATGTAATAAGGGGGTTGAATAACCCCTCTTATACAATTGTTTGCATATTAGCGTATAGCGTAAGGCTTTTTGTCGGAAAGCTTTGGGATGAGGCTCCTTGGGAGGTAACTCGGTTGTGTTGAGAAAAGTTATCATTAGATTAATCCAAGAGATAGTTATTTCGATCATAAGTGTTTGTGGAAGGAGTGTTATAGGATCATTTGATGTCTGCAAGAGTATATCATCCTCTTGCCTTGCAAGAATGTTGAAAGCCAAGTGGGCCAGTGCATCTGCTAGCAGGTTGTCAGACTCGGGTACCTGCTTAACCAAGGTGGATTTAAAATCTATTAGTTCCTCTTTTACCTTGTCTGCGTAAAGGCTCATATTAGGATCTTTAACCTGATATTCACCATTAATCTGGTTGACTAGTAATTGTGAGTCTGTATGAACTTCTACATATGAAGCCCTCATGGATTTGGCTACCCTGACAACGGATAACAAGGCCTCGTACTCAACAACATTGTTAGAGGTGGGAAAACCCAGCTTGGTGGCATACTTATGAGTAGTGCTATCAGGGGCCGTCAGAGCGATCTCGGCGTCGACCCCTGCCATTATGGAAGACCCATCAATGTATAGTTTCCATGGCAAGGAAGTTGGAGGCCCTTGATCTGTAAACTCTGTCACATACTTCTCCAGGACTTGTCCTTTAATGGACCTTCGTCGTTGATATTTAATGTCAAATTCAGCTAATTCCATAGCTCAATTCATCTATGGGGTTAACCTGATTGGCCTATAAAGTATTTGGCACAAGGGGTAATCCGATAACACAATTATTGGTGGGCCTAAAAGTATAAGCATAATTTTCTGGCAGTGGCCATCAAGGCGAGGCCGAGTTTCTCGATTATTGTGTATTTTGCTTTTGCCCCTTGGTAAGTTTTTCTAACAAAATACACTAGCTATTATCCTCTATCGTGCTCGCATAATAGGACGACATTGACAGTAGGAATGGAGGTTGCCAGATAAAGGAACAACAATTCCCTGACTTTAGAAGCTATGAGAATGGGGGGTTGCTAAAGAGATTTCTTGACCTCCTCGAGGACCTGTTGGCACTAAGGGCTCTAATGTGCTAGCGTGTAGCCCTTTTCCTTCTTGATACATACGAAAAAGGGGGTACACTTGTCAGAAGATTAAGACAAGAAGAAACCTAAGGCCACGATCTTGCCAACTAACGACTGAATTCCCTTCAGATTAGTCAAGGATGACAGAGACATAATCGCTTGAATTTTGTCGAGGTTGGCCTCTATTCCACAATTAGAGACCATGAAGCCCAGAAATTTTCCCGAGGATACGTTAAACGTGCATTTCTCGGGATTCAGGCAGAGTCGGGTGTCCCTCAAGACTTGAAACACCTCAGCTAAATTCTCCAAATGTTGGGAGAAACTCAAGTATTTTACAAGCATATCATCAATATACACTTCAAATGACTTTTCAATTAAATGAGCAAATGCCAAATTTATAAAACGCTGATAAGTAGCTCCAGTGTTTTTCAGGCCAAAGGGCATGACTATATATTGAAATAGACCCCTATCAGTTATAAATGAAGTATAGGGTTGTCAGTTGGAGCTAGCCTTATCCGGTGATAACCACTATAAGCATCAAGTAAGGACATGTATGATTACCCACTAAAGGAATCCACGAGGGTGTCAATCTTTGACAGGAGGAACTCATCCTTTGGGCAAGCGTTGTTTACATTTGTGAAGTCCATGCACATTCTCCACTTTCCATTTGATTTCTTAACCATCACTATATTGGACAGCCAATCAGGGTAAATAGATTGCTCAACAAACCCTGCCTCCAATTGCTTGTCGACTTCTGAGGCGGTCACTTGCCATTGTTCTGCTGACATATGTCGTTGAGCTTGCTTGATTGCTTGGGAACCTGGTTGGATTTTGAGCCAATGCTCGATTAGCGATAGGTCAACTCCTAGTAGGTCATTGGCAAACCATGTTGATTGCATAACAATCATAGGACCTAATTTGACTAAATTAAGCTAATAACCTCATCTACATTATGTAAATAGTGCATCCATTACATGCATTGCATGCATACTAGCATCTATATATTCTTAACTCTAATTCAGCCATTTTATGATCCATTGGGTAATATTGAGATTTTATGCATGTAGGACCATAAATTAGGAGCAACTTTTGTGATTGAATTGATGTAGAGAAGCTGTTTTGCATTTTGGAGACAGGGAGAAGAAGCATAAAAGAGAGCAGGAGACAAGCACATGCAGCCTTAGGACAAGCCTGATTCAGCCAAGACAACCTTATGCAAAACCATCCTTCACATCCAATAACACCTGTTCAAAACCCATACACGTACCCATGCACCATGTACACACACATTTGTGCACACACTAAATACTTGCAAATACATGTGTTCACACACCACTATCCACACACTAAAACACATGTACACCTAATGTGCACAATTAAGGCATTACACACACATTCACATTATTTTATCCACATTAATTAGTGGGCCTAGTAGCATGTCTTACATTGTATTATTTATTTATTTTTCTCTAGGCCTACATACACACAACACAAGCCCACCCACCTAAAGTCCCCTACACATCCTAACAAAATCCACTTAGCCTTAACCACACTCAACTCTACACCACCACTAAACCACCCACCTAAATCCACACATATCCCAAAGCCACCCACCTAATCCCACCTTAGGTGCACACCCATTCTAGCCCCCTCTAGAATACTCTCTACCCCTTGAGTTGTACCCCTTAACCTATAGCCTAACCTACCCCTTAGGTGCACCATACCTCTACCCAACTTTTATAAAAGCCCAACCCCATAGCCACAACACCCCCCCTCCCCTCCCATTCTCTCTTGGGCGGCACCCATTCTCTCTATACTCTCTACCTTAGTTCTTCCATGAGCTTCTTCCTAAGAGCTCCTTCACCCATGGCCAACAGCTACATATGCCCCCTTGGTTTTGTTGTCTCTAGGTGAAGAGGAGAAAGGCTTAGTGCCAAGGATTCTCCTCACCTCCCAATAGGCAATCTTGCCCACATTGGAGAGGCCACCTATCTTCTTCCTCCATTCCTTCTTTACTTTTGTTGTTAATTTAGTTCTTTACATTTCTTGCTCTTTACAATACTTGCTTATTAGCTTAATCTTTTCATTCCACATAATTTCCTTGACTTGCTTTTAGTACTTTTTATTGCATAGTAGTGTAGCACTCACTCTCCACTCACACACACACTCTCTCCACTTCACATGCCCACTCACTCTCTACACACTACCGATAAATATGCATTTATTCATTATAAAATGCCTACTTTGTTAATTCCTAATCTTAACATTACATTTAGCATTGTGAATAATGCATAACATTCATCATATTGCATTTAGGATAATTTGTATAAATTGCATAGTAATTTGTATATTATTGTGGCCAGGAGACAGAGTGATACATTTCGAAGCTTCAAATGAAGAATTCAACCATATGGATAGATCTGAATTGACGATCGCAGCCTAACAACACGAAAATCGGTCCAATCCAATATCCATAGCACTTTCAAGAAGCATTTGAAGATGAACATCCCAGATGATGCCATGTGGCATCACCTAGGCCACCTAAGAGCCACTGCTGCCCCCTTCTCTAGTTAGCCAACAGATCTAGGCTGTTGGATGAAGATCCAATGGCTAGAGAAACTCCACATCACCTCAACAGCTAAATCCTCCACATGACAATCCGTGGCTTTGGCGCAACGATGGAGAGAGGAGATCCCAACTCACTGCCTCAGGTTCGAGCCCTGTAAATTCCCCCAATCCTCCAATTGGGCAGCCGCGCAAAGCGCACAGCCCCAGCAGGCACACATAACATGGGCGTGCGAAGCACGCGCTAGCACATAGCGGTACAACGACGCCAGTGGCATAGCAGCACGCGCGCAAGCACCAGCGGGTGCGTGCAACAGGGCATGCAAAGCGCATACGCGAAGGGTGTGCGTGAGCTGGTCTTCAGCGATGTTTGAGGTGGAGTTTTAACAACATCTTCGATGTCACTGTTGACCCAAGAATGGATTTTGCCTCCTTTCCTCCACTATAAAAAGGCCTACACTACTCCATTCTTGGGCATCTTTCACCATCATCTACCAAGCACATCCTCCACCTCTTTAGAGCCTCCAAGTAAGGTCTCAGAGCTGTCGAACCATTGAAAAAAGCCCCTCCACCACCGTGGCTGTCTCGCCTCTTCATTTTGTCGCATTTGTTCTTCCTTAGGTTAATATTTATTTTAAGCTTTCCTTCGGCATTGTAGTGGCGAAACTATTTTTTTATCATCTTGTGCTAGAATCTATTATGCTCATCATGTCTACTTTTCAAGAATAGCTAGATATCATTGCTCTACTACAGATTTCTAACCCTTCTCTCTCCTCACTCTCTCTCTCTCTCTCTCTCAAGCGAACCAAACGATGTATTTTGTGACATTAAAGTGATTAACTGCTTTGATTTCTTGCCTCCCCATGTTCGACACTCGTACTCACATACGATTATTCTTATTAGAATTGAGGTCGTAAGTGCATCCTACAACAAACTACTTAACCTAATGCGTTTCACGACGTTAGTTTTTGGCGCCGTTGCAGGAAAGGCAACAAATCCTTTATTTACTCTCATTTCCTTGGGTATTACTTGTACTTGTATTTTATGACTCATCTTTCTCTCTTCCTACTTATTGGTTGCAGGAATCTCGTGCATCAGCGATGGGAAGAAGATAGCAGATTAAATCAAAGTGCAAGAAAAGACTACCAACAACCTGAAGAATTGATATCTTGTCTTCCCACTATCCAAAGGTAACCCCCATCTGTGGACCAAGGAAAATTTTAAAAAATAAATAAATAATAAAAACACTTGTGAGTGGTAGTGCTTAAAAAAGCCTCTCTTGTGTTTGTCGAAGAAAACATCACCACTAGGTTCTCAACCCATCAATCTCGCAACACTGTTTTCTGTACTTGGGTTGAGCACACGATTACGGGACCCTTAACACCTCTAAAAATTCTGAAAAAAATCTCGAAGGTGATCCTTCCAGTGGGCAAACTCCACCTAAAATTTCATAGTTAAACTCTTTGTGGTTTGGTCATGAGAAATTCTCTACTGGAAGTACGCAAGGTTATCTTGAGTTTTGGAGACCCGAAAGTTGTTTCTGTTGCTGCAAACTCCAAGCAACTTGGATTTGTGTGAGATTTATGTTCATCGAAAGCTTTTGAAGTGCTCTACACTTCTTCTGAAGGCTATTTAAGCATTTGAAAAAGATTACTGCTTATTCTTACTCAATTCCTAAACTCACGCACTGATCTAGAGGTTCTGAACAAATTGACCCCCTCTTGAAAAAACGTGAATTTGGGTGATCTATCATCCTTGAAAAATTCTGAAATTGATTTTGGTTAGGATAGGGTCATTGGTTGCTTTGTTTGGACCCTTCTTGATAAAGTCTGAATTAAAAGATTCATTCGGTAGTAGTTGCATGCCTTAGGATCTTCCACACTAGGGTGCTTTTAACTCCATAGTCACACAAAAGACCCTAAAGAAAATCAATCTTCACCAACCGTGTGACTACATCTTTGTGCCTTGATTGAATTTGTAAACAAGTGAAATCCTAAAATCCAATAAAGTAAGGTTCAAACTCTAGAAGTCATTCATCTCAATCTTGCTTGATAAACAAACACTTGTTTTGACATTGGGTCCTTGCACCCAATTATGCACACAGTTTAATTGAAATTTTTAAGGGCACCAATCCCCCTAACGCCCTTCACATAATCCCTAAGCACAAGCACTGACCTAGCCTAAATTAAAATTGAGTAGATGCTTTCCCTAGGATTCATTGAGTCCATTTCAGGGTATTTTCCTGAACGCATTACGAATTAGTGATGTCTACTTGCTTCAAAAGGTGCTAAGTTGAGAGGCCCAATTGTCAAACGACTTAAGTAACCAGGGGTTTGGCATAATTAGCAACCCTTGGGACATGCTCCCTGTACTTCGCCTTCCCAACATTACCCCCTTCGAGAGTAAGGACAACACCAAATTCATCATGTAGTCAGAATTTATTCCAAAGGCATAGGTCACCTAAGTCTACACTATAAGGCCTAGATTTGTTTGCTTAGTTGTACACACACTATTCTTGCATCAGTTTCCCTTCGCATCCCTCGCTGTTCTTCTCTAGTGTATGCACGGAAGGCGATCACTTCATCTTGAATTGGTTGCTATAGATAGAGAGACTAGGAGGAGACTTGATTTTTCAAGGGTTAGGATTGAGGAAGTGGCCAACCCAAGAGTTGAGGAGGTTGTGGACCAACCTCAACCCGATTTCATAGCCATGATTCAGGCTCAGATTACAGCCAATCACCAACTTTAGCAACAACATATTCATAACATCATGTAGGCCATACACCAACTGCAGAACCCTCAAGGGCAGAACCACCGAACCCACCTAACCCACCACAACCCCCTGGGGGCCAACCAAGGCCTCTTCGTGATTTCTACGATCCGTCTACTATCCGGATCGAGCCATATCTTAGAGTCCCCGAAGGGAGAGATGATTTTGAGCTAAAACCTAATGTCCTTAGCTTGATTCAAAGCCATTTCCATGGGAACTCAAATGAAGACTCTTTCCAACACCTAGAGGACTTAGATCAGATTGCGCGGACCGTAAAACCAAGGAACATCCGTTTGGGCATTATTTTAATAAAGATATTCCCGTTCTCCCTGAGAGATAAGGATTTTCATTGGCTTAGAACCTTAGGGAGACTCATCTCCACTTGGGAAGAATTGAGGCATGCATTTCTGAAGAAGTTTTTCCCCATAGGAAAGATTAATGCCCTTAGAAGAGCCATCACTACATTCACCTTACAAAGTGGAGAGCAATTCCATGAGACGTGGGAACGATTTAACGAATTATTAATGAAATGCCCACACCACGAGGTTTCGATGTGGCAATCGACCCAAGGTTTCTACCATGGTCTAGACAGTAACCTTAGGAATTTGTTGATGCCTCATGTGGAGGCAATTTTCTTAACAAAGATGAAGAAAGCGCATCCGAGCTCTTTAAGTCAATGAGTGAGAACTCGCTTAATAATGCCTCCATGACCCAATTTAATAGGTTTGATCAACCCCATGGTGGGGTTTATGAGATGCAAACTAATTCAGGGATGGCTGGCATGGACATTATAGCAAAGAAACTGGATCGGGTTGAGTTGGTGGACAAGAAAATTGATGAGCTCTTGAACCAATCCCAAACCCCTTTGCAGACCTTCCCCTAGCGAAGGGAGCACACAATGTTGACCTAGTTCAGTCTATGAACCAAGTGCATCTGGAACAACCCCTGACCATGTTCTGGGGAGGGACCTTTGCTCCCTCAAATCCTGATTATTCTTTCCCCTCCCCTTCGGCAACTTCTACCTTTGAAGATGCCCATGCCATCCAGGGATACTCTAAACCTGATCCTTTCTCCAACACTTACAACCCTGGATGGTGCAACCACCCTAATTTTTCCTGGTCAAACCAAAAACCAAACCAATTCCAGAACCAAACTAGGCCAAACCCTCCCTCCTATCAGCAAGGTCCACCTGCTAGACCACCCTATAACCAGAATAGGGTGGCTCCTACACAACAAAACCAAATGGACACCCTGATCAAAATGATGGCTGGTATGAACCAAAAACATCAAGAGGAGATGGCTTTAGTGAAGGGACAATTGAGGCCACTATCAGATAACAAACAACAGGGGTCCCTTCCATCTCAGCCACAATCAAACCCTAGGAATGTAATGAACAGAGGCTACAATCCTCAAGGGTTCCAACAAAATCAGGGGTAGGCCCATATGATTTTACAAGCCCCACAAACACCCCCTAGGTTTGCTCCTTCTTCTTCTTCTTCTCAAGGACCCAACCTTGGTTCCAATGCCTCAATCAATGCGGTTACCTTGAGAAGCAGCACTCAAACCCAGGACCCCAAATGGCCAACCCCTCCCGTGACCACACTACCCGAGATAATTGATTCTAAGGATGAGTGGGAAGAACCCAAGGATCAGGAACCCAACCTAGTTCAAATCCAAATCCCATACCCTGAAGACTTGGATAAGGTCAGGAAGAAGAGAAATGTGGCTAAGAATGAGGAGTTGTTAGAAATATTTAAACAAGTATAGATCAATATACCTCTCCTCGAAGTTTTTGAAGGATGTTTGCACACCTAAGAGTAAGCCAAGAACCAAACACCTAGGAAGGTAGTGCTATCTGAGTAGGCTAGTTCAATGATATTGAGTAGCCTACCTCCTAAAAGGACTGATCCTGAAGCACCTTTGATCCAGTGTAATATTGGTCATAGGGCTTTTGACAGAGCACTCTTGGACTTAGGTGCTTCAATTAACTTAATCCCGACTACCCTTTATCACCAGTTCAGATTCAGAGAATTAAAGCCTACACCTGTGACCATCCAACTGGTTGACTAATCTGTAAAAACCCTGAAAGGGGTAGTCGAGGATGTAATTGTTCGAGTTAAGGGCTTCTACTTCCCAGTTGACTTCTTAGTCCTTGACATGGAAGTCCCCGAATAATTATAAAACACGCCCATCATCCTAGGTAGATCCTTTTTGGCTACAGCCAAAGCTAACATTGACTACGACACAGGATGTATGGAAATTGCCTTTGGAGACAAGAAGATGCAATTGGATATCTTCAAGGCAACCAAGTCTTTTAATTGCGGTTGGGTCGAGAAATGAGATCCCGTGGAGACCCTGGTTGAAGAATGCTTAACAGTGAATTCCTTAGAGGACTACCAAACTCAACCAGCTTTAGACTGCCCCATTTGTGAAAGTGATGTGGAAAAGATCGATACTCCCAACACTAATTATCAATCTTGGGAGACACCCACTGGAATTAAGGAAGGAAATCCACTTACAAACATAGATCTGGAAGGAAGCCCTGAAATGCAACCCATTCATTTTGAGGATCCAATCAGCCATGAGCCTTCTCAAGGAAAAGATTCACAGGACAATCAAGATTTGGACGTCCTAAATAATCTAGGGGAATTTAAGCAATGGCAGGTTGGATATCATGAGATTACTAATTTGGACATCTCTAGTCAAGCACACCTGGGCAGTATGGAGATGATTTTGCCTAAGGATTCTGATAATCACATGTGCATTGATAAATCTTAAGTTTACACGATTGCTCAACCTGAGTCACGTCCTCTGAGAAGCGAATCCATTTTTACTTTGACATCGCATGATTCATATTTTTCTCCTCCCACCTACCAAGGTGATGAAGGAAACCTTGAGTTTGCATTCTTTCATCCTGACTCTGATTTTCGATTATTGGGGGATACCTCTGAAGATTTAAGTAGGGAAATGGAAATGCCACCTAATGTTGAGGAGTTTGATACATGTGAGGGTGAAATATTGAGTAGAATGAATTGGGGATTTACTGATAATCCTAGTCAATCTAATGGATGGCTCAACTCAAAGACTGAGACAGATTCCGATGAATCTAAGATTAGTACCGATGAGGATGGGATGATTTCTGACAAGGATTTTAGTGACCTCTTTATCGAGATTCAAATCTCACATGTACCCTCATATAATCCAGGGCCTGGGGAGACAATGATTTTCGATATCAATCACCATGATGAAGACCCCTATGATCCAGACTCTGTTGCTAACTTGTATGTTGATTTTCATATCAATCCACTTCCTTAGCAACCTCACATTGAACTATGGAACAGAATCAATGAACAGAATTGGCATCATGACCCACATTCCGATTACCCTCCATTCTTTGTCCCGATTCCACAGTTTGCTAGAGAGAGACTCTTTAGCGTAGGGATACACCATCAACTAGTTCGCAGTTGTGGACCAATGATTCTTGGAGCAGAAGAGCACATTTTCATATTAGTTTTGATAACCCTATCTTCTACAAGTATTGAGCCACCTAATTAAGTCTTTGCTTAGCTAAAGGTACTAAACTTAGCACGTGGCAATAAACTCAACGCTTCCTGGAAGGTAACCCAGAGGTTTCAAGCTGACCGGATACACAGTTGCAACTCAGGTGATTTCTTTCCTTACACTCTTGCATAAATTTATTTTCCAATGAGGACATTGTCCAACATAGAAATGGGGGGGTGGTAACTCTTATGTTTTGAGTACAAAATTGTTAGCTTGAACTAATTTATATTTCTTTTTAACCAAAACAAAATTAGGAAAAGAAAACATAGGCATTAGAATCTTGACAACTTTAGGAAATGATGTTAAGGACTTGAACGCTTGGACTCTTCAAGTCTTCAGACATAATCAATCCAGGTGTCCACTAAAATGCGGACTTGTTCTCCAGTCCTTACCACCGTAATTTATATTAATCTAGTCAATAAAGTAGGATGATAAGTATACAACTTATCAACCCATCCTTTGATTTAGGGAAACTTTTAGTCTAAGCATCTACACATGTTTTGCACCAACTCACTCATTAGCAGTTCTAACAAAAATTGGGTAGCTAATGAACCTTCTAGGGTGGTATGGCTGACAAATTGTCATGAATAACAGTCCATTGGCTAGTTGTCCAGAGCCCAACCACAGGATCATTCTCTTTTACTACTGCCTTTAGATAAATCTTAGATCAGGAAAGCCACCTACTTAAAAATAAAAATAAATAAATAAGAAATAGAAAAATAGAAAAAGGAGAAAAAGAAAAAAAAAAGAAATAACCCACACTTCACCGCTCGAGTATAGCTAGCAAGTTGTCGTGGATAACTTCCCATTTGCCGGTTGTCCACATCCCAGCTTATAAAATGCATAAGAATTCCAAAACACTTAAGGAAGAAGCGATAGCATAATTCGACCTTGTGTTGGCCCCACAAAAATAAAAGTAGGGAGAAAGCTACCGGTCAGATAGATATACTATTAGACAGCATTTTCTTTTTCAAGTCACCTAGGAGCGTAGAAACCCAAAATCCATTTTAATTGCCGTTAAGTGAGTCCATCACAATTTTCATGACAAGATTCTTAGCACTTAGAGTCCCTTTCGAGTCTTGGGTGGGTTGGGTAGTCATAAAAAGTTACCCCGAAACTTTCAACTCTAAAAAAAAAAATTAGAAAAGATGAAAATATAGATATTTGCTTCTATATAGAATAAGGTGAGGACTTGGGCGATCTACATTTTAGCAAGCACCTGGACACTGTTGAGTCTCTATAAGTTAGGTTCTTAGTAGAAATTTCCCCTGTTAACAAGTAACTTATGCCCAAGCGATCGATTCTTAGCTTTAGTTATAAATAGCATTTAGGTTAATTTTGCTAGGGACTAGCAAAAGATGGGCATGTGGGTATGATAAATATGCATTTATTCATGATAAAATGCCTACTTATGTTAATTCCTAAGCTTAACATTGCATTTAACATTGTGAATAATGCATAACATTCATCATATTGCATTTAGGATAATTTGTATAAATTGCATAGTAATTTGTATATTATTGTGGCCAAGAGACAAGGTGATACATTTCAAAGCTTCAAACGAAGAATCCAACCAGATCGATGATCGCAGTCCAACAGCGCAAAAATCGATCCAATCTGATATCCGTAGTACTTTCAAGAAGCATTTGAAAATGGACGGCCCAGATGATGCCATGTGGCATTATCCAAGCTGCCCAAGAGCCACCGCTACCCTGCCTTCTCTAATCGGCCAACAGATCTAGGCCGTTGGATGAAGATCCAATGGCTAGAGAAGCTCCACGTTTCCTCAACAGCTAAATCCTCCACATGACAATTCGTGGCTTTAGCGCAACGATGGAGAGAGGAGATCCCAACCCGCTACCGCGAGTTCGAGCCCCACAAATCCCCCCAATCCTCCAATTGGGCAACCGCGCAAAGTGCACAACGTCAGCGGATGTGCGCGACATGGGTGCGAGAAGCACACGCCAGTGCACAACGGCACAATAGCGCACACGACACGAGCACGCAGAGCGTGTACGTGAAGGGCATGCATGAGCTGGTCTTCAGCGAAGTTTGAGGCGGAGTTTTAACGACGTCTTTGATGTCACTATTGACCCAAGAACGGATTTTACCTCCTTTCCTCCATTATAAAAGGACCTACACTCCTCCATTCTTGGGCATCCTTCACCATCATCTACCAAGCTCATCCTCCACCTCTTTAGAGCCTCCAAGCAAGGTCTCAGAGCTGTCGAGCCATCAACGAAAGCCCCTCCACTGTCGTGGTTGCCTCACCTCTCCATTTTGTTGCATTTGTTCTTCCTTAGTGATGAGAACCTCATCATGAGCCATAACTAGCTCATTTTGACCTAATACAAAGGATAAAAGCTCCTACATAACTCAAGGAAAGGCTTAACTCAGAGAATTCTGAGTTTAAGGAGAAAATAAGTCATAAGGGGTAAAAATGCAATTTTACCAGTATAATCTGCATACAGGGTAATTCAGGGCCCAAACATAGGTCAAAGCAACTTAATAAGAATAAAAGTGGGATGAGATGATCTAGCAAAGGCTACAGCAATTCCAAGAAACTAAATGATAATCTGTAACCCTAAAACAACCCACTTCAATTCACGAGGTTCGAGGCAAAGTAAAAATAGAATAAACCCTCTAAAATTCATAGAAAAATAATTTCTAGGGTTTAGAACCTTCAATTTGGCCTTCAGAACCCCTTTTGACCTACATTGAGAACCATGCCCAATTAATAACTTAATTTGGGTTTTCGTATAAATTGACCGGTCAAACAAGGTTTAATATAGAAATGAAATTCACCATCAGATTCCTTAGGTCCTAATTAGTCATGTATAAAAACTTGAGCCTAAGAAGAAACCTCCTTGACCAACTTTACACTTTGGTCCTCATATATTTACTTTTTGGCCCTCAACTTTTGAACCCTCGCATTTTGGCCCCTAACTCTCCTTCGTTCTTTGCGTTCAGGTCCCCCTGCAAAACCTGCCAACACCATGCTCCGGCGACCTTGCGCGGAGCATGGCGCCGCGCAGGGTGAGGGGGAGAGCCTGGCAAGTAAACCGGGGGTGCCCTGCGTCGTCAGCCGTCGCAGGGACACCCCCTGGTCGCTGTAGCCCACCATACCGGCCGTGCGAACGCACGGACGGTATGGGTTTTCGTCTCCTGCCATCCTCCGGCGAGGGAGACACGTCGTCTCCCTCCGCCTTCCTCCCTGTTTTGATCCCTATAAATACCCCCCGTCGCTCCACCGACCTGGGCAGCTCGGATCTGACGAAGAAAACCCCCAACTTTCCTCTCCTCTCACTCCGGCAGACGCCCACCAGCTCCGGCGGTTCCTCCTCCTCCTCCTCTTCGCTCTGCCGCAATACCAGCAGCAGAGACTTCTTCCCCTGCTCTTCCCGCGCCACGCCGCACCCAGCTGGCGCCTCTCCGGCTCTCTGCTCGCCGCCGCCCCGTCCCCTGGGCATCTTCTTCTCCGGCGACAGTCGATACGACTGTCTCCCTGCTGCTCCCCCTTCGTCCCTGCAAGTAAGTTAGAACTACTTCCCTTCCTCTCCTCTTTCTTTCCCCAGTTTCAATTTGTTCAATTAAGCCCTCGACCGACCCTAACCATCGTCACCCCCTTCGTCTCCGGCCACCCTCCGGCGAGATGCCCCCATCGCTCCACAGCCTCACACGCCTCGCCGACCCTCACCGAACCTCCGCCTCATCACACTGAGCACCCCCCACCCCTCCACTGCCACTCCACACCTCCGTAACGCTCCCCCAAACAAACCCGTTTCTCCGGTTGCAGTCCAACCTAGGGCTGCCGCCAGACACCACCTTGCGGCTTGCCGCACAGCTCCACACCTTCGCCGTGCCACGGCGAAGGTTCCCCAGTAGTTTGATCAGGCCGAGAGGCCATATTCGTGTCCGACAGGTTCTGAGGCTCGACCGCCATTAACGCACATTGAAGCAGCTTCTCCGGCACTCCAGGCTTGAGGACTCCAGGTCTCCAGCTGCTGCGGATTACGGGGATTCCTGCGAAGGCAGCCAGCCAGCAACCGACGCAAATCGAAGCTGCAGCTGCAGAAGCAAGGCCGCGGTCTTCCAGCAGGCGCACGCGAGGAGAGGCCTCCGTTTAGTCCCACATCGGTAAGCCTCACAACTTTTTCACCGTTTAAATTGATTTTGTGAATAAGCCTTACTGCCTCAGCACACGGGGTGAGGTCCCCTTCACCCGCCCGGTTACCCGGTCTCGTCCGCGCTCACGCCCCGCGGACCTGACCCGACCCGACTTAGACTGACCTGCACTCCTCGCCCACCACGCACGCCGGTGGGCCTGGACCCGGGCGCGACCCGTACCCGACTACCCGGCAGCTCTGGGAGAGCTTTCCCAAGAGTGGTTTCAGAGAGAGAGAGACGCGGGGGGGGAGAGGGTAGAGTAGGTTTTGTCCTCTGATGTAAACTCTGAAGTGTGCAGGCACAGGTGAAGAAGAAGGACCGCGGAAGAAGAAGGAAGCTGAGTGAGACACTGTAGCAGCAAGCAGTTTAAGTCGTCTGATTGGAAAATCAGACGACGTCCTGACTGGAAAAAGAAAAGAAGAAAGAAGGAGATCTGAAGAACAACAGAAGAAGGCGAGGCAGAGGAGAACACAAAAGAACAAGGGAAGAACTGAAAGAAGAAGAACAAAGAAGAAGAAGATAAAAGAAGATCTGAGACGAGGAGAAGCAAAGAGAAAAGAAGATAACAAATTCTTTCTCTCTCTTTCTTTATTTTTGTAAAAGAAACATGTATATCTCTAGAATACAACTTGCTCCCTGAGTTCGACCTCGGGAACTCTTTTCCGAGTAAAAAATTTATATATTTGAAATGTTGGCAATAACTGGCTATACTACAACGCTATAACAATAAAACCCGGTTGTCACAACGTTTCACTTAGTTTAATATTTATTTTAAGCTTTCCTCTAGCATTGTAGTGGCGAAACTATTTTTTTATCATCTTGTGCTAGAATCTATTATGCTCATCATGTCTACTTTTCAAGCATAGTTGGATATCATTGCACTACTACAGATTTCTAACCCTTTTCTCTCTCTCTCGCAAGCAAACCAAACGACGTATTTTGCGACATTAAAGTGATTAACTGATTCGATTTCTTGCCTCCCTGTGTTCAACACTCGTACTCACGTACGATTATTCTCATTAGAATTGAGGTTGTAAGCGCATGCTACAACGAACTACTTAACCTAATACGTTTCACGACGTCAACTACACACACACCATGCTATCCACCACTGCCACCCACACCACCATCTACCATCTAACCATCTCCATTTCCATCATCAACACCACCAACCACACATCACCTCCATAGTCCACCTCCACCATCTCATTATTTTTCTTTTTGTTCATGTAATATATTTTATTCTTCTTTGCTTAATGTAATCGGCCTGGGAATATACTCAAGGCTTTGTTTCTTTTCCTTTCTTATTGTCTTTTCAATTCCATAAGTCCAAGACAACTTTGGTTGTCTCGTTGATTACCATTTTCCTTTCTTATGTACTTTCTCTTATGTTTATGCAATAAAAGTTGTAAGGTTTAACTTTATTGTTCTCATATTGTTTCATTAGTTCTTATTCCGAAAAGATAAAAAAAATAAATAAATCAACAAAAGACCAAAAAGACTTAGTATAGTTTGTAGTCTTGTTGCAATTTCATTCCTAATACAAACATCCACAAAAGACACCTAAATGAAAAAAGTCAAAAAATAAAAAAATAAAAATTAAGAGATTGACCTAAGCGAGAGAGCAGATTAAAGTCACCTCCCTGAGGAATCGACTGGGACTCACCAAATCTAACATCAAAATTTTGGTTAGTGGTCTCGTTATAAAAATTAAATGATTAGTGGATTTAGGTGCAAAAGATAAACTACAACGACAACTTAATGATTCAATCTCATGCACCTAGGTTCCACTACATATCACATGCAAAGATGTCTGTGTTAGCCCTTAGCAAGAGGAGTAACTCGTGAACTTCGGACGTAGGTAACTCAACTCTGATCTGGACCAACTTGTCAGTTGTATAAGGGTACAACTAAATAGCCATGGTTGAGGAACCATGCTTCATTTCCTGAGCACGCAGCTGGATAGCGAGTTCTTCCTCTTGCATGGTTTGGACCAAGTTCCTCTTCTTTCCCCATTTATGAGGTTTGGGGCCCTTCTCTCCATTGAGCGCTTAAGCTCAATGTGTAGCAACTCTCGACCGACAGATTGATCCCCATAAACAATTCCTACTCCACGAGGAGAGTGAAATAGTATGAATTGGAAATAAGAAGAGGGGACTTCCTAGAAAGTGTGGGTTGTGGGGTGGCCTATGATGCCATCAAATGTCGTTGTCAATCCCGCTACGATGTGTGGTCGTCCTATTAAGATGCCCATCCCCATCGCATATTGACACCGGCAAGTTAATCTCTCCTTTTGGCATTACTTTGTGGTTCCTAAAACCAACTACTGGAAGGGTTGGCAGGAACAGATGTTCCTCACTAAGACCTAACTGTGAGAGGGTCTTACGGAAAAGAACATCCATAATGCTACCCTCGTCTACAAGGAGATAGGGTTGTTGTTGTCCAACAAGGAGATAGGGTTTTTCAAATGTCTCGTCCTTTTAATTCCATCATAACCTAGCGATGGTCTTCCATAGGCTAGAGCTCTAGCGAGACCCCTTGTTGGGTCATAGAGATTGTGGGTTCCGCTACCTGATGAGCTCATATTTGTGGGCTATTTAGGTAGTATAATGCCTAGACATTAAGTTAACACAGTCATGTACACAGCATACATTAGAATGAAAATCAGATAACATAGAATTACTTGTTTTATGCATTTCATACATTATAGGCATATGTAAATGCCATTTAGAATTTATTTAGGATAACATGAATTAGAACATAAGTAAGTTACTTCGTTCACACACATGCATTATACATATTTCATGATTAAATAAGATTTAAAATTTATATGGGATATTACACATAAATAATCTATCATTTCTTTTTCATAATTATTTATTCCCTTCTTATGCAGGAAATCCGCGGCCAATACCATCACCACGATCACAACAGTTGTAATGGGTGAGATCCGCTCATCCCAAGGAAAGGAGCGGGAAAAGTGGATCAACTTATTGCAGCTATAAAGGGTAGGAGGAGGCTGTTGTGCTCGAGACCGCCCGCCCCCATCACCATGCATTCACCCATCACTGTGGTCTCCACTGTCGAGCCTCACTACACCGTGAGCTGGTAGGGTGACTGGCCACCGCACCAAACCCACGACCTCAACCAGTCTCCGTAGCGTGGCTCGAATAGCTTCTTCCTCTTCATTTTCTCTTTTATTTTCTGTTATTTTTATTTTTTTTCATGTTACTATTCATCTACACCATTCATCTCCATCTCCACCCAGCAACCCATCTTCAACCCAACATCCACCGCCACCATTCCAAGCGGCCAACGACCGCGGCCCTTCTCGTACCACCCGCGCAGCACCACCAGCGCCACCAGAACTCCACCCGCGAGTAGAGCTGCTCCAACATTAGCGCGCAGCCCACCACCGCGTGTTGCCCAGCACGCCTCCGCCGCCCGCTCTCCTCCCACTCCACTGCGCGTCGACACCCCTTTCGCCTCCGCCTCTCTGCCCAGCTGTCTGGCGGCGCCGCGCGCGATCAGCTCGCGCCCCTCGCACCCTCCCTCTCCTCTCCGCACTGCTCCAGCAGCAAACAGCCACTACCACCCACCACCTTCATTTGCTCCATGCGGCCGCCTCCGGCCATCCCAACCTTCACCGCCACCATTGCCGGATGCGCGCCAGCCACACCCACCTCCGGCGAGCTCCTCACCTCTAGCCTCTCTCTCCTCCGTGCGTGGAGAGCACTTGCTGCAAGTGCTCTGTTGTGGGTGCTATTAAAATTTACATTCATGTGCCATCAAGGAGAGAGGATTTTTTGATTTAATAATATTCTAATATGGTGATATTGTGGGAACTTCCTTCATCTTTTATGTAAATGAAATATCAACTTATTTATGTCTTGTTAACTTAATTAAAAGATGATTTTGATTCAATTTCTTTACGAAATTAATTGTAAATATTTATTTTTCACTCATTCAAGTTTTAATAAACCTATAATTTCCTCGGGAGACGACCCACTCTCAATGGAGTGATTATTTTAATTGTGTTGACAATCGAATTTACATCACTCAATTTCAAATTCAACGAGTTATTTTCCACGAGCACACCCTATGGAAACCCACATGCATTGTGAACCTCAAGCGTGCACTATGACCACCTCTCCACCACTCGCCTCGACGCGATGGTGCTCGATGATAAAGAACACCACCACCATCAACCATTCCCTCCACCATCCCCACCTTCATCACCACCATCAACACCAACCTCTTCCCCTTCTCCACACACTCCTCTATTTCACCTCCACCAAGATCACCCCTCACGGCCAGCACCACCCGGCCTAACCACCAACTCCACATGCCCAACTCCTCAACCCAACACCACCACCATTCCCCCTTTCCTTCTTCTCCTATTACAGGTGAAACAAACCCAACACCCTCACCACCGCATCCACTCATATCCTCCACCACTAGCCACCATCCTCGACGCCGACCTCACCAACGCTTCAACCACGCCTCGCCACACCTGCCCTGACGTCCACGTCACCCCTTGCGGTTCCACCATCGTGCCAAGCATCCAACATCGGTGAGCATCCCATCGCTCCACCAGCCACGTCCGACCACCGTCCTCCATGCCGTCACCACCCTCGAGTTTCCCTCCACCTGTAAATCTCCTCCGTCAAAGCTCGTTGTCGGCAGGTCCTTCCTTGCGTGCATACGAGCCCTCTGCTCTTCTCCCCTATTTTCAAACGGTAGCACTCTATTAGTTGAAATGAGAGCGGGGAGAGGTGACTGAAGTATGGGATTTTTATTTGTTTATTTCGATATTGAGTTGAATTTGCTCATCTACCCTCTATCTTTCTCTCAATTTCTCTCGATCTTTCTTGTGTTTCTCATGCCCTTATTTTTTCTTAACACTATTGATTTTGATTCAATATTGTTGGAAAAACTAATCTATTCTGTTTGTGAACATGAATGCTATATATATGTGAGTTTATTGGACTTAAGTCTTACTGTGGATATGACACTCTAAATAAACGTGGTTAGATATAAATTATTTTTTATTGGGAGAATTTTCACCACATTATCTACTTCGACAATTAATTATCTTATATTATTTGTTAAGTGAAAATCTATTGTTCACTACCACCAACTCAGGTATGATACCATGTGAACTCCTTGGAGCAGTTGGAGTTTTTCTTTGTGATACTCCTCGAGACCTTCCACAGGTCATTTGCCTTTATCTTGGCTTCCATTTCGTTTAACAAAATGAGCCAAGTTACCATGATAGATTTGGGACTTGATTTGGTCACACAATCTTGGCAGTCTTTTATGGAGTGCCCTCGAGTCTGATGGAATTTACAATAAGGCCCACTCTTTGACTTCTTCTTTAGAGGCTTTGGTGGGGGAAGCAGGTCGTTATCAGTCAACCAAACTTCCATTAGCACGTCCGCCTGATTTATGGCGAGGGGAGTGTCTCCTCATAGAGGTCTCGTCTCAGTTGATGGGGGCCATTGGGTCGGTGCTAAGACCCATGATATTTGAGCCTTTTAAGACATCTGGACTGTGGGTCAGACGTCTAGACATCTTCCCAGACGTCTGAAAATCAAAAATTTTGAAAACGAGCTCGCGTCTGCACGTGTGCTGTGCGTAGACAGTACCCCTGTTTTTCCTCCTTCTTCTCTCTCTTCCCTCACCTCCAAGCAAACCCTAACCCCAACCTCATATAACCCCCTCCTCCTCTCTCGTTCCCCTCACTTCTCAGCCACCAGCCACCTTCCTTCTTCCCTCCAGCGAGAGAGGCAGCACGAGCGAGAGAGCGTGCGAGCGGTGTGAGGAGAGGAGGAGAGCAAACTCGCGAGCTCACGTGGGAGCTCACCGGTGAGCACACAGCCGGAGCGACGTGTGCACAAGGAGGAGTGCATCGAGGAGGTCCTCCCCGACACAGATGCAGCCGGAGCTGTAGGCGAGAGGGTGTGGCGCGGCCACGCACGGCGCGAGAGGGCGGAAGCAGGTTTTGGTTCTGGGTTTTTCCCCGAATCAAACATCTAGAGCGACGTCCATACGACGGAGCTGACATCTGGAGGAGGTTCCAGACGTCTGGGGTGAGAGTTTCACGAAGGTACATCCTCTTTGCGAATACAGCCATGCAGGCCGCTCCGCTGCCACCACTTTACATGCCCGTTTTGAGAAGATCGGGTGTGCGTGTAGGATTTGCTTTGGGAAGGTGCTGGACATGCCCTCCCACGCTTTTCAGACATCTGGGGAGCTTACCAGATGACTGTAGGCACTTCTAGACGTCCAAAGAGGTGGTCGAATGTTTGGAGCTGGGTCCAGACGGTCCAGAAGAGTTCCTAGACGTCTGAGGATTGGCACAGGACTTGAGGTATGACACTGGACACTTTTAAAATGTCTGGAAGCTGTTCCAGACATCTGATTTGAGTCAGAAATGCTATTTTTGACCCGTTTAGGGTCCGTTTGAGGTATGTTTTCCGCAAATAAGATACCGATGTTTCCCGTATGAATTCCTCTACTTGTTAGAAGACTTTCTATACTGTTCTGAATATTCTCTTGTGATTGATCCTTGTGATAGCACTTCGTTCCATTGCGGGTTTGGGGCTTGCTGAGGCACATGAGCCTGCCGTTCAAGCCCCCACTACTCCTGGGTTTACTGGTAGAGTGACTTCCCTTAATCTAATTACAAACCTAAATGCATGTGTGGAATGAATGAATAGAATCTAGGATATGGCATGAATCCTAGGACGAGAAATACTGAAAATGTCTGTATTGAATGAATGAAATGCAGTCTTGAATGAGTAGATAGAAATGATACTAACTGCCTGTAAACGAATAACAGCTTCCTGTGAAATGGGAAATACTTGTACTAGTTAACTGTTGCATGTGATTTTCCGGTTGTATATATTAAATGACATAATACGAGCTGCATGTATATAAATTGAGAATGGTAATGTGAATAATGGAAATACAAGCTACTTGTGTATAACCTGAGTACGGAAATGGGAACGATAGAAATACAAGTTGCATATGTATAACATGAGAATGGAAATAGTAATGATGAAACCTGGTATGGCATGACCTGAGGAATATGAGCATGAACCCTATGGGGAATTATGAGTTAAGCTCCTGGAAATAAATGGAATGGATCTGGAAATGTGTTGGGAAGTGTGCTGGCCCTTGAGTACGTGGTACCAAGGGGAGCGCATGTTACCTCTTAGTGTAGAGGGGTGCTTGCCGCCTTCGGGTTGAGACCTGGGGTGGGTTTGGACACTTTGCACCGACTCTGTGGCCGTCGTGTACACTGTATCGGGGAGAGCTACTAGTGTAGGGAGAAAGCTAGCCACCCCACGAGGCCCAGGGTTCAGCTAGCCACCCTACACCGACTTGTTAGGCCCACTGGGCAAACCAGGGTAGTTAGGAAAGGGTGCGCGGACTGTGGAGGGACGAGACCCCTATCACTGAGAGGGCTAGGCCCTATACTGGTTCCGTGCTGTACTTTGAGCGCACCCGCTAACGGAAACGACTGACCGCGTGCTAGTGCGGGGTAGCTACCCGTGCGCTTATCGCGCGTGCCGTAGTCACCGTTACATCTGTCCGTGACCTTGGGGTGGTTGACTGGGTGTAGGATCACCACGGGGGGACTCTCCTGGCCAAGAGAACACCACGTGTGCCTTCTACTCTTCGGAAAAGACTGCAATCAAGATCATTCCCATGAGGAACATTCGAGATCAAAAAAGAGATATGATAAATAAACCAATGGGTAAAAAGGGAATATTTTTTGTGAAATAATGTAATTGGAAAACAACAGCTACCTGTCTACTTTTACTGCTTTATTTAGTTGGTTACCACTCTACTCAGCGTTCGCTGACTTCGTGTACTCAACCCTTTTCAGGTCCAGGTGTTGAGCAGCTAGAGCCTACGACTGCAGAGGGTGCTGGGCCCAATAGAGCCCAGTAGTTGTAGCTCTTTTGTTGTACTCGTTTATAGTAGTGAGTAGACTCTTGTACCTTTATGTTATGTACTTTTACGTTCTATACTTATGTTCCTGTACTTGTTACTTCTACTATTGTGGTGGTGATATGTACTGTAGTAGTTTTTACTTCTTTACTGTTGTACCTTTTTACTGTTAGTTGCTTAGCATAGTGAATGTGGTTTACTTTCCTGCTTTGTTGTTACTTCCTCGTTGGACGACTAGGTCTTGGGATCAGTCAAGTCGGTCCGGTCTAGTGTCCTGTAGGGATTCGAGAACTGAGTCGTAACAGTCGACTTTTGTTCAACCAATCCCTTAGGTTTGGGAAATTTCCTTTCCGCTTATTGAAGCGGTTGCTGCTACCGATTGATATTAGTGCTGCTTCCATTGAGGCCATCTTATCATTAAAGGAGTCGTGGTCATCGCCATGTCCATCCGATAGATGGCTATGGGAGAGGAAGAAGTCGTCTTGGTCTACAAACTTTGTAGCTTGATCCCAGAGTTCAGCCATGTCTCTAGGTGGGAAATCATCGATATCATACTAGAACCTTTGAGTTAGTAGTCCTGACTTAAAATACTAGATAGCGATGGCATCATGCGGCTGATTGCACTTGAAATACTGAGTATTGAATCGGTCTAGATAAGATTGGAAAGACTCCTACCTTTTCTATCAGATTTTCGACAACTTTTCTGAATTATCCCGGATCCACTATTGTTTGGCAAAATATTGGCAAAATGTGTTGGCTAACTCCTGGAAACAAGTGATTTGTCTCGCGGCAACACATTGAACCACTTGTGGGCCATTCCAGATAAATAAGATGGGAATACCTGGCAGAGTACTCCATTCGGACAGTCGTGGACCAACATCATTTGCCTATAGCTCCCAACAAAATTGTTGGGGTCCAATGTCCCGTCGTAAGCTAGGATGGGCTATTTGAACTTCTTTAGGAGTGGGGTGATCATCACATCCTTGGTGAAGGGGTACGTGGTTATATATGCCTGAGGTCTCATGCCTCTCACCGCCTGCGTGACCTGGCAGACAATCTCGAGGATCGAGCCTCTGCCACTAGTCACCAAAGAATAAGCCCCCAACTGCACATCTGACTCCCACAAAGAAAGAGGGGGGCCTTTAGTGAACCAGGGGTAGCATCGCCCTGTTGGCTACTGAGCTCGCATTTCATCTTCTTGAGCTGTTTGCATAGGTGGGCATTTTCCTCTTCCACCACGTGACGCCATTTTAGTTGGTCGTCGGTGGGGATGGAATTTTGGGGCTCTTTTTACCGTGTTTTGGCTCTTTCTCACATCAACCTGATCCCCTAAAGCTGATCCACCACTAATTGTTGCTCAACCCTTAAAGCCACCAGCTTAGCCTCATATTCATCCTCCTTTGCTTGCACATCAATGAGCGCATCCCCCTGGGGGTTTTCCTGGCAAGGAGGCTCTTGCGGGAGGCCCAGTTGCACCTCATTGCCTTTTCTTGGTTCGAAGAACTGCTTGCGCTTCCTTGATACAGAGACACTAGACTCTGTAAGGCCAGGCTTCTTAGAATTTGCATGAGAAGAATGGCATGTAGAGGAGCCATTACGAGATGAATGAGATTGAGAAACGTAGTATTGCACGTTTTCCACAGACGACGCCAATTGATCGAGGCCCTTAGAATAGGAACCTCGACTCAAACAAGCAAACATAAGGTATTCACATAGAGAGTTGATGACCTAGTTCCACTAGGAAAGGTGTATATCTGGGCAGGGAGGATGGTACTCCTAAATTTCACTAGTAGTTTCATGGTACAGATCTCTCCTTTGTTCCTTTCCTCTCAAATTGTGTGAAAAAATAAAAGTTAGCCCATCCTAAGTATTTATGGGATGAACTTCCTCTGATCACGGGCCTCTTTCTGCTCCCACGATACCGGGGCTTGACTGTTAATATCATTTCATCAAAAAACCGCCAAACGACCGTTAGTGTATATGTCGTAAAATGCTTGTACATTTCTTCTTTCGTCAATGCGATCAATGGTCAGTTAGTAGTTCCCTGGATTGTGCAAGACCCACCTAGCAGTCGGGTAGATGGATCGGTCAGTGGGTAGCCGGATCTTATTAGACCGTCGGGTCTTCCTCGGTTGCTGGATCTCTGTAGGATGTCGAGCAGTCGGATCCGCCAAGATGCCGAGTAGTTGGATCCACTCATATGTCAAGCAATTGGATCCGTGAGGTGATTTTTCTCCCCTCATCATGTCCTATCGAAGTGAGTTGGACTTATAGACAAATTACAATATTCCTAGACTTCACTTGTGATAATAGTTGTCATCAATATGACGAGAATTCAAGGGTGATTTTACCTCATGGAATATCAAATCCCATGATGATTAATACTCAACTACGATTCAATCCAAGAATGATGCATGTTAGGAGAGTTGTGGAACTCGTTCTGAACAGGACATGCAAATCAATGGTTGGACTCATGATATATCCAAGATACTTGGATATAGAGGAAATTATTGGTTTCAATGGCCATACGGAACATGGAAAAGTTCATATTCCTATACAAGAGTTCTTAAGAAGTATTTAACTTTTCGGTATCAGATCCCACAAGATAGATATTTGGAATGAGAATCAGATAAAAAAAATAAAGAATCTTGAAAGGTTGCTAGAACCTGTTGAAGATCCAAGATCGAATATGAAGGGAATCAATTTTGACAATTATGCTCAACTACTTGAAAGAGTTTCAAGATAGAAAAAGCCACACATGAAATTTTTAAATCACATGTCTCCAATGAATTTGAAAATGATCCACTTTTATATGATGAAGCTTTGCGGATCACAACATGAGGGACTAGGCATGAGTCCAATCATTATCTAAACTAGCATCTAGATTTGGATGATTCGTAAGGTGTTGTGGACACATTCAAACCACGATGATGCTTGGACTCATGCAAGGGTTAATGGGAGCATATTAATAGTACCATATGCAAATGACCATTACTTTCATAAAGAAGAGACAACAACATCCAGAGATAGAATTTGAAAGTATGATTGAAAAATGTTTTCAATGATCAATTTGAAGATTTTTGAAACATCAATGCTTAGTAGACTTTCATATGATGAAAGTTAGTGCATGTTTTCTAGCATCTCCTTATGAAGAAGATGTCAGCTCAAGAGCTTGAGAGAGAGAGCAAGATGCATGTGTGAAAGGCACACAAACTAAGCACAGTTCCAAATATAGTTGGAGAATAATGTGTTATCAATTCACAAGTCCTAAGACACTTTGGATAAAATATCAAGTTGTCCTAACCTTCCTTATTAAAGAAATGGAACCATGAGCAAGGTGATCTTAATGAGTTGAGATGCACTAATTTAGTCGATCTCAATTAATTGAGATGTGATATCTATAGTATAATGTGGACGATCAACATAAGAGCCACTTATAATTAGTGTTGTATAGTATCTACTTTGGAAGCATATGCACTACAATACAAGAGCTGAAGTGAAAATGTTGTAGCTTATGAATCTATCACATAAATGATGTGGATACCTATGTCCTTTAAGGACTTGACATAGTTTCCTTTGCCAAAACTTCCATTGTTATAATGGCAACAAGACCATCACTCTAGTTAAGAAATAGTTTCTTAAAATAAAGGCATGTTTGCATAGTGGAAAGTCCTTATCATAAATTAGATGCCACATATGATAAAGTTGTTATCATATGCAATATTTCAACTTTTGGCTTGACACTTCTATCGATCAAGGATTTATGGTAATATGCTTGAGTGTCAAGTTGGCATCGTGGGCTAGAGAGGTAGTTGGGAGTCTGTTGGAATTATGTGCCCTTATCAAGTCAACTTGAGTGGAATCACTCAATCGATGATTTAGATATAAATATTAGATCATCTGAACACTCTAATGTGGTTAGTTAGGTCTCTCAATACAAGTATGAGAATGTATTGTAGCTATGTTGGATATACTGATGATATGTATCGAAGATCTAAACAATTTAAATCAAGGATTTTCAATAAGTTATTAAGAACCATCATGATATCTAATAGTTGTCTCCAGCTCGAGAAGTGATGGAAATCTTCTTAAGAGATTGTTGCTAAACTGTTGCTCTTGATGCAATCCTTTGCATAGGAATAGAGATTTGGGGCTATCACGTAGGTTGAGCCATGGAGTTAACTCAACGAGAAAGAGATGCGAAAGCCTTTCTCTTATCATTGTCATGGAGAAGGCATATCCTCTAACTTAAAACAAATATGTCTCTATGATTAAATATGAACATTTGGTGGATTGATGGTTAATGCACCCTCCATGGTGTTGGGATTGGAAAGCTGATGTGTATTTGAGAACACAAGAGACACATGATTTCTTAAAGGGATCACACCGATTTACAATCATAAGTGTACATAGTGGATCGGAAGGCACTGGCTTACTCCACATATATTGGGATGTATGAAATTTCTTCCATAGTCATACAGGTCTTGATCATACCAATACATGAAAGAGAATAAGGCAGTCCTTTAGAAAAAGAATTGGTCTTTGTTCTCATCCCAATGATTCAAGGACAACATAAAAATATGTAACCCATAGTAAGATGGACAATAAATTTGGGATTTAATCCTTGGGGTAACATATGTCTTTTAGTATAAAGGATTCATGGGTATTTGGAATACCTAAGGGATCCATAGTGCCGTAAATCCTAATTCCTAAATGCTTTATCATTGGTGGCATGAAACTAATAATGATTTTGATGAGTTCATAATTGAAGTGAAATCAAATATTATTTGAGTTAAATGATATTTGATCTGGCATTTAATTGAGCTAAATGTGTTTGATTTTGATCTAAAAGGGTTTGGATGAAAATTAAATACCTTTGGGCATTAAAATCCAAGTTGGGTTAATTAGTTAAGGGCCAACTATGCAAAAAAATTAAGTGAAAATGTAAACAAATGCATGTTGCAACACATTTTGTAATGCACAAAGTAAAAGTAGTGGTTTCAACAAGTGTATTTTAGTTTTCCACATATGAAAAATGACTTTCTAAGTAAAAAATCACTTCCCATAGGTGATAAACCACGTTCCAAGTGAAAAATCATTTACCACCAATAGAAAGGTGATAAATCTACATTTATCCATGTTAATTTACCTATTTGTGCATGTTCCTAGGTTTATAGAAGCATCATGTATTATAAATATTGCATGACATACATCATTCTGCATTTAGAATAATTTATGTAAATTATGCTCTAATTCGACTCTTTTCATGGCTAGGGGATAAGGCAATATATTTTGGGCCTCGAATTGAAGACTCAACTGTACAGATTTGATCAAGACGACGATCAGAGTCTAACACCTCCGATATTGCCTTGATCAGACTTCCGTAGCATCATATGCAATTCGAGAAAAATTAAAGGCCAAGGGGCAAGGTGGTACAAATTCGAACCTCAGATGACAAATCCAATTGCACAGGTGGATTTAGGTTGACGATCATAACCTAACGACACGAAAATCAATCTAGTCTGACATCTATGGTGTCATCTACGAGCAGAAGAAGATGGATGGTTAGGATGGCGCCACATGGTGCCATCCCAACCATCCAATCCACCCTCAACGCCACCACCCCTCCTTAATGGTGCACTCGTCCTTTAATCTTAGCCGTTGGATCTTAATCCAATGGCTGAGATCAATCCTCAGCCACTCCTTATGGTTCGAAGAAGAACGCCACGCCACATCTCGACCGTTGAATGAAGATTCAATGGTCATGATGCATCCACGTCATCTCTCCCTAGCACTACACACCTTCTAAAGGGTAAGGCCCACACAATCTCTACTGTTGGACCTCCATCCAACAATTGAGAGCGCGCAAGCCTTAATGCAAAAACTCGACACTTGAGCGAGCGTAGCGCAGCAGTCAAAGGTGCTCTCCGTAAGGCGAGGCGCAAGATCAAGCCCTGGTGCATGGATTGAATCCACGAAGAAGAGGCGTGGTCGAAATTCAACCGCACGATCCTCATCGAATGGTAGCAGGTGTAGCAACGTAGCGTGCTGGATGTGCTTGATTTGCGTATTCATGCGATCACGTTGGATCACACGTGCAATCCAATGCGTGAAGAACGCGCGAGCTGAAGCGCCAATCAACGTGCAATCTAGACCGTCCATACGCGATCGAACGGCCATGATTGATCTACAACGCTCGCACATGATCTAAACGTTAAGACGTCTGGGTGTTCTTTAAGCCGTCCGATTGAGATCGGGCATGATCTGAGCATTGTGGGCATGCGCGATGTGAGCCACTAGATCAAGATCAAATGGCTCTCATCATGTGCGCGCCTACAGCCACGTCCATCACTGACGCTTGCATGTGTCTCTAAAAGCCTTGTATAATTTTATGGCCTTAGAAATGACCTTTTTGCCCCCATTTCTTCACTTATAAATAGCATACCCCTCCTACACAATTCTTCAGCTCTTCCATTGCTTCTCTCACCCTCTCCAAAGCTCTAAAGAGCTAGTCTTATTCCTGCGATGATCCACTGGAGTTTATAAAAATATTTTTTCCCATCCTCTTATCCCCATCCGTGGGCACCCTTGGCTATCTTCTCACCCCATTCAGGAAGTAGATCCTGCTATGACATCGCCCTGCTTTGTCCTCCTTCCTCTAGTTTTGTTCTCTCTCGTCCAGCATCTCACCACCATCTTCTGGGTGCTTCGTCAACGCAGCTCATCCTCCAAGCGATCGTCAAGGAAGATTTCTTCTCTCTCTATTCTTTTTACTACTTTCTCTAGTGTATATTTAATTTCTATAATGAACATTATTCTTCTTAGATAAAGTTACCATCTTTTCTCTCTCTTATTCTCTTTGTATTATTCTCTCTTTCTTCTATTATTTATTCTTTAAGTAAAGTAGCTCGTGTAGATTGATTTCAACTGACTATTTTGCTTTGTGACAATAATTTCCAAACGTAGTCTCTAATCAAACGTTCACCTCCCCCATGTTTGACCTGGGACTCACCTCGAGTTTCAATTAAATTTATTTGATTAGCGGATTTTTCACAACTGCAACAACTAGTTTTAAAACTCAATCTTTCTCGCATAAAAATCTCACTTATCAAAAGGCAAAACACACCAATGTATTTTCATTTTTAACCGATGTGTTTTGATTTTCAACTGGTGTATTTTGATTTTCAACCAGTTGAAAACCATTTCCAACTGGTGTGTTTTGGTTTGCTTGATTTTCAAGCGATTGATTCTAACCATGTGTTGTAAATTACGTTGTGATGAGAACCTCATCATGAGCCATAACTAGCTCATTTTGACCCAATACAAAGGATAAAAGCTCCTACATATCTCAAGGAAAGGCTTAACTCAGAGAATTCTGAGTTTGAGAAGAAAACCAGTCATAAGGGGAAAAAGTGCAATTTTACCAGTATAATCTGCATACAGGGTAATTCAGGGCCCAAACACAGGTCAAAACAGCTTAATAAGAATAAAAGTGGGATGAGATGATCTAGCAAGGGCTACAGCACTTCCAAGGAACCAAATGATAACCTGTAACCCTAAAACAACCCGCTTCAATTCACAAGGTTCGGGGCAAAGTAAAAATAGAATAAACCCTCTAAAATTCATAGAAAAATAATCTCTAGGGTTTAGAACCTTCAATTTGGCCTTTAGAACCCATTTTGACCTACATTGAGAACCACGCCCAATTAATAACTTAATTTGGGTCTTTACGCAAATTGACCGGTCAAACAAGGTTTAATATGAAAATGAAATTTACCATCAGATTCCTTAGGTTCTAATTAGTCATGTATAAAAACTTGAGCCTAAGAAGAAACCTCCTTGACCGACTTTACACTTTGGTCCTCATATATTTACTCTTTGGCCCTCAACTTTTGAACCCTCGCATTTAGGCCCCTAACTCTCCTTCGTTCTTTGCAACCAGGTCCCTCCTGCAAAACCCTGCCAGCACCATGCTCCGGCGACCTTGCGCGGAGCATGGCGCCGCGCAGGGTGAGGTAGGGGACCTGGCAAGTAAACCGGGGGTGCCCTGCGTCGTCAGCCGTCGCAGGAGCACCCCCCTGGTCATTGTAGGCCACCATACCGGCCGTGCGAACGCACGGACGGTATGGGTTCATGTTCCGACCATTCTCCGGCGAGGGAGACACGTCGTCTCCCTCCGCCTTCCTCCCTGCTTCAACCCTATAAATACCCCCCGCCGCTCCACCGACGAGGGCAGCCTGGATCTGACGGAGAAAACCCCCAGCTTTCTTCTCTTCTTCCTCCGGCAGACGCTCACCAGCTCCGGCGACTTCCTCCCCCTCCACCTCTTCGCTCTGCCGCAATACCAGCAGCAGAAACTTCCTCCCCTGTTCTTCCCGCGCCACGCCGCACCCAGCTGGCGCCTCTCCAGCCCTCTGCTCGCCGCCGCCCCTCTCCCTGAGCATCGTCTTCTCCGGCGACAGTCGATACGACTGTCGCCCTGTTCCTCCCCCTTCGTCCCTGCAAGTAAGTTAGACCTACTCCCCTTCTTCTCCTCTTTCTTTCCCCGCTTTCAATTTAGTCAATTAAACCCTCGACCGCTCCTGTTCACCCTCATCCTCTCCGCCTCCGACCACCCTCCGGCGAGCCGCTCCCATCACCTCAGCGACCCACACGGCTCGCCGACCACCGCAGAACCTCCGCCTCCTCACCCTGATCCTCTTCCGCCCCTCCACTTCCCACCAAACACCCTCTGCAGATCCACCGAACACACCCACTTCCTCGCTCACAGTTTGACCTAGGACGACCTGTTAGCTCCATCTCGCCCCCTGCAAACCCCCTGACCACCTTCGCCGTGCCACGGCGAAGGTCCCCCGCCTGTCTGATTTGGCCGAAAGGCCGTTCTTCTGTGACCAGGTGACTCGCCCGCCGTCGCCATTACTGCGCAGGCAGAGCTGCTTCACCTGCAGGTGCGGGCACGCCTTCGCCCAGGTTTGACTCCCAGGTTGCGCAAGGACTCTCCGCGAAACGTCCCTGGTTCACAGACGGGGCGAAGGCCGCGCGGGAAGCCACGATCGCCCACTGCTCCATCCGCGACGCGCGCTCAATTGGGGTGGGACATTTAGTCCCACCTCGGAACCTCTCGGAGGCGCGCGGAAGCATAAAGGCAAAAAGTGCCTTATGCTGTCTGCCTCCTGACCACGGGGTGAGGTCCCTCTCACCCGACCCGGCCTCGTCCGTGACCACGCTTCGCGGACCTGGCCCGACCCGATTAGACTGTCCTGCACTCCAAGCCCACCACGCACGCCGGTGGGCCTGGACCCGGGCCTGACCCAAACCCGATTACCCGATAGCGCTCTGGGAGAGCTTCCGAAGAGTGATTTCAGAGAGAAAGAGAAACGCGGGGGAGGGGGGTAGAGTAGGTTTTGCCTCTTGACAAAAAAAAAAAACTCTGTGAAGTGTGCAGGCAAAAGAAGAAGTGCAGGCGAAGAAGAAGCAGCTGCACTGTAGCAACTGCTCAGTTAAGTCGTCGAAGCACCGGGCCAGACGACGGACAGTCAGCAGCCAGAGCAACACAGAAGGCAGGCTGAAGAAGAAGGAAGGGAGACTTAGTAGCCGAAGGCAGAAGCACCACGATTGCAGAAGAAGGAATGAAGAGAAGCAAGAAGCAAGAAAAGAAGAAGAAGATCTGAAGAAAAAGAAAGAAAGGAAACAAGGAAGAACAGAAGACAGAAGAAGAAGAGCACGAGGGGAAGATCTGAAGAAAGCAGAAGAAGAAGAAGACGAAAAAGAAAGAAAGAAAACTAGGAAGAACAAAAGCCAAAGAGGAAGAAAGAAGAGAAGAAGAAGAAGCCAAATTTTCATCTCTCTCTCTCTCTCTCTCTCTCTTTATTTTTGTAATAGAACTTGTATATCTCTAGAATACAACTTGCTCCCTGAGTTCGACCTCGGGAACTCTTTCATTTTTCCGAGTAAAAAATTTTTATATGAAACGTTGGTAACAACCGGCTTCACTACAACGTTATAACAAACCCGGTAAAACGAACGTCTTCATTTTGGCGCCGTTGCCGGGGAGCAACGGCTATTCTAGAGGTAAACATTCCTGTTTCTTTTAAGTTCTGATAATCTCCTCTCTTTTGTGCAGCTACAGGAACTCAAGAAGACAAGCAACCACACAACCACTCCGAAGACAGGTAAAATCTTTTCTCTCACTATTAACCCCTACACTCTAAAGAGGAAGAAAAGAAAAGAACAAGCAATATAGGGCTAACCTGTCTTCCATACTTAGTAACCATAAAAAGTTGCATGTTTTCAACTCATCACTCCTGCACACTATTAAGGGTATTTAAGGGCTAACACATTCTTGCTTGAGCCCTAATTGCCCAACAAAGAGTTAAATGGACCAAGTAGAGCCAACATAAGGTCAAACATTAGGATTTCAGTAGAGACACACCCCTTAATCAAGAATTGAGGAAATCCAAAAGAGGTGTGCCCAAGCCATTGATTGAAAATAATTAACAAGAAAAATCCTAAACAATTGGCTCTCTCTAAACACTTGAACCCTAAAAGACAGGACCCAAAAAGCTCTCAAAGAAAGCAAGAGGTAAAGTTGACCCCTTTGGGTTAACCAACCTTAAATTAGGTCACTTTTTGCACTTAAAAAGACTAAAGTTCAAGTGAAACCTCAAGCACCCTGATCTTAAAATTGGTAGACTTAAGAGGTCAAGATCCCCATTCTGGTCTACCTGGAACCGCAGTGACAAGAGAGGTCGGGTGGGGGAAACCCTGTAACCCGTGGGGACGCTCTACCGTGTAGGGGTCTTCGCGGGACTCTCCCTCTCTGGCTGCCCAGGTAATTCTCAGGTGGACGATCTTTCTGATCAAGGGGTCCATCTGCCCCGCACCTCTATAGTCACCCAACACATTTTTGGGTGTCTTGATTGGGTCCAGCACCTTCTAAACTTACCTCTCCCAACTGTGCATGTACGGAAGGAGGTCTCTAAGACCACCCTTAAGACCTCCATTAGAAATTCGCTCTCGTCAAGGCCAAGCCTCGACGCCCGTATTTGTGCGGCAACACCCTCACATTATTCTCTCTTCTGATTCAGAACCAAGTTCTTCTTCTTCCCCCATCATGGCTCAGCCAGTTGAGGAAGAAAATAATCTGGAACACCAGCTCCAGCGACTCAATGACCTCTTCCAAAACTTCATGCACCCACCACAGCGTCCTATGATGCGGGACCACTACAATCCTGCTGCGGTGGCCATTGAGCCTCGAGTTAGAATCCCGATTGGAGGACCTGATTCCGAACTAAAGCCCAACATGATTCACGCTATACCTAAATTCCATGGGCTTAATTCTGAAGATCCCTTCCAGCACATCAAACAGCTAAAGCATCTGGCCCACACTTTTGGATCAGATGCGCAAAATCGGGATATTCTTCTCATGAAGATGTTCTCCTTTTCTCTTATGGACAAGGCCGCCCATTGGTATCAAACTCAGACCCGGCCGATCAACACTTGGGAAGAACTTCAATCCGAGTTTTTGAAAAAGTTCTTCCCCGTTGGTCGGACCAACGCCTTGCGCCATCAGATTACACACTTCACTCAACAATCAGGAGAACCTCTCCATGAGGCATGGGATCGTTTTCAGGATCTCATGAGGAAGTGCCCCCATCACGGAGTTCCTAAATGGGAACAAGTCCAATCTTTTTACCAGGGACTCCGTGAGGACATCCGCCTTTTCGTCAATGCAACCTGCGGAGGAAACATCATGGGTCAACATGAAGACACCGTGTGGGAGATTCTCGAAAACATGTGCGAGAACTCCATCAACAATGACTCCATGGGATTATTCGACAGGACGAATACCCGCGCAGCGACGAATCTTAAGGGAGCACATGAGACGCAGGACCTGTCCGCATCAGTCGACCTGGAGTTAATGGCCAGTCGATTGGACAAGGTCTCAATTATTGAAAAGAAGGTGGATGAGCTGACTCAGCACTTGCAGCGAGCCACCTCTGCGCGTAACTCTTTTGCACAACCTCCTTCCACACAGGAGACTGTGCAAAACATCCTCCACCGATCCTCCCCTGGGATGGATCCATATCCATCCCCATCTGATTCTTGGACTGGAAGATCATCCGATCCTTTCTTCACCAGCCGGGGGAACTCCATTCCCCCTTTCCCTGATTCTCAGGAGGTTCCTCAGACCTGCGAGGACCTCAACGCCATCCAAAACGACCCATTCTCCAACACTTACAACCCTGGATGGCGAAACCATCCCAATTTTCAGTGGGCGGGAAATCCCCAAACCCAAAGACCACCTTTTCAGTCCCGCCCACAGCCCTCTCATCACTACCAGCCGCCTCAGCCTCGGCCCAACCCTACTTATCCATCAGGGCCAAATCAAGATCAAATGTCCTTAATCCTTCAGACTCTGGCTGACATTCAAAAATCGAATGCGGCCATTCAAAAACAGCACAAGGACGAGCTTACTGAAGTTAAAACACAACTGGCCCAGTTGGCAAATTCTCGCCAGCCAGGCACACTCCCTTCCCAACCCCTTCCTAACCCAAATAACGTGCCAACCCAGAAGCGCGTTATGAATCCAAATTTAGGCCACGCTCAATGGATTTATCAGGCCCCTACTGCCCCATCTCCAGACGGGATGGAAGCCTCAACTTCGCGTGCGGGATTTCAGCAGCAGCCACCCCTCCTACCAAACCCAAACCAAAATCAGGCCGGATTAAATTCTGTAACAACACGTAGTGGTAAAACAACTCAGGACCCGCATTATCCAAACCACTCCCAACCTGATAACCATGACCCTAGGATAGTTAGCCAAGGTACCGCTGTTCCAAACCCACAACCTGGACCTATCCTAGAGGAACCAACCAAGATCCCGTTTCCCGAGGCCCTGACCAAGGGAAAGAAGACCACCAAACCCGTGGCCCCTGAGGAGGACCTGGTCAAGCTCTTTGAGCAGGTCCACATAAACATCCCCTTGATGGATGCAATCCGCCACGTACCAGCTTACGCACGATTTCTAAAGAATATATGTACACCCCAGCGTAAGCCGCGAACCAAGGGGGGGAGCCCAATTGTTCTGTCAGAGCAAGCCAGCTCTGTAATCCTTAGTAGACTCCCACCCAAGGCAAAAGATCCTGGAACTCCCCTGATCTCCTGTAAGATAGGTGGTACCCAATTTGATAGAGCATTGTTAGACTTAGGTGCATCTATAAATCTGATACCCACATCCTTACTTGACCATCTGGAAGAATCTGAGCTGAAACCAACCGAGGTGACATTACAATTAGCAAATCGATCTATAAAGTCACCAAAAGGGATTCTCGAGGATGTTATCGTGAGAGTGCGGGATTTCTATTTTCCAGTGGACTTTATAGTCTTAGACATGGATGCACCTGAGAACCCTAGGGATACACCAATCATTCTAGGGAGACCTTTCTTGGCTACTGCTAGAGCCAACATCAGCTGTGAGGAGGGCCAAATAGAGCTTAAGTTTGGAGATCAAACACTGAAAATTGATATATTTAAGGCCCAACAAGGAATTAATTGCGGCGTCACCGAGCAAATTTGTGACATCAAGACTTTGGTTGATGAATCACACCTCCAGAATGACTTGAGTATGCCTCATCAACCACAGAAGGATCTTGACCCGCAAACAGAGGAGTCCAATCCGGATGTGAACAACCCAGTAACTCCCACCCTTGAACCTCACATCTATACTGAACCACCCGCTGCTGCTGAAAACCCCATCCTCGAACTGAAACCCCTTCCTGCTCATTTGAAATACATCTTTTTGGGTTCTAATCAGACCCTTCCTGTGATCATCAATTCCAACCTCAATCCTGAACAGGAATCCCGTCTGATTGTTGTCCTCCAGCAACATCGCAGAGCCATCGGATGGACCCTCGATGATTTGACTGGAATAAGTCCCTCTTATTGTACTCATCATATCTATTCAGAAGAGGGCACACGACCTTCGCGTGAAATGCAGAGACGCTTAAACCCCAATCTGCAGGAGGTCGTGAAAAAGGAGATCATCAAGTGGTTAGATGCCGGGATCATCTACCCGATCTCCGATAGTCGTTGGGTGAGCCCAATTCAGGTCGTGCCTAAGAAGGCAGGACTCACCACTATAACGACTGAGACCGGAGAAATCATTCCTACCCGATTAGCCAACTCGTGGAGAGTCTGTATAGATTATCGTCGACTCAATTCCTCCACGAAGAAGGATCATTTCCCACTACCCTTCATTGATCAAATTCTCGAAAAACTAGCGGGAAATAGGTTCTTCTGCTTTCTTGACGAGTACTCCGGTTATAACCAGGTGGCAATCCATCCTGAGGACCAAGAAAAGACCACATTCACCTGCCCCTTCGGAACATACGCTTTCCGAAGGATGCCTTTCGGTCTTTGCAATGCACCCGCTACTTTTCAGCGATGCATGCTTGCCATATTCTCAGATATGGTAGGTGATTATCTGGAAGTCTTCATGGATGACTTTTCAGTTTTCGGAGCATCATTCGACGATTGCCTCCAACACTTGGTCCAGATACTCAGGCGGTGCATCGACGTGAATTTGGTTCTTTCTTGGGAGAAGAGCCATTTCATGGTGCCTGAGGGAATTGTCCTGGGACACTCAATTTCGGAGAAAGGTATCCAAGTGGATCGAGCTAAGGTTAATCTGATTTCTCACCTTCCTATGCCTAGCTCGATCAGGGACATCCGATCCTTTTTAGGGCATGTCGGTTTTTATCGACGATTTATCCCTGATTTTTCAAAAATCGCACGCCCCCTGACCACTCTTCTCTCCAAGGATGTTCCCTTCAAAATCTCCAAGGAATGCACTCAAGCATTTGAAATCCTGCGTGACCGAGTCACCCAAGCCCCGATCCTACAGTCCCCTGATTGGTCTCAACCCTTTGAGATCATGTGTGATGCATCTGACTTCGCTGTAGGAGCGGTTTTGGGGCAGAAAAATGACAAGAAACCTGTGGTCATTTACTACGCCAGCAAAACACTCGATGAGGCTCAGCGTAACTATACAGTTACTGAGAAAGAGCTGCTAGCTGTAGTATTTGCCCTAGAGAAGTTCAGATCGTACCTTCTGGGTTCCCATGTCATCATATACTCGGATCACACGGCTGTGAGGCATCTCCTTGCAAAGAAGGACGCGAAACCTCGATTGATCCGATGGATCTTGCTGTTGCAAGAATTTGACCTCGAGATTCGCGATAAAGCGGGAAAATAAAACGTGGTAGCTGATCACTTGTCCCGTCTTCCTTCTGAAATGATAGACCCTTCCGGACCCATCACTGAGCATTTTCCCGATGAGCACCTGCTGACTATTGGTACTAGCCTTCCATGGTTTGCTAATATTGTAAATTACTTGGCATCTCATCAGACCCCGTCCGATTGGCCGAAGGCCAAGAAAGACAAATTACGCTCCGATGCCAAGTATTACATTTGGGAGGACCCGTACCTCTTCCGCATAGGTGCCGATCAAATCATCCGGAGATGTGTCCCGGAAGGGGAAGTCAACAATATCCTCTCTTTCTGCCATGACCAGGCATGCGGTGGCCATTTTGCCGGGCATAAAACCGCATCAAAAGTCCTCCAGTGCGGCTTCTACTGGCCCACACTGTTCAAAGACGCATACAGTCATTGCAAGGCATGCAGTCGTTGCCAGACTTTGGGCAACATGAGCCATCGCGACATGATGCCTATGCAACCGATTCTAGTATGCGAAATCTTTGATGTTTGGGGGATTGATTTTATGGGCCCCTTTCCTGTTTCGGATGGTTTCGAATACATTCTGTTGGCTGTGGACTACGTGTCCAAATGGATCGAAGCCATACCGACCCGAACCTGTGATCACAAAATCGTTCTCAAATTCATTCATCAACACATTTTCTCAAGGTTCGGGATTCCTCGTGCAATAATCTCTGATGGGGGGACCCATTTCACAAATGCTCAGTTTAGGTCACTGATGACCAAATACGGGGTGTCTCACCGAATCTCTACTCCTTACCACCCCCAAACTAACGGTCTAGCTGAGCTGTCAAATCGGGAGATCAAGAAAATCCTGCAGGTCACTGTTCGACCTGACAGGAAGGACTGGTCGGCCCGACTTCCGGAAGCATTGTGGGCCTATAGGACCGCCCACAAGACCCAATTGGGCATGTCTCCCTTTAGATTGGTGTACGGAAAGGCATGCCACCTTCCCGTCGAACTGGAGCATAAAGCCTATTGGGCAGTACGGAACTGTAATCTGGATCTTTCTAAGGCTGGGACCCACAGAAAACTCCAAATCAGCGAGATCGATGAATTGCGCATAGACGCGTACGAGAACTCGCAAATCTACAAGGAGCGGGTTAAAGCCTTCCACGACAAACACATCTCAAGAAAGATCTTTCATCCTGGTCAAAAGGTCCTACTCTTTGATGCCCGACTCAAACTCTTCCCAGGAAAACTGAGATCTAAGTGGGTCGGACCATATTTGGTCCGACAGGTTTTTAGAAATGGAGCAATCGAAATCAGTCCACTCAGCCACGATTCTGAACCTTTCATCGTGAATGGTCAAAGACTCAAGCCGTTCATTGATGTAACTTCTACTGATTTGGCTGAGGCATCTTATATCCTCCTTTCCCCTTGAGCTTATTGCGCCCAGCCGATGGCGTAAAACTCAGCGCTTAACGGGAGGCAGCCCGTCATTCTCTTTGAAAACCTGAAACTTGTTCTGACACCTTTCAGCACTCGAAGTTCACCCTTGTAGACAGCCGACCCCAACTCAGATGTTTGCATCTGGGATTTGAAATCGTCCGCAAAAATTCAACCCGACCCATTCACTCATCCAAATTTCTGTCTTAAGGAATGAACTAAGACCCCCTAGGTTACAATGAGGACATTGCAAATCTTAGGCATGGGGGGGTAGGAAAGTGCAAAAACGTGTAAGAAAAGGTTTCAAGTAAAAAAAAAAAAAAAAAAAAAAAAAATCTTCGAAAAAGAATAAGAGGAGAAGAGGAGAAGGAAAATTTTGTGAAGGAGAAAAGAAACAAAATGAAAAAGGAGCACAAAATTATGAGAAAAAAAGAGTGATAGTCATTAGTAAGAAACTAAGGAATTAACCTAAGTTCTAGACCTCATTCAAGAAAATAACTGAAAAGTGCACAATAAGATTAGTAAGAATGCAAACCTTAGGCATTCTTGAATAGACTCTTAGTACTCATTAAGATCTGGACACTCCTCAAGAGGTTGAGGAAAATGAAAAGCTGAAGTATTAGGTCTAAGGCTTAGGAAGTATTCGGCCTCGTTAACTAATTTTTGGTTTACGGGACTCAGTAACCTAAGCACCCTAATCTCACACACAGCCTGGTTCAGTAAGCGTAAAAATCAGAATCACGCAGAAGCGTCGCAAAAATCTGAAAAGAACACCTAGAATAGGAATGGCCGATCAACACAAGTTGATTTGGACGAGTTCCCAGCGCGGAGAGGCGGAAAATCCCCTCGAAGATGCGTAACAAAATATCATCTCCTTGGTGCTTGTCTCTTAGGATATTTACATATCCTACGGGGGGCATGTAAGCACTCTGCTGGTTCAGATTCCATGGATGGCATTATCTCGAAGTGTCAATTGCCAGGGTCTGGATTCGGCCACGGAATACCATGGATGGGATTATCTCGAAATCTCAATAGCCAGGGTTCCGGGGGTTGCCATGGGCGGTGCTATCTCGAAGCATCGATCGCCAGGAACCCTTGAGGATTGATGATGGGAGCAAGGAATCTGATACAGACCGTGTTGAAAAGCTAATCCTAGGCTAGAACTAAAAAGAAAAAGAGAGAGAAAACTCTCCAAACAGAAAAAACTTTCTATCTCTCTCTTACAAAACGCACTGCGAACTGGGCCAGGGCTAAAATCATTTCAAGCACGGGTGCTTTAACCACGAAGTCCAATAAACCTTAGGTTAGTTCTTGCGGGCCTTAAAAACCTTTGCTAAAAGACTGAGGCTAAGGCTAGACAGATTTGGATCTTGATTGGTACTAGAGTATCTTTTAGGCCTATGGTCAGCATTCTAACCTAATCTATGCTCAAATAAAAAGGCACTTATCTAAAACCATTAAAAACTTCATGGTCTAGAACAAGGGTTGAAACCTTAAGTTTTTTGCTAAGGGACTAGCAAAAGCTAGGCATGGGGGTATGATGAGAACCTCATCATGAGCCATAACTAGCTCATTTTGACCCAATACAAAGGATAAAAGCTCCTACATATCTCAAGGAAAGGCTTAACTCAGAGAATTCTGAGTTTGAGAAGAAAACCAGTCATAAGGGGAAAAAGTGCAATTTTACCAGTATAATCTGCATACAGGGTAATTCAGGGCCCAAACACAGGTCAAAACAGCTTAATAAGAATAAAAGTGGGATGAGATGATCTAGCAAGGGCTACAGCACTTCCAAGGAACCAAATGATAACCTGTAACCCTAAAACAACCCGCTTCAATTCACAAGGTTCGGGGAAAAGTAAAAATAGAATAAACCCTCTAAAATTCATAGAAAAATAATCTCTAGGGTTTAGAACCTTCAATTTGGCCTTTAGAACCCATTTTGACCTACATTGAGAACCACGCCCAATCAATAACTTAATTTGGGTCTTTACGCAAATTGACCGGTCAAACAAGGTTTAATATGAAAATGAAATTTACCATCAGATTCCTTAGGTTCTAATTAGTCATGTATAAAAACTTGAGCCTAAGAAGAAACCTCCTTGACCGACTTTACACTTTGGTCCTCATATATTTACTCTTTGGCCCTCAACTTTTGAACCCTCGCATTTAGGCCCCTAACTCTCCTTCGTTCTTTGCAACCAGGTCCCTCCTGCAAAACCCTGCCAGCACCATGCTCCGGCGACCTTGCGCGGAGCATGGCGCCGCGCAGGGTGAGGTAGGGGACCTGGCAAGTAAACCGGGGGTGCCCTGCGTCGTCAGCCGTCGCAGGAGCACCCCCCTGGTCATTGTAGGCCACCATACCGGCCGTGCGAACGCACGGACGGTATGGGTTCATGTTCCGACCATTCTCCGGCGAGGGAGACACGTCGTCTCCCTCCGCCTTCCTCCCTGCTTCAACCCTATAAATACCCCCCGCCGCTCCACCGACGAGGGCAGCCTGGATCTGACGGAGAAAACCCCCAGCTTTCTTCTCTTCTTCCTCCGGCAGACGCTCACCAGCTCCGGCGACTTCCTCCCCCTCCACCTCTTCGCTCTGCCGCAATACCAGCAGCAGAAACTTCCTCCCCTGTTCTTCCCGCGCCACGCCGCACCCAGCTGGCGCCTCTCCAGCCCTCTGCTCGCCGCCGCCCCTCTCCCTGAGCATCGTCTTCTCCGGCGACAGTCGATACGACTGTCGCCCTGTTCCTCCCCCTTCGTCCCTGCAAGTAAGTTAGACCTACTCCCCTTCTTCTCCTCTTTCTTTCCCCGCTTTCAATTTAGTCAATTAAACCCTCGACCGCTCCTGTTCACCCTCATCCTCTCCGCCTCCGACCACCCTCCGGCGAGCCGCTCCCATCACCTCAGCGACCCACACGGCTCGCCGACCACCGCAGAACCTCCGCCTCCTCACCCTGATCCTCTTCCGCCCCTCCACTTCCCACCAAACACCCTCTGCAGATCCACCGAACACACCCACTTCCTCGCTCACAGTTTGACCTAGGACGACCTGTTAGCTCCATCTCGCCCCCTGCAAACCCCCTGACCACCTTCGCCGTGCCACGGCGAAGGTCCCCCGCCTGTCTGATTTGGCCGAAAGGCCGTTCTTCTGTGACCAGGTGACTCGCCCGCCGTCGCCATTACTGCGCAGGCAGAGCTGCTTCACCTGCAGGTGCGGGCACGCCTTCGCCCAGGTTTGACTCCCAGGTTGCGCAAGGACTCTCCGCGAAACGTCCCTGGTTCACAGACGGGGCGAAGGCCGCGCGGGAAGCCACGATCGCCCACTGCTCCATCCGCGACGCGCGCTCAATTGGGGTGGGACATTTAGTCCCACCTCGGAACCTCTCGGAGGCGCGCGGAAGCATAAAGGCAAAAAGTGCCTTATGCTGTCTGCCTCCTGACCACGGGGTGAGGTCCCTCTCACCCGACCCGGCCTCGTCCGTGACCACGCTTCGCGGACCTGGCCCGACCCGATTAGACTGTCCTGCACTCCAAGCCCACCACGCACGCCGGTGGGCCTGGACCCGGGCCTGACCCGAACCCGATTACCCGATAGCGCTCTGGGAGAGCTTCCGAAGAGTGATTTCAGAGAGAAAGAGAAACGCGGGGGAGGGGGGTAGAGTAGGTTTTGCCTCTTGACAAAAAAAAAAACTCTGTGAAGTGTGCAGGCAAAAGAAGAAGTGCAGGCGAAGAAGAAGCAGCTGCACTGTAGCAACTGCTCAGTTAAGTCGTCGAAGCACCGGGCCAGACGACGGACAGTCAGCAGCCAGAGCAACACAGAAGGCAGGCTGAAGAAGAAGGAAGGGAGACTTAGTAGCCGAAGGCAGAAGCACCACGATTGCAGAAGAAGGAATGAAGAGAAGCAAGAAGCAAGAAAAGAAGAAGAAGATCTGAAGAAAAAGAAAGAAAGGAAACAAGGAAGAACAGAAGACAGAAGAAGAAGAGCACGAGGGGAAGATCTGAAGAAAGCAGAAGAAGAAGAAGACGAAAAAGAAAGAAAGAAAACTAGGAAGAACAAAAGCCAAAGAGGAAGAAAGAAGAGAAGAAGAAGAAGCCAAATTTTCATCTCTCTCTCTCTCTCTCTCTCTCTCTTTATTTTTGTAATAGAACTTGTATATCTCTAGAATACAACTTGCTCCCTGAGTTCGACCTCGGGAACTCTTTCATTTTTCCGAGTAAAAAATTTTTATATGAAACGTTGGTAACAACCGGCTTCACTACAACGTTATAACAAACCCGGTAAAACGAACGTCTTCACGTTGCAATGCACATTTTTCTGTACTTGTGTCCAAAATTTAATTAGGATTTGATACCAACCATTGGATCTAATCCAATGCAATGTGGAAACCCTAATCAATCATTTTTTGTGTGGAATTGAGGGCCTCCACCGAGAGAGAGAATAAGAGAAGAAAGTGCATCATTGGTCATCGCTTTTTCTTCTTCTCTAGATGTCTAGTGACCTCGAGAAAGGTCTTGTGGCCACAGGAGACAACCAACATCTCACTTGGATGTCTAGACCTTCACCTTTTAGACGTCTAGGCTCTTGGAGAGATGTCTTGTGGGGCTTCTAGATGCCCAGCCTCTTCACTTGACGTCCGATATATGTTGGCTGTGAGTTCTTGACTCATGTGGTCAATTTTTGGAGGAAATTTGAGGCGAGTGTCACCTCAAGAATCATAAAGGAGTTTGCAATGCACACTCATGATTGAGTGTTCTCAGTGCAAAGGGCTTCATCTGCCTATCGAGAAGAAGGGAGTCCTAAAAGCCATGACTTGTTGTAGGAGGCACAACATGTAGGATGCTATGCCACGTTGCCTCAATAAGTATACCTCAATACTCATGGGGAACCTAGAACAAGGAGAAATTAGTTATTAGCATATGGTTCTAGTTTAGGTCATTTTTTATTCAATTCTTGCTATTCAATTTTTGGGTATTGACTAATTTCTTGAATTGAAAAAATTTAAAGTGACCTTTTTCATGCTTTCATGATACCATCGAGGCCGAACTATTCGATCCTACCGCGATGCCACCAAATATAAAATTATGTACTATAGAATGGCAAAGGAGATGTGGGATTAATGTCGTAGAGAGTCATACTTGCACATAGAGAGCTTCAATCATGTTACCCTATTTGCTCTAATTGGTGGTACATGTGACTTAGATTGGCTTGTAGACTTAAGGGCATCTTGCCATTTATGTGGGGACTAACAAAGATTTAGTTGCCTTTAATTAGCTCCTCTAAGATGGATGGTTCAAGTAGCTAATGGTAGACATTCTCCCATTACTAGTCAGAGAGAAGTGATGATTACTGATGGTAACACTATCATTCGCCATAACTAGATTGAATTAGTTGAAATCAAGAGATAAATGCTCCTAAATGATCGCTTGAGAACCATAATTCCAGTCTGATCTATTTTGAGAAGATAATAAAATAGGGTTAATTCTATTGTTTACCATCACATCACAAGTGCAGAGTAACCATGGGGTCACCCAGGGGTTAATTAGAGGTCAATTGAGCATCAAAGACCAGGAAGTGGGTCCACACTGACAGAAACAAGGATTTCACGTATTTCGAGAACCAAAATAGTACACAAAACCCTAACTATCAGCCCCACTTAAATTGAAGAGGTTCTGATCAGGATAAAATTAATCTGAATCTCCTAAAATTAATAGAAAAATATTTTAAGAGGTTTGATACCCTAGTTTGACCATCTGAACCCATTTTGACCTAAGATAAGTTTCAGACGAAAATTTGCTTTGATTTGAGCTTCTACACAATTTACCTAGCCAAATATGGTCAAAACCCAAATCTAAGTTCACCATTAGATTCCTTGGGTCAAAATTAGGTTAACAACAAAATTTGGGCCCAATCAGAGTCCATCTTGACCTAGTTTGCATTTTAGCCCTTAAAAACTCTATTTCTCACATTCAACCCTCTACTTTCAAGATTCTTGCAATAAGGTCCCTTAACTTTTTCATCATTCTTACAAAAAGGTTCCTACCAACATTAGAGGTGTGAACCCAAACCTGTCAACCTTCAAACTTGAAAATCTCCTTGATTCCTCAACTAAACTCTCCCAAATTTGGAAGGAATAATCGTCAGAAGGTCCCCTCTCGTTTGAACATGATCTTGAGCTCTAATTTGAAACCAAGAGCTCAAGCAAGCTCGAAGAATCCATGAGAAAAGACCAAGCCAAATCGCAAGAAATTCGCAATGAATTTCCTATTAGAGCTCAGTTCTAAGCTCTATAAAAACTCCCCTAACTCCCAACGTTCGATTGAGTGCGGTTAGGCCACAAAAATCCTTCTTCCTCTTCTTCTTCGGCCACCTCCACCGTGACTCCAACAAGCTTCCTCAACTCCTTCCTCAGGCTAGCCAACGGCCAAATTAGCTGGTCTCCCTTCTTCTTCGACTTTATTCACACCTGGTAGGCCAAAGCCAGGGCTGCTTCCACATCTCTTCCTCGCCGTCCTCATCACAGGAGAATTCACCCCCTCCTGATCCAGCAAGTCAAGCCGATGTGGATCCTCCCTCATTTCATCCCTTAGGTTAGGTAAACCTCTCTCTCTCTCCCTCTAGTATAGATCTAGATCCTTAGCACCCCAATCCGATCATCGACCACTATCTCCTCCTTCGTCTTCCCCAACTCCGATGCGTACTACGGTGAATCTGCTCCGCCACTCCACTCCACCAAACCACCCGCTTCCACATCTAGAAGCTTCGTTGCATCACCATCATTAAAACCCCCAACCTAATTTCATAAAATCACCACCCTACACCTCCACCGGACAACCCACCACACCACCTCCTACACTGACACCGTCCGACCACCCTAGGCCTCTAATAACCTCGCCAACGCCGCCATCACCTTCCATGCATCATTGTGATTATTATGAACCACTTAATTAGGGTCAAGTGCTCGTATTCTTGATTTCAAGGACTTCATCGAAGCTCCGTCGCTGCCATCATCAACTCGACCATCACCACTGAGCTCCGTTCACATCTACCCTCACATCCACTTCAAGCAACCACAGATCAACCCTACGCATCCACCTAGGGCATCAATTGGACAAGGCAGCAACTCCACCAGCTTTAATTCGAAGCTCAAGCCCTGCAGCAGACACGTGACGAAGTCAAGAGGAAGAGGGGGACATTTAGTCCCACCTCGTGCATCGACAAAGCAAAAGCAACGCATAAGTTGTTTCGTAGCCAAGGGCTCTTCGCCTCCAAACACACGGGGTGAGGTCCTGCCTCTCCTCGCATGCCCCGCACGCCCTTGCTCGCGATACCAGGCACGCAAGTTTGGGCTCTGACCCGATTACCTGGTTGCTCTGACCCAATTACCCCTATACCCGGATTTGAGAAAGGAGAGGAAATCCGAGGAGGGTAGGGGGTTGTTTTGCCTTAGGATGCATGCCCATACGCTTAACACTTAGTCATTCTAAGATGGCTTTGTGCTGAGGTTTTCCTTGAGGTCTCTAAGGCCTTGTGTTTTGTGTTGAGGTTTGGTGACTTAAAGTGTTTGGCTCTCTATGCTAACGTCTGATTATGGGTACTATGAACTTATTGAATAATTAGCTAATGTGGCAAGTTGTTGAGAAACATTGTTGGAAAATTGAATTGGATAGAAACATTGGGATATGTGCTTGATTGGTGGATAAAATTGGTGATTCAAATCACCATTTTTAGGTTTTTGATATTCTTTTTATCCCGTTGTTTCTTTAGATACAATTTGGTCTATTATTGAATATATTCTTATTATCAATTTTCATTGCATATCTTTATTATTGTGCTTATTGATTAATATTACGATTAATGTTGTAAATTTCATATTTGCTCTCTACAAACGACCTCAGACTTATTTCTTGTTTTCAAGCACTTCTAATTTTTAAATGTTGATTCGCTTTTGTTGACTGTACTACGACACATATTTGAAAATCGATGAAAGCCTGTTAACAGTTACCCCCACAATGCGACTATCAGACGTTCTCCATGTTCCTGACTTTCCCATCAACTTGCTTTCCATTAGTAAGATCATGAAGGAGTTAAATTGTCAAGCTATTTTTGATGTTGTTTCTTGTACATTTCAAAATATTTTAACTAATAAGATCATTGGTGGAGATCAATGATGTGGGATTTTTGCTTGGATAAGTAATAATAATAATGATAGTAATAATAATAATAAAAATAATAGTACATCGTAGTGTAAATCATGATGAAAAAATCTTAAATCAACAAAAAAAATCAATTATATATGAATCCAAGATGAATCAACCCAAACATGCATCATATTAAATAATCTTGAATAGCATAAGTCGTCTCCATAAGGAGCCAAGTGCACAAATAGGTTCAATCAACGATTCCATGCTAATAAGAGTTTCTAATAAAAAATTGAAATACAGAGATCGAAGCAAGCTCAATGAGTCAAAATCGACACGTGGTAGCGGTGAGAGTACGCGGTCACGAAGTCGGTGCAGTGACGGGGATGTCGAGAAGGGCACAGTCAAATAGAGGTGGAGAAGTCGTGGACGTTGTGGTCGATATGTCGATGCTAATAGCGAGAACGATGAGCGTCGAGGAGGACACGGCTATGCACCGGCGAGTGGCTATCACCACACTCGTCAATGCATGGAATGTGTGGTCGTGATGTTGATGGTTGTCCCCCTATTGTCACGAGGGTAAGAGACGTCGACGTGCAGTGAAGATGATGGTGATCGCGCTGAGAGAGATGAGCGTAGTGGTGAGGCTTCGATTGCGGTCGTCGCGGTTACGGGAAAGCGCGGAGGGTGTAGGCGTGGTGTCGCTAAGCGGAGGGAGGTGGACATCCCTGTGGCCACGAGCGAGAAGAAGGCTGGGCGAACTCGCCTCCTACTGCTGTTGTTGTGAGGGCGTCGTGAGGAAGGTCGTTGCTGTTGATGGTGAGGGCGGTGGTCGTAGTGGTTACTGTTGTCGATGGCGAGGACGGAGATCGCGGTGGTTGCTGTTGTCGAAAGCAAGCAGGGAGTGTGGTGGTCTCTGTCTGCAAGTGCGTGTTGACCGTCGAAGAAGAAGGAAAATTCAGTAGGGGGTTGCCGGTTGATGAAAAATGACGAGGGGAGGGGGGGTTCCTCCGGTCTGTGCGTGGGTGTAAGAAGAAAGAGAGGTGAGAGTGGTGAGCTGATGTTGCGAGTGAGAGAGAGAGCGTAGGGCGGGGGGGGGGGGGGGGGTGTTTTGTTGTTGATGAACCTAAGGATCTAAAATGGGTAGGGGTCAATAGTATAGATAAAAAAATTAAATAATAGTGGAGAAAATTGAATGCAAACCATAAAAATAAATTCACACAAACGTACCTAAATTTTTAGTGGAAATCATTTTAGGTAAAAATTACTATCTAAGACTTCTAACTTAGGATTTTTCTGACTAGGTAAAGTTAGTCAATCTACTAAAAAATGTATCACTTAAAATGATGGTGACATAACCTCTTACAATAACCATTATCTTTGTGATCTTGAAGAGAAGAACAACAAAAACAATAGGATCTCCCAAGTAACTTGTGACCTTAATCAAATTAATCGAAAAGAAATAGTACAACTTATTTCCTACGGAATATCAAATAAGCATAGAGTTTTGAATCAAATATTTTGTAGAGGCTCAGGACAAAGTGCTTAGAAAACATAGTAGAAAGAGTGCCAAGCACTTGAAAAGAGGGTGTAAGAACACCTTTAGAGTAGAATATTTTTTTTTGAAGTTACGTGTCTGAGAGGCTACAAAGGAAGCCTCTTTATACTAGAAATCCGAGTAGTTTTGGAAATTATTTAAAAGTTGGTGGTCAATCAAATTAATTTATTGGTCGATCAAAAATTCTCTTGATCAATTAATTAAATGCTTTGGTTGATCACTTCTTGATCTATCAAATAGATACTTTGATCGATTAATTGTTTGAATTCAAACTTCTTAATTTGCTGATATTTGATCAATCTATTTTAGTAATTGGTCGATCAATCTACTTTAGGTGATCACTTTTATATTTTAGTTGATTAAAAGTCCAATAATATGAATTCTAATGTTTGTCAATTTTTCAAAAAACATTTAAGGTTTCCTACAAAAATTATAGACTCAAGAAAATAAAAGATACAAGACTTTTCTTTAGAGATATCCTTTCTCTTGCCAAGATTCAAGATAAATTTGATGAAAGATTAGTTGGCATATAAACATAACTCTTATCTATCAAAACTAAAGTGTCAACTCGTTTGTGGCCTTTTTAGTGTAGTGAGAGAGAGAAAATATGAGAACAGGGGTCTACGATGATTGAGGAGAGGAGGAATTGGGGGCACGATCACGGGGCGAAAAATTGAGGGCCCATGCCCTGTCAATATATGAGAGAGAGAATTAACGAAAGAAATTGAGGGTATCTTTCAAAAAAAATGAGAGAGATCATTTTCATTTCTTTTCAAATGAGCTTGCCAAAAAAAAAGAGTCAAAAGAAAGTAAGCTTGAAGAGAGAATCCATATTGATTTCCTTGCCATTTTTGTTAGAAAAATCAAAATGCCACGTTGGCATTCCAAATTGAGATTTGATGCGATGCTATTAAAATTATACTTCCCAAAATGGGCCTACATAAAAAATAAGTAAATAATTAGATTAGATAAGATATTTAAAAATTAATGAAATGCAGGGAATACTAAATCTAAAGCTTAATTAGTTTTATCAATATAATGCATACTTTAAATTAAATTCTCCCCCCAATAATGATATACTTAGGATTTAATTTGGTTTACTAAAGTGGACCTATCAATCGCAAAGAAGGATGAGTGTATAAGTTACTCTAGTCTCCATTTGTTGCCCATGCCATTGCTCCTACATCTTCTCATATGTCCTCTACATCTGCTTTTCAGTAGCACTTTTGCTTAAGTCATCTTCCTTTATCCAAGCTTTGTCATGTCATTCCTTAGATTTATCTTAGAGCCAAAATTGAATGCAAGGCATGTTAGTTGGGGAAGCATCACCGGAGCGCATTCCCTTCTAGTTAGACTTGAAGCACTAAATCTCTTTTTTGAGCTCATTCATATGTATGTGTGGGGTCCTAGTAGGGTACTTGATAAGATGGGACATCGCATTTATTTGGTGTTAGTCCATGACTACTCTCGCTTGACTTATGTGTATTTGCAGAGGTAGAAGTCTAGGGTAAGAATGATTATTAGCAATTTCATTTTGGAGATGAAGACATAGTTTGAGGCCACTTTTAAGATTATTCATTTAGATAATGCCTTCGAGTTTTGCACCACTTTTCTTCTTGAGTACTACAACTCTAAGGGCATATTGCATCAGACCACTGACCCCTATACCTCCTATCTTTGCATCCAGTGCCTGATCACGCATTGCATTATGGGGTAAATTCAAAGAATGCCTAATTGTGATTGAATCTACCTAATTAAGTGGTCTCCTTCTAAAAGTTGGCACTACTAATCAAATTGGGTCCTAAAACCAAATTCACACATGATTTGACAAAAGGACTTGTGTGGGATTCTTTACAAAGAAAAATTGGTTTTCGCAGTGTGATGCACACTTCTTACACAAAGCATGCACTTTATGCACTGCACTAGGTCTCGATCCCATTATTAGTGTAGACACTCTTACTTCACTTTGTGGTGGTGATATTATCTTATGACCAAGTGTTTTGATACTCTAAGGTGGAGGACATCCCTTAAAGGAATAAAAGGGTAGTTAAGAGGCACCGCATATGCATTACCTCAAAGGAAGGGTTCGCCCTAGTTGCATCCCATAGTTCCGTTCTTGGAGTAACTTCTCACTAGATCACTTGAGAATATCATTTAAACAAGGTGTAGGTCTTAGGGCACTCGAAGGTTAGCTTAAGTCGCGTAACTGGATTCAATAACTTGTTTGGTCATCTATATCAACTAACTTGACCTCAGCCTTCTTCTAAACAGAATTGGTCAGGATCTCAAGTAGAATGGAGGAACATCGCCTTGACCCTATTCAACTGATCTGTGAAGTTGGTTTGGGGGTTGCACCTACTCAAATTAGTAAGAACTTGAATTGTGTTTGGTGGTTGTTGTATGCTTGGTAGATGCTCTCTGGAGGGTAGTTTAGTATTTGATCTTGAGCCTAAGAGAATCCTTAGGAAAGCCCATCAATGAGAAAGGAGAGAAGAGATGGCTGATCAAGGAGCAAATCAACAGAGAACTTTGAGAGACTTTCATTCCGACCAACCAACCTACTTAAGCATTGAGAAGATCGGCATGGGACAATGCATATGAGATCAAGAGCAATACCATATCCTTGTTGCCCTCCTTTTATGGTACTACTAGGGAGGACCCCTACTGGCATTTAGAGGAGCTCACCAAGGTCTGTTCCACGGTGAAACTTCATAACTTTACTGATAAAGCTCTAATATGAACCCTATTTCCATTCTCCCTTAAGGACAAGGCAAAACAGCAGTACCACACCTTAGATGCTAGGGTGAATGATTGGAACACCCTTAAGGGAGAATTCTTGAAGAAATACTTCCCAATGAGCAAAACCAACCACTTCATGAGGGAAATCATGGGTTCTACTCAGTTAGATGGGGAGAAATTCCATGAGACTTGGGAACATTTCAATGACCTAATTCGATTATGTCCCCATCATCAAGTGCCTAAATGGCAATTGGTAGAAAGGTTCTATACTAGACTATCTGATAGGCATAGGCAAACAGTGGATGCTACTTATGCTGGAACCTTTCTTACCAAAATGGAGGATGAGGCTTGCACATTATTTGAGTCACTGAGTAATAATTCTATCAACCTGACCTCAACCTATCAGGATAGAAAACCATCCATCCTCCAAAAGAAAGTAGAAGCTAGTGAAGTCGAGGCTACTCAGATTTACCCTTCCAAATCCAATTGTTGAACCAGAATTTTGAGAGGCTCATGTCAAACCCTAGCACATTCCCGCAATCAGCCTCCCAAGTCCAAGCTATTTCTGAATGCTCCATTTGCCAAAGCACTCTTCATGCCACTGTTGAGTGTCACTTGGCTAATCAATTCCCCGAGTTAGTTTAGGCAGACCTGAATGCTGCCCAAGGATTTCGTCCACCTCTCAGGAACAACCCTTTTGCCAAAACCTACAATCCTAGATGGAGGAACCATCCCAATTTCTCATGAAAGCAAAGTGATGCTTTCAATGCTTCCACCTCGAGGAACTCAAGAGCCCAACTCACCCAACCCTTTCAGGCACAACAATTCCTACCTCCTCCTCAGCCCAATAATTCTAAATTGGATGACCTTAAAGCAATGATGAAGGTTATGCAAGAAAACCATAGTATGATCATCTAATCTCGGAATAAGGCAATCCAAGAAATGCAATCTCAAATTAGCCACCTTGAGGCTGTTATGTAACCCTGGGAAATTTCCTAGCTCTTCTGAGGAGAATACTAGGGGTAAAGGGCCCTTTATAAGGGAGCATGCTAAGGCTATGATCTTTCTGAGGAACGGCAAAGAAACTTTCAAACCTGAAATCACTCCTACAATCACCCCTACTACCAACCCGACACTGACTTACACATCCACTGAGGAGGAGCCACTCAACCCCTCCACGCTTGAAATCACTCACCTGGAGGAGGTTGTCATCGTTCCACCTCTGTCTCGCCTTAACAACCCCTCCACCCAAAGGCTGAGGGTGCCATTTCCTAAGCGCTAATCTTCCCCTTAGGAATTTTTTGCTGGCTTATTTGGAGCCAAAGATAGGATGGAAGATATTATCGAGACATTCAAGCAGGTTCATACCAACTTTCCTCTATTAGATGCAATCAAGAAGATTCCATCCTATGCTAGATTTCTGAAGGACCTGTGCATGCAGAAGAGAAAATCATGAAAACAGGTCCAGGCTAACGTCATTCTGCCCAACCAAGTCAGCTTGGTCCTACAACATGGTACACCCTCTAAACTAAAAGACCTAGGAGCCCCATATATTTCTGTGGTCATTGGAGACCAACACATTGATGAGGCTCTCCTCGATCTAGGTGTGGGGGTTAATATATTGCCAAGCTCGATCTATGAGCTATTAGGTGGCGAGTTGAAGCCTAGTCATGTTATCCTCCAAGTAGCTAACAGATTACTCAAGACACCATGCAGGCTTTTAAAAGATGTCCTGGTGAGAGTGGAGGACTTCTTTTTCGTTGATTTTCTGATATTAGACACTAACCCATCCAACATGCCCACTAGACCTTCGATTATCTTAGGGCATCTCTTTTTGGCTCTTTTGTGTAATGATCCCCTCCAAATGGTCATCTCTAAAGACCATACCCAGACTCTTGAAGAATGTGAAGGAGATATGTTGGAATTAGAAGAGTTACTGGGTGTCAAGGTCGAGTCCCTCTCCCTCCATGGACAATCAAGGTAGATCTGCTATCGGAGGCAAGGACATCGAACCTAATTCCCTCAATTTAGAAACCTCCCGACTTAGAGCTTAAGCCACACCCAGAGTCCCTCAAGTATGTTTTCCTTGGACCCAATGATACGCTCCTTGTCATCGTCTCGACTGCTCTATCTGAGACGCAGGAGGGAGCCTTGATTGAATGCATAAATGACACAAGGAAGCCATTGCTTGGACTATAGCTAATATCAAAGGGGTTGACTTGACTCTCTATATGCATCACATTTACATGGATGACTCCGTGAAACCCTTCCGAGATATGCAGAGATGGTTAAACCCCAACATGCGAAAAGTGGTGAAGGAGATTTTGAAGTGGTTAGACACTAGGATAATTTATCCCATTTCTGATAATAAATGGGTCAATCCTATGCACTTGGCGGCTAAGAAGGCAGAATTCACTGTTGCGACAAACAAGAAAGGGGAGAAAGTCACCACCTAACCCTCAACTAGCTGGACAAGTTTGATTTGATGATGCATCCCTGGGGTCGGTGATGGTCCACCAGATATGGTAGCCTGGAGGGCAGTAACCAGGTTACTCCTAAGGGGCACCGCCTGAAGTATCTCTTGGGTAGAGCTTGCAGCACTCTACCCAGAAGGTATGGCGCTACTCATACCCTAAGAACTAGCTAAAGTACTAGTTCCAGGGACCCTACTCATTGATTGTGATGGCTTCAATACATTGCCAACCTATAAACCCTTCACCATGGCCACTTTCTCAGCCACGCGAGGGAAGGCTCTAGGAGCACCGACTGAGGTAGGAAGGAAGCCCGCCTTGCTTCTTTCGTTCCATTTAGCGGGGACTTCCGCACCCTCAGCCCCAACCGATGCTTATTGGCAGGAAGACAAGGAAGGGATGATTTCTTTACCACCTTCTCTCTCAGAGCTAAAAGAAATTTACACTGCCTCTATTTGTCTCATCTTCTTTTTAAGGGGCACCTCTTCAAGACTACCAGAAGCCTCTTCTCTCCCCCTTCTTTTGCGCTCCTGACGTTGGGATGGCAGGCTACTTTGACCCACCCCCAGGACTTGCACTTCCCCACATCTCGCCTGCTCCCGTGGGAGCTCCCAGAACGTCGCCTAGGAGTGTTCGACCTGGAGAACCATTCGAAGGCTGCAAAAGCAAAAATGACTGTGATTAACGTTACATAAGAAGCAGAGTAGTCAAATTCATTACCCCATAACTTACATGGTGTGGATAAGAATCTGGCACTCACATGAGTGTCGTCTAAACGTTTGGCCACCTCAACTCAGAGCGGGCTATTGGTCCAAAATCCATTATTTTCTCTGCATCCACCTCCGCAACTGGGTCAATCTCATGAGGTCCAGGTGGAAAGTCTTTTTCGAGCAGATTCTACCAAGAGTTGGGGACTTCTAGCTTCTCCACATTATGGAGAAGAAAAAAGTGATAATCCTACCCCTTTAAACTATCTGGAAGGTCGATTATTCTATACCTAGTCAGCCTGCTGTATAGGGTGTAGGTTCCAGAAGGAGGCTTGCCCCTCTTTACTTTCAGGGGCATTAATCCAAAAAGGAGGCAGAATAGCCCCATTCTCGGGCGGATGTTTTTAAAACAAGCCAACAGTTGAGGCTGAGTTGGGAAGGTGCAGGGTGGTAGTATGAAAGGAAAGATGTAAGAAAAGGGTTCAAAGGTACTCTAAGGCCATTTTCAATGGCATATTTACAAATCATAAAATAATCCCCTCCAACCGGGGAACACAGGAAAGTCACAATTCTTGATGCTTGGAACTGGACATCTCCAAGTCCATGTTCCCCCAGAAACCATTGAATAATGGATTTACTACAAAAGAACATTTTATGGTGTATAATCCAAATGTCTCATTAGAGAGACGGGGCGTTGTTGCATGCATTATGCGTCGAATTAAGAAATATATGTGTCGTAGTATAGTCAACGAAAACACAACAGCATTTAAATTTATAAACCTCGAAAACAATGTGAGTCTGAGGTCATTCGCAGGGAGCAACTGGAATTCACAACACTAATCAATGATATAAATAATGAGCACAATAATATCAATGAAAATATATAAAATATCAGCCAAATTGTATCTCAAGATATCATGGAATAAAAAGAATAAAAACTCAAAATAATGGTGATTTGAATCACCAATTATCCCAAGTATCAAATTACTCAAATAATACAACAGTGGTCTCAACCACTAATGCCTCAATTCCATGCCACCAAATATGTCCATAGTACTTAGGATCAGACATCGCAAGCAAGGCACAGATGACTTAAAGTCACCAATCCTCAATACAAGGCCTTAGAGACCTCAAGAGTTAAGCCTCAATACAAGCACAGAGCCACTGCAAGGCACCAACCACAGAGGCATGAAGCCACAGCAGAGACCTCAGAGAGATGCTAAGTATAAAACACACAAGCATGCATCTTAAGGCAACAGGACACAGATCCTGAAGCAAAATCCTCCCCCTTCCTCCTCAGGATTTTCTCCTCTTAGCTCATAGAACTGGGTAATCGAGTTTCAGGCGGGTATCGGATCCGGGTATGGTCTAGACCCACGTGGCGTGTACTACGGGTGAGGAGTGGTAAAGGGTGTGGCGCAGGGACCTCACCCCCAGTCTAGAGGTGAAAAGCCTTCAGCAGGATTTCCTTATATGCATTGTTAGAGGCTTTGTTCTTCATGATGTGGGACTATATTTCCCAATTTCTTCTCCGTGCAGCTGCTAAAGAAACTTGCATCAATTCGGCTGCTACTCAAGCTCTACTGCCCAAGGGAAGACCTGGAACTGATCCTGAAGCTGTTCTGCGTCGATTGAGAGCGAGGGCGAGACCAACGGTGGTCGGATTACGATTTTCGGATACGAAGGCGATGACCAGCAGTGGCGATACCTAAAGACAAGAATATGGCCTTTTGACCCAATTAGAACTGCACAAGAGCTTCGCCGTGAGGCGAGGAAGATAATGGTGGAGGATTCATGGAGTTTGGAGTACTGTGAAGGTTGGGCGAAGTCGGGGATTTAGGAAGCATGGGTGGTTGATCAGGGAGATGGTAGGATGGTTGATTGACCCAATAATGTTAGGGTTTTTGTTTTAGGGGCCACAGCGAAGGTGGTGGTGGTGGTGGTTAGGCGATTGGTGCAATGTGTTGGTGGTGTGGGTTTTCCAGAGTATGCATCAGAGTCGGGGAAGATGAAGTGGGGAAAGGTGGTGGATGTACTGAGGTGAGAAAGGGTCAAATCGAGGTTAAGGAGAGAGAGAGAGAGATAGAAAACCTAGCTAATGGTCGAAAGATGGAGAAATCCACGTCGGTGTGATGGCCATATGTGGAGGAGGTGAAGTCCTCCGATGAGGGAGACGACGAGGGAGAGAGGGTCTAAGGGCTCCTGGCTGGTATGGTGAAGAGCGGATGAAGGAGAGGAAGAAGACCCCTCTGACTATCGTATGTGGTAGAGGGAAACGACGGAGATTTGGAGAAGCTCACTGGAGTCACAGCGGAGATGGTCGAAGGGAGGGAAATTTGAAGAAGTTGCAGCCAAATCAGACTAAGGGAGACGTGGGAAGTTCGGGGAACTTAAATAGAGGGTGTTTGCGACCTTAATTAGGAAGAATTCGAGCAATTTGAGTAGGATTCAGAGGTGGTTTCTACTTGTGATTCCTACTATTGATGGAGCTTCTCCAACTCCAACTGGGCAAGAGATCAAGTCTAAATCGTAGAGATCCCTTAATGAACAATCCCTCCAAATTTGGAGGGATTCGAACTTAAAAAGAGGGAGATACCCATGGTCAAAGGTCGGTTGACTATTCAAGTAGGAGTTGTAGGAAGAGGGGACCCATTTTTGAAGAAGGTGGAAAATTTGGGGGGCTAAAAGTAAGGAATTTCAAAAGCTAGGGGCTTAGATGTAAAGAATAGAGGTTTTAGGGACTGAAGTGCAAACTAGGTCAAGATAGACTCTGATTGGGTCCAAACTTTGGTACCAACCTAATTTAGACCCAAGGAATCTATTGGTGAAGTAGGATTTGAGTTTTGACCATGTTTAATTGGCAATTTGCACATAAACCCAAATTAGGGCAAAATCCCATTTGAGACTCTATTCAAGGTCAAAATAGGTTCATATGATCAAACCAAGGCTACCAAACCTCTTAGAATATTTTTATATGAATTTTATAAGATTTAGATGAATTTTATTCTGACCAGAACCTCTTTAATTCAAGTAGGCCTGAAATTAGGATTTTGTGTATTCTTTTAGTTCTTGAAACACGTGAAACCCTATTTCTTTCTACGTGAACCTACTCTTTGGACTTTAATATTCATTTGACCTTCAATTAATCTTTGGGAAACCCTATGGTTACTCTGCAATTATGATATGATGTTAAAACTGTAGAATTGACCATGTTTTAATATTTTCTTCTCAGAATAGATCTGAGTGGAATTACGGTGAGCCGACGATTATGCAGGAGCATTTGTCACTTGATTCTGATTAATTATAGCTAGTTATGGCTAATGATGGTGTTACCATTAAGCGCAGAAGAGGATTTCTTACCTTTCTTAAAAATGCCTGACATCCTCTTAGGAGTGATATGAGCTCTAGTAAAACAAGACTACCCTTCCTCTCCGACAGTCTCACTCCTCCGAGGGAGGTGGCTCCTGTGAGCTCTGGGGTTTTCTTCTTCTACAGCTGAAACACAAAGGATAGGGGCATTTACTCCCCCAACTACCCCCTATTTAGAAACCTTGGTTATGCACGGATGCCAACGTTATTAAATCTCACTAAACACTAGGCACAATTAATGCCCCTATGCAGGTAATCAGTATGCGATGATTCAATTAATAAGCGAAGCCCCCATAATCCATCCCAATTATCGAGGCACAATTTGTTCATCATTACAGAAATTAATGCACGTCTTGTCCACAGAAAGCATTAAAATCAACCCTACAGTGATTGGCCATCACTCGCAGAAGACGATGCTTACATCGTACAATTAAATACCCAACAATTAGTTTCCTAGGACCAATGGAAAAATCAGGCAACAACATGCCTATTGATCCTAAAAACCAAGAGACAACATGCCTATGAAATTCATACGCGGCGCCTTGTCCGCCCAAATACATGCTTATTAGATATATAAGTGGCGCTCTATCTGCCTAAATCTTCCTCAAAGGAATGGGCCTTGACCTATCCATATAAGTGGTAAGCGGCTCCTTGTCCACCAACATACATATTAAACTTCGTGTTAATTCTCAATGATTTAACCACCTAAAAACCATCTGGCCTGTCATCGAGGGCATGGTACACACGAAGTGTTTTAAAAAAAAAACCTGCTACTTTACCTGCTAATGACTCAGGAAAAGAGAGTGGGGGCAACTAATGAGGGGAGAAAAATCATCACACAGATTCAATTGCCCAGCGTCCGAGTGGATCTGACTACTTGACATCCCGGCAGATCTGACTACCTGACATCCTACAAAGATTCGGCAACCAGGGAAGATCTAGTGGTCTAATAGGATCCAGCTACCCGCTAACCAAATCCATCTGCCCAATTGCTAAGCAGGTCCTACCCAATCCATGGAACTACTAATCGACCATTGACCGCATTGACCAAAAAAGAAACATACAAGCATTGCACCGACATGTACACTAACAGTCGTCTAGCTGTTACTAGATTAAATGCTATTAATAGTCAAGCCCCAGGATAGTGGGAACAGAAAGAGTATCGCAATCGGAGAAGGTTCATCCTATAAATACTTAGGATGGGCTAGCTTTTATTTTTTCACGCAATTTGAGAGGAAAGGAACAAAGAAGAGATTGTACCATGAAACTACTAGTGAAATTTGGGAGTACCATCCTCCCCCCAGACATACACCTTTCTTGGCGAAATTGGGTCATCCACTCTCTGTGTGAATACCTTACGATTGCTTATTTGAGTCGAGGTTCCTATTCTAAGGGCCTTGATCAAGACATAAGCCAAACAACATTCAATCTTGGCGGCCTCATTACAGACGAGTTCAAGCAACTCTCCAAGAATCATTCCTTAAATTGGATTAAGCATTTATCTTTTAGGAATCTAATATTTTGCAAATCAAAATGCTTGACTAATCTAGATCACAATGATGATAACCATTATCATGCTTGTGATATCCAAATGATGGAAATCCTCTAAGGACATCCTTTCTTAGTCTCCACTATGAATCCTTAATCAATTTTGGGAATCTAACATTCATCATCATTTGAACTTCTCAACAATCAATCTCATCTCAAGAAGTCAAGACTAACCTGAGGTGTACAAAGAGGAATGAGTTAGAAATCATTTCTTACACATTGAGATACTCATTTTAAATTCATCTAATTAAGATCCACTATCTAAGTCAAATCAAATTTCTTACGATGTGTTCATTTTACACGATTTGAAAATTCATTAATTCCCTAGCCATCACGTGGGAGTCATTGAACTTTCAAAAAAATCTTTAACTCTTTCCACATTTGAACATAATCATAATTGGAATGATCATTAGTGAATGTTTCCATCCATCAAAAATCCTCTCCATAATGCACACATCACTATGTGTCATTTTGAGACATCTCTTTGTCATGTATCCCTTTCATAAAAGGATTGGTCACAAATTGTCTTAGGGTTCTTAATTATCAGGTTAGAAGAGACTATTCTCATCTATCCTCTTAATCTCACTCACAGGCAGTCATGTTCTAACTAGAGACTTCTCATAGAGGCGGAATATCCTCTTTGCAGTTTTCCAAATTCCTATCAAGGATCACATCATTATAAAATCTATGTATCCAAAAATAGATTCTAAAACATTAACCCATTCACTAGATAAAGCTTACAATAAGTCATTCGTATATGAACAAGATAATTCCAAACAATTTCATAATAAAAACCATTTTTATAAATGCATGATTACAAAGACAATCTTTATAATCTGAAACTCTAATTTCAGATGGTGAGGTTTATACTCCTTGACAGCTCCCACTACAACAATTTGCCTTGGGTTCCATCCACAAAACCTCTTCATCCTCGCCTTTATCCCAATCACCTGAATAATAAGCAACAATTGTAAATTTGTCAAACGTATCAAAATACTTTTATTCATCATATGAAATAGATGATGATCAGTAGTACCTTGAGAAACTTTTCCTCTAACCTTTAATAAGGTTTGTATATCTCCATGACCAAATTAGTATCTCATGCAAGGCGGTCTTGTCCATGTGTTGGTTGCCTTTCTTGAGCTCTCATTATTGAGGAATGCTTCATCTTCCTTAAGATGTTGCATACTCCATCAAGATATCCAATATGTTATATAGACATTCTACCAACTCATGGATTGTCCCTTTAAAGTTTTCTTTGTCGAGGACCCAAGCGTGAAGGTTAGGAAGAGAAGCTACTATAATATCAAGTTTCTCATCTTCAAATAAGACCCCTCCATAAACTTCATATTCTAAAAACAACCTTCATATCGAGAATATATGTTCTTCAAAGAACATTCCAAACTCATTTTGGAATCTCAAAGTGTAGAGAAAACTATATCGGATACCCAAGGCTTTGTCACTTGCATATTCGCATCCACTTATATAATCCAAATACATTATCATCATGCAAAGCCCCATTATATCTCTCCATGGCCTGATTTCTTAGATTCTCAAATGGCCTGGAGAACAACACGTAGCTCAAGTTATCTACTCTCAGTCTATTCGCAACCATTGTGAACCATTTATCGTAAATGGATTTTGTCCACTTACTAGGGTTGAAGGTAGTTTTGAAAACCGTCACTTCTTTGAACAACAAGATAGTGGTTAGATTGTGAAAAAATATTTTATTTCAAAAATTTTAAAACAAATATCTCCCACTATGTCAAATTTAAGTGTTGTTCCCCCTACAACTCTCAAATCAAGAGGACGTCGATACTAATTACACAAGTAGGAACCAACTCTCCTTCCCATTGAGAGATGGTGTAGCTACAAGGGCCCACATACACAATCTCAACAAGAGAAGCAATAACTCTTTCAGCTCACGAGTATAACTTGTGTGTTCACATTGTATTGACCTTTTTGGTGTACACTACACAACATGTGTCAAACTATCATTGAGCATGTGTGCAACTACGTACATGAACTCCTGAATGCACCTAACTAAGGTTCTAAGAACTATAGATAGGTTGATTCACATACGGCCCATCCATTTTGGGAAATAAGGCAATGCACTCCATGTGCATGCTATGCCAATGCCCTCCCAAGGAAGTGTACCCACTAGCACAACCTCGTGGTTGAGTCTACCCTGCCTTGGCAGAGGCCAATGGTTTATCATCGACATGATGATCCACTTAATACTACGGGATCCAGTCCTACTGGTTTGACTAGGCTTATTTGGGACAAATCAATTTAATCCTATTAAATTACTAATCTTGACCTAGTGTAGATTTGAATCGCATTCTAATATTTTACTATGTATCGTGTTTGAGATTGCATCCACATGCATCCAAGCACATACATACACATTCATTCCAAAAAAATTACATCAAATGTAAAATGACTCTCAAATTATAGGGATTACAAAAAAACCACTCAACCTGATCACAATCACTCTACACCACATGCCATCATGATCACATTATCATTCCATAACATTAAAACCATCAAAATATTACGGAAAAGTAGCATACAAATCACCCATAACATTACATGTCAAGGAGATGTGAGTGGTTGATTCCCTTATGATTACTATTTAATTATCTTTGATGGGTACAATTACCTGTTACCAATGAAATCCTAATTTGAGATCCATTTGGAACAAATGAGAACATCCTGTTATTTTGAAAACCTTAATTCCAAAAACTAATCCTATTATATTTCTTAAATTTATTTTTGAAAATAATATCGAATTTGTTTGAGGTTTTGAAAAACATCTACACACCTAATTTCTACAAGGATCACATCCAAATATTATACCATAGGCACACAATCAAAACCAAATCTAAGCCATTGGAAAACAAACAGATATTCCATAATATCTATATCAAAATTTCCATTTAAGGATAAATCAAATCCAATTCAATTTCAAGTTTAAATCATAGGTTAAATCAAGGTTTCAGGCAATACAAGCACTTACTGGACATCTGATCACACATCAGGCATCTAATATCTTCACAAGACTTGGCTTAAGAACAAGAACAAGTCCTATTTGCATATCAAACATCTAATAACTTTGTCAAACATCCTAAATCACCATTTAGGTGTCTGACAAGTACATCAAATGTCCAATTTCTACCTTTTGTTCGCATAGAGAGCAAAAGTAATTTTGCTTCCTAATTTAACATCTAGCATTTTTTCAAATGACCTATTTGTCAAAATAAGTCATCTGACATTTATCTCAAACATCCAATTACTATGCCTATCACTATCGGAGAGCAGAAACAGTTTCCCTCTCACACCAAACATCTGACAACTTCATCATACAACCCAAATCACAATTTAGGTCGTCTAACAAGTCTATTAGACGTCCTCTGTGAATTAGATGTCCTCTGTGCGTACTAAGTCACCAAATCCGATTTGCAACTTCAAAAAACTTACAATTGAAACCCTAAATCCACATTTCTACACAAATTGAGACAGACCTAGGATCAGATACAACCATTGGGATTGAACAATTTGACCTGGTGGCATCACAGAAGTGTGAAAATAGTCATTATAAAAAAAATTTATTCAAGAAATCAATCGATGCCTAGAAATTGAATAGTAGGAATCAAATAAACAACCTAAATCAAAACCACATAAAAAGAACTAATTTCTTCCCATTCCAAGTTCCCCACGAGTATTGAGGTATACTTGTTCAGGCAGTGTAGCATAGCAACCCACATGCTGTGCCTCCTGCAATAAGTACTGGCTTCTGTGGGACTCCCTTCTTCTTAGCAAGTCGATGAAGCCCTTTGCATTGAGAACACTCGATCATGAGTGTGCGTTGCAAAGTCCTTCCCAATTCTCGAGGTGACTCTCACCTTGAATTTCCTTCAAAGATTGGCCATGTGAGTCAAAAACTCACAGCCAACATATAGAAGACATCCAATAAATAGGTTGGATGTCTAAAAGCCCCATTGGACTCTTCTTCAAGAGCCTAAACATGCGAAAGGTGGAAGATCTGGGCATCCAAGTGAGATGTTAGTCGTCCCCTATGGCCATAAGACCTCTCTTAAGATTGTTGGATGTCCAAAGAAGAAGAAGAAGCGACGATCGATGCTACTCTTTCTTCTCTTGTTTTCTCACTTGATGGAGGCCCTTAATTCCACACAAAAAATGATTGATTAGGCTTTTCACATTACCTTTGGGAAATATTTTATAGGTAATCCATGCATTCCTAATATAATGGTTGGGATCAAATCCAAATTGAATTTTTTGCATGATTAGCCCTTAACTAATTAAGCCAACTTGGGTTTTAGTATCCAAAGGCATTTAATTTTCATTTAAACCATTTTGAATCAAGACCAAACACATTTGGCCCAATTAAATGTTAACTCAAATATCATTTAACTCCTTAAATAATATTTGATTTCTCTTCAATTAGGAACCCATCAAAATCATTTTTGGTTTCACAATGCCAATAATGAAACATTCAAGAATCAAGATTTATGGTACTATGCCTCCTTTAGGTGTTCCAAATATCCATGAATCCTTTACACTAGAATATATGTTACCCCAAGAATTAAATCTTAGATTCATTGTCCATCCTACCATAGGTTACATATTTTCATTTTCTTCTTGTATCATTGAGACGAGTATGAAGACCAAATCCTTTTCCAAAGGACTGTCTTCTTTTTGATGTATAGGCCTAATCAGAAGCCATATAACCAAGCATAAAATTTCATACATTCCAATATACATAAAGTGAGCTTATGTCTTTTGATCCACTATATACACTTATGATAGTAGATCTGTGTGATCTCTTTAAGAGATCATGTGTCTTCTATGCTCTCATATGTACACCAACGTTCTAATCTCAATTCCAAGGAGGGTGCATCAATAATCGGTTCACCAAATGTGCATATTCAAACACAGAGACATAAGTCTCAGGTAAGAGGATACACCTCTATGATAGTTAAGAGAAGTGTTAGAGTTATGTGCCTTAAGCAAACCAACCTGCGTCGAAGTGCTAGATTGATGATTCAGATCTAAATGTCAAATCATGTAGATGCACTAATATGGTTAGATGAGTCCATCAGTATAATTGGGTTAAAGTATTGTAGCCATGTTTGATATGTCAATGATGAGTATCAAAGATTCAAGCGATTTGGATTGAGGATTTCAATAAGTCGTCAATAACCATCATGATATCCAACTGTTGTCTCCAATCTGCGAAGAGATGGTAGCCTTCTCTAGAGACTATTGCCAGATTGATGCCCTTAATGCACATCCTCTACATAAGAATAGAGATTCGAGGTTGTCACGCAAGTTGAGTCAAGGAGTTTGACTCAAGGAGATGAAGTAGGGAGTCCTCTTATTAGTGTCATAGATAAGGTGTAGCCTCTAACTTAAGATAGATATGTGTCTCTATGTTTGAATATGTACATTTGGTGTTGAGACTGGAAAGCTGGTGTGCATATGATGGCACAGGAGACACATCTCTTTAAGGGATCACACAAATTTACTATCATAATTGTACGCAACGGTTTGGGAGACTCGAGCTCACTTTACGTATATTAAAAAATACAAAATCCCATGTACAGTCATACAATTCCTAATTAGACCCATATATGAAAAATGAGAGGACAGTCCTTTGGAAAAGAATCTGGTCTTCATTCTCATTTCAATGATATAAGAACATAAAAATGTGTAACCCATGATAGGATGAATAATGAATCTTGGATTTAATCCTAAGGATTACATATGTCTTCTGGTGTGATGGATTCACGAGTATTTGAAACACCTACAAGAGGCGTAGCATTATAATTTTAGGAATCCTAAACTCTTTATTATTGGCATGATGAAACCAATAATGATTTTGATGGATATCTACTTGTAGGATTAATTAAATGTGATTTAAGGAGTTAAATTGCATTTAATTTGGTGATTAATTACACCTAATTTGATTAGGTTAAAATTCAAGGGTTGGATTGTAATTAATTAATATTTAGATACTAGAACCTAACATCTCATAAGTTTTTATGAGCCAATCCTATAAAATTTAAGTAGGATTAGATTTCAGCCCTTAGGTAGAGATTCAAGGGTCCCCATCATATTTGGATTAGTTTGGAATCCTATAAATATCTCCCTTAACATAATGGGAAACCCAAATTGATCCTAATTGATTTCTAATCAAGTGTGCATCTTCCTCCACCAAGCAAGAGAGAGGAGAACCATTGGCCTCCTTTCTTCTTCTTTCCAAGTCCTGGAAGCCCTAACAAGAAGAAGGGCTTCAACCTATAAAGGGACGACCCACAGCACTTAGGGGTGTTGGACTCCTTTATTGGATGTCCAAATGCTTGATCAGACATCCAGAGGGACATCTAGAAATCCAAAAAGAGTTCTAGATGTCCAAAAAGAGTTTTGGAGGTCTAATACTGCTTGCCCTTATGGATATGATCTACAGGATTGATTTTTAGGGGATTTGAGGTGGACACCTTGGGAATTGCAAAGGAGTTCACAAGGTGCAAAGGGTTCACATCGCACACAACAAGGATTAAGTGTTCTCAACGCGAAAGGTCTCATCTGCCTATCAAGAAGAAGAGAGTCCCACAAGGCAAGACTTATTTAAGTATAACACTTGAGGTAATGTACTACGTCGCCCCACAAGTATACCTTGTAACTCATAGGGAACCCAAAACGAGGAGATGCTAGATCTTCCCATGTGGTTATGGTTATTTAGGTCGTTGTCATTTCTTGATTTTGATTTTCGGATTTTCAAGCATCGATCTAAATATCGATCCGAAGGAAAATTTTAGACAATCAATCTATCATGCTTTCGTGATGCCACTGGGATCCAGGGATCTAATCGTTCAATCTCTATCCCACCAAGGAACACCCAACAAGTACTTTTGCATCTCCGTCATGTCAAATCAACTCCTTGACTAAACCTACGTGACAGCACTAAATCTCCATTCCTATGCAAAGGATGTTCATCGAGGGCATCAATCAGGCAACAATTTCTTAAGAAGATTGCCATCTCTTCTTAAACTAAAGACAACTGTTAGATATCATGATGGTTCTTGATGACTTATCAAAAATCCTCAATCCAAATCATTTGGATCTTCGATACCTGTCATTGGTATATTCAAATAGCTATAGTACATTCTCCCACTTATACTGAGGGACCCAACTAACCACATTAGTGTGTCTAGACGATCTGACATTCAAATCTGACCAAGTGATTCCACTTAGGTTGACTCGCCAAGGGCACATCATTACAATGGGGAATAACGTTGTCCATTATCTAAATACACACCATGGCATTGTCCATTTCCATGTCACTTACTTGCCCAACTTCTCGATGGGTTTTGATTCTATGAGAATATACTCTTCATCATGTCTTTTAATAGTCATCATGAATGTCTATGACCACCGGCTATAATCGATTCCATCAAGCTCAAACATAGAACCAATGAACGAGTTCTTATAGACCCCTATCTTCACCAATTCCAATGTCACCTTAGATAAGTCAAGAGAGCCATTGTCTACACAAACCAAAACATCTAAACCACTAAAAACTCCCAAAAACTGATTCTATGACATGAAATGACCTACAAGGTTGATATCACATCAACCACAAGCAAAAAATGCCCCTGCAAAAGGAAAAAACCACCCACTACGGGCAAGAGGGATGGTCAATAGCTGACAAAGTGATCCGACTAGCAAGTGCTCTCTTTGGCGACCACCCCTAAGCACCGGTGGTGACTGGTGAGTGGCTTCAGTGGCCGCAATCAGCCTAGAAGGGCTGATTAGGGTAGTAATGGATGGAGCTGGTACCAGATCTGACTGGCAGCTACTGCTGGTGACCGGCAAGGACTTGCAGCATGGTAAGGTGGCTAGAGGATGACTATCGGTGGGTGCTCCAGTGACTTTACTTTCAAGTGAAGTCAAAAACCCTTGTTTTCTTATTTTCTAGGGTTGAAAAAAAACTAGGGTTGCCTTCTTTTATTTTTTTAATTATTTGATGGAGAGAAAAGAGGTATGAGAATCAAGAGGGTATCAAACATCGACTTGGAACTGTTGCTCTAATACCAAGTTAAGAAAAATGAGAAATCTACTTCACTAACTTACCCCTAATCCTTATTATATAGAGGATTAGGAACAACAAATATGCCCTCAGACAAAGCATAATTAGCAAAAATAAATAAAACAACCTAACACAAAGTATTAGTACTTAACAAAAAAATCAATGCAATGTCACTACACCTAATCTTTTGATGGTTCTAAACCATCTGAAGTTTCCCTACTTGGAGGGGGTGAGATCAGTGTGACGTAAAAAAAAATGCGGAATTGAAATATAAACAATCTCACAAATAAGCAATCACACAAGTACACAAGAATTTTTAGGTGGAAACCCAAACCGGGTGAAAACCACCACCTAACCCTCTCGAGTTAGGATTTTTCGATCAACCAAGTTGATCAAAATCCACTAAACCGAATCACTTTAAACGAGGGTGATTCAACCTCAATACAACCACGCTACTTAAACGAGGGTAGCGTACCTCAACCCCTTCTCTCCACGAGAAGGATTTTGTCTCGCGAAAGAGACGGGAATTTGCAAAGCGAATACCCAACCAAATAACAAAGATAAAATAAACAAGTCCTATAGAGCCAACAAAGTAATTTTTAACCTAAGCTTCTATAGGAATTAGGAAACTCCCCTTTGCAAGGAGTGCGTCGAGTTGATGACGCGGTGCGTGAGCCACGCGACGGCGCAACTTCGCTCTCGTGAACTACGACGGGAGAGCGGGTGCGCGAAGCTTGATGCTCTCAAGAGAATGGAGCTTGAGCTTGGAGAGCAAGAGCTAGCTAGGACACAAGAGAGTGGAACTATGTTGCTTGGGTGTCTCTAGGTGTGTGTTCTTGGTGTGTTTGTGTTGCAAAGGTTCCCCTCTATTTATAGAGGCCTTAGGAAGGCTTTGGAAGGCTTAGGAAAGGTTCTATAGCCGTTGGGAGGAAAGTCCAAGAGAATCAGCCCGAAATCAGGAACAATCATTGTTCTGACAGGCTTATCAGACGTCTAATTCTAGCATCAGACGTCTAGAAGTTCACTTTAAGACGTCTGATTCCAAGTTCAAACGTCTGATTTTGGGCGGGTCTCTTCCTGACTTGGATCAGATCTAGACAGAGTTCTTGTGCAAGTCCATCAGACGACATATTGGACGTCTGGTACTATGTCTGGACGTCTGGAAACCTACTTTTACTGTGGGAATGGATTTTCCAAACGTTGCAACTGCTAGAAAATCTCTAAGAAGAGATTTTGGGTCAGCCGAGGTAAAACGGTCATTTATCAGACGTCTGGAAAGGTCTAAGGACGTCTGATAAGGCTCAAACGGTCATACTCTTGAGTGTTTGTTAAGCCAGCCGACGGTCCACTAATTGGACGTCTGGCAAAGTCATCAGACGTCTCCTAAGGCGTCTGGTCTAAGGTCTGGACGTCTAATTTCATCAGACAGAATACAAAGTCCAGCCTAATAGTTATCAGACGTCTGAATTAACAGTCAGACGTCTTAAAACACTTTATCAGACGTCTGATTTTGGAATTAGACGTCTGGAAATGATGTTTGAACCCTATATTGGTTTTCTAAGTTCTCTACAGAAAACCTAAGTATCCTAGGGTTGTGCAGGTGTTCCTAGGACTACTGTTAGGGTACTTTGAGGCTCTTTAACATAATGTTCTAAGGAAATAAAAAGAGCAATCCAAAGAACGATAAAAGTACATGAAAGGATTAAACAAAATTCTATCATATTCTTCTTGTCCTTCCATCTTCAATCTAGCGCTCCTCGCGAATCTCCTCTGTTCTCCATCAAGCTCCTCCAATCCATCCTGGATGCGAGCTCGAATTCCATCTAAACACGTCTACATTTGCAATTGACCTGAAATCTAAGACTCCAAGTGCAAATGTTAAATAACACGTGTTTTGTTATCATCAAAACAAATGATCGTGGTGCTCTAGCACCAACACCATTGACATTACCTGTTAATGTGGCTTTTAGCCTTGAACCCATCCTATGCCATCGATTCAATAATAGCAACCATCATTGCTTTAGAAAACATTGGTAGGGATAATCCGTTAATTTTCCTCTTGTGTCCAAACATCCTTGTTGAATTTGATCATTATGGTACATTTACTCCTTTCTCTGAAACATTAGACCCTCTCTTTCAAACATCTAGATTTCATTTTAGGACATCTCTTTGGAGACAATCAAACATCCAAATCAATTGTCAAGCGAACATCAAACGTCTATCTTTTATTTCAAATGTCTGAATCTTCCAATTTTCATATTTATGATTTGTAGTCATTTTAGATCGAATAATTACCTTCTAATTTGAATCCCAACAACTCTAATGACATGATCTTGACCTTACATGCTTAATAAATACCTACCTAAGGTCACGTAAGGTTGTACACAACTATTCTAAGCATTCTAAGCTTTCAATTCTCAATTTGCTTCTAATCATATTCTAAAGTGCTATTGCACTCACTCCTACTTTTTTTAGCACTCTCCCTCTATAATCAACTCTCCATAATAGTTTAAAAAAGGAGTATACCTTGCTTTTACCTCTTTCCTATCCTCTCAAAGGTTAGTAAGTTTATTTTATATTTTGATTTCAGTTATGTTTGGGTATCCAAGTTGTAAGTTTCTCATTCTCTCTTTAAGATGAACAAAACTCTTTTTGAAGGTTGTCTAGAAGAGGGGATTGTACTAAGGAACTACCCCCATTTCTTTGACATATTGTTAGTGGTTTCCTATTTTATTGGATACAAAATCCTAGATCAAGAGGAGAGGTCTAGGTAGAGGTTTCCTCCGGAAAAGGTTTCCTCTCTAAATTTCTTATGTTATTTATTGTGCGATTGATTTTAATTTTATTTTTGCAATTCATCCCATCCTACCCTGTCCCCCTAGCCCCATAGTAACTAAACCCTAGCCACGACTTGAGTTAACCTAACCAAGTGCACTGTGCTTTTGCAATGTTATACCAAAGGAAAGTAGTGAAAGAGTTACAATGAAGGAGATGATTTAAAGGCAAGACAAGGTGCGTTGGAAAAACCCAAACCTGTAAACCTTAGGTAATGTCATGGTTTAGGTTCCAATCCAACTTATGTGCAATCCTATTATTTGCTATTCTACTTAGCTTTTGCTAACATCTTTTTATTTAAACTCCATACTGAAGGTTTGGTGAGACGTACATGGAATTGGTAGAGTGTTGCACCATTAGCTACTCTATGAGATTGAGGTTCATTGATTTCATTTATTCGATTTCTTCTTTGTCATAATGCTTATTTCCTTTTTAGATTTGAATGTGTAATTAGATTGTTCTAATCTAGTTCTCTTATTATTTATGAATGATGTGCAATAATGCTCATTGTGCATTTTGTATGTATTCTTTGGTTACATATTGAACAACTAATAATTTTGGATAAATTTTAGGAAATGAATCTAATAAATTGTAGGAAATCAATATGATCTTTGATCACGTCATGATTTATTCAAATTATGTGCTTAATTATAGTTATTTTGTAGGTATTTAGGTTGTAAATATGTTAATCTTGATATTTATTTCATTAAATAAAAGTTTCTTTAGTTTTTGCATTATAAAGCATGATTAGGAGAGAAGAACCACAAGGTAGGCCAGAATCAAAGAGAATATTTTTTATGGGCCTATTTAAGCATCTATCTTAAGAAAAGTAAAAAATAGGCCTATCTGAACTGTATGGTGGCATACATATGAAATTTTTGGCCAAAAATTAAAGTTTTAATGAGATTAGGAGTTGTTTTGACCTTCAAACAACTCCATTATCATTAAGCTATGAATGTCAATGATTTTTCGAAATTTTCTAGAAGCTCTCTAGTCTATAAAATGGTCTTAAGACCCCTAGAAGGATCATTATACTCTCAATTCTTCCTCCCTTTCTTCGAGGCTTCCTCTAAATGGGTGACCTCTGATGACCTCGAGTGCTTCTATGGTGTCCCTCTACTTTCATGTTCCATCTCTATTTTTCTGTACCACTATCGAGACGTCACCACACTCTCTCTTTTGTTTCATCTTATTTTAGATTTCTATTTTAAAACTTTGTTTAGTTTACAATTTTTAATTCCTAGTCATAATTTCAATTACCTTTGACATTAGTTCATTAATATAAGTCATTATTTTATTATCTCCTCTATTTCCTACTCTCTTGCATGTTTATTCAAACTATTTAATTTTTTTTATTTCCCAATATGTTTGCATTTAGTTAATTATGTTTCCTTTCTCGAATTTATTGCATCATTTACATTTATCCAAAAATCTCAATAAAATTACCCTAGGTTGCTAGATGTTGATTTTAATTTTCATCCAAATTTCAATTGCAAATTTTTTATAGAGAAAAATAAAAAAATCATTTGCATTCTCATTCTTAGGTTGTTACAATTTACTCCCTCTATTTTCTTTCCAATTTTTTTTCAAGAGTTCAACTTATTTTTGCATGAAATTTGCTAAGATGTCTAGTTAACTATTTACTTCCACTAATTTTCTTATAATTTTTTTATTTATACAAAATTATTTCTTCATAAATTGCATTTACATCCCTATTCTATGTGTCAATCCTTATCTTCAAGTTTCATTTCTTCTCCTATCCTAAAAATACCAAAAAAATACATTAACGTCTTAAATGATTTGCTTCCGAATCAACTCAAAATCCCATAATATTTAATTCTTATTTGTTTTTAAGAGTTCAAAAAAATTCCAAATGGTCATAATTTTGCCCTAAAATGATAAATTCATTATTCCTAAACCCTTGTGGCCAATCTTTGATTGTCATATAATGGTAAGTATCCACACCTGACATGCGGGCAACGTAGGTTCAATCCCCACCAATGACACCAAAGCCTGGTCACAAGGGTTTGTGAATAATAAATGTGTTCTTCTAGGGCAAAATTATGACCATTTAAATTTTTTTCAAACTCCTAAAAATAAATAAAAATTAAGTATAATGGGCATCCAAGTCAATCCACAAAAAATTAAATTGTTCAAATCACTAACTATTAGGGTAAAGTAATGTATTTTTAATTTTTTAAATTTTTTTTGGTATTTTTAGAATAGGAGAAGATAATAAAACCTAAACATAAGGACTAACATGTAAAATAGGGACCTAAATGCAATTTGCAAAGAAATAATTTTGTGTAAGTCAAAACTTATAAAAAAATTATTGAATAAATTACTACCTACTAAATATCCTACCAAATTTTATGCAAAAAACAAGTTTTAGAACTCACGAAATAAAATCATAAAGAAAACTAAAGGGACTAAATTGTAATAATCTAAAGACCTAAAGCTTAAAAAAAAATTATATGTAAAAACCTAGTATAATTTTTTTAAATTTTTTGGGCCAATGGAAATAGCAAAATAAATTCGAGAAAGGAAATGCAATTAACTAAATACAAACATAACAAAAAATAGAACAAATAAACTAAATATTTCAAAATAAACATGCAAGAGACTAGGAAATAAAGGAAATAGAGAAATAAAACACTTTTATTAATTAAGTAATGTCAAAGGTAATTAAAATTACAATCACAAATTGAAAGTTGAAAACTAAATTAAATTTTAAAATAAAAAACTAAAAACAAGATGAAGAAAAAAAAAATGAGCAAGAGTGCATGGCGACGTTTTGGCTGTGGTGTAAAAGATCAAAGAGGGAAGATGGAGGCAGAGAGATGCGAAAGGACCACTGGAGGCCTCCTACCCAAAGAAAGCCTCCGAAGAAAGGGAGAGGAAAATTTTAGAGTAGAATAATCCTCAAGTCTTAAAGCCTTTTTAATGATTTAAGAGCTTATATAAAATTTCCACAAAGCTTTGACATTAGTAACTTAGGAATGAGAGGATTGTTTTGGAGTTAAAACAGCTTCTAATTTTATTAAAAGTCTAATTTTTTATCCCATATATATGCCACCATGTAGTCGAGATGGGTTTATTTCTTGATTTTTATTGACCTAGATGCCTAAATGAGCACATAAAAAATATCATTTTCCATTCTGGGCTTCCTTGTGGATCTTCTCTCCTCCTAATCATATCCTACAATGAAAAAGGAAATCTTATTTAATGAAAATAAATATCTAAGTTAACATATTTACAAAATAAATACTCAAAAAATACCAATAATTAGTTATATAATTTACATAAAATTATGGCTTAATCATTTTTCTACTAGATTAAAGGCTTAGGTCGTAACATTTACAAGTGATGGATGTATAAGTACCTAAGTGCCTCTCTAATTATTCCTCCAGGCCTTATGCAAGCAACTCCTTAGCCATTCACAATGAAGGGTTTTAATTGGAAGGAATGCAAATATTTAGGGGTATACACTAGTCGGGTTCATCTTGAACTCAACCCAATTGGATTGGGTTAGATTGAGTTGAGAGTTATAATAGGTTAGGTTAGGTTTCAGGTTTAACCAACACAACCCAACCCACAACCTAATATAACTTGATTTATTTTTTTGAAACTAATATAACCTGATTTAGAATTTTATACATACATGTAATATTATATATATAATACATGCACGCACACGCCCATACACACACATATTTATGTATATAATACCTAAGGGGAGTCAAACTCTCCCAACCCAATCTCTCTCAAATGACAAACTCCCACCCAACCTCTTTGAATTCTCCCTCTCCAAATTCTCAAATTCCACCTCCCAAGTCCCAAATTCCACCCACCCACATACGCCCTTAACCCCAAGCCTGTAAACCGTGAGCCACGCCTTAGCAACAACAACTCACAAACTCCCTCATCGACCCCTCACTTTATCCCAACCTCTCTCTCTCTCTCTCTCTCTCTCTCTCTCTCAGCCGCACCTTCACCAACTCCAAGCACAAGCAACACTACCCTCTCCTCCCTCATCTTTACCGGCTCCACACGTAGGACTCACTCCTCTCCCATCTTAAGGCTCCACCTCCTCCACTCGTAGGTTGAACCGTCTCGAGAGTGAGATTAGAGGTCCAATCTCACTGTTTTCCATGTTGCGGGATTCGTCGAGTCTTTTTAGTGTTACATTGTGGTCTTCAGGTTTTTTTCTGCAGATAAGGAACAGGACGTTAGGAACTAACGAAGGCGTAGGTGGAGCCGTAAAGATCAAGGTGCTGAGCTTGTCAAAGCTCGCAAGGGAGAAGGCTGTGGAAGAGGTGATTTTTGCGATTATTTTATTCTCTCTTAGGGTTAGTTTACATTGCAAGATGTATTCAATGGGGAAAAAACTTGCAAACAAGGGATATCCCGTATTGGTGTTTACGTGTTACCTAGGATAATTCTGTAGGGCTTTTTACATGAATATGGGATAAGGATGGAATAAGCTAAGGATGGAAAATTAAGGTGTTTACATGAAAATGAGGGATAAAAGAAGGGATAACCTATCAAAAGATAACTATACCCCTACATTGGTGGTTATGTCAGTTAGTAGATTTTTTTCTTTTTTTTAGGGCAAGGGGGAAGGAAAGGGCAAATGCAGAAAGAGTGCGATATGTGGGGGAGAGAGTTGCATGGAATTAGGGCATGGGATAACTCATCCCTCACCCATACTCAAATTTAAGGAAACCTGAGTTTAGGGCAAAATACAAATTCACTTATTTTCCTTCGCAAACACATGATATCCTACGAAAATGTGAGATATCCCACGACGTAAACAAACTCTTACTGTGTTTTGTGTTACATTATTAGGGAGCAGCCAAAGACTTAGTTGGCTAAGAAGGCTCGCATAGAGAAGCTTCATCTTAAAATAAGTGTGATTGAATAAGATTTTTGTTAAAATATTTTTTTGAATTCTTATATATAGCTGGTAAAATTTAAGTACCTTGCAAATTCCAAATTTGGATTAAATCCTTTTTGTTCCACCAGGTAATGGAGTTTTTATTTAATCAATGACTAAGCTTTAATATAATTGATCTCTTCCATTCCTACCTCATTTGTTGCTCTTCTTATCAAAAAAATGTTTTGCTAAAAAAACGAAATAGTATCCACTTAAGTATAAATTTGTGTTAAATTAGTTATATTTCTAAATTAGTATGTGGAATATAAATATAAATTTTAATTAATTAACAATCCACTCAACCTATAAACTGCAAGTGTAACGAATTTTTATAGGTTGAGTTAGATTAGGTTTGGTAGTGTAACGAATTAAATTGAAAAAATCTCAACCTATAAACTACAAGTTGAATTTAGACTTAATCACAAACCAACCTGTGTACAACCCTACAAATATTTATAAAGTACCAAACATCAACAAGCAATCAAAAGATCCTTTAAAACTACCTCTTTCAGGTGATTCAAGAAGTTATCATTACCATGCAATATCTTAGGGGAGGCGATGTTGCATATCCGAGGCTTATGATGCACACTTCTTCTATAGTCATTTAAGATCTATGGACCCTGATAAAAATGGATAGAATATGAACTAATGTATCAAAGATCATATCTGAATATGATCAGATTCGGATATTTATCAAATTCATATTTGCAATTGCATAGTGAATTCAAAATATCGTAGGACACGGATCAGGATATGCTATGTAAGAATCCCATACAACTTTTATCTAGTATTTATCCGAACAAAAAAAATTGTATCCAATTTCCGAAGGTAACAAAAATCACATCCGATATAAATCTGAACCTGAATCTGTAATTTATTTTGTAATAAAAACAAAAGGTATATATATTCAATATACACCTTAATCCAAAATCGTAATTGATTTTCTAAGAGCAAATATGGATAATACTTACACCTAAACTGTATGAAATTCGATTTCATTCCTACTAACACTTGAACGATACTTGGGTTTGGATAAATGAAACAGCAGATACAATAGAATGATACTTGGGTTTGGATAAACTAAATAGCAATTCAGATACAATAACAGCTATTTGTATACAGCAATTCAGAAAACCAATCCGTCAATCAAATACGAAAAGAAGAGACAGCGATTTAGACACAGTAACCATTTGACGTCCAGAGACATAAATAATGCACGATGAGGATGATATGCTATATAAGACTGATGCCCGACAAATTCGAACCCCAATCTATCTCCTATTTAACTTGTTAACGTCCGTTCACGTGTGAACAGTAGCGTAATGCATCGGGAAGAGGATACATTGGCAAGTTAAACTCAAATTTCTGACAAAGGCAAATCAGTTAAAGATCCTTAAACTTTTGCAGGAAAGATGCATGTTTAACATGCTATGTTAGCGTTAGCTCTATCGGTAGCTGGAACTGGGGTTAACTGGAACCATCTTGCATTGTACAGAAAGAAGACGAAATTACTTACTTTTGAGGGCGATGACAGCTTGCACGGAAGAGATTTCTGGAGTGTCAATTAACCAAATAACGGGAGCAATAAGCTTGCAAAACAAGTTTCGGAAAGTAGAGTGAAAGGCTCCAAGAGTGCACAAAATATTCCCTCCTATTGTATTAACTGATTAATGAACAAGTGCAGTCAACGAAAAAAAGATTACAAAAAGAAAAGAAAAAATCGAAACCGCTGGCAGATGATGCGAGTAAAGCTAGCATCACACCAGAAAAAAAAAGGATGTTGAAGGGGTGGGGGGCGGCTGTAATCAGACAGACAAAAAACATCACCTAAATAATATTACACCGCATCCCTGTTGCCAGTGTACATGAATGACTGGCCTACCTATCTATATAACTTTCCTGAGATGTACAAAGATACAACGGTTAACCTCGTGGGAAGCTTTTTGCTATACCTTTTCCTGCGTCAATGTACCACAACCTGAAAGAGGCCAGGCTGTGGCTCGGAATACTGAAGCCGCTCATCAAGCAAGAACTTTTCAACAGCAACTGGGAGCCTTGCCGGGGTGCGTGACCCCTTGGTGTGATGACCAGTGCCCACACATATCAGGACCTGCAACCTCTGTCCACCAGACCTTGAAGTTTTCCTTAAAACACCTAGCTCATGCTTTAGTACATATATGGCCTCACTGACATGAAGGCCATGTAAGTCGATCATTAGCTCCTTTCCTCTATAGTAGCTCTGGACCTCAGGGGAGATTGGGTTCCTGTCATGGAAACAAAGGCTCCTTACGAGTCTAGTCGCCAGAATTGCCATGCTGGTAATTATCTATCTCAGTTTTCCTCACATTTTACCACTCATAAAATTTTCTCAATGTTGTGCAAACAGGACATCACATACAGTTTTATTTATTTGATCAAGTACCAATAAACTTTGCCATTCCCAAGGGATGGCTCCATGTGACAGTAACTACCTTTCAAGTCCTTGTATTTTCATTTCCAGACCACAGAAAGCTTGTATAGATAGATAGATGGATGGATAGATATATAGAGAGAGAATTGTGACATACCTCTGTTTATATATCAGTTCTCTGGCCTTTTCATGTGCCGCAGCCATTTGAATGGCATACAACTTCCCCTTCAGACTCAGTTCTTTTGCTAAGGCTTTGTTGCCAATCAAGTAAGCCTGTCTGGCCTGTAAAATTTGTTTGATTGAAAACCAGCAATTCGATTGATTCTAAAATCTAATAAAAGGATTAAATGCCAAAGATAATGAAACCAATCAGATTTTCATACAAGGATCTTTTAAAATGTTTTCCTAGTTGGCCCTAAACCTAGGATTTCCAAATTCCCATACCAGGAGACATTTATAACCTGTCAAGTCCTTCACAACAGGCTTGCCTGACATCTAGATGTGATATCTAAGTCTTAACTTCAGGATTGTCCAACTTCCGTAGTCAGAGGATTTCAACCTCATACCTCATTGGACATTCAAGTCTGACCTCAAGCCACCTGAAATGACAAGCCAAAAGGGTCTCCAAGTCTACAAGCGTGGGAAGCTCCAGCAGCAATGAGCCAATTCGATCAAAATTTCTAGTTTGCCAAGCCAATAATCACAGGCATGCATTAATCTCCCAACATAACTAACTGCATAGGAGATAAGGGATTCAGAAATCTAGAAATCATCTCCATGATGCTCACGAACTCACACATGCAAAAACTAGACATTCAATATACCAACTAGCACACACATCAGCGACTCACAAGATGAAAAGGATGCATGTCACTTGAGTTCAAATCACATACCACTCCAAGGATCATGGGATTGAAACAGCTTTGGCATCCTCAGTGAACATGGCTCTTTAAGTGTACTCATTTCCTCACATATACCTCATTCCAAGACCATGCCATAATTCATCTGCAATCTCAATCTCATGAAGTGCCTGCATAGAAACCACTTCCCAGAAAATATGGTATCAAGAGAGTGTGGACCCGGTGACTATGGTCTTTGTGATCATGTTAGTTGCACTCACATTTTTGCTAAAATTCCATCACACCTTCATGGGGGATCAATTTCGAGCATATTCAAATTCAACACCCCTCATTTCACATATTTAAGAAAGAAACAGCTGGCACGGAATGTGTCCTCAGGCTCAAACTATAACCCTAAAGATCTTTGAGAAATCAAAAGGCTTAGGAAGCAAATGAATTCCCCGAAGAAGACTCTGGGAAAGAAGCCTACGACCGGGTACATCCATAGCCCCCAACCTCACAACCAACTGCACTTCATCATGAGGCAGTACAAAACCAGAACTAAGTCAACAAACATCTGACCTACTGAAGATGCTAGGAGGGAGAAAGATTTTTTTTTAAAAGGAAAACGGGTGGTTATCTTTGCGATAACCCCCCATGTAAAATATATTAATAAAGGCCACAGTGCCAACAGGTTACAAAAAGCTAAAAATCACACATCAGACTCCTAGAAATGTACCATCCCCAAGATAAAGGAGATAAAGTTCTCCACATAAGGGTACTGGCCCCTAAACACTGCTGCATTTTTCCCAAGCCAGATACCCCACAAGGTAGCCAGCACCTTCGCGACCTCTTTCCTGGATCTAAACACACACCGCTCCGAAGCCAGGTTGCCTCGCCGTAGTGACGCCTAGAAGAGTTCCTAGCTCGAGCAATCCATCCAACTGAGGTCCAACCGCCTCCACACTTGAACTGGGAAGGGGCAAGAGAAGAAAAGGTGCTCAATGTCTTTGTCCCCTCTCCAACACAGAGGACATGTGATGTTCGCTTCCTATGCCAATTTAGCCCTCGAGACCTTGGTCATTAATCTTCCTTTCCTGAGTAGCCAAGCAAAGATTCTAATCTTTAGAGGACAGTCTACCTTCCAAATCACCCTACAGTCGCAGAGAAAATCCACATATGCTGTCACAAATCTGCTACATAACCAGTCATAAGCCTTCCTCACAGAGAAGGGGTTGTCATCCCAGGACCAGCAAACCTACCCCTCCTCCATCCCAAATTACTCCAACTCCCACATAACGACCAAAAACTTCTCCAGTCCATGGTCCGACAGGTTCTTTGACAACGAAAGGCACCATGTCCATCCCCAACAAGCTCTAACCGAGGCTTCCTTGTGTTGTGCCAAGGCGAACAAAAGCAGAAACTAGGATGCAAGAGTGCCATCTCCCGTCCAGTCATCCGTCCAAAATCTAAATCTATCACCTGCCCCAACCGGCGGAAGGAAGAAATCTCAAACCATCGGTGCTACCGACGCCAACCCCTTAAAGAAAAAGGAGTCACCCTGCCCTAGCTCCGCCAGCCTCCCCCAATCCAATGACCCCCCGTACCTCCAAGACCTCACTGAGCAACCCTGGTCTACGGCCCATCTTTCCTTCGATCCACTTGGTCATTAAATTGTCAATTATTGACTCCAGATCACGCACCTCGAGGCCACCCTCCATCAACCTGCAGATGTCACATCCTACGCCACCAGTCTGGCCCACTTCCCTGACTCTCCAAAGTTGGCCCAAAAGAAATCCCTCATCAGTCCAGTCAACCTTCTCTCCTTTTTCGATAGTTTAAAGGCAAACATGAAGAAATACGGAATGGCGGAGAGGGTTGCCTTTACCCACCAATCACCTTCCAAAACCTATTACCTAGGATTTTTACCATAATCAAATAAATCGCATTTGAAAGGACAATGGGCCTAGAATCATCAATCGCCTCCGCCCCCTCCTTAGGCAACAGGAACATATAAAATTTATTAAACCTGTTGAATCCACTATTACCCTCCCTGAACTCAGCAAGAACATGTAAGACCTTGTCCTTCAGCAACGACCAAAACTCCTTGAAGAAAAGCACTAGGAACCCATCAGGACCGAGGCATCTGTCAGCATTCAGCCCCCAATTGCATCACCTGCCTCGTCCTCCTTGAATGACATCACCAACCCCTCAGCCTCCACTACACCCACCGCCGGAATATCCAAACCTCGGCAACACCATCTCCAACCCCTTCTCTTCCCTATGAACTCCCTAAAAAAATCAGCAGTTGCCCTACCCACAGCCTCCCTGCCTGAAAACTCCACACTGCCCACAACAACCTTATCAATCCAGTTCCTCCTATGTCTAGCTAATGCCATCATATAAAAGAACTTGGTGTTCGAATCTCCTTCCTTGATCCACCTCTATCTGGACCTCGTTCTCCCAACCTCCACTTTCCAATCCTCAACCTGAATCATCTTTATGTGATCCACCCTAGCCGCTCTCTCCACTATCGTCAGAAGGCTCTGATCTTCAACTCTATCCAAGCTCTGAATCTCCCCAAGCGCTTCTTCCTTTCCATTCTGCTCTTCTTTCAACTGCCTCCTATACTCCTTCAGAAATAATCTCAGGTCCCGGAGCTGACTCCAATCTCGCTGCTACCAAATCGTCCGAGCACAAAGTCCTCCACTTGTCCTCCACCTTACCCCTGAAACCCTCCTCCATAAGCTATGCTCTATCAAATTTGAAATACTTACCAAAACGAGAGCCTTCGCCGGACTCCCACATCAATGGAGTGTGATCTGAAAAAGGCCTCTCTAGAGCACGAACCCCCGCCAACAGGAAAACCTCCTCCATCTCCACGGAGCACAGGAAGCAATCCAGTCTAGACATCAAACCACCAAAGCTCCTCCACGTGGAGGCACAAGAAGTGGGGGGGCACATCCTGCAGTCCATGCTCCGCAATTAAACTCGCAAAATCATCCAAACCATGATTTCAACCTCCTCTACTGCCAGGTCTATCCTCCGCCACAAGGATGACATTGAAGTCCCCTCCGACGAGCCAAGGGTATCCCTAAAATCTAACAGCGACCTGATAGAGGTCCTCCCACAAGGATCTCCTACTGGAATCTTCAACCGATCCATAGACTATCGAAATCACCAGAGTCCACTTCGTCTCCACAACTGCACGGAAATCACACCCATCCCCAACTCTGAGTCCACCAGAGAGAGCATCCTCCTTCCACCCAACCACGACTCCCCCTAACCTCCCAGCCGCATCCAAAGCAAGAGATCCACCCAGCAAACTACCCCCAATCTCCCTCCACACCCTCTGATCACATAACTACAACTTCGTCTCCTGGAACAAAATAATATCCGGGCCCCACTTCTGGATACAGGATCTCAATATCCCCCTACGCGAAGGGTTGTTGAGCCCCCTAACATTTCATGTGAACACCTTCAACATGGGGCACCAACAGAAACCCCCCCAATAGAACATCCAAAACCAGCTCCACCACCCGCTCTAACTCCCCAAGCTGAAATCCCCCACACCACCCAACGCCACCACTCTCATCCACCCTCCCCGCAAGGCTCCTCTCCTCATCGCCACCCTCCATGGACTCCACCCCACCAACCACCACCCCTGCCACCTCCCCAACTCGACCCCCCCCCCCCCCCCCCCAACCCGGGAGCCACAGCCCCGCTCCCATCTAAAACCTTCCCTACCCTCTTGCCACCCCAAGACTGTGAGGGTGCTACCGCTGCCAACCCCACCACCGAATTGGTCCCCGCCGTTGCCGCCACGTAGGAAGTTGTCGTAATCGCCGCTTTCTACTTCCCGGATGGAGCATCCTCGTTGCATGGAGTGTTCCGCCCCTCCCACCACCACCACCTCCAAATGAGTCCCCCTTCGCAGGTCGACCCCAGGAAGCCTCTCCAGCGCTCACCGACAAATGCTCAAGGCCAAACTCCCTATGACCATCCCTCTGTGGGCCCCCTTCGTACAAATTCACAACGAATGTCGGGTCCAAGTGCAGGTCCAGACCAAGATCCAAGCTCACCCTTCTCTCCCCACTCCATCGTGTAGCTCGTGGCTCCCCCACGTCACACCCCTATTTAATGACGAGGCAGCCAATGCTCTCCACACTTTCCAACAATGGCATGCCCCGCTTTGAATTCCCACCTTCCAAAAAAAATCCCCTCGTCTTCCCCGAGCACCTCCACTCCCAAAAATGCCTCCTCTGCATTAACTGCCCCAATCACACCCTCTGCCCCCTCCTCAGCCGCTACAATCTCCTCCAAAAGTTGCACCCCACATTGATTGCACTCCAACCGCTCCAAGCATCGCACTGCTGACTCAGCAAACGATGCGTCATCCCCGCCGCCATCCTTGGGTTTCCACACCGCTCTCCTCACCAGAGCGGTCTCCCTCGCCACCTCGCCCCTACCAGCAAGCCCCCTAACTGCCTCAGCGAAGGTGCGCGGCCTACTCCTAACCAGCTTCACCAAAACAACCTAAGCACCCCCCAGGCAAAGCGACACCTCGTGGAACACCTTGCCCAGTAGAAGCTCTACCATCGCCCGCACAGCAGAAAGGTCATCGCCCCTCAGTCCGAAACCCCTACACCACCGCACCGTTGCAAAAGGAGCGACCACAGCAACCACGACCCCCATCATGCAAAGAGCAGTATTCTAACAACATCAACCAGCATCCCCACCCTCCTCGACGGACGCTCCCGAAGCGCTCCATCAAATCTAACAACCCACCACCTAACCACCGCACCCGAGCATGGGAGGTCTTTGAAAAGAAACCTCTCCACCACCTCTAGTCGCACGCCAATTAGCACAAACCTATTCTCCCCCATCGCCTTCAACTCAACCTCACCTACACATCCCCTCAGCACCCTCGACACCTCCACCATGAGGTCACCCAGACCAACATGGCCCTCAAGCACCACCCTAAACAGAGCCATCGTTAAGGTTCTCTCAAGCACCCCAGCCTCCACTGTCCAGGGGACCTCAACCTCTATCGACGGCACACCCTCCGACGGAGGTGGCAGAACAGCCACATGCACACCTGAAGCCTCCACCTCCCGCACCTCCCTCTTCGAGCATGACGGCCTCTAATGGACAAAACCCCTGCAACGTAGGCACCTCACTAGGTCCCGACATTCCCACGCAACATGGCCCCTCCCTCTGCACTTGAAGCACAACACCTCCACCTCCACCCTTCCCTTCCTCGTCTTCCCCATCACCAACGTCCAACCCCAACCCCCTCCCCCCTTCCGCTCACTCACGCTAGCCATCCCTTGCAACAAGTCACAATCTCATGTTTGGTTTATTAGAAAGTAGTTTAAAGTATTTCTTTCAAATTTTGGGAGATATGATTTGATTGGGTTTGTTTTTTATTTTAAAAGATATGTTATCTTTATAAAAGCGGGCCTCCTTGTAATTGATTTCTTTGAGTTAAATATAACAATTCTTCCAAATATTTCCTCCAACTCTCATCTCTCTCCACCGCCGGCTGCCTCTCTTCCTTTCTCTGTTTTCGCAGCCAACAGTCCCTGTGTAGACTATTCCACACATGTCAAGGCCTCCATGTGCGCCTACTTTCACAACTTGAATTGCAATGACCCCAAAAAGTAGGCAATGTGTAATCTTTAGTTGCATCTGCATTATGACATCTTCAAGAAGCTTAGCCAAAGCATGCCAAAGGCCAGAGAAGTCATGATCAATGTTGTACCACTTTATTGCAAATGGTGCAAGGGTCTCGAAAGATGATGATTTTGACTATATCAAGCGATTCTAGGCAAAGCAAGCGGAGAGTTTAGCTCTAATTCTAAGCTCCAAGGGACAACCAGAGAAAAGGGTCAAGGAAGAATCACCGAGAACATCTAGAGACATAATCAACCAATACCATGACCTGCTTCACCAGATTAATTAGCTCGTAAGTCAGGTGTGCCATGGCCATCTAGATATTGGAAGGGTGATCCTTCCAAGCAATAAGGCACGAATGTCCAACTCCTTAAATCAAGATGATTTAACTGCCTTACATAGCTTCCTGCCAGGTTCTCCTAACACAAGAGTCATCCACTAGGAGTACAGCAAAGCCAATCTTCTTGGTGGCAATTGGCTTCTTCACCTAAGGTTCTATGTTTTTTCCTTTTTTTTTTGAATAGGAAAAATGGGGTTAACAAAGTTTGTCCAGCCCAGGATACACTAATAGGAATTACAGCTCCCATGTTATATTGACTTTTTCAATAGTTGAGGTGATTTTCTACCAACTTTAGGGTGAGTCAAGTCCTGTGTTCCATCAACACCCTACTTGCCGCAACCTCAGCCTTAGAATAAATGAAATCATCACAATTATCTTTGAGATAAAGGTTTATCACCTCTAGTAACTAATGGCAGGAATGGCAGGAACACACCTGTCCTAGTCGTGGAAAGAGATACTGCAAAATCTTGTGATCCAGATAATTACTTAAACCTTTCCTTCTTTGAGGACCAAACTTATATTAACGAGCTTTATATCGGCCCACTGTTGGTAGCCTTCCCTCCCAATTGTAGGGGAGAACGTCTATCGCATACTAGTGGATGAAGTCAGCAGTAGAACATCCTTTACCTTCATGCATTCAAATGCATGGAACTCTGGATATTCAGCATAAAGCCCTATAAATTGGTAATTGTTGCCTTCAAAAATAATAAGACCTACCATTGAGTCTAGTGGAGTTCCCATTTCCCTTGTTAATGAGGAGAAGAGAGCACTACATCTCCACCCTTCTTGTATTAGACTTGGAGTTAAACTTCACCCGTCATTAGACAACCAACCACACATGAATTATTCTAGGTCCATTCATCTTTCTTCTAGGCAATCAAGTTATCTCTTTGGACCGTCAAATATATCTTTTTTGAATACTCCAAAATGCAAATGGGTTATAAATGTTATGATCCGACTGGTCAGTGCCATTATCTCAGTGTTGATGAGTCTGTCCCTTACCATTCCACATCAGGCTCACATGTCACCATGTCTACACATGAGCATGAGGATATCATTCCTATGCCCTTTCCTTCTGATACTAATGCAGGGTCAGACAATAGGTTCAGGCTAGTTTACTCTCATCACAGGCTAGAAATTTATCCCCTTTCTCCTAAGCCTACACCTTCACCTGCGCCTAAGGTAATTAGTGTCCCTGATAATACTAACGCTTCTCCTAGTTCTAATGTGCCAGGGACTACAAATATGCTCAAGAGGGTTCAAGTGCACCTCCCCCTAGCCCATGATAGCCAACTGCATGTGAGGAAGATGATACTAGAGATGATGATCTTTTTTGAAAGGGATAGAGATGATGATCTTGACCTTCCTATTGCATTAGCATATGAATATCAAGGCTACCAAGGAGTTTCTAGCTAAGCACTTCGTTACAAAAAACTTAAGGTTACTCAAATACTTCTTCAAGATTAAGGTAGCCAGGAGTGGAGTTGTACTATCTCGAAGGAAGTATCTCACAGATCTACTTCAAGAGATTGGTGTGCTAGGTGATAAGCTGGCTTCTATTCCCATAGACCTTAGTGTGCACTTACATATGACAACTCTAGACCTATTGACGCCAAACAATATAGATGACTGGTGAGAAAGCTTTTGTATGTCACAATTACACATCTAGATATAGCTCTTGCAGCCATGATGATTCTCATGTGCCTAAAATCATCTACAGGAAAGGACCAGGACCTGTTGTTTACTCGTGGGAGGTCCTTAGATGTGGTAGCTTATACTAACACTACCTGTGCGGGATGCCCAAATGACAGGAAGTCTACCACTGGTTTCTGCAACTTTGTAAAGGAAAATCCAATCACATGAAAGAGCAAGCAAATGGTTGTGGCTAAAGCCAGTGCAGAGCCTGAGCACAAAGTAATTGACTCAAGAAAAAGAAAATTAACAAAGCTCTCAAGGGTACAATGAAATAAATATCTTCTCTCTCCACAAAAAGTATTGAGAAAGACAACTGAAGAATGGGCAATCGTGAAAAACAAAACCATATTCTTATGGCACAAAATGTGTTGAGCATCAAACAACCATTTGGCACCATTTGCACAAGCAAACTAAAGACAACATAGCACCTTGTACATGAAAGAGGTAAGAGCAAATGTGAAATTATATTCTATCTGTGGCTTTCACACAAATAGGCACCACATTCCCATCAACACTTCCATACTCTTATAATGAAACAAACAACCATATCATTGTTGCAAGGATCCCTATGCGTTCAGAGATGCAAGATTCTCACCTTAAACATCTTGCTAGGTTGGTAGAATGGCTTAAAGTCCAATGGAGACACATACTTAACAACACTCAAGGATCCATTCTCTCTACCAATTCCCCTGGTAAGAAGCTTTAAGGCCAAAAAGAAAAAACAAATAAGAGCTTTAAAGGATGTTAACGTAAAGAGGATTCTCCCTCGCGACTTTAGACATAAGGACTTCCATTGCAACATGGGTGATCGCTGCCAATCTTTCGTCCATTGTACATGTACAATTGCCTCAATCAATTGTAGAGCTCTCAACCACTTCACCCCTATGCAGTACAGTAAGTTTTTTAACTTAAAATGGTAATTTTATTGTCCTACCGACATCCAAAAGCCTATACCATATCTCATTTAACATTTAATTGAATTGACTTGATATCAATCAGAGAAAATAATATTTCATGCTAATCTGCCTATCCACTTTAAAAAAACAAATGGTGAAATCAATAAACATCAGTATTAACTTGAACTGGATTGTAATTTTTGGGGGTTTTTACACATATACCCCAATAAACTTTCAATAAGACATATATACACCCGTGTACTTAATATTTATGTATATACCCTTACAATATTGATTGGTATACCCTTGTCCGATTAAAAAATAAATTAAAAAATAAGAAAATTTATATTTATTCTCCTTATTTATTCCAACTCCTCCCTCTTCCTTCCTCCTCCTCTACCTTTCTGTCCTCCTTGACCTCCTCTTCCTCCACAAAAGCCATGTAGAGTCAAGATCATAAGGTAGGCGTCATAGCAAGAGGCATGGGAGGGGGCATCACCAATGCATACATGGTTGTAGACGAAGGGGAGGCCTTGTGGCCGAACATGGGGTGCCAACCAGGAGCACTTCCCTCCATTCCTCATCCGTCATTGTCAACCATCACGACCACTTGCACACAGTCATCATCGCTCGATCCTTCTGAGCCCGTATTTGAGCTTCTTTATGCAAGGCCTTTGAGCTCCTTGTAAACTCTTTGTTCCCACTCAATCTCTACCACTCACTCTCCCACTCCAATGTGTGTGAGATTGTGGACTGCATTGTATGTTGTTATGCGTGTGAGATTTTGTGTTGTGTTAACATGGAGGTGGAGGTAAGTGTGATTGTAGACGTGAGATGAAGGGGGAGAGGAAAAAGACAATGGTGTTGGGGGTGTTGTGTGATAGTGTTCAAGGAGGAAGAAGGAGGTGGAGGGAGGAGCGAGAAGGGGAGGAGGTTGAGGAGGTTGCGACAAAGGCGGTGGAGGGGAAGCAGAGGACAAAGGAGGTGGAGAGGATGAAGGTCGAGAGGTGGAGGGTGATGGGGTGAGGAGGAGGAAGTCATTTGTGGTGGCCTGAGAGGGCAGGGAAGAGGAGCCGATGTGGAGGAGGTCGATGGTAAGGGCACGTGCAAGGGACAACAATCGCTGGCCACCATCTTGGAGGCTAGGGAGGAGGGAAAGGCGAAGGAGGAGGACAAAGGACAAAGAGTTCAAATAAATAGGGAGATAAATATAAATTTTCTTTTTTTAAAAAGGTGAAAGGGTGATTATCACCCAGACATTTCATTAATAAAAAAGTCACTAGGCCATATTATAAATTATAGCTCCAAAGGGAAATAAACGACAATATATACTCCACAAAATTCTCCACGTACGAATGTTGCCCCCTAAAGACTACTGCATTCCTTCCCAACCAAATGTCCCACAAAATCGCCATGGGTCGTACCCTCTCCTCTCTTGTTCGAAACGAGTTGTGCCCCCATTCCTATTCCCACATCTGAAAAACCTCCAAAAATTATCGAGCGAATCATGCGTCCACCACCCAACTATAATACGAATCCAAACCTATGCTACTAGGGCACGAGAAGAACAAATGTTCCACATTCTCCTCCACTCCACGACAGAGTGGACACACTATATCAACCTGTTGGGCCCACCTGGCTCTCCACACCTTGGTCATGATCCTACACCTCCTGAGCAACCACACAAAAATCTTCACCTTCAAAAGACATGCAGCATCCCAAATCTACTTGCAGTCTTTGATAAAATCAATATCCCCCAGCATCGCAGGAGCTCCCAGCCTTCTGTATGCCCTACGAACTGAGAAGTCGCCTTCCTCCCAACCAAAACTGTCCACCCCCTCCTCAAGCTAAAAGCCCTCCAGTTCCTGTAAAAGTTCTTGTACCTCAACAATCCTCTGACCAAAGAAATTCCTCAAAAAGGTAGGGCACCAGCAGCCATCCCATGCCACAGCCACTGTGACTCCTCTATCTCCTGCCATCACCGCGAGCCTGGGAAAGCGATCACACAGTCTCCCTTGTCCTATCTACTCATCTATCCAAAATCTGAAGCCATTTCCCGAGCCAAGGACCAACATAAAGAGACTCTAAACCTTGGGTGGAGACTCCTAAGAAAATGCGAGGCACCCCGTGGAGATGTCATCAAATCCCAACCAAGAGAACCTTCGTAGCAGGATCTCAAGACCCTTCCTACCAGACACTCCTCACTCCCAAGCAATCTCGCAATTCACTTGATCAAGAAACTTTCATTCTTTCCACCTCCCTAACTCCTAGCCCCCCCTTGATAGGCTTGCAAACCTCCTTCCACGCCACTAGCTTCGCTTCACCTCCACTTGCCCCATAGTTGGTCCAAAAGAAATTCCTCATGAGACTTAGAATCTCCTTCTCAACCTGTTGTGGCATTTCATCACGAACGCAAGATACAACGGCATAACTGCCAACACCGCTTTAAGGAGCACTAATCTTCCCCCTCTAAACAACAACTTGGATGCCCAACCTGCCAATCTGCCCTCAATCCTCTCCACCAACGAGAACCAATCCTGCACGAAGATCCTCCTATCTATCAATGGTAAGCCCAAGTAGGAGATGGGCAGAGCTCCTCCCTCCTTCCCTAAAGCGGTGCTAAAAACATTAGCCTCCACCTCAGACATTCCAAAGGAGATGAAGGTTTATTTTGAGTAGTTGATTTGTAATCCTGCCGCTTCTCCAAATAGTTCAAGCAATATGTGAATCCTCCTTGCCTCCATCTCCGCCCCCTCCACAAAGAACGGAGTGCCATCTGCATACTGGAGCATCGAGACGACAACCCCATCTTCCATCAAGAACCCCCTAATCAATCCGATCACACACGCTCTAGTTGACGACCTCACCAGTGCATCGATGGCCAGCACAAAAAGCATAGGTGCCAACAGATACCCATGCCTAACACCCCTCCTTGATTGTATCCAACCGTCTGCCGAGTTCCCATTGACGAGAATTGAGAAAGAGCTCGTCATAACACATTGCTTCATCCAATGTACCCATATCAATGGGAACCCCCTCTTATTCAAAGATTTTTTTTGAAAAAGGAAAGGGTAGTTATCCAGAGTGATAACTACCCAAATATATAAATTATAGAATCAACAACCACCGCCAATACAACAGACAGACCCCAAGGTCCCCCACTCACAAGGAACCACACCAAAGATTAAACAAGGAATTAATAGACTCAACAAAATTCTCCACATGGGGTCTCTAGCCCCTGAAGACCACAGCATTCCTACCCAACCAGATGCCCCATAGCACAGCCAATGGTCTGTCCTTCTCCTTCTTTGTACGAAAGACGTTCTGTCCAACATCACCTCCTCCGCTTCTGAAGCTGTGCCAAAAGTCTTCGAAAAGTCGACACTCCCACCACCCTACTCCCACCCTGCCCCAAATCTGCGCCACAAACGGGCAAGTGAAAAAAAGGTGATCTATCTCCTCTCCACCTCCACACAAAGGGTAGACCTTACTTTCTCTAGGAGCCCATTTCTCCCTCCAAACCTTGGTCACAAGCCTTCTCCTCCTAAGAAGCCAGATAAAAATCTTGACCTTTAGAGGACACGCGGCCTTCCAAATCTATCTGCAGTCCCTCACCAGATTCAGCTCAACCATGGGATCTCCAATGGACAATCTCCTGTATGCAGCCGCTACCGAAAACTCACCTTCATCCCAACCAAACATATCCGTACCAGAGGCCGGTTGCAGCCCCTCTAACTCTTCAAGCAGAACCTGAAAATTATGAGTTCTCACATCTGACAGGTTTCCTACAAAGCGCGGGTACCACCCATCTTCCCACACCTCAGCCACAAATGCCTCTTTGTTCTGGGACAAAGCAAACAACCTCTGGAATCTTCTAGCAAGCGCTCCATTTCCCGTCCTATCATCCTGCCAAAATCCGAAAATCTCCCCGTTCCCACCACAGGAACAAAGCAATTCCACACCTTAGGAGCCACCATCGACAGACCCTTCAAAAAATGAGAAGCATCCTTCGGCAGAGACATCAGGAGATCCCACCGCACCGGGACATCATAAGCCGTCCCGAACACCTTGCCCACCAAATTCTCCCTACATTCCAATAGGCTTCCCACCCATTTCGCCAACATGCTGTCATTAGACCTCCCCAGGTCCCTCACCCCGAGCCCCCCGTCTTCCAACGGCCTGCAGACCTCCTCCCACGCAACCAACCTGGCACCCGGTCCATTCGTCCCCTTGTTGGATCAAAAGAAATTCCTCATAAGTCTCTCTATCTTCCCAACAACCTGTCGAGACATCTTCAGAACAGAAGTGAAATACGATGGCATTACTGCCAAAACCACCTTGAGTAAGATCAACCTTCCACCCCTTGACAAGAGCCTGGATGCCCACCCTTCCAATCTCCCCTCCAGTCTCTCCACCAGGGGAGCCCAATCTTTCACCAAAACCCTGCCATCCGTCAACGGTAAACCCAGATATCTAATCAGGAGCTTCACCTGCTCTATGCCAAGACCCAAACTACACCTCCTCACCTCCGCCTCAGTCAAATTGAAAGGGACAAAATCAGATTTAGACAGGTTGATCTGCAGTCCTGAAGCCTCACCAAACAAGAAGATTAGGATCTGCATTCTTCTGGTTTCCACTTCCCCACCTTCAATAAAGAAAATCGTATCATCCGCATACTGTAGTAACGGGATACTCATCCCATCTCTCAAGGAGAAACCCCTCACCAAGTTCCTCTCACACGACCTCTTAGCTGCTCTCGCAAGAGCATCCGCTGCAATCACAAAAAGCATCGGGGCCAACCACAACCAATGGACCTAAGACTTTGGACCAAGTCATAGACTTTCCTGAAATCAACCTTCCAACGGAAATCCGTCCTCTTCCTCCTCCACAGGGCAAGTATCTCCGTGGCTACCACATAGCCATCAAAAATGTTCCTCCCTAGCATAAAAGCCATCTGCAGCTGAGAGACCACCCCACCAATCACCCTCCTCAATCTGTTCACCAGAACCTTTGCCAAGATCAAATAGACTGCATTAGAAAGAGCTCTCAATCTAAAGTCCTCAATAGCCTCCGCCCCCTCCTTAGGTAGCAAAACATGAAGAATTTGTTAAGTCTGTTAAAGTTGTGGTTCCCCTCCCTCAACTCTGCTAATACTTGCATGACATCCTCCTAGAGCATCATCCAAAACTCCTTAAAGAAATGCAGCGGAAAGCCATCTGGACCCAGGCATGCATCGATGTTAAGCCCCCAAACTGCCTTCTGTATCTCACTCTCTATGAAAGGTGCAACCAACCCTTCAACCTGCTCATCTCCAATCGACAGTAGCCCTCGCCATCTCCATCCCCCATCCGCCTTCTTCCCTTGAACTCCCTGAAGAAATCAACAGTTGCCCTTCCCACTACCTCCCTGCCCACAAACTCTATTCCTCCCCCCAAGAGCCTATCAATCCAATTCCTCCTACACCTACCAGATGCCATCATATGAAAAAAATCTAGTGTTGGAGTCCCCCTCCTTGATCCATTTTTACCTGGACTTCATTCTCCACTCTACCTCAGCCTTTCAATCTTCAACATGGATGGTCTTCACATGCTCAACCCTGACTACTCTCTCTTCCTCTAACAAAAGACCTAGGTTTTCAATTATGTCCAATCCCCCCACCTGCCCCATCCCTCTTCCTGTCCCACTCTATTTATTTCTTGTATTCTTTAAGAAAGAGTTTGAGATCCCGAAGTTTCGACTCTCGCCTACTGCCGCCGAGCCATCTGATCGTAGAGACCACCATTTCTCCACCATCCCTCTAAATCCCTCCTCTAGTAACCAAGCTCTGTCAAATTTGAAATACGTGCCATGCCGAATACCTTCACCAGATGCCCATAACAATAGCGTGTGATATGAAAAAGGCTTCTCCAATGGTCGAACCTGTGCAAGTGGGAATACCTCCGCAAGCTCCACCAATGAAATGAAAAGAATCTGCCTATCCTGGACATCAAGCCTCCAAAGCTCCTCCATGTGGACTCGCAGGAAGTGGGGGGTAGGTCCACCAGACCATGTCTAGCAACAAACTTCGAGAAATCCTCTGAGCCACGATCCTATCCACCCCTCCCTCATGGCCTATCCTCCGCCGCCAAAGTGACATTAAAATCTCCCTCAATCAGCCAAGGCAACCCTAAAATCTAACAACAATCTGACTAAGATCCTCCCACAGAGCATGTCTATTGGAATCATTTGTCGGTCCGTACATTGTTGAGAACATAGTACAAAGACCATTACTGCGCCTTCTGAGTTGAACCGACACCACACAAGTCCCTACCACCGAATGTACCAAGGAGAAAGAATCCTTCCATCCAATAATGACTCCCCTTGAACACCCGACGGCATCCAAGACCACAAACTCACCGAGGGCTCCACCCCCGATCTCCCTCCAAATTCTCTGATCACACTATTGCAGCTTCGGCTCCTGAACTAGCACAATACCCGATCCCCATCTACGCATATAGGATCTCAATGCCACCAACCTGGAGGGGTCATTCAGGCCCCTAACGTTCCATGTAAGAACCTGCATCATCGAGCAAACGCAAAAGCTCCCCCACCAGCACACCCAAAGCCCACTGCCTCTGCCACCTAGTCAACCTCAAAATGCTCAAACCCCTCACTCCATCCTACCCCCTCCCAAGCCGGCCTCCTCCAAGGCATCCATCCCCCTATCTTCCTCCACCTTCTCCAAGACTTGCCCCTCCAACACAACGCCCTGCCCGAGGCCACGACCCATCTCCGCCTCGCTCCACCCCCCCCCCCCCCCCCCCCCAGACCCAACAAATCTATCCCCTCCATTATCGCAATGTCAGCCCCTCCCTCTTCGGCCAACACCTCCCCTACTGCACCAACTCTCGCCACAAGCACCGATTCGCAAGGGTCATCTGCCGCTGCTCGCGATGCCCCACCCCCGATCGACTCCAGCAACTTCTCCATCCTCAATCGATGGAATCTCCTGGCTCCAAGGTCACGCCCCCCATCGCATGCCTTGGTCACGAGCATCTCCCTCACTTCTAGGGAGAAAGTCTGTGTCGTCGCATCCCTCGCCAAAATGCGGTGCACCCCTCTGAGAGGGACCTGGTCAAAGCCACCTCAAAGATAACCGGGTCAAAAATTGGTATCGAACCCGGGTCCGAATGAGGTGCCTCCCCCCAAATCTCAGTGGGGCCACCCCTCTTAACCACATCAGTAGCCAAATGGAGCAATTCCTCCCCCATAGCTAGCAATGAATCGCTTATCGCCTCCACCTCCTCAACTTCCCATAAAAGTAGCGCGAGTCTTCTCCCCTCCAACACTAAGAGTGGACAGCACCTCATCATTAATCACGCGAGCCTCAAGCATGCCAGCCGAACCCACAGAGCCTGCACCACACGTTGATCTTTCACCTTCCAAACGTGGTGCCTGATCTTCTAATCACCCCCGCCACCGTCCTCCGCCACCCTCAAGGTAGGACCCCCTCTTTCACCCCCACGAGGAACCCCCTACGCAGTAGATCCTCGCAAAGCCCCAAGGAGGACTTGCTTTAAGGGCCTCACGCCTCCATCAACATTCAACTTGACAACCCAAGCAGCCCCACCAAGCCAAAGTACCAGCTTCGGGGCAATCTCTGCCCTAAGGGTAAGCTCCACCACCGCATGCATTAAAGACATATCACCCCCCCCATCACCCCTAGCGAGGTACACCTCCTAAGGGAGGCAAAGGGCGACACCACCACCTCCACCGTCTCCTTGGTTCGAAGCCAAAACGGAATCCTCGCGACTTCGAGAGAAACCTTCATCTTCACCGATGGCCTCTCCGTCAAGGCTCCATCATGTTTTGTTGGCCATCTCCAACACACAATGACATCACCAATCATAGTCATGTAGAAGATCAGCATGTGCACAACCTCCTGTCGCAATCCAAAGACCAAACATCTCAAGGCCAAGAGCAAAGCCACCCTCACATGAATAGAAGCGACGAACCTCCTCAACTGCAGCCACTCCAGAGCTCCCTCTGCCACATCCCCCACCACAGCCCCTACTAAGTCCTTCTCAATGTCCTACACCTGTGGAGACCAGGGGGCCTTCACCCCCACGAGAGGGGCACCCGAAGGTGGGGGAGGTAACCCCTCGACCAACTCCCAGTTCCTCCTCTCCCTATGACAAGCAATACATGTAGCTCTGCAATGACCCAATCCACCGCACCTCAGGCACTTAACCGGCTCCCAACAAGCCACCGCCCTGTGCCCCAGCCCCAAGCACTAGAAGCATTGCACAGGGGGATGCTTCTCACACCTCCGTCGCCTCCTCCAAACCTCCACCCAGACACCGCCCTCTCCATCCCCTCCACACCCTCTCTCACTCATCTCTCCCTTCCGTCTACTTTTCTTCCACTTACATATCATCTCTTCTCCTCCCCTCATCTTCTTTATTCCTCTCCACCATCATCCGCATCAAAAGGAGAGGAGGGAGATGGCTCAGGCAATGGGGGATCTAAATTTTCTTATTATTTTTAATTTTTTTAAACATTTTCCATTGTGTTTAATGGGACAGGGGTATATAGTCATAACAGGCCAAATTTGTAGGGGTATATATATGTAAATATCAAGTACATGGAGGTGTATATGTCTTATCAAAAGTCTACAAGAGTATATATGTAAAACTCCTCCTTTTTTAACGAACTTTAGAAAGATTGTAAAAATACATTGCACAAAGCAGATTCTATTTATGCAAACTCACTTATTCAAGAAATACATATTAATTTCTAATTTACAAACTAAGAAAGTTCATATAAAGAAGCTTCACCTGCTCGAAACATGCATTACGAATTCGAGCAAAGTCGCGGGCTTCTTCTCTTGATTCTGCATACAGATTACCTGCCATCTCAAAATCAGCAAGTATTCACACTTCTTGTTTAGATCATAGATTTTCTTTTTTTTGGAAGGGTTGAGATTATAGATATTAATATTGAAAGCATACGAATTATTCTTCAGCACATGCATTATCTATTAATATGACGTAAAATAAAATAAGGTGAGAGAAATATGTAGTAGAGGTGAAAACGAACACATTGAGGCACCATTTCATGCCAATAAATGAGCAGTTTCAAAAGGAATTACCCACTGAATCTCCTGTTTCAAGCCACATAGTAGCCTCCCTACAATTATTTTGAGTTTTATCTCCAAAGATTGATTTCCCCTGTGCAAGGTATGAGCAAGGTCGATGCACTGAAGTCCTACTAGAGCCAACTATTTTGTCTGTGGATCCATTTCTTTCGGAGTTCCAACAGCCAGTGTCAGGAGGTGCATATTTCCTCACAGCTGAAGCAAAATCTTGAGCACCTTTAAGATTAGAGGAACTGTGACTCAAAAAAGAAAATTTCTCCTTGTTAACGGATCGATCTCTTCCAGAAGATTGTCGAGCACCATCTTCACCGTAATTCATTAAACTACTTTGCACATCTGATATTGGAAGAGCAGGAAAGTCCACCGAACTAAAACTTGGAGCAGATGGTGCCTTTGGAATTTTGTTCTGGTTAAAGCCACCATCAAGTTGAAGCTGCAGTAAAAGTGTAGTCGGCTTAAACAAATTTTGCAAAGAAGCTTTCAGTAAATAATAGGACATCCAAAAACAAAAGCAATCTATAGAAGGCAAATTGCTAGATCCATGTTTTATAAGTTCCCTGTAAGGTTAAAACTTGGAAACAGGATGTACAACTCATATAATACAGTTTATGTTGTCACGGGATCTTAACTTGGTGCAGGTCCTACCTCAAGTTGAGTGAGAATTTCGATTGTCATGTTCAAATCACATCCATTCGCATAATATACATCTGCAAGGCACTCTGAAGCGAAACCAGGGAAATTTGACGACAAGAATTCTATGGGGTCAACCACAACATTACCCAAACCAGGGCTCTCATCTACAAGATCATTTATGAAACCAGCCTTCAGGCCTCCATCATAATGGGTTCCCTCCCTTGAATTAGCATCGGTTGAATATTGACCATCCCATACTTCACTGCTGGAATTCATGGCATCCAGCGATAGATCTTCTCCAGTGTAACTCAAGCCATGACACCCTGAAAACTCATTGTGGTCGCTCGCATCAGTTCCTTGGGCAGAAAATGCATGTATCTCACCTGGCAGTTGGAAGCCGCCTGAAGCAGAAGCTAATCGAGGCATATCAGTGTTATCATGTATGGATAACCCTGAGAGAGAAATATCCCCTGGCATTTCCAGCCCATCTTCACTCCTAAAGTCAGGAGTAATGTCATCAGGTAGTTTCTGGAGCCAATACTGGTGTGCCTCATCCTCAGAATTTTTTGACACATTGGACACCAACTGGTTTACAGATGCTCCGGGGGCACCCAGCCTCGCCAACCCTGCATCCTTCGTGTGGTGGGATATGAATTGAAACGAAGAAGGGATGAATTCTGCAGCATTGGGGTTCAAGGCTCTGGTCTTGTTTGGAGAGCTCAGCTTCACATTTTTCAAGTCTTCTAGCACATCCTTATTGGACATCTCCACAAGATGTCGTCAAGAAGCATGCAAGGAAGACTCAGGGTGCATGACAGGGACACCAACGAAATAGCAGAAGCCCCCACTATCCCAGTCCTGCAGGAACAAACAATAAAGAGGTAAATAAGATACAGGGTGCAAAAACATAAACCACGTCTTTAGTGTCACGAGCACCATGACTAAAATAAATGGAATTAGGCAAACCACAAATGTACGTCAACAGAAAAGTTTACGTGCCTCCTGAACTAAATTGAACCAATGATATTTAGGAATGAATCAAATTGCACGGGTGATATCTAAATTTTAAACTAAATTGCACTAGTGACATTTTGAACCAAATATCACAAGTAATATTCATATTTAAATATCAGTGGTGCAATATGACCAAATATTCCCAGTGATATCCGCTTTTTGAAGCGTGTGTGAACTTTTGTATTTTTGAACCGTGGTACTTAGACAAATCATAGGGGAGAGTAGAGTGGGTATTATCTAACTCCAAATACGAAGAGGAAGGAAGCCCCACCCTCCCTCACAGGTAGAACTCCATCCAAGACAAAACCGAAAAAATCGTTCTGAAGGGATTCTGGAAGATTCAGGTTTTTCCAGTAAAGACCCAACCCAACCCATCTTTGAATTCCGGGTTCTCCATCCTAAAACCTGAAAGTTTTAAGCGAAAACCAACCAAAAACCCACAATCCTATTTCTTTTTTCTTTGTTTTTTTCAAAAGCCGATACCTTTCACGAAATCATCGAGAAAATCATTTGCGAAAATACAACAGACAAACTTCAAAGCCCTAATAAATGACCAAAGCTTGCGTCTGGATCCGGCATTCACCCTCAATTCCGGGTAGATGCAGAAATCAGATCAAAGGAACAGATGAACAGGGAGATAGAAATCGAAGGGCTTGCGAGGTGGGACGTGGATGTGCGGCGAAACACTGACCTTTTCCGTAGTTGACAGATGGAGGATTGGGAGGGGAGAGAAGAATCATGAGAAGAAGGGCGGGGCGGACAGCTTCTTCGATCTGCGTGTTTTGGCAACCCTAATCGGGGAAAGGGAGATTTTGGATGAGGGAAGCGATCGCCGTCGCCCGTGCTATTACGCCGCTGGAACCGGAGGGGTGGGACGGAGGGAGTGCGCAATCCCTATCTTTTCTGATGGCTTTGTCTCTATTATCTAAACCATATCGCCCCAACCCCGAGGGAGAGTGCGGGGAAGGAAAAAAATATTTAATAATTAAATACGGAACAACATTGTCTGCTTGGATGGTAGTGCATTTTTTTAAAAAAATTTTTACATGCACGTCGTTAAAATTTTCTTAATTATTTATTTAATATAATTAACTTTACTATATTATTAGTTACATCAGTTAAATTTAATAATTTAAAATTAAAATATAATAAAAATTTATTTTTAATCCTCTTTTTTTTTCCTAGTTTCACACCCCTACCCCCAACTTTTCCTCTTCACCTCTAACCACCTCTTCCTCCTCAAGCGATAGCATTGCCCTCGCCCTCAACCTCCTCTCCCGCTTGCTCCACAAGGGTGACCTCTCCTGCCTCCTCGTCCCCAGACAACGAACGCTACTTCTTCTTCTTCTTCTTCTTCTTCTTCTTCTTCTCGTTCTTGATGGAACTCACCACGTCGCTATTGTCCTTCGTCAGCAGGGTGCAATCGACCACCTTCGACTTCTCGCCATCCACTATGGCATCCTTCTTCAGCTTCTTGTCGTCCATGGCAGTGCCCTTCTTCGGCACCTTGTCGCCATCTGCTGCCTTCTTAAGTTTGTGGTCGAAGAGGTGCCCGAAGATATTGTAGTAGTGGTGGGGTTTCGAGGATCACCTCTTCAACGGCAGCCTCTTGGCGTCGACAGTCTGGCGATCGCCCTCGTGGAGCAAGCAAGAGAGGAGGTAGAGGGTGAGGGCAAGGTTGTCACCTTGAGAAGAGGAGGTGGTTGAGAGGAGGTGGTGATTAAAGAGGAGGCGGAGGAGGTGGTCAGAAGTGAGGAGGAGGTTGGAGAAAGGGGGTGGAGGAGATGGTCGGAGGTGAGGAGGAAGAAAGGGAGCGTGAAAATAAAAAAAAAATTAAGGACTAAAAAATATAATTTAAGGATTAAAAATAATTTTTTGTTACATTTCACTTCAAAATTATTAAGTTTAACAATTATGACTAACAGAGTGACAAGTACGAAAACAACGTGACTTCTTCAATGGCAAAACAGACAACATAGTAAAGTCAATGACAAATAAGTAATTTTTAAATATTTTAATGACATGTACGTAAAAATTCCTTTTTTTTAGCTAAGCAAAATTGAGCAGATTCATTCGGGATTATAGACCGATGTTAATTTGATGGATCATTTATGTGACTTGTCTAGATTAAGTGGTAAAGTTTATAATAAAAACATACCAGGTGCAGAAGATCAAAAATAATATATAGAACAAAACAAACAAAAGGGGCATTTCATAAGCCCAAACCACTATGAGTTAATAGCAACTACGGAAGTCCAACACATGAGTTCTAAAAGGGAGGATATGAACATCGACGGCGAGCATTAATTTTTGGAGACCGCAAGGGAATTCATCTTGGAGGAGAGACCTAAAAGTTATAGCAAGTCAAAGAAAGAGGAGATATTATTCATTAGAAAGATGATTGAAGATAATACAGTCATGAATAAAACAAAGTGTCTTTCTTGCGAGCACAGGTTTGGAGGTGAAGGAGTTGTTGAAGATGTGATTACATCTCTCCTTCCGGGACATCCAAAGTGTACAAGGATGGATCATTTTTTGGAGGAAGGCCTTTTGTTTTGTGTTTATTCCCAAAGTGAGCGTACAGGCGGAAGTATTTGAAATAGATAATAATTCAATTACAAAGATACAATTTTGCATTAGGTGTTGAATGATTTCTTCATCATTTCAAGAAAACAAATGGAGGGAAGGGTCTACCCAAGTTCTTAAAGATAAGCTTGTGAAGGTAATCTATTATTTAGCTAAGCCAAAGAAAGAGGGAGACTCTTGGAGGGAGTTTTGATCTCCAAATAAAAGAATAGTGTAGAGATTTAATTCCTCCATTCGAAATAAAATTGTATGTATCATGAACTAGGAGTTTAGGATCAGAATTGATCAAAATAGAGAAGTTATCATTTCTATTGGTCAAGACAATTTTTTTGAACGAAGTCGGTAGGCATTTGATTTTCATTCTAAAATAGGAGACCTATTCAATTAACCAAGTTTGTGTTTCAACGATATTAAGTTATAGCTTCCACAATGGTGTCAAATTTATTATACGTCAAGGTATAAGGTGAGGGACATGTAACCTTAGGCAGAGGAGAGTCAAATATAGTAGAATGCCAGAAGAGGAGATTTCGTCCATTACTAGAATCATAGCTAAGAGGGGGTTGAAAGTCAAAGAGGTGGAACTGAGTCCTTTCCATAGTTGAGATGAGGAGTTTCTATGTTGAATTGGAAACGCGGGTGGTTTTCCCCTATAGTATTTAGCACTTATTATCTAAGTGTGGAGTGTTTGTCGTTTAAAACATTGATAGGAGTTTGCATTTGTTTTGCTATGTTAAAATTCATTAAGCTAATCAATCTCCACCCATTATTTATTTTTGGTCCGCAAATCGTTTCTAGTTTACAACATGGAGTTTTTTCTCCAAGGAACTGCCATTCCAAAGAAAATGTCTTTGTATGGCATCAATCTTGTTAATTATACATTTTGGAATTCTTAAACCAGACATTGTAAAGGAAGCTAGGGAGGTTAAGGAAGAATTGACAAGTTCAATTCTCGCAAGGAGGGATAGATGGATTTTTTCCAACGACTAATTTTTTATTGAATTCGTAATGTAAGGAGAAAACCAAGATAGATGATAGGAAAGTTGTCTACATTGAAATTTACCAATGTGGGGAAGTAATTAATTTCCTTAGTATTAAGATTAAGTGGATAAAGGTTTGTCTTGTTTGTATTTATCAATAGCCCTGGGAGTGATGAGAAGATTTTTATAATTATAAGTAAATTCTTCACATAACTCTTCGAGGCTTTTCATGAAAATTAGAATGTCATCTACAAATTCTATATTTGTAATGTGATGTTTAAGATTTCTTAAAGTGAAACCTTCAATAAGTTCCATGGTAGTGCTTTGTCTAGAAGCGAGTCAAGTAAGTTCATAGCTAATATAAATGTTTGACCCTTCTCAAAAGGTGAGTTAAGTTCATAGCTAATATAAACCTTCGATGAGTCGCATGGCAATAAACTCAACATCTAGGTGGTCCTTCTCATTAATATTCGAAATATCACCTCGACAAGGGGTGAGTCCTATTGAGTTCACTTCTACAATGGAGCGTCAATCACTTTCACTCAAATCACTAACGTAAAAAATATAATTAAGTGAAGTCACATCTTAAATAGGCAAATTCCTGACAAGTTTTTTTTTTCAGGGACTTGCTTCCAATGGCTATATATAGTAGTTTCTACCCTTTTCACCCATTTCTCCTTTCTAATTCCCTTTTTTATTGCTACTTTTAATCATATGATACCTCCAAGTTCTTGCTTATTCACCACTAGTTATTTGAACTTTACTTAGAACAAAAAGATTCTTGTGAAACACCATATATTTAGACATTTAATTCATTGGAAAATTTACAAGATTTAATTCATCAAGAATTCACATTCTTACTAATGTTTATCCATTAGAAATTTTTATGACAAATTACAACCAAATAAGAAGTCATGCATCAAAAAGTTAATCATCATGTGTTAATTAATGATAATTTTCCTTATAAAAAATGAAGTTCCATATGAAGTTAGAGATTGTTGATTTCTCTTTAGCCATGATTCTTACTACCTGTAGGAATTTGGATACTCATGATGCTATAATTAACCTTGTTGGTCAATTTTAATTAGTTGTAATCCACTCCTATTTCCCAAATCAGCAAAGTGCAATGCTAGTGGATCACGATTAGTAGGATATGAGACCCTCTCTCCAAAGGAAACTTTGTTAGCCTATCTTTTTGAGATGCTTCTTGTAAGGGCTTGAAATTTAAATAAGCTTAATTAGGCCAATTAACCTCTAATTAGAATATTAAGGATGGCCTAAGGGGTTGTTGGAGACCTAATTATTCTAATTATAGCTCAATTGATTAAGTATGGGATTATTACCATTACAAATGAGGCACTTAAGGGGCTAAGTGAGAAGAAACAAACGTGGAAGACAAAATCTCAACCCAAGTAATATGGTGGAAGGATTACTATATAATTATCCCAAACAAAATTTTGGGTGGAGGAACTCATGTGCAATATGTCACATTTGTATAAAAGCTCAATGGAGTGGCTTTCAATTCAACTCCATCCCAACATAAGAGCAACTTCTCCTCCTCCTCTTCCTCATCCTTCTTTAGAAGTTGTAGCCCTAAGTTGGATGGACTCCAAATCAAGTGTCAACCCTAATCTAACCTCTTTCCTATATAATATTCTCCTCTATTTGACCTAATTCACTTTTCTTATGGCTTTAGGGGAGAAATTGTAGTTGGTGTAATAGGAAGGATTCATGGGTGGTGCACGGCCAAGGAAGAGGAAGTTGGGTTAAGGAAAGAAAGAGAAACAAGGAGGAAGGGGTTGCTACAAGAATTCTACGAGGTAATTTAATAAAATTGGAAGTAAAGAAAACTAACTAAAAGAACTACAAGCTAATTTAATAGAAATCCTATCGAACAGAAGACTTGATCCACTTATAATTGAATTGATGGAGAGTTAAGACTCTTCTACTTAAGTTTGCCCCAAGATTCTTGATGTTATGACCTGAACCCCAACCCTAGTAGAGACCCGACTCAATTTTGTAAATTCTCAAGATTTGGTCGTCCAACATACAAACATAAAACAACACTCGCATGCACGATGCATCACATCACACATGTAACAGATAAAAGAAGTAGAATTGAACTAAAATCATAGCAGAAAATTATCATCCAAAGCCATCAATGCCCATAAGTATGGAATTGAAGAAGACAATATGAAGTACTATTAAAAAAAAACTAAAATAAAATAATTCCAAAAGCAAAGTGCCAAAAGGCCAACTAACTACAACTACTAAGAGGTCCTACCAACCAACTAGAGTGTGCACTCAGACCAGCATTGTCAACTCCTAGCCCAACCATAGTTCACCAAAACCTAAGTACATAGTCCAATGGGGAAAAACATCAGCAACAATTGAGTTGAGTAGCAGAAATGGCAGAAAGAAAATAAGGAACTAGAGTAAACCGCAAGAAGCAAAAAAAAAAGGTTATTGTTCTCAATATTTTTATTTTCCATTTATTAATTCCACATATATGTACCTTCCCACTATTTCGGTCATCAAGCACCCAAATCATTTCCTTCAAAAGACTCAAAGAAATATCATTGCAGTATTCTAAATAGCAGAGTTAATACAGTACACCCTCTTAATCGAGAGGGTAGCACGCACGTGCTCTTCTATTTGGTTAACCGCCCTAGTGTCCCAGCCTAGATGAAGTGGTGACCATGGCTTGTATGATATGCATGTGGGGAGCTATTCTGCACTAACACATGGCTAGTTGTCTACTACAAGGAAGGAAAGTAACAGCACCAAGCTCCTCACAATAATAGCACGTACCCACTCGCACCTAGCTATCTAGTTGGCCAAATAGCCGAACAAACAAGTTCCATGGAGGCTAGCTCATTCCTTGAATCAATCTTTGTCTCTAAGCAAGTATAACTAACCATACCGTTGATACTAGGCACGAGACTTACCATCTAACTGTCTTCACAGTTTTCCATGGTCAAATAACCCCATCATTTAATATCCTATCTATCATTTCGTCAATACAACCCAATTCATCATTCAATGTTTTCATATGAGTTGAGTATCATCCAGTTTACCATTTGATTATGTAACGACCCGATTCCCGAGTTCCTACGAGACACGAGAATCGGACCGACTCGACTAATCCCAAGACCTAGTCATCCAACGAGGAAGTAATCAAAAGAGTAGTAAAATAAACCACATTCAACATGAATATAACTAGCAGTAACAAAATACAGCAGTAAGAAAAGGAACTACTACAGTATACACCACAACAACAGTAGAACAACAAATATGTACATAACATGAAGTTTACAATAAAGAAGTACAAGGAGTAACAAAGAAACTACTCACTACAGTGGCAGAAAGTACAAAAAAAACTGCGAGTAACGCTACTGGACCCTACTCGGCCCAGCGTCCTCTGCAGCCGCTGACCCTGGCTGCTCAACACCTGGTCCTGAAAAGTAACGAGTGTAACACGTCAGCGAAACGCTGAGTAGAGTGGCAGCTAAAAACTAAAGAAGTAGTAGAGTGTACAATAGCTGTTATATTTTACTTTCTTTATTTACGTCTTTCTATTATTTCATGATTTATTTATTTCTCAGATCCTTCACTTGATCTCGAATGTTCCTCGTGGGAACGATCTTAATTGCAGTCTTTTCTGAAAAGTAGAAGTAACACGTGGTGCTCTCCTGGCCGGGAGAGTCCCCGTGGTGATCCTACCCTCAGTCAACCACCCCAGGGTCGCTGACAGACGTAACGGTGACTACGGCACAGGCGATAAGCGCACGGGTAGCTACCCCGCACTAGCACGCGGTCAATCGTTTCCGTAAACGGGTACGCCCAAAGCACAGCACGAAACCAGTATAGGGCAGAGTCCTCTCAGTAACAGGGGTCCAACCCCTCCACAGTCCGCACACCCTCGCCTGACTACCCTGGTTTGCCCAGTGGGCCTAACAAGTCGGTGTAGGAGGCTAGCAGAACCCCGGGGCCCGTGGGGTAGCTAGTGCTCTCCCTACACTAGTAGCTCTCCTCGGTACTGCGTACGCGAGGGCTAGCAAGTCGGTGTACAGTGGCCAAATCCACCTCGATCTCAACCTGAGGGCAGCAAGCTCCCTTCTACACTAAGAGGTAATGTGTGCTCTCGTTGGTACCACGTACCCCAGAGACAACACACTTCCACGTATTTCTTTCTCAGTTCCATCCATTCTCTTTCCAGGAGTTCTACTCCTAATTCCCCGTAGGGTTCCAGCTCTTTTAACTCAGCACATTTAGGTTTCACCGTTCCAGTTTTACGTTCATACAACCCATGTTCTCAATCATATTTATTCCTTCATAACAGGCAGCGGTTAAATCAATTTACAGGCAGCTATTATTTCCTTTCCACCTTTCCAAGACTGCAATATTTATATATATATCACTAGTTTTCCAGTCCTAGGATTCATGCCGTACCTTAAGATCTATCATTCAATCTAGTTTCCAGTCCTAGGTTTCATGCAATACCCTAGGATCTATCATTCAATCTAGCTTCTCAGGCCTAGGGTTCATGCAGTACCCTAAGATCTATCATTCAATCTAGTTTCTCAGTCCTAGGGTTCATGCAGTGCCCTAGACTCTATTAATTAGTCCACAATTGTAACAAATTTTATTAAGTAAATTAAAAGCCACTCTACCAGCTACAACGGGAGTACTGGGGGCGTGGTCGGAAATCTCGCGCGCCTCCGCAACCCCCAAGACTACAATGGAACGGGATCCTAACACAAGGATCAAACACAAGGAGTTTCTCAGAACAGTATATAATTACTGTAAACGGGTAGAGGATTTTATTCTGGAAAGAACACATCTCGAAACGCGGAAAATAGACTCCGAATGGACCCTAAACGGGTCAAAAACGACGAAACTGCCCAAAATCACACGTCTGGAACCTCTTCCAGACGTCTTAAAATGTGGGTCAGAGCGTACCTTCATTCTGTGTAGTCCCTCAGACGTCCAGAAGCCTACGGGGGCATCTGGCTTAGTTCCTAGACGTCCGATGGTCACCCCGGATGTCTGGAAGTCCTTCTCGTCGTCTGGCACTGCGGCCAAACGTCCGATTCACGTGGCATGGCGAGCCCTCGTGCCCTCCCGAGCAGAACCTGCACGCACCCATACCTGCTCTCAGTACGACGGGTCGCAGACGAAGGTGCGGCAGACGGCTGCATGGCCGTACGCGCGAAAAGGAAGAAGACCGAAATATCTTACCTGACAGACATCTGGACAGTCCTCCAGACGTCTTCACCGTCGTCTGGTCGTAAGCCCAGACGTCTGATTCTGGAAAAATTTCCAGAACCAGAGCTCAACTCGCCCTCCGCTCGCGACGCATGGCCGCGCCGCGCCCCGTCCGCTTGCTGCTCGAGCTGCAGCAGTCCCTCTGCGACACTCCACGCCTGCTGCTCCCCCCTGCCGGCAGGCTCTAGCTACCCTGGCAAGCTCGAGCCCTCACGGTTGAGCGTCTCCTCCCTCGTGCAACACCTCCTCCCGCACACTCGCCGCGGCCGTTGCTGCTGCTGCTCGCGCTCTCGCACCGACTGGGAGAAGAAGATGAAGGACGCGGAGGAGGTGGGGGTGAGGGAGAGGGTGAGGGGCCTTATAAGGCCGCACAGGGAGAGAGAGAGAAGTGCTGCGCCCTGCAGGAGGAGAGAGGGAAAAAGAGGGAAGAGAGCGGCGGGCGCAGGTCTGCGCGCGCATGCGCGCAGACGCAACCCCGTACGCTGCAAAAATTTAATACCAGACATCTGGAAAGGGTTCCAGACGTCTGGTCAGACATCTGGGTCACTTCCCAGACGTCTTAAAAACCTGTCTTGAGGCCGCGTTCGTAACAGATTATTTGCGATTTATCTAATTAATAAGCCAAGCAAGTATTTACCAATTACTTAACATATTCATAAATCAAGTTCATGTTTTATCAGTTAATTAATCCTCATCACAATTTATCAATTGTCAAACTATAATCATTAATAAATAATTGCAGGTATCTGATTTATTATTCAAGTTCCTAGAATAGAGAACATATTATTCAACCATACTCAATACTCGGCGAGAGGAGACACTAAAAGATTTAGGCATGCTATATATCAGGCTTAGTATCAAAACCAAAGTGGAAGAACAACTACTCTACCTAAGGTCACCAGGGGGTCATGATGACTCCAAAAGGACAGGTTAGAGGCTCTTAGCATCCCTTAAGCCTCCTCAAACTCAGCACATGTTTTGAGGTAGTGCCTTGGAACCATGACAACACGTTATGGAGTTAATAAACCACTACGAGGTTATTTTGAATTGCCTACATCAATATTGTGGTCAAAAGATATTTTAAATTGCATAGGATCATAGTTCGTCAAATGACGATTCCAACAGTACCTTATTTACCTAATTCCAAGGTCAGAAAGCCCTCAAATCAGCCAAAGTGTTTGAACTGATCTAGATCAAGTCATTCCACATGAACTGATCGTTGCCTAAGCCACTCGCCACCATGTGTTGCGATGGGATTGGCTCCCGGAATGTGCGTTTGATTGCTAGCATTGTCACCCCCACCATCCAATCACACATAAATGCACGATGATGTCTTGTGCACTCGTTTGCACACGCAACCTTGAACTTGAGAATGTGCTCTTGTGTGATTCTCCTCTCCTAGTGCTGCATTTTCTTCCTTTGCACAAACACTGCATGTGCTTCGCCTATGCTCCACGCATGTAGCTGCTACACATCCACACATGCTTTCTCTTATCTCTCTTCTCTTTTCTCTTCTCTCTCTTCTCGTAATGTGCGTAGTTTTAAGGGAAGATTAATGAGCCAAAACCCTAATTAGAACTTATGTATGCCACTAATGAAGCTTTGGACGAAGTGAGACCCTCAAATGACAAAAATGCCCCTGGGATATTGGTTCAGTCTCGCCTCAATTCTATTCATCTTATTTTTAACGTAACTTCAGTTACGTACATCGAATTCATGGGAAAAAAGTATCGTTGGAAAGAATGCAACAAAAGAAATCCAACAGTACCACATATGATCCCTTTTGAAAGGTTTGATCGAGATATGATTGAAAGCACATTTTTTACGTTTTATAAGTCATTTTGACCTACCCTAACCCTAATGAGTACCAACGAGACTGAAATGATGCAATCGACTCTAAAATGACTCAAAACTTGCATTTTGGCAAAGACAACCCCTAAGACCCCCAATTTCAATTCATGTGCACCTACGTCTTTGTTAAACGTGTTTTGTAAGTAACTTTCGCTACACCACTCAAATTTCTACGAAATAGGAACCGTTGAAAAACTTACTAGGAGAGGAATCTTGCAGTACCCTACTTAGCACCTTACGAGCAAATTTTACAGGAATCCAACAGTACCCTACATAACACCTTATGAGCAAATTTTACTTGAGAATTGACTAAGTTTGAACAAAACCTATGTTCTTTATTTTCAAGCTATGCCAACCCAATTCACGTTCGATTAGTGTTGATGGGTTCATCTTAGCATGCTTAATCTAGATTCAGGCTTGGATTTCGTGTCATAACACCTGAGCCTGGTTAGAGGGTCAAACAACCGATCATGAACTAAGCTGTCTAATAAATACAGTTTATTTATAAAGATAAATTAAAAATCTTTAGTTTGATAGAATAATTTAATCATCATTAATTCAGTAATATAATTAATTGATCACAATAGCAAATAAAGTAGGTGGCAAGAAAATCCAGTTCACATATTACAGAATTTGATTCAATGAAAGAAGCAAGAGAAGCATTTCCAATTCCAAAAGTTAAGAAAAAAAATATTTTATTACTTATTGAGATTTATGCTCGGTACCTTGGCCTAAATATCAACTCAATACTTCTTACCAGTGTCTAGTCAGAATGTTGCTCATATTGAATTCACACCAAAATTGAGGGCTTGTATGGATCTCTATAGTATAGAGGAAGAAAAGGGAGAGGGAGAAAGGACGAGGAGTTGGAGAGAAGGGGAGAAGAGACAAAATAACCTTCCTAGTGAAATCCTTGCCTCACCATGTGTACCTCTAGCACCCTCGATGTGCCAATCAGAGAACATATAATTTCCCAACTGGGTTAACCTCCAGCACCGATAACTACATAGTTAATACACTTAATATGTTTAAATTGGGTTAATTCCTAAGCAAACATATCAAATTGAGGGTGTAAATAGTGCATCATAGCTATTCTAAGCATAATAGTCTCATAATTGGATTTATAAATAACTTTTATATATTATAATAGTTTTTATTTATGCAAGAATAAAATCCAGATTGGAAGCAAGAGGCTGGAAGGTTAGAACTAAAGATACACATTTTTGGAGGTGCAAAATGAAGGGGCTTTAGTGCAATATGATCTCCAATACCAAGGTCCAACTCTAATATACCTAAGTTTCTTTGGAATCATAAGAAAATTTCAAAGTAATAAGGGCATCATTGCAAATTTCACAAAAACAGGACCACATGGCATTAATCTCCAACTTCAGGGGCAACTCACGCATGAATCGCGTGCGAAACCCATGCTTAAGTCACCATCTGCGCACAAGAGTACTAATGAGCGAGAAATCGAGCGTGGAAAATAGGTTCGAAAACCATGTCATAATATATGTCGAAATCTCACTATCAAATAAAATTTATAATCAAAACTCAAGATGAGTGATGGTAACACCATCATTCATCATAACTAACTGAAATTAGTTAGAATCAAGTGTTAAATGCTCTTAAATGATCGTCTGAGGATCGTAAATCCGTATGGAATTGATTTGAGAAGAAAATAGGAAAACATGGTTAATTATGTTGTTTTACCATCTCATCACAAATGCAGATTGACTAAGGAATTAATCAAGGGTTAATTAAAGTTCAAATGAATTTAAAAGACCAGGAAGTGGGCTCAGAATAATTGAATTAGGGTTTCACGCATTTCGATGAGTAAAACAACACTAAAAGTCCAAATTATCAGCCACACTCAAGTTGAAAGGGCTCTGGTAGAGATAAATTCAATCTAAACCTCCTAAAATTCATTTAAAAACATTCTAAGAGGTTTGGTACTTTCACTTTGATCATCTGAACCCATTTTGACCAAGAATAGAGATTTAGGCAGGAATTTGCCTTGATTTAGGCTTCCATGCAATTTACCTAGTCAAACGTAGTCAAAACATAAATCTAAGTTCACCATTAGATTCCTTGGGTCCAAATTAGGTTAACACCAAAATTTGGTCCCAATCAGAGTTCATCTTGACTTAGTTTGCATTTATCTTTGAAATCTCTATTTATCACATCAAAACCCCTAGGTTCTATGTTTCCTTACATTTATGCCCCTAACTTTCATCATTTTTTACAAAAATGCCCCCACTGACATCATCTTCTAACTCGAGCCACACAAAGAAAACGGAGAGCTTGAAACCCAAAGTGCTGGATTTCAATTTGGGATTTGGAGGATCAAACCTCAATCAAATCTCACCAAATTTGACGAGATTGTTCTCAAGATCAATTCTCATCTATTGCACATCTTCTTGGCTTCAATCACTACTGGATTCTTGCTGGCGAGCTCAAACTTTCCAAAGCTCCAAAGTCTATCTTAAGCAAGTCAAACTTGCTTTGTTAGGCTTAATTAAAGAGAGAAGACCCTCTATTTAAAGAGCAGACCTTTTCTAAGCACAAACTCGTGCAATTCTGGTCGGTTCTCCCCCTCAATTCTTCCTCATTGGTGTAGAAGACCCACGTCCGGAGCTCCTCGAACCACCCTCGTCGCCCTTCGCCAAGTACAATACGCTTAGGGTTTATCTTCCCCATTCATCCTAGGAGCTTCTCGTGAAGCTTCGTGCTTGAAAACACCTCCCTTCGCTCCGAATTCCTCACTTTCTTCCACATCTTCGACGTACCTCCAGCAACATCCTCCTCACCCCCTCTCTCTCAATTAGTAGAGGGCTTCTCTCTTCCCCTTCTTCAATTTCACTTCTGGATTTGTCAGTTCCTAATTCCCTCTCCTTTGTCTTCTCCGACACTGGCAACAACCCCGCCGTTCGCTTTCATCACTAGCACTCACCCGTACCCCTCCACTTCAATTGACTAAGGTGAAAGCTCCACCCCACCTCCATGAAAGTTTCACCCCAGTCAATTGCACCATAGACAACCCTCACTTCCTTCTCCAACTACATTCACCAAAGCTTCTTGAAGCTCCGTCTTCTGACCACTCCATCCATGCATTCACCCAATCACAGCCAGCACCACGTTTGCCGTGCCTCAAAAAAGTTACTAAGCATTCTGATTTGGGCCCGTAGGTTTGTATTCATGTTGCAAGTTGTCACTATCACCGTCGTATTCCTCATCTTCGATAGCCTCCATCCGGTGAACATCACCAACCCACCACCACCAACAGACGCAGCTCAACATCAGGAAGCCACCTGGGGCTCCAATTGAACAAAACAACAGCATCAGTAGCTGCAATAGATGAAGACCCTCAGTGACTGCACGAAAAGGAGGAAGTTCTTTGGATAGTCCCACATCATGGGAAGATAAAAGACATTTTGCTACTTAACGTTTTGTGTGGGAGGGCTTACTTCCTTTGAACCACTGGGGTCAAGTCCCTACCCCTCACCTCGCTTGCACCCACATGCACACGAGCCTGGGTTGATTTGAACCCGGTCTGATCTGGTCTGTTCTAATCTACTTTTGAGAGAGAGAGGGATTTCTGAGAGGAAGGAATGGGGGTTTTTGCTCTCAGGAAATGTGCCTAAGGACTTAGGCAAAGTTGTGAAGGAAATTGGGTTGAGCACTGAAGTCGTCTGAGGCCTTGAGGAGACATCTGAGAACAGGAGCCTGACTTAAGCTTTGAATTGAGATTAGCCCAAGTGTTTAAAATCTCATTGGTGGTCTCAAACACCATCTTTTTTGGGCTTTATATATCTCTCTCTACATTATTTTGTTCACTAACTCTTGCATGTCATTTGAATATATATGTTGAGTTTTGATTTATTATTGTGCTCATCTTCACATCATTTGATTAGTGATTGATTTGCAATAGTTTGCTCCCTGCGAATGACCTCGAAACTCACAGTTTTCGAGCTTTAAAACTTTAAATGTCATTTCGATTTTCATCTCTATACTACAACACAATTTTCTAAAACACGATAAGAGCTCATCAATAGTGAGTTCCGAGTCAAATACCGGGAGGCGAACGTTTGATTTCGTAAATCCGCGTTTGCTTTATTTGTTCTAGTGTTTTTATCTTTTGTAATTTTTTTGGGTATTTTTATAACGCAGAATATCAAGCAAAATAACTTTTATCTAATATACTCTACTCTAGCAGAATAAGAGAGAGAAAGAGAGATAGAGAGAATAATTATTTCACACAATAGAGCAGTGTCTATTACAACTAATCTCAAAATATAAAACTACACTAGAAAGAGATAAAAGATAGAATGAGACGAGGAAATCCCCCTCGACAACTACTTAGAGGACGACTCACTTTTACGACTCTTAGACAAAGGTGGTGAGAGGCTTGACGTAGAAAAACAGAGCCAGCGGAAGGATGGCAAGGCAGGACGGCGTCACGATAAGGATTTGCTTCCTAAACATGGTAAGAAGATGACCACAAGTTGCTCCACGAATGGGGATGAGAATGCGGAAAAATTATTTATTTTCTATTCTAGAGGAGCATCCCAGGCATGGGACAAGCTCCTTAGAGCTTTGGAGGAGGTGTGGAGAGAGTAGGAAGAGATGAAGATGAAGAATGGGGGCTATGGGGGTATGTATAGGTGAATAGGAGCATGTGGAAAAGAATTTAGCCATGCTCAGCATTGAATGCCCGCGCAAGACATGCCTTCGCATGTCCTGCCCCCGCGCTTGCCCATGACTTGCGCACATAGCACGCAAGAATGTGCAGCTACAGCTGTCATCACGAGGACCCACCCACCAGTCGTTGATCTTCAATCGTGGGGCCTTGATTGCACGTAGGAGCGCGCTTCAGATCTTCTCACTGCATGTAAGATTTCGCATGGACTAATGTGTCGAATCACCGTGCATCGCGCGCTCATCTTCACGTGCCACGTGGCAGCTCAGGGTTCGCCCGATGAAGATCCAGCGGTTGAATTTGGTGTGCTTCTCGCGTGCAATGAATTGGAGACATCGCGAGGTCTTGAACTCGCATCTTCGCGACGCGATTGCTTTACTCGACTGTTGCGCTATGTCTACGAGAGTGTCAAGAAGATGAATTTCTGAGGTGTGGTGGAGGCAGCTTCTCAACCGTTGGATCTTGACCCAATGACTGAGAGTTGATGGCATGATTGAAGAGGAGGTGCTGCAAGTGCTGGTTATTGGCTTGGATGGTCTGGATGGCGCCAATTGGCGCCATCTGGACCGTCCAACTTCAGATGCTTGCAGGTGGCGCCACAGATGTCAGATTGGGTCGATTTACACGTTGTTTGGCTGTGATCGTCAATCCAAATCCATCCGTGTGGTTGGATTTGTTGTTTGAAGCTTGAAATTATGTCACCTTGTCCCCTAGCTGTTGATCTTCCTTAGATACATATGATGTTACGGAACTCCAATCAAGGGATTTCGGAGGCATTAGACTCCGATTGTCATCCTGATCAGATCTGTACGGTTGGATCATCAATCGAGGCCCCAAAATAAATCTCCTTTTCTCTTAGCCATAATAAGAAGCAAATTAACCTATAATTTATACAAGTTATTCTAAATGCAGAATGATGCATGCTAAGAAATATTTATAATAGGGAATGCATCTATAAGCTTAGGAACATGCATAAATAAGCATTCTAACCTAAATAGATGTGTATACATCAAGCACCATCAGCCACGTTACTGTAGTAGGCACATGCAAAATGCATGCCTAGATCATGCCCACGTACGATTCCCGCACTCCAGTCGCTTGTAGATCACGTGCACATGACATGCACACTCGACTCGCCTATGACCTACGCCTACTAGCGTTGGCCACATGACCCAACCCACGCATCTCGCCTCCAACCCAGACTCATGCCCTGCACGCGAAAATCACTCCAACGCGTGTTCTACTCATGGATTACACTCACCTTACACGCGGGAAGGCCATTTTTGGTCGGCCATCACCCCTTGCTTCACCTATAAATACCCATGTATCCCTCCCTTTACGAATCGTCCAAGCCTAATCCCTCTTAACCTCTTAGAGAGTTCTAAGAGCCCTTTGGAGGTCCTATTCTCCACTTCAAGGCATGCCAAGTCCCTCCTCTAGCATAGCAACTCCAACTTCATCCTCCTTCATCCAACTTTGTCCTCTTTCACTAAGCACCGTCACCGCCTCCCTCTCCCCAACCAAAGGCTTGCGATCACCCGGTCGCTACTCCACTCATCCCTGACTCTTCCAGCTCTGTCCTTCTTCATTCAACTTCCCCATCCTTCATCCAAGCGCCAATAAGTTCTTTGTCTCTCAGCAATCACCTCGGGAAACCCTTTTCTCTATCTTCTTTTTATTTTGCTTTGTAGCTTAGTTTTATTTTATTAGAATTTTGTAATTGATAATTTCTCTCTCTCTATATAGTGTACCTACTTTCACATATCATTTCGCTATTCCTGCATTCACCTCATTTCACAACCATTTTTGTGATTCCACCTACACGCGCTTACTTACACTCACATTTTTTTTCACTCCACCTTTATTTGCAAAAATTTATAAAAATCACAAAATCGAAAAATATCAAAAATAAATAAACTCATGCGAAATTTTACAAGCCAAACATCTCCTTCCTATGTTCAACCCAGACTCAACATCCAATAAAATTTATTTGCCGTAGAATTTTTGTAGCAAATACAACGATGTGTTTTGAATCAAACTCTTAAGCTGCACAAAATTTCCTCTGTCAAGCATGTATACAACCTTCCCTCAAAGGTTGTGAGAGCCCATTACTAAATAAATATTAATGGTAGGTTAAAGATGAAAATTACCTCTTAAGTGTGATATAAGGCCTTCACTATGTAGACTAAGGAGATTAGGAGCCTAAGAGGTCTTATTTGTCGAGCCTATTGATGGCAAGGGCTAAGATTTTGTTAAAATGGAGATTGGCTCTTAGGAAGGACCTTGGTGCAATGAAGCCTCTCTTTTGGTAAGGTGGAGTCAAAGAACAAGAAACCTAAGGACCACTTGGGCAATTTTCCCATCTCTTTTATACAATGACTTTGGATACGGATACCCCACTAGAATCTTCTCCTCTTCATTCCTCCCCTTTGTCTTCTTCTTGTCCGATGGAGAAAGGAGAAAAGGACTTCAATTGCAGCAAATAGAGCAGAGGAAGAGCTGAGGAAAGGGAAGACTTTGGAGTTGATCAGAGAGGAGGACACCCCATTTTGCTTCTCTTTGCCTGTAGTTGCAAGGTAAGGCCCTTACGTGTTTGGGTTTTGGGTCTTGGTGGAAGAGGAGGGGAGTCTCGTTTATGCACACTTATTGAAGGAAAGAGGGAAATCAAGGTATGATTTCCCCTAATATATTGTGTGCAGACCTGATTTCGATCTTGCATTCTTGTATTGAATGATGATTCACACGGTAGGCTACAACAAGAAGGAGCTGCAGGTAGGAAAAGGAGAGTAACAGTAGCAGCAACAAAATTTGAAACCTCTAACTATTAGGTAGGGCATTTTATCCCTTTTGATTTAGTAGATAAGGGTAGCATTTCAAAAGTACCATCAATGGATCCTCCCTTATTGGTAGTGGTTTAGTGATAAAAGTGGTGGAAACCACCCACCCCTTTCAAAGGGACGATTTCATGTTAAGGAAGTCTCAATTAAAAGGCTAATTTCTAATGTTTGGAGTGGCTTATAGGCATGTAACAGAGTCTATGGATGGTTAGATCATGTTCTATTCCCTTCATATGTACTCTAAGTGATTGGATGTGGATTTGAGTCAAAATGGCAATAAGTGTCACAGGTTTAGAGCACATTAATGTGCTTCAGGCGACGTCTGATTGTTCAATCAAATGTTTGATACTGGAGGGTTGGTTATGTGATCGTCTAACCAAGTGACGACTGGAGATGAGTTCATCTCTTAGAGTTTGGCAGGTTGCAGTAACAAACATCTAATGTAATTATCAGACATCTGGTACTAGGCTATGGGACATCTGATGAGAAAATCAGACAAACCCTGTAGCATGTTTCACTCCTGGAGTTGGAGTGGTGGACCATTAGAAGTCTGATGATATTGTTAGACATCTAAAGAGGTCTTTGGATGTCCAAATGTGAGCTTAGATGTATGATGGTCAGGATAAAAGGGTCCTTTGAGAAGTGGCTCTAGGCGGCATCTAACCTAAGTGGGTTGATGGCTTATTTGAGGATATAGGACGTCTGACTAGAAGAGCTAGATGTCTGAGTGATGTCCCAAACATCTAATTTTGGAGATAGACATTTGATGTGTAAGGTATAGGAAGGCTTGTTCTAGCACACTGATGAATTCATATTTAATTAACTAATCCCTACCTAATTTATGTTGGTTAGGGAGCATTATCTGCATAATGGCATCAAATTAGTGCATTTTAGACATTAATGCATCACAAGATGAATAATGTATCTTAGGGTTAATTATTATATCTTGTAACTTAGTTTTATAATATGTACTAATGTTTGTATATTCACTCTTTGCAGGCATTTTTCTAAGTGATAAATGGAGCCCCACATCTTGGCATTATATCTTCAATTGGGCTCACTTAACCTAATTACACACATCCAAACTAACCCTAATTTAAAACCCTATGCCACCTATTCCCTAGCTATCCACCTCACCAATCCAAGGCCCCACCTTCCATCCACTTATATCATGCCACATCACCCCTTCCACACCATACCTTGCCACCTAAGGCTACAACAACCCCAAGTTATCCCTTAAGTGGAGCCTGATGGGAATACCATCATGAGCCCTAACTAGCTCATTTTGACCTAATGAAGAGAATAAATGCTCTTACATAACCAACTGAAAGTCATAATTCACTGCATAACCTTTCTGAGATAAACATAAGAAACTAAGGGTAAAACTGTAATTTTACCAATGCAGTACAACCATGGGTTTTCTCAAGGGCTAAACAAAGGTCAAATAATCTTAATAAGATAACAAGTGGGTAGGATTTGACAGAAAAGGGTTTGTGTAAGTTCTGTGAATTAAATGACTTCTTGAAACCCTAAAAATAGGCCTACTTGATTAACCAAGGTTCTGATCAGGATAAAATTCACTTAAACCTTATAAAAATCATAGAAAAATATTATCTAGGGCTTAGAACCTTCAATTTGGCCATTAGAACCCATCTTGACCTAGAATGGGGTATTAAACAGATATTTACCCTAAATTGGGTTTTTACATAAATTTCCCAGTCAAACGTGGTTAAATCCAAAATCCAACTTAACCATTGGATTCCCTAGGTCCAAATTAGGTTTGTACCAAAATTTGGACCCAAGATAAGTTTGCCTTGGCCTAGTTTGCAAAAAGGTCTAGTCTAATTACATTTATACAAATATCTTTCAAAAATCCTTACAAATAGCCTCCTAACTTCTTCATCATTTTTACAAATAGGTCCCTACACCATCATAGCGGAGGAATCCTACTCCGATAAGTTTTGAAAGGAGAGTTCTCCTTGATTGCTCAGAGGATCTCCTCTAAAATTGGAAAGGAGATTCTCTAAGAAAATCCCTCCAATATGAACCTGGTTTGATACCCTGATTCCTTCCAAATCTCTCATGTGAACACATGAGAGATTTAAGTCTCTTGAAGCTTTCGTCTCCAGCGACCCTTCCTTGCTTGGAAGCTTGGCTTTCAAGCACAAATTCCTCTCTAGAGACCTATTTTATAAGCCCCAGATCAAAACCGAACTCCTCAGCTTGAAATTGGGTCGGATTCCCTCACATTCTTCTCTCCCCTCCGGCCACAAGAACTTCGCAAGCTCTGGCGGCTTCTCCCTCGCTCTCTCGTCACCCAACCACAATACCAATGGTCAGGTTAACTCCGCCACAGTCCTTCACGTCGTGCAACACCGGCCGACGTCGCCTCTGCCCTGTCTTCACCGATGCCTCATCTACAGAGGTATTCGTCTTCCCCACGACCGGCAACCATACCGACGTGTGATTCCCTTCCCTTTCATCCCTTAGATTAGGTTTCTTAAGTTCCCTATCCTCCACACTTTCTCCCACTCTCTTTATTTCCTAAAATCATCCACCGACGCCACAGACCATCGTCACCTTCTCCACCTCCAACAAGGTGCTCCCGTCGCTTCGCACCTCCATCCACCTCGCCAACCACCCTACGACCTCCGCCTCATCTCCCTGATCACTTCCCCTCATTCCACGCACCGTTCCACTCACCTGAGCACCTCACCAAACACACCCACACATTTGCACACAGTGCACCCTAGGCACACATGCACAGGCACCCCCGAGCCACGCCGACATCCCCATCACATTTGTAGTGATCCGGCGACCCTCTCTGAACGTTTTGACGTGGCCATGAGGCCGATCTTGTTTTTTCAAGTTCGTCGGCCATCCGCCCTGACGAGGAAGCTTGAAGCAAGCTTGCTGCAACTCTAGGTTTCGCCAAGCCCAGGCTGTTGCCCTAGGACACGGGGAAAGCCCCTCGCACATGCACTCAAGCCCTCAATTGGAGTCAAAGACCTTCGCACATAGCTGCAATTGGGAGCTCAACCTCTACGGGTGCACACAAAAGGAAGGTGGGACATTTAGTCCCACCTCGGAAGTAAAAGACCATCTGCACCTGCATAAAAGGAAAAAGTGAAGTAGCCTTATCGCCCCAGATCCACGGGGTGAGGTCCCACTAACACAACCCGGTCTCGTCTGCGAACACGCCCCGCGAACCTAGCTCGACCCGACCTGACTGCACTCCTCGCCCACTACCGCACGTCAGTGGGCCTGGTCTTGGGTACGCACCCAACCCGATTACCCGACTATTTGTGTGGCTCTGGGAGAGCGTATCCTAAGAGAGAAAGTGAGGAGAGCTGCACGCCGGTAGGGGTAGGTTTTGCTACAGGTTTCTCCAGCCAACACTTAGCCAATTCAGAGAAGAAGTGGAGGTCAGGAAAAAGAAGAGAAGAAGAGAAAGTGAAGGCAGACGACAGAAGAAGAAGGCAGCTAAAGAAGAAGAAGAAGGCAAGAGAAGACAAAGAAGAAGATGAGCAGAAGCCAAGACAGAAGGCAGGAAGAAGAAGAAGGAGAGGAGGACCGTAGGCAGAAGAAAGAAAAGAAGAAAGCCTAAGGAAGAGAAGAAGAAGAAGAAGAGAAGGCAGACGATAGAGAAAGAGAAGAAGAGATAGAGAAAGAGAAGAAGAAGAAAAGAAGGACATTGCAGCCATAGATATTTAAGACGTTTGATTATAAAATCAGACGTCTGAATTTATATTTTCTTCTTTAGTTAATTTGAGTAACATTTGGTCTACAATTTTTTTTACTCTTGACATATTCATATGCTTTACATTCCTATTCAGTTTTTGAGTAATATTATGTGTTCAATTTATATTTATTGTTGAGATTAGTGTGTGAATTCCATTTGCTCCCTGTGTTCGACCTCAGAATCTTTTCGAGTAATAAAATTGTATTTATTTTGAATACTATTTCGGCTGTACTACAATGCAACACTTTTAAAATCCGATTCAGCGACTCTTAACAGAGCCCCCTCTGCGTTCTCCTATCTTTCCTCCACGCCAACGCCAAACCCAAATACTAGTCCTCCATCTAAGCCAATGTTAGCTCAACCTCTCCAAAAATTATGTTTTGATGATTTTACAAAATTTCTAAAAGAAAAACAAATCACTCTATTGCCACTACAACTCCATTGCAGGATTCTCGAAGACCAAAAGATGAAGATATGTATTTGTCTAGGTCTTAGGGTTTTATGTACAAAATTCAAAGTGTTGTATTGTCATTTTTTTTTAGTCTAGAAAAGAGTTGTGAAGAGTCCCCAATAGATATGTAATCTCTAGACTTAGGCTCACAACACTTAGGAAAAATTTAGAAACTAAACCCAACACACAAAATTCATATACCTTAGAATTAGATGTCTGTAGGTGTTCCCATATGTCTGATATTGACAGTTAAGTCGTTTGATGTATGCATTAGACTAGATACCATGTACAATGACTTAAGGTTTTGAACTTCAAGCCTTAGATGACTAGACAATAAACCAGACGTCCGCACACCTTTGCAGACATCTAATAACCTGACCGTTGAGTTTGAACTGAACAAAATATCCGCAGGCATTAAAAAATGTTTTTATTATCATTCACAGATGCCTCGACATGCCTCCAGACGTTCAAAATATGATCGTTACACTTAAAACACTTAACGAAGATTTTCTTAGATGTAATCTTGTTTTTGGATTCATAATAAATCCAGAGCTCGAGGTCATCATGACTTCTAGATGTCCAGAATCATCGTCAGACGTCTGACCTTCATACAATAAAACCCTGTTTGGATACGATTAAATCCAAGAATAGACCTGCATTAAATTAGACATCTAAAATTTTTCTTAGACATTTGACCTAGAACCCTGTTTCCATCCAACTAAATTAGGAACACTAACCCCTCTTATCAAATGATCAAAAATATAGTTAGACATCAGATAAGATGTCTGATTCTACTGTCAGAGTCATCATGAGTTTGATCTAATTTAGATTTTGACCAAATCTGTTGGGGTATGTCCCCAACTAAGGGGAGCCTCCCAAGCCTTCTTGAAGGTTCTTTTGAGGCCTATATATATCCCTTAACCCCTCTTAGTCCAAACACACCTTTGAAAGATAATTCACAAGAAAAACATAAGCTTTATACTCTCATATTGCCCTATTAGTGTGCAACACTCTCTCTTCGGCAATCGGTCACTCCACTGTGCTATAGCCTTCATCATCAGGGAGTTCACTCACCCTCAGTAGCCAGCTTAAACAACTTATCTTTTGGGAGCACTATAGGGTCTTTTTATTTTGATTTTTGTACTTATTGCAGCTGGGAATCCGATTTGTTGGATCCCTGGCTCTTCCTTGCAAAGGAAAAAACCTCTGGGATCAGAGGTGAGCATTGTAATTGAGGTACACCACCCTCATTTAAAGTATGTGGATAATGAATTGATTACGTTTGTGATCATAAATCCTAAGTCATGAATTTACTTAGGTAGTGGTTTTCTCCTGGTTTGGGTTTCCATTTAAAAATCTTGTGTCTCAATTGTGTGATTAAATTTTATTTACCTGTTATATTTCAATTTCACTATTCACCCCCTAGTTCAATTTTAGCCAAACCTAATCCTAGCCCTATAATTAAATCCCACGCCACTTGTAAGTCCACCCAATCATAGCCATCCACTCTGCCTTGCCTTCATCACCACCATTCATCTAACATGGATCCATGGATTCCCATTCTCATCCACTCACAAGTTGACACCCAGCCCTACCATACAACAACCCTACACATCTATAAAAACCCCATAAGTGTACCCATGGCTCAATAGACCCCCTTGGTGGGGCACCCTCCATGCCACCAATATCTTCTCCCTCCCCATCTTCCTCTCCACATCTCTTTCTCCACTATCATCTTCCCTATCAAGGTTCTTCGTCTTCATCTTCTGCAACATCTCTAACTCTCCAACTTCTTCTTCATCTCCGCGTGGACTTCATCCCGAAGGTTGTCGACAGAACTCTTCACCCCTGCCACACATCCTCTGCTCTCCTCTCTTCGCCATCATCCGAGCTTCTTCTTCCTCCTTTTTATGTTTTCTTTTATATAATTTTGTGGTTCTTTCTTTCAATATCCCTTATAGTTCATGAACTAGTTTGATTGTAATAAAGGTTTATGGTTTGGTGCTAGGCTCTTTACATGATCATTTCCTCTAGTTAGTCTTGCTTGATTAACTTATTTGCATGCTTTCCTAGGTTTAGTTAGGTTCCTGAATTTTCATTTTGATTTCCATGAGTCAGAAAAATCCCAAAAAATATATATTTTGTTTCTGCTTTCTAGATTTAGTTTGAGTTCAAATGTCATGCAAAAATTCACTATATATAAAAAATAATTTGTGTTTTACATTTGAGTCCATATATTGTCGTATTTTAGTCCTTGGAGTTTCTTTCCAAATTTATTATGAGTAGCATAGTTACTAGATTTACATAAAATTTAGTAGAAGTCTTAGTTAGGTCGAAAATAGTTTAATTATTTTATTAAAATATTTAAATCTTCATAAAATTATTTATTTATTATTTTCATTTAGGTGTAGTTTTGCAATCCAATTTGCCTTATCCTTATCTTTCTTCTTATTAAAAATACCCAAAAAATCTAAAAAACCTTAACAACAAAAAATATAGTGGTCTTGAAATCGTGGTAATGATAAAATTGTTGTCGCAGTTACGAAAACACGCTGTTTTAAATTTGTAAACTCTCTTAAAGATCAAAGTGTAAAATCAAGAGTACGAGTTGTTCCATGTGAAGGAAAGGTTGTCTAGATGCTTCTTGATCTAACTAAGCTATCTAATATTTTTTGGAATTTTTTTGAAATATTTTCTGATTTTTTTGGATTTTTGAATAGGAGATAGGGAAAACTAGCCTAATTAACCCCTAAATAAAGACTCTACTAGACCCTAAACATATAGCTGTCGGAAAAATTTACCAATATTATAGGAGATTTCTACTTCGAAGAGAGAACTATTGCAAGTAATTTCAAGAGCCTTAATTACTAAACATGTAATAAGTAGGCTTAATTATGCAATTCTAAAACTTAATATGCATACATGTAGATATTTATAATATGCTCTAAATATATCGGAAATAATGCTACAAAACCAGCATAATTAAGCACATTAACATTTAAATAAGCATACTTATTATACAATACTTAAGCTCAATTAGCAAATTGATTAGACCTTGTGCCTCCCTAAGATGACTCGGACTCTCAACCTTAATTCAAATTCTTTTGTGAGTTCAATTTTACAAATTTAAAACGATCACGATTTCTATGCTACAACAATGCGTATTTCACTTAGCGAATTTCATCGATCACACACTACCAGGTGACGTCTGATTTTGATGTCAGACATTTGATGAGGTGGTATCAAACGTTTGACAAGGGTACTAGACGTTCGATATTGTAGGTAGTGGTGGGCGTAGGTAATGATCAAAGACCCAATCGTGTCGAGTCTCGTTAGGACTCGAGGAAGTCATTTAAGATTTTCATGGTTTGTGGAAGCAACCACATAGGAGCTCAAGAGAGAGTACCTGAAAAGGCAGTCCAATTGGGGGTGCCTGGTGATGTCTCTATAGGGAATCATCCAGTTATATGCACAATATCGAATGACCATTGTACCCTCTAGGGAGGGGGACATCGGGACTAATCATGAGATTAGCATGGATCGATGGACAAGAGATTGGACCTCTAGTATCATGGGATAGGGTGACTTAGGAGTCGTACAAAAGAGTACGGGCCAACCCCAAAGTTATATGAGGCAACTTGATAGAGCATTGGAAGGGTAACTAATGGGGGCATTCAGTAATGTCTCTATGGGAAATCACCTAGATGATAGGGAGTGGCAATCACCCTCTAGGTAAGAACGTGAGCAACCATAGCTATCTCAGGTGGCTTCTGGACCTAAGTTTAAAGGGGTAAGATACCGAAGGCCAAAGTAACTCAAATCTCGAACCTCGGAAAAGCAGGCATGCATATGAAACCTCGAATCTCTACAAGGGACAATTATTCCCTAAGTTGACCAATAGGTCAACATTCAGGAAAGGTCTATGGGTCACATTTGTATCTAATTGGGGTAGATGAGAGGTATATAAGCATACATTTATACCACTAGTTATAACAAAAACTACAGTTAAAGCACTACTGAACCACTTCGCTCACACCTATGTTACACTCTGTTTTCAGGGCATGATGCTGAGCATATGGGTTCCCTACAGGGTTTGAATTTGGGCTGTGCAGCGACATGCCCAGCTACTCTAGGAGTGCCTAGAGTTGGCTCGAATCTTACCATTGGTGCCATGGGAGGAGGCTGACTTCTTAGGTAGAGGTCGAGAGGAGTGGTTTCACATGTGTATCAAGGAGCTAATCGGAGTAATGGTGGACCTCCTCGAGGAGCAAAGAGTGGCGTGATGTGAGACGGACAACCAACTTTGTTCCTTTGGTTTAGCGAGTAGATGTGTACTCCCATACTTTGTCGCTTTCTATTTGACGGACCACTTTGTGCTATATTTGTAGATGTGGTTCTCTGATGTTTTATAACCACTAAACTCTTTAAACTTCATGTACTAATGTAGTTAGTTGTGGTTTGTGCATGTCTGTATGTGTGTGTGTGTGTGTGTGTGTGTGTGTTTATGGTAGCATAATGTTGATGATGTAAATGGCTTTTTGTTTCCTTCTCTCTCTCTCTCTCTCTCTCTCTCTCTCTCTCTCTCTCTCTCGCTTCCACTTTGGTTTTTCTTGGATGTGTTGTGCGATTGTGTATCTGTATAGGTATAGATACGAATTATAGATACAAGTTATCTGCAGGATAGAAGGTGTTTCGGGTCATTGGATTCGAGGTGCCACAAAAGCTAGCTCCCAACCTATCCCTTTGATTGCAAAGACTCTATACAGTTCTTCCTGGGAACCAAGGAGGCATGCTACTTCTTAGTTTTTCCTTTGTTAGGTAAATTACATATCATTCCACTATATATATATATATAGAGAGAGAGAGAGGGGGGGGGGAAGAGTTCTCCACACCATAACAATCCTATCAACAAGGTCCTCAATACTATCCATATTGACATGCATGTCATAGAGAGATAATCCTCACATTGGACCATCAGCAATGAGATAATCCTCACATTAAAACATTAGCAACCACAATTATACTCCAACAATTCAATATCCATGAATCAAACTAATATAATAGGTTCAATCCATTTACGAATCTAGAATCTCGACAATGTCTGACCCATTAAATCTAGAACTAAGTTATGCATAAGTTAAACGAATAATTTGTAAGTGCAAAGAATTTAATTTAGTAAAGAAATAATTGACATGTAATACACCCATGATCCAGCATAACAAGTAGGAATAATTAAACTTCACAACCACAAGCAATCATGGATATCAGTTTATTGTTAACATTAGTGTCATTCTTAAAAACAAGTGTTATCAATTAATTTAGTAGGGGCTTTCAAACAGAAAAAGGATAGAACTGACTCTCAAAATCTAGGGGGATTGATCTTTACCTTGTGCCTATGAACACGTGTACTTTAGATGATAATGCTCATCTTAGGTAGGGGAATAAATAATCTGTATACCTATCTCCAAAGTAGGAGAGACTCGAACTGGGAGCTACTGCTCCCATAATTAGTACTACCCAATGGGTTTCACATGTACTTTTGGCCCCTTAATTCACGATCTGATGGTCGGAGTAGAATATGCCAGATCCAACTTGAAGGGTGCGTTGGTCATGCTTAAGAACCTCCAAGTAGAGTAGTCCTATAGATCCTTTAGATGGGAGTTTCTAATTGGCCTTCACAGCTGTTGCACCACTTGCCCTCGGCCTGACGTCGGCGCCGTGACGACCACTCGCCAATGCACAGTGGCCAACTCTGGCCCAACGGTCGTCCATCCGCCATTGAGCCTCCACACATTCATGATGCCCCGCGTCTTTGCAACGCATGTCTCCGCCACCAATGTATCGCTCGCGATTCTCGACGTCCCCTTTGCATGCCGCTACGTACGTCCTCCACACGTGCGCTACTGGCAGTGCCAGCAAAGACCACGTTCTGCCACCACGGCAGCCTCGCACGGCCACGCCTTTATGACGACGCCGCCTTCTCGATCGCGTTGGTAGCTACTTATTCCAACCGTACTACGTACCTCCTCGGGGTGGTCTCAGCCTCCTCAATCGAGCAGCTTCGACGTGCTCCCATCCGTGATGATCTCATGGCTACCGACCATGCAAGATCGAGAATGACAAAGCGGAACAGGAGGGGAGGACGTGCACGCGTGATAGAGGAAGACCGGGAGGGAGTTGGCGGCGGTGATGGGCTCTCGAGTTGGGTCACGAGAGGGGTTTATAACTTTATACGGGAGGTGGGAGTCGGAAGGGAATATCGTAGTAGGTGCTTGGACGTGGAATAAGGAAGGAGAGAAAATTTGAGAAAGAAATTGGTGGTGATGGATTTGTTACCCAAAGGTGACGCGAGAGTAGGGATGTCAACGTTATCGGATATCTATTTTTTCAATTGATACCCATTAATATATATCATATGCATATTTATATATAATTAATATATATTTGATAAATTTATATAAAAATCATCCGTATATATCAATAAATAACTAAAGAAAAATATATTATAATATTATAAAAGTATATTATTTATTAAATTATATAAGCACCTCGTGATATAAGAGATAATTTAGGAAGTAAATATGAGTTAGCTTTAAAAGAAAAATACATTGTCCCACAAAATCTAATAAAAAAATAAATATTGTATCTAATCTCATATATGGATTTGAAGATATCATTTCTCATTTCCAAACCCAAATCTAATAGGAGATGATTTAGTAAACCTAAATCTACCCATTTATTAAATAGGGTCGGTAAAATTGACCCAAATCGAGTTGAGTTAGGTTAGGTCCATTGAAAAATACTAAATTGACATCCTTTTATATATATATATATATATATATATATTTCAATACATACACATGTAGTTACGGGAGCGACGTAGTCCCTTAAAATAGGGTACTCAACTCAAATGCAATCACAGAAATATAATGTAAGAAATTGTTGACCCAATTCCATCAGAGAAGGTGTAAGTCTAGGGAGAGATAGGTACTCTCGAGTTTCACTAGTTCTCAGTGAATAATACAAGCAAAACTCTTGCTCTTTCTTCTCTCAGATCGCGTAAAAAATAATTCCTAATCATTTGTAGGTTGCAAATGTGTTGTTATTGTTTTGGAAAACAAGGTGCCATATAGGAGAAGTACAAGGCATATCATCGCCTATTGGTTAGGAGAAATAGGCATATCATCGCCTGATATTCCTGCTGTCTTTAAGAAGCCAAGCTCCCAGGTATTTATGAGGTACAATGTAAGCATTGTCTTCTGCAAGTGATGGTCAATCACCACAGAGTTAATTTTGTTGTTTTGCACGAATAAGACGAGCATTAATTTCCGTACTAATAAGAAATCCCTGCCCCAATAATCAAAACAGATTATGGGGTTTCCGCTGCAAGCAAATCGTGACGTAATGATTAGTGTGCGTAGGGGCATTAATTATCCCTCATTATAGTGGGATTTATGAAATTTGAAGTCTAGGCGCAATGGGGTTATAAATAAGGGGTGGGTGGGGCAGTAAATGCCCCCCACACTTTTTTGCTATGAGAAAGCCCTAGCGTCATTTGAGCTAGCACCCTTGGAGGAATGCCGTTGTCGAAGAAGACATTCTATCAGCGACTTTCTTGAAATCAAAGATGTCGGGCATCATAGGGAAAGGTGAGTCTACCCCTTTCTCATCACAACTCTTATGCAAAACGCTAAGATTGTACAGATTTAATTCTGATTTTTGTAGCAAGGCTGCCATTCAAGAGTTGCTGATGGCACACGGACTTAGTAAAGTTCGATTTCACAATCTTGGATCCATCACCCGCTCGTGTTTTGACGTGGGGGATGATTTTTTTATTATTTGTAAATATGCCATAGAGAATGGCCTATGAGTGCCATTAAATTTGTTCCTCAGTTCCTTCATTTTTATCAACTTGCCCTGTCACAACTAAGCCTCAACTGTTGGCCTATTTTGAATGTTTTCATTGTCATTTGCTTTCATTTGGGGATTCGTCCTTAGGTGGGGTTATTTCCCTCCTTTTTGGACTGATGCCCCTTAAAGTGAAGAGGGGAAAATCGCCATCTGGAATATACACCCTTCATAGCTAGCAGACAAAATATAAGATTATGAACCTGCCGAACAATCTGAAAGGGTAGGTCCGTTATTTTTTCTATCTCCATAATGTGTAGAAATTAGAGGTTCCTAGCAAGTGGTAGGGTCCGCCTAAAAAAGACTTGTCGCCTGCTCCTCTTGAACTTGACCTGGAGGCACAGGTAGACACCGAAAGAATAATGGAATTCAATCCTATAACCTGTTCCAAATTAAGGTAGCTGAGTGTCTAGGCAGCAATGACGTGGGTGGCAGATTCTTACCCCACTTCAAGAAGTTAGGGGGTAATAGCTTTAGATATTTTATTTGTCACGGATAATTAAATAATGTGCCCTTGATTTTGCTTTCAGCTTTAGGTGATTTACCCGACCAGATACTCCAAGGAGATGCTTTGAGAGTTCATCCCATGGTGGTGCCAAGCAGGAAGAGATGAAGGAGGAGCCTAAGGGACAGGGCGAGGGTAGTGGGTCTACTTGGCACCGGGAAGGGAAGAGGAAGGAGGCAATAGAAGCCTCTAGTAGCCCTAAGGTGACTCCTCTCAAACGACAGAGGGGCAAGCTTAGAAAGGTGGTTGTGCAGGTCTCCTCAGGCTCTACTGGGAGTGCTGCAGCCAAGGAGGAAAGTGTCCCCTCCTACACTTTTGGCCTCCAAGAAGAACCCAAGAGGATGGTCCCTTCGAGTCATGCTTCAAATGAGTCAGGCTGGAAAGCAACTTCACGCATACCATTTGTGCCATCCGTGGTTCCTAGTGCCTTTGTGTAGGCACCTAAGCAAGCATCCAGGGGAAGTGGATGGTTCTGTCTAAGAGAAGACCCAGGCGGGGGGGGGGGGGGGTTGTTCAACTGGGAACTTTCGATTGCTCGAGGCCCAACTCTGCTAGGGGATCCACCACCACCCTTCAAGTGCTCACCGACACCACATATGCAGGGTGGTAAAGGCATGGCTAGCGGGGACGTACCATTAGCCGATCTAGAAAGGCAAGTGTTAAGACACTTGTAGGAAGCCCTTAATTGGGCCACCACCCCAAGGGAGGGTTAACTTTAAACACATCTACTTCTACTGCCTCCGTGTAGTAAATTTCTTTACTCGGAGTTCATCTTATCTTGGTACTGTTTTGAATAAGCTGTAGTACTGTTGCCCTTGTTGTTTACATAGGTGGAGACTCTTAGGACCAGGTTTATTTCTGGCACCATTACGAGTGAAGTGAGTGCGGGAACCAACTTTGCTACTCCCACCGAGGTGGCCGATATGTCGCCGAAATGAGTGGTAACCACAAGGGACGAGCAGAGAAATTTCATCTACCAGCTGGAGGAAGCCAATGTCGCCTACTAGAGGATGGAGAAAGAGGTCGAGGAGGAGAGGTGAAAGCTTAACTCTCAGCAACAAGTAGTTAGGCAAATATCCAATATTCAGAGAAAGTTAAGGGAAGCTCGCTTGGGGCTAAGGGTAGTCTGGAAGGCTGCCAAGAAGCTTGATGACTCCGTTGGCGAAATCCATAGGAAAGACCTCATGAAAATCGGGGAGGTCAACGATAGGGTATAGTTTGCCTACACGAATATTGCGTGGTTGAAGGAAGAGGTGCAGGTTTCAAGGACAGTCCATTCCTTTACTGAGGAGGAATATGAGAAGGCCTTGGAAGAAGAACACCTCTTCATGGGTACTATCATGGATGAGCTTACCAAGGTTAAGGCAACGTAGGAGAAGGTGGAGGCAGAGGGCTTAAAGAAAGAACTTGCTATCGCCAAAAAACTTCTTAAAGAAGGAGGTAGGCGAGTGCTGGAGCTCAAAAGCCTACCTCGTTTGGACAAGGATCCATATTCCATCATGGAATTCTTTGTGACTAATCCATCTATGGAGGAAAGTTAGACCCTTGTGTCCAATGAGGTGAGCAAATTCACTCTGGCGACAGCTTAGGCAATATTAGAAGGCCAGCACACTGCTGTGGGGGAGTTCTACACTTGGTTGATTGACAAGTTAAACGCTGAATATGAACACCAAGTGCTGAAGGATCTTATTAAAGAAAAGGCCCCAGTTTCCTTGTTTGAAGGTCTATATGAAAATCCTCCCCCTAAGGAGATAAAGCAGGCTAGCCCATCAGTAATTCTGCTGGAGATAGAAGCAGATGGAGGGTTTCTCAACTAGCGTAGTCCAACCTACGAAGCAAGAACATCGCCAACCCTTACGGTCAACCTCCCAAAAGATTGAATAATTGTCTCGCGGGGAGTGGAGTAGGTGTTGCTAGTCTTTTTTCCCTCTTTTTGTATTTTCCACTTTTTTTGTTGGACAGGGGCAGGAAGAGAAATGTGGAAGGAAAATAAAACAAACTCACAGACAATGAATGAAAAGGAAATTTCTATTGCAGTATTTATCATGTGCAATATATTTTTAAATTGCTGGCATGCCAAGTATGAGGGACTAGCCTGTTGCCTAGTGTTTGCAACTGATAATAATCACCCTCATTGATTTTGCAAACTTTGCCTGAATCTACTGGATGCGATGCTTCACTCCGCCATAGAACTAAGTCTCCTTCAGTGAATTTTCTCTTCCAGACTTGCTTATTGTAAACGACAGTTGTTTTTTCTTTATAATGAGAAATTGAAGCCAATGCTTCCTCCATGACCTCGTCTACAATGTCAAGTGCTAGGCAGACTTGATCATCGTTAGTAGCCAGGTCATACAGCTGAGATCAATAAGTTAGGAGGATAGTCTCAACTGGTAGGCGAGCCTCCATTCCATATACTAGCCTAAATGGAGTATGACCAGTTGAAGTCATTTAACTAGTTTGATAACCCCATAGTACATCTGGCAACTCTTTAGCCCATCGAACTTTGCGTGAATCCAACCGGTTTTAAAGCCCAAATAATAGTACGATTAGTCACTTTCACCTGCCAATTTACTTGAGGATGGGTAACTGACATAAAATGCAGGCATATGCCCCAACTAGCGTAGAATTCTTTGAATTTTTTGGAGGCAAACTGCATGTCATTGTCAATGACAATGGCTTGAGGGGTTTCATAACGGGTGGATATTTTTTCTAATAAAGGTTATCACCTTGTCGACTATAGGACTAGCCATGACTTCAGCTTCAACTGACTTGGAATAGAAGTCAACGACTACCAAAATAAACTGCTTTTGAGCTGGAGCAGGTGGAAATGGGCCCACAAAATCCATTCCCCATTTGGCAAAGGGAATTGGAGACAAGATAGGCACCATTTCTCCCAGCGGGAGATGATGGATGGAAGCAAATTCTACCACTCTTTACATTTGCGCACAAAGGATTTGCGTTGCTGCTTCATTTGTGGCCAGAAATATCCCGTCTGGAATAAGTGGGCAATAAGAGCTTTGTATCCTTCATGATTATCACAAATGCCACCATGTGCCTCTTGAAGGGCTTGTGAAAACTCCTAGGGGGTTAGGCAGTGTAATAAGGGGGTTGAATAACCCTGCTTGTATAGCTGCTCACCTATTAGCGTGTACCTTGGGGCTTTTAGCTAGAAAGCCTTAGGATGTGGCTCACTCAGAGATACTTCACCTATGTTCAAAAATTGTACCATGAGCATCATCCAGGAGGTAGTTTGTTATAACACAAGCGCTTAGGGAGGCAGCATAGTGGACTCCTTCAATGTTTGAAGGCATATATTGTCATCTTGGCCCAAAGGAATTACTGACAACAAATGGGCTAGCTCATCCGCCAGGGGGTTGTCGGAACAAGAAACCTGCTTGATTGAGGCAGACTTAAAGTCCATCAACTCCTCTTTTGCTCTATTGGCATATAGACTCATATTGGGATCTCTGGCTTGGTATTCCCCATTAATTTGATTGGTCACTAATTAGGAATCTATAAATATCTCTAAAGCTGAGGCTCCCACGGATTTGGCTACCTAGATGCATGCTAACAAAGCTTCGTATTTAGTAGCATTGATAGAGGCAAGGAAGGCCAAGTTGACAACATACTTATGAGTAGTATTGTCTGGGGTAGATAGCACGATCCCAGCTATAGACCCAATTGTCATGGAAGATCCATCCACATATAATTTCCAAGGTAGGGTGGCAGGGGAATTTGGGTCGGTAAACTCTACCACAAAATCTGCCAAGACCTGACCTTTCACGAATCTCCAAGGTTGATATTTAATATCAAACTTAGTCAATTCCATAACCCATTTGATTTGCTGAACTGACCCCATTGGCCTATGTAACATTCGGCGCAAGGGGTAATTAGATAGCACATTTATAGTGTGACCTGGAAATAAGGGCGCAACTTCTTGGCTACAGTCATCAGAGCAAGGGAGAGCTTTTCAATTATAGTGTATTTGGCTTCTGCCTCATGATAAGTTTTGCTAACAAAATACACTATTCGTTGAACTGTATCACAGTCACAAACAAGGTCAACACTAAAAGCTGACAAAGAAGTCACCAGGTAAAGGAGCAATGGCTTCCTTGCCATGCGAGCTGATAGGATGGGGGGTTGTTGAAGGGCCTTCTTGATCGCCTTAAGAGCTTCTTGACACTGAGGGATTCAATGGGCTAACATATAACCTTTGCCCTTTTTAGTACATTCGAAAAAGTGGAGACATCTGTTAGAAGATCAAGATAAAAAGTAACCCAAGTTGGCTATCATGCTGACTAATGACTGTACTCCCTTTAAAGTAGACGAAGGCATTAATGCCATGCCTGCCTGAATCTTGTTGAGGTTGGTCTCGATCCCCTAGCTAGAAACTAAGAACCCTAAAAATTTTCCTGAGGAAATGCCAAAGGCGCACTTCTCGGGATTAAGGTGAAGTCGAGTGTCTCTTAAAACTGGAAATGCCTCCAGGTTTGCCAAATTCTCAGAAAAACACAACCCCTTTACAAGCATGTCATCAATATACACCTCCAATGATTTTCCTATTAAATGATAAAAAATCATATTTACAAGGCGTTGATAAGTTGCTCCTGCATTCTTTAGGCGAAAGGGCATGACTCTATATTGAAAAAGACCCCTATCAATTATGAAAGAGCTATGAGGTCTATTTGCAGGAGTTAAACTTATTTGGTGGTAACAACTATAGGCGTCTAGGAAAGACATATGTGACTGCCTACTACATGAATCAATGACGGCATCAATTTTTGGCAAGAAAAACTCATCTTTTGGTCAAGTTTCATGCAAATTGGTGAAGTCCACACACATTCACCACTTGCCATTTGCCTTCCTGACCATAACAATGTTGGACAACCAAGCGGGGTAGAGATTTCCTAATAAAACCTGCCTTCAGGAGTTTATCAACTTTAGAAGTAGCCATCTACCATTTCTCTACGGACTTATGCCAGCAAGCTTGTTTAACCACTCGGGGCCTGATGAGGAACTCATCATGGCTCTTAATTTACCTTTATTAGCTAGTTCCCTATTTAATTAATAATGAATAACATTAACATAGGGTTAATTATATATTTAGAGTAAAATAGCAAGGACTTTATTTATATGCTACAATCACTAAATTAAGGTTTATTGAAGTTTAATTAATAATTAGGACTCAAACATAACCATATAGCTATATATAAAGCATTTACTATAACTTATATTAATTTATAACCTAAGTTGTTAATTAACTTAATTAAGTTAACCGCTTAAATAAATATACTTAAAAATGACAAAAATACATTTTCATGGCATAAATGTGTTATTTAATGTATTTATAATTATATATAAAAAGTTAAAAAATAAATAATTTAAAATAAGCTCGTAAAGTCCCTGCTTGCATTTTAGTCTTTAGCTTTCATATCAATCAAGTCCTTTTTATGCACTAACATCCTTATTTATTTGCATATTGGTCCCTGTGTACATCTTCTTCTTGATCCCTTCATCTCCATTGATGGTCAGCAACCGTCGGTGTCCGTACCTCCTTGATCACCTTCCATCTAGCATCGTTCGTCCACCGCAACTGCCGTTGAGCTTTTGCTCACCATGCCTTCCACATCCGATGGTTCAAATAGTCCTAAACCTAATAAACTCCAACAAGGTGAGTTCACCATCGCCAAAGATGAAGGGCCTCAACTCAATGTATCTGGACGCGATCGCGTCCAGATTCCTAGCACCCTACCCCCCTTTTCGACCTATAAATAACCCCTCTGACCTCTATTTGGAGGTTAGCAACTCCCTTCTTCTTCTTCCAATGAGATTGCTCATAGGCTATTCACTCCTTCCTCCGGTGACTTTCTCTCTCTTTCTCTAGTCTTCTCCGAGCTAGGTGATCGCCTTTTCATCTTTGTCTTCCTCTGTCACATCTTCTAACACAGCCATGACATCATCTATTCCTTCTTCACATACGTCTACATCGGAGTTTCTACCTTCTTCCCTCTGATTTTGTCCCTCCGACAAGCCTCGATAGAGCCTCTAATACCTCTTTCTTCCAGGTAATAGTAGGTATAGATTCATAGAGTAGTTTAACTTAATTCTAGGTAGTTAGCGTAATTAGATAGCTTTCTTGCATGTTTTCTCCTTCTTCCTTGCCTTGCCGGATCAATCTCTTTCTTTTATTCCACGCTGATCATCTTTCTTTCACTTTCATGATCATCTCTATCATCTTAATTTGTTGAATTATCACCTTAATCATCTAATCCATCTCACACTCACCTGAGATCCTCCGCTGTCAATGGCAAAGGCTCAAATGCTAGAACACCTCCAATTAGGTCCCTCCATCACTTCCCTACATCACAAGGGTCTCATTCCCACTTTCAATTAAATCTATTGACCAATACATAGTATACGCCTAAATCACTCAACTTCTGAGCACACTGTTAATGGTTGTTCATGAAAAGTTCTTCCAGTAATTCCTTCCATCTACATTATCGCTGACACCTACTGGACATTTTGCCTCACTCAATTGAGTGAGGCGAGGCTTTTTGAGTTCTAACAAACTCAGGAATCAAATTCTATTGAATTCAAAGTCTAACCATTATCTTATGCTTAATTGAAATGTTTACTTACTTTCTGAGGTTCTGCAAAATCTCGAGATTCTTTAGAACTACTTCTTGAGAAGTTTCATGGAGATTTGAACTCCAGGCACATGTTTCAGCCTTCATCGAAGCTCCAGTGAGCTCTGGCGAATCCAAATATGAACCACAACCTTTGATTCTATCTACAGAGCTCCAGATCACTTATTTGTAATCTAAGGATCATCTTCCATTGGCTATACTTGAGTTTTAGTGCTTTGAGAGCACTATTAACCTCTATCTTCCTTAGCTCCGGTAGAGCTGAGGAGACTTCTTCAAGACGTCTCATACACTAGCAATAGGTTCATAAGCACCAATAGAGTTTAAGGAGTTCAGATATACCTTCAGATATGCCTGAGATTCTTTGAATTATTCTGACGAACACAACAACTCCTGATCTCAGGAGGAATAGCCTGAGACCCTATTTAGAGTGTTCAAAACTTGAATTTTAGGTGTGTAATAGATTCCTGAGATTGAATTAAGCCAGATAGGATATTTTATTTGATCTTAACTTCCCTAATTCACAAAGTCAACTCTCAACCTATGTAGGTCAACCCAACTTGTTCTTGAGGTTTTAGACCTTAAGACTTAGATTTTAGGATGCATTTGAGTTCTTGTGTTTCATGTGACAATTTTGGAACTAATTAGGTTATGTTTCAATGAGGTTTAGTGAGATTTTGTTTTTCTTCACAGTTTGGGTTCAACCTGAACCTTAGTTGAGTTTAGTGGCATTTTGGCGACATTTCAACTCAATTCCAGCCTAGTTCAATTTATTTTGATCCTTTAAATCGATTTAGATTATTTCTAAAGGCTGGAATCTACTTGTTTAGCTGTTTAGACCTAAGATGTTCTAAGCTTGACAACGGGAGCTCCAAAGATCTGGAGTAGTCCTAAGATTCCTAGTCCTCAATACCCATTCCATTCACTGCGAAATACTCTGCAGTAGTCATTTGAGTCCTTATTTGATAGATATTTTATGTTTGTTAGGTCTATTAAGGAATTCCATCTCTGCTATCCTATAGTAATGCATTCATGGTGTCAAGCCATGTTTAGGCCTCGATTTAGTGGATCAGATGTGATCCTTTGATCTAATTGATACCTGCAATTGACAATAGGCACATAAGGCTATCAATCGAGCCATTTCTGTCTTGGTTTAGTTCTCTAAACAGTGAGGGATTGGATGTTGAAGTCAAACCTGGAGCTAATGCTGTGTAGAGAAGAGAGGGGCTCTACTTAGTCCCATATCGTGAATGGAAAAGTTGTTGAGTCCATATAAGTTGAATCGCGTACACTTGTTGGTCAGTCAACAAGCATTGGGTGCAATTAATGAACATAGCGTGTGTGTGCGTGCGTTGTAGCATAGCTCTGAGAGAGCAACCTCCAGGTGACAGGTGGTGGGGCATGATGGTGACACGTGTCCTAGTAGTGGTCGATCCGACCCATCTGGGCCGTCGATCCTATGAAAAGATGTGTGGATGAACCTGATCCCTTTTTATGATAGAGCACACTCTGCGTTGGTGTTAAATTAAAAATTTGACTAAGTGTTGAAGCCTCTGTGTGTTAAGTGATAAACACTAGTAGTAACCGAGCAGGTTTGAGCATGTTTTGTCGTTATGATTATTTATGGTTTACAAACGTTGTAGTATATGACAAAATAGCTACCAGATTACTACAAATTTTTACTCGGAATAGAAAGTTTTCCCGAGGTCGAACTCAGGGAGCAACTAGAATTCTAAAAGTATAAAAGTTCTCAATTATGTTACAAAAATAAGAAGAGAGAGAGAGAGAGAGTTTTGTTGGCTTCTTCTTCTTCTCACTTCTTTCTCTTTTCTTCTTGGCCGTTCCTCTTCTTCTTCTTCTTTCTTCTTTTCTTCCTGCCTTCTTCTCTCTTCTTTAACCTGCGGCTGTGGTGATCTGCTTCTTCTTTCTCTTTTCTTTCTTTCTTTCAGCTGCAGAATCTTCTTCTTTTCTTCTTCTTTTCTGCTTCTTCTTCGTGTTCTTTTTCTTTCTTTCCTTCTTTCTTTCCTTGCTTGCGGCTGTGTCTTCCTTCTTCTTTTTCTTCTTCTGCTCCTTTTCTTTTTCTCTTCTTTCTACTCTGGCCGCTGCCCTTCCGTCGTTTGACTTGATGCTCAGACGACTTAACTGTGGGGTTGCTACAGTGCGGCTTCTTCTCTTCAGCTCCTCTCCTTCCTTTCTCCTTCAGCTCCTCTGTGCGGCTAAGACTTCAGTCGCTCCTCCTCTCTTCTTCTTCCTTAGCTTGCTTCTTCTTCTTCTTTCTTTCTTCCCTGCATGCACGCACAGTGGTCAGTGCAAAACCTACCCCTACCCCTTCCCCGAGTCTCTCTCTTTCTTAGAATCTCTCTTAGGATTGCTCTCCCAGAGCCGGGTATTTGGATTCGGGTAGCGCGCCCGGGACCAGGCCCACCAGCGTGCGGTGGTGGGCGAGGAGTGCGTGGTCGGGTAGTCGGATCCAGCCCAGACCCGCGGGACATGAGCGTGGGCGAGGGCGAGCGAGCGTATGGCACGCTGCATGCGGGTGAAAGGGACTTGACCCCTGTGTATCGAAGGCAGTAAGCCAGATACACTTTTTCAATTTAAGTGTGGGCGCTTGGCCGCATACTTACGAGGTGGGACTAAAGTCCCACCTCCAAATCTCGCGCCCGCAGGCGAGGAACTGCAGCCAATTGGGGCAGCTGCGAGGTTTGCAACCCAATCGCAGGTCTGGGTGTGTTCGCAGCAGCAATCTGCGCTGCCTGGGACTCGCGCTTGGGCTGGAGAACGCCTGGAGCTGCGAGCGGAGGAGCTGCAGCAGCTCAGCAATGGCGGCAAGGGGGCTCCGACCTGAAAGCAGAAAGACGGCCTCTCGGCCACATCAGAAAATGAGGGAAGCTTCACCGGAGTGCGGCGAAGACAGTGTAAGGGTCGGCGAGGCGCAAGGGCGCTTGTGGAGGTAGCCCTAGGTCAAACTGTGCGCGGGAAGATGGGTTTGTTCGGGGGGCGGTCGGGCGGTGATTGGCAGTAATGGAGTGGGGGGAATGGTCGAGTGGAGTGAGGGGGAGCCTCTGAGCTGGTCGGTGAGGGGTGAGGATGTTTGTGGCAGTGGGATGGCCTCGCAGGAGAAGGTGACCGGAGATGAGGAAGATGGAGTTGGGCAGTGGCGGTCGGGTGGTTGAAATGGCAAATTAATAGGGGGAAAATACAAGGGAGAGAGGGAGGAAACTCTGTACCTAGTTACTCAACGAAGGGGGAGAGAGCAATGCCCGGCTCGTGCCTGCCGGAGCTGGGGACGAAGATGCCCTAGAGGAGGGTATCGGCGACGAGGAGGCAGACGGAGGGCGCCAGCTGGTACGGCCTAGCGCGGACGAGAGGGCAGAGTAAACTCTGTTACAGGTAAGGCAGCGGAGCGACGAGGAGGAGGAGGTCGTCGGAGGCTTCGGACACTGACATGGCTTAGTGCGTGTGCGTTAAGGAGTGTCGTTATAGTCGCACTTGCAACGTCGATTTCAAAATAATTAAACGGAGGTGAGTCCGAGTGTCGGTCTCAGGGAGGTGTGGAAATCGAATTTTTGCTTATCACTTGTCACGGAAAGTGCGGAGTTTTGCTTACGAAAGATGCAATTTTGAAAAGCGAGAGAGAGAGATAGAGAGAGAGAAGGTTTAGGGTTAGAAAGCTCTTTGTTTTGATCGTGCAACTTGAACAGAAATTAAAATGGCAACTGAACAGAAAATAACCTCATTAAACATGCACTTGTAGTTCATAACTTACAACATTAAATACATGCTTCAACAAAAGTAATAGAAAGCTTAAAAGAGAGAGAGAGAGAGAGAGTGTGTGTGTGTGTGTGGAGAGCGACGAGGCAGCCACGGCGGTGGAGGAGGCTCCATCGGCGGCTCGTCGTCTCCGGCGATTACAAGAGTGCCTAAAGCTAGCTAAGAGAGGGGTGGAGTAGTTGCAAGGGGGAGTGAATGCCTTGAATGGTGGTTGGAATGGGTTTAAATAGAGTTAAGGGCTTCGTAAAAGAAGGGGCTTTAGCGACATCCAGAGCGTCGCTAAAACCACTTCAAAAAATGTCGGTGAAGCCCTCCAGCCGCCGGTCAGTTGCCCGCCTCGTTCCTTCTCCTCGCGCGATCTGTGGCTATTGAACAAGAGTCGTCCGATCGAAGATCGGACGGCTGAGAATCATCCTCGGTTGCGCTGGGATCGCGCCTCGGGTGCGCGTGTGCGCGCATGTCTCCACCCGGCGTGCGCGCACGCATGGACGCTCGTGAGCTGCGGTCGCGTTGCGTGGCAAGATCTCGACCGCCTGCTGCTGATCGGGCGGCCCAATTTCTCCGTGCCCATCGCCCGTCTTCAATTCCCACTCCGCGTGGCTCGAACCCGCGCCGCGTGGGTGCGGGCATGCACGCTAACTGTTGCACCACGCCCGCGCTTTGTCGTGGCGACCGCGGGCGGGCGCGCGAGTCTCGGCCGTTCGATCGGATATCGACAGCAGAGATTTGATCTTGGCTGGTTGAAGGCGCGGCGCGCGATGGGGCGGGGCTGGTGTGGCACAATCTAAGCCTTCGATCTCCAAATCAACGGTCAGAACTTCTTGGGCCCATTGTAGGAGCTCTGGATGTCGAATTTGGCCGATCTTTAGTCCATTGGACTCCGTTTGTCATTCTGAATCCATCCGTGCGGTCCGATTGCTCATCTGAGGCCTGCTTTGACAAATGCTTACACAAATGGCCATTAATACAGTTTATAAGCCATCTTGGTACATGATGCATGCAATGCTCCTATTCTACTTATGTTGTGTCTTTTATTCTAAAGATGAGCAATATTCAACATAATTATCACCCCCTTGTGTAGTGTTATCATACCCCCATGCTTACTCCTTGCTAGTCCCTAGCAAGGTTTATTCTACCCTTATTTCCTTGCAGAATTCAAGAGGTAATTGCTTAAGCACTTCGTTACTTGTCAATAAGAGGAAATATACGAAGATCTTAATCTACAAAGACTAAGTAGCGCCCGGGTGTCTGCCAAAATACGAATCGCCTGAATCCTTGCTTTAATGTATATATATAACTATACATATGTATACGTATATATATATTTTTTTTTTTTAGAATTTTTTTCGGAATTCAGTGTGGGTTGGTAACTTTTTACGGCTACCCAACCCACCCAAAACTCGGTCAAAACCTTAAGTGCTAAGCATCTTGGTGTGAATGTTGTGATAGACTCACTTAACAGTAATTGAGACAGACTTTGAGTTTCTACGCCTCTAGGTGACCGGAAAAGAAAATAAATTTTTGCCTGAAGGTATATTTGTTCGATTGGTAGCTTTCTCCCTACATTTGTTTTAATTGGGGTCAACACAAGGATTTTTTCATTGTATATCTCCCCGGCTTGTACTACTTCCCCGCTTCTTCCTTAGGTGTTTTGGTCTTTTTTGTGCAATTATTGAGCTGGGCTCTGGACAATCGGCCAATGAGCTGTTACCCACGATCACTTGCCAGCTATACTTGTGCGGTGAAGTGTGGTTGATTTTCTTTTCTTCTTCTTCCTTTTTTTTTTTCGTAGGTGGCTTCCCTGATCTCAAAAGTACCTAGAGGCAACGAAAAAAGAAATGGCCTGTGGCTGGGTTCTGGACAACCTACCAATGGGCTGTTACCCACGACAACTTGCCAGCCATACCACCCTAGAGAGTTCATTAGGTACCCAATTTCTGTCAAAATCTCCGAGAAGTGAGTCTGTGCAAAAATGTGTGCAGATGCTTAGACTCAAAGTTTTCCTGAGTTAGAGGGTGAGTTGATAAGTCTTATACTTATTACCTTATTTAGTAGGAGGATTAGAATAGCTTAAGGTTGCGAGGATTCGCCGCTAAATCCATATTTTAACGGACATCAGGGCTGATTAAGCCTGAAGGCCTAAAAAGTCTAAGTGTTTAAGTTCTTTTTGTATTATTTCTCACTATTGACAAGTTTCTAATGCCTAAGTTTTCTTCCTAAATTCATTTTTTTAAAATTAATTTATTCATTCAGACTGATTAATTGAGCTCAGGATTATGCAATTTACCACCCCCCCATGCTTAAGTTGGACAATGTCCTCATTGGCAGATTCATGGATGCAAAAGGATTCACAAAGATAGTACCTGAGTGACATAAACTACTAGATCAGTCTGAATCCTCTGGGTTGCCTCCCAGGAAGCGCTGAGTTTAACGCCTCCAGCTGGGCGGTGCTCGGTGTTAGCCCTCAACGAGGGTGACACTTTCCTTGGGGGGTACCTGGGCCAGGAAATGCTTCAATCTTTGACCATTAACTGTAAAAGTGTGCCCAGTGTTAAGATCAGCAATTTCAACCGCCCCATTAGAATAGGGCTTATCCACCCGAAATGGTCCTGTCCATTTGGACCTGAGTTTCCCTGGGAAGAGTTTCAGGCGTGCATCAAACAGCCAAACTTGCTGGTTAGGCTCAAAGGTTTTTCTATGAATGAGTCGATCGTAGACGGCTTTCATTTTCTCCTTATACAGTCGACTATTGTCAAAGGCGTCCCGACGAATTTCTTCGAGCTCAGATAATTGAAGCGTCCTCTACGCACCGGCTAACTGGGGATCCATGTTACATTGCTTGACAGCCCAGTAAGCCCGGTGTTCCAATTCGACAGGAAGATGGCAGGCCTTGCCGAAGACCAGGCGATAAGGCGACATGCCTATCCGGGTCTTGAAAACGGTCCTGTATGCCCACAGGGCATCATCAAGTTGTATGGACCAGTCTTTCCTGTCAGGTCTCAGAGTCTTCTGTAAAATGTTCTTGATTTGTCTATTTGAGACCTCAGTCTGCCCATTTGTTTGTGGATGATACCGGGTGGCAATGCGGTGGTTTACCCCGTATTTTCTAAGTAGGGCACGGAATTGGGAATGGATAAAATGGCTTCCACCATCACTGATCATGACCTTGGGTATTCCAAACCGGGAAAAGATGTTCTTCTTCACGAAGTCCATGACAGTCTTGTGATCTCATCGGCGGGTGGCGACGGCTTCAATCCATTTGGAAACATAGTCTACCAAGACCAAGATGTACTCGAAGCCGTTGGATGGTGGAAAGGGGCCCATAAAATCGATACCCCAATCGTTGAAGATTTCGACTATCAAAATGGGCTGAAGGGGCATCATATCTTTCTTGGTCATGGTCCCCAGTGCTTGGCAGCGTGAGCAAGTCTTGGCAAAGATGTGTGCATCCTTAAATAGGGATGGCCAGTAAAATCCAGACTGCAAAACTTTTGCATCTGTTTTCTTTCCAGAGAAGTGGCCGCCACACGCTTAGTCATGAAAAAAGGAAAGCACACTCTGAACTTCATCTTCGGGGATGCACCTCCTGATGATCTGATCAGCACAGAGGCGAAACAGCATGGGATCATCCCAGAAATAGTGCTTGGCCTCAGCCAGGAACCTGTCCCGTTGCTGTCTAGACCAGCTGTGCGGGGTTTGTCCTGCAACTAGGTAATTGACGTAGTCAGCATACCATGGCATTTTCTTGTCTTGCACGGCTAGGATGTGTTCATCAGGGAAGGTGTCAGATAGAGGTAGGGAGGGTCCAATGTGGTTTGGATGAAGTCTCGACAGGTGGTCAGCCACCACATTTTTCGATCTGGCCTTGTCTCGGATTTCCAGGTCAAATTCCTGCAAAAGCAGGATCCATCTGATGAGCCTGGGCTTTGCATCCTTTTTGGCCAACAGGTGCTGGATGGCTGAATGGTCAGTGTAAATAGTCACGTGGGATTCCAGCAAGAATGATTAGAATTTTTCAAGTCCAAAGACTACAGCGAGCAACTCTTTCTCTGTGACAGTATAACTACGTTGGGCCTCGTCCAACGTTTTGCTCGCGTAGTAGATCACCACGGGATTCTTGTCTTTCCTTTGTCCCAGGACAGTACCTATGGCAAAATCTGATGCATCACACATAATCTCAAAGTCCTGGGACCAGTCTGGGGGTTGAAGTACAGGTGCAGTGGAGACTAAGTCCCGGAGGGTGTGATAAGCCTGGATGCAATCAGGAGACATGTGGAATATGGCATCGTTGGCTAGAAGGTCGGTCAAGGGTTTGGAAAGCTTGGAAAAGTCTTTGATGAACCTTCGGTAGAAGCCAACATGTCCTAGGAAGGAGCAAATCTGCCCGACCGAACTAGGTGGAGGAAGTTTGGAAATTAAATCAACCTTAGCTCGATCTACCTCGATGCCCCTATGCGAAATGATGTGGCCGAGGATAATTCCTTCTTGAACCATAAAATGGCTCTTTTCCCAACTTAACACCAAGTTAACCTCAATACATCGTTTCAGGATTTTCTCTAAGTTGCTCAAACAATGGTCGAATGAATTCCCGAATATAGAGAAATCATCCATAAAGACCTCTAAGTATTCACCCACCATTTCTGAAAAAATGGCTAGCATGCAACGTTGGAAGGTCGCAAGTGCATTGCATAACCCGAATGGCATTCGACGGAATGCAAACGTGCCATACGGGCAAGTGAATGTGGTCTTTTCCTGATCTTTCGGAGCAATTGCGATTTGGTTATATCCTGAATATCCATCCAGGAAGCAAAAATACTTCTGCCCTACCAATCTTTCAAGGATTTGGTCAATGAATGGCAAGAGGAAGTGGTCCTTCTTAGTGGCTTCATTAAGCTTCCTATAATCAATACACACCCGCCATGCGGTGGTGGTGTGGGTGGGGATGGATTCGCCATGATCATTGGTGACAACGGTGAGCCCCGCTTTCTTTGGAATCACTTGAGTGGGGCTCACCCAGGGGCTATCGGAGATAGGGTAGATGATGTCGGCGTCGAGCCACTTGATGATTTCTTTTTTAACGACCTCCCGCATGTTTGGGTTTAAACGTCTCTGCATCTGGCGGGAAGGTCGGGCCCCATCTTCCAGGTAAATCTTGTGGGTGCAATAGGTGGGGCTAATTCCTCTTAAATCCGAAATGGTCCAACCAATGGTAGCCTAATGTTCTGAAAGGGTTGCAATCAACCTGAGTTCCTGAACCTTGGTTAGATGAGAATTAATAATCACTGGGAAGGTCTGGTCAGGTCCCAAGAAGACGTACTTGAGATTCTCGGGCAATGGTTTAAGTTCAGGTGCGGGTGGGACCACAGTCGATGGGAAGGGAAAGGGCGGTAGTTGATCAACATCGATCTCTTCAAATGGTGTCATGTGATGGTACACAGCCTTACAGAGGTCCATGGGTAATGATGGTGACGGTCAAAACAGTCACTACGGTTTTGGTGGTCTAAGACAGAACTGAGGGTGAGGCATTCCTCGATTAGAGTTTCCATGGGGTCATGTTCCTCAATATAATCGCAATCAAAAGACTTTGTCGCTCGGAAGATATCCAATTGCATTTTCCTGTCCCCGAAGGTGATTTCCATACATCCCGTGTCGCAATCAATGTTTGCTTTAGCTGTAGCTAAGAAAGGTTTACCTAAGATTATGGGTGTGTTCTGTAATTTTTCAGGGACTTCCATGTCGAGCACCAAAAAGTCGACCGGGAAATAAAAGTCCTTGACCCGTACAATCACGTTCTCGACAACCCCCTTCGGGGTCTTTACGATCTATCAGCCAGCTGGATGGTGACTTGGGTTGGTGTCAGCTCCCCAAAACCAAATTGGTGGTACAGGGTTGTTGGAATTAGGTTGATAGAAGCACCTAGGTCCAGGAGCACTCTATCAAACGTCATGTCCCAGATATTGCAGGAAATCAGGGGCACTCCTGGGTCAGTTCGCTTGAGTGGAAGGTTGCTTAATATCACAGAACTTGCTTGCTCAGAGAGTACAACCTTCCTAGGGGCTTGCGGTCTCGGCTTACGCTTGGGTGTACAGGCATCCTTTAAAAACTTGGCATAAGCAGGGATGTGTTTGACGGCTTCTAGGAGCGGAATATTAATCTGTACTTGCTTAAAAATTTCCAACAGCTCCTCAGTTTCCACAGTATTTTTCTTTTCTTTGATTGTTTCCAAGGCCTCAAGGTAGGGTGTCTGAATGTGGATTGGTTCCATGTCTGGGTCCTTGGTTGGTGCCTCTTCTGAGTCGGGTATTTCAGCGGGTGAAGTCTCGGGGAGAGTCGGCCATTTGGGATCCTGGGTTTTGGTGCCGCTTCTCAAGGTCACCGCATTCGCAGAGGCATTGGGGCCATGGGGTGATCCTTGAGAAGACGAGGACGAAGAAGCGCCAAACCCAGGAGCTGTTTGCGGGGCTGGCTAGACCATGTGAGCCTGCCCGGGGTTGCTTTGGAACCCTTGCGAATTGGGGCCTCTGTTAATTATGTTTCGCGAGTTCGGCTGTGGTTGGGAAGGTAGGGATCCTTATTGTTTACAGTCCAAGAGTTGGTTTAACTGTCCCTTTACCAAGGCCATTTCCTCCTGATGTTTCTGGTTCATATCAGCCATCATCTTTATTAGGGTATCCATTTGGTTTTGTGGGGGAGGGGCCGCCCTATTCTGATTATATTAGGGTCTAACTGGTGGTCCTTGCTGATAAGGGGCAAGTGTGGCTGCTGGTTTGGCCTAGGCTGGTTTTGGAATTGCGGTGGTTTCTAGTTTGTCCAACCAAAGTTGGGGTGGTTACGCCAGCCAGTGTTGTAAGTGTTTGAAAAAGGGTTAGGTTTCACATAACCTTGGACAGCTTGCACATCTTCTAAGATAGCCGATGTTGATGAAGAGGGAAGGGAGTAATCAAGGGTCGAGGGAGCCAAGGTCCCTCCCTGGAACATGGTCAGGGGTTGTTCCAGGTTCAGTTGGGTGAAGGGCTGGACCTGGTCAACATTATGTGCTCCCTTTGCTAGGGAGAAAGTCTGCAAGGGGTTCCTGGTCTGGTTCAGTAGCTCATCAATCTTTTTGTCCACCAATTCCACTCGATCCAACTTTTTGGCAATTATGTCCATGTCAACCATTCCAGAATTTGCTTGCACCTCATAAATCCCGCCACAGGATGGACTGGACCTGTTAAACTGGTTCATGGAGGCATTGTTGAGCGAATTCTCGCTCACAAACTCAAAGAGCTCAAACGCGCTCTGATCGTCTTTGTTTAGGAAATTTCCCCCGCATGAGGCATCTACAAAGTTCCGTAGGTTGTTGTCCAGACCGTGGTAGAAGATCTGGGCCAATTGCCACCTTGGAACTTCGTGGTGTGGGCATTTCCTCAAAAGTTCATTAAATCTTTCCCACGCCTCATGAAATTGTTCCCTGCCCTGGAGTGTAAAGGTAGTGATAGCCCTTCTGAGGGCATTGGTTTTTCCTATGGGGAAGAATTTCTTTAAAAATGCATGCCTAAGTTCTTCCCAGGTGGTAATGGGTCTACCTAGGGTTCTAAGCCAATGAGAAGCCTTGTCTCTTAATGAGAAGGGAAACATCTTAATTAGAACAATGTCAAGGCTATTGTTCCTAGGTTTCACAGTTTGTGCTATGCGGTCGATATCCTCTAGGTGCTGAAAGGGGTCCTCATTTGAGCTTCCATGAAAGTGGCTCTGGATCAAACTTAAGACATTCGATTTTAGCTCAAAATCATCTCCCCCCTCGAGGATCCTAAGGTGTGGCTCGACTCTAATAGCCGAAGGATTATAGAAATCACGGAGGGGCCTCGGCTGATCCTGAAATGGCGGTAAATCAAGTGGTGGTTGCCCTGGTATGTCGTGGAAAGGTGGTGTGGTTGTTCTTGTGGGTTCTGTAAACGTTGTATGGCTTGCATGATGGTGTGGGTTTGTTGTTGCTGAAGCCGATGGTTAGCATTGATTTGAGCTTGGATGATGGCCATAGTGTCTGGTGGGGGTTGATCTTCAGCCTCATCTACCCTAGGTTCAGCCATATTTTCAACAGAATTACGTCGCCTAGATTCCTGCCCCAAAACACATAGCTCGGGATGCAGTGAGCGTCTCCCGTGCATACACTAGAGAAGAACATGAGGGGATGCGGAGGGCGATAGATGCGAGAAATGTGTTTCAATCAAGCACATAAGCCTAGTCCTTATGATGTATTCCTTAGGAGACCTAGAAATCTCACAAAGGGTGATTAAGTCCGTAAGCACTGGACTCCCCTTCCCAAGGATAATCTGGCCAGGTTGATTACGAGGGGATTGCAGGGAAGGTTCTTCCTTTGGCTTGCGCCTCCGGTTCCATAGACCCCACAACCGCGGTCGTTTGACACTGCCCCGTAGCCTAGTCACCAGATTCTACCAAGGGAATGAAATCCAAGTGCCTAGCGAACAAAACCTCGCCTTTTGAGACTTAACTCAGTCCTGCCTAGGGCACGTCTACTCAGTTTTAAAGGGCTAGGATAGTGCTTGTGCTTAGGGTGATGTGATGAGGCGTTGATTGGGGTGGTGCCTCTTAATTTTCCACTTTCAAGGTGTGTGCTTCTAGCAAAACATGGTTTTCAAGCAAGGATTTGTTAAGATGTAGTGTCTTTTAGTGTTTCATCCTCACTTTAATGATTTTTAGGGTTGACGTGTCTTAATGTCTTTAGACAAGTTTCAGTGGGCACGTCAAGTTCTACACACAATTTGGTGAAAGTAGATTTCCTTTTATTTTGTAGAGGCTCTAAAACCTTAGTGTACTCATCCTAATGATCATGCAGCTTCTATTAGATGAGTCAGTTTTAGGGTTGAGTGGTGTGGCCCAGGTCAACTCATGGTGGCTTCGCAAACACCACTCAAGAAAAAGAAAAGAACACTCCAAGAATTTATTAAGAATGCTAGAGTGTACATTTTTTGTGGGGTGATATGTTAAGGATGTGGGTCAAGCAATCATACACCACGCTAATTTTTTTCAGTTTTTACAAATTTTTTAGTTTTTTTACTCAAACAAACAATGAGAGAGAGATTACTCACTATCGGTCCTCGTGGCGCCTACTCCCTTGCTACCGTCGTGGGATGAGTCGCCTCGCCGTCTGTAACGACCCGGTTCCCGAGTCCCTACGAGACACGAGAACCGGACCGACTCGACTAATCCCAAGACCTAGTCGTCCAACGAGGAAGTAACCAAAAGACAGTAAAATAAACCACATTCAGCATGAATATAACTAACAGTAAGAAAGTACAGCAGTAAGGAAAGAAACTACTACAGTAGGTACCACCACAACAGTAAAACAGCATTTATCATATAACAAGAACTGCAGGTAAAGAAGGTACAGTGGAAACAAAAACTACTCACTAGAACAGAACAAAAGGGGTACAAAAGCTGTGGTAACTCTACTGGACCCTACTCGGCCCAGCGTCCTCTGCAGCCGCCGACCCTGGCTGCTCAACACCTGGTCCTGAAAAAGGTAACGAGTGTAACACGTCAGCAAAACGCTGAGTAGAGTGGAAAACTAACTAAAGGCAACAGTAGAGTGTACAGTAGCTGTTATGTTCTATTACTTCCTTTATTCACATCTTTCAATTTTTCTCACTATTTCATTTATTTCTCAGATCCTTTACTTGATCTCGAATGTCCTCGTGGGAACGATCTTGATTGCAGTCTTTTCCAAAAGTAGAAGTAGCACGTGGTGCTCTCCTGGCCGGGAGAGTCCCCCGTGGTGATCCTACCCTCAGTCAACCACCCCAAGGTCACTGACAGACGTAACGGTGACTACGGCACGCGCGATAAACGCACAGGTAGCTAGCCTGCACTGGCACGCGGTCAGTCGTTTCCGTTAACGGGTGCGCCCAAAGCACAGCACGGAACCAGGGCAGAGCCCTCTCAGTAACAGGGGTCCAACCCCTCCACAGTAACCAAACCGGGGCCTTGCCCCTCCACAGTCTGTGCACCCTCGCCTGACTACCCTGGTTTGCCCTAATGGGCCTAACAAGTCGGTGAAGGAGGCTAGCAGAACCCCGGGGCCCGTGGGGTAGCTAGTACTCTCCTAACACTAGTAGCTCTCCTCGATACTACGTACACGAGGGCCAACAAGTCGGTACAGAGCGGCCAATCCTAACCCCAGGTCCCTGGGGCGGCTGGCCCCACTCTGCACTAAACAGGTACAGGTACTTCCCTTGGTATTGCGTACCCAAGAGACAGTACAAACTACATCTCAGTTCCATTCCTTTTTCTTTCCAGGAGTTCCACTCCTAATTCCCCGTAGGGTTCCAGCTCTTTATCTCAGAACATCATATGTTTCACTTTCCAGATTCACATTCTCAAAATCCATGATCTCAAACATGTTTCTTTATTCATAACAGGCAGCTGTTAATTAAATTTACAGGCAGCTTTATATATTCCTTTCCAATTTTCCAAGACTGCAGTAATATACATTCCACTAGTTTTTCCACCCTAGGATTCATGCCATATCCTAGGATCTATCATACAATCTAGTTTTCCGGCCCTAGGATTCATGCAACACCTAGGAGCTATCATTCCATATATTTCTCATTCCTAGGATTCATGCAATGCCCTAGGTTCTAGTTATGGTTCCATACTTTAACAGATTTTATTAATACTTAAAGCCACTCTACCAGGTACAACGGGAGTAGTGGGGGCGTGATCGGGAATCCCGCGTGCCTCCGCGACTCTCAAGACTGCAACCGAACGAGGTCCTATCACAAGGATCAAACACAAGGAGTGTCTCAGAACAGTGTATAGCTACTGTAGGCGGGTAGAGGAATTAATTCTGAAACGAACGCAACTCGAATCGCGGAAAACGGAGCCCAAACGGGCCCTAAACGGGTCGAGAAAGACAATACTGTGCAAAATCAGACGTCTGGAACTCCTTCCAGACGTCTTAAACGGTGGATCAGAGAATTACCTGTTCAGCTTGGTTCCCCGGACGTCCAGAAGTCTGCGGGGACGTCTGTCCTATACCCCAGACGTCCGATGGTCCACACGGACGTCTGTAGATCACTCCCGCCGTCTGGTACAACTTCCAGACGTCTGATTCGCAAAGGATGGCGAATCAGCGAACCTGCGCACAGCCAACCCCCCTCCCTCAGTACGGTCAGTCGACAAGAAGGAAGAAGAAAGCGGAAAATCACCTTTCAGACGTCTGTATGATCTTACAGACGTCGACCTTGCCGTCTGGCTATCAACCCAGACGTCTGATTCTGGAAATTTTTCCAGAATCAGAACCCTACTCGGCCTCCGCTCGCGACGCCGCCCGCGTCGCACCTCGCGCGTCTGCTGCTCAGCCCGCAGCAGGTCCCTCTCCGCGTCGCTCCGCGCTCCCTGCGCCCTCCGCCGGCCGGCCAAGCCGCTCCGGCGAGCTCGCCCTCACGGCAGAGCCCCGCCCTCGCACGCCGCACCTCCTCCGCGCTCACTGCGGCTGCCGCTGCCGCTGCCGCCCTCGCGTCCGCTCGCTCTCGCGCACAGGAAGGAGAAGAAGGAGGAGACGGTGGAGACGGGAAGGGAGGCACGCCCTTTTACGGCCGTGCGAGGAGGAGAGAGAAGGTGGTCGCAGCGCCTGCAGCCGCAGAGAGAGAGAGAGGAATCGCAGGTCTGCGTGCACAGGCGCGCAGACGAATCTCCCGTGCGAACATAACTGTTCTCCAGACGTCTGTAAACGATCCCGGACGTCTGGTCAGACGTCTGGATGTGATCCCAGACGTCTGGTCCGACGTCTGGGCCACCTCCCAGACGTCTTAAAATGCGTCTGGGGCACGCGCTCGTTACACCGTCCATACGCCGAATTCCTGCAACAATGAAGTAAAAAGGAAAATAGGGCATTAAACGATGTGAGAATGAACATGGAATGGAGGTGATAAAACAAATACGTTGCCTCCCCGGCAACGGCGCCAAAAACTGACGTGGCTTAGTACGTGTGCGTTAAGGAGTGTCGTTATAGTCGCACTTGCAACGTCAATTTTAAAATAATTAAACGGAGGTGAGTCCGAGTGTCGGTCTCAGGGAGGCGTGGAAATCAGATTTTTGCTTATCACTTGTCACGGAAAGTGCGGAGTTTTGCTTGCGAAAGATGCAGTTTTGAAAAGCGAGAGAGAGAGATAGAGAGAGAAGGTTTAGGGTTAGAAAGCTCTTTGTTTTGATCATGCAACTTGAACATAAATTAAAATGGCAACTGAATGGAAAATAACTTCATTAAACATGCACTTGTAGTTCATAACTTACAACATTAAATACATGCTTCAACAAAAGTAATAGAAAGCTTAAAAGAGAGAGAGAGAGAGTGTGTGTGTGTGTGTGGAGAGCGACGAGGCAGCCACGGCGGTGGAGGAGGCTCCATCGGCGGCTCGTCATCTCCGGCGATTACAAGAGTGCCTAAAGCTAGCTAAGAGAGGGGTGGAGTAGTTGCATGGAGGAGTGAATGCCTTGAATGGTGGTTGGAGGGGGTTTAAATAGAGTTAAGAGATTCCTAAAAGAAGAAGGGGCTTTAGCGACATCCAGAGCGTCGTTAAAACCACTTCCAAAAATGTTGGTGAAGCCCTCTAGTCGCCGGTCAGCCGCCCACCTTGTTCCTTCTCCTCGTGCGATCCATGGTTGCTGAACGAGAGCCGTCCGATCGAAGATCGGACGGCTGATAGCCCTCCTCGGCTGCGTTGGGATCACGCCTCGGGCGCGCATGCGTGCGCGCGTGGACGCTCGTGAGCTGTGGTTGCGCCGCGTGGCAAGATCCCGACCACCCGCTGCTGATCGGGCGACCCAATCTCTCCGCCCCCATCGCCCGTCTTCAATTCCCACTCCGTGGGGCTCGAACCCGCATTGCGTGGGTGCAGGCGTGCACGCTAACCGTTATGCCACGCCCATGCTTTGTCGCGGCGACCGCAGGCGGGCGCGCGAGTCTCGGTCGTTCGATCGGAGATCGACGACCAAGATTTGATCTTGGCTAGCTGAAGGCGCGGCGCGCGGTGGGGCGAGGCTGACGTCGCGCAATTTGAGCCGTCGATCTCCAGATCAACGGTCAGAACTTCTTAGGCCCATTATAGGAGCTCTGGATGTCGGATTTGGCCGATCTTGAGTCCGTTGGACTCCGTTCGTCATTCTGAATCCATCCATGTGGTCCGATTGCTCATTTGAGGCCTGCTTTGACAAATGCTTACATAAATGGCCATTAATACAATTTATAGGCAATCTTGGTACATGATGCATGCAATGCTCCTATTCTACTTATGTTGTGCCTTTTATTCTAAAGATGGGCCATATTCAACATAATTATGGAAGAGACGAAAGGTGGGGTATTTCTCCGCTAGAGGAAGCTTGGAGGAGTCGGTAGACCTTGCTGCTCCTTACAAAGACCTTGGCGCGGAGAGGGAAACGAGGTGGCGACGTGCCAGCCTCGCCGGAGAATGGCCGGAGAGGATACCCATGCCTTTCGTGCATTCGCACGAGAGGCATGGTTGATGGCAGAGGGCATAGGCGGGTCCCTACGACAGAGGACGTCGCAGGGAACCCCCTGTCTGTTCTAGAGGATGGCCGCCCTGCCCTGCGCGGCACCATCCTCCGCGCAAGGTCGCCGGAGGCATGGCGCTATGCAGAAGTGGCAGGGAGGACCGTTCTGCAAAGAACGACGAGAAGTTGGGGGCCTAAATGTAAGGGTTTCAAAATATAAGGGTCAAAAAGTAAATAAAGAGGACCAAATTGTAAAGTCGGTCAAGATGATCTTTTCTTAGGCTCAAGTTTTTATACCAGACTAATTTGAACCTAAGTATTTTAATGGTGAATTTTTATTTTAGGTTGGATCATGTTTGGCCAGTCAATTTATGCAAAAACCCAAATTAAGTCATTAATTGGGCATGGTTCTCATTTTAGGTCAAAATAGGTTGCAAAGGTCAAATTGAAGGTTCTAAACCATAGGGGATATTTTTATATGAATTTTAGAGGGTTTATTTGATTTTTATCCTACCTCAAACCTCGTGGATTAAAGTGGGTTTGTTTTAGGGTTACAGAATGTCATTTAATTCCTAGAAGTTGCTATAACCCTTTTCAGATCAGATCATCCCACTTCCCTCATTGTTAAGATTGTTTGACCTGTGTTTGGATCCTTAATTACATTGTTCGCATACTGCATTGGTGAAATTGCAGTTTTACCCCTTATGATTTGTTTTATTCTTTAACTCAGAATTCTCTGAGTTAAGCCTCTATTTGGGTTTTGTAGGAGCTTTTTCACACATATTTGGATTAGATTGTACTAGTTAGGGTTTATGATGAAGTTCTCATCAACTAGTTTATCATCACTATTACGCTTAAAAACACATCTAGCTCTTAGGTTTTGCACACTGCAATATGGTTTAGGGTTGCATTTAGACATTTCTTAGTTTAAGCACGCATTGCATTATTTGCCTTTATTTTTGGCTTTCATACACTTCCTGTCATTGTTAGGGATGATCACACAATGAAAATCACCTAAACCTTGGTAATGTGAAAGGTAGAAGATGAAGATTGAGCTCATTCTAATTGGATCTCAACTCAATTCAGCTCAACCCAGCTGGATTTTAGCTCAATGCAGCTGGATCCAGCACATTCTAGCTATACATAGCTCATGGCAGCTCTACTTGATCAAGCTTAGCTACTAATCATCAACTAGGTAAGCTTGTTTTGCTGAAGAGTCCTCAACCAGCTCAGGTCAGCTCAATTCCAGCTCTTAAAGACTTAACCTTGCTCAACTCAGTTGAGCTTAGCTATCTGACCTAAGCTAGCTAGCTTAGCTAGCTAGGAAGTCTTCGAGAAGACCAGCTCCAGCTCACCAGCTCCAGACTAGAAGAAGACAACTCAATTTAACATATCTTAGCTGCTAGCAAAGAACTAGCTAGCTATTGAGTTCACTGGCACCTCTTCTTCAGCATCAGTCAGCTCCAAGAAGCCCTATGCAGCTCAAGTCTCCTTCCTCTTAGCAAAACCCTAACTACTCCTCTACTCATCTACTAGCTAAGCTAGCTTAGCTTAGCTCCACCTAAGCTCCACTCTATGGCCGACCAACCCCCATGTACTTAGCTCCACCTCTACACCCTCTTACTTAACCTAAACCACCACTAAAACCCTTCCTCTTTTGGCGCCAACTCTTGGCACCCCTTAACCCCATCACCACCACCAAAAGCCACCTTAAAGTTGGCGCCAAAACCCCCTTCTCAGCACCAACTCAACCCTAAATCTACACCCTACACCTACCCACCTAATCCATCTCTACCCTTGGTTTTTGGCACCAAAAACTACCTTCTAGAAGCACCAACATGTGGTGCCAAGACAAGGTGCCTCTCCACCCATGGCAGAGCACCAAGGGTGGCCTTCAACCCATAACCACCACCCTTAGCACCCCTTTAGGTGGCGCCACCTATCCTAGGCCTTTATCCCATAACCACGACCTTAAACCTAATCCTAGCCACCCATCTATCCACTCCAACCCCCCTCCTTCCCTTCCTATTTATACCCCCTTCCTACTACCAAAAACACTCACCCTTGGCTAGACATTAATTCCTACACTATATCCTACATAACTGTCCAAAGGGAGGAGAGAAGAGAAGAAGATTAAGGGACCTACCTTGCTCTCTTGATGCCTTCTTTATCTTCCTTCTTCCTTCGACCAAGCCAAGGAGCTCTTCATCAAGGGCGACAGTCAAGTAAGAGGAGAGAAGCTAGGGTGGATGTCCACCCTGAGGAGAGAACTAGAGAGGAGGAGTACTTCAAGGAAGGAGCACATCATCATTAGTGCAGAAAAGGCTAGAGAAGATCTTCAAGTGCAGAGCTACCATGCTTGGAGTTAAGCCTTTCTCAAGCTCCATTAAAGGATCTATTCTTCTTCTTTATCATCTTTTCGCATTAGCTAATCTTATTGTCTAAGCAAATAACTACTTGTAATTCAACATTTTTAGCAATACAAAAAGTTGTTTCGCCTTTCAATTTCGTGTTTTATTTCAAGTAGTTTTTCTTTAGTTTAGTGCACTTCACTCCACTTTTCTAATTACCCTAGTCAAACTTGCTTAGGGAGAGCTTAGACAAGAGGATTAGTTCTTGTCACTTAGGCGTAATTTTATTTCATTGTGTGTTTCTCATTTTCATTACCCAATTATCCTTTGAGAACCTTAAAAAAATCAAAAGCATAAAAACATAAATTAAGGATTTGAGAGAGCGATAGAGAGAACCGATTATTGACTAAGAATTGGCCTCCTTCGATGACCCTAGATACCCCACTTTCTAGGTTTAGAAATTTCAAAAGCGATCGCGAAATTGCATGTTACAATGACTAAAATCTGCATTTAGAAATCACGCGATTTTTCATATCATTAAGTACTGAGGACTCTAGCTCTAAAATGGCTAAGTGTTGAGCATATTGTGAAGGCTGTGTTGTGCTATGAAGGTTGAGAAGAGAAATAAAAGGCACGTGTGCCTAAGTGTTTAATCAAATTGTGCCTAAGTCTTAAATAAATGTTGAGCTTAATAGATGTTCTAAAACAACACTTTTGTTGTAGTTTTCTTTTTAATTCAATGCATATCAATTCCTTTTGCTTATGGCATGATTGCTTGCTATTCATTGTATATTTATTTTCAATTATTCATGTGATTAACATATTGTAGTTAATTAATGGGTAATTAATTAATTAGTCTAAGTATCTTATTAGTATAGCAATCTATACTAGAGTAATCTATACTATATTAGCTAAGTAAGAGTAGTATTAGTATGATATAAGTAGTATCTAAATAGTAATTATAACTAATTAGCATAGTAATTAAGTACTTATCCTTAGTTTAATTAAGTAATGTAATATCTATTAAGTAAAGTAGTTAATACTTGTGTAACTTAAGTATATATATAGCATGTAAGTAACTTAAGTAATATATTTAGTAAGTTAAGCTTATAAGTTAATTAAGTAATTATTCTTTATATTAAGTATGTATATAAGTTATGTATAGTATTTAGTCAATTAAACTAATTAAGAATAGAGAGTAATGTAAAATAATTGATGATTAATATGCTTAATTTAGCCACCTAAGAAACGACCTGGACTTAACCAGTAAAAATTTATAAAATGTGGCAATTACCTTACTCCCTATGCTATAACTTAACAATGACTAATTAGCTATATAAGGTAGTTGTACACCAGGACCCCAACTGGATGTTGAGGTGGTACTCAATCAGGAATGGATCGACACCCAGCAGGTCATTGGTCAACCAAGCAAAAATGTCTATGTTAGCTCTCAATAGGAGCAGCTCACAGCCTTCAGAGGGATGAAGATCTACTCCCACTTGAACAAGCTTATTAGCTATATCAGGGTACAGTTGAATTTCCATGTTTGAGGAACCAGGATGTACTTTGGGAGTAGTCTGTGGGATTGCCAGATCTTCCTGTTGGACCGTCTAAACCTGATTCCACTTCCTCCCCTATTTTTGTGGTTTGGGAGGTCTTCACTCCATGGAACATTAGGAGCTCACGCTTGGAAGACTAGTCCTCGTGAACAATTCCTACACCTCGAGGTGTATGGAAAATTACAAATTGAAAGTAGGTGGAAGGAATCACCTAGAAGGCATGAGTTGTTAGACGACCTACGATGCCGTCGATGGGTACCGCCAAGATTGCTACAATGAATGTAACTGTCCGGTTGAGGTGTGATGAGCATATTTTTCGCAAGGGAAATCGGGGTTTTGGAGAACTCGTCGTTGTAGTCGCAAAATATTGCTACCAAATAAAATTTATACCGAAACTCGAGGTGAGTCCCAGGTCGAACACAGGAAAGCGAACGTTTGGTTTGAAAATTACGCTTTGACTTTATTTGTTCTTGTTGTTTTTATCTTTTGATATTTTTTTGTATTTTAATAGGCAAGAAATCAAATTGACAAAATATTTATTTAAGTAATCTACTTACAAAATAAGGGAGAGAGAGAGAGAGAAATATTTCATAAACTTTAGCCATGTCTATTACAACTAATTAAAATTACACTAAAAAGTAATAAATGATAGAATGGGTTGAGAAGAATCCCCCTTGACGGTCGCTTGGAGGATGACTCGCTCTAATGGCACCTCGGATGACGGTGGTGAGGAGTTGGATAAAGAATGGTGTCGAAGGAAGGAGGATGGGGCAGGACGGCGTCACGGCGAGGATCTTCTTCAGGAAGGTGGTGAGAGGGCGGCCACGAGATGCTCCACGAAGGGGGTGAGAAGCGGGAAAAATATTTGATTTTCTACTGTAGAGGAGGATCCTGGGCTTAGAACAAGATCTCTCTAGAGCGTTGGAGGTGGTAAGGGAGAGAAAGGAAGAGATGAAGATAAATGGGAGGGATAGGGGTCCCTTTATAGTGGAGGAGAGAAGGCAAAATCCATCCATGGGTTATAGTGACATTCAATTCGTCGCTAAAGATATGCTGTAAGCGTTGCTAAAGGTCCTAGCTCATTGGCCTACTGACACCCACACCCTCACAGATGTCGCATGCTTGCACCATTGGATGCTCGATCAACAACCACGGTTGCACGAGAGCATGCCCTCCGGATCGTGCTTTGGATTGAAATCGGACGGCAGAAAGTGCATCTAGAGAGCTTAAGAGTCGCACGTATGATCGCACGTGCGATCATGGGTGTGCACGCGCCATGGTCATTCGGCGCACAGGGCTACGCGACGTGGTCAATGACCATCCAATGGACGAAATCGAATCACGCCCCACGCTCGCGAAATCAGACGTTGCGGGCAGTTTTGAATGCACATTGGTGACTTGAGAGCTCTCCTCGAGACCACTGTGCTACGTGCTCACAAGTGTTGTGTGTTTTAATTGAGCCCCTCTTGCTCTCGACCGTTGGATCTCAATCCAATGATTAAGATCTTCTCACGGTTCTGCTCTTTAGAGTTGATGAGCACGACTACGATGGATCTCAGCCATTGGATTGAGATCCAACGGCTAGGATCGCTCAGCGGGGATGTGCTTGAGGTACTACAATTGGTGTTGGGCGGCCTATCATGGCTATCCATCTTCTTTTCTTTGTAAGTGGCACCAAGGACGTCGGATTGGGTCAATTTTTACACCGTTAGGCTACGATCATTGATCCGGATTCATCCGTGTAGTTGGATTTGACATCAGAGGTTTAGATTGGCACCACCTTGCTCCTTGGCCGTTGATCTTCCTTGGACTGCATAATGTGCTACAGGACTCCGATCAAGACAATTTCAGAGGCGTTAGACTTCGATCATTGTTCTGATCAGATCCGTATAGTCAAATCATCAATCTGAGTCCCTGAAATAAATGTCCTTCTCTCCCAACCCAAAAAGGATGCAAATTAACCTAAAATTTATATAAACTATTCTAAATGCAGAATGATGCATGCTATGCAATATTTATAATATGGATTGCATCTCTAAGCTTAGGAACATGCATAAATAGGCATTTTATCTTAAATAAATGTGTCTACAACAAGTTGCCTATCCCCATCACAAATGGATATTGGCAAGTCGATCTTGCCCTTGGGCATCACCATATGGTTCTTGAAGCCCACTACTAGATGGGTTGATGAGGAAAGATGTTATTCCTTAATGCCCAATTTATGAGAGTTTTAAGGAAGAGGATATCCATGGTGCTTCCTTCATTAATTAAGAGTCAGGAGTAAAACTATCCCACTAGTAACATCGTTACTAAGAGCAGGTCCATATGATTTGTTGGATCTAGGAGAAAGGAAAAAAGCCTGAAAGCAACTTGTCTAGCATTGCCTCGCTCAGCCCATTGAAGAGTGGGGTATATCTCCTAAGAAGGTCCACTTTCTAAAGACGAGGTTTGTGCACGAGGAGTGGTGTTAACTTCAAAGATAACATCCACTTGAGGAAGCATCAACTAAGGTTATGGTGGTTCTTCCCCTGAATTACCTTGGCGCCTCGCCACCAAGGATGCCAGAACTTCGTGGTGGTACTCGAGAGGCGGAAGTCTAGGTGATATCCCTTGTTTAGCCATTGCCACCGTGGGATCCACCACCTCCTAATTTTCTAGGAACACCATGTTTACTCCGCGGAGTTGTTTGAGCTTTTCTCTGTGATATTCCTCTAAGCCCTCCACGGGCCTCTTGCCTTTGTCCTGGCCCTCATTTCGCTTAACAAAGTGGGCCAGGTTGCTGTGCTGGATTTAGGACTCGATCTGGTCTCATAAATCCTGATTGTCATCTGTGGTGTGTCCCTAGGTCTGATGGTATGTGCAATAAGGCCTAAAGTCCACCTTCTTCAATGGTTTTAGTAGTGGAAGGAGATCTTTATTGGTTGACCAGACCTCCACCAATATTTCCACCTGGTTTATGACTAAGGGAGGGTATTCTTCATAGAAATCCCTCCTGGGCTGGTGGCGGCCGCTAGGTTGGCCTTTATTTTTCTAGTCCTCTCTCTGGTCTTGAAAGTTTCTTTTTATCACGCGAAATCGATGTTTAAAATCGTTACATTGCAATATAGTCGAAATCGCTCAAAAACTAATACAATTTATAACTCGAATGAAATTCGAGGTCGAACGCAAGGAGCAAGTGTTGCAATTAATCTCAAAGATCACAATATCACCCCAAATATGAGCAAGTAAGAATGATATATATATATGAAGATCAATGTCAACGTGCAAAAAGAATGGGGTAAAATGGTGATTTAAATCACCAATTACCCCTTACAATTATTTCAAATAAATGCATAGTGCTTATCAATCAAATATTCCACATAATGCACGTAAACACTATAGCCAGAATGCACGATGTCAGAGATATTAGACGACAAATCACAACATCAGACGGCTTAAGTTAAGCCTTTCTATAGTGCATTTGCATTGATCTTTCTTCTTGTGTTCTTCTTCTGTCCCTCTTCTCTTCTTTCTCTTCTTCACGCACAAGGGGCTTCCCAATCCTCACAGTGGCTAAGTGTTAGGTTTCCTCCCTGAAGAGAAAAACCCCCCTCCTCCGCTCTCTCTCTCTTTCATTCTCTTTTTTTTTCAAAGATAACCGGGAATCCAATCGGGTATTCGGGTATGCGCACCCGAGTCCAAGCTCACCGACAGTGGGTGATGAGCGAGGAGTGAGGGTTTAGGTCGACTCGTGAGTGAGGGTGTAGTGGGACCTCACCTAGTGGTTGGAGGCAATAAGCCCCAATCACAAAATCAATTTATTTGCTTTCAGTGGCTTCTATGTTTCCGAGGTGGAACTATCCCCACCCCTTTTGCTCACAAGCGCCCACAGATGAAAATGACTCCAATTGAGGCAGCATGAGTGGTCATGGGTTCCAATAGAGTACCTGGGAAGAGTCCTCAGAATCAGCTGCAGCACTTAGGAATAAGACTTAAAGCGAATGCTGCCGAAGAACGTGATGCATGGTCGGAGAACTCGAGGGAGGCGGCGGAACGACGGCGAGTACTTGAAAAGAGCAATACGGCCTATCAGCCCTGTCAAATGCGTTCAGAAGATTCACTGGAGCACGGCGAGTGCGGCGGTGGCTGTGGTGTGTCGAGTGAGAGAGCATGGAGGTCTGCCGACCTCAGGAAGGTGGTGCAAGGTGAGAGGTGTCAGGTGAGGTGATTGTTATGTCCCCGGCATCAAACGTCGTTTAAGACATTTGGGAATTGGTCCAGACGTCTGATCAGACATCTGGAAGCCTCCCAGACGTCTGGAATTTAATTTTTTCGGCGTACAGTTTTGCGTCTGCGCACATGCGCGCGCAGGCTGAACTACCGTCCTCCTTTCTTCTTTTTCTTTCCTCCCTGCAGGCGCAGCCTCCTTTTTCTCTCTCTCCCCATGGCACCTTTAAATACTCCCCCTCTCCTCTCCCTCACCCTCACTCCACCGCCTTCTTCTTCTTCCTGTTAGCGTGAGAGTGAGCGGGCGAGGGCAGCAGCAGCTGCTACCATGAGTGCGCGAGGAGGAGGGGTTGCTGCGAGAGGGAGAGAGCTAGATCGCGAGGGTGCGAGCTCACCGGAGCAGCCAGGGCCGGCCGGCGGGTGCGCATTGGGAGCGTAGAGCTGGGGTGGTGCTGCTGCAACTCAGGCAACAGGTGAGCGCGGCGTGGCACGGCCGAGCGCAGCAGGCAGAGGGAAATGAGGTTCTGATTCTGGGAAAATTTTCCAAAATCAGACGTCTGGAGGAAGGTCCAGATGTCTGAAAGGTACGATATTTTTCCTCCCCTTCTTTCACGTGTACGGCCATGCAACTGTTCCGCTGAAGGTTTCTGCCTCCTTTTGTATTGAGGACGGTCATGTGTGCGTGCAGGTCTCGTTCGGGAAGGCACAAGGGCACGCTCTAAGACACAGATCGAACGTCTGAGCACAGCACCAGACGACGGAGAGGGTCTCCAGACGTCCGAACTGACAGTCGGACGCCTGGAAACTAAGTCCAGACGGTTCAGCGGGATTCTGGACGTCTGAAGGACTGCACAGCATCAAGGTATGACCTGAGCCATCGTTTAAGACGTCTGGAAGATGTTCCAAACGTTTGATTGTGGGCAGACTTGTCGTTTTTGACCCGTTTGGGGTCTGTTCGAAGTCTGTTTTTCGTGTTTCAAGTTTTGTTCTTCTCAGATTTAGTTCCTCTACCTGTTTACAGTATTTGTATCCTATTCTAAGTAGCTCCTTGTAATTGATCCTTGTGTTAGGACCCCATTCGTTGCGACTCTGGGGGTTGCGGAGGCGTGTGGGCTTGCCGATCACGCCCCCAGTACTCCTGGTTTTGCGGGTAGAGTGGCTCCCTTTATTTGTTTATCAAAAATTATGCACTTGTGAAATAATTAATAGATTCTAGGGTATTGCATGAATCCTAGGACTGAAAAACTAAATTGAATGATAGATCCTAGAGTATGGCATGAATCCTAAGACTGGAAAATTAGATTGAATATATATATATTGCACTCTTGGAAAAGTAGAAAGGAAAACGATTACTGCATGTAATTGGTTAACAGTTGCCTGTTTTTGAATGGATAATTACTGCTGAGAACATGGGATATATGAATATAAAGCTGAAATGATGAAACCTAAATTGGATGAGTTAAAGAAAAATGAGCATGAACCCTACGGGGAATTAGGAGTAGAGCTCCTGAGAGGTAAATGGAATAGAATTGGGGAAGTGAGTTGACCCTTGAGTACGGAGTACCAAGGAGAGCGACTGTCCCCCTGTTTAGTGCAAAGCAGAGCTAGCCGCCCCAGGGACCCGGTGTTAGGTCTAGCCACTTTGTACTGACTTTTGGCCCTCGCGTACATAGTACTGAGGAGAGCTGCTAGTGTAGGGAGAGCACTAGCCACCCCACGGGCCCCGGGGTTCTGCTAGCCCTCCTACACCGACTTGTTAGGCCCACTGGGCAAACTAGGGTAGTCAGGCGAGGGTGAGCGGACTGTGAAGGGGCAAGACCCTTGTTTGGTTACTGGGGAGGGGCTGGACCCCTATTACTGAGAGGGCTCTGCCCTATACTGGTTCTGTGATGTGCTTTGGGGCGCACCTGTTAATGGAAACGGCTGACCGCGTGCCAATGCGGGGTAGCTACCCGTGCATTTATCGCACGTGCCGTAGTCACCGTTACGTCTGTCAGTGACCTTGGGGTGGTTGACTGAGGGTAGGACCACCACGGGGGACTCTCCCGCCCAGGAGAGCACCACGTGTTACTTCTACTTTTCGGAAAAGACCGCAATCAAGATCGTTCCCGCGAGGAACATTCGAGATCAAGAGAAAGATCTGAGGAATAATTCAATAATGAGTAAATGGAAAAATAAAGAAAGAGATTAAAAATATAACAGCTACTGTCCACCTTACTGCTTTTCTTAGCTTTTGGTTGCCACTCTACTCAGCGTTTCGCTGACGTGTCACTTTTTCAGGACCAGGTGTTGAGCAGCCAGAGCCGGCGGCTGCAGAGGGAGCTGGGCCTAGTAGAGCCCAGTAGTCTTACTTGTGTAGTACCTACTGTACCGTTTCTTTTGTGTAGTGAGTATTTTTTCTGTTACCACTGTACTCTTTTGTTGTAAGCATCATGTTTATGTACCTGTTTATTTCTCTACTGTTGTGGTGGTGTTTATTGTAGTAGTTATTTTCTTTACTACTGTATTTTGTTACTGCTAGTTATATACATGGTGAATGTGGTTTATTTTATTGCTCTTTTGGTTACTTTCTCGTTGGACGACTGGGTCTTGGGATCAGTCGAGTCTGTCCGATTCTCGTGTCTCGTAGGGATTCGGGAAACGGGTCGTAACAAGATGGTATCAGAGCAAGGTCGTCCCGAGAAGTGAACCAACTGGATGGAAAATAACCAATTCATGTGTCTGTAACTAAAGTAGCCACCACAACGTATCTTTTGACATCTGTTCCTAGATTTCTCCGCTTGATATTGATTCGTATTGACGTCTTTTTTCTGTTTTGTGTTCGCGTCTCCTTGCAGGAGATGCCTCGACGAGGAGGTAGCGAGGCGGGCCACGGGCGTGGCCGAGGACGAGGTCGGAGGGGTAGGCGCATTGAGGTCGACGCCTCAGTGGACCAGCCACTGCTCCCGGGCATTCAAGCCTAGGACCTTGCCTAGCTAATACGGGACAAAATGTGAGAGGAGCTCCACCCGCCGCCACGAGCTCCTCTCCCTGGGGCAGCGGAGGGGGAGTCCTCTGTGGGACCACGTGACGGACTTGGCGCTGGACGCGGTGGAGGAGATGGGCCGCCACCGCCCCCACCTTCCTCTGGAACTTCTGAGCAAGAGGCTCCCTTACCTGGAGGTGCACCAGCATCTCCACTTCAGCGCCACTTTGAGCTTTTCGGACAGTTCCGGAAGCTGAAGCCCCCCTCCTTTAAGGGGGATGAGGACCCGACCGAGGCGGAGGACTGGCTCGAGCAGATAGAGAAGATTTTTGACACCCTTTGTCCCCCGGTGGAGTGCCGCGTGGCCTTTTTCACGTACTAACTGGAGAGCGCGGCACACAAGTGGTGGAGGGCGGTCAGGGGATAGGAGAGGGACGAGCAGACTTGGGACCGGTTCGTCACCCTCTTCTGCGAGCAGTACTTTCCCCAGACGTGGCAAGACCAGAGGAGGCGGAAGTTCCACACTCTTCGCCAGGGGATGATGATCGTGAGTGCGTACCGCACGCGTTTTCTGGAGCTGTCTCGCTTCGCAGCGACAGCAGTGGCCACTGAGGAGGAGCGCCTTTGGAGGTTCATCGAGGGGCTCCGACCTGCGATTCGGGGGTATGTCAAACCCCTGAAGCTGCCTACGTTCTCGAGGGTGGTGGAGGCAGCTGTGACATACGAAGAGACCAACCCGTCCGCGCGAGATACTGACAGAGGGTGGAAGAGGCCCTATCAGCCAGACTTCTCACAGGGCCGACGAGAGAGGTGACACGTGACGCCCGCAAGAGATTCGTCACGTTTTACAGGGCCATCAGTGGCCTTTAGGGGCCCTCGACAGGGGCCAGCTGCTAGCACTGGACCCCCACCAAGTCGACAGCAGGGACCCACTGAGGGTGGGAGTCGAGTTCCCCTTTGCTACCAGTGTGGCCAGCCAGGCCACATTAGGAGGGACTGCCTGTCTAGGGTAGGAGGTCAGCAGATGCTTCCCGCACCGAGCACTGGAGGGCGAGCAGGAGGCCGTGGGTTCTAGGCACGAGGAGGAGGACAGTAATCACGGGGAGGGTACCAGCCAGCAGCTACCCGTCCGACGCAGAGTGTGGCTGCTTCGTCCGCACCTAGGGCTGAGGGGCTTATCAACGCCCTGACACACAGGGATGCCAGAGCTTCGGGATCAGTGGTGGCAGGTATGGTTTCAGTTTCCTGCAGACTCGTTTTCACGCTTTTCGATTCTGACGCTACGCACTCGTTTGTTGCTGCCAGTTTGGCGGTTTGTTTAGGGCAGGACTGTATGCTGTTAGAGGATCCGTTCGTGATCAGAGGTCTGAGTGGTCAGCTGTTTGTAGCTGAGGAGGTATACACGGGTTGCGAGGTCAGTGTTGGGGGACACAGCCTTCCCGCTGACCTGATTATGATACAGATGGAGGACTTTGGCGTAATTCTGGAGATGGACTGGCTGTCCGCTTACCACGCCTTGGTGGATTGCTTTGAGAGAAAGATCGTCTTCTCCATACCAGAGTTGCCTTCTTTCGATTTCCACGGGCAACCAGTGGACGGAGGCTTCAGGTGCATTTCTGCACTTCGGGCAACGAGACTTTTGAGCCAGGGGTGTGAGGGCTTCCTAGCTTGTGTGGTGGCAGAGCCCAGTCCTGTGGCAGACTTCTAGAGTATCTCGATGGTCAGAGAGTACCCCGACGTGTTCCCAGACGAGTTGCCAGGACTACCGCCCAAGCGTGAGATCGAGTTTGAGATCTCACTGGTACCAGGGACCAGTCCCATCTCCACAGCACCGTACAGGATGGCACCACTTGAGCTGCAAGAGCTCAAGTCTCAGTTGCAAGATCTTTTGGAGAAGGGCTTTGTGAGGCCCAGCGCGTCTCCCTGGGGAGCCTCGGTATTGTTTGTGAAGAAGAAGGATGGTACCCTACACCTTTGTGTGGACTACCGATAGCTGAATAGGGTCACCATCAAGAATAGGTATCCGCTGCTGAGGATTGATGACTTGTTTGACCAGCTGCGAGGTGCCACGGTATTCTCCAAGATCGACTTGAGGTCTAGATACCACCAATTGAGGATCATGGAGGCAGACGTCTCCAAGACTGCTTCCCGCACTCGATACGAACCCTACGAGTTTCTGCTCATGCCGTTTGGGCTGACTAATGCTCCTGCTGCCTTCATGGATTTGATGAACCAGGTGTTTAAACCGTACTTGGACCAGTTCGTGGTGGTATTCATTGATGATGTGCTCATCTATTCTCGAGATCGGACGCAGCACGGACAGCACTTGCAGATGATTTTGGACACACTGAGACGACGTAGGTTGTACGCCAAATACAGCAAGTGCGAGTTCTGGTTGAGGGAGGTGACCTTCTTAGGTCATGTGATCTCCGGGGATGGCTTAGCTGTGGACCCAGCCAAGGTCGAGGCAGTGCTCAGGTGGGAGAGACCGCGTACGGTCACTGAGATTCACAGTTTCTTGGGACTGGTAGGCTACTACAGGCAGTTTATCAGGGGCTTCTCATAGATTGTACATCCTATGACACAGCTGACCCGGAAGGACGTGCCCTTTACTTGGACAGACGCCTGTGAGGCGTGTTTTCAGGAGCTGAAGGAGAGGTTGACTTCGGCTCCCATGCTCACCATCCCAGACAGTAGTGGTGGGTTCGTTGTGTACATGGATGCCTCTTTGCAGGGGTTAGGGGGTGTGCTCATGCAAAGGGGTCACGTTGTTGCTTACGCTTCGCGGCAACTGAAGCCCCATGAGCATAGCTACCCTACCCACGACCTGGAGCTGGCAGCTGTCGTCTTCGCGCTGAAGACCTGGAGGCACTACTTGTACGGTGAGACCTTCGAGATTTTCACAGATCACAAGACCCTCAGATACTTGTTTGATCAGAAGGAGCTCAACATGAGACAAAGACGTTGGTTGGAGTTCCTGAAAGACTATGACTGCAGCATTTCCTATCACCTGGGGAAGGCCAACGTGGTGGCTGACACCTTGAGCCAGAAGGTGCCCGCACACTTGGCCAATTTACAGGTGTAGAGTTGGAGCCTCTTGGAGGAGATGGGCAGTTGGCGACCCCTAGAGTTACGGGGGCACTGTGGGGTAGTGACTGTGACGTGACAGACGAGGCCAGAGCTGATAGATCGCATCATCACAGGACAGATGGCCGACCCATACTTGCAGTCCTTGCATGACCGAGTACTGTCAGGAGACCCTGGGGACTTCTCTTTTACAGACCAGGTGCTGCACATGAGGGGACGTTTGTGCGTTCCCCGAGACGAGTTGTTGAGAGAGCTCCTGACTGAGGCACACGGTTCTAGATTCACCATACATCCCGGAAACACAAAAATGTACCATGACTTGAGACACGACTTTTGGTGGAGGGGATGAAGCGGGATGTGGGTGAATTTGTACAGCAATGTTTAGTGTGCCAGCAGGTGAAGGCTGAGCATCAGAGGCCTACAGGGCCGCTACAGCCACTTCCAGTACCAGAGTGGAAGCGGGAGAGCATCACCATGGACTTGGTGGTGGGCTTACCTGTTACCCAGCAAGGACACAACGCAGTCTGGGTAATCGTTGACAGATTGACGAAGACGGCGCGTTTCTTACCGATCCGAGTCACCTTGGGACCAGCACAGTTAGCAGAGAGGCATATCCGCGACGTGGTACGTCTACACGAAGTTCCGCAGGAGATCGTATCCGATCGGGATACCCGCTTTACGTCTTAGTTTTGGGCTAAGTTTCAGCAGGCCCTACGGACGCGGTTGAGGTTTAGTACAGCATACCACCCCCAGGCAGATGGACAGTCTGAGCGCACGATACAGACACTTGAGGACCTTTTGCGTGCTTATGTACTGAACTGGAGGGGCTCTTGGGAAGAGCACTTGCCCTTGGAGGAGTTTGCATATAATAATAGTTATCACTCGAGCATCGGCATGGCACCCTACGAGGCTCTGTACGGACGGAGGTGTACGGCACCCTTGAGTTGGGTTGAGGTGGGGACCAAGTGGGAGGTTGGCCCCAGGCTGATTCGGCAGAGTCAGGAGGTATTCGTGCAGATTCACAGGCGACTCCGCACTGTCAGGAGCAGACAGAAGAGATATGTAGATCGGAAATGCAGAGAGGTGCAGTTTGAGGTTGGGGACCACGTCTTCCTTCGCGTTTTGCCCATGAAGGGCCTGCTGCGGTTTGGGGTGAGAGGGAAGCTCACGCCGAGGTTCGTGGGACCTTTTGAGGTCCTAGAGCGGGTTGGACCCATTGCTTACAGGCTTTCCCTTCCTCCCCAGCTTTCTGGTGTGCACGACGTGTTCCACGTGTCCAACCTCAGGAAGTACGTCACTGATCCCAGTCACATCCTGAGTCACGAGAGCGTCGAGGTGGGTGACGACCTGACCTACCCCGAGTGGCCAATGCAGATTCTCGATAGAGCCATCCGCAGTCTGAGACAGAAGCAAGTACCCCTGGTGAAGGTTTTGTGGAGGAGCCAGCGGTCCGAGGAGGCTACCTGGGAGCCTGAGGCGGCAATGCGGGAGTGGTACCCGGAGCTTTTTGAGGGTACGTCTTCTCGGACCGGCTTCGGTCCTCTTTGAGTTTGTTATACATATATCGTTCTTTTCCATACCCTAGTTAGCGCAAGTTTTGGGGATGAAACTTTCTTTGAGTTTGTTATGTTGTTATAACCCTGGCATCAAACGTCATTTAAGACGTCTGTGAATTGGTCCAAACGTCTGATCAGACGTCTGGAAGCCTTCCCAAACGTTTGGAATTTAATTCTTTCGGCATACGATTTCGCGTCTACACTCATGCGCGCGCAGACTAAACCGCTGCCCTCCTTTCTTCTTTTTCTTTCCTCCCTACAAGCGCAGCCTCCTTTTTCTCTCTCTCCCCACGGCACCTTCAAATACTCCCCCTCTCCTCTCCCTCACCCTCACTCCACTGCCTTCTTCTTCTTCCTGTTAGCGTGAGAGTGAGTGGGCGAGGGCAGCAGCAGCTGCTACCGTGAGTGCACGGGGAGGAGGGGTTGCTGCAAGAGGGAGAGAGCTAGATCGCGAGGGTGCGAGCTCACTGGAGCAGCCAGGGCCGGCCGGCGAGTGCGCATCAGGAGAGTAGAGCTGGGGTGGTGTTGCTGCAGCTCAAGCAATAGGCGAGCGCGGCGCGACACGGCCGTGCGCAGCAGGCAGAGGGCAATGAGGTTCTGATTCTGGGAAAATTTCCCAGAATCAGACATCCGGACATACGTCCAGACGACGCGGGTGACGTCTGGAGGAAGGTCCAGATGTCTGAAAGGTACGATATTTTTCCTCCCCTTCTTTCGCGTGTATGGCCATGCAACCGTTCCGCTGAAGGTTTCTGCCTCCTTTTGTATTGAGGACGGTCGTGTGTGCGTGTAGGTCTCGTTTGAGAAGGCGCAAGGGCACGCTCTAAGACATAGATCGGACGTCTGGGCACAGCACCAGACGACGGAGAGGGTCTCCAGACGTCCGAAGTGACAGTCAGACACCTGGAAACTAAGTCCAGATGGTTCAGCGGGATTCTGGACGTCTGAAGGACCGCACAGCATCAAGGTATGACCTGAGCCATCATTTAAGACGTCTGGGAGATGTTCCAGACGTCTGATTGTGGGCAGACTTGTCGTTTTTGACCCATTTAGGGTCCGTTCGAAGTCTGTTTTCCGTGTTTCAAGTTTTTTACTTCTCAGATTTAGTTCCTCTACCTGTTTACAGTATTTGTATCCTATTCTGAGTAGCTCCTTGTAATTGATCCTTGTGTTAGGACCCCATTCCGTTGCGACTCTGGGGGTTGCGGAGGCGCGTGGGCTTGCCGATCACGCCCCCAGTACTCCTGGTTTTGCGGGTAGAGTGGCTCCCTTTATTTGTTTATCAAAAATTATGCACTTGTGAAATAATTAATAGATTCTAGGATATTGCATGAATCCTAGGACTGAAAAGCTAGATTGAATGATAGATCCTAGAGTATGGCATGAATCCTAAGACTGGAAAATTAGATTGAATATATATATATTGCACTCTTGGAAAAGTAGAAAGGAAAACGATAACTGCCTGTAATTGATTAACAGTTGCCTATTTTTGAATGGATAATTACTGCTGAGAACATGGGTATATGAATATAAAGCTGAAATGATGAAACCTAAATTGGCTGAGTTAAAGAAAAATGAGCATGAACCCTACAGGGAATTAGGAGTAGAGCTCCTGAGAGGTAAATGGAATGGAATTGGGGAAGTGAGCTGACCCTTGAGTACGGAGTACCAAGGAGAGCGACTGTCCCCCTGTTTAGTGCAGAGCAGAGCTAGTCGCCCCAAGGACCCGGTGTTAGGTCTAGCCACTTTGTACTGACTTTTGGCCCACGCGTACACAGTACTGAGGAGAGCTGCTAGTGTAGGGAGAGCACTAGCCACCCCATGGGTCCCGGGTTTCTTCTAGCCCTCCTACTCCGACTTGTTAGACCCACTGGGCAAACCAGGGTAGTCAGGCGAGGGTGAGCTGACTGTGAAGGGGCAAGACCCTTGTTTGGTTACTGGGGAGGGTCTGGACCCCTATTACTGAGAGGGCTCTGCCCTATACTGGTTCTGTGCTGTGCTTTGGGGCGCACCTGTTAACGGAAACGACTGACCGCGTGCTAGTGCGGGGTAGCTACCCGTGCGTTGATCGCACGTGCCGTAGTCACCGTTACGTCTGTCAGTGACCTTGGGGTGGTTGACTGAGGGTAGGACCACCACGGGGGACTCTCCCGCCCAAGAGAGCACCACGTGTTACTTCTACTTTTCGGAAAAGACCGCAATCAAGATCATTCCCGCGAGGAACATTAGAGATCAATAGAAAAATCTGAGGAATAATTTAATAATGAGTAAATGGAAAAATAAAGAAAGAGATTAAAAATATAACAGCTACTGTCCACCTTACTGCTTTTCTTAGCTTTTGGTTGCCACTCCACTCAACGTTTCGCTGACGTGTCACCTTTGTCACCTTTTCAGGACCAGGTGTTGAGCAGCCAGAGCCAGAGCCAGCAGCTGCAGAGGGAGCTGGGCCTAGTAGAGCCCAGTAGTCTTACTTGTGTAGTACCTACTGTACCGTTTCTTTTGTGTAGTGAGTATTTTTTCTGTTACCACTATACTCTTTTGTTGTAAGCATCATGTTTATGTACCTGTTTATTTCTCTACTACTGTGGTGGTGTTTACTGTAGTAGTTCTTTTCTTTACTACTGTATTTTGTTACTGCTAGTTATATACATGGTGAATGTGGTTTATTTTACTGCTCTTTTGGTTACTTTCTCGTTGGACGACTGGGTCTTGGGATCAGTCGAGTCGGTCCGATTTTTTGTCTTGTAGGGATTCAGTAATCGGGTCGTAATAGTGATAGAGAGAGCTAAACCCCAAATTTCTTTAGGGCTCTTACTCAGTGAGGCGTGGCGATGCTCGCGGACGTGGTGGCGTGGTGTTTGGCTGTCTATGGCAGCAAAAATTCCTCGCTAGAGGTACGCCAGCATGGTGGAAGATGGAGGATCTTCAGGCAAATGCGGTGTCAAAGCAAAGTTGTAGCAACACGGTGATGATGCGTAGATGGAGTAGAGTCGATATGGCTAGCTATCGAATGACGAGGGGTGGAGGAGGCGCCAGGTCTGGTATGGCCAGCACCAGAGGAGATGAACGCTCCAGTGAGAGGGAACGGCGACAACAGAGGGTTAGGATGTGCTTTGCTGGTACAGCGAGGTGCAGAAAGATGAAGGGAGTTGGAACTGACCGCCTATGGTATGTGGCTGCTGGAGAAGAGGCCGGAGGTAGGAGGGTCGCCGAAGTCAAGCTTGGATGAGCTGGAGGTAGGAAAAGGAGAGGGATTTTGTCTCAAAAGCTTGCTAAGGAGGTAAGGCAGGCGAGGAGGGTCTTATATAGGCCATTAGTTGAGCGTTCAAGCTTGGAAACAAGCTTGAAAGCTTCGCAAATCAGGGAGTAGGTTTTGTGGGATTCAAAGAGTTTTCATGAACTCTTGGACAAGAATCGGAGGTCGAGATAGGGTTTAAAATGAAGAGGATCTCCTTAGCAGTCTCCCTTCCAAATTTAGAAGAGATTGACCAAGAAATCTGGGAGGAATCCTTGATTGAAACTCAGTCTCTTTGGGTTCACACCTGCCATGGTGGTAGGGACCAAATTGCAAAGAATGAAGATAAACCTAGGGGGTATTTTGCAAAGTTTGCAAAACCTAAGGGGCTATAAGAGAGAAAACAAGTCTGAGAGGACCAAAATGCAAACTAGGTCAAGATAGAATCTGATCGAGCCAAAATTTTGGTACAAACCTAATTCAGACCCAAGGAATCTAATGGTGAAGTTAGATTTTAGTTTTGACTTAGTTTGACTGGAAAATTTGAGCAAAAAACTAAATTAGGGCAACTATCTGTCTAAGACTCTATTTTGGGTTAAATTGGGTTCCAAAGGTCAAAGTAAGCATACCAAGTCTTATAGAATATTTTTATATAAATTTTAGAAGGTTTAGGTGAATTTTATCCTGAGTAGAACCTTAGTGAATTAATCGGGTCTATTTTTAGGATTTCAGATGTCATTTAATTCTCAAAACGTATGAAAACTCGTTTCTATCTGTATGAACCCACTTATTAGACATTTATGACCATTTGACCTTCAATAAACCCCTATAATTCCCCGTGGTTATTCTGTATTTATGAAATGTAGTTGAAATTGTAGAAATAATCCTGGTTTCTTATCTTCTCAAAACAGAACATTATGCGTATATGACCCTCTGATGGTTATGTAGGAGCTTTTATCAACTTTATTAGACCAACTTGAGCTAGTTATGGCTCATGATGGTATTCCCATCAGTTTCCCTTCCGCTTATTGAAGCGATTACCACCGCGAATCGACACTAGAGCAAGCTCTACAACAGCCTTCTTTTCATCTGGGGAATAGTGTCATCCCTTCACCCACCTGCCAAGCGACCACGGGAGCGAAAGGAATCATCCTGTTTTTTGCAAACCTCATGGCTCAATCCCACAATTATACCATATCCCTAGGTAGGAAATCATCAATATCATACTAGAAACTCTAAGTCAGCAGACCCAACTTAAAGTACTAGATGGCAATAACGTCATAGGGTCTCTTGTACTTAATGTACTAGGACTTAAATCAATCAAGGTAAGATTAGAAAGACTCCTGCCTTTGCTACCAGACCTCCAAAAGCCTTTCTGGATTGTCTCGAACCCGTTATTGGCCAACAAAGTACTGGAAAAACTTGTCGACAAGCTCCTAGAAGCAGTCGATCTATCCTGTCGGTAGCTCATTAAATCATTCATATGCGATGCCAGAGAGGTATGATGGGAATACCCGACAAAGTACCTTGTCAGGGTAACCATGGACCAGCATCATCTGGTGATAGCTGCCGATAAAACTATTAGGATCAAACGTTCTATTGTTCTGAGTGAGGACAAGGTGCTTGAACTTCTCTAGAAGGGGGTGGTCATCACCTCCTCACTAACGGGGTATGTAGTAATGTACACCCGGGATCACATGCCCCTCATCACTTGAGTGACTTAATGGACGATCTAGGGGATGGATCCTCCCCCGCTAGTCACCAAAGGCATGGCCCTGGACTGCTTGTCCAAATCTTGCAATGGCCGGGGCCAGGGCCTTTGGCGATCCAAGTGGGACCTTACCCTTTTGGCTACTAAACTTATGTTTTAACTTTTTGAGCTATTTTGTAAGCGAGCATTCTCTTCTACCACATGATGCCATTTCAATTGGTCATCGGTGGGGCTGGAATTCTAAAGCTCCTCTAGCTGGATTTTTGCCTTTTCTTTTAGCAATCAAATCTCTTCAAGCTGGTCTGCCACTAAGTTTTGTTTCACCTTCAAGGCAACAAGTTTAGCTTTGTACTCCTTCCTTACTTTCATCTCCAGGAGTGGATTCCCCTAGGGGTTCTCCTAACGATAAGGGTCGGGTTGGAGGCTAGGCTGCACCTCCTTCTCCTTTCTTGGTCCTGGAACTTGGCTGCGTCTCCTTGACACGGAAACGCTAGACTCTACTAGAGATGTCTTCTCGGGATTAGCGTGGGAGGAATGACACGTAGAAGGAGCCATTGCAAATGCTCGAGGTCGAGAAACGTGTTAATGCTAAATGATTCCCACAGACGACGCCAATTGATCGAGTCCCTTAAAGTAGGGTACTCGACTCAAATGCAATCACAGCAAGATAACAGAAGAAATTGTTGACCTAGTTCCACCTGAAAGGTGTATGTCTAGGGGGAGATAGGTACTCCCGAATTTCACTAGTTCTCAGTGAATAATACAATCGAAACCCTCACTCTTTTTTCTCTCGGATTGCGTAAAAAATAATTCCTTGCACATCCTAGGTATTTACAGGTTGCGCGACCTTCGGTCATGGGTATCGTGGGGGTCTTCCCATGATACCACGGTCAAATCATTAAAGAGAGGATATTTCGTAACCATTAAACAGTCAGCTGGTGCAATAATCGACCCAATGACCCATACATTTTTCCTTCATTCAACCAGGTCCATTGATGGGTTGACGGATCCACTAGTGTGTCGGGTTGCCAGACCCAACTTGATCTGTCAGGATGCCGGATAACCTAATCCGCCAAGATACCAGGTATCCAGATCCGCTTAAGTGTCGGGTATCCGGATCAGCTTGGATGTCGGTAGCCAGATCCATCGAGATGCTGGATCAAGTCATGAAGTTTATTTTCTGATGAGATTTTTCTTCCCTCATAATGTAGTATAAATTATAAGACATTATTCACCTCATTGTCATTGAGGTAGCATATTTATATACCCTTTTGTATGTGTACATAAGGATGCACAAGTATAAAAAGGGAAATTTGAAGAAAAGGAGTAAATAATTATGCAAAATCCCTTATTTCCGAAAGTAATTGTGAAAAGATGGAGAGGAGGGGCGACCTAAGGGGCGATGGTGAGGGTAAGTAGAGGAGGGTGGAGCGACGGCGAAGGGGCGGTGCACATGGCTAGCTAATGGTTGGGAGGATGCCATGGGGAGGCGATAGCGTGTTGATGCAGAACTTTCGTCGTTGGTTTAGGAGAGTAAATCGGGTCGTATTATAGAGACGGAAATTGAATTAATATTTAAATTTATAAGTGCTCGAAAAACATGTGAATTCCCAGGTTGTTCACAGAGAGAAAATTTGGAATTCAATCACTAATAAAAATAATAGAAATGAGCACAATGATCAATTCAAAATAATGATATACAATGAATAATTACTCACAAATATATTCAATAAATAGTCAAATTGTATCTCAAAACAAAAATATAATAAAGTGCATAAAAAGTGGTGGTTGAGACCACCAATTTCTTCTCAACACTGAGGCTCAATTCCCAATTAGATCTCAAAGCCAACAGTAGTCAGATTCATCAAACTCAGTCAAATCAGACATCAAAGAAAAGCCTCAGATGGCTTATGTATCAAGCCTAAAGCACCTCTAAAATTTCTCTAAGTGTAGGCACGAATCCCGAGGATGCACAGTGCAAAACCCCCCTCCTTCCTTCCTCGGAAAATCCCCACCCTCTCTTTTCAAAATCGGGGTATTCGGGTAAACGGGTAATCGGATCAGGTGACTAGGCTCGCATGCGTGGGGCACGGGCGAGGAGGGAGTGTGGTGAGAGGGACCTCACCCGTGTCTTGAGGCACATAGCTATTGCACCAAAACTAATAAATATCAATTTCCAAATTATCTCCCACCGATGCGGGACTAAAGACTAGAGTTCTTCATGCAACTGTTGATGGAGGGCCAAGCTACTTGCACTGATGTGGTGCTTCAAACTTCAATTGAAGCTGCAAGTATCTTCCTCGTATCAAGCCACACCTATGGAGGGTGGAATCGATGTTGGTGGTGTACGGTCGACGGAGGATGTGGTGATGAAGCTCAACGGCTAGGGTACCTAAAACATGTAACATGGGCTCTACGCCCCAATTAGGAAGCTCAAAAGACTCGTCGTGAGGCAAGGAAGGTGATGGCAGTGGTCTCGAGGTGTTTCGTGAGCTGTGGAGGTTGGTCAGAGGTGAAGGGGTTTGTTCGGGGATGGTGTTGAGTGGTTAGAACTCCCAATAGGAAGCGGGCTTTTGGTGGCAAAGACAAGGCAGAGCTAGTGAGGGTGGTAGCGAGTCATTTGGTGGAGTGGAGCGGCGACGCGGATTCACTGGAGTCGCGGCTGGACTTGGGGAAGACAGAGTGGGAGAGGGTGAGCGCGTGGTCATTTTGAGGTTCTAAGGTCCTAAACCTAAGCTAGAGAGTAAGAGGGAAAAGAAGGCCTAATCTATGTGTCGAAAGGGGGAGGATCCATGCCAGTGTGCCTTGCCAGACATGGAGGGGAGCAAGTCCTCCGGTGGGGAAGATGGCGAGGAGGAGAGGGGGAGAAAGCTTCTACTTTGGCTGGCGAGAAGCAGACAAGGCTAAGGGAGATGGAGGATCGGCCAAATTGGCGGTTAGCTGGCCCGAGGAAGAAGTCGAGGGGGCTTGCTGGAGTAGCAGTCGGAGGTGGCCGAAGGAAGAGGGGAAGATGTGAATTTTGGCCAGAACTGAGCTCGTCTGGACGTAGAAGCCTAGGAGAGCTTTTATAGAGTTCATATTGGCCTCAATTCCTAAAATTCACGAGCCTTCCTCTGGGAATCAGAGGAGTTTCCTATTTTTAAATATAGAGCTCGATGGACCTTTACATGATCCAATCTAGGCAGCAAGCAGGTGTAATAGGTAGGGAATCATTTGACGACCAATCCTTCCAAATTTGAAGGGATTTGGTGATCAAACGTAAGAGATTTCCTAGTTTGAAGAAGGTTTGCATTGGGTTCCCATGCTGCCTGTAAGTCGCAATTAGGAGAGAAGAAGAATTAGATGGTAGGGGTCTATTTGAGAAGATGACGAGAAGTAAGGGGGATATTAGTAAGGAAACTTGAAAGTTAGGGGTCTATATGTGAGAAATAGAGATTTTGAGGGCAGAAATGCAAACTAGGTCAAGATGGACTCTAATTGAGCCCAAATTTTGGTGTTAACCTAATTTGCACCCAAAGAATCTAATGGTGAAGTTGGATTTGAGTTTTGACCACGTTTGACTAGGTAAATTGCATAGAAGCATAAATTAAGGTAAATTCCCGTCTGAATCTCTATTCTTGGTCAAAATAGGTTCAGATGGTCAAAGTGAAGGTTCCAAACCTCTTAGAATATTTTTTAATGAATTGTAGGAGGTTTAGATTGAATTTATCTTGACCATAACCCATTCAATTTAAGTGCGGCTGATAATTAGGGTTTTTAATGATATTTTAATCCCCGAAATGCGTAAAACCTTGATTTAGTCATTGTGAGCCCACTTCTTGGTCTTTTAAGTTCATTTGACCTTTAATTATCCCATGATCAACCCATTGGTTAATTTGCATTTGTGATTGGATGTTAAAATAACAAAATTAACCATGTTTTCTTGTCTTCTTTTCACATTCAATTCAGATGGAATTGCAATCCTCAGATGATCGTTTAGGAGCATTTATCATTGGATTCTACCTAATTGAAGTTAGTTATGATGAATGATGGTGTTACCATCACATCAGTAGGGGAGAAGTCTTTGGTAGAGGGGATTCTCGGTGGAGGTCTAGCAAAGGTGTGGTTTGCTATAGATGCCGAGAGAGAGGGCACGTGGTTGCCGTGTGTTGCAATGCAATCATGTGCTTTGGTTGTGGAGGTTTGGGCCACTAAAGGAGCACATGTAGGAGAAGACCCTACGTTGATAATGTTGGACGTGGTTGTTTAGGGCGAATTTGTCATTGTTTAAGATATGCGTTGTAGTATAGGACAAATGCGCTTAAACAAATAAAATTTATAACTCGAATTGGAGTCCGAGGTCGAACATAGGGAGCAAATATAGAATTTACGCGCTAATCTCGAATAAAATGTAAATGAGCATAAAGAATTGAGCTAAATAATGATATTCAGTGAATGGTAACCTGTCACATTAGCTATTCAATGAATTCTCATGTATGTCAAGAATATGATTGCAAAAAGAAAAGAGAATAAAAAACAATGGTGATTTGAATCACCACTTAAATCCTCTAATTAAGCATGCCTCAATTTAACCTTAACCATAGGACTTAAGTAATGCACCAGTAACATAGATAATGCTCGATCAGATGACAAGTTTGTTAATCAGCTGACTTAAGTATTTGAATGCTACAGTGCAAAGGCACTGTTCATCTTCTTCAACTCTTCACTTCCTTCACAACACAAGGGGAAATAACCCCTGAAATTTGGCTAGGTGTTAGCCACTCTATAGAGAAAAACCCCCTTCCCCGTGTTCTCTCTCTTCTTTTTCCTCCTCTCCTCTCTCTCTCAGATGGCCAGGTAATCGGATCACGCGCACCTGGGTCTAGGCTTACTGGGGGTGGTGATGAGTGAGGAGTGCTTAGCATAAGTAGTCGAGTCGGGTGTGTTGGGTGAAGTGGGACCTCACCCCATGGTTGGAGGCAATAAGCCCCAACCACAAAATCAATTTATACCCAACTTGCTCTTTCACTTATGAGGTAGGACTAATGTCCCAACCTCTTCGTTGAGTGCATAGTAGCAGCGATGTTTGTTGATTGCGGTTGCTATCGTTGCGAGAAGCCTCAATTAGAGATGCAGGCATACTTCTCGTTTGATTCTAGGTCTCAATTGAAGGTTGCAGCAAGGTTAGCATCAATCAGAGATGGGCAGACGACACCAGAGATGAGAGTGGTGACGGGCAACAACCAGTGATACCTAAAAAGACTAACATGGGCTCAAAAGCCCCAATCAGTAGGTTCAATAGGATCGCCGGAGGATGGTGAGGCTGATAGTGGTGTTTGTATGGTGTGATCGTGTGTGTGGTGGTTAGACAGAGGCGAGAAGGTGGTGCGGATGAGGTTGTGTGGGGTGGAGTGCTCGAGCGGATGAATCGTGAAATTGGTTGAGGGGTTTTGTGCGTGGGTGAGTGGCAATGCTTGTGGAGGTGATAGCGTAGCAAATGGAGGTGTGTAGCGTGCTCACGGACTCATCGGAGCTTGGTCGAAGTGAAAGAAGACGAAGGGGGAGGCGCATGGTTTGTGGTCGGAATCAGAGTCTAAGGAGGTGAATTTGAAGTAGAGAGGAAGGAGCTAAAGGACCTAATTTAGCGGACAAAGGAGGTAGGGTGGCATCGGTTGTAGTTGGCCGGCACCGAGGATGAAGGATTTCTCCGACGAGGGAGACGACGAGGAAGAAGGGGCTAGGGCACCTCTGAGTTGACCATCGAGAGGCGAAGGAAGTCGAGGAGGAAGGAGACACTCCCAATTTGGCTATTGGGAGGCCGTAGGATGACAGAGGAGGAGGCTTGCCAAAGCTAGGGTGAAGGTGGCTGAATAGGGAGTTTGAAGAGGGTTTTTGGGCCAAAACCTAGCTAAGGAGCACGGCCATGCATTGGGCATGCTTTTATAGGTCTTAGGATGGAGTTCCAAGCTTGGAAACAAGCTTGAAAACTCCGAGCTTCTTACGCATGTGGGATACCCACATCTCCCATGCGTTCGCATGGGAGATTGGGAAAGAATTAGAGTCCAAGGTCGGGTTTGATTGAAAGAGAATTCTTCAAGGAATTTTTAGTTCAAATCTAGGACTGATTGATTGAGAATCGAGCGAGAAATCATCGCTCGAAACTCGACGGTGAAGGTCTGACCTTCCAAAAATGGTGTGAGGACCTTTTTGCAAAAAATATGATAAACTTAAGGACCCATATGCAATTATTTCAAAATTTAGGGGCATATGTGTGAGAGAAAAGAGTCAGATAGGACTGAAATGTAAACTAAGTCAAGGTGATTTCTGATTGGGCCTAAATTTTGGCATAAACCTAATTTGGACCCAAGAAATCTGATGGTGAAGTCAGATTTAGGTTCTAACCAAGTTTCACTTTGAAATTTATGCAAAAATCCAAATTGGGGCAATTGTCTATCTAAAACTCTATTTTAGGTTAAAATGGGCTCTGATGGTCAAATCAAGGATGCCAAACCCTAGAGAATATTTTTCTATGATTTTTAGAGAGTTTATGTGAATTTTATCCTAACCCAAACCTCAATTAATTAAGCGGGTCTATTTTTAGGGTTTCAGATGTTTGTTAATTCTCGTAACGTGTGAAAACTCGTTTCTGTCTGCACTGACCCTCTTATTAGACTTTAATGCATATTTAACCTTTAACAAACCCCTAAGAAAACCCACGGTTGTTCTGCATTCATGATATGATGATAAAATTACAGTTTTAACCCTAGTTTCATGTTAAACTCTCAGAAAGGATGTGTAGTGAATTATGGTCCTTTGGCGGTTATCAATGGATTTTGACTAATTAAAGCTAGATATGGCTAATAATGGCATTATCATCAGTGGTCGTCTTGGTGGGGCCACCCAACCTAGAGGGGTTTCAAACCCTGGCCACCGGGTAGAGGAGTAAGAGGGCCCACACGCAGGTGTACATCACATGTAGGACCAACGTAGACGTGCATGGAATCCTTCTCCCCTACCCATTGCACCACCAGTGGATATGGAGGTGCCCTTGTCGCCAGAGGTCCTGGCAACTGAAGCCCATCTGCATGGAGCTCTTATTGGAGAAATCATGGCAGGTGCCCCATCCATGGATGACCTTAGAGCTTTTGTAAGATCTCTTTCCCTCTCATCGTCAATGTGGAAGATTTCAATTTTGAACCCATTGAGGTTCTTGGTGTTTGGTTTGTCGAATTTGGATGTGGATGGATTGAAGTTTAGATCCTCGTCTTTCAATTCTATCTCTGTTATTTGGCATTTGGTTTCCTCGTTTGATGAGGCTATGAATGAGAGGCCTCTGCAGCATGTGTATGTTCGCAAAGGCACGGTGGAAATCAGAGGACTTCCCTTGCACCTACGTTCTAACGCTGTAGTCAATAGCATCATATTGGGTATGCATCACTGAAAGAAGGAACAATTGTGGGCCAGGTTGATGGTGATGGTAGTGTGGTCAAGGTGGGGGTTAATCTAAAGCATGGAGGACCTTTCCATGAGAGGGTGGTTCTTCACTGTGGAGGATTGTCTTGGCTACTTTCCATTGCAGTGCAAGTGTTGCCAGAAAAAAGAGATCAAGAAGTAGCTCCTGAGTCGCCTCCAATGAAGAGAGAGAAGATAATATGCAATGGCGCCCGATGCAAGAAACACAACAGGAAGCACAGATAGAAGTGGTGGTGATACAAAAAAAATGCAAGGTGCAGGAAAAAGACTCCAAGGATCATGTGTACTTTCCAGGATATTGTTATGCATAAGGATGTGGTCAGCCCGACTCCTAAGGAAGGTGAAGTACCTTAGCAAAGCAATGATAAGAGGGGGAGAGTCCCTTTGTTTTCTCTACTCCTGCAGGGACATAATATAATCCAGGGTCATACACAATGGGTAGTTTGGGTGAGGCAAACAAAGGAAGATATAAGCTTAGAAGTTGGGGTTCCAGCCATGTTGATGTGAATCAATTGCCACTATTTTGTAGGTATCAAATGCGAAGGGGGTACACAAGTTAATTTATGTTAAAGGTTCTTGCATGGAATGTAAGGGGTCTGAGGGACCATACTAGAAGATATATCCTTAGTAGATACCTGAAGGAGTGGGGAATAGACTGTTCCCTTTTGTAGGAGACGCATGTTGAAGGGGGTGGTGATGGTGCATGGTACCCGTTGAACAGTGGTGAGGGGATGATTAAATGTGTCACATCTCAGGGGAGGTCTGGGGGCCTTTTCCTATGGCGGAAAAAAAAGTTCTACAATTGGAAGATTGTAAGGACAACAGATTTTCACTTACCTGCAAATTCAGTAGGAGATCGGACTGTGCTTGCATGTGTGTCACTTTTGTTTACAAGTTGCGTTCTCAAAGCAAATGATCAATCCTCTGGGTGGAGTTGAGGGAGGTGTCGAGATGGGTCTAGGGGGCATCTTGGTTGCTGGGCAGAGACTTCAATGCTACTCTTGTGTCTGATGACAAGTCAGATGGTAGAACTGATTCACGAACTTTTGGCTTCCAAAATGTGGTTTCAGAATTAGAGTTGGTGGACATTCCTTCTTATGGGGTAGCCTACAAGTGGAGAAATGGTGGTGGTCTACAGTCCAAGATAGATCGCTTCTTATGTAATGTGGAGTTGATGAGTTCTTTCCAGTTGGCTTCAGTTGTGGCAATGGCTAGACCATTCTCCGATCATACGCCTCTTATATGGGAGAGTGGTGAAGGTATTTGGACACACTCTTATTTTAAATTTCAGAAGTCGTGGCTGGTAGAGGAGGGGTTTAGAGATCTAGTTGCTTCCTGGTGGTCTTCCTTTGAAGGTGAAGGCACTACTACCCAGCATCTTGCATCTAAGCTGAGGGGCCTTCACCTTATGCTTTTTGATTTTAAAAGAACTATGGCACAGGTGAAAGTTCAGAAAAGGAAGGAGGCAATGGAGAAGGTGAAAACTCTAGATGAGAAAGAGGGGTGTGGTTCTCTAAATGAGGAAGAACAAAGCCTAAGGAAAGATTTGTTGAATGTTATTGCTAAGGAAGATTTACAGAGGGAGATTGATCGGTGCTAATGATTAAGACAACAATGGCTTAAGGAGGGTGATTCGATACGAAATTTTTCCATGTAGCAGCCAATGCGAGAAGGAGGTATAATTTGATCTCTACACTCAGGTATGAAGATTAGGTGGCCACGTCTCCTATTCAGCATAATGATCTGGAAAACAAATACTACATGGATTCTACATGGGCGAGCCAGAGGGGGGAGTGGAGATTGTCCCATTCAGATATACCACGGCTAAATGAAGAGGATGGTATGAGGCTTTCTAGGCTGATTGGGGTGGAGGAGGTCGAACTAGCCTTGAAGGGTTTAAAGACAGAAGGGTTGCCAGGTCCAGACGGTTTCCCTATGTTGTTCTATAAAGAATTTTGGCCTTTGCTAAAAAATCAGGTGATGGAGGTGATAGCAGAATTTCAGAGGGGTAATGCTAGTTTGGAAAGGATAAATAAGTCTTTCCTTTTTCTCCTTTCGAAGAAGGCGGGTGCGGAATTGCTTTTTGATTTTAGACCCATTGCCTTATCAAACTCAATCTACTTGATAATTGGGAAGGTCCTTGCCAACCGTTTGAGGGAGGTTTTGCCTTCTATTATTAGCCTGGTCCAGGCGACATTCTTGAAAGGTAGATCTTTACAAGAGTCTTTTATATTGGCATAGGAGATGGAGTCAGGATGAGTGAGGAGGAAAAAATAGGCCTCTATGTGGAAGGTGGACTTTTCTAAGGTGTACAACTTAGTCTCTTGGGCGTACCTTTGGGAAATTTTCAGGAGGAGAGGCTTTCCAGAAATGTGGGTTCAGTGGATCAAGCGGTGTATTATGACTGGTTCTTTTTCCCTTCTAATCAATGGTCGGCCTATAGGAAAGTGGATACAACCTTAGAAGGGGGTCAAGCAGGGTTTGCCGGTGGCTACACTGATTTTTATTTTCGCAATAGACACTTTGGCGCGGTTTGCCTTTAAAGCCTACATGGGAGGTTTATTGTATGGATATACACTATCTTCTAAGCGTGCGCTGACTCCTATCCTACAATTTGCAGATGATACAATGTTCTTCATTGAAGGGGGGAGTTTGAAGCAAGAGCATTGAAACATGTGGTGGTCATTTTTAGCTCTATGACGGGTCTTATGTTGAATGGTGCAAAGTCTTCTCTAATTTGTTTTGGTAGGACTTGCAACATAAAAGATATGATTTCACGAATCTTACAGACACTGTGTGTTAGCCTCCCTATCCGCTACCTTGGCCTTCCACTCTAGGCCAAGAGAATGAAGAAGAAAGATTGAATGTACCTTTTTGAGAAGATCTCAATGAAGAAGGAGAGTTAGCGTGGTAGATTCTTGTCTAAAGGAGGCATATTGGATTTATTAAGGTCGATTTTATCCGCTATACCTATTTTCTTCCTTTCTATGTTTAGGCCCCCAGACTCTATTTTGAAGAAAATTGATATTGTGCGTAAGTGCTTCTTTTGGAAGGGACCATCACAAGAAGGAAAGTTTATGCAACCAGTCAAATGGCACAAGATTTGTATGCCTAAGAAGCATGGTGGATTGAGGTTTAGAAGCCAAAGAGAGTTTGGTGATGCACTCCTTCTCAAATGGGGTGTGATTATCATGAGGGCGATGAAGGCTTATGGCAAAAGATAGTTAAAGACTCCTATGTTGACACAAGCAAGTTGATAGATTTGATTCACTCCAACAAAAATGCATCCCCTTTCTTGAAGTTGGTTTCTGAGTCCCTTAATGTTCACTAGGACAAATTTTCCCCTGTGCTTAGCATTAGTAAGTAGTTGTACTTCTGGGAAGATGATTGGTGTGGAAAAGGAAGGCTTAAGAATTCATTTCCATGTGTGTATGAATCATCCGGATTAAAGGATGAGTCAGTGGAAGGTTTATGGCAGGGGGATCAGGAAGGATGGAGGATTACATCAAGTGGAATGCATTCCATGAGAACTGGGAGGAGACATATAGGTTGCAGTCGGCCTTGGAGGCTTTTAGGCCACATGATGGCTTAGATGTGTTTCATTGGAAGAAAAGTATATATACATCATCCAAGGCTTATAAGATCCTTGTTGGGGATCAAGGGGGTGATGAGCATAGACGTGTGTTGAAGCATGTGGAAGTTGAAAATCCCATTAAAGGTTCAGATTTTTCTTTGGCTTTCAAAGCAAGAAGGTTTGGTGATGAATTCCTACAGGAGAAGGGTTATGGGAACTACGGTTGTTCTCTACCCTCTTTGCGGCTTTGAAGAAGACAATATCAGACACCTGTTTACCTCTTGTTTCTTAACTAATGCAGTTTGGAGCAGATTTTGTTCTCCCTCTCTACCCACATGGGATAAGCTCTGGTCCTCTTTTTTGTCGACTGACAACCCACGTGTTTAAATGGCAACCACTTTGTGGGCCATTTGGAGAGTGAGAAACAATGTAACCTTCAATAAGGGGAATGTATGGGTGGAGAATATATGTGCCAATGTAGCTTATCATGCCAGGTTGTGGCTGGATAACATGTGATTTATTTCTCATTATGTGAATAAAAATGGAAAACTACTATGAATGATAGTGGTCCTTTCTCTTTATCAAAAAAAAAATCCCTTATTTACATGAGAACACATGGCTTCTTCTATGGAGGTTCTGTTAAGGTGAAACAATAGCCTATGGGCTTGGTTTCCTACTAAGACTATGGGTTTGGGCTCAAATTTGAGATCTAAGGTTGCTAAATTTATTGTTGCATGTTATTGATGATGTTGCAAGCAGCTAAAATGGACTTTCATGGGGGTGTATGATGGTGGCCTTGACGTTTTTATGATATAAATATGTTTCCTTGGTGAATTTCTTTATTTTGGATGTTCTTTCCATTGGTGCAAGTGCACCATGATTGTTGATTTTAATGATAACAAAATACTTAAGTTTTAACATTTGCAATTGAGTTTAAGATTTCAAGATTATTGCAAATGATAAGAAGTGTGAAGGAGCTCAAGCTCAAGTCCATGGAGGCATGGAGGAGCTTGATAGGAGAAAAAGATCAAGGAGTGCGGAGCATGAAGCATTAGAGCAAAGGCTTGAAGAAGAATAGGGCATAGAAGTTTCCTTGTTCTTGTATTTGCCTTTCATTTGGCTCTTTATTTCTTTAGAATTGTTGTAAAGAGCCCAAAGAATAACACCCTTAGTCCGAGGAACACTTACCCTACCTAGGACATTTAAACAAAATCAGGAGTTAAATTAGAAAGCCAAAATAGGAATCAGACTGCCTTTTCAGATGTCCAACATTAGTCCCAAACGTCTGATATTGACTTATAAGTCGTCAGATATGTTGACCAGACATCTAATTACCTAGGCTGCATAATCATAGTTTATGACCTTTCCATTCATATATCCTGACCCAATTCTAAACATCCTATTAGACGTCTGATATCCTTGGTAGACATCCAATAATAGGACCGTTAGCCTGTTAGAGTAATATCTTTGAGAACCCACTTAGAAATATTTTAATATTATTTCCAATCGTCCATAGAGACTTCCAGACGTTTGAAAAAGAGACGTTGGACTTTGTCAGACTAAATCCAATTGTTGGCTCCTAGGGAATCAATTCCCACAGAGTACCTTTAGTCTCAGATGTCCAGAACCACTATCAAACATCCAGTCAAACGTCTAACCGTGTTATACTAGAACCCTGTTTGGATCTGATCCATTCTAGGAAGAACCCCCTTTAGAATTAGACATCTAATATTACACCCAGATGTCTTAAAATTCATATGCAGACATCTGACCAGATCCCTATTTGGATCTAATCAATTCTAGGAAACACACCAAATAGAATTAGACATCCAATAATTATATTAGACGTTAGACCTAAAAATTAGATGTTCAATTATGCTGTCAGACCTAATCACGAGTCTGATCTTATTTAGATTTCGACCCAATCTCTTGGGATTTATTCCCAACGGCTACAAGGAGCCACCCAAGCCTTCTTGAAGGTTGCTAAAACATCTATAAATAGATGGCAGACTCTCCTTTGTGAAATATTCCTAGAGATAATACTTTCCACCATTTTAGGCTCCTTTTGGGAAGAGATCAAAAGAAGAAAGTGTCCAAGCTCTCCAAGCTTCATACTACACTTACAAGAGCAACAATCCGCTATGCCTTGACGCCTACTCATTTCCACAAAGAGGGAAGTCTCTTTACCTATCGTAGCTTAGATCAACATTATATTTTGTGGCTCTATAGGTTGTTGTATTTTCCATTTTGTTTTTGGTTGGGTATTCACGCGGTGAATTCCCATCTTCCTTGAGAGATAAAATACTCTACGTGAATAAGAGGGGTTCCGAGATACACTACCCTTAGGTTAAAGTAGTTTGGTTGTAATTGAGGTTGTATCACCCTCATTTAAGTGATATGTTAGTGGATTTGATCTACTCTGTAGATCAGAAAATCCTAAGTCGAGAAGACTTGGGCGGTAGCTTTTACCCTTGGGGTTTCCACCTAAAAATCCATTGTCTCCTTATGATGAATGCTTGTGTGATTTCATTTTATTTGTATTAAATTTTAATTCACTATTCATCCCCCCCTCTAGTGGAATTTTACTTTCTATAATTAAGAATCCATAGAAATGGTTTAGAAGTGCTTAAGATCATGGGAATGGAGTTTAGGGTCAAAAAGAAGCCAATTATGGCCAACTTGCTACTCACAAGACATCTAATGTTAGGTCTAATATGCCTAGCGTTACGTATGCTAAAAAACCCCAAAAAGGGTTACCCATCATGCATCGAATGTTTGGTGAAAAAAACTTAACGTTAAATTGGTTGGAGTGGGATTTTAATGAAGAAATTAAGGATAATGACCCTTAATATTAGTACCTGTACCTCTCATGTAACACTCCCAAAGATAGTCCTACAACGGAAACCATAAAAATGAGTAGTGGGATATCAATGATTGAGAATTAATATTTGACAACTTAGACTTAAGTATTTTAGATATGATGTGCACACATCTAATTGACCTAAAATGCCAATTTTTGCATGTTCCTAGGTCTATAGAAGCATCATGCATTATAAATATTGCATAACATGCATCATCATGCATTTAGGTTAGATTGTATAATTATAGGTTAATTTTTCCTTTTTGTCGTTAGGGAACAGGGCGAGATCATTTTGTGGCCTCAGATTGAAAATCCAACTGTATGGATTTGATCAGGGCGACGATCAAAGTCCAACGCCTCTAAGATTGCCCCGATCAGGCTTCCGTAGTATCAGATGCAATCCGAGGAAGATCAGAGGTCAAGGGTCAAGGTGGTGTAAAATACATAACTCAGATGACAAATCCAACCGCACGGATGGGTTCGGATCAATGATCACAGCCCAACGGCGTGAAAATTGATCCAATCCAACATCCGTGGCACCACTTACAAGATAGAGAAGATGGACGGCCTAGATGGTGCCACGTGGTTCCATCCAGACTGCTCGTGGCACCCTACCCAACCTCTAAAGCACCTTGACCTATGATTTGGGTCATTGGATCACCATCCAATGACCACGATTTGGCCACGTTGCTCCCTAAGCCACGCTTTACATCTCCTGAAGGCAAGGGCTCGAGTGATCTCAACCATTGGATTGCCATCCAACGATTGTGAGTGCTCGACCCTTAAAACAAAAGCGCAACAAAGAGGTAGGCACAGCTTAGCGGTCGAACGTTGAAGAGGTGCGCGAATGCAATTCGGTCATTGGATGCGTGATGGGCGGTCGAGGAAGCAATGACGTGGTGGTACAAGGAGCACTGGATGAACATGCGCGCGATGACGCATAACCGCACATGAGATTGCACATGGACACTGAGCATGCGGTAAGACGAAGAGACCTGCACTCTTTTTAAGCCGTTCGATCTCTTGATCGGACAACTGAGAAGAGTTGTGCTCGATTAAACACGCAACGCATGAAGGCTGAGAGGCGTTGATGTGGCCGCTTCTGAGCACTCCAATCTCCATCGTGCGACCGATGTTGCGTGCACATCTTCACTAACGTGAAATTATAGTGATGCTCATAAACGTCACTAAAGACCTTGAAATTAATGTTCAATCATGGAAATGACCTCTTTGCCCTTAAACTTCAACTATATAAAGGCCCTACACCCTCTCCTCATTCTTCATCCCTTCCTCTCTACTCTCGCCCCTCCAAAGCTCTACGAGCTTGTCTAAAACCCGGGATGCTCCATTAGAGTCTTAAATACAATTTTTCCACATTCTTACCCTTATTCGTGGAGCGCCCGTAGTTGTCCTCTCACCACCATTCGAGAAGCGAATCCTGCTGCAACATCGCCCTGCTCCATCCTCCGTCTTCGTCCTCTTTCGTCCAGCATCTCACCACCTTCGTCTAGGTGCTCTATCAATGCGGCTTATCCTCCAAGCAGCCGTCTAGGAGGATAACTTCTCACCTCCTTCTCTTTATCGCTTTCTAGTGTAACATGTAGATGTAATGAACATAATTATGTGGTTATGAAACATTTGTTTATTCTCTCTCTATTTTCTCTTTATTTGTATTATTCTTTTTTTGTCTTCTATTGTTTATTCTTTAAGTAGAATAGCTAGGGTAGATTTAATTTGACTAGCTAATTTGCTTTAGTGGCAATAAATCCAACGTGATTTTTGATCAAACGTTTGCATCCCCATGTTCAACTCGGGACTCACCTTGAGTTTCGGTTAAATTATCTATTTGACGGATTTTTACGTGACTACAAGATGAGTTTTGAAACTCAAATCTCTTAGCATAGAAATTGCATCCAACATTTTGGTGCCATTGCCGGGGAGGCAACGCTCTTTGATTTCCCGCATTTTCCGCCTTACCTAACTTTTATCTCACTTTTTCTCTGATCTTGCTGTGATTGCAGGTACTCTTCCGAGGCAGGCCAAAATAGTTAGATTGGGGAAAAGTGTGGATGAAGGTTCTGTAAGTATACCTCACCACCCACCCACTAGTTTTCATTCCATCACCTAATAACACAAACCCTAATTAACCTAGGAGCTCTCATAAACCCTAGGCTTAGTTTGGTTGTCACCTCCACCTGCCTCACCCTCCGCTTATAAAAAAATCTAAAAAAATTCCACAAGGTACACAACCTCTTCTAATTCTTCATATTCAACCAGTAACCCGATCTTTGAAACCGGTACACTCATCAACGCATAATTGAGTAGAAATCAAACTAGGTAATCATCTGTGTGCCTAACTTAGTGGTGCATTAAGGTCAATTGCTTGAGTTGTTTGGGCCGCACCACTTCATCTAAAAATAACTCATCAAGTAGCTTGCTTATTAGGGTTAATAATTAAGGTCACTACTAAGCACTCCATTTTATTTTTGATTTCAAAGGAAAATATATTCACCTGTGCTTTCAAATCCAGGTGTGCCTCCTGAACTTGATTGAATTCACCTTAATTCAAACCCTAAAAGCTACTAAAGCAAGATTTGAACCCTAAAATTTACTGCATCTAAAAATAATCTTGCTTGAAAATCATTAGTTATGCATGCACACATATTGAAAATGATCTTTAAGGGCACAACCCAGATAAAGGGCCCATCACATTCCAAAGCACATTCAAACCTAAGCCTAACTAAAATCAAGTAGATGTTGGCCTTAAGGATTGGACTCACTTTTCGGGGCCCAGATCGAGATTATTTTCAATTAATCTGCTTTTACCATTCAATCTGATGTCTAGCCTTGGGAGCAATGTCAGACGACAGCGATTGGGGGGTATCAAAGGAACCTGAGGCGAAAGCCAAGGGAAGAACCTTCTCCCGGACCCCTCCCTCTACCTAGTTGGATTGACTGGAAAGAAGTCAAACAAATCATTCTTTTCATCTCAAGACGGGTTCTGGGAGTTTGTAGATTTTTAGGCTATCCCACTTAAGGACAGGTTTGATTGTTTGTACTGTAGGACACCTTTCTTCCTCTTGCTTTACCATGGATCCTTTCACATCCTACTTGCATTTCCACTCCTACTCTCCTACCACTACTTAGTCCTAAGATGATTATTATCCTAACCAGACTTATTCTCACCCATCTACTAGTTCGGGTAATCCTGATTGGGGAAACAATTCCAAACCTCCGTGTTCAGGGTCTAACCCTGGACACCATGATATTTATTTCTATCCTTCTTCAAGCTATAATGATTATAGATCTTCGCCTCTATATGATCAACACAACCCGATCTACAATCAAGAAGGATATCTAATAAGTACACTTTTATGGACCATTATTTAGCCTAGGTACTATTTAATTATTTGCTCTTAGTTGTTAATTGACTAGGAGATATATGGTAATTTACCTTAGTTTGCATATAATTTTATGCGTCAATTTTACATTTAATAACATATGATATGATAATATAATTTATTCGATGAATGCAAGCTAGGTATAAGAGTTTAGACGTCCATTTCTACATCTATAAGACGTCTAGACAAAATGACGGATGTCTGGGATCGCCATCATGAACTTACTGATATCTACATTTTTAAGATGTCTGAAGGTCTAATCAGATGTCTGATGAAGATGTTGCCTGGCGGATTCTACCGTTCCAACCACTCGCAATCTTCGCGAGTGCTTGAAGAAGGGTGCGATCGATGAAGATCTTTTTATGAGGAGGCGGGCGATCTGTAGAAAATCATCCATCTTCCCCAAGTGCGGATCTCCTCCCTCACCACCACTATGGAAAAGAGCTTACACCATGCAACATGCAAGCACTGTGACCATCAAAAGCGAGCTTCAACGTTGCCCCTCAGCCTATGCACGTAGTGACAATGCGTGCATGCCACTTCACCTCTAAACAGCACCACCATCACCAGTCGTTCCCCAACACCTTCCTCTCCTATTCACCTTCTTCTTCCCCCAGAAGAACCCAACAACCTCTCACCACCATTATCCAACGTCAACACCATCTCCACCTTCATTCTTCCTCTGCTCTTCTTCCCTTGTTTGCATCCAACAACAAAGGCCCTCTTGCTTCACAGCAACGCGTGCCCTCGCGCACAGTAGGTAGCGTAACATCCTCACGCACCTCTAGCATGCGTGCCCGTGCATGCGGACCATCCACGCAATCGCACAACTATCGCGTGACCACAGCAACGGCTGCAGCATCTCCTCTCCAAAGCACTATTCATCATCTTCCTCTTCTCCAACAGAGAGGAACCCAAAGCTTCTGTCGGTCAACCTCCTCGCAGCCAGCTCCATGGACCTCCAACCTCTTACCCATTGATGTCGTTGAACTCGCCTCGTCCTCACGAGGCCACCCATGACCACGGTAGCTCTTCCCGCCATCCACGCGTACATGCGCACAAGCCGCCGTCGACGTTCTCCTTCGCCTCCGGTCGCCGTCGTCGGCCACCTTCGGTCGTGCTCCCTACCCGTCACTGATGAGAGCCTCATCATGAACCCTAACTAGCACAATTTAATCTAAATAAGTGTGAAGAAGCTCCTACAAAACCTAAAAAGAAGCTTAACTCAGAGAATTCTGAATTAAAGAATAAAACAAATCATAAGGGGTAAAACTGTAATTTTACCAATGCAGTATGCAAACAGGATAATTAAGGGTTTAAACACAGGTTAAATAAGCTTAGTAAGGAGGGAAGTGGGATGATCTGATCTGAAAAGGGTTATAGCAACTTCTAGGAATTAAATGACATTCTGTAACCCTAAAATAAACCTACTTTAATTCACGAGATTCGAGGCAGGATAAAAATCAAATAAATCCTATAAAATTCATGAAAAAATATTCTCTAGGGTTTAGAACCTTCAATTTTACCTTTGCAACCTATTTTGACCTAAAATGAGAACCATGCCCAATTTATGACCTAATTTGGATTTTTACACAAATTGACCAGTCAAACATGGTCAAACCTAAAATCAAATTTCACCATTAAAATCCTTAGGTTCAAATTAGGCTGGTGTAAAAATTTAGGCCTAAGAAAAGACCATCTTGACCGACTTTACAAATTGGTCCTCTTAAATTACTTTTTGACCCTTATCTTTTGAAACCCTTACACATTGCCCCCTATCTTTCTCGTCATTCTTTGCAGAACGGTCCTCCCTGCCATTCTGAGCAGCGCCATACCTCCGGTGACCTTGCGCGGAGGATGGCGCCTCACAGGGCATGGCGCCCGTTCTCAAGAACGAATGGGAGGTTCCCTGCATCATCCTCTATCGCAGGGACCCTCCCCTGTATCCTGCAACCACCCATGCCTCTCGTGCGAACGCATGAAAGGCATGGGTCTCCTTCTCCGGCCATCTCCGGCGTGCTCTGCACGTCGTTCCCTCGGGCCGCTCTCCTCGCCAGCACCTTTATAAGGAGCGGTAGGGGCTACCGTCCAAGGCAAGCAACTTCTGGCCAAGAAACTCCCTCTCCTTCGTCTCCTCTCTCTCCGGTCAGAATGCCCAAGCTTCCGACGAACTCTCCTCCTCCTCGTCGCTCTGCTGCCATACCTGCAGTAGAGCCCACTCTGCCCCATCCTCCCACGCCAGGCCGCACCAGCTGGCGTCCTCAGATCTCCTCCTCGTCGCCGTTAACCCCCTCCTGGGCACCTTCGTCCCCAGCGCCGGCAGGTATGTGCCGAGCTCCACCTCCCTCCCTCTTCGTCAATTAGGCAAGTAGAAACCTTCCCTTCTCTTTCCCTGATATTTCCCCCTTCTTAATTTACCATTTTAAACCACCGACCGCCACTGTCCATCACCAACTTCCCCATCTCCGACTGCTCTCCTGCGAGGCGTTCTTGCCACTCCATGCCTCCATCCGCCTCGCCAGCTACCCATTAAGCTCCGCGACATCTCACTAACACCGAATCTGCCCTCCATTCACTTCCTAGCACCTCCAGACCACCCCCCAAACTCACCCATTCTCACGCACGCAATGTGCCCTAGGCGCACGGCCACTGACATGCTCGCGTCTCGCTGACCCCCGCACCGCCTTCGCCGTCCTCTGGCGAAGTTCCCTGCGTTGTCTGATGTGGCCGTGAGGCTGTCTTCGTGATTTCAAGTCTCAGCCCCCTCGCCGCCATTGACAGCAGGTTGGAGCTGCTTCGCGGGCAGCTCTAGACTAATTCGGCCCCAGGCGCAGGCCCTAGGCAGCGTGGGGCACTTCTGCAGAGATGCCCAGGTTCTCAATTGGGGTCGTAAGCTTTTGCTGCTACCCTAATTGCGTGAAGCCTTCTCCCGCGGGCGCCTGAGATTGGAGGTGGGACTTTAGTCCCACCTCGTAAGTGTGTGGCCTCGCGCCCACACTTAAATTGATTTTGTGATATGAGCCGATTGCCTCCGATACACACGGGGTGAGGTCCCTCACCTATCACCGCCCTCGTCCGTGAGCTCACCACACGGATCAGGCGTGATCCGACCCAACACTCCTGTGCACTCCTCGCGCACCACCCACTCAGGTGCTCCTGGACCCGGGCGCGCGACCCGACCTGATTACCTGGCTCTGGGAGAGCTTTCCAAAGAGAGATCCCGAGAGAGAGACGTGGGGAAGTGGTAGGGGTAGGTTTTGCGCTGACATTTGCGTGTGTGCGCAGGATAGAAGGGAGAAGGAAGAAGCAGGCGAAGGAAGAAGAAATGAAGGAAAGGAGCTAAAGGAAAAGAAGAGGAGCCGCACTGTAGCAACCGCACAGATAAGCCGTCTGAGAGCTGAATCAGGCGTTAGAGGGTCAGCAGCCAGAGCAAAGAAGAGGGTAGGCTGAGGAAGAAGAAAGAAGACGTTGAGAAGAGAAGAAGAAGAAGACAGGAAGGAGAGAAAGAAAGAAGAGGAAGGGCCAGAGCAGAAGAGAAAGAGGAACCACAGAAAGGAGAGAAGAAAATCAGAGAGGAAGAAAGGAGAAAGACTTAGTAGCTGAAGAAGAAAAGAGAAGGCAGAAGCCTCTGCAGCTGCAAGGAAGAATACCCAAAAGAAAAAAAGAAGAGAAAATCAGAGAGGAGAAAAGAGAAAGAGGAACCACAGAGGCAGAGAAGAAGAAAAGAAGAAAGAAGAGAGTCAAGAAGCCAATCACCCCTTCTTTTTCTATCTCTCTCTCTTAATTTTTTGTAAAACCTTATATATTGTGAATTTATATGCTTCTAGAATTATAGTTTGCTCCCTAAGCTCGACCTTGGGAAACTCTTCATTCTGAGTAATAAATTGTATTAGACTAGTAACCATTTTGTTATATACCATAACGACTATAATAACTATAAAGACGAAAAGGCTAACCAATCACGAAGGCCATCCTTCGACACATCTACGCTAGCAACCACGACGCCATCCATTCTTCCTCCTCGCATGCATAAGGGATTGAAATGCCCTGTTTTACTACAGTAAACTATGAATTAAAATTTACATTACCTGCCATTGCGGAAAACACTATTGCCATATTTATATAATTATTATATTACGGTAGATTTGCATGCATGTCCCTGAATTCTAATTAAATTGCATATAGTTAAATTCATCTCATAAATAATCGAGCATGGATATTTGTTATAGGGAATGAATTCTGATTTAATTAAATTTGACGGTGCTTGTCAGTACTAAGATCTCAATTTAGGTATTTCCATGGTGGTGATTTTGCATGTGCACCCTTACATTATTGATTAATTGTTTAGAATGAAAACTTATGTTGAAAATAAGTTGCATTAGTCAGCATGCGCACCCATAGATATTCCCGAATACTTGAGGCATCATTAATAATTTTTAATAGGCTAATTCCTCTCTGTGGAGATGACCTAACTATTTTCGTGGTTAGATTTTGAACATTAACTGTTTTGAAAAGCGATTTTCTACCACGCGACATACTACAACAAAGCGACATTTTATGTTACAAATTTTATCAAAAACGACTATCGCCTTTTCAAATGGCACCGTTGCCAAGGAGAAAACACGGCTATTAATTTTTTTGGGAAATTTATATTATTTTTATGCTATTTTAAAAGCTTTTCTGAATTGTTGACATTGGTTGTCTTTGTATGCATGAATCGAATGACAAACGCAGCGGATGCATACAGCGGAGACGATATTTTTGGTGAACCTTGACGCCACCTAGAGGGCAGCAACAGGAGCATGTGGGCCTTGATCCTAAGCGTGTGGAAGGAGGATTGGCAACTGGAGATTTGTTTATACTTAGATGAGGCTAGATAGACCTTAGACATTTAATTCTTGTCTTGTGGACCCGTGTTAGGTATTTTCGGGAGTGTCTTCCCATTTTATTTAGATTATAGGATTATTCGAATTGTTTGAACTACAAGTTGGTTAGTTGGTTGGATTTGGTTTGTTTGCTTATTATTATTTAAAAAACAAATATTCGAACTGTCTGCTAGAAGTTGCATATCTATAGGGCGATCATCTAGGATTGAACGAGCAACATCTAGCTTTTCTTTTTTCATTGAAAACATCCTACATTGAAGAGAGTTGGAGTAAGGTATGTCTTTCCTTGTGCATCACTTATCTGCACACGCATTGCATTTGGACATAATTAAAAAAAGACCATTTAAGCTGATTTGAAAATATTAATCAAGTGGTCACATTAGTTCTTGAAAACAAAGAAAAATATACAGGAAGTGTTTGAATAACGTGACTGCGATTTTCAAAAGGAAAAATCACTTTTCGCGGTGTGATGCACACTTCCTGCACTGAGCACGCACTATAGGCACTGCATTAGGACTTGGACCCTTAAAGCTATAGGCATCGATCTCTTTATCGGTGCAAACCCTCCTATCTCGCTTTGTGACGATAGTATTAACGTTTGCCCAAGTGACTTGATATTCTAAGGAGGGGGACACCCCTTAAAGGAATTCAAGGGTAGTTAAGAGGCACCGCTAACTCAACACCTCAAAGGAATGGTTCGCCCTACTTGCATCCCTTGGTTCCATCCTTGGTGTACCTTTTTACTTGAGCATTAGAGAATATCATTGCAACAAAGTATACGTCTTTAGGGCACTCAAAGGTCAATTTAGGATGTGTAATTGTTTGACAACTTGATTGTTCACCCAAAAAAGACAAAAAGTAACCTCAACCTTCTTAACATTCATTGACCAGAAATTTCAAGTGCCTCATTTCTCTTATACCACTTACGTGGGAATGGAGAAATACTGCCTTGACTATATTTGGCCAAGCTGAAGAGTTGGAAGAGGACTTAAAGAACTTTAAATCAACAAAAGACCTCTTGCCTTGTGTTTACTTAGTGTGTGCGTGATAGAGCTCTCTAGGAAGTTTTCTATTTTTAATCTAAGTCCTAAGAGAGTTAAACCATTTAATTGAAAAAAATGGACTATCCTTACTCCTATCATTTTAACTAGGATCCCATGCCCCGAGCGTATCCATCCTTTGATGGGTACATTAATAATTCATGGAATCATTCATATTCCTATCCTGGGAGTACTGGCCTGATAGCTCCCATTTTTTAGCAAAGCCTAGGAGTGGAATTTTCCACCCATGGAATCCCCACTACTATGCAAACACCCAACCCGCCCACCCTTCATGATTTTCCTTATCGAGGTTGGATAGATACCCTTAGGCAACCAGAGCCTGAGATTGACTATCCTCTCCAATATCCTGATTACAACTCTTACCCTCCCCCAGATTACACTGCATATAGGTCACCACCTCTCTTTGAACAACTTGAAGTGACCTATTATTAGGGAGGCACCAAGAACCTCAATTCTTTGACTCCCCTGGACTAAACCCAAACCCATCCAACCCTGAATTAAACCATTTGGTTCAGGTGAACTAGGTCCAAGATAGGGTGTTGGCTAACTTAAGGAATACCATTCAATCTTCAGAAGCCTAGCCAACACCCTGTACCGAAGAATTGGAGCCTCTGATTCAAATGATTGATGATCTTAACAAGTATTTGTTGGATTGGTTCCAAGATGTTAAGGATAAGGACCCGGGAGAGTTTTTACTTAGGAAGTTATCGAAATTGAGGATGAGATTTATAGTTGTTCTAGTCCAATTTTGGGATGATTACCAGGATGAATTCCCTTTAGGAGAGCCATTGTCAAAACCCACTCAGGCATCTGTATGGGGGGACACATTTTATGAGACCGGGGATGACCAGGTTGGTCTAGAGCAACCACTTGTGATTGAATTGATTTCTTCACCCAAGATCGTTGAGCCAAGGTACGAGAAAAATGTCTCCATGGACTAGGAAATGATAAATGATTTTGAGACATATACAAATGCGGATCCAGAATTCTTTGATTCTGAAGGTGAAGAATCATTATGTGAAGTCTCACTTGAGTTTGAGAGCAATGATTTCAGTGAGATGATTGGGCCTGAGGAATCCGATGAATCATTTGATGGCCCTATAATTGAAGAAATTGATCCTGTTGAGGCTAGCCTGGAAGATATAAATCCTGTTTGCATGGATGATTCAATTCATAGCCCCATTCCTTAATCACACCCTGTTGAGCATAATGACGATACTAGACCCAAGACAATTCTAATGCAGCCACAAATCTTGGGCTTGGGTATTTTATATGGGGATGATGACATTTGTGAGGTCCCGGAAACTATGATTATGGAGGATAGGAGCTGGGAAATGAAGATTTGGGAAGCCAATTACGACGGAAGTAGAAATTTGAGTCTAAGGGTTCCTATAGATTTGAAATCACCAACCTTCTACTAAGACCCTTATGACATTTTTAACTCCGAGGATGTCCAACCCAAGCAAAAATTCATTAATTATCTTTTTGACCTTGATTTTCCTATTATCCGACTTTTTGGACTTGGGTTGCACCCTCACAAATCGCAGGCCTGACCCCGCTTGCATACTGATCTCCGATTCTGGATAATTTTTATCCAGAACCTTAGATACACTCGATCCTAGGGCATGGGTTTGCACCACAAACTAATCCACATTTTTGGACACCTACTGGCAGGTCCTGAGGTGAATCTTTTTCTTTTGATTCTAACTTGCAATTGTGAATTCTTTATTTCTTCTTTATTTGTATAGTGTGACTAGTTGAAGGCACTAAATTCAGTAGATATACAGTCTGTCTTCATCTCAGAGCTGATCGGGTAATCATGAATTCAAGTGCTTTCTACTCTACTCCACTCTGTTTCATGTCCTTTTAATACAATGAGGACATTGCATTAGATAGGCATGGGTGAGTGGATATCATTATCTGAATCATCTTGTTAGCTCTGTAGATTCTTTTTATTTTCTCTTTATTTTTGAAAAAAAAAATTGAATCAGGAAAAGAAGACTTGGGTATTAGAGTTTTTCAACCATAAGAAATAATACAGTGGGACCTGAACACTTAGATTCTTTAGGTCTTTGGGATTAATTAGCCTAGGTGTCCACTAAAATGTAGATTTGTTTCTTGAGTCCTCGCCATTTGAAAATTCATTTCTAATTGGTAAATAAGTTGAGATGATAAGTACACGACTTATCAACCCGCCCTCTGATTTGAGGAGACTTTAAGTCTAAGCACCTACACACTCTTTGCACTGACTCACTTTTTGACGATTTTAATGGAAATTGGGTAGCTAATGAATCTTCTAGGGTGGTATGGCTAGCAAGTTGTCAGTGGTAATAGCTCATCGAACAGTTGTCCAGAGCCCAGCCATATGACCATTGTCTTCTTCCTGCCTTTAGGTAAATCTTACATCAAGGAAGCCACCTACTTAGAAAAAAAAAAAAGAAAAATATCCAAAAAGAAAATAAAAAGAAATAGAAAAGAAGAAAAGAAGAAACAAATAAGCCACACTTCACCGTATGAGTATGGCTGACAAGTTGTCAGTGGTAACAGCTCATCGGCCGATTGTCCAAAACCCAGCTCACGAAATGCGTGTATAATTCCAAACACTTAAGAAGAAGCGGAAAAGTAGAATGAGCCGGGGAAATATTGGGTTCGCCCTTGTGTTGACCCCATAAAAATAAAATGTAGGGAGAAAGCTACCGATCGGATAGATACACTTTCAAGCAGAACTTCTTTTCAAGGTCACCTAGGGGCGTAGAAACCCGAAGTCTATTCTTACTGCCGATTAGTGAGTCTATCACATTTACCCAAAAAGATGCTTAGAACTTAGGGTTCTCTTTGAGTCTTAGGTGGATTGGGTAGTCATAGAAAGCTGTCCCAAAACTCTAAACTCAAAAATTCAAAAAATATATATAGAAAAGAAGAAAAAAGAAAAGAAAAAATGTATTTACATTTGAATAAGGCGAGGGCTTAGGAGGCTTGCATTTTGGTAGACACTCGGGTACTGTTGAGTCTAGGAAGTTTAGGTCTTTAGTAGAAATTCTTAGTGTTGAGAAATAAATATTGTCCAAGTAGTTTGATCCTAATTCTATTTATAAATTGCATATAGTTTTGCTAGAGACTAGCAAAAGATAGGCATGGGGTGTGATGTGCACACATTTAATTGACCTAAAATGCCTATTTATGCATGTTCCTAGGTCTATAGAAGCATCATGCATTATAAATATTGCATAACATGCATCATCATGTGTTTAGGTTAGATTGTATAATTTATAGGTTAATTTTTCTTTTTTGTGGTCAGGGGATAGGGCGAGATCATTTTGGGACCTCGGATTGAAGATCTAACCGTACGGATTTGATTAGGGCAACAATCGAAGTCCAACGCCTTTAAGATCGCCCCAATCGGTCTTCCATAGTATTACATGCAGTTTGAGGATGATTAGAGGTCAAGGGTCAAGGTGGTGTAAAATCCATACCTCAGATGACAAATCCAACCTCACGAATGAGTTTGGATCAACGATCGCAGCCCAACGACGTGAAAATCGATCCAATCCAACATCTATGGCACCACTTACAGGTAAGAGAAGATGGACAGCCCAGATGACGTCATGTGGCACCATCCAGATCGCCCGCGGCACCCTACCCAACCTCTAAAGTGCCGCGACCTATGATCTAGGCCATTGGATCGCCATCCAACGGCTACAATTTGGCCGCGTCGCTCCCCAAGCCACGCTTTACATCTCCTGAAGGTGAGGGCTCGAGTGATCTCGACTGTTGGATCGCCATCCAATGGTTGCTAGCGCTCGGCCCTTAAAAAAAAAGTGCGACAAAGAGGTCAGCGTAGCTCAGCGGTCGAACGCTCTATTGAGAGCAAGGGACGTGAGTTCGATCTGTGCCTTGCGGATCAAATCCGCTGTGGAGGCGTGCGGATGTAATTCAGTCGTTGGATGTATGATGGATGGTCGAGGGAGCGGCGATGAAGCGCTACATAAAGCATTGGATGAACACGCGTGTGATGACGTGTAATCGCATGCGCGATCGAACACTGGCACTGAGCGCCAAGTAAGACGAAGAGACTTGCACGCTTTTTTACCCGTCCGATCTCTTAATCGGATGACTGAGATGAGTTGAGCGCGATTAAATGAGCAATGCATGAAGGCTGAAAGGTGTCGATGTGGCCGCTTTTGAGCACTCCGATCTCCATGGTGCAGCCGATGTTGCGCGCACATCTTCACCGATGTGCAGCTACAGTGACGCTCATAAACGTCACTAAAGACCCTGAAATTAATGTTTAATCATGGAAATGACCTCTTTGCCCTTGAACTTCAACTATATAAAGGCCCTACATCCCCTCCTCATTCTTCATCCCTTCCTCTCTACTCTCACCCCCTCCAAAGCTCTACGAGCTTTTCCCAAAACTGGGATGCTCTATTAGAGTCTTAAATGCAATTCTTTTACCTTCCCACCCCTATTAGTGGAGCGTCCACGGTTGTCGTCTCACCGCCGTTCAGGAAGCGGATCCCCCTACGACGTCGCCCTGCTCCGTCCTCCGTCTTCGTCCTCTTTCGTCCAGCATCTCACCACCTTCGTCTGGACGATCCATCAATGTAGCTCATCCTCCAAGCAGCTGTCGAGGAGGATAACTTCTCACCTTCTTTTCTTTATTGCTTTCCAGTGTAGATTTCCTATTTTCTAGTGTAGCACGTAGATGTAATAAACATAATTTTGTGGTTATGAAACATTTATTTATTCTCTCTCTATTTTCTCTTTATTTGTATTATTCTTTCTCTATCTTCTATTGTTTATTCTTTAAGTAGAATAGCTAGGGTAGATTTAATTCGACTAGCTAATCTTCTTTTGTGACAATAAATCCAACGCGATTTTTGATCAAACATTTGCCTCCTCGTGTTCAACCCGGGACTTACCTTGAGTTCGGTTAAATTATCTGTTTGACAGATTTTTACGCAACTACAACGACGGGTTTTCAAACTCAAATCCCTTAACGTAGAAATCGCATTCAACAAGGTGGTTGCTTTGGGCCGTAGAGATCCAGAATAAAAAAGGTGGCAGTGTTTTCAAAGTTAATGGTTAACAATTAAAAGCGTATATTGATACAATCATTAATGGCCAACTCATTGAAGCTATTGACATTGAAGACCCTTAGGATTTGACTCTGTCAGGCTATCAACATAAAATTTGGCATAGTAGAAGGCATTCCAGCAACATTTTCTTTGTTTTCTTTATTTTTCTTTAATTTGTATTTATCTTATTTTCTTTTATTCACCCTGCAACATCATGACTTATAAGGGACCTCTCTCCATGAACATTGATTGTTCATTGTATTTTGGCATAAGTCTACCTTTAGACATTCAATGTAAGATATTGAAGAGGGCCAAAATAATCCGTCAGTTGCAGATTGCCAAAAAGGCAAGGTTATCATTGTGTGGTCGGAGCGAGAAAGTAAGGCAACGCTGCATAAGGCTCATGAACATGTGCCCAAAATGTGGGGCAAAGTTTCATCCCACCTTTGGATACCAAGGTTGGGTATAGGGTGGCTGGCTTCAGGGATTTGAGCATTTTATATGGTTGCGATATGGACTTGGAAGAAGCTATTATATGTCCCAGCAATTTTACAATCGCCTTTGCTGACGATGAATATGCACTAGGTCTAGCAAGGCATTATTCCTATGATAGATGCTATTGTGTTGGATGAATTAGATGAGGAGATGAAGGAACCTGAGGAGGAACCAAAGGAAGATTTATTCGACCCTGGAGATTTTGAAGAGCTAAAAGACCTGATGGAGTTCTTTGATCCTAGAGAGCCAAAGTGGGTCGATGATGAATAGGAAGAAGAGCCAAGTATCACGTTTTCTTTGCATAATTTTAATTCCAGTTATTTTAGTCATGAACATCATGCATTGCAAGTTGCAATATATTTTGTCCTTTCTCATGCTTATCTTTGTTTATGCAATGGGGACATTGCTGACTTTAGGCATGGTAGGGAGGCAGTTTATGTTTCCTCATGTTAGACTGAAAATGAAAAAAAGAATTCAAGTTCTTTTCATACATGTAGTATCTTTTCAAGTTCTTTTTATAAAATTACATAAAAAAAACCAATACTGCTTAGAATTAAGAATTGAAATTTAGTAATATAGGCACACAACGTAGGATATTTGATTTGTCACTTAGACTTTTCAAGTTAATGTAGGCTTAATCAACGTAGGTATCTATTTAAATATGGGCTTAAAAACCAAGATCTTGAAGAGTCCTGTAGCTAAGAGATTAAGTCGATTGAATAGGAAGTATATGGTTTATCTGTTTGACTATTGTTTGAAAGTCTCTGAAGTCTAAGCATCTCATATAACACTAACACACAGTTTGATTTATGGGTACAAATTTTAGTAATTAAATTACATCTACACCTTGATCATCCTAGAGATTTATTGAGGAGGAGTTTGTGAATCAAACTCCGAAGAGCCACCTACCCAGAAAAAATTGAATAAAAAAGAGTACTAAAAGGAAGGACAAGAAAAAGAGAGAGAGAAGAAAAATAAGAAAAGAAAATAGAGCTACTAGGTGTGCAAGAAATTAAAAAGAAAAAAGAAAAACAAGATGGTAAGGTGGAGATACCTACGGATTGGGATCTTGCGGTGACCACTGACGGCATAGACAAGGAGATATATACTGACTATGGTCATATGTTGATATCGGGATAGAAAAAAGTAATGGAGAAAGCTACTAATATGTAGTAAGTTGAATCTAATGTAAGATATGGTGAAGTGAAAGGTGAACCCATTAAAAATTTTGAAATCTTAATGAAATTGCCCACAATGTCAAAATAGATTCACATGCACAGATGCTAAGTATCCTCAATTTCTAACAAACCCTAAATAAACTTAAAAATCATAGAAAACTATTCTCGAGGCTAAAATTAAGGCTAATAGGAATCGAAAAGTCCAAGGTGGCATATATTTGAATCGGTACCTAAGTGTCCTGTAAAATTTGTTGTCATTATCTATATAGCTTTGTTTTCAATTCTTAATTTTCGACGTTGTGAGTGTGTTAACTGTAAACCCTCGGGAGACTAAAACTCCTCCACTAAGGAAACTTAGGGGTTCAAAATCTTGTTGCATTTGGTAAATGCAATCACAATTCTTGTGAAAGTGAGTTAGGATTAATTTCATTTTGCTCGAAATTAATAAAATCTAGGCATGGGGGAATTGACAAGCCCATATGTGTACATAATACGTGCCTAGTGCTGTCATTTTTATGGTTTTCAATGCTAATAAATGAGGTATTTATAGTTTATTCTTGCTTTACTTTATTCTTGCCTATAACGGACCTCCAAAATCCAAATCAATCCCTCAATCTGCACCCATTTAACTTGGAATTTTATCCATTTGTGGGCCCGCCAGATCGTATCTAGATCCTTAATTCACATTCACTTGTTAAATAGATATAAATTTTGATACTATAGTATTCTATTTGATTAGGATAAGATTTATAAATTCAACTCACATGAGTCCATGACCTTGTACTTGCTAAGTTGTACTCTAATTTGACATGTTGATTAGGTAACATGTTATTCAAAAAGGTCTTCAGATTATGAGTAAATTGATTAGTTCAAAATAATAATTATCTTAAGCCAATGAGTACTACAAAGTTTCACAATGTAACATGTTTCATGCTCTCTATTAGACATGCTTATATACTTCTCCATTATATTAATTTGGATGTAGATAGTTATTTGAATATAAGTAATTCATATTTAAAATCACAAATGAATGGATTCCAATTTAGTCTAGATAAGTGAATTAGGCTCCAGATTTCATATCGCATCTTATTGTTTAAAAATTTTCAGTATCACACCAAAGATCTCTCAACTTGTCTTCACTTATGTTATTATTTTCGTTCTTTTCCAATAGATCAAAGACATAACATTAAAATGAAAAGAATTACATATTTCTTAATTTTGTGCTACAAGTATGTGTGATGCAAGCCAACAAAAGAAAAAAATTGATCTTTGCTTTAATTAAATCCATGGAGTCTGGCCACATGCCTTGTTCCTTCTCTCGTGGCTGCTACGAATTTGATTTCTGCATGAAGCTCTCGACCTCGACAACGCACTTGGGGTGCATATTTAAGTCGTAGGCATTTCACCGCAAGGATCGTCGCTGGCCATCATACCCACATTTCCTCGATGCCAAATCTCTTTTGCATCACCTTCTTAAAAGTGAGGATTGTTCTCCTCCCCACGATCATGGATGTTCAACTTCAGCTCCTCCTTATAAAGCCAAGCTACCCCCACAGCATCAGCCCCATGACGGCCGTCTCTCCCTCACGGCCCACCCCCCCCCCCCCTCCATCATCTTCTTTCTCTTCTCCACGACCACAGCTGCAGCCACCCCCTCTCCTCCATTTTCTTCACCGTCGACCACTACTCCACCTCTCAACCACCTCGCTGATGCAACCATCGTCTCCTTCCCTCTTTCTTGCACAGCCGCCTCTCCCTCTTCCTCCACGCCATAGCCACCAACAACCTACACCCCCTCCCCAACGTCCCCTTTCTTCTTCAACTTCTTCCCGTTCCACGTCCAAACAACAACCAGAACGCCACCACCTCTCCCTTCTTCTTCATCACCGTCCACCACCACACCACCCACGTCCACCGAACATGACCACTGCCTAACCAACGTAGCCAACCTTCCTCTTCCTTTCTCTCCTCTCACGACCTCTCTTCTCCCCTGTCCTTCTCTTCGTTCTCTCCTCACCAACCACCATACACAGCTACCACCACAACATAAACCCAACGACTTCCCTTGCCAAATTCGCACACCCTTTAACATCTCCGCCTCGGCCGAAACCATCTATCTCTTCCTTATCCTTCGGCTAACACGCTTATCAACTTTGCGCGATCAATTATGCTCCGACCTTCTCTAATTTCATCCTCCACGTTTAGCCACCCTTATCCCCTATTCTTCCCCTAAAGCTCCTCCTTCCTTTTCTTTTCTTACGTTGACATTAATATTACAAGAAGAAAAAATAAAGTAAAAATAAAAGAAAGAGTATTAAGCCTGAATGTTGTGAGTCGCCAAAGAGAAGGAAGGATGGCAATGGCTGCAGCGACGTTTCTCACGAAGGAAGGAGGTCAGAGAGGATGTGGTGTTGGCTGTTGGTGGAGGTAGTGGTTGGTGGTGTTGTTTTTTTTTTCTTTAATGTCAACTTAAGAAAAGAAAAGGAAGGAGGAGTTATATATATATATATATATATATATATATATATATATATATATAAACACATAAATATGAGAATTTATTACATGGAGTATTTTGCCTTTATGTAATGTGTGATTGATTTCATTGGTTAAAGATAAAAGGAATCTAGGGGGTATATTTTGGAATAGAGAATTAATGTTTGAAGTACATAAATTATGTTGAACTCTAGTTAGGCTATGCCCTTAGAATTGATTTGCAGAGGATAGTCTAATGCTAGGGGAAACATAGTTGAATTGGATATTAATTTAATATTTCAATAAACCCCTAGTTAAGCCAAATCAGTTAAGCGAGGATTTCATTAATTGTATAAATTGAGATCTACCCGTAATTATTTAATACCATCGTTTGTTATCAAGTCCCCACTGAAACAAAGATTTATACATTGCATTAATTCCAACATTAAATTTAATAATATATAATCTGAAAACAATTCATATTAAGACCTGTGCTGTTAATACCTTTTAAGACATCTGGGACTTGGGTCACACGTCTGGAAATCAAATTTTTCATATATGTCCTCGAGTCTGCGCGCGTGCTACGCGCAGACAGTACGCATCCTCGTTTTCTTCTCTCCTTCTCTCTCTTCTCGCCGATCCAACCCTAACCCAGTGCCTACTTAAACCCCCCCTCCTCTCCCTCGTTCACCTCACCTTCAGCCACCCTTCTTCTTCCTCCAGCGAGAGCGGTGAGCGGTGAGTAGCGCGGAGCGGGCGTGAGCGGCGTGGGAGGAGAGGAGGAGCAACGAGGGGAAGGGAGGAGAGCACGAGTACGAGCTTGCGAGGGAGCTCGTCGGAGAGCTCACGGTCGGTTGGAGCGTGCGCGAGGCGGAAAGGTGCATCGGGGAGGTCCTCCCCGACACTGCTGCAGCTGTAGCAGCAGGCGAGAGGGTGTGGCGCGGCTACGCGCGGCGCGAGAAGGCGAAGGCAGCTTTTGGTTCTAGGATTTTCCTAGAATCAGACGTCTGGATCAACATCCAGACGACACAGACGACGTCTGGAGGAGGTTCCAAACGACTACGAGGTAAATCTCGCGACGTACACCTTCCTTGCGGATACAGCCATGTAGGTCGTTCCGCCGAGATACTGTTCCATGCCATATTGAGGAGATTTGCGTCGCTACGTACAGGATTCGCTTCGGGAAGGCGCGTGACACGCCCTCCCACCTAGTTCAAACGTTTGGGAGACGCACCAAACGGCGGGAAGTGTTTCCAGACGTCCTGAGAAGTGGTCGAACCTCTGGAACTGGGTTCAGACAGTCCAGCGGAGTTCCTAGACATCTGAGGAGTGGCGCAGGAGTTGAGGTATGGTTCTGGACACTTTAAGACGTCTGGAAGGTGTTTCAGACGTCTGATATGAATCAGAATTACTATTTTTGACCCGTTTAGGGTTCGTTTGAGGTCCGATTTTCGCAATTACGATTCTGTTGTTCTCCGTATAAGTTCCTCTACTTGTTGGAAAACTTTTATCCTATTCTGAGTGGTATCTTGTGATTGATCCTTATGATAGGAACTCATTCCGTTGTGGATTTAGGATTTGCTGAGGTACGTGGACCTGCCGATCAAGCCTCCATTACTCCTGGGTTTACTGGTAGAGTGGCTTCCCCTAGTTTAATTACAAACATGAATGCATATGTAAAATGAATGTTAGATCCTAGGGTACGGCATGAATTTTAGGGCTAGAAATACTGGAATATTTGTATTGAACGTATGGATTGCAGTTTGGATGAGTAGATGGGAAAATAACAATTGCCCGTAAGTGAATAACAGTTGCCTGCGAAATGTGAAGTACTTGTGTTAGCAAACTGTTGCATGTAAATTCCTGTTGTTTACGTTAAATGTCATAATATGAGCTGCATGTATATGAACTATAAATGAAAGATTGAATGCTAGAAACACGAGCTACCTGCGAATAAACCTGGAATGTGAACAATAAAGCTACATGTACATGTGTAGGACCTGAGAAATGGAACTATAAATGATGAAACCTAGTATGGCTTGGCCTGAGAAACATGAGCATGAACCCTACGGGGAATTAGGAGTAGAGCTCCTGGAAATAAATGGAATGGAATTGGAAATGTCAATGGGGAAGTGAGTTGGCCCTTGAGTACTGATGAGAACCTCATCATGAGCCATAACTAGCTCATTTTGACCCAATACAAAGGATAAAAGCTCCTACATAACTTAAGGAAAGGCTTAACTCAGAGAATTCTGAGTTTGAGAAGAAAACAAGTCATAAGGGGTAAAAATGCAATTTTACCAGTATAATCTGCATACAGGGTAATTCAGGGCCCAAACATAGGTCAAAGCAGCTTAATAAGAATAAAAGTGAGATGAAATGATCTAGCAAGGGCTACAGCAATTCCAAGAAACTAAATGATAATCTGTAGCCCTAAAACAATCCACTTCAATTCACGAGGTTCGAGGCAAAGTAAAAATAGAATAAACCCTCTAAAATTCATATAAAAATAATCTCTAGGGTTTAGAACCTTCAATTTGGCCTTCAGAACCCATTTTGACCTACATTGAGACCATGCCCAATTAATAACTTAATTTGGGTTTTCGCATAAATTGACCGGTCAAACAAGGTTTAATATAGAAATGAAATTCACCATCAGATTCCTTAGGTCCTAATTAGTCATGTATAAAAACTTGAGCCTAAGAAGAAACCTCCTTGACCGACTTTACACTTTGGTCCTCATATATTTACTCTTTGGCCCTCAACTTTTGAACCCTCGCATTTTGGCCCCTAACTCTCCTTCGTTCTTTGCGATCAGGTCCCCCCTGCAAAACCTGCCAGCACCATGCTCCGGCGACCTTGTGCGGAGCATGGCGCCGCGCAGGGTGAGGTGGGGGACCTGGCAAGTAAACCGGGGGTGCCCTGCGTCGTCAGCCGTCGCAGGGACACCCCCCTGGTCGTTGTAACCCACCATACCGGCCGTGCGAACGCACGGACGGTATGGGTTGTTGTTTCCGGCCATCCTCCGGCGAGGGAGACACGTCGTCTCCCTCCGCCTTCCTCCCTGTTTTGATCCCTATAAATACCCCCCGTTGCTGCACCGACCGGGGCAGCTCGGGTCTGACGGAGAAAACCCCCAACTTTCCTCTCTTCTCTCTCCGGCAGACGCTCACCAGCTCCGGCGGTTCCTCCCCCTTCTCCTCTTCGCTCTGCCGCAATACCAGCAGCAGAGACTTCCTCCCCTGCTCTTTCCGCGCCACGCCGCACCCAGCTGGCGCCTCTCCTGCTCTCTGCTCGCCGCCGCCCCTTTCCCTGAGCATCGTCTTCTCCGGCGACAGTCGATACGACTGTCGCCCTGTTCCTCCCCCTTCGTCCCTGCAAGTAAGCTAGAACTACTCCCCTTCTTCTCCTCTTTCTTTCCCCTCCTTCAATTTATTCAATTAAGCCCTCGACCGACCCTGACCATCGTCACCCCCTTCGTCTCCGGCCACCCTCCGGCGAGATGCTCCCATCGCTCCACAGCCTCACACACCTCGCCGACCCTCACCGAACCTCCGCCTCATCACACTGAGCACCCCCCACCCCTTCACTGCCACTCCACACCTCCGTAACGCTTCCCCCAACAAACCCATCCTCCGACCCACAGTCCGACCTAGGGCAGCCCTTGCACGCCGCCCCGCGCCTCACCACCACCCACACGAGCTTCACCGCACCCTGGCGAAGCTCCCGGCACTTTCTGACTAGGCCGAGAGGCCGTTTTTCTGTGAACAGGCCACCCGACCTCCGCCGCCATTGCCGTGCAGAAGGAGCTGCTTCCGCCTGCAGCTACAGGCGCGCCACGCTCAGCACCACGCCCAGATTCGACTCCCAGGCCTTGCGAGGCGTTTCAACAAAACACCAGGCTCGCAGCTAAGGCATAAGGCTTCGCGTGACGCCGCGATCTCCCGCTGTTTTCCCCGCTGCGGGCGCGCAATTGAGGTGGGACATTTAGTCCCACCTCGGAAAAGTCCGAAGAGGCGCAGCGATATAAGACGCAAAAGTGCTGGAGGCTTACTGCCTCAGCACACGGGGTGAGGTCCCCTTCACCCGCCCGGTTACCCGGTCTCGTCCGCGCTCACGCCCCGCGGACTTGACCCGACCCGACCCGACTTAGACTGACCTGCACTCCTCGCCCACCACGCACGCCGGTGGGCCTGGACCCGGGCACGACCCGTACCCGATTACCCGGCAGCTCTGGGAGAGCTTTCCCAAGAGTGGTTTCAGAGAGAGAGAGACGCGGGGGAGAGGGTAGAGTAGGTTTTGTCCTCTGACGTAAGCTCTGAAGTGTGCAGGAACAGGTGAAGAAGAAGGAAGCTGAGGAAGACACTGTAGCAACAGGCAGTTTAAGTCGTCTGATTTGGAAATCAGACGACGGCCTGAAGGGAAAAGAAGAAAGAAGGAGGGGCGACGTCCCTGACTGGAAAAAGAAAAGACGGAAGAAGGAGATCTGCAGAAAGAAAGAGCATCACCTCTGCAGAACTGAGAAGAAGAAGATCACCTCTGCAGAACTAAGAAGAAGAAGATCACCTCTGCAGAACGAAGAAGAAGAAGGAGATCTGAAGAAAGAAAGAAGAGCATCACCTCTGCAGAACGAAGAAGAAGCAGATCTGAGACGAGGAGAAACAAAGAAAAAAAAAGACACCACATTCTTTCTCTCTCTTTGTTTATTTTTGTAAAAGAAACATGTATATCTCTAGAATACAGTTTGCTCCCTGAGTTCGACCTCGGGAACTCTTTTATTTTCCGAGTAAAAATTATATATTTGAAATGATGGCAATAACTGGCTATATTACAACGACATAACAATAAAACCTGGTTATCTCTCGAAGCCATCGTTCTCTCTATCAAGTACGTAGTACCAAGGAGAGCGACCGTCCCCTTGTTTAGTGTAGAGCGGAGCTAGCCGCTTTAGGGTTGGAACCCGGGGCTAGGATTGGCCACTCTGTATCGACTTTTTGGCCCTCGCGTACACAGTACCGGGGAGAACTACTAGTGTAGGGAGAGAGCTAGCCACCCCACAGGACCCGGGGTTCAGCTAGCCTCTCTACAACGACTTGTTAGGCCCACTGGGCAAACCAGGGTAGTCAGGCGAGGGTGCGCGGACTATGGAGGGGCGAGACCCCAGTTTGGTTCTCAAGGGCTAGACCCCGGTTACTGAGAGGACTACGCCCTATACTGGTTCCATGCTGTGCTTTGGGCGCACCCGTTAACGGAAACGACTGACCACGTGCCAGTGCGGGGTAGCTACTCGTGCGTTTATCACACATGCCATAGTCACCGTTACGTCAATCAGTGACCTTGGGGTGGTTGACTGAGTGTAGGACCACCACGGGGGGACTCTTCCGGCCAAGAAAGCACCACGTGCTACTTCTACTCTTCGGAAAAGATTGTAATCAAGATCGTTCCCACGAGGAACATTCGAGATCAAAAAAGAGACCTGATAAATAAACCAAGTGATGAAAGAAAGAATAATTAGTTAAAGAAAGAAAGAAATTGAAAAACAATAGCTACCTGTCCACTTTTACTATTTTAGTTAGTTGGTTGCCACTCTACTCAGCGTTCGCTGATTTCGTGTACTCATAACCTTTTTCAGGTCCACGTGTAGAGCAGCCAGAGCCTACGGCTGCAGAGGGTGCTGGGCCCAGTAGAGCCCAGTAGTTGTAGCTTTCTGTTGTACTCCGTTCTTGTTGTAGTGAGTAGTTGTTACACTTCTATACTCTTTTATTGTGAACTTTATATTCTTGTACCTGTTTAATTTTCTACTGTTGTAGTGGTGTGTACTGTAGTAGTTTACTTCTTTACTGCTGTACTTTTGCTACTGTTAGTTGCTTGCATGGTGAATGCAGTTTATTTTACTGCTTTTTGGTTACTTTCTCGTTGGACGACTGAGTCTTGAGATCAGTCGAGTCGGTCCAGTCTCGTGTCCTGTAGGAATTCGGGAATCGGGTCGTAACAAGATGGTATCAGAGCAAGGTCGTCCCGAGAAGTGAACCAACTAGCTGGAAATAACCAATTCACGTGCTTGTGACTAGAGTAATGATAACGCCACGCAAGGGGGTAGTAATTAGGTTGAATATGGCCCATCTTTAGAATAAAAGGCACAACATAAAGTAGAATAGGAGCATTGCATGCATCAAGTACCAAGATTGCTTATAAACTGTATTAATGGCCATTTGTGTAAAGCATTTGTCAAAGCAGGCCTCAGATGAGCAATCGGACCGCACGGATGGATTCAGGACGACGAACGGAGTCTAACGGACTCAAAATCGGCCAAATCCGACATCCGGAGCTCCCACAATGGGCCCAAGAAATCCTGACCGTTGATCTGGAGATCAACGGCCTAGAACGCGCCACGTCGCCCCGCCCCCGCCGACCGCACGCCCCCAAGCCAGCCAAGGACGCATCTCGGCCGTTGATCTTCGATCGAACGGCCGAGATCCGCGCGCTCGCCCGCGGTCGCCGCGACAAAGCGCGGGCATGGCGCAACGGTTAGCGCGCACGCCCGCGTTGCGGCGACGCGCGTTCGAATCGCGCGGAGCAAAAATCGTCTGCGGGCGAAGGGCGCGGCAAAATTGAGCCGCGCGATCAGAAGCGAGCGGCTAGGATCGCGCCACGCGGCGCGACGACAGCGCCCCACCGCCCACGCGCGCGCGCACGCCGGGCGGAAACGCGCGCGCGCACGCACGCCCGAAGCGCGATCCTAGCGCAGGCGCGGGAGGATCTCAGCCGTCCGATCATCAATCGGATGGCTCTCGTTCGACGTCCACGGATCGCGCCTGAAGAAAGAAAGGGGCGGGCGGCTGACCGGCGGCAGCAGACCTTCACCGACGTATATGGAAGCGGTTTTAGCGACGTTCTGGATGTCGCTAAAGCACATTCTTCTTTTAGGAAGCCCTTAACTCTATTTAAACCCCCTTCTACCACCATTCAAGGCATCCTCTCCCACTTGCAACTACTCCACTCCTCTCCTAGCTAGTCTTAGGCACTCTTGAAATCGCCGGAGACGACGAGCCGCCGACGGAGCCTCCTCCACCGCCGTGGCTGCCTCGTCGCTCTCCACTCTCTCTCTACCTCTCTCTCTCTCTTTTAAAGCTTTCATTTACTTTTGTTGAAGCATGTATTTAATATTGTAAACCATGAACTATGAATGCATGTTTAATGAAATTGTTTTTCATTTAGTTGCCTTTTTAATTTCTGTTTAAAGTGCATGATCAAAACCAAAGAGCTTTCTAACCCTAAACTCTCTCTATCTCTCGCTTTTCAAAACCGTTTCTTTCGCAAGCAAAACTCCGCCTTTTTCGTGACAACAAGTGGTAAACAAAATCCGATTTCCACGCCTCCCTGAGATCGACACTCGGACTCACCTCCGTTTACTTCTTTTAAAACCGACGTATCAAGTGCAACTATAACGACACCTCTTAACACACACGCACGAAGGCACGTCAGTTTTTGGCGCCGTTGCCGGGGAGGCAACGGATTTGTTTTATCACCTCCATTCCACCTTCATTCTCATATCGTCTAATGCCCTATTTTCCTTTTTACTTGATGGTTGCAGGAATTCGGCGCATGGACGGCGAAGCGACGCATTCCACTATGGTAGCAAGGAAGTAGGCGCCTCGAGGACCGATAGTAAGTACTCTCTCTCTCATTGTTTGCTTGCGTGAAAAAGCTAAAAAAAATCATAAAAACTAAAAAAAAATTGGCGTGGTGAATGATTGCTTGACCCACATTCTTAACACACCACCCTACAAAAAAATGTACACTCTAATATACTGGACAAATTCTTGGAGTGTTCTTTTCTTTTTCTCTTGAGTGGTGTTTGCGAAGCCACCGTGAGTTGACCTGGGCCGCATCACTCAACCCTAAAAACTAACTCATCTAATAGTAGCTGCACGATCTTTAGGATGAGTACACTAGGGTTTTTAGAGCCTCTACAAGATAAAAAGGAAATCTACTTTCACCAAGTTGTGTGTAGAACTTGACGTGCCCATTGAAACTTGTCTGAAAGCATTAAGACACGTCAACCCTGAAAAAACACTAAAGTAAGGATGAAACATTAAAAGACACCACACCCTAAAAATTCTTGCTTTAAAACCCTGTTTTGTAGAAGCACACACCTTGAAAAGTGGAAAATTAAGAGGCACCACCCCAATCAACGCCTCATCACATTACCCTAAGCACAAGCACTATCCTAACCCGTTAAAACTGAGTAGACGTGCCCTAGGCAGGACTGAGTTAAGTCTCAAAAGGTGAGGTTTTGTTCGCTAGGCACTTGGCTTTCATTCCCTTGGTAGAATCTGGTGGCTAGGCTGCGGGGCAGTGTCAAACGACCGCGGTTGTGGGGTCTATGGAACCGGAGGCGTAAGCCAAAGGAAGAACCTTCCCTGCAATCCCCTCGTAATCAACCTGGCCAGATTAGCCTTGAGAAGGGAAGTCCAGTGCTTACGGACTTAATCACCCTTTGTGAGATTTCTAGGTCTCCTAAGGAATACACCATAAGGATTAGGCTTGCGTGCTTGAGTGAAACACATTTCTCGCATCTGTCGCCCTCCGCATCCCCTCCAGTTCTTCTCTAGTGTATGCACGGGAGGCGCTCACTGCATCCCGAATTGTGTGTTTTGGGGCAGGAATCTAGACGACGTAACTCTGTTGAAAACATGGCTGAACCTAGGGTAGATGAGGCTGAAGATCAACCCCCACCAGATGCTATGGCTGTCGTCCAGGCTCAAATCAATGCTAACCATCGGCTTCAGCAACGACAAATCCACACCATCATGCAAGCCATACAACGGTTACAGAACCCGCAAGAACAACCACCACCTTTCAATGACATACCAGGACAACCACCACTTGATTTACCACCGTTTCAGAACCAGCCAAGACCCCTCCGTGATTTCTATAACCCTTCTGCCATTAGAGTCGAGCCACACCTTAGGATCCCCGAAGGGGGAGACGATTTTGAGCTAAAACCTAATGTATTAAGTCTAATCCAGAGCCACTTTCATGGAAGCTCAAATGAAGACCCCTTTCAGCACCTAGAAGATCTCGACCGCATAGCAAGAACAGTAAAACCTAGGAACATTAGCCTTGATATTGTTCTAATCAAGATGTTCCCTTTCTCATTAAGAGACAAGGCTTCTCATTGGCTTAGAACCCTAGGTAGACCCATCACCACCTGGGAGGAACTGAGGCATGCATTTTTAAAGAAATTCTTCCCCATAGGAAAGACCAATGCCCTCAGAAGAGCTATCACTACCTTCACACTCCAGGGTGGGGAACAATTTCATGAGGCGTGGGAAAGATTCAATGAACTTTTGAGGAAATGCCCACACCACGAAGTTCCAAGGTGGCAATTGGCCCAGATCTTCTACCACGGTCTGGATAGCAACCTACGGAACTTCGTCGATGCCTCATGCGGGGGAAACTTCCTAAACAAAGACGAGGAGAGCGCGTTTGAGCTCTTTGAGTCTATGAGCGAGAATTCGCTCAACAATGCCTCCATGAACCAGTTTAACAGATCCAGTCAACCCCGTGGTGGGATTTATGAGGTGCAAGCAAATTCTGGAATGGTTGACATGGACATTATTGCCAAAAAATTGGATCGAGTGGAATTGGTGGACAAAAAGATTGATGAGCTTCTGAACCAGACCAGGAACCCCTTGCCGACTTTCACCCTAGCAAAAGGAGCACATAATGTTGACCTGGTCCAACCCTTCACCCAACTAAACTTGGAACAACCCCCAACCATGTTCCAAGGAGGGACCTTTGCTCCCTCGACCCTTGATTACTCCCTTCCTTCTTCATCAACATCGGCTATTCTAGAAGATGTGCAAGCCGTCCAAGGATATGCAAAACCTGACCCTTTCTCCAACACTTACAACACCGGCTGGCGTAATCACCCCAACTTTGGTTGGACAAACCAGAAACTACCGCAATTCCAAAACCAGCCTAGGCCAAACCAACAGCCACACTTGCCCCCCTATCAGCAAGGACCACCAGTTAGACCCCAATATAACCAAAATAGGGCGGCCCCTCCCCCACAAAACCAAATGGACACCCTAATAAAGATGATGGCTGACATGAACCAAAAACATCTGGAGGAAATGGCCTTGGTAAAGGGACAGTTAAGCCAACTCTTGGACTGTAAACAGCAAGGATCTCTACCTTCCCAACCACAACCAAACCCGCGAAACATAATTAACAGAGGCCCCAATTCGCAAGGGTTCCAAGGCAACCCCGGGCAGGCTCATATGGTCCAACCAGCTCCACAAGCACCTCCTGGGTTTGGCGCCTCTTCATCCTCATCTTCTCAAGGATCACCCCATGGCCCCAATGCCTCTGCAAATGCGGTGACCTTGAGAAGCGGCACCAAAACCCAGGATCCCAAATGGCCGACTCTCCCCGAGACTTTACCCGACTTAGAAGAAGCACCAACCAAGGACCCAAGCATGGAACCAATCCAGACACCCTATCCTGAGGCCTTGGAAACAATCAAGAGAAAAAAGAATACTGTGGAAACTGAGGAGCTGATGGAAATTTTTAAACAAGTACAGATTAATATTCCGCTTCTAGAAGCTGTCAAACACATCCCCGCTTACGCCAAGTTCTTAAAGGATGCCTGTACACCCAAGCGTAAGACGAGACCTCAAGCACCTAGGAAGGTTGTACTCTCTGAGCAAGCCAGTTCCGTGATATCAAGCAACCTTCCACTCAAACGAACTGACCCAGGAGCACCCCTGATTTCCTGCAACATCGGGGACATGACATTTGATAGAGCGCTCCTGGACCTAGGTGCTTCTATCAACCTAATTCCCACAACCTTGTACCACCAATTTGGTTTTGGGGAGCTGGCACCAACCCCTGTCACCATCCAGCTGGCGGATAGATCAGTGAAAACCCCGAAGGGGGTTGTCGAGGACGTGATTGTACGGGTCAAGGACTTCTATTTCCCAGTCGACTTTTTGGTGCTCGACATGGAAGTCCCTGAAAAATTACAGAACGCACCCATAATCTTAGGCAGACCTTTCTTAGCCACGGCTAAAGCAAACATCGATTGCGACACGGGATGTATGGAAATCGCCTTCGGAGACAGGAAAATGCAATTAGATATCTTCCGGGCAACAAAGTCTTTTGATTGTGATTACATTGAGGAACATGATCCCGTGGAAACTTTAATCGAGGAATGCCTTACCCTCAATTCTGTCTCAGACCACCAAACCCGTAGTTCTGACTCGCCACCATCATTACCTGTGGACCTCTGTAAGGCTGAGTATCATCACATGACACCATTTGAAGAAATCAATGTTGATCAACTACCGCCCTTTCCATTCCCATCGACTGTGGTCCCACCCGCACCTGAACTTAAACCATTGCCCGAGAATCTCAAGTACGTCTTCTTGGGACCTGGCCAGACCTTCCCAGTGATTATTAATTCCCATCTAACCAAGGATCAGGAACTAAGATTGACTGCAACTCTTTCAGAACATCGGGCCGCCATTGGTTGGACCATCTCAGATCTAAGAGGAATTAGCCCCACCTATTGCACCCACAAGATTTACCTGGAAGACGGGGCCCGACCTTCCCGCCAGATGCAGAGACGGTTAAACCCTAACATGCGGGAGGTCGTTAAAAAAGAAATTATCAAGTGGCTCGACGCCGATATCATCTACCCTATCTCTGATAGCCCCTGGGTGAGCCCCACTCAAGTGGTTCCAAAGAAGGCTGGGCTCACCGTTGTCACTAATGATCATGGCGAATCCATTCCCACCCGCACCACCACCGCATGGCGGGTGTGTATTGATTATAGGAAGCTTAACGAAGCCACTAAGAAGGACCACTTCCCCTTGCCATTCATTGACCAAATCCTTGAAAGATTGGCAGGGCAGAAGTATTTTTGCTTCCTGGATGGATATTCAGGATATAACCAAGTCGCAATTGCTCCGGAAGATCAGGAAAAGACCACATTCACTTGCCCGTATGGCACATTTGCATTCCGTCGAATGCCGTTCGGGTTATGCAACGCACCCGCAACCTTCCAGCGTTGCATGCTAGCCATTTTTTCAGAAATGGTGGGTGAATACTTGGAGGTCTTTATGGATGATTTCTCTGTATTCGGGAATTCATTCGACCATGGTTTGAGCAACTTGGAGAAAATCCTGAAACGATGTATCGAGGTTAACTTGGTGTTAAGTTGGGAAAAGAGCCATTTTATGGTTCAAGAAGGAATTGTCCTCGGGCACATCGTTTCGCATAAGGGCATCGAGGTAGATCGAGCTAAGGTTGATTTAATTTCCAAACTTCCTCCACCTAGTTCGGTCCGACAGATTCGCTCTTTTCTAGGACATGTTGGCTTCTACCGAAGGTTCATCAAAGACTTTTCCAAACTTTCCAAACCCTTGACCGACCTTCTAGCCAACGACGCAACTTTCCACATGTCTCCTGATTGCACCCAGGCTTATCATACCCTCCGGGACTTAGTCTCCACCGCACCTGTACTTCAACCCCCAGACTGGTCCCAGGGTTTTGAGATTATGTGTGACGCATCAGATTTTGCCATAGGCGCTGTCCTGGGACAAAGGCAAGACAAGAAGCCCGTGGTGATCTACTACGCGAGCAAAACGTTGGACGAGGCCCAGCGTAATTATACGGTCACAGAAAAAGAGTTGCTTGCTGTAGTCTTTGGACTGGAAAAATTCCGATCATACTTGCTGGGATCCCACGTGACTATCTACACCGACCATTCAGCCATCCGGCACCTGTTGGCCAAAAAGGATGCAAAACCCAGGCTCATCAGATGGATCCTGCTTTTGCAGGAATTTGACCTGGACATCCAAGACAAGGCCAGATCGAAAAATGTGGTGGCTGACCACCTGTCAAGACTTCATCCAGACCACATTGGACCCTCCCTACCTCTATCTGATACCTTCCCTGATGAACACATCCTAGCCGTGCAAGACAAGAAAATGCCATGGTATGCTGACTATGTCAACTACCTGGTTATAGGACAAACCCCGCACAGCTGGTCCAAACAGCAACGGGACAGGTTCTTGGCTGAGGCCAAGCACTATTTCTGGGATGATCCCATGCTGTTTCGCCTCTGTGCTGATCAGATCATCAGGAGGTGCCTCCCCGAAGACGAGGTTCAGAGTGTGCTTTCCTTTTGTCATGACCAAGCATGTGGCGGCCATTTCTCTGGCAAGAAAACAGCTGCAAAAGTTTTGCAGTCTGGATTTTATTGGCCGTCCCTATTCAAGGATGCACACATCTTTGCCAAGACTTGCTCACGATGCCAAACACTAGGGACAATGACCAAAAAAGATATGATGCCCCTTCAGCCCATTTTGATTGTCGAAATTTTCGACGTTTGGGGTATCGATTTTATGGGCCCCTTTCCACCATCCAACGGCTTCGAGTATATCTTGGTCTCGGTAGACTATGTTTCCAAATGGATTGAAGCCGTTGCCACCCGACGATGCGATCACAAGACGGTCATGGACTTTGTAAAGAAGAACATCTTTTCCCATTTTGGAATACCCAAGGCCATGATCAGTGATGGTGGAAGCCATTTTATCCATTCCCAGTTCCGTGCCCTACTTAGAAAATACGGGGTAAACCACCGCATTGCCACCCCGTATCATCCACAAACAAATGGGCAGACTGAGGTCTCAAACAGACAAATCAAGAACATTTTACAGAAGACTGTGAGACCTGACAGGAAAGACTGGTCCACACGACTTGATGATGCCCTGTGGGCATACAGGACCGCTTTTAAGACCCCGATAGGCATGTCACCTTACCGCTTGGTCTTTGGCAAAGCTTGCCATCTCCCTGTCGAATTGGAACACCGGGCTTACTGGGCTGTTAAGCAATGTAACATGGATCCCCAGTTAGCTGGTGCGCAAAGGACTCTTCAATTATCTGAGCTTGAAGAAATTCGTCGGGACGCCTTTGACAATAGTCGGCTATATAAGGAGAAAATGAAAGCCGTCCACGACCGACTCATTCATAGGAAAACCTTTGAGCCAAACCAACAAGTCTGGCTATTTGATGCACGCCTGAAACTCTTTCCAGGGAAACTTAGGTCCAAATGGACAGGACCATTTCGGGTGGTCAAGCCCTATTCCAATGGGGCAGTCGAAATCGCCGATCTTAATACCGGGCACACCTTTACAGTCAATGGTCAAAGATTGAAGCATTTCCTGGCCCAGGTACCCCCCAAGGAGAGTGTCACCCTTGTTGAGGGCTGACACCAGGCACCGCCCAGCTGGAGGCGTTAAACTCAGCGCTTCCTGGGAGGCAACCCAGCGGATTCAGACTGATCTGGTAGTTTACGTCACTCAGGTACTATCTTTTTGAACCCTTTTGCATCCATGCATCTGCCAATGAGGACATTGTCCAACTTAAGCATGGGGGGGATGGTAAACTGCATAATCCTGAGCTTAATTAATCAGTCTGAATGAATAAATTAATTGATTAAAAAAAAAAAAAAAAAAAAATATTTGAATTTAGGAAGAAAAACTTAGGTATTAGAAACTTGTCAATAGTGGGAAATAATACAAAAAGAACTTAAACACTTAGACTTTTCAGGCCTTCAGGCTTAATCAGCCCTGGTGTCCGTTAAAATATAGATTTAGCGATGAGTCCTGGCAACTTTAAGCTATTCTAATCCACCTACTAAATAAGGTGATAAGTATACGACTTATCAACTCATCCTCTAACTCAGGAAAACTTTGAGTCTAAGCATCTACACACATTTCTGCACAGACTCACTTCTCGGAGATTTTGACAGAAATTGGGTAGCTAATGAACTCTCTAGGGTGGTATGGCTGGCAAGTTGTCGTGGGTAACAGCCCATTGGTAGGTTGTCCAGAACCCAGCCACAGGCCATTTCTTTTTCGCTGCCTCTAGGTACATTTGAGATTAGGGAAGCCACCTACGTAAAAAAAAAAAAAAAAAAAAAAAAAAAAAAAAAAAAAAAGGAAAAGAAGAAAAGAAAATAAACCACACTTCACCGCACAAGTATGGCTGGCAAGTGATCGTGGATAACAGCCCATTGGTCGGTTGTCCAGAGCCCAGCTCAATAATTGCACAAAAAAAGAAGACCAAAAACACCTAAGGAAGAAGCGGGGAAGTAGTACAAGCCGGGGAGATATACACTGGAAAATCCTTGTGTTGACCCCAAGTAAAATGAACGTAGGGAGAAAGCTACCAATCGAACAAATACACCTTCAGGCAAAAATTTATTTTCTTTTCCGGTCACCTAGAGGCGTAGAAACTCGAAGTCTGTCTCAATTACCGTTAAGTAAGTCTATCACAACATTCACACCAAGATGCTTAGCACTTAGGGTTTTGACCGAGTTTTGGGTGGGTTGGGTAGCCGTAAAAAGTTACCAACCCACACTGAATTCTAAAAATTCTAAAAAGACATATATAGATATATACGTATACATAAGTATAGTTATATATACAAAGCAAGGATTCGGGCGATTCGTATTTTGGCAGACACCCGGGCGCTGCTTAGTCTTTGTAGATTAAGATCTTCGTATAGTTCCTCTTATTGACAAGTAACGAAGTGCCTAAGCAATTACTTCTTAAATTCGCCAAAGAAATAAAGGCTAGAATAAACCTTGCTAGGGACTAGCAAGGAGTAAGCATGGGGGTATGATAACGCCACGCAAGGGGGTAGTAATTAGGTTGAATATGGCCCATCTTTAGAATAAAAGGCACAACATAAAGTAGAATAGGAGCATTGCATGCATCAAGTACCAAGATTGCTTATAAACTGTATTAATGGCCATTTGTGTAAAGCATTTGTCAAAGCAGGCCTCAGATGAGCAATCGGACCGCACGGATGGATTCAGGACGACGAACGGAGTCTAACGGACTCAAAATCGGCCAAATCCGACATCCGGAGCTCCCACAATGGGCCCAAGAAATCCTGACCGTTGATCTGGAGATCAACGGCCTAGAACGCGCCACGTCGCCCCGCCCCCGCCGACCGCACGCCCCCAAGCCAGCCAAGGACGCATCTCGGCCGTTGATCTTCGATCGAACGGCCGAGATCCGCGCGCTCGCCCGCGGTCGCCGCGACAAAGCGCGGGCGTGGCGCAACGGTTAGCGCGCACGCCCGCGTTGCGGCGACGCGCGTTCGAATCGCGCGGAGCAAAAATCGTCTGCGGGCGAAGGGCGCGGCAAAATTGAGCCGCGCGATCAGAAGCGAGCGGCTAGGATCGCGCCACGCGGCGCGACGACAGCGCCCCACCGCCCACGCGCGCGCGCACGCCGGGCGGAAACGCGCGCGCGCACGCACGCCCGAAGCGCGATCCTAGCGCAGGCGCGGGAGGATCTCAGCCGTCCGATCATCAATCGGACGGCTCTCGTTCGACGTCCACGGATCGCGCCTGAAGAAAGAAAGGGGCGGGCGGCTGACCGGCGGCAGCAGACCTTCACCGACGTATATGGAAGCGGTTTTAGCGACGTTCTGGATGTCGCTAAAGCACATTCTTCTTTTAGGAAGCCCTTAACTCTATTTAAACCCCCTTCTACCACCATTCAAGGCATCCTCTCCCACTTGCAACTACTCCACTCCTCTCCTAGCTAGTCTTAGGCACTCTTGAAATCGCCGGAGACGACGAGCCGCCGACGGAGCCTCCTCCACCGCCGTGGCTGCCTCGTCGCTCTCCACTCTCTCTCTACCTCTCTCTCTCTCTTTTAAAGCTTTCATTTACTTTTGTTGAAGCATGTATTTAATATTGTAAACCATGAACTATGAATGCATGTTTAATGAAATTGTTTTTCATTTAGTTGCCTTTTTAATTTCTGTTTAAAGTGCATGATCAAAACCAAAGAGCTTTCTAACCCTAAACTCTCTCTATCTCTCGCTTTTCAAAACCGTTTCTTTCGCAAGCAAAACTCCGCCTTTTTCGTGACAACAAGTGGTAAACAAAATCCGATTTCCACGCCTCCCTGAGATCGACACTCGGACTCACCTCCGTTTACTTCTTTTAAAACCGACGTATCAAGTGCAACTATAACGACACCTCTTAACACACACGCACGAAGGCACGTCAAGTAACCACCACAACGTACCTTTTGACACCTATTCTAAGTTTCCTTTGTTGAATGTCTATGGAATTGACGTCTTTTCTATTTTGTGTTCGCGTCTCCTTGTAGGAGATGCCTTGACGTGGAGTCAACGAAGCAAGCTGCGGATGCGACCGAGGATGAGGTCAGAGGGGCGGGTGCGTTGAGCCTGACGTCTCAGTGGACCAGCCACTACTTCCGGGCGTTCAGGCCTAGGACCTCACCCAGCTGATATGGGAGATCGTTCGGGAGGAGCTTCACCCGCCTCCACGGGCGCCTCTTCCAGGGGCTACGGAGGGGGAGTCCTCTGTGGGACTGTGAGATAGACACAGCGCTGGACATAGGGGAGGGGGTGGCCCTCCATCACCCCCTCCTCCTCTGACACTTCGAAACACGAGCCCTCCTTGCCTGGAGGCGTACCAGTTTCCCCACTTCAGCGCCATTACGAGCTTTTCGGACAGTTCTGAAAGCTGAAGCCCCCCTCCTTCAAGGGGGATGAGGACCTGACTGAGGTGGAGGACTGGCTCGAGCAGATCGAGAAGGTGTTTGACACCCTTCGCACCCCTGCGGAGTGCTGCGTGGCCTTTGCCACGTACCAGCTGGAGAGCACGGCACATAGGTGGTGGAGGGCAGTTAAGGGTCAGGAGAGGGCCGAGCCGACTTGGGACCAGTTTGTCACCCTCTTCTGCGAGTAGTACTTTCCTCAGACGTGGCAGGACCAAAGGAGGCGGGAGTTCCACACTCTCCGCCAGGGGATGATGACCATGAGCGCGTATCACACGCATTTTCTAGAGTTGTCTCGTTTCGCCGTGACAGCTGTGGCTATCGAGGAGGAGTGCTTGTGGAGGTGTACCAAGGGGCTCCGGCCTACTATTCGGGCATATGTCAAACCCTTGAAGCTACCTACGTTATCTAGAGTGGTGGAGGCAGCCACGACATATGAGGAGACCAACCTGATCGCACATGACACTGACAGTGAACGGAAGAGGCCCTACCAGCCAGACTACTCATAGGGCCGGCGAGAGAGGAGGCACGCAACGCCCGCAGGAGAGCCGTCACGCTTTGCGGGGCCGTCAGTGGCCTTTGGGGGCCCCCGACAGGGGCTAGCTGTCAGCACCAGACCCTTGCCCAACCGTCAGCAGGGACCTACTGAGGGCAGGAGTCGAGTTCCCCTTTGCTATCAGAGTGGCTAGCCGGGCCACATCAGGAGGGACTGCCCGTCTAGGGCTGGAGGTCAGCAGATGCTCCCCCCGCCGAGCACTGGAGGTCAGCAAATGCTCCCCCCGCCGAGCACTGGAGGATGAGCAGGAGGCCGAGGTTCCCAGGCGCATGGGGGAGGACAACAATCACGGGGAGGGGACCGGCCAGTGGCTACTCGTCCGACGCAGAGTGTGGCTGCTTCGCCCGCACCTAGGGTTGAGGGGCATATCAATGCCCTGACACACAGAGACGCCAAAGCCTCAGGATTAGTGGTGGCAGGTATGGTTACAGTTTCCGGTAGACTAGTTTACACACTTTTTAATTCCGGCGCCACACACTCGTTTGTCGTTGCTAGTTTTGTTGTCAGTTTGGGGTAGGACTGTGGGTTGTTAGAGGATCCGTTTGTGATCAGAGGTCCGGGTGGTCAGCTGTTTGTAACTGAGGAGGTTTACACAGGATGTGAGGTTAGTGTTGAAGGACACAGCCTCCCCTCTAATCTAACTGTGATACCGATGGAGGACTTTGGCATAATTCTCGGGATAGACTAGCTGTTCGCTTACCACTCCTTGGTGGACTGTTTTGATAGGAAGATCGTCTTCTCCACACCGGAGTTGCCATATTTCGAGTTTCACAGACAGCCAGTGAACGGAGGCTTCAGGTGCATTTCTGCACTTCGAGCGACGAGACTTTTGGGCCAGGGGTGTGAGGGCTTCCTAGCTTGTGTAGTGGAAGAGCCCATCCCTGTGGCAGACTTTCAGAGTATCCCGGTGGTCAGAGAGTACCCCGACGTGTTCCCAGAGGAGCTGCCAGGACTATCGCCCGAGCATGAGATCGAGTTTGAAATCTCACTAGTACCGGAGACCAGCCCCATTTCTACAGCACCTTACAGGATAGCACCACTTGAGCTGCGAGAGCTCAAGTCCCAGTTGCAGGACCTTCTGGAGAAGGGTTTTGTGAGGCCTAGTGCATCTCCGTGGGGAGTCCCAGTATTGTTTGTGAAGAAGAAGGATGGTACCCTACGTCTTTGTGTGGACTACAGACAGCTAAATAGGGTTACCATCAAGAACAAGTATTCGCTGCCGAGGATTGACGACTTGCTTGACCAGTTGCGAGGTGCCACGATATTCTCCAAGATAGACTTGAGGTCTGGCTATCACCAATTGAGGATCAAGGAGACAGACGTCTTCAAGACAGCTTTCTGCACCCAGTATGGACACTAAGAGTTTTTGGTCATGCCGTTTGGGCTGACCAATGCCCCCGCTACCTTCATGGATTTGATGAACCGGGTGTTCAGACCGTATCTGGATCAGTTCATGGTGGTATTTATTGATGATGTGCTCATCTACTCTCGGGATCAGGCACAGCACAGACAACACTTGCAGATGGTTTTGGACACATTGAGACGACGTAGACTGTACACCAAATACAGCAAGTGCGAGTTCTGGTTGAGAGAGGTGACCTTTTTAGGCCATGTGATTTCCAGGGATGGCTTAGCTATGGACCCAGCCAAGGTTGAGGCAGTGCTCAAGTGGGAGAGACCACGTATAGTGACAGAGATCCGCAGTTTCTTGGGACTAGCAGGCTACTACATGCGGTTTATCAGAGGTTTCTCGCAGATCGCACGTCTTATGACACAACTGACCCGGAAGGATGTGACCTTTTGTTGGATAGACGCTTGTGAGGCGTGTTTTCAGGAGCTAAAGGAGAGGCTGACTTCGGCTCCAGTAGTTACCATCCCAGACATCAGTGGCAGTTTCGTTGTGTACATGGACGCCTCTTTGAAGGGGTTAGGGGGTGTGCTCATGCAGCGGGGTCATGTTGTCGCTTACGCTTCACGGCAACTGAAGCCCCATGAGCATAGCTACCCTACCCACAACCTGGAGCTGCCAGCTGTTGTCTTCGCGCTGAAGACTTGGAGGCACTACCTGTACGGTGAGACTTTTGAAATTTTCACAGATCATAAGAGCCTCAGATACTTGTTTGATCAGAAGGAGCTGAACATGAGACAGAGACGTTGGTTAGAGCTCCTGAAGGACTATGACTGCAACATTTCCTACCATCCAGGGAAGGCCAATGTGGTGGCTGACGCCTTGAGCTGGAAGGCGCCTGCCCACTTGGCCAATTTACAGGCACAGAGTTGGAGACTCATGGAGGAGATGGGTAGTTGGCGACCCCTAGAGTCACTAGGGCACTATGGGGCAGTGATTGTGGCACGACAGACGAGGCCAGAGTTGATAGACCGCATCATCACAAAACAGATGGTCGATCCGTACCTGCAGTCGTTGTGTGACAGAGTACTGTCAAGAGACCCTAGAGACTTCTCCTTTACAGGCGAGGTGCTGCGCATGAGGGGACGTTTGTGCGTTTCCAGGGATGAGGAGCTGTTGAGAAAGCTCCTAACTGAGGCACACGGTTCCAGGTTCACCATACATCCCGGGAACACAAAGATGTATCATGATCTGAGACGCGACTTTTGGTGGTGGGGAATGAAGTGGGATGTAGGTGAATTTGTGCAGCAGTGTTTAGTGTGCCAGCAGGTGAAGGCCAAGCATCAGAGGCCTGCAAGGCCGTTGTAGCTACTTCCAGTGCCAGAGTGGAAGTGGGAGAGCATCACCATGGACTTGGTGGTGGGCTTGCCCGTTACCCAACGAGGACATGACGCAGTCTGGGTGATTATAGACAGATTGACGAAGATGACAGGTTTCTTGCCGATCCGAGTCACTTTGGGACCAACACAGTTGGCAGAGAGGTATATCCGCGACGTGGTACGTCAGCATGGAGTTCCGTGGGAGATTGTATCTAATCGGGATACCTGCTTCACGTCCCAGTTTTGGGTTGAGTTTCAACAGACTTTGGGGACACGGTTGAGGTTAAGTACAGCATACCACCCCCAGACAGATGGATAGTTAGAGAGCATGATACAGACGCTTGAGGACCTTTTACGTGCCTATGTACTGGACTGGAGGGGCTCATGGGAGGAGCACTTGCCCCTGGCGGAGTTTGCATATAATAACAGCTATCACTCGAGCATCGGCATGGCACCCTACGAGGCTCTGTACGGACGGAGGTGTACTGCACCCTTGAGTTGGGTTGAGGTGGGGACCAAGTGGGAGGTTGGCCCCAGACTGATCCGACAGAGTCAGGAGGTGATCGAGAGATTCAGAGGCGACTCCACACTGTCAGGAGTAGACAGAAGATCTATGCAGATCGGAAATGCAGAGAGGTGCAGTTTGAGGTTGGGGATCACGTCTTCCTTTGCATTTCTCCCATGAAGGGCTTGCAACGTTTTGGGGTGAAAGGGAAGCTCGTGCCGAGGTTTGTGGGGCCCTTTGAGGTTCTAGAGCGAGTTGGACCCGTTGCTTATAGGCTTGCCCTTCCTTCCCAGCTTTCTGGTGTGCACGACGTGTTCCACGTGTCCAACCTCAGGAAGTACGTCGCCGATTCCAGTCACGTTCTGAGCCACGAGAGCATCGAGGTGGGTGACGACCTGACCTACCTCAAGCAGCCAGTGCAGATACTAGATAGAGCCATCCGGAGTCTGAGATGGAAGCAGGTACCCCTGGTGAAGGTCTTGTGGAGGAGCCAGCGATACGAGGAGGCTACCTGGGAGCCTAAGGCGGCGATGTGAGAACGGTACCCGGAGCTCTTTGAGGGTACATATTTTCGGACCAGCTTTGGTCCTCTTTGAGTTTGTTATGCGTATGTTGTTCTTTTTCCGCACCCTAGCTAGCTCAAGTTTCGGGGACGAAACTTCCTTTGAGTTTGTTATGTTATTAAGACCCGTGCTGTTAGAGCCCTTTAAGATGTCTGGGACTTGGGTCAAACGTCTGGACACCTTCCCAGACGTCTGGAAATCAAATTTTTCGTGTACGCCCTTGAGTCTGTGCACGTGTTGCACGCAAATAGTACGCAACCTTGTTTTCTTCTCTCCTTCTCTCTCTTCTTGCCGATGCAACCCTAACCAGCACCTACTTAAGCCCCCCTCCTCTCCCTCGTTCACCTCACCTTCAGCCACCCTTCTTCTTCCTTCAGCGAGAGCAGTGAGCGGCGAGTAGTGCGATGCGGGCGTGAGTGGCGTGGGAGGAGAGGAGGAGCAGCGAGGGGAAGGGAGGAGAGCACACGTGCGAGCTCGCGAGGGAGCTCACCGGAGAACTCACGGCCGGTTGACGCATGCCCGAGGCGGAGAGGTGCATCGCGGAGGTCCCCCCCGACACTACTGCAGTCGGAGCAGCAGGCAAGCGGGTGCGGCGCTGCCGCGCGTGGCATGAGAAGGCGAAGGCAGCTTCTGGTTCTGGGATTTTCCCATAATCAGATGTCTGGATCGACATCCAGATGACGCAGACGACGTCTGGAGGAGGTTCCAAACGACTGAGAGGTAAATACCGCGACGTACACCTTCCTTCTGGATATGGCCATGCAGGCCGTTCTGCCGAGATACTGTTCCATGCCATGTTGAGGAGATTTGCGTTGCTGCATGCAGGATTCGCTTCGGGAAGGCGTGGGACACGCCCTTCCACGCAGTTCAGATGTTTGGGAGATGCACCAGATGGCGGGAAGTGTTTCTAGATGTCCGGAGAAGTGGTCGGACGTTTGGAACTGGGTCCAGACAATCCAGCAGAGTTCCTAGACGTCTGAGGAGTGGTGCAAGAGTTGAGGTATGGTTCTGGATACTTTAAGACATCTGGAAGGTGTTCCAGACATCTGATATGAACCAGAATTACTGTTTTTGACCCGTTTAGGGTCCGTTTGAGGTCTGATTTCCGCAATTACGATTCTGTTGTTCTCGGTATAAGTTCCTCTACTTGTTGGAAAACTTTTATCCTGTTCTAAGTGGTCTCTTGTGATTGATCCTTGTGATAGGACCTCGTTCCATTGTGGATTTGGGGTTTGCTGAGGCACGTGGACCTCCCGATCAAGCCCCCATTACTCCTAGGCTTACTGCTAGAGTGGCTTCCCCTAGTTTAATTACAAACATGAATGCATATGTGGAATGAATGTTAGATCCTAGGGTACGGCATAAATCCTAGGGCTAGAAAAACTGGAATATTTGTATTGAACATATGGATTGCAGTCTGGATGAGTAGATAGGAAAAAAATAATTTTCTGTAAGTGAATAATAGCTGCCTGCGAAATGTGAAGTACTTGTGTTAGCAAACTGTTGCATGTAAATTATTGTTGTTTACATTAAATGTCATAATATGAGCTTCATGTATATGAACTATAAATGAAAGATTGAATGTTCGAAACACGAGCTACCTGCGAATAAACCTGGAATGTGAACAATAAAGCTACATGTACATGTGTAGGACCTGAGAAATGGAACTAGAAATGATGAAACCTAGTATGGGTTGGCCTAAGAAATATGAGCATGAACCCTACGGGGAATTAGGAGTGGAGCTCCTGGAAATAAGTGGAATGGAACTGGAAATGTGAATGGGGAAGTGAGCTGGCCCTTGAGTACGTAGTACCAAGGAGAGCGACTATAACGACCCGATTCTCGGATCCCTACGAGACACGAGAATTGGACCGACTCGACTAATCCCAAGACCCAGTCGTCCAACGAGAAAGTAACCAAAAGAGCAATAAAATAAACCACATTCACCATGTATATAACTAGCAGTAAACAAATACAGCAGTAAAGGAAAGAAACACTATAGTATACACCAGCACAACAGTAGGGAAATAAATAAGTACATAACATGAAGCTTACAATAAATAGAGTACATGGAGTAACAGAAAACTACTCACTACAGCGGAAAGAAACTACAAAAGGTACTACAGGTAACTCCACTGGGCTCTACTATTCCCAGCTCCCTCCGCAGCCGCTGACTCTGGCTGCTCAACACCTAGTCCTGAAAAGGTAACAAGGGTGACACATCAACGAAACGCTGAGTAAAGTGGAAACTAAAAGCTAGAAGAATCATTAGAGTGGATAGTAGCTGTTATGTTTTTATTTTCTTTATTTATATCTTTCCATTTATTTACTGATTGATTTATTTCTCACATCCTTCTCTTGATCTTGAATGTTCCACGTGGGAACGATCTTGATTGTAGTCTTTTCTGAAAAGTAGAAGTAACACGTGGTGCTCTCCTGGCCGGGAGAGTCCCCCGTGGTGGTCCTACCGTCAGTCAACCACCCCAAGGTCGCTGACAGATGTAACGATGACTACGGCACGCGCGATAGACGCACGAGTAGCTACCCCGCACTGGCACGCGGTCAGTCATTTCGGTTAACGGGTGCGCCCAAAGCACAACACGGAACCAGTATAGGGCAGAGCCCTCTCAGTAACAGGGGTCCAGCCCCTCCACAGTAACCAAACAGGGGTCTTGCCACTCCACAGTCCGCGCACCCTCGCCTGACTACCCTGGTTTGCCCAGTGGGCCTAACAAGTCGGTGTAGGAGAGCTAGCAGAACCTCGGGGCCCGTGGGGTAGCTAGTACTCTCCTTACACTAGTAGCTCTCCTCGGTACTATGTACACGAGGGCCAAAAGTCGGTACAAAGTGGCCAGTCCTAACCCCGGGTCCCTGGGGCGGCTAGCTCCGCTCTGCACTAAACAGGGGGACAGTCGCTCTCCTCGGTACTCCGTACTCAAGGGCCAACTCACCTCCCCAATTCTATTCCATTCCCTTTCCAGGAGTTCTACTCCTCATTCCCCGTAGGGTTCAAGCCCTTTTAACTTAGCCAATTCAGGTTTCACCGTTCCAACTTATGTCCAGACAATTCATGTTCTCAACCGCAATTATCCATTTACAACAGGCAGCTGTTAACCAATTTGCAGGCAGTTATCATTTCCTTTCCACTTTTCCAAGACTGTAATGTTTATATAATCAACTAGTTTTCCAGTACTAGGATCCATGCCGTACCCTAGGATCTAGCATTCAATCTAGTTTTCCAGCCCTAGGATTCATGCAATACCCTAGGATCTATCATTCAATCTAATTTCTCAGTCCTAGGGTTCATGAAATGCCCTAGACTCTATTAGTTGTTTCATAATTATACGATTTTTGTTAAATAAATTAAAGGGCCACTCTACCCGCAAAATCGGGAGTACTGGGGGCGTGGTCGACAATCCTACACGCCTCCGCAACCCCCAGAGCCGCAACGGAACGGGGACCTAACACAAGGATCAACACAAGTAGTTTCTCATAAGAGTATACAATTACTGTAAACAGGGAGAGAAAATAAATCTTGAAAGAATGCAACTCGAAACGTGGAAAACGGACTCCGAACGGGCCCCAAACGGGTCAAAAACGACGAATCTGTCTAAAATCAGACATTTGGAACCTCTTCCAAACGTCTTAAAAGGTTGATCATGTCGTACCTCGGTCTGCGCAGTCCTTCAGACGTCCAGAATCCCGCTGGATCGTCTGGCCTTAGTTTCCAGACGTCCATCTGTCACCTCGGACGTCTGGAGGTCCTCTCCGTCGTCTGGTACTGTGGCCAGACGTCTGATTCGTGTGGGATGGCGAGCCCTCGCGCCCTCCCGAACAACACCTGCGCACACACGCAACCGCTCTCATCACGAAGAGGCGCAGAAGAAGCGGTGGACGGCTGCATGGCCGTACACGCGTAAAAGGAAGAAGTAGGAAAATATTGTACCTGTCAGACGTCTCGATCTTCCTCTAGACGTCCTACGCATCGTCTGGACGTAAGTCGAGACGTCTGATTCTGGGAAATTTTCCCAGAATCAGGACCCGATTCGTCCTCCGCCCGCGACGCACGGCCGCGCCGCGCCGCGTCCGCCTGTTGCCCGAGTTGCAGCAGCCCCTCCGCGACAACCCACACCCGCTGCTCCTCCGCCGGCCGGCTCAAGCTGGCCCGGCAAGCTCGCACCCTCGCTGTCGAGCTTCTTCCTTCCTCTCACGACACTCCTCCCTCCCACACGCCTGCTGCAGCCCCTGCTGCGCACTCGCTCGCTCGCTCGTAGGGAGAAGGAGAAGATGAAGGCGGTGGAGTGAGGGTGAGGGGAGCGTTTTATAAGGCAGCCGCGAGGAGAGAGAGAGGGAAATGCGGCGCCTGCTGGGAGAGAAAGCGACGAGCGCAGACGCGAACCCATACGCCGAAAAGATTTATTACCAGACGTCTGGGAAGGGTTCCAGACGTCTGGGCCACTTCCCAGACGTCTTAAACTACGTCTGCTGCTCAGTTCGTAACAATATAACAAACTCAAAGGAAGTTTCGTCCTCGAAACTTGCGCTAATTAGGGTGCGGGAAAGAACAAAATATATATATAACAAACTCAAAGAGGACCGAAGCCAGTCCGACAACACGTACCTGCTAAAAGCTCTGGGTACCGCTCCCGCATTGCTGCCTCAGGCTCCCAGGTGGCCTCCTCGTACCGCTGGCTCCTCCACAAGACCATCACTAGGGGTACTTGCTTCCGTCTCAGACTGCGGATGGCTCTGTCCAGAATCTGTACTGGCCGCTCGAGGTAGGTCAAGTCGTCGCCCACCTGGACGCTCTCGTGGCTCAGGACGTGACTGGGATCGGCGACATACTTCCTGAGGTTGGACACATGGAACACGTCGTGCACACCAGAAAGCTGGGGAGGGAGGGCAAGCTTGTAAGCAACGGGTCCAACCCGCTCCAGGACCTCAAAGGGCCCCACAAACCTCGGCGCGAGCTTCCCTCTCACCCCAAATCGCTATAGGCCCTTCATGGGCGAAACACGAAGGAAGACATGGTCCCCAACCTCAAACTGCACCTCTCTACGTCTCCGATCTGCATAGCTCTTCTGCCTGCTCCTGACAGTGCAGAGTCGGCTGTGAATCTGCTCGACTGTCTCCTGGCTCTGCCGGATCAGCCTGGGGCCAACCTCTCACTTGGTCCCCACCTCAACCCAACTCAAGGGTGCTGTACATCTCCGTCTGTATAGAGCCTCGTAGGGTGCCATGCCGATACTCGAGTGATAACTATTGTTGTATGCAAACTCCGCCAGGGGCAAGTGCTCCTCCTAAGAGCCCCTCCAGTCCAGTACATAGGTACGCAAAAGGTCCTCAAGTGTCTGTATTGTGCACTCAGACTGTCCGTCCGTCTGGGGGTGGTAAGATGTACTGAATCTCAACCGCGTCCCCAGGGCCTGCTGAAACTCAGCCCAAAACTGGGACGTAAAGTGAGTATCCTGGTCGGATATGATCTCCCGCGGAACTCCGTGTAGACGTACCACATCGCGGATATACCTCTTTGCCAACTGAGCTGGTCCCAAAGTGACTCGGATCGGCAAGAATCGGGCCGTCTTCGTCAGTCTATCAACGATTACCCAGACTGCGTCGTGTCCTCGCTGGGTAACAGGCAAGCACACCACCAAGTCCATGGTGATGCTCTCCCACTTCCACTCTGGCACTGGAAGTGGCTGTAGCGGCCTTGCAGGCCTCTGATGCTCGACTTTCACCTGCTGGTACACTAAACACTGCTGCACGAATTCACCCACATTCCTCTTCATCCCCCTCCACCAAAACTCGCGTCTCAAGTCATGGTACATCTTCATGTTTCCGGGATGTATGGTGAATCTAGAACCGTGTGCCTCGGTCAGGAGCGCTCTCAACAGCTCCTCGTCTCTGGGAACGGACAAACGTCCCCTCAGGCGCAGCACCTGGTCTGTGAAAGAGAAGTCCCTCGGGTCTCCTGACAGTACTCTGTCGCGCAAAGACTGCAAGTACGAATCTACCATCTGTCCTGTGATGATGCGATCTATCAGCTCTGGCCTCGTCTGTCGTGTCATAGTCACTGCCCCACAGTGCCCCCGTAACTCTAGGGGTCGCCAACTGCCCATCTCCTCCAAAAGGCTCCAACTCTGCACCTGTAAACTAGCCAAGTGTGCGGGCGCCTTCTGGCTCAAGGCGTCCGCCACCACGTTGGCCTTTCTCGGGTGGTAGGAAATGCTCCAGTCATAGTCCTTCAGGAGCTCCAACTAACGTCTCTGTCTCATGTTGAGCTCCTTCTGATCAAAAAGGTATCTGAGGCTCTTGTGATCTGTGAAAATCTCGAAGGTCTCACCGTACAAGTAGTGCCTCCAGGTCTTCAGCGCGAAGACAACAGCTGCTAGCTCCAGGTCGTGGGTAGGGTAGCTATGCTCATGGGGCTTCAGTTGTCGCGAAGCGTAAGCAACAACGTGACCCCTCTACATGAGCACACCCCCTAACCCCTGCAAGGAGGCATCCGTGTACACAACGAACCCGCCACTACTGTCAGGGATGGTGAGCACGGGAGCCGAAGTCAGCCTCTCCTTCAGCTCCTGAAAACATGCCTCACAAGCATTTGTCCAAGTGAAGGGCACGTCCTTCCAGGTCAACTGTGTCATAGGACGCGCAATCTGTGAAAAACCCCTGATGAACCGTCTGTAGTAGCCTGCCAGTCCTAGGAAACTGCGGATCTCAGTAACTGTACGCGATCTCTCCCACCTAAGCACTGCCTCGACCTTGGCTGGGTCCACCGCCAAGCCATCTCCAGAGATCACATGACCTAAGAAGGTCACCTCCCTCAACTAGAACTCGCACTTGCTGTATTTGGCGTACAGCCCACGTCGTCTCAGTGTGGCCAAAACCATCCGCAAGTGCTGTCCGTGCTGTGTCTGATCTCGAGAATAGATGAGCACATCATCAATGAATACCACCACGAACTGGTCCAAGTACGGTCTAAACACCCGGTTCATCAGGTCTATGAAGGCAGCGGGGGCATTGGTCAGCCCAAACGGCATGACCAAAAACTCGTAGTGTCCATACCGGGTGCGGAAAGCTGTCTTAGAGACGTTTGCCTCCCTGATCCTCAACTAGTGGTATCCAGACCTCAAGTTGATCTTGGAGAATACCATGGCACCTCACAACTGGTCAAACAAGTCGTCGATCCTCGGCAGCGGATATCTGTTCTTGATGGTGACCCTATTCAGCTGTCGGTAGTCCACACAAAGGCGTAGGGTACCATCCTTCTTCTTTACAAATAGTACCGGGGCTCCCCATGGAGACGCACTAGGCCTCACAAAGCCCTTCTCCAAAAGATCCTGCAACTGAGACTTGAGCTCTCGCAGCTCAAGCGGTGCCATCCTGTACGGTGCGATGGAGATGGGGCTGGTCCCTGGTATTAGTGAGATCTCAAACTCGATCTCACGCTCGGGCGGTAGTCCTGGCAACTCGTCTGGGAACACGTCGGGGTACTCTCTGACCACCGGGATGCTCTGGAGGTCTGCCACAGGGGTGGGCTCTGCCACCACACAAGCTAGGAAGCCCTCACACCCCTGGCTCAAAAATTTCGCCTCCCGAAGTGCAGAAATGCACCTGAAGCCTCCGTCCACTGGCTGATCGTGGAACTCGAAAGAAGGCAACTCCGGTATGGAGAAGACGATCTTCCTCTCAAAACAGTCCACCAAAGCGTGGTAACCGGACAGCCAGTCCATCCCCAGAATCACGCCAATGTCCTCCATCTGTATCATAATCAGGTCAGTGGGAAGGCTATGTCCCCCAATACTGACCCCGCAACCTGTGTACATCTCCTCAGCTACAAACAGCTGACCACTCGGACCTCTGGTCACGAACGGATCCTCTAACAGCATGTAATCCTGGCCTAAACTAACTGCGAAACTGGCTGCGACAAACGAGTGCGTAGCGTCGGAATCGAAAAGCGTGTAAACGAGTCTGCCGGAAACAGAAACCATACCTGCCACCATCGATCCCGAAGCTCTGGCATCCCTGTGTGTCAGGGCGTTGATACGCCCCTAAGCACTAGGTGCGAACAAAGCAGCCACACTCTGCGTCGGACGAGTAGCTGTTGGCCGGTACCCTCCTCATGACTGCTGTCCTCCTCCTCACGCCTGATAACCGCAGCCTCCTGCTCTCCCTCCAGTGCTCGGCGCGTGAAGTATCTGCTGACCTCCTGCCCTAGACGGGAAATCCCTCCTGATGTGGCCCGGCTGGCCACACTAGTAGTAGAGGGGAACCCGACTCCCGCCCTCAGTGGGTCCCTGCTGTCGGCTGGGCGGGGGTCCGGTGCTGGCAACTGGCCCTTGTCGAGGGCCCCCAAAGGCCACTGATGGCCCTGCAAAATGTGACAGCTCTTCTGTGGATGCCATGTGTCTCCTCTCTCGCCGGCCCTGTGAAAAGTTTGGCTGGTAGGGCCTCTTCCGCCCGCTGTCAGTATATCGCGCGGACGGGTTGGTCTCCTCGTAGGTCATAGATGCCTCCACCACCCTCGAGAATGTAGGCAGCTTCAGGGGTTTGACATACCCCTGAATCGCAGGCCGGAGCCCCTCGGTGAACCTCCAATGGCGCTCCTCCTCAGTGGCTACTACTGTCGCTGCGAAGCGGGACAGCTCCAGAAAACGCGTGCGGTACGCGCTCACGGTCATCGTCCCCTGGTGGAGAGTGTGGAACTCCCACCTCCTCTGGTCCTGCCACGTCTGGGGAAAGTACTGCTCGCAGAAGAGGGTGACGAACCGGTCCCAGGTTGGCTCGTCCCTCTCCTGTCCCCTGACCGCCTTCCACCATCTGTGTGCCGCACTCTCTAGCTGGTACGTGGAAAAGGCCACGCGACACTCCACCGGGGGGCGAAGGGTGTCGAAAACCTTCTCGATCTGCTCGAGCCAGTCCTCCACCTCGGTCGGGTCCTCATCCCCCTTGAAGGAGGGGGGCTTCAGCTTCCGGAACTACCCGAAAAGCTCGAAGTGGCGCTGCAGTGGAGATGCTGGTGCACCTCCAGGTAAAGGTGCCTCGTGTACAGAAGTGTCGGAGGAAGGTAGGGGCGGTGGCTGCCCATCCCCTCCCCCGCGTCCAGCGCCGCACCCGTCGCATGGTCCTACAGAGGACTCCCCCTTCGCAGCCCCAGGGGGAGGCGCTTGGGGCGGTGGGTGGAGCTCCTCTCGCACTATATCCCGTATCAGTTGGGCGAGGTCCTGGGCCTGAATGGCCAGGAGTAGTGGCTGGTCCACTGAGACGTCGGCCGCAACACGCCGACCTCGTCCTCGGCCGCGCCCGCGACCCGCCTCGCTAGTCCCGCGATGAGGCATCTCCTGCAAGGAGACGTGAAACAGAACGGAAACACGTCAATATGGAACGATATCTAACGAAGTCTAAGAGCTCAAGCCAAAAGAAATGTTGTGGTGGCTACTCTAGTTACAGACATGTGAATTGGTTATTTTCCAATCGGTTGGTTCACTTCTCGGGACGACCTTGCTCTGATACCATCTTGTAACGACCCGATTCCCGGATCCCTACGAGACACGAGAATCAGACCGACTCGACTAATCCCAAGACCCAGTCGTCCAACAAGAAAGTAACCAAAAGAGCAGTAAAATAAACCACATTCACCATGTATATAACTAGCAGTAAACAAATACAGCAGTAAAGGAAAGAAACACTACAGTATACACCACCACAACAGTAGGGAAATAAACAAGTACATAACATGAAGCTTACAATAAATAGAGTACATGGAGTAACAGAAAACTACTCACTACAGCGGAAAGAAACTACAGAAGGTACTACAGGTAACTCTATTGGGCTCTACTAGGCCCAGCGCCCTCCGCAGCCGCTGACTCCGGCTGCTCAACACCTGGTCCTGAAAAGGTAACAAGGGTGATACGTCAGCGAAACGCTGAGTAGAGTGGCAACTAAAAGCTAGAAGAAGCAGTAGAGTGAACAGTAGCTGTTATGTTTTTATTTTCTTTATTTATATCTTTCCATTTATTTACTGATTGATTTATTTCTTAGATCATTCTCTTGATCTTAAATGTTCCTCGTGGGAACGATCTTGATTGTAGTCTTTTCTGAAAAGTCGAAGTAACAAGTGGTGCTCTCCTGGCCAGGAGAGTCCCCCGTGGTGGTCCTACCCTTAGTCAACCACCCCAAGGTCGCTGACAGACGTAACGATGACTACGGCATGCGCGATAGACGCACGGGTAGCTTCCCCGCACTGGCACGCGGTCAGTCATTTCGGTTAACGGGTGCGCCCAAAGCACAGCACGGAACCAGTATAGAGCAGAGCCCTCTCAGTAACAGGGGTCCAGCCCCTCCACAGTAACCAAACAGGGGTCTTGCCCCTCCACAGTCCGCGCACCCTCGCCTGACTACCCTGGTTTGCCCAGTGGGCCTAACAAGTCGGTGTAGGAGAGCTAGCAGAACCCCGGGGCCCGTGGGGTAGCTAGTGCTCTCCTTACACTAGTAGCTCTCCTCGATACTGTGTACACGAGGGCCAAAAGTCAGTACAAAGTGTCCAGTCCTAGCCCCGGGTCCCTGGGGCGGCTAGCTCCGCTCTGCACTAAATAGGGGGACAGTCGCTCTCCTTGGTACTCCGTACTCAAGGGCCAGCTCACCTCCCCAATTCTATTCCATTCCCTTTCCAGGAGTTCTACTCCTCATTCCCCGTAGGGTTCAAGCTCTTTTAACTTAGCCAATTCAGGTTTCACCATTCCAACTTTATGTCCATACAATTCATGTTCTCAACCGCAATTATCCATTTACAACAGGCAGCTGTTAACCAATTTACAGGCAGCTATCATTTCCTTTCCACTTTTCCAAGACTGCAATGTTTATATAATCAACTAGTTTTCCAGTCCTAGGATCCATGCCGTACCGTAGGATCTAGCATTCAATCTAGTTTTCCAGCCCTAGGATTCATGCAATACCCTAGGATCCATCATTCAATCTAATTTCTCAGTCCTAGGGTTCATGAAATGCCCTAGACTCTATTAGTTGTTTCATAATTGTACGATTTTTGTTAAATAAATTAAAGGGCCACTCTACCCGCAAAATCGGGAGTACTGGGGGCGTGGTTGACAATCCCCTTGTTTAGTTCGTAACAGCGACACTCCTCCCTCCCACATGCCCGCTGCAGCTGCTGCTGCGCACTCGCTCGCAGGGAGAAGGAGAAGATGAAGGCGGTGGAGTGAGGGTGAGGGAGAGGGGAGCGTTTTATAAGGCAGCCGCGGGGAGAGAGAGAGAGAAATACGGCACCTGCAGGGAGAGAAAGTGAAGACGAAGGTGGCAGGTTCAGTTTGCGCACGCAGACACGTAGACGCGAACCCGTACGCCGAAAAAATTTATTACCAGACATCTGGGAAGGGTTCCAGACGTCTGGCCAGACGTCTAGGCCACTTCCCAGATGTCTTAAACTACGTCTACTGCTCAGTTCGTAACAACGACTCTCCCCTTGTTTAGTGTAGAGTGGAGCTAGCCGCCCTAGGGTTGGGACCCGGGGTTAGGATTGGCCACTCTGTACCGACTTTTTGGCCCTCGCGTACACAGTACCGGGGAGAGCTACTAGTGTAGGGAGAGAGCTAGCCACCCCATGGGGCCCAGGGTTCAGCTAGCTGCTTTACATCGACTTGTTAGGCCCACTAGGCAAACCAAGGTAGTCAGGCGAGGGTGCGCGGACTGTGGAGGGGCGAGACCCTAGTTTGGTTCTTAGGGGCTAGACACCTGTTACTGAGAGGGCTACGCCCTATACTGGTTCCGTGTTGTGCTTTGGGTGCACCTGTTAACGGAAACGACTGACCGCGTGCCAGTGCGGGGTAGCTACCCGTGCATTTATCGTGTGTGTCAAAGTCACCATTACGTCTGTCAGTGACCTTAGGGTGGTTGACTGAGTGTAGGACCACCACGGGGGGACTCTCCCAGCCAGGAGAGCACCACGTGCTACTTCTACTCTTCAGAAAAGACTGCAATCAAGATCGTTCCCATGAGGAGCATTCGAGATCAAGAAAGAGACCTGATAAATAAACCAAGTGATAAAAGAAAGAATAATTAGTTAAAGAAAGAAAGAAATTGAAAAACAACAGCTACCTGTCCACTTTTACTGTTTCAGTTTGTTGGTTGCCACTCTACTCAGCGTTCGCTGATTTCGTGTACTCATAACCTTTTTCAGGTCCAGGTATAGAGCAGCCAGAGCCTACGGCTGCAGAGGGGGCTGGGCCCAGTAGAGCCTAGTAGTTGTAGCTTTCTGTTGTACTCCGTTTCCTATTGTAGTGAGTAGTTGTTATACTTCTGTACTCTTTTATTGTAAACTTTATATTCCTGTACCTATTTAATTTTCTACTGTTGTGGTGTTGTGTACTGTAGTAGTTTACTTCTTTACTACTGTACTTTTGCTATTGCTAGTCGCTTGCACGGTGAATGTAGTTTATTTTACTGCTTTTTGGTTACTTTCTTGTTGGACGACTGGGTCTTGGGATCAGTCGAGTCGGTCCAGTCTCGTGTCCTGTAGGGATTCGGGAACCGAGTCATAACAATTCACGTATGATAATTTCCCTGAGGATTTGACCCGACTTACCACTTCTACATGTTTTTGAATGGAGGGGTGAGATTTGCATGATATATATAGAAATTTGGAAATATAAAAATCAATCTCACAAAAGTTCAATCACATAGGTACACAAATATTTTTAGGTGGAAATCCAAACCTGGGTAAAAATCGTCACCTAAGCCTCTCGACTTAGGATTTTCCGATCGACCGAGTTGATCAAATCCACTAACGTATTACTTAAACGAGGGTAGTACAACCTCTTACAACCACGCTACTTAGAATGATGGTAGCATACCTCAAACCCCTCCTCTTTACGAGGAGTATTTTGTCTTTCAAAGGAGATGGAATTCGCAAAGTGAATACCTAACCAGAAATAAATAAAAATAACAACACAAACCTATAGAGCCATAAAGTATAGTCTTAAACTTAGCTTCTATAGGCAACAAATACTTCCCTCGGATGGAAGTGAAGTGTGCGATCCATGCAATGGCACAATGACACTCTCGAATATGTAGGCGAGAGAGCGGGTGCACAGTTTGGAAGATGCTCCAAGATGTAGACTAAGGCTTGAGCACATCTCCATTGATTCTAACTTCCCTTGGACAAAAAATGAGTGCAAAGTAGTGTTACTTGGTGTGTCTTGATTTAGGAAGGATGTTCCTCTATTTATAGAAGTCCTAAGAAGGGTTTAGAAATCTCTTCTACTGTTGGAAGGCTTCTCTAGCCGTTGGGAATTATCCCAAGGCAAATCAGGTCAAAATTATGGCTATTTATGACTCTAACAGAGTTATTAAACGTCTAGATCTAGTATTAGACATCTGGGTAATCGTCTGATTTTATGGTCGGACGTCTGATCTAGAAGGGTGGATCAACTGGATGGTGTTGGATTAGAACAGTCGTCTAAAGATGACTTTTAAGATGTCTGGACTTAAGGTCAAACATCTAATTCTGGACGAGTTTGCTTCCTGTTTTTGTCCAGACCTAAACAGGGTTCTAGGTCTTATGGGTCAGGCGACATGTCGGTCATCTAGAAATAGGTTTTACTGCGGGAATTGATTTCCCGAGGCTCAAATGGTTATAATCAGTGACAAAAGTGATTTGGGGATAGATTGAGCCTAATGTCTATTTATCAGACATCTAGGGATCACTACGGACGTCTAAAAGTGTATGTAGGTTAGATTAAAGGTTAATCCTCTAAGATTAAGTTTGACAAGCCAATGATCCTCTAGTTGGACATCTGGTAAGGTCATCAGATGTCTTCTAAGACTTCTGGACTAAGGGCTAGACGTCTGAAATTGGCAGATAGAGAGTGGGTTTCCAGCCTAAGTGTTTTGGACATTTGATCAAACAGTCAGACGTCTTAAAGTTAACGATCAGATGTCTGATGTCCGGATTGGACGTCTGATTAGGTTGTCTGATGCCTATTTTGGCTTTTTAAGTTCTCTACAAAAGGTCTAAGTATCCTAGGTTTGTGTAAGTGTTCCAAGGACTATAGTTTTGTTACTTTGATGCTCTTTAACATATAATCTGAACAAAATAAGGAGCAAAGAACAAAGACAATAAATACAGAGTACAAGACAAAAGAACATTTATCTTATTCTTCTTGTCTGCAAGCTCTCACTCCACGTGAAGCTCCTTCTCCTCCATCAAGCTCCTCTAATCCACCATGGGCGCGAGCTTGAACTCCTCTTTCATACTTGTAACATTTGCATTTTCCTAAAACTTTAACTCAATGCAAATGTTAAATAACAAGTGTTTTGTTATCATCAAAATTAACGATCGTGGTGCCATTGCACCAACAATCTCCTTTTTTATGATGACAAAATTATAAATATTAATCCAAAATGCTCTCCCCCTTTTTGACATTATCAAAAAGGTTTAGTCAATTTTACAAATTTTATCCTATTCCCCCTTAAAACATGCTCTTCTAATTCCATCTTTTTCATATAGCTATGTAATTAGCTCCCCTTTTCTAAGGGCAATATAGCTATGTTATTTTTAAAACCTCTCCCTTAATGATGGACAAATAGCTTCATCAAATTTAACTCCCCCAATCTATATGCTATAAATAAAGAGATAGGGTAAGGAATTTACCTTACTTACCATGGCCAATAGCATGGCCCAAATGGAGGTTGCCAAAATGGATGGGGCTCCCATTCGAAACTTGGAGGTCCGGGCATCGGCGCTAGTCTCCAATTGAGTGGTCGACATGCGGCGGTTCGATCACCCGCCGGTTGTCTCGCTGGTCTCCTTGTCTTCCTTTTTGGACTACTCTTTGGTTCTTCCAATTTGAGTAGTCTATTTTTGAGCTTGTAGGTCCAATCCTACTTAAAATGTCTATTTATGCATGTTCTTAAGCATAGGATTGCATTTCATGATATAAATATTGCATTACATGCATCATCTTGCATTTAGAGTAGTTTGAATAAAATGGAGGTTAATTGTCTCCTTTTATGTGCTTGGACAGGGCAAATATTTTATCGGGGCCTCGGATCAAAGATCCAACCGTATGGATATGATCAGGGCGACGATTGGAGTTCAACGACTCCAAGATCGCCCTAATCAGGCATCCGTAGCATCAGATAGAGACCGGAGAATCCTAGAAGATCAAGGGCCAGGATGGTGTAAATCCACACTTCAGATGGAAAATCCAATCACACGGATGAATTCGGATCGACGATTGCAGCCCAACGACACAAAAATCGAGTCAATCCGACATCCGTGGCACCATCTACAACTTCCAGAAGATGGACGGCCAAGATGGCGCCACGTGGCACCATCCCGACCGCCCAAACGGCCGCCTACACTCTATGAAGACCGCGCACCCATCCCCTCTCCGCCGTTGGATCTCAACCCAACGGCTGTGGACGTATCGTTTTAAAAGCATCCGCGCGACCATTTGGGCGAGGCAGCGCAGCGGTCCAACGCCTTATCGCGAGGCGCTGGCGCGCGTTCGAGCCTCGCCAAGCGATTTCTGAGGCGGGCGGGCACGCTCCAATTGACCGCACGATCGCGATCCAACGGCCGCGCGCGCCCGATAGCGCCGACGCGCAATTGGACGCTCTGGTGAACGCGCGATCGTACGCGCAGGCGGGCGGCAGCGGTGAAGGCGCGATTTTAAGCCGTCCCTCAACGTGGGCGTAGCCGCCGCACCCACGCGCGCCCGCTCGGCTGCCCGCGCGTAACGCCTACGCACGCCGCTTGATTTTAAGCCGTCCGATCTCGCGATCGGACGGCTGAAAATCAAGCGGCGTGCGTAGGCGTTACGCGCAAGCAGCCGAGCGGGCGCGCGTGGGTGCGGCGGCTACGCCCACGTTGAGGGCTTTAGCGACGGTTTTATCCGTCACTAAAGACCCCTTATTTATTATTTTGAAGATGTAATGTCCATTTTGCCCCCACTCCTTGCAACTATAAAAGGAGACCCCCTCCATACGAAATTTTCATCCCTTCCTTCTCCTCTCTACCTCTCCAAAGCTCAAGAGAAGCTTGTCCCACACCCGGGATGCTTCTCGCGAGATAAAGTCCAAATTTTCGTCCCCCTTCGGAAGTGGATCCCGCGACGACGACGGCGTGCTGCTTCGTTCCCGTTCTTCTGCTTCGTCCTCCTTCGTCCCGCTTCGTTCTCCTTCGTCCAGGCGTCGTCCCGTCCGGCTCGTCCTCCAAGCGACCGTCGAGGAGGATTCTCTCTCCCTATTCTTTTTACTACTTTCTAGTATAGATTTACTGCTTTCTAGAGTAGTTTATTCGTCCTCCGAGCGATCGTCGAGGAGGACATTTCTCCCTCCATTCTTTTAATGCTTTCTAGAGTAATTGTTTTATGTTTTCTAGTTGTAACGAAAGAACTCTTTTATGATAAATTCCTTGTCTATTCTACATCTCATTTTGATTTCCATGTATAGTATTCCTTCTCTCTCTCTTACTCCCTCTCTCTCTTTTATTTGTTGTAGATACTTAGATAGTTTAAATTGAATTTCTTTGTGACAAAATAAAAACGAAACGCGAAGTTTTTAAATCAAACGTTCGCCTCCCTGTGTTCGACCCGGAATTTTAATTTCGGTATAAATTTTATTTGTTGAACACGAATCCTTCGCTTTCGAACTACAACGACAGGTTTTCCAAAACCGAACACGTTAGCGTAGCTTCGTAAATAAGTTCAACAATTTGGCGCCGTTGCCGGGGAGGCAACGATTTCCGATCTTTTCTTCGCATTTCTTGCACTTTATTTGTTTTCTAACTAAGCTTTCTCTTGTGTCTATTGTTCTACAGAGACCTCCATCAAGGAATCAACAAGCGGTAGACTGGAGTAAAGTGCAGTTGAAGACAACTGTAAGTGCTCCCCCATTCTTTCCCCCTCCATAGATTTCATTCGGCACATTAAATCCAAATTTCAATTAACCTAGGTGTCTGCATAAATCCTAGGTATAGTTTGGTTGTTTGGATTTCTACTCACACTCATTTCACCCTCATTCATAAAAAAAGAAATAATAACAAAAAGATAATTTTGTGGGGTAACTTTCAACAAACACACAACACACACCCACATTCAAGGCACTTGATTAACTTGATTTGTTTTCTACTCAACCGGGTTCTGATCTGTGGAACCGGTACACACAGAGCAACACATAACAGAGTAGAAATCATTCTAGGTTAACCATCTTTGAGTGCCTAACTTAGTGGTGCAATTGTGGCCAATTGTTTGAGTTGTTTAGGCCGCACCACTTTATTTAAAACCAACTCATCAAGTAGCTCCTCCTTAGGGTTTTTAATCTAGGTATATTCTAGGCACTCCGCTTTCTTTCTGATTTTAAAGGAAAACTTTCTTCACCCGTGTTTTACAACTTGGTTTGCCTAGAAATTTGATTGCAATTCACCTAATTTGAAACCCTAAAAGCTACTTAAGCAGGATTTGAACATTAAAATTCACACATTATAAATAATCTTGCTTGAAAACCCTGGTTGTGCACGCACTTACACAAATTTCAATCAATCATTAAGGGCACAACCCATTGTAAGGGCCCATCACATTCCATAAGCACCACAATCCCAGGCCGTAATAAAATTGAGTAGACGTTGGCCCTAAGGTTTGATTCGCTCTTCAAGGCCTAGTCTGAGATTGTTTTTGCCTACTTGTACTGATTAATCTGATGTCTAGCTAGGGGAGTAGCGTCAAACGACCGCGGCTGGGGGGTACACTAGGAACCAGAGGCGAAAGCCAAAGGAAGAACCTTCTCCCCAGTCCCTCCTTCTAACTGGTTGGATTATACAGACGCAAGTAGAGTAAATCAGTTACAGTCTTAAGGCTGGTGTTGGGAGTCAGTAGATCCTTAGGCTACCTCACTTAAGGACAACCTTGTTTTGTTGTACTGCAGGGTCCCTATCCCCGGTCCTTCCGACCTATTCCTAGTTTATGCTAGGAAGACGGTCATTGAATCCCCGATTAGAAGGACCATTAGAACATTCTAGGAGGCGCAAGTTAGATTTTGGTCAATTTGATCCCATGGCCGAACAACAGCCTCTTCTGCCTGGAAATCCACAGGAAGAATTTCGAAGGCAGCTGGAACAAATGCAGAGAATGCAAGAATGGTTTCAGAGAATGCAGGGCGTTCAGCCCTTGAAGGATTTTTATGATCCTTCAAATTACGGGGAACGTCCCGGCGTCCAGATTCCAGCTGGTGACGTAGAAATCAAGCCCCAGGTGTTAAGCCTGATTAAACATTATCATGGGCTTGGCTCCGAAGATCCGTTTCAACACTTGGAGGACTTGACCACTTTGGTCCAGACCACCAAGTCTCGAAACGTAAACGAGGAGCAAATGATCATGAGGCTCTTCCCTCACTCTCTTAGGGATAAGGCCGCGCATTGGTATAGGACAATAGGAAGACCAATTACAACTTGGAATGAGTTGAAATCGGCCTTTCTGAAGAAATTTTTCCCAGTCGGCCGTACCAATGCTTTGAGACGGGCAATCACTACTTTTACCCAGCGGCCGGGGGAGCAGTTTCATGTGGCCTGGGAGCGATTCCAGGACTTATTGCGGAGGTGTCCACACCACGAGGTGCCGAAATGGCAACTCGTGCAGATTTTTTATCATGGGTTGACTGAGCAACTCAGAAACCATGTGGATGCTTCTTGTGAAGGCAATTTCCTTAATAAAGATGCAGATAGTGCACATGATTTATTTGAGGAAATGAGTGAGAATTCAATAAATCATGCCTCCATGGATACTTTTAACCGGTCCCAACAACCCAGATCAAATGTCAATGAAGTCCATGACTCTCATTCATTTGATATGGAATTGATTTGTAATAAACTTGACAAAGTGGACTTGGTTGCTAAAAGAATGGAAGAGTGGATGGCTGGCAATTCTATGAACAACTCTCAATCCACTCAATCCCAAAATTCAGGATTCCATTCTTCACGAGCTCTTTCTGGACGGGAGTTCGTGAATCAACTTGATGCGACTCAACCTATGAGTCAGCATTTTTCGGAACCCCATGGGTTCCCAACTGGGGCCTTTGATCCAAGTTTTTCTAATCCTTCCTTTTCTTTCTCTCCATCCTCACTTTATGAGGATGTCTGTGCTGTACAAGAGAATGTTAGATCCAACCCCTACTCGAATGCCTATAATCCAGGTTGGAGAAACCACCCTAACTTCTCTTGGAAAAATCCGGGGCAACAGACCCAATTCCGACCCAGCAATTATGCTCCGCAACGACTAATGGGTCAGGGTCAAGTATATACTCAGTTGCCTCCGAATCAGGTCAATCAGCCAGCCTGGAATGCCCGTCAACCCGCAGGGCAGGCTGATTTGAACCATCAAATAGTAGAGATGCAAGGATCTATGCTCCAGCTCATGCAGCAAATGAAAAACTCACTGGACAACTTGCAATCCGGGCTCATTGCTAACTCTCGCCAACCCGAATCTCTACCATCCCAACCCGTACCCAACCCACGAAACATTACGAATTCGGGCAATCAAGCCCAAGGGTACGGAAATCAGAGGGACCCACACGCGCATGCTCAGGTGGTTGAGCAGGGTTCCTCGTCTTCTTCTTCTGTAAATCAACAATTCATGGTCAATCAAGCCCCTCCAATCTTTCCTAACCCTCCTCAAGACCCAAATTCTTACGCTTCTGCAAATTCTGTCACTTTGAAAAGTGGTAAGAAGACTCAGGATCCACAACCACATTATTCTAATCTTTTGAATCCTGAAGAATCTGAGCAGAGAGAAGAGAATTCTAAAGGAGAAATCAAGGCTCAGGAATCCGATTCCAAAGATCTGACTCGTGTTCCTTTTCCTGAAGCCTTAACCAAAGCAAAGAAGAAGAAGTCTGTTGATAGCAATGAGGAGCTTCTGAATTTATTTAAGAATGTTGAGATCAATATCCCGCTCCGTGATGCTATCAAGAACATACCGACTTACGCAAGATTTTTAAAGGAATTATGTACACAAAAGCGTAAGTCGAGAGAATCTATTCCGAGGAAGGTGGTACTCTCCGAGCAGGCTAGTTCTGTTATCCTGCACTACCTCCCTCAGAAAAAGAGAGATCCTGGTGCTCCTTTGATTTCTTGCGTTATCGGAGATTACACATTTGATAGAGCACTTTTGGATCTCGGTGCATCCATCAACCTAATTCCAACTTCTCTTTACGAGAAGTTTGGGTTAGGCGAACTTCGGCCAACTTCAGTAACGCTACAGTTAGCGGATCGTTCGGTCACAAACCCGCGAGGCGTTATTGAAGATGTTATAGTTAAGGTCAAGGATTTCTATTTTCCTGTAGATTTCCTTGTCCTTGACATGGATGTACCAGATAATCTAAGGAACACGCCCATCATTCTGGGGCGTCCGTTCCTGGCTACCGCAAAGGCCAACATTAATTGTGAAAGCGGTAGCATGGAAATCGCCTTTGGGGACCAACGTATGAAATTAGATATTTTTAAGGCGATCAATAAATTTGAGGATTGTGGAGTTATTGAGGAACTTGATGAGGATAATGTTAATATTGAAACTTGTTTGACAGTTTCTTCAATTGAAAGTTCCTCTTTGGTTGATGAATTTGACCCGCAACCCTCTGACTTAACATCTTCGGAAGAGGTTACTGATTTTGTCCACTCACAACCTCTCCCTCTTGTTGAATCTTCAGCATCTACCCAACCATCAATCATCACCCCACCCCAGCTCAAATTGAAACCATTGCCCGAGAATTTGAAATATCAATTTTTAGGACCTCAGAATACGCTCCCTGTGATTATCAGTGCTAAATTGACAAAGGAGCAAGAGATTAAATTGATTAAGGTCCTAAAGGAACATAAGGAGGCAATTGGTTGGACCATTCATGACCTTAGGGGGATCGAGCCATCTTACTGCAATCATAGAATATTCTTGGAAGATGGATCCCGCCCTTCTCGCCAGATGCAGAGGAGATTGAATCCAAATATGCGAGAAGTGGTCAAAAAGGAAATCATCAAGTGGCTCGATGCAGGAATTATTTATCCAATCTCTGACAGTCCCTGGGTAAGTCCCATTCAGATTGTTCCAAAGAAAGCCGGGATTACTGTTGTGACTAATGAGAAAGGAGAATCTGTCACAACTCGTTCAGCTTCATCTTGGAGAGTTTGTATTGATTACAGGAAGCTGAACACTGCCACTAAAAAGGATCATTTTCCCCTGCCCTTCATTGATCAAATCCTGGAAAAATTAGCCGGGCAGAAGTACTTCTGTTTTCTTGATGGCTACTCGGGATACAACCAAGTTCCTATCCATCCCGAGGATCAGGAAAAAACTACTTTCACCTGTCCCTACGGAACCTTTGCTTTTCGTAGGATGCCTTTTGGGTTATGCAATGCACCTGCGACTTTTCAAAGGTGTATGCTAGCCATATTTTCCGACATGGTGGGAGAGTTTATGGAAGTCTTCATGGATGATTTCTCCGTTTTCGGAGAATCATTTGACTCTTGTTTGGTTAATTTGGAAATGATTCTTAAGCGATGTATCAAGACACGATTGGTCCTTAGCTGGGAAAAGAGTCATTTCATGACTCAAGAGGGCATCGTTTTGGGTCATGTAATCTCTGAACGGGGAATTGAAGTGGACAAAGCTAAGGTTGATGCTATCGCTAAACTTCCTCCTCCCACATCAGTTAAACAAATCAGATCATTTCTTGGCCATGTGGGATTTTATCGAAGATTCATCAAGGACTTCTCGAAGGTTGCCCGCCCTTTGAGCAATCTTCTTGCCAAAGAAACACCGTTTGTTTTTGACGAATCATGCCAAAAGGCATTTGATTTCCTAAAAACGGCGGTCACCTGTGCGCCAATTTTGCAACCACCTATTTGGACAACCCCATTTGAGATCATGACCGATGCTTCTGATTACGCGGTCGGGGCTGTCCTGGGTCAGAAAATTAATCGAAAGCCCTTTGTCATTTACTACGCTAGTAAAACTTTGGATGAAGCCCAGAGGAATTACACTGTTACTGAAAAGGAATTACTCGCTGTAGTATTTGCGTTGGAAAAATTCAGGGCTTATCTCTTGGGGTCTCATGTTATTGTTTATACCGACCACTCGGCCTTGAGACATCTCTTGGCTAAAAAGGATGCTAAACCCCGGCTTATTCGTTGGATTCTTCTTCTTCAAGAATTTGATCTTGAAATCAAGGATAAAATCGGGGTACAAAATGTGGTGGCGGATCATTTGTCGAGACTCCTAAGTGATTCTTCTTGTCCGGACATTCCGATTGCTGACACTTTTCCGGACGAAACCATTCTTACAGTTTTAGGTGTCCACACCCCATGGTTTGCTGACATTGTTAACTATTTGGCCGTTGGTCAAATCCCCCAGGATTGGACCAAGCAACAACGGGATAGACTCAAATCTGAGGCAAATACTACTTTTGGGAGGACCCTGAACTGTATCGCATCGGCTCTGATCAGATTATTCGCCGATGCATACCGGAGAATGAATTCAACAGTATACTTGAGTTCTGCCATGCATCTGGGTGTGGTGGACATTTCTCCGGGAAAAAGACGGCTGCAAAAATTTTGCAATCTGGCTTCTATTGGCCGTCTTTATTCAAGGATGCCCAGGATTTCTCACAGTCATGCCCTCGATGCCAGGCACTCGGGAGCATAACTAAGAGAGACATGATGCCCTTAAACCCTATTCTTCCTGTCGAAATTTTCGATGTTTGGGGCATTGATTTCATGGGACCCTTTATCCCTTCATTTGGACATCAGTACATTCTTGTCGCTGTTGATTATGTGTCTAAATGGATTGAGGCAATTCCCACCCGAACCAATGACCACAAGGTGGTCATCAACTTTGTCAAGAAAAATATCTTCAGTAGATTCGGGATTCCGAGGGCTATCATCAGTGATGGTGGCACTCATTTTACTAATGCCCAATTCCGGAGTTTATTGGCCAAATACGGGGTTAATCATCGAATTTCCACACCTTACCATCCCCAAACGAATGGACAAGCCGAGATCTCTAATCGAGAGATCAAGAACATTCTGCAAAAAACGGTTAGGCCCGATCGCAAGGATTGGACTCAAAAGCTTGAGGACGCTCTTTGGGCCTACCGTACGACGTATAAAACACCTATCGGCATGTCTCCATTCCGTCTGGTGTATGGAAAGGCGTGTCATCTACCTGTAGAGATTGAACACAGGGCATTCTGGGCAATCAAACAATGCAATCTAGATCTAAATCTAGCTGGGAAGACCAGGAAACTCCAACTATCTGAGTTGGAGGAGCTTAGAAATGATGCTTATGAGAATGCCAAGATCTACAAGGCTCAGACCAAAGCTCTACATGATCAAATGATTTCCCGCAAGAGCTTTGAGCCAAACCAGAAGGTCTGGTTATTCGATTCTAAACTTAAGCTCTTTCCTGGTAAACTTAGATCTAAATGGAGTGGCCCATTCATAATTGATCAGATTTTTCTAAATGGTGCCGTTCAGATTTCTGACCCAAAGACGGGTAACACCTTTAAAGTCAACGGTCAACGTCTGAAGCCTGTTGTTGACCATAATCTTCCAGAACCCGTTTCAGACTCTGTTGCTCTAGCCATTCTGTGACTTCTTTGGCTGGACTTCGCCTAGCTGACGGCATTAAACTCAGCAGTTGTACATATAACACAAGGCTGATACGAGCTTCATATCCAGGTGACATCTTTCATATTCTACCCTTTCTTTCATGTCTCTTTTTCAATGAGGACATTGCATTAGCTAGGCATCGGGGGGTGGATTCATTTTTGAATTAGTTGGTCAGCTTTGTGAAATCCATATAAATTGCTCTCTTTCTAAAAAAAAAAAAAAAAGGAAGGATTAGTTGGACATTAGGACTTTTCAATCCTAAGAAATTTTACATTAGGATCTGAACACAAAGACCCCTCAGGTCTTTGGACTTAATTAGCCTGTGTATCTACTAAAATGTGGATTTGTCTTTGAGTTCTCGCCATCTTAATTCTATTATAATTGGAATAAATAAGTTTGGGTGATAAGTACACGACTTGTCAACCCACCCTCTGATTTAAGGGAATTTTGAGTTTTAAGCATCTACACACTTTCTTTGCACTGACTCGTTGCTCGGCAATTTTAATGGAAATTGGGTAGCTAATGAACCTTCTAGGGTGATATGGCTGGCAAGTTATCGTGGGTAACAGCCCATAGGTAGGTTGTCCAGAGCCCAGTCACTGGACCTTTCTCTTTTTGCTGCCTTTAGGTAAATCTTAGACCAGGGAAGCCACCTACTTAAAAAAAAAAAAAAAAAAAATCAAAAAGGAGAAAAGAACAAAAAGAAATAAGCCACACTTCGCCGCACGAGTATGGCTGGCAAGTTGTCGGTGGTAACAACTCATCGACCGGCTGTCCAGAACCCAGCTCAGAAAATGCACTAAAAATTCCCAAAACACTTAGGAAGAAGCGGAGAAGTAGAATAAACCGGGGAGATATACACTGGATTCACCCTTGTGTTGACCCCGTTTAAAAAAAAAAATAAAAAAATAAAAAAATAAAAATAGGGAGAAAGCTACCGGTTGTAAAACTACACCTTTAGGCAGAATTCTTTTTGAGGTCACCTAGAGGCGTAGAAATCCGAAGTCCGTTCTAATTGCCGGTCAACGAGTCTATCACAATCACAATAAGATGCTTAAAACTTAGGGTTCTCATCAAATCTTGGGTGAGTTGAATGGCCGTAGAAAGCCACTCTTAAACCCTAAAATTTGAAAATCCAAAAAAAAAAAAAAAGAGTAAAAACAGAAAAAGAAATTTTTCTTTGAATAAGGCGAGGCTTGAGGCGGTCTGCATTTTGGCTGATACCCGGACACTGTTGTGTCTTTAAAAGTTCAGTTCTTAAGTAGACAATTTCTTAATGATTGAAAATAACTCAGGTCCAAATAATCTAACCTAATTCTTTTATAAATAGCATATAGTTTTTGCTAGGGACTAGCAAAAGATAGGCATGGGGGTATGATGTAAACACATTTACACTACTTAAAATGTCTATTTATGCATGTTCTTAAGCATAGGATTGCATTTCATGATATAAATATTGCATTACATGCATCATCTTGCATTTAGAGTAGTTTGAATAAAATGGAGGTTAATTGTCTCCTTTTATGTGCTTGGATAGGGCAAATATTTTATCGGGGCCTCGGATCAAAGATCCAACCGTATGGATATGATCAGGGCGACGATTGGAGTTCAACGACTCCAAGATCGCCCTAATCAGGCATCCGTAGCATCAGATAGAGACCGGAGAATCCTAGAAGATCAAGGGCCAGGATGGTGTAAATCCACACTTCAGATGGAAAATCCAATCACACGGATGAATTCGGATCGACGATTGCAGCCCAACGACACAAAAATCGAGTCAATCCGACATCCGTGGCACCATCTACAACTTCCAGAAGATGGACGGCCAAGATGGCGCCACGTGGCACCATCCCGACCGCCCAAACGGCCGCCTACACTCTATGAAGACCGCGCACCCATCCCCTCTCCGCCGTTGGATCTCAATCCAACGGCTGTGGACGCATCGTTTTAAAAGCATCCGCGCGACCATTTGGGCGAGGCAGCGCAGCGGTCCAGCGCCTTATCGCGAGGCGCTGGCGCGCGTTCGAGCCTCGCCAAGCGATTTCTGAGGCGGACGGGCGCGCTCCAATTGACCGCACGATCACGATCCAACGGCCGCGCGCGCCCGATAGCGCCGACGCGCAATTGGACACTCTGGTGAACGCGCGATTGTACGTGCAGGCGGGCGGGCGGCAGCGGTGAAGGCACGATTTTAAGCCGTCCGATCTCGCGGACGGCTGAAAATCAAGCGGCGTGCGTAGGCGTTACGCGCAAGCAGCCGAGCGGGCGCGCGTGGGCGCGGCGGCTACGCCCATGTTGAGGGCTTTAGCGACGATTTTATCCGTCACTAAAGACCCCTTATTTATTATTTTGAAGATGTAATGTCCATTTTGCCCCCACTCCTTGCAACTATAAAAGGAGACCCCCTCCATACGAAATTTTCATCCCTTCCTTCTCCTCTCTACCTCTCCAAAGCTCAAGAGAAGCTTGTCCCACACCCGGGATGCTTCTCGCGAGATAAAGTCCAAATTTTCGTCCCCCTTCGGAAGTGGATCCCGCAACGATGACGGCGTGCTGCTTCGTTCCCGTTCTTCTGCTTCGTCCTCCTTCGTCCCGCTTCGTTCTCCTTCGTCCAGGCGTCGTCCCGTCCGGCTCGTCCTCCAAGCGACCGTCGAGGAGGATTCTCTCTCCCTATTCTTTTTACTGCTTTCTAGTATAGATTTACTGCTTTCTAGAGCAGTCTATTCGTCCTCCGAGCGATCGTCGAGGAGGACATTTCTCCCTCCATTCTTTTAATGCTTTCTAGAGTAATTGTTTTATGTTTTCTAGTTGTAACGAAAGAACTCTTTTATGATAAATTCCTTGTCTATTCTACATCTCATTTTGATTTCCATGTATAGTATTCCTTCTCTCTCTCTTACTCCCTCTCTCTCTTTTATTTGTTGTAGATACTTAGATAGTTTAAATTGAATTTCTTTGTGACAAAATAAAAACGAAACGCGAAGTTTTTAAATCAAACGTTCACCTCCCTGTGTTCGACCCGGAATTTTAATTTCCGTATAAATTTTATTTGTTGAACACGAATCCTTCGCTTTCGAACTACAACGACAGGTTTTCCAAAACCGAACACGTTAGCGTAGCTTCGTAAATAAGTTCAACACCATGGCCAATAGCATGGCCCAAATGGAGGTTGCCAAAATGGATGGGGCTCCCATTCGAAACTTTTAGGTCCGGGCATCGGCGCTAGTCTCCAATTGAGTGGTCAACATGCGGCGGTTCGATCACCCGCCGGTTGTCTCGCTGGTCTCCTTGTCTTCCTTTTTGGACTACTCTTTGGTTCTTCCAATTTGAGTAGTCTATTTTTGAGCTTGTAGGTCCAATCCTTGATATTGAAATCTTCTTTGTGACCTACAAAACAAGACTCTAATTCTTTCTTCAGTATGCAAGTCAATTTGGATCCGGTTGTGTTAGTTAGTCTTCATGATGGAGATCCTTTCTCAACCCTACGACTAGTGCTAATTCCATTTAACAACTTATCTGATTTTTCTTTAAGGCAAATAAGATCATTTTCAAAAACATGCATCTTGGTTTTTAAATCAGAAATTTTCATTTTTAAACTATTATTCTCTTCAATCAATTTCCTATTTTCATTTGTTAAATTATTATTCTTTAACAATAAGTCATCCCTTTTAGAAATGTTAGGACTAATTTCTAAATCCCTAACTTTAATTTCTAATCTATCATTTTCATATTTCAGAAAACTAAGATTCTTTTTAATACTCTTGTTTTCTATTTTTAATGACTTACTAAGCTTCTACAATTCATTAAAAGCATCTTGTAATTTGTTAAAAGAATTTACCTCTTTGTTGTCTTCGCTTTCACTATCATTCATCATGGCCATAAAGCCTAATGGGAATACCATCATGAGCCCTAACTAGCTCATTTTGACCCAATGAAGAGAATAAATGCTCCTACATAACCTACTGAAGGTCATAATTCACTACATAACCTTCCTGAGAGAAACGTAAGAAATTAGGGTTAAAACTGTAATTTTACCAATGCAATACAACCACGAGTTTTCTCAAGGGCTAAACAAAGATCAATTGGTCTTAATAAGATAACAAGTGAGTTAAATTTGACAGAAAAGGGTTTATCTGAGTTCTGTAAATTAAATGACTTCTTGAAACTATAAAACAAACCCACTTGATTAACCAAGGTTCTGGTCAAGATAAAATTCACTTAAACCCTCTAAAAATCATAGAAAAATATCCTATAGGGTTTAGAACCTTCAATTTATCCATTAGAACCCATACTTGACCTAGAATGGGGTCCCAGACAGATATTTGCCCTAAATTGGGTTTTTGCACAAATTTCCCAATCAAACGTGGTCAAACCCAAAATTCAACTTCACCATTGGATTCCTTAGGTCGAAATTAGATTTTTACCAAAATTTGGACCTAAGGGGAACTCATCTTGACCTACTTTGCAAAAAAGGTCCAGCCTAATTACATTTCTACCCCTATCTTTCAAAAACCCTTACAAACAACCCCCTAGCTTCTTCATCATTTTCACAATTAGGTCCCTCTTCCATTATAGCGGAGGAAACCTACTCCGACGAACTTTGACAGGGCAAATCTCCTTGATTGCTTGGAGGATCTCCTCCAAAATTGGAAGGGAGATCCTCTGAGAAATTCTCTCTCGTCTGAACCCTTATTTAAGATCTAATTCCCTCCCAATCTCTCATGCAAACGCATGAGAAATGTGGGTATCTCAACGATTTCCATCGCTGGCGAGCTTTCCTTGCTTGGAAAGGTTGCTTCCCAAGCCCTAATCGACCTTCAGAGCTCTATTTAAAGGAGCCCAAACCTCTCCGATCTCCTCATGCTCGAATTTGGCTGCGAACACCCTTAATTCCTCTCTTCCCTTCATGGTCGTAGGTTCCTCAACGTCCGGTGACCTCCCTTGCTCCTCCTTGTCGTCCGACCGCCATACCTACGGCGGATTCTTCTTCCCTAACTTCGTCCGCGCCTCGCCGTACTAGCAGGTGCTTCCCTCTCTTCATCCTCGCCAATCTCCACTCACCGGAGCCACCTTCGTCTCCGGCGTCGGCCACACTAGACCCAACGCCTCCGCTCACCCCCTTCGTCTCTTGACATCCCAGATAAGCTCCCTCTCCCCACTATTTTCTTCTCCAACCCTTATTCTCCAAAATCGACCTCTGCCGACCTCCATCACCTCCATCCCTTCCATCTCCAACCATAGACTCCGACGAGGCCACCCACCTCCACAGGCCATCCCAACCCTCGACGACAAGCCTATAAGCCTCCCCTCACTTCACTGATCCTTTCCCCTCACTCCAAACACTGCACCACTCACGCAAACCACCCCCCGAACACATCCACACACTCGCACACAGTGTGCCCTAGGCACGCACACACAGGCACTGCCATGCCATGCCAACACCCCCAGCATCTTCACCGTGCTCCGGCAACCCTCTCTAAACATTTTGATGTGGCTGCAAGGCCGATCTTGTGATTTTAGGTTCGTTGCCCCTCCGCCATTGTTGCAGAGCTTGAAGCAAGCTTGCTGCAGCTCCAGGTCTGCCAAGCCCAGGTGCAGCTGTCCCAAGTGTGCGGAAGCCCCTCGCGCATGCACTCAGGCCTTCAATTGGAGTCGAGAGGCTCCACGCCTGCTGCAATTGCGAAGCTCACTCTGCGGGCGCGTGCGAGGAAAAGGTGAGACATTTAGTCCCACCTCGGAAGTGAAAGACTGCCTGCACCTGCATAAGAGGAAAAAGTGAAGTAGCCTTGTCACCTCAGATCCACGGGGTGAGGTCCCACTCACCCGACCCGATCTCATCCATGAACACGCCCCACGGATCTGGCCTGACCCCACTCGACTGCACTCCTCACCCACTACCCCACGCCAGTGGGCCTGGTCCTGAGTACGCACCCGACCCGATTACCCGACTATCTGTGTGGCTCTAAGAGAGCATATCCTAAGAGAGAAAGTGAGGAGAGCTACGCGTGGGTAGGGGTAGGTTTTGTTGCAGGGTTCTCCGACCAAACACTTAGCCGCAATATGAAGAGGAAGAGGAGGTTAGAAGAAGAAGAAAGGAAGAGGAAGAAGAAGAAGGCCAAAGCTGAAGGCCAAAGGTAGGAACTGAAGAAGAAGAAGAAAGGAAGAAGGAAGAAGAAGGTGAAGCACAGGCAGAAGACAGAGAAAGCTAAAGAGAAAGAGAAGGAGGCCAAAGCTAAAGATAGAAGGCTAAAACAAAGGAGGTCAGAACAGAAGCCAAAGAAGAAGAAGAAGAAGGAAGGAGAAGACAGAGAAGAGAAAGAAAAGAGATCAGACATTTTAATTCGTCTGATTAAGGAATCAAACGACAGATTCTAGTCTCCATTGCATATTTATATATTGAATCATTTGGTAATATTGTAGGAGTATTTGATAATCTACATTACCATTTTACTCCCATATTTTTGCACTTTGACACTACTACTATTGTAATTTCTTTCAGTTTAAATTATGATCTTGATTTCTAAATACCAATTTGCTCCCTATGTTCGACCTCTGAATTCTTTTCAAGTAATAAAATTATATCTATTTTGAATGCTATTTCGACTGTACTACAATGCAATACTTTTTAAAACCTGATTCAGCGCGACAAACAAAGCCCATGCAGGCGATTTCTTCTTCGGGGTTTGCTTTTTCTTCTTCCTCCGAAGTCGAGTCATCCCAAGTAGCTTGGAATGATTTCTTCTTGTATTTCTTCTCCTTCTCCTTCTCCTTCTCCTTCTTCTCCTTCTTGAGCAGAGGACATTCAGGTTGGAGATGTCATTTTTCGTGCAATGATTGCAACGTCTTGGACTTTCCTATTATAGATTAACAATGTCATGGACTTTTAATGAAATTGTTTGATCGATTAACAACTTATTTTGATCGATTAATCTATTAATTCTGAACTTCCTAATTTGATTAACTTTAATCGATTAATCTATTAATTCTGAACTTCCTAATTTGACTAACTTTGATCGATCTATTAAAGCCATTAGTCCATCAATGTTATTTGATCGATCATTTTATATTATTGGTTGATCAAGAAGTCTTGAACTAAGGTTTCCAAGGTTATTTACGATTTACGGAAAGTATTTGAAGTTACATACAAAAGATTTAGACTCAAGAAAATGAAAATACAACGAGCGATTCCATAGATAATTCTTTTCCTTTCCATGAGTCAAGATTGAGTCCTGAAAGGTTAGTTGACATATAACATAATTTTAGTGCATCAAAACTGAGGTATCAACACCAATACGGTTTATCAAGTAGTACGTAGTGATACTCTTAAAAAAAAAGTAGTAAGTAGTGAGAATAACATCCTAGTAATAGGACAAGGTGACATTGTTCTTCATGAGTAAGGTTCTAACAACACCCAGAATATGGCAAAGCTTTCACTCTGTAATGCCATTCTACTGAGAGGTATAAGAACAACTCCTATGATGAATTATGCCCTGTTCTTGAAACATAAATCGAAGAGAATGGGTACAAAGTTCTAGAGCATTGCCAGCTATAACAATTTCAACATGAGTATTAAAGTGATTCTTTATTTCAATAAGAAAGCTTTTAATTATAGACCCAACTTCAGACTTAGACCATAATAGACAAACCCATGATAATCGGGAGAAATCATTAACTGCAACCAGATAAAACATGTGCCCTATACGATCAGGATCATGACTTGGATGCAAGACATCAAAATGAACCAACTGGAAAACAGACACAAAACTATGAAACTATCAACTAGGGAATGATTTCCCATGATTCTTTCCCAGTAGGTAGCTATAGGAGGAATCTACGAAATAACACATCTCAACCTTGTCAAAGGAAGGTAGACAAATCTCAAGTGCCATAAGTAACTAGATGAGCTTTTACCGATCATCATAGCCTGTCCAGTGTATGGTGATTGCAGTAGTCGGTTCCTCTATTATGTACATTTTTTTATAATCTAATATCTTTAATTTTTAATGCAAGTGATAGAAAATGCAAGAAAAATATATCCAATATGAGTCTTATATGAAAGAGTACGAGATGATCAGTGGCAAAGACAAAATTCAAAAATGATGCCTGTGTAAGGAATAATAGAGGAATAAAGGAAGAAAAAGAATGGAAAGGAAAGAGAGGGAAGAGAAATAGCCTAAATAGGACTTCTATCCCTAAAATCAAGGGAAAATCTCATTCCTAATGTGATTTGAAGTTTCTAAATCTTCCAAAACTTACTAAATAATGGCGAACAAATTTTGCATAATCCTAATGATTTTAGGATTTATGGAGGTTATAATTAAATACCCCCTATAACCCCTCCTTTACGCACATCTGATACAATGCATCTCTCTCATTCTCTTCTCTTCTCTCTCCCTCTACCTCTCTCTTGAGAATGGGGAACCTCTAGCAAATTCTCACCTTCCCACCACTGTAGTAACGTTCGCTTCTTACCATCGTGTTGAGACCTTTTTCTCGCTCATTCTCTCTCTTTATCTCTACTTTCTTTTTGATTGTAATTTAACATTTTTAGTACTAATAAGATTTTATTTTGGTAATTTATTTTTATTTGCATTAGTTTCATAGTTTTTAATTAGTAGTTAGTTTATTTTCTACTTTTCATGCTTTTTATTTTTGAAATTTAGGATCAATCTCTAGAATTAGGAATTCTTCTAATCTCGTATTATAAAATTCCAAAGAAAAAATCCAAACAATCCCCAAAAATCTAAAAAAATTATTTTGGATTAGGAGAAAGTAATTTCAATGATTTTTCTGCTAGAAGGATGACTCGAACTTCCTCTATACTTATTCATATTCATTTTTGAGAGTTCGGTAATTTTTTGTAAACAATTGTAGCTTCACTCGCAATGACACTTTTTATCACCTTACGAATCGTACAATTAGTTTTTGGCACCGTTACTAGAGAGGCGACGAATCTAGATTTGTTTTTCCTATATTTTATGCATGTAGTTAGATTTTTTTGTATTCAAGGTTACCAATTCATTTGCCTTATTTTGATTTGTGCATTTTGTAGGCAAAGACCTTAGACCAACCTAGACTAGCCCAACAAGTCAACTCATATTATCTTGCAATTAGTTCAGGATAGTTATTTAAAAGAAAAAACACAAAAAAATAGAAAAATCTCACCCTAAAACCTATATTTTATTAGAAGTTATTTTGTTATTAAGACATTCATTCTAGTGTTTATCTACCTTTAAAGGTTTCTAATCTTTTGTGATTTTCTTTAAAGTGGGCTCACATGCATTTGCATTGAACTTTAATTAATAAAAGAGACATCGCCAACAACAACATTGTTTGAAATCCTAAAAGTGGCAAGTGGAACCCTAAAACCCATTTAACCAAGGTAGAACTTTAAAAGACATGAATTTTAAGATTAAAGGCCTTGTTTTCTTGGTTGTTGCATTTACATATTGAATTAATCTTTAAGGGCACAACTCCCCAAAATGTACATCACATTCTAAGCATATGCATTTGCTTATGTTCTGAAATTGAGTAGATGCTAACCCTAAGGTTGGATAATTTCTAGTCTTAATGGTTTGATTTTGGGTTTGTCTAAGTGGTACCTTAATTCCTAAGGTTAAATCCAGTGTCTAGGTTACAGATACCATAGTCAAACAACTTAAGTGGGTTAAAGGTTACTCAATTAGCACCTACTTTAGAAAGAAACGCTGATATCTTCTTATTTAATTACTTAATTCCTATCTAATTATTGCTGGTTTGAAGGTGATTCGGGTCATACTTCATTAGAGTACTCATTTGGCATCATTTTAAAAATATTACATTTTTTAGGGGTTTAGTTGCAATATTACTGCTAATTATATCTAGTGCTTAATGTGTTTGCTTATATATTTATAGGTACCAGGTTTAGATTTGATTGGAGCTCCACATTAATGCAGAATCAATTTGAGCTCATTTATCTTGATTGGGCTAAACCTAATTCTAAACCATAGCCTAATTGATCCCTAAACCTAGCTTATTTAGGAACCCAATTTCCATCACCCAAAACCTTATTTAGCTAGCCCTAATCCCTCTTAATTTGGTTAAACAAGGCACCATAATTTCTACCTTAGTTGGCTATCCATGTACTTTAATTACCACTATATCCTAAGGTCAACCTACTCCGAAATCTTTTCCAACAATCTAAACCTAAGCTTGGTTGTCCCTTAACATCTAGAAACACCACATTTGGTCGACCACTATACACCCAATCTCCACCCTTAGATCAGAATCCTAGGTCCCTAAGTAACTCACTTGAATCCCAACCTAAAACCTACCTAAATCCCTACAACCAACCCTTGGACCCGCCCACTTATCCCTTAGGAAACCTCCATATGGATGGCCACTTTAGGGACTCAATCTCCACCATCTATTGCTAATTTAATGGCCTACATCCAACCCTCCAAAATCCTATCCAAATCCCTACCTAATTAGCCTATAGTCGACCACATAGATTGAGCTAATCCTAGCCTTCCAGAGATTATTTAATGGCCCATATTCCACCTCCATATCACCGGCCATATAGTCTATGGAACCACCTTACATGGTAGGTCATGTGGCCCTTAATCTCCACCCTCCATTCAAGTCTTGATTGCATTCTAGCCCTTCCTTTGATTCCAACAAAAACCAACCTAATTATCCATACCAACATTAATCCTAGCCCTTGATTTTCAAGATTGGATCCTAACCCTCCATCACAACCCTCCTAGCCTCTAAATAAGGACATGCCCCCCCCCTCGTCCATCATTCTTCACCTTACACCTTCCTACATCCTCTTCCTCCACCTCTAGACCCTACCATTGTTCTGCATCTTCACTTCCTGCCAAATCACCTCATCTCCACATCCAAGGCAAGAAGACTAGAAGGATCTCCCCACCACCTTCTCAACGCTTCTGCACCCACCTATTTCCCTCTTGTATTACTTGTTTTTCTAATTGTATTTGTAATCTTAATTTGAGTTCTAGTAGTTGTTCTAGTTTTTCTTGGATATTAGTTCTAATTCTAGTTGTTTGATTACTTGCTTCAATCTTCCCCTTAGTTGTAATAAACATTTGAATTGCAATAAAAGTTCTTATTTCTAGTTCAATTTCATTGTCTTTCTCTAGTTGCTTTGATTTCTTGCATTAATTTTAGTTGCTTGTTTATTGCTTTCATAGTTAGATTTCAATTCCTACAAGTTTCCGCATTCATTTTCGTAGTTAGTCATAATTGTATCTCTCACATTTGTTTCCTTTTTCAAAAATACAAAAAAATCACAAAACCCAAAAATACAAAAACATTTTCCTCTTAAGCAATTTGAATACGATAGTTACTTTGTTTTGACTCCTTGCAAACAACTTGGACTCCTATATTTCTATTTCTAGATTCTGAGTTCAATTTATAAATTTAAAACTTTCACGTATTTCTGACTACGATAACACGATTTTATCATATTAGAATTTGCACGATCAAACGCTCCCTCTGCCCTACCTATATTCAACCTGTCTGGATTGACTTTAGGAAAAGTGATGTAATTGCTTGTAGGCCTTGTCGTGCCTTTTAAGACTTGTAGGTCCCACAGGATTAAACATCTTTAGGCTAGGTTAGATTGCTTGTTTGCATAGATAGGACACATCTTCTCTCATCTATCCCTCTTCGCTTCTCCATATTTCTTTTAATGGCATACACACATAAGCTAGCTTCTTTTTACTATAATCAAAGTCAACCAAACCCTCAATTTGAATACTACCCATTTATTAACACCTTCATAAATGACTTATCATCCGAACCGTAAGGATCACCTACTCTGTACCATTCGAATTTGACAGATTCATATGGGTCCAATAACTTCCTTGGAGACCACTAAAATTACTCAAGTCCTTCTCAATTCGCGAACCCATCTCTTGTGTTCTCCCACATCTTTAACTTTGATTTAAGGCTAAGCTATCAGATGTTGACACCCAACCCCCTCATGTCGGACAAATCATCAAACCAATGTTGGACCAATAACTCTAACTTTGACTCAACCCCACATGGCTTATCCAACTGCGACTTTAATCAAACTATACCAATTGAAATACTTTGTATCCTCAAGTAAATGGATGTAATTCAGTAATATTCGAGGAAACAAGTACTTTGAATCAGGATAGAGAAAAATAGTGAACATTAGGCATATCAAGCCTATAACAAAGATGTAGACTGACCTATCATCCTCATAGTGATAGAATGTATGTAATATTGGCTCGATACTTCGCTTGTCAAGATGTCTTTCCTTTCTAAACATTGACTCATGGCAGAAACTTTGCCATAGTAGGCTCTTCTCATTTACCTTTATTTCATATCCACTGCTTGGTATGCCAAGTATTAAGCCAATATCCTCATTCGAAAATTCCACTATTTTGTCACTCAAGAGAAACTTCCTATCTCCGGCATACCTTTCTATCGTCCATTTCAGTATCCTTGTGTCAATATTTATCTTCCCAACTCCTATAAGCCGATGGAATGCGATTTTTTCCAGTAATTAGGTCTGCTTCTCAGATAATGGATGTTTATCAACAAACTCTTTGACATGTTGTATATAGCAGTGGTGGGTGACCTTTTCATCATCTATATTTATAGAAAAGCTATTACTTTAATAACCATCATTCACATTGTATATTGAAGTATAAGAGTACACTAATAAAAATCAATCAGGTGATGTACGTAACCACGATATAGAATGGTTTAGTTCAGATGGATAATGCTAATATTATTTACTTACAAACCTTTCTTTTTGATGTTTGCACATCATTTGCATCCTTTGAAGTCTTTTTCAGTGCCTCAAATGTGCTTCCAACGTTAGGTTGGTTCTCAGATGCATTCGTCTCCTTAGTTGCTCCTCTGTCCCTCTTTCGACCACTTTCATTGAACCCCATCGATCCTCCCTTTTTTCTTGAAACTTTGGAATGATCCATCATAATCCTTCAATACCTACTTTAAACAAAGTTTATTTATATTATGTATTTGACAATCTTTTGAAACCCTAGACACTCCTTTCAAGATTTTTAAGCTATACTCATGTATACATCTCTCCAATATGAAATAAATTCATTGAAAAACTACTACACATAGATAAAGAACAAGTTGATACGATGGAGATGTAGTTTACTTACGCTGATCTTTTAAAGGAGGCGATCGCAATGTCTTCTTAAGCTTTTCTTCTTCGTTGAGGGTGCGTTTGCCCGAACCGGAAGGAATGTGAAAAGACGCATATTCTATCACATTTGAAATCTAATACTTAACTTACACGCTAATCGTCAAGTCTATGACGTGCCCCCATTTATTACTTTTGCATGGTTTGTTGTATTACACACTTGTAATGCAATAAGAATGTGTTTTTCTATTCCTTTGATTTACTGTGTCACAATGCCATACGTTTACAATTATCTCGATTGAAGTTGTCAAGCATCCGTTGTGTCTACGCTTTATTTATTACTTGTTATTTTTGTATTGGGATGTAATATGACAAAGACAATGCTTGATAACGTTTTAAATTCAATTGACCTTTATTCACCTATTATGTTGTAATACAATTGTGGAAGGATATTCTTAATATCTGGTATAGATGTTTATAAGTTGTTTTAATTAAGTGTTGACTAGAATTTTTGTACTACTTTCCTAGAGGTATATTATTAGTACATTAAAAAAAGAAATGTTTTTGACTTTGCCGCCAACCTTTGGTATCGTATTACAATGATGCAGTAAATTAGTTTTGCATAGACATTAGTATTACAAATTTATTGATTTCATTCGTAAGATGTGTAAAGTGGTTAGTTTTGTTGTATTACATAGTTGCAATACAATATTACAATATCATTGAATATTCTTTTAGGTGACACATGTTACAACATGTACTGATTTATTTTACAAAAAACTACTATTTAGTTACAACACATACATTCAAAAATTACAATACAATTCATAATATTTTACAACACCCAAGCTTATATGTCACAATGTTTTAAACATTTTCAAACGTGTTTTATGTTATTTATAGGATAAGAGTGACATCCTTTTACGTTTCTTATGGATATTTTTTTGTGTGTCAGTTTTTCCATTTATGTTGTGTTTATTATTTAATGTCCACAACTTATTTATAGCATGATTAATTTTGAGAGATTTTATTATATTTTTTTATAGTAATTTCTGGCCCCGGATTTATTTAGCTCCGCTATTTTTGGAAGTCTCTTATGTCAGTGTAATAATATAAAAACACCATCATTAATATGAGTGATTTTTCCCTTAATCGTTAGATTTGGAAGCGATGGTCTAGATATGGTACTTATTTTCTTATTTTTAAGCATTGTGCTTTCTAGATCAGCCCCCTATATATATATGATATGTATCTAGAGAGCACATTGCTCATAAAATTCAAAAAAAGCAAAGCCTTTTGGCCGCACGATCTTGTCGCCACTTGATGAAACGGCTTGATATTGCTTTAGTGGTTTTGTTAATTTTGAATTTTTATGGTATCTTAAGTGTAAAGTCATTTTTTGTAACTAACCTCCATTATCTCATGCAAATTACAGGTGAGTTATTTTGGAGTCGTATCTGATTGTATTACAATTCGCATTATCTCATACAAATTTAGATGGTTTATAATTGTATTACAATTATCAAAACCTCTGTTGCGTACATTTTTTTTATCTCCACGCTTGTATTACAACTATTACACTTTGTATTATTTGTAACACTCATTAAATTCATTATATGATGGATAAGCCCCTTACTAATTACATTGATTGTATTACAACATCATTTTACCCTGACAACATTATAACTCACACACATATATATTACAACTTATGTTTATCTTATTATATCGTTTAAGTTATTTGATTACAAATAAAATAAACCTATATTACAATGGTTCATCGAAACATTTATAATGTTTTGTTGGTGTTCTTTGCATACGTAATATCATTTGTATGTATTAAATCATTTTATTTGATTAGAACCCTTTTAGGCGTACATTTTTTTATTAACTCCAGTTGTATTACAACTTCGTCTATTATGAAATTGTTACAACTTCATAATGCTTTTATTACAATAACTGTTTGTTCTATTATAACTATAAAGCTTATTTATTACAACCATATACAAACCTTATTACAAATCTTATACAATGTCATTACAATATTTGTTATTTTTCTTTTACTTGTTACACGTGTTTTTTATTATGCAAACAGTTGTATTAAAGTACTATTTTAAGTATTTATTTATTCTAATTTATTTATCAGTTGTAACATTTTATAAATGGAATTTTTAAAGTTACGGATGGTGATTTTTTTTTTATAACATCCGCTTTCTTTGCGTCGTTACAATACCACGATCGGTAAAGTTGGTGGTGTTTATTCCATTTATCGGATTAAAATCCAATGGCTTACACGGAGTGCTTATTTAGGGTTTTTGAGCATAGTGCTCTCTAGATAGGCCCCCAATATATATATGTCTATAATTTAGCTTATATAATATATAAGTATATACATTAGAACTTATACTCTACTTATGTTAGTTAGAATACATACAATAAGTATACAACATAACTTATTTACATATATATACATTTAATTTATATACATGTTATTATACAATATTACATTATAGTTATATATACATATATACATTATATACATGGGTAATTTTAGGATTTTTGGAGTTTTTCATATTTTTTATTTTGTTTTTGAGTTTTAAGTGAGACAATAAAGAGGACAAAGCAAAAGAAGTGGAGAGGAACACCCTTTTTGACAATTGTGTTTTTAGGTTTTTATTTCTAAACTAATGAAAGATCCTAACTTTTACAGGTATGCTCTATATACAAAAGTCACTAAAACCTAAAACTAATCACACACTCACATTCCAACTATGCAAATCTCACTCACTACAGATTTCTTTTATTTATTTACACTAATTTTGTATTTTTTACAGTATTTATAGTAATAAAGCATAGAATATGCTAAATAAATGTTAGAAATTGAAATCAAGCCCTAAAAATCATGGAAAATTGCTAGAAATAAAGATTAACACTTTAGAAACCTTTAGACATCATTAAAGATCATATTCAACTACACAAGATGTGATTTAGCATTGAAATTAACATCTAATCATTGTTCGTATAGATTTTAGAAATTATACCTGCTAGCAGAGATTTAGATCAAGTTTTAAAATGACTTACAAATTATTCTAAGATATAAAACAGTATATGACTGCTTTCTAACACCACCCAATCAGAAAACCTTCATGCAAAGCTCTTCTTAGCTTAGATCAATATCAGGAATCCATTAATCCATGTAATTCAAACAACAACAATTGCTGACTGTTTCTTGTTAGGACTCGAATAGGTTGTGTTAATATGGTGAAATTATCGTTGAAGTGTGTATAGTAGTTAACCTAAATCGAGTCTAACCATCTTTCACAAAAAAATTTTTACCTGGTTTACTTAATTTTATCTTGGTCACTTTTAGGCCTCGGGTCGATCTCAGGGAGGTGGGGATTAAAGGTGAAAAAGTTTCTACGCCTTACCTAAAACGTATCTCTTCCATGCGTTTATTATATTTTTGATTTTTTTTCTATTTAAGATTTTTTTGCTGATAATTTTATCCTTGAGGTACACCCTCAAAATCAGGTCCTTGGCTTCGAGCCAAATTGTTCTTGGCTTTGAGCCAACTTAGGGTTTCCCAAAAAAACTGGTCTTGCTATTCGCAAGACCGAGTACCTGCAAGACAAGGATTATCTTTTCTCTTTTACTCTTTTTTTTATCTTTTTAATAGCAGGAAACAGAAGAGAAATAAAAATCAGGTAGGTTGCTTGTAGAGAAATAAATATAGTATATATATATAGGGGTGGGGTGTAAGTGGAAATGGCGTGTAGCACAGTGTCTAGTTGGTCCACGTCTAGAAAGACGCAACCAACAAGACGAAGTGCCGCGTAGAGTGTAGGATGGATGTGTGGGAGTGTGTGCAGAGGCGATTTCTTTACGCGGGTATCGGGGAATATCAGCAACTCGTGTAGATATTCCTGCGATATAACGTGTAGTGGAGTGACTAGTGCGTAGGGATACAGGAGGTGATGTGTATGTAAATATATATATGTATATATGTATATATATATTTATATGTATATATATAGATAGGGTTGTAACTATATAGGTGTATATGTAGTTATGTATATATATATATAGATATGTAAATATATATATATAGGTATATATATATATTTATTTATTTATAACTAGATATATATGTATATATATTTAACTATATAGATATATATATATATAGTAATATATGTATATAGATATATTTGTATAAGTATCTATATATATATATATTTATATTTATACATATATACATACATATATATAAATATATATATATATATATATATTTATACATATATACATATATACATACATATATATATAAATATATATATATATAGGTATGTATGTATGTATGTATATATACTTATATATAGTTGTATAGGTATGAATATATATATATATGTATATATATATATATATATACATATATATATATTCATATATATAAGTATGTATAGGTGTGTACAAGTGAGCGTGTGAGTGTACAAGTGTGTGTGTGTGTACGAGTGTGTGCGTGTATTAGAGAGGTGTGTGTGTACTGGAGAGGAGTGTGAGAGAGAAAGAGTGCATTAAGTTGTCTGGCTGGAGTGTCCGCAGTCTGGTGGTGTAGGCGCACGAACGCAGGCGCGCGTGGGCACGCAGGTGCAGAAGAGCGTGGGCGTGGGCGAGAGAGTGCAGCGCAGCGCACTGCGTAGCGTAGCGCACTGCGCTGCGGGCAAGAGTGGAAGCAGGCGCAGACGCAGGCGTGAGCGCAGAGGGAACGCGCGAGCAGGCGGGTGCGGGAGTGTGAGAGAGGGGGCAACACAGCACACTGCGTTGCGGGCGAGAGTGGACGTGGGAGAAGACGCGGGAGCGGGCGCGGGCGCAGACGGGAGAGGGCGTATGCGGATGTGGGCACAGACTGGCTGGAGGCAGTTGCGAGGAGGAGAGAGAACACGCAGTGACCGGATAAGTGAGAAACAACCCGGTCATCGCACTGTAGCTACAGTGTCGCGTTGAGAGGCGTGAACAGTAGCTACAGTGCCACGCGAAGTGAGCAACCGGTTGCGGCCGGTTCTGCGTGCGCGGGCGCGCTAGAAGGCACCTGCATGTGCGGGGAGAGCTTGCGGACGTTGTTGGCGTGCATGCAGTGGCCTACGCGGCTGCTGGAGGCCGCTGCACTGCTGCTAGAGCTCCGGAGCTTGGAGCTTCTGACAATGGCGATGGTGTTCAGCGGTGAAAACAGAGGGCGAAATCACCACGCCCACCTACTCACGAAGGAGCTGGGCGGTGGTGGAACTCACAGTGGTGGTCGTGGGACCACTATGAGCTTACTCCTGCCCGCAGTGTGTCTCTTCAGTGCGAAGAGAGACTGCGTATGGAGAGGGAGAGGGGAGGACGATGGCCTGGAGGAAGGGTGTCTGTGGTGGTGTGTGTTCCAGGCTCCCCTTGCGCAAGGGAGAGGGCGGGGCTTTTTAAAGAAGAAGGAGCCTGCCACAGCCACACTGCAGGCAGAGCATGCTGCTAGCAGGGGAATGGCGCAAAGAGATGCAAGCCCCATACCCTGAGCCGCGTGAGGGAGACAATTTCAAAGTCAAAATAAAAAAAATGAAGAAGGTGAAATTGCGAGGCAGCACTTGAAGAAGATGTTAATTAAATGGCCAATTATTTGCATTATCCTCCCCTCTCAAATAAATGCATGCAAGTGTCTTTTTACAAATGCAACTATAGCTACCTAATATGCAATGGTAGTGCTAGGAAATAACACAATATGGCATATTTATTGGTGTATTTTTGTTGTGCAATCATTTCTCCGTATAGCTAATGATTAGCCCATATTTGTGGGCTATTTAAGTATTTAAGTGCCTAGACATTAAGTTAATTCTAACATTTATTTAGCATAAATTAGGATGTAAGTAGATTAATTCATATTTCTAATTTAATTACTTAATTCATGCATTGCATTCATATTTAAATGCATTTAGAATTAACTTAGAATTGTATTCATTTAAATTAGTTAACCAATTAGGTGCATTGCATGCATTAATTTAAGTTAACATAAAAGTTGAGGGTTTGTATATAAATAATCATAATATTTTATCATTATTTTTATTCTTCTTCTTTCAGCAACGACGGCAATGCCACCAGCTGCCGCACTAAAACCTGCATTCAAGGACTAATGGAGAATGTGGATCTGCTCCCGCCTCTCCATTCAAATCCATGCAGGTGGCTACAAAAGGAGGAGGGAGGCTGCCTTGTACGGGAGGCCACCATCCCAACGACCCACCACTGTGCAGAGAGTTGAGCTCTCGTCCGTTCCACCACCACCGGCCTCGAATGTGGAGACGAGCCTCTACCACCGTGGGCATGTGGTGTGACAGCCCACACCGCCATCTGGAGCTCGTCTGCATTACTGTGAGCACCTCAGCGTGCACCACTCTCGCCGTCATCACCAACAACCTCCACTGCAGCCACTGCAACTTCACGTCCCCGTCAGTTAAGGCGTCCGGGAAGTCTCCCGTACGTCTGAAGCTTCGTCTCCACACACAACAGCAACCGGCCTCTCCTTCACGCCCGCACCCCTCCGGCTGCACAAGCCCTCTAGCCTCCAGCGCGCCTACTCCAGAGCCCACTTCTGTGTGCTCACTTCACGCCCGCACCCCTCTGGCTGCACAAGACGCCAGCACCCTACACCACCTCCACGTGCACCCTGCACCACCTCCACGTGCACCCTGCAATCGCCTCCAGCCACGCACGCAGGTGCGCCCGCCAGCGTGCAGCACGCCCACCAGCTCACCTCAGCGGGCCTCATCTCCTCCAATGCGTCCACTTCCTCGCGCCCACTCCCACTCCTGCGCATGCCCTTGCTACACCTTACCTCCTTCAGCCCCTAGCGCACCTGCCTCACCTCCTACAGCAACGCCTCCAACCTACCCGCCGCGCGCCTTCCTTGCAACGTGCGGCTAGCAGCAGCAGCTGCATCCGCCTTCAACACCACACTCCGTGCGCGTGCAGTCCAGTGCGTGCGCCTCCTCGCCAGGAGCTCAGCCGCGCCCATCCACGCCTGCACGGCCTGCGGCACTTCGGCAGCCACTGGAACCCACCACCACCGTACCTCCATTCGGCCACCTCAGGGCATCTCGCACTTCGCCGCGACCGCCATCACAGAGTCCTCGGTCTAGAGATCCTCCTCCGAGCTTCACACCTCCAGTCATTCCTTCCTCCTCGCACACGGACAAGGGGAAGAAGGTCCCCAGTTTTGCTACAGTAAAAGCTATATTAATATTTGCATTCTATGCCATTGTCAACTTTTAATAATATTTTATTAAGTTGCATTGCAAAAAATATCCTTAGTTGTTTAAAATTGCCATTTTAGCATGCTCTCTTGATGCTTTCTTAATCTGAAGGCAGATTTGGCTCGATTCTCGTCAAAACTAATTGTGAACATACGTTTTTAACCGGTGCGAGTTTAAATACGTCATTGCCTCCCTGTGGACACGACTCGCTCTTCTGCAAGTGGTTATTTTAATAATTGATTAGTCGATTTTTCCACCACATAGAACTACAAACGACTTTAAAAGTGAAGAATCGACTCGTCAGCTACTACTGACAACAAAAGAATCAAGATGTTCCGAGGCTTACTCAATGTGATCCAAGTTTGTTAAAAACCTTAGAAGATAGATTTGTATAAGATCTCTCTAAGAAAAATTCAAGAAAGCATAAGATCATCAAAACTTATTTTAAGTCATCAATTGAAACCATTCATAGACTCACCCAGAATGAAACAACTGTTGTTGCTCAAAATCTATCAAATCTGATATGAAACTTTAAACTTCAATGAAATCACTCAAACATATTGTATGAACATTTAAAATCATCCTAGAATCTTTCCTAGGTCATTAGAATGTGGATTGAACCATCAAGTTCCAAAATCAAGGTCTGACTTGGACATTGAAACCATTAACCCCAGATCTCCTTCAAATCATCTAGAAATCAAACTCAAGCATCGTAAACATATATTAGAGATCCTAAAATTCTATGAAACTTAATTACAACTTAGAAAGCCCAGAAAACCCCTAGTTGATTCACCCTTCTTTGCCATAGACGGCTGAAAGTGCAAAACACCATGAAAACTCATCTCACAAGAAAAGGTTTCAACAAAAAAATTCACATATCACAAAAACACCAAAAAAATGAAAAAATCTTGAAAAATAACAAAAAAAATTCTGAGGGGAGAGAAAATTTGGCGGCCATACAAATCATAAGGAGAAAAAAGGGAAAAGTGAAAAATGTCAAAGGAGCACAAAATGAAAAAAAAGAGAAGAGATAGTCATTAGTAAGAAATTAAGTGATTAACTAAGTTCTAGACTATATCAAGAAAAAGAAAAAAGGTGCTAATGAGACAGAAAAGAGATTAGTAGGAACGCTGATCTTAGGCCTCTTGGGCTAGACTCCTAGGCTCAAAAATGCAAGTATCCGCTAAGATCTGGATAGTCCTCAAGAGGTTGAGGAAAATGCGAAGCTTAAGTATAAGGTCTAAGGCTTAGGAAATATTCGGCCTCGTTAACTGACCTTTGGTTTACGAGACTCGGTAACCTAAGCACCCAAATCCACACACAGTCTGGTTCAGTGCGCATAATTATCAAAATCACGTAAAAGCGTTTAAGTGTTCTGAAAAAGTCACCTAGATTAGGAACGGCTGATCAACACAAGTTGATTTGGATGAGTTCCCGACACGGAGAGGCGGAAAATTCCCCTCGAAGATGTGCAATAACATATCTTCTTATCGGTGCTTGTCTCCTAGGATATTTACATATCCTACTAGGGGCACGTAAGCACATTGTGCTGGTTCAGATGCCATGGGTGGTGTTATCACGAAATGTCGATTGTCAGGGTCTGGATTTAGCTACAGAACGCCATGGGCGGGATTATCTCAAAATCTCGAAAGATAGTGTTTAGGGGTTGCCATGGGCGGTGCTATCACGAAACATCGATTGCCAGGGACCCTTCAAGGATTGATGATGGGGGCGAGGAATCTGATACAGACCGTGTTGAGAAGCCAATCCGAATCTAGAAGTAAAAAGAAAAGAGAGAGAAAACTCTCCAAACAAAGAAAATCCTCTGTCTCTCTCTTACAAAAAATGCATTGCAAATTAAACCGAGGCTAAAATATGTTACAAGCATGGGTGCTTTAACATGGAGTCCAACGAACCTTAGGATAGTTCCTGTGGGCCTTAAAAAGCTCCGTGGAGGACTAAGGCTGGAGCTAGTCAGGTCCAGATCTTAGTTGATACTTGAGTACCTCTAGGTCTACTATCGGCATTCTAACCTAATCAAAAAGAAAAAAAGCACTCATCATAATTGGTGAACATCAAGGAACTCATGGTCCAAAACAGAAGTTAAAACCTTAAAATTTTGCTAAGAGACTAGCAAAAGCTAGGCATGGGGGTATGATGGGAGCACCATCATGAGCCCTAACTAGCTCATTTTGACCCAGAAAAGAGAACAAAAGCTCTTACATAACCAACTGGAGGTCCTAACTCAATGAATAACCATTCTGAGAGAAAAGTAAGAAACAAGAGGTAAAACTGTAATTTTACCATTGCAGTACAACAACGGGATTTCTCATAGGCTAAACACAGGTCAAATGGTCTTAACAAGATAAAAAGTGGGTTAGTTCAAACAGAAAAGTGTTCATGTGAATTCTAGGAATTAAATGACTTCTTGTAACCCTAAAATAGACCCACATAATTTAACAAGGTTCTGGTCAGGATAAAATTCACCTAAACCCTCTAAAAATTATGAAAAATTATTCTCTAGGGTTTAGAACCTTCAATTTGACCCTTAGAGCCTATTTTGACCTAAATTAGGGTCTCAATCAAATATTTGCCTTAAATTGGGTTTTTGCATAAATTGCCCAGTCAAAAAAATGTTTACAAGGTGAAATCAATGTTTAAAATAAATGCGTCGTAGTATAGGTTGAAATCGCTCGAAAACAAATAGATTTTATTACTTGAAGTTTTAAGTCCAAGGTTGAACACAGGGAACAAATTGGGGTTTAAAAATCAAGAGTACAACTTTTGAGAAATTGAATATAATATGCAATGAAAACTAGAGTTGTAGTGCAAAAAGATAAATGTTTTCACAGAATATCAATGTATATAAAGAAAGCATAAAAAATGGACGTCTGACTTTGTGAATCAGACGTCTTAAACTTATGGTTGCTATAGTGCTTCTATTTCTCTTTTTCTCTTCTCTGATATGAAACTTCTATTCTTCTTTGGCTGCTTCCTTCCTTCTTCTTCTTCTTTATTTCTTGTCTTCTGTTCTTGTGCTTGTGCCTTAGTTTCTTTTCCTTTGCCTTTGGCTTCTTCTCTTTCTTCTTCTTCTTCTTTCTCTGGCAGCTCCTCTTTCTTCTGCCTTCAGTTCCTTCTCCTTCTCTTTCTTCTTTAGTCCTTCAGCCTCTCTGACTTAAGCTCCCTTCCTCTTCAGCCTTGCCTTCTCCTTAGCTTCTCTGGCCTCCTCCCTCTTCTTGGCTTCTTCTTCTTCTCCTTTCCTACGAGAGCAAAACCCACCCCTACCCGCGCGTGCTCTCTCTTCCTCTTTCTCTCTTAGGCTCGCTCTCCCAGAGCCGTTTCTTGGGTAATCGGGTCAGGTACGCGCCCGATACTAGGCCCACCAACGTGCGGTGGTGGGCGAGGAGTGCAGGGTCGGGTATACTGGTCGCACCAGGTTCGCGTGGGCAGTGCCGCGGACGAGGCGGTGAGAGGGTGAGTGGACCTCACCCCGTGGTTAGGAGGCGAAGAACCTAATTCACTTTTTCACTTTATTCCACTGCGGCGCTTCAAGACTTTCCGAGGTGGGACTATCTTCCCACCTCCCTTCGTGTGCATTTACAGCAGGTGTCTTCACTTGATTGCAACGGCTACTGGGGTCTTCGTAGCCAATTGCTTGTCTAGAGCTGAGCGCGAGAGGAGTCCGCACACCCTGGGACTCTGCACCTAGAGCGGGGAGACTTGGAGCGAGCTCACAAGCAAGCTCCTTGCTTGCATCAATGGCGGCGGACCTCCAACACCTGTCAACACAAAAACGGCCTTGCAGCCTCATTAGAAAACTCAAGAAGCTTCACCGAGACATGACGAACATAGTGTGGGGGTCGACGTGGCGTGGGGTGGCCGGAGTGTGCATGCCTAGGGCACTCTGTGTGCGTGAGAGTGGGTGTGTTTGGGGATGTTTTGGGGGTGTGGCACGGTGAGTGGAGTGAGGGTTTATGATCAGTGGAGTGCTGCGGTGCTTATGGGGTGGTTGGCAAGGCAGATGGAGGTGTGGAGCAACGGGGATGCCTCGCCAGAGATCTGGCTGGAGATGAAGAAGGTAAGGGTGATTGCGTGCGTCGAGGGGCGTTTTCAAGAAATAAAGAGGGAAAAGTGTTTAGAAAGGAGAGAGGACTTAGCTGGATGTAGAGAGATGAAGGGGGAGGCAGAGATGGCGGTCAGCTCGTATTGCCATCACCGGAGACAAAGCACTCAGTGGGGGGAGGACGGCGACGACAAAGGGGTTGTAGAGGCGTCGGCAAGTGTAGTACGACGGGATGAATAGGAGGAAGAGAACCCAGCCACTGGTATTATGGCTGGGCGACGAGGGAAAGAGAGGGAGGTCTTCGGAGCTTGCTGAGTCACTGGTCGGAGGGGGAAAAGACGAAATTGAGGGATTCTCTGGCCAATTTCAAGCGTGGGAGATGCGGGGTGGCTTGGGTATGGTTTTATAAGCCCTGAAGGAAGGATTTGTGCTTGGAAGCCAAGCTTGTCGGAGATGGAAGGTTGAAGGAGACTCGAATCTCTCATGCATTCTCATGAGAGATTGGGTACCAAATAGAGCCTCGAATTGTGTTCAAATCGGAGGAGATTTATCAAAGAATCTCCCTTTTAATTTTGAAGGGGATTCTCTGAGAAATCAGAGAGATCTTGCTCTCGAAACCTTGCCAGAGTAGGATTCCCTCCACTATAATGGTAGAGGGACCTAATTGCAAAGAATGAAGACAAAGCTAGGGGGGTTTTTGCAAATGTTTTCAAAAGATAGGGGTAGAAATATAACTGGGTTGGACCTATTTGCAAAGTAGGTCAAGATGAATTCCCCTTAGGTCCAAATTTAGGTACAAACCTAATTTGGACCTAAGGAATCCAATGGTGAAGTTGGATTTTAGTTTTGACCACGTTTGACTGGGAAATTTACGTAAAAACCTAATTTAGGGTAAATATTTGATTGAGATTGCAATTTAGGTCAAAATAGATTCTAAGGGCCAAATTGATGGTTCTAACCCTAGAGAATATTTTTTTATGATTTTTAGAGGATTTAGGTGAATTTTATCCTGATCAGAACCTTGTTAAATTAAGTGGGTCTATTTTAGGGTTACAAGAAGTCATTTAATTCCTAGAATTCTCATGAACCCTTTTCTGTTTGAACCAACGCACTTTTTATCTTGTTAAGACCATTTGACCTGTGTTTAGCCCATGAGAAATCCCGTTGTTGTACTGCAATGGTAAAATTACAGTTTTACCCCTTATTTCTTACTTTTCTCTCAGAATGGTTATTCATTGAATTATGACCTCCAGTTGGTTATGTAGGAGCTTTTGTTCTCTTTTCTGGGTCAAAATGAACTAGTTAGGTCTCATGATGGTGTTCCCATCAACGACGCAAGAAGGTTGGATCAAACTACTTAGTGAAATCACTTACAAACCAATTCAAAACCTTCATTAGGATTCATGGAACCTCATTCAAACTCTAATCAACATATTAAAACCATTTAGGAACAAATTAAATTGTTGCCTAGGTGGGATTTTGATGTGGATCTACCAAGGTGATATGATCACCTAAAGATCCTGCACACTATTAATTGGTGTTCAGGGACTCTAGTCGATTCTGTAAAACCCAATAGGTCATTGCAAAGGTCTTAAATCTGTGTATCGGATTTTCATTAATCGTTGCTACTATAAAGAACATAAGTCGGTACCAATGAAGTAAATTGGGCGCGAGTTCATTACACAATAAAATTCAAATTAAAGAAGCTCAAGCCCTCTGCAATCAATCCAATTACACTTCAAACAACTCAATTTGAATGATTAAAATCGATTGAGATCAATTGCTTCACAAATTCCTTAATCAAAAACGAAAATGAAAATAGGATCAATCGATCAAATTAAACCAATTCAGCTCAATGGGAGGGCTTTTGTAATTAGATGAAGTGAATGGGAATGCCCTCGAGTGGATTTGAGCACACTATGGATCTAAAAGCTAGCGAGTTGTCAATCTATGGTGGATCTGATGGAGAGGGGCAAATTGCGATCAAAATAGTGAGGAAAGGAGTGAACATGATTGTGAGATGATAGGGGAGATTGGTGAATTGAAATGAAAGTACAAATTCATTCTCTTTGATCTGAATTGATCAAAGAGGGCAAATTGGCGATGAGGTACGATTAACCTATTCTAAGCTAATCTGCGCTAATCTAAGGAGATAAAATAATAAATCCTAATCTAATTTTATCTAAGTTAAATTAATCTATGCTAGGAAAGAGGTAAATCCTAACTAATTAGATGAAGGGGACCTTAAGATCCACAGCAGGTTGCTGTGGCGACAAAATGGGAGAATACCTCCAACGAGTGAAAGCTCTAGGGATGAGGGAGCTCAAGGACCTCTTCTGGAGTTATGTGATCCAACTCGAAGTGGACGAGTTGAGAAAGAGGACATAGATGTTGTCACCAACTACAGAAGAAGAGGACTAGGTGCTGGAGGTGTAGACGATGATCGGCTCAGAGGGGGGGGGAGTCGATTGGGTCACGCAGTCTAGTAGGAGATCCTTATATAGGCTAAGGGAGGCTTAGGTGTACTGGTTCGGTGGGTGAATGCCATTGGGAAACAAGGGTTGAGATGGGATCTAGAGTGTGCACGATGAATTTGGATGAAAACCAGCCATAAGATGTGATCTAGAATGGGCACGAAACATTTGGCACCGGCTCTAATAGGTAGGATGAAGATCCACTGTAGGATCAAAGGTAGGAGGAATGGATGGCTGAGGAGCTTTGTGTTATTCATGCTTGTAACGTCCCCAAATCCAAGTCCCGAGTCATTTCAGGGTGGTTTGGGTCAATTTGAACCTGGAAATCAGGTCGTGGTTCGATGATGATGTCAACACCACCTTAAATTGCCAAAAAAATGTGTATTTCGAGTCAACCCCTAGTCAAATATTGTCAAAAGGGTTCCATGTATGATACCATTGGATTTCTCTCGTTGCAAACTTTCTAACGATGCTTGTTTTGCATGATTCCGATGTTTATAGCTCAAGTTATGGCCAAAATAAGTCGAGAAGGACCTAAATGTAAGGTGGACCCAACCCTAGGGCTATTTTGGGTATTTCACCCAACTAATCCTATCACAATCGAATTTAGGTCTATAAAATGACCCCCTTAAGTGTTAGGCCATCATTAATCCATAGAGCCTTCTAAACCTAAGAGAAAAAAGAGAAAAGGAATTAAGATTTCAATTAGAAATCCTAATTGAAATTCGTAGGGACCTATTCATAATTCTGAGATATGCGGGCTTCCCACCGCAATTTTCGTGAATCAAATGGCTACGGGGAGCATGCCCCGTGCGATCTGGTGGTAGGTCACATGATGGAGGGCCCTGGGCGCATGCATTCTCACGCGCTTGCGTGAGCGGGAGGGCACAAGCGCTTTGGATTTGCGATGCGTGGACATCGAATAGTGAGGGCGCAGGAGGGCACGGGTGGATGCATGGGTGAATGTGCAGGCGGGAAATTCGCATGAGACTTGCGTGGGCGAATGAGCAGCTGACACGTGTTCGGGTGGCCAGCTGGCTGAACCGATTGGTTCAGGACCCACTCGTGTTTTTTCAATTGGTTCGAGGCCTTCTTGACCTCATATTTCGACAAATAAGGTACCATTGGAATCGTATCGATGCATACTACACGTTGGTGTGCTTTATTTTTACTTTTGAGTACTATTCCTTTAGTGAAAAATTAGAAATGTGATTAGGTGTGTCTGACCATGTTGTCGGTCTGTTTGAACCAGGTCTTGCCCCGGTGCGTGCACGGATTTTGAAGCGGGTGTGGATACTAGCCCCAAGCCTTGTGCGCACGGTTTGGAGTCACCGTAACCCTCCGGTGATATTAGATAGAGTAGTCTACCCTTCTTTTGATTCTGGTTCTTTTTTGGGCATTGCGGACCTATTTCGCGTACTTTGCGTGTCTTGTTTCTATTGGTATGTGTTTCCTCTCCTTGCTGAGTTTGGAACCTGGTAGGGGTTATGATTAATATTTTGGGTACTTAAACATGAATTGAATTAATATAACTGGAACATCTATTGTTCAATGTTTAAAAGTGACCTCATTATCACATGCGTGAAATGAACTCTGATTTCCGTAAAACGAGTTCTGTTGTGTTTGTTAATTGATAAATGATTTGGGACCACTGTCATAATTTGTAAACTACTTGTAAACAAATAAGTTGGAGAATAATGTGAATATCTAGTAATTCTGGAATTAAAAAGTATAATCGTTGGTGTGGTTTGACTGGATACCAATAAATGATACAGTTATTTGGAAATGGTTACATAATCAATACGACAGATTTATTGGGAATAAAAAGAATTGGATAACTGGTTTTAGCCCTGCTACTCGCCGAATTTTGGCTATAACTTTGGTCTTTCAAGACTGATTTCCGAGGTTGGTTTAAGGAGTTGCTGGCCTCCCTAGAACTCTTTCGTTAGGCTTAGTGGCCAACTGGGATAGAAGGATGCGTGGCTCGGGGTTTGGTTCTTTCTTGGCTAGTGGGTGAGTTATTGGTTGTCTATGGTTCAGTGTACAAAGTGGTTGTATGTGTTCATGCTACATGACATAGTCGCCACCCCTTTTCACAATGACCCCAAGGTAACGGAGAGTGGTGACTTGAGGGGTATAAGCCATCTTCTTGGCCAGGAAGGTGGCTTATAACGATCTTGCACCGCAGGAAGTTACATGAAATTGTCTCGTGCCATGAGACGTCAATTGATAGATTGTGGACTATAATAACTTGGGCTCCAATATACAAAACGGAACTAGATAACAAGAGGTCTAATAAATGGATTAGTTAAAGCTATAGTACCCATTTTCTCTTGCTCTCAGTTACTGTTGCACTCTATTGTTTTTGTTTCTACTCTACTCAGTTTTTACTAATGTGCTTTTGGGTTCCGTACTCAAGTATATTGTGGAGTTCGCAAGGTGATTTTCATTGTGCATCTCTTTGGGCTTATATACTTATAGTAGTGGTAAATCCTCTAGTCAGTACTAAATTTCTATTCATTTAATTAATGTAATATGATTAGTTTTTTGGCTATGTTTATATTTTATGATTATGTGTTGGGTAACTACAATCTTATGAGTGATTTGTGTTGGTTGTTAATACACAGTGACCCAAGTTTCGTCGCTTGGCGAGACTCAAGTCGTCACACTGCTTGAGCTGAAGAAGAGAGTGTGCCCTAGTCTGTTGGTGTATTTGCTCATGAAGGCCTTAAAGTGAAATGCTAGAACAATTGCTCAGAAGCCCATAAGTGATATGTTTTGTTACCAGTAGGTCCTTGAAAGCTCGTAAGGAAGTCCCTGTGACTTTTTGTGTGTATAAAATGTGAAGGGCTTGAAATAGAATAAGGACCTACTTGTAGTGCACTCAATTTGAGGTCCAAATGAAGTCAAATCTTGATGATATTTTCATGACATGTATTTTGAACTTATTAGAGATTATTCCAACAATTAATTTGTGAATTTGAGCTCATTTTGGTGTTCAATTGACATTTGATTCAGCCATTTACAATCTAGGTACAGAATCTCTTTAATTATAGCCTAATTTTGCATTTTTAGCACAAATTGAGTGTTTTAGGTCTTTTTCCATAATTCTCACACTTATCTCTTTTATGAATTATAGTGTTTTGACTTAGTTCTAGCTTAACTTGGGCATTTTAACTATGATGAGACACACCTCGTCAATGGGCATGGTTGAGATCTCGTCTAGCGACGGACTAAGAGGGTACACATGGTGGCTATGCTCCTAGCGAGAGCAATGGTGTGACTTGACAATTCTAGCTAGCCTTATGATGTGATTTGGAAAAATTTATGACTAAGCCTTATTAGACTTGAAGGGAGTTTGCTCTTCACAAACACGAGGTATTCGCTTGGGTAGCTCCCAAGAGGCTTGACTCTTTTGACTGAAGTCAGCAACATTCTTGATACATCAAGAACGGATATGCCTTTTGCAAGGATCGCTTGACCTGCTAGCCTCTCCCTTGATCAAGGAGAGGTTACCAAGGGAGGTTCTGAGGGAAGGATACATCTGGATCTCCTCTAGTAGAGAGGGATGATTTACCAAATCTAACTTGTGAGGTGAGTCAGAGAATGAATTCCATAATAATAAATCCCAAGACAGACATGGTTAAATGGAAATCAAGTTTAGTAATTGGTTTACAGCATAGAAACCACTATATCACTTTGTTTTTTGCTTGGCCTTCCACGTAGTTTTGTCCCTACTAAGTTGCTTAGCTCATCCCCATATTTGTGACCCGAATTCAGGGCTTGATGCCATGGAGAGGCTCACTATAAATGACCAGAGCGAAGCGAGCCATTTTGGAGGAGGCATCATTTCTACGTAGCCTTTTCGGGCATGAGGACCAGGCTGGGGGAACCTCAAGCCTTGGTCCAGTCTCAGGATCTTACCATTAAGGAGTGGTGGGAAGCCCTGTAGGAACTGATGACCGCAGCATGTCTTCTACACTAGCAGATACTTGCAACTCTTTGGTTTTTATTCTCTTTTTGGGTTCTATTGGGAAAGTTATATAAATACCTCTTTTGGTACAATTTTGTGTATGATAGCTTTGATGTAAAGAGGACTTTTACATGTATGTGTATAAATGAACTATGGGCATTTGCATATTTATGGTGGTGGTGAATGACATACCAAAGGTAGTGTGGCTTTTGATATGATGTAGGACTCTTAAAAATATATTATAGCAGGCTGTATGGAGGCAATGGTTATATGATTTGCATACCTCGATTGTAGTTTTCCTATTAGTTTTTGTGTTTTCACCGTTTGCCGTGGTGGGGTGTACCTGCTCATTTTCTTATTTTCTGGTTTCGCTCTGTTGTTGTGATGGTGGGGTGTGCCCACCATATATTATTGTGGTATGCATACATAGGTCCCTGTTGCAGGTATAGGAATTTGGAAAAAGTCCCCTAAATAGAGGAAACTCTGTCGAATTTTCGATAGGATTAAACCTTATGATTTAATGGGAACTAGCTGCTCCTAAATGTACCTATTTGAATGAACTACACTTTTAACCCTAACTATCTTGCTACTAGGCTAAATTCCACCCACACCCTTGGTAGTCCATTCCTCGCTTGACGAGAATGATTATTGGGGTGTGACATTTGTTTTTGAGTCATTAAAGAATCTAATTTGCTAAGGTATTAAGTTGACGGTGTAAAAAGTAAATAGCTTACTTTCTTTCACCCTCTAAATTGAATATTTTTGAAGCCTAAGCATCTCATCCTTTGTGTTTACACATTAACTAAAGGCAATCAATGATAGAAAGCTAAGTTTTCTAAGAGGCGTGAGATATGAAGGTCTATTCTTTAAAATCAAACTTAATTTCTTATATAATTTTAAGATCCTTGTGGGTATGGTTGACATATTAAACTGGATTCCTTCCCAGGTGTCGGATGTTCAAATCCCAACCTTGCACCTTGATTTGTTCCAAATTCTTTTGATTTCGATCTTTTGTTGACCTTAGGGTAGAAAAAGTGAGGAAAACAACAACCAATATGTAGTAAGGCAAATCCAAAGACAGGGTTTGTGAGGAGCAAAAGATAGTCCTGTGTCTTGAAGAAAACTTGATCTTCTAGAATGTATTTCCCACTCATCATGTCAACTATCACATGCATAGATGCCCAATCCTTCTAATTCTATTCAAACCTTTGGGTGGATTTTTTATCCAAAGAAATTGTACTTGAGACCTAAGTCTGAGGCTGATTGGAATCTAACTAGACCAGGCAGTTTATATTTTGGTCAATACTCGAGTGTAGTTGAGTATTCGTGTTTAGATTTCGCATATATTTTCTATACTTGGTGATGATTAAAACTTAACTTATAAAATTCAACTCAACTCAGACTCGTTGGTTATCAATTTTGTTTTCAACTTTGTAGGTGTGTTAGCTGTAGACCATCAAGAGGCTATAACCCCCTCCATTAGGGCAGCCTAGGGCTTCAAAGCCTTGTTGCACATGTTAGATGCAACTAAAATTCCTATGAAAGTGAGTTAGATTTTTCGATTTTATTCTTATTTTTATTTCATTTATCTTAAAGACTATCAAAAGTTAGGCATAGGGTTATGATCGCATCATAATTTTGCATAATTTATCCACCTATTTTTTTAGCATTATTTTTATTTTTATTTACATTTTTTATAATATAATTTCTTTAATTTTTAATATAGATGAGAGAAAATGCAAGAAAAATATATCCATATATAGGTGCCATGTGAAAATGCATGAGACTATGAACTCAATGTTGAAGACACAATTAAAAAATGACGCTTATTTAAGGAATAAAGGAAGAAAAAGAAGGAAAGGGAAAGATGCCAAATAGGACTCCCATCCCTAAAATCAAGGGAAAATCTTGTTTATAATGGCATTTGGAGTTTCAAAATTATTAAATTAATGAGAGATAAATTTTGCATAATCCTAGTGATTTTACAATTTATGAGGCTATAAATACCCCTCATAACCCCCCCCTTTTTATACACATTTCATACAACACATCTCTCCCATTCTCTTTTCTCTCTCTCTCTATATATATATCTTTGGCAAATTCCCACCTTTCCACTACCATAGTTAATGTCCATGCCACTACTCACTTCCCACCACAGCACAATGACCTTTTCCTTGCTCCTTCTCCCCTTTTCTCTCTCTACTTTATTTTTCTTTGTAATTTGACATTGTTAGCATTGATAAATTATTCCTGGTGATTTATTTTTATTTGCATTAGTTTCATAGTTAATTAGTAATTAGTTTATTTCATGCTAATCATGCATTTTTATCTTTTAAATTTAGGATTAGTCATTAAAATTAAGAATACTTCTAGTGTCTTATTATAAAATTCCAAGCCAAATCTAAATAATCCCCAAAATTCTAAAAAATTAATTTATATTTGTAGAAAGTAATTTAGATAATTTTGCCTCTTGGAGGAAGATGTAAACTCTCACCATACTTATACATATTCATTTTTGGTGATTTTTTATAAACAAATGTGTTTTGCGCACATCACATTTTTGCTACCTTGTGAATTGCACAATCAACAATAGACCTCCTTTCCCTATGGCCACAACCAATCACCTGCACTGTTAGTATATCTTGAAACACAAGTGTCACAACAGTGTTAAAGATTGGTCAGCAATTTAATTCCTTTATAATGTGACAAACTGAGAGAAAATTTAAATTAAAGAAAAATTTGAAGCATGAAGAACATTTTGTAGCCTTACGTAAGGGGCAATATGAGCCTCCCCCTAAACTGTAATAAGAGAATTTCATCCATCTGCTATTACAATGGTCATTCCATATGAATCTAGGTGTAAACTAGCAAACTCTTGCACTTCTCACGTATATGTCGAGAAGCACCTAAGTCAACTAGCCAACCAACATCATTAAGTTTAGCATGGCAAGCGAGACATATACCTAAGGACTTGGTAATCGCAATAGTATCTCCAAGTCCAAAGTAAGAGCTAGGAGCAGGAGAAGGTTTAGGAGATATCTCATGCTAGGACAGTCACTAAATCTGATCATCATTTTTAGATCTTGTGATGAGAGAACCCTTTAAACCAAGGTCATAGCCTGCTATCGCCTAGTGAGCACTTGCGAGTTTCCTGTACTTAGACCAGCAAGTCTCCTCGAAGTGCCCAAGTTGCCCGCCGTAAGAACATTGGGGTCTAGCATGCCCTTGGATGCCTCATCTTTATTGACAACCACAGGTGAACTGCCCAATTCTCTATCCTTTACTCTAAGATGCCACCATGGTTGAGGTATGCTCAACCCTTTTAGAGGGAGAGAGGACAAAGTCTGCTTAATCGATTATAGGGCTCCTCTATAGTGGGTATCTCTGGCAAAGTCAACATCTATGATCGTGCAGCCACATAGGATGGATCTAACCCAACCAAAAAATGACCCACCATGGTTTGTGCCCCATAGAGTTTCTAACTCATAGGAACACATAGGTGTAAAGGCATTTAACCTCTCAAATGTTGACTTCAGGATGGAATAGTATTGAGCAAGGGGTCTCCCATCTTACATCATATAGGCAATCTCATGATGTAGCTGTAGGATGTGTGTTGCATTCTTATCCCGAGAGTATGTGTGGCGAAGAACATCCCACATTCTTTTGTTGTCTTGTAATACATTATCTCAGTTGCAATCCTTTGAATAGTAGTGTTTATAATCTACGCTCTAATCATGGCGTTGTCCTTCTTCCAGGAGGAATACTTCCCAACCTTCTTAATGAGCTTCGACTTGAGTGGTACATTCTCCTTATCATGACCCTCAACTACATGGAGGATCAATTGGGACCATAATACATAGTTGGACCTGTCAAACTTCGTGATCGAGCCAAAGAAGCGGCTCGTGAAATCCCCTTGAATTCCTTCTCCTTGAACGAAAGAATCTATGACTTTGGATGCCATAATACTCTTGATTAGAAATGCAAAACTTCAAAGGACAACAAGGTACCTTCACATCAAATGTGTTTGCGTCACAAGCTTCCTGATTCAAGGCCTTATAAGATGGAATAAGAACAAAGCAAGTACTATGCCTTCACTGTTGGCTTAGAGGGTGACCTGAAATAAAGCAAATCGACACTTCGATGACTGTTCTGGTGAGTGGCGACCATTGAAGGTAGATAGGGAGATTAGGGTTCAAGTGGAACCCCAACCTTCCTCAACAGAGGTTGGGAAAGCCCCCCTCGAGCCTCCTTCTCTCCTCCTGTCTAGTGGCGCTGTTGGTAGGGGGGACCCCCAATGGCAGTGTTGTTGGGGTCAATCGACAGTTGGATCTGGCATGGTCAACTGAAAGGGGTTTGACGACAGCCTTGGTGGTAGACTAGAAAAGGTTTGGGCAGTGGTGGCTCTTCCAGTGGCCTCGTTGAGAAGAAGAGATGTTGGGCTTGATGAGAAGAGTTCCTCTCTTGATGGGTTTAGAATCCCAAATCAAGAGTGGAAACCCTAACTTTTATTTGGTGGGGAAATAAAGAATATGGAAATCAAGAAGGTATGAGTGTTGTCTTAGGATTGCCGCTTTAATACCATGTTGAGAGAAACAATCAACTTGTTTTGTTGCAAAACCCTAGGCCTCTATCTATAGAGGAGAGGCCAATGGGAGAAAGTATAGACATTTCCCTCTACTTCATACTAATGAAGAAAAGAAGCAATAACAAGAGAAAATTGAGACATAAAGGGTAGAGTAAAAGCAACTCTCAAGAAGGTATCAACATATCTCTAAATTATAGATTACTCATAATTGGAGAATTATGGAGTCATGCTTAGATTAATTTATCAATGTAGATTTCTTAATTAGAAAATTAAGAAATGATTAGTGGAATCAAATCAGATGAACATTTGATCCAAGCCCTTGATCTAGTGTGATGATAATCATAGTCAAACTTTAGATTGCCTACAAGATCTCCCTATAGCATAATACAACTAGCAATGTAGATGAGGAAGGGATTAATTATATGTTTCAAATAGTTTGAAATATATAATTAATATATGATCAAAGAAGCACTAGGGGCATTTTGGTAATTACTAAAGAGCTTGAATTCTCTTTAATTAGAAAGAGGAGTAGAGATGGGCATTATTGGAATTTTGGAGAATTAAGATTGCTCCAAAGCTTAGGATTTTGTTTCGTTATAAAAAGGGAAGGGTTCTACACATTAGTTGAAACACAATCCATAGAGTTTCTCTCCCTTTGGTGGCCATTGATTGCAAGAGTTTGCAAGAATTAAAGTTGCTGTCGTGGCGTGAAATTACTATCATTTAATAATCTCTAAACTCCTAAAGATACATGAAAGTCGTATAAAGTAGGAGTCCAAGTCGATTCACATGGAGACAAAATGTCCAAGTCACTTCCTACCATCCTAAATTAATGTCTTTTTTGTTATTTTTGGATTTTCATATTTTTTCGTATTTTTAGACTAGGATAAGACAAGGAAACCTAAGGATGGGGACTAAAATGCAAAGTAAGGATCTAAATGCAATACACATGGAAATAATTTTGTAAGTTTGTGAAAATTTTAAGGACATTCCTCGACTCACCTAACTTTTTAGTTAATCATCCTACCAATTTCTATGCTGAAAGAACTTGTAAAACTAATGGAATAAATTTGGAAAGAGATGTTAGGGACTAATCATACCAAACTAAGGACCTAAATGTAAAAAAATTTAAAAAAAAATTCTGTAAAGAACTCGATTGAGGTTGAAAGGCATGATCAAGATAATAAAATAGAGAGTGGGAAAAATCAAACCAATTGGTTATCTAGTTCCATTACGAAAGGTGTATGTAAAGGGAGGGGCTCTAACCCTCATAATTTTCACTATCTTAATGTTTACGAGAGTTCTTTGAGCAACAAATGGCTCGATAGAGATGTCCCTCTCGAACACAAGGTTCGCCTTTTATAGGTGTGAGGAGTGCGCCCCTTAAGAGAGCCCTCTTGGGTTGCCTCCTTGAGGGGAAATATGCGAGTGTGAAAGGGCTAGGGTGACAACTTACGCCTGACCATTAGTCTTTTTCAAGCCTATCCCACCACTAAAGGCAAAAAGCATGTAGTACGTTATGTTTCGCACGCAAGGCATAACAAAAGGACAAAATAAACAAAAAAGGGTGTCTCGGCTAGGTGGACTTTGGGGTTGCTGCTTTCGCTCTCGCCACTACTTTACCCCACTGCCGTGTTTGGCTTTGCCTGCTTAGGTGCTTGATGAGGTAGGCAGGTAGTCTGGCAAATCAAGTTGGGTGGTCTAGCTGATCAAGCAAGGTGGTTCGATTGATTGAGTCGGGTGGCTTGACCAAGGATACCATCTAGGAGGCTTCGATTTGATAGATCCTAGCGGCCTCCTGGGTGACTCTCCTTCTTATGCGGAAAACTCAAATGGACGCACATTTGGAGATTCACTTGGCAAAAGTCAAACATAGGCTACTGGCCTACCTCTGCTTGGGTCGAAGGCTTCATGGGTCTTAGCTTGATGGGTCAAACTTTTCTTTCCTCATTAGAACTAGCAAACGAAATTTTACAAGAATATAGAACTAATATGCAAAAGCCTGGGATAATTTTTTGGGGACTTTTGGATGTATGAAAATTAATGAATAAATTTGGAAAGAAAATGTAATTATCTAAACGCTAAGTAAATGCAAACCAACAAACCAATTACTAAAAATGAACTAAAGATGAAAAAACTAAATATTGCAGTGAATAATTTAATAGAAGAATTTTTAATACATAAACTAAAAGAAAGAGCCACGAGTAATTCCAAGTAACACAACTAGATATTAGAAAAAACTAAATAAGAAAGGGAACTATAGAGCGATGAATGAAGCGATGCAGTGGCGGTGGTGATGATCGGAGATGAAAGATGGAGGAGGAGGAGAGCACCGACAACAATTAGAGAGCACCTGCTCAAAAGGGAACTTGGAGGAATAAAGGAAGTATAAATGCATAATAAAGGATCATCCTCGCCTTGAGTCTTGGTGAGTATTTATAGTAACTTGAAACACAAATTTTATTAAGGATAATCAGAAATTCATAGCCATGAAAACAAGAGTTTTTTTTGAGCAAAAACTCTTTGAAATCTTAGTAGGAATAGCAATTTTGCTTCATTTTTACATTAAAACATCTTTAGCCAACCCAACCAAAAGAGTCCAAATAAGCGTCAAATTGATTTTCTCTTTATTTTCTAGCATCCATATTCAATAAGGCTACCCAAATTGGGCCCAAAATGTTTTAGCCATCGTATTTGCTTCTAATGGGCTTTTCCCTTTTTTTTTCTTTTTCTTTTTTTTTCCCATGCTTTTCTCCTTTTTTTTTTCTTGATATTTTTGCATGGGACTTTTCTAAAAAATTCTCTTTCAATCTTGAAGCCACTCATTGCACATTCTTGATTCCTCTAACTTGTAAATAAAAATAAAGAAAATATTATTTTACATAAAACATAAGTAAATATCTAAAATTAACATATCAAAAAATATAAATACTCAAAAAATAGCAACAACTAGGCAAGGAATTGACATAAAATTATGATGTGATCAGCTGTCCTCTCTTGAGAGAGACCAAAGGGATGTCCCCTTTACTCTCCTCCTTCCTCTTATTGCTGTTTCTTAGCAAAGTAAGGTGTTCCACTTAACTTGTTGAATAGTGGTGCATATTAAAGGAATCAAGGTAGGGGATGTGTGACATTATTGTAATCTATAATAGCTTGCCCTTATAGAATGTGGTTATACTATGTCCAAGGGCTTCATTAGACCAAGTGTGCCACTTTAGAAAATCCTAGTTTTGTTCGCGAAGAAGAAGGATTGCTCCTTGCATCTCTACATTGACTATTGTTAGCTAAATAAGATGACCATCGAGAATCGATCAATATCCTTTCCCATAAGTTGATGATTTGTTTGACTAACTGCGAGGTGCAACCATATTCTTGAATATCGATTTGTGTTTGGGCTACTATCAACTCAAGATAAAGGAAGGCAATGTGTCAAAGATATCCTCCATAACATGTTATGGTTACTGTTAGTTCATTGGGATGCCTTTCAATTTGACAAACACCCCAATTGCGTTTATAGCCTTAATGAATCGGATACTCTAGCTCTATTTGAATCACTTTGTTGTAGTGTTCGTCAACGCATTCTCACGACGAAGGCCAGTATGAGCAGCATCTCTGCCTAGTTCTTAAGACTTTGAGGAAGCATAAGCTACATTGAAGTTCAACAAGTATGAATTTTAGCTACGTGAGGTGGCTTTCTTAGGCCATGTGATCTTTAATGCAAGGATTTTTGTTGATCCTACTAAGGTCAAGGCTCTTTTGAAATGGGAGTGGCTTAAGATGGTTGCTGTTAACTTGATTTATTAAATATCGCAACGAGTATATATTAACAATTTAGAAAAGAACCAACTATCCTATCCAAGGGTAAAAATTATCCATTTCTTTCCTTTCAACTAAGTTTCTCCTTATTCTATCCATTTTATTCCTCCAAACAAACACCACAAGTAGAATCTCATGTAAATTATCTAAAGATCCTACATTTTAATTTAATCAAGTTCAAAAGTCCTATGTGAATAGAAACAAGCTATAAAATCTTATTTTTAGGTTTGGAAATATTTTTAAATCCTCCAAACCAAAATTTGAATATTTTTATTTCTAAAATACCCATAACCATTTTTTTATCAACAATTATCTAATAAAATAAAAATTTAAAGAAATGAGATAAGATTCAAATTTTTCACTCGTTATTATTGTTAATTTTATCTGATTTGGAGCATATCTTCTTGAACACATTAATCTTCATCTTCGCAGAGCTGCCTCCACCAACATTACAACCCATCGCCTCCATAGCAGTAAGGTATCTCTCTCTCTCTCTCTCTCTCATTTTCGTGTAGTGTATAGGAGAGGGAGGGGGGTCAGGAATCTAGAGGGGGGGCATTGGATGGTTGTTGGAGACGACTGCCACGTGGGTGGTCATCGGTTGCATGGGAGGTTGCCAACCGCATGGCCGTATAGGAGGTCGCCGGCAGTGTGGTGATGGGCTCGACAATCATGTTGCAATAAAAATGGAGTTTTAAATGTCGTTGTAGTATATTGTCACAACACAAACAGATGTCGCATCATTTTATTTATTTACTTAATTTTTACTAGTTTAATCCAGGTCGTTCACTATGAGGCAATTATTGATATATATGACTCTATATCTAAAAGTGTTCTTTTATTCCAAAAATGTCAATTTTATTTACAACATGAATTAATGAATCAAATAATGAATGAATTAATTAATTATTTACAAAAGAATCAATTAATTCTACCTAGAATGCCTTAAACAAATTTACAACTAACATGCATTAAAAACCATGTATAATTTCACTACATTAGTTATGTACATCTATCCTAAATAATATCTAAATATAGGTACAAAAATAACTACTAATATGTACTATATTAATTTGTATTAACACATACTAATATCTTTAGTAACATATACTATATATACAGTAATATAAATATGTGTTGTTGTAGCCTTAGTAAAATGCGTACATGACATAAGGCAAAAATACTATGTTTACTAACATATATACATGTATACATATTTATAGTCACGGATATAATTGTCACTATAGCCGTAGGATTTATATATATATATATATATATATATATATATAAGGCTCCAATAGTACCTTACTATTCTATTTATATTTATTTATATATATATTATCTATATATTCATATATGTTATTTACATATATTTTATTTATTATACATACATACATACATATATATATATATTATATACTTATATTTTATACATATATATACTCCTTATTTATACGTATTCATATTATACATACACAAGTATACAACACAACACTCACACCAAGCTCACACTTACCCAATTTTTGGCTCACGCTCACTCTCAACACTTTTTAGGACATCTCTTTCTCACAGTAGCACCGGTTTACTGTTCACCCAACCAAAAATTGGGTTTTTGATGGGCGGACAGGTTCAGTTCACGGATACACAGCACTCAGAGGGTGAGACCAGACCGCTACTATGAACTAACCTTAATTTAATTAGTTTGCATTTCATTTGATTTTCATTTCAAGCCCATGAAAGGCTCAATATCAGGCCTACTACAGTACATGGCCCTCGACCCAGCACTATTCATAATGCTCAATAATATGCTCGTATAATGCTCAGGAGAGATAGGGTGTGGTGTAATAGTGCTCGACGCTCGTGACTAATGAGCAGTTGAGGGAGTGAAGTCAACTTATACAACTTGGAGCGGTTAACAGCGCACAATGTGGCGTCATCATAGTGCAGATATGAGCGCTGCATAGCGTTCTGGAGTCTAAGATTGAGGCCTCGATTTGAGAGACTAATTGAAGTCTAATTTCAAAATAAATTATATAGGTGGAAAGCCCTTACATAGAGTTACATAATTGTATAATTAATTTACCAAAATAAGTTATTTAAATATATATTAAAATTAGCTAAAGTTAGGAACTTATGCATGTTAATTAAATTAAGGTTTAATTTGTTAATTAATGTACAAATTGTTAAATTATTCATGAAATTGACTTTATAAATAGTTAATTTTTATATTAACATATTTATTAAACATTTTTAATGTATTTTAGAGTCTTTAGTTTAATTTATTTATATTTAAATACACATTTAAGATAGATATATACATGATTTAGTTATAAATACTGTAATATGATACAAATACAGTATAAATAGGTCAAACATACTTAAAATATTACTATACAAGTATACAATATAGATTATTTTGGTATTAACTTAATTTACTAATTTATTTTATTTTAAGTTAACAATCTACCTAATTAACTTAATAACTTAATTACCTATAATAAATATATAATTAAATAAATATACAAGTATGGTTTGGTATATAATAGTTAGTTAAATATGTATGTACAGTAATAGATGCTATTATAAGTATGTACATGAGTCTTTATAATTACTTAGGATTATATTCATTTAAGTTAATATAATTATTATATATTTATGCAATAAAGTTATATATATAGTAAATCATCATAATTATTTAATTTAATATAATATATAGAATACAATTATAAGTTATTTATATACATTATTTACATATTTTACAATATCTACATATAGCTTAGTATTAAATTATATTTACAAATATAATACAATGTATAAGGTATTTTTGGTATTTTCTAATTTTTATATTTTTTATATGTATAATAAAGGTAAGAGATGAGAGAGAAAGAGTGAGATGAGAGAAGAGAACTCTTTTTTGGTGTTTTTGAATTGGTTTCTTTTATTAAATTTCAAAGTAGACCGAACCGTCAGCTGGTATCTTCTACTAAGCTGGAGGTTAAGATTACTTTAAAACTTTGTATTCACCTAGAAAAATACCTGATCTTACTCAAGACAGGTTTATTTTATTTTATTTATAACTTTTATTTATTTACAAACTTAACCCCAAGTTAGGCCTAATGAATGTTTAGACAAGAAACCTAAGGCTTAAAAATGGATTTAAAGGACTGAATAACAAGTTTAGATATTCAAACACATTTAGCACATATCAAGCAAGATGTATAACCATTTAAACATGATTTCCAAGTTAATTTCATTCACATTTTACTTTTGAACAGTTAATTCATTCAAGAATAGCTGACAATGGATTTCAAAAGCACCTTACAAGCAATTCAAATTAAATTTCAATCCATTTTAGGTACTTGAATGCTTGTACATTAAATTTTAGCACTATACAACATATCATCTACTTTAAACCTTTACACTCCTAGCTTAAGTCCATTGAATTTCTTCCTGTTTAGATCTTGCTGCAATGAAAATAGCAGCAGCTGCTGACAGTTGCTACAGATTGCAGATTCCAGTAGCTATTACTGTTATTTATCAATTAGTAGCCAATGCTGCCTCCTGATACTTCCAAGTTGATTTGAACTGCTGCATCTTGATGAGAACCTCATCATGAGCCCTAACTAGCATATTTTGACCTAATAAAGTGAACAAAAGCTCCTACATAACCAAGAGAAAGGCCTAACTTAAGAGACCACTAATATGGAAAGCAAACATGAAACAAAGGGTAAAACTGTAATTTTACCATTGCAATACATCAACGGGATTTCTCAGGGTCTAGACATAGGTCAATTGGACTTAATAAGAGAAAAAGTGGGATGGTTCAATCAGAAAAGGGTTATTATGAAATTTAGGAGTTAAATGATATTCTGTAACCCTAAAACAAACCTACTTAATTTCACAAGGTTCCAGGAAATATAAAAATCAACTAAACCCTCTAAAATTCATGGAAAAATATCCCCTAGGGTTTAGAACCTTCAATTTGGCCTTTGGAACCTGTTTTGACCTAGATTGGGGTCCAAGCTCAATATTCTACCTAATTTGGGTTTTTGTGCAAAATATCCATTCAAACATGGTCAAACATAAAATCCAACTTCACCATTGGATTCCTTAGGTCCAAATTAGGTTTTTACCAAAATTTAGACCTAAGGGAAGGCCATCTTGACCTACTTTGCAAAATAGTCCACCCAATTACATTTTGGCCCCTAACTTTTGAAAACCCTTGCGAAGACCCCTCAACTTCCTCGTCACTTTTCGCATTTAGGTCCCTCTGTCATTGCAGCAGAGACCCATACCTCCGGCGAGGTTTCGAGGAGGTTTCCTCCTCGCTTCCCCAGGGAGTTACTCCCAGATTTAAAAGGGGAGCCCTCTACGAAACCCCCTACCGCCTGAGCAGCTCCCCATGCCCCGAATCACCCATACCTCTCGTGCGAACACTCGAGAGGTATGGGTATCAATTTCGGCCATACCTCCGGCAAGGGATTTTGTTCGCCCTCCAAGCATCTAACCCTCTGCCGGTGCCTATAAGAGAAACTCCAAGTCCTGTTGTTTCGGGCAAGCTCGACTTGGCAGAAGAATTCCCCCAATTTCGTCTCCTCCTCCTTCGATCAGGAGTCCAGCGAGCTCTGGCGAGCCCTCCACCTCTTTTTCGTCGCTCTGCCACAATACCAGTGGCAGAGCTGCCTTCACCACCTTCCTTCGCATCGTGCAACACCCGCACGCGTGCCTCTAGCCCCGTCATCGTCATCGTCACCCCTCCCTAGACACCTTTGTCTCCGACGATGGCAAATACGAGTCGTCCGCCTCCTCCCTCCTTTCGTCCGTTAAGTAGGTTAGAATTCTTCTCCTCTCTCCCATCTTCATTTCCCCTCTCTTAATTTGCATTTTCGACCCCTCGACATCGCAGACCACCACCATCTTCTCCATCATCAGCTGCCCACTGGCGAGGCGCTTCCACTGCTCCGCACCTCCACATGCCTCGCCAGACACCTCACCACCTCCGCCATCATCCATTGATCACCTTCCGCCCACCCACTGACCGCCATCACCGCCCTAAACACCCACCGAACAAACCCATAAGCATGGCCACAGAGCGACCTAGGCACGCATGCCTAGGTCGCCCCGTGGCCTGCCACTCGCCGTCTCACCTTCGCCAAGACACGGCGAAGCTCCTCGTGTGTTTTAATGGGGCTGCAAGGCTGTATTCAATGATTTCAGGTTTAGCCCTCGGCTGCCATTGACGACCGCAAGCAACTTGCTTGCAAGCTCCCTCCAGGTCTCCCCGCTCCAGGCTAAGAGTCCCAGGTTGCGCGAACTTCTGTCGCGCACAGCTCCAGGCAAGCAATTGGCTTCGAAGGACTTAGCAGCCACTGCAATCAAGTGAAGACTCCTACTGTGGACGCATGCGAAGGGAGGTGGGAAGATAGTCCCACCTCGGAAATCCTTGAATCGCCGCAGCCGAATAAATTGAAAAAGTGCATTAGGTCTTCGCCTCTTGACACGGGGTGAGGTTCCCTCGCCCACTTACCTGCCTCGTCAGCGACCCATGCTTCGCGGACCTGGCTGCCTGACCTGATTACCCAGCACTCCTCGCGCACCACCCACGTCGGTGTACCTGGACCCGGGCACGTGTAACCCGACTTGTTTACCCGGCTGGCTCTCAGAGAGTGAAGAGAGAAATAGAGAGAGTGATGCAGGGGGGTAGGGGTAGGTTTTGCTGCGTGGTGTTGTGCAGGGAAGGAGGAGGAGGAAGCAGCTGCGAGAAAGAAGAAGAAGAAGGCAAGGAAGGAGCTGAAGGACTTAGCAAGGAAGACTATAGCCGCAAAGAAGCTGAGGCAGAAGAAGGAAGGAGAAGGTGCAGCTGAAGAAGAAAAGAGAAGGAGAACTCAAGAAAGACTGCAGAGGCCAAGGAAGAAGGAGAAGGCGCAGCAGAAGAAGATTGCAGAGAAAGAAGACTGCAGAAGAAGAGGACTTACCCGCAGTAGAAGAAAGAAGGAAGAAGAAGAAGAAGCCAAGGAGAAGGAAGAAAGAAGAAGGCTCAGCTGAAGAGAAAGACAGAGATCAGAGAATCAAAGTTGAAGCACTGTAGCAATCGCAAGTCAAGATGTCTGATTCAAAGAATCAGACGTCTGATTCACAAGGAAAGAGAAGGCACAGAATGGAAGAAAGGGAGAACAATTTTTTATCCAATTCTTCTCAATTTCTCTTTTATTGCTACATGTTAATATTCATAAATTCATGCTTTATATTTTGAATTAGATTTTGAGTAATTCACGTGTTCAAATTACATTTATTGAGGTTAGTATGAATTTCATTTGCTCAATGTGTTCGACCTCGGATATTTTGAATTTCGAGTAAATAAAATGTTATTTGTTCATACGTTTTTTCGACTATGCTGCAACGGGACTAATTTAAAACACGAGAAAGTGTTACAAACACCTCTCTACTAAAATTAGTAGCTAATGCTGCTGCACTAAAAAACCAAGCAGCTGATTGCTGCTATAAGAGAGACATCAAAACTCATTTAAAGCTTTAAATTCTCATCTTGAGAAAATCTGAGGAACATTCAATCTAAAAAAATCTTTGCATTTGAAAATCAAAGATTAGATCCTATGAATGTAATCCTCAATGAATATCTTGGATTCCAGATTTCATCTCAAATTTTGGGATATAAGTATACATCCCAGAACTGAAACAAACAATTAAATCCTCATGAAACATCATTTCAAAACTTTTCTATCCATTCTGAAAATCAAGGAGAATCAATTTCAACTCTTGCAAATCAATGAAATCCTAAGATGATCCCCATCTTACATTATAGACAATGTAAGATGAGAATGCAAATTAAGCTTTCAACGGTGCTAAATCCAAATGTCAGAAGTGTCTCATACCTTCTTTGTTAGATCTGGAACTCATTTGAACCCAATTAAAGCTTAGAAACCATGAAAAGCCCTAATACGATCTCTCTCTTGTGCCATAGATAGCGTGAAGAGAAGAAATCAAATTAGTCAATGAAATCTATCAAACATGAATCCTAAATCTTTAAATCTCTCAAAACCATTGAGTCACTTCACGCAAAACCATTGAAGGGTCATAGTGAGCAGGTGAAATGAATGGAATGTCCCTTAGGTGACATTTTAGGCATAACTTCATATCTCAGAGCTGAATCTTTAGATCTAAATTTGGCCTTGGTGAATGGGTGGAGTGTAGATTAAATCATCGATGAAATCAGAAAATATGAAATATGAGATGTAGCGAGAGATTGATGGATCGAAATAGAGGTGGAAAAACACCTCTTTGATTTGAATTGATCAAAGAGGGTGAATTCTATTCTAGACTAAACTACTCTAATCTAAACCAATCCATCACCAAATTTAACATCTAAACTACACTTACCGATCTACAGTACACTAATTACTACTTAAAACTACTCTAGAAAGCAGGAACAACCTAATCTAATTAGACGAATGGGACCTGCTGGGAGCTGCAGCTGGTGGCTGCAGCGACTAATGGGGGAGGATCTGCGGTGGTATGAAAGCCCTCTAATGGAGCTCGATGTCGCCCTCAAGTGTTATGTAATCCGTAGCGGCGAGGAGAGGTTGCAAGAGGTGGAATTCCACCGCTTAGGCGAAGGAATTGGGGTAGTGTAAGGAGAGGAAACTGGAGAGGAGTGGATGACCAACTCGAGAAGGTAGGAGGGAGTCGATGGCGCACACAAGGGTCTGAGCAAGAGCTTAAGTAGCCGCACTAGTGGATTAGAGCACTGCTAGGTGTGATTAATCAAGATTAGGTCTAACGGTGGGGATGAGCTTGAAGGAATACGGGAAGTTTTAAATCAAAAATCCACTGTTGGATGAAATCTGGGGGGTGAGGTAATGCTACGCGTGAGCGTGCACAAAGATTAGATGAAGATCTGCCGTTTGGTCAAGGGTGCAAGGAATCGACAACGCTTATGCACCGTGTTCATCACGAATGAACAGTACACGCGAGCATCAGGTGTATTGGTGCTTTTGCACCCAGGCCTAAGTGGGTTGAAGGGGTAGAATAATTGTAGACTAAACCCATAAGTGGCTGAAAGCAGGTTAGAGCAGTCCCTCGTTACTTACAGAAAGGCCCTCGCGGTTTACAAATGAGTCCTTGAAGGTTTTGTATGCATAAAATGTAAGGGAATGGAGGAACCATATGTGATGGTTTCAAGGTCCTATTGATGTTCAAATGCAATGAGATTTTTATTAGAGCTTAATTGAACATTTAAAAAGTTAATTCAACCCTTGATTTGTACTTTTGAACTCAATCATATGTTCAACTTGCAATTAGATTATCAAATTATACTTTTGAATAGAATATTTCATTAATTGACCTAATTGTGCATTTTTAGCATTAATTTGATGTTTTAGGTCATTTATATTATTTTTAACACCTAACCCATTTCTTATATTAATTGATAGTGTTTATAGCTTAACTTGAGCATTTTAGCTATGATGAGCCACACCTCGTCATATGCCCGAGTGGGGGGCCATGTGGGAGTGTAGAAGGTCACCGACTGGGTGGGAGGCCACGTGGAAGGTCACTAGTTGCGTGGAGGGTCGCTGGCAGTGTGGCCGCATGGGTGGTCGCCGGCATTGGTGTCTTCCTAATCCGTAACGTGTGGAAGGGTGAGTCCTCCATATTGGATGCCCTCTCTTTGTTTGCAACAATGATCTCTGTGGAGCCATCTCCATGGATGGGCCTTTTCCCACCTTCCCTCCCTAATGCTTTGAGAACAACGCTAGAAACCTCCAAGGACTTGTTCCCTATGATGCCAATATGGGAATCATAGAATATGCTCTGTAGGGGTTCCACACCGACAACCCTCTCTGTCTCATGTGATGGCTTTAGGCCTTGAAGGATAGGCTACTTGTTGGCATTTAATTGGAATAGGTTGAATAGCTATATAGAAAAAAAGAAAAACTTGTCTTTGAGGGTTATGAAATGTGTATTGTTGGGAGTCTTGAACTTTGTAAGGATACTATTGCTAGGATCCTACTAGCCATTGTGATTTTGTGAATGTTGATGCTACTTTCTTTTTTTCTTTAAAAAAAAAAAGGTGAGGAAGGAGAGATGGATATGATGATTTTTTTGATGTTGGATGGATGGAAGGGGAGGTAGCAGAGGAAGGGTTGATGATGTTGATAGATGGATGGAAGGGGAGATGGGAAAAGTGATGTGCTGTTGGAAGGAAGATGGGAAAGGCCGAGCAGATGGGAGAGGTTGGGGATGAAGAGGAGAGGTTGGCGACCTCCCACGTGGTCACACTGTTGGTGGCCCTCCATGCGGCTGGTGCCCTCCCATGCGGTCACACTGCCGGCGACCTTCCATGCGGCTGGTGCCCTCCCATGAGGCCATGCAACCGATGACCACCACCTCCCTCTCCAACAACCATCTAACGACCCCCCTCCCCGATTCTCAACCCCCCCTCTCGATTCCTGCCCCCTCCCTCTCCTATACACTACACAAAAATGAGAGAGGGGGGGATACCTTGCTACTGTGGATGCGATGGTGTTGGAGGCGATGGGTTGTGATGTTGGTGGAGGTGACTTTTCAAAGATGAAGATTAATGTATTCAAGAAGATATAATCCAAATTAGAAAAGATTAACGATAATAATGAGTGAAAATTTTGAATCTTATCTCATTTATGTAAATTTTTATTTTATTAGATAATTGTTGATAAAAAAAATGGTTTTGGGTGTTTTAGGAATAAAAATATTCAAATTTTGGTTTAGAGGATTTTAAAATATATCCAAACCTAAAAATCGAATTTCATAGTTTGTTTCTTTTCCCATGAGACTTTGAACAAAATAAAACTTAAAATAGAACTTTTTTATCGATTATCCCTAAAGTAAACTTTCTTAATTTCTTAACAAGATGATCAAACTGACAAAATATCAAAATCCATTCGAACCGTCCATTTTTTTTTCCCACTTATTGCTAATTTTATTTTATATTTCACCAATTAATTCCCTCTGTCAAACGGATAAACCGAGAATGCATTTGGAACTTTGGTTGGGACGAGTCGGGTTGGATCGCGTCCCGTGGGGTAATCGTCTTGACCGATTACCACATCTGCGCTTCCCAGACACGCCCTTGGCCGTCGGCGTATCTTTTTCCCATTCCTCTTCCCGTTCCGTCCTTCGTGGTCCGTTGGGTTTCCAATCGTGACGGCTTCCCTCCACACGGACATCGGACATGATGATGGCGCCCGCCGGTGACTCATCCTCCTCGGCGGTCGCAGGACCCTCCACTTCCTCCTCCTCCTCCTCCTCTTCCTCGTCGAAGAGGGCTAAGCGCTTCGAGATCAAGAAGTGGAACGCCGTAGCCCTCTGGGCTTGGGGTATTCCAATTTATCATCACTCCTCCCAACCTTTCTCAAATCCTATATGTTCTATCCTGTAAGTCTAGGTTTAACTTTGCTTGTTCCTCGTGATCTCAGATATCGTGGTGGACAACTGCGCCATATGCAGGAACCATATCATGGATCTCTGTGAGCCTCTTCCTCTCACTTCTCCAGCTCGTCTTTGTGTTTTTTTTCATCATTTGGATCGTTTCCGAGATTCCTGATGGTGGTTGTTGTTCCGTGAAGGCATTGAGTGCCAGGCGAATCAGGCAAGCGCGACAAGCGAGGAGTGCACTGTGGCTTGGGGTATGTATCTCTGTATGTGTTTGATGCGTATGCTTTCTACTTCGATCATGCATCTGTTTACAACATCTCGTTATTTTGTTATATGGGGGATGTAGTGTTTGGGTTCTGGAAGTAAGTTCACCATCTCTAGGATCAGGAATTAACTTCATGTTGTGCTAGACGTGTCATCAAAAAACTGTCATCTAAGATGAGAGCGTATGCAAGCTCTTAGCATCAATAATGTGGATCAATGATCGAAGTTGATTCATTGTTGCTATACCTGTTCTTTGTAATCTAAATGGCTCCTTTTGTTATTTGAATTGGTATCTTGTGTAAGTTAGTCAAGTCTAACCGCACCATACTCTCCTTCGGCGTTCAACCGCACTCCACTGGTTTGTCATCTCCTTGGCCGTGCAGAGATATTTGCTGCCACACCCTTCCATTGACTTCCTTTGTGCCCTCGTTGATCATGGTGCTTTTGAGATCTGCTTTGACTCTATTGTCCTTGTTGATCACGAGGAGTTTCCCATTCTCTCCTTTGGGGTAATCAAGTAGTTCCTCCTATTTTTTTCCAATCAGGGAGTATATTATTTCTTTTGTTGCATCACTCCAAAAGATTGGTTGCATTTGTCTCCAAAGTTAGGGGTGTACAGGAGCTGGGTTGGGACTCAACCCAAACCCAAATCCAACCTATAGTTTTCAGGTTGGGATTTTTTCAACCCAACCCAATCGGTTACACTACCGAACCCAACCCAACCTAACCATAAAAATTTGGTCGGGTTGAGCGGGTTGTTGACTAGTAAAAGGACTGTAAATTTGTGTTTATCTTCTGTATATTTTCTATGTTTTTCATACTTAATAACAAAACATTTTAAACTTATAAACAACTTATATCTTCTAAAAAAGCAAATAAAATAGGTAAAAACGAAAAAAACTTGATAGTTGTATAATAGTAAGTGCCTCTTTCTTGTAGAAAAGTAAATACATATCACAAGACGATTGTCTTGTCCATGTAATTTTTTTCATAGATGTAGGCATTCAATTCAAAATAAAAAAGTAGATGAGAATCAAAATAATTTTTATTAGTAAGGAAAAAATTCAAGATGTACGTGTGGATGCATTTTATTATGTCTAAACAAAGAATTAGATGAGAACGTAAATAATGATGTCTAATTTAAGCGTTAAAGTTTGAAAGCCTACGTCGAAGTTTCAAATAATTTAAGCTAAATTAAAGGAAGACAGAGGGGGGGGATGGTCGAGAGAGGGGGTGGTGGCTATTGGCTATAATGAAGGATGATGGCTGGTAACGGGGTGGTAGGTTGTGTGGTGGTGGTAGCGACTCTAGTGATAGGTTGGGCGGAGGGGAAGGTAGAGAGGATGGTGGATGGCCGGTGAGGGGTGGTGGGCTGTGTGGTGGTGGCGGATCGGTGGTAGTGGGTTAATGGCTCTGGTGGTAGGCTTAGGCTAAGTAGAGGAAAGGTAGTGACGACGATGGGTGGCCGGTGAGGGGGTGGTGGATTGTGTGGTGATGGTGGTGGTGGTAGGGGCTCTAGTGAAGGGAGGTGGTGGCTGTCACTAATGTGGAGGAGGAGAGGAGGGAGGAAGATGCTAACCTCGAGTGGTGATGACGAGAACAGTGGTGACAACGAGAAGGGAGCTGCGAAAGAGGTTGGTGGTGATGAGGAGAGAGGAAGCTCGATTTAGAGCTTGCGAGCGGGAGGGAAACTGAAAAGAAGTGCATAATAGAGAGCACATAGGGAGAGGGAAAAATGAAATTGAGAAAATGGCGTGCGTTATTTGCGTGTGTTTTTTTTGGTCTCTTCTCAAGTTTAAACATGGTAGCTTTTTTTCCTTTAAAATTTTAATGGATACTCGTGTGTGTGTATGTGTATCGGGTTGAATTGGGTTGCAGGTTTGGTTGGGTTTATTAGACCTCAAACCGAACCTAACCCATTTTTTATCAGGTTGAACCCGACCCATGTACGCCCCTATCCAAAGTTAGAATTGAAAATGTTATAGGTGCATTAATTTAAGTCAACCCAGCAACACTTAGGGTTATTATTTATTTAAAGCCAGCTACGTCAATTAGTAGCTCTTGAGTTGTGGAAGATCACCTTACCCTTATGAAAGTGGCTGATCTAAATATGAATTGGATGTTGACTCTTATGGGTCAAGTTGAGGAGCTTATAATGCATAAGCAGGAAAGAGATGACAGAAGACAAGTGAGGGGAACCGTGAGATGATGCAGTCGATCTTCTTTTCCTTCCAACTCTGATCTAGAGCCAAGCAAGTTTAATGATGACAAAAGAAGTACCTCGTCAATAAAACTCCTAGCCTTCTCCACTTGACAACTTGCTCCTTTAGCTCTGGAAGACAATCTAGAAAATGATGTAGACATTGAGCAACCACAACCATTCCAATATGGTGGTTTGAACTGATTCATTTGAATTGAGCTGCCCAGGTTTGAGATACATTTAGATCCAGATGTGTTCCTTGACTTACTCAATCGCTTGGTGCACTTTGAGTGGAAGGATCTATCAAGCAGCCATCCAAGTTAAATTTGCGTTTCTTAAGATGAACGGGTATGCTCTATTATGGTGGAACTGCCTACAAGAAGATTGAGAGTGCAAGGGCAAGGAACACATTTATTCGTGAACTAAGGCAAAGAAGAAGCTATGTGAGAAGTTCTAGCCGTTGGAGTATTGCGAAAAATTGTATCATCAACTCCAGGCTCAACTACCTTACAAGCCTAATCTACCTCATCTTAAGCAAGTGTTGGAGTTCTAAAAGATACTCTTCAACAGACCACTAGGTCATCTTTATTAGCAACTTGACCATCATATCAACTTTTCGTCTAAAACCAAAGTCAAGTTCATCGAGGCTCAAAACCTTTAATTGAAGTGCTAGAATATTGGGTCCCCGACTGAATGTAAGACCTGATACCTACTTTTGTTGTCTCCAAGAAAGTCATCAAGTGGTTGAATGGCCAAAGGCTCGAGTCATGAGAAAAGACTTTATCCCAGATTAAGATTTTTAAGTGCCAATTTTAACATCGTTTCGATAAATTTCTAAGTGCGCATTTTGGAGGCATGTCATGGAAAAATCCATATTTCAACGTTAGATTTCAATGCCCTGAAAATAATTCATTTTGGAGGTACATTGAGGGCATGCTGATGCATGCCGACAAAAATCAACAATAGTCAAAATGATTACACTTTCAAGAAAATCACAAGTTTAAATAATTTTATGTAAGAATAAGAATGTTTTATCATAATATTCATATTCAACATGTAGTTTATCACATTCAAGTTGAAGAATCAAATCTCAAATGATTACAATCTGAATTGAATTGAGGCATGCAAAGATAAAAGATTCAAATATAACACTTTGCAAAGTTCACATGATTATTCCCGTTGCCTGAGTCCCATGTAGTGGTACCGTAATTCAATTATTGTCTATTTTGAAGTCTGGGCTTAACATCCTAAGATCTAGGCATCATCTATAATTGTAGTAAACAATTCCAATCATGGTCTAAATAGATCATGTGTTGAAAAAATGTCACAATCATATAATGAATTCAATCAATAGTAGTGACATTTCTTTTATTTATACATGGATGACTATTTGCCACCTAGGACTATTGAATATAGTTTTTGTTTCCATGTTAGTAAATATGTCATCTCCTTCCATGATGGGCCTTAAATGTAGCTTAATTATATTTTTAATCGTTATTGACCTTTATCAAATGATCTATCAATGACAACTACCTGAATTCATAGACCTGAGTTAAACAATCACACATCTATCAACCTCTGCAAAACCTAACCACATAACACCCACTTCGATAAATCCATACCTCATAATTCCATGAAACTCGCATGCTATTGCATCAAATCCATGGAGAGCGTAACCATTCATCGAAATTTCATTGGCATGGTTGAAATTTCCTAGAAATGGTCAAAATTTCGTTAACATACATGTAAGTTGACAATTGTATCATGCCGAAATGGTCCTATGTCCAAAATATGGCATTTTGCCAGCATGCGGAAGAATCTTCAATCACCGTTGATGAATGAGAGGAATTGTTGTTACCTATCTAGAAACATGAAAGGCCTAGAAATGTTGGTTGGATATATTAATCTTGGCAATGATAATGATGTCTATGAAGATGTCAAAGTAGAAGGCAAAATAACATGCCCCATCCTTATCGTACATGACAAATTTCTAGTAGAAGGTAGTGGCTTCCAAAAGTCATCTAATGATTAATCTTTACACCCAAAGTTGACGATGACAATCTAATCTATGGCTAAGGCGCAACATTTTCATAACCACTTGTTCCTTTGGCAGATGTCGTTCCTTAAGTATTAATGAAGCATAGAAAACTTTTTTCCTAAAGGGATAGTATTTAAATTGCACTTCCCCACCCAGTTGCTAGAGTGACCTTATATCATGGCATGATTTATACGTAGATCTTGAATTCCCTTCGAACACAATATCTTGTACACTTCTTTATTGGGGCTACATACAAGGATAAAGTATGATGACATATAGTGATGTTGAGACTCCTATTTATCTTTACTAGTTTTGGTGTATTTGTTATTTCTTATTCTATTTTGGACATGCACTGTAGTTTACCCAAACCTCTCTATATGAAGATGTGTTGGGCTTCTTTTGAGAACTAAGCATGATCATTATTTCTAATTTGGTATCAGAGCAACGGTTCTAGATCGGGGCTCCGATATCCCATCGAAAACCTAGTCGCCGTACCCCCCATTGAAACCTTAAATCTCCTTCCTCTGCGTCGTTGCCTCCCTCTCCCTGCAGCGGTGCCACCTTTTGTCACTTGCCTTAAGCAGCACTGCTACTTGCCTTAGGTAGTGTCGTGCCTCGCCACCTGCCTTAGGCAGCATCACCTGACGGTTTGTAAGCACCACCAGATTGGCAGGGCACAATCGCAGGCTGCTGCTGGTCCTCTAGGTCGCCATCTCTCTCACTAGCGGCCTTCAGCATCGTTGGTCACCGGTAGAACAACCACCCTCATCTGGTGGGCTTGTTGGTGGAGGAAGGGGATCACCAGGACCCTGCTATGGCCCTGTGTGCCTGATTTCTCAATGCGATTGTTTTGAGCAATTGGTTATATGGTTTGAAGCTCTGTTTCAGATCTGATTTTGGTGTGTTTTCCCGCTTCTTGGGCGTATGATGGCTTCATCCAGTTCTTCTAGTTCGTTTGAGGTGACATCGGGTGTTGCTCCCGAGTCTAGGGCCTATAAGAGCTTGTTTTTTGGTCCCATTATCAAGTTGGATGAGACCAATTATCTTAGATAGTCTTAGATGTTCTTGATGACAGTAAAGGATCATGACAAGGAACACATTTTGTTGGAGCTAGAACCTACAGAGAAGACAGGGAAATACGCCACATGGAAGAACGATAACACAATGGTCAAGGCTTGGTTAATGAATTACGTTATTTTTCAGATCGGAGATGAGATCATGTACTACTCGACTGCTAAAGCGATGTAGGACAGTATTTGTGACACATGAGAAAAACTCATCCTGAGTTTTTCAGATCAACCATGAGTTGTCCTAGCTTAAGGAGGAAGGACGATATCTCTCTCAGTACTACTCTACCCTTAAGGGGCTTCAGGAGAAGTACAATGCGTATAGACCAGTATGCACATTTGCTACACAAAGGGAGTACCACAGAGAGGCAGCGGTACATCGGTTTATTTCAAGCCTTGGTCCTGAGTACTCGGTAGTCCGGCCACAGATTCTCACCTTGTCTGAGGTTCCTACCCTAGTGGAGGTCTACAGCCGTTTGAGCCGCATTGACATACCTGTCTCTTAGATTGGAGATGCTCACCACGGCTTCCTCCTTGCTGTAGTGGCTGGATGTGGTGGTAGAGTAGCTGCTTCCACTCACGGGCGTGGAAGAGGACGTGGTGCTTTTGGGAGACCCTGCATCAGCACTACGTGCACCTTTTGTGGCAGGTTGATCATGTGGAGGCTTCATGTTGGTCCAAGCGTGGAAGACCTCCAATGGCCAACCAGGCATCTGTGACCACTGAGACAACTACAGATGTTTCTATTCCAAGAGTTGACTATGATGCTGTACTATAACGTCTCTCCCAGTTGACACAAGAGCTATCGACTCCTACTAAGTCTTCCACCTTCGCCTCCTCGTCAGGTATTGACCTATGTGCATAGGCATTTGTAGGGACTACTTGGTTGGTGGATTCTGGTACTCCGCACCATTTGTCAGGAGATCAGGGATGCTTTGGCAGGATACAGTCTGTAGCCCATGGTAGAATGGTATAGGTTGCAGACGAGAGGCATGCAGAGATTAGTGGTTAGGGGGAGGTCGCATTGACTCCCACCATGAGGCTACCTGATGCATTTTTTGTAGCTAATTTTTCATTGAATCTCTTATCTATTAGCAAGATTACTAAACAGCTTCACTATCATGCCATTTTTGATGAGTTGGGGTGTATATTTCAGGACAAGCTGACGGGGAGGACGATTGGTGGATATGAAGAGAGGGGTGTGTATTGGCTAGTTCAAACACCACTTGCTGCTGCTTGTCAGGGTGATTTCAGTTCTACTGCAGGGAATGCCTTGCAATGGCACTGTTGCCTTGGTCATCCTTTTCTGGATAGGCTCAGATGCATTTTTCCACGTATGTCTCTACCACTATAGAGATTCTATGTGATGCATGCCAATTGGGGAAGCACCACAAATCATCTTTTCCTTCTAGTACAACACTAGGGACTACTACCTTTGAGCTTTTGCATGGATGTCTAGGGTCTAAGTCGGATTCCTAACCGACAAGGACATAGATATTACTTGATCATTGTAGATGATTTCCCTCATTTATCTTGGTTGTTTTTGTTGAAGAATAAATCCGATGTTGGACATGTCATTGAGACTTTTATAGTAGAAATAAAGAATCCATTTTTTGCTGTGGCAAAAATTGTGCAATCTAATAATGCCTTGGAATTTTGCACCATTAGATTGTCACAGTTTTACGGGTCTCATAGTATCATACACCAGACATTATGCCCCCGCACCTCACAGCAGAATGGGGTGGCAGAATGAAAGTATAGGCATATCTTAGATGTGGCACGCTTGTTACTCATCCATCATTGTGTGCCACATCTATACTGGAGAGACGCCATACTTACATCTTGTTACCTTATCAACAGAATGCCATTTTTCGTTTTACATGAGCGCACTCCTTGGCACATCTTGTATCCAGACAGAGATCTATTTTAGTTGCCTCCTCGTTTCTTTGGATGCGTTGCTTTTATAAACTTGTTGGGATCGGGAAGAGACAAGCTAGCACTTAGAGCAGTGAAGTGCGTATTTCTTGGGTACTCACGGACCTAGAAGGGGTACCGATGTGTTGATCCTGTAGTAGGGAGGCATTTTGTGAGTGTAGATGTTACATTTCACGAATTTGTGCCATACTTCTCTATTGCAGCATGACAGTTACAACCACAAGATAAGTTTGCTCCCATGCCTATCCCTCATGTTTAGATGGATGAGTTTCCTATCTCAAGAGATGGTCTTGCACGTGACAGTGATAATCTAGCACCAATAAGTGTGCCAGCACCTGACAGTACAACTGATGGTACTGCTGATGCACCTGTTGTTGGAGATGATATCAGATATCGGGATTCAATTGTTGTCTTTCAGAAACCGGTTACTTATAGGAAACACACCTCACTACTTTAGCTCCATCGCCCTCCCCAAAATAGGTATGTGTTGAGGCATCTGACACTTCTGTTCCTAGTGGTGATTATGCAGGATTAGGTGATGATGTTGCAGATGGATGACCTTCCTATAGCAGTTAGGAAGGCACCTCATTCTTGTGCTCAGTATCATGTTGCTGGAGTTGTGGCTATAGCCAATTTGGGGACGTCCTTTGGTCTCTTCACTATAGCTTTTATTGCCATAGAGATTCCTTCCATATATCAGCAGGCTTTACTAGATCCAAAGTGGCGTAAGGCCATGGAGGATGAGATGGCTGCACTTCATAGCAGAAAGACATGGGAGATGACACCTCTTCCAGTTGGGGCTCGCCTGGTGGGGTCCCGTTGGGTTTTTGCTTTGAAATACAACCTTGATGGGTCTATTTCAAGGTATAAGGCTCAGTTGGTGGCGAAGGGGTTCACCCAGACCTATGGGGTGGACTTCTTCGATATTTTTTCTTAAGTGGCTCGTCTCTCTACTATCAGGATCCTTATCTTAGTGGCTGCCCACAAAGATTGAATGCTTCACCAATTGGATGTGAAGAGCGCCTTCCTATATGGTGATCTTCAGGAGGAGGCCTATATGCAGCAGGCCCCTGGGTTCGAAGTTTAGGGGGAGTGTGTGTGCATGTTGAGGAAGGCCATCTATGGCCTTAAGCAGAATTCGAGAGTGTGTTTCCAGAGGCTCTCGAAGGTGGTAGAGAAGATGGGCTTGCAGAGATCTTCATCTGACAACTCTTTGTAAGGGTTGCGTGGTACTAGTTTATATAGATGATCTCATTATTATCGGTGACGACAGAGCTGGAATAATGGAGGTCAAGAGATCCTTAGCTGAGCAGTTTGTTATGAAGGATCTAGGCCAACTTAGGTACTTTCTAGGCATAGAGGTGGCTAGAAGCAAGCAGGGTATTGTCCTTTCTCAGAGGAAATATGCTCTAGATGTGCTACATGAGACATGGATGCTATGGTCCAAACTAACCAATATTCCTATGGACCCCAAGGGACACCTTTATGATGAGCAGGTAGATCTTGTTGTTAGTAGAGCATGCAGGCAGCTTGTGAGTAAGCTGTTGTACTTGACTATTACCAGACCCGACGTTGCCTTGGCAGTAGGTAAGCTTAATCAGTTTATGGAGAGACTGACGAAGCTGTATTAGCAGGTAGCTATGTAGGTGCTGAGATACTTGAAGAAAGCACTAGGTCGTTGTATTCTATTCTAGAGAGGCTCTCTTATGACAATGGTAGGATACTTTGATGCTGATTATGGAGGATGTATAGCTGACAAGAAATCCGCCATAGGCTTTTGTACCTTTGTGGTCGGTAATCTTGTTACATGGAGGAGCAAGAAACATGGGGTAGTTTCTCGCTCTAGTGCAGAGTTAGAGTACAGAACGATGGCCTAAATTGCTGCAAAGATGGTCTGGATACGATCTCTATTGCATGATTTGCATGTCTAGATTGAGAAACCTATGGAGTTACGACATGACAATTAGGCGGCTACCTATATAGCCAATAACCCCATGTTCCATAAGTGCACCAAACACGTTGAGGTGGATTGCCACTACACTAGGGATCTTATTCAGTGTGGTTTGCTGCGTACTACTTGTGTTACATCTATGCATCAGACGGCCAACGTGTTTATGAAGCCTCTATCTCGATCAGCGTTTGATTCTTGTTCTTCCAAACTGAGCATGATTGACATTTATGCTCTAGCTTGAGGTGGAGTGTTGAGACTCCTATTTATCTTTACTAATTTTGGTGTATTTGTTATTTCTTATTCTATTTTGGACATGCACTGTAGTTTACCAAAACCTCTCTCTATGTAAAGAGGTGTTAGGCTTCTTTTGAGAAATAAGCATGATCATTATTTTTGATTGGCGATGATGGATGTATGCCACATACCTCTTAGTCACCCTTGGCAATTTGACCGAGACAAATTACGAGGGTGGGAAGAATGCATGTGCCTTCTATTTAAACAAGGTGTGTATTATCCTCTGACCTAGCGTGATGTTTTAAGTCCTAAATAGATGACTTTGGCCTCTGTTGCATCTGGCAAGGAGGAACTTTGTCCCTACAACACAAAAGGTCATCCCTGAAGATTTGACCAAATTTTTAATTATTTTGGAATCTGTGTTGCTTCGGCAATAAATTTGGGAGTCCACTGTTGCATTTGCCTTAGTTGGAAAGGAATTTAGCAAGGCTGTTAAGGATCTTGGAGTCATTTTGCTTTTAGTCTATTTTTCAAAAAATTTTGCTTTTAGTCTAGCCCCATCTTAAAGAGTTCTTCAATGTTGTGCTGGAAGAGTTACCTCAAGGATTGCCTCCATTACGAGATATTTAGTGTTATATTGATCTTATTTTTGGAACAGCTCTTTGCACCTCCTGTATTACCAAATGAGTTCGATTGAATGTGACAAAATGTACCTGGAAAGTTATAGAATTGGTCAAGAAGGACATATACATGAAAGTCTAAGCTCAATAGCTATACCCAAACTTCTCATGCCAAAGAAGGATGAAGCCTGGTGAATGTGTACAAATAGTCAAGCAATTAGATTTCCTATCCCGAGGCTTGATGACATGCTCGACATGTTGAGTTAGGGTTATATTATTCCAAGATAGATATCTTGAGTGGCTATCATCATATAGGATGAAGCCTGGAGATGAATGGAAGATGACATTTAAGACAAGAGAAATTGGATGAATGGTTGGTAACAACCCTTCAAGTTAGACAACGCTCACTTTTATGCATGTTATGAACCGCATTCTAGGACCCTACATTGGAAAATTCATGGTAGTCTACTTAAACGGCATATTGCTTTATAAGCTTAGCCCCTTTAGACATTTGGTTCGTCTTCGACAAGTCCTACAAACTATGTAGGAACACTATCTTTATCTTAATCTCAAAAACTGTACTTTCCTTGTTATTACCTTCTTGGGGTATATAGTTATTGCTAAGGATATCAAGGTAGCCCTTGTAAAGATTGAGGCTATTCATAATTGGCTTGTGTCGAAGTCTATTATAGAGATTCGAAGCTTTCGTGTTCTCGCTTCCTTCCATTAGAGGTTTGTTTGGAATTTTAGTTTTACAACTGCCCTATTATGGACTACTTACATGGGGTACTTGGACAATCAAAGCAGAGCAAAGTTTTTGATGTATAAGGATCTTTTAACCAGTGCTCTGTTATGGCCCTTCTAGGTTTCTTGAAGATTTTTGAGGTGCATTGCGATGCTTCCCATGTTGGCATTGGTGTTGTACATAGCTAAGAAGGGCATTGCATTTTTAAAGATTAGTGTTGAGGTTAAAGGATAATACACACCTTGTTTAGATAGAAAAAATATGTATTCTTGTCATCTTGTGATATTTGTCATTAAATTGTCAAGGATGGCCAAAAAGTATGTTGCATGCATCCATTAGTGCTATATGGAACCATACCTCATCCTTGTGAGTATTACCAATAGAGAAGCGTGCATGACATTGCTGCTAAATGGGAATCTAGGTTCCACCTTTAAACCATGCCATACAATAAGGTCAGGACAACTTGGATACCATTTCTTGAAAAATGATGTTTTCTATGCTTCGTCTGATAATTAGGAATGGAGACATTCACTAGAGGAACGTGTGGTTTTGAAAATGTTGCACCATAAACATAGGTCATAGTTAGCCTTGGGTGTGAGCATCAATTGTTGGGTGAATGCTATGGTGCCGCTTTTTTCTGCTAGAAATTCATCATGCTCGATGAGGAGGAAGGGGTTAGTTGTTTTGCCTTCTACTTCCACATCTTCATTGTTCATAGTAATCATCATCATTGCTAGGATTGGTGCAACGATTAGTAAATGCCTGCTCCACCTCTATCCTAGCTTTGTGAGAGGAGCATGAGTGGTGAGGGTGGGGGTGCATGGACCCTGGTGGAGCATCAGAGGAGGGTGCGACAGGGGAGTTCCGGGGGGATAGTAGGTTGGAGAGGAGGGGTTGCTTCGTTGTCTCTCCGTGGTATTGTTTGCTTCAAAGTTCAAGTGTCGGGGGCGTGGTCATAAGGTGGTGGATTGCAGGGACCCTGTTGTCTGTGTGGTTTGTAGGGGCATTGGACATAGGAGATGGGATTATCCGAGGAGGAAGGTTCTTTCTTCCACTCCCTCGACAGTGCTTCCCCTCTCCTCCCGCACCCCCTGCGGTGGAGGTTTGCTTGGGTGTGCGACCTCAATGAGAGGTTTATGTGGTGCTTGAGAGCTCTTTAGTGGGGGTTCTCTTTAAAGGTTGCACCTCCTTGGAGGTGGTTATGGAACATCTTCGTGGCTTGAATTTGATTTCGGAGTGGAGATTGTCTTCCTTCCCTCCCTCCCTCCCTCCCAAACAATTCTTGTTGTTTGGGTTGGAGAAGTCTATAACTTGGAGTGACTGTGCTTCTTAAGGAGAAGGTTAGGGAAGGGTGGATTAAGTGGAGGTGTCGACCACCTTTGAAGGTGCTGTTGACATGCACCCCCTAATGAAGTTGATGGTTGAGTTCTCTATGGCTGGTGTGCCTTTGAGGTTACGATTGAGGGAAGTGGTGGATGAGATTTGCTTGAGCTTTTTTTGGGTGAAGGCTTGTTAGGGGTTGGACATTGTTGAAGGAGATCTATCTCATGTCTATGTCCAAGGTGATTTGTTGAAGGGTTCTTTGTCAAGGGAGGTGGTAGTCACATGCAACAACTGCTCTTGCTTGGTCCGACTGTAGAGATCACTGGTGGTGAAGGAGTTGTCTTTCGTCGAGGCATTTGATGGTGGGAATGGTCTTCGGTGGTCGGAGGCGGTGGGTGGTGGTGCTTCGACGTCGAAGGTGAGGCATTTTTGGAAGGTGAAGGGTCATCCTTCAAATTCTAAATTCAAATTAGGTGGGAAGGATCTTTCCTTCTTGGCTCCTAAGGTTGAGGAGCTTCCTTTGGTAATCCAACTGGCGCAACGTTCCATTTTAGGCGATGCACAGTTGGCCTTCCACGATGCTTCAGGTGTTGATTGTGCGGGAAATTTTCCTGCGGTGGAAATGTGGCGTGCAATCTGATAGGGGGTCCATTAGGCGATTTTCTTGGCACAAAATAGGGTGCCTTTGGATCTAGAAATGGATCTGGAGTTGGTGAGTTCCATTTTGGTTCCTTTTCAGATCCGGTCTTATTTGGGCCTTGTGATTAGGCCTATTTTTTTCCTTGCTTTGTTGCTTGCGGGCTCTCGAATAATGGTTGCAGGTCTGATGATCTCTTATCTACTGGGAGCACAAGATATAGAGTGGCGCTAGGTGCTGCTGTGTTGCACGTGAATGATTCGAGGCCTGTAGTGTCTCACGTGGTTGTGGTTTGTGCCTCGGCTGGCACTGATGGGCGTGCGATTGGTGAGGGGGCTGATGCTGCGCCCATCGTTGTGGTTTAGCGTGATGTTGAACAAGGGTTTGTTCTTGCTTAGGCAACAGGGAGCCACGGTGAAGATGCTAGTGGGAAGTCCAATGGCTATCAACATGGAGGAAACTTGATGCCTCATTCTTACGCGTACCTGCTTGAAGGTGAGTGCAAGAGGAAGAGGGGGAAGTTTTTCCTCTTTTGAATCTAGGAGATCGGGTGTTGGAAGCTTGTTGTGTGTGAGAAATGGTCTATCGTACCATTCTTGTTACAAGAGGAAGTTCATTAAGGAGAGGAAGGTAGCTGGAAGGAGCGATGGTGAGGATTTGGAGACGAGAAGGGCTTCCTTAGCTTGTGGTGATGGGGGTAATGCGGTTTCCCATGGTTGATGTTCTTACATGGAATGCTCGTGGTCTTTAGGATAGGGCTCAAAGGTTTATGATGAGGAATTATCTAGTGGAATGGAAGGTGGATTTGGCTTTGCTGCAGGAAGCATACCTTGTGGAAGAGGTTTGTTGTTTGCTTCTCCCTCTGTTGAGGCAATGGGAAGATCGTGAGGGCAGTGGCTCTTGTGGAATGAAGATTTGTTTAGGCTTGATGATTCTTTGATTGGGTCCCATGTCGTCATTGGACTCCTTACTTGCAGATTGGATGGGGTCAGTTTTGCAATCTTTGGTTTGTATGGGTTGCGTGATGCTTCATTGCATAACTTCCTTTGGATTGAGTTAAGGTAGGTGATTGCAAAGGTAGATGGTGGAGCTTGGTTGATTGGTGATGATTTTAATTTTATGTTTTCTAGGGATGATTGGTCGGATGGGTGTGTGGACTTTGCCTCCCAGCAGTTTCGGGAGGTGGTTTAGGGTTTAGGGTTTGGTAGGGGATAATGTTTTGGCGGTGTGGTAGGGGATGATGTTTTGGCGGTGGTGAGGGAGGTTTTTTAGGAGAATAGGGGGTTTGAGAGGCTAAATCGCTTCTTCCTTTTCTTGCTCTCGAAGAAGCTGGGTGTTGATTCGATGGATGAGTTCCGACCTATTGCTCTCTCAAATGTGATATATTTGATTGTAACCAAGACTTTTGCGAATCGCCTTCGTTCAGTGTTGCCTGTGCTGATATCCCTTGTTCAATTTGCCTTTATTTTTGGTAGATTTATTATGGATTCTTTTGCTTTGGCTGAGGAGATGGTTGCATCCTGAGGTAGGGCGTCTACTACGGCTTTCTTGTGGAAGGTGGATTTTTCCAAGGCATATGGCTCTATTTCTTGGGCTTACCTCTAAGAGATCATGCGAAGGAGGGGCTTTCTAGAGTCTTGGGTTAGGCTCATGAGGCGATGCATTACGACAACATTTTTCGCTGTTCTTGTTAATGGCAGGTCTTCAGGATTGTGGACACAGCCACAAAGGGGGGTTAGACAGGGATGCCTGTTGGCACATTTGCTTTTTAACATTGCAGTTGACACTTTGGCTTTCTTGGCTTTTAGGTGCTGGTCTCTTCAGTGGTTTTACCCTTAGGGATGGTTCTCTTCTTACCCCGCTACTACAATATGCAAGTGATACGATTTTTTTTCATTTAAGGTGAGGTAGGTCAAGCAGAGCATGTGGCTTGTTTGGTTGGCCTTTTTGGTGATATTTCTAGCTTGAGGGTTAATGGTAGGAAGTTTGCTTTTATACCTTTTCACTTGGGTAGAGACTTTGAAAGTCATATTTTGGACATCCTTCATACATCAGTTCTTAGGTTGCCGGTTACCTATTTGGGATTATCGTTGAAGGGTAAACATCTATCTATGTCTAATTGGAGGCCGTTGGAGGAGGGGCTGACTAAAAAGCTGAATGGGTGGAGTGAGAGGCTTCTGTCTAGGAGAGGTAGATTGGTCTTGGTGAAAGTGGTGTTGTCATCTGTTCTGGTGTTTTACCTCTCTCTATTTAGATCACCAAAGAAGATTTTGACGAGACTGGCTATGGTTAGAAAAAGATTCTTTTGGAAGGGTCCTGATCATCAAGGTGATCAGGGTCATTTCTTACAGCTCGTTTCTTGCAGCTGGTGCCATGGAAGTAGATTTGTAGACTAAGGAACATGGGTGGTTTGGGTATTAGGAGATTGGATGAATTTAATGTGGCACTTCTAATGAAGTGGGTGTTACGTTTCTTGGCAGGGGGTGGGGGGGTGGCCTCTTGGATAAATTGTTGAGAGATTCCTATGGAACACCGGTAGAGGTAGGTCTTGGGCGTTCGAGGTTGGTTCAGCCATCTTCCTTTGGGCCTTGATTCAACCTATTGTTTCGAAGGGGATTACGTCGGGATATTTTGGGCCTTAGATTGGTGTAGGGTGTTCCTTTCATTTTTGGAAAGATGATTGGATGGGCTATGGTAAGCTTCAATTTTTATTCCTGCGTCTTTTTGGTTTGGCTAGGAGCAAAGATGCGCTTGTTTCCGAGGTTTGGGATGCTGGTCTAATTGGTCTCCAATCTTGCATCCTGGACTCTCTGATGCATCACTACGGGAATTGTAGGAGATGCTTCAGCTTTTGCACGGTATTTCTGTCAATGATGAACCTATGGACGGTTTTCGTTGGGAGGATGGGTTTTTTTTTTGTGGCTAAGGCTTACAAGAAGTTGACTTTGGAGGTTGGTTCGGTGCCTCTTGTTTGGGAGGATTGTTCTATGATTTGGAGATTGCTAATTCCTATGAAGGTTAAGATATTTCTGTGACTGTTTAGGAGGGAGAAGTGGGTAACTAAGGTCTTTTGTTCTAAGTGGGCTGGTGATAATGACCTAGATTATATCTTTTGTGGGGCAGCTTGTGAGGTTCTTCATCACTTATTCTTTCAGTGTGACCTTTCCAAGGAAGTTTGGAGCAATTGTGCGATTCGACAGGATGATATTTCTTCCTTTGATTCTTAGTGGGAGTCATTTAGATCCTTAGTGCACGTGGACACGACAGGCTGGGTGAAGGCTATTACTGTGTTGTCAATTTGGCTACAAAGAAATGATTCCATTTTTAGAAAGGGGAGGGCTTAGGTTGAGAATATTGTAAGGCAAGCATCTTGTTGTTATGAGATGTGGTTGAATGTCCTATAAGCTTGTTCCAATTTTATTTATTAATAAATTGTTGGATGGTTATCGGTGACCGATAATCATCCTTTTTTCTCTCAAAAAAATAACATCATTGCTAGGAGTAGTACAATTGACTAACATTTTCAGGTTGTTTGGGTACTTGTTGTAGATGGGTGGCACGAAGTTGGTGTTGGTGACTCGAGCATTTGAACTTTTGATTTCTTGATAACTCTTTTGTAGACAATGGAAACATGTATTGGATCTTAACATTCAGCTGGGGACCAAATATTCTCTCTCCCATGTTAGAGGTTTGAGGCCTTGAGGCAGTTGACCTTGGCATTGAATGAGAAGCTGATATCATGAGTTAGGTTGTTAAGATAGATGTTTGCGTGGTCGACCTACAAGCATCTTTTAGAACTCTAGAGCTTGTTGAGGCTAAGGCAAATTGGGCTTGTAAAGCAGTAGAGGCCAGCGTGGGGTGGTGATTAGCCAACTATGCTAGCTTGGCTCCGATCATAGGCATTATTGATGATCCTACTCACGTATGTAGTTCGACTTGATTATTAGGCCTTAAACCATGGATATGTTGGGTTGTCAACTAGTCATTGGTCTTATTCAGATTATTTCGAGCCACTTATATTTAGAACTCCATATGTTCTTGGATACTCTTAGTCCCTTGGCATAGTTTGGAGTCGATGATATAAATTTTGGTGATACTTTAGAGGCAAGTTCTCCCATAGTTTCTCTGTCATCTAGTCCATGAATGGATGCATTCCTTGCTGTCGCGCTCTCTATTTTCTTGTAGGCATTTCTACCATAATAAAACCTACCACTTCATCTTGAGAACTATGAATGTAACTTTACGACTACTCGATAGATCCTTCTACTTGAAGAAGTGCACCGGCCAATCGAGCTATTTGAGGAAGGTGTTTGGATCTAGATGTCTCTCGAACTCGAGCACCTCAATTCTGATGCCTTGTCCTAACTAGCATCTTGTCATGGAAACCTTACTTTCTGCATCATTTTCCAAATCTAGAGAAGTAGGTTGTTGAGGTGTACAAGACCATGAGTTTTGTTGACGAGGTACTTGTTTATTGTCATCATTAAACCTTACTTTGCTTTAAATTGGAGTTGGAAGGAAACGAAAACTAGTTGGATCAACTCATGGTTCTCTTCTCTCATATTCTTTTATTTCTTTCCCACTTGCCGAAAATAAGCTCTTGTATTTGACCCGTGAGAAGTTAGAGCACTTTAGTGAACTCATGTGGAAGAGAAGGTCCACGTGTGGAAGAGAGTTGGCGAGAATGAGAGAGATATTGTGGAGTAGAAGTGGAGAGGAGAGTTCTTAAGGTAGAAAATATTATTATTTGAACTCAAATAAACATGGTATGTTCGTTTCTTATTTATAGAAATCCAACCACCTACAATCAAGGAAATAAATCCTTAACAACCTAATAAAAAAAATTCAAATTAATTCAAATAAATCTTACTTTCCTTAGGAAATAAGCAAATTTGGTCTCTAAGGTGCCGACTCACACCAACTCACATGTAGGACTGCATGCACACACATGTGCCATGTGCCCTTTATTCTATGCTAACACCTCCCCTCAAGTCAAACTCTGATGAGGGGTGAAGGCTTTGCCAAAAACTTTGAATGTGTGAGTTGATTTTCCTTGTCCCACTTCTTTCTTTTAGCTCATTCTTTCACTTCTGGTGCTTCTTCAATAAGCATGTGGAGTTTCTCTTAGCCTCCGACGAAGATTTTGAAAGCTCTTTCGCATAAGTCATAGTTTGAGGCCCCTATCAATTTAATAGTGGTGCCTTGTACAAGAATCTTCGTCTTTGTGGTGATCGAAGTCTCTGCCTTTGCCATCGTCCCGACTTTAGAGACTGTCTGTGCCTCTATTTGGATGCCCTGGAGTCAAAATCTCTTGCTTGACATTCCCAGGTGCGTGAGGGGTTCATGCACCTCTTCTTGGTCTTGGTCTTGGCTTTTGTGCTCCACCTGTTGTGCTCCACGCCTTCATGCTAACAAGATCCTATGTATGGATGTTTTGATCTTTGGGTTGTAGGAGTACCTGTTGTGACACCATTGGAGGAATCGGAGTGCTTTGGTGAACCCACGCAAGGTTCGAAATGCTGATTACGACGCTGTGCTAATAAAATTCTAAGTGTATATTTCGTGGGCACGTTGTGGAAATGCTCATTTTTCGATGGGCATGCTGATGAGCATGCCGAGGGTACGTAGTGGAAATGTTGAGGGCATACTAATGCATGTTGACAAAAATGACAGTAGTAAAAAAAACAGCAGCAGCCTTGGCATGACCATTGATTTCGATGACATGCCAATGGTATGCCGACCATGCCAACGGCATGCCGATGATATCCTAGCATTTCAACAACTTTATCATGTCGGCATGGGCTTTTCCCAAAAAAGGTCTTGTTGATGGTATGTTGACAGCATTTAAATCACTGAACCCACGTGGAAGAGAAGGTCCACGCATAGAAGAAGTTGGCATGGAACAGAATTGGTGAGAGAGAGAGAGAGATCTCATAGTAGAAAGGGAGAGGAGAGTTCTTAATGTAGAAAATATTATTATTTGAACTCAAATAAACATGGTGTGTTCAATTCTTATTTATAGAAATCCAATCACCCTACAATCAAGGAAACAAATCCTTAACAAACTAATTAAAGAAAATTCAAATTAATTCAAACAAATCCTACTTTCCTAACTTAGCAAATAAGAAAACTTGGACTCTAAGGTGTTAACTCACACCAATTCACATGTGGAGTTGCAGGCACACACATGTGCTACGTGGCCCTTTATTCCATGTTAACATGACTCATAAGAGTTGACATTCGGTTGTTTATATTTAGAATAGTTGGTTCCACAAGGATAAGGTGATCGTCCATGGCTCTTATATCAATCGATGTAGCTAGGCTTAGATACATAATGATCCCCAATGTTGATGGCCTTGATTTAATTTAATGTACCTTCTATACAATTTATAAGGTTTTTAATTTTAGCTTTGGAGATGAATGCAATTAATCTTTACAAGTGTTTATAATGGAATAGACAATCTTATACTCCTTCATTGGGAAAATAAAAGGAAAAATTATATGGCTCCTCTAGGAGGAACCATAAAGGATAGAGTGAGAAGCTCCTTACAATCAATAAGGATGGTGGAGTAGATGCGAGCCACAGGAGCACTTGAGATTAATGAGGGTGAAGGAACTTGGTTGGTAGTAAGATAGTAGAGATCTCTATAGGGGTTGAGGAGAAAACGAGTCAATGAAGGTGCGATTGGATGCTAAGGGAGAGTATTGCGGGGTGTCAATGTAGGTAGGGTGCCAATGAGGCAATAGAATGACAAAGTAGAGCTAGAGGAGTTGTTAACGTGGGGAGGTAGAGTGCAGATTGGGTTTGCAAAGGTGGAGACCTGTGGTGCAAGAAAAGGAGGTGGTGCTCGTGGAACGCTTAAGTTGTAGGGTGTCTTGCTGGGCCATGAATGTATGGAGGAGACCTGTGGAGAGAACTAGTTGTGGTGAATGGGGACCACTAGGGGGAAAACGATGAGGTTTGAGGTGGAGGGATTGATGTAGGTGGATTGCTGCAGGAGGGGAACACGAAGGAGGGGCCAAGGGAAAGATTGGTGGATAGGGTTGGGGGGGAATGGAGAGAGGAGAGAGAAAGGGATGGGGGGAGGGGGTCATGTGGATTGTAGGGATAGGATATAGGGCAGATTGGAAATTTTATTAATCAATTTAATGTCTTTTACGATGGGTAGCACCTTCATTTATGGAGGGGAAGAGCCTTCAAAAAGAGGGAGAAGCCTAGGTCAAATCTTATTTGTAAACGAGACTACGTAGAAGGAAGAGTGACAAATTATAATGAAACCCTCCTAAAAAGATAAAATAAAGAAAACATTACAAAAATCCCCTTAAAATTTACGTAAAATACACTACACCAATCAATTTAAGAGCACTTCATGGCAAAGGGATGGGTGGCATTTATGTAAACTTTAAAGGGGGTTTTTATATTTTTTTGTTATATTATTGTTTTTGGAGAGCTTCATTATACTTTGTCACTTTCCTGTTATAGAGTTCAATTTACAACTAGGATTCAAACTGGGCTTTTCGGGCTTTCCCCTCCTTTTGAAGGCACACACCCTATATAAATAGGGGTGCCATCCATTATAGAAGGCATTGAGTTGATTAACAAAATTTCCAAGTTACCCCTTGTCTTGTACTTACAACCCACATGATCCCCTTTTCCCATCCCTTTCTCCCTCCGCTCTCAAATCCCCTTCGAAAACTAATCTTTCTCTCTCCTTTGTGTTCCCCTCCTATACCAATCTACTCATGGCAACTACTTTGCCACCACCTCCAATTCCAACATCTACCTCTTTGGTGTCCCTCATTCACCATGTACGCTGCTCTGCTCACCTTCCCTTTGCCTTTGTCCCTCAACACGGATTGGCACTCCTTGACTCTTCCTTCATCTCCACCCTTCTGTTGTCCCCCCTTACAACACAGACACCTCATCGCTTGAGTGCACCCTGCCAATGCCACCTCATCTCCCTACCTTGCCATCCTCTACTGTTGCATGCCCATTTAGCACTCCGCTTCCCCATGCTAACAGCTACTTAGACTCTCCTTTGCCATTCTACTGCCTTGTTGCTCTACCTATGTCAACGTTCTCTCATCTCCCCTAACATCCAACCCCAACTCCATTGGCTTGCTGTTACCTCGACCCTACGAGGTTCTCCTCTGCCTTTACTATTCCTTTGACTTCATGCCCTCGCCGATCAAGGGTGCTCTTGAGATCCACTTCTACTCTATCATCCTTGTTGATTGTGAGGAGCTTGCCACTCTCCTTTAGGGTTATTCAAGTGGTTCCGCCAATTTTTCCCAATTTGGGAGAATAAGATTATCCATTCTGTTGGCATGGTTGAGAAGATTAGTTCCCATTTGTCTCTAAAGTTAGAATTAGAAACTTTATAAATTGTATAGAAGGTGCATTAATTTAAATCAAGCCCAACAATAGTTAGGATTATTATCTACCGAAGCCACCTTTCAAAAAAAAAAAAAATGACCTAAGCCACGTTATAAACTTTCTAGCCATGTGTCCACATTAACAATTTGAAAATATAATTGAAATTATAAGTACTCAATTACATTGGTTGACTTATTGGATGAAGAGTATTTTGTTTACAATGGATTGAAGGATAGAAGAGTATTTAGTTCTATGATACTTAGATATCTTTTGCCCTGTCATGGTAGTTATAAGTTGATTTGGAAAATATCAAACTATGCCATGGTCAATTATAGTATAGATTGTAATCTATTTTCTAATATAGGTTACCTAATTACTCATTCTTCTTGTTCCAAAACCTTATTTGAATGACTTGTATGCTTTTTTGTGCCACCTTAATAATATTTTCTAGCTATGCCACTGATCAGAGGACCACTAGAATGATCCCATCCACCAGAGATGGCGAAAGCTATTGCCATGTCCCACAACAATTATCCCTATGGATCGATGTTGCGACGACGTGGCCGACGGCTATCGCCTCAGGCTATCTAGAAAGATGCTTACGAAATCTCAGTATAATGGGCCTAAGGGAAGAATATCATTTTAAAGGGGCTAAATTTTGTCGAAAATCTAGTAGAGTTTCCTCTATTTTATTGTGTTTTCCCGTTTTATCGTACCTGCAAGGGAACCTGTGCAAGAATATAAATTTAAAATTGGGTGGGTATACTCCACATCCACATCACAACCACCAAATCATAAAAAAAAGAGCATACATCAACTGCGGGCACGCCCCTCCATATTGTTTTACATACGAACATGTCATCAGAAAAATATTTACACCACACCCTTTTTACAAAACTTGTTGTAAAAGAAGTAAAACACAAATTAACTAGTTTCCCACCTTTAAATACCTGCATATCACTCTAATAACCGAGGTCAACATCCGATGGAGACGTGTGCAAAGTAATGGCAGCACCTACAGGCATATTGCCTGCAAGCGTAGACAAGCCACGTGATGGATAGGACGACATGTCTGGTTCTGAAAAATTTGTCAACAACATAACATGAGCCAAAAGGTTCAGTAGGGCATAATTGGGATGTAAGGAAAAGAAAAAGAGAAAGCATAGAGTTGGATGCCTTCCAGAGCGTGCATTTCCGGTTGGGTGCAATTTACCTATTCTTTTCCCTTAATGTCTAACTCTGTCCTCTTCCTCTCTAGTTCCTTTAATTAAAAAAAAAGCATGTGCTATAAAGGCTTCTCTACTATGTCTAGCAAGCCATAGTGCCTGTCAATAATGACTCCTTCCCGGAGTCCTTCTAGGCCACCACCTAGTCTAGTAATTAATAGCTGCTAATAGTTGGTAGCAAGTTCCTTAATGTTGGAACGACAAGAATCATCACCTTGTCATTAGGGTGCTCTTGTTATGAACTTAGGTGGTTTGCGATGCAAGAACCCTCTCCTTGCGTCTCAGAGAAATTCCTCCACCTTGAATCCTCCCTCAGGAATCACCCATCGTTCCTCATAACGAAAAGTTGCCAGACTGACGGCTCTCAACTCTAACATGCGTGGAGACACTCGACACACGCTAGTCTCTGCAGCCTCGACATCAAACAAAAATTTAAGTCTATGATATGATCAATTCGAAGCTGATTTGCCTGCTATTTGATTTTTACCTCAGCAGCATTAAGAATCCTCCTCGATTGCCATGGGGCTTAATTCTAGAGTCCCCACCAGATTTCCTTGATCGTTCTCCACTGTAGGCCTCCTCAGCATCCAGGACCTTTCCCTTTAGGGGCCCATTTGTGGTCACTTTTCATTTCTTTTTTTCTTTCCCATACCTCTGGTCTACTTGATACCATCTCCCTATTAAGTTGGTTCCCGCTGGCGATTTCATGCCTAGGTCGACTAGGCTTGACGGGTCGACCCTTTAAGGCAAGTACTATGCCCCTTGAGTCGTAGGGGGTCAGGGTGGGGTCATTGCTTGATTCCCGTGCACTCGAATACATTTCCTCGTCTATTAACCCCTTTGGTGGATGGGTCCGAAGTTGTCCCTTTATCACTCAAGTGTGCGTCGAAGGGCCACAAGACTTTTACGGCTACTTAGCGAGCCCACTTCCTTACTCACATACACAAAATTTTGAATCTCATGAAATTCAATGTTTCTATTTAGCAGTGCTATATCAAGAATGACCCACCAAATTCGTGCGAGTAAATAATAGAAACCAACGAAGTGCTTTGCAAAGCCAGCAACGTGCTTTACGACCATTTAAGATTCACATGAAACTCAACAAATTCATATTGACAACCTCATTTTTATTTATGACCTAATTATTATTCTACTAATGATTCAAAATGCATGTAGCCATTTACAATGTTCAGAGGCTCTCAAAATGGAGAAACAAGTGAAGCATAAGAAAATCATTGAAATCGAAATCATTTATAGCTCAAAAACTATCATTTAGTGGGAACAAAATAAAAGCACTATAATTCGCATTATGGACTACAGGGGTTGCACATGTGCATCCCTCTTCCCTCTCACATGCACAGTTGCATACGGAACACGATCCCACACCACGTGCGTTGTAGTGGGTATCCACTATAGGTACCTTGATTAGACCTAGTCTCAAGTCCAATCCCCTGCATATTGCGAGTTTCCACGAACTCGACTTTCACCCAAATTTTCAAGTGATTTCCTAAGCTAGGATTTCTAATATCATTTCATAAAAATGAAAGAAATAGCTTTAGGGAAGGGACAACCCTACTTTGAAACCGTGAAGCTTTTTGTCGTGTGCTCCCATACCTCCACACTTAATGGTGAAGCGGGGAGGCCCGAAGTGACATGCGGCAGTTGTGAGCTAGAGTGGCAGTATTCCGGCGTCCTTGCAATCACTACACAGGGAAAACTTCACATTGCCGTCAAACCACAAGGGAGGAGAGTGAGAGATGGGGGGGAGGGAAAGGATCCAACAAAGGGACCACGACCACTTGCCTTCTCCATCACCTTTGCCTCAACTTCCTTGTCGACCTCAGATGACTGACAGTGCATCGCGAGCTTCAGCAGGCCAAGATCAATTGAGGGTAGAGAGAGCAAGAGAGAGAGTGCGAGGGGAAGGGAGACTGAGAGATCGAGAGGGAGAGAGGAATAGTAACAAGAGAGGATGAGGGTAAGAGAGCGAAGGGGGTGATAAGGATCGGGGGAGAGACAGGGAGGGGGAGAGATTGAGAGAGTGGGGAGGTTGGTGCTTGGGGAGGGGGTGTATGGACATAGTGAGAGTCGGTGGGTGGTGGTAGGGTTAAGCCTTACCATTATCTTTATTTTTTATTTTTATTATTGTTATTATTTTTTATTTAGGCCTTAACAGCTGTAGACTCCCGTACCACAGAATAGGTAGGTGCAAGAGTTGACTGATCCACATCAAATTTTTGAACTCTATGATAGATCATGTCAAGATTGGGAATGGTATTCGATGACATAAGTTGATCATTGGCTGATTGAAAATGTGGGCCAAGACTATCCAAGAATTGAGACGCTTGCCATTTTGGTTTCTGTGTAGTTTGATTTGTTCAATGGGAGGATTGGAAGATGACAAGCTCTTTATACAAGTCCATAGTGGTATAATGGTCTATTAAAGACATCCTCACACCCCCTCCCTTCGATCAGTAGATTTTAGACAACTGTAGATCGCTGCTAATTTGGAGTCATTTGATTTCTTAGAATATTTGCTGGAGATTCTCTCCAAGATTTCCTTACCATTCTTTTTGTATATTTTGTCACTATCTTTGGCTCAATGCTATTCATCAACTAGTTCATAACCACGTAATAGTCTTGCTCTTACTTCTTATGGTAGACTTGGAGTTAGGGACATCCTTTCGTAAGAATGTAAAGCCTCTTTTGACCTCAAAAAAATTCTGTATGCTTGGAATCAAAGAATGTAGTTTTGGATACCATTCAACTTAATTGATGTCCTTTGAACTTACCACTACAAGAGTAAAAGCTAAAGGTTTGGCCTCTGTTGAGTTATAAGTTGAGCCATAAGGGTGTATTTGCTATGTATTTTCTTCTGTGGGGTACTATTGTAATTAACCCAGTTCTCTCTCTTATAAAAGAGAGGTTAAGGTTTCTGTTTTGAAGTAATGCATTACTCTTCCTTCCACAGGGTATCAGAGCAGTGGCCTTAGGCCGATGTTTCGATATCCCACAAAAAATCCACTCACAAAATGATTGAATCACCAATATAGAGGTGATTCAATGGAGTAATCAGGGTGTAGCGGTAACAGCAGTGCAGGGAAGCCCTCCATAGCATCGTTGCCATCGCTGGCAGTAGTAGTAGTGCCGTAGGAGTCACCTACGACGTTGTAGCCACTATCAAGCAAATAGGCAACGCTGGCGATGCTGCCAGCAGTCTGCCTAACCACCCCAGCCTTGCTGCAGGGGGTGCTACAGGGCCACTAGTTACCACCAAGGTCGGTGGTTGTCCTGGATCCTTTGGGGCTAATCTCTTGGCTTGCGTGATGAGTCTCCTCGCACGTCTAGTATGGTTGGCGATGAGCCTTCTCTCCCCTTTGATGGAGTTTCCTTTTCTTAGCATGAAGAGTCTTCTCTCATGTAAGGAAAAGGGGGTTTAACCTAAGAAGAGGGTCTATTTTAGATTCAACAGGGATCGCGTGTGTAACCAAAGGAGTCATGAAGGAGAAGATCGAAGGAGCATGTGTGATTGATTCCACTGCTTTTATTCTTCTTACGGGAGATATAAAGCGCTTGATAAATCCTATTGTTCCATGTGAGATTAGAGATGTGAGGGTAGCCAATAGGATTACATCTCCAATCATCACAATTGGGAGTGTACGCACATCCCCCAAGATGGTGATCGAGAAGGTTTATTATGCTCTGGAATTCTCGATGAACATGCTATTAGTGAGCCACATATGCAAAGATCTTGGATGTCAGGTGGTCTTTGATGAGGAACATTGTTACTTCCAGGACCAACAGATGGGTGGGATTGTAGGTGGACGCATGGAGAGAGATGGTCTCTACTTTCTAGACATGCTTATTGTGTTTGTCGGAGTGGTGCCTATTGCTAGTGATCCTTGGTTGTGGCATAGGAGACTTGGACACCCATTAGTCCAGAAGATGCGACAGATGTATCTAGAGTTGCCAGACTCCTTGACTTTGGAGTGTGAGAATTGTTAGCTTGGGAAGCACCATAGAAGTAGCTACCCACAGAGAGATGATGGGGTGAGTGTGGTCCCTTTCTTCCTGGTACACTGTGATGATTGAGGGTTATCTAGAGTCCTTACTTTAGAAGGACATCAATATTATGCAGTTTTTGTGGACAACCACAACCTCCTCACTTGGGTCTTCCTAATTAAGGCATGCTTAGAGATTCCTTATATTGTGCAGCAGTTTCTCTTAGAGGTTTAGACTCAACACGCCACCATAGTCAGGATTTTCCGTGGTGAAAATGCTATGAAATTTATGCAGCGAGACTTGAAGGAGGTACTTACTTCCAGAGGCATCATTCATTAGACGTCTTGTGCTTACACGTCTCAGCAGAATGGTGTGGTTGAGTGCAAGTTGCGACATCTTCTCGATATTGTTAGGACCTTAATGTTCCACATGAAGGTTCTGAGGTAGTTCTGGGAGATGCCGTGCTCATTGCGGCGTACTTGATTAATCGGGTGCCCTCATCAGTGCTTGGAGGACAGGTTCCCAACCAGGTGATTTATCTTGATTGTTACAGGTCATTTGCTCTACCTTTGAGTATGGCAATCATGACAACTTTGCTTCTTGAGCTGTGAAATGCGTATTTCTCAAATACTTCAGGACGCAGAAAGGGTATAGATGCTATGATCCTATCTGTAGATGGTATATTGTCACAAGAGATGTGACCTTCTTTGAGAAGATCCCATACTTTTTAGAAAAAGGGATGTCTATATAGGTTGCCTTGGAGGAGACTCAAGTTTAACACAAGAGGTCGCAGATCCTATCTGACACTACACAAGGGAGAGATGCTACACATCTTCCAGCCTTGTCAGATGAGAGTGGATCAGATAGTGATCAGCAGCATGTACAGAGGAGGCCTAGTAGAGCATGCACTCTTCACCCTATGTCGCAGTATACTGGGGTCTTACATTTGGAGGAGGATAGACATTGTCCTTGACTATCACTACTATAGTTATTCTCAGAGATTTTATCCATGCCTCTCAGGACCTCAACTGATGTGTAGCCATGGACGAGGAGATGCAAGCTTTACAATCTAGGAAGACATGGGATCTTGTGCCGTGTCTTTTAGATGCTATCGTGGTTGACTGCATATGGGTATACACCATTAAGTATAGAGCGGAGGGGTCGGTGGATAGGTACAAGGTTAGGCTTGTTGCCATGGGGTTTACCTAAACATCTTGGGTGGATTACCTTAAGACTTTTTCACTTGTAGCCTGTATTACTTCTATCAGAATCATTATCTCAGTTGCAGGAGATGGTTGCTATATTAATTAGACAAAAAATACCTTTTTATATGGAGATTTTTTTGAGAAGGTGTATATGAGATAGTCACCAGGATACAGTGTTCAAGAGGAGCATGTTTGTTGTCTGAGAAATGCAATCTATAGCCTAAAGAAGAGTCTAAGAGCCTGGTTTGAGAGGCTTAGCTTCAAGATCCAGAAGATTGGGTTCTAGCGGTCGACCTTAGATCATTCTATCTTCATTAGGAGGATTAGGTATGATGATGTCTGTCGAGTTATTCTTGTAATTTATGTAGATGATATGGTCCTTACTAGTGATGATGAGGATGGGATCACATAGATGAAGGCATTCCTACACTCCACCTTTGTTACCAAAGGCTTGTGTGATCTTGATATTTTCTAGGGATTGAAGCTGTTAGGTAGGGGACTAGTTTTTCTCTGTCACAGAGACAATACACTTTGTAGATTCTTGAGGTCAGATTGCTTGGATGCAAGCCTTCTGGTATACCAGTAGAGTCTCAGCTTGTTCGCACCACTAATGAGAAGGATCTACTATATGAGGATGTTACTAGATACTGCAACATAGTGGGACACTTGCTATACTTGACTATTATGCGGCCTGATATTAGTTTTGCAGTGAGTAGAGCCAATCGGTATATGCAGAGTCCTAGGTACAGCCATTGGCATGAGGTTTGCTGCGTTTGCCTTATCTTGAGGTACCTCAAAGGAAGTTCATGTAGAGGGTTGTACTACAGAGATGGAGGAAATCTTGATATCTTGGCTTATTCAGATGCCAATCATGCTGGGTCTGTAGATGACATACGATCCACGTCGGGGTATATGCAGTTTATCTTGGTGGCAATCTAGTCTCATGGAGAAGCAAAAAGTAGAATGGAGTGGCTCGTTCTAATGTAAAGGTAGGATATAGAGTGATGGCTCATGCAGCTTGTGAGATTGCGTGGATAGTCAGCTTTCTGCAGGACTTGGGCATTAAGGTTGATATGCCAGTCCCACTTTATTGTGACAGTAAGTCAGCCACTTATATAGTCTCTAATCGGGTCTTTTATGAGAGAACCAAACTTATTGAGATAGATTGTCATTTTGTACATGATGCAATCCTAGAAGGGAAGATTAGTATCCCGTATGTCTCATCTGAATTTCAGGTAGCAGATATTCTTACTAAGCCCTTGAGGAAGAAGTGCCATGACTTTCTATGCAGCAAGTTGGGGCTTGCTGACATATACGCCCCAACTTGAGGGGGAGTGTTGAGTTATAAGTTGAGTTATAAGGGCGTATTTGCTATTTATTTTCTTCTATGAGGTACTCTTGTAATTAGCTCGGTTCTCTCTCTTATAAAAGACATGTTAGGGTTTCTATTTTGAAGTAATGCATCACTTTTCCTTCTACAACATCAAAGGAAGACTTGGACATAGCCATGAAAATCAGTTTGAGATACACTACAAATACTACTGACTTAACAAAGTAACATGTCCCTAGTAATGCGCAGAATATGCCATATTCATTGTTGCACCGGACAAGTGGACAAGCAACTTACACCACATACTAGGGATAGAAAGTGACATGGCTGCCGCTAAGGGGTTAGCACAGTGGTAGTTCCCCCTATTGACATCCAACAGGTCATGGGATCAAATCTCATGTCTACCTTAGTTACCTTTTCAAAAAAAAGAAAGTGACATGGCTCAAGTAAAAAATTCTGTACTCAGATCTCATAGAATTTCATGGACCATTGATCATACAAAATATCAAGACAATATCCAAAAGGTAATACATGAAGAAGATCATGTATGTACTGCAGCAGTAGACCATGCATGCAGCAACACGTACAGTAGCAGTAGGTCATGTATGCACCGCAAGTCACACACATAGGTCACACGCACAATGGAGGAAGTTATGAGCAGTTCATGCATGCAAGTCAGGGGGAGATCGCAAGTCATGCGTGTCGCAGAGGAAGCTGCAGCAACAGGAATTGTTTGACACATGCAGAACATGTGGAATTGCATGTCACGTGCAGAACTGATTGCAAGTCACATGTAACTAAAGCAGTGGGAGTTTAAGCAGTGGGTGATCTAGTCTGTAGCAGTGCAAGAACTGCAGGTTTCGTGTGCAAGAGTGAAGGTGAGTGATTTGGGCATAAGGTTGCAGATCCCATGATTAGGGATCACAATACAGGAGACTGTAATTGATGCAGTTGAGGCGCAGACTCTGTGCGAGCGCAGGAAGTGCTAATGGCGTTGCTTGGATATGCTGCAACTGTGCACAGTCAACTGGTGATTTGTCAATTACTTGATGGGGATGGCGAAGGCAATTAGCATGTGACGACAGACCGCGGGCTGCTGGTGTGTAGATATCGAGAAAGATCTGATTTGAATCTCCGCTTATTTGGTGGAGAATCAGAAAAAGATAAGGGATCAAGGATGATCATGAACACTGATTTAGATCACTGATTTGATGCCATGTAGAAGAAAATGATGGGTACACTTTCTTTAGTAAATCCTAACTTATCTTATATTGAGAAGACTACTAGAAAATTACAAAGCAATACTCATAGAAATAATAAACTACATAGGAGATAAACAAATAAAATAGAGGGACTTTAGCACATCTGATTCCGAGGGGATTTTCAAGTAGTACACATTACATTTGTCACAATCATTTTTCCTGCCTAACAACCACCAACTATCTCTATTTTAAGTGGCATCTTCAACTTCCACATCAACCTACGTTCCCTAGTTAGGTGCATATCTACAACTTGGAGTGGCAGAGAAAGATGCCCATAAGCATTCTTCACAGAAAAGCAACCATTATCCCATGCCTGAAGGGTCCAATGACCCATTAACTTGGGCAACTGCAGATAACTATTCTTGTAAACGAACAAAATTGTCCAACTGTTGATCAGCGAGATTTCCAAAGAAAGTAGGTTTCCATGTCCTATCAGGATTGTGGTAATTTGCCACAGATGCCTCTGAGTTGGAAGATAATCCAAAAAGTTTTGGGTACCTATCTGCAAATACTCCCTTAGTTCTCCAATCATCCAACCAAAATCTAAAATCTACACCATCTGCTAACTCTGTCGCAAAAAAAGGAACTACCTGAGGCATAATAGACATTAATTATCCCTTTCAAAAATAATAGTAGACATTAATTAGGGAGCATCCCTTACAGAATGTCATCAATAACAAGCCTCAATCACCGTAGAAAACAAGTCTATCTGCTTACCCATGATATCGATGATCCATTTTGTCAACAAGGTTGAGTTCATTGTCTGTAAGTTGAAAACCCCCAATCCACCATCACCACCGGCCTACAAACTGTCTTGTGGACCATAGCTATTCCACGACCTTCATATGCTGCACCCTTCCAGAAGAACTTGTGCCTCAACTTATCAAGCATCAATTCTATCCTCATGGGTATAAAAAAAGCTTGAAAAGAATCAACCTTCCTCCAGATTGGAGCAACCCAAATAGTTTAAGGAAAGTGATCTTTTGGGCATTTTAAGAATAGTTGCACACCTGTTTGCCACATCCTCGGACATTCCACAAGAGACAAAAGCTGAAGTTTTTCTATTTATCTTCAAACTTGAGAACTCCTCAAATATGTCAAGTAGAATGGAAACATTTTCAATTGCTTCCTTGGAGCCTTCCTCGAAGAGTGCAGTGTCATTGAGGGGAATAAGATCAGCAGCTTCCTTTGGGCTAAAGCCAGTTATAGATTCCTCTGACAAGCCAAAGAGGTGCTAGGGGGCACCTGTGTCATATACCTCTCTGCAGCTGTATCCATCCACCCTCAAGTCATCCTCTGATTAGCATGGAAAAAGAATCGGTGGCTACATATTGCTTTATCCAAGAAATTCAAAGGTCTAGAAAACCACAATGTGATAAGAGCTCCACAGGAAAGCCCAATACAAGAAATCATACACCTTAGTAAAATACACTTTTCATAGAAAGCTCTTTATCCTTGACTTGAACCAATAATTGACCATCTGAGAGACCAAGACCACGCTGTCAAGGAAATTTCTTACTTATAAAAGCTGACTGGACAGGACCAACCACATCATCTAAAGCATCTCGCAACCTGTTTCGAAGAACCTTTATAACCGTGATAAATTGCATGGGAGAGTGATTGTGGTCTGTAGCCCTCCAATGTCTTTTCTACTGCCTTTTTAGGAAGGTGGCTTGGTCAATCTTGCAATCCCCTTTTCCCATCGTGGAACTCTGGTGATAACTGCGACATATCAGATCCTAAAACTGACCAGAATTCTTTAAAGGAAAGGATAGCAAAGGATTCAAACTAGGTGACTCTTCTGCATTTAAGTTGTTCATTGCCTCCTTAATCTTAGTTTCTAAGACTGGACGTGCTGGTGCCATAGCCTGCTCATTGGATCACATAGAAGCCTCCTTTCCTTTCGTCCTCCACCTACCATGAGGACACCTTCTTGAAAAGGCCTGAAAATTCTCTGAAAGTGTAGCACCAACCTCCATTCAACATATAGAAACACAGTCACCCACTGTGACCGTCTTAGTAAGGTTCTTATGCTACCTCCCATTTGCCAATATGTGAAAGAAATGGGTGTTTGCATCCCCTTCTTTCAGCCATAGTTGCATTGATTGCTGGTGCCCTAATGCTTGCACTTTCTTGTCCTCCTCTGTAACCAAAAGCTGAGTTTCTTTCCTTTGCTGCCTCTCCACCATTGTCAATGGCCTAGCATCTTCCATTTCTATCAATTTGTTGTGGCATCGGCCCTTTTCTCTCTGTATCTCCATTGTTCCTCTTCTTGTATGCCATCAAATGAACCTTCAACCCCTGTAGTCTTCTGGCCATAGTTACTGTTGCTGAACCATGAGAAGGTGGCTATTTCCAATAATTCTCAACTATATTCCTGAAACTGGGCTCCATCAACTATGGTGACTCAAACTTATAGTGCCTAGTCTGAGCGACTCATTGGATCTCCACATAAGCAGGGTATGGCTTGAAAAAGGCTTGTGAGCTGCCTCCAAATTGCCCAGAGGGAACCACTTCAACAAAGGCAAAAAACCGAAAAAATTTATCTATCTTGGATCTAGAAGTTGCTGTGGTGATGCTCCTCCAGTAAAGAGGCAATTCATTGGGCTGAGCTATTTCAGCAAAAGCTCCAAAACTCCTCTGACCCAGAATCCTGGCTGTTACCATCATCTGGCCTGTTCTCTGGAAGCAAGGTGATATCGAAGTCCCCTCCAATAATGAAGGGAACCCTACCACAGATATAGCTGCGGCCCTGATGTCTTTCTATCGTTTGTGCCAAACATCTCGTGATGTGGGACCATACAGCCACCCCCAAGTTCTACTCCGTTTGCCCTCTTTTGAGAATAAAAGCCCCTGCATGTCTTCCTGCCTTTGCTCTTTGACATGTGAGGACCGTGGCATTCCACAAGAGGAGCAACCAACCCCCCCCCCCCCCCCTCCGCACCCTAACCAGTGCATTCACAAAAATGGAGTCACTGACTCCTGTGCCTCATATTGGTGCCCAATCCAGCTGGCTCCAAGTTTCACTCTTTGTTTCTTGAATAGGACATCCATGGACCACTCCATTAGACATTCCCAAAGCCACTCTAAGGTGGTGGTTGTGCAAATATCTATATTATACTTTGGTTTCTGCAAATTTTGCATGTAGCTACTGAGGTAGGTTTGAATAGTGTGCACCCTGTGATCTTGTACTAACATTTGCATTTTATGATCAATAACAAACGAATGACACGAATGACTAGTAATGATCAGTAACCTCTAGTGCCATCAAAATATTTTATTTGAAAGAAAAAGATTTGGGGTGAAAAAGAAAAGAAATTAAATGCATAGATGAGTAAGAAATTTGGCCTTCATATCTGGCTTGGTTCAGCTTATCCTAGATGTCATGTCCTGTTTGGGCTTGGGTAGTGGTGGACCTGGTGGTGGTGGTGATGACACAGGGATGATATTGGTACCTGACCTTTTACCCACCCCTCTCGCTTCCTCCCTCTTTGCTTGAGGCAGTTTTTGGCGAGGTGGCAAGTTTGGTTGGGGATTAATACACAGACGAGCGAGAGAGTTGCCCTTCATGGCTAGCCTGGTTGAGCTGATCCCAGATGGACGTTACCTCTTCAGGCATGGGTAGTGGAGCTGATCCCAGATGGAGATGACACAGGGAAGATGGAGTTGCCAGTTGATTGGTGCAGTAGTTCTTTTTCTTTTTGTTTGTTTGGGTTGTGGGGGTGTTGATTGGACACCAATTTTTTTTGTTTTTGGAACATGGTGGTGGTGAGTTGGAGCCTTGGAGGGCAAATTTGGTTGGACACAACCTTCTCTGAGCTCAAGGGTGACAGTGCACCAAAACCTAGCTCTTTATTGAACAGTTGGCACTGTTGTCTTGTTGATGATCTATGTGAGTCTGAGTTAGATCTGAGCAGAGACAGTTTTTCTTGTTTTTTGAATAATTGAATGGTGATGGTTGATTGGGTTGGAGTTGAAGTAAATGAATAGGTCACATATGAACTCGAGGCAGGGGTGTTGTGGGACCTATGCGGCTCTGCTTGGTGTTTTTTTTTTTTTTTTGAGAAAGCTAAAGGAAGATTACCTTAATCATCCAGAAGTTTCATTAATCATAGAAAAGGAACAAACTTACAAATTTTGAAGCAAAAATCAGATAAAAAATATCTCCCTCAAAACATTATCAACCCAACACCACCCACCTCTGAAAATCTTTCCGTTCCTCTGCAACTAGATACACCAAAGGGAGGCAAAGGCGTTGATCCATTCGGCCACATCAAGATCATAATGATCCTGCAAAGATGTTCAGAAGTCCTGCTGATTGGATCGCATCCAAAGAACAAAACCTTCACTGTGCGCAGCTGCATTTGATCCCAAACATCTTTGGAAAAATCACATCCAGACAACAAATGGTCAACATCCCCCTCCATTTGACTACATAAAGGACAAGCAGCATCAACCTCAGTGAGCCATCTCCCCAACACTTTTCTAGTAACCAGTCGTTCCCTTCTAAGTAGCCAAAGAAATATTTTGATATTCTGCGGAATACCACACTTCCAAATCCTCCCACAATCTGACCTCACCACATCAAGATTTTCCGCAGCAGGGATCAGTTTACTATAGGCCTTCTTGACCGAAAAAGATCCCTCCTTCCAAGCAAAATCATCCAACATATCACTGACTGGTTGCATATCTGAAATGAGAGACAACAATTGTTGAAATTCGCTGAAAGTATGTTTGGACAGCCCAACAGGCAGCTGGAAATTCCACGTTTCTCTTTCAACGTCCCATGTATCTTCCACCATGACTCTCTTATTGTCTACAAGCTGAAAAACCCTCAAATAGATCTAAAAACGCACCCGAATCACACCAATTATCCATCCAGAACTTTAAGAAGCTGTCATTTCCCAACACCGGAACAAATGCACCAACATATTTCAACAAAATAGGTCTTATAGAGTGCCAAAAAGCAGACATTCCACGCCTAGCAGCCACTCTATCAACCAGATTCATGTCTAAACTATACGAGTCACCAATTAAGGTGGAAACCATGGAATCTTCCCCTAAAAGCAGATTCACCACCCACTTCAAAAGTAACACCTCGTTGAAGGCTTCCAAACGTCTCACCCCAAGGCTCCCATCCTTCTGGGGCACACAAACCTCATTCCAAGGGACCATTTGGGCAAATTTCTAATCAACTCTATCTGCGAAATAATCTTCTTTGGCGGTTTAAAAAGAGAAATAGAAAACAGGAATAGAGTGCACAGACTTAAGCAGAACAAGCCTTCCTCCTCTAGACAACAACCTACCACTCCATGAAGACAACCTTTTCGTAACACGGTCCACAACACAATTCCAATCGGAAGAAACCAACTCCTTTCCTTTTAACGGAAGCCCAGGATAACGAATTGGTTGGTGGCCAACCGGCGACTTCAGAAAATTGGCAATACTCTGTACCTTAGAGTCCACGAAAGAGGAACAAAAATAGATTTGGCCCTATTTATTTTGAGGCCAGACAAAGAGGCAAAAGTCCTCACCAAAGAAGAAACATGTTTGGCCTCAACCGCTGCTCCCTCGATAAAAAAAGTTGTATCATTTGCATACTATATCAAACTACATTTGCATACGTGTAGTTTGGGAAGGGTTATTTTTATCCTTTGCTTCAGGTTGGAGACTCAAGTGGAGAATCATGTCTCACCCACTATGTAGGAAACTTCATCCACTAAGTTGTCAGCTTTATCTTTTAATGATATAGGAAGGGACGCGGTGGATAATGAGGCTGCAGGCATGGGGGTGGAAGGATGGAGTACAGGGTTCAAATACAGATTTTTTTTTCTGTTAATGGTAAACCTTTTTACCTAGGCGTATGAAGGAGTAGATGACACAGACACTCATATTTCCTGGGCATGTTAATATGAACTTTATGGGGGTTCTTTTGCAATGTAAAATGTTTGCAGGATCTATATAAGATTCTGTAGTTGAAGCCACTTTTAGTTTTCTTTTTGTTTCTTCTTGCTTCTCCGAAGGCTTACATATAATTTTTTCTATGAATTCATTTCACAATCTTCCTGAGTAAAAAGAAAGGCTTTTCAATTATGAATTTGACCACTTAGTTAAAAAGGTGGAAATTGCATTTGATCAATATTTAAAGTTTCTCTCTGCACTGTTGCGTCTTCTTTTGGCTGCATCCTTGACTTTCTCATGATTGAATGCTTTTCTGTACCTGACTCACATTTAAGAATATTCCTTTGGCTAAATTCAGGAGATGATTAGTGTGGCAAGAACCAAATTTGATTTAAAAATTTCCTTTTTGCTTATAAACTATTTGATTCTTTTGCGTGTTCACTGTCAACCAGTTTCTGAATTGAAACTGAATAATCTACCTATGTGAGGCAGGGGTCTGCAACCATGCCTTTCACTTCCATTGCATTAGCCGTTGGCTCAAGACTCGTCAAGTTTGTCCACTTGGTTAGTTTCTCTATCCCAGACTATGTTTTTTGTTGGAATTTTTTTGGGCAGCTATTTTTTAAAATCTATTTGAACTGTCAGACAACAGCGAATGGGAGTTCCAGAAATATGGCCATTAGAATTCATGGTCTCCTATGTCAAAGGCGTATCATTTTTCTTGAAAGTTGGGATCCTCAATTCAGCTGGCCATATTACTTGAGATTGTAATACTTTCTGGGATTTAGCCTGATGATTGGTGTTGTGGGAACACGAGGCCTGTATGCAATGTTCTTCTTTCAATTCTCCAACTTCATAGATGGATCATTCACATTCATTTTATGTAATCTCACGTGATGCTTTTGACAGGTCAGAACAATCTCAGCTTTGCATTTTAACTATTGGTTCGTTCTCCATCATTACCCATAAGAGTCCCCTAATGGCTCCTTGCACTTTCAATATCTTTGATTAATACGTTGAAGGGTGTTGGTTAATTGATGCCTGCCTTCCTAGCCCAGCCCAACCAACCCATGGGGCACTTCATTGGGAAGGGATCCTTCTTCTTTGTGCGGGATTGTTTTGTTTTGTTTACTTTGTTTTTTTTTTTTTCGTTGTTTTTGTGGTTTTTTGTTTTTGTTTGTGTTGGTTGGGAGAGGTTTAGATGTAAGAATAGTTTTTCATGTTTAATTGTTATGAACGGCTAAATGACAATGTAAGACTCATCCTACTTTTGTACTGTGATTAAAAAAATCATGCCTCATGCACATTGCATCCTACTAAATTGGAGGGTGGAAGAAACATTGAAGGGCGAAGAGTGAGATATGGGTGTACCTTCTTGGTAAATGTTGGTTTTGGTTGTGGGGTTAGTGTTCAAATGGGGGGAAGAAGAGATACACATTTGGTTCGTCAAATCCTCATCTAAGTTGTGGGATGAAAATGATGAAGGGATTCAAAATAGGTGATATAGTATTCATATCGTATTTGCTCATATAAATGCTATAGCATCAATGTTATATCATCAACATTGGCACTAATGCTGACATCAATGGGTGACCATGGGGTGTGCATGTACATGTGAATTTTTTCTAGGGCGACACCTGGTCTACGATTTGATCCAAGGTTTATGGGTTGAGATTTTTACAACCTAATCCAACTCATTGTACTATCTAACTCAATCCAATCTAACTCATAAAAATGGGTTGGATTGGGTGAGTTATTGACTAGTCAAATTTTATGGTTCTTTCCTAGATGTTTTCTATTTAGTGATGAAATATTTTAGCATGGGGTCCAAAGGATGGTTGTGGTTGGAAGATGGTTGTTGGGGGTGGTTTTTAATATTGGTTGTTATACCTTGAATGTTCGTAGGAGATCAGGGTGGTTGCGGCGGTGCAAGTGGTTGCTAGGGATAGGAGCAGCAATTGGATGTCAAGGCTTCAGTACTTACAAAGGAGATGAAGAAGTGTGTAGCATCGGAGATAGACGCCAGGTAGGGATTGCAGTTGGGAAGGAGAAGATGGAGGCCACAATTGCACAACATTGGAAATTGGGGACAGAAGGTGGAGGCGGCACCTGGGAAGGATGGGGGGCACTCGTTTGTGGGATTGTGAAGGGGAGGAGACGAGAAGATGCTTTGGGTCCTGGGAACGTTGTAGCTTCACATAACATAAAACTAAAAATTTTGATTGTTAGGATGATCTAAATCCAAAGGTTAACATACTTTTAACATCTTACAAAAACTTTCCTTTTACAGTAACCTCATGACACTCTATATGTAAACTATAAATATTAAAAAATCATATGAATGCAGGTGGGATCGGACTAGATTGAAGGTTTAACCCAACCCAATCATATTTTAACGAGATAGGATGTTTTAGACCTAACCAAACTCGTTAAAATTTTCAATCCAATCCGATCCAATCCAATGGAGTTGAGCCGGGTAGGGTTGCAGGTTGAACTAACCCTTGTGTACACCTAATTTTCTTTCCCATTTTTCCGTTGTGAGAAATGTCCGTCGCAAATTAGCATCCCTGCATGCACATTAACCCCATGGCTATCTCACCAGTGTTTTCCGCAAATTTGTTTATAACGACTTCCCTCACGGGCAACTGTGCTTTGCCTTGAACACGGTTCACGTGATCAAAAAGCGATCTGACAAATTCCAAGTCCCCGGATGCTTCAATGATTGAGAAAATGTTTGCCTGCAACCTTCCACCTGTCTAGAATGGGAGGTCCTTTTCTTTTGATCATAGAGGACTGTTCTTTTGAAAATAAAACTATAGGTTTGGTCCGTTTGGATATTCTCCATAACCCAAAACCAAACAATTGCTTCTTCCCTCATGAAGCGTGGCCAACTAATGGATCAATCTGATTCCCAGGGAGTACAACAAGGGACGCAATTCATATAAGATAAATCTTTGAGCCCAAACATGCACCCCGCCGATTTGTTAGGTGCCTTTTCCTTAGAAAAAAACCATTTTCTCTCTAATAATTATAGGAATAAAGGCAATTGTTTCTGTCATCCGCGTAGTCTCCAGACTGGGCAGAGAGATTTTAGCCTTTTAGTAAGCTTTGCTTAACCTGCAAAATCGTTGTTGCAAATTTGGATAGAGAGAGATAACTGTGATACGTGTAGTTTTTACACTTCCAAATTTCTTTGGATAATGTGAATGTGATCATGTTCCATTCAGATCGTCTTTTTGAGGACTAAGAAGATCAAATTTTTATACCGTTACGATGATAAAAAAGTGACGATGTGGTAGTGGGGACATCCATTCTCTCCTTTCTTTTTTTTTTTCTCTTCCATTGGGAACATGGTAGATGGGGCCACCGCCAAAATGCTCGGGACCTTTGTGTTGACACAATAATGAGCAAGAACATGTGCCTTTTGGAAAACATCTCTTCACACATGACAAAAGAGAAATATGATGTTACAAGACACAAGATGTTTTTGCATTGTAAGATCACTTTTTTTTTTTCCTGCGCATGATGCCTGTAAGGTTAGGGGACTCACTTTTAATTTTATGCTTATTAGGATTCTATTTGGATGTGGGATAAAATACAATAGGAGAATATATTAGTGTGAAATAATTGAAGAGAGATATTTATTTGGGTGATGGAATAAATAATGGGATAAGTGAGGGATAGAATGATTGAAGTATTGATGTGATGTTAGTAGTTATTTGTTTAATATTAAAAGTGGGAGTGGAGGATGTAGTGGATATTTGTTTAATATTAAAAGTGAAAGTGAATGATGTTAGTAAATATTTATTTAATATTAAAAGTGAGAGTGAAGGTTATCGTGATTTGATGAAAAAAATTTTTAAAAAAATTCCAACAAAAATCCCAAAAGGAGATATCCACCCACTTAACTCTCCCTCCAAATAAGGGATTTATTGAATGAGAGTTGAATTATACATTTAATTGTTAAATGTTCTTCCTCTCTAATTGTGAAATGCTTGAAAGTTTCAACTGAAATAGTATTGTCATGTATATCTCTTGCATGTGTAGCCACAAAGAAATGTAGGTTTTAAATTACAACATCTATGATAATGTAACTTCCTTCAAAAGATTCTTCAACAAAAGTATTTTGGATATTGACCATGTCTTTAAATGAAAGGTCTTTGCATGCATTGATATTCCAAATCAAATTGATACGAGGATCTCATGCACAATGCTCCATTCCAAACTTGAATTTCACTGCATGTTAATTCTTCCAAATTTTGAATCACATCTTGATGATCAAATAGAATAAAATGGTAGCTCCTTTGTTTGGAATTTGACCCTATCATATACATCCCTTTCATCCACTTAGCCCTTGGATCATTGGGTTGTCAAACTTGCAGCGAACCATACAACTCTAGCTAAAAGGTAGTCAAAGAGATGTTGGAATGTTTCTTCTCTTTGCCCAGGAAAAGGAATCTATAGATTTCTAGCCTTCTATTGAAAATTATGTGAGCAATGGGAAGGCAAGAGATTTCAAAAAAAACATTGTTGTTCATGGAGTAAGGTTTTTCTTTGCAAATCCCTTTTAGCGAATCCTATGTTCCACTCTTCAAGGGTTTAGAGACCTTGCATACTACATAATGTAAAGAAATAAGCAGATTGGGCTCTAAAATTCCCCTTGGATGATCAACCTAAATCATCCCATCACCATTATGTGCATCTGCTTCAATTGCTTTGATTCTAGTTGCAATAGGCTCTTGAAACAATTGGTAAAACAAGTTAGCTTTCCAAGAATCATCTTCATGCAATAGTTCTACAACTAAACTTGCGAGATTTGTAATAGAATTCTTTGGAATAAGGGTTTTGGTTATTTGTTATAACTGTTAGCACATAAGCATTAATCTTGATTTTAATGATAACAAAGCATATTTATATTATGTTCTTGAAGAACTAACATTTCAGGTGAAACAAATGAGATACTTATCAAAAGTAAAGAAATCAAGTAGATGGAAACTTTAGACTTGACTTAAAGATCAAGAAGCTTAAAGAGGAAAGAAGCATTAGAAGATCAAGTCTTTCTATTTGTATTTCAAAGATGTAATTTTCATTTTCTTATTTTTAGGTTCTTTGTAAAGAGCCTAAGTATACTAAACAAGTCCTAATTAACAACTACATAGCCTTTGAACACTTAGGCAAACCTTAGATTTTAAACCAAAACCTGAACAAAACTATCCTTCACAAATTAGACTTCTAATACCTTCATTAGAAGTCCAATTCTTTACTTATCACATGTTTAACACTTCTGTTAGATGACCTAAAACACAAAATAACTTGTATGACCAATTAATTAGATGTCCCCTCAATTGAACATTTGCACTGAAATGTTGAGTCTACTCTTTTAAACATCCGATAGCCTATTAGATGACTAACAAACAAATCATTCAACCTAAAACCATCAAATAAGCTAACCAACCACTTTATTAGATGTCTCATGAAAAGAACATTCACTTTGATTTATCAAATGTCCATATATCTTATCAACTGTAAAAAAAAAAGAAACACTCTTTTAGATGTCCAATTTGATTACCTAATGATACATAACTATTCGTTGGCTCCTAGGAAATCTACAAAAGTGAAAGATCTTGTGTTAGAACAAAGATTGAGAATTGATTTTCATACCAGACGTCCTATAAGACCTTCAAATGTCCTATTAGATGTATGACACTTAGGCTAGACGACTCTATAGACCTCAACCCAATTCCAATAAAATTGAGTCTCAGAAATTAGATGTCTAATCTTATAATTAGATGACCTAGAAGTTGAAATAAGTCATTTGATTGATTGATTAGATGCCCTTTCAGTAGTACTTTCCTTGGAACCATTTCAACAGGCGACTCTCACTTTTATCAGCTATTTGATTAGACCTCATTAGACGTTTAACAAACTCGTTAGACATTTGATATTGTTTTGATAGTTGTGAATCTCTTTACAATTTTTTCCGAACTCGAGAGACTCTTTTCCTAATCACTTCCAATGGCCATATGATCCTTTTAACCCCATCTAGAGTCTTCCTAACACTTCTATAAATAGCTCTAGTGGTTTCCTTTGCTCAATATAGCACTCAATACAATACTTTTCATTCTTTTTACTAGAATAAGATCTTACAAGAATTCTCAAGTGAACTGCTACATTATGTCCTCAACATTGCTTTTTGCTCCACAACACTTGATTACTCACATCCTTGATTGAGTCCTCCTAGAACATTTAAACGGAAGTAATCCTAAACCTATAGAAGTTAAATTTCTTCACTACCCTGTGGCTCTATAGAATTTTTGTATTTTTCTTTTCTTATTGTACTTGGGTACCTGACCTGTTGGATCCCCATTTCTTCCTGTGTGGAAGGGAAAAACTCTGTGGTTGGGACCAGAGAGGGGTTTTGTGATTGAGGTACACTTCCTTCAATTCAAGTGATGTGGATAATAGATTGTTGATCGCTTGGCAATTGGAAAATTCTAAGTTGGGGAGGACTTAGGAGGTGATTTTTGCCTCTGGGGGTTTTTCACTTAAAATTTTCTTGTGTCTCATTTTATGGTGATTTTATTTTTGCATCTGTTTTGAATTTCCTTATATTATTTGATTGCACTAATCACCCCCTTTAGTGTACTCTCATTTGGTAGCATAACAGGTTCTCTCATCTTCGACGTAATAATCAGTGAGGATTCATGGAGGGAAGAGTCATTGTAATTAGGAGGATCGAAGGCTAATTCACTGCGAGACCACCATACTTTGATGGTAACAACTATTCATAGTGGAAACTATGAATGGCTATGTGATTGCAGGTGTAAAGCTTCACCATTTGGGAAATGCGTCAATTCCTATATGAGATCCTGAAGGGACCTGACATCGGCTACATCGAGGAACAAATGAGGGAGCTCTCAGTGAATGCTAAAACCATGAATACTCTTTATTGTGCCTTGAGTCAAGATAAGTTCAACCGAATATCACAATGCAAAACCACACATAAGATATGGAGAACATTGGAGGTAACACATGAAAGGTTCAAATAAAGTTAAAACTTCCAAAATTAGCCTCTTAACATTGGAATTTGAAGCCTTCACCATAAGAATGATGAGAAGCTGAAAGATATGTACACTAGGTTCACTCTTATAGTAAACAACCTCAAAGCTCTCAAAAAACATTCATTAAAGAACTCCAAGAATAGCTACTCTAATCACTTGGATTAAAGTAAGAACAAAAGTTGACAACTATTGAAGAAGCCCAACAAATTAAAGAACTTGACATGGATGATCTATTGGGGAACCTCATTGCATACGAAAATAAATTGGAGTAAAAGAAGCTAAAGAAGGTCCTGAATAAACCAAAGAAGAAGACTCTAGCTCTTAAGGTGGATTTTGATTTCAAGGTAAGATCTGATGACGAATAACTTATTTTGATCACTAAAAAGTTTTGAAAATTTCTCAGAAATAAAGATTTCAAAGGCAAGAAGGAGGAAGAACCTACTGTATGCTACAATTGCAAGAAGAAAGGACATATGAAGAATGAATGTACTCTCTTGAAAAGAATGAAGAAAAAAGTGGACAAGAAAGCCAACCCAAAGTCACACAAATTCAAATCCAAGAGGAAGACCTTACAAGCTACTTGGGATGCTTGAGCTCAAGTGAGGTAGAAGAAGACAAGGACGAGGAATCAATCAAGGAGACCGCTTGCTTAGGTCTCATGGCTCTTAAAGATGGAAGTGAAGACGACAAAGAGTTTGAGTTTGAAGAACTTTATTGTTGTCAAGCTTTCGTCGAGTTTTAAGGAAATGCGTTATAGTACAGTCAACAAATAACTCTCAAATAGATAAAATTTATAAACTCGAAATTAAGAAATGAAGTTCGAGATTGAACATAGGGAGAAAATATGGAATTCACGCGCTAATATTTAATTGCATATAAATAAGCACAAAAGAGATATTCAATGAATAATATCTACTCAAATTGATATTCAACTATAAGCATGAGTATTGTAAGAGTTCACAATGATAAAAAGAAATCTAAGACAAAATAATGGTGATTTAAATCACCAATTATTAGCCTTAAATAAGCATATATTAACTACTCAAATATTTGAACAGTATCATCAATCAGAAATGCCACGCAAGATAAGTGGCCACAGTATCTTCAGACGACAGAGCATTCCATCAGACGACTTAAATGCAGCCCTGCTATAGTGCTCTTCAGAGCCTTTTCCTTCTTCACAGCACAGGGGATCAAAGTCCCTCAGTGGCTAAGTGTTGATCCACACCTTCAGAGAGAAACCCCCTGGCTCTCTCACAATTTCCTCCTCTTGTCTCTTAAATCCTAATCAAGTGTATAGTTGGATCCAGGTATTCGGGTCGAGAGCATGGACTAGGGTCACCGGCGTGGGTGATGATGGAGGTGTGCTATAGGCGGGTTAGTGGGTGAAATGGTGTGAGGGATCCGACCCCTCAAGTGATTGGGTGAAGAGGCCAGTGCACAAAATCAATATAAGCATGCGCACATGCCCCTTAATCCTCGATGTGGGACTATAATCCCACACCTTCTCCTTGCATTCAAGCAACAACAATAGGTGGATGGTGTGGCTAATTGAGGCAGTGGCAGCTACTATCTCTTCAAATCAATGACCTGGAAACCTTCCTGGGATGCATCCGCCTCACCTGGAGAGGGTCGTGGGGAAGAACGTGGCTGGAGCTTGAAGAACACGGCCGGAGACAATGGCGTGGCGACGGAGCCCTGGCAGGGGACCTGATGTTAGTTCAACTACTCATATATAATATTTTGATGATTTTACAAAATGTAGAAAATGAAATAATAAATAAAGCGTAGCATATTGTTTTCTCTCTATAATAACATATTTGCAGGATTTCAAAAAGCTTTCCAAGACGGGAGATTAAAAGCGTGAAGACGAGTAGCAAAAGTATTAGGTCTTAGGCTTTTTTCATGTAAACTTTCAAAGGTTGTAATTTTCATCTTATTTGAGTCTAGAAATATTGTAAAGAGCCCCCAAACATAACCTATAAATAGCTAACTTAGGCTCTCTACACTTAGGATAAATTAGAAACAAAAAACCCAACACTTATACTTTTATCAGACGTCCATTAAAAAGTCCAGACGTCTGATTTTCCATCATAAGACGTCTGACATGTGTATCAGATGTCTAATTTCAAATATTTCTGCCTTTGTTCATCTCCTCATAAACATCAGTCGAAGGACTTCACTTTCAGACGTCGATAACCGTTCACAGACATCTGATTCTTTACCCAGACGTCCTCATACTAACCGTTAGACTTTTTATCGGCAAAAACAATTTCTAGACGTCTTGACACACTTACAGACGTCTGCCTTTGAACCGTTGGCCATGATTTTCTGTGCGTATCTGTCTACGGCCACATAATCTTTTGGCAGAAGCAGCAAGGAAGAGTATTTAGGTTTCCAGACGTCTGGTAATGTCCTCAGACGTCCGTAACGACGTCTGATCCTCTAAACCTAGAACCCTGTTTGGATCCGATGATAACAGGAACGAATGCACCATTCATTAGACGTCCAGTAAAATAATCAGACGTCTTATGACATAATATCAGACGTCCTTCTTTTGATCCAATAGAGTCCGTTAAGGATGTCCTGCAATATTAGACGACCATAGTAAAAATCAGACGTCCTGTAAGACGTCTGATCTTATAATTAGACGTCTGATGTTGCTGTCAGAATCATCATTGCCCTGATTTTGTGTGGATTTCGTCCTAAACTCTTGGGATTTGTCTCCAATGGCTAGAAGAGCTCTCCCAAGTGTTCTTGAAGGTTCCAAACTTGCCTATAAATAGACTACAACTCTTCTTTGGCAAAACACACCTCTTGAGATACAATTCCATTAGAAAAATCTCTTGCTCACTACTCTAAGCTCCATCTTGCCCTTGTGCTGTGCTAATACTCTGATCAAAGGGCAAATCCATACTCCCGGCTCGTTCCGTTCTGCAAATCATCAGAGAGTTCTTTTCATGCTTAGTAGATAAGAAAGCAACTAAATTATTGGGGTGCTCTATAGGTGTTATTTTTACTTGTTAATTTCTGTATTTTGGGTATCCGGCCTGTCGGGTCCCCGTCTCTTCATCTTGAAGAGAGAAACCTCTGTTTAGGGATCGGAGGTGGAAATTGTAATTGAGGTACATTACCCTCGTTTAAGTAGTGTGGTTAGTGGATTGATCACCTTGTGATCGAAAATCCTAAGTCAAGAGATTGGCTTAGGTGGTGGTTTTCACCCATCTTGGGTTTCCACCTAAAAATAATTGAGTATATTGTGTGATTGAATTTGTTGTATTACAATACTATATAATTTCACTATTCACCCCCCCTCTAGTGCAATTTCACCTGAAACATGAAATATGGGCTATAAGACCTCGTTAAAACGTTTAGGAGGATCGTCGTAGGGTGTGGAAGGTGATGGCTGCGCTCGTGGGGTGTTTCAGGCATGGATGAGGACGGATGGTGGCGGAGAAGGTGGTCGGTGATGGGTGTGTTCAGGGGATCGCGAGAGTGGGTGGAAGATGAAATAGGAAGAGGTGTTTGGTTCGTGGAGGTGTGGCAATGCTTTTGGGCTTGATGGCAAGGTGTTTGGTGGCCTGTGGAGGTGTGGAGGCTTCGTCGGAGCTCAACCGTGAGTGGGGAAGACGGAGGGCGTGAGGCGGCGTCAAAGGTCAAAACAGAGATATAAAGTGGGGGAAATGAAGTAGAAAGGGAGAGAAACCTAACTAACCTAACTCTAACGAACGAAAGGGGAGGATGGTCCTTGCCGGTGGAATGTTGGACTCGGAGAAGACGAAATCTTCGAGGGGAGAAGTGGCGATAACGAGGGGAGGTAGGTGGTGCTTGCTAGTATCGCAACGTGTAGAAGAACAAGAGGAAGAAGTTCCCACCGGCTATTGTTTGTGATGGTGAGCGAAGAAGGTAGTCGAAGAGGGTTGCCGGAGTTGGTGAAGACAGAGGTCGGGGAGAAGAGAAGAAGGGGATTTCGAGCTCTAAACCAAGCTAAGAAGGTAAGGAACTTGATGTAGAGCCTTTTATAGGCCTTTAGGAGGCCCTCCAAGCTTATAAACCAAGCTTGCGAGCTTCAAGGATTTTGCGTGCTCAGATACCCTTTCTTTCCAATCGTTCTCATAAGCTTTTGGGAAAGAGTTAGAATTCATGGTCGATCTCAATTGAAAGGAAATTCCTCAAGGAATTTCTCTTTTAATTTTGGGATTGATTGATTGAGAATTAAGTGAGAAAATCTAGCTCAAATCTCAATGGTGAGTTGTAGCTCACTCCTAATGGTGGTAGGGACCTAAATGTGAAGATTATGAAAAAATTAGGGACCTGGTTGCAAATAATTCAAAAGTTAAGGGTGAATGTAAGAGAAAAAGAGTCTGACTGGACTGAAATGCAAACTAGGTCAGGATGGACTCTAATTGGGTCAAAATTTTGGTACAAATCTAATTTTGACCCAAGGAATATGATGGTGAAGTCAGATTTTGGTTTTGATTAAGTTTGACTAGGTAATTTACGTAGAAACCCAAATTAGGGCAACTTCCTGTCTGAGACTTTATTTTAGGTCAAAATGAGTTCCAATGGTTAAATCAAGGATACCAAATCTTATGGAATATTTTTATATGATTTTTAGAAGTTTTAGGTGAATTTTATCCTGGCCAGAACCTCTGTTTTAAGTGGGTCTGAAATTAAGGTTTCGGGTGTTCGTTAATTCTTGAAATACGTGAAAATCCATTTCTGTCTACATGAACCCTCTTGTTAGTCATTAATGAATAATTGACCTTAGTTTAACGCCTGGGAAACCCCGTGATTGTTCTGCATTTAATATTTTTTGTTAAAACTGTAAATTTAACCCTGATTTAATGCATTCTTCTTAGAAAGGATATGCAATGAATTACAATTCAATAGTGGTTATGTAGAAGCATTTGTCAATTGATTCTAACTAATTAAAGTTAGTTATGCTGATGATGATGTTATCATCAATTGTGAACCTAACAGAGTGTTAGAACTAGAAAATAAGAAATTAAAGAATTCTTGTAGCTTTGTTGAAGTTGAGAAGCATGAACTTGTTAAAGAAAACACAAATCTTGTAATAGACAAAACCAAACTCCTTAAAGAGAATGGCTCTTTAAAGATAGAAATTTCTTTATTAAAAGATAAAATAGGTTTTGTTAACAAAGATTCCTTTAGTTTAAACGAAAAATCAAATAAGTTAGTTGATTACCTTGCTAAGATTGTTAAATGCAAGACTAAAGTAAATGAAATCAAATCTAGCATTGCACACATTTAGAAAGATTTTTGTGCATGAAAACCAAGAGGATGGAATCCAAGTAAAACATAAACTTGGATGAGAAACACTAATACAAGAAGACTTAAAAAGATGTGGGTACTAAAATATTTGGTAGAATCTTGTTTTGTAGGGCATTAAGAAGCTCATGTGGATCCAAGACATTATCTTTATGGAGTACATGAAAGAAGAATCAAGGTGATTGAATAACCCAACAGCTACGGAGGATGGACGCCATATTATTGAAGGTAAGCATTCTCTCATTTGGTAGATTTCTTCATTAATTGAGAAAAAGGAAACAAATTATTTTTCTTGTTTTTGATGTTCAATTTAGAAAAGGATTAAGTTAAGGGGAGCATTTTTTTACCATGTTTTCAAATAAATAAAAAGAGGGAGAAAATTTTTGTCAAGGGGAGATAATTCCTTTATTTTCTTAATTTCTTTTAAAAGAGGATGAATTGTCTTGAAATATGATTTTTCAACAAAATAGAGCTTGACAAAAACTCTTTTGTATCCTTTTGCAAAAATATCAATTTTTTTGTTGAAAGGGGGAGTTTGGATTAAGGGACAGATTGATATCAAAAAGGGAAAGTTTATCATAGCATTATTTTTTAAGAGAAGCAAGAATTAAAGGGGAGTTATTAAAAATCATAGCTTTGTTTAGCTAAATGAAGATTGTAGTTCTTTTTGATAATGTCACAGAGGGGGAGAATGGGTAGATAAACAAAATTTCTTGTTATTATTTTTATGTCTCAAATTTAATTTGTTTATAAAGTTTTGCCATCATAAAAAAGAGGGGGATTGTTAGTGCATAAGCACTAATATTCTTGATTTTGATGATACCAAAACACATTATATTATGTTGTTCTTGGAGAACTAACATTTCAGATAGAAAGAGTGAGATACTTATCAAAAGCAAATAAATAAAGTAGATGGAAGCCTTATAGTTTACTTAAAGGTCAAGAAGCTTAAAGAAGAAAGAAGCATTAGAAGATCAAGTCTTTGTATTTGCATTTCAAAGATGTAATTTTCATTTTCTTATTTTTAGATTTTTTGTAAAAGAGACTAAGTATGCTAATCATGTTCTAATTAACACCTACATAGCCTTTGAACACTTAAGGCAAATCTTAGACTTAATATCAAAATCCAAACACTGCTATCATTATCCTTTACAAATCACACTCCTAATACCTTCATCAGAAGTCCAATCCTCTGATTAGACATTTAACACTTTCATCAGATGACCTTGTCTAACTATTTAATTAGATGTCCCTTGAATTGAATATCTGCACTCAAATGTTCGCTCTACTCTATTAGATGTCCAATGATCTTTTCAGATGTCTAGACAACCTATTAGACGACTAACAAACAAATTAGATGACCTGCAACCATCAAATAAGCAGACCAACCACTTTATCAAACGTCTCCTAAAAAGAACATTAGCAACCCAACATTCACCTTGATCTATCAGATGTCTAGATATCTTATCAGACATCTTGACAGTATTTCAGATGTCCAATTTGATTACCTGACGACACATAACTATCTACTGGCTCCTAGGAGGTCTACAAAAGTGAAAGATCTTGTGTTAGAACAAAGATTGAGAGTCAATTTTCAAATCATGCTTCCAACAAGACCTTTAGACATTGACACTAAGGCCAAAAACTTTTGTAGACCTCAATCCAATTCCAATAAATTCGAGTCTCAGAAATTAGATGTCTAACCTTATAATTAGATGACCTATAAGTTGAAATAAGTCATCTGATCAATTGATCAGACATTCTCTAGGGAGTACTTTTCTTGTAACTGTTTCATTATATGACTTTCACTTTTATCAATCGTCTGACTATACCTCATCAGACACCAAATAGATTCATTAGATGTCTGATGTTGTTTTGACAGTTGCAAATCTCTTTGCAATCTTTTCCAAACTTGAGAGATTCTTTCCTTAATCACTTCCAATCGCCGTATGATCCTTCTAACCCCATCTAGAGTCTTCCTAACACCTCTATAAATATCTCTAGTGGTTGTCCTTGGTTAATACAACACTTGATACAATACTTCCTACTCTTTCTACTATAATAAGAACATCTTACAAGGATTTTCAAGTGAACTACTACATTCTATGCTCATCTTTGATCCTTGCTCTACAACACCTGAGCACCTACATCCCTAATCAAGCTCCTCCTAGAGAATCTAAAGGAAAGTAATCTTAAATCTAGAGAAGCTAGATTGATTCTCTGCTTTATGGCTCTATTGAATTTTTGTATTTTTGTTTTCTTATTGTGCTTGGGTATCCAACTTGTTGGATCCCCGTTTCTTCTCGTGTGGACAGGAAAAACTCTTCGGTTGGGATTGCAGAGAGGTTTTGTAATTGAGGTACACCACCATTGGTTCAAGTGGTGTGGATAGTGGATTATTGATCTCTTGGTGATCAGGAAATCCTAAGTTGAGGAAGACTTAGGTGGTGGTTTTTACCCTTGGCGATTTTTTACCTAAAAAATTTCTTGTGTCTGATTTTGTGATGATTTTATTTGTGCATCTATTTTAAATTTCCTTATATTATTCGATCGCACTAATCACCTCCCCTTTAATGCACTCGTAGTAATGACCCAAACTTGGATTTCTGAGCTATTTTGGAGTTGAGTGTGTCGAAACAAACCCTTTGACACTTGTCGAGAACAAATCAGGCTACGCACCTTGAAAATGAGAAAATGCATGTTTTGGTTAAACTTCAATCAACGTTAAGGTAAAACTTGCCTGAAATATGTCATACATGGTATCTTGGATTTCTCTTGTCTTAAGATTTTCAATGAGTCTTGTTTAGTGGATATTCGAGTTGTGTAGCTAAGTTATGTATGAAACAAGCAAAACGGGATGTTGGTGCACATGAGGTAAAATCATAGCTATTTTGGTCCAAACCAGTATTTTCATAAACCTAACTTGATTACGGGAGTCTATAAAAGTCATTCTTAGGTTTTTGTCTCGTTGCCCTTTCTATTTGTGCCTTAAATTCATGAATCAAGTAGAGAGAGGAAGAAGAAAGGAAGAGAGAAGAAAAAGAGAGGTGGAGAGAGATAATGGGGGGTAGAGAGAGAGCCGTGTCTTTTTTCTCAAGTGAAGCACACAAGATTGGCAACGACCCCTACTCTAATAGTAGGTAGGCGTAGGCGGCACTAACAGGTGTCACGCCCTAAAATTCCTTGCCCAATTAAAAGTTGGGTTGCTATGTGTGAAAAGTTAATGATGTTAGTCTTTTTAATTAGATTTTTCAACAATACATAGTCGAGCTACAAAGAATTGGTTTCTATCAGGAAAATTAAATGAAAATATGACAATTCTAATGGCACTAGATAAAAGCTCTATAATATGACTAAAACATCAAATACAAGATTAACTAGCATAAATATATATTTACCTATCGTTAAAACCTCATTGATCATGCAGTTGACAATGCTTGAAGGCAATAATGGTCCCAACTGCTCAATATGGATCATTTTGGTTATGATTGCTTTTTGAACATGAAGTAATGATATGAGTCACTTTGAGGTACTGGAGCTGGTGATAGGGTCTGTGAGTTGGCATAACCTTTGGAAAGTGGGTCACAGTACAAGGATGAGCTAATCGGCTTAGTAGGGACAATAAAACTATGGTTATATTCAAGAAACATGGTAGATCTTTGGCAATGAGAGTAGATGGATACTTGGAATGTTTAGCTCCCAATAGGAGTATTGTAAATTAGGTGTTCCAGAGCACCAAATTATCTAATGTTCCTACTCACTTTTCGATAGGAAGGAGTGCTCCACATTTGAACTCCCTTAAGGTACTTGGTGTCATCCGCACTTGTGGGCATTGACTATGCTATTGCCTTAATACCCCTCTGCATCATGTCCTTAAGTCTTGGTTGTTGATCCTCAACCAACCATCACAACTAGGAAAAATCCCATTTTAGGTCAAATCTTAAGTAGAATCTATCTAGTGTAAAGCCCCGAGCTCGGATTCCCAAGTCATTTTAGATTGAAGTAGGTTAAGATGAACCCATAGATGCTTTCCATGTGCCAATCAGAGCTCATGCAAATTAAAAATGCGTAATCAGATTAAAAATCCACTTGTTTTTCATTTTTGTGATATGGACCTCGGATCAATGATTCGAAAGTACGAATGGCTTTCCAGTGTCACGAGGATTCCGACGGTATATTTTGTGCAGGGATCAGACCTCGGATAGGTGAAACACATGTGAACCACGAGCAAACTTACGTGCAACCCACTATGGGAATCACATTGTGTAAATGACCTCTGTTTGGAAATCTACAAATTTTGTTGGATTCCTTGTCTTGTAACAATTTCGAGGATACATGTTTTGTCAGAATTGAAGTTCGTTTAAGTCAATTATGAGAGCACTTGTGCTTACAAAAAGTTAAAATAATAATGATATTACATTTCCTAATCCTTACCTCTCTTTCCTGATTTTTTTATACTATTATTTTATCATTTTCCTTCCCAAAGTAAAACCTATGTTCTTCCCTCCCGCACCTATAAAAGCCCACCAAAACCCCTCTTTCTATCGACGTAAACTCCACACCGTCACTGTCAATTTCCCCTATCCTCCATTGCACACATTGAAGGAAAGAAATAGAGAGAGGGAACGTAAAGAGAGGAAGAGGGAAGGAGGTGCATGATGGTTGGCGAAAATCTCGGGTTTGAAAATACGACTGTCGTTCTTTGTAGTATAGTTGCAAAATCCACTCGGTAAAAATAATTTCTAACATAACGAGATTTGGAGTCCCAGTCGTTCATCTCTGAGAGGCATTGAGGGAATGCAAAATGAATTCGATCTCTTTTCCTCTCTACTTGCTTAAAATTGCACGTCGGTTTCTAATCTTCGGATCAATGTTTTTCGACTTGCATTATTAACCTTGATTACGTGTGCATGTGTTAAGTAGATGACAAACGTGAAAGTGTGAGTTTCAGTATGCACAATTCTAGTTATGTGGTGGCTATTTACGGAAAATGCATTAATAGTTAGATCCTCAACATCCTCAGGTACCGACATGCTAGTTGCAACAGATAGCAATTAAAAGCATGCAACTTTAATCACACAAAAATATTGTAATAAGGCTCATGGTGATTTTCACACATAGATATTTATGTATATAAAGAGACTTTCATTGATTGCATCAGGGTTACAGTGCATAACTAGTGGAAGGCTTGTAGAGGAATGCTTGAAATAACTACTGGTTACAAGAAAACGATTGCATACATGAATCTATAGGGGGATTATGCATACATCATTGGGGGAGAATATGGAGCTGCACTACTAAGCAGTAAAAAAGCAGTAAATCTATGAAGAACTACTATCTACTTAGCTAGCAAAAATAAGGGCATTCGGAGGTGGGCTTTGATGGCCTTTGAGTTGGTTGAGAGGAGGAGGGGTGGCCAATGGGGGTTAGGCCGGCCCTTGGAGAGGTGGAGGAAGAATGCTCTAGCCTTGGTGTGGAGGTGGTGGAACCGTGGTGGGAGCTCGTGGAGTGGAGGTGGAATGAGGGTGGAGATATGCTAAAACTAGATGGAAGGCTAGATGGATCCAAATGGGCACCCAAGGGTCCTTTAAGTAGACCCAAGGGAGCCTCTCTCGAGAAGTGTAGAACTCTCTAAAGAGAGCTCCAAGTGTGGCCGTCCAAGGTCATTTTTAGATCCACCATTTGTGGATCTAAAAATTGAATGGCTCTTGGTTAATTTTAGCAACCAAGAGTGGCGCCACCTTGAAGAGAGTTCTAGAGAACTCTAGGTGTGTGTGTGTGCGTGTGCGTGTGTGTGGTTGTGCCCTAGGTGGCTAAGTGAGCTAGGCTAGGTCCTAATTTTGTTCGCTCTAAAATGAGTTTTAAAATCAATGCGTTGTAGTATAGTTTGAATCAACACGAAAAATGAATAATATTTATACTCGAAAGAAATCCGAGGTCGTTTGCTGGGAGCAAGTGGCAATTCAATCTCAAAATCACAATTCTAGGTAAAAGATATGAGCAATTGCAATCAATATTGATTCAAAATGATATAGCAAAAATTTCCACTAGTAATATGCAAAATGAAGAGAGGGTAAAATTGTGACTTGAATCACCAAATTACCCTACAATGTTAAGCTTTGCAAGTTACTCAAAGTAACAGAATCATATAAGTCAAGCAGATCTCAATTTAACCAACAGAACCAAGGTATCAGCAGAGATATCAGACGACAAAATAGGTGCTCAGATGCCTTGGCCGATGCTCAGTAAGACAGAGGAAAAGGCCTCTTCCTCTCTTCTCTTCAAGCCTTAGGTAGAGGTGTAGGCTTCCCTCTTCTTCTCTTCTTCTACCTTCTTAAGCTCTAGAGAAGGCACAAGCATAGGGCTCAGCATGCTAGCAGAGGCAAAAGCCTCTCTCAGATCTCACAAGTGTTGAGAGGAGGGTGGTAGAGCAAAACCCCCCCTCTCCTCTCTTTTTCTCTTCTTCCTCTCTCAGAACCAGCAAACCAGAACAGACCCGGGTATCTGGGTAAACGAACTGAGCCCAGACCAGCGAGGCATGAGTGCGGGCAAGGGCGTGCGTATGCGCGTGCGTGAGGGGACCTCACCCCCTGTGCGTACTGAGGTGATAAGCCAATAGCACATTTTCAATTTATACGCTGCGCGGGCTTCAGTCTTTTACGAGGTGGGACTAATCCCATAAGGATGGTTCGCGCAGCAGGCAGGACGAATTCCCTCACCAAATTTAAGCAGCAGCCCTGTGTATTGCTTCCACTTGGAGGCCTAGAGATCAGCCTGGAGTGTCCCTGTGCAACCTGGGCGTAGCGCTTGAGAGGTCTGACGCAAGAACATGATGAATAGGGCAGCGAAGGAGGTGGCGATGATGATGCTTCGGTGAGAGACCTGGAATAAGGAATATGACCTGATGGCCACGTCAGAGTATCTCAGAAGGTTCGCCAGACCACGACAATTGCAACTGTGGTGGTTTCGTGGAGTTTGGTGCACGAAGGTGGTTGGTCGGTGACGGAGTAGGTTGCATGAAGGTGGGTTACTCGATGGGCGATTTGGGTGGATGGTGGAGTGCGAAAAGTTAGAGCTTTGGATGAGGGGAGTACGGTGAAGGTTTTGAAGGTGGTGGTGTGGAGTTTGATGCGGTGTGGCGATGGTGCGGGTTCACTGGAGTTTCGCCGACAATGAAGAAAATGAAGTGTAGGGGGAGAGGTTGGTGGTCGTGTGTGTGTCGTAAGTGTGAGAGAGAGAAATAAAGTGAGAGGGAGAGTGATAGAGGGACTTAGCTAGGTGAAAGAGAGGCGGAGGCAGTCGGTTTTGGTTGACCAGCACCGGAGAAGGAGGAGAGATCGCGAGATAGCAACAACGAAATAGATGGAGAAACGCCCTCCCTTTGGCTGGGGAGGGTCGCGACGAAGAGAGGAGTTGAGGAAGCCGACTAATTTGGTCGTTGGATGGCCGAGGAGGGGGATCGAAGAGGGTCACCGGAGCAAGGGTTTTGGTGGCCGGGGAAGGAGAATCTAAGGTGGTTAACGCACCAAAAACTTACTTGGGGAATGTGCAAGGCCACGGGGGTCCTTTTATAAGGCTTTAAACGGAGTTCCAAGCTTGGAAAACAAGCTTAGAACCTCTGACCTTCTCGCTGATGTAAGATACCCAATCAATCAAACCATTTGCATTAGGATTCTAGAGGGATTTAGGAACCCTAAATGGGCTCATTTGGGGGGCAATTACTTGACGAGTTTCCCTTTCAATTTTGAGAGGGATTCGTCAAGAAATCACAAAGATATTGCCCTTTAAAGGTCGTCGGAGTTTGTAGGATTAAGATTTCATGGCGGCAGAGACCTTTTTTGTGAAGATGGTGATAAAGTTAGGGGCTAAAATGCAAAGAATTCAAAAGTTAGGGGCATATGTGTGAGATAAGAGAGTCAGACAGAACTAAATTGCAAACTAGGTTAAGATGATCTCATATTGGGCTCAAATTTTGGTACAAACCTAATTTGAACCTAAGGAATCCAATGGTGAAGTTGGATTTAGGTTTTGAACTAGTTTAACTGGGTAATTTATGCAAAAACCCAAATTATGGCAAATGTCTATTTAGGACTCTATTTTGGGTCAACACGGGTTCCGATGGTCAAATTGAAGGTACCAAACCCTAGAGAATATTTTTATATGAATTTTAGAGGATTTAGGTAAATTTTATCCTGACCAGAACCTCATTTAATTAAGGGGGTCTATTTTTAGGATTTTTAGAAGTCATTTAATTCTCAAAACACATGAAAATCCTTTTCTGTCTGTTCTAACCCACTTGTTAGACTTTTAAGACCATTTGACCTTTATCTAACCTCTGAGAAAACCCGTGGTTGTTCTGCATTCAAGATATGATGGTAAAATTACAGTTTTAACCCTGATTTCTTATATTTCTTTGAGAATGATTATGCAATGAATTAGGACCTTCTGATGGTTATAGGAGCAGTTAATAACTTAATCACTTCAAATTGAGCTAGTTATGGCTCATGATGGTGTTCCCATCATACTCCAATTCCTAGCATTTGCTAGTCCCTTAGCAAAATCTTTTGGAATTAACTCTTGTTCTAGACCATGTCCTTTTATGCTCAGATTTTTGTTGTGTGCTTTCTTTTGTAGATTAGGTCAGAATGCCGATAGTAGGCCTAGAGGTACTCAAGTACCAACTAAGATCCAGACCTGACCAGCTCTAGTCTCAGCCCACTGCGAAGGTTTCTAAGGCTAACAGGAACTATCCTAAGGTTCGTTGAACTCCACGGTTAAAGCACCCGTGCTTAAAACATGTTTAATCCTAGTTCAGTTTGTAGTGTGCTTTTGTAAGAGAGAGACAAAAGATTTTTTTGTTTGTTTTTGGAGAGTTTTCTCTCTCTTTTCTTTCTTTATTTCTAGCTTTGGATTGGCTTTATAACAAGATCTGTATCGGATTCCTAGCTCCCACCATCAATCCTCGCAGGGTCCCTAGCAATCGATGCTTCGAGATAGCACTGCCCACGGCAACCGCCTGAACCTTGGCTTTTGAGATTTTGGGATAATCCCACCCATGGTGTTCTATAGCTAAATCCAAACCCTGGCAATCGACATTTTGTGATAATGCTGCCCATGGCATCTGAACCAGCACAAGGTGTTTACATGCCCCCAGTAGGATATTTAGATATCCTAGGAGACAAGCACCGAGGAGATGGTGTGTTATTGTGCATCTTCGAGGGGAATTTCCCGCCTCTCCGTGCTGGGAACTCTTCCAGATCAACTTATGTTGATCAGCCACTCCTAATCTAGGTAGCTTTTTCAGAACAGAATTAACGCATTTGCGTGATTTTGATAATTAAGAGCATTGAACCAGACTGTGTGTGGATTAGAGTGCTTAGGTTACCGAGTCTCGCAAACCAGAGGTTAGTTAATGAGGCTAAATAATCCCTCAGCCTTAGACCTAATACTTAAGCTTCTTATTTTCCCCAACCTCTTGAGGACTATCTAGATCTTAACGAATACTTGAATTTTTAAGCTTAAAACATAGCACAAGAGGCCTAAGATTAGCATTCATATTAATCTCTTTTTGTGTCTTAGCACTTTTTGTCTTTTATTTCTTTCTTTTGATTTAGCCTAGAACTAAGTAGATTCCTTAATCTTTTACTAATGACTCTCTTTTTATTTCAAATTGTTGCTCCTCTTTGACATTTATATCACCTCCCATTTTTCTCCTCTAGAATGATATGCAATTTTCAAAATTTCCTCCCTTCTTCATTTTTTTGTTCTTTTTCAATTTTTTAACATTTTTGATTTTTTTTGGAATATGTATTTTTTTGATGAAACCATTTCTTGTGAAGTGATTCTCACAGCGTTTTGCACTTTAATACCCCCGTTGCCTACGATTTGCAATGTCTTCATTGTAAATTAGGTGGATTCGAATTCAGCTTAGATCGTACATTAGAACAGGTTTAGGTGGGTGGATGGGTCGAGGTGATTGTTGTGGACAATTTCAAGCTCTGGTACAGGTATTGAGGTGGAGTCGGCTGTTCTGATGGACGAACCCTAAAGTGCAATATGAGTTTAGCATGGGATGTGTCAAGAAGGGTTTCGGGTTTTCCAAAAAGATGACGGGTTGCCTCCTGTTAAGAGCTGAGTTTAACACCATCAGCTGGGCACAATGAGCTTAGGGATAATGGAGGTCAAAAGATACCTCAGCCAAGTTTGAGTCAGTGAGTTCGACAAACGGTTTGAGTCTCTGACCGTTCACAACAAAAGGTTCAGAATCAAGGCTGATTTCACTAATTTCAATGGCCCCATTTCCAAAGATTCGTCTCACTAAGAATGGTCCACTCCATTTTGATCTGAGTTTTCCTTGGAACAGTTTGAGTTTGGCATCAAAGAGTAGAAATTTTTGACTAGGGTGGAAAGATTTTCGTTCTATGTGCCTGTCATGGAAGGCTTTGACTCGCTCTTTATAGATACGCGAGTTCTCATACGCGTCATTACGTAGTTCCTCGATCTCGCTCAATTGCAACCGACGGTGTATTCCAACCTTCATCAGATCCAAATTGCACTTCCGTACTGCCCAATAAGCCTTGTGCTCCATCTTGATAGGAAGGTGACATGCCTTTTCGTAGACTAATATGAAGGGAGACATGCCTAATTGGGTCATATAGGCAATGCTTCCGGATGGTGAGTAGACCAATCTTTCTTATCAAGCCGAACCATGACCTAAAGGATCTTCTTGATTTCTTGATTCAACAGTTCTACCAGTCCATTAGTCTCGGGGTGGTAAGGAGTTGAGATACGATGCGACACTCCATACTTTTTCATCAGGGACTGGAAGTGCACATTGTTGAAATGAGACTTGTGATCGCTGATGATGGCCTTAGGAACCCCAAATCTGGTAAAGATGTTCTCCTAGATAAATCGGAAGACAACTTTATGATCATTAGTTCTTGTGGGGACGACTTCGATTCATTTCGAGACATAATCAACAACGAGTAGAATGTACTCGAAGCCATTAGATCCAGGAAAGGGTCCCATGAAATCAATTCCCCATATGTCAAAGATTTCGCACATAATAATCGGGTTTAAGGGCATCATATCCCGTGGGCCCATGTTGCCGAGGGTCTAACAACAAGCGCATGCCCTACAATATGTTTGTGTCTTTGAACAAAGTGGGCTAGAAGAACCCACACTGGAGAATTTTCATTACGGTTTTTCATCTAGAGAAATGGCCACCGCAGGCCTAGTTGTGACAGAATGAGATCACGTCATGGACCTCGTCGTCAGGAATGCATCTCCTGATCATCTGATCATTGCCAATGTCGAAGAGGTATGGTTCCTCCCAAATATAGTACTTGGCCTCATCAATCAATTTGTCTCGCCTAGAAGTCGCCTAATCTGGCGGGACTTTCCCTGTAACCAAGTAGTTTACGATATCAGCAAACCATGGGAGACTGTGAATGGCTAGTAGGTGCTCGTCCGGAAAATACTCGGTGATCGGACCAGACATGTCGATGATGGAAGAAGGAAGACGGGACAAATGGTCAGCTACCACGTTCTGTTTTCCATCCTTATCACGAATCTCGAGATTGAATTATTGCAACAACAAGATCCATCGGATTATTTGAGGTTTCGCGTCCTTCTTTGTGAGGAGGTGCCTCACTGCAGTGTGATCCGAGCATATGATAACACGGGAACCCAAAAGATAAGATCTGAATTTTTCCAGGCCAAATATGACGGCTAGCAGCTCTTTCTCAGTAACTGTATAGTTACGCTGAGCCTCATCAAGTGTCTTTCTAGCGTAGTAGATGACCACGGGTTTCCTGTCTATTTTCAGCCCAAGTATTGCACCCACAACATAATCAGATGCGTCGCACATGATCTCAAAGGTTGAGACCAATCAGGGGACTGCAGGATAGGTGCTTGGGTAACTCGATCACGTAGGATCTCAAATGCCTGAGTGCACTCCTCGGTAATTTCGAAGGGGACATCCTTGGAGAGAAGATTAGTCAGGGGGTGCATGATTTTCGAGAAATCGGGAATGAATCGACGGTAAAAATTGACGTGCCCCAGAAATGATCAGATGTCCTTGATCGAATTAGGCTTAGGGAGTTTGAAAATCAGATTCACCTTGGCTCGATCAACCTCGATGCCTTTTTTAGAGACGAGATATCCCAGGACAATTCCCTCAGGTACCATGAAGTGGCCCTTTTCCCAGGAAAGAACCAAATTCACGTCAATGCACCGCCTTAGGATTTGGACCAAGTGCAGGAGGCAATCATCAAATGATTCTCCAAATACCGAGAAGTCATCCATGAAGATCTCAAGGTATTTAGCTACCATATCTGAGAATATGGCAAGCATGCACCACTGGAAAGTAGTGGATGCATTGTAGAGACCGAAAGGCATCCTTCGGAATGCGTACGTCCCGAAGGGCCATGTGAAGGTATCTTCTCTTGGTCCTCAAGATAGAGTGCAACCTGGTTATAACTGGAGTACCTATCCAAAAAGCAAAAGAATCGATTTCCCGCTAGTTTCTCGAGTATCTGATCAATGAAAGATAGTAGGAAATGATCCTTCTTCGTAGCGGAATTGAGTCTTTTGTAATCAATGTAGACTCTCCACGAGTTCACTATACGGGTCGGTATGGTTTCTCCAGTTTCAGTTGTGATCACGGTGAGTCCTGCCTTCTTAGGCACAACTTGAATTGGACTCACCCACTGACTGTCGGAGATTGGGTAGATGATCCCTGCATCTAACAACTTGATGATCTCCTTTTTCACGACATCCTGCAAATTTGGATTCAGGTGTCTCTGCATTTCACGGGATGGTCGTGAGCCCTCTTCAGTATAGATATGATGTGTGCAGTATGAGGGGCTGATGCTAGTCAGATCATCGAGAGTCCATCCAATAGCTCTCCGATGTTGCTAGAGAATAGAAATCAGGTGTGTTTCCTGATCAAATGTGAGTCAGGAGTTGATAATCATAGGAAACGTCTGATTGGAACCCAAAAAGACTTATTTCAGATGATCGGGAAGAGTCTTTAATTCCATAATTGGGTTGTCAGCAGCAGCAGGTGGTTCAGGGTGGGTGTCGAAAGCAAAGGAAGGAGCTATGGGTGTGTCTAAGTTAGGTTCAGGCTCCTTTAATTGCGAGTTTTGATCTTCTTGTGGTTGATAAAAAATAGTCGGGTTTTCCTCAATACATAGGTCGTCAACCACATCCTCGATATCGCAAATTTGTTCTATAACCCTGCAATTAATTCCTTGTTGGGCTTTAAAGATGTTGATCTTCAGTGTCTTGCTCCCAAATTTTAATTCAATTTAGCCCTCCTCATAATTAATATTGGCCCTAGCTGTGGCCAGAAAGGGTCTCCCTAATATGATCGGTGTATTTTTCAAGTTCTCAGGAGCATCCATGTCTAAGACAATGAAATCCACGGGAAAATAGAAATCGTGTATCCTAACTATGACATCCTCGAGAATTCCTTTGGTGACTTAATAGATCGATCGGCTAACTACAAAGTTATCTCTGTTGGTTTAAGTTCAGATTCCTCAAAGTAGTCTAGTAGGGATGTAGGTATCAAATTTATGGAAGCTCCTAGGTCTAATAGGGCTCGATCAAATTGTATATCACCGATAGTACAGGAGATCAGAGGGGTGCCTGGGTCTTTTGCCTTAGGCGGGAGTTTGCTTAAAATGATGGAGTTGGCTTACTCCAACAGTACAATTGGGTTCCCGCGTTTGGTTCACTGCTTACGCTTGGGTGCACACACGTCTTTTAGGAATTGTGCATAAGTTGGTACGTGGCGAATTGCATCCATCAAGGGGTTGTTTTATGGACCTTCTCAAAGAGCTTGACCAGATCCTCTTCAGGAGCCACGGGTTTGGTTGTCCTCTTTCCCTTGGTCAAGGGCTCGGGAAATGGAACCTTAGGTGGTTCCTCTCTAATTGGCTCAGGCTCTTTATCAGGGATGGGTGTGTTCTGGATGACCAATCTAGGGTTAGGGTTTACGGTCTCAGGCTTGTTGTGGCTAGGAAAGGGTGGGTCTTGTGTTGCTTTGCCACTACGGGTGGTCACGGAATTTAATCCTGCCTGATTTTGGGTTGGATTGGGTAAAATAAGTGTTTACTGCTGAAATTTTGAGTATGAAGTTGAAGCATCCATCTCGTTAGGTGATGTAGTAGAAGGGTTCTAATAAACAAAGTGAGCTTGGCCCTGATTTGGGTTCATAACATGCCTCTGGTTTGGCACGTTATTTGGGTTTGGAAGAGGATGGGAAGGAAGTGCACCAGGCTGGCGAGCACTTGCTAGCTGGGCCAATTGATTTTGTAACTCAGAGATCTCTTCTTTGTGCTGTTTTTGCATGTCAACCAAGGTCTGGAGAATCAAAGATGTCTGATCTTGTTTAGGCGGTCTAGATTGGAAATTTTGATTAGGCCTTGGTTGAGTGGGTTGATATGGTCTTTGGTTTTGTGGTCGAGGTGGGAATTGGGATCTCAGATTCGGGTTATTTCTCGACCATGTAAAGTTAGGATGATTCCACCATCCATGGTTGGAAGTATCGGAGAAAGGATTATTTTGGACGGCGTGGAGATACTTGCAGGTCTGAGGAGGTTCAAGATAATCAGGGTATGGGGGTTCAGAGTTTCCCCAACTAAGGTGGGCTGACCTGAAGTTGCCTCCGAAGCCATAATCAGACGGGGGTGGATATGCATCCATCCTCGGGGAGTGGTAGATTCTGTGTGAAGCCTCCCTTCTCGTAGGCGGGTGTGCATATGTGCTTTGAGGTGCAGAGGTGGATTTGTGTAGATGAGGAGTGATGTCCACCTTTTTCTTGATAATGGTGACCTTGTCCAATTGATTGGCTAATAACTCCAGATTAATGGATGCAGAAAGGCCTCGGGATTCGTGTACCCCCCGATTATTTGTAAATGCGCGAGTGGACGTCCAATCGTACACACCCAATGACTCATTGTTCAAGGAGTTCTTGCACATGTTCTCGAGAATTTCCCAGATCGTGTCCTCATGTTGACCCATGATGCTACCACCACAGGTTACATTGACAAAGAGCTTGATGTCTTCACGGAGTCCGTGGTAAAAGGATTAAACTTGTTCCCACTTCGGAACTCCGTGATGGGGGCACTTACGCATGAGATCCAGAAAGTGATCCCATGCTTCGTGTAGAGATTCTCCCGCTCCTTGGGAGAAGTGCGTGATTTGGTGCCACATTGTGTTTGTACGACCAATGGGGTAGAATTTTTGCAGGAAGGCGGTTTGAAGTTCTCCCCATGTGTTGATCGTGTGTGGTTGAGTTTGGAACTAGTGAGAGGCTTTGTCAGCCAGAGAGAATGAGAAGAGTTTCAAGAGTAATCCGTCCCAATTCTGTACATCTGCCCCAAAGGTGTGGGCCAGATGTTTTAGGTTTTTGATGTGCTGGAAAGGATCCTCGAAGTTCAAGCCATGAAATTTTGGGGTCATATGAAGCATGCTAGGCTTGAGATCTACCTCGGGTCCTCCCACGGGAATGTTGATTTGGGGTTCGATCTCCACCGCTGCAGGATTATAGTGATCTCTAATTTGAGGATGTAGCGGTGGGTTGATGATGGCATTGATTCGATTTTCTAAATCATGGACTTGTTGCTCAAGGTTAGGTTGATCTTCTTGGTGATCCATAGTTGATAAGGGGGAAGTAGGTTCTGAATCAGAGGATATGTCAATGTGATCAGGTTATTGCACAAACACGGAAGTCGAAGCTCGACCTCGATGAGAGTGAATATCTAATGGAGGCTTGAAGGATGGTCTTAAGGACCTCCTCCCAAACATGCACCGATGGAGTAGATGAGGGATAGTAGGTGATGGACCCAATCAAGACACCAAAAAAATTTGGTTGACTATAGAGGTTCGGGGCGGATGATACCCCTTAGTCAGAAAGTCGTCCACCTGAGAATTACCTGGACAGCCAGAGAGGGAGAGTCCTGTGAAGACCCCTACATGGTAGAGTGCCCCCACGAGTTATATGGTTTCCCCCACCCGACCTCTCTTGTCACTAAGGATCCAAGTAGACCAGAATGGGGACTTGACCTCTTAAGTCTACCAGTTTTAAGTTAAGAGCAAGGTGCACATGATTTCACTTGAACTTTAAGATGTTTTTTTGCAAAGTGACCTAATTTGAAGATTGGTTAACCCAACAAGGTGGGTCAACTTCACTTGTTTTGTCCTTGAAAAATTTTAGGTCCCTTTTTTCGTGTTCAAATGAAGTTAAGAGCCTATTTTTAGGGTTTGCTTGAATAGATCAATTCAACCAAGGCTTGGCACACACTGTTTGGGGAGGTCAATTCTTGGTTAAGCAAGTGTGACTTTAAAACCTTAAACTAGAAACCTTAATTGGCTCTAATTGGTCCAATTTTAATTCATCCAAATGTCGTACCTAGGGCTCAAGCAAGAAGGTGATAGCCCTTAAGCCCTAAGTAGGTGCACAAATTAGGGTTTGGATGTTATCTAAATATGATGTATCAAATCAGGAAACTTGATGATTAATCTGAGAATAGAATGCAAGTAGCCCTAATTGATTTTTTTTCTTTTTTAGCTTTTCAGAATTAGGAGCTTAGAAGAGGGTGGATGGAGTTTACCTACCCCTGGAGTGGCTGATGTGTGGCTGATCTTCTTTCAATGAATCCATGAAACAGATCATAGTCAAAAGGGATAGAGAAAGTTAGTGCCCAAGCAGATATTGCAATCCCAAGATCAAATTGCGCGTTGCTCCCCAGCAATGGTGCCAAAATGTTGTTCTCTTTGAAATGGGTTTTAAAATCAATACGTTGCAGTATAGTCAAATCAGTGTGAAAAATAAATAATATTTATACTCGAAAGAAATCCGAGGTCATTCGTTGGGAGCAAGTGGCAATTCAATCTCAAAATCACAATTCTAGATAAAAGTTATGAGCGATTGCAATCAATATTGATTCAAAATGATATAGCAAAAATTTCTAATAGTAATATACAAAAAGAAGATAGGGTAAAATAGTGATTTGAATCACCAAATTGCCCTGCAATGTTAAGCTTTGCAAGTTACTCAAAGTAACAGTATCATATAAGTCAAGCAGATCTTGATCGCGAAAATGCGCGGTTTGTTAATTAGGCAATTTAGTGTCGTTGCTACGCGTAAATCCGCTTTCACTTTTAAATTTGTAAGACCTAGATAGTGGGGTATCTAGGGTTATTCAAGGAGGCAATATGTTTGCAAAATTTAGGTCTCTTGCTTGGAAATAGAAATCACCTTTCGTTTTGGTCTTTTCAACTATATCAATTTTTTTAGGGTTTTGAAATAACGAGAGAAAACATGAGTTGTTGGCAAAAAAGTAAATAACAACTACGATTACTAAGTTAACACGTAAGTGACAAGTAATTCCTCTTCCTAAGCTCACTCTAGGCACGTGGAGGCCTAGAGTAGTTAGGGAGAGGGAGTGAAGAGTGCTAGAATCACAACAATCAAAATGCAACTAAAAGAAATTTCAAAGAAGGCAACTAGATTAATGAGAAAGTGTTTTACAGAAAAACCTAGTAGATGAATGCTTCTACTACTAGAGAATTGCAATAAATAAAATAAAACACAAATCCTCTAGATAGATGGTGAAGAAGCAGGCTTCTTGCTCCAAGCTTGGTAGCTCCCGAGCTTGAAAAGAGTCCTCCAACTCCTTCCTTGCTATGCTCCGCCAAGGTGATGTCCTCCAAAGCAAGCCCTAAGGGGGCATGCCTTAAGCTTTTCTCCAAGGGTGGACATCTACCCTAGGTCCTTCTCCTTTGCCTGGCCGTCCTCCTTGAAGTAGAAAAGTCCTCCTCCTTGGCGTGGCCCAGGTTGAAGAGAGTGGGGAGAAGAAGGCACCAAAGGGGCTGGTATGTGGCCCTTTAATCTTCTTCTCTACTCCTTCTTCTTGGCCGTAGGTGTAGGTGGGTATAGGTAGAAAAATACACTAATGGAGGATGCTCTAAAATGGTGGTAGGTGGTGGGTTTATATAGAGTAGGAAGGGGACTAAGGTGACTCTTGAAATGGAGGGCTATGATGGGAAGATGGAGGTGGTTGGGGATCCTATGGCTAAGGGTAATTGGTGCCAACCCAAGGGGTGCCATGGGGTGGTTATGGTGGTGAAAGGGCACCTATATTTGGCACCAACTATGGGGCTTCTAGAAAGTAGATGAGGTGGATGGTGGAGATGATTTTAAGGAGAGGTGTATGGTGGAGATGAAGGGAATTTTGGAGGGAAAGTTGGTGCCAAAAGGGAAAGGTTCTAGAAGGATATTTTGGAGGGAAAATAGGTGGCTTTTGGTAGTGGTGATGGGGTGAAGGGGTGTGATGGTGGTGGCGCCAACTTGGAGTAGGATAGCTAGCTTAGGTGAGCTTAGTTGATGGAGCTAGCTAGGGTTGAGTTGAAGGTGGTGGATGGCTAAGGAGCTGGATGCTAGCTATGGAGTAGAGGAGGAGGTATTGGAGCTAGGATTTGAAGATAGGAGCTGAGGAGGAGAAATCTGGAGCTTGAAATGGAGTTGACAGCTGCTGAAGAGGCTAGCATGGAGCTACTCTGCTGGATTAGCTTGCTTGTTCTTTGCTAGCTGCTAAGCCAAGCCAAAGTGAGCTGGCTTCTACCATAATGAGCTAAGGTGTGCTGGGTCTGGTGCTCCTAGGGAAGATCAAGCTGGTTAAGGCAGCTAAGGTAGCTGGCTCAACTAAGTTGAGCTAAGTTGAGTCCTCGGGAGCTGGACTTGAGCTTCCTGAGCTGGAATGAAGTCATCTTTAGCTGGCTGGAGTTGAGTGGAGCTGGATGTAGCTGGACCTGAGCTGGGGTGAACTCCAGTCAACTCAGTTGAGCTAGCTAGAGCTCCCTGTGGACTAATGGGAGCTGAGATGAGCTAGAGTCAGCTAAGTTGATCTGGATTTGAGCTGACCTGAGCTAATGTGAGCTAAGATGAGCTCACTTGAGCTGCCATTCAACTGAGATAAGCTGAATGGAGCTAGGATGAGCTAATCCTAATTCAAGTGAGCTGAATTCCAGCTATGGTGAGCTGGGTCAAGCTGAGTTCCAGCTGGTGAGAGCTTCTCCTTCACTAGTTGCCTTCTTGAGTGCTAGGGTTTTAGGGATCTGTATATCTGTTCATCCCTAACACTCACAAAAACACATCAAAAAGAAAATAAATAATGCAATGCATGCCTAACCTAATTAATGCCTAAATGCAGCCCAAGAACCCGTTTGCGGAGTAAAATCCTAAGAGCTAGGTTTATTTTAATGCATAAGAATAATGATAAACTGACGTTTATCAGATCTCAATTTAACCAACAGAACCAAGGTATTAGCAGAGATATCAGACGACAGAATAGGCGCTCAGACGCCTTAGCCGATGCTCAGTAAGATAGAGGCAAAGGCCTCTTCCGCTCTTCTCTTCAAGCCTCAGGGAGAGGCATAGGCTTCTCTCTTCTACCTTCTTAAGCTCTAGAGAAGGCACAAGCACAGGGCTCAGCACACCAGCACAGGCAAAGGCCTCTCTCAGATCTCACAAGTGTTGAGAGGAGGGTGGCAGAGCAAACCCCCCCTCCTCTCTTTTTCTCTTCTTCCTCTCTCAGAACCAGAAAACCAGAATAGACCCGGGTATCTAGGTAAACGGACCGAGCCTAGACCCGCGAGGCGTGAGTGCGGGCGAGGGCGTGCGTATACGCGTGCGTGCGGGGACCTCACCCACTGTGCGTGATGAGGCGATTGGCCGATAACACGTTTTCAATTTATGCGCTGCGCGGGCTTCAATCTTTTACGAGGTGGGACTAATCCCACAGGGATGGTTCACGCAGCAGGTAGGATGACTTCCCTCGCCAAATTGAAGCAGTAGCCGCGTGTATTGCTTCCACTTGGAGGCCTTGTAAAGAACCGTCACACTTTTAACCTTTTAAGATGTCTGGAGTCTCAGTCAGATGTTTGGACCCTTTCTCGGACGTCTGAAAATGAAATTTTTGTACGCACACTGCGCCCTGCGCGCGGGCGGCACGTAGGACCTTCTTCCTCTCTCTCCTTTCCTTTCCTTCCCCGAACCCTGAAACCCCCCATGCCTTCTATTTATACCCCTCCCCCCCCCTCCTCTCAACACACCACCCCTTCAGACCTTCAGTGAGGCGAGTGGAGGGCGAGCGATGGAGAGCGAGAAAGAGGAAGGAGAAGAGCTCGGGAGGCGGAAGAGGCTGAGGTTGGAGGAGCTTCGGTGGAAGCTCGACGGAGCTCGCACGGCCATCGCAGGCGCATGTGGGAGGAGGAGAGAACTCGGGGAGGTAGCCTCTCGACCATTTGCAGTGGCTGGAGCTGCGACGGCGCGAGGCGGAGCGCAGCGGAGAGCGTTGGGAGGAGGTTCTGGTATTGGAAGTTTTCCAGTATCAGATGTCTGGAGTGGAGTCCAGACGGTTGATGGAGCACCTGGACGTCTGGAGTTAAGGCTAGACGTCTGAAAGCTCATTTATCGTGAAGGTACGTTCTTTTTCACGGTTACAGCCATGTAGGCCTCACCGCAGATGCATGTTTGGCCTGATTTGGGGGCCTACGGTTGTCATACGCAGGAGCAGCCTTGGGAAGGAGTGTGGAACGCTTTCCCATGTGATTTTGGATGTCTGATCAGATCACTAGATGTCCGGAGGTTCATCCAGATGACAGGAGGCATTGTCCAACGTTTGGAACTGCCTTCAGATGATCGCAGACGACCGGAGACGACCGTAGGTACGTCTGGACAGTGGCCTCGGGGTGGTTGACTGGGTGTAGGACTACCACGAGGGACTCTCCCGGCCAGGAGAGCACCATGTGTACCTTCTACTCTATGGAAAAGATTGCAATCAAAATCATTCCTATGAGGAACTTGCAAGATCAAGAATATCTAGATGTTTGAGTAAAATGGGTGAAAAGGAAATATACATAAAACAGATAAATAGAAAAGAGAGTTAAACCTGTTGCTTTTACTATTTTAGATAGTATAGATACCACTCTACTCAGCGTTCGCTGACTCTGTCTTTTCATAATATTGTTCAGGACCAGGAGTTGAGCAACCTGAGATTCCAGCTGCGGAGGTTGTTGGGCCCGGTCGAGCCCAGCCGTAGTTTTCAGCACTTCCTTGTTGCTCCTTTACTGTTATAGTAAGTATTAGAGCTTTAGTTACTGTTTGTCTCTACTGTTTACTTCCGTTTCCGTTGTTTTGTTGTTGTGGTGGTATGTAATGGAACAACAGATTTACTTCCCTTTACTGCTTTGTACGTTTCTTTTGCTTAGTTATATTGCATATGTGAATGTGGTTTACTTTCCTACTTTTTGGTTATTTCTTGTTGGACGACTAGGTCTTGGGATTAGTCGAGGCGAGCTGGTCTCAGGTCCTGTAGGGATCTGGGAATCAGGTCGTAACAGGCCTGGAGATCAGCTTGGAGTGTCCCCACGCGACTTGGGTGTAGCGCCTAAGAGGTCTGATGCAAGAACACGATGAACAGGGTGGCAAAGGAGGTGGCGATGATGAAGCTCCAACGAGGGACCTGAAACAAGGAATATGGCTTGATGGCCACGTCAGAGTATCTCAGAAGGTTCGCCAGACCACGGCGAGTGCAACATTGGTGGTTTCGCGGAGTTCTGTGCACGGAGGTGGTCGGTCGGTGATGGAGTAGGTTGCGTGAAGGTGGGTTACTCGGTTTGCGATTTGGGTGGACGGTGGAGTGCAAAACATTAGGGCTTTGGATGAGGGGAGTACGGCAAAGGTTTTGAAGGTGGTGGTGTGGAGTTTGATGTGGTGTGGCGATGGTGCGGGTTCACCGGAGTTCTGTCGGCCATGAAGAAGATGAAGTGCGAGGTGAGCGGTTGGCGGTCGTGCGTGTGTTGTAACTGTGAGAGAGAGAAATAGAGTGATAGAAAGAGTGATAGAGGGACTTAGCTAGGTGAAGTTGATCGACGCCGGAGAAGGAGGAGAGATCTGCGAGACAGCAACGACGAAACAGACGTAGAAACGCCCTCCCTTTGGCTAAGGAGGGTCTCGATGAAAAGAGGAGTCGAGGAAGCCGACCAATTTGGTCGTGGACGGTCGGAGGAGGATCGAAGAGGGTCGCCAGAGCAAGGGTTTTGGTGGCTGGGGAAGGAGAATCTAAGCTAGTTGATGCACCAAAACTTGCTAGGGGAATGCGTAAGGCCACAGGGGTCCTTTTATAGGGCTCTAGACAGAGTTCCAAGCTTGGAAAACAAGCTTATAACCTCTGACCTTCTCATCGGAATAAGATACCCAATCAATCAAACCATTCGCATTACGATTCTAGAGGGATTTAGGATCCCTAAGTGGGCTCATTTGGAGGGCAATTACTTGACGAGTTTCCCTTTCAATTTTGAGAGGGATTCGTCAAGAAATCACAAAGATCTTTCCCTTTAAAGGTCGCTAGAGTTTGTAGGATTAGGATTTCATGGTGGCAGAGACCTTTTTGTGAAGATGATGATAAAGTTAGGAATTGAAATGCAAAGAATTCAAAAGTTAGGGGCATATGTGTGAGATAAAAGAGTCAGACAGGACCAAATTACAAACTAGGTTAAGATGATCTCAGATTGGGCCCAAATTTTGGTACAAACCTAATTTGGACCTAAGGAATCCAATGGTGAAGTTGGATTTAGGTTTTGACCTATTTTGACTAGGTAATTTATGCAAAAATTCAAATTAGAGCAAATGTCTATCTAGGACTCTATTTTGGGTTAAGATGGGTTCTGATGGTCAAATTGAAGGTACCAAACCCTAGAGAATATTTTTATATGAATTTTAGAGGGTTTAGGTAGGTTTTATCCTGACCAGAACCTCATTTAATTAAGGGGGTCTGTTTTTAGGATTTTTAGAAGTCATTTAATTCTCAAAACAGACGAAAATCCTTTTCTGTCTATTCTAGCCCACTTGTTAGACTTTTAAGACCATTTGAACTTTATCTAACCCTAGAGAAAACTTGTGGTTGTTCTGCATTCAAGATATGATGGTAAAATTGTATTTTTAGCCCTGGTTTCTTGTATTTCTCTGGGAATGATTATGTAATGAATTAGGGCTTTTTGATGGTTATGTAGGAGCATTTAATAACTTAATTAGATTAAATTGAGCTAGTTGTGGCTCATGATGGTATTCCCATCACCTAATAGGTTTAGGTTAGGGTACGTCTCAAATTAGGGTTGCAAACCCCAATTTGCTAAGGAGAAAATGCAATTAAACTTAGCACAAGTTTAATTGAATGAGTATGAGCCTAATTAAGAGTGAAATAAATCAAATAGGTTGGGCTTTGGTCAATTGGACTCTCACGAGTCCAATTGGACTTATGTGGGTTGAGATCTGAGCTCAATTGGACTCTATGAGTCCAATTGACTAGGCAATGGTAATTGACTATGATCTAAGTCAATTGGGCTTAGTGAGAACCTAATTAGGTTCTTAGGAGGGTCTAGAGGTGGTGTACTAGGGTTAGGGTACCTTAATTTAGGTTCCTAAGGGGTTGGAATTGGGTTTAGGGACTTAGGAACTTAACATCAAGGCTTGAATTCCATAATAGGAACTGGAGAGCAGTTCCGGATGTCTAATAAAGGTATCAGATGACTTATACTCAAAAATCAGAAGTCTGAACTTGTTTTCTGGATGTCCAATCAGAGTCAAAAGGGATTCGGGGTTCTGTCTTGGGTATTTTGCAGGAATTGGACGTCTGACCAAATATCTGGACGTCCAATAATATTGCAGACTTGGGTTTGAGGTGTGCGGATTGTGGCTAAGGGTCCTAAACGTCCAATAAGCTATCTGGACATACAGATAAGGACTGGAACTAGGGTTTTAAGGCTTCCTAGGCTATGGTGACCTAATCTAAGGGTGGCTAAGGCTTGTGAAGGTTTCTAGGGTTGTCCTAGGGCTAGGATTGAACCTATGTTCTTCATAATTTAACTGCTTTACTTCTACAATAGAATAGCATACCTGAACCTCTTACATTATTTCTCTACTACATTTTATTCTAATCCTTCGCTCCAACTATGATGCAGCATTAGCTTCAAATTCAGCTTTAGATCCAGCTCCTGAGCTTCTTACTACCTGTAATTTATATAATGCACTTAATTAGTACATTATATCATTATTTCATACATAGCTAAAGAAAAGAAGTAAGGATGCAAGTAATGCTTATGCATGCATGAATTACACTAGCTTATGCTAAGTTCTAGCCTAATTTTGGTCAATTAAGACCTATGATTGCTGTGCAATCAATGCACACGAGGACGACGATGAGCGTGGAAGCAACAAGGTTGAAGTGAGTTCACTCCTACATCCTTTCTTATTTCATCCTTGCATGAATGGAGACATGAAGGAGAGAGAGAGGGACAGAGAGGGAAGAAGGGGAGGTCGATTGAGAAGAGGAAAGGGAAGACGATGATGGCGAAGAAAGGAGGTTGGTGAATGATCGACGTAGCTGTTTGTATGCACGCATACACAGGTGTTGCACCCATTGTGCAGAGAGAGGGAGAGGCGAAGAGAGGGAAGAAGGGGAGGAGGGGGTTGATCGAGAAGAGGAAGGGGAAGACGACGGCGGTGATGAAGGGAGGCCGACGAATGATCGACGTGGTTGTTCATCATGCACGCATGGGTATTGCACCCATCATGTAGAGAGAGGGAGAGATGAAGAAAGTGACGGAGAAAGGGAGAGAAGGAAGAGGAGGAGGTCGTCGGAGGCATGGAACAACGACAGAGATCGGTTGGATGGCAGGAGAGGGGCAATCGACGTGGACTGCGTCATCATGAATGGGTGCATGGCGCCTGTGAGAAAAGGATGAAGAAGAGTGGAGAAGAAAAGAAGAGGCCGTTGGTGGCCCATCGAGGGTGTTTGAGAGTCGTCAGTGGCTAGTGGAAGGTTGACTAGGGTCACCAGAGGGGAGGTCGATGTGGTGGCATGCCTGTATGCCCATGCGTGATGGGTTCTCTCCCAAGTGAAGGAGAAAGAACAAAAAGGAAGAGAAGCAAAAGGAGAGGAAGAAGAAAGATTGAACGGGTGCAAACCCCAAATTTCAAAAGATTTAAATATTACAATTTAGTCCTTGTAAAGAGTAGAGTTCTTTATTTTAATCTGATGGTTGTCCTTATTTCACACAGTTCGAGGTCATTCGGAGGTGGGTTTAGGCAATGTTATTGGGCTATCGAGGAATTTTAAGTCGTTTCATTGTAGTAAAGCCTCAATCACTGGAAAATAATTAAATTTATAACTCAGAATCAAAGAAGGGTTCGAGGTCGAACACAGGGAGCAAATAATGGAATTCACAACATTAATCTTGAATTGAAATGAATGAGCACAATAAATAGATGCTATAGAAGACATGCAATGAATCAGATTAGAAATATGTTCAATCATAAACAATAATATCTCAAACTCTCATTGGGATAAAAAGAAATCAAGAAGACAAAAGAATGGTCATTTAAATCACCAATTATTCTAGTTTAGTTAAGCATATATCCCAACCATATGGATGCACAGTGGTCGTGAACCACTCAAGTGATGCCACAATATCAAATGCCAATGCTTTATAAAACGAAGGTTTTCTCTTTCAGACAACTTAATAGCACAAGCCTAAGTGCAGGCACAAGCTCTTCAGAGAACCTTCTTTTATTTTCTACTTCACAAGTCTCTCTTTCTTCTCAGAGCTTCCCTTCTCGTTAAGAATCTTTCTTCTTCTTCAAAGGCCTTCTTCTCGTTCTTCTTTCTTTATCAAAGCCTTCTTCTTCTTCACAAGGCTTCCCTCCTTCACAGCACAAGAGAGCCAACTTTTCAGCAGCTAAGTGTCGCACAGGGGCATACCTTCAGAGAGCAAAACCCTCCCTCGGTCTCTCACAATTCCCTCCTCCTCCTCTCTCAAGACCTAGTGTATGGTTAGATTCGGGTTATCGGGTCGAAAGCATGGACCAGGGTCACCGGGCATGGGTGGTGACCAAGGAGTGCTCATAGGTCGGGTAAGCGATGAGATGATGTATGGGGGCCCAACCCCCAGTGCTTGGGCGAAGAAGCCTTAGCACAAAATCTTAATATGCGTGGTTGCGCGCCTCTCAATCCACGAGGTGGGACTATCTTTGCCCCCCTCCTTCTTACAATAGCAGTAGGAGGAGATGCTTCTAATTGAGGAGGAAATCGCGGGCGAGGTCTCCAATTGAGGGCCTGGAGGAGGCCCTAAAGCTAAATCGCAGCACCTGGAGGTGAAATATGGAAGGATGGTGGTCGGACGGAGGTGGACGACGTCGGAGATAATGAAGGCGATGGTGGTCTCCGGTCAATACCTAGAAATCACAATATGGGCTTAAATGCCCCAGTTGGATGGTTCACTAGCCTTGTCGGAGGGTATGGAGTCTGGTGGTGGTGTTCATGTGGCGAGTGGGATCGTGTGGTAGCCAGATGGTGACGAAGGTGAAGTGCGAGGGGTGTGTTCGATGGAGCGTTGGAGTGGGGTTTTGGTGGATTTGAGTGAGGGGTTTTGTGCGGATGGATGAGGTAGAGGTTCTAAAGGTGGAACATGTGCTTTTGGCAGTGTATGGCGTCGGGGAGGCCACGTCGAAGGTACGCCGGACATAGGGAAGACGGAGATGGAACGAGCGAGTTGGTGGTCGATTTAAGAGGCAGAGGGGTTAGGGAGATTAAGGAGATGAAGAGGAAGATGTTAGACCTAACTATGGAACAAAGGGGTGAGGGTTTCCTTGCCTGTGTGATGGCCGGACGTGGAGAAGATGGAATCTCTGGTGGGGGAGAATGGCGAGGACGAAGGGGTAGGGTGGCTCCAGCTGGTGTTGCGAGAAGTAAAGGAAGGAGGGGAGGTGTTTCCCTATGCCTATGGTATGTGGCAGAGGGCGAGGATGGAGGTTGGAGAAGCTCATCGGAGCTACGGTCGGAGGCGACCGAAGAGAGGTAGTTGTGAAGAAGTATGGCTTGAACTGAGCTAATTTGGAGGGATTGTGTTGCTAGAGCTTATATAGAGCACATGGCGAGCTCTAGAATAGGAAACAAGGTTGATTGGTTTCCTTAGGATTCAAGAAGAACCCCATTGATTTCATGCGTTCACATGCACAAATCAGAGAGATTTAGGATCCAAAACTAGTCCTAAACAACTCTCCATGGTGTGAACATCAATCCCACCAAATTTGGTGGGATTTGATGAAGATTTGAATGGGATTTGGTTTGGTCAAAGGTCGCCTGAAGGTCAGTTGACCTCCAGTGGTAGCAGGGACTAGCATGCGAAGAAGATAACAAAGTTAGGGACCAATTTGCAAGGATTTCAAAAGCTAGGGGCATGTATAAGAGAGAAAGAATTAGACTGAACCAAAATGTAAACTAAGTCAAAATAATCTCTGATTGGGCCCAAATTTTGGTAAAAACTTAATTTGGACCCAATGAATCTGATGGTGAAGTTGGATTTTAATTTTGACCAAGTTTGACTAGGCAATTTGCACAAAAACCTAAATTAGGGCAACTTTATGTCTAAGACTCTGTTTAAGTTCAAAATGGGTTCAGATGGTCAGATCAAGGGTACTAACTCTCATGGAATATTTTTATATGAATTTTAAAAGGTTTAGATGAATTTTATCTTGACCAGAACCTCTGTTATTTAAGCGAGTCTGAAATTAGGGTTTCGGGTTATGAATTAGTTCTCGAAAAGCGTGAAAACCCATTTTTGTCTATGTGGACCCTCTTATTAGTCATTAATGAACATTTGACCTTAGATTAATGCCTGGGAAACCCCCTGATTACTCTGCATTCGTGATATGCTGTTAAAACTGCAAAATTAACCCTATTTTAGTGTACTCTCAGAATGAATATGGAGTGAGGTACGACTCTCCGGCGATTATGTAGGAGCATTTGTCAATTAATCCTAGCTAATCAAAGCTAGTTATGGCTCTTGATGATGTTATCATCACCCAATCTAGGACTTGATCTTAGGGTTCTCAGCGTGCTGAATACATCCATCAATTTGATTGGATGGATTCCACTCCAAATTTTGAGGCGCAGATCCAGGGCATGTAGGTAGTACCTCTTGACCCTGCTTTTGCGGAGCCGTCGTAACCCCCTGACAATGTTAGGTGGAGTAGTCCCTCTTTTTTCTGTGTAGTGTTTCTACATTATGACTTTCTTTGAATATTGCACCGCTTAGCATGCATTCTCGCCTCTTGTTGAGATTAGAACCTGTCTTCGTGTTTTTTACTATTTTTGGGTACTTAAATATTAAACGATAAGGCTATGAATCAGGTTGATGACATAAAATGTGAATAATTAAATTTATATAATTAAATGTTGGATTAAAAGGGATTAATTACAATTTATTAGACAATGTTCATGATTTAATGAATTATAAGTACTTAAGTATATTGAATATGACACTATCATCGCATGTGGGATTCGAACTCTGTTTTTCATAAAATTATCATTGTGGTTGTTAAATTATATCTTAATTGAGACTACAGTCCGAAATTAGAAACAGAGTAGTTTAATAGTTAATTTTGAAGTGATGTGATCTGAGCTCTTTCGTAACATTGAACCAGTGGTGTTAAATGATGGGACATATGGATTAATTAAGAGACATTATTAACTCAGTTATCCGAAAATAAGTTATTACATTGATGACAATGGGTTGGTCGGAAATAATTTGGATAACTAGTTTAGCCCTACTACTCGCTAGGACTTTGGTTGTACCTTTGGTCTTTTAGACCCATTTTGGGCTAGTTTAGGGAGTTCCTGGCCTCCCTATGACTCATTGATTAGGCTTAGCGGCCAACTAGGATAATGGGATGCATGGCTTGAGGGTTGAAGTTGGCTTTCTTTACTCAACCAGTAGGTGGGTCATTGGCTATCTTTGATTTAGCGTGCGTAGCTAGCATGTGTTCACGCCATATGATGTAACTGCCACCCCTCTCCGCAATGACCCTAGGGTGATGGAGAGTGGTAGCTTGATGTGTATAAGCCATCTTCTCAGCCAAGAGGGTGGCTTATACCGATCTTATGCCTCAGGAAGTCACATGAAATCGCCTCGTGCCCTGAGCTGCTGATTAATGGGATTTTGATTGAAACAAGTTGGGCTTAACTTGTAAATGAACAGAATAACGTGAAGATTAATAAACAGATTAATTTTTGAGATAATACCCTTTCTTGTTCTTTGTTACTGTTTTGTACCGGTTGTTGTTTCTACTCTACTCAGTTTTTATTGACGTATTCCTTGGATTCCGTACTCAGGTGTAGCTGAGCAACTAGGGGTTGAAAATGTAGTTGGTCCTTCTATTGCAGGACCTAGCGCGGTATTGGGAGATGGTCCATGTAGATAGTAACTTTAGTTGCATAGGCTTTCCTTTCAGTTTTCTGATGCTTATACTTTGTTACCCTTCTACTTTCCTTTTTTGCTTTCTGATGGTGAACTCTTACTACTATTTTTGTCAACACTTTATTTTATTTAATGCATTATAAATTTCTTTTTGGCTATTGTTGTTGTTTTACGATTATGTATTGGGTGATTGTAGTCCTATTGAGAATCGGATGTTATTTCGTATTCAACAGCTCAGGTCTCATCAGGTTTACTCGGTTGGTGGGACCCAGGTTGTCACATCTACCAACTTCTCCTTGAGATCCAATCAGGTTCCCTGTGAACCCATTGTTCACCGAGTCTAGGTTGAGTGTCCTATGCAACCCTTTAGTATTTATCTAGCTAATTATAGCTTTTCTCTTGGTTATTAACCATTTACCAACCTTCCTTAATCTGCCACTTATAAGGCCATAACGCCATTTTATTAGCCATAAGAATATTCATGATTGTACATATATATACATATGTAACTATACACCATAGGCTCTAACTCCTAAGTTCCAACTAGGTTCCATGAGAAGTCCATGACATCCTCGTAGAACCTACACTTGTTGAGGTACGAAGCTTATTCTTTTCATTAGTGGATAGGAATTTCTTAATCCCATCTTTTCGATTTAACACTAAGGCCTTACAACCTGTTTCTTTAAGGTTGACCTCTGTTACGACCCGATTCCCGAATCCTTACAGGACATGAGAATCGAACCAACTCAACTGATCCCAAGACCCAGTCGTCCAACGAGAAAGTAACTAAAAAGCAGTAAAATAAACCACATTCACCATGCAAGCAACTAAAAGTAACAAAGTACAGTAGTAAAGAAATAAACTACTACAGTACACATCACCACAACAATAGAGAATCTAAATAGGTATAGGAATATGAAGTCTATAATAAAAGAGTACAAAAGTGTAACAAAATACTCACTACTACAGAAAATGGGGTACAACAAAAGTACAACTACTGGGCTCCACTGGGCCCAGCACCCTCTGCAGCCGTAGGCTCTGGCTGCTCAACACCTGGACTTGAAAAAGGTGGTAAGTACGACACGTCAGCGAAACGTTGAGTAGAGTGGCAACCAGCTAACTAAGAGAAATAGTAACGGTGGACAGGTAGCTGTTGTTTTCAATTTCTTTCTTTATTTCACTAATTATTCTTTCTTTCATTACTTGGTGTATTTATCAGGTCTTTTTCTTGATCTTGAATGTTCCTCGTGGGAACGATCTTGATTGCAGTCTTTTCTGAAAAGTAGAAGTAGCACGTGGTGCTCTCCTGGCCGGGAGAGTCCCCCGTGGTGGTCCTACCCTCAGTCAACCACCCCAAGGTCACTGATAGACGTAACGGTGACTACGGCACGCGCGATAAACGCACGGGTAGCTACCCCGCACTGGCACGCGGTCAGTCATTTCCGTTAATGGGGGCGCCCAAAGCACAGCACAGAACTAGTATAAGGCAGAGCCCTCTCAGTAACAGGGGTCTAGCCCCTCCACAGTAACCAAACAGGGGTCTCGCCCCTCCACAGTCTGTGCACCCTCGCCTGACTACCCTGGTTTGCCCAGTGGGCCTAACAAGTCGATGTAGGACGGCTAGCTGAACCCCAGGCCTCGTGGGGTGGCTAGCTCCCTCCCTACACTAGTAGCTCTCCTCGGTACTGTGTACGCGAGGGCCAAGAGTCAGTACAAAGTGGCCAGACCTAACCCCGGGTCTCAACCCTAGGGCGGTTGGCTCCGCTCTGCACTAAGAGGTAACATGTGCTTCCCTTGGTACCATGTACCCAAGGGATAGCACGCTTTCCCATTCACTTCTCCAGTTCCATTCTATTTATTTCCAGGAGCTCTACTCCTAATTCCCTGTAGGGTTCATGCTCATGTTCCTCATGCCAAGCCATACTAGGTTTCATTATTCAGGTTTATTCACATATAACATGTGTTTCCAACATTCAATCTTTCTTTTCCAATTTATATACAAGCAGCTCGTATTTAATTTCAAACAACCGAAATTACATGTAGCAGTTACTAACAACAGTACTCTACATTTCACAGACAGCTGTTATCCAATTACAGACAATTATTATCTACTCATTCCAAGACTGCATTTCAGGCATTTAATACAATCGTTCCAGTGTTTCTAGTCCTAGGATTCATGCCATACCCTAGGATCTATCATTCAATCTAGTTTTTCTGGTCCTAGGATTCATGCCATTCCCTAGGATCTATCATTTATTCCAGATATGCATTTATGTTTATAATTAACTAAGGGAAGCCACTCTACCTATAAAATCGGGAGTAATGGGGGCTTGATCGGCAGGTCCGCATGCCTTTGCAACCCCCAAATCCGCAACAGAATGAGGTCTTAACACAAGGATCAATCACAAGGAACCACTCAGAATAGGATAAAAGTATTTCAAACGAGTAGAGGAACTTGTACCGAGAAGAACGGAATCTAAACGCAGAAATCAGACCTCGAACGGACCCTAAATGGGTCAAAAACGACAACTCTGACTCAAATCAGATGTCTGGAACATCTTCTAGACGTCTTAAACAGGGGGCCAGATCATACCTCACTCTGCGCTGCTCCTCAGACATCTAGGGATCCTGCTGAACCGTCTGGACCTACTTCCAGACGTCCGACTATCCCTCCGGACGTCTGGAGATGCTTTCCGCCGTCTGGTGACTTGCCCAGACATCTGAACCGCGTGGGAGGGCATGTCCCGCACCTTCTCGAAGTGAATCCCGCACGCGTACGCAAAATCTCTCAACCACAGCACGCAACAGACGTTCGCAAAAGGAAGCGTAGGAGGCAAAACGTACCTCTCAGTCGTCTGGAGCTCCCTCCAGACGTCGTCCACGTCGTTTGGATGTAGGTCCAAACGTCTGATTCTGGGAAGAAATCCTTGAATCAGAAGCTCCCTCGTCTTCTTCCTACTGCGCGTGGCTGCGCCACGCTCGTTTGCCTGCTGCTCTAGCTACAGCAGTGTCGAGGAGGACTTCCCCGACACACACTCCGCCTCGCGCACGCCGATAGGCCTTGAACTGCTTCGGCGAGCTCTCTCTCTCATGGCTCGCGTGCTCTCTTCTCTTCCCTCTCACTGCTCCTCTCCTCTTCGCCGCTGCACTCGGCTGCAGTTGCCGTGCTCGCTCTCACTCTCGCTCTCGCGTTGGAGGAAGGAGAAGACGGATGGTGTGGGGTGGCGAATGAGGGAGAGGGGAGGGGATATATGTAGGCACGGGGCAGCTCTGCAAGTCGGTGAGGGGAGGAAGAAAGAGAAGAGGGCAGTTGGGGATCAGTCTGCGCATGGCACGCGTGTAGACTCGTGGTCGTACGCACGTAAAAATTGATTTCCAGACGTCTGGACCAACTCCCAGACATCTTAAAAGGGTTTTGGTGGCACGGGTCTTAACAACCTCAATTTCCCCTTTTCCATCCTAAATGGCTTCCATATCCTCTAGTTGAATTCAAGCATCTCAAGTGTTTAAGGCTAAATCCTAATACCACTTATTCACAACCATTCAAACATAGAGTATATGTATCTCAAGACATAATTATGGTCTACACAAACCCATATTATCAATCAATTACTTGACTTTAACCCTTTTTCCCACTAATTGTGTTGAAGAGCTCGTTCAAGGAAGATTAAGGCAGAAAGTCACAAGTATTAGTAAAACAAGTGAAATTCTCAAGGAACATTTCTAATTAATCATCTCAACTACGAAAATAAGATATCATAAGGCCTTTTTTATGTTTCATATACTACATTATAATCAATTCATCCTTCAGGGTCCTAAATCCTATGTGCAAGGCTCCTTAATTAGGGTAGGAGTTCTTGATCTTCAGTTAGGCCAATAAAATCATGAATAATCCAAGAATAACATGCTAATCATGCTTATTAAGCACCCAAGGGGTATAGGTGCTAATATTAGGGGTCATTTTCGTTAATTCCTTCACAAAAATTCACATTCGAGCCCATCTAAAGTTAGGTATTTTTCACCTAATGTAGGATGCATATTGGATGACCCAATCTAGGATTTTTCAGCATGCCTCACGTTTGGTATGGCATATCCAACGTTAGATACACCCTGCATGTAGTAGGTTGGCTACAATTGGTCTCTTTTGGGCCCTAAACTTGTAACCATGCTTTCCTAACACCACTAAATTATTTTTAGGGATTCTTGACCATAGTTTACACATCTTACAAATAGGAAATATTCAAAGAAACCTAATATCATTATTATAAACTCATTTCCATCAATTCACTCCCAACAACCTCAAATCATCCATGTACAAGTCTTTAAACAATGTGCAGAAATGAAATTGATTCCTTTACACATGCGAGAGCATTCCTAGGTCCTAGGAATCTATATAGAATTTTAACAAGAAGGGAAAGAAGTCCCTACTTGATTTGAAGCTTGATTTCTAAAGAATCCCTTTTCTTAGATGTGCTGATGATAAAGACCACCTCCAAAACCCTCTTCCTTGACTTTCCTCCACCTTGGCTTCCTTTTACATGACTAGCACCTCCAAATTAACCTCCATAGCCATGAAAACCCTCCTTCTTTCCCCTCCCTCCCTCTTCCCAAGTTGCCTCCTTTGGACCAAAAAGAGAGAATTAGGGGAGAGTTGGTAAAGGAGTCAAGAATTAGGGTTTTTACATTATAAATTGGACCTTTTTGCTCTCCTTGTGTTGTAGCTTGAAGGAGAAGGAATGGAATAAGGGGAAAGGGTGGTTGGGAGGTTGAGAAATGAAACAGCCATAGGAAGCATTTGTGGTTTGTATGTAAAGTTGAGGAGTAAAATAGTAAGTGGGATTTTTGGAAAGGTGTCCTTCCACCCAATAATTATGGTTAAAGAAGAGTCCTTTAACTCCTTTTCCTTTCACATGGCCCCTCAACCAAGCTTTTATTATTGGTGTCAATCCATTACTTGGCCAATTAAACCACACATCGCATAATTAGGCCTTATGCACCCCTTAATCCATCATTTGGCATTCAAAATAGGGTTTAATTATCTTAATCAAGCACAATAAAATTTCAAATCCTTACACCCTACCCCTTTTAAAAAGATTTCATCCTCTAAATCAATCAAGTCATCGAGTTCAACACAATTCAGATGTAAGGTTCGAGAGTTCATGTGGGCTACTAGTAGCTCTATCAACACAAGCACTGTAGCCAACACATCATTCAATGCCCATGCCTATACAAGGCAAATAGGACAAAGCATGGAAACAAACCTAGCCTTTCATTAACTTCATACCATCGTTTAGCTATTACAACATTCAAGTTCTCTTATTCTGCAGGTTACACAAGAGGGAGATTTACATTAAAACCTAGTAAGACAAAAGAGTAGTGCAAGTTTGACATTTCTTCCATTCATTTGCTAAAGTCTTTCAAAACCTACTATCAATGGCTTATGTCATCTGTGTTGCTGGTTGGTGGAGTGTTCACTACCTCTTTTCCTTTGGCTATAGCAGGTTCCTCATTTTGCATCACCAATGGAATGATTGGAACTTCCTTCTTGTTCCATGCATCCATTTCTAGTACATCGTGAATTTTGCTCTAAAACCTAGTTGTCATAGTTGCCATTTATCCTCTCATGGGATAGTTTCGTTTTAGATGTCCAAGTTCTCTGCACCTGAAACATAGCTTTATAGCTCTACATGGCCCAAGATGATTCCTTCCATAGTTAACACATCCTTGTTGCTTGGGAAATTAATTTCCAGAATATAGGGTACTACCTATATTGAGGATCTAAGCTTGTACTATTGGAGTCTATTCCATAGTCTGAGAGATAGTTGCCATTGGATTATTGTTGAACTTTAAAATTGTTCTTGCAGTTGGGTCCTTTTGACCCTCAGAATGATTGCTGGGTCTATTCTTGTTGATGAATAGCAGTCACCATTCTTTCAATGGCCATTGCTCTTTTAGCCACCTCAATAAGATTGGTCATTGGAAACCTAGCTAATTGGATCTTCAATGCCTGTCTCAGACCACTAACAAACCTCCATATCTTATCCTCTTCATTAGTGAATGCTTCCCTAGCAAAGCAAAGCAACTCCATAAACTTGACTTTGTACTTCGTTATAGTCATCTAACCTTGTTGGAGATTTATAAATTCATCCCTTTTCTACTGCTTCCAAGCTTGAGGGTAAAATTGATTATTGAACAATTTTGAAAACATGCCCCAAATCACTAGAGTCAGTTTGTTTCCCTCAACGCATTATCTTTTTGCTGATCCTTATAGTTGATAGGTGGCTAACCTGACTTTATGCTCCTCTTCGATCCAAAGAGCCTTAAATATTTTATCCATCTTTAATAGCCAGTCCTTGACTATTGAGGATCACCAAGTTTTGAGAAGGTAGGTGGCTTTAGCTTCTTGAACTATTTGAACTCGACACTCTTTATTAATGTTGAGGAAGTTGACTAATCCTGACCACCCCCTTATGGTGGGATGTTGTTCTTGCCTCCCAATGAAGGGTTATTCTATCCTTCATTGCTTTTTCTTGCTCCAATATTAGCTCCATTCCCTCCTGCATTTGACCCAATTTTGCTTATGGCATTTAGTAGGTTTTGCATGGTCCCTGCGTTTAATTCTTCATGCCTTATAGTTGGCTTGTGGATAACTGGATCAGCAAGATTTTGTTGCTACTCCTAGTAGATTGTCTTCTTGGAGGCATCCTAAATTAGTACAATCCTCCATTAGACATCTATAATATATGTTAGACATTAAGGCAATTAAACATGTGACATTTTAGCTTGACTATTCATTTAGGTCCCCAGTCGCAACCCTACACTAGCTTCAATGTATACATTTCTTGTGAAGTGTGGGCATTGATACCATGGAAGGGTGTCATGCCCTAAAACTCCTTGCCTAATTAAGCGTTGGGTTACTGGGTGTAAAAAGTTAATAGTATTGGTCTTTTTAATTAGGTTAATTAATAATGCACAGCTGAGCTATGAAAAATTGGTTTTGTCAAACAAATTAAATGGAAATATAATAATTCTAATGGAATCAAGATAGAAGTTCCACAATATGACTAGAACATCAAATACAAGATTAACTGGCATATATATTTACATAATGCAGGCCTCATACTTCAAGAAAAATGGATGGATCATAATCCACCAATATTAACAATTATCTTCAATACACAAAAGTAGGGCAGCAGAACAGTAATTTTATTACACAAATGAAATTCCTAACAAAATTAAAGGGTAACCTGTCTTCCATCTGTTGCTACAGATTCATCACTTCTTGTATAGCCACATCATACTCTTCCATGTCTTGGAGGTCTAGTGGACCTGTTGTCAAAATCTCATCGATTATGTGGTCAATGGTGCTTGAAGGAAGCAATGGTTCTAACAACTGGATGTGAATCATTCTGTCTCTGATTGCTTCCTGAACATGGATGTAATCGATACAAATCACCTTGTGGTACCTTACCTGGCGATGGGTTTTGTGAGTTTGTGCTACACAACTTAGCATAACTTCTTGAAATTGGGTCATAATATAGAGATGAGCCAATAAGCTTTAGTAGGGATGATAAAACTATTATTATATTCAAGAAACATGGTAGTATACTATTTCTCTAGCTAGTTGGGTTTTTAACAATTCCCAATCTCACATTTTTTTCCCAAAACTTAGTATAACCTAACCAAGTCCTAATGGTTTAAGACTAACATTTTAATCCAATATCCATCTACCCCACAATTCCCATTGGTTTAGGCTTATTAATCAATCCTATTGATTAAAGCTAATACTTTAACCCATTGTCATTTTTATTAACAAGCAATTTACTCACTCGCCACTCAAGTGATTAAAGTAGCTAATCAACCATTCCTATTGAAGGAGAGTAAGATGGTTTTAGAGTAAGGTCATCCCATGTAACCATAAGTAGGATCAAATGAGCTCAACGAGTGGAGTTCACATATGTAAATCATAACCATCAACTAAAATCTCGATTTAGAGTCTTGGATTAGTATCTCATTCTTTGAGTCTTCCAACTCTATTTTTGAATTATGTTTTATATCTAGTGGCTACTTTTCTTTTAGAAGATACCTCCAAGATGTAATCCTCGTGGTAGATGAGGCTAAGTGCTTGATATAGTAGGGCTTTACATAATCTATGGTGGGGTATGCAAGCTTAGTAGATTGCCTAGATGCACATTGAGTTCCTCGAGTAATGACTTCCACCTTAGTAAGGTAGGAATGAGGGGATCTAGGAGGCAAACAATAACTAGGGTTTCATGGACCAGAGGAACAGTTGAGGTGGAGGCCAGGGAGGTGTACTACTTCTCTAACTAGCTAGGTAGTGTACTATTTCTCTAGCTACCTAGGTTTTTAACAATTCCCAATCTCAAGTTTTGTTCCCAAAACTTGGTATAATCCAACCAAGTCCTAATGGTTTGAGAGTAACCTTCTAATCCTATATCCATTTATCCAACCAATTCCCATTGGTTTCGGCTTCATCATCAATCCCATTTATTAAAGCTAAAACTTTGACCTATTTTCATTTTTACTAACAAGCAGTTTGCTTACTCACCACTCAGGTCATTAAAGTAGCTAATCAACCCTTCCTATTGAAGGAGATTGAGATGTACCTTTTCTATTGGTTCCACTTGTACAAATAACCCATCCTCAACCTTTAGAGAGGTTAAAAGTACTTATGACCTTTAGGTAAGGATACTCACTATGGTTATCGTAACGTTGACTAATCGTCAAACAAGTCAAGAAATGACCCTTTGCCTAACATTTGAGATCCTTGGAAAGTTATTCCACATAGGACTGCTTGAGTATTGGTCCATTTGATCTTTAGATCTTTGGTGATGAGAGTAGATGAATACTTGGAATGTTTGGCTCTCATTAGGAGCAATGCAAATTGGGTGTCCCTGAACACCAGACCATTCGACGTTCCTACTCACTTCTCGATAGGAAGGAGTGCCTCACATCTAAACTTCTTTAAGGTACCTGGTGTCATTCGCACTTGCAGGTGCTGACTAGGCTACTGCCTTAATACCCCTTGCATTGAGTCTTCAAGTCTTGGTTGTCGATCCTTGACCAACTACCACAACCAAGAACAATCCAGTTTTGGGTCAAACCCTAGGTAGAATCCATCTACCAACTTCTCCTCAGGACTCATTTGAGTTCCCTGTGAACCCATTGTTCATTAAGTCTAGGTCGAGTTTCCTATGCAAGCCCTTAGTATTTATATAGATAATTATAGCTTTGCCCTTAGTAACTATTCACTAACCTTCCTTGGTGCAATTTACCACTTATAGGGTCATAACCCCATTTTCTTATCCATAAGCATATTCACAATCATACATATATATACACATGTAGTAATACATCCTAGGTTTTAACTCCTAGGTTCTAATTAGGTTCCATGAGGAGTTCATGACATCCTCCTAGAGCCTACACTTGCCGAGGTACAAACTTTATTCTTTTCATTAATGGTTAGGAATTTCATAATCCCATCTTTTTGATTTAACAGTAACACCTTACAACCCATTTCTTCAAGGTTGACCTCAATTTCCCCTCTTCCATCCTAAGTAGCTTCCATATCCTCTAGTTGAGTTCAAGCATCTCAAGTGTATAAAGCTAAATTCTAATACCACTTATTTATAGCCATACACATAGAGTATGAATATCTTATAACATGATTATGGTGTACCAAAATCCATATTATCGGCTAATTACTTGACTTTAACCCTTTTTCCCACTAATAGTGTTGAAATGCTCATTTAAGGAAGATTAAGGACCAAAGTCATAAGTATAAGCAAAACAAGTGAGATTCTCAAGGAACACCTTCTAATTAATCATCTCAACTATGGTTTAATAGGAAAGTATCAAGTTATATCGAAAGCATAAGATAGAATAAAGCCTTCCTCATTGTTTCATATACTACATTACAATTAATTTATGCTTCAAGGCCTTAAATCTCACATGCAAAGCCCCTTAATTAGGGTAGGAGTTCTTGCTCTTCAATTAGGACAATAAAATCAGGAATAATCCAAGAATAACATGCTAATCATGCTCATTAAGCATCCAAGGGTTATAAGAGCTAATATTAGGGGTCATTTCCCTTAGTTCCTTTACCAAAGTTCACATTCTAGTGCATCTAAAGTTAGCTATTTTTCACCTAATAGTAGATGCATGTTGGATGATGATCTAGGATTTTACACATATTTCATGTTAAGTATGGCATACCTAACGTTAGATACATCCTGTAGATAGTAGGTTATCGCAATTGGCCTCCTTTTGACCTCAAACTTGTAACCATAATTCCTCAACACCCTCAAATCATTTTTAGGGATTCTTAACCATATTTTACACATTTTACAAACAATAAATAACTAAAGCAATCTAATATCATATCATCATAAACTCGTTGCCATCAGTTTACCCCCCAAATAACCTCAAATCTATTAGGAAATATTGGGTCCCCATGGGACTCTGCTTGACATTCAAGGGGTTTGGAATCAAACGATTTGATCCCTGATTTCCTGTGGCATCGTGGAAGCATGAAAATATTGGTTTCAAAATTTTATTCGAAAACAAAACTCGGGTCAATGCTTGTAAAACTTGAATAATGAGATCGAAAACCAAAACCTATGTAATTAGAACCACATGGAGAGATCTACCATCTCTTCATTCTAGGATCCCCATGAGATATAATGTATACCTGTGGGTGGCATAGCACAACACATGGAGTGTTGTGCCTCCACAAAGAAATCCTGCCTCAGGGATTCACCTCGTCTTAGTAGGTAAATGAGGCCCTTCGCATCGAGGATAGTTGATTCCAACGTGCCTCGCAAACTTTTCATGGTCTTTGAACTCCTTCGAGGATAGGGAGGTGACATACACCTCAAAAATTTGCCAAGAAAGGTGGCCAAGAGGATCAAATCCTCTTGGCTAGTACAGGTTGGTTGATCGCTTTCTTTTGTTGGTCAGCGCCCTACAATAAGGCACCAAGAGGGAGACGGTGGTGGCCTCTAGGAAGTGCACCCCCTTCCTTATAGTAGTAGCTAGCTGTTCGACCAAAATCATGGTCGGCGACCTACTACTATTTGGGCATGGAAGAGGATCATTTCAGTGCTATGAGAGTCGACTCCTCTCTTCTTTCTTTTGGCATTGGAGGCTGGGAGGAGGAGAGGAAGAATTGGTCGAAGGAGAGAGGAGCTGGCTGCCCTTTTCCTCCCTTTATATAGCCTTGGTGGTTAGGTCTTCCAATCAACAACTTGATTCAAGATAAGGCCATTAACCAACTAATTGATTAATTTGTTTATGAATCAAATAGGAATAGCGCTTTTGGCTTTGGGAGATTTTTGTTGGGATCCAAAAATCCTAATCTAATATGTGGACCCTTGGATCTCCATCCAAGGGTTGGGATTTAATCCTACATAATTTTGCATGATTAACCCATAACTTTTATGGGGTGTTTAGATATTGTTTAGATATAATATCTAAACATTAATTAATTACAGTTCAACCCTTGAACTTTGTACCAAATCAAATTAGATGCAATTAATTTTCAAATGAATTTGATTTAACTCATTCATGATACTATGTTGGAGTTAATGAGAACTAGGACAAACACATTTGCCTGGTGCTATGTCCTTGGTGTGCTCTCCAATGTGCTTCATAAGCAACATGAGGAGATGAAAATTGCCTCTAAGATTCTAACTAGCCTAAAGGAGGTGTTCGGAGATGTGAATTGGACTTATCGCTACAATGTACTTAGGGAGTTGCTTTCATGCAAGATGAAAGTAGAGACTCTAGTGAGGGAGCATGTTCTAAAAATGTATGGACATATTTCAGAACTCCAAAGGTTGGGGTTGAAGATTGATGATGAGACCCTCACTAATATCATCTTGCAATTGCTTTCAAGCTCCTTGACCAATTGTATCATCTCATTCTACATGGGAAAGATGAAGATGACCATGGTTGAGCTATTCTCCTCTCTTAAGTCTACTAAGGACATCATTAAGGAGGAGAACCCACCTGTTACGACCCGGTTCCCTAATTCCGACAGGACACGAGACCGGACCGACTCGACTGATCCCAAGACCTAGTCGTCCAACGAGAAAGTAACCAAAAAGCAGTAAAATAAACCACATTCACCATGCAAGCAACTAACAGTAACAAAAGTACAGCAGTAAAGAAGTAAACTACTACAGTACATACCACCACAACAGTAGAAAATTAAACAGGTATAGGAATATAAAGTTCACAATAAAAGAGTACAGAAGTGTAACAAAGTTACTTACTACAACAGGAAACGAAGTACAACAAAAGGGTACAACTACTGGGCTCTACTGGGCCCAGCACCCTCTGCAGCCGTAGGCTTTGGCTGCTCAACACCTGGACTTGAAAAGTGTTGAGTACAAAACGTCAGCGAATGCTAAGTAGAGTGGCAACCAGCTAACTAACAGTAAAGGTGGATAGGTAGCTGTTGTTTTTCAATTTCTTTCTTTCTTTAACTAATTATTCTTTCTTTCATCACTTGGTTTATTTATCAGGTCTTTTTCTTGATCTCAAATGTTCCTCGTGGGAACGATCTTGATTGCAGTTTTTTCCGAAGAGTAGAAGTAGCACGTGGTGCTCTCCTGGCCGAGAGAGTCCCCGTGGTGGTCCTACACTCAGTCAACCACCCCAAGGTCACTGACAGACGTAACGGTGACTATGGCACACGCGATAAACGCATGGGTAGCTACCCTGCACTGGCATGTGGTCAGTCGTTTCCGTTAACGGGTGCACCCAAAGCACAGCACAGAACCAGTATAGGGCATGGCCCTCTCAATAACAGGGGTCTAGCCCCTAAGAACCAAACAGGGTTCTGGCCCCTTCACAGTCCGCGCACCCTCACTTGACTACCTTGGTTTGCCCAGTGGGCCTAACAAGTCAGTGTAGGGTGGCTAGCTGAACCCCGGGCCCCTTGGGGTGGCTAGCTCTCTCCCTACACTAGTAGCTCTCCTCGGTACAGTGTACACGAGAGCCAAAAAGTCGATACAGAGTGGTCAATCCTAACCCCAGGTCCCAACCCTGGGGCGGCTAGCTCCACTATGCACTAAATAGGGGGACAGTCGCTCTCCTTGGTACTCCGTACTCAAGGGCCAGCTCACTTCCCCATTCTCATTTCCAGTTCCATTCCATTTATTTCCAGGAGCTCTACTCCTAATTCCCCGTAGGGTTTATGCTCATGTTTCTCAACCCAAGCCATACTAGGTTTCATCATTTCTATTTCCATTTCTCAGGTTCTACACATGTAGCATGTAACTTTTCTATTCACATTCCAGGTTTATTTACAAGTAGCTCGTGTTTCCAACATTCAATAATTCATATACAGGAAGCTTGTATTTTATTGTAAACAATAGGAATTTACATACAACATTTCCTAACAATAGTACTTTACATTTTATAGGCAACTGTTATCCATTTATAGGCAATTGTTATTATTCCGTTTACTCATCCAAGACTGCAATTCATACATTCCGTATAGCTATTCCAGTGTTTCTAGTCCTAGGATTCATGCCATACCCTAGGATCTATCATTCATTCCAAATATGCATTCATGTTGGTAATTAAACTAGGGGAAACCACTCTACTAGTAAACCTAGGAGTAATGGGGGCTTGATCGACAGGTCCACGTGCCTCAGCAAACCCCAATTCCGCAACAGAATGAGGTCCTATCACAAGGATCAATCACAAGAGACCACTTAGAACATGATAAAAGTATTCCAACAAGCAGAGGGACTTATACGAAGAACAACAGAATCTTAATTGCGAAAATCGGACCTCAAACGGACCCTAAACGGGTTAAAATAGAAAATTCTGATTCATATCAGACGTCTGGAACACTTTCCAGATGTCTTAAAAGAAGTCCAGAACCATACCTCAACTCTGCGCTACTCCTCAGATGTCTAGGGACTCTACTGAACTGTCTGGACCAAGTTTCAGTCGTCAGACCACCTCTCTGGACGTCTGGAGACGCTTCCCGCCGTCTGGTGCCTCTCCCAGATGTCTGAAATACGTGGGAGGGCATGTCCCGCGCCTTCCCAAAGCAAATCTTGCACGTGCGACGCAAAATCTGCATAATATGGCACGAAACAATGCCTTGGCGGAACGGCCTACATGGCCGTATCCGTAAAGGGGGGTGTACGTCGCGGGGTTTACCTTTCAGTCGTCTGGAGCCCCCTCCAGGCGTCGTCTACGTCGTCTGGATGTAGATCCAGACCTCTGATTCTGGGAAAATCCCAAAACCAGAGACTGCCCTCGCCTTCTTGCGCCGCGCGCGGCCGCGCCGCTCCCGCTCAACCGCTACTCTGGCTGCAGCAGTGTCGGGGAGGACCTCCCTAACGCAACTCTCTACATCGTGCACGCGTTGATTGGCCGTGCACTCTCCGGCGAGCTCTCTCTCGAGCTTGCGAGCGTGCTTACCTCCCTTTCCCCTTGCTGCTCCTCCTCTCCTCCCACGCCTCTCACGCTCGCTCCTTACTGCCTACTGCTCACCGCTCTCACTGGGGAAGAAGAAGGGTGGATGGAAGTGGGGTGGTGTGAGGGGGAGGAGGGGGGTTTATAAGGGTAAGGTTAGGGATCATCGGCAAGAGGAGAGAGAAGAAATGCGGCTGCATACTGTCTGTGCGCAGCATGCGTGCAGACTCGAGGACGTACACACAAAAAAGTTAATTTCCAGACGTCTGGGAGGGCGTCTAGACATCTGACCAGACGTCTGACCTAAGTCCCAGACGTCTTAAAGTGTTTTAACAGTACGGGTCTTAATACCACCTAAGGGAATGGTTGTTGAGAATAATGGGAGGTTTTAAAGGAGGAAATAGGGAAAAAGGAAAGGTTCCCAAAACAAGAACAAGTCTTCAGCTCCTTTCGCACATCTCACTTCTTTCAAGAAGAAGAAGGACAAGGCAGTAGATGTGTGCCACTACTGCAAGAAGCCTGGCCACTGGAAACGAAATTATCCGGAGTACATGAAGTCCTTGGAGAAGGGCAAGGGCAAGGTCAATGTGGGCATTGAATCTCTTCTCATCATAGAAACCAACTTGCTCGTTGGATGAGTTGGAAGTTGGGTTGTGGATTCTGGAGCATCTATTCATGTTTGGAATTTGTTGCATGTGTTTCAACTGACCAGAAAGATTAAGGAGGAAGAAGTGTAGATCATGACGAGATTCGAGGTAATGGATGCAACGGAAGTTATAGGGATCTGTAGAATCAAGATGCCCAACTGGTATATCCTACTTTTGAGAGACTATTTCTTCATACCTTCCATTAGGAGAAACCTTTTATCTATTTTCAAATTAGTTAGATTTGGATATGCTTTTCATTTTGAGCAAACTCTTACCATAAATCATTATGGTAAAGTTATTTCTTTTGGTTCTATTACTCTTGATGGTTTGTATGAGCTGGATGAATGTGAGTCTATTTTAAATGCTTCTGATGTTATGATTGAGAATCAAACACCTTCTAAGTGTCTTAAGGAAGATGCAGACAGGTCCATGGTGATCTAGCATCAACGATTGAGACGTGTCCATTGATAGGATCAATAGACTCGTCAAGGACGATCCCTTAGATATTCTGAAGGTCCAACCCTTGCTTATCTATGAGCATTGAATTCATGGGAAGATGTCCATACCACCCTTTCCTGGAAAGGGGGTCAGATGTAAGACTTACTAGACCTCATACATATGGATGTACTTGGACCATTCAGTATTACCACTAGGAATGGTCAATAATATTTCGCGATGTTTACTGACGACTGTTCACAGTATGGATTCGTTTACCTAATGTGTCACAAGTTTGAAACCTATAAAAAGTTCAAAGAGTATTAGGCATTGGTTGAGAACCAAATAAGTAAAGGAATTGAATCAATTTGGTTAGACCGAGGAGGTGAATACCTTTCCGAGGAATTCAAAGAATACCTCAAGGAGAAACGAATCATGTCTGAACTCACGCCCCTTGGTACTCCACAATTGAATGACGTATTTGAGAGACTCAACTGCACCTAATTGGACATGGTATGGTCTATGATGAGTAAAGTGGAACTTTCTCTTTACTTTTGGGGTATGCATTGGAAATAGTTGAGGTTTCCTGTGAATCTTAAGCGATACTATTTACCCCTCCCCTCTAGTATACCATTAAGATTCGCAAGCAATCTGGTCAATTTGAAGACCAAGAAAGAACCGAAGTTCTCCCATCATACTCATTTCAAACTGATCCTGCATAACCTTGGCAAACTCTTGGTATGAAACATCTTTAGCAGCACTGAAAATGATGTCATCAACATAGATTTGTATTATTAAGAGATCATTTTCTTTTCTTTTTGTAAACAAAGTTAGATCTACTTTGCCAATTTTAAAATTATTTTCAATTAGGTAAGTTTTTAATCTATCGTACCAAGTTCGTGGAGCTTGTTTTAGATCATATAATGCTTTGTTTAGTTTATATACATATTCTGGATGGTTTGCATCTTCAAAACCTGGAAGTTGTTTAACATAGACTTCCTCCTTGATAAATCAATTTAGAAAAGCGCTTTTGACGACCATCTGAAAGAGTGTAAACCTCATGTGGACAGTAAAGGCTAACAACATTCTAATGGATTCCAAGCGAGCTACAGGTGCATATGTTTTATTAAAATCTATTCCTTCTTCTTGATTATACCCTTGGGCCACAAGTCTAACTTTGTTCCTAGGAACTTCTCCTGATTCATTCAGTTTATTCCTGAAGATCCATTCGGTTCCTATGATAGTCTGAGAGTCAGGTCTTGGAACAAGTTTCCATAATTTCTTTCAAATTGATTCAATTCATCTCCCATTGCAATAATCCAGCAATAATTACAAAATGCATCCTTAACTTTTTTAGGTTCTAATTGAGAAACAAAAGCTGTAAAAGCTAATGTGTTGACAGAAGATCTGGTTTGAACTCCTTTGGATAATTCTCCTATTACTAATTCTTTTGGATGATATAAAATATATCTTTTGTTAATTCATCCAATATGATTTCTTCTAGTATGTTTGAAGGATCTCCTACATGTTCATCATCATCATTTAGAGAAGATTGTGGTTGAGCTAGAGTCACATCAAAAGATACATGCATAGTTTCCTCAACAACAGAATTCTTCTTGTTAAATATTATATAGGCTTTACTTTTGGTTGAACAACCTAAGAATATTCCTTTTGAGCTCTTAGCATCAAACTTATCAAGATTATCCTTTGTATTAAGTATAAAGCATTTACAACCAAATATCTTGAAATAGGAAATTTGAGGTGTTCATCTATGATAGAGTTCAAAGAGTTTTTGTTTAGGATAGGTCTACTCAGGGATCTATTTTGGATGTAGCAAGCAGTGTTTATAGCCTCTGCCCAAAAATATCGAGGCAACTTTGACTCGCATTGCATCATGTGGGTACACTCTTGCAAGGTCCTATTTTTCCTTTCAACAACTCCATTTTAAGGTGTGGTTCTAGGAAAAGCAAACTCATGTTTTATCCCATATTGATCACAAAAGTTAGAAACAGATTGCTTCTCAAATTCTCCACCGTGATCATTTCTAATCCTAATGACTTCATATCGTTTCTCATTTTGTAACCTTCTTACAAGTTTAATAAAAAATCAATAGTTAGATCCTTACTTTTTAAGAAGGATACCCAAGTAAATCTCAAAAAATCATTGATTATGACTAAACAATATCTGCACCCACTTAAGCTTTTGGATTTGGTTGGTCCGAATAAGTCTAAGTAAAGTAATTCCAGGGGTAAAGAGGTGCTAAACATCCTTTTTGGTTTAAAGGAATTTTTGGTTTGTTTACCAATTTGACAAAAATCGTAGACTCTGCTTTTCTTAAAATTGATTTTTACCAAGCCTTTGACAAGCTTATGTTTCACAAGTCTACTGATATTCTTCATGTGAACATGACCTAGCCGTTTGTGCCAAAGTATTACCTCATCGTTAGATGCAACAAGACATTTAAAGCTGTCACATTTGTCGAAGTTGACATTGTAAATATCTTTATGCCTATTTCCTTTAAGAAGAATTTGTTTGGTTTCTTTATCTCTCATTTTAAAACCAACTGAAGTGAAAGTAATTTCATATCCTTTATCATAAATTTGATTTACACTCAGTAGGTTATGTTTTAAACCTTTAATTAGATGTACATTATCAAATGAGGTAGAAGAGTTACCAATTTGGCCAGTACCAATAATATGACCCTTGTGGTTGTTCTCAAATGTAACTGTACCACCTTCCTGGCAGTTAAGTTGCAGGAATAGGCCTTTCTCTCTTGTCATGTGCTTGAAACACCCGCTATCCATGATCCATCTTTCTTTTCGATCTTGCCATTTGTTTGAGTTTGTGAGGTCTTGGATCATTGGATCTATAAATTGGCTTCAGATTTCCATTTGGCTCATGATATGTCCACCTCTTATAATCTCCTTGGCCTACAAAATAAGATTTCAAGAGTGCCTTTAGTAACCATTTTTGCTTGGGTCCACGATTGTTAGTTGTTGCTGCCTATTTAGGCAAGCTACCTTTCTCTTTCTTTTGACTTGAACTAGATGCTTCATGGTGAGTTTTAGGTATATATCCTGACCCAAATTTTGTGGTCCTCTAGGTTTGTGTTCATGGGAGTTTATGCAAGTTATGACTACCTTTTATACACTTAGCTAAATCATTTAGAAGGTTAGCAGAATTTTCTTTCAATTTGTCTATATCTATTTTTAGGTTACCTATTTGTGATCTTAGTGATGTGATTTCAACAAATAGCTCCTTATTTTGTGATGCGAGTGTATCTTTTTGTGCTTTTTCTTTTTTTAAGGTTTTCACTAAGCTTCTATTTTCTATCTTAAGTGATTTAGTTATGTCATGCATTTTAAAGAAAGCTTCTAATAGTTCATTAGGTGAAAAAGACGTTACCTCATCTTCTAGAGCCATGAGTCCTAGAAGAGCTTCTTCACTGGAGGTCTCTTCTTCTTTTGAGCTTGAGCCAGACTAATACCAGGTCGCTTGAAGAGCCTTATTCTTTCCATCCCTCCTTGCGAATTTCTTCTTCTTCTCTGATTCCTTTCTGAGGAGTGGACAATCTTTTCTGATGTGTCCCTTCCTTTTGTAGTTGTAGCAGATGATGGTGTCCTTTTTGGGTTCTTCCTTCTTCTTTCTCCAATTCCTTTTGTTCTTGAGGAACTTCCTGAACTTCCTTGAGAGAAGAGCTATATCTTCTTCATCTTTACTTGACGTCTCTTCTGATTGATCGTTGGCTTCAAGTGCCACAGTCTTCATTTTAACTCCGCTTTTGTGCTCCTTCGTATGTTGAAGCTGAACTTCGTATGCCATGAAACTACCAACAAGATCATCTAGTTTTAAAGTAGACAGATCCTTTGATTCTTGGATGATTGTGGTCTTCGTCTCCCAATCATTGGTGAGAGATCGAAGGATTTTCCTCACCAGAGCTTCATTCTTGATCTCTTGATCTAGTTCCATAGAGAGTTCACGATATCCATGAATCTTGTAAACATCTCTTTGATTGATTCTCTTTTCTTCATCCTAAAAAGCTCATAATTTCGCGTTAGTAAATTGACTCAGGTTTCCTTTACCTTGGATGTTCCCTCGTGGGTGACTTCTAGGATGCTCCATATTTCATAGGCTGTCTCGCAGGCTGACACATGATTGAATTCTGCTTTTGAAAGTCCATAGAAAATCGCATTCATGGCCTTTGCACTATGTGTTGCCACCTTCTTTTGATCCAGAGTTACCACCACTCCCTACTTGATTTCTGGGCATGTGTACTTGGAGGCAATGACATCCCATACCTCAGGGCTAGTTTACTTGAGGAGTCAGGAAAGTAGTGTTAAGAAATGTGAAACTAGTGTTAACCCATAATTGTGTTTACTTGCGATGTGGTGTTAACACCAGTTTGTGTTTACTTGAATTGTATTAAGTTGTGGTGTTAACCCTTATGGTGTTTACTTTGCAGTGGTGTTAGGTATATAAAACATGAGGAATGTCAGAGACCTAAGTGGTGTAGAATTTTAACATGGGTTTGGCTAACACCAGTTGAAACTGGTGTTAAACAAACCCGTGTTAAAGTTGCTAAACCCAGGTTAGCAAATGAGGGGTTAAGTAGTCAAGTAAACGGGGATTAACCCCTCTTTTGAGGGGTTAACCCTCCAAGTAAACTAGGCTTCAAAGTCCATTGATTCCAGGAAGATCTGCATCCTGGTCTTTCAGTATTCATAGTTCGTTCCATTGAACAATGGAGGTTAAACTGCAGACTACCCCTTAGCATACATGTCAACAGATGACTTTGACATATTCTGGTCTACAAAGCTCTGATACCAAGTGAGGTTGCCTGCGAATTTTAATGGTATACTAGAGGGGAGGGTGAATAGTATTGCTTAAAAAATTTAAATATAATGGAAGCAAAGATAATTCAAACCTCAGAAGATCAAACATAAATAACATCTAGATTTATAGTGGAAACCCTTCCCGGGTGAAAACTACTACCTAAGCTTCTCAGCTTAGGATTTTTCCAACTAGGTGAAGCTAGTCAATCCATTATCATACCACTTGAATGAGGATGGCACAACCTCTTAGAACAATCCCTTCTCTTTACAACCTGAAGATAAGCAAAACAACAATGGATCTTCCTAACAACTTGGGATCTGTAATCAAAGCAACAAGTAGAATAAAAATAATATAATCTTATGGAACCTCAAGGAAAGTCAAATCGGATTTTTGCAGACGTTCGAGTGGATTTCTGCAGACTTTGAAAAGCGTAGAAGCAAAAGTGCAGAAGCACTTAGAGAGAAAGCATAAGAGCTCTTTTTCTAGATGGATTTCTCTTTTAATGTGTGTTTGGAAAAGGCTACCTATGGCCTCTATTTATACTAGAAAATTGACCAAAAAAAGAAGTCAAATTGGTCAATCAATTAAGACAGTTTGGTTGATCAAAATGTGATTTGGTCAATTAAACTAGTTATTTGATCAATCAATGCTTGGTTGATTAATTAAGCTAAATGGTTGATCAAAGGTGTATTTATCAACTTCTTAAAATGGGTTGTTTTGATCAATTAACTAATCTAGTTCGTCGATCAATATTATTATTTGGTCAATCAATTAACTTAACTTAATTTTTATGTTAAGTTTGAAAAACCATTTGAAGCTTATTTAAGGTTCCTTACAAAATAATCTAGACTCAATAAAATAAAAAAGACACTAAGTAGAAATCAGCAATCTTCTTACTTTAATCTAAGAATCCATGAGAGTGTCCTGAAAGATTAGTCTAGCAAATAGCATAATTTTGGTGCATCAAAACAGAGGTACTTACAATAGTGGCATACATGCTAAATAGGATTCCAACCAAATTTGTCCCTAAAACCTCTGCAAGAGATGTGGGTAGGACAGAAGCCTGTTGTAGGACATTTGCACATTTGGGGTTGTATGGCTCATGTTAAGAACATGAATCTTGACAAACAGGAATCTCATACTACTAAGTGGTACTTCATCGAATATTTGAAGGATAGCAAATGCTATTACCTTTGTGACCCTGAAACCTAAAAGGTATTCATATCTAGGAATGCTCGATTCTTGGAGGAAAATTTCCTCAAAGGTCAAAATAAAAATAATGTGAGGGAGCTCATTGAGTCTGAAGAGACCAATGAAGCCCTTGACCCAGAAGAAAGAGATCAACTAGAATCAGGTGATGCTCCCATTCCACTTAGAAGGAGTTCTATGGTAATGCATTCACCTGAACGATATAGCTTCTACGTCTCAGAAAGGTCAGAGATTGATCCTACCACATATGATGAGGCAATAAAGAATTATGATGAATGTAGGTGGAGGCTGGCAATGCAGTCTGAAATAGACTCCATGTGTAAGAATGATGTATGGACCCTCATAGATCCTCCTAGTGGGTAAAACCCATTGGATGCAAATGGATCTACAAGAGGAAGAGGGGTCTGGATGGAAAGGTAGAGACCTTCAAAGTAGGACTTGTGGTTGAAGGCTACACCCAAAAGGGAGTTGACTATGAGGAAACCTTTTCTCCTATTGCCATGCTTAAATCCATTCGAATATTGCTAGCTAAAGCTGGCATATGGATGTCAAGACTACTTTTCTTGAGGAGGACATCTACATGGAGCAACCTGAGGGCTGTCAAGTAGATGGTGAGGAAAGATAGGTGTGCAAGCTAAAGAAGTCCATTTATGGACTTAAGTAGGCTTCTTGTGCTGGAACATCTGGTTCAATGAAACCATAAAGAGTTATGGATTCCATCAAAACCCAGACGAACCTTGTGTCTACAAGAAGGCTAGTGGGAGTGTTATTACCTTTCTGGTGTTATATGTGGGCGACATCCTACTTATTGGGAATAATGTAAGAATGTTATCTAGTGTTAAGCTTCGGTTATCCTTGAACTTTGAGATGAAAGATCTTGAGGATGCTTCTTATATCTTGGGTCAGAAAATGTTCAGAAAGAGAGAGAAGAATATATTGGGATTACCACAGTAATGACACATAACTAAGGTCTTTGAGAGATTCTGAATGGATAACTCCAAGAAGGACTTTCTCCCTATTAGACATGGAGTTCACCTGCCAAAGGGAATGTCTCCTCAAACAATTAAGGAGAACAAGGCCATGGGTGGATGTCCATATGCCTTTATAGTGGGCAGTCTGATGTATGCCATGCTCTATACATGGCCAGACATTTGTCACGCAGTAGGAGTCGTAAGTCGTTACTGATCTAACCCACGACATGAGCATTGGAGTGCTTTCAAGAACATACTCGAGTACCTGAGGACTAAAGACTACTATTTTTTGGAGATGGGGATCTCCAGGTGTTAGGATTCATTGACTCTGACTTCTAATTGGATATTGCTGATAGAAAGTTTACATCAGGGTTCATTTTCTTATTGAATAGTGGTTCTGTGAGCTGGAAAGGCAAGAAGCAGGATACTACAGCTGATTCAACAACAGAAGTCGAATACATCACTACATCTAATGCTGTGATAGAGGTAGTGTGGATACATAAGTTCATTAAGGACCTTGACATAGTTTCCTCGATACAGTCACTAATCCCACTATTGTGCAACAACATGGTTGTCATTGTGAAGGAGAAGGAGCCTCGCTCTCACGAGAAGTGCAAGCATAATAAGAGGAAGTACCAAATCATCAGGACGATCGCCAAGCATGGCGATGCGATCATCACAAAGGTGGCCTCTACAGACAATGTTGCTAATTTGCTGACTAAGGCCTTAACTAGAGAGTCATTTGATCAACATGTATGTAGTATGGGTTTGAAGGAGGTTTCACAAGGGATTTGAGGGCAAGTGGGAGTGTTGGGTTTTGTATGTCTAGAGAGAGCCATCCGAGTTATGTAATAAGATTACATTCACATTTGAATAAAGAATTTGATTATTTTCTAGTAAATGAATTGGGTCCCTTAGTACGATTATGGTAACATACTTAGATCGAATAAATTTGATGTCAGCTGGTTTAGAGATTTAAACGGTTTAAACGATCTGATAGCACATCAAGAAACTATTTGATTCGATCAATTGTTTTTGATTTGAGTAGGGATGATAACCTTCTCTAGAGGTCGTCACCTAATTGATGTTCTTAAATGAAAATTCGAGAACTGTCACACGGGTCGAGTTAAGGAGTTAACTTGATGAAACAGGAGATAGCGGAAGTCCTTCTCTAATGTTGTAATAGAGAATGTGTATCCTTTGACCTGAGACAGGTATGTGTCTTTGTTAATAAATACATGCATTTGACAAACCAATAGTTGATACATCCACCTTGGTGCTAACATTGAAAAGTTGGTGTATGTGGAAAGGGACAGGAGGTATATGATCTCTAAAAGGGATCACATAAATTTGTTACATAGGTGTATGTAACACATTGGAGGCATGAGGTCGCTCTACGTATATTAGGAATGATAATTCCATATGTGGTTGCAGAGTCTTGATCAAACTTAATGCAAGAAGAGAATAAGATAAACCTTTAAGAATGGTTCTGATCTTCATTCTCATCCCAATGATACAAGGAGATACCAAGAATAATATTATTCGGAGAGGATTGCCAACAGTCTCATCGGATTAAACCTCCAAATAATATTTTCCTCCATGTGTGAAGGATTCATGAGTATTCTAAATACTTGAAGGGGCAAGGTGTCGAAATTCCACTAAACCGATAGCTTTATTATTGGAGTGATGAAACTAATAATGATTTTGATGTGTTCCTAATTGAAGAATAAATAAATTATAATTTAAAAAATTAAATTACATTTAATTTGGTAATTAATTGTACATAATTTGATTAGGTACAAAATCTAATTGTTGGATTGTAATTAATTTAAGTTTGGATACTAGATCTAAATTTTCCATAATTTGTTATGGGCTAATCATGCAAAATTTAATTAGGATTTGATCCAACCATTAAATGGAGATCCAATAGATCCCATCAAATTAGGTTTAGGATTTGGAATCCCTATAAATTCTCCCAATGGTAAAACCCTAATTCCAATCAATTCTTCTTGATTACCAATTCCACCAAAATCAAAGAAGTAGCTATAGCCGTTGGGAAAGAGGAGAAGAGGTGGTTGTCAGCCCTCTTCACAAGCTTTCTAATAGAGCAGTTGGATGGCACCCTCTTCACAAGCTAGATATCTACTTGTTGAACCAGACTTCTGGCTATTGAAGGTTGATATTATAGGGATTTGATCCCCTTTTTAGCAAGTTGACCAACCGTCTTAGTTGGTCAATTAGCTACTATAGGGTCAAATCTTCTTGGTCCTCTTGAAGGAGTTCTCTAGGTGTGTTCTTGATTTCAAGGTGATCATTTCTTCGGATTCGCGAAGGAGTTTGCAAATCATCTATAGGATTGGATCACCACGACACGAAGGATCTCATTCGCTCGTCGAGGAGTTTAGGTTTCTACCGAGACTTATTTGAGGAGGCATTGCATTTTGGGGTGTTGCATCATGCCACCTGAAAAGGTATAAAATCCTATACTTGTGGGATCTTGAAAACTAGTTCCTCCCATGTGGTTTTGGATTTAGGTGTTTACGTTTTCGTTTGGTTGATCATTTTTGGCATCGATTTGAGCTCATGTTTGAAAATTTTCAAAATGCCTGTATCTCATGTTTTCACACTTTCGTGATGTCACGGGTTAATGCGATTGATCCCTCATATGAATAGGGCCAATGCATCACTTCTCTAATTAAACCACAATTGGCATAATGAGTTTGCACCTCTTAATCTATCATTTGGCATTCAAGATAGGGTTTAATTAGTCTAATCATGCACAAGAAAATTGCAAGCCATTACAGCAGGTGCCATGTGTGCTAGGGACAATGTTGTTGATCATGGGTGAGAGTGCGATTGTTTGTGCGATAAATTGGTATTTTAAAAGTCGTTGCGTTGTAGTATAGCCAATAAATCGCGAAAATAGATACAATTTATAGCTCGAAAGAAATCCAATATCGAACACAGGGAACAAGTATTGTAATAAATCTCAAGATCACAATGTGAATCAAAAGATATGAATAATTTCAACCAAAACTTAGTTCAGAATGATGTATCAAGAATTCAAGTACCAATGCGCAAAAATAATAGGGTAAAATGGTGATTTGAATCACCAATTACCCTTTTACAATGACAGCAAATATTCAAATAATATCAACTATTCAAACCAAGTGCACAGTGCACTCCCTGTCAAGCCAATCAGACGATAGAATCTTCAACCAGACGGCTTAAGTGTCCACTACTACAGTGCCAAGAGGGCACTGTACTTCTTCCTCTGCTCTACTCTGTCTTCTCGGTCTTTCTTCTCCTCGTGACTAAGTGTTTCACAAGTGTCGATGAGAGCAAAAACCCCCCCTGACCCCGCTCTCTCTCTCTCTCTTCCCCTTCTCTTTCTTAATGTCAGGTCAGATGCTCGGGTAATCGAGTTTCAGGGATCCATATACCCGAGACCAGGGCTACCAGTGTGGGAAGTAACCAAGGTGTGGGAGTGGGTTAGGCGGGTCGGGCAGTGTGGTTAAGGAGGACCTCACCCTTGTGTTAGGAGGCGAAGAGCCTATGGGACTTTTTCAATCTATGCTGCTGCAATTGCCCTTTCCTATCCGAGGTGGGACTATCCCACAGAGGTTTAAGTGCGAGTATCCGCAAATGGAATCCCTGTCAATTGCAATTGTAGCTGATGGTATCTCCCCAAATCAGAGACCTGGGAATGATTTCGGAACAAAGTCGCAGCACCTAGAGGTGCTGGCGAGGAAGAACACAGCTAGAACATGACAAACGAAGCCGAAGACGACGTTGCGATGGCGGAGCTCCGATGAAGCATTTGAAAAGGATAAAACGGCCTCTCTGCCCTATCAGAATAGCTCAAGAGCTTCGCCTGAATGCGGCGAATGTGATGGTGGCGGTGGCATGCTGTGGGAGATCATGGGTGAGGATGGCGAAGGCAGATTAGGTCAGAGAATAGTGGGTCATTCGGTGGGTGGTTAGGAGGGGAAATCAACCTAACTAAGTTAGGGCTTTTGCTCCTAGGATCAAGGCGAAGGTGTAGGGATGAGCGGTGGCCAATTTGGTGGAGCGTAATGGTCATGCGAACTCGTTGGAGGTACGTCGGCGAGGTGGAAGACGGAGAGTGAACGATGGAGACGGTGATCGAAGCGGAGTGTGGTTGGTGTGTGAATGAAGTAGAGGAGTTAGGGAACTTATCTAGGTGGTTGGTAGACGACAAGGAGTAGAGGATCGCTGGTTGTGGTGTGGTCGGTGCCAGGGAAGAAGGTGCTCCGGTGAGTAGGAAACAGCGAGGAAGACATTGGGTACGACACGACGCGGAGGAGAACGAGGAAGATAAATCCACTGCTGATATTGCGGACAGACGATGAGGGAGGCCAGAGAAGATCACCGAACGTTGAGGAGCTATTCCGTCGGAGAGGAGGGAGGAATCAAGGGTAATTCTGGTCAAATTTGAGCATCGAAGGATCGGGCAGGCCTTGGGAGTCTTTATATAAGTAGCAAGGGGTCGGTTGAAGCTTGGAAGGCAAGCTTTCAAGCTTGGAAGGTCGTTGGAGTTGGAAACCCAAATTTCTCATGCATTTACATGAGAAATTGGGAAGGATTTGAAGCACAAGAAAAGGTCTGATTGAAAGAGAATTTCAAGAGGATTCTCTGGTTCAATTTTGAGAAGGTTTCATCAATCAATTAAGGAGAAATCCTTGATTAATTATCGTCAAAGTTGTAGGATTAAGAGTTCTTTGCGGCGGGGACCTTTTTGAAGAAGATAATAAAGTTGTGGGGTTTTGTGTAAGGAATTTGAAAGCTAAGGGGCCATTTGAGATAAGGAAAATCAGACTTGGAACAAAATGCAAACTAGGTCTAAATAATCTTAGATTGGGCCCAAGTTTTGATAAAAATCTAATTTGGACCTAAGGAATCCAATGGTGAAGTTGGATTTTGGTTTTGACCTAGTTTGATTGGGTAATTTATGCAAAAACCCAAATTAGGATAATAATCTGTCTGTCTCTATTTTGGGTCAAGACGGGCTCTAATGGTCAAATTAAAGGTACCAAATCCTAGAGAATATTTTTCTATGAATTTTAGAGGGTTTGAGTGAATTTTATCCTAACCAGAACCTCAGTAAATTAAGCGGGTCTGTTTTTAGAATTTCAGATGTCATTTAATTCCTGAAATGTGTGAAAACCCATTTCTGTCTTACGTGGACCCCCTTATTAACCATTAATGATTATATGACCCTTAGTGAATCCCTAAAATACCCCATGGTTATTCTGTATTTATGAATTACTGGTAAAATTGCAGAAATAACCCAGTGTTCTTTTCTTCTCAAAATAATTTAACCTGCCCAAGAGACCTTCTGACTGATATGTAGGAGCTTTTATTGACATTATCAAATCAAAAAGAGTTATTTATGGCTCATGATGGTGTTCCCATCAGTGATGTGTTAGCTCTCGCACACCAAAGAGGAGTTGGATCATGTGTCATCACATGTGTAAAGGAGCTGGCAAGGGGGATCATTTTAGGCAGTGATTCAAGCACAGGGAGGTGGGTGAATAAGAGCGTGCCATGTGTCAAGCACGTAGGAGAGCAGTTTGTCTAACCGATTTAGGTTTGTCCAAGGCCACCTTTACTTCTCTTGATTGGTTCAAGGCCCTCTCAAACCTGATGTCAACATATAAAATACTGTTGGAATTGTAATTTCGCGAACTATGCCCTGAAATGACTTTTGACATCTGTTCTACAACTTAAACACTAGAATAGCATACTAATGCACTATTGATTCACTTTGAGGTACTTTTAGTTTAGGGATGCTACCTTGGAATGTATGCAAGGTTTGATGAGGCATGAGTAGCATCGAGAGCTTTTACCTAATACTTGGAGTTGTGTGATCCCCTAGTAATTGTAGGTAGAGTAGTCTTGTTTTGCCTCTTTACGTGTTTGTTAAATGCAATGCTAGTTCAACGATTCTCTTCATTTCTATTATGTGTGCATATCCACTTCCTTATTGTTGAGTATTGGAGTTTTTGCTTATTGATTAGTTTGTTCTACTTGGGTGCTTAAGTAATAAATCTTGATGCTAGTTGGTTGGTAGGATCGGTTGAAACCTGATAACTTGTATATGAATGTTTAGCAACTAAATTGAATGACATGTATTAATTACATGTGAATGCATGTGATGCAATTAGATTTGAACTTAGACATTGATAATGGGAACTAAATCTAATTAAATGAACTTAGATCCAATAATGGAGTACGATTACAATGTGATTCTGCAAGTAATTGGATTGTGATTATTTCATGATTATACTTTCTCTATCATAATAGCTAATTGTTTTAATAATTGAGTAAATAAAATAGTTGGTGAATACAATGGAATGAATGGCGTATATTATGGCCTTAACTTGCTCAATGAGTGAAATGAAGGAAATCACGAGAACATGGAATGTGAATCACAACAGTAGCTTCTAGCTTTGAACAAATGAACTTATAACCTCAAGTTGGTAATTGAAATGTGAGATTGTGACATTTGGTGACTCCAGTGATTTAGTTAGTCTCCTATCCACAAATTTAAGGTCTTGTCCTGTTAGACTATATGTGATAGGTAGAGATTGGTTCAAGAAGTAGGCTGGCCTCCTTGTGACTCTTTTGTTAGGCTTCTTAGCTAATCAAGTAGCTAAGTGGAATGGGTACATCTTGCTTGGCATAAGATGCTTTTGGTACCATTTTCCATACCCTGCTGTGGAGAGGATTGTCCATGTGTCAGAGCAGAGTAGCGCTGATAGGTCCACATGAGTGGACTAATTATAAGCCTAAGTATCCTTTTGTTATTATTCTTGAGTCCTTATGGACCTAAATCTTGGATAATAATCAATTTAGCCTACATACAAAATTAGGATACATTCCTATATTTAATTACACATTTTTATGATCTAATATTGACATGCAGGTGAGAAGAAATTTCTTTGGAAACAAAAGTCCAATGTGGCTACCACTTGTGAAAGAAATTTGACTGGACTAAAGTGGGAATACGAGACTTGGCCGGGTATAATTGCAATTTCTCAATACCAAGTCTTGTCGCGCCGGCGGTGATCTCCTCTCCGGGGACCCGTCCACGGCTAAGATTCAAAATACCCTTGATTTGAGCTGTGAATGGGGCAACGGCCAGAGGAGTTGACGATAAGAGACCGGGGGATCTTCTTCGGCCTCTACTTCCTCCCTTCTCCCATCCATCATCGTGGATAGGTCTGTCTCTCTTCTTCCACCACCATTGTGAACCCACTCGTACCGTGCCTCAAGTGTACACTGTGGACCACCGCATGGTCTACCATGCCACCGCGACAACCACCGTGAACTCCACCACCATCGGCCACTCGGTGATAGCGCGTGCCCTCATCACTGCGAACCTCCACCGCGACCACCTGCAACCCCCCTGCGAAGAACCCAACACCATCACCAGCCCACCTCACCTTCCTTTTTCTTCTTATTCTTCTCTCCACAAGAACCCAACGACACCACCATCAATGCCGCACCAACGAGAGCCCGACATCCTCCTTTTTTGTCGTCATCGTCATCGCCTCACACCGTAGTACTCCACGCAGCTTCCCCACGATCGCATTGGCCCTCAAGGCTCCACGCACAGTCGTCGACAGCACCCAACCCATCGTCGGCCTCTCCACGTTCCGGCTGGTTGTCGCCGACCACCTCAGGACGTCACACCACCACCAATGCGCTCCTCTTCTCCGACACATCTACTCTGACCAGCCTCGCGGCCGTCGGTGTGCTCCTGTGCGCGTGCGACCTTGGCCATCACTTTCCCCTATTTTTGAACAGTAAAGGCTCGAATTAGTTTGAATCAGCGGTTGAAGAGGGTAATTGAGGAGTTTGGTTTTAGCTTTTTATTTATATATTGTGGAAATTGCTCTCATGATCTCTTTCTTTGTTTTATTCTCTCAGGCACAGTAAAAGCAAAAGACGCAAGAGCCTTTCCTATGAAATTAGTGGTTGATGAATGCTATTAAATTATTGTTACAAATATTTTATTTCTCTCTTAAGCATGCATATTATAATTTTCTCTCTCTTTAAGGACATATCTTTGCTGAACTAACGTGATTCTTTTGAGTATTTATTTTTACATGCAAAAATCTTGTCCATCATTTTGAACATGGTTACATTTTTGTGAGTTTATTACCTTAAGCCTCCTTGAGGATAGGATACTTTGATTGCAAAGTTCATTAAGTTAGACATTGTGGATGATTTGGTTAATAGAGTTAATTCATGTTTTATGTTGTGTGATATCGATTTTGCGCCATTGATTTACAACGACGGATCTTTCATTAACAAATTTCATAGTGAAAAATCGATTATCAAGTGCCTTGCATGCGTATCACATGAGCTCATTGTCACCACTTCGGCTAGGCTAAGACCTTGGGGTGATTAACTGGGTGGTAGGATTGGTGCGAGACATTCTCCAATATAAGAGCATGTTTCGTACTAATTTGATACTGAGGATATCATGGTGATATTTCCATGCACCTTTCGAGGGATTGATTTTGGGTTAATAATGATAGGAAACTATAAAGGCAACTGAATAATTGATTAATAATTGACTAATTCAAGAGAAATACATAAACATCTACCCATTTCTTGTTTCTTTAATTTTTCAATAGAATTTATATTGCATATCATTTAGCTATTTTACTTAGCATTTGTTGATGCTCTTTGTTAGACTTTGTACATAGGTCTTAGTAAGCAACGACAGATTTTGCGACTCCAAAAGGAGACAATGCTCTACATTATATGTGGTTCGTGAGTGTTACCTTAGTTTTAGATATTTTTTATTTCCTTTTATTTCAGTATTGTTTTCTTGGGAACTTGTACTTTGATTTAGTCAATGATGACTATGGATTATTTTGTTATGAACTTGTACAACTTAGACCTCTATTTTAGATTCAATGTTATCTCCTTTCTTTATTCTTAATGTGTAATAACACCCGCTATGCATGTGTGTGTTTTATAGTTATTTGTTAGATGACTACAGGTCTTGGGGAAATAAAGTAAGCTAATCTAGGTTTCTACTAGGGTAGAGGCCCAACTAGTAAGAAACTGATGGTATCAGAGTAAGGTCATCCCATGTAACCATAAGCAGGATCAAATGATCTTAGTGAGTCGAATTCACATTTGTAAATCATACCTGTCAACTAAAATCCTGATCTAGAGTCTTGGATTAGTATCTTGTTCTTTGAGTCTTCCAACTTTGTTTCTAAATTATGTTATATATCTAATGGTGACTTTTCTTTTAGAAGATGCCTTCAAGATGCAATTGTCATGGTAGGCGACTCAAAGTGGTTTCTAGAGTAGGGCTCTAATAATCTACGACAGGGTATGCAAGCTTGGTAGATTACCCAAATGCTCATAGAGTTCCTTGAGCAACAACTTCCACTTCAACAAGGTAGGAATGAATGGATCTAGGAGGCATAGAGTGATCAGGGTTCCATGGACTAGAGGTACATTCTAGATGGAGGCCAAGGTGGTCGTTGTACTAAAGGTTGAGGTCGAGGCAGGGGACAAAGTGGTGGTAGAGTAGGAAGTGTTGTAGGCCAAGGAGCGGAGATCCACCATCTCCAATACCTTCCAATGAAGACAATAATGGAGATGACTTACCACCACCTAGAGATGTGCCTACAGACCTTTCACATGAGCACTGAGAGTTATTCACTCACTTCAGAAAGTTGAAGCTTCCTACCTCTAAGGGAGACAAGGGCACCGGTGGAGTGGAGGCTTGAATCCAATAAATTGAGAAGACATTTGACATCATCCGCCTACCTCCTAACTATGGAGTGCCATTTGTAGCATACTAATTTACCTACGTTGTTTGCAACATGCCAGTTGACTAGTGTTGCATACAAATAGTGGTGACCTATGTGCGAGTTGGAGGGGGATCAATAGATTACTTTGGAACAGTTAGTAGAGCTTTTCAATGAGTAGTATTACTCAGAGACTTGGAGAGATTAGAGCCTGAGAGAGGTCCACAACCTACATTTGGGTGTGATGCCAGTTGGCAATTATCACACCAAGTTTCCAAAGCTATCTTGTTTTACTCCCTCGTCTATGCCCATTAATGATGAGAAGTGGTGGAAGTCTATAGAGGGTCTGAGATTGCCAATCAAGGGCTATTATGAAACCCTTAAAACTACTTACCTTTAATAGAGTAGTTAAGGTAGACCTATGAGCGGACAAATTGGTTATAGGGTAACATTAAGTGAAATTGACACAAGAGGGGGGTGATTTGTGCTTAAAAGAAAATAATATGCAATTAAAAATCACACCACAATAATCAAACCACAAATAAGACAAGTGTTTAGAGAGGAAACCTAAATTGTGGAAAACCCCTACCTAGTTATCCCTAACTAGGATTTTGCCCTTACTTCCTAGAATGAATAACCATCACACTACTTAAATCGAGGGTGATGAACCTCAATTACAATCTCTCCTTATATACTCTCAAGAAGGTGTTTTGTTCCTCTTTTTCAAGAGAAAACGGGAAGCTTACAACTTAGGCATGCAACTTTACAGAAATATGAAATTAAAATGAACAACTCCTATAGAGTCAATATAATGTGAAATGAATGTAAATGCAAATAACACTTTGAAATATACTCTCTTAAACTTCCCTTTTTCGAAATATCAAAGTGAAGCATGATGGAAGCAAAGTATAAAAGCTTTTCATAGACGGAAATGAATAATTAAGCACTTTGAGAACACTTGTAATCTCAAGAGAGTTGGAGATTATGAGCAATTGAGAGTATATGGTATATATGTGTTTTAAACCATTATGGGATATTTATAGTGTTTGGTTAGAGGTTTAGTAACTACCTAAATTTTGAATTTGAACATTTAAATTTTAAATGAAAAGGTGTTATTTTGAAAATATGCGAAACAATTTAAAAAATCCTAAAATTAATCAATTAATGCTAAGATTGGCTGATTGATTAATGTACTGTTGTTAATCGATTAATGAAGAGAAAATTAGTCAATTAATTTTTATGCATCACAGCTCAACCTAAAACATAAAAATACAAAATTAATTGATTAGCTGACTTTGCTAATCAATTAACCCTATTCCAGGAACTTCCTAATGGGTTGTTAATTGATTAATTTGTAGGTTTAATTGATTAATGCTATTTCCAAATCTGAAATTAATTAGTTTTCTATTTTTAATGTTTGAAAATTTGAATTGTCTTTTCATCCAAGGTTATTTTCAATCGTATAACTAACCTTGTAGAAGATCTTACATCGTCATTAATCAATTAATTAATTTTGAATATTTTTTAATTTAAAATGAATGTCTAAATATTTTTCCTAATAGATGGCAAAGTGTGTGAGTGAAATGCAAATGGCTCTTTAACAAGTTTCTAAAAACGTAAAAATACTACAATAGAAGTACTTGAAGCTACTTGAACTTGATGAAGCCTTGTGAAGTTCTTAACTTAATTCTTTAGCTTTCTCGAGCTAGCCATCAACATATTATCCTTGATTCATGCATCATCATCTTGAGGTTAGCCTATCTTATATTAAATGTAGCTCTGTAATATAAAGTTAAGCTATTGTAATTAATATATCTTATTTTGCAAACATCAAAATTTGGTTAATTAGTGTTTTGCGCTAACACTAAGTTGAGGACCAAGAAGAGAGTGTTCTATTAGATTTGTATGTCCTTGGTGAGCCATCTATTTATGGTGAGCCATCTAGTTATGTAATTGGTACATTAATTAGATTTGTCCTCTCCTTTCATCTGAATAAATGGTTATTTCTTGAGTACGAATATGTGCTATCGGTATCATTTGTGTTTTAGGGTTAATCACAAAGGCCTAATTAGACAAGTGAGGATAGTGAATTAACTATCCAGAATGGTTCTAGATAGGAGATATATGATGTGGATTTATATATGATCATTATCATTAACTCATTGTTTTCATCATAGTTTATAGTCTTGGAAGAGATGGCAATCTTATAGGTTTATCATATGAGACTGACACTTAATTGAATTCCAGATGGAAAGAGTTCCATATGGAAGATAGATTTTGGAATTGTCACGTGAGCATGATCAAAGTGTTGATCAGAGGAACTGAGATTACGAAAGTCCTCTTTTGATCACTATCCTTAAAGAAAGAGGCACATGTCCTTATATCTAAGACAAGAGCCTATGTTTGTATTTAGGATATGTAGATTTGTCAATTCAATGTTTGAGGTTTCGTAGAGTGTGAGCCCAATATGTCTGGAAGCTAGTTTGCATAATACAATATTGGATGTAGATGTCTTCTCAAGATGAGATTCACATAGCTTAAATAATTGGTGTAAAGACTCGACCCTAAATTTTGGGGCGATTTTAGAATTAAGCATGTCAAGGTAAACCCGTGGACACCTATTGGACATGAATTGAGTCAACGTAATCTAAAAATGAGAAAAACATGTATTTTTTTTCAAACTCGATCAACCCTAGTAAAACTTGCTCAAAATATTTCATATTTGATACTATTGGACTCCTATTGTTGTAAGCTTTCTAATGGTTCTTATTTTACATAAATCCAAGGTCTGTAGCAAAAGTTATGTAAAAAATATGAGAAATGGATGGGAGGCATAAGTAAATCCATTCTAGGGGTATCCTCATCCAACCTAAGTTTTTGTAAACCTAATCTAGGTTGGTGGGCCTTTAAATAGGCCAATAGGAGTGACAAGACGTCATTGTTCCTGTCTAATGGTGCATCTCTTGAGAAGAGCAAGAGAGAAAGAGCAGGAAAAGAGGAGAGAGTGAGAGTGAGAGACCTAAGCGAGAGAGGAGAGGCAAATGCAAGGGGGCACAGTGGGTCATGGGCCCCAGCATTGCAACAACGTAATAAGTGGCAACATTGATGTTAGGCATTGACAAGTGCACCAGCAAGGAGTAGGGTATCGCATGAGTCAACCTAGGTGTGAGGGAGGCATGCGAACATGCACATGGGCATCCCTAGGTTAATGCATACAACGTGGGTTGCAAGGCACATCAGGAAGCGTGCATCTGATGTCAGCAGGCCTAGATTCCAAGGCTCATTTGGCTCGTTTGGGATTCCGTTTCGTGTTAGGGATGACTTAGGGGTCAAATGACCTCTAATTTTCACATTCCAGGTATTGTCAGAATCATCTCGACACATACTACCTATTGGTAAACCCAAACCTCTTTTTCTAAAACTATTTATGACATCAAATTTAGGAAAAGCCCTCTAATATGTTTTTAGAACCCATTATTGATGTGTTAACCTAGTGATCACTTCTCGGAGCGAATGTAGAGCCTGAGGATCTGCTAGGGAGTAGCAAGGGATCTCTAACTTGCATTTCTGAGTTGTCGTGACCCTTCGATAACATTAAGTAGAGTAGTTGAAACTCTCTTCTCCGTATAACATGTGAATAAGATCCTTTTCGTGTATTTTCATCGTTATGCATGTGTTCTCATTCTTGCTAAGTCAGAGTTTGAAAATTTGTATTTATTGATTATTCCTACTTGGATACTATGAAATTACATGCAATTGACAATTAAAATTAATGATTATTAATTAAATGATGAAAAACGTGTAAATATTGTAAATGACTAATTAGGATTGAGCATAATGTTCATCTTCGATTACATGGCAATCCCATGCTTGCCTTGCTATAAGACGGGCATACTTCGGTGATAATTTCCTCTTATACAAAATAATTAATGATAATCATTCTAATGGAACCTAAGGGACAATTACTTATTCAGATTTGACGGATTAAATAATCAATATGTTAAATTCCTACATACCTACCAAGTAATGTTTTAGACAAATGCATATGTGTCAAATCTAGATGGTTAGTTATCCAAAACTAATGCTAGAAGAAAATGAATGCGATGAAACATGAATATGGTCAATTGATAACTGGATGATGTAATTAATCATTCTAGGTTTAGATCGGTTAGATAAATCAGGGAATGGGCTAGCCTCCTTACAAATCTGTGATAGGCCTATTGGCCAAGTAGGTAGAGTGGTATGGGTACATATATATATATATATATATATATATGTACACTTTTATGTTGGGATACATACCCAAGTCATGGAGAGGGTTATCTATGAACTAGTGTAGGTCGCATCTGTATGCATAGTTCCTAGTATGTAGCTAGAACACTACCTACATTGGGACCCTGGAGTAATAGAGTGAGTCATAGGGCGAGTGTGGGTTTTCCTCATATCCAAGAGAATGCCTCGTATTTATCATGCTTCCCGAGATCTCATGGTGAGATCTCCTTGTGCCTTCTCAGGAATTAATTTGTGACAAATATGATTGCAATGCCAAGGGCAACACACTTGTTGGGACATTTTAGAAATAAAGAATAATGAATTGGAGATTAATAATTGAATTAATTAATTTGTACCCAATCTTTGTTCTGTTTATTTTGCTTTTTGTTTATGCTACTCTATTCAGCGCTTGCTAATGTGTCCTTGGACTTTGTACTAAGGTATAGCTGAGTAGCCAAGAGCGACTACATACAAAGCGTTTAGTGTGGGACCTAGCTCGACACTACTAGATGGTTTAAGACCTCGGGAGTCCTCTACTTCAGGCATTTGTTTCCTTTCATGCTTTCTAGATGTGGTTGTACTTAGATGGTTAATTAGTTTCTTTTTCCTTTCAGTTATGAGATTGTGAACTTCATTATTTATTGGTCAGCATTTATTTGCTTTTATTAATTAATGCTTTACAAATGGTTTTCTTGGTTATGTTTCTATTTTATGATTATTTGCTGGGTGACTTCAATTGTGTTTGAGTTTGCTATTTAAATTTGATGGCTTGGATCCCATCAGATTAGCTTGATGGATGGGGTTTAGCTTGTCACAAATGGTATTAGAGAAAGTCACCCCATTAATCATAAAATATCCTGGAAAAGCCATACAAACATTTGTATCATGTTAATGATGGGATACTCAACCATGTAGTATCCTTGCTTCCAATTTCTGTAATACTTTGATCTAAGTTTACATTTTTATTTTGATTCCCTAATGCTTGCTGAACGAGTCCCATTATCTTGCAGGAGAAATGGCTCAACAACCCTCTAGTAGTGTGGGTGGCAGTCGTGGGGGAAGCAGCAAAATGATCCTCCTTTGCAGTAGCCTGATTTAGTGGTCCAATTCCAGATCTTAATAGAGAACTTCTTTAGGATGTTGGTGAGGCTACTTCCCGTGCACCATGTTGGGGGTGGTGGAGATGATGTGGGCTCCCAATCTGAGTGAGCACTTAGGGACCTAATAATGAGAAAGCTAGAGATGATCATTAGCTAATGGATCCACTCCATGAGCACCACCAGCTCTTTACAGATTTTTGGAAGCTGAAACCCCTGACCTTTATGGGGGATGAGGGGCCAATTGGGGTGGAGGATTGGATTCAACAGATCGAGAAGGCCTTTGATACTATTCACCCACCCTCAGACTGTAGCGTGTCTTTTGCTAGCTACCAGCTGATTGGTGCTGCAAACCGATAGTGGCTATCTGTTTGTGAGTAGGAGGGGACTCAATCAGTGTCGTGGGAGAGCTTAATCTAGTTATTCAGTGACTAGTACTACCTTAGGACTTGGCAAGACTACAAGCAGCTTGAGTTCCATAATCTGTAGCATGACTCCATGACAGTCAATGAGTATCACACCAGATTTGTAAAGTTATCTCATTTTGAGCTATCAGTTGTTGCCACCGATAGTGACAAGTGGCGGAAGTTCATTTAGGGATTGAGGTCGAAGATTCGAAAATATGTGAACCCCCTTCCTTTGGGGACACCTTTGCCTAGGTCATTGAGGTTGCCATGAAGCACAAATAGGGAAATGTGGAGACCCACGGGAGTTCCAGCAGGGGATTTAGATAGAGAAGGCCCTTCTAGAATAGGTTCCAGTAGTGGCAAGAGTAGAGGCATCACCCATATTAGACCTCATCTGTTACACCCCAAGCCTCTCAGCTACAACCTGTATAGTTGGGGTGAACTCGGACATACCCTACAGCCAAGATGCAGATTCAGAAGAGTGTTGGGTAGGCACCATCAGGAAACTCGAGGTTGGACACTCATACTTGCTACAATTGTGGATAGTAAGGACACATTAACAGGAGGTGTCTTGCTCAAACTGGGGTTCAGACTGAGGTGAAACCGACTCAGGTGCTTGGTTTTGTTCTACTTATGGGAAACATAGGATAATCTTTCCTGACACATGGAGGAGGCCCTCAGAGATTCAGAGGTGGTGCAATGGAATAGTGACAACAGCTGGCTTAAAGCATGGCTGGTTTTAGTGCATGCCCACTTATAGGACAAGGCTACATCCTATCTGTAAGAGATGCTCAGGACTCTCCCTTTATCGTGCTAGGTATGGTTATAGTTGAAGATTGGTTGGTTTTTATCCTCTTTGATTCTGGAGCATCGCATTCATTCTTATCACTTGAGTTTGCCACTAAACTAAACAAACCTTAAGCACTATTAGTCAAGCCATTAGGGATTAAGGGCTCAGTAGGCCAACTCTTAATTGTTGTGACAACCCTTAAAGATTGTGTGGTTTGCATTGAGGGCTATGAGTTGCTAGCTGACCTAATAGAGATTGAGATGGAGGACCTTCATGTCATCCTTGGTATGGACTGGCCATTAGCTCATCATGCATTTGTTGACTGCTTTGAGAAGAAGGTGATCTTCTTTATACTCGACATCCCACAGTTGAGTATTATGGTCAGGTGGAAGATAGGCCTATCAAGTGCATCACCTTAGGGAGCTTTGGTTTTATTTGTGAAGAAGAAGGATGACACTTTACATCTTTGTATTGATTATTGACAACTAAACAAGGTGACCATCAAGAACAAGTATCCTCTTCCACAGATTGACAACTTATTCGACCAGTTGCGGGGTGTGATTATCTTCTCCGAGGTCGATCTATGCTCCAATTACCATTAGTTCAAGATTAGAGAAAATGATGTGTCAAAACCCACATTTTGAATGCACTATGGCCACTATGAATTTCTCGTGATGCCGTTTGGATTGACGAATGCATTCGCCGCATTCATGGATCTGTTGAATTGCATCTTCCAGTTGTATCTAGACCACTTCATGGTAGTTTTCTTCGATGATATCCTTATCTATTCTCATGATGACAGTCGGCATGAAGAACACCATCGCCTGGTTGTAGGGACATCGAGGAAGCATAAGTTCTATGTGAACATTAGCAAGTGCAAGTTTTGGTTACGATAGGTGACCATTCTAGATCATTTGATCTCTAGTGCAGGAATTCCTATTGTTCTCACTAAGCTCGAGGCCGTGCTGAAGTAGGAACACTCAAAGACGATGACAGAGGTGTGAAACTTTTTAGGGATAGCTGCATACTATAGGCGATCTATCTAAGGATTCTCATAGATTGCCTTGTCATGGATGCATTTGACCTGGAAGGACGTGCCCTTCACCTGGTCAGAAGATTGCGAGGCGAGTTTCCAGACACTGAAGGAGAAGTTGACAATGGCTATTATTCTTACGATTCCAGGCGATGATGGTGGATACATCATATACATGGACTCATCTCACCAGGGTCTAGGTTGTGTATTGAGGCAACATGAGAAGAATAATTGGCTCATGAGCTTGAGTTGGAAGCCATTGTCTTTATCTTGAAGATTTGGCAACATCACTTGTATGAATAGACCTTTAAGATCCACATCGACCACAAGAGCCTAAAATGCCTGTTAATCAGAAGGAGTTGAACTTAAGGCACCATCGTCGGATGGAACTACTAAAGGACTACGACTATTCCATTATGTATCATTCAAGAAAGGGCAATGTGGTGGTTGATACCCTTAGTAGGAAGCTACCGACGAGGTTGGTAGTACTCTAGGCACAACAATGGAGGTGAATGACTGAGGTGGCATGCTGGAGGCCGCAACTATTGCATGAACACTTGGAAACTCTGATAATTCTGAGGAGATTTCACCTCAAGCTGGCAGATCGTGTTATCAGTGGTCAGATGGTTGACTCAGAATTGTAGAAGATTTGTGACCAAATTTTGGTGGGAGATCTGGGTGATTTCACTTTCACAGATAGAGTATTAAGGTTGTGTGGCTAGTTATGCATTCCCTAGGATGATGCTCTATGGAGAGAGATACTTATAGAGGCCCACTATAGGTTTATTGATGAAAACATGATAATTATACATAATATACTTAAGTTGTGTTAGTTTTGTAGCTTGCATTGCATATTTGCATTATAAATATTGCATATTAGATATTAATGCATTTAGATGAGGATGCATGCATTTCAGGTTAATTATATAACATCTTGGGTATTAGCAGTAATGTGGAATTTTTATTCCTTGCATGAAATGTTCACGTCATCCAAATCCTACCCATATCCCCTATATCAAATAACAATCAATCACTCTTTCCCTTTCATTTATTTATTTCACCAATCAATTCCCACAATCCCACATTCCAAATCCCATGCAAAAAAACGAAAAAAAAAAAAAATCCTTTCACAATTACTGCACCGTCTCTTTTTCCTTGATGCCCTCCCACATACTTTCTAATTCCCATGCATGGCCCCCATGCAAGGCTGCCATTTTTTTCTTTCCGAATCCCAGCGCCCCCTCACATCTCCTATATCCTATAAGCCCGTCCATGTAACTCCCGCTTTGTAAAGCCCGCATGCCCCCATTCCTAATTCCATGCACGTCGGGTGCCCCTACCTTTCCTAATCGCATGCACATACTTACAAAGCACCCCCACGCTCTTTCCCTCTCTATTTATTTCATACGGGTCCTCTCTCTCTCTTTAGGGATTAGTATTTATTTTCCCGTCCCCCGCTCTCTCTTCTCCAACCCGACGTTCGTGCTCTCTCTTTCTCATGACTCCCACACGAACGCACACTCCTCCTCCCTCGACTCTTGTTCTCTCTCCAACTGACACACGATCTCGATTGCACTCTCCTTCTCCTCTCCACGCAATCGTCCTCCCTCCAGTTTCACAATCTCTCTCCTTGATGCAGAGCTCACCTGCTCCCTTTCTTTCTCACACTCTCTCTTCATAGCAACCCCCGAGCCTTCTCCCACACTCTCACTTCCTCGCATGTGCGTCCTCTTCCTCAACTTGCACACCTTCTCCCACTCCTTCTCCCCCTTCCTCCTTTCCTTCCTTCTTCTCCTCTTCACCTTCTGTTCTTCTTTTTCTATTCTCTTCTTCTTCCTCCATATCCTGTCTCGCTTCTCCCTCTATATATGGCCACCATCACCTCCTCTTCATCATCATCATCATCTTCTTATTATTATTATCCTTTACGTCCTCCTTCTCTTTCCTTCTTCTTATTTCTCTTTATACATCCTCTCTCTCGATATCTTACACACACTCATAATGGTTGAAACATGAGATTTGAAAAGAGTTCGTTGTAGTGCGCAAAATTGGTAACAATTAAAATATAATCGGATTTGGAGTTTGGGTCAAACACAGCAAGACAAATAATAAAATGAATTCGCTTGCATATTTTTCTTCATTTTTTGAATGTGCATTTTTTTTTATATTTTCTAGATAAGCGTAAGCAAATTTAACTAACTACTTGCAAGAATAAAATAGAGAGATAAAGAGCAAGGGATAGAGAGGCACATAATTTTATTTCACTTATTGAAGAATGCTTACAACTAAGTTCTTGTGAGCAAATATAAATACTAACTACTAGAGTAAAACTAGAACAACTAGAACAAATATAAAAGCGTAAGAAAAGTAGAAGCAGTAGGTGATTCGGAGTGGAGTCACGATAGTGGAGAATTCTGTCGATAGTACTGGAGCGAAGTAGATGCGAAGATTTGGAAGAGGACTAGATGTAGAGGAAGGCTTGGTGGTGGTGGAGACTACACTACTAGAGATCCTAAGGGAGGGGGGCAACTAGGCTAATTTAATTCTACTTAGGAAGGCTTAGATGTGGTGGTAGAGAATGTGTGTAGACATGGTAGAGGAAGAATTAATTCCTAAATGGTAGGTGTATGGGTCCTCTTATAGAAGTGGTGATTAATTTAGGACCAAGGCTTAAGATAGGCCAACAAACTAAGGGATATGTTGACCCTTGGATGTGCATCCAAGGGGGTGCCTGTGTGCATAGGGTGGCCAACCACCATGCTTCTTAGAGAAGCATTATATGGCCGGCCAAGGGTTCCTAATTAGGTCCCTAGGATGTGGGTTTAAGGGTAGGGATTAGGTCTAAGTGTTGGTTTGTGGTTGAGGGGACTTAGAAAGGGATATGATCTTTTTAGGTGGAGTCTTTAGGAAGCTACAAAGTGGGCGGCTATTAGGATTGAGGGCCATTGCATGAGGAGTGGGTGGTAGATGGAGAGGATAGTGTGGCTGACCAACATGCTTAGCCACTAAGCAAGCATGGTCGACCATACTAAAGTGGATAAGTTCATCTACTTGTGGATATATTCTTTGGTGGAGTTGAGGTGTTGGCCCTTGGATTAAAGTTGTAGGGCTAGGATTAACTAGGTTTTGGTTTCTAAAAGTAGGTAGGCCTAGGACAAGGTTTATTTGTGGTGTACATTGTTTTAGGGTGCTAAATGTAGAGAGGATTTTAGGCATGACAAGTGCCCTCTTGTCCTCTCTTCTTTCTTTATTGTCTTTATTCCTTTGAATGTCACTTCACTCCAAGCTTTATTGGCTCCATAAATTTATTCCAATCTACTTTAGCTACACCCCTTGTTCCTGCATTATTCAAAATACCTTAATTAGATGACAACTAAACACAAAACACTTAAATGACCTAATTATGCATGCATGATTATAATTCAATATAAATGACCTATATGCACTATGCTAGCTAAGTACTTAGCATAGAATAGGCAAATTATCCTTATTAAATATATCTATCACTTAGCAGCATTTGGTGTATTTGCTATACGTATGTATTTGAGAATGGAATGACTCTTAGGAGGATTATCCACTACTGGTTGAGTTTACTTATAATAACAATTACCATTCCAACATCGCTATGGCCCCCTATGAGGTGTTATATCATTGAAAATGCATATCCCTTATTTACCGGGTGAAGGTTGGAATAAAATGGGAAGTGGGTCCCAAATTAATTCACTAGAGCAAAGATATTGTCGAGTAGATCCAAAAGAAACTCATCATAGCATATAGTTGACAAAAGAGCTATGATGACCGAAGGCAAAGAGACATTCAATTTGGCGTCATCAACTTTGTCTTTCTCAGGGTATCACCCATGAAAAGCATACAACAGTTTAGAGTGAAAGGCAAGTTAATGGTAAGATTTGTCGGCCCCTTCGAGATTTTGTACCAAGTCGGACTCGTTGCATATAGACTTTCCTTACCGCCACAGCTAGCCGACGTACATGGTGTGCTCCACATCTTGAACCTATGAAAGTATGTGTCGAACTTGAGTCACACTCTTAGCTATGATAACATGGGGATCGAAGAGAACCTGACATACCAAGAGTAGTTAGTGTAGATTCTTGATAGATTGATGTAGAGGTTGTCAAACAAAGAGGTTCCTCTAACCAAAGTGTTGTGTAGGAGGTAGAGATTCGAGGAGATGACCTAGGAGCTTGAGGCTAAAATGTGGGAGAAATATCCAGAGCTATTTACTGCTGAGTCCATAACACTCTAGTTTGTTCTCCTTAAGGTTGTTATGCCTCTTGAAGGTTGTTATGAACTACTTGATTATATGTTTCTCCATTTACCTAGATGTGCTTGAGTTTTCAGGATGAAACTCCCTTTAAGTTTATGTTTGTAAAGCCTTGAACTCAAATTCCGGAGTCATTTCAGAATTAAACATGTCAAGAAAAACTTGTTGACACCTGTTAAGTGCGAATCAAGTCTGCATAAACTGAAAATGAGAAAAATGCTTATCTTTATCAAACCTTGCCAACCCTCAATAAAACTTACCTAAAATATTTCATATTTGGTACTTTCGGATTTCTCTTGTCACAACTTTCCAATGGTTATTGTTTCAAAGAAATCTAAGATCCGTAGAAAAGGTTATGTGAAAAATATGAGAAACGGATGAGAGGAGTAAGCAAACCCATTTTAGGGGTATTCTTGTCCAACATGGGTTTTCCCAAACCTAATCTGGATTGGTGGGCCTATGAATAGGCCATTAGGCTTGATAAGCCCTCACTATTCCCCTTTGATGGTGCCCCTCTTGAGAACAGTAAGAGAGAAAGAGAAGGAAAGAAGAGGGAGAGAGAAAGGGAAGGAGAGGTTGATAGAGAGAGAAATCGCAATGAGAAAGGAGAGAGGCAGACATAGAGGGCACAGTGGGTTGTGGGCCCCACTGCTGCAGTGATGCAAGGGGTGGCAGTGCTGGCATTAGGCACTGACAAGCGCAACAATGAAGAGTAGGGCATTGCACGAGTCAACCTTGGCGTGAGGGAGGTGTGTTAGCAGGTGATAGGGCATCCTTGAGTCAACATGCAGGGTGCAAGTTGTGAGGTGTGTGGGTTGCCAAGCACATCGGTGAGAGTAACAACTAACATCAGCGGGCACGAATTCTAAGGTGCATTTAGCCAATTCAGGATTTTGTTTCTCGTTTGAGAAGGTTCAGGGGTCAAATGGGCTTCGATTTTTGCATTCCAAGTACCGTTAGAGTTGTCTTAACACGTGTTCTACATTAGTAAATGTTAAACCTCTTTTTTTAAAAATATTTATGACATTAAATTTAGGAAAACCCTTTAATATGTTTATGGAACCTGTTCTCGTTGTGTTGACGCAGTGATCAGTTCTTAGAGTGCATGTAGAGCATGAGGATCCACTAGGTAGTAGAGAGGGATCTCTGACGTGCATTTTGGAGTCGTTGACCCTTTGAAGACATTAGGTAGAGTAGTTGGAACTCCCCTCTTCGTATAGCATGTGAATGCATTTCTTTTCACGTATTTTCATCATTATTCATGAGTTCTCCTTCTTGCTAAGTTTTGAAGTGTGAAATTCATATTTATTGATTATTCTTGCTTGGGTACTATGACATTACATGCAATTGAGAATTAAGATTAATTTGGCTTGCTAAACTAATGGATTATTAATAAAATGTTGAAATATGCGTAAAGATAATAATTAAGGATTAAACATAATGTTCTTCTTGAATTAAATGACAATTTCGTTCTCACCTTGCTATAAGACAATCATGCTTCTGAGATTTCACACTAGAGGGAGGGTGAATAGTGCATGAAATATAATAGATACACAATAGCAAAATAAAACAATCCCACAAGATCAATCACCACACGAGACAATGATTTTTAGGTAGAAATCCAACCCAGGTAAAAATCATCAGCTAAGACTTTCGACTGAGGATTTCTCGATCAATTTAGTCGATCAAATCCATTAACTGTACCACTTTAAATCGAGGGTGACACAACCTCAATTTACATCCACACTATTTTAAACTAAGGGTATTGTACCTCATATCCTCTCTTCTTCACAAAGAGTATTTTATCTCACGAGGAGATGGAAATTCGCAATGTGATACCCAACAAAAACAAAGAGTACAAAAGACCTATAGGTCCACAAATATAAGTTAACACTTAGCTCCTATAGCAAAAGAGTACTTCCCTAAGGTGAAAGTGGATTGGCATGAGTTATACAGTGTTTTTGTGCTCTCAGATGTAGAATGTAGAGAATTGAGAGCAAGGATTGATCTCTTCTAGTTGAATTCTCCTTTCAATCACTAAAATGGTGAAAAGTATTATCTCTTAGCTATGTTTATCAAAGGAGAGGTGTCCATCTATTTATAGAGGTCTTAAGAATGTTCAAGAAGGCTTGGGAGAAGTCTCCTAGCTATTGGAAACAAATCCCAAATATTTGGTCGAAATCTAAATCAAATCAAGCAATAATTAGGCCTGACAGTAGAATCAGATAATTGAAAATTGTGTTACACGTCTGATATAGGATTTCTGGATGTTTGACCAAAGGTTTGGACGTCTGGATACTCATTATAAGATGACTACGAGTATGTTTGGATATCTGAAAATAAGAGGGTTGATCCAAACAGGGATCTATTGTTTAGGGATCAGATGTCAGTAGGACATTTGATAGTAATAATGACATGGTGTTATGATTTCTAAAGAATGTCATAATCGAGATTTTCTCTAACAAATCAATCTTTAAGTCAGATTAACCCTAATGTTCCACTATTGGATGTTTGAAAAGGCATTTGGAAAAAATAATAAAATAATCTTAATTTGATTCGAGATGATTCTATTCTGACCAAGTGTTGTAGGGCAAATTAGGAGATTTTAACATGTGTTCGCTGTAGTACACTCTTAAGTCACACAATAAAACATTTAAATTTATAAAACTCATATTCTAATTGGAGTTCGAGGTCATTCACAGGGAGTAAATGTGAAATTCATGCATTAATCTTCATTCAGAATAAATAAGCATAATAAATTGAGCATAATAATAGATATGCAATGAATACAACTTGCTAGATTAATATTCAATATAATCCAATGATCATGAGACAAAAAGAATAGAAAGATAAAATAATGATGATTTGAATCACGAATTATTCATCCTAATTAAGCATATATATCATTCAAATAATTCAACAGTTTTCTCAATCAAATCAACTTAAGTACTCAAATGATTCAATAGTAGTAGTGATGAGAACCTCATCATGAGCCCTAACTAGCTCACTCTGACATGAGAAAGTAAACAAAAGCTCCTACAAAATCTAAAGGAAGGCCTAATTCAAGGGATTACTACTCTGGGAAGGAAACATGAACTTAAAGGTTAAAACTGTAATTTTACCATTGCAGTACATCAATGGGATATCTTAAGGGCTAAACATAGGTCAATTAGACTTAATAAGAGGAAAAGTGAGTTGGTTCAGTCAGAAAAGGGTTATTGTGAGATTTAAGAATTAAATGGCATTCTATAACCCTAAAACAAATCCACTTAATTTCACAAGGTTATGGTCAGGATAAAAATCAACTAAACCCTCTAAAATTCATGAAAAAATATCCCCTAGGGTTTAGAACCTTCAATTTTTCCTTTGGAACCTATTTTGACCAAGATAGGGGGTCTTAGCTTAGTATTTGACCTAATTTGGGTTTTTATGCAAAATATCTAGTCAAACATAGTCAAACCTAAAATCCAACTTCACCATTGAATTCCTTAGGTCCAAATTAGGTTTTTACCAAAATTTAGGCCCAAGGGAAGGTTATCTTGACCTACTTTGCAAAATAGTCCACCCAATTACATTCTGACCCCTAACTTTTGAAAACCCTTACACAGACCCCCTATCTTCCTCGCCACTCTTTGCATTCAGGTCCCTATGCCATTACAGTACAGGAATCCCACTCCGACGAGGATTTGAGGAGGATATCTCCCCGAATCCTCAGAGATCTCCTCCCAGATTTGGAAGGGAGATTCTCTAAGGATTTCTCCACCATCTGAACATGAACCCAGGATTCAATTCGCACCCAATCTCTTATGCAAACACTTGAGAGATATGGGTATCGCATGGATTTCCTACTCTGGAGAAGTTTCCATGCTTAGAAGCTTGCCTTCCAAGCACATGGCCCTCTGCTAGTGCCTATAAAAGATGCCCCAGATCCTCCCGGCCATCTCAAGCTTGAATTGGCCTGAGAATTCCCCCAAATTTCCTCTTTCCTTGTCTCCAGCCAACCTCCCGCAAGCTCCGACGATCCCTCTCCCTCCTCTCGTCGCTCTGCTGCCATACCTGTGGCTGAGTTATCTTCGTCTCGCTCTTCCGCGTTGCGCCGTACCAGCACGAGCCTCTCCGACCTCTTCCTCGTCACCGTCATCCTCACCTCGGGGTCTTCTTCCCCGACGACAGCACATACGCATCGCTCATCTCCTCTGTCTCTCCTTCGTCTAGCTATACGCAGATAAGTTCCTTTCCCTCTACTCTCCATTTCCCCTCATTCAATTTCATCAAACACCCCTTGATAGCCACTGTCCTCCTTCGTCTCCCTCATCTCCGGCCGACCACTAGCGAGGCAAATCCGTCACTCCCCCACTCCACACACCTTGCCACCTTCCTCATCACCTTTGCCATCACTCACTGATCATCCTCCACCCCTTCACCAACCGCCACACATGCCCTACACCCTCACCCGACACACGCACCTTCACGGCCACAGAGTGACCTTGGCACGCATGCCTAAGCTGTCCCGCAGCCAACCAACCCCCGCCTCACCTTCATCGTGACACGGAGAAGCTTCCCAAGTTATTTGACAGGGCCGCGAGGCCGTGTGCGTGCATTTCAGGTTTGCGCCTCCGCCGCCATTAGCGAAGGCGTGAAGTAGCAAGCTCACGAGCTCCAGGTCATTCCCTTCCAGGTTGAGATGCCCCAGGTGCACAGAACCCTCCTGCAAACCTTCCTCACCTGGAAATCAAGGCCTACATCGCTTGCAGCTCCTCAATTGGACAGGTGTCTTCCTTGCGGGAGCAAAGAAGCGAGTGGGACACTTTAGTCCCACCTCGTAAGTTCTCAACGCAAGTAAGTTGTTTAAATTGTTTTTGTGTTTCTTTCTCATCGCCTCAAGTAACACGGGGTGAGGTCCACACACCCATGCGGACTTCGTACCTACCCGTATACCCTGCACTCCTCGCGCACCACCCACGCCAGTGCACTTGGACTTGAGCATGCGAAACCCGACCCGATTACCCAGCTCTGGGAGAGCGAACCTAAGAGGGAAATAGAGAGAGAGACGTGGGGGAGGGTAGGGGTAGGTTTTGCTTTGTGCTGTGTAGGGAAAGAAGAAGGAGAAGGAGGCAGCTGCTGAAGAAGAGGAAGAAGCTGAAGGCAGGAGCGACTAAGGAAAGAAGAAGGAGAAGGAAGGACATAGCCGCAGAAGCAGAGGTTGAAGAAAGAAGACTTAAAGGCAAAGGCAGAAGACAAGGAGGCCAAAGCTAAGGAAATCCAAGTGCAAAAGAAGAAGAAAAAAAGAAAGAAGAAGGAAGGAGAAGGTGCGGCCAAGCAGAGAGTCAAAGGCAAAGGAAGGCTAAGGAAACAAGAGAAGAAAAAGAAGAAAGAAGAAGGCAGAAGAAGAGAGAAAATCAGAAGGCAAAGCCAGAAATCAGTGAAGGAAGAAAGAAGAAAAAGAATAGAGAAAGCACTGTAGCAGCAAAGACTTAAGACGTCTAATTTTACATCAGACGTCCATTTTTTTTGAGCTTCTCTATACATTGGCCTCATTTTTACTTTATAACTTTGATTGGATTGGTCATTACATTTTATTAAATTGTGAGTTGTGATCTTAGTTTTTAAATACCAATTTGCTCCCTGTGTTCAACCTCGGATACCTAGGTTTTCGAGTAATAAATTCTTATTTGTTTTCGCGATGATTTCATTTATACTGCAACGAACATCTTTTAAAATCGATTTCGCCCTATTAACAAGCAGCAAATCAAACGTCTTAACTTTCACATATCAGAGCTTCACAGATGGCACATAAGGGTGCCAACCTTCCCAAGGACTTTCAAACACAAGGCCTCTTCAAGCACAGCACACGACTAATTCTCTTCAGAGGCTAAGTGTGAGAGCATCTCCTTCCCTTCAGCATGTGGCCAACTTCCTTAGAGCAAAACCCTCCCCCCTCCTCCTCACAAATCCTCTTTCTCCTCTCAGAACCAGGGTTAATCGGGTTTAATATCGGGTAATCAGATCCTAAGCATTAGCTAGACTCGCTTGCTATGTGCACAGGCAAGGTGTGAAGGCATGTGAAGCGGGGACCCGACCCCCGGTGTGCTTGGGCGAACAACTGAAGACACAAAATCCACTTATACATCTACGCGAGCCCGTTAGTATACGAGGTGGGACTATTTTCCTTGGATCCCTTTGCGTACACAGCAGTTGAGGGCGCGTCTTCAATTAGAGCAACTGCTGGCACTGGGGCTTTCAATTGGAGGTGTGGCACTGCTTTGGAAGGGAACCTGCTTCGATTAAGAGTGGCTACAGATCATGTAGTAGCCAGAGTAGAGCTATTGTGGTCGGAGAAGGTGACCAGCAACGGCAATACTTGAAACAGAGAATAAGGCCTTGCGGCCACGTCAAAACAACTCAGGAGGGTCGGCTGAGGATGATGAAGGCGATGGCGGTGTTCGTGTGGCGTTTGAGTGCGTGTAGACGTCTAGCGAAGTCGAGGAGGGTGTGCGTAGGTGGGTTTGTTTGGTGGAGCTTTGGAGTGGGTAATCCGCTAAATAAGTAGAGGGGTTTTGTTGGTGGAAGTGAGGCAGAGTTTATGGGATCGGTGACGGGTTGAATGGAGGTCTGTGGTGGCATGGCGAGCTCACTGAAGCGTCGCCAAAGCAGAAGAAGACGGAGTGGGTGCTGGCGTGTTGGAGGTCGAAAAGGGGAAGGAAGGATCTAGGAGGATTCAAGAAGGAGAGAGGAAGAGAGAGACATAACTAATGGACTAAGGGGCTACGGAGAGGCGCCGACTGTGATTGGCTGGTGCTGGAGACGAAGGTTGTTCCGTTGAGAAGAAGCGGCGCTGACGAAGGGGTAGGTGACCTTTGCTTTGGTCAGCGAGAGGCAGAGGAAGGAGAGGAAGGTCGGGGCCGAGCCAATTTGGTTGTTGGCTGGCCTAAAGGAGCTATCGAGGAAGGTCACTGAATTCAAGCCAGAGGGCGATCGGAGAAGGGAAGATCTGGAGGTTTTAAGGCATAAACTCAACTAAGCAGTGCGGTATGAAGAGAGGGGCTTATATAGAGCTCCTGGGCAAGCTTTGTTAGGAAGAATTCTCACAGAGGAATAGGATTTCAAGGAGTTCCTATTTTGAGAAAATTTTGAGCTCGCCTGGCTTGTAGGATCAATTTCAATCCCTCTAATGGGGTCGGATGGATTCTTAATTGCCTAAACAATAATCCCTCCAATTTTGGAGGGATTAAGAGTCGTGAAGAGAGAGATCTTCTCCCTAGAAGGTCGGTACCTTTGGGTTCACACCTGCCATGGTGGCAGGGACCCTTTTGTGAAGAAGATAGCAAAGTTGTGGGGCTATTTGTAATTAATTTGAAATTTAAGGGCCTGGATGTGAAGAATAGAGATTTTGGGGACAAAATTGCAAACTAGGTCAAGATGGACTTTGATTGAGTCCAAATTTTGATACAAACCTAATTTTGACCCAATGAATCTGATGGTGAAGTCATATTTCAGTTTTGAACAAGTTTGACTGGGTAATTTGCGTATAAATTCAAATTAGGGCAGAACTTTGTCTGTGACTCTGTTCAAGGTCAAAATAGGTTCAGATGGTCAAATAAAGGATACAAAAACTCAAGGAATATTTTTCCATAATTTTTATGAGATTTATATGAATTTTATCATAACCAAAATCTCTGTAATTTAAGTAGGTCTGAAATTAAGCTTTTGAGTGCTGTATTGGTTCTCGAAATGCATAAAACCCTATTGCTGTCTGCATGGACCCACTTATTAGTATTTAATGCTCATTAGACCTTAGATTAACCCTCCCCGTTGTTACTTTCTTTTCATAATATGATGTTAAAATTATAGAATTAACCGTGATTTAGTGTTCTCCCAGAAAGGATATGAATGGAATTATGACTCTTAGGCGACCATGTAGGAGCATTTGTGATGGGAACACCATAATGAGCCCTAACTAGCTCATTTTTGACCCAATGAAGAGAATAAAAGCTCCTACATAACCAACTGGAGGTCTTAAGTCACTGAATAACCTTTCTGAGAGAAAAGCAAGAAACAAGCGGTAAAACTGCAATTCTACCATTGCAGTACAACAACAGGTTTTCTCAAGGACTAAACACAGGTCAAATGGTCTTAACAAGATAATAAGTGGGTTGAATCAGACAGAAAAGGGTTCGTGTGAGTTCTGGGAATTAAATGACTTCTTGTAACCCTAAAACAGATCCACTTGATTAACTAAGGTTCTGGTAAGGACAAAATTCACTTAAACCCTCTAAAGATCATAGAAAAATATTCGCTAGGGTTTATAATCTTTAACATGTCCATTGGAACCCATCTTTACCTAGAATGGGGTCTCAGACAGATACTTACCCTAAATTAGGTTTTTGCATAAATTGCCCAGTCAAACATGGTCAAACCCAAAATACAACTTCACCATTGGATTCCTTAGGTCTAAATTATATTTTTACAAAAATTTAGACCTAAAAGAAACTCATGTTGACCTACTTTGTAAAAAGGTCTAGTCTGATTGCATTTCTACCCCTATCTTTCAAAAACCCTTACATTTGGCCCCCTAGCTTCCTCATCGTCTTTGCAAATAGGTCCCTCTACCATTATAGCGGAGGAATCTTACTCCGACGAGATGTAGAAGGAGGTTTCTCATTGATTGCTCAGAGAATCCCTTCCAAAATTGGAAGGGAGATTCTTTGAGTAATCTCCTCCAATCTAAACCCATTAATGAGCCCTGATTCCTACCCAATCTCTCATGCGAATGCATGAGAGATTTGGGTCTTTTGAAGCTTCCATCTCCGGCGATTATACCTTGCTTGGAATCTTGGCTTCCAAGCACAAATCCTTCTCCAGAGACTTATTTAAGAAGCCCCTGATCCTGCTGCATCTCCTTAGCTTGAAATTGGACCAGTTCCCCCACATTCTTCTCTCCTCGCCGGCCGCAACACCTCTGCAAGCTCTGACGGCCCCTCCCTCGCTCTCTCATCGCCCAACCACAATACCAGTGGTTGGGTTGTCTTCCTTTCCATTGTCTGTGTCGTGCAACACCAGCCGACGCCGCTTCTACCCTCGTCTTTGCCGGCACCTCATCTACGGAGATCTTCATCTCCGACGTCAGCCATACCAGCCTAAACGCCTCCCCTATCCCTTTTGTCCTTTAGAGGTAGGTATTAGATTCCCTCTCTCTTCTAGTCCCATTCCCTCTCTTTATTTATCAAAAAGACCCCTCGACGCCACTGATCACCATCATCTTCTCCACCTCCGGTGAGGTGCCCCCACCGCTCCGCTCCTCCATCCACCTCTCTAATCACCCTACAACCTTCGCAACACCTCCCTGATCATTTCTCCCCACTCCATTCACTCCGTCGACCACCCAAAAGCACCCCCAAACACACCCACACAAACACCCATAGAGAACCCTAGACATGCCATCACAGCCATCCCCGCACCATGCCAACCACCGCAGTACACTCGCCGTGCCTCGGCGAAGCTCCCTGGATGATTTGACGTGGCCACAAGTCCGTTCTCATGTTTTCAGGTACCCAACCACCGGCTGCCATGGACGAAGGAACTTGAAGCTGCTTGATGTGCTCCAGCAGCTGTTGCTCCAGGCGCGAGTCCCAGGTGGTGTGGACTTGAGGCATGAATGCGCTCAAGTTCCCAATTGGAGGAAAACACCCTTACAGCCTTGCGAATTGGGACTCCATTTGCTGCTACGACTCGCGGAAGAAGGTGGGACATTTAGTCCTACCTCTAAACTGGACGAGCAGGCGGGTGTGCATAAATTGAATTCCTATCAGAGGCTTATCGCCTCCAACTTACGGGGTGAGGTCCCTCTCTCCCCCCCTCATGGCCTCGTCCGTGGCACTGCCCACGCGAACCTAGCCTCGACCCGTTTACTTGACCGACTCACTCCTCGCTCACCACCCACGCCGGTGAGCCTAGACCCGGGTCTCTATTAGGTCTGATTACCTGAACCGGTTGTGGCTCTGGGAGAGCAAACCTAAAATAGAGAAGAGAGAAGAGAGGACCGCTACGCAAGGGAAGGGGGGTTTTGCCTTGGAAAGCTTCGCTCCGCACTTAGCCAAATTCGGAAAAGAAGAAGAGGCCAGGCAGGAACAGAAAGAAGGAAGGAAGAGAAAGAAGGAAGGAGGAAGTCAGAGAATAAGAAGAGCTCAGGCAGCTAAAGAAGAAGAAGGAGAAGGCTAAGGGCCGCAGCAGAGAAGGAAGAAGTTGAAGAAGAAGAAACTTAAGGCGGAAAGTAGAGAAAGAGAAGGAAGAAGAAGACAGAGCAAGGCAAAGGGAAGAGAAGACAAAGAGAAGAAGGAGCCAACGACAGAGAAAGAAGAAGAAAAGGCTGAAGTCAAAGAAAGAGAAGAAAGAAGGAAGAAGAAGCTAAAGAGGATAAGGCTAAAGACAGAAGGCAAGAGAAATCAGAGAAAAGAGGAAAGGAAGGCACTGTAGCACATAACCTTTAAGATGTCTGATTTTGTAATCAGACATCCAATTTTTCATAAGCTCTCCATTATTTTTAGCTACAATTTTTTTATGCTTCATATACTCATGCTTTACACTTCTAATTAGATTTTGCATAGTAGTATGTGTTCAATTTACATTTATTATTGAGATTAGTGCGTGAATTCCTTTTGCTCCTTGTGTTCGACCTCAGAATATATTTGAGTAATAAATTATATTTATTTTGAATGCTTTTTCGGTTGTACTACAATGCATTATTCTTAAGTATCGATTCAGCGCAATAAACAATTTGTCACTTGATTATGACTAATTAAAGCTATTTATGGCTCATGATGATGTTATCATCACAAAGTGTGATTTAGGCTTGATTTTGTTTCTGACAGTCCATTATTGGATGTCTAATAGTATTATCAAGCGTATGTGTGGACTGTGGACGTCTGGTATGAAGATGGGTCATTCAAAGGCTATATGTTGAGTTTGTGAAGGCTCTATATATAGCTATTGGGCGTATGATCTATTGATTAGATGACTTATCTTTATTGATAAAACATCTGATACTTAAGAGTGTTCTTGATTTGAATTTGGATTTTGTTCTAGGTTTTTGCCTAAGTGTTCTAAGTTTAGGTGAGTGTATCTAGTACTTAGGTTATTATATTTTGGGCTCTTTAACATAAATTTAAGGAAATAAAAAGAGCAACACCAAATATATAGAACATGAAAAACATTCTATCATATTCTTCTCTTCATCTTCAAGCTTTAGTCCTAAGCTCCTTCATCAATCTTTTTCCTCCAAAGTTCCTTGATGTTTTTCTCCTCTATTCCTTCACGGACTTAAGCTTGAGCTCCTTCACACTTGTTCTTATTTGCATGTCACTTGAAATCTTAACTTCAAATGCAAATGTCAAATAACAAGTGTTTGGTTATCATCAAAATCAATAATCGTGGTGTGTTTGTACAAACAACTTTTATGATAATTGGCTCTTATACGAAATGATTAACAATAATCTTTCTAGTGGAATCTAAGGGACAATTAATAAGCATGATCTAACAGATTAAATAATCACTATGTTGAACTTCTGCTATACCTGCTAAGTAATGTTTCAAAAGAGCGGGGTGGAGCTTTGGTGGGCGTTTTTGTGCATGGGTTTTCATCTCTTGAGGAGGTGAGAAGTTGGGTCTCAAATCATCTGTGAGGCAAGGGCAACTTTAAGGTGGTAGTGGTGGAATATGGGAAATTCTTCCTTAGTGCCTCAAGCTTACTTTTCATTGAAGATATGGTTTTCAAGACCATGTCTTTTCATGGAGGGCAAGTTTGATGGAGGAGGCATTCTCTTATGGATGGCACTCTTGCTAAGAGATCCCTAATCAGGGCTACTGTAACCATATATTTGATTCGTGTGCCTCTCCACTTGCGATCTGTAGAGACGGTGGGATAGTTTGTTAAATCCTTTGGTCATTTTGAGAAGGTGACAAACTTGGCATTGGATGGGGATGATTTGAGATCGATTGACACTATTATTTGGCATTCTGCTAGAGTTGTAGTTCCCACGAAGGTGGTTATTAAGGAGAGAAAAGGCTCCTAGTTAGTTGAAATCAGATGTAGGGAGGTGTAGAGGAGCTTTGCGGAGGTTGTTGCTGCTCTTTTGGTTGGTTGGGAATCGTCGAAGATAGGGGTGGGACAGTAGGGTTACTCAGCAAATAGGGAAAGTGAAAGAGCGTTCTAGGAAGGCAAAATCTCAAGCTGAATCTCCAGCTAATCCTGTGGGATCCTTTGTTTTGCCAGTTTTGGAAGAGGCATCTATTCCGTGAGTTCCATGTTGTGGTCCAACGATTTCAATAGGTGATCTTGCGTTTCCATTTTTATTGGAAGGCATTGATTTACATGATCATTAGCTTGCACTAGTCAAGAGAATTTTCCTGTTTCAACCAAATATGGCTTTAATTCTTCACATGTGGACCCAACTACCACCTATTCAAATTTGGATTTCTTTCCTACCATGTCACATGAATTTTTGGAATCTTGTGTTGGGTTGGTAGTAAATATGGCCCTTAAAAGAGGAAAATTGTTGTGGTGCTATTGCTGTTGTAAGCTAGGAGTGGGTAGGCGCAAATGAAGTTCTTGAGTTGGCTAATGACCAGCATTGAGGAGGTGTGGAGGTTTAGTGGCTGACTTTGAAGGAGCTTCAGGTGCAGTGGGTGCTTCAACAATCTTTGAAGGTACGTGGATGTAAGAGATTTGTTGACAAAGGCCTTTACTAGGGAAGTACCATTTGCCTCCTAACCCCCGTTCATTTTACAAGCATTGATTTTTTGTTAGGTGGGGGATGAATAATAGTAGGGTGTAGCAGGTGGCTAGTGGTGTCCCAACGCAGATTGATTACAAAGTGGCAAGGGTGGTGGGTGCTACATCCACTTCGGGTGGTAGAGGCAATTTGGTTGTTGATGGTTAAGGTTCTTACCTAGAATGTGAGAGACTCTAGAGCTCTGATCGTGAGGGGCTCTAAGGAGATACGTGATGGACTAGGGTGTAGATGTTATATTTCTTCAGGAAACAAGGCTTGAGTCTCTAGGCGAGGTGACTAAGAGGGAAATTGGGGGGTTGGGTTTTGATTCCTTTCTTGATGTGAAGTTGGTAGGGTAGTCTGAAGGTTTACTGAATGCATGGAGGAGTAGCTATTTTGATCTAGTTGATTAGTTGTTGAGAAAATGGACACTTTTTGGTTGTCGCAAGAGAGTTGCTGATGGTGTCTCACTGGTCCTTAGGTGTGTTTATGGTCCTTGTGAAGATGGACAAAAGGTTGACTTTTGGGAAGAGCTATGGCTTTGACTTTTCACGAATGGGGGTTGTGGCTTGTAGGGGGAGACTTTAATTCCATATTATCCTCTAGTGATAGACCAGATAGGCATTGTGACAAATACATAAAGGATTGTTCGGATCTGGTTGCAGGTTTGGAGTTGTTTGATCTGCCATTGTCTAGGTCCCGATTCACTTAGAGAAGTACTGCGAGTGTGAAGCTGAGGATTAATCGCTTTCTATCCTCTGTGGAGCTCACAGAGAAGTTTCAGTTGGCTGAGGTGGCTACAAAACCTCTCTCTTTCTCTAATCATACTCTCTTGATTTGGGGTTCAAATGAAGGAGCTAGATTTTCAACTTATTTCAAGTTTGAGAATTCCTGGCTTTTAGAAACAGATTTTAGAGATCTTGTTCGTGATTCCCGGATGGTGATGTACCAGGAGTCTATTGCCATAAAGACATTGTCTATAAAGCTCAAAAAGTTAAGGCTCTTCTTAATGTCTTAGAAGAAAGATATTTAGGAAAGGTGTAATAAAGCTAGAGATGAAGCTCTTTCTGGCATTGAAAGGTTGGACAGAGAGGAGGATGTCATGGCCTTAACTCAACAAGAATTGGAGGGGAGGTGTTTCGTGAGGATTAGAAAAGTGAGGTGGAGTACAGGCAGAGGTCTTGACAATTGCCGTTGAAGGAAGGAGATGCTAACATGAGACTTTTCCACTTGGTGTCCAGTGTGAGGAAGAGAACCAAACTTATTGCCTTTTTGAGGCTTGGGGGCAGTGTGGTCTTTGAAAGAGATGGTATTACTGATTTTTTTAGCAAGCACTTCATTGATTTCACGAGGAGAGGTAGCTTGGGCAAATGGCAATCTGCAGATTTTGAGGTTCCTTTATTGGGAGAAGAGTTGGCTACTTCCTGATTTGGTTAGTTTTGGAGGATGAGGTTCGATGGCATTGAAGGGTCTGAAGGAAGAAGGTTCACTCGGTCCAGATGGTTTTCTTGTGCTCGTCTTTAGAGAATTTTGTAGATATCTTTGGTTTATCCATCAACCGTAGGAAGTCTACTTTTGTGTCGGTGAATCTATCTTCTAAGGTGGAGGTATGCACTACTCTCCTTCGTACTTAGGTTTTCACTTTGCCTATTTCCTATTTGGGGCTGCTTCTAAAGGGGCAACAGTTGACTGTTAGTGATTGGGGGCCCTTGGTTAACAAGTTGGAGAAGCATTTGTCAAGTTGACAGGGAAGAGTTCTCTCCAGGGGGAATTGTGTTTTTGAAGTCAATGCTCTCGATGGTTTCGATCTTCCATTTTTCAATTTTCAAACCGTCGAAGAAGGTGATGGAGAGGATTGACGGTATTAGGCAAATATTTTTTTGGAAGGGCCCTAATCATGAAGGACGGTACTTGTCCCTCGTTAGCTGGGAATCTGGGATGATATTTGCAGACTAACTCTTGTATCTCTCAATTAAAATCTAAGTGAATGTTGCAATGCAAAAAGACAAAATCAAAATAAATCAAACTCATGAAAAGATTTGAATTGAACCGATGAGTCTAGGTCAAACACGGGGAGGCAAATGAATATAATTATTCAAACACAAACTAATCTAACTAAGCAATCACAAGAGTTAGTAAATAAGCGAAAGAGAATTATTTTATTAAAAGAACTATAATGTTTACAACTACAGAATCTAGAAATAATAAGGAAATAGAAAATATGAAAATAAAAAATCCGTTGCCGAGAGCCGTGCAGAGGATGAAACCTGGAGATGGAAGATGCAGAGACGGAGATGAGAGCGTCCGCATGCAGAACTCCGCCAAAGATTGGCACAGGATCTTAGATGTAAGAGACTTGCACCCGAGTAGAGAGAGGCTTGAGAGAAAGGGCTTCAACTTTTCGAACTTGAGAGGGGGTAGAATGATGATCCTCGCTTGGCTGTCCACATGTCCTTTTATAGAGCTGATGGAGAATGTGATTGGTTGGTTTTTGGAGGCTTGGATCAGGGAGGTGTAGGGTTAGGATTAAATCATAGGAAATCATGGGTTAGGATATAAGATTAAGGTAGAAAGATAAGTTGTTTTGTTGGAACTTAATGGAGGGCTAAGATGTGATTGGAGGGATGATCAAGGGTCGGGATTGAGGCATAGGTGGGTGGCCACTTCAGTTGGTTGGGTTCTATATGGCCAGGCATATGGAGGGGGGTTGAGGGCCATTGGATCTAGGTTGTGTGGTTAGGATTTAGGTAGGTGATGTGGAAGGGACATGATAATTTTAGAAAGGGATAATGCTAGAATAATCAAGGCCCTAGGATCATGAATTAATGGTAAGATTAAGTCTTCCTAACAGGTGACTGATGAGGAACTCATAATAGCTCCTAATTCATATAAATTAGCTAGTTTCCTTAGCTAATTAATATTGAATAACATTACTATCGGGTTAATTATACAATATAGGTAAAATAACAAGGACCTTATAATTATGCTAAAATCACTAAATTAAGGTTTATAATGTTTATTTAATAATTAGGACTGAAACATAGCCATTTAGCTATATATTAGGTATTTAATATAATTTGTATTAAATTATAACCTAAGTTGTTAATTAACCTACTTAAGTTAATCATTTAAATGAATATAGCTAAAAGGGGCAAAAATGTAATTTCTTGTCATAAATATATTATTTATAGCATTTATAATAATATAAAAATTTAAAAAATAAATAATTTAAAATAAGCTTCAAAAGTCACTTTTTGCATTTTAGTCCCTAGGATTCATGACATTCGAGTCAATTTTATGTAACCAGGTCCTTCGTATTTGCGATCAAGTCCCTAACCTTTTCCTTCTTTATTTCTTCTCCTCAGAACCAATGGTCGGTGTTTGCTATTGAGTCTCTTCTCTGATGTCGGTAGCATCGGAGGGCTATCCCTCTTTCCCTTGCACGCCAAGCTTCCTTGTAACAAATCCCACAGATCCAATAGTTTGGATCGTGCGCACCTACTCTGGATGACACTTGGAAAGCTCACCATCGTCGGAGACGACGATGAACTTTCCGGTGCATCTAGACACCATTCCGGCCAGGTTCATCCCCCTAGACCTTCACTACCACCTATAAATAGACCCCCAAACCTCCGATGATAGTTCAACAACTCCTTTCCCTCTTCCCCCACCGAGCTGTTAATAGGCTATTCTTTCCAAAATTCCAACGACCTCTTCCTCCTTCCTCTGGCGATCTCTAAGGAGCTCAACTGCCTCTTCCTCTCCATCGTCCTCTACCGTGTCTTCTGACATGGTTGCGTCGTCGCTACTTCCTTCTCTTCTACGTATGTCTACGCTGGAGTCTTCTTCCTCTTATTCTTCTTTTTTCCTCCTCCAACGAACCTCAACAGAGATCCTCTACCCCTATTTTTCCAGGTAACAGTAGTGTTAGCTTTGTAGTTTAGAGTAGAGTAGATTAGAGTAGTTAGTTAGAGTAATTAGTTAGATTTACTGCATGTTCTTGCTTTCTTCTTCCCGACCTCTGGCAAGCCAGGTCAGGCTTGTCTGGATCACTCTTTTACTTTGATTTAACACAGATCGCACTCTTTAACTTTCTATGATCACTTCTATGTTCTTAATTTCATGAATTAGCACCTATATCGCCTAATTCCACTCACATGTACTTGAGCATCTCCGTTGTCCATGGCGGAGGCTCGGAGCTTAGATCACAGTCAATTGGGGCCCTCCACCACTTCTACACATCAATAGGGCCTCGTTCCTTCTATTAATTAGAAATATTACTCAGTATATAGAAAATGCCTATTTCATCTTCAACCTTCTAAGCTCGTTGTCCATGGTGACTCAGAAGGAGTTATTTTGCTAATTCCTCATGTCTACATCGTTGAAAACACATTAGAAGCATTTTGTCTCACTCAATTGAGTGAGACGAGCTCTCTTGAGTTTAGACGAGCTCAGAAGACATTCTGAGAAATGCTAAGCATATCCTTCAATCAAGATTTAATTGTGAAAATTGATGCGATCCAGAGGTTTTTGATGACCTCAGGAGTCTTTAGAGCTAATTCTTGATAGTTTTCATGAAGATTTGATCTTCGATGATTCATTTCAGCCGTCACTGGAGCTCTGATGAGCTCCGGCAATATCAACATTGAGCTACAGTGCTTTATTTTCTCTCAAGAGCTCCAGATGAGTTATTTGTGATCTACGAATAAAAATCTGATCATTAATTTCTTGATTCGATGACTCAAGCATTCCACTAGGCTTCATTTTCCTTAGCTCTGATGGAGCTAACGATGCTGATTCTCTTGTTTCCAAAACTTTTTAATAGGTCTATTAGCATCTCTAGTACCTAGAGATTTGAGATTGAGTTTCCGTTGAGTTGTATAATCTCTAGTTTAGTCTAACAACAAAACTCCCTTTGGATCCTAGGCGATGGTCCTGATACTTGTCTATTAATAACATCAACTTGGAGGTTTCGTTAAGTTTATGAGTAGTTAATGATTCAATCTGGATAATTAATTTAATTTTAAACTCTTTAGGATGCAAAGTCAACTTTGAGCTTTAGATTGGTCAACCTAAGTTCGATCTGAAATTTAGAGCTTTGAAATTTAGTTTTGAGATCATTTCTAAGATTCTTAGACTGTTAGGATTTATTTGAGATCAATTTTGATAAGATTTGATGAGGATTTAGTTAGATTCAAGCTCCTGATCAGTTTGGGTTCGATTTGGTCAACAAAGGGTTTCAAAGAGTTCTAAGTGAATTTCTAAGATAATTATAAGTTGAATCAATTGGTTTCCATCTCCTAAATCTGTTTAGTGTCTTTCTATAAGTCCTTAGCTACCTATTAAACTAGTTGATCTCTTATTTCAACTATTTTGAGCTTCAGTACGAAGCTTTGAAAGCTCGTTGAGCTCCTAAAGCTTTCCAAACCTCCATTACCTTTCTAGGTCCTGCAGAATGATCTCTGGTATTCAGCAAAGTCTTTAATTGAGAGAGATATAAGGTTTAGATAGGTTTATTAAAGAATATACCTCTGCTAACCTACAACAGAGCATTCATGGCTTTAAGCCAAGTTTGAGCTCTGAATCCAAGGATCAATTGTGATCATCTGATCTAATTAATACCCGCAATCGAAAGTAGGCACTTAAGGCTGTCGATCGAGCCTTTGTTGGCTTGATTTGGAGATATGAGGTGAGAGTATTCAATTGCTGAAGCTTGAGTTGGAGCTGAGTAGGCGCAGAAGAAAAGAAGGAACACTTAGTCCCACATCATGAATGGAGGAGTTGTCGCTTGTGTATAAAAGCAAAAGTGTATGTAGGTTGACCAGTTGTCAAGTGCTAGGCGCAAATCTGACCATAGCGTGTGTGTGCGCGTGTGCGTGGCACGTGCGTTGTGTATGCCTGTGCAAGGGCTAAATCGCGACTCTGCAGGGTAGCCTTCGAGCACTAGGTGAAAGGTCTGGATGGGTGACACGTGGCCTAGTAATGGTACCAATCCAACCCTCTAGGTCGTTGATCCTGTGAACGGCTTGTGTCTCCATCCTACCTTTTATTGTGAAGAGAAATTAAGGTTGTGACGTGAATTTGGCTAAGTGTTGAAGCCACTTGTGAAGGCTGAGCAGTGAAGGAAATAAGAGGCATGTGTGCTAAGTGTTAAATCTGAAAAATGCCTAAGTTGTCAATAACATTAAGCTTAATTAAAGTTGTTCTAAAACAACTCTTTTTCATGTAATTTCTTTTGAATTCAATGAATATCATTTCTTTTTGCTTATTCTTGCATATGGAATGATTGTTTACCTTATATTATCTATTCTTTGCAATTATTCATGTTGTTAGCATATTAGAGTAATTATTAGTTAATTAAGCCCTAATTATGTTGTTAGTCTAATTAAGTAATATTAGTGTAGTAATCTATATTATAGAGTAATATATGCTATATTAGTTAAGTAGTAGCAGTACTATTTACATAACCTTAGTATAACTTAAGTAATTAAGAATAAAGATTAATTTAGAATAAATGGTGATTGATTAAACTAATTAAGCCTCCCTGTGAACAACCTGAATTCAACCAGTTAAAAGTAATTCTATAAAATGTTAGGTTACCTTGTGCCCTATACTATAATTAACAACAACAAATTAATTAAGGTAGCTTAAGCATTATTTTTAGCATCATTAATTAAGTTAATAACCTTAATTAATAGTGTTGAGAATTTGCACATCAGCAGCTAAGGTAGAAGATAAGAGGGAGGGGGTGGCAGCTAGACTAGGTTAGGTGTAGGGGATATGTTCTAGGTTTAAGTGCAAAGTTTAAATCCTAGGATCTAGATTTAGTGGCTAGGTTTAATAGGTTCTATAGTAGCCATCCAAAGGGAGTTTTCTTAGTGGATAAGGGACAACCACTAAGGGTGTTATTAAGGTGCTTTGGTCGGTCTTGTGTAGGATGAGGTTAGGTCATATGCTGGTTAGGGTTTAAATGGGTGTTGGCCAACCATATGTGGTTAAAAATCAAAGTGCCTTGGTCGGCCAACATGGGTCAAATTGGGCTAAGTTTGCTAGGGTTTGGGTGTTGGGAATTAGGTTCCTAATTAGGCGAGATCTAAGGGTTAATTGGGTTCCTAATTAAGCTAGGGATAGGATTAATCAGGTTAAGGCTTAGGAGACTAGGTTGACCTATATGGAATATGTAATCTCGATGGACTTGGCCATTAAAGAGGGCTCCAATTAAGTTCAAACTTAGCACCTATATAGACATTAATACACACCTCAAGGTGCCACATATAGCTAATGGAAATATTGCATAAAAATCCTAGAAAATGTAATATTTACATAGTGATGCAATATGACTAAACTAATCTATTCTAATGTAGTCGACCCAAATTACTCTTAGACCAGCAATAGTTAAGCATGAATTACTGCTTAACTCACTTCAATTGTATTATAAAATCATCACGTTGTAGTATAGTGATCAAAATGAATCAAGCATTTAAATTTATAATACTCGAATTAAAAAAGAAAATCTGAGGTTGTCTCTAGGAGCAAGCCTAATGTGTGATTATCACTGTTTTAAAATTTTAAGTCCCGGAACTAGATATGATCAATTAATATTTTAGTTTCAAACCTAGTTCAAAAATGTAGAGAGAGAATTGTCAATAAGTTTCTCATGGCAATTTGAGTAGATTTAGATTTTTGTAATCATTTAATGCTAAATAAGAGGGCGACTATTGTGATGAAGCATTAAATAATGCAATTAATATCTGAGGTTAATAGTGTAATAAAATCCCTTTATAGAAAGTTAATTCTTAACATATAAAAGGATTCTTCAATTTGGGGTCCCTGAGATTTAAGATTAGGTCCTTGGAAATATTTTTGCACAGGTCCTTTTCTTACACATTAGTCCCTGAGACTTTCTTTCTTCTATGATTGGGTTCCTACGGCTTACTTTTTCTCTCGATCAGGCCCCTGCCATCATCAGGAGCTCAAGCTCCTTTTCCTCAATGCAGCAGCAAATGGAGTTGGCCATGTGGCATCAAGGCTTTAGAGTCCCTGCTGGAGATCCAAAAAGCTTCGCATGGCTTTACGGAGTCTTCCTATGTAGTTTGCCTAGCTATAGGGACTTGGAGAAGGTCGGTCGGAGGTCGGCATTGATGGGTTGGCTGGCGATGGTGGTTTGGAGAGAGGAGCGGCGAAGCTTGAAACTGAGGAGTCAAGGAGCTTCAGTGGACTCCTCTGAACATGATGGTGGTGGTGGATTGCTATGTCAAGGATGGAGGAGCTTGGGCGGACATGACGAGGGTGCGGCCGGCGGTGCTTGTCCGGTGGGAGCGTGGAGGTGTCGAAAACTTGAATTGGGGGAGGGCTTTTGCTCCTCTCATCGAGGTGGTGCTCGTGGGGTGATCGACAAAGCAGTAGGTGGCATGGAACGACAAGGCGTGGACATCCGAGATGACACCGGAGCAGGGGCTGAAGCTCGCCGTGTGTGAAGAAGATGACAGAGAAGAAGCGGTTGTGTGGTCGAAACCTACAAGGAGAAATCCTAAAGGGATCTAGAGGAAGAGGGGAAGGAAGAGGGGTACCTGAGAGAGGGTGACATGGATGGAGAAGCGCGTTGGCGTGGTGGTCGGACGCGTGGAAGAAGAAGAGTACGACAAAGGGTTTTGGGGCCAAGGAAGGGACGGAGAAGTCGTATCCTTTGATGGGGAGCACAGTGAGGAAGAGAGGAAGGCGGTCATGACCTTGTTTGATGGCGAGGACCGGCAGATCGAGGGGTTGAAAAAGGTCCCAAGGTTCTTCAATGGCGGCGTGCAGGAGAGGTGGAAGAAGGGTGTTGCACTTGCTATTTTCATATGACAGCAATCGGAGGGGCACGCGAAGCTTTACAGCACATGCACGGGTTGGAGGCTGCGAGAATTGCTCAGCCGTTCTCGTAACCTCCACATCAATTTTGGCTGAAGATAACGGGAGGTGGAGGTGGCCGATGATGGTGGAACGACCACCAGCAGGTGCGGAGCGGCGAGGGGAGCAACTTCTCTTCAGCCACCGAAGGCAACGATGCTCTGAGGCAGCCGGAATTCGCGTGTGAAATTCGCCATCCGTGCACCATGGTCATTTGAAGGTCGAGGGACCTTCTTGTGAAGAAGATGAAGAAGTTGGGGGGTGATTGTAAGGAAAATCAAAAGTTAGGGGCTCATTTGTAAGGGAACTGGTTTTCGAGGGTTAAAATGCAAACTAAATCAAGATGAAGTCCAAATGAGCCTAAATTTTTATGGTAATATAATTTGGACATGAGGAAATTAATGGCAGCTTCAATTTTAAATTTTTATGTCATTTGCATGTTCAATTTATGTTAGACCTAAAAGGTACCAAATTCTCATATGTGATTCTATTTTAGGTCAAAACAGGTTCCGATCATCAAATTGATTATGCCAAACCTTATAGAATATTTTAAATTGATTTTTAGATGGTTTAGATCACATTTATTTCCATTAAAACTATTTTAATTAAAGTGGATTAGAAATTTATCAATTTGATTAAGGATTAACATTCAAATTGAATGTAAGTATTAAATTATTTAGTACCAACCTACTTTTAGGACAATTAAGCATAGGTTTACCTTTCAGCTATTCTACATTTATAACTGTCACTGAAAATTGCAGAATTAACCCTAATTTTTATCAATTTCTCTTTCTTCTGCCTTGATTGAGTTATAGCCTTTCAATATGTTAATTAGGTGTTAAGACCCGAGTCATTAAGCCTTTTTAAGATGTCCTTACTTTAAGTCAGGCATTTGGTAAGACGTCTGGACCCATTCCCAGACGTCTAAAAATCAAAATTTGCATGTACGTCCTCACGTTTGCGCGCGTGATGCGCACAGACAGTACGCGACCCTCGTTTTCTTCTCCCTCTCTCTCCTCTCGCCGATGCAAACCCTAACCCCACACCTTATTTAAACCCCCCTACTCTCCCTCATTCACCCCACTTCCAGCCACCCTTCTCCTTCCTCCAGCGAGAGTAGCGAGTAGCGAGCAGCGAGAGGAGAGCGTGAGCGGTGTGGGAGGAGAAAAGGAGCAGCGAGGGGAAGAGAAGAGAGCAAGCGCGCGAGCTCGTGTGGGAGCTCGCTGGAGAGTTCACGGTCGGTCGACGTGTGCGCAAGGCAGAGAGGTGCGTCAGGGAGGTCCTCCCCGACACTGCTGTAGCCGAAGTAGCAAGCAAGCGGGCACGGCGAGGCCACACGCGGCGCAAGAAGGCGAAGGCAGGTTCTGATTCTGGGTTTTCCCAGAATCAGACATCGGGATCGACGTCCAAACGACATAGACGATGTTTGGAGGAGGTTCCAGACGATTGAGAGGTAAGCTTCGCAACGTACACCTTTGTAGATACGGCCATGCAGGCCATTCTGCTGAGGCGCTGTTTCGTGACATATTGAGAAGATTTTCGTTGACGTGTGCAGGATTGGCTTCGAGAAGGCGCGGGACACGCCCTCCCACGCAGTTCAGACGTCTGGCGTGGTACCAGATGACGGGAAGCGTTTCCAGATGTCCGGAGAGGTGGTTGGACGTCTGGAACTGGGTCCAAATAGTCCAGCGACGTTCCTAGACGTCTGAGGAGTGGTGCACGAGTTGAGGTATGGTTCTGGACTCTTTTAAGATGTCTGGAAGGTGTTCCAGACGTCTGATGTGAATCAGAAGTACTATTTTTGACTCATTTAGGGTCCGTTTGAGGTTCGATTTCCGCAATTAAGATACCGTTGTTCCCCGTATAAATTCCTCTACTTGTTGGAATACTTTTTATCCTGTTCTGAGTAGTCTCTTGTGAATGATCCTTGTGATAGGACCTCATTCCGTTGCGGGTTTGGGGTTTGCTGAGGTACGTGGACCTGCCGATCAAGCCCCCACTACTCTTGGGTTTACTGGTAGAGTGCCTTCCCCTAGTTTAATTACAAACCTGAATGCATATGTGGAATGAATGATTAGATCCTAGTTTATGACATGAATCCTAGGACTAGAAACATTGGAATATTTGTAGTGAATGTATGGATTGCAGTCTTGGATGAGTAGATAGAATGATAACAATTGGCTGTAAATGAATAACAACTGGCTGTGAAATGTAAAGTACTTGTGCTAACAAACTGTTGCATGTAAATTCCTGTTGTTTATGTTAAATGTCATAATATGAGCTGCATGTTTATGAACTGGAAATGGAAGGGTGAATGTTAAAAACACGATCTATCTACGAATAAACCTGGAATGTGAATAATAAAGTTACATGTTACATGTGTAGAACCTAAGAAATGGAAATAGAAATGATGAAACCTGGTATGGAATGGCCTGAGGAATACGAGCATGAACCCTACGGGATATTAGGAGTAGAGCTTCTGGAAATAAATGGAATGGAACTGGGAATGTGAGTGGGGAAGTGAGTTGGTCCTTGAGTACGGAGTATCAAGGAGAGCGACTGTCTCCCCTGTTTAGTGTAGAGTGGAGCTAGTCGCCCTTGGGTTGGGACCTGGGGTTAGGATTGGCCACTCTGTATCGACTTCTTGGCCCTTGTGTACACAGTACCGGGGAGAGCTATGAGTGTAGGGAGAGAGCTAGTCACCCCACGGGACCCGGGGTTCAGCTAGCCGCCTTACACAGACTTGTTAGGCCCACTGGGCAAACCAGGGTAGTCAGGCGAGGGTGCGCGGACTGTGGAGGGGTGAGACCCCTGTTTGGTTCTTAGGAGCTAGACCCCTATTACTGAGAGGGATATTCCCTATTTTGGTTCCGTGTTGTGCTTTGGGCGCACCTGCTAACGGAAACGACTGACCGCGTGCCAGTGCAGGGTAGCAACCCGTGCGTTTATCGCGCGTACCGTAGTCACCATTACGTCTGTCAGTGACCTTGGGGTGGTTGACTGGATGTAGGACCACCACTGGGGACTCTCTCGGCCAGGAGAGCACCACGCGCTACTTCTACTCTTCGGAAAAGACTGCAATCAAGATCGTTCCCACGAGGAACATTCGAGATCAAGAAATAGACCTGATAATTAAATCAAGTGGTGAAAGAAAAAAATATATAATTAGTTAAAGAAAGAAAGAAATTGAAAAACAACAGCTACTTGTCCACCTTTACTACTTTAGTAGTTGGTTGCCACTCTACTCAGCGTTCGCTGACATTTTGTACTCATAACCTTTTTCAGGTCCAGGTGTTGAGCAGCCGGAGCCTACGGCTGCAGAGGGTGCTGGGCCCAGTAGAGCCCAGTAGTTGTAGCTTTCTGTCGTATTCCGTTTCCTGTTGTAGTGAGTAGTTTATTACACTCTGTACTCTTTCATTATGAACTTTATATTCCTGTACTCGTTTACTTTCCTACTATTGTGGTGGTGTGTACTGTAGTAGTTTATTTCTTTACTTTTGTACTTTTGTTACTATTAGTTGCTTGCATGATGAATGTGGTTTATTTTACTGCTTTCTGGTTACTTTCTTTTGGACGACTGGGTCTTGGGATCAGTCGAGTCGGTCCGGTCTTGTGTCCTGTAAGAATTCGGGAATCGGGTCGTAACATTAGGTGAATTTAACCTTAGAACTTAGCCAAATTAAGTTAGTTATAGTGGTGATGGTGATGCCATCAATTACTTAATTAAAAATGGATATATTACACCTTCATGCCTATCTTTTGCTAGTCCTCGAGCAAAATCAAAAGCGAAAAACATTCAGTAAAACCAATACGAGTTTGAGTTGAAATGAATTAGAAATCCTAACTTCGATTTTTCACCAACTCAAAAAAAACTATACATAAAATCCTAATGACGAAGACTCAACAGTTCTAAGGTACCAACCCAAATATAAATCGCCTAAATCTAATCAGAGACTATTAGCCTTTGAAATGATCCACGTTAGGACCCTCATGAATAAACCCAAAGCCCAAGGTTGTTCTTGTAATTGACCCTGACCCCACACTAAAGCCCTAAAAACCCCACCCCAATGGTCCTCAGGAAAACCACACCCACCCACACCTGCCGCAACTCCTCCCTCACCACCGTCCAACCTCGGGTAGAGCATCACCTCCTTTCCCCCTGTTGCTGTTGTAGCATTGGAATAGGGAGAGAGAGGGAGAGAGAGGGGGATAGGCAGAGAGGACCGTGTAGGTCTCTCCCCTTGCGCACGTGCACACCCATTGGGAATAGCGGTGCGCGTCCCCGTGTGGCGCGTCAAGTAGCTTCTGGTAGAGTGCAACGTAGAGTGGGAGGATGGTTTTGCGGGCTCGTGGAGTGTGAGGTCAGCGTGCTCTAGCTAGGCCTAACCGCGCACGTAAGCCGAGGAGAGGGGTGCAGACCCCTGTGTTTGCGCACGCACAATCCGAGGTCGTAGGTCACATGGATCAAGGCCACAGTGCGGGTTGCGAGGACCTGTGTGGGCTGACGTGCGCACGGGTCAAGGGCACGTAGGTTTCTCGTATGTGGGATTTCACAAGAGCGGGCTTCATTTTTGGGCAAGTTCGAGGTCCAAACAAACTCGATTTTTTGCGAGTAAATACCTGTTGAAAAGGTATCGACTTTCTCTATCTTTTGGTGTCATCTTTTATACCATTGAAGTATTCAATGAGTACTAAAAATTTTGTTAAAACTCGAAATGGATTTGTTAGACTTCTCGTGAATCCATTAATGTGTTACGAAACCCACCGGGATCAACACAATTATCGAGGGAGGGTATACGGCATCTACTGAAGGAGTGAGCTAGCCACCCATGCCCCCATATTTTCCAAGACCTCACCGTACAGTGACGCCACAACACCCCCCCCCCCCCCCTAATTATTTGGTTCCAAATATTTTCCCCATGAGCCCATGATTATATGCCTAACTAAATGTGTACGTAGTTGTTGACTGTGCATCTTTCTATTTATAGAAGATTTTATGCAAAGTTTTGTTCATCTCTGCAAGCACATTGTTATTTCTTTTACGTTACTTAGCAAAGAACGTAAACTTTCCTTAAGTGCTTAAAACTTACGAACCTCTATTTTTGGAGCACCAAATTTTACATCACCCTATGGGCATATGACTTGTACTTATTGTAATTGTAATCCGTTTGTGTATTTCTTTTTCCTATGTATAATTGCATTCTCTGAAGGTGTGTGTGTGTGTATCATGGATTTTCTTTTTCATCACGTCAAGTATGGTCTCGTAAATCTCCATCCAAAAGAATGTACGTGTTTGTGTATGGGTTCCTATTTTTACATGCCGTACGTAGGGGATGGTGGTAGGGCAATGTTTTGCGTGCCCCTGCCACCGGCTGATGGCTCCACGAGTGGAGTGGGAAGCAAATGGAAAATGATTTTTTTTTTCTGCTTCTATGTGTTTTTCCATTATATCGACATTTTAGTAAGATATGACACGACTGATGACACAGGGCTGGTAGCCTTGATGGTATGTAGGTATGGGAATTTTAGTGGATGTACAAATTTGTACAAGCATGTGTGTTTTTGTATAGAATATCGATCATGTACTTGTATACATGTACCTTCGTAGGTGAAATAAAAAGGAAATGGTCGGGAAATTAATGATAGGTCAAGTGGCTCGGTGTTGCTTTTAGTAAGGGGATGAACTGGTCTTTGGGTATACGTTTATTGAGGAAAGTTGACTATCTCATAGTGTAAGGAGAAAGTTGACCTCCTCAAGTAGAAACCTAGGATAGGTACGACCTTTCTATACCAACTCCTATTGGATCATGTGGGGCCAATCGAGATGTTGAATGAGGGTGTACAAACTGGTTGAGGGGTATGATCCTGAGTTCTTTGTGCTACGCTGTTAGTATGTACCCGTTAGCGGAAACGACTGACTGTGTGCCATTGCGAGATAGCCTCCGTGTGTTTATCTCGTATACCGTAGTTACCACTACGTTACGACCATGACCCAGGGTGGTAAATCGGGTGTATAACAAACATGAGGTGCTGAGCGCCACATGTGCGTTCTACATCATGAGGATATTGTAACAAGATCGTTCTGCTAGGCAACATGTGAAATGAGAAGAAGAATGACCCTATATTAGTATGAGTTGGAAATCAAATTAATAATGTGGTGAACGGACCATTGAAATATAAAATGCTGACCAAATTATTTCTTTTTCTTTTCTTTAGCTCAGTTGTTCTCTTACATGTTTACTGTACTTTTGCCACTTTACTCTACTTTCGTTGACGTCTACTACTTATACTTAGGTCAAGAGAGTGAGCAGCCAGCTTCACTGGTTGCAGAGAGAGTTGGGCTTTCTTTCTGTTGTAGCATGTTCCTTTTCACTGTGGTAGTGAGTATTTTAGTTCAGAACCTTTGGTTACTATTTACCCATGCTTATCTTTTATTGTGATGGCTATGCTAAGACGTTGAGTTTATTCCTTGGAATGGATACTAGTACATGGATCTTGTTTCTATTCCTTCTGTCGTTAATTATATCCTTGCTATAATGTATGTGTGATAATTTTATGATTTTGGTTATTTCTCGTTGGACGATCGGACCTTGGGATAAATTGTAAGTACCTCTATTTTGATGCATCAAAACTATGCTATCTGTGAAACTAATCTTTCAGGACTCTCTCATCGACATTAAAGCTAGAAGATTGTTGATTTTATCTTAGTGTCACTACAATAAAAGTTACCTAAAGCAATAAATAAATAACAACGATTAAAAATATTGGTTATTATATTTGAATATAGCAGCAATTTAAATCATTCGTTGTCATTTCATTTAAGAATAACAATGATTATATGAATTCGTTGTTATTTCAATCACAACAATGAAAAACTTCGTTGGAATCATTTTAAGATAACGACGGATAAATCGTTATCCCTATTTTTCATTTATCAACTCAAAATGCGACATCTTGACATGGGAAGGCCTAAATGCTTAAACCCCAAGCTCTCCCTTCACGCACCTTTTACCTTATCATGTTCCCTTCAATCGCTACAAGTATTGTTCCCCTCACAGCATCCAGGTATCACTCCTCTCGATCTGATCCTCGTGTCTCGCCTCTCCCTTTGGCAGATTTGGTGGTGTAGGGTGTTTGGTTGCATGTGTACATGATTCCAGTAGTCTCCATCGCTGCATTTTTGTCTTCTCGATATGACGGATCAATTGCTCAAGGGAATGCATCTATGTATTTGTGTGATTCTTGAGGTGATGTCCTATTGCTTTGCATTCTGTTGATTCGAATCACTTTGTTATCATCTCAGTTTGATGGATATTTGGTTGGTGTGGTTTCGGTGTTTTGTATTTATGTGGTTGTGATAACTTAAGTCTTATATGTAGAGTTGGTGGATAAGCTCTATCGCTCATAGATGAGAATGGTGTGGATGGGGACAACTTGATGAGGAATGTGGTAGACCAGATATTGGAATGGATGTGTGGAGGGATTGATCTTGCTCAAAAAGTGTTTAAAGAATTGCCCAAGAGGAGTTTTCTCCATAATCGGTTACCGTTGTAGGTGGATGTCCACTCTTTTTTCTTGTGCTTTTCTTTCCCACGAAATTTCCATAGTTTTAACATTAGCCATATTTCGATGCATCTTCGTCAGTTTCAGTTGAATTTTTTTGAGGTTCACTAAGAACTTGATAATGAACCGTGTGTACCTTTTGTAAATTCCCACACTTTTGGGAGCTTTTTAGTGAATGTAGTTCTTGTAATGAAGAGTTGCTTGGAAAATCACTAAGGTAGGCAACTTGTTTTGTTTTTGCTAATCTCCAGAACTAGAATTTGAAACAATCAATCTTGTTGGGAGGTATTGCTTAAGGAAGAAAAAGGTAATATCTATGCATTCACCTGTAGGATTCCTATTAGAATTATTTACACAGGAATTCTATTTTTTGAGGGATCTTATGTTGTGGTTTCCTTAAGCTACATTTCACCATTTGACTCTTACTACAAGTTCCTCTAACTACAATGTGTTAGTATTGGTCATGGAAAAGATTTTGGAACATTTTTTATAGATTACTTGGGAATGTTTAAATATAGAGTGAAGATGTGAAATTTGGATTGCTAGAGTGATCCCCTGACTTTTGGATTCTATATGAGATTTTAAAGTAACGTGAGATCTTATCTTGTAACTTTACACTTTTTCCCCCTCACATTAGAGTCATAATCTCAAGTCGTTCAAAGGTGATGTTAAGAATCTACAAAAGCATGGCTTATATAATCAAGTGTTTCTATAGTAATCACCCTTGATTAAGCCATTTCTTTCTCATATTTGTGTAGGCCCTTTTGTAGAAGACATGTTTGCAGGCAACTATAATGGGGACTGCAGAGACTCCCTTTGTTGGTGGAGTTGTAACAACAATTCATTTTCCACTAAATTACCCTTTCAAGCAGGTACTCTCTACTGCAGTTATGTTCTTACGGTAACTGATATCTCATGGCTTCCATAGCTGTGCTTTTTTTTTTTACTAATGTTAAGCTACAAGCAATTTGGTACATGGTGTAAGCATTTAAATTTGTTATATCAATAGTATAGGCATGATCTTCGAGTGCAGGATCATCACACCATTAAGTACAATTGTGAAAGCATTTGGAGATTTAGCACCTACAATGGCAACACCCCCACAATAAATAATGATTCTTGTGTAGAATTTGTACTGACACATGATCATGGCTCTTGCTGCTTGGAATACATTTATAGTTCATTCTTCTACATTTTGTTCCCTTGGTCGTATGTCTAGTCATAGCTCCATGAATGGAACATGGAAGCATATGCTTGTGGATTGAACTCTAATCAAATTCTTGAAAATTGTTATCATAATGGATTAAATTTGTTGCAGTAAGTTGATTCCATTTTTCCCCATTGTTCCTGTTGTAGTCCAGACTGCTATTATTTACTACGGAACTAACATTGCGATTCTTGAAGGTTGGTATATAGAGGCTTTCAGATGGTGTCAGTGTTTGTTGCTTTCTACAAAGATATGGTTTCTGTATCATGATTCCTGGCTGTTATTCTGTTATTGATGTGTAGAATGAGAGCCACAACCTGAAATATATGGCCATTGATGCTCTTGGTTGTCTTTTCAAAATTATTCTAGAGATGGTTGACGAACACTAACTTGCCATCATTGATTGTCTAGAGGTAGGGGTGTAAACGAGCCGAACTCGAGCGAACCTACCTTGTTTAAGTTCAGTTCGTTTATCTAAACGAGCCTAAATCTTTGTTCAGGTTCAGTTCATTTATTTTTCGAATCGAACCCGAATTGAACTCGAGCAAATCTACCTTGTTTAGATTCAGTTCGTTTAAGGTTCATTTAAGAATTTCACTAGCAATTATACGAAATGAACTCTAATATAAAAGCTATTAACTAATTTGCAAGCGTTACATTCCACTAACAATCATATGAAATGAGAGATCATAACTCTTAATTAAAGAAGAATAACACTAATAGACTTTCCTTTCTTGAACTGTTATAGAGGAGGAGGGGGGTTTCTGCAGGAGGAGCTAACATAAGTAATTGGAGAAGGTTGTAGAGAAGGGAGTCACTGAGAGATAAGGGTGTAAACGAATCAAATGTGCGAACCTACGTAGGTTCAATTCGATTCGATAACACAGTTTTTCAAAGTTTGGGTTCAATAAGAAAAAATAAGAGTGAGGTTCAGTTCGATTCATTTTTGTTATCAAAGGTTCAATTTATTTATTTATGGTTTGTTTAAGTGTAAAGTTTTAAATGTTGTTAATTTAGGTTTGATTTGTTTAAAGTTCATTTTAAGGGTTCATTTATGATTCCTTTAAAGTATGATGTTTTGTTATAAATGCAATCGTAATAAATCATAATTAAAAAAAACAAAATATGGAGTAGAAAATTAAAAAATATACAAATTATATCATAAACATTTTGATGGCATGTTTCTCAAAAGAAAACATATAAAGAACAAAAAATACCTTTATAGTCCACAAAATATATAAGAGAGGTGTTGGCATGATCTAGATAGGAGTTTAAGATGTGTCTCGTTGTAGTAAAATCTTCTAAATGGCTCTCTCAACAAATATAATTTATAACTTGAATATCTAGAAATGAAGTCCAAGGTCGAACACAGGGAGCAAGTATTGCATTCACATGCTAATCTCAATTAAAATATAAATGAACACAGGAAATAAGCCAAGAATAATGATATTCAATGAATAACTACTCAAAATTGATATTCAATATATAACATGAGTATTTTAAGAGTTAAAGAGGACAAAAAGATATCTAACTCTAAATAATGGTGATTTAGATCACCAATTATTAGTCTTAATTAAGCACATATCAATTACTCAAATGAATCAAATAAATGAACGGTGATTAGGCGTCTGCTTTGGTAATCAGACGACTTAAATGTTGCCTTCTATAGTGCTTTCTTTTCTGATCTTTTATGCTTTCTTCTTCCTCTCTCCTTCCTTCAATCTCTTCCTCTTTTTCTCTGGCACAATTCTTCTTTTCTTCTTCTTTTTACCTTTCCTTTCCTCTTCTTCAAAGCCCTTTCTTCTTCTCAACGATGAGGTGTCGCACATCTACACAAAGGAGCAAAACCCACCCCTCCCCAGCTCTCTCTTTCTTTCCTTCCTCCTCTCTCTTAGGCCCAAGCTTAACAGGTATTCGGGTATGAACAATAGCCGAGTCCAGGGCTTCGGCAATAGGTAGTAGTCGAGGAGTGTATAGTAGGCGGGTCGGGTCGTGTGCGGGTGAGCGTGGACCTCACCCTCGAGTGCCTGAGGTGATAAGGCCACTTGACAAAGTCAATATATGTGGCTGCAGTGGTCGGCAAATCCATGATGGTTGACTATTGAGTCCCCCTTCTCTTCGCACAAAGCCCGTAGCAATTGTTGTAAGGACCTTCGTTCAATTGGGTGGCTGCAGCTGATGGAGTCCTCAATTAAAGACCTGGAGGCCTTCTTGGGCCTTGTCCGCAGTACCTGGAGGTGTCACCTGGGACTCGCTTGACTAGAACACGAAGAACGGGGCCAGAGGTGATGGTGGCAATGGCGAAGATCAGCGAGATCTGAAAATCACACAAACGGTCTTACGGCCACAATAAAACACCTCAGAAGCTTCGTTAGGCATTGGCGAATGTGATGGGGGTGGTCTCGTGGAAGATGGCGGCGTATGGTGGCCGAATGGAGTCGGAGTAGGTCACGTGAAGGTGGGTTGTTCGACGGGGAGTTTGGGTGGATGGAATGGCGAGATAAAAGAGGGGTTTTGGTCATGGTGGAATGACAAAAGTTGTGGGAGTGTCAGTGAGGTGATTGGTGGCTTGTGGTGTGAGATGGACCTCGCTGGAGGTATGGCCGGAGGTGGAGAGGATGATGGTGATTGGTAGCGTTAGAGGTTGTTTTTGGATTTTAGATAAAGGAAACGATAAGAGAGGAAAAAGGGTCCTAACTACGTACTTTAAGGGACGAAAGGGACAGGAAGGACGCCGGGTATGGTGTGGCCGGCGACGTGGAAGGAAGGGCCTCTGATGAGGGAGAATGGCGAGGAAGAGAGGGGAAGATGACCCTTGCTAGTATTGCGAGCGACGAAGGAGCTTGAGGATAGATCGGTCGGCTATGGTTTGTGACAGCCGGCAAAGAAGGTAAGACACGAAGCTCCCTGGAGCTTGCGGAGGGATTGGTCGGAGAAAGGAGAAGGTGGAGAATCGGTCCAAACCAAGCTAAGGAGCTAAGGTTGTGCATGAGGGCCTTTTATAGGCCAGTGGGCAAGTCTCCAAGCTTGGAAACGAGCTTGGAGACCTCAGATTTTGCGATATAGGTTTAGGAGTTTTCAAGAGTTCACACGAGCTTTTGGATGGGTTTGGAAGGTCATGAAAAACTTAGATGGAAAAGGATCTCGTTAGGAGTCCTTCCATTTTTGGGAGAGATCCGCCGTAGATTTAAGGAGAAAACCTTGATGGAAAACCTTCCATGTATGGACAGAAGGTTCTAATGGCGGCAAGGACCTTTGTGCGAAGAATATGACAAACCTAGGGGACCATTTGCAAAGAATTCGAAAGTTAGTGGTATGTGTGTGAGAGAAAAAAGTCAGACTGGACCAAAATGCAAACTAAGTCAAGATGATCTCAGATTGGGTCCAAGTCTTGGTATAAGCCTAATTTGGACCCAAGGAATCTGATGGTGAAGTTAGATTTTGGTTTCAACTAAGTTTGACTGGGTAATTTGCACAAAAATCCAAATTAGGGCAATTGTCTGTCTAAGACTCTATTTTAGGTCAAATGGATTCCAATGATCAAAGCAAGAGTACAAAACCTTATAGAATATTTTTTTATGATTTTAGAAGGTTTAGACGAATTTTATCCTGACCAGAACCTCAGTAAATTAAGTGGGTCTATTTTTAGGATTTCAGATGCCCATTAATTCTTGAAATGCGTGAAAACCCGTTTATGTCTGCGTGAACCCACTTATTAGACATTTATGACCATTTGACCTTTAATTAACTCCTGGAAAACCTCGTGATTGTTCTGCATTTAGGATATTCTGTTAAAACTACATATTTACCCCTATTTTACTGTTTATCTCTCAGAATGGATATGCAGTGAATTACGACCTTCTGGCGGTAATGTAGGAGCATTTGTCAATGGATTCTGACTAATTAAAGCTAGATATGGATGATGATGACGTTATCGTCAGGAGGTGTCCCTCGAGTTGCCTTGCTATCTCATGTTTCAATATTGGGATGTGAAGTCTACTTTGAGGATGAGAATGTGATAGTAGCGAGAGTAGTGGTAATTGGTTGTAGCCCTTGTAGGTCCAAATTTAATATATATATCAAATTTTTAATGAATCGAATCTAAATGAACATACCTTGTTCAGGTTTAGTTCATTTATCTAAACAAGCCTAAAATTAAGTTTAGGTTTGGTTCGTTTATTTATGAGTCGAATTTAAACCAAACTTTTGACGAATCAAACCTAAACGAATATTGAACCTGAAATTTTTTTGACAGCCCTATCTGGAGGTAAGTAGATACTTTTCATGGTGGCATTCTTATTCCACGCTCTTTATTTATTTTTATTTTTTTTATTTTTTATGGAGCTAAGGTGGGAAAAAGGGGATAAGTTTGTGCATGAGCTTCTACATGGATAATGTCATATGTTGATCTCTTTCCCAAAATAAATCTTATAAGATACATTAGTAAATTTGACAGTCTATAAGGTGCCTATTGTGTCATTGGACTCTCTGTAGTCTACAGTCACAACTACTGCAAGGCTTCCATTAGCTCAACTGTGACGTTAAGCTCCCATACCACATCTACAACCATTTAGGTCTACTAAAAGCTGACCTATTCTCTACTCGATCTATATTTGTCAACTTAAAAAACTTTATTATTGTTTCGTTCCTGAAATTTAGAGTCTTAAGAACTTGGGCAAGGAAGCGCTCTAGCAAAAATATAGAAACTTAGTTCTCATCTACATAAGAAAACTTGCATGAAGCGTCAGAATCTTTCTAGAGATAGAAGGAAATTTGTAGATCAAACATTGAAAAAAATGGAAAAAGAGGAGCAATACTTTTAGCTCTCAATTTCATAACCACATTCAATTTCTATTTTCTTTCTCAACAATAAGACCAGAACATATCAACTATTATTTTATTTTATTTTATTTTATTTTGTTATCCTTATTTCTATTCAAGCATCAATAAAAAGGCATTGGTCCATTTCATTCTATATATAATAGATTGAGCAAGATGATTAGTAGAAAATTTCAGCCATCCAATTTAGGTAACAAGACAAAAAGGATATGTGGAGTCTACTAAAGGGGGAGGATCCCCTATTTTTGGTAGGGGGAGGTGTGGATTTTGACTTGAATAATACTTAAGGAAACCATTTCTCCTAGAATTAAGGACTTCCGTCAATGTACTAAACGTCTATCCAAGATTCTACAATTCAAGGTTGTCTTATATATATATATATATATATATATATATATATATATATATATATAGAGGCACCCTCAACCATGGAAGCCAATCTTGTGATCTTCTCTCAGATGTTGGAGAGGGGAACCTTCCTTCCCCACATGACTCAAGTTCCATTGCCATCCATCCATCCTGTAGGCCATGGCAAATGGTCGATGCAGCCAAGCTTCTTAATTATTTTACTCAGGCTTCTTATATCTGAAGGCTGATGGTAGGTTGTCTAAAGAGACTTTGTATTCTATAGTTGCTTCACAAGATATCATTTTAATTTTCGTTTGTTAATTCTTTGTCCTATTGTCTCATAGGGCATTTCAGGGATTATGCCTCAATGAATTCTGCGGTTTAGAGTTTGAATGCCAGAACTCATTTGATATTCAAATTGGAGAGCAAGTAGGGAATGTAAAAACACTACAATATTCCTGGCTTTTTTCTAATGAGATGGGCATGACTTAACATCGAGATAGGTCTTTGACATTAACATCGAAGTAAAACATCAACTTCACGATAGTTGAAATAGAGAAAGGGTTGGCATTTAGAAGCAAAGTTGAAAGAAAGCAATAAAGTTTGAGCTATATCAAAGATCCATAAATATAAACCTATTTTGGCATTTACTAGATAATGTTGAGACATATAATAGCTTCCGTGCCCTTAAAAATAGATGTCAAGAGTTGATTGATGGAGTCAACATTTACTAAACATCTGAGATACGTTTTGTTTTTTTAGCAGGAGCCAAGAAATGCCAATGGTAGATTTGAAGCACTTCTTTCAGTTAGTAATCTAGAAAATGAACTATCTTGCAAACATATCCACTTGTCATGGATTATATTTGATATAGATGTACATTCTAGCATTTGCTTTTGCACTGCAAACATTTGTTGTAGCTTAATGCTTATTCTGATAAAATTCAACCTATCTCTTTACTCATTTGTATCATGTGGTAGGCACTTAAGAGGCTCTCATTTGGCGGGAGTTGCATTCAGGAAATTGTGGTGGCTCAAGGGAGGATACTCATGTTTTGGTATTGGTCAACTTACAAGTTCTTCAGAAGAATAGACTTAAATATCAGTGACTTCTTCCCCTCCCAAGCCCAAATCCGTAGGGTGAGCTTCAATAATATTACATGGATGGGATCTGCAATGACAATAATCACTTGGGTGGTTCTTTGTCCACGATTAGAGATGAGAAATTCCAAATAAGGGTGGTGATTAAATTGTAATGCCTCAGCTGAATTGCAATTTTGGGGATAGCTAAGGAAAGTTCATTAGAAGGGGATTGTGGATGAATTATAAAACCATGTAGTTGTGGAAAAAAATGTTGAACATGGTTCAGGCGGCTGCTTTTTATTATTTACATCTGGATGTCATCATTTCCCTAATGGAGAAATGATTGTTTGGTTGAGTTTATGAGGAGTAGTTTTTGCTTGACAAACCAGTATGTTGATATTCACTCCATTTCTGCTCTTTGATTTTGGAATATACTAGAGGTAGAGATGTATTGTATGTTATATAGTAATCTTTTATGATGTGCATATCCTAGTACTTGTAGGCAACTTTGGTATTATTGGATTGGTGGACGTGTGATAAATAATCCTCTTAAGTCGTAACTATCGGTTCCATGGAGGTTAACCCCTTCACTGTATTAGTTTTATTTTTTTATTAATTTTTTATCCTAGTGGTTATTCTATGGGGGAATAAATGTAGGGACTTAAGTTTTACAAAAAAAAAAAAAAACATCTTTGAAGCACACGCACCCTCCATTCATTTGTGCATAGTACCGATGTGCTTTACTTATAAGCTATATTTAGTATTTTTTTAGGCATTGCCCTTGTGTGGTTGATATATTATTTTTTGTCAGAGACTAATAAACTTTTTAGTCCCTTCAAATATATGCTAGAATGAAGCATGTTCACAATTTTTTAAGTATATTTTTACAAAGTTTTCATTAGAAAATTTCAATTTGTGAGGAATATTTTAGTAGATATTGTAAAATAACTTTTTATCGTATAGGTAATTAATATAAATTATAAGTATGATACACTGAGTGTTTTAAAGGATGATTAATTAAATTTTGTATCTTTCTTACATTGCGACAAATTAATTGTTGGCATATTATTCAGAAGGTAACGAAAAAAATCGTTATTAAACGAAAGTAAAGATAACGAAAACATTCGTCGTTAAATGTAAAGTATGTAATGATTTTATTCGTTATTTGAATTTTCCAACGAATATATTATTCGTTGTAGATTTAACAACTCGTATAGTAACGAATGTGGTGACATAAATTATTCGTTGGCAGATCATATAACGACGATTTATTCGTCGACTTCATAAAATATTCATCGCCTTTGACTGTTTTGTTGTAATGTCTTTTTATCTTTATTGAGTTTAGATTATTTTGTAAGGAACCTCAAAACAAGTTTCAAATGGATTTTTGTATTTCTCTTAAAAAATAAGTTTTTGGGTTTATTGATCGACTAAATAATAAAATTGATCAACCAAATGCATTGATCGACCAACTAACTTAATTAATCGATCAAATCAGCCCATTTTAGGAAATTGATTAATACACTTTTAATTGACCATTTAAGCTAATTAATCAACCTATCATTGATTGATCAAATAACTAGTTTAACTGACCAAAACTCACTTTGATAGACCAAATCGCCTTAATTGATCGACAAATCTGATTTTCTTTTCTAGTCGATTTGCTAGTATAAATAGAGGATGTACGCAGCCTTTTCAAAACACACTCTCAAGAAGAAATCCATCAAAAAGAAAGTGCTTTTTGTGCTTCCCTGTAAGTGCTTCTGCACTTCTACTTTCATGACTTTCAAAGCATGACAATTCAAACCTTTGTTGAAATCTGGTTTGACTTTCCTTGAGGTTGCATAGGTTTATACTGTTTTTATATTACTTGTTACTTTTGATTACGGATCCCAAGCTGTTGGGAGAAATCCATGGTTGTTGTTGTGCTTCTCTTTAGGTTAGTAAGAGAAGGGATTATTGGAAGAAGTTGTGCCACCTTCGTTTCAAGTGGTGCGTTAGTGAATTAACTAGCCTCGACTAGTTGGGAAAATCCTAAGCTGAGAGGCTTAGGTAGTGGTTTTCACCCAGGAAGGGTTTCCATTATAAATCCAGGTGTCTTCTTTGCATGAATTTTTGTTGTTTGATTTGTCTTGGCAATTGCGATATTTAACTTTATAAATGACGATATTATTCACCCCTCCCCTGTAGTATCCATTAAGATCTGCAAGAACCCTCATTTGGTATTAGAGAAAGAGCATCCAGAAGATGTCAAAGTCATCTGTCGACACATACGCTGAGCGGCAATTAGCAGTTCGGCCTCCACTCTTTGATGGAACGAACTATGGCTACTGAAAAACCCGGATGCAGATATTCTTGGAACCTATGGACTATGAAGTATGGGATGTCATCGTATCCAAATGCACAAGACTAGAGATCAAGGAAGGAGTAGCAGCAACCCCAGATTAAAAGAAATTGGCAACATACAATGCAAAAGCCATGAATGCGATCTTCTGTGGACTCTCCAAGGAAGAGTTCAATCGTTGTATCTACATGCAAGATGGCTCACGAGATCTGGAGCATCCTACAAGTTACCACAAGGGAACTTCAAAGGTAAAAGAAACTGGTATAAATTTTCTAACTTAAAAATACGAGCTTTTCAGAATGAAGAAGGGTTAATCCATAAAGGAGATGTTTACAAGATTTACAGATATTGTAAACTCTCTATGAAATTTAAATCAAGACATGAAGATCGAAGTCTTGGTAAAGAAGATTGTCCGGTCACTCACCAACGACTGGGAGACGAAGATCACAGCCATACAAGAATCAAAGGATCTGTCTACTTTGAAACTAGATGATCTTGTTGGAAGTCTAATGGCTTACAAGGTCCAGCTTCAACACATAAAGGAGCATAAGAGTGAAGGAGTGAAGAAGAAGACTGTAGCACTCGAAGCCAACGATCAGTATAAAGATTCATCAAGCGAAGATGAAGAGGAAGACATAACTCTTCTCTCTAGGAAGTTCAGGAAGTTCCTCAAAAATAAGAGGATTTGGAGAAAGAAGAAAGAAGAATCTAAGGTAGATACCATCATCTGCTACAACTGCAAATGGAAGGGACACATCAAAAAGGATTGTCCACTTCTCAGGAAGGAATCAGAGAAGAAGAAATTCCAAAGAAGGGATGGGAAGAAGAAGGCTCTTCAAGCCACCTGGGATAAGTCAGACTCAAGCTCAGAGGAAGAAGAGGCCTTCGGAGAAGAAGCTCTTCTAGGATTTGTGGCCCTAAAATATAAGGTAACATCATTTTCACAAGATGAATTATTAGAAGCTTTCTTTGAAATGCATGACATAGCTAAATCACTAAAAATAGAAAATAAAAGCTTAGTAAAAGCCTTAGGAAAAGAGAAAGCACAAAAAGATACACTTCTTCCCAAAATAAGGAGTTATCTGTTGAAATTACTTCACTAAGATCACAGATAGATAACCTAAAAATAGATATAGACAAACTAAAAGAGAACTCTACTATTCTTTTAAATGATCTAGCTAAATTCATTAAAGGTAATCAAAATTTGCATTAACTCTTAGGAACACTGTTGATGGCCACTTTCGTCGATATTGAAATATGCGTCATAGTATAGTCAACAAAAGCGAATTGACAACATTTAAATTTATAATCTCGAAAATCAAATGTGAGTCCGAGGTTGTTCGCAGTGAGCAAATATGGAATTCACACACTAATCGCAATATTACAACAAATGAGCATAATAATTCATCACAACAAGATATTCAATGATCTACTCAAAAATATATTCAATAATAGCAATTGTGTCTTAGAAATCAGTGGGATGAAAAGAAGAATAAAAGCTAAAAATGTTAATTTGAATCACCAATTAATTCCCACATTTAAGCACATATTCCAATGCTTCAATAGTAATCTCAATCTCTCAAACCACAACCAAATATCTCAACAATGGTCACAATTACTAATGCACGTTAGCTAATAAGCTTAAATATGTCCACAATAACCAAGGTCCAGCACAAGCCAGATGTCAGCCAAGCAAACCAGATGACTTAAAATCGCCAAACCTCAGCAGCACAAACCACAGAGATTTCGCTAAGTGTTGGGCACGTTGGCACAAATCTTAAGGCACGTGAATGCACCCCAAAGCAAAACCACTCCCCATGCTCCTTAGAATTTCCTCCTCATTCCTAACCGAGTATATGGGTCTGCACAGTAGCGGATTATCGAGTCAAGAACAGTGTCTAGGCTCACCAATTGTGGGTGGTGAGCAAGGAGTGGAAAGAAGTGACAATGTAAGGAACCTCACCTGTCCGCGTCAAGGTGGTAAGCAGATGGCACAAAAGCATTTTATACGCTATTTGCGTTTTGTCATGAATGAGGTGGGACTATGATGAGAGGCTCATCATGGCTCTTAAGAATACATTAATTACATGGTTAATCATACATAGGGGTTAAAACACCAAGGACTTGCAAAATAAGTTAAAAACATAAAATTAAATATCAATTAATATTAATAATTTGGACTCAATTAATAATCATTTAGCTAAATATTTAGTGTTTAAACTAACTTAATTAATATTATGACCTAGGTATGTAATTAACCTAATTAATTATATCATTTAAATAAATATAGCTAAAAAGGGCAAAAATGTAATTTCAAGGCATAAATATAATATTTACCTAATTTATAATAATATATAAAAAGTTGAAAAAGAAATAAATTAAATAAGCCTAAAAAGTTATTGTTTACGTTTTAGCCCTTAACTTATATATCGATTGAGTCCTTTTATATCAATCAGGTCCTTCATTTATTGCAAATACGCCCCTGTGAACACAGTCACCTTCTTCTTCTTCTTCAACTCTTCTTCAGTCGCAAACGGCTGAGGACAGCCGATGACTATACCCTTTGATCACTGACCATCCCACGTTGGAAGACTCTCACCATTGCCGCGCAGCTTATGCTCACCACCATCTTTCCATCTGACGGGTCATTTCGTCCTTTAATCCTATTTAGACTAGGAAACTAAGCTCACCAATGTCTGAGACAACGTCGGTGGTTAGGATGAAGCTAGACCTAATGCTGTCCAACTTCGCCTATAAATAGCTCCTCTGACCTCTGATCTAGGTTAGCAACCCCCTACCCTCTTCCCCTACTGCGGTTGTTCACTAGGCTATTCGTCCACAACTCCGACAACTTCACCCTCCCATGTCCAGTCTTCTCCAAGGAAAACGACCTCCTCCCTGTCTCTGTCGTACACTGTCGCGTCTTTAGATGAGGTTTCATCGTGGTTTATCTCCTATTCACGTCACTCTTCACCTCCGCCAGAGCTCTTCCTCTACTCCTCTGATTTTGTCCTCTGTTATGGACTTCGACAGAGTCTACTAATCACCTTTCATCTAGGTAATGGTAGAGTAGCTCATATTCAGTTTACCTTAGATCTAGCCAGTTAGTTAGGTAATTAGAGTAGAGTTTAGCTTCGTTTCAATGATGTCTTCCACAGCTCCAGTGAGCTAATTCGAGCTCACCGGACCTCCTTTCACTAATCTATTCACTTTTTCACACTTCTCATCAACTCATGATCATTTCCACTTCTTTTTCGCTTAATTTTATCAACTTATCTGCCTAATTCATTCCATACTCACCGGAGCACCTCCGCTGTCCATGGCAAAGGTCTCCAGCTTATTTCACATCCATTAGGGACTCTCCATCATCTAACCACAACACAAGGGCTCCAATCAGCTCTTTAATTGGGTCTATTACACACCATATCAAAAATGCCAAATCCCTTGTCAACCTCTGAGTTGCTGTCAAAGGTGAGCTCAGAGGAGTTCCACCATCTAATCAATCACACATATACCATCGCCTTACTGCCATGAGCATTTCCCCTTACTCAATTGAGTGAGAGGGCAACTTTTGACTTTAAGCAAACTCAAGAGGTCTTCTTACTGAATTCTTGATTAATCCTTATGTTTGATTATTAATTTGATCAATCAAGCTGTTCTTGAGATTCCTTGTAATCTCATGAATTGTTCTAGACCTTTCTTGGTCTATTTCTTGGAGATTCACTCTCCAACATGCAAAAATTGGTACTCACTGGAGCTTCGGTGAGCTCCTGCGAGTCAAATCAAGAGCCTCAGCCTTCAGATGATTATGAGAAGCTCCAAATTTACATGATTTGGTTTGAGGATTAAAATCCACTAGCTAAGTTTGAGTGTTAATGATAATTCTGTTAGATTGAAGTTCTTCTTCTCGAACTCCAACAGTGTTGAAGAAGCATTGTGCTTGACGTTTAGAGCTAGATATTAGGTTAAGAAGCAAGAAGCTCTATAAAGATTGTTACACATGTTTGCTAGTCTTGATAACCTCTCCTTCATTCTACCAAACAGACATATCTCAATTCTCCGACGATAAGCTTGGAAACACCTCTAGAGTGATCAAAATACAATTTTGATGAGTACAATAGATTCCTTACATCAAATTGAGTCTATATAGGTCTTTGATTTGATTGGAAATACTTTAATCTTGAAAGTCAGTCTTTACTCTCCATAGGTCAACTCTGAGCTTGATTCAAGGTGTAATGGTTTGAATCTTTAATTTGTGATGCTTATTAAGATTCTGAAACACTTGTGAGTAATTTAGAACTAATTTGATGTTATTTCATTGAGATTTGTTGGAGAAAGCAAGATCTGTGTGTTTTGGGTTCTAAGAAGAACCCAATATTGCTGTCAGAGTTATTGTTTAGTTTTGCATGCAAATTTTTCCCAAATCAATCAAGTTCCACCTCTTGAATTAATTCAGATAAGTACTATGTACTTTAATCTATCTTTGGAGCTATTTTACACTGGAGTTAGTGTTCTGAAGATCGAGAACTAAAGCTCTATAGCTTTTGAGCTTTCCTGAGCTTCCCAGACCTCTTTTCTTCTTCAAAACCATGCAAAATGCGTTAATGAAGTCATTCAAACTCTCAGCTGAGGGAGTAATTCTTCTACAGGTCATTTGACTTGTGATTCACTTTTAGAAACACATTCTAAGTGTAGAATAGCATCATACTCTCCCTGTGAATCCTTATATCAAATTTGATCCAACCATCAAATTGGTGGTAAAATTGATTAAAGGAGTCTTAGAGCTTTCTATCGAGCTTTTGATTGCTCGATTAGGAGTTCTGAGTCTCCGACAGTCCACATTCAAAAGTTCCACCGGCGAGCGGTGTAGTGAAGAGGGAGCAGTGGGTTTTTGTCCCACCTTGGAGAGTGAGGAGTGCCCACACATGTATACTAGGAAATCAGTGCCCCAGCGCTTCAGTCGTCAGCATTGGGCGCACCAAATACCCATTTATCTCTGATTCCTTCGAGCGCATGCATGTGCACGTGCAGTCATGCGTGTGTGCGCACCTGTGTGTGCGTGGGCCTGGGAGTGGGCATGAGCTTGTGGGCCTGGTTGGGCTTGATACTGTGCAAACATGAAAGATTAAAATCCACCATTAGTGAACTAGGCTTGGGCCTCGAGTAGGGTCTGGTCCCGCCCCTACTAGGCACTATGTATCCCCAAAAGAACCTGAGCCACCCATTAACAATTTTTTGGTTAAGTGATTAAATGTGGATTAAAGGATCAAAAATTTGGTTGAACGAGAGCACAGTAAACTTAAGGAAAGAGGGAGAGATGTGAATGCATAAGAGAGTAAAGTTGAAGGATGAAAATAGAGAGAACTTAGAAATGAAGAGAGAGAGAGCTTAGGAGTTGAGGTCTATAACAGACGTCCAAGAATTAAAAGAGAAGCCTAAAAATTACATTTAAGTTGTCGATCATCTTAAGAGATGTCTAATGAGAGAATGCTGGAGCTGAGCTGAAGAGTCGAGTTGATGGAGTGTTTGATGAACTTAATGAAATAAAGGCATTTGTACTTAATTGTAAACATTCTTTTATGTCTTATCTTGTAAACACTTAATGTAATAATTGTGATTTTTTCTTGCTATTTAATGTAAAATCATTCATGTACTTTTCTTTAATTAATGGAATAGTTGTAAATTTTAATTGTTGAATTTTATGTGTAATTGTTCATGCGCTTAACATATTACTTAATTATAGATTTAATTAATTAATTTATTAGTTAATTATGCATTAGAATAAAAATGGTGAATTAAACTATATTTATGCCTCCCAGTGAACGACCTAGACTCAACCAGTTAAAAAGAATTAAATCTAAAATGTTAGGTTAACTTGACCCTATACTACAATCAACGACAACGATTTAACAACTTAAGTTAACCTAAGTCCATTATTTATATAATTAATTAAAACTAATAATCTTAATTAACTGTGTTGAGAATTGAATCATCAGGATTTTGTTTCCTCCTTAGTGTGCTGCAGCAGGATGAACTCCAAGTTAATTGGAGCTACTGTCGTGCTTCATTCTCCAATTGCCGCAGCAGGTGATTTTGCCGATTGGTTCCACAGCACTTGGAGGTGGTAATGTGACCTATTGATGGTTGGTGGAGCGTGGTTGGTGATGAAGATGACTGGTGGCGGCGATACCGGAAACACAAAGTAGGCAGCTCAGAAGATTCGTTGTAGTGTGAGGAGTGTAACGATGCTGTCGGTGTGGTGATTGGGAGTGCATGAAGGATGGCCAGGGTCGGAGGGGATAAGGGTGAAGTGGGTTGGTCGACCGAGGTTTCTAGTGACCAAAGCTCTCAATAAACATGGGCCTTTTGGTCCTTGGAGCATAAGGGAGGTAGTGGTGGTGGTGGTTGGGCATTTGGGTGTGTGTGTCGACCGCACAATCTCATCAGAGGCACGGTCGACATTGGGGAAGATGGAGGGGGAAACAATGGTGCGGCAGTCGAATCAAGGTGTTAAGGGGATAAGGAGACTCTAAAGAGGAAGAGAGAAAAGAAAAACCTAATCTAAGGGACGTAGGGGTTGAAAAGCCTTGCTGGTGTGATGGCTGGGGTCGAGGACAACGATTCATCCGATGAAGAGATTGGGGACGAGGAAAGGGGGAGACGGCCTCCGCTTTGGTCGGCGAGAGGCCGAAGAAGGAGAGGAAGGTCGTGGGCTGGCCAATTTGGCCGTTGGCTAACCGAAGAACGACAGGGGAAAGAGGTCGCCAAAGCTACGGTGGAGGTGGCTTGAAAAGGGAAGAATTGGGAGTTTTAGGGTGTGACCGGGCTTGAAATGAATGTGGAATGATCTAGAGCTTATATAGAGTTTAGATTTGAGCTCAATTAGGAAGATTCATCGCGATTTGGCTTGGATTTTCTCGTGGGTTTCTTGAGCTCACTTGAGCTCTTGGCTTTGAATCAGGGCTCTAGATCTGGTGGGTGGTGTCGGACCCGAATAGGTTGTTAATATGGTGATTTTATCGTTGAAGTGTGTATAGTTGTTAACCTAAATCGGACCTAACCATCTCTTTACAAATTTTTTTTTTTTTAACCTGGCCTACTTGATTTTATCTTGGTCACTTTTAGGCCCAGGGTCGAACTCAAGGAAGTGGGGTTACGAGTTAAGTTTCTACGCCTTTCCTACAACGAGTCTCTTCCATTCGTTTATTGTGTTTTTGGCGTTGTTCTATTTAGATTTTTTTTCTGGTAATCTTTGTCCTTGAGGCACACCCTCAAAATTGGATTCTTGGCTTTGAGCCAAAACAGGGTTCCAAAACTGGTCTTGCTATTCGCAAGACGGAGTACCTGCAAGTCGAAGATTATCTTTTCTCTTTTATATATTTTTTTTATCTTTTTACTAGCAGGAAAGCGAAATAGAAATAAAATAAATATATTGTGTATATATATATGCATATATTATATATGTATAAAGGGGTGGGGGTGGAGGCGGAGATGGAGTGTAGCACGGTGTCGAGTCGGTCGTCGTTTAGAAAGACGCAACCGACAGGATGAGGTGCCGCGTGGAGTGTAAGGTGGATGGCGGAAGATGTGTGCGACCACGCTTTTTGTACGCGTGTATCGGGGAATATCAGCAACTGGTTCAAATATTCTCACGATACCACGTATGATAAGTAACGTGAAAATATATATATATATGTATATGTAAATATATCTATATATATACGGTTATAAATATATAGGTATATATATGTAGTTATATGTGTATATATGTATATGTATATATATATATATAAGTATATGTATAGATAGATATATGTATAGATATATATATATATATATATATAGGTATGAGTATGTATATATAACTATATAGATGTAAATATAAATATATATGTATGTATATGTATATAGTAATATATGTATATATAGATATATGTAGCTAGATATATATATGTATGTATATATAGATGTATATATAAATAGGTGTGTATATATATATGTATCTATACTTAGTTATATAGGTAATAATATATATATAGATATATGTATATTTATATATATATGTATATAGATATATGAATATATGTAAGTATATATGTGTGTGTATATATATATATATATAAGTATATAGATATATATATATATATATATATATGTATATGTATGTATATAGTACTATATAGATGTGTATATATATATACATATATATAGGTATATAGATGTGTGTGTGTGTGTGTGTGTGTGTATGTATCTAGACTAATACATATTTATATAAGTACTAATATATGTATAGATATATGTATAAATATATATATATATGTATGTATGTATATATATAAGTATATATATATATATATATGTATACTAATACATAAGTATATAGGTACTACTATATGTATATATATATATATATATATATATATCAATATATATATATATATATATATATATATATATGTATGTATGTATATAATAGTGTATAGGTGTGTGTGTGTGTGTGGAAGTGTGAGTGTATGTGTGTGTAAACGTCGGTGAAGAGAGTGAGAGAGTGTTGTGAGAGAGAGTGTGAGAGAGAGAGAGAGAGTGGGAGAGAAAGAGCACTGCTGGAGGGTTAAGTTAGGTCATCTGCAGCTTCCAAGCGGAGTCTGGAGGCACGCACACGCCTAGGCGCGTATTCGTGTAGAGAGGAGCGCGCACGCAGGAGAGTTGGCACGAAGAGGACCGCAGTGCCCAGCATTGCACGGAGTGGCTGGAACGGGCGCTCGCAGGCGCGGGCGAAGGGAGCGTGTGACGCAAACGGGTGCGGGCGATGCAGATGCGCAAGTGGGTGCGGGCGACGCTGGGCGAGACGCACGCGCGGGCGATCGGCGGTAGCGACGCGCCGGGTGACCGGTAAAGTGAGAAACTCACCGGTCCCCCACTGTAGCCACAGTGTAGCGCAGAAACGGGTGAACAGTGGCTACAGTGGTCGGGCAAGCCGCGCGATCGGGAGCTGCAAGTGGTGTGAGTGCGGCCGGCTCGCGGCTGGCGCGCGAGGAAGGAGGTCTGCGCCGGCCAATTGCAGGCGCGGAGAAGTTCGCGATAGAGCGGAGAAGCGGGGGGCGATAGTGTCTGCAGGCGCGCGCGGAAGCTTACGGGTGCTGCTGGGGTGCGCTGGGGTGCTTGGCCAGCCGTTGCAGAGGAGCGTAATGGTCAATTGCGAGCGGAAGAGAGAGCGCGACAGAGCGAAGAAGCGTGAGGTGGTGAGGCCTGCAGGCGCGTGCGGAAGGGGCTGGGGCTGCTGCTGCCGCCGAGCTTTGAGCTTCAGACCTTGAAGCTTGCGGCCATGGCTGAGGGTGCTGGAAATGTAAAAAAAATGAGAAAAGAGCCACCACGCCCACCGGCTCTTTGAAGAGCTGGGCGGTGGTGGTCTCACTGTGGTGGGTGTGCACCACAGTGAGGGCTCCTGTCCGTCGGGTGTCTCTGAGGAGGGCCGGCGTGTGGAGGGAGAGGGAGGAGAGGACGGTGGCCTGGAAGTGAGCTGCATTGGTTTTTTTTTGAAGTGGACCAGGCTGCCTTTGAAGAAGAAGCCGCCCACTTTATATAGAAGATGAAAGCCATGCACGGCCATGCCCTGGCTGTGCATGCCTCATGCATGGCCTTGGCATGGAGAGGCAGCCGCAGGGAAGGGCTAGAGCAGGGAATGACGCGAGGAGAAAAAGAAGATGCATGCAGCTGCGGGAAGAAAAAGTCAAAAATAAAAAAGAAATAAAAAATGAAGATGGAAATTTGTGAGGCAGCACTTGAGGAAAAATGTAATCGCAAGGCCATTTTATTTCACACTCCTCCCCTCTTAATTAAATGCATGCATGCGTGTATTTTTACAATGCAACTATGAAGACCTAATATGCATTGGTAATTCTAGGAAATAGCACAAGAAGGCACAATTGCAGGTCAGTGGGTTTGAAAGGGAATCTCCTTAGCATCAATCCCCCCAAATTTGGAGGGATTTGACTTAGAATTGGAGGAGAAATCTCCTTGTGAAGATTGGCAGTTTGGGTGTTAGGTTTCTGATTAGGAAACCTACTATTCAATGGCGGCAAGGGTTGTTTTGTGAAGGAGATGACAAAAGATAGGGGGTTTCTGTAAATAGCTTGAAACCTAGGGGTCTAATTGTGAGAAAGAGAGATCTTAGAAACTAAATTGCAAACTAGGTCAAGATGGACTCTGATTGGGCCTAAATTTTGCTGTTAACTTAATTTGGACCCAAGGAATCTAACAATGAACTTGGATTTGAGTTTTGACCGTGTTTGACTGGGTAAATTGCACAGAAGCCCAAATAAAGGCAAATTCTTGTCTGAATCTATATTCTAGGTCTAAATGAGTTCATATGGTCAAACCAAAGGTACTAAACCTCTTAGAATATTTTTATATGAATTTTAGAAGATTTAGATTGATTTTATCTTGACCGAAACCTTTTCAGTTTAAGTAGGGTTGATAATTAGGGTTTTAGGTACTATTTTCACCCTCGAAATGCGTGAACCCTTATTTCATTTAGTGTGGACCCATGTTTTAGACTTTTGTGCCTAATTTACCTTTAATTAACCCTTGAGTGACCCCATGGTTAATCTGTATTTGTGATGTGCTGTTAAAACTGCAAAATTAACCCTATTTCTCTATTTTCTTCTCAAATCAGAATGTTGCGGAATTGTGGCCCTCAGATGATTAGGTATGAGCTTTTATCATTCAAACCAAATTAAATGTGTCTAGTTAGGACCCATGATGGTGTTACCATCAAACACAAACCTAGAGCACCACAAAAATTGGGTTAGGATACATACTTAAAAATAATGAAGCGTCTGGTTCTAATTAAATGAAAGAGCAAGGTAGCTTGCCTAAACAGGTAGTACCAGCTAACCATCGTGGATCCAAGAAAAAATGGGTACCAAAAGAACTCTTGAAATCCTATTTTGTAGGTCAAGTAGATTATAAGAGATGGACATATCGAGAGACAAATGGAAACCTAAAGCCAATTTATAGATCCAACGATCCAAGACTTCACAAGCGCAAACAAATGACAGGATTGAGAAAAAAGAAGGTGGATCATGGAAAACAGGTGTTTCAAGCATATGACAGGAGAGGAAAGCCTGTTCCTGTAACTCTACCACCAAGAAGGTGGTACAGTCACATTTGGGAACAACCACAAGGGTTGTATTATTGGTACTGGCCAAGTTGGTAACTCTTCTACTTCTTTTGATAATGTGCATCTAGTTAGTGGATTAAAACATAATCTTCTTAGTGTAAGTCAAATCTGTGATAAAGGATACAAAATTTCTTTCACTGCAAATGGTTTTAAAATAAGAGATAAGGAAACCAAACAAATTCTTCTAAAAGGAAACAGACATAAAGATATTTATATTGTCAACTTCGACAAATGCGACAACTTTGAATGTCTTGTCGCATCTGACGAAGAGGCAATACTTTGGCACAAATGGCTAGGTCATGTTCACATGAAGAATATCAATAGACTTGTGAAACATGAGCTTGTCGAAGGCCTGCCAAAGATCAACTTCAAGAAGAGTAAAGTCTGTAATTCTTGTCAAGTTGGTAAACAAACCAAAAATCCCTTTAAACAAAAAAGGATGGTTAGCACCTCTCGACCCCTGGAATTACTTCACTTAGACTTGTTCGAAGCAATCAAATATGAAAGCTTAAGTGGGTGCAGATATTATTTAGTCATAATCAATGATTTTTTGAGATTTACCTGGGTATATTTCTTGAAAAATAAGGATATGAATATTGATGTTTTTAGTAAACTAATAAGAAAACTGCAAAATGAGAAATGATCTGAAGTCATTAGGATTAGAACTGATCACAATGAAAAATTTGAGAATCAATCTTTTTCTTATTTTTGTGATCAATATGGGATAAAACATGAGTTTACTTTTTCTAGACCCGCACCTTAAAATGAAGTAGTTGAAAGAAAAAATAGGACCTTCCAAGAGTGTGCCCACACGATGCTGTGCAAGTCAAAGCTGCCTCGATATTTTTGGGCTGAGGCTGTAAACACTACTTGCTATGTCAAAAATAGATCCCTAATTAGACCAATCCTAAACAAAACACCCTTTGAACTCTATCATGAAAGGACACCTATAATTTCCTATTTCAAGATATTTAGTTATAGATGCTTTATACTTAACACCAAAGATAATCTTGATAAATTTGATGTTAAGAGTTCAGAAGGAATCTTCTTAGGTTATTCGACCAAAAGTAAAGTGTATAGAGTATTCAACAAAAAGAATTCTGCCGTTGAGGAAACTATGCTTGTATCATTTGATGAGACACTAGTTAAACCTCAATTTTCTGTAAATGATGATGACGACGAAGTAGGAGGTCCTTCAAGCATACCAGAAGAAAACATTCGGATGAATTACCAAAAGATATATCTTACATGAAGGATCATCCAAAAGAATTGGTGATAGGAGAACTATCCAAAGGAGTTCAGACCAGATCTTCCATCACCTCCTTAGCTTTCACAGCTTTTGTTTTCAGTTAGAACCTAAAAATGTTAAGGATGCCTTTTCTGATAATTGTTCGATTATTGCTATGGAAGATGAATTGAACCAATTTAAAAGAAATCAAGTATGAGAACTTGTTCCAAAACCTGACTCTCAAACCTTCATAGGAACCAAATGGGTTTTTAGGAATAAACTAAATGAATTAGGAGAAGTGGTTAGAAATAAAGCTAGACTTGTGTCCCAAGGGTATAATCAAGAAGAAGGAATAGATTTTGATGAAACATGTGCGCCTGTAGCTTGTCTAGAATCCATTAGATTGTTGCTAGCCTTTGCCACCCACATGGAGTTTACAATCTTTCAGATGGACGACAAAAGTGCTTTTCTAAATGGATTTATTAAGGAAGAAGTCTATGTTAAACAACCTCCAGGTTTTGAAGATGCAAACCATCCAGAACACGTATATAAACTAAACTAAACATTGTATGGTCTAAAACAAGCCCCACGAGCTTGGTATGACAGACTAAAAACTTACCTAATTGAAAATGATTTTAAAATTGGCAAAATAGATCCAACTCTATTTACAAAAAGCAAAGAAAATGATCTCTTAATAATGCAAATTTATGTAGACGACATCATTTTCGATGCTACTAATTATCTTTTATGCCAAGAATTCGCAAAGGTAATGCAAGATCAATTTGAGATGAGTATGATGGGAGAATTTTGGTTCTTTCTCGGACTTCAAATTGATCAACTATCCTCTGGAATATTCATATCTCAAACCAAGTACACCACGGAGATCTTGAAGAAATTCTCCATGGACAAGGTAAAAGGACAAGAAACACCTATGGCAGCTTCTACACAGCACAAAATTGATGAGACAAGTAAGTCTATAGATCAGAAGTTGTATAGAAGCATAATAGGTTCTTTATTATATTTAACTGCTAGTAGACCTGATATTCTCTTTAGCACCTACTTGTGTGCTTGTTTGCAAGTTGACCCTAAAGAATTACACCTAAATGCAGTTAAAAGCATACTTAAATGCCTAAACCACACACTAGATCTAGGATATTTTTATCCCAAGTCAGCCACATTGGATCTTTATTTATTTTGTGATGCTGATTATGCGGGTAGCTTTACTTACTGAAAGAGTACTAGTGAAATGTATCAATTTCTCAAAAATTCCCTAGACTCTTAATTCTCTAGAAAACAACACATTGTTTCATTATCAACAATAGAAGCTGAATATGTAGCTGCATCTTTAGCTTGTTCACAACTCTTATGGATGAAACAAACACTAGAAAATTTTAGCCCATCCTATAGAAATAACAAAATACTTTGTGATAACACTATTGCCATCAATTTATCTAAAAACCCTATTCAACATTCTAAGATTAAACACATTGATGTTAGGCACCACTTCCTAATGGATTATGTCCTAAAAGGTGAAATCAACTTAGAATTTGTTAAAACTGAAGATCAGTTAGCTGATATCTTTACAAAACATTTACCAAAAGATAGATTTAACCTTATCTTCCATGCACCAGGATTATCTAGGTTGAAAGAGCTTATTTGATAATTTTAATTGCATTGTTTTCAACCTTTGATCGATCAAAATTTTCAAATTGATCAACCAAACTATTTGATCGATCAATATTCCTTGATTGATCGACCAAAATCTTTGGCGAGAATTTTTCATCCAAAAATTCGAAGTTTAATCGATCAACTTTGTTATTTGATCAACCAATCCAGTTGGGTGGGAATTTCCCCCCCAAACCTTTGAACCCTGATCGACCAATAAGCTTAATTGATCAATCATTTTCTGTTTGATCGACCTAAATTGGGTGGATTTATTTTTTGTGTTTGCAATTCAAATCATCTCTAATCTCACCCCTAATCACCTAAATCGTATCTAATCTACTCGATTTGCTACCCTAAATGTATTTACCTTATTTGTTAACGCAACTTTATGCAAAACACAATCGTTTTTACCACCTAACCTATTTTTCTACAACACCTACATTTGGTCCTCACATCTCTCCACCACCGACCAAACACAAGACCAATCCCACACCTCTCCTCCTCCAGCCATTGTGGTCGATCAACACCCTCTAGCGCTACCGACCACCAACCATCACTCGTTGCAAGAGCAAGTTGCACCACCCTTGTTGATTCCGCGCTCAACCTTGCCGTCAACGCTACCAACCGATGAAGTCGACCCCGCCAGCTGTGCGTCCTCCTCGCCATGTGTCCACACTACATGCCGTGTGTCCTCCCCCGCCGGCCGTGCTCATCGTCACCGACGACCACGATGACTCTCTTTGATCGACTTTTTGACCGATCATGGTAACGATCGAAACTTATTTTAAATCCATTCTTATGTGGATTTTTTAAGTTTATATGTTAGATGTGATGATCTTATTGATCTTGTGATTACTTGCACTATTTTGTAGTATTTGTGAGCAAATCAATCAGTGGATCTCTCATTTTTTTCATGTCTGAACGGTTTTGGTTGACTAATTAAGATGTTTGATCGACCAAAAGTCATTTTTCCAGAACAAAGGTCAAACTCCTTTTGATCGACCAAAAATCCTTGTTTAATCGACCAACGTGATGTTTTCAAAACTAAAATGGCTCCGAAACATGCATGTGCCTCCTCTTCGGGTTCTCGTGATGACACTTTTGATTGATATTTCATTACCGAGGCCGCCCGTGAGTGTTTCTCCATACTTGCCAAGATGTCCCTCCACATCGGTCGTCATGTCAATTTCCCTTATTTTGAGTCTCTCTTTCCCAGAATCCACAAGAAATTTGCATATCACCAGATTCTACGTCTTTTTGAGCGAAATTTTTATGTGGGTTCCAAGAACAGCCGCATACCAGGTGTTGACCCCATAGCTTGTCACCTATTTTATTCCAATCTCAAAAATATAGGTGAGGGGTTCAACAGTGAGCTTACCTTGAATGTCTACGACATTAAGGTTTTGGTTAATGCAGATGTCATCTCTGAGATTCTTGGTTGTTCGTCTATTGGACCTACTTTTCTTGAGCTTCAGCAGCAGACACAGAAGGAGTCTATTCGAGAGACCCTACTCACTCCCAATCATTATGACTTGGGCCGTCCTGCCAAGTCACCTTATTTTCGTCGTCTTCCACGTTTCCTTAATATGGTTTTTCTGTGGAATTTAATGTCTAAGTGTACCTCCTTTGAGAATTGCCCTGGAATCATGCTCATCACCCTCTATGCATTTCTTAAGAACAAGTGGTTCAACTGGAACCACTTGATTCTTTATTTGATGAGCAAACAACCCACCAGCTCCTTCCAGTTTGGGACACTCCTCTCTCACATCTTCCTACATTTTATTGTCCCAATGGATATTAACCATAAATAGTTCATTACGAGAGTCTTCATTTTTGATAAGCTTACTTATACCAAGATGGAGCAAGCTTAGGGAGCCTGTGGTAAGGATGCAAACCAGCAACAACAGTAGCCTCAAGAGCCAGACAGACCCTCTTCTGCAATACCGCCTCCTTTCCCACCGTATGAGCATTTCACAGCGACCTGCCCTCCTCCAATGCAACCTTCTGCATCCTTCTACGACCAGGAGTGGGGCCTTCTTGACAGATCACTTATAGGTAGGGACTACGTCAGTATTCAGGACATTACTGATAGTATTTCTTCGATGATGCACCGATAGCGTGAGATTGATTTGGTGATGATGAGACACGATCATCAGGTATTCGAATACCTGAATGCTCAAGGTCAGTTTTTGGATAGACTTGGAGAGTCTATTCATAGGATTCAACAGCAGCTTCACAGGCCTCCTCATCCTCGTCGATCTACTACAATGCCTCCATCATCAGTAGCACCTCCTCCTCCTCCTACTACAGCAGTGAGAAACTAGCAGATGACACCACCTCGCCGTACATCTAGGCAGCTGACGCCCAGATCATCAACTCAGTGACTCCTTTGTCTTGGCTTCCCTACTTCATTAGAGAGATCTGACTCGACGAACCTCGAGTTAGATACAGACCTCCGAAGCACGATGGATGCCTTTATGGCTTCATTGGAGTAGTTTCAAGTAGTTTCTTTCTCTTTTGGATAGTATTTTTATAGTTTTCTGGTCTGTAGAACTCTTTATATCATGTGGACTGTTTTATCATGCTTTTTCATCTTTATATATATATCAGATGCATGTTTATCTTTTCTTATACATGGTTATCTTTTCTTATATAAAATACATGTTTATTTCTATTACAAAATTAAGTTGCACGTTAACTATTAACTGCTTAAATTACATGTTTAAGGGGGAGATAATTAAAGTTGATAGTTGCATGTTTTACTTTTTGCTGAAATAAAAAGGAGATATTATGCATAACTCTTTATATTTCTATCTCTATACATAATTATAATTTTGTTGTCATCAAAAAGAAGGAGAATGTAAGTACCTCTATTTTGATGCGCCAAAATTATGCTATTTGCGAAACTAATCTTTCAGGACTCTCACATGGATTAAAGCTAGAAGATTGTTGATTTTGTCTCAATGTCCTTTTATCTTTATTGAGTCTAGATTATCTTGTAAGGAACCTCAAAACAAGTTTCAAATGAATTTTTGCACTTCTCATAAAAAATAAGTTTTTAGGGTTATTGATCGACCAAATAATAGAATTGATCGACCAAATGTATTGATTGATCAACCAACTTAATCAATCAAATCAACCCATTTTAGGAAGTTGATTAATATACTTTTGATCGACCGTTTAGGTTGATTAATCAATTAAATAACTAGTTTGACCGACCAAAACTCATTTTAATCGACCAAACTACCTTAATTGATCGACCAATTTGATTTTCTTTTCTGGTGGATTTGCTAGTATAAATAGAGGACATACATAGCCTTTTTAAAACACACTCTCAAGAAGAAATCCATAAAAAAGAAAGAGCTTTTTGTACTTCCCTCTAAATGCTTCTGCGCTTCTGCTTTCACAACTTTGAAAGCACGACGATTCAAATCTCTATTGAAATCAGGTTTGACTTTCCTTGAGGTTCCATAGATTTATACTATTTTTATATTACTTGTTGCTTTTGATTATGGATCCCAAGCTGTTGGGAGAAATCCGTTGTTGTTGTGCTTCTCTTCAAGTTAGTAAGAGAAGGGATTATTGTAAGAGGTTGTGCCACCCTCGTTTCAAGTGGTGCATTAATGAATTGACTAGCCTCGACTAGTCGGGAAAATCCTAAGCTGAGAGGCTTAGGTAGTAGTTTTCACCTGGGAAGGGTTTCCACTATAAATCCAGGTGTCTTCTATGGATGATTTTTGTGGTTTGATTTGTCTTTGCAATTATGATATTTAACTATATAAAAGACGATACTATTCACCCCTCCTCTTTAGTATTCATTAAGATCCGCAAGAACCCTCATAAATGACACAGTTTGACCTGGTTTCCGTGTGGAGCTGGATCGGGTCGTAACATCCTTAGACTTGGGTCTCCTGAGCAACTTTTATGGCTTAATCAACTCACCCAAGGTTTGAATCGGATTTGAAATTTAAGCTTTTTGTGTGTGCAAAAAGAAATTTAGGTCATCTCTTCAAGTGGGCAACCTTATTGAATTCCTAGTTTTCAACAAGACTAAGGCCATCTCTTCACTCTATTGATTTGCCTTACTAAGGACTGGTAGTTTTTTCTATACTCTTTTGTATCTTGAGGTCAACCTCGAAGGTATATCTCCCCGGCTGAACCATTTGGTTTCTTATTGGAACACCTCACTAATTTTAGGTTTTTGAAATATTTGGACGCACACATTTTATTTTATTTTTGGGATTTTTTTTCAAAAATCTACTTCCTTCTGTTGGGTGAGTTCGAGTCGATGTTATGAGGAAAGAGATGCTTGCGTCGTAATATAGTCGACAAAATCGCTTTACAACATTTAAATTTATAAAACTCGAAATCAAGAAATTGAGTCCGAGGTCGTTCACAGAGAGAAAATTTGAAATTCACACACTAATTACAATTAGAAATAATGAGCACAATCAATTATGAATAAAATCTATTCACAATGATATGCAATAATAACTCAAATTATATCTCAATAATTCAGTGGGATAAAAAGAATGAAAGAAACTCTAAAAAAGTGGTGATTTAAATCACCAATTAATCCCTCAAATGAAGCACATCCCAAAGCATTTATAATCAAAGTACAGTGGTCCTTGAACCACTAATCTCTCAATTCCACGTCAACTAAATGTCAGGTCCAAGCTCAAATATCTCAACAGTACCAGATGAATCTTACGATCAGACGTCGCAATGGATCATCAGATGCCTTAAACCACCAAGGCACAAAGCCTTAGCAAAGCAGATGCATAAGGGTGCCAAGCCTCAGAGCATAAGCCTCTCAGAGATGCTAAGTATTAGATGTTTAGGCACGCATCTCGAAGAGCATAGTGCAAAACCCTCCCCCTTCTTCCTCAAAATTTCTCTTTCTCTAATCGGATTGCACAATCGGGTAATCGGGTATACAATTCAGAGGTTTAGGCCTGCTGGCGTGAAGGCTGGCGAGGGTGCATGGGTCATGTGCATAGGCGACTCGACCCCCCGTGTGTTGGGCGATAAGCCAAATGCACCTTTTCGTCTTATACGCTACTTTCAACCTTCCCACATACGATGTGGGACTAAACAAGCAGCCTTCTTCTTCACGTGGTGTGGCTGAATGCTTCTCTCCAATTGAAGCAACTACTCTGCTTCTTTCTTCGAATTAGGAGCCTATAAGGCTTCGCAAGATTAATCCGCAACTCCAGGTTGTGGCAGTAGAGGAGTTGGTCAATGGATGGTGGTCGACAACGGTGGTGATGATGGCTGCGGCTGGCGGAGCTCTGGCGGAAACCTTGAAACACAAATATGGGCTTAAAGCCCTAGTTAGAACGTCCAATAGGATTGCCGTGAGGCGAGGAATCCAGTGGCAGTGGTCTCGTGGTGGTTGGAGGTCTTAGGTGGTGTAGCGAAGTTGATAATGGCGTATGGGGAGTGGGTTATTCGGCGGGGGTTGTGGAGCTTCAAAGCCTTAAATAAGTTTAGGGCTTTTGTTCGCGAGAGTATGGAGAAGGTTGTGGCAGTGGAAGTTTGTGGTTTGGATGTGGCGTCGGCGCAGCCTAGCCAGAGGAGCGGCCAGTCGTGAGGAAGACGATGGGATTGAGGGTGGTTTTGGGGTCGAACCTAAGATCTAAATGGGTGGAAGTGAAGTAGAGAGGGAGAGGAACAAGAAGATCCTAAACTAAGGATGAAAGGGGGAGGAATTGGTGCCCGCTTTGATTGGCCGGTGCCAAAGATGAAGGTTGCTCTGGAGATAAGAATGGCAACGAAGAAGGGTCGAAGCTGCCCCTGCTTTGACTGGTAAGGAGCGGAGGAAGGTGAGGAAGAAGAAGGATTGACCAATTTGGTTGTTGGCCGTCCTGACAAAGGGGTTTGGGAGGGTCGCCGGAGTCGCGGAGCTTCTTGGCCAGAGAGGAGGGAAGAGGTTAAGAACTGGCCTAGAATCGACTAAGGAGGATAGTTTGTGCATTAGGGCTTTATATAGAGCTCAAATTCGAGCTCTAAATCAAGGGAAGAGCCTGATTGATTCACGGTTTTAGGGGAAAAAGTTTCCCAAAATCCTCGAGCTCTCCTAAGCTCTAGGATACGATTTAGGGTTCTTGAGATGGCTCAAATGATCGAGTATCTCCTTAAGATCATTCCCTCCAATTTTGGAGGGAATTGGATCTGATTTGAGAGAGATTTCCTCTCTCGAATCTCGGTTGAAGGTGCTTTCACACCTTCAATGGTGGAAGGGGCATTTTTGCAAGAACGATGATAAAATTAGGGACATGATTGCAAGAAATCTGAAAGTTAGGGTTTTAAGTGAGAGAGATAAAGATCTCAGGGAGTGAAATGCAAACTAGGTCAAGATGGACTCTGATTAAGCCCAAATTTTGGTACTAACATAATTTAGACCCAAGGAATTTGATGATGGAGTTAGATTTGAGTTTTAACCATGTTTAACTGGGCAATTTGCACAGAAACCCAATTTTGGGTAGAATCCCATCTGAGACTCTGTTCAAAGTTAAAATAGGTTCAAATGGTCAAACTAAGGGTACAAAACCTCTAAGAATATTTTTATATGAATTTTAAGAGGTTTATATGAATTTTATCTCGACCAGAACCTCTTCAATTTAAGCCGATCTGAAATTAGGGTGTTGGTGTGCTGTTTTGGTTCTCGAAACACATGAACCCTATTTTTGTCTATGTGAACCCACTCTTTGGACTTTAATGCTCATTTAACCTTCAATTAACCCCTGGGGGTGTGCTGTTTTGGTTCTCGAAACACATGAACCCTATTTTTGTCTATGTGAACCCACTCTTTGGACTTTAATGCTCATTTAACCTTCAATTAACCCCTGGGTGACCCTGTGGTTACTTTGCATTTGTGATGTGATGTTAAAATTGCATATTTAACACTTTTTATTATTTTCTTCTCAAAATGGATTTGCATGGAATTACTATTCTTAGGAAATTTTTTCAGGAGCATTTGTCACTTGATTTCCACTAATTTAAGTTAGTTATAGATAATGATGGTGTTACCATCACCTCCTACTATTTTATTTTTTTAGGTTTTTCTCCTTTTTCCACACTCATTTTTCTACGTAGGTGGCTTCCTTAATCCTATTCAAGAACATATCCTAAACAAAGGCACGAAAAGCTAAAGGCGTAGGGTTGGGATATGGACATCTTACATCTAGGGAGCATACCCTGTGCAACATGCCAGCCATGCCTCAATCTAGGTCCTATTGACTACCTAGATTTCAATGATAGGTTGCCCAAAAGACAAGCCGGTGCTTAAGTGCAAGGGTAGATGCTTAATTTTTGCAAACTTTGCAAACCAGAGGGTGGGAAGACAAGTCACATACATGTCGCTCCCTCAACTTAATACTTCAGCTTTTTCAAATCTTGTTTAAGGACTCAGGAATCAAATTCGTATTTTAGTAAGTACCTAAGCTAATTAAGTTGAAATACGACATGAAAAGTCTAAGAAAAAATACTTTAACTATACATTTTTTAGGATTGGTAAATCATCAAAGTCAACAAATTTTGACTTTTCCTAGCTCAAGACTCTTAAAACATCAATTTTTTTTTTGGAAAACACAAAGCGGGAAAACCAGATGAGCATACAAGAAAACATGGGAACATGGGAAAACGAAAAATGGTTAGCTGGATTTTTTGCAAAATTACACACCCCCATGGCTATTTCATACATTATCCTCAATGTATGACTAAAGCAAGAAAGCACATAAAATAGTATGAGAGAATAATGATTGAACCTAATGTCCTTGTTGAATAATCCAAAAATTTCCAATTAGTCTGTACATTAAGATAAAATAAGAGAAACTAAGTTAGCAAAGATCAACATTGGGTTGCCTCCCAACAAACGCTAAATTTTACATCTACAGCTAGACATGGTCCTATCAAATTAGAGGTCCAATAGGGTAGTCTCTTCAATCACATTTTGTTAAGCCGGGTTCTCAATAAAATGCTTTAATTTGGACAGTTGGGTACAGGATAAAAAAATCAAGTGTATATGTACCCACTGACTTTCAGAGTGAAGGTAATGGGGTGTAGTTCTAAGTTTTTGTCCAGGATAACCAAGTCTAAAAGGTTGGCCATTTCATAGATAAATATTGAAAAAGGATTGAGTACAATGGCCATTAAGTTTGAAATGGTGATCTCATGGTTGAGTAATCTTGGGTCTCATGGAATCAGATTCGTAAAAATCATATGGGTCCTTCTAAGATGTTGGAAACTTAAAAAGCAGAGGTACCCTGGGATCTGAAGATTTATTTCCTCTTGATTTTTCCCTCCAAATCATCTCCTCAGAATTTCCGATCTGCTTTTTAAAATTCAAATCCTTGTCATGAAATATTAGCTTCGCAATAGCTTCATCAAGTTCAAAATCAAGTTCAAGAGTGAAGGATTCTAATTCAGGGCTTTCAAGGCTTGATGAAAAAATGAAGTTAGTCATTGAGATACCATCAATATCCAGAATGAATTCCTTCACTTCACTTACTTCTAGAATAGGATTTTCATTTAATTCAAATACAAATTTTCATACTTAGGCTCACACCGTGATTGACCAGTAAAATGTCTCATATTCGGGTTCATTTTCACTCTACAATTCTTCAATTGAATCTTTATTCTGTAATGGGACATTTTCTTTTCTATTGATCTCAAGATCAATACATTCATCTGCAATCACATGATCTTTCACTGCCTTATTGTCCACATCCTCTATCTTTTTAATTTCCTCGATATACCCACAACTTTCATTTAAGGTCTCAATAGCCTTAAAAACATTCAATTACAACTCTTTATTTCCCAAGGCAATTTTACATATTCCCACATTCACAACCAACATTGGCCTTGGCAGTAGCCAAGAAAGGTCTTCTTAGGATAATTGGGGCCCTTCTCATATCTCTGGAAATCTCCATATCTAAGATAACGAAGTCTATGTGATAATAAAAATTATTTATTCAAACAATGGAATCCTTTAACACTTCTCGTGGACTTTTCAAGGATTGGTCGACCAGTTGGAGCGTAACCAAAGTGGGCTCAAGCTCCCCGAGTCCAATTCATTCATAAATTTGTGTGGGTAGGAGATTGATGGAGGCCCTCAAATCAATTAAAGCCCTATCAAAGGCTAGGTCACCAATCCCACAGGAGATCAAGGGGGTTCCTGGTTCTTTCTTCTTTGATGGAAGGTTATTAAGTATGATTGAGCTAGCTTGTTCAATGAGCACTACCTTCCTAGGAGTAGTTTTGGTCTTGCACTTTGGTGTAGTAAAATCCTTTAAAAACTTAGTGCAAAAGGGAATGTGTTCAATTGCATCAAGAAATGGGATGTTGATAAGGACTTATTGGAATAAATCAATCCACTTCTCAAGACTATACTAGGATTTCTTCTTCTTGGGCCTATTTAGGACCTCAGGAAAAGGGATGTGGATCTCGAGGTTCTCAGAATCATGAGCCTAAATTTGTTCCTCTACTTCAGGCTCCTCAATCGAATTAAGTGCACTAGAATCCTTAGGATTTAGATTATCGATCATAGCAGGATCTTGGGTGGTCTTCCTGCTTCTCAAGGTGATTGAATTAGTAATGGAGGGTTGGTATGGGTTTAACCCCTAAGATGAGCCTGGTAGGACAAGTGGATCCTGTTGAGGAGTCTAATTGTAATTAATTCCCAAGTTAGATAGATGTCGAGGTAGGTTGAAGCCTGGAGGAATTAAGGGAGCTTGGTTAGGTTGCTCCCAATGTTGGTTGAACGATATAGGTATTTTTGCTTTATCAAGCACATTCCTAGGGTTTGGAATTGGTTGGGTAGCTAAAGCTCTCGTAGGCCTAAGATCATTTCTAGTTCCTATTTGGTTCTTCAAGTCATTAATGGACTGGGCCATTTGTTGCATCATTTGCAATGTCGAGGATTGCATGTCTATTAATTGCTTGTTTTGGTTTTGGAGAGCCACTTCAGTTTGGCTCGATTGACTAGGGGGCAAGGATTGGTAATTCAAACCTTGTTTATAAGCTTGGAAATTTGGGTTTGGTTGATACAGTCTAAGTTGTGTAACAGGTTGGGCCCTTTTCCCTTGGCTTTTCCAAGAGAAATTTAGGCTATTTTTCCAACTTGAATTATAAGTGTTTGAGTATGGGTTGGACCTAAGGTTCCCTAGGATCGCTATGGCATCCCCATATCCCAAGGATAGAGTGAATAGTGTGGAATTGGGATAACAGGGATCAAAGGTACCTGTTTGGAACCCCTCAATTGGGTTTTGGGTCAAATGGTTTACGGATTAAACCAGGTTCACAAGATTCATAGACTCCCTACCTAAGGGGGCCTAGATAACAGTGGGTGGAAGGGTTGATCCTTTCTGGTTCATCAACTCAGCCAATCGTTTGGACACTAAATCAACCTTGTCCAATTTTTAGCAAACTAGTTTCTTAACAACCCAACATAAATTATCCCGAATCTCATTAATTGATGCTCTACATTGACTAGACTTGCCATAAGTATCCACGGAGGCATTATTCAGGGAATTTTCACTCATATTTTGAAATAGCTCGAAGTTGTTGTTCTCATCCTTACTTAAGAAGTTACCTCTACATGACCCATCCACCAAATTTCTTAATGGTTCATTTAGCTTGTGATAGAAAATCTAGATTAGTTGCCATTTTGGTACCTCATGGTGTGGGCATTTCCTCAATAGGTCCATGAAACTTTCGCAAGCTTCATGTAATTGTTCTCGGGGTTGTTGAGAAAATGTAGTAATGGCCTTTCTTAGTACATTGGTTTTACTAATAGGGAAAAAATTTCTAAGGAAGGCATCTCTTAGAGCCTCCCAAGAATCTATAGGTGGCCTTATGATTCAACACCAATGGCTAGCCTTATCCATTAATGAGAAAGAAAAAATCTTCATTTTTAGGACATCCTCGCTCATATTCTAGATCTAGACAGTTTGACTAATGGTAGTCACCTTCTCAAGGTGCTGAAATGGATCCTTTGAGCTATTGCTAGGAAAAAGGGCCATAGTAGCAAGTTTAATATCAAATTGAGCTTTAACTTATGAAACCTACACATAGGGTTCAAGAGCAACATGGGAGGGATTATAAAAACCCTCAAGGGTCTAGGTTGTTCTCCTTGAGGTGGATTCTAGATCAATTGGATCAGCTCCCTCATTTGGTTCCTATGGCTCATTTGGAATTGGGCTAACTGATCTTGCAAGAAAGCTATTCGGCTAGTAGGGTCCATACATTGATCAGGATTATGTGTACAAGAGGAGCCTGGTTGTTTGGAGTCCATTTGATATGAGTTGATTTGCAAATCAGGTTTAGATTCTAAATCAGTAAAGTCAAATTCAGGATTTTGAAAATCAAGTCTTCTCCTTCTTGATCTAGTTAGAGTATGGTCCAAGGGTCCTTCAAGCTTAGGATTTTGAGATCTTGTGGCCTGCATGCAATTAGGTCTTCGAGATGAGAGGAGAGCGGACGAGAGAAGTATGTGCACAATTCAATCAAACAAGTCTAGCCCCAATGTGTGCACCTATTGACCTAATCCAAGCTAACCAAGGCTCAAATCACCCTTAATGTCCCTTGAATTAGTTGGCTCTCAAGAGAATAGGGACCTACTAGGAACACCTACTCGGAGGACCCCCACTAGTGGTTAATGCGGTTACTGCACCATATTTTCTTATCATGAGTTGCTCCACCTAGACAAGGTTATGCCAAAAATGATCTTACTTTGATTAATTTGAATAGTCTCTTCCTTCTTAGGGCATACCTATCAAATTAATTAAGGCTTGGGCTTTATTGTGCACAAGATTAGATGATGGGCATGAGGGGGGTGGTTGCCCAAATTAATCAATTTAAAAGTGTGTATGTGCCAAACAAGGGTTTATAATCAAATTTTTTTTGTTATGTGTCTTTTAAAGCTCAAATAATTAAAGATAGATTTTGGGGTTACAGTTGCAAGGTATTTTTAAATAAGTTTCATGGGAAAATAATAGTTTTGCAAACAAGTGAGATCGTTGCCTTTTTCCTTTAAATTTCTCAAGTGGATCTAGTGTACCTTAATGTGGAACCCTAATTAGGCAACTTCGAAATGAATTCAGTTTTAATCTTGATCAAGTGGTGCATCCTAGACAAGTCAACTATGTCTTCTCAAACAACACTATATTAGGCACACAACAAATATTTTTTTAGATTTTTAAAGCCTTTATGTTATTTTTCCCCCAATTTTTTTTTTGTTCTAGGGTCTCAAGCTCAGAAAAGACCCCTAGTTGATTTTTTTGTGAATCAGCAAGTGCAAGGTGCCCAAAAATTCCCAAACTTTTCGTAGAGCATAAAAACTTCATCAAAAATCAAATTCAAGTTATTTTAGTCAATTCAGATATGTAGAAAAATTACTAAAATTCAAAAAGTTTGCAAAAATAATAACAGATTAGATTTTTTATAAGGTTATGTTATGCAAATTTTATAATTTTTTCTAAAAGAGTTAGGTTGTAAAAATTTTATAGATAATTCCCAACTTTAACAGGCACATTAAGAAAAAAGTTTGAAGATTTTTGGAGTTATGGATTTTCTGGAATGAATTTTCAAAAATCAAATTTTCAATATGCTCGATTTCAGGAAGTGGTTTTTCAAGTAGAAAGTCAGCACATCCACCAAAGAGATTTTTTTTCTTTTATTTAGAGAATAAAACTTTTTTTCATTTTTGATTTTTGATTTTACTAGGTAAACAAGCAAGCACAAATGAAAACAAATTAACCTAGAAAGTAAAGAAATTTTTTATATTTGTTTTGTTTTTTATTTTTTTACTTTTTATTAGTAGATGTTAATGCAAATGCAGCATGATTATTGATTTTGATGATAATAAAACACTTGTTATTTGACATTTGCGTTTGAGGTTAAGAGTTCAAGAATAATGCAAAGAGAAGCAAGTGTGAAGGAGTTCAAGCTCAAGACTATGATATCAGAGGAGCTTGATGGAATGACAAAAGCATTAAGGAGTGTGAAGATGGAAGCTTTGGATTCAAAACTTAAAGAAGGAGAAAGAGAAAGAAGAATAGGATAGAGTTTTTCTATTCAATGTATTTATATTTCCTTAGAATCATGTTAAGGAGCCCAAAATATCATATCCTAGGTCCTAGGCACAATTACTCAACCTTATGACACTTAGGAAAAAACTTAGAACCAAAATCCAATTTCAAATAAAAAACACATCTTGGTATCAGACATCTAACATAAGCATCAGATGTTTGATTCACCAACTTAAGTTGACTGATCACCACATCAGACATTCAATATTCGTACATAAAGCCGTACCATACTAAACATATAGGCTTCAGTTGACCCATCTTCATTCTAGACATCTATACTTAGATTTAGACGTGTAAAGACATTATCTGGCGTCCAAATATAAGGCCGTTAGGCTTTGTCAGAACACAATCTTCCCGAAATCCTTAACTAATATTTTATTATTATTCTCAGATATCCAGAACCCTCTCTAGACATCTAATAAGTAGACGTTAGGTTGACTCTGACCCAAATCTTGATTTATCAGACCTAAGATCTTAGTTAGCTTCTCGAGGAATCAATTCTCAAGGGTTACCCTTAGTTCCAGACGTCCAATAACATATCCAAATATGCTATAGACGTCCGATGATTAAACTCTAGATCCCTATTTGGATGTGATCACTTCCAGGAACAAACTCGCTTAGTTTCATCACTTCCAGGAACAAACCCGCTTAGTTTTAGATTCTAATAATTTATCTAGACGTCTTATAATGAGAAATCAGACGTCCAACCTTTAACACTATATCCTTGTTTGGATTTGAGCAATTCCAGGAAATCCATCTTATAGTTTTAGGCATCCATAAATCCTGTTAGATGTCCAATATGTCTTTATCAGACATTTGACTTTTTTTATCAATCATCTGATTCTATTGTTAGACTTAATTATGGCCTGATTTGAGTTGGATTTTAGCCAAATTTTCTTGGATTTGTTTCCAACGGCTATAAAGCCTTTCCCAAGCCTTCTTGAACCTTCCTAAGACCTCTATAAATAAAGGGAAACCTCTCTTTAGAAAAACACAACCCTTGAGATAATTCTTTCCACCACACACATTTTGTGAAAGATAAAGGAAGGGAAATTAACTTTGACATTTGCTCTCCACAACTCATACTATACATCTGAGAGCACCGAATCGCTGCACACTTACACTTATTTACTTTCGTCTAAGGGACGATCTTTAAGCCTATAGGAGCTTAGCTTTGATTCATACTTTTGGGCTCTATAGGTTCTTGGTATTTTGTTTTATATTTCGGCTGGGTATTCGCATGCTGAATTCCTGTCTCTTCGTGAGACAAAATACTCTTTATGAAGAATAAGGGTTGAGGTACACTACCCTCGATCAAAATAGTGTTGTTGTATTGAGATTGTACCACTCTCATTTTAAGTGGTACACTTAGTGGATTTGATCTACTCAGTAGATCGAAAAATCCTAAGTCAAGAGACTTAGGTGATGGTTTTTACCCTAGTTGGATTTTCACCTAAAATATTTGTGCAATTGTGATGAATGTTTTGTGGATTGTATTTTATTTTGCAAATTGTCTAGTATTTTATTTCCCACACTATTCACCCCCCTATAGTGAGAACTTTCAATAGAGGGTGTGTGATAAAAAATTACCTGGTGGCCTTCTGGACAAGTCTGGAGTTGCACTCTACCTCTCCTCTTCTCTTCAAGTTCCTACAAATAGAAAATCAGCCAATGCAAGGAAGATCAATGATCAAGTCCCGCATACAAAGGAGAAAAGCGAGAAAAATGAGTCATGCCTCTTCAACAACGGCACCAAAAAGTGCTATGCACGAAATCAGTTTATGAAACTTTAAAATCGCACACCACTTTCAAATATTTTTAAATCGAACCTGGGAGTCCGAGTCGTCTCAAGGAAGCAACTTAGATTCCTCTCACTTTTCTAAGTCTATATATATATATATATTTGATTTTATCTTTTGTAATTTTTTTGGTCATTTGAATAAGCACTTGAATAAGAAGTTAAACTAATCTACAAACTAAAAGAGCATATAGAATAAGTACACAATAAAGATTAGAGAAAAGCTTTTTTTATTTCTATCAAAAAGTTTACAACCATGCAAAGAAAACAGAAAAGAGATAATGCTAATAATAAAAAACATGGAGCCTCGAGACGAAACCCTTGTCAGAGAAGCAGAAGATCGGGAGTGACAGTGGATCCGAAGCATCACCAAAGACTAGTGGCTATGACCTTAGGCAAGGGAGGCCATGCCAAGGGTCTAGAGAAAGAGGAGGGGATTGGCTATGGAGTGGATCTAGGTTTAGTCTACTTAGGAAGGTAAATGGAGATGGTGGTGCGTAGAGAAGTAGATGTTTTGGAAATGGTGGAAGGTAACACCTTTTTATAGAAAGTGAAGATTAATGTAGACCATTGGATTACATGGAAGGCTAGGATGGGTTAGGGTTCTAGGTTTGAAGAGGAACTTAGGATGGAGAATGAATGGTGTAGATTGGGTAAGGGTGGTCAGCCACAAGAAGGTTCTAGAGGAGGGTGCATGGTCGACCACATAGAAATTAAATGTAGGCCTGTGGTTGATGGGTACAAGGCTTGGATGGATTGTGGTGATGTGGCCTAAATAAGTTAGTAACTAAGGTTTGAAATGGGCCATTGGATGGTAGATCAAGGGATGACACTAGATTAGGTTTTGGATAGGATTTTGGATAGGATAACTAGGGCCCTTAGATTGCATTGGAGGGTGTGGATTGGAGGAGCAATGGTTGGCCATTAGGGTCTTTATTTGCTAAAAATAGATGGCTCATTGTGGCTCTTTCGTGGAGAGTGTAAGGCCTAGATTGAGTGGGAATTTAATACTAAAAATAGGTAATCAATCAATGGCCATTAGATCAATGATGAAGGATGGTGTGGAAGCAGATTAAAAGGCTTAGAACAAGGCTATTTTTTTTTGGTAGTGGGTTGTCTTAGGTTGAGGGTGTAGGAATGGTTGTAAGTGAGCCAAGTGTCTCCTCTTGTCTTTATTCTTCTCTTTTGTCTTTATTCCTTTGAGCTTTGTCTTTATTCCTCCTTGTTCTTCATTATTTACCTTCCAAGTGAACTCTTCTCCAATAAGTAGTTCTCCAACAGTTTAGCTTATTCCCTCTTGATCAAAACCTACATTATTCATAGAAAATCATAATTAGATGCAACTTAAGCACAAAACATATGTTTGACCTAATTATGCATGTATGATTAGAATGCAACATATATATAACCTATATGCACTATGCTAGCATAAAATAATAAAGTTATCATTGAAAATTATGTATCTATCATGAATGAAAGAGGAGAATGAACAATACAAGTATTTCCTTTCTTGGAGTTGCATGCTCTTGACATGGGCAACCCTTGCCATTTTATAGAGGTTGTCCCCGATATTCTTGATAACTACGATTTGTAATCGATATTTTTGGGATTATCTTTCCATAACCGTGTGAGATCTTTGAGATTATTTTTTCTATAACAATCTCAATATTTCTAGCACACGACATCTTTGGGATCATCCTTTTTGTAGCAACCTCAAGATTTTTGGCAAGCAATCTATTTGTTGCTAAGATCTCACAATAGCTGGATTTGATCATGTTATCCTTACCTGATAGTTACTATGGCAGTGAGACATTGTTTGCTTTATCTCCTGTCAAGGCATTCTCGTTAATTTGACCTCCCTGTCGGTACTTCGACTAGTCCTTTCGTTAAACTATATGACCATTCTATTGGGCAGGCATATTGAGTTGTTTATTTGAATGGTCATCTGGCCCCACTTGTTAGGTCCATCTGTTAAGGGATGGATCTACCTTTCTTTGTTGGGCAACAGATTTGACTGCCTCAGAGGGGCAATCATGATTACCGAATCCCTCTGTTGATCGACAGATCCACTTGCCTCAAATGGGCAGATGACATTTGTCCTTGGGCTTATATTCGTTAGCCTTTGTGAGCCTCTTTTTACTTAGAATTTTAGGAGGACTTTTACTCCCTCATCAAAAGATAAGAAAATCTCTCTTGAAACTAACACATCAATAATTTTTACTACTTATGATCAGTAGTCTAATTAACATGAAAAAAATTATTTGAAGCAATGCTTTAATGGATGTAACGATGCTGGTAGTCGCTGCATTTGCAACTTAAATTGCTAAAGCCCTTGGCGGCTGTGGCTACTGTAAGAGAAGAGTGTGGATTAAACATCCAAAAAGGGGACACCTAGGAATGACACAAGAGGGGGGGTGAATTGTGCAAAATAACAATTATCAAATAAAATTACAATTTAAAAAGCACAAAATATCAAACCACAATTGAATACAATATTTGGAGAGGAAACTTTTAAACTGTGAAAAACCTTTACCTTGTCTCCCAAGGATGATTTTTCTACTTGCTACATGCAAGTAATCCACAAAACAATATCACTTGAAAATGAGGGTGATATGCCTCAATTACACCAACTACTTTCTTGTATAATCCACAAGAAAGTCCTTTTGTTTTTCTTTTCAAGAAGAGTGGAAATTCCACACTAGGAAACCCAACAACAATAAGAATCAAAATATATATATTAATGTTTACAACGATCCAATAAAACAAATGTGTATATGTAATGTGAAAGGATAAGCTCAAAACTAATCAATTATACTTCAATATAACTTTCCCTAATAAAAATAATATATGCATGTGAAAGTAAGGAGTATGAAAATAGAAAATACTTTCTTTCAAAAACTTCCTTTTAGAAAAATAAATTTGATGCATGGAAGTTGAGAAGAGACTTTGTAATCGAGCACACTTGAGAGAATTTTGATAGCACTTTGAAATTGTGCGTGAGAGAGGTTTTCCAAATTGATGAACTCTTGAATATTTTTTGAGTAGATATGAGAGTAGATAATGTGTAAAAGAATTGTATGTCTAAATGAAGAACAAAAGAGTGTATTTATGAAATGCCAAGGGCCTTCAAAAAGATGTGATCATTGAGTTACAAACATTCAAATAGTTATTGGAAATCAAAATTGAATATGAAATTCATAATAACACATAATCATGTAAATTAATTGGTTAATAAAAATATAGTGAAATCAATTATGTGACTAATTTCTGTAATTCATCTATTTTCAGTTATTTATTTTTGAAATAATTATGAATGGTTACAATGTTTATAATTGAAAAGTTTTGATCATTTTAATAAGATATGTGTCAAAAATAGCTTCTAAAATATTTTTGCAACATTGATAAAAAGATATAAGTTAATAAAAGTCAACATAACAAATTTTCTTTTGAAATCGCACTAATTAAACACATAATAAAGATGACTAGTTTTTTTAGATACAAAAAATCATACCATTAATAAAAACGTATTTTGAAGTGATTGTGAAGGTGAATGAGGTTCTTTCACAAACATCTAAAATAAAAATAAAAGTGGCCTTAATCATAGAACTTTGAGTGCTTCTTAAAATAATATGAATGTTCATGATTATAATCCTTCGCGTATCTTATCAAACTTATATAATTGATAATCTGCAACTCAAGGATATGATACAAACACAATAATAATTATATATTTTGTTAAACATCAAACTAGAGTTATTTAGTACTTGATGTACTAACAACACCTTCACTAACGACCATAATATTTCCTAAACAATACAATGGATTCACTAGAGCAATACCAAGGCTTTGTGTAAGCATGGAGGTCTCATAGCATAATAACTTGAACCACCTGATCTCCATAAAAGCATATTGCTTTAAGTAGGAAGGTATTTACAACCAACTAGAACTAGTATCCTATCATTTTGTTGGAAGCAAAAGATAGTAGGGCAACAGACAACCATATAGGAACTTCCTTGAAAAGCAAAGCTCCCTAATTGAGACCCTTAGAATAGGATTCTCGACTCAAAATATGATAGCAAGCAAAAGAGCATAAAGAGTTGACCCAGTTCCACCTAGAAGGTGTACATCTGGGGGGAGGTCGTAACTCCCGAATTTCACTATTTTTGTGAGGAATACAAATACAATTCTCAAACTCTTCTCTCGGATTGCGTCCCAAAATAATTCCCTGCATAACTCAGGTATTTATAGGCTGCACAACCTTGGATCATGGGTTTCGTGGAATCTTTCCACAATCCCACGATCTAATAATTAAAGAGAGGATATTTCGTAACCATCAAATGGTTAGCTGGCGCAATAATCGACACAACGGTTCATACGTTTCGCCTTCAGTCAACTGGATTTATTGACGGGTTGACAGATCCATAGGTGTGCCAGGTTTCTAGATTCGGTTGAATCCACCAAGATGCCAGGTAGCGGGATCCGCTAGGATGCTGGGGAGCCAGATCCGTCAAGATCTCAGGTAACCGGATCTGCTAGGATGTTACGAACGCGCGGCTTCAGACGTCTTTTAAGACGTCTAGGAGGTGGCCCAGACGTCTGGAACCCATTCCAGATGTCTGGGATTCAGTTTTTTCGACACGAACGGCTTCGTCTGCGCGCCTGAGTGCGCAGACCTGCGAGCGCATCTCTCTCTTTCTCTTTTGCCCTCTCTCCTGCGGCTGCAGGCTGCGCCCTCTGTCCGCTCTCTCTCCTCCCCGCGCGGCTTTAAAACGCCACGCCCCCTCCCTCACTCTCATCACCTCCGCCCCCTTCCTCTTCTCCTTCCAGCTGGTGAGCGAGAGCGAGCGCGAGTGAGTGGCGGCGGCGACAGCCGCGGCGGGTGCGGGAGGAGGTGCTGCGTGAGGGAGGAGGCGTCGACCGTGAGGGCTCGAGCCTGCCGGGGCAGCGGAAGCCGGCCGGTGGGGGCGCAGCGGACGTGGGGTGACGCGGGAGGCCTGCTGCAGCTCGAGTAGCAGGCGGACGAGTCGCGGCGCGGCTGAGCATCACGAGCGGAGGGCGAGTCGCGCCCTGATTCTGGAATTTTCTCCAGAATCAGACGTCTGGGCTTACAACCAGACGGCGGGGGGGGGGACGTCTGGAGGACTGTCCAGACATCTGAAAGGTGAGTTATTTCCGTCTTTCTTCCTCTTCTTCGACTGACCGTACTAAGAGAGAGAGGAAATGGGTACGCGTAGGTTCTGGATTCGTATCCAACGCGAATCAGACGTCTGGTAGTGGTGCCAGACGACGGGAGCGACATCCAGACGTCCTGGGTGACCATCGGACATCTGGGAACTAGGCCAGACGCCCCCACAGGCTTCTGGATGTTTGAGAGACCACGCAGAGTAAAGGTAACCTCTGATCCACTTTTAAGACGTCTGGAAGAGGTTCCAGAGGTCTGATTTTGCACTGTTTCATCATTTTCGACCCGTTTAGGGCCCGTTCGGAGTCCGTTTTTCGCGTTTCGAGTTGCGTGTTTTTCGGAATTAAATCCTCTACCCGTCTACAGTAGCTATATACTATTTTGAGAAACTCCTTGTGATAGGACCCCATTCCGTTGTAGTCTTGGGGGTTGCGGAGGCACGTGGGATTCCCGACCACACCCCCAGTACTCCTGTTGTAGCCGGTAGAGTGGCTTTTAAGTTTATTAGTATAATCTGTTAATTGTGGAACCATAAATAGAACCTAGGACATTGCATGAATCCTAGGAATGAGAAACTAGAATGAATGGTAGATCCTAGGGTGTTGCATGAATCCTAGGGCTGGAAAACTAGATTGTATGATAGATCCTAGGGTATGGCATGAATCTTAGGATGGGAAGAACTAGTGGAATATATGAATACTGCAGTCTTGGAAAATGTGGAAAGGAAATAATAGCTGCCTGTGAATTGAATTAACAGCTGCCTGCTATGAATAAATAAACGTGATTTAGAACATGGATTGTAAGAACGTGAAACTGGAAAGTGAAACCTGCATGTTCTGAGTTAAAAGAGCTGGAACCCTACGGGGAATTAGGAGTGGAACTCCTGGAAAGAGAAAGGAATGGAACTGAGAAAGAAAGACGTGGTAGTGTGCTGTCTCTTGGGTACGTAGTACCAAGGGAAGTACCTATACCTGTTTAGTGCAGAGCGGAGCCAGCCGCCCCAGGGACCCGGGGTTAGGACTGGCCACTTTGTACCGACTTGCTGGCCCTCGCGTACGTAGTACCGAGGAGAGCTACTAGTGTAGGGAGGGCACTAGCTACCCCACGGGCTCCGGGGTTCTGCTAGCCTCCTACACCGACTTGTTAGGCCCACTGGGCAAACCAGAGTAGTCAGGCAAGGGTGCGCGGACTGTGGAGGGGCAAGGCCCCTGTTTGGTTACTGTGGAGGGGTTGGACCCCTGTTACTGAGAGGGCTCTACCCTGTACTGGTTCTGTGCTGTGCTTGGGCGCACCCGTTAACGGAAACGACTGACCGCGTGCCAGTGCGGGTTAACTACCTGTGCGTTTATCGCGCGTGTCGTAGTCACCGTTACGTCTGTCCGTGACCCTGGGGTGGTTGACTGAGAGTAGGATCACCACGGGGGACTCTCCCGGCCAGGAGAGCACCACGTGCTACTTCTACTGTTCGGAAAAGACTGCAATCAAGATCATTCCCACGAGGAACATTCGAGATCAAGTGAAGGATTTGAGAAATAGATAAATTGTGAGACAATAGAAAGACGTAATTAAAGAAAGTAACAGAACATAACAGCTACTGTACACTCTACTGTTTCTTTTATTTTAGTTGCCACTCTATTCAGCGTTTTGCTGACGTGTTACACTCGTTACCTTTCAGGACCATGTGTTGAGCAGCCAGGGTCGGCGGCTGCAGAGGAAGCTGGGCCGAGTAGGGTCCAGTAGAGTTACCACTGTTCTCTTGTACCTCTTTTTGTTCCACTGTAGTGAGTAGTTCTTGTTACCGCTGTACTTTTTTTTACCTGCAGTTCATATTATGTTATGAATGTTGTTCTACTGTTGTGGTGGTATGTACTGTAGTAGTTTCTTTCCTTACTGCTGTATTTTCTTACTGTTAGTTATATTCATGCTGAATGTGGTTTATTTTACTGCTCTTTTGGTTACTTCCTCGTTGGATGACCAGGTCTTGGGATTAGTCGAGTCGGTCCGGTTCTCGTGTCTCGTAGGGACTCAGGAATTGGGTCGTTACATAGGATGTCAGGTCAAGCCATGAAGTTTATGAGAGGACTTTTCTTCCCCCATCACTTCCCATACACATAATTGTTTTTTGACATTTCATAAGGGGAAACCTAGTAAAAAAGCATATGCTTTTAGACCAACCACTCTAGGAGAGTGGCAACAACTGATGGAGGCAAAACCAAAGAGGCACGTGTAAAGAATGTACTTGCCTAGAATCATGTCTTTATATAGGTCCATAAAAGGCTCCAACCTTCCAAGAGACAAGGATCTAAGCTAGAGGTTGACTTGACTCATGTATTGTTCCCACCTAATGAGAGTGGAACCTATCTTAAGTGGCTAAGTCTACTTAAAAGAATCATCCTAGACTTAATCGGGCAGGATTGGCTCTTATCAACATTGTTGGTGACAGTAGGCTAGACAAATCGCCTCAACTTGTAGTGGAGTCATGCTAGAAAATCCAATGGCTGCCTTAGTGGGTATATTTATTAGTCCTAGTAGATTAAAGCTCTCAAAGATGGCCACAACCTACATTTGCCAAGTTTGGGTCCATATTACAGTGGTCTATCATTGCTATAATGGCTACTTTACTAGCCTATGAGATGAATCATCAAGATCATAGGTAGGAAATTTACTTTTTATTTTTAATTGTATTCTCTTCCAAATAGGTCGAGGATTAAAGGCTTGGGAGAGAAATTTGAGATATTGTAAACTTAAAAGCTTACTATACTATCAAACATGAATAGTGCATTTGCTTCCCTAAGATATACACAATTGGTGTTAGAACCTGGTAAAGCTTCTATGTGTTCTTCTAATGCCTTTGTTTGTGTGCATGGGCATGTACGCACATGTGTGTGTGTTGAGTGAGTAGTACTCTGGAGGAGAATCCACTTAGATTTGGGTATTGCTTACCTGATTATCATGTATTAAGGCTCGGATAGGTCATGAGACTCATTCTAACTTGATTTTCTATGTTTAATTCAATACTTGATTTTAGTGCTGAGCCAAGAAGATCCACTGTAACAAAAAATACATGAAGTGATGGGAAAATAATGATAATAAGTAATGTTCATCGTCATATTTAAATAAAATAATGATATAAATTATTCATTATTATTTCTTTTAAAGCCACTAATCCGACGTATCAAAAAAAAAGGAACGTTGTCATTATTTTTTAATGGGTAGCATTATATATACTCTATTATATATTCTAAAATATATCCTAATTCTAGGTGGAATCTTATTATGATTTTATGTGTAACCCCTCCCCCCGTCTCCAAAATTTTAGCTATAAAAGAGTAACCCAGCTACAAACCCCCCCCGCCACACCACTTACCCACCCCCAACCTCCTCTGGTCACCATCGTCGTCACCTCCGCTGCTTGCCAACACAATGAGGAGCTCCACCGTCGCCACCGCTACTTGCCAGTGAGACGAGGAGCTTCACCGTTGCCACCGTGCCTCCATCGCCTACCAGCACGACGAGGAGCTTCGCACCAGGCAGTGCCTCGTCGAGGAGCAGAGCCATTGCTCCTCCCCATCCGATTTCCCGATCTACACCCTCCACCTCGAGGATCACCTCTCCCGCACGCACACCGCCAACCACCTCCTCCTCCTCGTCGATGACCTCAAAGATGAGGCCCTCCTCGCTGCGCAGCCTGGCTCTATCTTCGCCTTCTCCTCCACTATCGTCTTCACCATTGTTTCCAAGGATCTTCTCACTGTCAGCCACCTCGGCCACTCCGGCTGGGTCTGCGGTGCCACCCTCCAGCCTTGCTTCTCCCTTGACAATGCTTTCGATGCGGGATGATTTTTTTGCCTTTTTAGAGTTCATGCTGAGTTAGTTTTTAATTAGAAGAGTGTGTATTTTTGAACTTGCAATTGATGCTCTTGATGCTGTAGGATTTTTCTTTTTTGCTTTTTCTGGTTGTTGTTCTAGTAAATGTTACAACTATGAAATGTGGTTGTTATGTTTGTTTGAACTAATCTTTTTGATTTACTGATCTACCTAAAATGGCACTTATCAGTTGAATTCTCTTATGTAATTGTGATCCATATATAGGAATCAATCTGTGCATCCAGTGATCTTAGTTTAAATTGTCGACCTGAATAACTGTGGTAACATTGATGTTATCAACACCAATGGGGATGCTGTCAACAGCTACTTGTCTTCACCAAAATTTGAACTGGTGATGTCGTTAGCATGTATTGTAGTGTTGACGGTACTTATTGGAGACAGAGTTTCCCTCTCCCTCCATCGAATTTTGAATTCGAATGTAAGAAGCACATGTGACTCCATGTGACTCTTTTTTCTCTTAGTTAAAAATGGTAATAGTACTTTTAGGGTCTAAAAAGGTGATTTAACCTTTTATATCCATGAGCACATGTGACTCTCATATGTGGCTCCACCTCATCCACATGACATCTACTACAATAAGATAAGTGATAAGTAATTGATGCCAACAACAACATGAAAATGTACGTGGTGACATTGGTATCTAAACTTACGCGAGTGGTTGTGATGCCATTAGCACCAATGGTGATGCTGTTAGCATATGCGGTAGTGCCTTCAACATCTACTATCTTCACCGAAATTTGAAATGGTAGTGCCGTTAGCATCTATTGTAGTGCTGACGGCACCTATTGGAGATAAAGTTTTCCTATCCCTCCACCGAAATTTGAATTCAAATGTGAGGGGCACATGTGATTCTATGTGAGTGTCATTTCTCTTAGTTAAAAATGATAATAGTACTTTTAGGGTATAAAAAGTTGGTTTAACCTTTTCTATCCATGAGCACATGTGACTCTTCTATGTGGCTCTACCTCATCCACATGGCATCCACCTCAACAGGATAAGTGATAAGTAATTTATGTCAACAATAACATGAAAATGTACGTGGTGACATTGATATCTAAACTTACACGATTGGTGGTGATGCCATTAACACCAATGGGTGATGCCGTTAGCACCTATGGTGGTGTCATCAGCATGATAATAGGTGTTTACATAATTGATGCCAACAATAATAAGATAAGTGATGAGTAACTGATGCCAACAATACCAAGAAAAGTGATAAGTGTTTGTAATAGGTGGAAGGGGCACCGACATGAAAATATACGTGGTGACATTGGTACGTAAACTTACACAACTGGTGGTGATGCCGTCAGCATCTACTTGTCTTCATTGAAATTTTAGATGGTGGTGCTGTTAGCATCTATTGTAGTGTCGACGGCACCTATTAGAGACATATTTTCTCTCTCCCTCCATCGAAATTTAAATTTGAATGTGAGGAGCACATGTGACTGCATGTGACTCTCCTTTCTCTTAGTTAAAATTGGTAATAGTACTTTTAGGGTCAAAAAGGTAGTGTAACATTTTATATCCATGAGCACATGTGACTCTCTTATTGGCTACACCTCATCCACACGGCATACACCTCAACAAGATAAGTGATGAGTAATTTAAACTTACACAACTGGTGGTGATGTCATTAGCGTTAATGGTATGCCATCAGCATCTATGGTGGTGCTGTTAGCATTTGCTTGTCTTCACCGAAAGTTGAGATTGTGGTGTCGTAATCATTTATTGTAGTGCCGATGACACCTATTGGAGATAGAGTTTTCCTCTACTTCTACAAAAATTTGAATTTAAATGTGAGTGATACATGTGACACCATGTGACTCACTTTTTTCTTAGCTAAAAATAGTAATAATACTTTTAGGATCTAAAAAGGTAGTCTAATCTTTTACGTCTATGAACACATGTGACTCCTATATAGCTCCACTACATCCACATGACATCTACCACAGCATACCGTGTGAGATGAATATAATGATAGATATAAAATAGAACACTTCTCCCTTTCTCTTTTTATATAGCACCGGATATTCATTATTATACTATTATTTATTAAGCTAAAGTATCGAACGCCATTTGAAATATTTCCAAAATGAAACCATCACATTCCCCCTCCATCACCCTTCCCCTTCGACAACCTCTCCCACATCCCACTCCCTGAACCCTCGCCACCTCTCTCGTCACGACTCACGAGTTCTCTTATGATCACCGCCGCCGCCGTCGCAAATCGATGTGGAGGTGAGCTCAAATTGATGTGATCTTTTCTTTCTTTCTCTTTTTCCTTCTTTTTGATTATTTTGAGTTTGCGATGATGATGAGCGGGAAAGATTGGGACTTAATTGGGAGCGGAGTGTGTGTTTTTGTGCTTGCAGCAGCTGGTGCTTTTGATGTAGGACGGATTTTTGCTGCCTTTTTGGGGTTGTTGTTATGTTAAAGTTGGTTCCAAATTGGAATCCTATCAAGAAAAAGTCTTAACTGGAAGCCGAGTGCACATTTTTTGAGTCTGAAGCTGATGCTTTTGATGCCGGATAAATGTTTGCCTTTTTAGACTTCTTTCTAAGTTAGTTCCTAATTTTCCTAATTGAAAGTAGAGTGTGTAATTCTGAACTTGCAATTAGTGCTTTTGATGCTGATGAAAATTTTTTTTCTTTGTTTTGGTTGTCGTTTGAGTAAGTGTGACAACTATGAACTGTGGTTGTTATGTTTATTTGAGTTGAGTTGTATGATTTATAGATCCACGTGAAATGAAACTAATTAGTTGAACTTTCTGTTGTAATTGCGATCCATACATAGGAATCGATGTGCATCCAATGATTTTAGGTTGAATTCTGATAATCATCTTTTGCTGCTTGCCATTAGTTGGCAGTGGCTAGACAACTACAGGGTTGGATCCACACACAAGCAATGTGCCCTGCTTGTTTACTGACACCATCTCATATGTATGTATATGTTTGAACTTCAATGCTTGGAAAATCAGCACTAGGGCCTTGGATAGCTAGATTGTCTAGCTGACCCAACTTAGTGTCTACCAGGATTTTGTTAACTTCTTCTTGGCCACAGATTGATTTTCATCTAAGTTCAGTACACAACTCAGATTGAGTGATGTTTGGAGCTGGGTGCTTGAATTTATTGTTTTGGTTTTATAATTTGGCACTTTGTTAACATGCTGCCGATATAATTTGGCACTTTCGGGTGTTTATATTGGGTTTATTGCACCATTGGATAAATGCCGGTTCTTTCTGTCTGCATTTTATGACCTTTGATTATTATCTCAGGCTTAGGTGGTTCAATGGGGTTTCAGCGTGCTGTGTCGATCGAATCCCTAAGGGTTCAGGAACATGCAACTCAAGCGGGAAATGCCCAAGGTGGAATTCAAAGTCTGCCAATATCGCTATTTCTTATTTTCGTTGTTTTGTCTTGTAAAAGAAGATCCTCTCCTTTACTGTACAGACAGCAATGTGATTTATGCTTTACTTTCATGATGGGAATTATAAGAGCTTCTAATTAAATTAATTAATTATTTATTTGCTATCCAGAAACACGGCCTTCTGTTATGATTTGGTTATTGTTGAATGATAATTTAGTTTGCCTTTTCTTTTCAAAGTTATCTAGTCCATTGTTAATTTTGATGTGAGACCCAGCAATTTTCACAGGCAAAGTTTTGCAACTAGTGTGAAAGGGGGAATTCCCCTTCTCAAACACAGACATGACTTCGATTTTCCGGAATGAAAAAACTAAGACTTTCTCTCTGAGCAACTCTTTATACTATGTTGGCTAGGACATCTATGTGTTGCCTCACCTTCCTGAGTCTTCGTACATTGTGAGGTACGCATTCCTTTATTTGCTCCTGATATATTCTAATTTGCAGTGGGATTGACAGTTTCTTCATTTCTTTGTCAATACCAGTACAATGATGGTGGAGAAGATGAACTTGGTGCACGTGGGGGTCACTGGTGGCAGGGTTAGTTGCTGATCATCCCTTTTTTGATAGGACAATCTTGAAAAGGATACTCATCATATGCCATGTATCTTTTTGCTTTACCAGGATCACTTTATTATTCAACTGAATTTCAAGTCAAGTACACATCAGTTCTATTACTGGAAGGTAACTGATTATGGCTAGAATTTCAATTAATTCATTTTCTTTAGCAGGAAAATGGGATCTATTGACATAAAAATTGTATTTAATAGCAGTATGTGTCGTGGCATCATTACTTTGACTGATCACTTTACTGAGGGATAGTGTTGTTTAAGTGTTTCTAATTCTGCATTTTTAATTGGGTAATCAATCCTTGGGTGTTGGTGAACACATGGTTGATGATTCTTCAAATAAGAGATATTTGAGCACTTTAGAGTTGTAGAGATTTTAGGTGGAAAAAATGATTCTTGTTATTATTGAAAAGAGAGGCCCTAGCCTTCTTTATTTAGAGAGAGATAACGACAAATATGGAAATCAACTAAGACTTAAAAATAGTAAATCTTAATCAAATATTCTTAATTGATTTATTTCTTAATACTTCTCCGCAAGTTGAGACGCCGGAGATGGTGAAGGCTTGGATCCTTAAGGTAGTGAAGATCCACTTTTGTTGACGTGGAAGTCCTTTCTTCGTGTTTTCAACCCTGGGTGTCCTTTCTTGTACGCTCTCACAGAGTCAGTCAATGCTTGGTTTCCCTTGAGGTCCGTGAGCGTACTGCCTGAACTTTGACATCTTGAGGTGGCTCCCCTCTTTAACTCTTTTGTCTTCCACTCAACATATAAGGACCCAACTGAGATAACTTAAAACCTTGAGGAGTTACAGACAAGTATCCCAACAAAAGAAGACTAGACTTTAAAGAAAATAGAAAAGTGGACTCGATCGTAAATAACCCTAAATTAATTTTCTTTTTTAAAGCAACACCAAAAAATCGAAGGGGGGTTTTCATCTGCCTCTTCTTTCATTCTTCTCTGCCGGTGCTCCTTTATTGGGCATCAAATTGCAGCAGCAACTTTGACTGCTGTAGCAAACATGGAAGAGAAGAGCAGAGCCACCATCAGCTCCCTCTTGTCCTTTTCATCTTTTTTTTCTTGTTGACGGTGGCGCTCCAGTGGCATGGAGTCATACGACGAAGCTTCGGTAGGTCGGGGGAGGATTGGGCCACCTTGGTCTAGTAGAGTAGCATCCATGGGGTCAAGTGGTACCCTCAAAATCTCGAACAAACAAGGTTAGAAGGGTTAAAACAGAAATTTGATTTTCATGGCTCATGGGTGGCACTGAACAAAGATTCGACTTTCGCTGGCGCATGGCTCGTGGAGGACCACCAGTGGTGGTCAGTCTAGTTGCTAGGGCTTCGTCAACCACCCCATTGGTGGTCCTTCGTTGAACGGTGGCCGGAGGCAATGCCGATGCCACTTTTCCCTTTGGCGATAAGCAGCAGCAGTATCGGAAGAGGAAGAGGAGAGGTTGTGGGAGAGGAGAGAGACTCTTCGGTGGCTCGCCGGAGGCTGGCGGCCTCCCCCCTATAGGTTTTCCTTTCCCAAACCCTAAACCACCAAGTTCGGTGGCTTTGATATCATGTAGAGATTTTAAGTAGAAAAAATGATTCTTGTTATTATTGAAAAGAGAGGCCCTAACCCTCTTTATATAGAGAGAGACAAGGGCAAACATGGAAACCAATCAAGACTTAATAGTAATTCCTAATTAAATATTTCTAATTGATTTATTTCCTAACAAGGGTAAATTTATTTATTGCTGACTATAAGTTGTATGTTGGACTTAAGATAAAACATTCTCCCTTCTAAACTTTCTTAGTTGGAGATAAAAATATCATCCTTTCCTTTTGGTCATGTATTTAACATTGAAGCATTCTTGCTTCTTGATAGTTTTTCTCCTGTCTGTAGTAGGAAAGAATCCAATTACCTGGAATTCAATATTCAATAGGTTGCAGCTGCTATGAATCTATAATTGCTAACTCGATTAATCACCTTTGAGGGTCCAGCATTTTGGTCATAATATGCCATAGATGGCGATCTTTGTCTCCTTACCCATCGGGAATCTGTTCGTCAGTCATCTTTCTTCATCAAACAAGTCCTGTAGGTAGGTGCCTTTTGGAAGCTGGGACTCTGACAATGGATATACATAGAAGTGATACATATTATGTTAGTATGGTGATCGTGTACTTAGAAACAGGGCCCAGGTCAACATTAGGCCCGTTGGATAGATCTTCAACTTGTTGTTTAGGCTCATGAATCCTTGTGTGGCTTAAAAAAATGAACAGGAAACTTGCCCAATATATTATCTGAAAAATAAAAAGATTACCCATGAAAGATGAAGATGAACAACATCCTATTATAATCCAAGAAATGTGAAGCGCTTAACTGAATCATTCTTTCATTTGACTATTATATGTAAAAAAATGAATTATGCAATTTTATTGATATAGTTGCAGGTTTGTTCATTAGAAAAAGGGCTGAAATACTTCTTAGAAAGTGTGTTGGAGATCTCGAGAATCCCCACATTAAAGATCACAAGATCCCACATAGAGTAGAGGCAAGGAAGTTCTCTTTGCTTAAGTTATCTTGTTTCCTTAATTTGGTTTCTAGTTTTAGAATTATCCTTTTAGGAAAGTTTGTTGTTAGAATATGTCTTATGTGGGTGTTTTTGTTATTTATTATTTGTTATTTTCATGAGGGCATTCCTTGTATTTTAGCCATAGCCTCTATATGGAAAGGGCTAGGGTTTTGTTTGAAATTAATTCCATTACTTCTTTTCTCAACATGGTATCAAAGTAGGATGAGTCCTAGGCCCTTTGCACTTTGGTATCTTCCCACCATCAAACCTTAGGAGAAGAAGGATCTCTTTCTTCATCTCTTTTGCATCTGCTACATCTTTATCGCAACCCTGTAGTGCTACCAACTTTTGCCTGCACCCAATGCCACCTTCAGCATTGCTAGGGGCCCTAGCCGTAGTGCTAGTGCTTCTGGTGGCCTTCTAAGGGAGTTCTCTCACCTTTCTTGTCCCTATTTCTCTTACCTCGAGTTGTGTGCAGATTTGATGTGGTTTAAGGCCCTTTTTGCTGCTTGATTTGGATGCTGCTTTTGATGTATTGAGTTTTTGATTTTACCTCTGTTGGTCTTCTTTTGATTCTTCATGGCCTCGTTTAGACCATCTACTATTGAAGCCAAGCTTATGGCTTCCTTTACCCTGGTAGTGATTCAGGGCACCTCTATAAACCTTGGTGGTGTCTAAGATTACCTCTTATGGTCTTAGGCATTTAAGATCTTTATTGGAGGTCAGAAGAAATTATACATCTTAACAAAGACTCCTCCTAGGGCTCAGTCATTGGAGTTCGAGAGATGGGAACAAGACAACTATTTGCTAATGAATTGGTTGATGAATGGTATCGAGCCTTAGATCGCAACCAATATCCTATATAAGAAGATTGCAAAGGAGATCTAGGAGAACCTAGTGAAGAAATTCTTCCAGAAATCTAACCATGCCCTTATTGCAAACATCTACGATTGGATCTGGTTCACATCTCAGGGGGAGTGATCATTGGTTAACTATTATACTGAGATTTTTTTTTTTTTTGAAAAGAGAATGGGTGATTATCCTTTTGATAACCACCCAGAGTATACTGAGATCGATGTGCTAAATGTTTTTCAACCATTGTGTTGTGATACACAGATAGGATAATGATAGGCCTGGCAGGTCTATAGGTTTCTACTTGGCCTTAATACCAAATATCAACCTGCACAAGATCATATTCTTAGTATGGAGGTGATTTGTAATTTGGAGTTTGTCTATTGGAGACTCCAGAAGATTTCGTCAGCACCTCTACTTAGGTGGCTACACAATGTCCTATTCCTTCCTCGGAGACTTTGGTGTTTGCTATTCCCAGTGGGCGTGGGGAATTTGGTGGAGGCTGCAAATGGGGTAGGGGTTGTGGTTGTGTGTATGAGCCATGCATTGATTACAATAGGACCAATCACCCTTCTGAGCGGTGTTGGGCTAAATGTAGACGACTTAGCCATGCCAATTCTGCTGTGACTTAGGAGTCTTCACCTGGTGGATCTCCATCTTCGTCTTCATATGACTATGCCTGACTGTTGGAGTTGCTTTTCCAAGCCCCTCCATCTACTGACATGCCTCTAGCCTCTACCTCCTTTATAGACTCTACAAGTATTGCCACCAATCTAGCCACGATATCTACCTCTTGGGTGATCGACTCTAGTGCTTCCAATCACCTTATTGGTAAGAAGGATGGCCTTACCTCTTTATGGTGCTCTTTTGGTATTACCATTGTTAAATTGGTGAATGGATCCTATTCACCTATCATTGTGGTTGGCAATGTCACTTTTACTCCTACACTGTAGCTATCCGATGTTTACTGTGCTCTTGAATTCCCCCTTAGCTTCTTGTTAGTTTATAGACTATGTAAAGATCTCCATTGTAAGGTGATATGTGATGAACACCTTGTTTTCTTTTAGGACATTTGAACGGGAAAGATGATTGGTGGGGGGATTGAGAAAGGTGGGCTCTACTACCTTGACATCCCTCAGATTTTTGCTGGTGCTGTGATGATCCTCATCTGTGGCATTGTCGTCTTGGTCATCCATCTACGTCCAAACTCCGTCAGATGTTTCTTGAGTCGTTTGTTCCTACCTCCTTGGATTGCAAGTCTTGTTATCTTGGGAAGTATTACCGTGCGACTTTTCCACTCAGGAAGAATAGTTGAAGCTCTTCCTCATTTCAGTGGGTTCATTGTGGTGTGTAGGGTTCATGTCGTGTGACTCATTGTTCAATTTTTCATTATTTTGTCATTTGGTAGATGACTTTAGTCATTTATCTTAGGTATGTTTGATGAAGGATTGATCATATCATCCCAAAGTTTTTCAATGAAATTCAAAATTTTTATTTTATTAGCATCAAAATTTTCCGTAGTGACAATGCTCTTAAGTTTATGCAAAGGGACATTTAAGATTTTTTGTCCATCATGGTACTATTCACTAGACATCCTGTGCTTATACTTTTCAACAAAATGACATGGTTGAGAAAAAGTTTCATCATTTTTTGAAAAGGGAAAGGGTGGTTATCCTTTAGATACAACCAAAAATTGTATTAATCACATTAATCACTTACAATACAAAGAAGGCTTACATCATAAAGACAAGCTCCACCCCGAAATAAAAGATGTGGATGCAACAATATTGTTCACATACGAGTGCTGCCCCCTAAAAACAACCTCATTCCTACCCAACCAAACAACCCAAAACACCACCATCGAGCGAGCTCGCTCCTTCGAACGAAAAACATTGTGCCCAGCATCGACTCTTCCACATCTGACTGATCTCCAGAAACTGGTAAATGAATCATGAGCCCACCATTGGTCCTGAATCTTATCCCAAACCTACCTCACCACCGGGCAAGCAAAGAACAAGTGGTCGATATCCTCCTTTGCTTGTCCACAAAGTGGACACGACCTCTCTGCGTCTTGAGCCCATCGTGCCCTCCACATCCTAGTCATCAGTCTACCTCTCCTGAGGAGCCAAGAAAACACTTTCACCTTCAAGGGGTAGGAGGCCTCCCAGAGCTGTTTGCAGTCCTTGGCTAAGTTGATGTCCATCACCGTGGCTGCACCTCCAAGTCTCCCATATGCCGCCCATACCAAGAACTCTCCTTCCTCCCACCCATAAGAGTCCACACCAGCCTCCGGTTGAAAACCCTGTAGATCCTGTAGCATCTCCTGCACCTCCCCAATCCTCTGATCTGACATCCTACCCGAGAAAGTAGGACATTACGCGTCATCTCAGACCTCCGCCATCGAGGCCCCTCTATCAATTGCCAACATCGCAAGACGAGGGAACTGCTACGCCAGGGCCCTGAGCCCTGTCCAATTGTTTGTCCAAAACTTGAAGGTCTCACCTGACCCCAGCATAGGGGTGAAAAAAAGCTCTGACCTTCGGTGCCACCAAAGCTAAGCCTCTAAGGAAGTGGGAGGCTCCTTGGGGAGGCGTCATCAAGAGACCCCAGCCAAGCTGTCTCCCATAGCAAGAACACATGACCCTCCCTACCAGACCTGCCTCTCCTCCAAGAAGCCTTACAATCCACTTCGTCAGAAAGCTGCCATTCATCCTCTCAATCTCCCTGACGCCTAAGCCCCCCTACCTAGCAGGCTTGCACACCTTACTCCATGCAACCAGCTTTGCCTCCTTCCTGTCCACATCATAGTTGGTCTAGAAGAAGCTCCTCATCAGGCTCACAATCCTATCCTCAATCTTTCGTTGCATCTTCACAACCGAAGCAAAGTAAGCCGACATAGCCAATAGGACTGCCTTGACAAGAACTAGCCGCCCCCCTCTTGAAAGCATCCTGGATGCCAAGCTTGCCAGCTGGTCCTCAATCCTCTCAAGCAACGGATCCCAGTCGCACACCGAAACCCTCCCGTCTGTCAAGGGCAGGCCCATATAAGATAGCGGCAGAGACCCAGTCTCTGTACCTAACGCCTCCGAGCACCTCCTAGTCTTCTCAACAGCCATCCCAAACGGGACAAAAGAAGATTTTCGAAAATTAATCTGCATGCCCAACGCCTCACAGAACAACTCCAGTAGGATATGACTCCGCCTTGCCTCCACCTCTGCCTCATCCACAAAGAGGAGGGTATCGTCGGCATATTGTAGCACCGAAACACTCTCCCTTTCCCCCACAGGAAAACCCTGAACCAGGCTTGCCCCACCCAATCTATCGGATGCCCTCGCCAAGGCATTAGCCGCCAATACAAAAAGCATGGGTGCTAAGGGACACCCCTGTCGGACTCCCCTCCTTGATTGGATCCAACCACCTGTCGGGTTCCCATTGATGAGGACCGAGAAAGACGTTGTAGTGATGCACTGCTTCATCCACCTAATCCAAACCGACGGGAAGCCTCTCCTAGTCATTGCCGCCCACAGGAAGGACCACTGCATTGAGTCATATATCTTCTTGAAATCAACCTTCCATAGAAAGGCCTTCCTCTTCGCCCTCTTCCAAAGTGCTAGGATCTCCATCGTTGCAACAAATCCATCTAAAATACACCTCCCTGGCACAAATGCCGTCTGCACCTCCGACACCACCTCACCAATCACCTTCTTGAGCCTATTTGCTAGAATCTTTGCTACTATCAGGTACACTGCATTGGAGAGAGCAATCGGTCTGTAGTCATCAATCGCCTCCACCCCTTCCCCCTTAGGCAACAGGAACAAGTAGAATTTGTTCAACCTGTTGAAACCTCTGTTGCCCTCCCCGAACTCCGCAAGGACTTGCATGATCTCCGTCTTCAGCAACGACCAAAACTCCTTAAAAAACAGGATCGGAAACCTATTAGGACCCGGACATCCGTCTGCATTTAGCCCCCAGACCGTCCTACGAGCCTTGCCCTCCATGAAAGGCGCCACCAAACCCTCTGCCTCCACCGCATCCACCACCGGAATGCCCAAACCATGCCACCGCCAACTCCCGCTCCTCCCTATGAATTTCCTGAAGAAATCTGCCATCGCCCTCCCTACAGCCTCCCTGCCGGAACATTCCACCTCGCCCACCTGGAGCTTATCAATCCAATTCCTCCTGTGCTTGGCCGAAGCCATCATATGGAAGAACTTAGTATTCGAGTCTCCCTCCTTGATCCACTTTTGCTTGGACCTCGTTCTCCACTCCACCTCCACTTTCCTGTCTTCATCCTGGATGACCTTCATATGCTCTGCCCTACTCTGTCACTCTTCCACGGATAGCATGCCTTGGTCTTCCACTCCGTCCAACCTCTGGATCTCCCCGAGCATGAAATCTCTCTTCCTGTTCCGTTCTTTCACCTGCTCCTATATTCCTTCAAAAAGATTCTCAACTCCCAAAGTTTAGACTCTAGTCTCGAAGCCGTCGAGTCTTTCGAGTGCAAAGCCTGCTACTTGTCCTCCACCATGTTCCTGAATCCCTCCTCCAGCAGCCAAGCCCTATCAAACTTGAAATATGTACCATAGCGGGATCCCTTCCTAGACTCCCACAACAGAGGGGTGTGATCCGAGAAAGGCCTTTCCAATGCGCGGGCCCCCACCAGTGGGAAGACTTTTGCCATCTCTATCGAGCACAAGAAGTAATCCAGCTTGGAAATCAAGCCTCTAGAGCTCCTCTAAGTGTAAGCACAGGACTCGGGGGGCACATTTTGTAGCCCATGCTCAGCAATGAACCCTGCGAAGTCCTCAGAGCCTTGGTCTCGCCCTCCTCTCCCCCTTGGCTTGTCCTCCGCTAAGAGAGTGATGTTGAAGTCCCCTCCAATGAGCCATGGGCACCCTTGGAATCTCTTGGCAACCTGGTGCAGCCCCTCCGAGAGACGGTCCCTCTTGGAGTCATCCACTGGCCCATACGCAGATGAGAACACCAAAACTAGCCCATTGCTTTGCCTCCTCAACTGTACCATGACCGCTCTCGCACCCACCTCAAAGTCCACCAGGGAGAACAGGTCCTCCTTCCAACCAGCCACAACCCCTCCTGATCTCCCAACAGCATCGAGTGCCAGAAAACCTCCCAACATGCCACCCCCAATCTCTCTCTAGACCCTCCGGTTGCAATTCTGCAGCGTCGTCTCCTGGAGGAGCACCACATCCGGACTCCACTTCCGAAGGTAGGACCTCAGTGTTCCCCGGCGCGAGGGGTCGCAAAACCCCCTCACATTCCATGTAAAAACCTTTAACATGGGGCACCTTGACCACCTCCCCCCACCGAGCGACCAAACCCGACCCCCTCCGCCACCTGCTCCACCTCTCCTGGGTGAAACGTCTCAGACTAAGCCATGACCACCTCCTCCCCCCTCCTACTCCCACCTCCCCATTCCGCACCATCCCCAGCTACAAGTTTGCCTCCCACTCCACCACCAACCCTCGAGTCCGCCCCAACCTCTCCTACATTGGCCACCGCCTCCCCGGCGCCACCACTGCCCAACACCCCTTGCCAGCGCCTCCCCCACAGGCCCCCCGGCTTGAGCCTCACCCTCCCCCTCCCCCTCCTCTGAGCAAGGCCCTCCGCCCTCGCTGCAAGGGGTGCTACCATCACCATCATCGCCAGCCTCTTGAACAGGCCCCGCATCGCCCCCCGACCCTTCCCCACGCAACGGAGAAGTCGTTGATGCCGATGAAGCCCCATTCGAAGCCCCCTCTTCGCTGACTAGAGTTTCTCCATCTTCTAATGAAGCTTCATCATCCTAAGCTTCATGCCCCTCCTGCCATTGCCGCCTCCGGAGATAGATCCCCTCGCTTGCCTCCCTCACTTCACAAGACCTTGCGAAACAGAAGCCGACTTGCTGCAGCTCCTATGCGAAGGGACCCTCTGTGGGCCGTGAAGAGGAAGCCCATGAAGTGGTACCGGGTTCGGTTGCGGATTTGGACTCAGATCCGACTCCACCCCCTCCCTTGAAAATCCCCCAAAAAGCCCTATGCCATCACACCTCCGCCGAAGCTTGCAGCCTTCTCCACATCGATCTTTCTCGAAGCTCCCTCCCGATCCTCTCGCAGCCATCCCTCGAATGCCTCGCGCTGCACCTTGACCTCCCCGAAGGACCTAGCACCCCCCGCCATCACTTCTCCAGCAGCACCAACTCCCACCTTGTCCTGCTGCTTTGTCCCTGTTGCCATACACCTCGAGCACTGCGCCTCCAGTTGAGTGCGGTTGTCCGAGCTCGGGCGCTATGCTGCCGACCTAGCACACGAGGTGCCACTCCTGCCAGTGGCCACCGGTCTCTAAACTGCCTAGCGCATCGGAACACCCCTCCCTACCACAATGCCCCCATCGGCCGGCACCCGAACCACCTCGGCGAAGGACCGCAACCTCCCTTCAACCGGCTTCACCATCACTATCCACGAAGCGGCCCTCAAACATAGGGACACCTTCTCGTGGAGCTCCCTAATCAGCCTGAGCTCCACCAAAGCCCGCAGTGACGTAAGGTCTTCGGCAAGGTTGAGGCCCCTGTACCATCGTACTTGCGCAAAGGGGGCGACCACTGCCTCCACGACCCTCCTCGTGCGAAGGAACATTGGCACACCCACCAAATCCACCATCAGCTCCACCCTCCTTGGCGGCTGCTACCAGAGCGCACCATCTGACCTTATCACCCAACGCCACCTGACCACTCCACTTGGGCAGTGCAGGACCCTGAAGAGCAGCCGCTCCGCTACCTCCGATGACACGCCAAGCAACACGAACTTCTCCCCTACTGCCTTCAACTCCAGACCCCTCGCCCCACCCCCTAGCGCCTTCACCACCTCCGCTTCGAGCTTGCCTAGCCTAACGTGGTCCTATATTTTTGAGATATTCTCGTCCCTGAAAGGGCACTGTTGTTTTGACCCTATTGGACATAGATACTATATTTCTGTTGATGTGTCCTTTTTTGAGAAGGTGCCATATTTTTCTGATGATGGTGCCTCTCTGGGGTGGTTCACCCATAGTTATGAGTGTCGTCCTAGGGATTACTTGTTGCTACCTTTACCGTCTATGTAGGTTGAAGCTCTTGACGAAAGCCCACTTGTCTCTTCTTCTCCAGTACTATATGATTCAGATGCTTCTCCCTTATAGCAGTTAGAAGACCTACCTATTGCTTTGAGAAAGGCAGTAAGAAGTTGCACTCGTCATCCCATGTCACATTATATTTTTATTGCTCATCTCAATATTGCTTCGAGAAAATTTTCTATAGCTTTATCTGCCATGGTAATTCCCAAGAATTATCATGAGGCTATGCAGGACCCTGGTTAGAGGATGGCTATGGATGAAGAGATGCGTGCTTTCATTACATGGGGCACTTGGGAGCTGACAGATCTCCCAACTGGGGCCACGGTAGTTGACTGTAGATGGGTTTACATGGTGAAATATAAACCTGGTGGCATTGTTGAGCACTTAAGGTGAGGCTCGTGGTGAAGGGGTATGCCCAAACTTATGGGGTTGATTATTTTGATACGTTTTCCCCAGTGGCTTGGTTGAGTTCTGTTCGTGTAATTTTATTTGTAGCAGTCAACAAATAGTGGTCATATCAGGTTACTGTCAAGAATGGTTTCCTATATGGTGACTTGCAGGAGGAGGTCTACATGCGTCAACCACCAGGCTATGTGGTTGAGGGGAAGAAAGTTTGCCATTTGAGAGAGGCTATGTATGACCTACAATAGAGCTCGAGAGCTTGGTGTGGGAGGCTTAGTAGGGAGATTCAAGAGATTGGTTTTCTAAGATCCACCTTTGATCATTTGGTATTTGTGAGGCATAGGGAGGCAGACCTCGTGATTCTAATAGTTTATGTAGATGATATGATTCTCACAGGTGATGTTATGGGGATTCAAGAGACCAAGAATTTTTTGCAGACTACTTGTGTTACAAAAGAATGATGAAAAGTGCAGGAGAAGCTTAAAATTAAAAGAGCTTACTTTAAGGCCTTTTATCAAGATAAGATCGATGAAAACATGAAAAATTACAGAAGAACAAAGAAAGTAGTTAGTGAAGCAAAAGCAAAAGCTTGGGGGTATTTTTATAAGAAACTTGATTCTAAAGAAGGTGAAAGCGATATCTTCAAGTAAGCTAAAGCAAGAGAGCGGAAAGCAAATGACCTTACACATGTAAGGTGCATCAAGGATGAAGAAGGAAATGTGCTTATAACTAGTGTTGATATAAATACAAGATGGAAAAAATATTTTCATAAGCTTTTTAGTGAAAAACAAAAAAATGATATCATCTTAGGGGAGTTAGTCAACTAAGAAGATTATGTGAATTGGGTAAGCTATCGAAGGATACAAAAGAAAGTAGTGGAGGCTTTGAAGATGATAAAAAGTGGGAGGGTTGTTGGGCCTGATGATATTCCTATAGACGTTTGGAGAGTGATGAGAGAAATAGGTATAACTTGGCTCACAAATTATTTAATACTATTTGGAGAGGCAAGAAGATGCTAAATGAATGGAGGAAAAGTTTTGTGATACCTTTATACAAGAATAAGGGAGATATACAAAATTGTTCTAACTATAGATGTATTAAATTGATGAGTCATATGATAAAACTTTGGGAGAGAATAATTGAAAGAAGGGTGAGGCAAGTCTATGTAGTAATTGAAAATCAGTTTGGCTTTATGCCAGACTGGTCTACTATTGAGGCAATACATCTCTTGAGATGTATGATGGAGATCTACAAGTCAAGAAGGATTTACATATGATTTTTATTGATTTGGAGAAGGCTTATGATTCTGTCCCAAGAGATATATTGTGGAGAATTTTGGAGAAGAGACATGTACCGATTTTATGTATCAACCTTATAAAGGATATGTACTATAGAGCTGCAGCTTGTGTAAGGACTAAGGATGTTCTGATGGACTACTTTGACATCACCATTGGTTTGCATCAAGGATCGGCTTTAAGCCCTTATCTCTTTGCCTTGGTCATGGATGAGTTGACTAAGCATATCCAAACTGAGGTGCCATGGTTTATGCTTTTTGCTGATGACATTGTGTTGGTTGATGAGACAAGAGATGGAGTGAATAGAAAACTTGAGCTTTGGAAGAAAGCCTTGGAAGTTAAAGGACTACGCCTAAGAAGGACAAAGACTGAGTATATGGAATGCAAGTTTAGTAGTAGAGGGAACAATGAAGGGATGGATATAAAAATTGGAGAAGGGTGCATTCCAATGAAAGATACTTTAAGTACTTGGGATCCATTTTCCAACAAGATGGTGAAATTGATGGAGATGTTACACAGAATTAATGCAGGGTGGCTGAAATGGAGGGGTGCATCTGGTGTTCTCTGTGATAAGAGGGTTCCTTTAAAAGTCAAAGGAAAATACTATCGAGCTATGGTAATACCAACCATGCTATATGGTTCTGAATGTTAGGCTATCAACTATAGGCATATGTAGAAGATGTCTGTGGCAGAAATGATGTTAAGATGGATGTGTGATCATACAAAAAATGAGTGTATCTCAAATGAGATTATTTGAGAAATAGTTAGGGTGACACCAATAGAGGGTAAAATGAGAGAGACACGCCTAAGATGGTTTGGACATTTGTAAAGAAGGCCACTAGATGATCCAGTCAGGAGATGCGAGAGGTTGGAGGCTGAACCTACTAAGCGGGGGTGAGGAAGACCAAACAAGTGTTGGAAGGAAACTGTTAAGTATGACCTCAATTACGTTAATTTAAGTCCTGAAGTGGCTCAAAATTGATCTGTGTGGAGGTAAAGAATCCATATAGCCGACTCCACTTAGTATGGAAAAAGGCATGGTTGTTGTTGTTGTACTTTTGTTACAAAAGATTTAGGCTCTTTGAGGTATCTTTTGGGCACTGAAGTTGCGAGAAACCACCATGGCATGGTTCTTTCGCGAAGAAAATATGTTATGGAGCTCCTAGAAGAAGACTAGTCAGCTTGGAGCCAAGCCATCTTTTATTCTTGTGGAATCTCAAGGATAGCTGAAAAAGGATGATCCATTATTTGAAGATAAGAAGAGATACATGAGCATTGTGGGCAAGTTCTTATATTTTATTGTGACCAGGACAGATATTAGCTTCGCAGTCAGTAGAGCGAGTTATTTCATGGAGAATCCTTGCTACATCCATTGGCACATAGTTTACCTTATAGGTGCCTTAAAGGGAATCCTGGGAAAGGCCTCTATTTGAAGAATAATGGGCACGTGGGTCTGCATCATGGTTTTAAATTGTCGATATATCGCTATCGATGGGGTTGAGTGGTGTCGATACCCCCCAAGGGAGATATTGATGATATATCGCTGAGATATCGACGACATGAGAGCTGTTGGTGCTTGGGTTCAGGTGGGAGGTTTGAAATTGGAATGAGGTGAGTTGCTTGACACACACACACACACACACACTGAGTGAGGTGCATCTTGTATCTTTCCTTGACCTAGAATGGGCGAATGCTTCACATTAACAACTAATATGGTTCTGCTAGATGGAACTAATTTTAGCCTAAAGAATTGTCTGCCACCATCAAATCTATGTCGAGAAACACCCAAGTCAACCCCAACCAATCAGTGGCTCACATACACACACGCCCACACATGCATGCACGCGCACACACACACATATGTAAAAAAATCATCAATATCGGTGATATATCCCTGATATAACACATATACACATTTTTTAGGTATCCTTTCATGATATATTATTCATAAAAATGTTAACCTTTAAATTTTGTGATATTTTATGATATTTTATATATTTCTGAGCGATTTCTCCAAAATTCACCGATATCAGCGATATATCCTCGATATTTCACCGATATATCCTTTTTTTGACTTGTTGATATGATATCGATATCGATATTTAAAACCTTACTCTGCATTTGTACTTTGATACGGATTATACATGTTCTATTGAGGACAGATCCACATCGGATACACTACTTTCCTAGGGGGCAATCTTGTTACTTGGAGTAAGTAGTTGTGGTTGCTCGATTTAGTGTTGAGGCTGAATGCTATTCTATGGCTCATACAATCTGCAAGGTAATGGGACTCGTACATTTTTTGGCTGATATGGGAGCTATGTTGCTCGTCCTATGCCTATGTTTTGTGAAAATCTCTCAGCTACTTTACTTGTCTCCAATCTGATCTTTCATGAGTGCACAAAACATATTAAAGTAGATTGCTAATTTGTTAGTGGCGTGGTCCCTACAAGGAAGATTACTGCCCCAACTACTACTTTTGAGTAGTAGGTTGCCGACATGTTTACGCAGGCACTCTCGCGGAAGCATCATGAGTTTTTATGTAGCAAGCTAGGCATGCTTGATATACATGCTCAAGGGGAAGTGCTAGAATGTCTTATGTGGTTGTTTTTGTTATTTGTTATTTTCATGAGGAGGTATAAAGAGGGCTATAGGTTCTTTTGAAATTAATTCCATTACTTCTTTTCTCAACATTTGTTATATTGGAGATTTGTAATAATTAGAGATATGTTTTTCCTATTTTAGAAGATTGCATTAGATTTGGAAGGTAGGATTGGTCTCTCTATATAAAGAAATCAAATCCCATTGTTTCTACTTGAGTTTAAATAATAATAAACTCTATGTTTCCTTACATGGTATCGAAGCGGGAACGATCCTAGGGACTGTTGACCCTTTCACCTGCACGAGATCTTCTTTGCATGTTCTTTATGCACGCCATCACTGTGCATCTCCTTTGTGGTGCAACACACGTGTGCAGGTTTCTTTGGTCTACGTATAACCATGCACACACAATATAATCTATGCGTGCAACTTGTGCACGATCAAATTCTCCTTCCACAACATCCACTTGCACATCGCACAAGTCTAGTATCTGCGTGCACCAACGTACGCCTCTGCCCAATATTTACGTGCACTAGCGCATGTCATTATCGTCCTTTGCGTGCATCTGCGTGCAGTCAGCATCAATTTTGCACACCTAGCGTGCATGTATTGCTCTTGTTGCACACCGCCTAGGGTGCTAGTCCCTTGCGATTTGGTTTTGATTCACACATCCTGTGGCATGAAAATTGAAGAAAAAATTGAGTAGGGCCTCCTCTACTACTTCTTGGGAATGTTTCCCATATATGACTGCTACTTTTGTTATGGTGTTCTTCCAGTTCAGTTACAATTTGCTTGGGATCAATTCCTACAATCAATTCCAGTTTTCAACACATGAAATTGTTTTCCAACAAACTCTCCAAGTTAGTTTTTGCTCCAACTTCATGAGTGCTAGATGCTCCTTGATGAAGACCGTTTGCATGCATGAAGAAGTTCGTGAGCATGCCAAAGTATGTGTGTTATCTACATGCGTGCTCCAGTCCCACTTGCATCAAAAGGGGGGAGCGTCTATGTCAGGTACAAGAATTGTGCTCGAGTGCCAGTTCCAAGTTTGTGCTATAGTCTGTGCGTGATTAAGCTCCATGCATGCAACTATCAGCAGTATAAGTGCCTGGCTCGAAAGAAGATGCCACAACTAGGGATGCAACTTTTGGTAAACCCGACCTAGAAAGAATGGGTAAAACTCGATCCGAATCTGATAGGGTTCGGGTATGGGTTTTATCCAAAAAACCTGATTGGGTATGGGTATGGATCAATAGTTGATTATTTGACCCGAGTGCCTGAATAAAATCTCCATTCACCCAAGATATACAAGTATCTTCCTAAGTCCCTCATTCCCTTGACCCTAATCTCCCTCATGATTTCCTTCATGATTTTGAAGGTTGGAAGTACTTCTAAAGCTTTCATTGAACATTATTGTTAGTATTATTGTAAGGGTGTATTTGTCATCTTTTGAGTATATGAGGGTTACTTATGTAATTTACCCTGAGGCTCTCCATATAAAAGGAGACCTATAGCAAGTTCATTTTTCCCTTCTCCCTCAACATGGTATCAAAGTAAGGTGGATCCTAGATCCTTCGTGCTCTGGTGCCCTTCCCACCAAATAATCTTCCTCTCTCTTCAACCTCTAGCAGCACTGCTAGTAGGCCTCTCTGCACCGCAGGTAGCCTAGCAGCACTGTCAGGGTGCCACCAACAGCCTAGCAGCGCCGCTAAGCATCGTCAGCAACCTGACAATGTCGCTGGGGTCCGCTAAAGGGGTGATCTTCCTCCTTTGGTGCCGCTTGTGGTGTTTTTCCCTTGTTTGGGTTGCTGCACACATCTGATCAGAGGATGAAATGCTAGAATACCTCCGTAGGAGGCATGGGTTATGGTTCATACTTCCCATAACTCGTAGAGTGTGTTCTATCGCTCATATCTTCAGATCTGTATTTTGGATACTTAAAATCAGATCTGAGTTTACCCCCTGATTTTTATCGCTTCTCGTGGTCATAGTTATGGCATCCACCTCAAATGAAACTATTGAAGCAAAGTCGATGACTACCTCGGCTTCCTTGATGGTTAAGGGGACTACTATCAAACTTAATGGATCTCAAAACTCTCTTATGGGTGTAAGTATTCAAGGTATTTGTGGGTAGCCACAAGAAGCTTCTGATTCTCTCTACTAATTCTCGAGTCAACTTATAAGGATTTTGAAAAATGGGAAAGATAATTATCTAATGATGAACTGGATAATGAACAGTGTTGAGCGACATATAGCATTAAACTTGTTGTACAAGAAGACAATAAAGGATATGCGGGAGAGCCCATCCAAGAAATATTTTCAGAAATCTAATCCTGATATATTGCCGTATATGGTTCATGTCTCAAGGAGAAAGGATGCTAATTGGTTATTATACAGAGATGGAAGTGTTCTTTGAAGAGCTAAATGTGTTTCAGCTTTCCTATTATGATGCTTAGACTAGCTAGAGACAAACTTGCCAAGTCTATAGATTCTTGGACGAGTTGAATGCTAAGTTATTATCTGCCCGTGAGAATATTCTAGTCCTAGAAATTATGCATGATTTGGAGACTGTGTATGGTCGTTTGCAAAAGATATCTGTGGATACTAGTCATCTTCTGGTTGTCTCTACGACATCGAACATTGAGGCATCGACCTTTGATGTATCTGGTGGTAGAGGTGGATTTTGAGGGGGTCGTGGCTATGGAGGTGGTCGCGGACATGGATGAGGTCGCATCTATGAACCTTGTGTTCATTGTTGGAGGACTAATCACCCCTCGGAGAAATGTTGGGCCAAATTTGGTTATCCAAGAAATTGCTCCATTACTGCTGCAGTGGTTAAGGGGGAGCTGCCTCCCTCTACTGATACTTTTTCTTCTCCTATGTCATCTCTTGCTCCTACTTTGATGATGGATGACTATAATCATTTGATGGCCCTTCTGTGCCAACTTGTTGTCTCATACACTATGGCTTCTCTGGCTGCCACTAGTAGCTCTATGCACCTTGCTACTACATCCTCTGCATCATGGATTGTTGACTCAGGTGCTTCGACTCATCTTACTGGTAAGGAAGATGCTATTGTCTCTATGCGTAAGACTAATGATATCACTTCTGTTCTTCTGGCAAATGGTACATATTCTCCTGTCACTGGAGTTGGGGAGGTTCATTTTTCAAATAAGCTATCTACTGTTTACTTTGCTCCAAAATTTCCGTTGAGCTTATTATCTATTTACAGATTATGTAAGGAACTTAAATATCGTGTTATATTTGACGAGCAGTTTGTCTATTTTTAGGACATCCAAACGGAGATGATGATTGGTGTGGGGATTGAATGTGATGGACTATTACATTGTTGCTTCTACTTTGTCTGTTGGTGCTGCCTCTATTTCTATGGATCTAGTTCTTTGGCGTCAATTGGGTCATGCTTTTGCTTTACGTTTGTGAAAAATGTTTCCAGAGTCTAATGTAACACATAGTAGAGAGTGTGAAGCTTGTCATCTTGGCAAGTATCACTGTGTGTCTTTTTCATCTAGATAGAATAAAAGATGCTCAATACCTTTTTAGTTGGTTCATTGTGATGTTTGGGGTCTGTGTTCAATAACTCATCGGAATGTTTATCAGTATTTTGTGGTCTTTGTTGATGACTTCAGTCGTCTTTCTTGGATGTTTTTGATGCGCGATAAATATGAAATTGTTTCTATTGTTTCAAAGTTTTTCAATGAAGTGCAGAATTTTTATTCTATTCACATCAAAATTTTTCGTAGTGACACTGCTTTGGAATTTATGCAAAAGGATGTGGCTGATTTTCTTTCTAGCAATGGTACCTTTCATCAAACTTTATGTGCTCACATCTCACAACAAAACGGGGTTGCCGAACGGAAATTACGCAATTTACTTGATGTTGCCAGAACCATAATGCTTGCCACTAATGTACCTAAGAATTTTTGGGGGATGCTATCCTAACATCTACATATTTGATAAATAGACTTCCTCGGTGCTTGATGGAGCCACATCGTTACTTTTGTTGCAGCCAGATATCACTTCTTTTGCATTGCCACTACGAATTTTTGAGTGCACCTCCTTTGTCCACCTCTTTGAGACTCCTGACAAATTGTCTCCCCAGTCCGTTAAATGTGTCTTGTTGAGTTATTCTCGAACCCAGAAGGGGTATCGCTATTTTGATCCTGTTGGGAGACGCTATTATATGTTTGCAGATGTCTTCTTTATTGAGAAGACTCCCTACTTCTCTCATGAGGGTTCTAGTCTAGAGTGGTTTTCGTAGACTTATAAATGTCGACATACTTCTATTCCTATTCCTGTATCTGTCATGCAGGCAAAAGGTCAAGAAAAGCTTTACGTCCCCTCACTATCATAAAATTCGGATGATCCACTACAACAGTCAGATGAGCTTCCTATTGCTTTGTGAAAGCCGGTGAGATCTTGTACCTTACACCCTATGGTCCATTATATAGCTATTGATCACCTTAGTCTAGATTTGCAGAGGTTTACTACAACTCTTGCAGCTATGCTGGTTCCTAAACATCATGATGAAACTCTCCGAGATCCTGGTTGGAGACAGGTAATGCAGGATGAGATGGATGCTCTTATGTCTTGAGGTACATGGGACTTGACACATCTTCCACCAGGAGGTAGGTGGTGGATTGCAGATGGGTGTTTACAGTGAAGTATCACCCGAATGGCACTATTGAGAGGCTGAAAGCTAAACTTGTAGCAAAAGGATATACCCAAACTTATGGGGTAGATTACTTTGATACGTTCTCTCCAGTGACTTGTATATGCTCTGTCAGGGTCATTCTCTACCTTATGTTAAATAAACACTGGCTGGTGCATCAATTGGATGTGAAAAATGCTTCTTTATATGGTAATTTGCAGGAGGAAGTGTAAATGTCCCAACCACCAGGTTTTGTGGTTGGGGGGGCAGGTATGTAGGCTTAAAAAGGCTATCTATGGCTTGAAGCAGTGCCCCTGAGCTTGGTTTGAGGGACTCAGTGTTGCAGTATAAGGTATTGAATCCTATAGGTCTTCATCTGATCATTCCATCTTCATTAGAAAAAGGACTCTAGAACTACTATTCTCGCTGTATATGTTGATGATATGTTGCTCACAGGGGATGACAATCAAGGCATTCAGGATACAAAAACATATTTGTAGACCATGTTTGTAACTAAGGATTTAGGAAAACTGTGCTATTTCTTGGGCATTGAGGTTGCCAGAAACTTCAAAGAAATGTCTCTGTCTCAAAGGAAGTATGTACTTAAGCTTCTTGGTGAAACTGGACTGTTAGGTGCATGACCATATATGGTACCTGCAGAATCACCATGTCGATTACTTGAGGATGATGATCCGTTGTTTAAGGACAAAAGCAGGTATAGGAGCATTGTTGGAAAGCTCGTGTATGTTACTGTTGTAAGACCTGATATCAATTATGTTGTTAATAGGGTGAGTCAGCATATGGAGAACCTGAGGTATAGTCATTGGAATGCAATGTCTTATCTTCAGGTCTCTAAAAGAAAGTCCTGGGAAGGGACTTTACATAAAGAACAATGGTCATTGTGATGTACATATACATTCTAATGCTGATTATGCAGGAAGTCTTGAAAATAGACGGTTTACTACAGGTTATGCTACTTTTCTTGGAGGAAGCTTGGTAACATGGAAGAGTAAAAAGCAAACAGTAGTGTCTAGATCCAGTGCGGAGGCAGAATATTGGGCAATGGCACATGCTAGTTGTGAGATTATGTGGCTTATAAATTTTCTGAGGAACCTAGGAGTTGAGGTCAAGACATCTGTTCCAATGTCCTGTGATAACAGGTCGACCATAATTATTGCTTCCAATTTGGTGTTTCATGAATGCACTAAACACATTGAGGTGGACTGTTATTTTATACGTGATATGGTGACCTGTGGCAAGATATGCACCCCTACTACTACATCAGGGCAGTAAGTGGTAAATATCTTCACTAAGACACTACCTCGGAAGTGTCATGATTTCCTTTGTTCCAAGCTATGCATGTTAGATATATATGCTCTAGCTTGAGGGGGAGTGTTAGTATTATTATAAGGGTGTATGTGTCATCTTTTGAGTATATGAGGGCTGCTTATGTAATTTACCCTGAGGCTCTCCTTATAAAAGGAGACCTAGTATTTCTAATAATAGCAAGTTCATTTTTCTCCTCCCTCAATAATTATTTTCGAGGATGGAGATCTTTTATTTGAAATGTACTTGTATGTTGTCTTTCTTTGTATTTTATATTTTTATTTTTTATATATTTCCCTTGAAGGGCTCTTTTTGTAATAATTTTAACGGAGATCAACAAAATTATAGTAGCATAAGGCCATATGTTGTAGGCTTGTTAAAAAGAAACAATTGATGAATTGTGCCAGAGATTTTTTTTTTCCTTGGCTCTAATTGGGTACGATTTGATTGTAAGATCAATTTATAAATAAGTACCTGATGGGTAAATGGCTTGTCGATAGACAGATGGGTATGGGTATGTGTTTGGATTTTTGTACCCAATAGGTAAATGGGTAGAGATGGGTATGGATTTTGTAAATGGATATGAGTATGGATTTAGCCAAACCTGAGCCGAGTCCGACCTGTTTGCATCCCTAGCCACCACTCGAAGGAAGTAAAAGTGTCATCCTCGAAGAGGATGATGACTAGTGGTGGGGAAATTTAGCCAGATGTGCTTGGGAATGTTCCTCAACTATTGTCTGTGATCCAGTTCAAAGATCAAAGGTCGTTCGTGCATGCAAGGCCTACATGCATGCTACTACTTGGTGTTTTCTCGCAATTTGACGATGTCCAACTTAGGGGGGAGTGTTGGAGATCTCGTGATTCTCCACATTGGTGATCATGAGATTCTAGGTGGAGTAGAGGGCAAGGAAGCTCTCCTTGCCTAAATTATTTTGTTTCCTTAATTTAGCTTTTAGTTTTAGAATTATTCTTTAAGGAAAATTTGTTATGTTAGAGATTTATTATAATTAGAGATATGTTTATCCTATTTTTGAAGATTGTATTAGGATTGGTAAGTAGGATTGGTCTCTTTATATAAAGAGATCAAATTGATACAAATATATTTTGAAATTTATACTTACCTTTCTAAATATTATCATAACAGAAAATGCAAATCAACTAAGAAAATTGACGGAGGATGAGGGGTTTCCACCACTCGTCGACGTTGGTTGGTGGTCGCCATCGAGGAGCCTATGGGAGAGGTTTTGGTGAGGGCTGGAGGGACGTCCTATGTTATCGCTGTCGTGAGAGAGGCCATGTTACGGCAATGTGTAGAAATGGGGTCGTTTGTCTTGCGTGTGGTGACCTTGGCCATAGGAGGAATACATGCAAGTCGCCCCACGGCATGAAAATCAAAGCCAAAACCCTACCACTGCTTATCGGCAACGTGACTTTGGGTTTCAAAACCCTTGGATTTTTGGTAACCCTTGGATGCTTGCAAAACGTGCTCGCCACCATTGCCTCCGACGCCGTCGGCTCTTGATGTAGAAGTTCCATTGACACTAGAGGTTTTGGTTGTGGAGTCCCTGCAGCAGAATGCCCTTGTTGGAGAAATCATGTCCGACTTGTCTTCATTGGATGGTTTGCGTCAAGTTGTGAGTTCTCTCTCTTTTATCACCTATGTGGAAGGTTTCGTTGTTGAGTACATCTCAATTTCTCCTTTTTGGTCTATGTAATGTTGATATTGAGAGGTTGAAGTTTCGAACAACTGTGTATGGTGATGTCTCGGTTATTTGGAGGATGGTCTCGCCCGTTAATGGGGACCTCAATGTGCCATTGTCAGGAGGGGATTGGTCGAAGTTAGTGGTCTTCTCGTACATCTTCAGTCGACGATTGTCGTGCAACAGGTCATATCCGGGTTTGCCTCATTGAAAGAGGGCCTTTTTGTTGGTTTGCAGGAGGGGACGACTGAAAGATACAGGTAGAGGCTGCGCTTCGTCAGGGAGGGCCTTATCCGGAGCTGGTTGTTCTCCACTGTGGGGGCAGCTCTTGGCCACTCCATGTCAGGGTGATTGCTCAGCTCCTGCAACCGAAGGGTGAAGAGAAGGTGCGTTCGGTTGAGGCACCTAGAGAACAGCGTTAGAGAGAGGTGGCTCGAGATACAAGGGAGGTTCTGGGCCTGGGCAAAAGAAGAGAAAAGAACCTGCATGTGATGCCTCAGGGGGGATGATTCCATGGAAGTTGGTGATAATCAAGCAGAAGCCATTGTGAGCAATAGGGTGTTGGTTATGCGAACAAAGAATGCTGAGGACGACTGTGCACTATAGGTGGTCGACGAAATGCTCCACCAGATCTCTGAAAACAATGGGTTCGTTTTTAGTACGGTGGCACCTTCATTGGAAGTGGGTTCTTATAATGCGGGCTCTTCGTCCATTAATTGAGATATGCTAAGCTTTAGAGGGCAATATAATCTTCGAGATTTCTCAACCTCGAAGATGAAAAAGATTGATGAGGCTAGTGTGGCCAGGTGTTTAAATGTGGAACGAGTGGCCAGCTTGCAGGAGTGTTGTGTGGGATATCAACATGCTCCACAACGAAAGTGTTATTGTGGAATGTGCGTGGGTTGTGCGGTTGAACCAGGCATGTTGCTACTTAGCTATTTGCGCGAGTAGAAAGTTGATTGTGCTCTTATACAAGAAACACACATTGATCATGAGGGAACGAATATGTGGTAGTTGATGAAGATAAACAGGGGTGCTGATATCAAATTTGTTAATGCGATTTGGAGGGCAAGGGGTTTATTGATTTAGTGGAAGATGACTTTGTTGAAATTGAAGGACGTGCATGAGGGTCGTTTCTATTACTTACAAGTTCATGCTAGAGGGTGATGGTAACACCATCATCCATCATAACTAACTTAAATTAGTTAGAATCAAGAGATAAATGCTCCTGAATAATTGTTTGAGGATAATAATTCCACATAGATCAATTTTGAGGAGAGAATAACAAATTAGGGTTAATTCAGCAGTTTTAACATCACATCATAAATGCAGAGTAACCATAGGGTTACCCAGGGGTTATTTGAAGATCAATTGAGCATTAAACTCCAAAGAGTGGGTCCATATAGATAGAAACAGAGTTTTACGTATTTTGAGAATGAAATCAATACACAAAACCCTAATGTCAAACCTGCTTGAATTGAAGAGGTTTTGGTCAGGATTAAATTCATCTAAATCTTCTAAAATTCATAGAAAAATATTTTAAGAGGTTTGGTATCTTTGGTTTGACCACCTGAACCTATTTTGATCTAGAACAGAGTTTTAGATGGATTTTGCTCTGATTTGGGCTTCCATGCAACTTGTCCAGTCAAACGTGGTCAAAACTCAAATCCAACTTCACCATCAGACTCCTTGGGTCCAAATTAGGTTAAGATCAAAATTTGGGCCCAATCAAAGTTCATCTTGACCTAGTTTACAATTCGGTCCCTAAATCTCTATCTCTTAGTCAGACCCCTAGCTTTCAAAATTTCTTGCAAATAGGTTCCTAAGTTTATCATCATCTTTGCACTTATGCCCTTGCCGCCATTGAAGGTCTGAAAAGCATCTTCCTGCGACCCGCCGACCTTCAAACTTGGAAAGCTCCTTGATTTCTCAATCAAATGCTCTCAAATTTAGAAGAAATGATCTCCAGGAGATTCTCTATCGATTGAACCCAATTCCAAAGCCCAATCGCAAGCCAGAAGCTCTGGCGAACTCTCGAAATTTAGTGGGTTTTCCTTGTGAATTTTGCGAGGAATCCACGCTGATTTAGGGCGAATCATGCCCTGATCGACATCTATATAAACTCCTCTAGGTCCTAGGATGTTCCTCAGCTAGGTTTTAGGCCAAAACTCCTCTTCCTCTCCCTCCGACTGCCTCCCACTGTAGCTCCAGCGAGCTCCTCAAATCTCCGTCGTCGCCCTTTACCACATACAATAAGTAGAGGGAACATCTTCCCCACCTTTGTTCACACCTAGTGGGCCAAAGCCAGGCCTGTCGGACCCCTTCCTCGCTGTCTCTACCTCCAGAGTCTTCACCTTCTCCGGCACCGGCCAATCACAGCCGGTGCTAATTTCTCATCCTCGTTGTTCGTAGCTAGGTCCCTCTTCCTCCTTTTCTTCTGTAGGTTAGATCCAACAACTTCCAACCCTAATTCGATCAACATACATCTCATGTCCCCTCCATCTTCTCCACAGTCGACGACACCACCGGCGAAGCCACCTAACCACACTGCACCAAACTTCACGCCACCACTCCCATTAGCTCTGCTTCACCTCCACCTTCAAAAGCCCTCTACAAATTTCAACATCCACCTACTCAAACACCCCCCCAGACGAACCCATCCTCCGCTTGCTCCTTTGGCTTTAGCCGGCCAACATACACCCCCAAACACCACGAGAACACCACCGTTGAACTCCTTGCCTTACGGCGATCCTACTGAATGCTCTAACTGGGGCTTTGAGCCCCTATTTGTGTTTCAGGTCATTTCGTCGTCGACGACCATCATCGACATGCTCTACCACCATCCGACCATTAGCGACTTCATCTTAACCTCTAGTCGCTGCAGAATCACTCCACAACCTTAGTAGTAGCATCGATTGAAGAGGGAAGCCCCGCAGCTGCTTGCTTCAGAAGCTTCAATCCTTCATAGCTTCACACAATGAAGACCACTCGTATTTAGTCCCACATTGTGTGGGACAAACACACGAAGGCATATAAAAGGAAAACATGCACTAGCCTTGTCGCCTCGTACACAGAGGGGTGAGGTCCCTCATCTCACTCAGCCCTTACACCTCGCCTGCGGTGCATGCCACGCGGGCCTGGTCCCTTATCTGGTACTGTACAAACCCGATTATCCGAATAACGTCCCGATTAGGAAAATGTGAGGAGGGTAAGGGTAGGTTTAGCCTTGAGATGCGTGCCTTTATACGCTTAACACTTACCATCTCTGAGGCTTTATGCTTGGGTTGAGGTGCTGGTGTTCTGTTAAGGCCATGTGCCTGTTGTGGCTTGATACTTAAGGTGTCTGGTCTCTGATTTGGGTACTGTTGCTATATTTGAGGCACTGTGGACTTACTTGTCTATTATCTAACGAGGGATTTGAGAATAAGTGGTTTAAGGGCCACTGTTGAGAAATTGAATTGATTGATACATTTGATATGTGCCTAATATTAGAGATTTAAGTGGTGATTTAAATCACCATTCTTTTTAGTGTTTCTATCTTCTTTTTACCCCATGGTTTCTTGAGATACATTTGCTATCACTGAACATCAACTTGAGTAAATCTCTATTATTTATTGAATATCTGTTTGATGCAATTGTGCTCATTATTTCTATATTGTGATTACTGTTGTGAATTTGCCAATTTGCTCCCTACGTACAACCTCGGACTAAATTCCTTATTTCTGAACAATTTATAAATTTTAAATGATGTATTGTTTTTGTTGACTATGCTACAACCCGCATCTCTTAAAACTCGACGAAAGTGACGCAACAGAGGGGGATGGCTTTCCCATGTATGCTACTTGTGTGTATAGGTCGTGTGCGTAGGGGGATCGATCGTTATTATGGAGTGAGTTGCTGCAGGTCTCTGATTTTGTTTAGGGAGGGGTGTGGCTTGTGGGTGGTGATTTTCATGCCACCCTCTCCTCTGAGGATAGATCGGATGGCAGGGTGGATTTGTCTACCTATGGGTTTCAATCAACGGTGGCTAATCTAGAGCTGGTAGATCTCCCTGATTCAGGGGTAGCCTACACATGGAGGGATGGTGGTGGTCAGATGTCTAGACTTGATCGATTTTTGTGTAATGTGGAACTCATGGGTTCGTTCTAGTTGGCTAGTGTGGTCGCCCTTGGATGTCCTTTCTCAAATCATGTTTCCATCTTGTGGGATAGTGGTGACGGGGTTGTTGCTAGATCTTACTTTAAGTTCCAACGCTCTTGGTTGAATGAGATCAAGCTCAAGGAGATGGTGTCCTCGTGGTAGGCATTGCAGCAAGGGGAGGGCTCGACAACTTAGTGTTTAGCATCTAAACTAAAGGGGCTTCGGTAGATGCTTTTTGAATATAGGAAGTCTCTTAACGTCATTAAGTCATAGCGACGAAAGGAGGCTTTTGATGTAGAGTGTGATCTTGATGTTAAAGAAGAGGGTGGACAACTTACCGAGCAAGAATTCTAGATGAGGAAAGAGTATCAAGTCATTATTGCCAAAGAAGATCTTTAAAGAGAGATTGATTGGAGGGAACGTTCACAGCAACCATGGCTTAAGGAGGGTGATGTGAATATGGAATTCTTTCATGTGACAACCAGTACAAGACGGAGAATGAATCTTATCTCTTCCTTGCGGCAAGGGGATACTGTTTTTTCTTCATATGTAAATTTGTAATGAGACAAATAACTATTTTTAGCATCACATTTGCTCGGCTAAGAGGATGGCAACTCGCCTCTTTAGATATGCCTAGACTGCGTGAAGATGAGGGTCGATCCTTGTTAAGATCAATTATAGAGGATGAAGTGTTGATTGTGTTAATTGGTCTTAAAGCAAAAGGTTCACTGGGACTAGATGGTTTACAGGTATTTTTTTACAAAGAATTTTGGTCGGTTGTCAGGCACAATGTGTTGGTGATTGATGAATTTTCGAGAGGAAATTTTGGGTTTGAAAATCTAAATAGATCCCCCCTTTTTCTTTTGCTAAAAAGGTTGGGAGCTGAGACTGTTTGATTTTAGACCCATGGCCTCGGCTAACTCTATCTATTTGATTATTGGAAAGATTCTTGCCAATCATCTTCATGAGGTTCTGTAGAAGCTGATTAGTCCTATTTAGTCAACTTTCTTGAAGGGGAGATCTTTGCAGGAGTTCTTCATATTGGCACAAGAAATGGTCTCTCGGTAGATCAGAAAGAAGGCTTCCATGTGGAAAGTAAAAATTTCAAAGGCGTATGACTTTGTTTCTTGGCCTTATCTATGAGAGGTCATTCGTAGAAGGGGTGTTCCTGAGATTTGGGTACAGTGGATGAAGAGATGTGTTACCACCTCTTCTTTCCTCTTATAAATGGAGAATCGATAGGTAGGTGGATATAACCGCAGAAAGGTGTATGATAGGGTTGCCTAGTTGCTCCTCTTATTTTTATTCTAACTGTTGATACACTTACGCACTTCTCTTTCAAAGCCTTTTCTAGGGGACTTTTACATGGGTACTCTTTCCTCCCAATGTGCTTTGACACCCATTCTTCAATATGCGGATGATACTATGTTTTTTAGTGAAGGTGGGGTTCACGAGGCAGAATGTGTGAAGCGTATTGTTGATATCTTTGGTGGTATTTCTGGGTTGAGGATTAATGGAGCAAAGTCTTTAATTTGCTTTGGACTGGCTGATCCAACTAAGTTGCATATTTCTGAGATTCTCCAAACCTCGCTCGAAAGCCTGCCCATTCGATATCTGGGCTTTCCTTTGAGTGGAAAGAAGATGAAAAATAGTGATTGGGTTGAGCTATATGAGAGGATATTGATCTGGCTGGCCAAATGGTGTGGCAAATTTCTTTCCAAGGCTCGACGTCTTATTCTTCTCAACTCGGTCATCTCAGCCATACCTATTTTCTATCTTTCCATGTTTAGAACCTCTGGAATTGTGTTGGAAAGACTGGACGTGATGAGGAAAAGATTTTTTTGGAAAGGGGCCTCGCATGAAGGTCCCTTTCTCCAATTAGTAAAATGGTGCCAAGTGTGTCTACCCAAAAAGGGGGGGATGGGGATACGTTCTCTGAGGGAGTTTGGTGATTCCTTGCTTCTAAAGTGGGGTGTCATCATTTTGAGAGGTGGCAATGGTCTTTCGCAGGATGTGATCTGGGATTCATATGGTGTGTCAAATGCCCCCTCTAATAGACTTCATCCATCACAGGCATCCCTTTTCTGGTCTTTGGTGATAAAGGCAATGGTAGATAGATGGGAGATGTTCTCTCCAAGGATTGGGAATGGTGAACACTTTAGTTTCTAGAAGGATGATTGGACTGATTTGGGGTCCTTTGATACTCTGATTCCACGTTCTTATAGCAAGGTCCATGATAAATTGCAAAGGTGGTCGACTATTGGACACCTAGTATTGAGACGTGGTCACCCCCCAGGCCACTTGGCTCGTATGAAAGCCACTTCTTGGAGGAATATGAACGTATGCGATTGACTTTGCAGGCATTCTGGCTGAAGGACAGCGTGAATGGGTTTTCTTGGCGTGATGAGTGCTATGTTTCAAGGAAGGCGTACCACTGTATGCTATTGAATATTAATGGTGACAATCATTTTAAGACGTGTTCCTCCCTATGGAAGATTAAGGTTTCCCTGAAAATTCAAGTCTTTCTATGGTTGGCTAGACGGGATGGTCTGGTCACTGGAGTTTTAAGACATCAAGTGTTGGCAACTCCTCTGACCCCTTGCCTACTTTGCAATTTAGATGGAGACGGTGTTCAACATCTTTTTAGCACATGTTTGGTTACTTGTGAGGTATGGCGTCGATGTTGCTCCTCCCCTTCTCCTACTTAGGAAGGTTTGTGAAGGAACCTATCCGATTCTTCCAAGCTACGTGTCCATATGTGTGCTGTTTTATGGGGTGTGTGGATGGCGAGAAATGATGCTTTTTTTAATGGGACACGTATTGGGTGGATAATATTTGTAATGATGTAACTGTATGGGTCAGACACTGGCAGGCCATCATGTAATCGCCTTTTTTAATATAAATTTTTTTGGATTACTATTGTAATCAACAGTAGTCCTTCCTCTTTTAAAAAAAAATGTTTCTACTTAAGTTTCAATAATAATAAATTCTACGCTTCTTCACAAAATGAAAGAAAAAAAAACCTAAAATATCAAATTTGAAGAGTCAGAGTATTGGAACTTAGTTCCACTATCTTCTAAGTTTTGGTGTTAATAAAACTCTTTTCAAATCTAATGAGTTTCACAGGATCTTGGAATGAAATTGCTCGGATGATGAATGTTGATGGAGATGTTGATGGCCACATTGATGAATAGTTTAGAGTTTATTTTTTTCATTTCCTTGGACTTTGTATTCCTCCTAACAAAAATTTGATGTAGAAGTTAAAATCAATTAAAGATAATCAGGTCATCAAACGTCCATTTTGCGAGATCTAAAATCGTTTCGGTATGGAGTTAAAATTGTTTCGCTTTGAAAGACATTAAAACTTGGTTTAACAAATTTTTAATAAGGTACTTGTTGCAAGTATCGGTACTAATCATAAGTGTTAGTACATGAGGGCACAGGTTTGAGTACTTAACTCAATCTGTGAACAAGTACTGATACATGGTGCTTACAGTTTTGGGTTAAGTGTTTTCCTGAACTTAACAAGTACCTAAGTACCGATACATATAGGTTACAGTTTGTACTCTAATAACAACCTGTGAGTTACGATTCTTGAGTACCAGTACATGTATTTAGTTGGTACTCAATTGAGAATGATGAGTATCGATACTTATGATGAGTACCGGTACCCAGACCCTGTTGTACTAATTGCTGACAGACTGTGAGTAGCTAGTGCCGGTACCCATACTTGAGTATTAGTACTAACTACCCATTGAGTCAAATATGAATGGCTAATATGCCTTAATTTCCATTTGAATCACCCATTATTTGACTCAAACGACTATGGAGCATGGGCGAGTGATTTTTGGCCTATAAATAGACCTTTTCTAGGCCTTGTTGAGACACAAAATCATTCTACACTCTTCTACTCTAAAGAGTTCCTATATACTCAAAATTCTTCTTTAGAGAGCATTTGCTGCCTTAACTTGAGAGAAAACTCTCTTAGAGTGCAGCTAGTTTTTTAGCATGGATATATTAGTTGTTTTCAATCATTTGCGTGTTGTTTTGTCCTTAGCTCAATTTGTTATTAATCTTTAAATTTGCATATTGTTGTGAGGCTTAGGATTTAAGTTGTAAGTATTTTATTTTCATTTGCTTTCACCTGTAATCTTTTATCATCTCTATTATATTGTAATTAGGTCGATGTAGCTTGTTAATTACCTCGTATTATAGTGAATTGATTTCCTCATGAGGGAATTGGGATAAAAATCCTAAGTCGGGAGACTTAGGTAGTGGAGTACTCAAGTGAGTGGAATCACTATATATTTTATGTTCATTTGTGGTTTGGAATTGATTCTATTTTTTTTTTTGTCACTATTCAACCCCCTTATAATGTGCTTATATTCTTAGATCCTACATGTAGTATCAAAGCGGGTAGCAAAGAGACGTAACAAATCAACTCATGATGGTATTATCATCAACCAAGCGCACTAAAGGCTAGTCATCCTCTTGTCCTCCCTATCTTGATGAGATGGACTATCGATGTTGGAAGAAGCGTATGCAAGTTCTCCTCAAGTTTATGGATGAGGATGATTGGACGCTTATTCAAACAAAATATACGGATCTAGAAGAAAAAGGAGTGGTGCTGACATCGGATCAAAAGAAGATCGTCAGTAACGCGAAGGCCATGAACGCGCTCTATTTCACGCTATCTAAGGAGGAATTTAACCGTATCTCGACCTGTGAGTTAGCGTACGAGATATGGAATATGCTTCAAGTCACCTACAAAGGCACTAACAAGGTCAAGGAAACTTGCATCTCCATTATAACAGAAAGTTATTAGTGTTTTAGGATGGAAAAAGACAACTCATCAAATCAATGGATACGAGATTTGGTGAGATTGTAAATCCTCTAAAAAATCTCAGAGTGAAGATGATTGAAGAACAACTTGTAAGGAAGATTCTCAGATCCCTTACAAGTGATTGGGCACCAAAGTCAATGGCAATTCAAGAGGCAAAGGACTTATCAACTCTTCCTTTTGACAACCTAATTGGAAGCCTCATGGCCTACAAGGTACAATTGGAGAATATAAAAAAGAATGAGGAGAAGCCTGTAAGCAAGAAGAAGGATCTTGCTTCCAAGGCAACAAGGGAAGAGTCGGACATCGACGACTCCAACTTTGACAAAGAAGAGCTTACTCTTCTAACAAGAAAGTTTTGGCGATTCGTCTGCAAATAAGGTAAGAGAGTCAATAAGTTTTCAAATGACGTGGATTGCTTTGAATGCAAGAAAAAAGGGCACGTACCAAGGGATTGCCCATTGATAAAGAATAAAAGGAAGAAGAGAAAAAGGAGAAAAAAAGATCGGAAGAAGGCATCGAGAAAGGCTTACAAGGCTACATGGGATGACGACGACTCCAACATGGAGTCTTCATCTGAAGAATTTGACGAACATAAAGTCGCCCATCTATGCTTGATGACAAATGACGATAGCACAGATAACGAGGTAGATTTTGAAATCTCTTTTAAAGAATTATTTAGTATACGAGGAATTGTATCTTAAAGCAAAAATGATTAGAAAATAAAATATGGTTTTACATAATAATTGTCAAATCTTAGAAATAGAAAAATAATGTTTAGAAATAGAATTAGACATGGCTAAAAATACAAACTTTCAGCTGCATACAAAAATAGTAGAACTAAAAGATATTTATGAATTTTAAATAATTTAAAAACAGCTAGGCTAAACATCGAATTTTGTAATTCATTGAAAGCTAAATTCAACATAAAAAGAACACACAAAATAAATCACATGCACTTAGACATGCATAGATGTATCAAAAGGTCAAAAATCCTAAGAATTATAGATTTAACACAAAATGGGTTTATAAATCTAAGGATTTGAAAGGTATTAACACTCAATGACCCAAAAGAAAATGGGTACCTAAACTAAACTTACTAAACTGTTTTGCAGGTCAAGGACAGGTGGATCCTTGACAGTGGGTGTTCCAAGCACATGACGGGACATTCCAATCTGTTTATAGAGTGGACGAAGATTCAAGATGGAGGATACGTCAAGTTGGGTAACAATAAATGTTGTCGTATTATTGGTGAAGCTACATGAGGTAATTGCACTAAGCAGGTACGTAAAGTGCTTTTAGTAGAAAATTTAAAACAAAACCTGTTTAGCATTAGTCAAATTTGTGACAATGGTTGTGATGTTTTGTTTACAAAAACTGGATTTAAAATACTAAAAGAAGGGACTAATATTGTTTTAATTGAAGGTTTTAGATATGAAAATATCTATACTCTTCATTTCTTACAAGAGAAATTTGTAAAGTGTCTGCTTACCACTCATGTTGAAATGGACTTAGGGCATAGTAGGCTAGGTCACATTAATCTCACAATTAAATAGGCTAGCCAAAAATGAGTTAGTAAGGGACCTACGTAAACTAACTTTCAAAAATGATGCATTGTGTAAATCTTGTAAACTTGAAAAAATGCACAAAGCCTTCTTTAATTCAAAAGACTTAGTTTCAACCACATAACCTTTAGAGTTGTTACACTTTGATCTATTTGGGCCAACACGATTTTAGAGCCTAAATGGATCAAAATTTTGCTTAGTTATTGTTGATGACTTTTCAAAGTTCACTTGGGTCATCTTCTTGAAACATAAGGATGATTCATTTGACTCCTTGTCTTTTTCGAAGACTTCAAAAGGAAAAATCCTCTTCTATTGTTAGATTTAGGATTGATCATGGGAGTGAATTTGAAAATGAGAAATTTTCAAGTTTTTGTGTCGAATTTGGCATAATCCATGAATTCTCATTCCCTCGCTCACCTTCTCAAAATGGTGTAGAGCGCAAGAATTGCACTCTACAAGAATGCGCTTGAACATTGCTCTTGGAGTCTGGGCTTCAGAAACATTTTTGGGCTGAAGCCGTTAACATGACCTGTTATGTTCTTAATCGAGCCAGGGTTTGAAATATCACGATATATCGCTATCGCCGATGTTGAGAATATCGATATCATTGAAAGTATCTGTTTACCATGACATCGACGATACATCGTCGATATATCGCCGATACATCGGCGATATCATGAGATATCGCGATATATCTCCGATATCATGCACTTTTCATGACAAAAGTGTACCGTGAATCGTGATTTCTTGTCGAATTGTTTGTGATATGTGCGACTGTGCAAGCACTAATTTGTGCAAATTATAAAAAATATGACAGGTTAAATTATAAAAAACACATAAAATATGAATCGATGAAAGAATTCTTCGACCGATGGACATATTTGTAAAAATTCAATAAAAAATTACTCGAATAAAATGATTTGCATTTCGACGCTATGATTGTGCGACATAAATGATGTTGATGAGTGAATAATGGATGAAATGGATTAAATTACAAAAATCACATAAAATATTATTGGATGAATGAATTCTTCGATTGATGGATCTTTGTAAAAATTTAATAATAAATCATGCGAACAACATGATTTGTATATGGCACGGGTCAATGACGGATGAACGGATTAAATTACAAAAATCACATATAATATTAATCGTTGAATGAAATCATCCACCAACGGATATATTTGTAAAAAATCAATAAAAACCTTTCGAATCATATGATTCACACTCACCCCAAGATGAGGCGTAAAGTTCATCTAATTACTTCCCCAGCTACACTAACCCTCCACCTTATTATGATTCCTCATATGACTGTGGGCATGATGATCGCCACCAAAGTAATAGTATCTAAAGTACATCTGCAAATTATGGCTATGGGGTTTTCCTCAAGTATTTTGCATCTCATGATCCTTAACAATTTTCTTATCAACCTTCTCACTTTGTTGTACCACTTCCTTTTCGACCATCACGAAGTTCATCGATGAGATTGCGTGAACCTTGTGAATTATCAGGTTCTACTCTAAAACGAGGTGGATCTACCGGATCCACAAATTCAAGAGGACATCGAGATGAATTTACTCAGAATCAAGGTAGATCTAGAACTAGTAGGGGTAGCTCGTCTGACAGTCACAGTCGATATCCACGACTTAGAATACTTTTTTATTGCAGTAATGAAGACTATCAACGATACATCAATAAATATAATACTCGATATAGCTACATGGTGTGGGAGTCATACTGTGAGTATGTTAGAGTGCTACAAATCGAGAAAGATAATCGGAGGATATGTATTGAATCAAGTCGAAGCTCAACCTGGTATTGATTTGGTGGCATTGGTTGGTGCTTACGTGCTTGGTGTAGTTAATTGATACTCTGGCACTTTATATTTCATTTTTTTTATGAGTAGCATTACTATGAATATTTTTCAATTATTATCATGTTCTATATACCTTTTCAATATATGACTTTGTCGATATACAACTAGTGCATTTCTATTATGTTTTCATTCAAAATTTATGATTTTCATCTTTTAGTCATTTTTTCATGATATGTTAGTTATTAAATTGTTAATTTTTATAAAATTTGTGACATTTTGGAACATTTTGGGCATTTCTGAGCGATTTCCCCAAAATTCACTGATTCAGCGATATATCTCCAATATATCCATTTTTTACTTATCGATACGATATCAATATCGATATTTAAAACCTTGAATCGAACTCTATTAAGGCCTATTATTAAAAAAACTCCATACGAGCTATACTATGAGAAGTCCCCTAGGGTTTCCTATTTTAGGGTATTTGGAAGTTGATGTTATCTGTTAAGCACTCGAGATAGACTTGATAAGTTTGATGTTAAAGAGATGAAGGCATCTTTATTGGTTACTAAAAAAGAAGCAAAACTTATCGAGTCTTTAGCAAAAGAACTCTAGTTATTGAAGAATCCATGCATGTTTCATTCGATGAAACAAATTTAGGAGGACCTAAACCCAATCAAGTAGAGTCTGATGATGAGGATACCCCCTTCATCAATGTGTCAAAAATAGAAGATACACGAAATGTACATGATCTTCCAAAAGAATAGGTACACCATAAAGATCACTCTTAAGAATAAATTATTGGTAATATTGAACAAGGTGTAAAAATCCAGTCTCAATTTAGGGTTGACTTTGTCCTTAATGCCTTTGTATCTCAATTTGAACCAAAGAAAGTTGATGAGGCATTAAAGGATGAGTCTTGGATTGTTGCTATGTAGTAGGAGCTACTCCAATTTACGAGGAACAGTGTATAGGACTTGGCACCCGCTCTCGAGGGTAACTGCATCATTGGAACCAAGTGGGTGTTCCAAAATAAATCAGATGAATTTGGTACAGTGAGCAGGAACAAGGCCAGACTCGTAGCTCGAGGCTACAATCAACAAGGAGGGAATTGATCAAAATGAGAAGTTTGCTCTTGTTGTTCGCTTGGAGTTCATTTGGATGCTACTTGCTTTCACAAGTGCAAAGGGCTTCAAGTTATATCAAATGGATGTCAGGAGTACATTCCTTAATGGTCATATTAAGGAAGAAGTTTATGTCCATCAATCTCCTGGGTTTAAGGACCCAGCACACTCGGAACATGTATACAAGCTTAACAAGATGTTATATGGACTTAAAACAAGCTCCCAGGGCCTGGTATGATTGACTCAGGTCCTTCCATCTCCAGCATGGATATCAAATTGGAGTTGTTGACTCCACTCTATTTGTAAAGGAAGAAGGAAATGACATCCTATTGGTCCAGATCTATGTCGACGATATCATATTTGGATCAACAAAGGAGTCATTGTGTTAGAGCTTCAGTGAGACTATGAAGACTGAGTTTGAGATGAGTATGATGGGTGAACACAAGTTCTTCCTAGGCCTCTAGATTTAACAATTGGACACAGGAATTTACATTAGTCAAAGCAAGTATGTTCTTAAAATTCTTAAGAAGTTTGACTTTGAAAATGTAAAAGGAAAGGAGACTTCAATTGATTTATCTACTTCTCTTGGTGAAGACTTATCCGACAAGAAAGTAGATGAAAAAGAAATAGCGAGATATGATAGGTTCACTGTTATACCTTACAGCCTCTAGACCTGATATTCATTTTGCCACATGTTTAGGTGTAAGATTTCAGTTTGAACCCAAGGAATCTCACTTAAAGCAATAAAAAGAATATTTATATACCTTAATGGCACAAGAGAACTTGGTCTCTTCTATCCAAAAGTGCAGACTTTAGACCTTCTATCCTATAATGATGTAGACTATGCAGGGTGTCGGACAAAACAAAAGAGCACTAGTGGCACTTGTTATTTCATTGGAGAATCTCTGGTATCTCGGTTCTCTAAGAAGCAGACATGTGTTTCACTTTCTACGACCGAAGTAAAATATATTGTTACTTAATTCACTTGCTCTCAGGTCATTTGGATGAGATAGGCTTTGTCCTATTTTGGATTGAATTGTGCGTAATCTAAAATTTAATGTGACAGCATTAGCGCGAACAATCTATCTAAGAATTTGGTACATCATTCACGTATCAAGCACATAAATGTTCAACATCATTTTCTTAGAGATAATGTACTTAAAGGTGTCATTCACTTAAAATTTATAGATACCCAAAATCAATTGGCAGACATTTTTACAAAATCTCTTGTAGCAGAAAGGTTTTGCTTTATAAGAAGAAAATTGGGACTTTATACTATAAGAAAAATTCAAAATTAATTGTTTGATTGTTTTACAACTTGTTTGCAATTAACAAAAATCTAGAGGGCTTAACTGTAATTTACCCAATTTTACCTATGAGGGGTATATTGCAATATTTCCACTTTATTGGAAATTTCAGGGTGTTATTTGCACTGTGTTTGCCTAACTTGGGTGATTGATTGAATTCTTTAATCAATACCTAGGTTTTAGACATTTATTTTTCAACAGGTAAGTGGTCCATCCCATATAAAAGAGGGCTTGTGCAAAGAAGCCCCATTTCATTTCCTTGTTCAATCCTTAGCCCCCTTTCTTCTTCCAAGAGGCTCCAAGGTAATTCCAAAGGGTGCACTACCTATTCTACACTCTCGTCAAGGTAATCTCTCCTTAGCAATGCTCTTGTTCTGGTTGTGAGGTCTTTTTTTCTTTCATCCTTGCACAACCTCTTGCTGCTGCATTTTTTTTCGACTAGTACCAACTGGTATCGATACCCATCATCGATATCGATACTTGTTGGCTGTAGCAGATGCTTGCTAATGGTAGCAGGTACCACTACTGATGGTGAGTATCGGTACTGGCCGATTCTTTGGTTGGACTTGTATACCAACTAGTACTGGTACACATGATCAGTATCAGTACCCACAAGCTTGTGTGTATCCTATATAATGCACACAGTACTAGTACTCCTGACTAGTATCGGTATTTAGTGGATCGATACTAGAGGTTAGTATCGGTACCAATTTGTTTATTTCATAGTTCATATTGCTAATACTTTTGTATATGTCTCTTATTTTCTTTAATGTGATTAGATGGCACCAAAATCTAAGGCTAAGGCTAAGGTACCTCAAGATGCTTTTCATAAATTTTGCACTAATGAGGATGCCAAAGCCAAATTTCATTTCTATAAAGGCCTACAGTTACACCATTATAAGCCTGTTGAGTGGAAAGACTTTAATCTTCATCTTGTTGGTTTTATTGATCGTCTTTTTGAATAATACTTCATACATTTCTTTGATGAGGCATTTTTCGTCGATATTCCTGAAGTTTTTCCTGATGTCAACTATCTGGTTTTTGTAAATCTTTAAGAGCAAGAAAATTGGGGTCATCTTGTATTAACCTCCAACATTTTTGGGAAAAAGGGTAACTGTTACGAACACGTGGCTTCAGACGTCTTTTAAGACGTCTGGAAGGTGGCCCAGACGTCTGACCAGACGTCTGGAACCCATTCCAGACGTCTGGGATTTGGTTTGTTCGACACGAACGGTTTCGTCTGCGTGCCTGAGCGTGCAAACCTGCGAGCGCATCTCTCTCTCTCTTTTTCCCTCTCTCCTGCGGCCGCAGGCTGTTTGTCCGCTCTCTCTCTCCTCCCCGCGCGGCTTTAAAAGGCCACGCCCCTTCCCTCACTCTCATCACCTCCGCCCCCTTCCTCTTCTCCTTCCAACCGGTGCACGAGAGCGAGAGAAAGTGAGCGGCGGCGGCGACAGCCGCGGCGGGTGCGGGAGGAGGTGCTGCACGGGGGAGGAGGCGTCGGCCGTCAGGGCTCGAGCCTGCCGGGGCAGCGGGAGCCGGCCAGCGGGGGCGCAGCGGACGCGGGGTGACGTGGGAGGCCTGCTGCAGCTCGAGCAGCAGGCGGACGAGTCGCGGCGCGGCCGAGTGTCGTGAGCGGAGGGTGAGTCGCGCCCTGGTTCTGGAATTTTCTCCAAAATCAGACGTCTGGGCTTCCAACCAGACGGCTGGGAGGACGTCTGGAGGACTGTCTAGACGTCTGAAAGGTGAGTTTTTTCCGTATTTCTTCCTCTTCTTCGACTGACCGTACTAAGAGAGAGAGGAAATGGGTACGTGCAGGTTCGGATTTGCCATCCAACGCGAATCAGATGTATGGCTGCAGTGCCAGACGACGGGAGCGACTTCCAGACGTCCAGGGTGACCATCGGACGTCTGGGAACTAGGCCAGATGCCCCCGCAGGCTTCTGGACGTCTGAGAGACCACGCAGAGCAAGGTAACCCCTGATCCACTTTTTAAGACGTCTGGAATAAGTTTCAGACGTCTGATTTTGCACTGTTTCGTCGTTTTCGACCCGTTTAGGGCCCGTTCGGAGTCCATTTTCGACGTTTCGAGTTGCGTGCTTTTCGGAATTAAATCCTCTACCAGTCTACAGTAGTTGTATACTGTTTTGAGAAACTCCTTGTGTTTGATCCTTGTGATAGGACCCCGTTCCATTGCAGTCTCGGGGGTTGCGGAGGTACGCGGGATTTCCGACCACGCCCCCAGTACTCCTATTGTAACCGGTAGAGTGGCTTTTAGGTTTATTGGTATAATCTGTTAAATTATGGAACCATAAATAGCACCTAGGACGTTGCATGAATCCTAGGAATGAGAAACTAGAATGAATGGTAGATCCTACGGTGTTGCATGAATCCTAGGGCTGGAAAACTAGATTGTATGATAGATCCTAGGGTATGGCATGAATCCTAGGATGGGAAGAACTAGTGGAATATATGAATACTGCAGTCTTGGAAAATGTGGAAAGGAAATAATAGCTGCCTGTGAATTGAATTAACAGCTGCCTGCTATGAATAAATAAACGTGATTGAGAACATGGATTGTAAGAACGTGAAACTGGAAAGTGAAACCTGGATGTTCTGAGTTAAAAGAGCTGGAACCCTACGGGGAATTAGGAGTGGAACTCCTGGAAAGAGAAATGAATGGAACTGAGAAAGAAAGACGTGGTAGTGTGCTGTCTCTTGGGTACGTAGTACCAAGGGAAGTACCTGTACCTGTTTAGTGCAGAGCGGAGCCAGCCGCCCTAGGGACCTGGGGTTAGGACTGGCCACTTTGTACCGACTTACTGGCCCTTGCGTACGTAGTACCGAGGAGAGCTATTAGTGTAGGGAGGGCACTAGCTACCCCACGGGCCCCGAGGTTCTGCTAGCCTCCTACACCGACTTGTTAGGCCCACTGGGCAAACTAGGGTAGTCAGGCGAGGGTGCGCGGACTGTGGAGGGGCAAGGCCCCTGTTTGGTTACTGTGGAGGGGTTGGACCCCTGTTACTGAGAGGGCTCTGCCCTGTACTGGTTCCGTGCTGTGCTTGGGCGCACCCGTTAACGGAAACGACTGACTGCGTGCCAGTGCGGGTTAGCTACCTGTGCGTTTATCGCGCGTGCTGTAGTCACCGTTACGCCTATCCGTGACCTTGGGGTGGTTGACTGAGAGTAGGATCACCATGGGGGACTCTCCCGGCCAGGAGAGCACCACGTGCTACTTCTACTGTTCAGAAAAGACTGTAATCAAGATCATTCCCACGAGGAACATTCGAGATCAAGTGAAGGATCTGAGAAATAGATAAATTGTGAAACAATAGAAAGACGTAAATAAAGGAAGAAAGAAAATTAAAACAGCTACTGTACACTTTACTGTTTCTTTAGTTTAGCTGCCACACTACTCAGCGTTTTGCTGACGTGTTACACTCGTTACCTTTCAAGACCAAGTGTTGAGCAGCCAGGGTTAGCGGCTGCAGAGGACGCTGGGCTGAGTAGGGTCCAGTAGAGTTACCATTGTTCTCTTGTACCTCTTTTTGGTTCCACTGTAGTGAGTAGTTCTTGTTTCCACTGTACTTTTCTTTACTTGCAGTTCATATTATGTTATGAATGTTGTTCTACTGTTGTTGTGGTACATACTGTAGTGGTTTCTTTCCTTACTGCTGTATTTTCTTACTGTTAGTTATATTCATGTTGAATGTGGTTTATTTTACTGCTCTTTTGGTTACTTCCTCGTTGGACGACCAGGTCTTGGGTTTAGTCGAGTCGGTCTGGTTCTCGTGTCTCGTAGGGACTCGGGAATCGGGTCGTTACAAGATTGTATCAGAGCAAGGTCGTCTCGAGAAGTGAATCAACTGACTGGAAAATAACCAATTCACATGTCTATAACTAGAGTAGCCACCACAACATATCTTTTGACATGAGCTCTTAGACGTTTCTGTTCGGTATTGTTCCGTAGTGACGCGTCCCATTTTGTTTCGCGTCTCCTTGCAGGAGATGCCTCGTCGCGGGACTGGTGAGGCGGGCCGCGGGCGCTGCCGAGGACGGGGTCGGCGAGGCGGGCGTGCCGTTGCCGACGCCTCAGTGGACCAGCCACTACTCCCAAGCGTACAGGCCCAGGACCTCGCCCAGCTGATACGGGATATTGTGCGAGAGGAGCTCCACCCACCGCACCGAGCACCTCCCCCTGGGGCTGCAGAGGGGGAGTCCTCTGTGGGACCACCCGACGGACGCGGCGTTGGTCGCAGGGGAGGGGATGGGCCGCCGCAGCCCCCACCTTCCTCCGACACTTCTGTGCACGAGGCACCGTTGCCTGGAGGTGCACCAGCATCCCCACTACAGCGCCACTCCGAGCTCTTTGGGCAGTTCCAGAAGCTGAAGCCCCCCTCCTTCAAGGGGGATGAGGACCCGACCGAGGCAGAGGACTGGCTCGAGCAGCTGGAGAAGATCTTCGACACCCTTCGCCCCCGGGTGGACTGCCGTGTGGCCTTTGCCACGTACCAGCTGAAGAGTGCGGCACACAGGTGGTGGAGGGCTGTCCGGGGACAGGAGAGGGACGAGCCGACCTGGGATAGGTTCGTCGCCCTCTTCTGCGAGCAGTACTTTCCCCAGACGTGGCAGGACAGAGAAGGCGGGAGTTCCACATTCTCCACCACGGGACGATGACCGTGAGGTTGTACCGCACGCGTTTCCTGGAGCTGTCCCACTTTGCAGCGACAGCAGTAGCCACAGAGGAGGAGTGCCTTTGGAGGTTCACCGAGGGGCTCCGGCCTGCGATTCGGGGGTATGTCAAATCCCTGAAGCTGCCTACGTTTTTGAGGGTGGTGGAGGCAGCCATGACTTACGAGGAGACCAACCCGTCCGCGCGAGACACTGACGGCGGGCGGAAGAGGCCCTTTTAGCCAAACTTTTCATAGGGCCGGCGAGAGAGGAGACACGTGGCGTCCGCAGGAGAGCCGTCACGTTTTGTAGGGCCATCAGTGGCCTTTGGGGGCCCTCGACAGGGGCCAGTCGCCAGCACCGGACCCCCGCCCAGCTGACAGCGAGGACCCACTGAGGGCGGGAGCCGGGTTCCCCTCTTTTACTAGTGTGGCCAGCCGGGCCACATCAGGAGGGACTGCCCGTCTAGGGCAGGAGGTCAGCAGATACTTCCCGCGCCGAGCACTGGAGGGCACGCAGGAGGCCGCAGTTACCAGGCGCGAGGAGGAGGACAGCAATCACGAGGAGGGTATCGGCCAGCACCTGCCCGTCCGACACAGAGTGTGGCTGCTTCGTCCGCACCTAGAGCTGAGGGGCGTATCAACGCCTTGACACACAGGGATGCCAGAGCTTCGGGCTCGGTAGTGGCAGGTATGGTTTCAGTTTCCAGCAGACTCGTTTACACACTTTTCGATTCCGACGCTACGTACTCGTTTGTCGCAGCCAGTTTCGCAGTTAGTTTGGACTAGGATTATACACTGTTAGAAAATCCGTTAATAATCAGAGGTCCGAGTGGTCACCTGTTTGTAGCTGAAGAGGTGTACACGGATTGCGGGTCAACGTCGGGGGACATAGCTTGCCAGCTGACCTGATTATGATACAGATGGAGGACTTTGGAGTGATTCTGGGGATGGACTGGCTGTCCGCTTACCATGCCTCGGTAGACTGTTTTGAGGGAAAGATTGTCTTCTCCATGCCGGAGTTGCCTTCTTTCGAGTTTCATGGACAACTAGTGGACGGAGGCTTCGGGTGCATTTCGGCACTTCGGGCGGCGAGACTTTTGAGCCAGGGGTGTGAGGGCTTCCTAGCTTGTGTGGTGGCAGAGCCCAGCCCTGTGGCAGACTTCCAGAGTATCCCGGTGGTCAGAGAGTACCCTGACGTGTTTCCAGATGAGTTACCAGGACTACCGCCCGAGCGTGAGATCGAGTTTAAGATCCCACTAGTACCAGGGACCAGCCCCATCTCCACCGCGCCATATAGGATGGCACCGCTTGAGCTACGAGAGCTCAAGTCTCAGTTGCAAGACCTTTTGGAGAAAGGTTTCGTGAGGCCCAGTGCGTCTCCCTGGGGAGCCCCGGTACTGTTTGTGAAGAAGAAGGATGGTACCCTACGCCTTTGTGTGGACTATCGACAGCTGAATAGGGTCACCATCAAGAACAGATATCCGCTGCCGAGGATCGACAACTTGTTTGACCAATTGCGGGGTGCCACGGTGTTCTCCAAGATCGACTTGAGGTCAGGATACCACCAGTTGAGGATCAGGGAGACCGACATCTCCAAGACAGCTTTCCGCACCCGGTACGGATACTACGAGTTTTTGGTCATGCCGTTTGGGTTGACCAATGCCCCCGCTGCATTTATGGATCTGATGAACCGGGTGTTTAGACCGTACTTGGACCAGTTCGTGGTGGTTTTCATAGATGATGTACTCATCTATTCTCGAGATCAGACGCAGCACGGGCAGCACTTGCGGATGGTTCTGGACACTCTGAGACGACGTAGGCTATACGCCAAATACAGCAAGTGCGAGTTATGGTTGAGGGAGGTGACCTTCTTAAGTCATGTGATCTCTGGAGACGGCTTGACGGTGGACCCAGCCAAGATCGAGGCAGTGCTCAGGTGGGAGAGACCGCGTTCAGTCACTGAGATTCGCAGTTTTCTGGGACTGGCAGGCTACTATAGATGATTTATCAGAGGTTTTTCACAGATTGCGCGTCCTATGACACAGTTGACCCGGAAGGACGTGCCCTTCACTTGGACAGATGCCTGTGAGGCGTGTTTTCAGGAGCTGAAGGAGAGGTTGACTTCGGCTCCCGTGCTCACCATCCTTGACAGTAGTGGCGGGTTCGTTGTGTACACGGACGCCTCCTTGCAGGGGTTAGGAGGTGTGCTCATGTAGAGGGGTCACGTCGTCGCTTACGCTTCGCGGCAACTGAAGCCCCATGAGCATACCTACCCTACCCACGACCTAGAGTTGGCAACTGTTGTCTTCTCTCTGAAGACTTGGAGGCACTATTTGTACGGTGAGACCTTCGAAATTTTCACAAATCACAAGAGCCTCAGATACCTTTTTGATCAGAAGGAGCTCAACATGAGACAGAGACGTTGGTTGGAGCTCCTGAAGGACTACGACTGCAGCATCTCCTACCACCTGGGAAAGGCCAATGTGGTGGCTGACGCCTTGAGCCGTAAGGCGCCCGCACACTTGGCCAGTTTATAGTTACAGAGTTGGAGCCTTTTGGAGGAGGTGGGCAGTTGGCGACCCCTGGAGTTACGGGGGCACTGTGGGGCAGTGACGGTGACACGACAGACCAGGCCAGAGCTGATAGACCGCATCATCACAGGATAGATGGCCGATCCGTACTTGCAGTCCTTGCGCGACAGAGTACTGTCAGGAGACCCAGGGGACTTCTCTTTCACAGACCAGGTGCTGCGCCTAAGGGGACGGTTGTGCATTCCCAGAGGCGAGGAGCTGTTGAGAGAGCTCCTGACTAAGGCACACGGTTCTAGATTCACCATACATCCCGGAAACACGAAGATGTACCACGACTTGAGACGCGAGTTTTGGTGGAGGGGGATGAAGCGGGATGTGGGTGAATTCGTACAGCAGTGCTTAGTGTGCCAGCAGGTGAATGTCGAGCATCAAAGGCCTACAGGGCCGCTACAGCCGCTTCCAGTGCCAAAGTGGAAGTGGGAGAGCATAACCATGGACTTGGTGGTGGGCTTACCTATTACCCAGCGAGGACACGACGCTGTCTGGGTAATTGTGGATAGACTGACGAAGACGGCACGATTCCTGCCGATCCGAGTCACTTTGGGACCAGCACAGTTGGCAGAGAGGTATATCCGCGACGTGGTACGACTACACGGAGTTCCGCGGGAGATCGTATCCGACCAGGATACCCACTTTACGTCCCAGTTTTGGGCTGAGTTTCAGCAGGCCCTGGGGACGCGGTTGAGGTTTAGTACAGCTTACCACCCCCAGACGGACGGACAGTCCGAGCGCACGATACAGACACTTGAGGACCTTTTGCGTGCCTGTGTACTGGACTGGAGGGGCTCTTGGGAGGAACACCTGCCCCTGGCGGAGTTTGCATACAACAACAACTATCACTCGAGCATCGACATGGCTCCCTACGAGGCTCTGTACGGAAGGAGGTGTACGGCACCCTTGAGTTGGGTTGAGGTGGGGACCAAGTGGGACGTTGGCCCCAGGTTGATCCGGTAGAGTCAGGAGGTAGTCGAGCAGATCCACAGGCGACTCCGTACTGTCAGGAGCAGACAGAAGAGCTACGCAGATCGGAGACGCAGAGAGGTGCAGTTTGAGGTTGGGGACCACGTCTTTCTCCGTGTTTCGCCCATGAAGGGCCTGCAGCGGTTTGGAGTGAGAGGGAAGCTCGCGCCGAGGTTTGTGGGGCCCTTTGAGGTCCTGGAGCGGGTTGGACCCGTTGCTTACAAGCTTGCCCTCCCTCCCCAGCTTTCTAGTGTGCACGACGTGTTCCATGTGTCCAACCTAAGGAAGTACGTAGCCGATCCCAGTCACGTACTGAGTCACGAGAGCGTCGAGGTGGACGACAACCTGACCTACCCGAGCGGCCAGTGCAGATTCTAGACCGAGCCGTTCGCAGTTTGAGACGAAAGCAAGTACCCCTGGTAAAGGTTTTGTGGAGGAGCCAGCGGTACGAGGAGGCTACCTGGGAGCCTGAGGCGGCAATGCGGGAGCGGTACCCGGAGCTCTTCGCGGGTACGTCTTTTCGGACCGGCTTCGGTCCTCTTTGAGTTTGTTATGGTTACTATGACGTTTTTCCCGCACCCTAGTTAGCGCAAGTTTCGGGGACGAAACTTCCTTTGAGTTTGTTATATTGTTACGAACGCGCGGCTTCAAACGTTTTTTAAGACGTCTGGGAGGTGGCCCAGACGTTTGACCAGACGTCTAAAACCCATTCCAGACGTCTGGGATTCGGTTTGTTCGACACGAATGGTTTCGTCTGCGCGCCTGAGCGCGCAGACCTGCAAGCGCATCTCTCTCTCTCTTTTTCCCTCTCCTGCAGCCGTAGGCTGTCTGTCCGCTCTCTCTCTCCTCCCCGCGCGGCATTAAAAGGTCACGCCCCGTCCCTCACTCTCATCACCTCTGCCCCCTTCCTCTTCTCCTTCCAACCAGTGCGCGAGAGCGAGCGCGAGTGAGCGGCGGCAGCGATAGCCGCGGCGGGTGCAGGAGGAGGTGCTGCGCGGGGGAGGAGGCGTCGGCCGTGAGGGCTCGAGCTTGCCGGGGCAGCGGGAGCCGGCCGGCGGGGGCGCAGCGGACGCGGGGTGACATGGGAGGATTGCTGCAGCTCGAGCAGCAGGCAGACGAGTCGCGGCGTGGCCGAGTGTCGCGAGCGGAGGGCGAGTCATGCCCTGGTTCTGGAATTTTCTCCAGAATCAGACGTCTGGGCTTCCAACCAGACGGCTGGGAGGACGTTTGGAGGACTGTCCAGACGTCTGAAAGGTGAGTTTTTTCCGTATTTCTTCCTCTTCTTCGACTGATCGTACTAAGAGAGAGAGGAAATGGGTACGCGAAGGTTCGGATTCGCCATCCAGCACGAATCAGACGTCTGGCTGCAGTGCCAGACGACGGGAGCGACTTCCAGACGTCCGGGGTGACCATCGGACGTCTGGGAACTAGGCCAGACGCCCCCGCAGGCTTCTGGACGTCTGAGAGACCACGCAGAGCAAGGTAACCCCTGATCCACTTTTTAAGACGTCTGGAATAAGTTCCAGACGTCTGATTTTACACTGTTTCGTCGTTTTCGACCCGTTTAGGGCCCATTCGGAGTCCGTTTTCGACGTTTCGAGTTGCATGCTTTTCGGAATTAAATCCTCTACCAGTCTACAGTAGTTTATACTGTTTTGAGAAACTCCTTGTGTTTGATCCTTGTGATAGGACCCCGTTCTGTTGCAGTCTCGGGGGTTGAGGAGGTACGCGGGATTTCCAACCACGTCCCCAGTACTCCTATTGTAATCGGTAGAGTGGCTTTTAAGTTTATTGGTATAATCTGTTAAATTATGGAACCATAAATAGCACCTAGGACGTTGCATGAATCCTAGGAATGAGAAACTAGAATGAATGGTAGATCCTACGGTGTTGCATGAATCCTAGGGCTGGAAAACTAGATTGTATGATAGATCCTAGGGTATGGCATGAATCCTAGGATGGGAAGAACTAGTGGAATATATGAATACTGCAGTCTTGGAAAATGTGGAAAGGAAATAATAGCTGCCTGTGAATTGAATTAACAGCTGCCTGCTATGAATAAATAAACGTGATTGAGAACATGGATTGTAAGAACGTGAAACTGGAAAGTGAAACCTGGATGTTCTGAGTTAAAAGAGCTGGAACCCTACGGGGAATTAGGAGTGGAACTCCTGGAAAGAGAAAGGAATGGAACTGAGAAAGAAAGACGTGGTAGTGTGCTGTCTCTTGGGTACGTAGTACCAAGGGAAGTACCTGTACCTGTTTAGTGCAGAGCGGAGCCAGCCACCCCAGGGACCCGGGGTTAGGACTGACCACTTTGTACCGACTTGCTGGCCCTCGCGTACGTAGTACCGAGGAGAGCTACTAGTGTAGGGAGGGCACTAGCTACCCAATGGTCCCCGGGGTTCTGCTAGCCTCCTACATCGACTTGTTAGGCCCACTGGGCAAACCAAGGTAGTCAGGCGAGGGTGCGCGGACTGTGGAGGGGCAAGGCCCCTGTTTGGTTACTGTGGAGGGGTTGGACCCCTGTTACTGAGAGGGCTCTGCCCTGTACTGGTTCCGTGCTGTGCTTGGGCGCACCCGTTAACGGAAACGACTGACCGCGTGCCAGTGCGGGTTAGTTACCTGTGCATTTATCGCGCGTGCCGTAGTCACCATTACGCCTGTCCGTGACCCTGGGGTGGTTGACTGAGAGTAGGATCACCATGGGGGACTCTCCCGGCCAGGAGAGCACCACGTGCTACTTCTACTGTTCGGAAAAGACTGCAATCAAGATCGTTCCCACGAGGAACATTCGAGATCAAGTGAAGGATCTGAGAAATAGATAAATTGTGAAACAATAGAAAGACGTAAATAAAGGAAGAAAGAAAATTAAAACAGCTACTGTACACTTTACTGTTTCTTTAGTTTAGCTGCCACTTTACTCAGCGTTTTGCTGACGTGTTACACTCATTACCTTTCAGGACCAGGTGTTGAGCAGCGAGGGTCAGCGGCTGCAGAGGACGCTGGGCCGAGTAGGGTCCAGTAGAGTTACCACTGTTCTCTTGTACCTTTTTTTGGTTCCACTGTAGTGAGTAGTTCTTGTTTCCACTGTACTTTTCTTTACCTGCAGTTCATATTATGTTATGAATGTTGTTCTACTGTTGTGGTGGTACATGCTGTAGTGGTTTCTTTCCTTACTGCTGTATTTTCTTACTGTTAGTTATATTCATGTTGAATGTGGTTTATTTTACTGTTCTTTTGGTTACTTCCTCGTTGGACGACCAGGTCTTGGATTTAGTCGAGTCGGTCCGGTTCTCGTGTCTCATAGGGACTCGGGAATCGGGTCGTTACAGTAACCATAAAACCTAAATTTCTATTTACCATTACCCAATGTCCAAACGAAGGTCATACAGTTAGTTCTCTGAAACAGAAATTTACAATTGCCCAAATGCATGAAACGGTTCTTCAACAAAGATGTCAGGGAAAATCCCTTGTTCCTCCTAACATGACCCTATTTTCTCGTGTGTTATTTCGCATATTAGCATGGAACTTAAGAGCAAAATATTCACGATTTCACAAAGTTTTCATTGAAATTTTGCCTCTTATCTATGCTATTATTTCTCGATTTCCCGTAAACTAGAATACGATATTCATTCATTTTCTTTGCGCTCATTACTGTGCTTCCACCCTACCTCTTTGACATCTTAGTCTCACATATACTCATCAAGAGTGAGGTTGATCTCTCCAACTTTACCCCTCTTTCCATTCTCGAGAAAATAGGGGTAAAGCCTCTTGGAGATGAGTCTTCTAGTGATGAAGAAGAGGATGAGCAAGTTGATCCAAATGCTCAATCCTCTTCTCATCAAGTCTCGGGATCCTCCTCCGAGTTTGTTCCCATGACGCTGAACTACCTTGGGTTAATCTCACTCATTTCTTTGGAACCGATCTTACAATGATAAACACTTTCAATTACATCGGTCAAAATTTAACCAATATTAATGTGGAATGCATCAAATGGAACGTAAGTTCCATGATCTTGCTCTTTCTATTGAGTTCTCCCGTCAAGCTCAATCCACTCAACAAGCTAAACAATGGAAGTGTACTCAACCTAAGGCTCCTATGGAATTCGGAGAACGAAGACAAAAACACTTTCAAGATCCATATGAGGCTACTCAACAAGTGGAGGAGGAAGAGCCTATTCTTCCTAGTGGAGATGATGAAGATTAAGAAATGCGTAATGATGATATTCCTTATCAAGAAGATGACGATGATAAAGATGAAGTCAATGAAGAAGATGAAGATGACGATGATGATGGTGGTGATGATGCGGTCGTCATATCCACTCTTCAATGCCAATATGTTGCAAGAGGCGTCACCCTTAGATTATTGTAGTTTTCTATGTTTCTTAAGTGTGTTACGCACTATGGTGTTATATGAATTTAAGCTTTGGTGTTGTTGCTATTTGCTTCTATGTTTGGATGTTTGTAATGTTCTACAACTTAAATTGTTATGCTTGCTATTTCAATTTCATTTCCATATGCTTCTTATGTGATATTTTCATTTTGTTGATTGACAAAAATAAGGAGAAATTTTTAGAGCAAATATACATATTTAAAAGAGGGAGCTTAGTTTGAAGGGGAGGTTATACTCCAATGGAGTTTTTTATTCCTTCTCTTATTTAGTTTCTGTCTTTATAATATGTATATTACTATTGTTTTGTCAACACTAAAAAGAAAGATTGTTAGAATCTAGTTTCACTTTCTTCTAAGATTTGGTGTTAACAAAATCCTTTTTAAATCTAATGAGTTTCTGTGATCTTGGAATGGGATGGCTCGGATGATGAATGTTGATGGAGATGTTGATGATCACATTGATGAAGAATAGTTTAGAGTTTATTTTTATTATTATCTTAGGCTTTGTATGCCTCTCAATAAAAAATTGATATAGGAGTTCAAATCAATTAGAGATAATTGTCTCATACTTGCACCAAACGTTCATTTTTCAAGATTTAAAATCGTTTTGCTATGGAGTTAAAATTATTTTCTTTGAAAGACATGAAAACTTGGTTTAACAAATCTTTAGTAAGATACTTGTTGCAAGTACCGGTATTAATTATAAGTATTGGTACATGCAGGATACATGTTTGAGTACTTAACTTAAACTGTGAACAATAAGTACTAGTACTCATCATGAGTACCGGTACGTGATGCTGACAATTTTGCATTAAGTGTTTGCCTGAACTTAATAAGTATCGATACTCATTACGAGTATCGGTACATGAAGGTTATAGTTTGTACTCTAAGAACAACCTGTGAGTTACAAGTACTGGTACTCAAGATGTGTATTGGTACCTATTATTTAGTTGGTACTGAATTGGGAATGCTGAGTATTAGTACTTATGATGAGTACCGGTATCGATACTTTGTTGTACTGGTTGCTGGCAGATCATGAGTAGCTAGTATCGGTGCCCATACTTGAGTACCGGTACCAACTTCCCATTGAGTTAAATCCGAACAGCTAATCTGCCTTAATTTCTATTTGAATCACCCATTATGTGGCCCCAACGGTTATAGAGCGTGGGTGAGTGATTTTTGGCCTACAAATAGACCCTTTCTAGGCCTTATTGAAACACACAAAATCATTCTACAATCTTCTACTCTAAAGAGCTCTTATATACTCAAATTTATGCCTTAGCTCGAGAGAAAACTCTTTTAGAGTGCAGGTAGTCTTTTAGCGTGGATATATTCATTGTTTTCTATCACTTGCATGCCATTTTTGTCCTTAGCTTCATTTGGTATTAATATTTAAATTTACATATTGTTGGGGGGCTTAAGATTTGAGTATTTTATTTCCATTTGCTTGCACATGTAATTTTTTATCGTCTCTATTATCTTGTAATTAGGTTGAGGTAATCCGTTAATTACCTCGTATTATAATAGTGAATTGATTCCTTCCGGGTTGAGAGAATTTTATTAAAAATCTTAAATCGAAAGACTTAGGTAATAGAATACTCAAATGAGGAGAACTAATATATATTTTGTGTTCATTTATAGTCTAGAATTGATTCTATAATTTTTTTATATCACACTATTCAACCTTTCTTACGCATTGGACTCCGAATTATTAGCAATGTTTTGAATTAATAAGAACATTTGCTCTGTGGGATGATATGTTGGGAAGTCAATTACGAGAGTTTCAAGTAATGATCATTTTTTTTCCTTATATCACAGTATAATATATTACTAGTTACAATGATTTATGCTATCGCAACAGTTTTGATGATTTACATGATTGCGACTCTTTGGACGATGTGGGGGGAAATAAATTACGCAAGTAGTGCATGACAGAGTAGCACTTGCTACCATATGATTTTGGATAGGCTATGGAGGCCCTGTAGCCTAACGCTATGTCTCCTCTACCAGAAGAAAATGTTATGGTTTTATTCATATAACTATGCCCACATATGAATGACCAATTAATGGATGATATATTCCTTTAGTTTGATTGCATTCTCTTTATAGTTTTTGAACGATTGTCATATAGGGCAGGTTGGAACCTAAAGCAGGGTTTTCCATTTTTACATCTCATCTTTTAGATCTAGTTTACTTCATTGGTTAGAAAAGTGATGTTAATAAATGTAAAATTGATGTTAACTTTCATTTCTGTTTACTTGTAAGATGATGTTAATATCAGTTTTTATTTACTTAAACTAATATTACGCTGTAGTATTAACTCTTGTGGTGTTTCCTTGAAATGGTGTTAACACCAGCTTCTGTAAAGTAGAGTTTAGGTGTGAGGGAGTTACGAAGTTAACACCTATATTACTAACACCTGTTAGAATTAATGTTAGCAAAATAAGTGTTAACCCTCTAAAATAAGTATTAAGATTACGAGGGTTAACCCTTCAAGTAAAGTAACCTTTACGTTGCGTTTACTGAAAGTTAGATAATTTGATTTGCTTGTTTGTTAAGTTTTCTTTAAAAGCTATGTCAATTTGAAATCCTTATTTTACATCTATAGGTTCAGAAGAGACCATACAAGGAAGGTGCAGGAGAAAAGTCTCCATGCATAGCAAATGAATGCGTTGGTTTAAGAGAAACCAACTTTAACTGCAAAAGAGGGCAGATATGGTTCAGATTCGTGTACGCTTTATGGAGAAAGATAATGATATTGGACTACTTGTTGCTAATTTTCCCGTGGAGTCCCTTATTGATTTCTAAAGCTAATTTTCTGTCTCAGGAGATGGAGTGTTTAAGGATTAGAGTTTTGGAATCTTCCTTTAAAAGATCCAACATGGGTGGGCACCATCTTTATCATCCTGGTTGGACTTGCTGCTGAGGAGAACATGCCTACAAGGAGTCATTTCCACTTATTGTTATCACAGTACGGAGGATTTGATTTGGAGGTGAAAAGTGAAATATACCCACTTAATTGATTTTTTGTTTGACGTAAGAATGACGTTTGGCTGGATGGAATCTTAATATATGAGAATCCTATGAAGAGATAGGGGTCCTCTCTTTATGTTGAACATCTAGCTGAAATTGGTAAAGAAAACCTGTACATAAACTTTCAGGTGCGTTCTTATAAAATTGCCATTATAAAAACGTTTATTTGATGGAAAGTCTATGTTAGTTTTAATAACAAAATTAGTCATCTTGTAGATAATCATGTTTAGTTATAATTACAAGGCATTTTGAGTGTGATTGATTAGTTTTGATATTCACCTTAAGTTGCGACAAATTAATCTTTGGTGGATGTTTCTGTAACACAATGAAAAATTTGTTGCAACGTGAAAATTAAGATAACAAAAATAATCGTCACCAGACTTGAAGTATATGGCGATTGATTCTATGTGCTTGTCTTCGATTGCTAACAAATATCTTATTTATGGTAAGTTTAAGGATGACATGAATATCGATAATTGTGACGATGAATTAATTATTTGTCATCAAATTATATCACGACGATTCATTTGTCATCATCTTTATAAGATATTCATCATCGTTAATCTTTTTTGTGGTGATCTTAGGCTTGACATGTAATTAGATGTAAAGATTTGGAGTCTTAGGCTAGTTTAACCCTGAATTTGGACATTATAGGTTGGACCATTGATGCAAGGGTTAGGTAATTGTTGTTTGATTTTTAGCAAATTCCCCCGGCAAGATGTATATCCAATCGAGGGAATTCCGACATCGTCAGATGCAACTAATTTGCTCTAATAAAAGTTTGCATGCAGAGACAAAAGAATCCTCGACCCACCACTGTTTACCACCCTAGTAGTTACGGCATAACCATTTCTTGAAGGTTTTCACATTTGCATCACCTAATGGTTGGTAGAAGTAATCGATTCCCATTCCATATTTCAAAGTGGTGTCTATTTTACCACCTCATCATACAGCAAGAGTCAAATTTGTGCAATAGTCTTTTTGGAAACTTTGTGGACAGACAGTTCCATTCCCCCGACGAAAGAGTGAATTCCGCAATTGCAAATGAGTTTCTGGCACCTGCGACAAGCAATGCACATGCATCATACCGGAGGTGGGTGGTGGGGGGAGGGGAAGGAGGGGCCGCCAACAACTTTTTGAAATTGCAAAAAAGATAATGTGCCTTTTTTTTGTAAGGTGTTTCCCATTTCCAGGAAAGCCCCCGGAATCCTTTCATCCCCAGCCCGTCTCGTCTTTATTTATTTCGCCGTCAGATCAAAGAAGAAACACGCCCACACCTCTTTTTCTGATCTGTTCTCTCTTTCTAGTTCTAGAAAGGGGGAGGGGGAAGCTGGTCGGTGTCTTAAACGCGGCTGCGAACCGTCCCCTGTCGCTTTTCCAACGCGCACACCTGTGCTGCACTGACCGGTATATATCGCGTTTGGATGCGCAAGACTTCACACTAAACCGAACGCGGCCGACCCGATTTCCCTCATCCTCCTTCTGTTCTCCTCCAACTACATACCTCTCTCTACCGCTTCCAAAGACCGACTCGCGCCACCGTGTATTGGCCCCTTCCATCCCTCAGTATAGCCATACGCAATGGCCGCTGCCAAGGAGCTTCTGAGCTACTCTCTTCTCAGCAGGAGGCCGCAACCCGTTATCCCCTCATCAAGGTCAACGTCGTCGAACTTCTTTGGGCGCGAGGACGTCGACGTCCTACTCCGCCTGGCTTCATCCTCGTCGAATTCCAGAAAGAGGAGGCTGCAGAAGGGTGGTGCCAAAGCTCCGGTGGTGATGGCGGCGGTAACCGAGAGGCTTAGCGTGGTCCTGCCAGTGAAAGCCGTCGATTACAAAGTAAGGGCATCGGTGACGGTGAGATGGAACCGGAGGATCAACATGGAAGAGAGGCTCGCCAAACACGTCGACGCTCTCGCCGACAAGATTGGAATTGGCCGTGTTGGATTGCAGCTAATTAGCACCGAGATTGACCCGAGTAAGCAATTAGTTAATTAATTAATTATGATCCATGCATCGCTCGATCGCATCCATTAATTGTAATACTAGCTAATTATATATTAATTTGTCATGCCTCCTGGTAATTATAATTTGGGCAAACAGTACTAGTGTGTAATTATATCGATCATCATCACAAAATTATAAGTACTGTTTGTGTGTGTGTGTGTGTGTGTATAAAATTAATAAAAAAGTGAATTAAATATATGGATGGATGGTTGATCAGAGACTAAGAAGGCGAAGAGGAGCAAGGAGGCGAGCCTGAGAGACTGGTTGGAGAAGAGCAAGGAGGAAGGTAAGGTGGTGTACACGGCGGACTTCACGGTGGACTCGAGTTTCGGCGCCGCCGGTGCCATCGCGGTGAAGAACAACCACCAGAGGGAGTTCTTCCTCGAAAGCATAGTAATTGAGGGCTTCCTCACCGGCACCCTCTACTTCAACTGCCGTTCTTGGATTCAACCCTTCAAGGAGAACCCTGAGAAGAGGATCTTCTTCACTGACAAGGTCTGCTATATATATACATCCATTCATTACTTTAATTTAATTTAATTTAATGACTTGCTTTTCTTTATATATATATATATATAGCATGGTTACTTAATTACCGTTAAAAACCTGCTCCATACACATAGTTTTCATAATTAAGGTCGGTGTTGGGTTGCTTGATTCCTGACAAGAGCTCAGTTTTATTTTATGTGCGATCATAGTCAGCAACTCAACGTGGGAATCTAAATCGATTGCTATATATATATATATATATATATATATATATATGCGCTATGCGTTGATTGCTCCGTCACCATCAGAATAGGACGTTCAGAATAATAATATGTGATCTTATATATATAATCATCATAAGAGGTTTGGAAATATTATTTATTTATTTGTTTTTATGGCGTTGCAGCCGTATGTTCCCTCGGAGACGCCGGCGGGGCTGAGGGAGCTGAGAGAGAAGGAGCTGAAGGCGTTGAGAGGGGATGGCGGTGGTGAGCGGAAGCTGACCGATCGGATTTACGACTACGACACATATAACGACCTTGGGAACCCGGACAAAGGCCGCCCTCGCCCTACTCTCGGCGGGAAGAGGATCCCTTACCCTCGCCGGTGCCGCACCGGACGCCGTCCAACAACTGCCGGTGAGCCTCCCTTAATTAATCCCTTACTTATTCCATCTTCTCTGAAGTGGCTTTAATTTATTATTAAAAGCATGCTTTGTACAGCTGATTATATAATGCAACACCAGTTCAACCTGATGTTGTATTAGCCGATCATGCATATAATCCTTTGGTTTTGTTTGCATAGATACGTTTCTTTTATCCGGTGAATTTAGAATTTGTTTGTTTTTGTGACAAAAATTGTTCAGGTGTTTTTTACCCTGGGAATAATTATTGCATACTCCATGGTGTATAACTCTTTCTCATTGAAAAAGATATATTCAACGCACTGGAAGCTGAAAGGGACATGAGATTATTAAATCCACACCCTTTAAAATCTAGATAAAAGAAATTCTAAGTCGGCAATGCAGTAGGTCATAAAACAAATAGTGTCCGTAAGGAAAAAGGCAAACCGCCGCGACCAACACGGAACGTTCAATTGCTGGACAAAAGGGCCTATAATTTTCGTTGGATGTGTTGCCCTCTTCGTACACTAAGCCACCTTTCACATGGATCATTAATAATATCAACCAGACATTAAACACGACGAAGATGACATACTTCTTTTGTCTATATTTTTGTCTAATTCATGCGCTACGATATATGGTTTGGCAAACTCCGCCCTCGATTGTGCTGCTCTTTCTGATGTTGCGAGAATTAATTTTTTTTAATATTAATCGCATATGACCTCTCCAGTCGGAGATTTTAGGGTAAGTGAACAGGTATCCGACGTGGAAGGGGTTGTTTTTCTTCAACATAGATTTCAGTGGTGCAGCTAAGACTTTACAACCAACCAAGTAACCGAGCCTTGACCGACGGCTAAAGCAAAGTTAGCATTAAGCCATTGTGCTTAGAACTTTACACCCTTGTACCGAGCTTTGACCGACGGCTTAAACAAAGTTAACGTCAAACCATGTTCGTTTCTTCCAGCTTTACGGTAGAAGTTTTCGGTGCATACGTTTCCGTTCCCATGGAAGGGCCAACTCTACGGATTGTATGATATGACTGGAACAAATAAATAGTATATAAATAATAATAGTTAAGATGTATAAAAATATATCACGTCATGCATTTTACATCCTATTATTGTAATACATTAATTTAAATCGATGTAAAATAAATTTAGGTAATTTTATATAATTATAAAGTGGTTCACGATAATTTTACATTAGTATAAAGTGATTTATAGTGTATTAGTGTGAAGTAATTTATGGTAATTTTACATCAGTATAAAGTGATTTATGATGACTTTATATCGATGTAAATTGATCATGAATTGATTTTATATTGATGTAAATTGATTCACAATAATTTTACATCGGTATAAAATGATTTATAGTGATTTTGTATTGATACAACACGTCAACACGTTACAAAATACAGCAATCGTTATATTTTTGTATCTACATTCATAATAATAATATATGGTGTAGGTATAATTTATAAGAAATACCAACTAAATTTTTTACCTATGATATATTAACTTACTTATCACATTTAATCCTTTTCACTTTACTTTTCCAACAAAATAATAATAATAAATAACTCAATATTAAACATAAAACACTAAACTACAATCCCTTTTATATATTTAATTAATTAAATCATATCCATATATAACTTTACAGTATATCACTCAATTTGTCGGACCTATTACCTACCTACCAATCACCATTATCCATACAACTCATCCCTTTCAAACTCTTACCTACTTGTCCCACGGAGCATAAGTGACAGCCAAGAACTGCATCAAATTCTGGGGTTTCAGGTAGATGGTTTGTGCCCTCATTTTCCTAAACATGTTTTGTGGTTGTTTTGTGGTCCAAGTTGACCTTCGGAGGGATACTTTTGAGAATTATTTTATATAAGTTTGGGTATTTCATTTCGAAAGGACGCTCGAGGTGGCCAATTAAATGCCCTTGCATATCTATGTATGGATAGATCCAACGGCGGAAAGCAGGGTGGAGAACCCGCTGCCAATCTACGTTCCACGCGACGAAGCATTTGAGGAGTTGAAGCAGGACATGTTGGATGCGGGAGACGTGAAGGCGAAGCTCCACGTCTTGATGCCATCCCTTGTGGCGACCTCTGAGGAATGCCACGACTTCGAGGGCTTCCACGAGTTGGACGGCCTCTACAAGGCCGCCGTCCGAGCCAAGGATGGCCTGAAGGCCCACCTCCTCAACAAGCTACCTTTCATGTCCAAGCTTCGAGAGACTGATGCCCTCTTCAATTACGACACCCCAAACATCCTTACCAGTAAGCCCTCAAGGGAAACCACACGAATCTTGCATTACTTACGTACAAATTAAGCTATGGGGAAGGTCGACACTGAAAACTAACTCATAACCTTGGTGTTCTCTCTATGTACTCCAGAGGATAAATTTGCTTGGATCCGCGACGACGAGTTTGCCCGACAGACAGTTGCTGGGATCAACCCAGTTAGCATCGAAAGGCTGAAAGTGAGTGAAAGATCTCCTATGTATATATATACAGAGAAAGATTTTACACAATTTTTTTTTCTTATCGAAAGAGGACGTATATTTCAAATAGCACATGCACTGTTAATCTAAGGATAAACATGAAATGTTTGAAAAAGAATTTAAAGAGTTATTAACTTAACCATTATATACATATATATTCTTTCCTCATCGACGATTATATCTCCTTAAAATTAATGAAGTACCGGCTGGTGTGCCCTTTCAACATCTATTAATGAGGATGGCTTCACTGTCTTAATCTCCAGACTTTCCCACCAACCAGTAAGTTGGACCCGCAGGTGTACGGACCACCCGAATCCGCCATCACTGAGGAGCACATCGTTGGCCACCTCGACGGCATGACCGTTCAGCAGGTGGTTGTTGAACCTTGAAATTAAGCAGCCCGTACTTGTATCAAATACATGATGCAATGTAATCGTCTTTTTGTTTTTTTTTTTGGTTTTTCTAATGATCGAACACTTGTATTAATTATTTGCAGGCGTTGGAGGAGAAGAAGCTCTTCATGCTCGACTACCACGACATCTTTCTCCCATTCCTCGACAGGATCAACTCGCAGTCGGGGCGGAAGGCGTACGCGAGCCGAACGCTCTTCTTCTTGACATCCCTCGGCACCCTGAAGCCCGTCGCCATCGAGCTGTGCCTCCCTCGGGGCACCAACGGGGTCCGAGCGAAGCGCGTGTTGAGCCCCCCGGTGGACGCCACCTCCAGCTGGCTCTGGCAGCTCGCCAAGGCCCACGTCTGCTCCAACGATGCCGGCGTCCACCAGCTCATCAACCACTGGCTACGCACCCACGCCTCCATGGAGCCCTTCATCCTCGCCGCCCACCGCCAGCTCAGCACCATGCACCCCATCTTCAGACTCCTCCACCCCCACCTCCGCTACACCCTCAACATCAACGCCATGGCCCGCCAGATCCTCGTCAGCGCCGGCGGCGTCATCGAATCCTTCTTCACCCCCGGCTCCGTCTGCATGGAGATGAGCGCCGCCGCTTACATCGCTAACTACCGCTTCGATCAGGAGAACCTCCCCGCCGACCTCATCCGCCGGTAAGCAAGCAAGCGCACACACACACATATTAGTAGAGGAGCGATCCCGCATGCATAAGAATGGTTTTCTTGTTTTTAGAAAATCCAATTAGACGTATAGAATGGAGTGACGATATATAGATGTCTGCCTTCTAACAGAGGAGTGGCGGAGCCAGATCCAACTCAGCCGCACGGGTTGAAGCTTCTGATCGAGGATTACCCATACGCGAGCGACGGCCTCTTGATATGGTCGGCGATCCAAAAGTGGGTGGGGACGTACGTGAACCTCTACTACCCGAATGCCTCCTCCGTGAGGACGGACGTGGAGCTGCAGAGCTGGTACTCGGAGGCCTTGAACGTGGGCCACGCGGACACCCGCGACTCCGAGGGGTGGCCGCGTCTCGAGACCCCCGGCGACCTCATCTCGATCCTCTCCACCATCATTTGGCTCTGTTCCGCGCAACATGCTGCCCTCAACTTCGCACAGTACCCGCTGGGCGGCTACATGCCCAACCGCCCGGCTCTCATGCGGCGTCTGGTGCCGGAGGAAGGCGATCCGGAGTACCGGAGCTTCCTGGCGGACCCCGAGAGGTTCTTCCTGTCCTCCCTCCCGAGCGTGCTCCAGGCCACCAAGCTGATGACGGTGCTGGACACGCTCTCCACGCACTCCGAAGACGAGGAGTACCTCGGGGAGAGGGGAAGGGAGAGTTACACTTGGTCGCCGGAGATCGCGGAGGCCTTCAACGACTTCGCGGCGGAGGTGAGGAAGGCTGAGGAGGAGATTGGGAGGAGGAACCGGGACCCAACGTTGAGGAACAGGTGTGGTGCTGGAGTGCTGCCATACGAGCTCCTCATGCCAAGCTCAGGCCCCGGGATCACCTGCAGAGGGGTGCCTAACAGTGTCACCATATGATAATATAGTATGTAATGTAATGGTAGTGCTAATTAGATCTATGTGTTAAAGTTGTCAAATTTTTATTTTTATTATTTTTTATTTTTATAGATGGATCAGCATGTATACGTATGAGGTATACATACGCGGGTGGGTATATATGTACTAGACAGGTAGATATTCATACCTTACGTACGTGATCTGGAGAGAGGATCAATTGTTCCCTCTACCATGACGGTCATTATAGGCCAACATTTATAAGAACCGGTGCAGAAAGAGGATGCATCTGAAAATACAAAAAAAAAAAAGAAGTTACCACCATAGGCATCAGAGGAATTTTGATCCATTTATAAGATTAATTTGTTGACGTGATCTGCAAGACTCGTTTTGTTAAATGTTTTGTTGTTTCTACGGATGTGAGATTAGTTGTCCAATTCTCATTCTTGTGATGTGTTTTTTTTTTTCTTTTTTTAAATTTTTTATCTTATTTTTTTGTATTTTGTGTTCCCTATTTCTGCCGGATGTTTTTTTCCTTCGTGGGTGCGAATTCCCTATATCCCTTTGAGTCCACTTGTTTTGAGTTCTTACCTTTTAAATGAAAATATTGAAAAAAAAAATAAAATACAAAGTCACATAAAAAAAGGAAGAGTATTAACTGGCATACATACGTCGGTATACTTCATGACAATCTCCGCGCACTCTCTCCGTATGAGTACCTTGTGCTGTCACGTGTACCTTCCGGTGATAGGTCTCTCCCTTTTGTGACATTGTCATGGGCTCCCGAGTGACACTGTTTGTGTCGGTGATTCCGGTGAGTGTTTGTTGTCTGCTGCTAGTGCGCTGCTATCGTTGAGCCGTGGAATCTGGATATTATTTTGATATGTTATTTACATATGTTCGAGATTAATTAAGAAATAAATACGTGTAAATTTCAGAAGTGACTTGCCTGCTTTGCCAATGGAGTAGGTGAGTAATGGTGTCTAGATGTTAAAATGCGTTCTTCCCTTGCTTCCCATCTATCTGTTCAATATTGATAATGTAAGTTTATTTGATTATTACATAATGTAAGTATGATCATAGAGTAGGGATTATTAAACATGTTCCTACATTTTGGTCATCTGTTGCTTGCAGGTCTGGTATGAGTCATGAAGAGTATGAAACTTCTCCATTAATTGATACGTGTCCTCAACTAATTTTTGATTCTGCTTGTCCCTCTTGTGAACTAGTGTTGTTAGTTCGTTGATTTTTGCAATAACATCATTGTTTTGTGTTTGTGTGTGTGTTGAATTGCTTGAAGCAATTGTGGGTGTGTGTGTTGCTGGTCAGTTTTTCGCCTATGATGGCACTAGTTGTGTTCCACTGTTGGTGGATTATGTGCCTGTCAATTCCTTCTGGTAGGCACTTTTGGGCTCACCTCTGTGGGGGGTGTGGGTGTGTGAACCGTTGAACTTGAGTCTCCTTGATATATCTTGAATGCATCTCGACGGAAATAAATTGAGGAGAGGTCATCAATATTCAAACCTTTGTCTCGTAGAAGTCTTGATACTGGCTTTGAGTAGTCCCATCTTGCAATAATTGGATATGCTATATGGTTCAGTGGTTCTGTTATGTTCAGCACCTTAAGAGTTTAGACCTAAAAGGTAGTGAGCATTAGATTGTTGTGCTCGTTACATTTATAATTGAGAAGATATTGCATAGTATTTTACCGTCAGGAGTGGTGCACATCCTTTAAGATAACCCCATCCCTTTCCCTCTCTGTTGTTGTATATTTTGTTTGCCATTTCCCTGAAGCCCTCATCTAGTAGCTGGTACACTGCCCTTGCCCATGCATAATAGCCAAGATCTTCAAGCTCAGTGGCGTAGTCAAAGAGTTTGAGATATATTGCATGTGTCCCGTGAGGTAGGAGGAAAGTGGCACATAGTAGCAGCACCAACAATCTGACCTGGTCATTCAATTTGTGATTTGGTCCAATGCTCTGAAGATCCAGAAGAGCTTTTCTTGCCTTAGACACATTTGGAGTCTCACCATCTAAGAAGTTTTTTGTTCTAAAAGGATGCCTAAATCCTGTTTTGTCTGCTTTGAGGTCAACCTCTTCTCCATTCATTGGTAGACCTGTAATTACTGCAACGTGTTGTGCTGTGAATGGGACTCTGCGTCCGCAGAGGAAGAAATCACCTGTTTCGGTGTCGTAGCCACAGATTAGTTGTGCACACAGTCGTACGTCCTTTATCAGGTAGTTGTAGCCCTGGAAGTAACCAAATGGTGTTGATTTGAATTTTATCTTCACACGGTCTAAGCATTTATCGTACAATACGTGGAACTCCTTTATTGTAGATCTGCAATCAAATGTGATGTTCACTTCCCTGTTGTATTTGAATGGTTGTTAATATATAGTTCGTGGATTGATGGAATGGATATATGTTAGCATGTTGAGGGATCACCTTTGGATTGCCTCTTCTACTCTGTGAAGTGGGCTGGTAGTTTCCATTGTGTTTATTTGCTGAGGGATTTGTTTGCGGTGATGTTGATGGTGTGTGGAATCTTCGATTGGGAGTGTGTCATTGGGAAGTTGGTGTTTGGTTCAACCTTGGTCTCCTCCTGTGAAGAAATATTGAATTACTTTCCAGTTGTAATGAAATAAGAGTAATTTGTACTTGATGGGGTATTGACCTTGGTGTGAATTGTAATATGCGATACTGCTGCAATGGTGAGAATTCCCTGTTTTATTCAGAGAGTCTACTGTGAGGCCTGGAAATGTTCCATAATAGGTAGATGAGTGAGTAGATAGTTGTGGCGATAATTGTTGGTTGCGTATGATTATATGTTAGACTGGGCTTATGGAATTGTAGTATGGCTAGTTCGGGGAGCTATTTGCATCGTTATATTCCCTGATAAAAGTTTAAGACGTTCATGAAGATGGCTGAACGGATAATTATGATGAATCAATTAATGTGATTGTCTTTGTTCTTACACAGGGTCAGGTGGTATGAGCCTTCTCCTGCGCCTCCTGTTTGGTAATGCAAATGATCAAATTGAACATAGAGCACTTAAAATGTTTGTGCACAATGAAGGTCTGCATTACCTATTTGTTTCTGTTGATATGGTTGGGAATGGAATGGAAGTACAAAAGAGGAAATTCATTAGGAATTAATCATGTTATACTTCTAACAAAAAAGTGCTTGTGGTGATTTTTTGCTGGTTTAGCATAGTATGTATGGGAAATACCATTGTGCATTGCATTACGTCTTCAAAATTTATGACTTGTATATATGTTTTCTTAGGTGTACAGATAATTGTATTGGTGTTAACGATTCATGGTTTTGTAGTAAGAGCATTGAAATGATGGATGATTATGTATATGTTCTTTGAATGCTTAGTTGTGCATGATGGTTATCTTATTTATTTCTATAGAGTAGATGCCTCCTTGGATTAGTTCTACTTATTGTGCTTTAGCTACATATTTTTTGGTTGCTTAGTGTTGAACGCATGAGTTGCTACGCTAACGTGTTTGGTTTTGAAAAACTTGTCGTCGTAGTATGAAAGCGAAGAACTCATGTTCAACAAATAAAATTTATACCGGAATGGAAATCCTATGTCCAATACAGGGAGGCGAACGTTTGATTTAAAAATACACATTTATTTTATTTGTCACGAAGTAAATTAATTGATTAAAACTATCTAACTATTTATAATAAATAGAAGAAAGAGAGAGAGAGAGAATAATACAAAAATCAAAAGAGATATAGAATGCACATGGAATTCATTATTGAAAAGATTGTTCATTACACTAAATATTACGACTAGAAAGCGGGAAAATGATTACACTAGAAAGTAGTAAATCTACTCTAGAAAGCAGTAAATCTATTCTAGAAAGCAGTAAAAAGAATGGGGAGAGAGATATCCTCCTCAACGGTCGCTTAGAAGACGAGCCGAATGGGACGAAGCCTGGACGAAGGAGGACGGAGCAGGACGAAGGAGGACAAAGCGGAAGAAAGGGAACGGGGCAGCACGTCGTTATCGTCGCGGGATCTACTTCCGAAAGGGGGACGAAAAATTGACTTTATCTCGTGAGAAGCATCCTAGGTGTGGGACAAGCTTTTCTTGAGCTTTGGAGAGGGAGAGAAGAGAAGGAAGGGATGAGAATTTCGTGTAGAGGGGGTCTCCTTTTATAGTTGTAAGGAGTGGGGGCATTTTGGTCATTCCAATTTGAAAAACATTAATTTAGGACCTTTAGTGACGGATAAAATCGTCGCTAAAGGTCCGAACGTGGGAGTAGTGGGCGACGCACGCGCGCCTGCTCACCTCCTTGCGCCTAACGCACACGCACGTCCAGCCGATCTCAGCCATCCGATCGTGAGATCGGATGGCTTAGATCGTGCCTCCGCCCACCTCCTCTGCGCGCCTGCCCGCGTGTGATTTCGCGTGAGGCGCGGCATGCAATAGCGCGTGCGCTCGATCGGGCAATCTAGGCCATCCACAGATGATCAAGCGGTCGAATTTAATCTCGCACGCGCCGCAGATCGCGAGTCGAACTCGCGTCCTGTGATTGTGCAACGGCTCGCGACCGCTGCGTGGTGGATTGTGTCGCGTGAATGAAATCAGGCGCGCGCATCCACAGCCATTGGATCAAGATCCAATGGCCCAGATCGCACATTGGATATTCTTTGGAGAGGCAGTGGCGGTCTTGAGGGCCAGTTGGATGGTTGAGATGGCACCACGTGGCGCCATCTTGGCTGTCCATCTTCTGGATGATGTAGATGATGCCACGGGTGTCGGATTGAGTCGATTTTCGCGTCGTTAGGCTACGATCGTCGATCCGAATCCATCCGTGTGTTCGGATTTGTCGTTTGAAGTGTGGATTCACACCATCTTGGTGCTTGATCTTCTAGGGTTCCTCGATCACTATCTGATGCTACAGATGTCCGATTAGGGCCATCTTGGAGTCGTTGAGCTCCAATCATCGCCCTAATCACATCTGTTTGGTTGGATCTTTGATCCAAGGCCCCGATAAAAATTTTGCCCTATCCATGAATATAAAAGGAGACAATTAACTTCCATTTTATTCAAACTACTCTAAATGCAAGATGATGCAAGTTATGCAATATTTATAGTCCTATGCTTAAGAACATGCATAAATAGACATTTTAAGTAGTATAAACATATTTACATCATATCCACATGCCTATTTTTTGCTAGTCCCTAGCAAAAACTATATACTATTTATAGAAGAATCAAGTTGGATTATTTAGGCATGAGTTACTTTCAATCATTAAGAAAATGTCTATCTAGGATCTGAACTTTCAAAGACACAATAGTGCCTGAGTATCTGCCAAAATGCAGACCGCCTCAAGCCCTCGCCTTATTCAAAGAAAATTTTATTTTTCTCTTTTTCATCTTTTCTAATTTTTTTGGATTTTCAAGTTTTAGGGTTTAAGAGTGGCTTTCTACACCCATTCAATTCACCCAAGATTTGATGAGAATCCTAAGTTCTAAGCATCTTATTGTGAATGTGATAGACTAGCTGACCGGAAGTTAAAACAGACTTCGGATTTCTACGCCTCTAGGTGACCTAAAAAGGAATTCTACCTAAAGGTATATCTTTACAACCGGTAGCTTTTTCCTTACTTTTATTTTTTTACGGGGTCAACACAAGGGTGAATGCAGTGTATATCTCCCTGATTTATTCTACTTCTCCGCTTCTTCCTAAGTGTTTTGGGATTTTTCAATGCATTTATTGAGCTGGGTTATGGACAATCGGTCGATGAGCTATTATCACTGACAACTTGCCAGCCATACTCGTGTGGCGAAGTGTGGCTTATTTCTTTTTTTCTTTTCTCCTTTTCTTTTTGATTTTTTTTTTTTAAGTAGGTGGCTTCCCTGGTCTAAGATTTACCTAAGGGCAGCAAAAAGAGAAAGATCCAGTGACTGGGCTCTGGACAACCTACCTATGGGTTGTTACCCACGATAACTTGCCAGCCATATCACCCTAGAAGGTTCATTAGCTACCCAATTTCCGTTAGAATCGCCGAACAACGAGTCAGTGACAAGATAATGTGTAGATGCTTAAAACTCAAAATTCCCTCAGATCAGAGGGCGGGTTAATAAGTCATGTACTTATCACCTAAACTTATTTACTCCAATTAAAATAGAATTCAGGTTGGCGAGGACTCGAAAAATAAATCCACATTTTAATGGATACACGGGCTGATTAAGTCCAAAGACCTGAAGGGTCTTTGTGTTCTAATCATAATATAGTATTTCCTATAATTGAAAATTTTCTTAAACCGAAGTTCTCTTTCCTAATTCCATTTTTTTTTAATAAAACAAAATAAATCTACGGAGCTGACGAATAAATTCAAAGATGAATATCCACCCCCCATGCCTATCTAATGTAATGTCCTCATTATATTAAAAAGACATAAAACAGAGTGGAATAGTGTAGAAAGTACTTGAATTGCGTGAATGTCAAGTCCGCTCCAAGATAGAAACTAAAAAGAACTGTATATGTGCTGAATTTAGTGCCTTCAGCTAGGCACACTATACAAAGAAGAGAAATAAAGAATTCACAGGTGCAGGTCAGAATCAGAACAAACAGAAGAAACCTCTGACCTGTCAGCAGAGGTCCACAGATGTGGACCAAATTGTGGTATAGACCCATACCCCATAATCGAGAATATCTTAGGTTTTGGATAAAAATTACCCAAAACCTAAAATCAGTATGCAAGTGGGGTCGGGCCTACGATTTATGAGGATGTAACCTAAGACCAAAAAGTCGGGTTACAGAGAAATCAAAAGGATAATCAATGAATGTATGCTTGGGTTCGTCATCCGTAGAACAAATGTCGTAAGGGTTCCGATTTGATGGTTTCAGCTTAATAGGAACCCTTCGACTCAGTCTTTTACTTCTTCCAGAACTTACTTCCCAAATCAAAATTTCCTGGCTCCTATCCTCCTCATTCAGCATGTCAAATTCCAGGACCTCTTGCATATTAATCACCCCATCTGAAATCTCCAAGTCTAAATGATGTGGCTGAATTAGAATTGACTTGGGTCTAATTATCTCAGAAACAGAATCATCGATAAGCTTAATGGGATGTAACTGACAATCAGGGCATTTGATTGAATCCTCTAGAAAATGCGATTCTCGATCCATAATGTGAGCCCTAATAAAATCAGTTTCCTCAGTTATTGGGCTATCAAATGATCTTTCAGCTTCCTTAGACCCAATCGTCTCATAAAAATCGTGTTCTGAAAACTCGCGTGAGACTTCGCAACTTGAATCTTCACCATCATAATCAAAGAAATCAAGATCCGTATTAATGTATGTCCCAAAATCATCTGTTACTTCATGTTCCAAGGAGACATACGTTTCCTCGTATCCTGGCTCAGGGATCTCAGGTAAAGAAATCAGATCATCCTTAATTGGTTGCTCTAATTCAATCTGGTCAGCCTCGTCACATGTGTCCCGCCCAACAGGTGCCTAAACGAGTTCTGAAATTGGCTCTCTTGAAGAGGGTTCATCCTGGGAATCATCCCATGATTGAATCAAAGCAACCACAAATCTCATCCTCAATTTCACTAACCTCCCAAGTAGAAACTCATCCGGGTTCTTATCCTTAACATCTTGGAGCCAATCCAACAAATACTTATTCAAATCATCAATCATTTCAATCAGAGGCTCCAATCTCTCAATGCAAGGTATTGGCTGAACTTCTAAAGATTGTATGATATTCCTCAAGTTAGCCATTACCTTTTCTTGAACCTAGTTACCTTGAACCAAATGAGTTGGTTCAGGGTTGGGTAGGTTTAGGGTCAATGCAGGGGAATTAACAAATTGAGATTCGTTATACCCTTCCTGATAATAGGTCATTTCGGATTGTTCAAAAGGTGGTGATGACCTAAAGGCAGTGTAATCAGAGGATGGGTAAGGATCAGTGTATCCTTCTTGATTGTAGATCGTATTAGGTTGTTCATGAAAGGGTGACGATCTATAATCGATGTGACTCTGAGAAGGATAGAAATCACAATCATAGTGTTCAGGGTTAAACCCTAAACACAGAGGTCCGGAACTGTATCCCCAATCCAAGTTATCCCAACTAACTGATGGTTGATTACAGTACGAGTTTGGATAATCGTCATGTTGAGGATAATTCAAAATAGGAGGGAAAGAGCGGGAATGCATGTAATATGTGGAAGGATTCATGAGAGACGGGAGGAAGAAAGGCACCCTGCAATACAAGCAATCAAACCTGTCCTTAAGTGGGCTAGCCTAAAGACCTACAGACTCCCAAAACCCGTTTTGAGATAGAGAAACGATTTGATCTACTTCTGTCTATTCAATCCAACCAGTTAGAAGGAGGGACTGGGGAGAAGGTTCTTCCTTCGGCTTGCGCCTCCAGTTCCTAGTGTACCTCCCAGCCGCGATTGTTTGATTCTACTCCCCTAGCTAGACATCAGATTGAACAGTAGAAACAGACTAATCGAAAATAATCTCATTCTGGGCTCTGAAGAGCGAGTCGAATCCTTAAGGCCAACGTCTACTCTGTTTTATTTAGGGCGAGGTTTGAATGTGTTTTGGAATGTGATGGGCCCTTTATATGGGTTGTGCCCTTAATGATTGATTGATTTGTGTGTGCGTGCACAACTAGTGGTTTTCAAGCAAGATTACTTTTGATGTGGTGAATTTTAGAGTTCAAATCTTGCTTAGTAGCATTTAGGATTCAACTTTAGGTGTTTTCAAACAAGTTTTGTTGGCACACCAGGTTTTAAAAGCACAGGTGAAGGTATTTTCCTTTAAAACTTAAAAGAATGTGGAGTGCCTGGTAAATCCCTAAGAGTTGAACCTAATCGGTAGCTACTTGATGAGTTGATTTTAATTGAAGTGGTGCGGCCTAATCAACTCAAACATTTGGCTTGTTGCACCACTTAATTAGGTACACATGTGATTACCTAATCTGATTTCTACTCAATTATGTATTTGGATGTGTGTACCGGCTCCAAAGATCGATTTACCGGTTGAGTTTGAAAATCAGATGAGGTTATGTACCTCTGTGAGATTTTTTTTTTAATTTTCTTTTTAAACATGGAGGTTGAGGTGAGTATGGGTGTCAAACAACAAACAAACTAACCTTAGAGTTTATAAGAACGCCTAGGTTGATTGATGTTTGTGTTATTATGTTGTGGAATGAAATCTAATGGGTGGGAGGTGGGGGATAACTTACAGAACCTTCCACAGCACTTTACTCCAATCTACCGCTTTTACTCATCTCAAAAGAGTATCTGCAATCACAATAAGAAAGGAGAGAAGTGAGGTAAATGATTTGTAAGTTAGAAAATGCGAAGAAAAAATCAAAGAGCGTCGCATCCTCGGCAACGGCGTCAAAATGTTGAACGCACGAGTTGCTACGCTAACGTGTTTGGTTTTGAAAAACCTATCATCATAGTATGAAAGCGAAGAACTCGTGTTCAACAAATAAAATTTATACCGGAATGAAAATCCTGGGTCGAACACAGGGAAGTGGACGTTTGATTTAAAAACATGCGTTTATTTTATTTGTCACGAAGTAAATTAATTGATTAAAACTATCTAACTATTTAAAATAAATAGAAGAAAGAGAGAGAGAGAGAATAATACAAAAATCAAAAGAAATATAGAATGCACATGGAATTCATTATTGAAAGGATTGTTCATTACACTAAATATTACAACTAGAAAGTGGGAAAATGATTACACTAGAAAGCAGTAAATCTACTCTAGAAAGCAGTAAAAAGAATGGGGAGAGAGATATCCTCCTCGACGGTCGCTTAGAGGACGAGCCGGACAGGACGATGCCTGGACGAAGGAGGACGGAGCAGGACGAAGGAGGATGAAGTGGAAGAACGGAAACGGGGCAGCACGTCGTCGTCGTCGCGAGATCCGCTTCCAAAAGGGGGACGAAAAATTGACTATCTCGTAAGAAGCATCCCGGGTGTGGAACAAGCTTCTCTTGAGCTTTGGAGTGGGAGAGAAGAGAAGGAAGGAATGGGAATTTCGTGTGGAGGGGGTCTCCTTTTATAGTTACAAGGAGTGGGGGCATTTTGGTCATTCCAATTTGAAAAACATTAATTTAGGACCTTTAGGGACGGATAAAATCGTCGCTAAAGGTCCGAACGTGGGCGTAGTGGGCGGCACACGCACGCCCGCTCACCTCCTTGCGCGTAACGCACACGCACGTCCAGCCGATCTTAGCCATCCGATCGCGAGATCGGACGACTTAGATCGCGCCTCCGCCTGCCTCCTCTATGCACCTACTTGCATGTGATTCCGCGTGAGGCGCGGCGTGCAATAGCATGTGCGCCCGATTGGGCGATCTGGGCTGTCCACAGCTGATCAAGCAGTCGAATTTAATCGTGCGCACGCCGCAGGTCGCGAGTCGAACTCGCGTCCTGTGATCGCGCAATGACTCGCGACCGCTACGCTGCACGGTGGATTGTGTCGCGTGGATGAAATCAGGCACACGCATCCACAGCAGTTGGATCAAGATCCAACGGCCCAAATCGTGCGTTGGATTTTCTTTGGAGAGGCAGTGGCTGTCTTGAGGGTCAGTTGGATGGCTGAGATGGCACCACGTGGCGCCATCTTGGCCATCCATCTTCTGGATGATGTAGATGGTGCCACGGGTGTCGGATTGAGTCGATTTTCACGTCGTTAGGCTGCGATCGTCAATCCGAATCCATCCGTGTGGTCGGATTTATCGTTTGAAGTGTGGATTCATACCATCTTGGCCCTTGATCTTCTAGGATTCCCCGGTCACTATCTGATGCTACAGATGTCTGATTAGGGCGATCTTGGAGTCGTTGAACTCTAATCGTCGCCCTGATCACATCTATATGGTTGGATCTTCGATCCGAGGCCCCGATAAAAAGTTTTCCCTATCCATAAACATAAAAGGAGACAATTAACCTCCATTTTATTTAAACTACTCTAAATGCAAGATGATGTGTGTTATGTAATATTTATAGTATGCAATGCAATCCTATGCTTAAGAATATGTATAAATAGACATCTTAAGTAGTGTAAACATATTTACATCACTTAGCATGAAATTTTTGGTTGCTACTTCTGTGCATTACGTTATGAAGAAGATTGGTTCTAATGGGGAATATGAACGGAGAGAATGCTAGGGTGTGCAGTTCATGGGCTTTGATTTGTTTAGAAGAGAACACTTTGTGCTTATTCTTTCAAATATATGGTACTATTAAACATGCTTTGAAACGGATGGAAAGAAAAATACTACCAAGTATGTAGCCCCATTTTGCTGTAAGCCTACGTGATCGAAATATATAGTCTAAGTTTTACTGTAAAAGGAACATACCTTTGTTGTATCTGCTGGTTGCGATGCATCTTTGAGTGAGTGGCATTAACGTCGAGCTGGACTTCTCCGCTTTCGCTTCCTCCTTTGCACCTTTGTGTGGATACGTTTGCGAGAAGTGGTGGTTGGAGGTTGCGATTGTCTTGTCCGGTAGCGCTGGGAGGGAAATCTTTGCCTTCCATGCTTCCGTCTTGGAGTGTAATGATGTTTCTGGCCTCACATCACATCACTGCGTCGATATGGCTTGGTACAACAATTGCGTGTTGGGGAGTTCTCTTCGATCACAGGGAGATGTGTGAATTTATGGGGAATGTGCAATACATAATATTGAAAGTATTGAAACATTTAGTTCCCTTTAAAATCAAATTTATTTGTGGTTAATAGACTCGGTGAGTACATTACCAAGTTTGTTGGTTTGGGCATTAAATTTGGATGAAAGAAAATTAAATAGCATCATCGGAAACAAACATTAATTTCTTAAAAAATATTAAAAAGCATACAAATTCTCTCAATGCATAAGCACTAATAGTATCGTAACAGCATAACGTAGACATAGATGGCTTTTGTAGGTATAAGTGAGATATGTAATCATCATACGACCACTATATAGATGTGGACGTAATTAACTTTTATGATGCGTAGTGTAGAGCTTGCATTGTTTGCAAAAATTAAAGCAATTCGATCAAGGTTAATGACCTTGTCGCAAAGTTATGGATTTGGTTTAGCTATGCCTGAAGACCAGAGTTGTCTTCATAGTAGAAATCAAGAACCTCCTGCATCTTCCTTGCAAAATCCTTCTTTTCATCCTTAAGGTCCTCGATGGTTGCTTCATTGATGGTGATATTTTTCATCAACTCATGCACCTCTCCCTCCAGCTTGTTGCGCTCCTTCTTGACTTTGTTGACGTAATTGGTGAGGAAGTATACCAAGTCTCTCATTCTTAGTTCACGGTGCCCTGAAGCTTCTGTTGGTAGAATTGGTTTTCTCAGACACTAAGCTTGAAGTCGCATTGTTTGGCATTATTCTATAAGTTTTGTCAATGTGGTAAATAATAGAAAGTTAGTAATTACAACCTTAGATTTTGTAATATGGAATCATAGTTATTGCTTCGATATTTGAGCATCTTAGGTGCACCCTCATCAACGGATGTGATTCTCTTATGCCAATTCTTTCGTTGATACATAGCTTTGCGACGCAATTGCATTTGCAATAGATTGGCCTGTTGTAATCACCCATATCCTAAAATGCAATGAGTAGCTTGAGTAGTATCGATCGTTTGTAATAGAATATAATGTCTTCTTTTTGAATGAGATAGATGCGTACCATTCTTTTTCTCTTCGAAGGATCTCAGAGCAAACGTAAGTCGACGTTTGGAAAGCACACTGTATGAAGGAAAGATCGAATGGGTAAGAAGGTACAGACAACTTGAAGACTCTCATATCGAACCGACCCCTTCGATAGCACTCGCACATAACAACACCAGCACCCATGGTCCATGGCAGCACACGCACACTACAGCAGTAGCACCCATGATGGCGCACCAGCACTAGCACAGTTGGCACCAAAGTTACGGCTTGCGCACAAGCACTCACGCTCCACAAGGCACCCGCCCACGTTCACAACCGTGGAAAGAACACAACACGCACATTCCACACAACGCACACACCCCACACGACACACGTCCCACGGCGCACTAACCTGCTTGACCGGCTCCGCTCCTCGCAACCACCTTACAGCAGCACCTTACCTCGCAACCTCACCGGGTTCCTAAAAGAGCAGGCCGGGGTCAAGTAGGGTCATATTTATACCGCTCGATCCGGCGTGCGTTTTTGCGTAACCATTTTCTTGTATATGTTATTACCCTTTAATAAGGGTGAGTGTGAACAATGGCGTTGACTCTGACCTTTACTCAAAAACGAAACACCCCCACACGTTTCCCTTTGAAAAATGGAAAACCAACGCACATTCGACGCATCGGCTATTCCTGAGACGCACGTGATGACATATGGAGTGTAGTGGGTTTGTTTATTATCGAGAAAGCTGCGTTTTTTAATATGGTGGCCCGCACTTGTTCGGAAGCACATTGACGTCTCTGTAGTGATGCTGTAACTTGTGTACATCATTGTGATGTTTTGTATCTAGTAAAGCATATCCAGGTTTATTTGGGTAGATGGCTTTCATGTTTATTTGGGTGGATTATTTTGATTTCTTTCCGCGTACATCGGACGTGAATGTAGCTATCTGACGTTAGATTGTTTTGCGGCCTGTGACTTCGTGCTGTGCATTTACGTGTGCCTTGTAAAGAGGAAAAAATCAATCATCGAGTTGTGAGCCCGTAAAAGGAGGAGGAAGGAAGGACAGAACTGTTCTCAGGTTTTCAACTACGTACTTCTTGGTAGTCAAAATGAGCATGTAAGTTTAACTACTGGAAATTAGCACGAACATTAACTGCAATCAACACAAACAAGCTTTCATACATAATAGGAAATAAAAGTGTCATATCCTTACATCTAATTCCTATTCAAAAGAGATATGCGGTAAAGAGGATCTTTTGTTTTGGAAATTCTTTAAATTTTTAGGAGCTTAATTGTAATTGTTCTATTTCTAACTTAGGATGAAACTGTACCATAATTTATCTTAACTGGACTTCATATTCATTAGGTACCAGTACCACATATAATGAGTATCGGTATTGGTGAACTAGTATCGGTATCCTTAGGTCCCAGGTATGAATTCTATATCCTAATAAGTACCGGTATTGATGCCAAGTTGCAGTACCCATTGGTCACAGTTTAGAACTCATTGTCCAGATGAGTACTTATCCAGTATTCACTATGTACGGGTACTCATGTTGAGTACCGATACTTAGTGAGTACTGATATCTTTCCAGGAAACAACAGGTCTCAACAAGTACCAATACTCATGAAGAGTATCGGTACTTGTTGAATATTGGACATACCACCTGTAGCTTATCAGTACTGATACTAAAGACCAGTATTGATACTTGCAAGCTACAAGTTTTGGTGACTTCAAACCAAGAACCCGATTTGGGACTCATGTGTATCACAGTACTCATGATGAGTACCGGTACATATAAGTCCCAATTTTGGAGTTAAGTCATCCTAGAGCTGGTTTGTAGATTACTTATACCGGTACTTATGAAGCGTACAGGTACTAGCATCGTACAGTACACCTTAAGGGTCCGAAACAGTAGAGCATAAGTATCGGTACTCATCTTTAGTATCGGTACTTACAATGGTTACAGATTATGTTTATACGTTTTTGAGAATATGAAACATCTAAATACCTATATCCCACATGAGTTTGCATGAAATAAAGATTAACCAATATCAGATGTTTAAACAAGATGGCATTTATGATTTTAAATTAGATAAGAAAAATCATGAATTAGATAAAATATGTAACAAGGTTCCTACTACCAATAAATATACATATATACATAGGCACGCCTTTGATGATTGAATGAACTACTAAACGTAGAAATACTTGTGCTCATTTTGAAAGAAGGGAAGATGGGACTGCAAAGTGATGCTTCTAAAAGAACCCACCTTGAATACCTTGATCAAGAAAGATAAGAAGATGGAGATCTTTCTTTCTTCTCTTTTCCTTGCTATTCTCTCTCTCTCTCTGAAAAAACCCAATTCCCTTAGGTACACAGTGGGGGTGCAAAACCTAAGATTAGCATGTGGATCTTTTGAGGACTACAACCTTAAAAAAGACTTAATCAATAATTAATCCTCCTAATTATTGTATGAATAAATTACATCTCTACCCATCGAGGAGATACATATGTACAAATAGATTTCTACACATACATAATAACACCACTAATCTTTTTACATTTTAACCCATATAAAACCAATATCCTTATTTAATCACTTTAAATTATGAACTTACAATAATAATTATATTATTTATTATTATTTGATTATATTTATTTATATATACTAATCCATACGTTAAATTTAAATAACATCCTTTGCATACATGATACCGAGTTATCCAATATAAATATACATAACCAACATAGACAAACCAAAACATCATATAAAATTGTTTGACCTTGAGCTCCAGGTGATTACTTGGGCTGACTATGAACAAGATACGGAAACGTCTCCAAACTTGTTTTGTTACTTGGGCCTGTAAGTACATGTGCGGTTATGTGTGCCTGCACTCACATGTACGATGATGTATGCCTCCAGCCCATGCTGCGGTGGAATTAGGACGGAGGTGTGTGCCCTCACATGTCCAATGCTGTGTGCCCTCGCCTGCCCAATGCTGCGGTGGTGGGTGCTCTGATGGAGAGCTTGCCTGTGTGGTGGACGGGTGCCGAGCAGTGAGATCGGGAGCTTCTCCGTGGGCGTCGAAATGTTTACACCTACGAGGATTAGGGGCTATCAAACTGGTCGAGTTAGATTCGATTCGATTCGATCTGATTAGATCAAAATTATTTATAAATGGATCAGATTAGGTTCAATCTATTTATTAAATAGATCTATATACTACAACCTGACCTATTTAAACTTATTAAATTCAAATATAACCTATTTAACCTATTTATTTAGAGGTTAAATAAGTTAAATAGATTAAATGGATATGAGAATTTCTTTCTCACTGATCAAATTTATCAAGTTAAAAAACTCTGTGAAAGTAAATCTAAATCCAATCCATTTAATAAATAAGTTAAACAAATTTAAACTCATTTAATATAAACCAATTCAAGTCATATTCGAATCATTCATTAACCGAGTCAGATTCAAGTTAAATTAGGCAGGTTTCTGACAGCTGCCTTTTACAGAGGGTCACACACGTCTATTTGTTCTATTACTCTTTCCCTTTCTTCCTTCATGCCGCCAGTCACCCTACCCCTTCTGCCACGCTCCTCCACGTGCCTCCTCCTCCCCTTACGCCGTCCCCTATGAGGCCGCTTCACCTCCTCCACTTCGTGAGCAATCGGATTATGTTGCTCTTCCCCTCCACTGCCGCCGCTTGTGATCGAGAGCTGCGGTGCCTCTTCACATCCTCCAATCTTCTCTACTCAATCTTAAACACATCCTTTGATCTTGCAATAGTCACATCGGAGGGGATTTGTATGTTGCCATTGGGTTCTACAGCTTTCTAATGACTCCAATCGCTCTTCCTTACAGATCCCATTAGATAGAAATGCTTAGTTACAAATCTAACCATTTTTTTGATGTTTTGTATGAGTAGATCTTCGTAGATTTTTTATCTCTATTAAAATTGTCTTGTGTGATATAATTGAGGACCGAAGGTGCACACTAGGTGTTCGATGAAATGTGTTACAAACACGTAATACAATTGAAACAGTTCACTAGTGTCAAATCAAAAGGAAAACACTTGCTTAGGACAAGGAAATCATCTTCAGATTCTACCCTCTTTAGACTCCCTTATCGAGGACTTGCTCCACATGTATATGCTACTCAATGTAGATTGACTCAAGGGTGACGTGCATGGCTTGTTAGTTTCAGAAATTGCCTTGCTTATGCAATCTTTTATAGGTACGACAAAGGTCCTCACTTTTTTCCGCTGACATAGATCATGCGTACCCATCGATCTAGGAAACAACATGAGGTTGTTAAAATAGCATCTAGATGTCAGATGCAAATAGTTTGAGGTCCGTAACATGCTATGAATGTTTCACATGCAGACCACCGTTCCCTCTGAGCTCCCCTCAGGAGTGTTGCTTCCGGAGAGTCTCTCCGACTTCCACACCACTCCAAGAGTTGGTGTGATCTTGTCCTCCCCCTGAGGAGTAATTGTTGCATGGAGGATCCTTGCAACGCAGTCCAAATCACTTCCTTTAACGGACACAACAACCTTCCCACCGAATCTCCAGTCCAACTTGCATTAACTGTTTTCTCTCCCCTGTTACATTAACTACATTTTACCATCTAAACCCTACCTTCTTCATGTCTGCAGTCAGAATGCCTACATATTAAACTTTGATAGACAACTATCTTCCGCGGGTGCTAATGGAAGCTATGGAGGAGGAGTTAATAACCAAGCTGTAGCAAGTGGCTACAGATTAAGAACCATCAAAGCCATCATTCCCTCTAACCGAAGGTGATCAGACAAATCGGAGGTTCTAGGAACGATGCTTATATTTTAAAGTAATCAGTCAGAGAGTTACCAAATCAAGGGGATTATTTGAAATGCTACATAACGCGTGTAGATTTTCGATCGTCCTTGTTATACAAGAGACTGACGCCTTATGTTGCCTAAAAATTTGCAAATTAAGAGAAGTGGTGCGGTTGATATGGAGCAATGCTCTATGGCATTTTGAGGGGAACTTGATAGTCATTGAAAGAGCCAAGCCAAATAGAGCCTCGTCTGAGTATAAATTCCAATTTAGTGCCTTTTGGGTTCACATTCATGACATTCCCCCTAAATATTGGAACAAACATGCTATTAGGCATGTACACGGGTTGGGTTCAACTCAAATCCAACCTGACCCAACCCCATTGGGTTCGGTTAAGAGTTATAGTGGGCTAGGTTGGATTTAAGGTTTAATCAACCCAACCTAACTTGCAACCCAATATAATCTGATTTATACATACATACATCTTATATGCATATAATATATACTATATAATATATACACTATTGTATGTGTGTGTATATATATATTTTACATATATATAATTATATATATGCATGAATTACATACTAGGCGTCAAGTTACAAATAAAAATTTGAAACCTTAACTCAAGTCTTAACATCTCTCTCACTCCTATATCCTAAATTTCCAATTCTTAGCCTTCACTGAACTCTTATCTCTTCCATAGTTACCTCCACCGGCTCTATGTGACACCATCTACCCTTATCTCACCTCTAAGCTCTACTCCAAGCAGTGCCTCTTCTCAGCTCTAAGCTATAGGCAGTGCACTCTCCTCTCTTCGACGATGGCAACAGCTTATACTTTTTAGGTAACCTTCAATGTTCTCTCATCAACTCCCCACTTTCGCTTGAGACCACAATGACCCACCTTTCTTTTCTTCCTTTTCGCAAGGAACCCCCACCACCACCGGACAAACCACATCTCCTCTTTTCTTCCCCACAAGGATCCCACCACCAACACTAGAGTGTCCCTTCTATATTTGTTTTTGATTATTGGTATAAACATATCCTTTTATATGCGCTTATATATCAAGTTTATTATTAAGCATGCCTTTATCTTTTCCCGTTACTTTTAGATCATCTTTATTATTTTTATTTTTGCCCATTCTACTTGCATTTTTATAAGACAGAAGTTTATAAGTTTTTTTTTTTATTAAGTATAAAAGATATATAAAGCACGTAGGAGCTAAACATAAGTTTCGACTAGTCAATAGCTTACTCAACCTGATCCAACCCGACCTGGTTTTATGAGTTTGGTAGTGTAACGGGTTGGGTTGGGTTGAACAAATCTCAACCTGCAAATCGTGGGTTGGGTTTGGGTTAAGTCCTAACTTGACTCGTGTACACCCCCTACACTCTATATTCAAAGCTGTACATCCATTGGGGAATTTGTCAATATGGAGCCTGAGCTTAGCAGGAGCAGAACCAACAGAGTGAAGCTCATGATTGATATAACCACTCTGCTCACCAAAACTGCCGAAGGTAATTTCCTTGGAGGAGTTAAGCTTGAGTTGCCATTAAAACATGAAGGCCTCCCTAAATTGTCACTTTTGTGGAAAAATTGGACATGTTTGTTCTTGGTGGAGAGGAAGAGGGGAAGAAAAGATGGATGTAAGAAGTTTTTCTCTCACCTAAATACAGTGACACAATTCGTACTCTTAGAAGAACAAGTAGAGGGGTGGAGGAACAGATAAATAGCAGATTAGCGACCTCAACTGGCCAGAGAGGGGGAATAGAGCTCGCTGAAGGAGGTCAAGCTCAATGACCAAGAATGCATCTATGCATTAATGGTACTACTCCCAACTCCCTGCACAATGAAGGTAGGAAATCTCCTCCTCGTCAGGTCAATCTTCCCATTTCAAGCTCTTCTCACAACAACCCTCCTTCACACTCTCCAACCAAAAATCCCAATCATATTAAGCCCATACATGCCTCCTAACCACCTAACACAACCACCTGTACATCCTCAACCAAAGCCACACTACCTAATGTACCCAACTGTGACAACTTGAGTCCTATCGACTAACGAGATCTAAGTTTTTGGGTGCTAATACTAAGCAACAACAATATATACAGGATCACAGTTACCCAACACATAGTCATAGAACATCAATATCTAAACATCCGTTCATAATACATTAAATGAAAATAAAGTGCTAACAATTAAAGTAAAATCCACCACAGAAAATAGGAAAGTAATCGAAGTGCTCAAGTATGGATACAACTATGAAAAAGGTTGGAAACAAAAAAGAGTCTAACAAAAGGGAAATAAAACTAAATGAGCCACAATGTTCAGTATGGACCATCTCCTATAGCAGAGTTCGATCTTGTAGTAGGAGCAACAGTAGCTGCTACACTCGGTTACTTAACAACACTTGAGTATGGAACCCAAGAAACACATCATCAAAAATTCAGTAGAGTAGAACAATAATAACTAAGTAACAATAGTAACAAAGAAAGCAAGAGGAAGGGTACCATATCATCAATTAATCCTTTTATTACTCACCACATTATCCAGTTCGTTTTGCGTTTAAGCCCAAGTTATTAAAGTCAACATTTTGTTAATCAATGCATCGGGGCACGAGGCAATCTCGTGTGACTTCCTTAGATGCAAGATTGATATAAGCCATCTTCTTGGTTGAGAAGGTAGCTTATACCTATCGAGTCACCTCGATCTGTCACCTTGGGGTTATCATGGAAAGGGATGGCAGCTACGTCGTGTGGCATAAACACGCGCAAGTGCTATGCACGTTGAACTACAAACAACCAATGACCCACCCTCCGGTCGAGAAAAGAACCAACTCCAACCCTTGAACCACACATTCCGTTATCCCAGTTGGTTGCTAAGCCTAATCAAAGAGTCATAAAGAGGCCTACAACTTCCTAAACCATTCCAAAATCGATCCAAAAGACTAAACCTACAGCCAAAATCCAACTAATACTGGAGCTAAGATTAGTTATCCAACCTCTAAATCTTGACCAATCCATTATTATAGGTTTAATAACTTATTTACAGATAACCAAAATAATCACATCAATTAATTACATTAGAAATCTTGTCATTTACATCCTTTGATTTAAAATATGAAAGTGTTCACAAAATTTCAAAATTATCTGTTAATTATTTAGTTTTTAATTTATGACAGTGGTCTTAAGTAATTTACTATTTAACAATCACAAGGACACTTGTTTAATGAAAAACAGAGTTTCTTTCACACATGCGATGATATGGTTACATTTAACATACTTAATGTTAACTATTTAAGCATCATCAATTTATTTCATATTAAAGTACCCAAAATAGTAAGAGTAATCCCACATGGGTTTTGAAATAAGTAAAAAGAGGAAACACACGCTAACCAAAAATATAGGCAAAGAACCAAGTGAAAATGGGTACACAAAACTTGAAAACGAACCAAAAACAAGGGAAGGATAGATTACTGTACCTAATTGCATTGAGGGTCATGGTAACTCTGAATAATGTACAAAGGGCTTCGATGCTGCACCTTTCTTGAACTCCACGCACGCATTGAGCGAGTTTCCTAGACCAAATGTGCCAAAAAATAGGGTTGAAACACATTAAACATGTTTTTGATTTTTTGCATCAAGAACAATACTCAAAAATAAAATTAAAGGGTATTAACATGTAGTACACATTGATACAATTCTAATGATATCCTATTTGTCAAATTCTAAGGTCGGGAAGGTCTTGAACTGCTTGAATAATGCGAGGGGGTCGCTGAATCAATTAGACCAGTTGGTTCACTTGAACCACTCACTGGCCCACCATTTCCACACGTTAGCGCCTCCGCCATCGATTGCAACACATGTCGTGCATTTGCAACACTTGCGCTCTCCTCTTCGCGCGAACGCGCATGCATTTCACCCACCACACATCACTCCCCAGTTACGCATCACTGCCAAGTGTCATGCTCTTGACGTGTGCCACCATTGTCGCTGCAATAATTGTGGTGGGAAGCCTGGACATCCTTTTATTACGGAAAGGTCCTTACGAATCCTAAACTGTGTTTCCTAAATGATTTCTTCTTTCTTCTCTCTTTCTCTCCAAATTTAGGTGGCTTATGAAGCGAAGAATTGATCCAACTCTCAAGAGGCCTTTTTATAGATCCAACATTAGGTTTAGAGTTGGGATTTGTGGAAAAAAATTGAAATTGCCCTTAATTTTGGTTCACCTTACATTTAAGTCCTTATTGACTTGTTTTGGACCTAACTTGAGCTATACACCTCGGATTCATGCGAAACAAGTGTCATTGGAAAGCTCACGACAAGAGAGATTCAGTAATACCAAACATTGTATCCTTTAGATGAGGTTTGACCAGGGGTTGACCAAAAACACATGTTTCTTCACGTTGTACAAGGTGTTCATACTCATACTAAACCTAATGCGTGTTTACAGGTTCGAAATGACCTGAACCACTCTGAAACGAATCAAGACCTAGATTTTAGGGCGTTCCAAATATAACAACCTTAAAAGGAGTTTCATCCCCGAAACTTGAGTGAAGTTATAAGAAACGTTGTACTGAGTCCATAACAACCTTAAATAGGAAAAACAACCTTAGAGAGAAATAAGCTAAGGGGTTATAGACTTACCAGTGAAAAGATCCAGGTATTTTCTTCATTTCCTCCTCTAGTTCCTAAGTCACCTCCTAATTCTTCTGACTCCTCCATAAGACCATCACCAGGGAGATTTTGTTACGCAACCTCCGAATGGTACGATCTAGAATATGCACTGGCTACTGTTGGTAGGTCAAGTTGTCCCTGATCCCCACATTCTTATAATTAAGAATGTGGTTCGCATCTATCACGTACTTCCATAGGTTGGTGATATGGAAGTCATCATGGATGCTGGCTAACTAAGGTGCCAGGGCAAGTCTGTAAACAACTGGTTCAACCCACTCTAATATCTTAAACGAGCCCACAAATCTTGGTGCCAGCTTATCCCTCACCCTAAATCTCTATATGCCCTTCATTGGCGAAACCTTAGGAAAGACGAAGTCACAGACCTCAAACTGCATGTCTCGTCGTCGATGATCCACATAACTCTTCTACCAACTCTAAGCTATGATAAGTTTCTTTCGAATTTGCTCGATGACTTCCTTGCTCTGGCGTATCAATTTGGGGCCTACCTCCCATTTCACACCAATCTCATCCCAAGCAAGTGGTGACATGCATTTCCAGGCATACTATGCCTCGTTCGGGGCCATATCAATACTGGCGTGATTATTGTTGTATGTGAACTTCACTAGAGGTAAGTGCTCCTCCCAAGAGCCTTTTCACTCAAGTATACAGGACCTCAACAAGTTCTCCAGAGTCTAAATCGTCCTCTTCGACTGCCCATCGATCTACGGGTGATAAGACGTGCTCAGATTTAGCTGTGTTTCCAACACTTGTTGAAAGCTTCCCTAGAATTGGAAAGTGAAACGGACATTTCTGTTTGAGATAATCTCCTTGGGTACACCATACAATTACATGAACTCCCATACATACAACTTTGCTAACTACGAGGGGCCATAAGTCACTCTGATAGGTAGAAACTATGTTGACTTTGTCAAGTGGTCAATAATCACCAAAATTATGTCGTGTCCTCGTTGAGTCAATGGTAGTCCAGTGACGAAGTCCATAGAAATGCACTCCCACTTCCATTTTGGAATTGGAAGGGGATGCAACTAAGTGGTGGGTCTTTGATGTTTTGCCTTTACTTGCTAACATGTCAAGGATTGCTTCACAGATTCAACCACATCCTTCTTCATGCCGCACCACTAGAAGTCCTTCTCACTACAAAATAAATAACCTATACCAATAGAGGGATTACAATAACATTTTTAATATGTTGATGTAGATCCTTTACAAATGTTGGTGATCATAATATCTACACAGACAGCCACATTAATTTTTTCCCATAAATTTTCTTTGTTTTTTTATCCTCATTAACCTTAACCCCCCAAGTCCTAAGCATATCACTCGTAACCCAAACACTCTTCGACATCAATGCTTCGTGCTCATCGCCACGATCCCCCCTTCCTATCCCGCCTCTCTTCCCTCTCCTCTTCGACGAACACCCGACACCTCTCTAGCCCCCCCTTCCCAACACTCACCCCACCCCTCGACGACCGATGCTTCCACTCCAACATTATCACCCGAGGCTCCACTACCAGTCCCTCTCCGCATCCCTCCTTGCCTCACCTCTTGTGCCTCCAAGTCAACAACTCAAGCTTGAGGTCGCATCGCATTATCAGCGTCTCGCCTCAGATTGGTGATCATAATATCTACATAGTCAGTCACATTAATTTTTTCCCATAAATTTTCTTTGTTTTTTTATCCTCATTAACCTTAACCCCCCAAGTCCTAAGCATATCACTTGTAACCCAAACACTCTTTGACATCAAGGCTTCGTGCTCATCGCCGTAATCCCCCCTTCCTATCCTGCCTCTCTTCCCTCTCCTCTTCGACGAACACCCAACACCTCTCTAGCCCCTCCTTCCCAACACTCACCCCACCCCCCGACGACCGATGCTTCCACTCCAACATTATCACCTGAGGCTCCACTACTAGTCCCTCTCCGCATCCCTCCTTGCCTCACCTCTTGTGCCTCCAAATCAACAACTCAAGCTTGAGGTCACATCGCATTATCAGCATCTCGCCTCCATAAGAATAGGTCTTTTTCTTAGATCTCCCTTGAACAAATCACATTATTAGATTTGTTCTCCTTCAGATCTCTCTCATATGCCCTAGATCTACTATCTCTCCCACCTCTCTTTCAGATCTTGTTGCTCGAACTCGCTCAAATTCCTTAGATCTCCCTCTTTCTCTCTCAGATTCTTAAATCTCTCTTGTAGATCTAAATCATTTAGATCTTAGGTCTCTCTAAGATCTCATAGATCTGATATCTCCCTCTTAGATTGAACACGCTTAGATCCTGAAGATGGGACCTCTCTTAGATTAGGTTTTGGGTGGTCGAGTTGTGCTGAAGATTAGCTACTCAATCTCTATCGATATTTGTATTGATTTCGCAATCAACTTTTTTTTCATTCTTTTTATGTGATTCATGATATTGTGTGCAACGACTTGTCATTGAAGGATTTTACGTGGTAACCATCTTAGCTGTGGATAGAATTTTCACATAGTAAGGACTAAATTAGATCCACCAGTTCATATGTTTTTAATTGCAACGAACAAAAGAAAAGAGAATAGCAATCTTCTGATTACATTGTTGTTTCAAATCGAGGAAATAAGGTGGGTGCATTTGGTGAGATCAGAAGTAGATTTGTCTAGGCTCACCTTGCGTATGTATGCTTCTCTTTAGCATTTAATTTAGTTATGGGATTTAGTGGGAACATGTGGGGAAGGATCAGGAATGGGTTGTTGGGGGAAATCTTAACTCTATTAGCTAGTGTCCTGCTATTACAAAAGATTATTGAGCTGAAGTAAGAATTGTTGAGAATGATTAAATAATGCTATGTTTTATAGCTATTCATATTGGCTTATGCATGTTTATGCTTTACATGCTATATTTTCGGTCTTTTGATTTTCTTTTTAAGATCTATGCACTTGGAAAGATGATATGCAACACTTTTTTCCGTGATATGTACCCCCTACTATTATTGTCTTACTTGTTCTTCGATAAGAATTACCTTAGGATAATAATTGTATCCGAGAACCTTAAAAGTTCTCCGCATAGAATCTGGCCATTGTGTCGATACATCTCCAATCTCGGTTATGGTACCAGTAAGCCTGAAAATTTAGGATAGCCTGTAAACAATTCATGATGGTCCAACTAATGAGTAATGAACACATTAGTCCCTTTTTACAGTGGCATAAAAAGAGCTACCATTTTTCAAGTGTATCTTCCCCTTCGAATTGCATTCTAAATCTCGTCCCCACCTTGAAACTTGCGTTGGTGGCTGCCAGGTACTTGTTCAATCCAATTATGAAATGACTAGTCCTGATTGAAAATATTTCCCATAAGATATACACTTCAACAACATTTGGGCTGACGTTATACAGGAAGGCAACTATTATGTTGACGTCGGGTCAAATAAATTTCCAACCTTGGCTTGTAATATACAATGAAGAGAGCCTGTCTCAAGACAACATGGGATGCTGTTGGGAGCACCCCAAGGAGCATGCTGTGGCTGGAAATCACTGATGATGGCGTTGAGCTCTGCTGACGAGATGAAATCATGTATGGTAAAATGATGTACATCACTTTAGTATCACATTGTGGGAACCTTTGAATAACACAAGGACTATTTTTTATGCGTGATAATATGAGAATTTTTTTTTTTGGAAGGAATGATATGAACCTATAAGAGTTGATAGGCAACTTTAGATTGTAACGTAATTGAGAATTGCAAATGGGCCTGATTAGTGGAACATTTAGAGACAGAAAACTGTTGAAGATTTTTATTATAGACAGCTGTAAAATTAAAGAAGATACAAAACTATAATTTCTACTTTTCTTTTGTTGTTTCCTTGTAAGTATGCATACATATGCATTCTTACTGCTGACATTCATGGCCATTCAAACTTCTCTAGAGGCAAACAGATGTGCATGCATCTTCAACCTTTTTGGAAGAGGTTGCTTATCTAAAATCATCTCTTGCCTATTGTTACGATCATGGGTGTCAGAAGTAGTTTAAGATGTCTGGGAAGTGTCCCAGATATCTGGCCAGACATCTGGAACCCTTCCCAGACGTCTGGTAATAAATTTTTTCAGTGTACGGGTTCGCGTCTGCGCGTCTGCGCGCGCAGACTGAACCCGTAGCCTTCGTTTTCTCTCCCTGCAGGCGCCGCTTTCCTTCTCTCTCTTCCTGCGGCTGCCCTATAAGAGCGCTCCCCCTCTCCCTCACCCCCACTCCACCGTCTTCTCTTCTCCTTCTCCCTGCGAGCGAGCGAGCGAGGGTGCAGCAGCGGCTGCAGCAGGCGTGTGGGAGGGAGTGTTGCGAGAGAAAGAAGCTCGACCGCGGAGGTGCGAGCTTGCCGGGGCAGCTAGAGCTAGCCGGCGGGGGGAATAGCGGGCGTGGGGTGTCGCGGAGGAGCTGCTGCAGCTCGGGCAGTAGGCAGACGCGGCGCGGTGCGGCTGTGCGTTGCGGGCGAAGGACGAATCGGGTGCTGATTCTGGGAAAATTTCCTAGAATCAGACGTCTGGACTTACGTCCAGACGACGCGTAGGACGTCTGGAGGAAGATCTAGATGTCTGATAGGTACAATATTTTTCCTCCTTCCTTTAACGCGTGTACGGCCATGCAGCCGTCCGCCGCATTCTTTGAGCCTTTTCGTGATGAGCGATTGCGTGTGTGCGCAGGTGTTGTTCGGGAGGGCACGAGGGCTCGCCATCCCACGCGGATCAGACGTCTGACCACAGTACCAGACGACGGAGAGGACCTCCAGACGTCCGGGGTGACAATCGGACGTCTGGAAACTGACTTTAGACGATCCAGTGGGCTTCTGGACGTCTGAAGGACTGCGCAGACTGAGGTACGACCTGATCCACCTTTTAAGACGTCTGGAAGAGGTTCCAGACGTCTGATTTTGGACAGATTCGTCATTTTTGACCCGTTTAGGGTTCGTTCGAAATCCGTTTTCCGCGTTTCGAGTTGCATTCTTTTCAGAATTAATTCCTCTATCCGTTTACAGTAATTGTGTACTGTTCTGAGAAACACCTTGTGATTGATCCTTGTGTTAGGACCTCGTTTCGTTGCAGTCTTGGGGGTTGCGGAGGCACGCGGGATTGCCGACCACGCCTCCAGCACTCCCGGTTTCGCTGGTAGAGTGGTTTTTTAATTTATTTAGCAAAACTTGTTACAATTATGAACTAATTAATAGAGTCTAGGGCATTGCATGAACCCTAGGACTGTGAAATTAGATTGAATGATAGATCCTAGGGTATTGCATGAATCTTAGGATTGGAAAACTAGATTTGAATGATAGATCCTACGGTACAGCATGAATCCTAGGATTGGAAAACTAGTGGAATATATAAATATTGCAGTCTTGGAAAAATAGAAAGGAAATGATAGCTGCCTGTTATGAAGGAATAAATACGATTAAGAACATGAGTTATATAAATATAAAGCTGGAACGGTGAAACCCAAAACGGCCAAACAAAAAGAACATGAACCCCACGGGAAATTAGGAGTAGAACTCCTGGAAAGAGAATAGAATGAAACTGAGAAAGTAAAACGTGGAAGTGTGTTGTCTTTTGGGTACGTGGAACCAAAGAGAGCACGTATTACCTCTTAGTGTAGAGGGGAGCTTGCCGCCCTCACGTTGAGACCGGGGTGGGTTTGGCCACTTTACACCGACTTGCTGGCCATCGCGTACGCAATACCGAGGAGAGCTACTAGTGTAGGGAGAGCACTAGCTGCCCCACTGGCCCCGGGGTTCTGCTAGCTCTCCTGCACCGACTTGTTAGGCCCACTGGGCAAACTAGGGTAGTCAAGCGAGGGTGCGCGGACTATGGAGGGGTTGGACTCTTGTTACTAAGAGGACTCTGCCCTATACTGGTTCCGTGCTGTGCTTTGGGTGCACCCGTTAACGGAAACGACTGACCGCGTGCCAGTGAGGGGTAGCTACCCGTGCGCTTATCGCGTGTGCCGTAATCACCGTTACGTCTGTCAGCGACCTTGGGGTGGTTGACTGAAGGTAGGACCACCACGGGGGACTCTCCCGACCAGGAGAGCACCATGTGTTACTTCTACTTTTCGGAAAAGACTGCAATCAAGATCGTTCCCACGAGGAACATTCAAGATCAAGAGAAGGATCTGAGAAATAAATCAATAGTGAATAAATAGAAAGACAAATAAAGTAAAATATAACAGGTACTATACACTCTACTGCTTCTTTAGCTTTTAAGTTGCCACTCTACTCAGTGTTTCACTGACGTGTCACCCTCGTTACTTTTTCAGGACCAGGTGTTGAGTAGCCAGAGTCAGCGGCTGCAGAGGACGTTGGGCTTAGTAGGGTCCAATAGTGTTACCTGTAGTACTTCTGTACTTTTCTTCCACTGTAGTGAGTAGTTTTGTTACTCCTTGTACTTTCTTTATTGAAAACTTTATGTTATGTATATTTCCCTTCTGTTGTGGTGGTGCATACTATAGTATTTCCTTTCTTTACTGCTGTATTTTGTTACTGCTAGTTATATACATGGTGAATGTGATTTATTTTACTATTCTTTTTGTTACTTCTCGTTGGACGACTGGGTCTTGGGATTAGTCGAGTCGATCCGATTCTCGTGTCTCGTAGGGATTCAGGAATCGGGTCGTTACAAGATGGTATCAGAGCAAGGTCGTCCCGAGAAGTGAATCAACTGACTGGAAAATAACCAATTCACGTGTCTGTAACTAGAGTAGCCAGCACAACGTTTCTTTTGACATTAGCACTTAGACTTCTCCGTTTGATGTCGTTCCGTATTGACGTATTTCCGTTCTGTTTCACGTCTCCTTGCAGGAGATGCCCCGATGAAGGACTAGTGAGGCAAGCCACAGACGCGGCCGAGGACGAGGTCGGTGAGGTGGGCGTGTTGCGGCCGACGTCTCAGTGGACCAGCCACTACTTCCGGCCATTCAGGCTAGGACCTCGCCCAGCTGATATGGGATATAGTGCGAGAGGAGCTCCACCCACCGCCCCGAGCGCCTCCCCCTGGGACTGCGGAGGGGGAGTCCTCTGTGGGACCACGCGACAAACGTGGCGCTGGACGCAGGGGAGGGCATGGGCCCCCACCGCCCCCACCTTCCTCCGACACTTCTGTGCACGAGGCACCTTTACCTGGAGGTGCACCAGCATCTCCATTGCAGTGCCACTTCGAGCTTTTCGGGCAGTTCCGGAAGTTGAAGCCCCCCTCCCTCAAGGGGGATGAGGACCCGACTGAGGCGAAGGACTGGCTCGAGCAAATCGATAAGGTTTTCGACACCCTTCGCCCCCCGACAGAGTGCCGCGTGGCCTTTGCCACGTATCAGCTGGAGAGTGCGGCACACAAGTGGTGGAGGGCGGTCAGGGGACAGGAGAGGGACGAGCCGACCTGGGACCGGTTCGTCACCCTCTTTTGCGAGCAGTACTTTCCCCAGACGTGGCAGGACCAGAGGAGGCGGGAGTTCCACACTCTCCGCCAGGGGACGATGACCGTGAGCGCGTACCGCACGCGTTTTCTGGAGCTGTCCCGCTTTGCAGCGACAGCAGTAGCCACTGAGGAGGAGCGCCTTTGGAGGTTCACCGAGGGGTTCCGGCCTACGATCCGAGGGTATTCAAACCCCTGAAGCTGCCTATGTTCTCGAGGGTAGTGGAGGCAGCTATGACCTACGAGGAGACCAACCCGTCCGCGCGAGATACTGACAGCGGGCGGAAGAGGCCCTACCAGTCAGACTTTTCACAAGGCCGGCGAGAGAGGAGACATGTGGCATCCGCTGGAGAGCCGCCACGTTTCGCAGGGCCATCAGTGGCCTTTGGGGGACCTCGTCATGGGCCAGTTGCCAGCACCGGACCCCCGCCCAGCCAACAGTAGGGACCCGCTGAGGGCGGGAGTCAGATTCCCTTCTGTTACAAGTGTGGCCAGCCGGGCCACATCAGGAGGGACTGCCCGTCTAGGGCAGGAGGTTAGCAAACGCTTCCCGCGTCGAGCACTGGAGGGCGAGCAGGAGGCCGCGGGTTCCAGGTGCGAGGGGGAGGACAATAGTCATGAGGAGGGTATCGGCCAGTAGCTACCCGTCCGACGCAGACTGTGGCTGCTTCGTCCACACCTAGGGCTGAGGGGCGTATCAGCACCCTGACACACAGGGATGCCAGAGCTTCGGGATCAGTGGTGGCAGGTATGGTTTTAGTTTCCGGCAGACTCGTTTACAAGTTTTTCGATTCCGACGCTATGCACTCGTTTGTCGCAGCCAGTTTCGCAGTTAGTTTGGGCCGGGATTATATGCTGTTAGATGATCCGTTCATGATCAGAGGTCGAGTGGTCAGCTGTTTGTAGCTGAGGAGGTATACACGGATTGCGAGGTTAGTATTGGGGGACATAGCCTTCTCGCTGACCTGATTATGATACAAATGGAGGACTTTGACGTAATTTTGGGGATGGACTGGCTGTCTGCTTACCACGCTTTGGCGGACTGTTTTGAGAGAAAGATTGTCTTCTCCATACCGGAGTTGCCTTCTTTCGAGTTCCACGGTCAGCCAGTGGACGGAGGCTTCAGGTGCATTTCTGCACTTCGTGCGGCGAGACTTTTGTGCCAGGGGTGTGAGGGCTTCCTAGCTTGTGTGGTGGCAAAACCCAGCCCGGTGGCAGACTTCCAGAGTATCCCGGTGGTCAGAGAGTACCCCGACGTATTCCTAGACGAGTTGCCAGGACTACCGCTCGAGCGTGAGATCGAGTTTGAGATCTCACTAGTACCAGGGACCAGCCCCATCTCCAACGCACCGTACAGGATGGCACCACTTGAGTTGCGAGAACTCAAGTCTCAGTTGCAGGATCTTTTAGAGAAGGGCTTTGTGAGGCCCAGTGCGTCTCCCTGGGGAGCCTCGGTACTGTTTGTGAAGAAGAAGGATGGTACCCTACGCCTTTGTGTGGACTACCGACAGCTGAATAGGGTCACCATCAAGAACAGATATCCACTGTCGATGATCGACGACTTGTTTGATCAGTTGCGAGGTGCCACGGTATTCTTCAAGATCGACTTAAGGTCTGGATACCACCAGTTGAGGATCAGGGAGGCAGACGTCTCCAAGACAGTTTTTCGCACCCGGTACGGACACTACGAGTTTTTGGTCATGCCGTTTGGGCTGACCAATGCCCCCGCTGCCTTCATGGACCTGATGAACTGGGTGTTTAGACCGTACTTGGACCAGTTCGTGGTGTTATTCATTGATGATGTACTCATCTACTCTCGAGATCAGACGCAGCACGGATAACACTTGCGGATGGTTCTGGACACACTGAGACGACGTAGGCTGTACGCCAAATACAGCAAGTGCGAATTCTGGTTGAGGGAGGTGACCTTCTTGAGTTATGTGATCTCTGGGATGGCTTGGCGGTGGACCCAGCTAAGGTCGAGGTAGTGTTCAGGTGGGAGAGATCGCGTACGGTTACTGAGATTCGCATTTTTTTGGGACTGGCAGGCTACTACAGCTGGTTTATCAGGGTCTTTTCACAGATTGCACGTCCTATGACACAGTTGACCCGGAAGGACGTGCCCTTCACTTGGACAGACGCCTGTGAGGCGTGTTTTCAGGAGCTGAAGGAGAGACTGACTTCGGCTCCCGTGCTCACCATCCCTGACAGTAGTGGCGGGTTCGTTGTGTACACGGACGCCTCCTTGCAGGGGTTAGGGGGTGTGCTCATGCAGAGGGGTCACGTTGTCGCTTACGCTTCGCGGCAACTGAAGTCCCATGAGCATAGCTACCCTACCCACGACCTGGAGCTGGTAGCTGTTGTCTTCGCGCTAAAGACCTGGAGGCATTACTTGTACGGTGAGACCTTTGAGATTTTCACAGATCACAAGAGCTTTAGATACCTTTTTGATCAGAAGGAACTCAACATGAGGCAGAGACGTTGGTTGGAGCTCCTGAAGGACTACGACTGCAGCATTTCCTATCACCCAGGAGAGGTCAACGTGGTGGCTGACGCCTTGAGCCGGAAGGCGCCCGCACACTTGGCTAGTTTACAGCTGCAGAGTTGGAGCCTTTTGGAGGAGATGGACAGTTGGCGACCCGTAGAGCTACAGGGGCACTATGGGGCAGTGACTGTGACATGACAGACGAGGCCAGAGCTGATAGATCGCATCATCACAGGACAGATGGCTGACCCGTACTTGCAATCTTTGCGCGACAGAGTACTGTCAAGAGACCCGAGGGACTTCTCCTTCATAGACCAGGTGCTGCGCCTGAGGGGACGTCTGTGCGTTCCCAGAGACGAGGAGCTGTTGAGAGAGCTCCTGACTGAGGCACACGATTCCAGATTCACCATACATCCTGGAAACACGAAGATGTACCATGACTTGAGACGCGAGTTTTGGTGGAGGGGGATGAAGCTGTTGGTGCTAGAGCACCACGATCATTTGTTTTGATGATAACAAAATACGTGTTATTTAACATTTGCAATTTGAGTCCTAGATTTCAGGTCAATTGGAAATGTAGACGTGCTTAAACGGAGTTCGAGCTCACATCCAGGATGGATTGAAGGAGCTTGACGAAAAACAGAGGAGCTGGTGTGCACGACGTGTTCCATGTGTCCAACCTCAGGAAATACGTTGCCGATCCCAGTCACGTCCTAAGTCACGAAAGCGTCGAGGTGAGCGACGACCTGACCTACCCCGAGCGGCTAGTGCAGATTCTTGACAGAGCCGTCCGTTGTCTGAGACGAAAGCAAGTACCCCTGGTGAAGGTTTTGTGGAGGAGCCAGCGGTATGAGGAGGCTACCTGGGAGCCTGAGGCGGCAATGCGAGAGCGGTACCCGGAGCTTTTCGCGGGTACGTCTTTTCGGACCGGCTTCGGTCCTCTTTGAGTTTGTTATCTATATATTTTGTTCTTTCCCGCACCCTAGTTAGCGTAAGTTTCGGGGACGAAACTTCCTTTGAGTTTGTTCTATTGTTACGATCATGGGCGTCAGAAGTAGTTTAAGACGTCTGGGAAGTGTCCCAGACGTCTGGAACCCCCCCCAGACATCTGCTAATAAATTTTTTCGACGTACGGGTTCACGTCTGCGCGCCTGAGCGTTGATAAACGCCAGTTTATCATCATTCTTATGCATTAAAACAAACCTAGCTCTTTGGATTTTACTCCGCAAACGGATTTTTTGGACTGCATTTAGGCATAAATTTGGTTAGGCATGCATTGCATTTTTTATTATCTTTTTAATATGTTTTTGTGAGTGTTAGGGATGTACAGATATATAGGCCCTAAAACCCTAGCACTCAAGAAGGCAAATGGTGAAGAAGCCCAGACTAGCTGGAACTCAGCTTGATCCAGCTCACCTCAGCTTGATCCAGCTCACCGCAGCTGGAACCTAGCTCACTTGAACTAGGGTTAGCTCATCCCAGCTCCATTCAGCTAATCTCAGCTTTTGTAATACGGAAAGTATTTAACTTAGTTTCTGATTCAAAAACTTGCATGTTCTGAGAAACTTCTTGTGTCAATTTTCACACACAAGCCAACACTTAAAAACAACTAAAAATTTGAGAAACTCCCTTGTTTGGACTTAGTAAAAGCCTGAAGCAGATCATTGGTTTGAGTTCCCACCGCCGAGGAGGAAAATACCTCTTTTGAGGACGTGATGTCAACATGTTACCGCCTCGGCGCTGTTCCATATCTATATTTCATATCTTTAGACGGAGCATCAAAGTGCATTTTAGCAGCTCAAGTGTCTTGGACGGTGCTCTACCTATAGTGTCAGAGCAAGAGCTTGAGTTTGCTTGGAGCGCCCCTTTCACTGCATCGTGTTTTGGGGTCGTGAGCTCCTGGGTGGTGTCATGGACAGTGCTATCCCGAAGTACTGGCGCCAGAGCCCCCTCGAGGAATGGTAACGGGAATGATAATCCCGACACATCTGTTGTAAGACTAAGCTAAAAATAAGCATGGGAAAAAAAAGAGAGTAGTAATAAATAAATTAACACGCCCTTATAAATGTTGGCTTTTCACAAGCATAGACAAGGTTTTAAAGGATTTTGCAAGTTGCGAATCAGATTTATGAGCCAGAAAAATCCTAAAAACAAAAATTTCAAGTCATCTGAATTAACAAAGGGTTAATTTGTGAATTTTCTGGAGGATATATTAATCCCGTTTTGTCTAATGGTTGGATCCAAAAACAAATCCTGTTGTTTATCTTTAACAAATCCCATACCTCCTGTGTTTTAATCTACCAAGGTCCCTTAATCTCTTTTTCTCCTCAAAAGTAAAAAAAAATAAGATTTTCCAAAAATTTCGTTTTCCAAAAAAATTAAAGTTTTGCTAGGAGACTAGCAAAAGATAAGCATGGGGATGTGATAAACGTCAGTTTATCATCATTCTTATGCATTAAAACAAATCTAGCTCTTAGGATTTTACTCCGCAAACGGGTTTCTTGAGCTGCATTTAGGCATAAATTAGGTTAGGCATGCATTGCATTTTTTATTGTCTTTTTAATATGTTTTTGTGAGTGTTAGGGATGTACAGATATATAGATCCCTAAAACCCAACCACTAAAGAAGGCAAATGGTGAAGAAGCCCAGACTAGCTGGAACTCAGCTTGATCCAGCTCACCGCAGCTGGAACCTAGCTCACTTGAACTAGGGTTAGCTCATCCCAGCTCCATTCAGCTAATCTTAGCTGAGTGGCAGCTCAAGAGAGTTCATCTTAGCCCACCCTAGCTCAAGTCAGCTCAGATCCAGCTCAACTTAGCTGAGTCTAGCTCATCTCAGCTCCCACTAGTCCATAGGGAGCTCTAGCTAGCTCAGCTGAGTTGACAGGAGTTCACCCCAGCTCAGATCCAGCTACATCCAGCTCCACTCAACTCCAGCCAGCTGAAGAAGAACTCATCCCAGCTCAGGAAGCTCAAGTCCAGCTCCCGGGGACTCAGCTTAGCTCAACTCAGTTGAGCTAAGCTACCTTAGCTGCCTCAACCAGCTTGACCCTCCCTGGGAGCACCAGACCTAGCTCACCTCTGCTCATCATGGTAGAAGCTAGCTTACTTTAGCTTGGCTTAGCAACTAGCAAAGAACTAGCAAGCTAAGCCAGCTAGAGTAGCTCCATGCCAGCCTCTTCAGCAGCAGCCAGCTCCAATTTCAGCTCAAGACTTCTCCTCCTCAGCTCCTCCCTCCAAACCCTAGCTCCAACACCTTCTCCTCTACTCCTTTAACTAAGCTAGCTTAGCTTAGGTTAGCTAGCAACCAGCTCTTTGGCCATCCACCACCTTCAAAGTCAACCCTAGCTAGCTCCACCAACTTAAGCCTACCTAAGCTAGCTACCCTACTCAAGTTGGCGCCACCTCCTAGCCATCCCTTCACCCCATTATTACCACCAAAAGACACCTTAAGTTGGTGTCAAAAACTACCCCTAACCACCTCTATATTGGCGCCAACTTTCAGCCCTTAATCCACCCTACACCTACCCACATAAGCCATCCTAGCCATCCACCTACCCCTCCTTCTAGAATCCCTCTTGGCGCCAACTTAGACCACCTTCTAGAACCCTTTTTGGCGCCAACATCAAGGGGTGTCAGCACCCATAACTACCCCCTTGGTGTCCCTTAAGGTGGCGCCAACTCACCTTGGCCATAGGATCTTTAACCACCTCCATCTCTTCATCTTGGCCCTCAATTTCAAGGGACACCTTAGCCCCCTTCCTATTCTATAAAAACCCACCACCTACCACCATTTTAGGGCATCCTCCATTAGTGTATTTTACTATCTAAACCACCTATACCTGCGGCCAAGGAGTAGAGAAGGAGATTAAAGGGGCACATCACCAGCCCTTTTGGTGCCTTCTTCTCCCCACTCTCTTCAACTTGGGCCACGCCAAGGAGGAGGACTCTTCCACTTCAAGGAGGATGGCCAAGCAAGGGAGGACCTAGGGTGGACGTCCACCCTTGGAGAGAAGCTTAGGGCACGCCCCCTAGGGCTTGCCTTAGAGGACATTACCTTGGCGGAGTACAGCAAGGAAGGAGTTGAAGGATTCTTTTCAAGCTTGGGAGCCACCAACCTTGGAGCAAGAAGCCCTCTTCTTCACCATCTATCTAGAGGATTTGTGTTTGCTTTTCTTTATTTTAATTTTTCTAGTAGTAGAAGCATTCCTCTACTAGGTTTTTTTTGTAAAACACTTTTCATCAATCTAAGTTGCCTTCTTTACAATTTTCTATTTTGCATTTCTACTTGCTTGTTTTTAGCATTCTTCACTCCTTCTCCCTAATTATTCTAGGCCTCCACTTGCCTAGAGTGAGCTTAGGGAGAGGCTCTACTTGCCACTTAGAAATAGTATTTTAAATTGAAGTGTAAATCACCTTCCCGCCACCATTTCGCATGTTGTCTTAATTTAAAACAAAAAAATGATATATTGAAAAATACTAACAAGAAAGCTGAGATTTGTATTCCAAGCAAGAGAATCACTTTTGCAAACATTTGACCTCATTGGACGACCCTAGATACTCCCCTATCTAGGAATATAAATTTAAGAGTTGATCGGTTTTACGCGTTACAACGACTTAATTAACAAACCGCGTAAAATTGCTACCACTTTTTGGCGCCGTTGCCGGGGAGGCATGACTTTGCATTAATTAATTTTCTCTTGCTTGAAGTGGATCTCATCCCCTTCTCTTTCTTTCTTTTGTGTGTGCAGGAAATACAGCGGGATAGCGGAAATCTGGAAGCGAGAACTCAAAGTTCCTTATCTTCCCGCGAAATTCAGGTTGGTTCCTCTTTGTAGTCACATAATTAATTAAAACTACCAAAAACATATTAAACTTGGCTTTCAGGATCCCAAACAATTTAATTAAGTGGAGTGGTGCTCATATAAAATCCAGTATTTGCTTGAATGCTTCTTTAACACCACTCCATTGCAAGTATTGGTGTTCTGTTTTTCGGGTCCAGATTTCTATCTGGACTTGAAAAAATTTATTCCTAACACCACAGGCCTCCAAAAATCATAAAATTTCATATAGTGATTCCCAATTAAGTTTGGAACATCTATTCCAAATTTCAGATCAATTGGATTTGTATTTAATTTTTAAAAATTCGTGGATTGCAGAGGGGTCACACCCTCTAATCTTCCTGATTTGCTGCTGTCTGCGAATTTTTACAATTTTTATACTCATCCAATTTTTGTGAAATTTAGCTTGCTGGAATCCTTGTGAAATTTTACACATCATATAAAATCACAAGAATTTTTTGAGGTCGGTGGTAATACTGAAAAGTCTATAATACCCACGGGTATCATTTCTGGACTTTGACACCAGTACAATTAAAAATTCAAAACAATTATCAAACAAATTCCTAAAATCTTACAAAAATCTTTTCTGGAATCCTTGTTTGATTTCACTTAAGGTAGTGGTGTTGGTTGCATTGATTGGACCACTATCTATTTAGAAAGCTTAAAAATAACTCATTGGTAGTTAAATTTCTGTCTTAGGGACAATTGGCTTAGGGTTTCTTCTTTCTCTTTAGAGACGCAATTTGAAGGAAATATACAATCACCCATACAACTTGTCTTTCCTTTGGTTGTAAACTTTCAAACTTGTTTGAAAACTTAAAGAAAAAATCGTAAAACACATTTAATTAAATCAAATCCTAAAAGATAAAAATACAAAAAAAATTATGTGACAACTTGATTTTCATTGGAGCTACTCTCCAATTCCTGCACAAAAAAAAAAAAAAAAAACAGGGCAACATCCCAATAAACGCCCTCCACATTCCGTGTGCACTATAACATCCTAGACCTAATTAAAATTTGTAGCAACTTGATCCCTAAGGCTTTATCAGCTTAGGCTTGCTATTTAGGTCTTAAGTTTTCTTTAGTTAGTACCAATTCTGTCATCTATATCTGGTGTTCAGGCTGAGGGGCCATGTCAAACGACCAGGCACGGGTTTGTACAAACACCTGGGATTTTCCCTGGGAAACGTTTGGGCCCAAACCTCCCCTTAAGCAACTTAGCCAGATTTGTTGATAGAACGGGTATTCACTACTGACTACTTATTTCCTATATAAACCAAGTCTTAGGTTATTATTAGGGAGCCACATTTAAGTTAGGTCTAGTTTTGTTTGTTTGAATTGCACACTTTCTCTCATCTCTTTCTCTTCTCCTCCCCTCCCGTTCTTCCATTTTATGCACGGGCGACGGTCTCAAAATCTGCACTTGGAAGGACCATTTGATTTCGCTCCCCACGCAAAAAGACTACTTTTTCTGTCTTCTTCTCCTGAAAAAATGGAAACACAACAAAATAGGTCCACTGACCCTTCCACTTCCACCTCTAACCCCACCACTAACCGTAATTCTAACCCTTCCACCCAAAACCCATCCACCATTAACTTCCCACACTTGGAGATCCTTAATCTTGAGTTGCCCCACACACAACTTCAAGACCCCCTACCTGATCTTTTAAAATTGATAGCCGATCAGATTAATAAATTAAATTACAATCAACAAACATTGACTAGGAACATCCAAAACCTAGCCAATCCAAGGCCAAACCCACCACCCCATCAGTAGCCTGTTGTTCATCTAAAAGATTTCTATGATCCGTCTTATTATGAGGAACGACTAGGGGTGGTCATACCGGAGGGGGACTTTGAGATCAAGCCTGCGGTCCTGAACCTAATTAAACACTTTCATGGCCTTCCTAGGGAAGACCCTTTCAGCCACCTTAAAGAGCTAACTCTTCTTGCACAGACAACCCGTTCCCGAAATGTGCAAGAAGACATATGGCTGATGCAGCTTTTTCCATTCTCTTAAAGATAAGGCCGCTTATTGGTTCAGGACCATTGGCCGACCCATCACAACTTGGCCTCAGCTCAAAAGCACCTTCCTCAAGAAATTCATTCCCATAGGTCGTACCAATTCCTTGCGAAGATCTATTACGACCTTTCACCAAAAATCTGGTGAGACTTTCCATGATTCTTGGGAAAGATTTCAAGATCTTTTAAGAAGTCCGCACCGCGAGATTCCTTTATGGCAGCTCGTGTAAATCTTCTATCATGGATTAGAAGATCAAATCCGGCATTTTGTCGACGCCTCGTGTGGCGGCAAGTTCTTAAAAAAAGATGCAGAAAGTGCCTATGACCTGTTTGAAGAAATGAGTGAAAACTCATTTAATCAAGCTTCCATGAACACATTTTGCAGAACTCAAAACCCGCAGTTCGGTGTTCATGAAATAGGCACTCAATCTATACCTGTCACCCAAGACAATCTTCAATTGATCGCTCAAAAACTCGACCAGATGCATATTAATCAAAAGAAAATTAAGACTGGCCACATAAACTCAAGCTCCACACCCACGTCTAACCCAACCTAACTTTCCACAAAGAGAAAATTTGCACAATCTCAACACTACTCCTGCTGATTATTCTGAGGTTGCCCATGATTCACTAGGGAATTACAACTATCCAGATCTTAACCCCACTCAAAATATTTCTGCCATCCAGGAGCCCTTTAAAAATTTTTCCAATTGGAAAAATTACCCGAACTACTCCTGGAATAATCAAGTTTCCTCCCAACCATATCATTTTAATGGGTATGGGTCGAATCCAAACTTCCATCCTGAGCCATCCCAACAAGACATCAATGCCCAGATGCTGCGAACCCTGCAGGATATGCAAACAAAAATGACGGAAGTAACCCGTAACATCATAAATCTGAACAATCAGATTGAGGTTACTCCCACGCAAAGACCTGCAGGGCATCTTCCGTCCCAACCCATGCCCAACCTTAATCACCAAGGAAACCATTATACAGGCAGAACTCCACACTATTCGAATCAGCCTCCTCCTAATCCACCACCTCAGCAGCCTCCCACGTTTCAGCAATCACAGGCCCCCCACCTCCTCTAAATAATAATCCTTCGCACATGCAGTTACTTTGAGGAGTGGGAAAACCACCACTGACCCTGGGCCCTCACACAAACCTGGTGAAATACCTGTGCAAATTGACTCCCCACCTCCCCATCAGGAAGAAAAAGAAATACCAAAATCTCAAGACAAGATTCCTATCCCTTTTCCACAAGCTCTCCTCCCCACCACCAACAAAAAAAAGAAATCTGAGCCCACTACAGAAGAACTCATGGATCTTTTTAGGCAAGTTCATATCAATATTCCTCTCCTAGATGCCATCAAATATATACCTTCCTATGCTAAATTTTTGAAGGAAATTTGTACTCCTAAAAGACAGGCCAAAAATCTAGGATAGGTGCATCTTTCGGAGATAGTAAGCTCTGTCATACAGAGTATGCTGCCTCCCAAGATGAAAGATCCAGGGACGCCTTTAATTTCTGTAATTATTGATGACACTACCTTTAATCGTGCCCTCCTTGATCTTGGTGCCTCAGTTAATATTATTCCTACGAGTTTATTCGAAGAATTTCAGATCGGTGAATTAAAACCCGTCGAGGTTACCCTGCAATTAGCTGACCGATCTACAATTAAACCTCGTGGGATTGTCGAGGATGTTTTAGTTAAGGTCCAGAATTGTGTCTTCCCTGCAGACTTTCTGGTTCTTGACATTGAGGCACCTGAATCATTACTGGACTCCCCAATAATCCTTGGATGCCCTTTTTTGGCCACTGCAAAGGGAAATATCAATTACCACATAGAAAAAATGGATATCACTTGTGCAGGCCAAATTCTCATTTTAGATATTTTTAAATCCTCCAGGAGATTCCATGATGATAACTTCTTTGAGGACTCAGATACTGAAATTTCCAATATGGTGGAGGAGACAATGTTAATAGATACCCTTACCGACCACAATTTTTTTGAGGACTCTGATTCAGAATCAGTGGTCGGCAAAATCTGTGATCTGGAAACTTGTCTTGACACCAAACTTATTCCTGATACCCCTCCTAACCCACCCACTATTTACGCACCTAATTCTTCCACACTAACTTCCCCCAATCCTCCCTTTCTTACGGACCTGCGACCAACCCCGCCTGAGTTTAGAATCCAACCTGATTTAAAACCATGGCCAGACTCGGGCTACACTTATCATTTTCCATCCAACTTTGATCCCGATATTATTTCTAATCAATTTTCTAGGGATGTAGAAGAAGACACCCTTTTTGCGGGCATTCAAGTGTCCAATTATCTACATGATTTTACGTCTTCTGTGCATACCTTCACGTTCGGCTGAATGGCGTAAAAGATAGCACTGGATGGGAGGTAACCCATCATTTTTTTTCTTGCTTTCCTTTTTTCTTCCAGGTTTTGTTCATCCTAAACCCGACCATTCTTCACTAAGGTGATCCCTTTTCCCTCTTAATGCATGAGGACATGGCATATCATAAGCAGGGGGTATTTTTTTTAAATTTGATGATCGATTTAGGATTTTCAAAATTGAAATATATGCATTTTTCTTTAATTTATTTCCTGCTTGCATACAAAAAAAAACTTTTTGAGGAAAAATTTTGAAATCAGGACTAAGGTCGAAAAATTCACTTTTGGTATAATGGGATTTAATCTTTAACAAACTAAGGATAAGGACATGGATCTGATCATTAAAATTTCAGGGTTTATTTTAGACTAGATCAGATATCCTTCTCTAAAAATTCCACCTGAACTCATGATAGTTCAGGTGACTTGATCCTATTTTGTAATACGGAAAGTATTTAACTTAGTTTCTGATTCAAAAACTTGCATGTTCTGAGAAACTTCTTGTGTCAATTTTCACACACAAGCCAACACTTAAAAACAACTAAAAATTTGAGAAACTCCCTTGTTTGGACTTAGTAAAAGCCTGAAGCAGATCATTGGTTTGAGTTCCCACCGCCGAGGAGGAAAATACCTCTTTTGAGGACGTGATGTCAACATGTTACCGCCTCGGCGCTGTTCCATATCTATATTTCATATCTTTAGACGGAGCATCAAAGTGCATTTTAGCAGCTCAAGTGTCTTGGACGGTGCTCTACCTATAGTGTCAGAGCAAGAGCTTGAGTTTGCTTGGAGCGCCCCTTTCACTGCATCGTGTTTTGGGGTCGTGAGCTCCTGGGTGGTGTCATGGACAGTGCTATCCCGAAGTACTGGCGCCAGAGCCCCCTCGAGGAATGGTAACGGGAATGATAATCCCGACACATCTGTTGTAAGACTAAGCTAAAAATAAGCATGGGAAAAAAAAGAGAGTAGTAATAAATAAATTAACACGCCCTTATAAATGTTGGCTTTTCACAAGCATAGACAAGGTTTTAAAGGATTTTGCAAGTTGCGAATCAGATTTATGAGCCAGAAAAATCCTAAAAACAAAAATTTCAAGTCATCTGAATTAACAAAGGGTTAATTTGTGAATTTTCTGGAGGATATATTGATCCCGTTTTGTCTAATGGTTGGATCCAAAAACAAATCCTGTTGTTTATCTTTAACAAATCCCATACCTCCTGTGTTTTAATCTAACAAGGTCCCTTAATCTCTTTTTCTCCTCAAAAGTAAAAAAAAATAAGATTTTCCAAAAATTTCGTTTTCCAAAAAAATTAAAGTTTTGCTAAGAGACTAGCAAAAGATAAGCATGGGGATGTGATAAACGCCAGTTTATCATCATTCTTATGCATTAAAACAAATCTAGCTCTTAGGATTTTACTCCGCAAACGGGTTTCTTGAGCTGCATTTAGGCATAAATTAGGTTAGGCATGCATTGCATTTTTTATTATCTTTTTAATATGTTTTTGTGAGTGTTAGGGATGTACACATATATAGATCCCTAAAACCCAACCACTAAAGAAGGCAAATGGTGAAGAAGCCCAGACTAGCTGGAACTCAGCTTGATCCAGCTCACCGCAGCTGGAACCTAGCTCACTTGAACTAGGGTTAGCTCATCCCAGCTCCATTCAGCTAATCTTAGCTGAGTGGCAGCTCAAGAGAGTTCATCTTAGCCCACCCTAGCTCAAGTCAGCTCAGATCCAGCTCAACTTAGCTGAGTCTAGCTCATCTCAGCTCCAACTAGTCCACAGGGAGCTCTAGCTAGCTCAGCTGAGTTGACAGGAGTTCACCCCAGCTCAGATCCAGCTACATCCAGCTCCACTCAACTCCAGCCAGCTGAAGAAGAACTCATCCCAGCTCAGGAAGCTCAAGTCCAGCTCCCGGGGACTCAGCTTAGCTCAACTCAGTTGAGCTAAGCTACCTTAGCTGCCTCAACCAGCTTGACCCTCCCTGGGAGCACCAGACCTAGCTCACCTCAGCTCATCATGGTAGAAGCTAGCTTACTTTAGCTTGGCTTAGCAACTAGCAAAGAACTAGCAAGCTAAGCCAGCTAGAGTAGCTCCATGCCAGCCTCTTCAGCAGCAGCCAGCTCCAATTTCAGCTCCAGACTTCTCCTCAGCTCCTCCCTCCAAACCCTAGCTCCAACACCTTCTCCTCTACTCCTCCTTTAGCTAAGCTAGCTTAGCTTAGCTTATCTAGCAACCAGCTCCTTGGCCATCCACCACCTTCAAAGTCAACCCTAGCTAGCTCCACCAACTTAAGCCTACCTAAGCTAGCTACCCTACTCAAGTTGGCGCCACCTCCTAGCCATCCCTTCACCCCATTATTACCACCAAAAGACACCTTAAGTTGGTGCCAAAAACTACCCCTAACCACCTCTATATTGGCGCCAACTTTCAGCCCTTAATCTACCCTACACCTACCCACATAAGCCATCTTAGCCATCCACCTACCCCTCCTTCTAGAATCCCTCTTGGCGCCAACTTAGACCACCTTCTAGAACCCTTTTTGGCGCCAACATCAAGGGGTGTCAGCACCCATAACTACCCCCTTGGTGTCCCTTAAGGTGGCGCCAACTCACCTTGGCCATAGGATCTTTAACCACCTCCATCTCTTCATCTTGGCCCTCCATTTCAAGGGACACCTTAGCCCCCTTCCTATTCTATAAAAACCCACCACCTACCACCATTTTAGGGCATCCTCCATTAGTGTATTTTACTATCTAAACCACCTATACCTACGGCCAAGAAGAAGGAGTAGAGAAGGAGATTAAGGGGGCACATCACCAGCCCTTTTGGTGCCTTCTTCTCCCCACTCTCTTCAACTTGGGCCACGCCAAGGAGGAGGACTCTTCCACTTCAAGGAGGACGGCCAGGCAAGGGAGGACCTAGGGTGGACGTCCACCCTTGGAGAGAAGGTTAGGGCACTTTCCCACCACCATTTCGCATGTTGTCTTAATTTAAAACAGAAAAATGATATATTGAAAAATACTAAAAAGAAAGTTGAGATTTGTATTCCAAGCAAGCGAATCACTTTTGCAAACATTTGGCCTCCTTGGACGACCCTAGATACTCCCCTATCTAGGAATATAAATTTAAGAGTTGATCGGTTTTACGCGTTACAACGACTTAATTAACAAACCGCGTGAAATCGCCTCCACGTGCGCAGACTGAACCCGCAGCCTTCGTTTTCTCTCCCTGCAGGCGCCGCTTTCCTTCTCTCTCTTCCCGCGGCTGCCCTATAAGAGCGCTCCCCCTCTCCCTCACCCCCACTCCACTGTCTTCTCTTCTCCTCCCTACAAGCGATCGAGCGAGTGAGGGCGCAGTAGCGGCTGCAGCAGGCGTGTGGGAGAAAGTGTTGCGAGAGGAAGAAGCTCGACCGCAGAGGTGCGAACTTACCGGGGCAGCTAGAGCCGGCCGGCGGGGGGAACAGTGGGCGTGGGGTGTCGCGGAGGAGCTGCTGCAGCTCGGGCAACAGGTGGACGCGGCGCAGCGCGGCTGTGCGTCGCGGGCGAAGGACGAAACGGGTGCTGATTTTGGGAAAATTTCCTAGAATCAGATGTCTGGACTTACGTCCAGATGACGCGTAGGACGTCTGGAGGAAGATCCAGACGTCTGACAGGTACAATATTTTTCCTCCTTCCTTTAACACGTGTACGGCTATGCAGTCGTCCGCCGCGTTCTCTGAGCCTTTTCGTGATGAGAGCAGTTGCGTGTGTGCGCAGGTGTTGTTTGGGAGGGCACGAGGGCTCGCCATCCCACGCGGACCAGACGTCTGGCCACAGTACCAGACGACGGAGAGGACCTCCAGACGTCTGGGGTGACAATCGGATGTCTGGAAACTGACTTCAGACGATCCAGCGGGCTTCTGGACGTCTGAAGGACTGCGCAGACTGAGGTACGACCTAATCCACCTTTTAAGTCATCTGGAAGAGGTTCCAGGCGTCTGATTTTGGACAGATTCGTCGTTTTTGACCTGTTTAGGACCCGTTCGGAGTCCGTTTTCCGCGTTTCGAGTTGCGTTCTTTCTAGAATTAATTCCTCTATCCGTTTACAGTAATTGTGTTATGTTCTGAGAAATACCTTGTAATTGATCCTCGTGTTAGGATCCCGTTTCGTTGCAGTCTTGGGGGTTGCGGAGGAGCGTGGGATTGCCGACCACGCCTCCTGTACTCTCGGTTTCGCTGGTAGAATGGCTTTTTAATTTATTTAACAAAACTTGTTACAATTATGAAACAATTAATAGAGTCTAGGGTATTGCATGAACCCTAGGACTGTGAAATTAGATTGAATGATAGATCCTAGAGTATTGCATAAATCCTACGATTAGAAAACTAGATTTGAATGATAGATCCTAGGGTACAGCATAAATCTTAGGACTAGAAAACTAGTGGAATATATAAATACTGCAGTCTTGGAAAAGTACAAAGAAAATGATAGCTTCCTGTTATGAAGGAATAAATATGATTAAGAACATGGGTTATATAAATATAAAGCTGGAACGGTGAAACCCAAAACGGCCAAACAAAAAGAACATGAACCCCACGGGGAATTAGGAGTAGAACTCCTGGAAAGAGAATGGAATGGAACTGAGAAAGTAAAACGTGGAAGTGTGTTGTCTCTTGGGTACGTGGAACCAAAGAGAGCACGTATTACCTTTTAGTATAGAGGGGAGCTTGCCGCCCTCAGGTTGAGACCGGGGTGGATTTGGCCACTTTACACCGACTTGCTGGCCCTCGCGTACGTAGTACCGAGGAGAGCTACTAGTGTAGGGAGAGCACTTGCTGCACCAGGGTTCTGCTAGCTCTCTTGCACCGACTTGTTAGGCCCACTGGGCAAACTAGGGTAGTCAAGCGAGGGTGTGCGGACTATGGAGGGGTTGGACCCTTGTTATTAAGAGGACTCTGCCCTATACTGGTTCCGTGCTGTGCTTTGGACGCACCCGTTAACGGAAACGACTGACCACGTGTCAGTGCGGAGTAGCTACCCGTGAGCTTATTGCGCATGCCGTAATCATCGTTACGTCTGTCAGCGACCTTGGGGTGGTTGACTGAGAATAGGACCACCACAGGGAACTCTCCCGGCCAGGAGAGCACCACGTGTTACTTCTACTTTTCGGAAAAGACTGCAATCAAGATCGTTCCCACGAGGAACATTCAAGATCAAGAGAAGGATCTGAGAAATAAATCAATAGTGAATAAATAGAAAGACATAAATAAAGAAAGTAAAATATAACAGCTACTGTACACTCTACTGCTTCTTTAGCTTTTAAGTTGCCACTCTACTCAGCGTTTCGCTGACGTGTCACCCTCGTTACTTTTTCAGGACCGGGTGTTGAGAGCCAGAGTCAACGGCTACAGAGGACACTGAGCCTAGTAGGATCCAGTAGGGTTACCTGTAGTACTTTTGTACTTTTCTTCCACTGTAGTGAGTAATTTTGTTACTCCCTGTACTTTCTTTATTGAAAACTTTATGTTATGTATATTTCCCTTCTGTTGTGGTGGTGCATACTGTAGTATTTTCTTTCTTTACTCCTGTATTTTGTTACTGCTAGTTATATATATGGTGAATGTGGTTTATTTTACTGTTCTTTTGGTTACTTCTCGTTAGACGACTGGGTCTTGGGATTAGTCGAGTCGGTCCGATTCTCGTGTCTCGTAGGGATTCGGGAATCGGGTTGTTACACCTATAGTTAAGTTAAGTGATGTGGAAAACATAGTACTTTCTAGTTGATCAGACCTTTGGCTTTTCCCAGGTTGTAGATCCTAGAGTTGATCTCTTGCCAGTAGCTAAAGTAATGGGCCTCGAAACTGAGATTGATGTTACCGAGGATATTGGAATTGTCGATGCCATCTTGGTATTAAACTCTGAACCGAAGCAGTATCCCTAGATCCAGACTGTTGGTAAATTCCACAAGATACCAATCTATGTTATAAAGGTACTTTACTTGTTAGTCTTAAGGAACATGTAACCTGAATTTTGATGTTGTCCAATGCAAAACAAGATCTGTGATGTTTTTCTAACTAGATCTAGATATTTGTGTTTTCTAATTCTTCTACTACTTAAAATTGAAGAGAAAAGCCATGGCCAAAATGGTGAAGGTTGTCCAAGTGATCCTTGGTATGAATAGATTTGGACCTCTTCCAACAATGCCTAGAAGTCAACTTGCTGATGATATTGAAATTGAGGATCATGCACCAAAAAGAAAACCATCGTTGAAGGAGATTGATGCATTGTATACTACAAGAACATAGGATAGAGCCAACGGTTAAAAATCGTTGCACTGCACTTTTAATCGTCGACAATGTGATGCAAAATGTAGCGTCACAATCAAGTTATGTCGACGATTTTTAGATGTCTCCGATGACATAAAGATTATACCCAATCCGACGTGTGCATGCTAGTTTTTGTCAATGGTTGAAATGTGTCTATTAGTTTGTCTCGACGATTTTATGCGAATCGTCGACAATATTATTATCGTTGACGGTTACCTAATAACTCTCGACGATAATAATATTTACGACAATTAGAAAATCGTCAACATAGAGCCAAAATAGCCACGATGGCTTATTATCGTCGGTTTGATAACCGATGGTATTAGATACTATTTTTTTTTAAATGAAAATGTTTTGAAAGCCCCTATATATATATATATATATATAAGCAAGTGAAAATCCTATAAATATAATAGTTTTTACAAAATGAAAGTTTTCAAATAAACAACAAAGTGTTTACAAAATGTATCAAAATACAAAAATTATGTTGGGACACCTACACCCCTAAGCCCACCCATATCATCGTCATCACGATAATCCCTAAACTGATGGAAGGAGGGATGATTGAGACCTCATCGTTGAAGAATCCTAAGGAGCTCTTGAATGGTCTGAGTCGATTGCTGCAACTGCGTAGCCGACTCCTTGAACAACGAAGCGAAATTCCTAACCTGCATGGTAAGCTCCTCAATCCGCTACTCCTTGTCTCGACGGCATAATGCTATCATCTCCTTCCTCATCTCCACTACCTTGTTGAAGATGATCTTGCTCCTCCCTGCACTATGCATGAATCCTCCGTGTTTGGGTGCACGACAGTCCAGATGCCTCCTCTGCTATCATCGACTACTGATCGATACTAGATGTGGCATCTTTAGAAGGATGCATTAAGTTAACCATACTTTCCTGAAAATATTGAGTTATGTTAAGTAATATAATGTAATCGTAATTAAGTCGAACATAAATTTCTTGAAATTTAACTTACGTATCTCTGCTGGTATGTGTCATGAAGCTACTCTCTATTCCTCTTATGTGAAACCTTGCTATGAGTGACCTCATATACTCTTACACGATCAAGTTGGTTACCTTGATGCATAATGGACTGAAAATTTAAAATTAAGTTAAATCAGATTAAATCTTACAAAGTAATAATAATATGAAAATATTTGAAATACACTTATGTATTTGGATTCATCCTATCTATGCTCATTTTCCCCAAGCAATGGGTCTTTGCTGGAGCTTTAGCCCCATTCTTGTTATTCTTGTTGGCTTGGTCCCGAAAGAAAGACGTACCTTAGTTACTTAATAATGAATTAAAACATTATATTCTAATTTACTAGTAACATATACATATACTACTTTTTACCTCCCTTGTTGGACTTCGCCGATGATCGCATGCTATCTTCCAGTTGTTTGACTGTATCATAGGAGGCACATTCGTCAATGCCTTCTCATAAGTCCTGTTCTTATAAAATTAAAATATATACGTATAATGTTAGCAACATTGCATGTAGATGACAAAATGAAGATATTAAGTTAATTTTTTTTTAACCTTTTTCATCATCTCCAATTATGGTGGATCTTCGTTGCATGCTGGAGGACATATTTTGGGACGTTTGAATCCTCGTCCCCAATCGAAGATCACCTGCATTTGTTTCAAAACAGTAGTAGTTATGTACTTTGACATCGTACCAAGAAATTAGAAAAAAAAAGATATTGTGAATTATCTCTAATTCTCGAAGGAGCTGCCTTTTCAACTCTTTTAGTACCTTCCTCCAATTAAAATAACAAAGCAGGATGATCTCCTTTGTCATCGTAGCTAGCTTGCTAACGAATTAAGGGAAGTTCTCTGCTTCCCCTAATAGTGTGATGGTGACTTATATACGGATCTCCTGAGATATTCTCTCGTGGTCCCTATCATGCATTGGACCTCTACGTACTCTACTTGAAAGACAAATTATAACAAAATTAACATTTCCAAACAAATAAATAAATCTTTAAAGATTATGCATGTTTCATACTAGTACTAGGCCTCGCCTGAGAAGGCCCCAACTGGGAAGTATCTGGGTCCTGTGACTCCTCAGGTTGATCATCCAGCCCTTCATCCTCCTCATCAAAGGAAGTACTGTCCTCATCATCAGCTGTAGTCCTATGTCTTGTACTCCATATCCTACTCGAAATCTGTAGGAAGAGGCATTGGATTCTTCCCCTTCCCCCCTCCCCTTACTCTGAAGAAATTGGGCAACATCTCCAAGCCTAAAAAACTGACGGACAGTCTAAGGCTGCTGGCGGGGGACCTGAGGTTGCTACGAGGTGGCCTGTGGCTGCTGGGAGGTGGCCTGACCATCGCCACACCTATTGATCTTATTTTTTCAGTTCACCTACATAAATTAAAAACAAATAATCAGATATGCAAGGAAAAAATTTGGTAGCATTTCCCTTAAATATTGTGATATTCCAAAAATCCTGCATGGAAAAAATAGAGAAAGCAATGAAAATAGTAATTGTGATATTCCAAAAATCCTTACATTCCCTTCTTCTCACCCTCCATTTCCTTCTTCCTTTTCCTCGTCACATTCCCTCCCAATCCCCCCTCCATTTCCTTCTTCTATTCCCTCGTCACATTCCCTTCCCCTTCCCACCCTTCATTTCTTGAACACATTCCCTTCCCAATCCCCCCTCCATTTCCTTCTTCTTCTATTCCCTCGTCACATTCTCTTCCCAATCCCCTCACATTCCCTTCCCCTTCCCCTTCCCACCCTCCATTTCCTTATTCCTTTTCCTGGACACATTTCCTTGCTAATCCCCCCTCCATTTCCTCCTATTCCCTCATCACATTCCCTTCCCAATCCCCTCACACTCCCTTCCCCTTCCCACCTTCCATTTCCTTCTTCTATTTCGTCTTCACATTTATAAAAAATTTAAGTTGGTACACCTCATATAATTACAAAAAATTTAAGTGGACATACCCAACATAATTACAAAAAACCTAAGTGAACACACCCATCTAGCATGAAAAGAGCAATTTTAAAATTATTGAGAAGTTGAATAAGAACCTCACCATCATGTAGAACACTACGCAGGAATCTCAATGAATGCGAGAAACCTATAATAGAAGGCAATAAATTAAAAGTCAGTCTCAAGTAACAAATAAACGTAAGCTTTTAAACAAAATTTATAAATTTAAAAGACAAATAAACAAAACATATAACTAAAAAATTTCTTTAATAATTTCATTTGTTGGTTAAAGATTAATATTTTTGGCAAATTACCTTATATATCAATATCACTTGCAACAGAAACCACTTCTTCATCTTGTGGGTTTTCTTGATATGCTTAAGATTTCACATTTGGGTTAGGAGCTTTCTCTGCATCCTATTGTTCACGTGGTAGAGTTCTAATCAGTATTATCCACTCATGTCTGCTATTATCAGGCATGTAAAATACTTATATTATTTGATAAGCTAATGTGAATGGTTCAGATGACTGAAGAATCCAACGATTCTTATTTAAACTGAGGAAACCATGTTTCTTGTCTACTTTGAGCCCAACACCTTCTTTTAAAACATCAAACCAATCACACTTGAGTAGAACCAACATGCGGTTATACCTGAAACTCATTTTCACAATCTCTACAATTTGTCCATAATACTCATCACAACCAGTACTTAAGTTACAATTAACAATGACTCCAGCCTGTTGCGCGGCCTTTGCATTATCAATTGACCTTACTCTGAATCTGAACCTGTTTATAATGTAACCAGAATGGTAACGCCTGTATGTTAATGGAGTATCAATAATTATATCAAAATCCTGTATCCAACGTGGGTCCTTATTTTCTTTGAGGTTATTTACACGATTCTTGAAGCAATCAAGGAACTGTAATTCACGTGTAGATGTATTCGAACATATGACTTAAAATTCTGCTCATCTCTGTAAATGAATTGACTACTGGATCAAGTAGCACTCAACATATTACTAGTGGGAATAAGATTTGCATGTAAGCATGAGAATCGTGACTTTTTAAGTTCACTAATCTTCTTTTACAATTTATTTATGCAACTTAAAAGCTGGGATGAATACCCATATGAAATCTGAATATCTTTCAGGAAGGAGAAAATTCTGTCTCTGCTCCTTGTTAAGCCTATATATAGCATTTGGAAAGTGAGTCACCTTCTTGAACGTGCAACTCAAGACGAATACCCAAAATTTTCATATCGTTTCTTGTTTTCACTATGTCCTTTGGGGTATTTGTTAAGTTTAACACATCTAAAGTATTGTCTATTACATTCTTCTCAATGAGCATAACATCTAATTTGTGATGCACAGTCAAATCTTGCCGATATGGAAGCTCCATAAAGAATGTACTTTTTTTCCTAAATCTGGAATATTGCGGGGAAGTCAGGTCATTTTTGAAAAAATGACTTAGACATATTTCCCCAAGTTGTTATAATATCTCCATGATTTTAACACCAGGCAACCTAACTGAACCTGTACTTAGTTAATTTTTTAGATTTTTCAATGAATATCAACATGCTTTGCCATCAAATCTATCTTTGAATTGTGACGTTCGCCATCTGTGTTTAATGGGCAAAAACCTACGATAACCTAAGTAACAGAACTTCTTACTTTCAGGCAATCTCAAGTGATGAATATCATCCATATAGACTGCACATGCATACTTCCCCTTCGTACTCCATCCTGATAAATTATCCTATGCTGGAAAGTCATTTATTGACCACAACAATGCTATATGCATCTAAAAGAAATTTTTATTGTGTGCATCATATGTTTAAATACTATCGTACCACAAGACTTTTAGTTCATTAATCAATGGTTAGGGATAAATATCTATCACATTTCTTGACTGCTTAGGACATGGGATAAGGAGAGTCAACATCATAAATAAAAATCACATGCATAACCAAAGAAGTTATAGGTTACCATGACCATAGGCCATGTGGAATACGACTGATATATGGTTTTTAATGAGTTGAATCCATCGCTTGCAAAGCCCAATCTCACATTACACCTTTGCAAATGATGCGTGATTTTTGATAAATTTATTCCACTCATCAGGATCTATTGGATGCCGAATGCGCCCATACCGTGATTTATTTTCATGATGTCACGTCATCCGTTTTGCTGTTTTCCTTGATATAAATAGGCGTTGTAGCTTACGGATCAGCGAAAAGTAACAAAGACCTCTGGCTTTTTTCTTCCGCTTACGTCTGATGATTTACCCATCTTATACAGTTTCTCACCACATTCGGAACAATTACTCAAGCCTGGATATTCATTTCTATATAGGATACTAATCATTTTGATATGCATCAATCTTCTCGCATTTCAGTCTAAGCACGCGTATCTGCTTTCTGGCATTATACCATGACCCAGGGTACCCAACAGGATTATTCAGTAGCTTCCCAATAAATTGAAGGATATCAGACATTAATTTGACTATTGCTCTATTCGTCACTTTCATATGAAACAATTTCAGAAGAAAGGACAACTTCAACATTAAAGTTATTCCAGGAGCAATAGGTGCTTCCGCTGCCTTAGGTGCATCATAGAACTAATTAGAATTTCGTAATGTTTCTTCATCAGCTGGACCCTTAGGGTTTGCTATTATCAACTCATCAACATTTCATCTAATTCATTACCATCGAAATCTTTTGAATTATTCATTGTAGCACATCTAACTTCCTCTATTAGTTCTTCTCTATGAGTAATCCATTTTATATAATGCTGCCACCATTCGTTACAAATTACATGCTCGAAAATAATGTTTCAATCATGAAAAGATCTATTCAAACAATGTCTACATGGACATAATATCTTCTCAAAAAAATTTCCTCGTCTAAAATGCTTTCTATTATCATTGAATGGCCACTCGAGAAAAGAAATCACTTCATTCTCGTATTCATTGTAATTTGAGTTTCTCAAACTAATCCAAGATTTGTCAATTATAACCTAAAGGTTAAAGTCAATCACTTACAAGTTAGATGCAAATAAAGACAATGTATGTATTTCTTTTTTTTTCAAAATGGACAATGTGTGTATTTTAATGAAGCTTTTCACTTGATAGTCCATTCTTAAAGATTTGATCACAACGTTATCTTTTATATGCAACCAGTGCTTGGAGAAATTTTGGTAACAACTCCCTGCACTTCTCCAGTATATTCCCCAAGACTAACCTTAACTACATTCCTAATAGCACCCAGTTGGTATACTAGAGAAGAGTAAGAAGATAATACCGAAATTTCACCAAACACTAGTTACATGTAACAAATAACATCTAAGTTGTGATCAAATCTTCAAAGACCCTCTTTATCCTGGTACTTCACCAAACTAAAGACGATCGACACTTATGGAATGCTATAAAGACAACTCGTTGTGCATGTAAATGAAATATACACATTGCACATTGTCCGTATAACATGATCATAAATCTCGACGGACGAGTATTTTGAAACAGTTATATCTCTCTCACAACCTATACCCTAGGGGTTAGAACTCCTATTATTTATCATCTGATGCATCTAAATTTGTGTAAGTGTGTGTATCTAAATTTAAACCCATTTTAGATTTAATTTAGAATTTTTTTCACACCTCATTGACTTTAATTATCTTTTGCTTCCTCCCTACTTGTTTTCTTCTAAACCCAACACCTAAATTCTAATTTCTAAACCATAAACCCAAAACATCAAAATGCTAAACCATAAACTAAACGGCTAAATCCATAAACCATAAATTAAACCTAAACTCTAAATTCTATACCAAAAATCCAAAATCCTAACAACCAAACCATAAATTGTAATTTGAAAATCAAATACGTAATAAAAAATCATAACCCTAAATCCGAAATCTAAAACTCAAAACCTAAAACCAAAACCTACAATAAAAAATCCTAAAACTAAACTAAAAATAAAAAACCTAAACTTAAACCCTAAACATAATACCCTAAATAAAAAGTAAATATCCGATGACATAAATCCAGAATTGAAATCCTAAACTTAAACCTTAAACACAGAACTTTAAATCCTAAATCCAAAACTCGAAACCTAAAATCAAAACCCGAAATAAAAAATCATAAACCTAAACTAAAAACAAATAACCATCAACCTAAACCTTAAACACAAAACCCTAATTATAAACCATAAACCTATACCTGGATGCAAATAGTAAGCCAAAAAATTTTGACAAAGTTTCACCTATAATTTGAAATATTTCTCAAATCCTGCGACCCCAGAAACGCATTGCAAGAAATGTGGGCACCCCTCATTTCACTCATATAAATAACATGCTACACAAGCATTCAAATTAAACTCAACATTTTAATCAAACTAAATGTGAACACATCCCACATTTAACCACTATATATGTGGGCACATCCCACAAAAAACAATTAACATATTGTTTATACTAAACATTTAAGTAGACATAATTAATTGAACATTCAATTTACATAATTAACTTGTTAATTCAAACAATGCACTTAAATTAGACATTATTAACAAAACATTAATTGCATTCAAATATTACAATCAAACCTAAGTACTTAAAGAAATAAAATTTTAACTAAGGAGAGGAGGGGGCAGTGGTTAAGGAGGTAGGGATGAGGATGATGGTGGTGGTGGTCGGCCACAATGAGGAGGAGAGGAGGGGGGGAGTGGTGGTTGAGGGGTCGGTTGAGGAGGAAAGTAGGTGAACAGGGGCCAAGGGTGGGGAGGGGAGGAGAGTGCTTTAGGTGGTGGTGGTTGCAGTGGTGGCCTTGGTCGCGATGGGGAGGGGAGGAGGAGGGTGCTGGAGGTGGTGGTGGTTGCAGTGGGGAGGGAGGAGGGTGCTGGAGGTCGTGGTGGTTGCGGTGGTGGCCCTGGTCGCGGTGGGGAGTGGAGGAGGGTGCTGGAGGTGGCGTTGGTCGAGATGATGGGAGGAGGGGGTGGTCGGCAATGGTGGTGGTCACAGTTCAGGTGGTGGTGGCTAGCGACGAGCGGAGGAAGCGCGATCGAGGAAGAGGAGGATGTACCTGAGGAGGGGCTGAACGACGAAGAGGAGGGGCCGCGCGAGGTCGCCGTCGAGGAAGAGAGGTGCTGCGCGAGGCCGCCGCCGAGGAGAGGTGCCGCGTAAGGAGTTAGGATTTGGGAGGAAGGTGGAAAGGGGTGGAGTTAAGGTTGGGGGAGGGTTTTAGATCAGACAGTCGACGATTTTATATACAATCATCGTCTAATTAATTCAAAATTATTGCAAATTTCGGGGAAGACTAATGTAGATGGTTTCAGTGTCAATCGTCTACGATATTATTATCGTCGTCATTTTTACACCAAGGATAATAATATCATTGTGGTAGGTTGGTATTAAAATCGTTGATACTTTAAATCCAAAAATTATTTTACGATTTTGACAACAATGACACTATAGTTGTGGTTCAATTCACTAATATTTGGATTAGAGTCGACGATTCCATTCAAAATTGTCATGCATAAAAGAAATGGCAGCGATTGTACAAATCATCGAGTACAGATTGTTAGTAACAATGTATTTTCTTGTAGTGGGAGGAGAGTATTTCGTTATAACCTTACAACTAAAACTTTTTTTAGTATCTTTCATTCTTTACCCTACACCTAAAACATTTGTTCATTAATGATGTGTCAAATCAATTTAACCCAAAAAAAAATGGCATGCCAAATCAATTTAACCCAAAACAACTTATATAAAATTAGCCCAAGTTCAAGGACATGGAATTCAATTTTGCTTGTTAGATAAATGGTTGGTGGTAGTAAATTGTGTTGCAGCCAATGGGTGCAACTATCATTAGTGTCTCAACAAACTCCATTATGTCTAGATAAAAGAATTGAAATTTAAATATCAAGTTTAGTTGCAGGCCACTCTTCACACAAGTGGCCATTACTAAATAAAGGCCTTAGGACGTTCACATAAGTTTCTTTTGCCTTTTCTTATTCTTTGAGTAATATACAAAAGGGTCCACAATTATATACAGATTCTTGAAATGGATCCTAGTAATTTATTTTCCCAACTATTGGGTCCCATTTCTATGTTTTTAACAAAGTGCATCCCACTACGATGAAATTGCTGGTAAGGATAACTACATAATGTCATGTGCAGGATTTAGGCTGAGTTGATGATGGAAATGCCCTCGTTCTTAGTCCCTTCCTCCTTTACATTACACAAGGACAAAAACAAGTGCACCCCATTATGGTTGTAGTGTACCTTATTTTGTACGTGAATTCACATACACTTTGCATAACATAACCTTGGTAAATTCTTTGGGAATTGAAACTATGAACACTTGTATGTGCTCTTATAGTCCTCTTTATTTGTACTTAGTATACATTATATCAAGTTATGTTCTAACTTTCTCAACAAAAGGGAACAATCAGAAGAAACAAGAATATGTAGCAATGCCTTTCATCATCAACACCTTTTTTTCACCCATGTACATTATACCTATTGCATATTCACCATGGAACCTAGTCTTAATATTCCAATCCAAACTTGGTTCAAGTTTGTAGTAGTAACATGAATGCTTTCTAGTTACAATCACGCTAACTAGTAGTGGCCAATGTCTCGAAAATTTGCTTCATGCATTTGTTTGTTGGTTGTAGTGTCATTATGCATATGCTAGGACAATTGATTATTTGAACATCTTGGTTGCATAGTTTTGGTTAATGTTGTCTCTATATGCATATAATACAAGTTAGTTTAATTTGCTAGAATAGGTGCAGTGGCTATTTGCTAATATCTAGGATATATATGCTCTTTTCATGACATGCTTTTTCCATATTTGTAGCTATGGGTGGCATACTAAAAGTGAAAATTTGGAATAGATATGGATACAGTTACGTTGCATTTTAGTAATGATTGGATCTGTTTATTACATCTACTGATAAGGCAAAAGCAATGGACACAAATAAGGCAGCATATTGGAGCAATAAGGCAACAACCCCAACTGGGCTTAGGAAGCTGTTGGAGGTTGTTGGGGAGTGTAAGGAGATGCCAAAGATTGATCCATCTTATTATGAGGGTGCATCATCCGTTGGGAACACTCTTTCTTGGGTAAGATTGTGAGTTTGATGTAATTTCTCTCATCTTCTTCCCCAAAAATAATAACCATTGGAGGTTGCTTTGGATTTTCTTGGTTTCCTGTAGGTGAAGCAAAAAATTGCAACTTGCAAGATATGTAGATTTCTGGTATGAGTGTTGGTTTCAGTTCTTTTTAATTTTGTTTGTAAAGTTGTACACCTACATGCATTAAGAAATTGTACAACAAGTCCATATTTACTTTTGACAAAATAAAGGAAATCAATATAAAATTTCCAAGATTCTATCAGAACCTTGACTGCATTTCATTCACACTCTGCCAAAGTTTGTTCAACATGCCTCTTCACCTCCATTTGGTTCTCCTCTTTGATTTTCCTCCTTATTTTTCTCCTCAAGCTTTGATTAGCTGGATCTAATTTCTTGGATAGATCTAAGATCCTCTTATGCAAATCCAAGCTTATGCATCATACCCAACCACTACTCACCAACCACTCATACCCAATGTGTGGAACTCGAACTAGTATTATTGACTCTATTGATGTATGTATGGTTGTAGTGGTTGTCTCTCTAAAGGGACTCTAGTCATTATGTTCCTCCGTTAAGCTAGTTAGCCATTTATGCTTTTATACAATTTTTTTTTTAACTAGATAAAGCACATGATGGATTTTTTTTTGTGTCTATATGAGCATCCTCTAAAGTTCAACGATGATTTTTTTATCTCAACAAACCTGATACATTATAGGGGCTCGAGTTATATCTCATCTTTCATTGACCAAAAATTGTTTATGTACAACAACCCTTAGTCTTACATCAACTCCAAAGGCTAAATGGCCACTTTTTCCTTCACTCCAACACTATATCCAACATGACAAAACAAAAGAGAAACGACCAACTATTGCAAACAAAGAAAACAACTGAGAGCAAATGCTCGGTTCTTTATAACTTGTTTGCAATCATCCTTCCATCCTTTTGGATCTTCTCCTTTGTATAGTCAATGTCAATGCATGATCCAAATCCTTGATGTACTTGTCTTTAATCTTTTTCATCCCTTTATTTGATGTACAACCTGAAAATTCTTTTTAGAATGATGGAGAACCCTCCACCCTAGCCATCAAAAAATTCTGGATCTTGATCTGGAAAATATGCAATAAAAACATCTTTTTCCTTCTTGAACCAACTTCTATGTTTAACCAAAAAGAAACTAGGCTCATCATCCTTTTCAACCACATCTTCTTATCACATAATAATATCATCCTTCCCAACCCAGAAATCCTTAGAAACAAACACCTCAAAAATAGAATCTACTACTTTCATATTCCTTATATGGATTAACCTGGAAAACCTTATAATTAGTTCACTGTCGGATTTATAACCTGGTTCTTAATCATGAAGAACTCCCATTTTCCTTTGTCTTGCAACATTCTATCAAAGACATCAAAAGAATTCAAAATTTTCTACTACTTTTTACTTTTTAAAAAATCAAAAGAATCCTTCACTAGAATCTTTGGATGCTTGCTCATTTGATTTTTGTTTCCTTCCTTTCTTAATTGCTTGCCAACTTTCATTCCTATTTCCCTGTTGCTCATGTTCTTTTAAACCACTCTTTTGATTCTATTGCTACTGATTTTGATTCTCCATCACATCAGACCATTCACCCTCATACTGTTCATGCATCAAGTGTTGCTCCATTCTCTGACCATACTACTGCTGCTCTATTTCCTTTAACATTCCTCCCCATTTACTTCCGCCCAGTAAAAATTTAGAAGGTTGCCTATTTTCTTTACCCAACTGCTGCTACAAATTTTTTTTATTACCATCTATGAGGAATAAAGTGCCACGTGGTAGTCCTAGGATGCACCCAAGGGGTGCTGGCCCTAGGAGGCTTTGGGTTCAAGTTTTGTATTTTCTAGTATGGTATGTTTGGATTTTAGAAAATAGTTTAGAGGATTTGATCCTTTCTATTTTTAGGAGATTTGATTTGATTTGGTTTGGTTCCTATTTTAGAGGATATGTTCTCTTTATAAAAGAGAATCTTTTATAATTGATTTCACTTGGGTTAATGCACTATTATTTTCCCAATTAACACCAACAACTCCCTCTCTTCTTCAGCGTCGGCTGCAATCCTCTTTCTCCTCTCCCTGTCGTGTGAACAGGGCCACTTGCAGGCTGCAACAGCCTACTGCTGCATATTTCTCACATGTGGAAGAGTCTCTACACTCTCGTATTGCACCAATTGTCACACCATCATGCACAAAAACCTGTTGTTGCTATCCTTTTGTTGCCAATTACTACTCGTAACATTTAAATACCCATGATGCCTCCCCTGAATAAGCTTTGGCTACCACTTCATTATTCCATCATGATATTGTTGTTGTCCATTGTTCATTTTAAGATTTTCTGCCCAACCACAACTTCTTGTTTCCTATATTTCTATCCATTCCTCTCAATCCCAATTTCTTGTCCAATGCCATTGAAATATTGAAGCTTTAAACCATTATTATATTTGCAATTATTAGGAAGGACTTCAAGATTAGTCATTTTCTGACCACCCCTAGTTTGTATTCATTTAGGTTTATGAAACATGAATGGTACTAATAGTTTAGTGGTAGAGTAGTATCCTTCCATGGTACAGACCTGGGTTCGATTCTCGATTAGTGCATATTTTCTTTAGTTCCAAGTTAAAGCATCCATTTTCTAATCGTTATGTTTCATGAATGTTTTTATTGAAAACACAAAAGTGGGAGGTTGTTTAAGGATGTAGTCATGAAGTGCAACATAATTATAAATAATTACATGATGCTAATTTCATGCATGTTTCATGACAGTCATGCAACTTGTATTTATGCAGGAAAATTGTAACATCATCTTTCTTTTCAAGGGTTATAACATCAGGTTTAATGATTTGCAGTTGTGCATCACCACAAGTTAGTCGAGAACCTTTGCGAGCTACTTAAGATCTCATAGTTGAGGTACCTAGAAACAAATGAACTATTGGAATAATTGAAGGAAGACCCAAGGAGGGCTTACATTTTGATGAACAACTTCTAGGATATGAGCTGCTTGTACCATCTATCCTTAGGCTAGAATGTTGTCTACTAGTTTAAGAGTGTATAGAGTAAGATCAATGGATACTTATAGCTCATGTTACTTATATTGCTTGTAGATACATAATTTCCTTTTATAATTGTATGGAGAAAATATTCTATTGGATGTGAATTTATTATTTATGAATAATTCAATTTATTATTTCAACAGAGAGTCGTATCATGTATATTTTTTTGTAATCTTATTTGAATAAGGTAAACATGTTGTTGATGATAAGGTAAGATATTGTAGGATTATAAAATTGAACAAGTTCTAGTATTGAAGATCTTCATATCTACACTGACGGATCTACTAACAAATAGTCATAGTAGTATTTTGTTCAAAATAAAATTGGAGTTATTACCTATGGTGGTTTTACCATCTTTTTTCATTCTACTCTGACGGATAAAATTGTCGTTTCGGCTGGCACCGAAATTGGATATCTTTGGAAATGCAACCATCATTGTAGTTGCAAGTACAACTCCGACGATTTTTACCGTCGATCTAGCCTACAGCGATGTCTCTTAAGAAAACGCCCCATATGACCATCATAATAAGACTTTATGTCTATAGCAATGGTCATTTTGATCTATATCGACGGTTACTAACCGTCGGTGTAGATGCAGATTGTTGTGTCTTCAAGTCGTGATACATCTTCTGATTGGTGTGTATCTCGAATGTATCTCCATAAAGGTAATGGCACCAGATCTTCAGGGCAAAAACTATGGCTGCCATCTTCAAGTCATGCATTAGACAGTTCTTCTTATGCAACTTCAACTGCTTTGAAGCATAGGAAACCACATACCCAAGCTGCATCAGAACACAACCCAACCTTTATTGTGAAGCATCTGTATACACCTTGAATTGACCACCTCTACCAGGGATGGTTAGCACAAGGGCCAATGTTAGCTCTTCCTTAAGTGTTTGGAAACTAGCCTCACAATCACTGGTCCAAACAAAGGGGGTTTCCTTCCTTGTCAAATGTGTCAATGGAAGAGAAACTTGTGAAAACCCCAAATAAACTGCCTGTAGTAGCCTGCTATTCGCTCACAAGATGTGTAAAAGATTAAGTTTATTGTTGTAGTGCAAATCGCGGTGAAACAAATAATATTTATAAAGTTCAGTGACTACCGAGTCGTTCACAGGGAGGCAAACTCGATTTCTATGCAAAAGCCTTTCAGAGAGTTGCTCTAAAAATATTTATATATTTATATATGTATAGACATCAGATATTCAGAGAATCAAAGTTTTATTGCTATTGAAACAATTTTCAAACTATGAATAGAAATAACTATGCTAAAGTGAGAGAGAGAGAGCAGATGACGACGACACCGCTTGTAGGATTCTTGTGGGAAGTGCAGCAGCACTTTAGATCTAGAGCATCGGGATGAATGCCAAAGACGAGTTGCAGATAGGGAGAGAGGCTAGAGTTGTATAGGGTGGGAGTCTGGTGGAAGAGATGATCAACAGAGGGGCCCTGATCTTCTTTTATAGCTTTGATGAGGGGCAACAGGCATTTTATCCCTCCAACTCATGCAACAACCTAGATACAATCAGATCCGTCGATCGGGAGATAACGGCTCTGATCGGGCCTCAAAATAACCTCATTTGCGTCTTCCACGCTCGGATTCATTCTGGTGGCGATACGTGTGATGATAACATCATCATCAGCCATATCTAGCTTTATTTAGTCATAATCAATTGATAAATGCTCCTGCATAACCGCTAGAAGACCGTAATTCACTGCAAAGCCATTCTAAGAGATAAACATGAAAACAGGGGTAAAACTGTAATTTTAACATAATATCTTAATTGCAGAATAATAATGGGATTTTTTAGGGGTTAATTAAAGGTCAAATGTTCATAAATGCCTAATAAGTGGGTTCATGTAGACAGAAACGAGTTTTTACGCGTTTTGAGAATTAAATGACATCTGAAACCCTAAAAATAGACATGCTTAATTAACTGAGGTTCTGGTCAGGATAAAATTCACCTAAACCTTATAAAATTCAAAAAAAAACATTCTCTAAGGTTTGGTATACTTGATTTGACCATCAGAACCCATTTTGACCTAAAATAGAGTCCCAGACGAACAGTTGCCCGAATTTGGATTTCTACGCAAATTACCCACTCAAACTTGGTCAAAACCTAAATCCAAATTCACTATCAGATTGCTTGGGTTTAAATTAGGTTTGTACCAAAATTTAGGCCCAATTAGAGATCATCTCAACCTAGTTTGCATTTTGGTCCAGTCTGAGTCTTTTCTCTCACACACATGCCCCTAACTTTCGTATTCTTTGCAAATAGGCCCCCAACTTTGTTATCTTCTTCACCAACAGGTCCCCGCCACCATCAACTCCTAAACCTACATCACTGGCGACCTTTGATTGGAGAGTTCTCCCTGATTGATTGACGAAACCCTTCCAAATTTGAAAGGAGAACTGAGATAATCTCCTTCCATTTGAGCCATTCATTGACCTCTAATTCCTACTCAAAACTTCATGCGAACCTTTCAAAGGTTCGGGTTTCCTTCTTTTCCAAGTTGTGCTTCCAAGCTTGGATTCCAAGCTTGAAACGACCATCTAACACCTATAAAAGCACGCCTATTGCAAGGCTGTGCTCTTTAGCAAGGTTTGGGGCCAAAAACATCTTTTAAACCCTACCTCTGGCCCCTCTTCGACCAAGCTCTGGCGACCCTCTTCGTTCTCCTTTGTCCGCACCTCCAACCTTCAAATTGGAGACACAGCTATCCTGCCCTCATTCTTTCAACGGTGGTCGGTCAAAGCCCCGTCGTCACCAACCTTTCTTCGTCGTCGCCCCTCTTAGGAGAATTCATCTTCTCCATCGCCAGCGTGCCAAAGCCGACATGGGTTCTACCCCCTTCGACCATTAGAGTAGGTTAGTTAGGTTTAGTTAGATCCTTAGGTTAATTCCCCATACTCAAAAATTCAAAAAACAACCCCGACACCACCACACACCATCATCTCCCTCTGCTTCGACCACTCCTTCAGTGAGGACCTCTGCTCGCTACACAACTCCAACCACCTTGCCGACACTCCCACGACCTCCGCCACCACCTTACAATCAAATGCCCTAACCTAACTTCATTTATTAACCACCCAAGATCCCCACCGAACTCACCCGCTTCCGCAGACCTTCTCCAAGGTCATTCGGCCACTACACGCCTCACCTCACCACATAACCATTGCCACCGCACTCCTCGTCCACCAGCGATTCTCCTGAGCTTCTTTAATTGGGTCGAGAGGCTGTTTTCATGCTTTTCATGTTGTCACCATCGCGCCGCCATTACTAACCTCCTGCTTGACCTTGGGTGCCATGTTCCAGCAGCATGCTTCATCGACAGCATCCCCAAGTCGTGCGGAATCTCTCTAGGACCATCTCCAAGGCCTCAATTGAAGACCCTATCCTTAGTAGTTGCTCCAATTAGTAAAGGGTCCACCTGCAGTCGCACACGAAGAAGGGGACTGAAGGCAGTCCCACAGCATGGGATTTGGAGTAAGCGAAGCCACATAAATAGAATTTGTCATATGTCCTGTTTGCCTCAAGTACACCGGGGTGAGGTTCCCCTCACCACGCACACACCCGACCCACCTAAGCCTCTCTCACTCCTCGGCTGTGACCTACGCCGGCAGCCCTGGACTTGGGTTACCGCATACCCGATTACCCATTAAACCTGGATCAGAGAGAAGAGAAGGAAGGAAAGAGAAAGAAAGAGAGAGCAGGGGAGGGGGGTTTTGCTCTGAAGAAAAGAGACTCAAATCTTAGTCGTGAGGAAGAGTTTTCTCCCCTTGTGCTTGAGAAAGAAAGAGGAAGAACTGATGAAAGGGAGAAGGTTTGGAAAGGCAGAAGAAGAGAAGGTTGCCGTGCTTAAGAAGAAGAGGACTAAGGAAGAAAGGCAGAAGAAAGGAGAAGAGAAGAAGGAAGAAGAGCCAAAGCAGAAGAGAAGAAGAAAATAAGAGTATTATAGCAGAGAACATTTAAGTCATCTGACTTGAATATTAGACGTCTGGGTACAGTTCATTTATTTAGCATCAATTGAGTAATTGCTATACATATGTTTTGGCTAATAATTGGTGATCTAAATCACCATTATTTTGTCTTAATTATCTTTTTGTCCTCTTAAAGTCTTGAAATACTCATGTTATACGTTGAATATCAATTTTGAGTAGTTATCATTCATTGAATATCATTATTGTGCTTACTCATTGTGCTCATTTATACTTTTAATTGAGATTAGCATGTGAATTCCTATTTGCTCCTTGTGTTTGATCTCAGACTTCATTTTTAGATATTCGAGTTATAAATTTTATTTGTTGACAAGCGATTTCAACTCTACTGCAACGCAACGATTTTAAAGCATCGATTTTGCACGTTAATGACGTGGCATGCTCACAGCCCTTAGATCGCGATCGAACGCTCTCGCTCGCCCGCTCCATCACCACTGCACCTTTCTCTCTCCTTGCACGTGCCCACACATTCAAATGACGTGCCCTTTGATTTCAGCCATCTGATCTCTCGATCGGACAACTTAAAATCTTGCCTGCACCGCCTTTTGTTTGAAGAGGGTGCATGAGATCGTGCGTAGCGCGCGCGTCTCTTCTCGCGTGCAGTTGCGGGAGCCTCTGGTTGCACCACGCATTTGCATCTGCACCGCCGATTGGAGATCCCACGATCGGATGTCGCCTGCGCCTCACTGCTTTCCTAATTTGAGCGTTGTGCGGCTCGATCCCTTGCTCCTCGCTTCAGTTGGAGCGTGCTAACCGCTGCGCTATGGGTGCACCTTGTTGTGTTTCCAAATCCATGCACGGCTGCCCTCAGCCATTGGATGACGATCCAATTACTGAGGATGATCTTCCTTGGATGGGGTGCAAGGGAGCGGTCGACGTGGCCTCGATTTGGCCATTGGATAATGATCCAACGACCCATATCGCGTGAGAGGAGTTCTTCAGAGATTGGAGGCATGGCGAGGGGCGGCTGTGATGGTGCCATCATGGCCGTCCATCTTCCTTTCTTTGTAACTAGTGATGTAGGCCTCCGATCATGTTGATTCTTGTGCCATTGGAATGCGATCGTCGATCCGGAGCCTCCATCCGTGCAGTCGAATCTTTTATCTGAGGATTGCATCTCTGTCATCTTGCTCCGTGGCCTCTGTTCTTCTATGGGCTGCTCGTGATGCTACGGATGTCTAATCAAGATGATTCCGGAAGTGTTAGACTCCCATTGTTGTTCTGATCAGATCCGTATGATCTAATCTGTCATTCGCGGCCTTAAATCATCTGTAATTAGTTTCATCGCTCTTTTAGTGAATAAAATGACAATATTATTTTTGCAGCTAACAAACTAACTATTATGCGAATTACGACATTTATGCATGCATTGTTCCTAAGTTATGCTAGAATCTAACTTAATTCAGGTGGTTTAGGTTGCATGATTGCTGTGCAATCACCTGCCAAGCCTAGAAAACTACATATGTTAGTAATAGTCTTAGGCCTCTCTTACTTTAGCCACTACAACAAAATACACTTGTAGTAACCACATTTTTAGGATGGATTATTTTTTAGGGATTAAAAGGGAGATGGGTGACAAATTAATGGTCCCTCAAAGAAAAACCAACTTATGGGGACCGATACGCTGTCTCCTAAATTCTGTCACATATATATATATTTAACATGAAAAAGTTTTTGGGCGAGGTATCTCTTCGTTTCCTCCGCGTGCACATTCCCACCCGACCAAAACCTACGTCGATGTTCCCTCTTCTACGAAAAATAGTTCCCTCTCTTCATCGTGCTCGCTCCCTCTTCATCACCGCTGATGGTTGGCTACGATGACGACGCTACGTCTTGTTGGTGCTAGAGCACCACGATCATTTGTTTTGATGATAACAAAACACGTGTCATTTAATATTTGCGCTTTGAGTCTTAGATTTCATGTCAATCGCAAATGGATACGTGATTAGACAGAGTTCGAGCTCGCATCCAGGACGGATTGGAGGAGCTCGATGGAGAGCAGAAGAGATTCGCGATGAGCGATATATTGAAGATGGAAGGAGATGAAGAATATGATAGATTTCCTTCTCTTATACTCATTGTATTTTTCGTTTCTTTTGTTGCTCTTTATTTTTGTTACTTAGATTTCTGTTAAAGAGCCTCAAAGTACCCTAACAGTAGTCCTAGGAACACCTGCACAACCCTAGGATACTTAGGTTTTCTGTAGAGAACTTAGAAAACCAATATAGGGTTTAAACAGCACTTCCAAACGTCTAATTCCCAAATCAGACGTCTGATAAAGTGTTTTAAGACGTCTGACTGTTGATTCAGACGTCTGATAACTATTAGGCTGGACATAGTTAGTTCTGTCTAATGAAATCAGACGTCCAGACCTTAGACCAGACGTCTTAGGAGACGTCTGATGACTTTGCCAGACGTCCAATTAGTGGACCATTGGCTGGCTTAGCAAACACTCAAGAATGTGACCGTTAGAGCCTTATCAGACGTCCATAGGACTTTCCAGACGTCTGATAATTGACCGTTTTGCCTCGGCTGACCCAAAATCTCTTTTCAGAGATTTTCTAGCCGTTGCAACGTTTGGAAATCCATTCCCACAGAAAAAGTAGGTTTCCAGACGTCCAGACATAGTGCCAAACGTCCTATATGTCGTCTGATGGACTTGCACAAGAACCCTGTTTAGATCTGATTCAAGTCAGGAAGGAACCCGCCCAAAATCAGACGTCTGACCTTGGAATCAGACGTCTTAAAGTGATCTTCCAGACGTCTGATGCTAGAATTAGACGTCTGATAAGCCTATCAGAACAATGATTGTTCCTGATTTCGGGCTGATTCTCTTGGGCTTTGCACCCAACGTCTATGGAACCTTTCCTAAGCCTTCCAAAGCCTTCCTAAGGCCTCTATAAATACAAGGGAACCTTTGCAACACAAACACACGCCTAGAGACACCAAGATACACAAGAAACATTTTGTAATACACTTTCCACTCTCTTGTGTCCTAGCTAGCTCTTGCTCTCCAAGCTCAAGCTTCATTCTCTTGAGAGCATCAAGTTTCGCGCACCCGCTCTCCCGCCGTAGTTCACGAGAGCGAAGTTGCACCGTCGCGTGGCTCACGCACCGCGTCATCAACTCGACGCACTCCTTGCAAAGGGGAGTTTCCTAATTCCTATAGAAGCTAGGTTCATAATTACTTTGTTGGCTCTATAGGATTACTTGTTTATTTTATCTTTGTTATTTGGTTGGGTATTCGCTTTGCAAATTCCCGTCTCCTTCGCAAGACAAAATCCTTCTCGTGGTGAGAAGGGGTTGAGGTACGCTACCCTCGTCTAAGTAGCGTGGTTGTAATTGAGGTTGAATCACCCTCGTTTTAAAGTGATTCGGTTTAGTGGATTTTGATCAACTTGGTTGATCAGGAAATCCTAACTCGAGAGGGTTAGGTGGTGGTTTTCACCCGGTTTGGGTTTCCACCTAAAAATACTTTGTGCCTTTTGTGTGATTGTTATTTTGTGAAGATTGCTTATTATTTATTTCCGCAATTATTACGTCACCCCCTCCTGGTAGGCCGAAACTTTCAGTTGGTATCAGAGCAGGTTCTTGCAAGATCGGAGTAACACCCGGCAAGTAGATCATGGAGGGAAGCATAGCCGCAATCAGAATTTCCGAAGGGCAGTCCACCATCCAACCACCCTATTTCGACGGGAGGGACTTCGGATATTGGAAGTTGAGGATGAAGACGTGGCTCCAAGCCATTGAATTCGAGATATGGGGATGTTGCGAAACCCCATACGAGATCCTGAAGCGACCCCAAGGAGGCTACTCGCAGCTGTAGATTCGAGAGCTTTCACTCAACGTAAAGGCAATGAATGCCCTGTATTGCGCATTGAGTCCGAAAGAGTTCAAGAAAATCCAAGAGTGCACTACCGGCCACGAGATATGGAGGAAGTTAGAAGACACTCATGAAGAGATGAGATCGGAAGAAGATCTCGAGGAGGAAACCGCTTGCTTTGGTTTCATGGCCAGAGGAAGCAATAGCGACAGCGAAAGTAGAAGCGACTCCGACAACGAGGTAAATCTCGATTTACAAGAAGCTTTTAATGAACTATTTGAAGTTAGTAAAGCACTTAAGATAGAAAATAAAAGCATTAAAAAGAATCTTAGTTTTCTTAAAAGTGAAAATGAAAGATTAAAAAATAAACTTAAGGATCTAGAAGCTAGTCCTAAAAATGATAACCTATTATTAGAAAATCATAAATTCATCAATGAAAATGATAAATTGATTGAAGAAAATGATAGTTTAAAGTTAGAAATTTCTGACTTACAGACTAAGATGCATACTATAGAAAAATAAATTGCATGTCTTAGGGAAAACTCTAACAAATTAATCAACAAAGTAGATAATTTTTATAGCCCTAAGATTGAGAAAGGATCTCCATCAAGGAGACCCGCTAACAGATCCGGATCCAAGCTCACTTGGATACCGAAGAAAAATTTGGAATCTTGTTTTGTAGGTTTCAAGGATAACTACAACACAAAGGACTGGACCTACAAACTCAAAGCTGGTCAACTCAAGTTGGGAGAACCAAGGAGTAGACCAAGGAGAACCAGAAGACCGACGAGACGGCGAACAAGCGACAGACCCGCCGCATGTCGACCACCAGATTGGAGACCGGCGCCAATGCCCAGGCCTCCAAGCTACGGATGGGAGCCCCATCCGATGTGGCATCCACCACCACCATTTGGGCCATTTTATTGGCCATGGTAGGTGAGGTAAAAATTCTTGACCCTATCTTTGTTTATCGGTAGCATTTAGATAGGGGGAGTTAAAATTTACGAGCTAATTGTCAATGTTTAAGGGGGAGATATAAGGTAGTTAAATTTCCTTTAGAAATGGGGAGAAAAATAATAGCTGTCTTGTTATTATAAAAAAAGGGGGAGGCATTACCTTTGTCAAAAGAAATTTATAGAAGAGCATGTCTTAAGGGGAGTTATAGGAAATGTAAAATCAATTAAACCTTTTTGATAATGTCAAAAAGGGGGAGGATTTTCTGCATTATTATTTATGATTTTGTCATCATCAAAAAGGGGGAGATTGTTGGTGCTAGAGCACCACGATCATTTGTTTTGATGATAACAAAACATGTGTCATTTAATATTTACGCTTTGAGTCCTAGATTTCAGGTCAATCGCAAATGGATACGTGATTAGACGGAGTTCGATCTCGCATCCAGGACGGATTGGAGGAGCTCGATGGAGAGCAGAAGAGATTCGCGAGGAGCGATATATTGAAGAAGGAAGGAGATGAAGAATAGGATAGATTCCCTTCTCTTGTACTCATTGTATTTTTTGTTTCTTTTGTTGCTCTTTATTTTTGTTACTTAGATTTCTGTTAAAGAGCCTCAAAGTACCCTAACAGTAGTCCTAGGAACACCTGCACAACCCTAGGATACTTAGGTTTTCTGTAGAGAACTTAGAAAACCAATATAGGGTTTAAACAGCACTTCCAGACGTCTAATTTCCAAATTAGACGTCTGATAAAGTGTTTTAAGACATCTGATAACTATTAGGCTGGACATAGTTAGTTCTGTTTGATGAAATCAGACGTCCAGACCTTAGACCAGATGTCTTAAGAGACGTCTGATGACTTTGCCAGACGTCCAATTAGTGGACCGTTGGCTGGCTTAGCAAACACTCAAGAATGTGACCGTTAGAGCCTTATCAGACATCCATAGAACTTTCCAGACGTCTGATAATTGACCGTTTTGCCTCGGCTGACCCAAAATCTCTTTTCAGAGATTTTCTAGCCGTTGCAACGTTTGGAAATCCATTCCCACAGAAAAAGTAGGTTTCCAAACGTCCAGACATAGTGCCAGACGTCCTATATGTCGTCTGATGGACTTGCACAAGAACCCTGTTTAGATCTGATTCAAGTCAGGAAGGAACCCGCCCAAAATCAGACGTCTGACCTTGGAATCAGACGTCTTAAAGTGATCTTCCAGACGTCTAATACTAGAATTAGACGTCTGATAAGCCTGTCAGAACAATGATTGTTCCTGATTTCAGGCTGATTCTCTTGGGCTTTGCACCCAACGGCTATGGAACCTTTCCTAAGCCTTCCAAAGCCTTCCTAAGGCCTCTATAAATAGAAGGGAACCTTTGCAACACAAACACACGCCTAGAGACACCAAGATACACAAGAAACATTTTGTAATACACTTTCCACTCTCTTGTGTCCTAGCTAGCTCTTGCTCTCCAAGCTCAAGCTTCATTCTCTTGAGAGCATCAAGCTTCGCGCACCCGCTCTCCCGCCGTAGTTCACGAGAGAGAAGTTGCACCGTCGCGTGGCTCACGCACCGCGTCATCAACTCGACGTACTCCTTGCAAAGGGGAGTTTCCTAATTCCTATAGAAGCTAGGTTCATAATTACTTTGTTGGCTCTATAGGATTACTTGTTTATTTTATCTTTGTTATTTGGTTGGGTATTCGCTTTGCGAATTCCCGTCTCCTTCGCGAGACAAAATCCTTCTCGTGGAGAGAAGGGGTTGAGGTACGCTACCCTCGTCTAAGTAGCGTGGTTGTAATTGAGGTTGAATCACCCTCATTTTAAAGTGATTCGGTTTAGTGGATTTTGATCAACTTGGTTGATCGGGAAATCCTAACTCGAGAGGGTTAGGTGGTGGTTTTCACCCGGTTTGGGCTTTCATCTAAAAATACTTTGTGTCTTTTGTGTGATTGTTATTTTGTGAAGATTGTTTATTATTTATTTTCGCAATTATTATGTCACCCCCTCCTAGTAGGTCGGAACTTCACGTCTGTGGCACGACCAAGAAGGAAGTGCCCCGAATGACAAGGAACCCCCACTCCCTCTTCTCATGGCCCTCTTCCTTTGCAGCAGGGCCAAGGACGTGGGCGAGCATTCTGTGTGTGGCACATCCAACGAGGAGGCCAAGGAATAGGGTAAGGTGCATTTGGAGCATGAATATCAACCCTAAAGCCTCCGATATTTTCTTGCTGGAGATTGCTTATAGAGATAGTTTGCTTGATAGCAACATCCACAAATTTGGAGCATTTAGGTCTATTTCTATGTGTCCAATAATGTTTGAAACATCCAAACTCATGAGCAAGGCCATGAACTTGCTAAGGTTGAAGAGAATATTAAAAACAAGCCTTGGGAAGGCTGGTGGCGTTTGATCGATCTCTGGAGGGCGGAGGTAGAGGGAGGATGGTGATGCTTCAGGTGTGGAGATGGTACCAGAGGTGCCTAGTGAGCCACCCTGTTAAGACCTACATCGTCAGCTTTGGCATCCTTTGGGACCTCGGCGACGTTGCCGCCTAAAAGGTCACCCACTCCATGATCAGAAACCAACAACACTCGCACCACTCCTTCAAGGAGATGGATAAAGACCTTAGTATTTGATTGGAGAAGAGTGGCTACTGCAAGCATATTTGGAGTTGCCTTTGTTGGGCCTGTTGATCATTATTGGTATGAGTATTTGGATCGCTACATTAGGCTGCGATTGCAACTACGCCCAAAATCAATGAAATTTGTTACCACCAAAGTTGCTGTAGATGGGATTATATTTAGTCCTTTAGATTGCTTAGTCTATTTAACATATATTGGTTTCGCTTCAGAAAGTTTGTAGCTTAGGTACAAGAAGATGTCAAGAGGGGACTTCCTAGACTCACTGTAGGGCTTTCATTCAGATTGTGAATTTTTGATATGTCCCAATACAATATCAGCTCCTGTACATAAATATTTTATGCTTGTTGGATGGCTGCTTCTTATCTTGGCTTGACCAGCAAGGGGATGCCGTTTGGAAAAAGTGGTTCACTTCTCTCCACACGCTTGAGAATTAGAAGGGCCAGAGCTGACATCATCTAGTCTCTTGACTATCATGTTTATCAAATGCATGAAGGCATATCTGATATTGAAAAAACCCTTTAGCATGTTTCTTGGTTTACTTAATAGAATGATGGGTTCTATAGAAGTAAAGCAGATACCTTATATTTATGAAGTAACTTAAAATTGATCCAAGTTCTACCTAAACCCATTAAATGCAGTTAGTTTTTCTGATCCAAGTTCATCCGTTCAGTCAGTTCTACTTGAAATATATCTGATATTTTAGTTGGCCTTTCTAGCAGTTGGTTTCCATGTAGTTTCATGTTCTAGATTCCTCAATAAATGTATGCAAGTCATGTTCTCTTTCAGGTTTAAGGTGAAATGTATGCATGTCTATTTCAGGTTAATTACATGTCTATTTCATGTAACATGTATGCTGCTACATGAAAATTATTTCAAATGAGTGGTTTTCATTTACAATAGCTTCATTTCAAAATTGTTTCGAACTATATAAATTATTTCAAATGCAGTAGCTTTGTTCCAAAATTGAGTGGTTGGTTTAGGAAGAAGATGGTTTGAGTGAGTTGGTTGCTTTTTCTAGTTCTTTCATCTTGTTTTGTTGGTTTGACTGAGATGGGTGAGTGCTTTTAAGGTAAATCCATACTTTATCATTAATAAGTATGAACATAATGATTTAGGAGGATTTTAAATTGGATGGCCATTTAAATGCAAAGAAGTGGGTACTTGAACATCTCCATTCAAGATGGAAGTCTTGGAGGAACATTTTGAAGAAGTGCAAAACTCTTAAGAAGGACCTAAAGAGGTTGAAGGTGAAAATTGAGAAGGATCCATGTATTAGTGCTACTCAATTTGAGAGATTGGTTGGTGAGTGGGAGTCCTTTCTCCCACCACTGGTTTGCTTTTATTAATTTTTAGGTAAACTTTATTTTTTTTATCAACCAAATATTTTTAGTACACATATTAGGTATAATAATATAATTTTTATTTGTAGGTTGGTTACCATAATCAAGGAGGTGGAATCCAATGTGGTACACCTATCACCCAAGCTCTTCCAGAGGTAAATTTAGCATCAATCCTTTAAGATTATTTTTAAAAGATTAGATTTTGCATTATTCATTAGTTTACTTATTTAGGGTCATCAAAATATCATCAATCCACTTGGAAGCTTAGGCCAACAAAGAGTGACTTAAAAACATCAATTTCTAATGAAAATCTTTAATGTTTTAGTGATTTCTTTTCTTTCATTGAATTTATTATAAATCCATAAAGAAGACCTTTGAAGTCATTACAATGAAGCAAGTTAAAACCAATTTCATTTTTAGAAGGTCTTTGAAGTCATGATGAAATGCCTTCTAGAGCTCAGAGGTAAGTAGATCCATACCTAAGATCCATTCATTTGAATATTGTACAACTCCACATTATATAAAAATTTTCTCAAGCACCACTTGGTTGATAAGGTAATGTAACTATGTTCTTTCCTTTGGTTATTTTTCCTTTTGATTGAATTGTCTAACTATTTGTTTACATTAATTTCTAGGATACTACCCTTCAGGATACTAGACAAGAGTTGCAGGAAAGACCAACATTAAAACTTATTGAAGATAAGAAAAATGTTAAAATTTTTTGGGTATTGAATATTCTAAATGGTAGTCTACTTATGTCTCTTGCTATCCTTTTTCATTAGCTTCTCAAATTGCTAAAGAAGTGCTTTTAATTTAGTTCTGAACAAATACAACTACTTTTAACTGGCCACACATCCTTATTATTAAAGGAATCCATATGTTTTCGTCAGAATATCCTTTTATTAAGAAGGTTCTAAACACATTTTTGGTTTTGACTAGACTATACAATAAAGTACTATCATACAATAAAGTACTACCATATTGAGTTTGGTTTTGACAGGACTGTGATAAATCGTAACCTACCTGTTTAAGAGATGTAAAACTGGCAATGGAAGTAATTGCCTTTCAGGAATCCAAGATGGGCTTTTTAGAAAAGAAACTTGCTCGAATGCATGGTTGTAGAACATGTAGGAGCTTTCCTTATTACCAACTAGCTAACCATTTTAAAGCCTATTATAGAAGTTGTGAAATCCCTTTCTTCTTCCACTTACTAGAGGCATAGATTTGGTTGTATTGGTTATTCATTTTGAGTTTAGTTATTAGTTTGCCTTCACTTTGAGTTTGTGTTGTTGTCTACTTTACCCTCCATGTCCCATTTTTGTTGTATGCTTTTGATGTGGTAGGAATATTTGATTGATTCTATTTGGAGTAGGAATATATTCCATTCTGGTTATTTTGGATGTCACACCTATGGAGCCTTGAACAAAAGAATGAATCTGATGCTGAATTTACATTAGGCTTGATAGATTTCTATGTTCCTTTTCCATTTCAAAACATGGAGGTTTCAACCCCCATATCTATTGATATTTTGGTTCAAAAGCAAAATATTTTGACTAGAAAAAGCTATATTATTATTATTGTGTACGTACCTAAAATCTCTATTTTAAATTTATCTTATATTTGTAGCAGTAGCCCTATCTGGAAGCAACAACAACAGTAGAGATTCCCAAAAGTAATTCAAGTAAGAACTAATCAGAACTGAATTTATAACAATTGTCAGTAGAAAAGCCATCTGAAAATTGAAGTGTCAACAATAGCAATACCATCCAAAATCCATTGATGTAAAACCTGCAATTAACACTTTCTTGAAGTTCCATGTCCCATTTTTGTTGTATGCTTTTGATGTAGTAGGAATATTTGATTGATTCACTTTTTTAATATTTGCTGTAGTTGGAATATATTTCATTCTTGTTATTTTCTATGCCACACCTATGGAGACTTGAACAAAAGAATGAATCCAATGCTGAATTTGCATTAGGCTTTATACATTTTTATGTTCCTTTTTCGTAGAGTATAAATAATAGCTTTGAAAGTTGTTTGATATATTGCTATTTCAATATAATGATTCTTCAAATAAGTTACTAAAATATGCTCATGTCATAAGACAAGTAAGCATCTATGAGAAAACAAACCTATAGATAAATCTGTTGGAAGTTAGTCAACCTAGAGGGGAGGAAGAGAATCTTTGTTGAATAGGATGTTTCCACTTTACTTTGAGCATGTTACCTTAATATGACCTTAATTTATATGTCAACCAAACTCTATTGCAATCAAGAAATATATTTCCGAGACATGTCAAGAGAAATAATGTATAACATGCTCATTCTCTAAACAATATTTTTATCTACGGAAGTCTTGAGGGGTACTAGGTTAGTGCAAACTGTTCCACCCTTATATCTGAACTTGTATACTCTGCTATGACTAAATGATGTCCATTGTGAGCACTGCTCATCAAACAACATAAAATTTTTCAATCATGGATGAAGAACTTGCATCTTCTTCCATTTCTGTGATTGACAAAATATGAACGAAGTCCATCATTGCTTTTTATCATTTTCACAAAGAGTATTTGATTAGAGGATTCTATAACTTTTGTTTCTTCTTCTGCTTACAGTAAGGATTTAAATATGCATCCAAAATGCTCCATAGCTATAATTTGTGTAAAACATGAACTGATTAAATTATTAAAATTATAGCATTGCTATAATATGATATGATAAATCCATTCCATAGAATAGAACTGAGATCTGGCACAATCAACATCTGCTATGAGTAATCCATTTCATGAACTAAGAACTCAAAGTACTGGTCTGAACTAATCCCTTCAAGCACATGCCTATCTTCCACAAATGCATCTGAAGATATACCTTAGTTTGAAAGGGGTGTGTGTAAACAGAATGCTTTGATCAAGTCACTAAATCATTGTTTTTGGAACAACTATTTGTAATTTCCCACCTGAAGATATACCAGTGTTGCTTTCACCAATCTCAAAGGTGGGCAATGACTCAGGAACCTCACCCTTAAGTAACACCCTTTGTAAGATTGCTATTATTCTATATAAATATAATTAGATGGGAAATGTGGTTGTTGATCGACATTGCTCTTTACTATTTAGCAGCCAGCTGCTCTAGTAAATTGATGATAAGCATATTGCTATATCACAATGTGATGTTCTTGTTATTATGATTTTTACAAAATAACTTAGCAGATGGTTATCGTGTTGTTGGCTATCTTTAAAGTTTTAGGAAAACAAAAAAGAAAAGATGCTATTCTCGCAGCTTGTGAACTTGAGGATTTCAGTGATTTCCACCTAAAGTTCAATTAAGGCATCTGCCTTTGAAATCAAACTTTAGACACTCCCACGAAGAAAATGATGGTGCTTCATCTCAACAATCAATATGTTTGTCTCACCTTTGAAATAGGGGCTTTGCTCTTTTCTGAAGGAAAGGAGACCAGCTACACTTTATACTTTTTACTTCATTCATGTTTTCTTTTCTTTTCTTTTTTAAAGTCTAGTTTTTTTTATAGATGAAATTACAACACTCTTTAAACTTGTGAATATCTAAGGTCATTAAAATTTTGTTTTTGCAATGCAAACTAGATTTTCCATTTTCTCCATCACCAGCTACAGCAAATGGTTCACCTCCAGCAGCAACAGGTGAAGCTACAGGACATGTTCAGGGGGAGCAGCAGCTCAGCCAATTCGTGCCCTCTACCCACTTGCAGTTCCTCCATTAGTAGCTATAGTAGAGTACCAGCAGCAGCAGCTAGCAGAGGGTTCACCTCCAGCAGCAGCAGGGGATCAGGAAAGAACTACTGTAGGCAGATATCATCGCTAAACATCACTTGAGAAAGAGCAAATTGAAAACTTTACAGATATCTGAGTAGACGAAGATCCCTTGTTAGAGCAATGACTTTCTTCTTGAGCTTCTTCATGGTGTTAGATTGGAATAGTTTTAACTTCTATTGTAAGGAGGAAAAAAGAAGAGTTCAATGCTCTTTTGTATTATAATGTATTTTTTTATTGTTCTTTTTTGTAATTTCTTCACAACATTGTAATAAGTACTTTGTATTTTCATTTTAATAAAAATGATGTCTTTTGTTAGAGATCATTTTTGTCAAGCTATCCATGTTATATGTATTACTATAATTAAGAATGTTTTGATGTTTTATCTTAGTAATTAACATCCACAATTACATAATCCTTAAAAGATTATGAGGGACATATTTTTGTTCCTAAAACTTGTAGAGACAGAGTAATCCATCCCTAAAAAAATTAAATGTCAACTCATTATCTTCTTTTGTGTCCAATCTATTGTGACCAATTTTCTATCACAATAGTTTTGAGAGCGAAAAATTTATCCCTAAAACTTTTAGTGACCCTCAGTTGGGGGATGGATTTTTGGGGGCGGATTTTCTGTCACCCACCCTAAAATCTATTCCCATAGCCTTCAATTTTGTCCCCAAAGGCCATCACTACAAGTGTATTTTGTTGTAGTGAGCATTGCCTCAACCTTGGCAAGGTCAATTAAATTCCTTGTACCTAATATCGCATGGCCCAAGAATGCCACCTCTCGTAGCCAAAACTTGCTCATGCTAAATTTTTCATACAACTTGTGCTTTTGTCAAGGTCTTTAGAACCAAACGGAGATGTTGCTCATGCTGTGTTTTGTCGTGGGAGTAGATGAGGATGTTGTCAATAAACACCACGACGAAGTGGTCCAGATACAGCTTGAAGATCTAATTCATCAAGTCCATGAATGCGATCGGAGCATTCATTAGTTTGAAAGGCATCGCCAAGAACTCGTAATGGTCGTAGCGTGTTCTGAAGGTGGTCTTCGATACATCCCCTTCCTTGATCTTGAGCTGGTGGTAGACCGATCACAGTTGACTTTGGGGAACACTGTGGCCCCACATAATTGGTCAATCAAGTCATTGATCCACGGAAGATGATATCTGTTCTTGATGGTCATCTTATTCAGCTGCTGATAATCAATGTAAAGATGTAAGGTGCCATCGTTCTTCTTCACGAACAACACCGAAGTCCCCCAAAGTAAGGCACTAGGTTGGATGAAGCCCTTCTCGAGTAGTTCCTAAAGCTACATCTTCTATTCCTTCAACTCCACAAGCACCATCTGGTATGGGGTGATCGATATTGGATTTGTTCTAGGAATAAGAGTGATCTTAAAGACAATTTCTTGATCAGGTGGAAGTCTTGAAAGATCGTCCAAAAATACGTCAGCATAATCCTGCACCACTAGTACACTCCCCAACTTTGACTTCTCTCTTGGGGTTGTAGCTACATAGGTAAGGTATCTGCTACACCCATTCCTCAATGATCTCACTGCCTACAGTGTTAAGATACACTTGACTAGTCTTCCCTCTACTCGACCGTGAAACTCAAAATGTTGTACCCCTTGAATTGAGAAGAAGACCTTCTCAAAATAGACAACCAAGGTGTGGTGCCCTGATAGCTGATTGTTGAAGCTTCGGGTTACTACGCTATCGTATTTGGTTTTGAAAACCTGTCGTTGTAGTTTGAAAGCGAAGAACTCGTGTTCAACAAATAAAATTTATACCGGAATAGAAATCCTGGGTCGAACCCAGGGAGGCAGACATTTGATTAAAAATACGCGTTTGTTTTATTTGTTACGAAACAGAATAGCTGATTGAAAACTATTTAACAAATAATAAATAGAAGAGAGAGAGATAATATTACAAATAAAAGCAAAAGGGATGTAGAATAAACATGGATTTCATTATCAGAAAGTTGTTCGTTATACTACTCATTACGACTAGAAAGTGGGAAATGATTACACTAGAAAGTAGTAAAAAGAATGGAGAGAGAGAGATATCCTCCTCGAAGATCGCTTGGAGGACGAGCCAAACGGGATGACGCCTGGAAGACAGGGAACGGAGTAGGAAGGAGGATGAAGTGGGAGGAACGGGAATGGGGCAGCACGTTGTCGTCGTCGTCGTCTCGGGATCCGCTTCCGAAATGGGGCGAAAATTTGACTGTCTCTTGAGAAGCACCCCGGGTGTGGGACAAGCTTCTCTTGAGCTTTGGGGAGGGAGAGAAGAGAAGGGATGAGAATTTCGTATGGAGGGGATCTCCTTTTATAGTTGTAAGGAGTGAGGGCATTATGGATATTACAATTTCAAAATATTAAATAAGGGGCCTTTAGTGACAGAATTAAGCGTCACTAAAGCCCAGGTCGTGGGCGATGTGCGTCGCGCTTGCCGTCCGCTCATCTCCCGTGCCGCCCACGTTCATCAATCTTCGCCCGTCCGATCGTAAGATTGGACGGCTTAAGATTCATAACCGCAGTGCCTCAACGCACGCTGAGTGCATGCGATCCCGCATTACGCGGGGGCGTGCGATGGCGCTTGAACGCTATTGTGCGCCCACAGCCGCTGGATCCTCATTGGGCGGTCAAGCGCGCCCGCTCACTCGCACCCCATTGTCTGCTCCTCGCGGCTCGAACCCGCACCCAATCGCAAGCGAGCGCCTTATCCACTGCGCTGCACGTGTGGATGGGCGGGTTGTGCATCTTCGTGGTGCGCACCTTGGACCATTAGATTGAGATCCAACGGTCGAGATCGCTTCTTCCAATGGGCTTCAGAGATTGAAGGCGCCGGTTGGGATCCACTCTCAGCCGTTGGATCTTGATCCAACGGCGGAGAGGCGTGGGTGCTAGAAGCTTCAGAGGTTGAGGGTGGCCGGTTGGGCGGCCGAGATGGTGCCACCTGGCGCTATCTTTACCGTCCATCTTCTGGATTATGTAGATGGTGCCACGGGTGTCGGATTGAGTCGATTTTCGCGTCGTTAGGTTGCGAACATCGATCCGAATCCATCCATGCGGTTGGATTTGTCATCTAAAGTGAGGATTCACACCATCTTGGCCCTTGATCTTCTAGGGTTCCTCTATCTCTATCTGATGCTACAGATGTCTGATTAGGGCAATCTTGGAGTCGTTGAACTCCAATCGTCGCCCTGATCTGATCTGTACGGTTGGATCTTCGATCCGAGGCCCCGATAAAATGTTGCCCTGTTCCTGAACATAAAAGGAGATAATTAACCTCCATTTTATTCAAACTAATCTAAATGCAAGGTGATGCATGCTATGCAATATTTATAGTATGTAATGCAATTCTATGCTTAAGAACATGCATAAATAGACATTTTATGTAATATAAACATGTTTACATCACCGATCCATGTCAAGAATGGAATCGATGTCCACCATCTTGATGCCGATCAGGTCAACTAACAACACGTAGCCCTCGTTGCCTATCTCATAGTCTCTGTAAACTGTCTTGGCCATCCACAACTACCCTACTGGATCCTTGATGACTAAAGGCTCATCTAACAATATTGGTTGTCTCTTAAGTTTCGTGGCAAACTTAGGAGATATGAATGACTGAGATGCATCAGAATCAAATAGAGTAAAAATCAACTGCTGGTTGATAGTAACGATACCTACCACTACTGATGGTGAAGCTTGCGCATCCCTCTGAGATAGGGCAAATACTTGGCTCTCTATTGGAGGTGCAAAAATCGGCCATGCTCTAAGTAGGCTGCTACCCTAAGTGGCCATACCTCCTTGAAATTGATGGGAGGCTCCACCATGAGTGTAATAGGTCCAAGCTGCTCCCCATTCTAGTTGAAAGGCATTTCGCTCTAGGTCCCCATCTTCATTGGGTAGTCTTTCTTGATGTGGCTTTTCTTATCATACTTGTAGCATGATCGTTGCGTTGGTCCTAATTGTGCTCGACCAGCAGTCCCTTGGGTCTGTGTTTGCATGGTGGGATAGAGTTGGGTGGATCCTGAGGTTGAAGTCAGTGCTTGTTGTTGAGATGCTTGAGATACAGGTAGTGGTCCTCTATACAAGTGGTATCTGATTGCGTGGCAATCATAGGTCTTAATCAACCTAGATGATGTTAGAATCCTGACTAATCTATAAATATTGCATGCATATCATTCATACATTGCATCTTATCCTTCTATATAGTTGTACATAAAATAATGCCATATTATCCTGCTATTTGATATTTTATTCTTATTTGCAAGCAATAAGGAGATCAAGAGATGAACTTGACCTGGATGCAGAATAATTGGAGACATGAAGACTGTAGAGTGCTGGAGAAGAAGAATAAAGAAGACTGAAGACTGAAGAGAGACAGAGAGAGAGAGAATAGAAACTTGCATAGAATGATAAAGAAGAAGAGGAAAATCCTAGACTAACCCTATCCCTAGTCCACAATCCTTATCACACTTAACCTAATTCCTCTTCCAAATCCCCAATTAGGCTGAAGACAACCTGAATTGACTCCTCTTGAGTCAATTGGGTTAGTCAAAATCCAATTAGGCTCACCCATACATTAATTAGACTAGCCCACATCTAAGTTGGTCCATACACACTTAATTAGACTAACTCACTTTCAATTGGACTCGAACCTAACCTAGGCTAGGTTAACCCAACCCAATCCCACCTAAACCTACAACATACATCTACAAACTTTAAACACACACACACACCCCTCCACACCCTTTCAACGTCACTTCAACCTCCCTCCACCAAAGTTGGTGACATCCATACCCCCCTCCACCATATAAAAACCGTAAGAACTTATGCTGTCACTTCATTCTATCCCTTCCTCCCATCTTCTTCCTCCTCTCCATCCCTAAGCTGCCACCTATTCCTCCACCTTCAAGGTTGTCTCCCCTCCCTTGGGTGGCTGGCCACCTTCCCTCTCCCTCCACCATTCCAAGGCTAGCCTTACCCTCCTCACGGTAGCACCATCTCCACCCTCCTCCTTATTTCCTACATAGCTTTCTCCATTCTCTTCTTTTTATTAATTTTTTTGCTAGTTTTCTTCTTTCTTTGGTCACGCCTAGGCTCTCCCATAGCTTGAGTGTGTCCTCCTCTCTCTAGTGGTGTGTAGATGACCTTCGTGGCCAGGTCTAGCCACCACCACCCTCTATAGCCGACGACCTTCTAGGCATTACCGGTGGGGTGGCTTTCTCGTAGTTTAGTTTTAATTTTTATATGCAGGCTCGTTTTTATTTTTGATGTCGATATTGATGTTTTCATATTATTTCTAATGCAACCATGTTGTGAATCTTGAATGGAATATTATGCTTGACTTGAATATTGAAATCGCTTTCAACATCACTATCTTTCTTGCTATTTTATTGCCTCCACCACCCACCACATCACATGCCACCACCAAGGGGCGGGTGGCCGTCCCCCCCATACCACATCACCACCATTACACACTCCCACTTAGATTAGGTTAGGGTTTTGCCTTGTCGCATAGTTAGGTACTTGTTTTCTTCCAAGTCAAAAATTGAAAAAAAAATCGCAAAGGAGAAAATCACAAAAATATGTTAGTCATTTTTATTATCACTCCAATATTCACAACCACTTCACGGTTCACCCCTAATCCCTATCCACACCTCTCACATATTATGCACCAACGATCCCACCAAATCACTTTCCACATCACCATTGTCATTATCTCCACTTAGATTAGGTTTTCGCCACTTAGGATTAATTCTATTTGATTTCGAATATCGAAAAACAAAAAACAAATCACAAAGCAAACTTTTTAAAAAAGATTGTATGGTAGCCTTGATCTAGGTGAATGATTTGAAAGAATTTCTAAACTTGTTAGGAAGCGTACATAGGATTGAGGTAGTGTGCATGGAAATCCACACATTTACATTTTACATTTTCCTTACTTAGGCCTTTGTAATGCGCAAAACAACGCTATGGTGAGGTTTATATGTGGGAACTTAAGATTGAGGTTCAATGTTGAATTAGGTTAGATTTTGGTTAGATTTAGTTTCTAGGTTACATTTAGGTTAATTAGGAATTAATCACAAACAACCACAATTTTTTCGTGTTGAAAATCGAATCAGAACACGTTAGTCTCGCTGAGTTCGACCAGGATCCAAATTAGGGTTTTGTTATATTTATTGTTGAGTAGGGTTATTTCGTGCACTACAATGACAACAAATTCCAATACGCTCATTTCTCGTGCGATTAAACCTCGATTAGTACCTCTGGTCCCTTCTCTTTTGGAATCGATTTTGGAAGTCTAGCCTTTGCTCCAATCCCCTACCAAAGCGCCTGCAGGTCTCAGCGTCACCTGTTTGCACCTCAAAATACGCCTGCAATAAAGCCTTCTTATGCTATTTCCTAGAATTAACATTGCATATTAGGATTCTATAGTTGCATTTGTAAAAACACTTGCATTAATGCATTTAATCAAAAGAGGAGGAGAAATGAAACAATGACTTGCATATTTACATTTTTTCTCAAGTGCCTCATTGCAAAATCCACGTCTTTTTTATTTTCTCCTCTTGATTTTCTTTTTTCTCTTCCCACGGTTGCACCTCTCTTCCCGCAGCAGATGCATGCATTTACTCCACATCATTTCTCCCTGCCAACACCGCTCCCTACAGCTGCCAATCTCGCGCCCTCTCCCTGCTGCAGCCGACACGCCACTCTCTCCTCCTTTATAACAAGCTGCAGCTTCTTCCTCGCGAGATAGACCCTGCTACAGAACACCACCCCGCAGTCCACCACCTTCCTAGCTCGTCCTCCCCTCCCATACGCCGGCCCTCCTTCGAGGAGGCACCCGACGAGCAGGAGAACCCACTGTGGTTCACACCACCACAGTGGGAACACCACCGCCCAGCTCTTCAATGAGCCGGTGGGCGTGGTGTCTTCTTTTCTTTTCGTTTTCATCTCCACGCCATTGATGCCACTTCAAGGTCCGAAGCTTGAAGCAGCAGCAGCAGCAGCCAAGCCGCGGCAGCAACAGCAGGACCCCCTGCCTCCTCCGCGACCTTCCCCGCAAGCGCTCAGCCCTCCGCGCATGCCTGTAGGGCCTCCTCCATGTTCGCTTCCCCACGCCATCGCCCACTCTCCGCCCTCGCGCCGGCCTGCAGAAGCCTCACGTCCTCTGTGAGAAGGCACGCTTGCACCCGCGACGTCCGGACGTCCGCCGCCTTCTACAGACGGCTTATCTCACGGCGCTCACCCGCTCTCACCAGTTCTCTCTCGCTCCCGCGTCCGATCTCTCCCGCCCGCTCTCTCTCTCTCTCTTTCTTTCTCTCTCTGTTTTTTTTTACTCACAGCAACACACACACACACATTCACCGACGCACACACACCTATACCAACACATACACACACACTCACACACTTATAGTAACATATATATATATATATACATACATAAATATACATACATAAATATATCTATATATATATATATATATACATAGTAGTACCTATATTTATGTATACATACATATATACATAATATACCTATATATATATATATGTATATATATCTATATACTCATACCTATATACATATATATATATACATATCTATATACATATATATATACATACATATATATACATATCTAGATACATATACTTATATATATATATATATATACATATATACTTATATACATATATATATATATATATATATATACATATATCTATACCTATATATATACATATATCTCGATACATATACTTATATACATATATATATATATATCTATATAGTATAATATACATATACTTATATACATATATATATATATCTATATAGTATAATATATATATACTTATATAAATATATACATATCTATATACATACATATATACATATATATATATATTTAAATGTATAAGTATATATGTATAGATATATATAGATATATATGTATGTATATATATAGGTGTAGATGTATATATCTATATATATCTATACATATATACTTATACATTTAAATATATATATATATATTTACTTATATACATACATATGTATATATATTTTCACGTTATTTACTATACGCTGTATCACGGGAATATCTGCACCAGTTGCTGATATTCCCCGATACACGTGTACAAAAAAGCGTGGACACATTCATCGTCCATCCTCCATCCACACTCCACGTGGCACCTAGTCGTGTTGGTTGCGTCTCTCTAGACGTCGACTGACTCGACATAGTGCTACACTCCATCGTCACCTCCACCCCCACCCCTTTATAGATATACTACATATATATACATATATATCTATAGATACTATATTTACTTTCTGTCTGTTAGCTTCCTTCTTAGTAAAAAGAAAAAAAAATATAAAAGAGAAAAGATAATATTTGATTTGCAGGTACCCTGTCTTGCGAGTAGCAAGGCGTGTTTTGGAACTCTGTTTTGACTAAAAGCCAAGGACACAATTTTGAGGGTGTGCCTCAAGGACAAGGATTACCAGAAAAAAAAATCTAAATAAGAAAAACACCAAAAACATAATAAACGAACGGAAGAGATACATTTTAAGGAAAACATAGAAACTCAACTTGAACCCCACTTCCCTGAGTTCGACCCTTGGCCTAAAAGTGACAAGATAAAATGTAACGACCCGGTTCCTGAGTCCCTACGAGACACGAGAACCGGACCGACTCGACTAATCCCAAGACCTAGTCGTCCAACGAGGAAGTAACCAAAAGAGCAGTAAAATAAACCCCATTCAGCATGAATATAACTAACAGTAAGAAAGTACAGCAGTAAGGAAAGAAACTACTACAGTAGATACCACCACAACAGTAGAACAACATTTATCATATAACATGAACTGCAGGTAAAGAAAAGTACAGCGGAAACAAGAACTACTCACTATAACGGAAACAAAGAGGTACAAAAGACAGTAGTAACTCTACTGGACCCTACTCGGCCCAGCGTCCTCTGCAGCCGCTGACCCTGGCTGCTCAACACCTGGTCCTGAAAAAGGTAACGAGTGTAACACGTCAGCAAAACACTGAGTAGAGTGGCAACTAAAACTAAAGACAACAGTAGAGTGTACAGTAGCTGTTATGTTCTATTACTTTATTTACATCTTTCAATTGTCTCACTATTTCATTTATTTCTCAGATCTTTTACTTGATCTCGAATGTTCCTCGTGGGAACGATCTTGATTGCAGTCTTTTCCAAAAAGTAGAAGTAGCACGTGGTGCTCTCCTGGCAGGGAGAGTCCCCCGTGGTGATCCTACCCTCAGTCAACCACCCCAAGGTCACTGACAGACGTAACGGTGACTACGGCATGCGCGATAAACGCACAGGTAGCTAACCCGTACTGGCACGCGGTCAGTCGTTTCCGTTAACGGGTGCGCCCAAAGCACAGCACGGAACCAGTCCACGGCAGAGCCCTCTCAGTAACAGGGGTCCAACCCCTCCACAGTAACCAAACTGGGGCCTTGCCCCTCCACAATCCGCGCACCCTCGCTTGACTACCCTGGTTTGCCCCAGCGGGCCTAACAAGTCGGTGTGGGAGGCTAGCAGAACCCCGGGGCCCGTGGGGTAGCTAGTACCTCCCTACACTAGTAGCTCTCCTTGGTACTACATACGCGAGGGCCAGCAAGTCGGTACAGAGTGGCCAGTCCTAACCCCGGGTCCCTGGGGCGGCTGGCTCCGCTCTGCACTAAACAGGGGGACAGTCACTTTCCTTGGTACTCCGTACTCAAGGGCCAGCTCACTTCCCCAAAACTATTCCATTCACTTTCTAGGAGTTCTACTCCTACTTCCCCGTAGGGTTCCATCCTTTTTACTCAAACATCCAGGTTTCACTTTCCAGTTTCACATTCTTACAATCCATGTTCTCAACCACGTTATCTATTCACAACAGGCAGCTGTTAATTCAAATTACAGGAAGCTTTATATCTCTTTCCATTTTCCAAGACTGCAGTATTATACATTCCACTAGTTTTCCCATCCTAGGATTCATGCTGAATCGCTGGCGGCAACCGGGTTTTATTGTTATAGCGTTGTAGTATAGCCAGTTATTGCCAACATTTCAAATATATAAATTTTTTACTCGGAAAATAAAAGAGTTCCCGAGGTCGAACTCAGGGAGCAAGTTGTATTCTAGAGATATACATGTTTCTTTTACAAAAAATAAAGAAAGCGAGAGAAAGAATTTGTTGTCTTTTCTTCTTTTCTTTTTGCTTCTCCTCGTCTCAGATCTTCTGTTATCCTCTTCTTCTTTATCTGCAGTGGTGATGTTCTTCTTCTGCAGTGGTGATGTTCTTCTTCTTTTCCTTTCTTCAGATCTTCTTCTCGTGCTTCTCTTCTTTCAGTTCTTCCCTTGTTCTTTTGTGTTCTCCTCTGCCTCGCCTTCTTCTGTTGTTCTTCAGATCTCCTTCTTTCTTCTTTTCTTTTTCCTGTCAGGACGTCGTCTCTCCTTCTTTCTTCTTTTCCCTTCAGGACGTCGTCTGATTTTCCAATCAGACGACTTAAACCGCTTGTTGCTACAGTGTCTCCCTCAGCTTCCTTCTTCTTCCGCGGTCCTTCTTCTTCACCTGTGCCTGCATACTTCAGAGTTTACGTCAGAGGCAAAACCTACTCCTACCCTCCCCCCCCCGCGTCTCTCTCTCTCACAGAAGCCACTCTTAGGAAAGCTCACCAAGAGCTGCCGGGTAGTCGGGTACGGGTCGCGCCCGGGTCCAGGCCCACCGGCGTGTGTGGTGGGCGAGGAGTGCAGGTCAGTCTAAGTCGGGTCGGGTCAGGTCCGCGGGGCGTGAGCGCGGACGAGACCGGGTAACCGGGCGGGTGAAGGGGACCTCACCCCGTGTGCTGAGGCAGTAAGGCTTATTCACAAAATCAATTTAAACGGTGAAAGAGATGTGAGGCTTACCGATGTGGGACTAAACGGAGGCCTCTCCTCGCGTGCGCCTGCTGGAAGACCGCGGCCTTGCTTCTGCAGCTGCAGCTTCGATTTGCGTCGGTTGCTGGCTGGCTGCCTTCGCAGGAATCCCCGTAATCCGCAGCAGCTGGAGACCTGGAGTCCTCAAGCCTGGAGCGCGGGAGAAGCTGCTTCAATGTGGCGTTAATGGCGGTCGAGCCTCAGAACCTGTCGGACACGAATATGGCCTCTCGGCCTGATCAAACTACTGGGGAACCTTCGCCGTGGCACGGCGAAGGTGTGGAGCTGTGCGGCAAGCCGCAAGGTGGTGTCTGGCGGCAGCCCTAGGTTGGACTGCAACCGGAGAAATGGGTTTGTTTGGGGGAGCGTTACGGAGGTGTGGAGTGGCAATGGAGGGGTGGGGGGTGCTCAGTGTGATGAGGCGGAGGTTCGGTGAGGGTCGGCGAGGCGTGTGAGGCTGTGGAGCGATGGGAGCATGTAACGAACGCGTGCCCCAGACGCCTTTTAAGACGTCTGGGAGGTGACCCAGACGTCGGACCAGACGTCTTGGATCACATCCAGACGTTCGGGATCGTTTATAGACGTCTGGAAAACAGTTATGTTCGCACGGGAGATTCGTCTGCGCACCTGTGCGCGCAGACCTGCGATTCCTCTCTCTCTCTCTCTGCGACTGCAGGCGCGCTGCGACCACCTTCTCTCTCCTCCTCGCGCGGCCTTAAAAGGGCGCGCCTCCCCTCCCGTCTCCACCGTCTCCTCCTTCTTCTCCTTCCTGTGCGCGAGAGCGAGCGGACGCGAGGGCGGTAGCGGCAGCCGCAGTGAGCTCGGAGGAGGTGCTGCATGCGAGGGCGGGGCTCTGCCGTGAGGGCGAGCTCGCCAGAGCGGCTTGGCCTGCCGGCGGAGGGCGCAGGGGGCGCGGAGCGACGCGGAGAGGGACCTGCTGCGGGCTGAGCAGCAGACGCGCGAGGTGCGACGCGGGCGGCGTCGCGAGCGGAGGCCGAGCAGGGTTCTGATTCTGGAAAAATTTCCAGAATCAGACGTCTGGGTTGATAGCCAGACGGCAAGGTCGACGTCTGTAAGATCATACAGACGTCTGAAAGGTGAGTTTCCGCTTTCTTCTTCCTTCTTGTCGACTGACCGTACTGAGGGAGGGGGGTTGGCTGTGCGCAGGTTCGCTGATTCGCCATCCTTTGCGAATCAGACGTCTGTAAGTTGTACCAGATGGCGGGAGTGACCTACAGACGTCCGTGTGGACCATCAGACGTCTGGGGTATAGGACAGACGTCCCCGCAGACTTCTGGACGTCCGGGGAACCAAGCTGAACAGGTAATTCTCTGATCCACCGTTTAAGACGTCTGGAAGGAGTTCCAGACGTCTGATTTTGCACAGTATCGTCTTTTTCGACCCGTTTAGGGCCCGTTTGGGCTCCGTTTTCCGCGATTCGAGTTGCGTTCTTTTCAGAATTAATTCCTCTACTCGTCTACAGTAGCTATACACTGTTCTGAGACATTCCTTGTGTTTGATCCTTGTGATAGGATCTCGTTCGGTTGCAGTCTTGAGAGTCGCGGAGGCACGCGGGATTCCCGATCACGCCCCCACTACTCCCGTTGTACCTGGTAGAGTGGCTTTAAGTATTAATAAAATCTGTTAAAGTATGGAACCGTAACTAGAACCTAGGGCATTGCATGAATCCTAGGAATGAGAAATATATGGAATGATAGCTCCTAGGTGTTGCATGAATCCTAGGGCCGGAAAACTAGATTGTATGATAGATCCTAGGATATGGCATGAATCCTAGGGTGGAAAAACTAGTGGAATGTATATTACTGCAGTCTTGGGAAAATGGAAAGGAATATATAAAGCTGCTTGTAAATTTAATTAACAGCTGCCTGTTATGAATAAAGAAACATGTTTGAGATCATGGATTTTGAGAACGTGAATCTGGAAAGTGAAACATATGATGTTCTGAGATAAAGAGCTGGAACCCTACGGGGAATTAGGAGTGGAACTCCTGGAAAGAAAAAAGAATGGAACTGAGATGTAGTTTGTACGGTCTCTTGGGTACGCAGTACCAAGGGAAGTACCTGTACCTGTTTAGTGCAGAGTGGGGCCATCCGCCCCAGGGACCCGGGGTTAGGATTGGCCGCTCTGTACCGACTTGTTGGCCCTCGTGTACGTAGTACCGAGGAGAGCTACTAGTGTTAGGAGAGTACTAGCTACCCCACGGGCCCCGGGGTTCTGCTAGCCTCCTTCACCGACTTGTTAGGCCCATTAGGGCAAACCAGGGTAGTCAGGCGAGGGTGCGCGGACTGTGGAGGGGCAAGGCCCCGGTTTGGTTACTGTGGAGGGGTTGGACCCCTGTTACTGAGAGGGCTCTGCCCTGGTTCCGTGCTGTGCTTTGGGCGCACCCGTTAACGGAAACGACTGACCGCGTGCCAGTGCGGGCTAGCTACCTGTGCGTTTATCGCGCGTGCCGTAGTCACCGTTACGTCTGTCAGTGACCTTGGGGTGGTTGACTGAGGGTAGGATCACCACGGGGGACTGTCCCGGCCAGGAGAGCACCACGTGCTACTTCTACTTTTGGAAAAGACTGCAATCAAGATCGTTCCCACGAGGACATTCGAGATCAAGTAAAGGATCTGAGAAATAAATGAAATAGTGAGAAAAAATTGAAAGATGTGAATAAAGGAAGTAATAGAACATAACAGCTACTGTACACTCTACTGTTGCCTTTAGTTAGTTTGCCACTCTACTCAGCGTTTTGCTGACGTGTTACACTCGTTACCTTTTTCAGGACCAGGTGTTGAGCAGCCAGGGTCGGCGGCTGCAGAGGACGCTGGGCCGAGTAGGGTCTAGTAGAGTTACCACAGCCTTTTTGTACCCCTTTTGTTTCTGTTCTAGTGAGTAGTTTTTGTTTCCGCTGTACCTTCTTTACCTGCAGTTCTTGTTATATGATAAATGTTGTTTTACTGTTGTGGTGGTACCTACTGTAGTAGTTTCTTTCCTTACTGTTGTACTTTCTTACTGTTAGTTATATTCATGCTGAATGTGGTTTATTTTACTGTCTTTTGGTTACTTCCTCGTTGGACGGCTAGGTCTTGGGATTAGTCGAGTCGGTCTGGTTCTCGTGTCTCGTAGGGACTCGGGAACCGGGTCGTTACCGAGCATCTCGCCGGAGGGTGGCCGGAGACGAAGGGGGTGACGATGGTCAGGGTCGGTCGAGGGCTTAATCAAATAAAAGACAGTGAGGAAAAGAAAGAGGGGGAGATGGGGAGGAGTTCTGACCTAACTACGGGGACGAAAGGGGAAGCAGCAGGGCGACAGTCGTATCGACTGTCGCCGGAGAAGAAGATGCCCAGGGGAAGGGGCGGCGGCGAGCAGAGAGCCGGAGAGGCGCCAGCTGGGTACGGCGTGGCGCGGGAAGAGCAGGGGAAGAAGTCTCTGCTGCTGGTATTGCGGCAGAGCGAAGAGGAGGAGGAGGAGGAACCGCCGGAGCTGGTGGGCGTCTGCCGGAGTGAGAGGAGAGGAAAGTTGGGGGTTTTCTCCGTCAGATCCGAGCTGGGAAGAACGGTGGAGCGACGGGGGTATTTATAGGGACCGAATCAGGGAGGAAGGCGGAGGGAGACGACGTGTCTCCCTCGCCGGAGGACGTCGGAGATGGAGACCCATACCGTCCGTGCGTTCGCACGGCCGGTATGGTGGGTTACAGCGACCAGGGGGGTGTCCCTGCGACGGCTGACGACGCAGGGCACCCTCGGTTTACTTGCCAGGCTCTCCCCCTCACCCTGCGCGGCGCCATGCTCCGCGCAAGGTCGCCGGAGCATGGTGCTGGCAGGTTTTGCAGGGGGGACCTGAGCGCAAAGAACGAAGGAGAGTTAGGGGCCAAAATGCGAGGGTTCAAAAGTTGAGGGCCAAAAAGTAAATATATGAGGACCAAAGTGTAAAGTCGGTCAAGGAGGTTTCTTCTTAGGCTCAAGTTTTTATACATGATTAATTAGGACCTAAGGAATCTGATGGTGAATTTAATTTCTATATTAAACCTTGTTTGACCGGTCAATTTATGCGAAAACCCAAATTAAGTTATTAATTGGGCATGGTTCTCAATGTAGGTCAAAATGGGTTCTGAAGGCCAAATTGAAGGTTCTAAACCCTAGAGATTATTTTTCTATGAATTTTAGAGGGTTTATTCTATTTTTACTTTGCCTCGAACCTCGTGAATTGAAGTGGGTTGTTTTAGGGTTACAGATTATCATTTAGTTTCTTGGAATTGCTGTAGCCCTTGCTAGATCATCTCATCCCACTTTTATTCTTATTAAGTTGCTTTGACCTATGTTTGGGCCCTGAATTACCCTGTATGCAGATTATACTAGTAAAATTGCATTTTTACCCCTTATGACTTGTTTTCTCCTTAAACTCAGAATTCTCTGAGTTAAGCCTTTCCTTGAGTTATGTAGGAGCTTTTATCCTTTGTATTAGGTCAAAATGAGCTAGTTATGGCTCATGATGAGGTTCTTATCATACCCCCATGCCTAGCTTTTGCTAGTCCCTTAGCAAAAACTTAAGGTTTCAACCCTTGTTCTAGACCATGAAGTTTTTAATAGTTTTAGATAAGTGCCTTTTTTATTTGAGCATAGATTAGGTTAGAATGCTGACCATAGGCCTAAAAGGTACTCTAGTACCAATCAAGATCCAAATCTGTCTAGCCTTAGCCTCAGTCCTTAGCAAAGGTTTTTAAGGTCCACAAGAACTAACCTAAGGTTTATTGGACTTTGTGGTTAAAGCACCCGTGCTTGAAATGATTTTAGCCCTGGCTCAGTTCGCAGTGCGTTTTGTAAGAGAGAGATAGAAAGTTTTTCTGTTTGGAGAGTTTTCTCTCTCTTTTTCTTTTTAGTTCTAGCCTAGGATTGGCTTTTCAACACGGTCTGCATCAGATTCCTTGCTCCCATCATTAATCCTCAAGGGTTCCTGGCGATCGATGCTTCGAGATAGCACCGCCCATGGCAACCCCCGGAACCCTGGCTATTGAGATTTCGAGATAATCCCATCCATGGTGTTCCGTGGCCGAATCCAGACCCTGGCAATTGACACTTCGAGATAATGCCATCCATGGAATCTAAACCAGCAGAGTGCTTACATGCCCCCAGTAGGATATGTAAATATCCTAAGAGACAAGCACCGAGGAGATGATATTTTGTTACGCATCTTCGAGGGGATTTCCCGCCTCTCCGCGCTGGGAACTCGTCCAAATCAACTTGTGTTGATCGGCCGCTCCTATTCTAGGTGTTCTTTTCAGAATTTTGCGACGCTTCTGCGTGATTCTGATTTTTACGCTTACTGAACCAGGCTGTGTGTGAGGTTAGGGTGCTTAGGTTACTGAGTCCCGTAAACCAAAAATTAGTTAACGAGGCCAAATACTCCCTAAGCCTTAGACCTAATACTTCAGCTTTTCATTTTCCTCAACCTCTTGAGGAGTGTCCAGATCTTAATGGGTACTAAGAGTCTATTCAAGAATGCCTAAGGTTTGCATTCTTACTAATCTCATTGTGCACTTTTCAGTTATTTTCTTGAATGAGGTCTAGAACTTAGGTTAATTCCTTAGTTCCTTACTAATGACTATCTCCTTTTCTCATAATTTTGTGCTCCTTTTTCATTTTGTTTCTTTTCTCCTTCACAAAATTTCCTTATCCTCTTTTCCTCTTATTAATTTTCGAAAAATTTTTAATTTTTATGGTGTTTTTGGCATATGTGAATTTTTTTTTTTTGTTTGAAACCTTGTCTTACAAGTTTTGCACTTTCATACCCCCCCCCCATGCCTAAGATTTGCAATGTCCTCATTGTAACCTAGGGTGTTTTTATTTAACTTAGTTCATTCCTTAAGACAGAAATTTGGATGAGTGGATGGGTCGGGTTGAATTTTTGCGGACGATTTCTAATCCCAGATGCAAGCATCTGAGGTGGGGTCGGCTGTCTACACGGGTGAACCTCAAGTGCAAAAAGGTGTCAGAACAAGTTTCAGGTTTTCAAAGAGAATGACGGGCTGCCTCCCGTTAAGCGCTGAGTTTTACGCCATCGGCTGGGCGGGAAATGCGATGGAGAGGGGATGGTCAAATCAGCAGAGTTTTGTAAGACAAGCACCTTGATTAAGATCCTGGTTGGTCCAACCAGGTGCTTGTTCAGATCAACAGGCTGATGATGCAGCCCAAACCCAATCAATCTGGTGGGTTGATAGATGTGGATAAAAAGGTGTGGAACCCACCATAAACTATGAAGCTCAGATGGATGTGGAAGTGTAAACGCAGGGTTTGGCTGAGTCGAATCAGCCTGGTCAGAGTAGGGACCCGTAGAATAATCAATGAATGACGCGGAAACCCTACAGGGGTGATCAGAGAATGATAGAGCATGGTATGTAGTCTGATCAATGTTCGAAACCCGATGTGGAAATGCAATCGGCTCGGTGAGAGGTGAATCTGAATAGAAATTGAGTCCGGTTGCGGGTTGGGGTTTGGGAGAGGTTTTGATCCGTTCTGTGTGTGCGGACGAGGTGGCCATTGTGTACGAGGGCTCTTCTAGAAACAGATGATAGGTGGTTTTCTGTAGAGAGTCCCCTGGGTAACTATCAAATGCCGGAAGAGTGTCTGTAGGATGAAAGGAATCGGATTCGAGAAAAAAATTGGATTCTTGGTTGTAATCACTCTTGGCATTTTCTATTTTTGGTTCCTGAGGATCGAAAAGGAATGATTCTGTGTTATTAGTGATCTCGGGAATCAGGACATCAGAGTCAGAGTCAGAGTCATGTGAACTGAGGTCGTAGATAGGCCTGGCGTGTTTAGGAAGGGGAATCTCTCCGCAATTATAGTCAGATCTGAAATTGTCGGAGAGTTGGCGAAAATGATCATGAATTCCACCACAGCAAAAATCATCAGATGTGGAATCAGCAGCCTGACTGGGTTCTAGCCTATATGTCACTTCTGGGCTCAAAAAGATGTTCTGTTCAAGCTCTAAGCTGGTAGGATAGACCCCATTAAAACCTTGCTCATACAACTCCTCAGTTTCTGTATCATAAATTGGCATGTTTTCTTAAAAATCGATCAGATTTCCTGAGGATGTTGGAGAGGGATATTCATCAAATAGAGGCCCGGAATCATATTCTGTAAAAATTTGATCTTTCTCATAAGGGGCCTCATAATCTTCCCAATAAGTTTCAGATCTAGGTTCTAGGCTTAGGATGTGGGTAGAATTATTAGAACCTAAGTCCGAATAACCTTCGAGGGTTACCTTATCAAAACAAGGGGCGGAATTTATACCCTCCAAAGGTTCAATTCTAATCTTGTTATTGCAGGAGTCTTGGAGTTCTAAGCTTGGTGATTTATGGCCTAGGGTTGGCTCAGCATTGTGTTCTCCTGCAACTTCCCAACCTATTTTAATGTTATCTTCTATTTGGGTTGGGAGTCGACAACCACCTTGTGCCTCAGTCCCGAGGTCTGGGAAAGTGGATTGATTTTTAGTACTGTTCCAAGATGACTCATCCTCTATTTCTGGTGTATACGGGTATTTTTGGTTGATAGTTTTTTCTAAAAGTCTCATCATCTCTACCCGTTTTTCAAGAGCATCTTGGTTTTGTTCCCAAAGTACAGGATTTGTCAAGCATTGAAGGTATTCAGATTTGTGTAATTTGTCTATCTCAATGTATCCTGTCATGAGCATATCTCGGGTTGATCCTTTTGAAATTTCAGTCAATAGGATTTGGGCACAGTTCATGATGAAAGCTGTGGTTGTTGGGACATCAACCTGAATGTTTTCTACTGGTGTTGAGGGTTTGATTTCATAGATTTCAAGGGCATCCTCAATCATCTTATCTTTCATGGATCTCATATATTCAGGTTTTTTGAATGGTAGTCTTGCTAGGTAATTAGGCTGCATAATTGGATCAGGTGGTGGAATCAAGATATAGAATCAAGGTTTGAATCAAGATGGAAGAAGGGGATTTTGTTCAGAATCAGAGGAAAGAAGGGCTGTGTGAATGATTTTTGCAAAAACAAAGGAGCCGAGGCTTAGCCTCGGGGAGAGTGAATTTCTATAGGAGGTTTCAAGGACCTCCTGAAAAATACTGAAGGACTGGATGAGATAAGCAGGTGCTGGACCCAATCAAGACACCCAAAAATTTGTTGGGTGACTATAGAGGTGCGGGGCAGATGGACCCCTTGATCAGAAAGGTCGTCCACCTGAGAATTACCTGGGCAGCCAGAGAGGGAGAGTCCCGCAAAGACCCCTACACGGTAGAGCGTCCCCACGTGTTACAGGGTTTCCCCCACCCGACCTCTCTTGTCACTGCGGTTCCAGGTAGACCAGAATGGGGATCTTGACCTCTTAAGTCTACCTTTTTTTATGTTAAGATCAAGGTGCTTAGGTTTTCACTTGAACTTTAGGTGTTTTTGTGAACAAAGTGGCCTAGTTTGAAGGTTGGTTGACCCCAGGGGTCAACTTCACCTAGTGGTTTCCTTGAGAAGTTAGGCCTTGTTTTAGGGTTCAAGTGTTTAGAGAGAGCCAATTGTTTAGGATTTTTCTTTTCAATCAATGGCTTGGGCACACCTCTTTTGGATTTCCTCAATTCTTGATTAAGGGGTGTGTCTCTACTGAAATCCTAATGTTTGACCTTATGTTGGCTCTACTTGGTCCATTTAACTCTTTGTTGGGTAATTAGGGCTCAAGCAAGAATGTGTTAGCCCTTAAATACCCTTAATAGTGTGCAGGAGTGATGAGTTGAAAACATGCAACTCTTTATGGTTACTAAGTATGGAAGACAGGTTAGCCCTATATTGCTTGTTCTTTTCTTTTCTTCTTTAGAGTTTAGGGGTTAATAGCGAGAGGAAAAATTTACCTGTCCTCGGAGTGGTTGTCGTGTGGTTGCTTGTCTTCTTGATTTCCTGTAGCTGCACAAAAGAGAGGAGATTATCAGAAATTAAAAAGAAACAGGAATGTTTACCTCTAGAATAGCCGTTGCTCCCCGGCAGCGGCGCCAAAATGAATCTCTGGCGGTAACCGGGTTTTATTGTTATAGCGTTGTAGTATAGCCAGTTATTGCCATCATTTCAAATATATAAATTTTTTACTCGGAAAATAAAAGAGTTCCCGAGGTCGAACTCAGGGAGCAAGTTGTATTCTAGAGATATACATGTTTCTTTTACAAAAAATAAAGAAAGAGAGAGAAAGAATTTGTTGTCTTTTCTTCTTTTCTTTTTGCTTCTCCTCGTCTCAGATCTTCTGTTATCCTCTTCTTCTTTATCTGCAGTGGTGATGTTCTTCTTCTGCAGTGGTGATGTTCTTCTTCTTTTTTCAGCTGTTCCTGCTCTTCTTTGAGTTCTTCCCTGTGTTCTCCTCTGCCTCGCCTTCTTCTGTTGTTCTTCAGATCTCCTTCTTTCTTCTTTTCTTTTTCCTGTCAGGACGTCGTCTCTCCTTCTTTCTTCTTTTCCCTTCAGGACGTCGTCTGATTTTCCAATCAGACGACTTAAACCGCTTGTTGCTACAGTGTCTCCCTCAGCTTCCTTCTTCTTCCGCGGTCCTTCTTCTTCACCTGTGCCTGCACACTTCAGAGTTTACGTCAGAGGACAAAACCTACTCTACCCTCCCCCCCCCCCCCCCCCCCGCGTCTCTCTCTCTCAGAAACCGCTCATGGGATAGCTCTCCCAGAGCTGCCGGGTAGTCGGGTACGGGTCTGGTCAGGTCTGCGGGGCGTGAGCGCGGACGAGATCGGGTAACCGGGCGGGTGAAGGGGACCTCACCCCGTGTGCTGAGGCAGTAAGGCTTATTCACAAAATCAATTTAAACGGTGAAAGAGATGTGAGGCTTACCGATGTGGGACTAAACGGAGGCCTCTCCTCGCGTGCGCCTGCTGGAAGACCGCGGCCTTGCTTCTGCAGCTGCAGCTTCGATTTGCGTCGGTTGCTGGCTGGCTGCCTTCGCAGGAATCCCCGTAATCCGCAGCAGCTGGAGACCTGGAGTCCTCAAGCCTGGAGCGCGGGAGAAGCTGCTTCAATGTGGCGTTAATGGCGGTCGAGCCTCAGAACCTGTCGGACACGAATATGGCCTCTCGGCCTGATCAAACTACTGGGGAACCTTCGCCGTGGCACGGCGAAGGTGTGGAGCTGTGCGGCAAGCCGCAAGGTGGTGTCTGGCGGCAGCCCTAGGTTGGACTGCAACCGGAGAAATGGGTTTGTTTGGGGGAGCGTTACGGAGGTGTGGAGTGGCAGTGGAGGGGTGGGGGGTGCTCAGTGTGATGAGGCGGAGGTTCGGTGAGGGTCGGCGAGGCGTGTGAGGCTGTGGAGCGATGGGAGCATCTCGCCGGAGGGTGGCCGGAGACGAAGGGGGTGACGATGGTCAGGGTCGGTCGAGGGCTTAATCAAATAAAAGACAGTGAGGAAAAGAAAGAGGGGGAGATGGGGAGGAGTTCTGACCTAACTACGGGGACGAAAGGGGAAGCAGCAGGGCGACAGTCGTATCGACTGTCGCCGGAGAAGAAGATGCCCAGGGGAAGGGGCGGCGGCGAGCAGAGAGCCGGAGAGGCGCCAGCTGGGTACGGCGTGGCGCGGGAAGAGCAGGGGAAGAAGTCTCTGCTGCTGGTATTGCGGCAGAGCGAAGAGGAGGAGGAGGAGGAACCGCCGGAGCTGGTGGGCGTCTGCCGGAGTGAGAGGAGAGGAAAGTTGGGGGTTTTCTCCGTCAGATCCGAGCTGGGAAGAACGGTGGAGCGACGGGGGTATTTATAGGGACCGAATCAGGGAGGAAGGCGGAGGGAGACGACGTGTCTCCCTCGTCGGAGGACGCCGGAGATGGAGACCCATACCGTCCGTGCGTTCGCACGGCCGGTATGGTGGGTTACAGCGACCAGGGGGGTGTCCCTGCGACGGCTGACGACGCAGGGCACCCCCGGTTTACTTGCCAGGCTCTCCCCCTCACCCTGCGCGGCGCCATGCTCCGCGCAAGGTCGCCGGAGCATGGTGCTGGCAGGTTTTGCAGGGGGGACCTGAACGCAAAGAACGAAGGAGAGTTAGGGGCCAAAATGCGAGGGTTCAAAAGTTGAGGGCCAAAAAGTAAATATATGAGGACCAAAGTGTAAAGTCGGTCAAGGAGGTTTCTTCTTAGGCTCAAGTTTTTATACATGATTAATTAGGACCTAAGGAATCTGATGGTGAATTTAATTTCTATATTAAACCTTGTTTGACCGGTCAATTTATGCGAAACCCAAATTAAGTTATTAATTGGGCATGGTTCTCAATGTAGGTCAAAATGGGTTCTGAAGGCCAAATTGAAGGTTCTAAACCCTAGAGATTATTTTTCTATGAATTTTAGAGGGTTTATTCTATTTTTAATTTGCCTCGAACCTCGTGAATTGAAGTGGGTTGTTTTAGGGTTACAGATTATCATTTAGTTTCTTGGAATTGCTGTAGCCCTTGCTAGATCATCTCATCCCACTTTTATTCTTATTAAGTTGCTTTGACCTATGTTTGGGCCCTGAATTACCCTGTATGCAGATTATACTGGTAAAATTGCATTTTTACCCCTTATGACTTGTTTTCTCCTTAAACTCAGAATTCTCTGAGTTAAGCCTTTCCTTGAGTTATGTAGGAGCTTTTATCCTTTGTATTAGGTCAAAATGAGCTAGTTATGGCTCATGATGAGGTTCTCATCACATGCCATATCCTAGGATCTATCATACAATCTAGTTTTCCTGTCCTAGGATTCATGCAACACCTAGGAGCTATCATTCCATCTATTTCTCATTCCTAGGGTTCATGCAATGTCCTAGGTTCTATTTATGGTTTCATAATTTAATAGATTTTAATAACTTAAAGCCACTCTACCAGGAACAACGGGAGTAATGGGGGCGTGATCGGGAATCCCGCGTTCCTCCGCGACTCCCAAGACTGCATCTGAACGAGGTCCTATCACAAGGATCAAACATAAGGAAAGTCCCAAAACAGTGTATAGCTACTGTAGACGGGTAGAGGAATTAATTTTGAAAAGAACGCAACTCGAATCGCGGAAAACGGAGCCCGAACGGGCCCTAATCGGGTCGAAAACGACGACACTGTGTAAAATCAGACGTCTGGAACTTCTTCCAGACGTCTTAAAAAGTGGATCAGAGAATTACCTACTCAGCGTGGTTTCCCAGATGTCCAGAAGTCTGCGGGGACGTCTGGCCTAGCTCACAGACGTCCGATGGTCACCCCGGACGTCTGGAGGTCACTCCCGCCGTCTGGTACAACTTCCAGACATCTGATTCGCAAAGGATGGCGAATCAGCGAGCCTGCGCACAGCCAACTCCCTCCCTCAGTACGGTCAGTCGACAGGAAGGAAGAAGAAAGTGGAATACTCACCTTTCAGACGTTTGTATGATCTTCCAGACGTCTCCCTCGCCATCTGTCTATAAACCCAGACGTTTGATTCTGGAAATTTTTCCAGAACAGGGCACCGCTCGGCCTCCGCTCGCGACGTCGCCCGCGTCGCACCTCGCGCGTCTGCTGCTCAGACCGCAGCAGGTCCCTCTCCGCGTCGTTCCACGCCTCCTGCGCCCTCCGCCGGCCGACCAAGCCGCTCCGGCGAGCTCGCCCTCACGGTAGAGCTCCACCCTCGCACGCCGCACCTCCTCCGCGCTCACTGCGGCCGCCGCTGCCGCCCTCGCGCTCGCTCGCTCTCGCGCACAGGAAGGAGAAGAGGAAGGGGATGGTGGAGACGACAGGAGGGGAGGCGTGGCCTTTTAAGGCCGCGCGAGGAGGAGGGAGAGAGAGCGCGGCAGGTCTGCAGCCGCAGAGAGAGAGGGAAAGAGAGAGAGAGAGAGAGGAATCGCGGGTCTGCGCGCACAGGCGCGCAGACGAATCTCTCGTGCGAAAAAAAATTGTTTTACAGACGTCTGGAAACGATCCCAGACGTCTGGTAAGACATCTGGATGTGATCCCAAACGTCTGGTACGACGTGTGGCCCACCTCCCAGACGTCTTAAAAGACGTCTGGGGCACGCGTTTGTTACATAAAATCAAGTAGGTCAGGTTAAAAATTTTGTAAAGAGATGGTTAGGTCGTAATTAGGTTAACCACTATACATATTTCAACGATAAAAATATCATATTAAAAACCTGTCCGGGCCGACCCAACATCACCCTATTCACACTTCATGACTATCAACCACCTAGGCAAATGTATCCAATGAAAGTGGGTTCACGTACTGATGAGGTATGACTCATCATAGCTAAAATGTCAAAGTTAAGCTAAAAACGAGGTTAAAACACTATCAATTAAGACAAGAAATGGGTTAAGTGTGGGAACTAAGGAAAATGACCTAAAACATCAATGTTGTGTTTAAAATGCATAATTAGGTCAATTTTGAGAGATTCTATACATAAGTATGCATATGGATGTATTAAATATCAATTGAACACAATTTGACCTTGAATAAACAAATCAATGGCTGAATTATGTTCTAATATGTTCAATTAATATCCTATAAAAATTTATATTGCATTTTAACCTCATTAGGACCTTACATTTAGTGATTTACATTTAGGTCCTTTACATACATATAAAGCATTTACATTTTATTCATCCAAAAGTGGTCAGGGACCTTCTTGCAAATCGTAAGGACTTCTTTGCAAGCATTTAGGGACCTTTTCGTTATAAAATCTATCACTTATGGGTTCCTAAGTTATTTTTCTTCCATTTCGCCTATAGGGTTTCACCTGCAATTCACCCCTTTAGACTTGTAGTGTACTCAATCCTGATACTATTCATCACGAAGAACAGGACCACTGATAAGAGCCTCATCATGAGCCTTAACTAGCTCATTTTGACCTATGAAAGAGAATAAGAGCTCCTACATAACCTAGAGAAGGGTTTAATTCAAGGAATAAGTGTTATGAGAAGAAAACATGAAACAAAGGCTAAAACTGTAATTTTACCATTGCAGTACTTAAACGGGATTTCTCAGAGGCAAAACATAGGTCAAATGATCTGAATAAGATAAAAAGTGGGTTGGTTCAGTCAGAAATGGGTTATTATGCAATCCAAGAATTAAATAGCATTCTGTAACCCTAAAACAGATCCGCTCAATTCAACAAGGTTCTGGTCAAGATAAAAATCAATTAAACTCTCTAAAATTCATGGAAAAATATCTCCTAGGGTTTAGAACCTTCATTTGGCCTTGGGAACCTCTTTTGACCTAGATTGGGGTTCTAGCTCATAAATTGACCTAATTTGGGTTTTTGTGCAAAATATCCAGTCAAACATAGTCAAACCTAAAATCCAACTTCACCATTTGATTCCTTAGGTTCAAATTAGGTTTTTGCCAAAATTTGGACCTATGGAAAGGTCATCTTGACCTACTTTGCAAAATAGTACACCCAATTACATTTTGGCCCCTATCTTTTGAAAATAATTGCACAGACCCCCGTAACTTCCTCGCCACTCTTACAAAGAGGTCCCTCCACCATTAATGGGGAGAAATCCTACTCTGGCGTGGAATGGAGGGGGAGTACTCCCTGATTCCTTAGAGATCTCCTCCCAGATTTGGAAGGGAGATTCTCTGAGTAATTCCCTTCCATCTCAGTGTGGTCCTAATATCTGATTCGCACCCAATCTCTCGTGCAAACTGATGAGTTTCTTACTCAACTCAGTAATTAAGTTAATTTTACTTAATTAAGAGTAGAGAAAATTAACTTAGGTTAACTCGAAATTGTATCGATTATGTAGTATAGGGTCGAATTAACCTAACATTTTAGAATTTTTTAATAGTTGAGTACAGGTCATTCGTTGGGAGGTATAATTCATTCTAAATTCACCAGTTATCTTTATTTTTCTTTTTAATTTTAGGAGGTATATTTAAGTTAATTTAGAAACATGAATTTTACAAAAATTGATTAGATTGAAGAAGTGTGCAAAATCCCATATGAAAACTCATTTTCAACATTTAAAGCATGTAAATGATTTAAGGTAAGAAAGGGTTTATTTAATCAAAACATATGCCTTATTACAACAATTGAGAACAAAAAGTAATTACTATGATGCAAGAAAAATAATTTCATTTCTTTATTTCTTCAGCCTCTCTTTTCTTCTTCTATCTTTCTCTCTTTTCCTTTTATTAAGCCTTTATCTTTTACTCTCTCTTTCTAGAGCTCTCTTTCTTTTTCTCATGTTCTGCTCCTGCCTTCTGCTTCCCTTAGTCTTCTTCTTCTTTTGCTCCTTAGTGCCTGTTCTCCTTTCTTTCCTTTAACCTTAGCTTCCTCAGCCATCAGCTCCTTCATTTAACCTTCAGCTCTACCTTTCCTTAGCTTTCCCTTTTGAACTTTCAGTTGAACCAGGTTTATTTTTAATCTTTAACCAAAACTTATTTTATTTGCGGCGAGGTCCTTTCGAGGATACACAGCACCCTGAGATCAGGGTGGGACCAGATCCTATTCGATCCTCGCCTGATTTCATTATGTTCGATTTTGGTTTATTTCATTTGAGCCAAAACGGCCCTCTCTCGAACCGAACTGGTTCACACCTCCCAGGCCTCACCCTCCTAGGGCCACATTCTCTCACACCCCCTCGGGCGCACACCCGTAGGCACACATGCACGCACACACACACACACATGCTCGTAATGCCAGATGATCAGATCGCGTCGAGCGCTTGACGACTGGCATGGCTGTACAACAATCACTTTTATTCCAAGGCGCGCGCTCGAAATCTACCGATGTGGGACTATGTTCCCCCCTCCAGACCCGACTTCAACAGATGATATCTTCCTACTCAAAGCTCCATTTCAAGTGATTCAAGGCTTGATGGAAAGCTCTATGGTAGATCTACAAGGTTGCAGGGTCAATTTAAAGATAAGATGATGTTTTCCTTTTCAATTTGAAGAGTGAAACAAGGGGGTTCCTACAGGTTATACTGCTTGGAAAGTGAAGTTTATCTTTACAGTGTCCACAGATGGACTTAATCTGTCTCAGTAAAGGTCTAAATAGGTTCTGCAGATAATTCCGCAGCTACATATGGAGGTTTTGAGCTCGTAAAGGTTTCAAGTAACACAGAGAGGCTTCAAGCTTCTCTGTAAGCTTCAGAGAACGGATATTTACAATCTGAAATGTGCAATAGACACTGAAGAACATATCTGAACGGTTTCAACAAGTTCTAAGGGTTGAAATTGACTTATCTAGGCAAGATTTAAGATTGAATCTCAACAAAATGCCACTGTCGTCAGTTTGGGTTCGAAAATAACCCAAACTGTTAGGTTGCGAATTCCAGCACAATAACTCATTTGAGCTCAGTTTGATCACTCTCAGATCATCCAACAAATTCTCAGAATCAATTCTATCTATTCAATTCCTCAAATCAAGCTCAGAATCAGAATATCAAACTCAGGTTTGACTATAAGGCTCAAAATTTGACTTTCTGATTAATGCCTTCTCCCAAAGAATTAAAGCTTTGAACAGCATCTTCTCAACTCCAGGAACAGGTTCAGACCCTTAAAAAGGTGTTATAACCCTAGAAATTAGGTTTCTAAGCTTTCCGCTTGAGATCCAAAACCACTTTGTTCGTCAGATATTCTGAAAGGTTTTTACAATGGAATGAAGTCATGAACAGCTTCAGTGCACTACACTGAAGCTTCTAGATACCTTCAATGTAACTTTAACCTAACTAACAAACTTCTCCAACTCTGCCGGAGTTGGAGAACATGAAGACTCAATCTACAACTCCAGACACTAAATCTTCAAATAAGCAACCTCAGAGCACTTAGTGATCATTAAATCATTGATCTGGAGCTTTTCATTTAATTTTGTAGGCTGAAGATCAGAAAATGACTCGCTGGAGCTCCGGTGAGTCCAGTAAGAGGTGAATTTTGTACATAGAATGGTAAAATGTGTCATTTTTAACCTGAGAAGGTTCCTGAGGTTGCAAGGAACCTCAGGGACTCAATTAATTCTTCATTTGTTCATTAAAACTAAGATTTAAGAGTAAGTCCATTTCTTTGAGAATCTGATTTGGATTAGGCTCAGACTTGTTTTTCCACTCAATTGAGTGGTCAAAACAAGTCAACAAGTATTAGCAGTCATAAATATATAGATAATTAATAGTTTTAACTGCTCCTGAGCTGCCATGGACAGCGAGCTCAGGAGCTTAATTATAAATTGGGCATTTAAGTTATATGTGGTAATTCTACATATTATAATGCTAATTAGGGTTCTTAAGTTGTGAATAAGTGATGGAGAACCCTGTAAAGGTGGTTCTAAGATCAGCTACTATCACCATAGACAGCAACAGTAGATGGTAAAGGTGAAGGTGATTTAGGCGAATCAATGATCAATTAAGCGATTAAGTGTGATAGAAATGATCATGGATGAAAGAATAAGATGATCAGCGAGTTCAAAAGATAAAACTAGGGCTCTGGCGAGCTCAAGGAGCTCGCCGAAGTCAGAGAAGATGAAATCTGAAATCTAGAATTAACTCTAATCTAACTATCTAACTAATTAAGTTATCCTACTCCTACTCCTAATCTACTGTTACCTGGACGAAGGGGTTAATAGGGTTCCACCGAAGGCTCATGGCGGATGACGAAATCAGGGGGTGTAAAGAAGAACCTCCGGTGGGCAGATGTGAGGTGAAGCAGAGGACTCCTTGGTCGGTGCCTTTGTCTAAAGACGCAGCTGACCACGGCGGATCTCCTCGGCTGATCAGAATGGATGAAATCAAAGTGAGATGGAAGGTCGCTGGAGTTGCAGACAAATAGCCTATTGGGTCGGCTCAGTGTTAGAAGAGGGAAGGGAGCCAACTTGCCAGAAATTGGAGGGGTGAGGGGGTATTTATAGTGGTTGGTGACGCAGAGAGTGGCGGGGTCTGGACGAAGAAGGAGTTTGAGGAGCTTAACCTTCGGCATCATCTCCGATGATGGTGAGGTTATCTCCCACTGAAAATTAGGATTTCCGGTTAATCCAGACCAGTGGATGAAGATGGGGTGGTGAGCACAAGCTGCAAGAGCTTGGAGAAGGAAGAGTGATGTCGGCAGGGTGGTGATCGTGCGGTGGCGTAACTCTCTGTTGCCAGTTGTCCATTCAGGTGAAGAAGAAGAAGAAGGTGTCAGGGACTTACATGCAATGAAACTTAAGGACCTATGTGAAAATTAAGGACCCGATTACAATGAATATTAAGGACCAAAATGTAAACCCAGGTTTTGAAGATTTATTTTAACTTAGATATTTTTCAACTTTTTATATATGTTAGTAAATAAGGTAAATATTATGATTTCACCTTGAATTTACATTTTTTATCTTTTTAAGTTAATTTATTAGATTAAGTAAAATTACTTAAGTTATTATATACTTAGGTATACATTATGTTTAAGTTACTTAACTTATTAATTAAGGAAATGACTAATAAGATTTCGAGTCCAATTATTAACTAGATTATTAATAATGTTAATTGAATGATAAAATATCATTTTAAACTTATTTTAAGGTCCTTTACTATATATCCCTTATTCTATAATTAACCCTTATATGTTCATAACCTTAGCTAATTAACTAGGAAGACTAGTTAATTTGGGGCAATTAGAGATCATGATGAGCACGAGAGATTTGGGTCTCAAACAGTTTCCATCTCCGGCGAGGACTCTTGTGCTTGGAGGCTTGTCTTCCAAGCATAAGAGTCCCTGCCAGCGACTATAAAAGCACCACCACCTCTGGCCGCATCTCTTCAGCTCAACTTGGCCAGAGATCCACCTTAATTTCATCTTCTTCTCCTCTGGTCAAGAAGTCCAGCGAGCTCCGACGAGCCTCCCTCCTCTTTCTTGTTGCTCTGCCACAATACCAGTGGCAGAGCCGCCCTTACCATCTTCCTCCGCATCGCGCAATACTCGCGCGACTGCCTCTAGCCCCTCCATCATCGCCGTCTCTCTCCACTGGACACCTTCTTCTCCGGCGACAACAGGTACTGCCAGTCGCCACCTCTCCCCCTTGGTCCACTTAGTTAGGTTAGAATTACTCGTCTCTATTCCCTCTTCATTTCCCCTCTTTCTATTTCCCCTTTTTGACCCCCTGCCCATTCACTGTCCACCGCCATCTTCTCCATCTCCGGCCACCCACCGGCGAGGCGCCTCCACCACTCCACACCTCCACATGCCTCGCCAAACACCTCACCATCTCCGCCACAATCCACTGATCACCTTTCGCCCATTCACTGCCTGCCACACATGCTCCACACCTCCACCGAACAACCCCACACACACGGACTCAGACTGACCTAGGCACACACTCCTAGGCCGTTCTGAGCCACGCCGACCCCTGCCTCACCTTCGCCATGATACGGCGAAGGTTCTCCTATTGTCTGATAAAGTCGCAAGGGTATCTTTGTGTCATGCAAGGTAGAGCTCCCGTCTGCCATTAACAAGCATACGAGCTTGCTTGCTTCTGAGCTCCAGGCCGCAAGCTTCAGGTTCTAGGATCCCAGGCTGCACGAGTTGAGTATGCGAGCGAATCCAGTATGATAATAGTCGTTGCGGGAACTGCAGCTGCATCAATTGCGCGAAGACATCCGCCTGTAGGTGCCAGCAAAAGCAGGTGGGACATTTAGTCCCACCTTGTGAATGCAAAAGTGCGGCACGTAGGATAAATTGAATTTATGTTTTATGTTGTTTGCCTCCAATCCACAGGGGTGAGGTCCCTCTCCCCCTCACGCCTCATCCGCGACATTCCCCCGTGGACCTGGCACCCGACCTAATTACCTATCCGAGCACTCCTCACGCATCACACCCATGCCGGTGCGCTTGGACTCGGGCATGCACTCAACCTGATTACCCAACTCTGGGAGAGCGTACCGAAGAGAGATAGAGAGAGACGCAGGGAAGGGTAGGGGTAGGTTTTGCTCTTCAATGAGTGCAGGGAAGAGGAAGGGAGAGGAAGCTGAAGCTAAGGCACGGTGAAGCGAGGCTAAGTAGGGAAGGAAAGACTTAGCTACAAAAGGAAGAAGGAAGGAAGGCCAAAGAGAAGAAGAAGTCAGAGGAGAGCCAAGGCAGAAGCCAAGGAAGGAAAAGGAAGAAGAAGGAAGGAAGAAAGGAAGGAAGCAGAAGAAAGAGAAAGCAAAGAGGGTGCGGCAAATAAGAGAAGTCAGAAGAGAAGAAAGAAAGACAAGGCAGAAGGAGAGGCAAGAAAAAGAAGGAAGAGAAGACCGTAGAGGAAGAAGAAGGAGAAAGGCACTGTGCAAGAGAATCAAGAATAGAGAAAGCAAGAGAAGAATAAAGAAGAAGAAACAGACGGCCAAAGTCAAAGAAGAGGAAAGAGGAAAGTCAGAGAAGAGAAAGCAGAAAGGAGAAGAAAATAAGAGCCAAAAGTGAGATATCTTTTTAAGACGTCTGATCATGGAATCAGATGTCCAATTTCTCTATTTTTGCTACAATTGACCCTTTAATTCTTGCATTTATATTCTGCATTAAGCTTTGAAACTCTAAGTGTTCAATTACATTATTGAGATTAGTGAATAAATTCCATTTGCTCCCTGTGTTCGACCTAGGATACTTAGGTTTTCGAGTAATAAATTCTTATTTGTTATCAACGCTTAGTCACCTATACTACAATGCGACTGACTTAAAAAGCCTGACAAAGTGTTGCAACAACCACCCTCCGCAGTTCATTCTTTGATTGACTCGATCAACGGTGGATCCTCCACCTACTAGCTAGCATCTGTGTGTACATCCTCGTACCACTCCCTAGATCACATCCCACGGTAGGGATTCATTCCCAATTTTTCCTGCACTTTTATTGCTCTCCTTATTTGTTGATCCTAAACAACCTACACCTTCAAATCCCGGTCACCACAACCTTGCTCACCTATTTAAGGACCTCTATAGGACCCCTATGCAACCACTGACTCCCTCCCCCATTAAGCCAATCACTTCATTCCACTCTAGTACTCCTTCCCCTTCATCGCTGCCTATAACAGAGGCAGTAACCTCTTTTTCAATTCATCCTTGCTGCTAGGGATCCCATAACTCCTGAGGGAAACTTTGAGCTCCTCTCTACGAGCTTTTGACTATTAGAGTCCTCCTTCCTCCCTTCGTCGCTGCAACGACCAACTGGAGCACCTCAGGTCTCTTTCTTCCTCTTAGTTTAGGATCTACATCTTTCCTAGCATAGATTAGTTCAATTAGATAGTTTAGATTAGTAGATTAGATTAGAATTCAACGTTTAGTTGTTTTAGCATTGTTTAGATTAGCATAGATTAGTGCTGACTGTTAATTCACCCTCGTTGATCAAATTTGATCAGAGAGGAAGGTCCATCCCTTCATTGTGATTCATGCATCTTCCTTTCCATTTCACAATCACATTCTTTCAATTTCTTCGCTATTTTAATCGCCAGACCACCCCATTCGCCAGAGCCACTTTAGATCTAAAGCTCTCTAGCTTCTAGATCTCAAGTGTGCTTAATTCCACTTGAGGGTTTATCCGTTCACTTTAGAGGTTCACAAGGACCCTCCCCTCGACTTGAATTAAGCCAATTTGATGATTTGAATATGATTTGAAAGTTGCATTTGATCGAGGGAATTTTGAAGTAGTTGCAATTGGTTGGAATTTAATTAATGAAATTGAGTTTATCTGAGTTTAATTGGATGTATTAAGATCTCTTTAAATTCATTTGATCATATTTTTATTGCTCAGACTCTCTACACCTAATTTCTATCTTATTTCTTGATTTTATCATTGCCTGGGTAGCATAGGCTAATGAAATCAGTGTCACTAATTAGAGGCCTTCATGATGATCTAGGCAATTCTAGAGCATCACTCAAACTTCTTGAACACTGACCATTGGTGTGCAGGAAGTTTAAGTGATCATATCACTAAGGCGAGCTCACATCAAATGCCCAGGTGGGCAACAACTTATTCTGATCCAAATGAGTTTTAATCCATTTATCAAGGTCTGAGTAATACTTGAGAGATTTTAGTGAAGGTTTAAGATTGGTTTTGATTTGATTTGGTTACTTGGTTTATTCTATTCTTCTTCGTGATGTCTATAGCACGGGAGAGGGATCAAATTAGGGATTTAGGGTTCTTTGACCCTTGATTTGGTTTTAATAAGATTTTAGACCTTCTGAAGATTATTTGTGATGATTGGGAATGGAATTTTAAGATTTGTTTTAGATTTGGGATGAACTATGTCATTGTCGAGATCTATGGTAATGTTTGGAATCCAAGCACTCAAGTAATGATCTAATGCTTGATTGAGAATGGAAGTTGAGTTAATGATTTTAGATTATAAAGGAGTGATTTAAATGAAGTTTGAGTGTCAAGTTAGTCTTGATTCAGTGCTTTGACAGTAGCAGCTGTGCTACTCATTCTGGAATGAATTTGATTCATTGATTTAAAAATATTCTTAGCAATGCATGTCTGTGTTGATCTTTCTGAGAGAAATTTGATTAGGACTTAGGTTTTTCTAATACTGAAACAAGTTAGTATATAACTGGATCTTGTTCTTGGACAAAAGCAATCATGTTATGGATAGTCAAGCCTACTAGAATTTAATTCAAGCAGTCATGACTACAAATTGTGCTTTAATGGAGTCCTAGAATTGTTCTATGGTAGATTTGCACTTAACAAGCATTCATGTACATATGTAGGTTGTATTTGATTGAGAAATAAATTGAAAAGCATGTTGAAAGTTTGATTAAATCCTATGTCAGCTCCTTTGATTCTAAAAATTTGTACAACATTGGTTTAAATGAGAATTTGATGTTTATATTTCAGTTTGATGTTTGAATCTGAATTCTATCAATGTCTAGAAGTTTGTGATATCACATCCTTGCTTTCCAATATTTTTAGGTGAATTTCTATGGCTTGATTTAAGCTTCTAATCATATGGTAGCCTATTTTCAACCCTTGTTTGTAAATACCATAAGAAATACAAAAATAATGTAAATAAATAAAATAAAACTATCTTGAGTGAGATTAGGATTACTTTTAGATGTGTGTATAGTTAGTTGTAGGATTTGAGTGTGTTTGTTGGTAGAACATACCTACAGAAGTCTTAGTCTTCTCAGGTTTTGTAAATAAAGAAAACAAAACAAAAATGACAAAAAGATTTCTTCTTCTTCTTCTCTTCTCAACTTTCTCTCCTCTCCCCCTATTCCTATAAAACGCAAAACCAAAATTAAAATTTGACAATAGCAAAAATCCTACGAAAATACCTATGTATATAGTGTAAAAATGTGTAAATACTCATAACTTAAGTATATATTAAGATATATGTATTTAAATAATTTATATCTATTCTATTTACATGTAGATAAGCTAAACTGATTATTTATGCTTAATTATATAGTTTAGTAATATATATATATATAGCGTATAATTATTTATATTAAATGTATGTAACCTATATGTATATATATAACTAAATATATGTACACTAGTATGTATTTGTGGAATTATGTATAGTAATATATCTCTATATTTATTTATTTACTTAAATATTGTATATATTTATATTTATATAAGTTAATTAGGTAAATTATTAAGTTAATGTAATCTATATTAGTAAATTAATAAACTAATGAAATTAATTATGTTGTATTATTGTTTATTATAATTTTAAGTATTTTCAATATATTTATAATCGTATTTATACTATAAACAATATGTATATTATATAATATATGTATATATATATCGTGTATTTAAATATGTAAATATAGAAATAAATCAATAAAAATCAATTAAAAATCTTTATTAATTAGGTAATAATGTAAATTAACTAACTTAAGAGTCAATTGTTCCATCAAATCATTAATATATACTTTAATTAAGTAATTAAGATTAAATTATACATGTATTTATCCTTAAATTTAACAAAATTTTAAATATAATTATATATTTAATTAATGTAAATAAATTATACCATATGAAAGTCTTATGTATAGGCTACATGACCATATAATTTAATTTTAAATCAATTCATTATTTAATAACTAATTAAGGCCTTAAAATCCTAAATAGAGCACGGAGCTGCACGCTAAATTAGCCCAGCAGATAGTGCCACATTGTTAATTGGTGACCGCTTGTAGCGGTATTTAAACAATAACACGGGATGACCTCTCATCCAGTACAGGGGTCGGATCCCTAAGAGCATATCTGATTCGAGAGAGAGAGAGAGAGGAATGGGTTGAGGCCTGTTGGGCCTAAATGGGCATGAAATTGTAAATAAATATGTATACCCCCACTATGGGACCACCTAGAAGTGGTACCGATCCGACCTCGTAAGGGGACATTGATCCTCCGAAAAGTTGGCCCAAAACCCAATTTTTTTGGGGTTAAACATAGAGAGTTTAACTTAAAAATAAATTTAAGTCTGTGTTAGGTGCTTAATATGTGTGCGCTTGAGTATTAGTGTGTGAGTTCAGTAAAGACTAAGTGTGTGAGTGCTGTATATATATATATTAGTGTTAGCGTGTGCGTGTTATAGAGTGTTAGGTTAAGTATATATATACATATATATTAAGTATATGCATATATGTATAACAGTATAGTATAGTATATAAATATTAAATACTAATATAGTTTAGCTTGTTATATATATATACTATATGAGTTATGTTTAATGTTTTATAAATATGTATTTAGAGTATTATTTTTACCTTATTTTCATAAATATATTTTTGAAGTTTTAATACTCATATGTACATCATTAGAGGTATAAATAATAGTAATAGGTATATGGTAGTATATTCATATGATTAGTATTATAGTTGTATATATGTTAGAGATATATAGCTAGGTTAGTTAGCACAGACACTTAGATATAGTGTATATAATTAAAATAATTTAGTTTAGAATAGTTTTTGACGCCTTTAATCTTGTATATATTCTTGAGGCATTGTCGTTAACTTTCATTCATTCATTCTTGTACACAATTGATTTAGATTAGTTCATTTTTTGATTCTTTCATTCAGAATCCATTCTGTTGTAAATAAACTTAACATTTTTGGAATAAAAGATGATTTTTAGATAATAGAGAGATGTATATCAATAATTGCCTCCTAGTGAACGACCTAGAATAAAACTAATAAAAATTGTATATAAATAAATGACATCCGTCTGTATCTCAATACTATACTACAATGCGATTAATTAACCCTAATTAACTAGCGATCCAGATCGTTGATCACGTACTTCTGAATCTCTGGTCAAAGTCCCTGGATGAAGTTCTAGTGCTTAACACCTTAAGAGGTCACAATTGTTGATTTGAAACACAAGAACTAGATGAAATGGGTCCAATACTTATTGACGATCATCAAGCCCTACTTCAGATTGTGGAGCTCGAGCCTCCTCTTGTCTTGCTAAGTCCTGGGGTAGTACTTGATTGCGCAGCAATCATAGGTCTTAATTGACCTAAATTAGGCTAGGACTTAGCATAAGTTAGGGTAGTTCATGCATGCATAGGCATTATTTGCATCCTTACTTCTTTCTTTTAGCTATGCATAAAATAATGCTATAATGTACTGATTAGGTGTATTATGACAATTACAGGTAATAAGCTAACCAGAAGGTAGATCGGAAGCTAGATCTAAAGCTGGAATAACTGCTGTTGCAGCAGAGCTAGAGCGGAAGACCTAGATTAGATGTAATAGATAATAATGTAAGGGAGCTAAGGTATGTTATTCTATTAAGTAGAAATAAAGCAGTAAAATATGAAGAACTTAGGACCATCCTAGCCCTAGGACAGCCTAGAAGCTTCCCCAAGCCTTAGCCACCCTTAGATTAGGTCACCGCACCCTAGGAAACCTTAAAACCCTAATTCCAACCTGTATCTAGACGTCCAGATAAGTTATAGGACATCCAGAACCCTTAACCAACTCCCGCACACCTTAAACCCACTTCTGCAGTGTTATTGGACGTCCAAACACTTGGTCAGACGTCCAATTTCTACAGAATAGCAAAGACAGAACCTAGAATCCCCCCTGACTCTGATTGGACGTCTAGAAAACAAGTCTGGACTTCTGATTTTTCACTATAAGATGTCTGACGCTTTTATTGGACGTCTAGAACTGCTCTCCAGTTCCTATTTTGAGATTTAAGCCTTGATCTTGGATCTCTAGGTCCCTAAACCTAATTCCAAACCCATAGGAACCTAAATTAAGGTGCCCTAATGTAACGACCGGATTCCCGAGTCCCTACGAGACATGAGAACCGGACCGACTCGACTAAACCCAAGACCTGGTCGTCCAACGAGGAAGTAACCAAAAGAGCAGTAAAATAAACCACATTCAACATGAATATAACTAACAGTAAGAAAATACAGCAGTAAGAAAAGAAACCACTACAGTATGTACCACCACAACAGTAGAACAACATTCATAACATAATATGAACTGCAGGTAAAGAAAAGTACAGCGGAAATAAGAACTACTCACTACAGTGGAACCAAAAAGAGGTACAAGAGAACAGTGGTAACTCTACTGGACCCTACTCGGCCCAGCGTCCTCTGCAGCCGCTGACCCTGGCTGCTCAACACCTGGTCCTGAAAGGTAACGAGTGTAACACGTCAGCAAAACGCTGAGTAGAGTGGCAGCTAAACTAAAGAAACAGTAAAGTGTACAATAGCTGTTTTAATTTTCCTTCTTCCTTTATTTATGTCTTTCTATTGTTTCAAAATTTATCTATTTCTCAGATCCTTCACTTGATATTGAATGTTCCTCGTGGGAACGATCTTGATTACAGTCTTTTCCAAACAATAGAAGTAGCACGTGGTGCTCTCCTAGCTGGGAGAGTCCCCCGTGGTGATCCTACTCTCAGTCAACTACCCCAAGGTCACGGACAGGCGTAACGGTGACTATGGCACGCGCGATAAACGCACAGGTAGCTAACCCGCACTGGCACGCGGTCAGTCGTTTCCGTTAACGGGTGCGCCCAAAGCACAGCACGGAACCAGTACAGGGCAGAGCCCTCTCAGTAACAAGGGTCCAACCCTCCACAGTAACCAAACAGGGGCGTTGGCCCTCCACAGTCCGCGCACCCTCGCCTGACTACCCTGGTTTGCCCCAATGGGCCTAACAAGTCGGTGTAGGAGGCTAGCAGAACCCCGGGGCCCGTGGGGTAGCTAGTACCTCCCTACACTAGTAGCTCTCATCGGTACTACGTACACGAGGGCCAGCAAATCGGTACAGAGTGGCCAGTCCTAACCCCGGGTCCCTGGGGCGGCTGGCTCCGCTCTGCACTAAAGAGGGGGACAGTCGCTCTCCTTGGTACTCCGTACTCAAGGGCCAGCTCACTTCCCCAATTCTATTCCATTCACTTTCCAGGAGTTCTACTCCTAATTCCCCGTAGGGTTCCAACTCTTTAACTCAGCGCATTCCGGTTTCACCTTTCCAGTTTCACGTTCATACATCCCATATTCTTAATCATGTTCATTTATTCATAACCGGCAGCTGTTTAAACAAATTTACAGGCAGCTATTATTTCTTTTCCACATTTTCAAGACTGCAGTGTTCACATATTCCACTAGTTTTCCCATCCTAGGATTCATGTCATACCCTAGGATCTATCATACAATCTAGTTTTCCAGCCCTAGGATTTATGCAACACCCTAGGATCTATCATTCAATCTCGTTTCTCATTCCTAGGATTCATGCAATGTCCTAGGTTCTATTTATGGTTCCATAATTTAACAGATTATGCTAATAAACTTAAATGCCACTCTACCGGTTACAACTGGAGTACTGGGGGCGTGGTCGGAAATCCCGCGTGCCTCCGCAACCCCCGAGACTGCAACGAAACGGGGTCCTATCACAAGGATCAAACACAAGGAATTTCTCAAAACAGTATACAGCTACTGTAGACGGGTAGAGAATTTAATTCCGAAAAGAACGCAACTCGAAACGTGGAAAACAGAACCTGAACGGGCCCTAAACGGGTCGAAAACGACGAAACAGTACAAAATCAGACGTCTGGAATTCATTCCAGACGTCTTAAAAAGTGGATTAGGGGTTACCTTGCTCTGCGTGGTTTCTTAGACGTCCAGAAGCCTGTGGGGGTGTCTGGCCTAGTTCCCAGACGTCCGATGGTCACCCCGGACGTCTGGAAGTCGTTCCAGTCGTCTGGCACTACAGCCAGACGTCTGATTCGCGTTGGATGCGAATCTCAGAACCTGCGCATACCCATTTCCTCTCTCCCTTAGTACGGTCAGTCGAAGAAAATGAAGAAGCGGAAATAACTCACCTTTCAGACGTCTGGACAGTCTTCCAGACGTCGTGCCCGTCGTCTGGCTAGAAGCCCAGACGTCTGATTCTGGAAAGGTTTCCAGAACTAGGGCGCAACTCACCCTCCGCTCGCGATGCCGGCCGCACCGCATCTCGTCCGCCTGCTGCTCAAACTGCAGCAGTCCCCCCCGCGTCGCTCCGCGCCAGCTGCGCCCCCCGCAGGCCTGCCCTAGCAGCCTCGACGAGCTCGCCCTCACGGCCGAGCGCATCTTCCACGCGCAGCACCTCCTCCCACACTCACCGCAGCTGTCGCTGCCGCCGCTCACTCGCGCTCGCTCTTGCGCACTGGCTGGAAGGAGAAGAGGAAGGGGGCAGAGGTGACGGGAGTGAGGGAGAGGGCGTGGCCTTTTAAGGCTACGCGAGGAGGAGAGAGAGAGCGGACAGGGTGGGTCTGCGGCCGCAGGAGAGAGGGAAAAAGAGAGGGAGAGAGAGCGTACGCAGGTCTGCGCGCTCAGGCGAGTAGACGAAACACGGGTGCCAAAAATAACCGATTCCCAGACGTCTGGAAGTGGTTCCAGACGTCTGGTAAGACGTCTGGGCCACCTCCCAGACGTCTTAAAAGACGTCTGAAGCCGCGTTCGTAACAATATAACAAACTCAAAGGAAGTTTCATCCCCGAAACTTGCGCTAACTAGGGTGCGGGAAAGACGTCAAAATAACCATAACAAACTCAAAGAGGACTGAAGCCGGTCCGAAAAGACGTACCCGTGAAGAGCTCCGGGTACCGCTCCAGCATTTCCGCCTCAGGCTCCCAGGTAGCCTCCTCGTATCGCTGGCTCGTCCACAAAACCTTTACCAGGGGTACTTGCTTTCGTCTCAAACTGCGGACGGCTCGGTCTAGAATCTGCACTGGACGCTCGGGGTAGGTCAGGTCGTCGCCCACCTCGACGCTCTCGTGACTCGGTACATGACTGGGATCGGCTACGTACTTCCTGAGGTTGGACACGTGGAACACGTCGTGTAACGACCCGATTCCCAAGTCCCTACGAGACACGAGAACCGGACCGACTCGACTAAACCCAAGACCTGGTCGTCCAACGAGGAAGTAACCAAAAGAGCAGTAAAATAAACCACATTCAACATGAATATAACTAACAGTAAGAAAATACAGCAGTAAGGAAAGAAACTACTACAGTATGTACCACCACAACAGGAGAACAACATTCATAACATAATATGAACTGCAGGTAAAGAAAAGTACAGCGGAAACAAGAACTACTCACTACAGTGGAACCAAAAAGAGGTACAAGAGAACAATGGTAACTCTACTGGACCCTACTCAGCCCAGCGTCCTCTGCAGCCGCTGACCCTGGCTGCTCAACACCTGGTCCTAAAAGGTAACGAGTGTAACACGTCAGCAAAACGCTGAGTAGAGTGGCAGCTAAACTAAAGCAACAGCAAAGTGTATAGTAGCTGTTTTAATTTTCTTTCTTCCTTTATTTACGCCTTTCTATTGTTTCACAATTTATCTATTTCTCAGATCCTTCACTTGATATCGAATGTTCCTCGTGGGAACAATCTTGATTGCAGTCTTTTCCGAACAGTAGAAGTAGCACGTGGTGCTCTCCTGGCCGGGAGAGTCCCCCGTGGTGATCCTACTCTCAGTCAACCACCCCAAGGTCACTGACAGACGTAACGGTGACTACGGCACGCGCGGTAAACGCACGGGTAGCTAACCCGCACTGGCACGCGGTCAATCTTTTCCGTTAACGGGTACTCCCAAAGCACAGCACGAAACCAGTATAGGGCAGAGCCCTCTCAGTAACAGGGGTCCAACCCCTCCACAGTAACCAAACAGGGGCCTTGCCTCTCCACAGTCCGCGCACCCTCGCCTGACTACCCTGGTTTGCCCCAGTGGGCCTAACAAGTCGGTGTAGGAGGCTAGCAGAACCCTGGGGCCCGTGGGGTAGCTAGTACCTCCCTACACTAGTAGCTCTCCTCGGTACTAAGTACATGAGGGCCAGCAAGTCGGTACAGAGTGGCCAGTGCTAACCCCGGGTCCCTGGGGCGGCTGGCTCCGCTCTACACTAAAGAGGGGGACAGTCGCTCTCCTTGGTACTCCGTACTCAAGGGCCAGCTCACTTCCCCAATTCTATTCCATTCACTTTCCAGGAGTTCTACTCCTAATTCCCCATAGGGTTCCAGCTCTTTACTCAGCGCATTCCGGTTTCACCTTTCCAGTTTCACGTTCATACATCCCATATTCTTAATCATGTTCATTTATTCATAACAGGCAGCTGTTAATTCAATTCGCAGGCAGCTATTGTTTCCTTTCCACATTTTCCAAGACTGCAGTATTCATATATTCCACTAGTTCTTCCCATCCTAGGATTCATGCCATACCCTAGGATCTATCATACAATCTAGTTTTCCAACCCTAGGATTCATGCAACACCCTAGGATCTACCATTCATTCTAGTTTCTCATTCCTAGGATTCATGCAACACCCTAGGATCTACCATTCATTCTAGTTTCTCATTCCTAGGATTCATGCAACACCCTAGGATCTACCATTCAATCTATTTCTCATTCCTAGGATTCATGCAATGTCGTAGGTTCTACTTATGGTTTCATAATTAAACAGATTATACTTAAAGCCACTCTACCGGTTACAACGGGCGAACTGGGGGCGTGGTCGGGAATCCCGCGTGCCTCCGCAACCCCCGAGACTGCAACGGAACGGGGTCCTATCACAAGGATCAAACACAAAAAATTTCTCAAAACAGTATACAGCTACTGTAGACAGGTAGAGGATTTAATTCTGAAAGAAACGCAACTTGAAACGCGGAAAACGAAACCCGAACGGGCCCTAAACGGGACGAAAACGACGAAACAGTGCAAAATCAGACGTCTGGAACTTATTCCAGACGTCTTAAAAAGTGGATCAGGGGTTACCTTTCTCTACGTGGTCTCTTAGACGTCCAGAAGCCTGCGGGGGCGACTGGCCTAGTTCCCAGACGTCCGATGGTCACCCCGGACGTCTGGAAGTCACTCCAGCCGTCTGGCACTGCAGCCAGACGTCTGATTCGCGTTGGATGCGAATCTCAGACCCTGCGCGTACCCATTTCCTCTCTCTTTTAGTACGGTCAATCGAAGAAAACGAAGAAGACGGAATAACTCACCTTTCAGACGTCTGGACAGTCTTCCAGACGTCGTTCCCGTCGTCTGGCTAGAATCCCAGACGTCTGATTCTGAAAAAGTTTCCAGAACCAGGGTGCGACTCGCCCTCCCCTCGCGACGCCCGGCCGCGCCTCGCCTCATCCGCCTGTTGCTCGAGCCGCAGCAGTCCTCCTGCGTCGCTCCGCGCCCACTGCGCCCCCCGCCGGCCGACCGGCCCTAGCAGCCCCGGCGAGCTCGCCCTCACGGCCGAGAGCTTCTTCCTACACGCAGCACCTCCTCCCACGCTCACCGCGGCTGTCGCTGCCGCCGCCTCACTCGCGCTCGCTCACGCGCACCGGCTGGAAGGAGAAGAGGAAGGGGGCAGAGGTGATGAGAGTGAGGAGGGGGGCGTGCCCTTTTAAGGCTGCGCGAGGAGGAGAGAGAGAGCGCGACAGAGGGTAGCCTGCGATCGCAGGAGAGAGGGAAAAAGAGAGGGAAAGAGAGCGTACGCAGGTCTGCGCGCTCAGGCGCGTAGACGAATCACACGTGCCAAAAATAACCGATTCTCAGACGTCTGGAAGTGGTTCCAAACGTCTTGTCAGACACCTGGGCCACCTCCCAGACGTCTTAAAAGACGTCTGAAGCGCGCGTTCGTTACAATATAACAAACTCAAAGGAAGTTTCGTCCCCGAAAGTTGCGCTAACTAGGGTGCGGGAAAACGTCACAGTAACCATAACAAACTCAAAGAGGATCGAAGCCGGTCCGAAAAGACGTACCCGCGAAAAGCTCCGGGTACCGCTCCCGCATTGCCGCCTCAGGCTCCCAGGTAGCCTCCTCGTACCGCTGGCTCCTCCACAAAACCTTTACCAGGGGTACTTGCTTTCATCTCAAACTGTGGACGGCTCGGTCTAGAATCTGCACTGGCCGCTCGGGGTAGGTCAGGTCGTCGCCCACCTCGACACTCTCGTGACTCAGTACGTGACTGGGATCGGCTACGTACTTCCTGAGGTTGGACACGTGGAATACGTCGTGCACACCAGAAAGCTGCGGGGGGAGGGCGAGTCTGTATGCAACGGGTCCAACCCGCTCCAGGACCTCAAAGGGCCCCACGAACCTCGACGCGAGCTTCCCTCTCACCCCAAACCGCTGCAGGCCCTTCATGGGCGAAACACGAAGAAAGACGTGATCCCCAACCTCGAACTGCACCTCTCTGCATTTCCGATCCGCATAGCTCTTCTGTCTGCTCCTGACAGTGCAGAGTCGCCTATGGATCTGCTTAACTACCTCCTGACTCTGCCGGATCAACCTGGGGCCAACCTCCCACTTGGTCCCCACCTCAACCCAACTCAAGGGTGCCGTACACCTCCGTCCGTACAGAGCCTCGTAGGGAGCCATGCCAATGCTCGAGTGATAGCTGTTGTTGTATGCAAACTCCGCCAGGGGCAGGTGCTCCTCCGACGAGCCCCTCCAATCCACTACACAGGCACGCAAAAGGTCCTCAAGTGTCTGTATCGTGCGCTCAGACTGTCCGTCCGTCTGGGGGTGGTAAGCCATACTAAACCTCAACCGCGTCCCCAGGGCCTGCTGAAACTCATCCCAAAATTGGGACGTAAAGAGGGTATCCCTGTCGGATACGATCTCTCGCGGAACTCCGTGTAGTCGTACCACATCACGGATATACCTCTCTGCCAACTGTGCTGGTCCTAAAGTGACTCGGATCGGCAAGAAACGTGCCATCTTCGTCAGTCTATCCACAATTACCCAAACAGCGTCGTGTCCTCGCTGGGTAACAGGTAAGCCCACCACCAAGTCCATGGTGATGCTCTCCCACTTCCACTCTGGCATTGGAAGCGACTGTAGCGGCCCTGCAGGCCTCTGATGCTCGGCTTTCACCTGCTGGCACACTAAGCACTGCTGCACGAATTCACCCACATCCCGCTTCATCCCCCTCCACCAAAACTCGCGTCTCAAGTCGTGGTACATCTTCGTGTTTCCGGGATGTATGGTGAGTCTGGAACGTGTGCCTCAGTCAGGAGCTCTCTCAACAGCTCCTTGTCTCTGGGGACGCACAACCGTCCCCTCAGGCGCAGCACCTGGTCTGTGAAAGAGAAGTCCCCTGGGTCTCCTGACAGTACTCTGTCGCGCAAGGACTGCAAGTACGGATCAGCCATCTGTCTGGTGATGATGCGATCTATCAGCTCTGGCCTAGTCTGTCGGGTCACAGTCACCGCCCCACAGTACCCCCGTAACTCCAGGGGTCGCCAACAGCCCACCTCCTCCAAAAGGCTCCAACTCTGCAACTGTAAACTGGTCAAGTGCGCAGGCGCCTTACGGCTCAAGGCGTCAGCCACCACATTGGCCTTTCCTGGGTGGTAGGAGATGCTGCAGTCGTAGTCCTTCAGGAGCTCCAACCAACGTCTCTGTCTCATGTTGAGCTCCTTCTGATCAAAAAGGTATCTGAGGCTCTTGTGATCTGTGAAAATCTCGAAGGTCTCACCGTACAAGTAGTGCCTCCAGGTCTTCAGCGCGAAGACAACCGCTGCCAACTCTAAGTCGTGGGTAGGGTAGGTATGCTCATGGGGCTTCAGTTTCCGCGAAGCGTAAGCGACAATGTGACCCCTCTGCATGAGCACACCTCCTAACCCCTGCAAGGAGGCGTCCGTGTACACAACGAACTCGCCACTACTGTCAGGGATGGTGAGCACGGGATCCGAGGTCAACCTCTCCTTCAGCTCCAGAAAACATGCCTCACAGGCTTCTGTCCAAGCGAAGGGCACGTCCTTCCGGGTCAACTGTGTCATAGGACGCGCAATCTGTGAAAATCCTCTGATGAATCGTTTGTAGTAGCCTGCCAGTCCCAGGAAACTGTGAATCTCAGTGACTGAACGCGGTCTCTCCCACCTGAGTACTACCTCGACCTTGGTTGGGTCCATCGCCAAGCCGTCTCCAGAGATCACATGACCCAAGAAGGTCACCTCCCTCAGCCATAACTCACACTTGCTGTATTTGGCGTACAGCCTACGTCGTCTCAGAGTGTCCAGAAGCATTCGCAAGTGCTGTTCGTGTTGCGTCTGATCTCGAGAATAGATGAGTACATCATCTATGAAAACCACCACGAACTGGTCCAAGTACGATCTAAACACCCGGTTCATCAGATCCATGAAAGCAGCGGAGGCATTGGTCAGCCCAAACGGCATGACCAAAAACTCGTAGTGTCCGTACCGGGTGCGGAAAGCTGTCTTGGAGACGTCGGTCTCCCTGATCCTCAACTGGTGGTATCCCGACCTCAAGCCGATCTTGGAGAACACCGTGGCACCCCGCAATTGGTCAAACAAGTCGTCGGTCCTCGGCAATGGATATCTGTTCTTGATGGTGACCCTATTCAGCTGTCGGTAGTCCACACAAAGGCGTAAGGTCCCATCCTTCTTCTTCACAAACAGTACCGGGGCTCCCCAGGGAGACGCACTGGGCCTCACGAAACCTTTCTCCAAAAGGTCCTGCAACTGGGACTTGAGCTCTCGCAGCTCAAGCGGTGCCATCCTGTATGGCGCGGTGGAGATGGGGCTGGTCCCTGGTACTAGCAAGATCTCAAACTCGATCTCACGCTCAGGCGGTAGTCCTGATAACTCGTTTGGAAACACGTCAGGGTACTCTCTGACCACCGGGATGCTCTGGAAGTCTGCCACAGGGCTGGGCTCTGCCACCACACAAGCTAGGAAACCCTCACACCCCTGGCTCAAAAGTCTCGTCGCCCGAAGTGCCGAAATGCACCTAAAGCCTCCGTCCACTAGCTATCCGTGAAACTCGAAAGAAGGCAACTCCGGCATGGAGAAGACAATCTTCCTCTCAAAACAGTCTACCAAGGCGTGGTAAGCGGACAGCCAGTCCATCCCCAGAATCACCCCAAAGTCCTCCATCTGTATCATAATCAGGTCAGCTGGCAGGCAATGTCCCCCGACGTTGACCTCGCAATCCGTTTACACCTCCTCAGCTACAAACGGCTGACCACTTGGACCTTTGATTACGAATGGATTCTCTAACAGCGTATAATCCTGGCCCAAACTAACTGCGAAACTGGCTGCGACAAACGAGTGCGTAGCGTCGGAATCGAAAAGTGTGTAAACGAGTCGGCCGGAAACTGAAACCATACCTGCTACCACAGATCCCGAAGCTCTGGCGTCCCTGTGTGTCAGGGCGTTGATACGCCCTTCAGCTCTAGGTGCGGACGAAGCAGCCACACTCTGCGTTGGACGGGTAGATGCTGGCCGGTACCCTCCTCGCGACTGCTGTCCTCCTCCTCGCTCTTGGGAACCGCAGCCTCCTGCGCACCCTCCAGTGCTCTGCGCGGGGAGTATCTGCTGACCTCCTACCCTAGACGGGCAGTCCCTCCTGATGTGGCCTGGCTGGCCACACTGGTAACAGAGGGGAACCCGACTCCCGCCCTCAGTGGGTCCCTGCTGTTGGCTGGGCGGGGGTCTGGTGCTGGCGACTGGCCCCTGTCGAGGGCCCCCAAAGGCCACTGATGGCTCTGTAAAACGTGACGGCTCTCCTGCAGACACCACGTGTCTCCTCTCTCGCCGGCCCTGTGAAAAGTCTGGCTGGAAGGGCCTCTTCCGTCCGCCGTCAGTGTCTCGTGCGGACGGGTTGGTCTCCTCATAAGTCATGGCTGCCTCCACCACCCTCGAAAACATAGGCAACTTCAGGGGTTTGACATACCCCCGAATCGCAGGCCGGAGCCCCTCGGTGAACCTCCAAAGGCGCTCCTCCTCAGTGGCTACTGCTGTCGCTGCAAAGCGGGATAGCTCCAAGAAACGCGTGCGGTACGCGCTCACAGTCAGCGTTCCTTGGCGGAGAGTGTGGAACTCCCGCCTCCTCTGGTCTTGCCATGTCTGGGGAAAGTACTGCTCGCAGAAGAGGGTGACGAACTGGTCCCAGGTCGGCTCGTCCATCTCCTGTCCCCAGACCGCCCTCCACCACCTGTGTGCCGCACTCTCCAGCTGGTACGTGGCAAAGGCCACGCAGCACTCCACCGGGGGGTGAACGGTGCCTCGTGCACAGAAGTGTCGGAGGAAGGTGGGGGCTGCGGCGGCCCATCCCCTCCCCCGTGTCCAGCGCCGCGTCCGTCGAGTGGTCCCACAGAGGACTCCCCTTCCACAGCCCCAGGGTAAGGCGCTCGGGGCGGTGGGTGGAGCTCCTCTCGTACAATGTCTCGTATCAGCCGGGCGAGGTCCTGGGCCTAGACGCCCGGGAGTAGTGGCTGGTCCACTGGGGCATCGGCAACGACACTCCCACCTCGCCGACCTCGTCCGCGGCCCGCCTCACTGGTCCCACGACGAGGCATCTCCTGCAAGGAAACGCGAAACAAAACGGAACACGTCACTACGGAACGATACCTAACGGAAACGTCTAAGAACTCATGTCAAAAGATATGTTGTGGTGGCTACTCTATTTATAGACATGTGAATTGGTTATTTTCCAGTCAGTTGATTCACTTCTCGGGACGACCTTGCTCTGATACCATCTTGTAACGACCCGATTCCCGAGTCCCTACGAGACACGAGAACCGGATCGACTTGACTAAACCCAAGACCTGGTCGTCCAACGAGGAAGTAACCAAAAGAGCAGTAAAATAAACCACATTCAACATGAATATAACTAACAGTAAGAAAATACAGCAGTAAGGAAAGAAACCACTATAGTATGTACCACCACAATAGTAGAACAACATTCATAACATAATATGAACTGCAGGTAAAGAAAAGTACAGCGGAAACAAGAACTACTCACTACAGTGGAACCAAAAAGAGGTACAAGAGAACAATGGTAACTCTACTGGACCCTACTCGGCCCAGCGTCCTCTGCAGCTGCTGACCCTGGCCGCTCAACACCTGGTCCTGAAAGGTAACGAGTGTAACACGTCAGCAAAACGCTGAGTAGAGTGGCAGCTAAACTAAAGAAACAGTAAAGTGTACAGTAGCTGTTTTAATTTTCTTTCTTCCTTTATTTACGTCTTTCTATTGTTTCAAAATTTATCTATTTCTCAGATCCTTCACTTGATATCGAATGTTCCTTGTGGGAACGATCTTGATTGCAGTCTTTTCCAAACAATAGAAGTAGCACGTGGTGCTCTCCTGGCCGGGAGAGTCCCCCGTGGTGATCCTACTCTCAGTCAACCACCCCAAGGTCACTGACAGGCGTAACGGTGACTATGGCACGCGCGATAAACGCACAGGTAGCTAACCCGCACTGGCACGCGGTCAGTCGTTTTCGTTAACGGGTGCGCCCAAAGTACAGCACGGAACCAGTGCAGGGCAGAGCCCTCTCAGTAACAGGGGTCCAACCCCTCCACAGTAACCAAATAGGGGCCTTGCCCCTCCACAGTCCGCGCACCCTCGCCTGACTACCCTGGTTTGCCCCAGTGGGCCTAACAAGTCAGTGTAGGAGGCTAGCAGAACCCCGGGGCCTGTGGGGTAGCTAGTACCTCCCTACGCTAGTAGCTCTCCTCGGTACTACGTACACGAGGGCCAACAAGTCGGTACAGAGTGGCCAGTCCTAACCCCGGGTCCCTAGGGCGGCTGGCTCCGCTCTGCACTAAACAGGGGGACAGTCGCTCTCCTTAGTACTCCGTACTCAAGGGCCAGCTCACTTCCCCAATTCTATTCCATTCACTTTCCAGGAGTTCTACTCCTAATTCCCCGTAGGGTTCCAGCTCTTTAACTCAGCGCATTCCGGTTTCACCTTTCCAGTTTCACGGTCATACATCCCATATTCTTAATCATGTTCATTTATTCATAACAGGCAACTGTTAAACAAATTTACAGGCAGCTATTATTTCTTTTCCACATTTTCAAGACTGCAGTGTTCACATATTCCACTAGTTTTCCCATCCTAGGATTCATGTCATACCCTAGGATCTATCATACAATCTAGTTTTCCAGCCCTAGGATTTATGCAACACCCTAGGATCTATCATTCAATCTCGTTTCTCATTCCTAGGATTCATGCAATGTCCTAGGTTCTATTTATGGTTCCATAATTTAACAGATTATCCTAATAAACTTAAATGCCACTCTACCGGTTACAACGGGAGTACTGGGGGCGTGGTCGGGAATCCCGCGTGCCTCCGCAACCCTCGAGACTGCAACGGATCAGGGTCCTATCACAAGGAACAAACACAAGGAATTTCTCAAAACAGTATACAGCTACTGTAGACGGGTAGAGAATTTAATTCCGAAAATAATGCAACTCGAAATGCGGAAAACGGAACCCGAACAGGCCCTAAACGGGTCGAAGACAACGAAACAGTGCAAAATCAGACGTCTGTAACTTATTCCAGATGTCTTAAAAAGTGGATCAGGGGTTACCTTGCTCTGCGTGGTTTCTCAGACGTCCAGAAGCCTGTGGGGGCGTCTGGCCTAGTTCCCAGACGTCCGATGGTCACCCCGGACGTCTGGAAGTCGTTCCAGTCGTCTGGCACTGCAGCCAGACGTCTGATTCGCGTTGGATGCGAATCTCAGAACCTGCGCATACCCATTTCCTCTCTCTCTTAGTACGGTCAGTTGAAGAAAACGAAGAAGCGGAAATAACTCACCTTTCAGACGTCTGGACAGTCTTCCAGACGTCGTGCCCATCGCCTGGCTAGAAGCCCAGACGTCTGGTTCTGGAAAAGTTTCCAGAACCAGGGCGCAACTCGCCCTCCGCTCGCGACGCCCAACCGCGCCGCGTCTCGTCTGCCTGCTGCTCAAACTGCAGCAGTCCCCCCTGCGTCGCTCCGTGCCCGCTGCGCCCCCCGCCGGCCGTCCCTAGCAGCCCCGGCGAGCTCGCCCTCACGGCCGAGTGCCTCTTCCACGTGCAGCACCTCCTCCCACGCTCACCGCGGCTGTCGCTGCCACCGCTCACTCGCGCTTGCTCTCGCACACTGGCTGGAAGGAGAAGAGGAAGGGGGCGGAGGTGACGGGACTGAGGGAGAGGGCGTGGCCTTTTAAGGCCACGCGAGGAGGAGAGAGAGAGCGGACAGGGTGGGTCTGCGGCCGCAGGAGAGAGGGAAAAAGAGAGGGAGAGAGAGCGTACACAGGTCTGCGCACTCAGGCGCGCTGACGAAACACGCGTGCCAAAAATAACCGATTCCCAGACGTCTGGAAGTGGTTCCAGACGTCTAGTAAGATGTCTGGGCCACCTCCCAGACGTCTTAAAAGACGTCTGAAGCCGCGTTCGTAACACCTAACCCTAGTACATCACCTCTAGACCTCTTTAAGGACCTAATTAGGTCCTCACTAAACCTAATTGACTTGGATCTTAGTCAATTCCATCAACTTATTCAATTGGACTCTTTGAGTCCAATTGAGCCCTGATCTCAGCACACACTATCCAATTGGACTCAGTGAGAGCCCAATTGACCAAGACTTGACTTAATTGAGTTATTTTACACTCAATTAAGTTTTCACACACCCAATTAAACTTGTATTAAGTTTAATTGCACTTTACCTTAGTGAATTAGGGTTTACAACCCTAATTTGAGACCTACCTTGACCTAAACCCACTGGAACCTAACCTAATCAACCTAGCCACCTAAGTTTTGACCCACACACACCCACACACACCATCCACATGAAAGTGCCAAGCATAGAGTTCTCTAGAACTCTCTACCATGCGTTGTTGCCTTGGTTGCTAAAATTAGCAACCAAGAGCCATTCAATTTTTAGATCCACATTTGGTGGATCTAAAAACCACCATCCACCCTCTCTTTCTCACTCTCCCATGAGCTCCCACCATAGGCCTCTCTAGAGAATTCCATAATTCTCTAGAGAGCTTCCCTTAGGTCTATAAAAAGACCTAAGGGGTGGCCATTTGCACCCATCCATCTCTTAGCTTTATTCACTTCCATTTAGATTAGCTACATTCACTTCCACTCTACCTCCACGACCAGCACCACCATGGCCACCACCACCACCACGCTGATTGCACTGCAAAAATACACCTGCAATAGTTCCTTCTTGTGCTATTTCCTAGCATTACCAATGCATATTAGGTCTCCATAGTTGCATTGTAAAATTACATGCATGCATGTATTTAATTAAGAGGGGAGGAGAGTGAAATAAAATGGCCTTGCGATTACGTTTTTCCTCAAGTGCTTCCTCACAAATTTCCATCTCCATTTTTATTTCTTTTTTATTTTTAAATCTTTCTCCCCGCAGCTGCATGAGCATCGACTTCTTCTCTTCACGCCATGTCCAGCTTCACCTCTCCCTACAGCCACAGCAAACCACTCCCTGTCGTGGCCATGCATGAGCCATGCACAGCCGGGGCATGGCTGTGCATGGCTTTCTTCTTCTATAAAAAGAGGGCGTCTTCTTCTCTTCGAGAGCAGCCTGGTCCTTCCATGAAAAAGACCCAACACAACAACTCTCCAGGCCACCACCCTCTCCTCCGTCTCCCTCCATACGCCGGCCCTCCTCCTCTGCGGAGACACCCGGTGGGCAGGAGCCCTCACTGTGGTGCACACCACCACAGTAAGACCACCACCGCCCAACTCTTCAAAGAGCCAGTGGGCATGGTGGCTCTTTTCTATTTTTTTTCCTGCTCCAGCACCTTCAGCCATGACCGCAAGCTTCAAGGTCTGAAGCTCGAAGCTTAGCGGCACCAGTAGCGGCAAAGCAGCAACAGCAGCAGCCCCTTCCGCGCGCGCCTGCAGGCACCCTCGCCCTCCGCGCGCACTTGCAGGCCCTCTCCGCCTCCCGCTTTCCCCGCCCTGTCGCGCCTTCTTCCACCCACAACCGGCCTCTGCACGCCTCTGCAGTGGCCTGCCAAGCACCCCAGCAGCACCCATAGACCTCCGCGCGCCCTGTCACGCCCCTTCGCTCGTGACCCAACCCCCTTCGCGTGCTCTGTCGCGAGGTTCCGCCAGCAAGCCACCAGCTGAAGCCACTCCGCCGAGCGTGTCGAGCCGTCCGCACTCACACAACCGCCCGTACCAGGTCGCGCGGCGCGGCCTTCCAATGTAGCCACTGTTCACGCAAGTCTGCGCGACATTGTGGCTACAATGGGGTGACCGATGAGCTTCTCACTTTACCGGTCACCCGGCGTGCTGCAACCGGCCCTCACCCGTGCGCGCGCCCACCCACGCGTCTGCCAGCCCTCGTCCGCACCCGTCTGCCTTGCCCACACTCACCCACTCGCATCTGCCTTCGCGTAGCACGGTGCGCTGCGTCTCCTCTTCGCGCCCTCGCCCTCCAGCGTGCGCTTGTCTGCGTGCGTGCATGCCTGCGCGCGAGCTTGAACCATCAGACGATGCCCGCTGGTTGCAGACGACCTAACTTCACTCTAGAAGTGCGCGGCTGCCATCTCTCTTGCCCTCTCTCTCTCACTCTCTCTCACAACACACATAGCACTCTCTACACCGACGCTCACACACACCTACACTCACACTTCCACACAAACACACACACCTATACTCTATTGTATAAATATATATATATACATATACTTATATATTGATATATATATACATATATATATACATATATATATATACACACACACACACAGATATATATATATATACTTATGTATTAGTAAACACACACATACATATATCTATACACACACACATATATATAAATATACATATATCTATATATATATTACCTATAAAACTAAGTATAGATACATACATACATATATATATATATATATACACACACACACACACACACCTACTTATATATACATACATATATACATATATATATCTATATAACTATATATACATATATATACATATCTAGATACATATACCTATATACATATATTATTATTATATATATATACATCTATATAGTATTATATACATACATACATACATATATATATATATATATACATCTATACATATATATATCTATAACTATATATACATACATATATATATATATATATACTTAGCTACATATATCTATATATACATATATTACTATATACTTATACATACATATATATATACCTCTATATAGTTATATATACATACACACACACACACACATATATATAAACATATACACTTATATATATACATATATATCTACATATATATATACTTATATATTTATAACCATATATATATACATATAGATATATTTACATATATACATATATATATTTTCACATTATTTACCATACGCTGTATCGTGGGAATATCTGCACTAGTTGCTGATATTCCCCGATACACGCGTACAAAAAGCGTGGTTACATACATCTTCCACCATCCATCCCACACTCCACGCGGCACCTAGCCCTGTTGGTTGCGTCTCTCTAGATGACGACCGACTCGACACCGTTCTACACTCCATCTCCACCTCCACCCCCACCCCTTTATATACATAATATATACTTATATATATATACTATATTTACTTTATTTCTGATTCACTTTCCTGTTAGTAAAAAGATAAAAAAAATATATAAAAGAGAAAAGATAATCTTTGACTTGCAGGTACTCCGTCTTGTGAATAGCAAGACCCGTTTTGAAACCCTGTTTTGGCTCAAAGCCAAGAACTCAATTTTGAGGGTGTGCCTCAAGGACAAAGATTACCAAAAAAAAATCTAAATAAGAAAAACACCAAAAACACAATAAACGAATGGAAGAGACTCGTTGTAGGAAAGGCGTAGAAACTCTACTTGTAACCCCACTTCCCTGAGTTCAACCCTGGGCCTAAAAGTGACCAAGATAAAATCAATTAGGCCAGGTCAAAAATTTTGTAAAGAGATGGTTAGGTCCAATTTATGTTAACCACTATACACACTTCAACGATAAAATCACCATATTAACAACCTATTCAGGTCCGGCATCACACCTTTTCTGGCGCCGTTGCCGGGGAAGTGCGCCTTCAAGTAAGTTTCTATTCAATTCCTTTCAATTTTTCTCTTCTCTCTTCACGGGTATCTCTATTTTTGGTGTGCAAGTGAACCTGGTGCAAGGAGAAGGCAGGTAGACGAAGTCGACGACGTGAGTAGATCCAAGGTGGGAACGAGAGTGTGAAGACGCCGACACCGCATTGGAGCTTCGCACACGTTGCCGAACAAGTATGTCTTCTTTTCTTAGCAACTAGGGTTAACTCGTCACCTTAATAAAAAAAAAAACTAAAAACTAAAAAAAACTAGAAAAACTTCTTGGGATCTCTTGGGGCAAGTGGGTTAAAATTCACTTGTTTGATTGATTGTCTTCACTCCCACCACCCCAGGATTTCCCGCCCTACTTTGCATAGCGAAAATCCGAGAATCTTGATTCTTGAAATTTTTGCCATGTGAAGTATTCTTTGAGGCAAATACAAAAAGATTGATTGCACCCCTCTTTTGCCTCACTTATCTACAATTCGAGATCACATTTTTGGTGGAGAGACTTGGAATTGAGTTAATTCCAACCCCACCATGAATTTTCAACTTGCCTAAGATTCGATCCCGAATACCTCAACCCCCAACAATTTGATTTTCTTCTGGTTGAAGCCTCGTGTGTGGAAATCTTTCTGGTCATTGGGAGCACTTGAATTGAAGTGCTTTGGCTCCCTTTCACATAAATCTAAAACTGATTCGTGCATCCACACATAGAAATCTCCATTTAGGGTAGCCCATTGCATTGTAACATGCATTAACCAACTGATATTGAAGAAGGGTTTGTTGGGCTTAGAAAGAAAACTTGTATTCTCACAAAACCCGGAGATTGGTTGAATTGGTATTTCAGCGAAATCCTAAAATCCATACTACTTAAGGCTGAACTCTAAAAATCATTCACCAATAAAAACTTCAATTTGGGGAGATTTCCCCGTTGCATGCTTGTTTTACACACTCTGAAAATCAATCACTTGTTCATTACCCGTAAAAAAATGCCCTTCACATTCCAAAAGCACTTGACCTTAAGCCTCTAACAAAAACCGGTAGTAACTTGACCCTTATTAAGGATTGGAGGTCTAACTACCTGCGTGTAGCGACTACGTGCTGGTGAGGGTTCCCGCGTGCTATCGGGTGTCTAAGACTGGGGCAAACGACCTTTCAATCTAGTTCGGTGGTTCCGCGGTGCTCGCATTCGGTTCCATAGTTCGTGATAGTAGGTAACTTAGATCTTTAGGTCTAAGGGCACACTGTAGAGGTTAGGAATTTGATTGTATTGATTTGTCATCAAGTGTACCTTTGCGGCATCATTTCTCTCATCTCTTCTCCCTTCTCATCCCCCCCAATTCTTCCTGCGGTAGTGCATGTTTGGGAGGAGGTCACAAAATCCTGAATTGTTTGAATTAACTGATAAATCTAGAAAACAAGCTGAATCGTCCTCCTCCTCCACAAACTTGGCTGCACGCCCACCGCCAAATCCCGAGGGAGGAAACCGCCCTCAGAACCCACCAGGTGGTGGAGCCTTAGATCCCATAACCCGCCTCCAAGCCCAAATGGAAATGTATAATGAACAAATTGAAGCCATTCGGGAAACATCGGAGGAAATGCAGAACCCTCCCGAATGGGAGGAGCCTAGGCCTCTTAGCTTATATCAAAATCCCGCTGCTATAGAGACCATAGGACAAATTCGGGTCCCCATGGACGGAGACGACTTTGAACTGAAACCGAACATAATTGGCCTAATAAATTTTCACTTCCATGGTCTTGCAAGTGAAGATCCTTTTCTCCACTTGGAAGACTTAACCCAACTGGCTGAGACTGTTAAACTAAGAAATGTCGGATTACCTATAGTCCTCATGAAAATGTTCCCGTTTTCATTGCGGGATAAAGCATTGCAGTGGTTACGCACCCTTGGGAGAACCATCCACTCTTAGGAAGAGATGCGAACAGTGTTTCTCAAGAAGTTCTTCCCAATCGGGCGAACCAATGTGCTTCACCGTGCTATCACCTCTTTTACGCAACAAAACGGTGAACAATTTCATGAGGCATGGGAGAGGTATAATGACCTCCTCAGGAAGTGTCCACACCACGGTCTGTCTAAGTGGCACATAGCCCAGATTTTCTACTATGGGCTAAATGAGACTTTGAAGCAGATTGCAGACGCTTCCTGCAGAAGGAACTTTATGAATAAAGATGAGAATGGAGCATTTGAATTGTTTGAAAATATGAGTGAAAACTCGATGAACAATGCTTCCATTGTCACCTTTAATCGTACCAGCCAGCCCTGAAATGTCCACGAAGTTGACACGGGACCCTCCCATTCATCCACTGATCTAAGCCTTATTACTCAAAAACTGGATGAAGTCTCCGTCGTGCACAAGAAGCTGGACGAGCTTCTGGCCAACCCCACTCGATCTCTGGCAAACACCACCTCTTCACCACTTCGTCACAATCCAAATTCTTCCAACACCAGGCTTATCCCAAGAAACCCCGTAAGACCTTCCTTATCGAGTGTCGCGCCGAGCGAATCAGTAAGTCATCTGGAACTGGCTTCTACGAGCTAGTATTTCGACACAGAGGACCAAGCCTCCGTATGCTTGGACGCATATTTACATGCGGACGCATCTTCTGGCATAGAAGACGCTTGCGCCTTAGGGAATAACCTGTTCTTTGCCATGTATAACCCAGGGTGGCGCAATCATCCGAACTTCGCATGGTCCAACAACCTGCAGCGCCAAAACCCTGCGGGTGGACCAATGCGACCGTCCGCACCAGTCATCCCAAGGGCCCAGTCTAATCCTATGGCGAATCCGCCATCAGGCCCTTGCGTACCACAAACCGAACACTCATCAAGTCCTCTTGACAAATTGATGCGAATGATGATGGCAATGTCAAAGCGCCATCAAGAGAACATGACCTCTCTTCAGCACCAATTGGCACAGCAGAATGCTGAGATCAGTCAACTACGCATGGCGACTCGATCTCAGGGCACTCTTCCCGCCCAACCTGTCCCAAACCCGTGAAATTTCGTACCCCGTGGTCCTCAACCACA